>OX276398.1:31629644-34595228 GCA_946251805.1 Cybosia mesomella
AACCCAGCAGAAGCAGGCTGGGGCGGCGGGGCGACTAGGTTCCCAAACCCGAGGTGGCCATCTCGAAAGATGGTCCAGGGTCAATCGGAGTGGGAGGGAAATGCCTTAAGGCCACCTTACACCTCGGCGTCTAAAGATCCGAGACAGCGTGCGGTTTCAGTCGGTTCAAGCCCGACATAACCTCCCTCGCTAGCCGACGGAGGGGGGGGGGGTGTCTCAATATGTTAACAATGATCACCCAAGACTGACCTAGCTAGGATCACTTAACTGGTTATCACATAGCGGCTCTCAACAGACCTATGTGTTTTTTTTAAATTGAATTTGACACGACACTACTTTGACAAGCACCGGGGACCATATCACGTCAAAATTTCGCCCGTTTTCCTAATATGATCCTTATTCTTCATGAGTTAAGTCTTAACTACATCGCATGTCTGACATTGGCTGAATTGTCGATATCGATATTCCTTGCCATAAAACAAAATTGAAAATTGAAGTAGGAAGTGAGACAAGGCTGTCAATCGTATGAATGTGATAACTACAATTAGATACTCGTGACATTCACGCTTGGTACACAATGTGATTTTCTAATCGCTCAGCCACGTGATAAACAAGTACACAAGGTTGATGAGCGAAAATGCATGCACGAACCTACACGTTGACATCTATACATCTAATAACAACTGCCTACCAGGTTCCCAGATACATAAATAGATTACCCTCAACAGTGCGAGATAATATTACGCCTACTTATATTAAATATAAGTTAAGATCATTTTAAATAAATAATGAAATCGTATCAATCTAGATGAGTACCCTCAGAATTTAAACCTTCGTGGTTTAAACGAATGCTGCTATGCCATAAAACTTGTACTGTTATTTAAAGATGAAATAAACGAATAAAAAAAAATCGTAACTAGGTGAACACTGTACATTGAATATTTTTTCAAAAAAATAATTGTTATGTGTTCTAGGAATGATACTGATGCCAAAAATGTGATTTTTTTGAATTTTTGTCAAAAACTAATTCATCAACGCAGAGCCTAAACCTCTGGACCCACAAACTTGAAATTTCGGCAGTGTAATTATGCTTTTTATGTTGTAGGCATCCACTAAGAAATGATTTTTGAAAATTCTAAGGTGGCAAAATAACGGAGGAACGTTTGTATGGAAATCCGCCATTTTCAAAGTCTGAAGCTCGAAATTTCATACACCTGCTTCTCTGGTTACAAATAAATAAACACGTGTATCAATGTTTTTCAAAATCTTTACCCCTAAGAGGGTGAAATAGAAGTTGAAAGTTTTTTCTTTTTTATATATTTTTTTAGGACACGTCAATTTGACTTCACCTCGCCTGATGGTAAGCTGAAGGTAAAGTCTCAGGAAAGAGGGTCACCATTGCATACACGTACCATGTTAATAATGGTGGCACTCAGCTTGACGGCCTCATCAGAAGAGGATTGTCGTCGCAGCACCGCGTGACACCCACCGGTCCCTCTAGCGCTGCGACCACAATCCCCCTGCCCGACTATGCACTTGCTGACCCCTGAACGCAATCAAACCGAAATTGGAATACTATGGAGGGTTTTCGCAATCGTACACGGTGGTACCCACCCGGCCGAATTTTGTGACAAGTTTGTGTCATCAAATTTCTACCACCAGTCAAGTCCACCCAGTTTATATGGGAAGTTGGTCACCTTTGAACATCATCTTATTCATTTACATCTTTTCAGATATAAATGAATACGTGTATCAGCGTTTAAATTTAACTACTAAGGGGGTAAAATAGGCGAAGAACGGTAATATGGAAAGTTCGTCATTTTCGAAGTTAGAAGCAACAAATTTCATATAGCTGCTTCTGTGTTAGCATTTTTCAATATTTTGCTACTGAGGAGTTAAAATAAGAGTTGAACGTACGTAAAGGGTGTATGAAAGTCTGTAATTTTCGAACTAAGAAGAATCTTATATTTATCATTGGATCCGCTGACCCGCTGTAATCGGGTTATAAGTCATGTTTTACGAATTTATTCCCGGGCGAAGCCGGGTCCCGGTCCAATAATCTCCCTCGAAATTGCTTATGTGCAGGTTGGAATTATCATTTTCAACTTCTTCGTTTGTCTTCCTCAGCAGCCATGGGATCAGGAGCTTCAGGACTAGCGAGCGAGATCCCAGGGGGAGACTTACGTCTACCGGCCTCTGGACTCCGGTTCTCTATTAATCAGCTTCGGACGCTCAATTCTTACGTGGACACGCTATGGGAGGAAGATGAAAAAGGTTGGTCGTCTAGATAAGTAAGTCCTCTTGATAATTTTTTAAACAAGACTTGCTATTTGTGATGACTGTTCGGACTTCATTCGTAGTGTAACAACATAAGTCTCATTTCCTACTACATTGACCGTGGGGATTAACATTAGTAAATAAAGTTGGTTACCATGGCTGCTGAAAAGCAACCGAAACGTCCGGATCAATGTAAAATATTAAATAACATCAAATAAATCGCGATAGAATCCGTTAAAAATAGTTTTATTTCAAATAAAAATTCTCCCCCCGTGACCATGGCTGCTGAAAAGCAACTGAAACGTCGGGTTCAACGTAATTAATAAATAATAAAATAACATCAAATAAATCACGATAGAATCCGTTAAATAAAGTTTTATTTCAAAATTAAAAACATCTTTTCAGCAACCGAAACGTCGGGATCTGTAAATAATAAAATAACACCGAATAAATCGCGATAGAATCTGTCAAAAATAGTTTTATTTCAATGTGTAATATTCGCGTGAACTTTCGACAGCATGATCGAACGCATGCGAAATTATTTGTAGTCGGTAACACTTCCGAAAAAGCTAACTTTGATGACACGATACGTACCTTTTTTTTTCGTGCGGAAATCCCTTCGGATACCCCCCCGCTGGCCAGCGGGGAACATATCTGAAAGAGCTAACAACAAACTGTAGTGACGCTAAATGTACCTAGATGGCAGCACCAGTAAAAATTTAAAGTCGGTGTTAAGATTCTCCGCGACTGAATCAGTACCCTAGGCATTCAAACACATGACATTCAAATTTCAAACACACGTAGTGTTTGAAATTTGAATGTTGTAATATCTACCACTTAATATTTTTGGATCAGGGACTATTTGATGTCCCTGTTATGATATAACCATTATCGTTAGTATTAGAGTCAACGGGATATTTACCATGTGTTGTTTTAAGTATAAGATATTTCGGCACGGCCATGATCACGGAGGAATTGAAGTACTGGCGGTTAACTGTGAATGAGTTTAGGAGTAAATATATCGAACTACCCTCTTTCAGACTCGTTTCTGACGTGTAACACCACTACCACTACCACGGTTCGTCTGTGCAAAAATAACGGTAAACAAACCAAAACAAAATCGCGAGTAGATACGGTAAATGTCCATTGACATGTGGATACTTTCTTACCTCTAAGATGCGATTATCGTCTGCAAGAAATAAAAATATGATCATGTAAACAAAAGATACGATATCGTACGTGGAAGGATTCGCTGTATCATTAAATACTAGACGTTCCTGTGTAAACAAGACGTGCTATTGTGCTTGTATGGCAAGTCTCGCATTCAAATCGGTTCAAACCGATTTGTACGATACTCGCATGAACTTGCAAAAATGTCATACTAGATTGAGTTTAGACAGGTCGAGATATCGTAGGCAACTATCGCGTTGCGATTTGTGTCGTAGTGTAAACAAAACGATGGGTGATAATCACCTTACGAATATTGTATGACATACTCGTAGGCGCGATTTTATTTTCTGATTCAATGTACTTAAACATATGGATGCGATTATCGTCTAAAGATTATCGCCTCCGATAATCGCATACGATTTCACGCCCTAGAACATGCGAGAAACTCTCTCCATGTAAATTGGCCTTTTAAGCGTCGTGGTCGCGTTCATGATCGAGTGCGAGTTTGTAATGAAACTAGTGGTAGTGGTGTTACGCGTCAGGGACGAGTATGAAAGAGGGTAGATTGATATATTCTATCTTAAAGTCGTTTACCGTTACCCGGTACCGGTACTTCAGTTCCTCCGTGATCATGGCGCTTGCAACAGTGCCGAAAACAATATAAATATATCGCGTGACACTAATAGTAACGGTAGTGACCATGATTGTATGACGGCCTATTCGACTGCTACGACAGGGGCGCGGGTTCGATTCCCACTCAGTGCTAATATTTGTATGCATGAATATGTCTATTTGCATTGGTCTGGGTGTTTCTATGTATAATATGTATGTATTTACAAAAAAAAAAGCTATATAAGTATGTTTATCCGCATTCTGGAACCCAAGCTAGTTAAACTATGCTTACTTTGGGTCTAGAAAGCGCTATGTAGAATACCTATATTGCCACTATACATTTACGTGTCCACTTATTACGTTGAACATGGCATGTAGATATGATCATAAACGCATTAGAAACGATAGGAATGTTAATTACTATATTATGATACTAGCTGAAGCCAATGACTTATACAAGACAAACAGTTGAGAACAAAAAGTGTGTCACACTTCGGGGGTGAGGCCGGAGCGGGGGAGGGGTGCGGGATGCCTTACCATAGATTCATAATTTTTCTCACTCTTATACTACTTTACAGGTGATTATCTAAATTATCTATATTATTAATATTATAAAGAGGAAAGATTTGTATGTAAGTATGTTTGTAACGAATTGGCTCAAAAAGTACTGGAGCGATTTTAAAAATTCACCATTAGAATGCTACATTATCCTTGAGTAACATAGGCTACTTTTTATCCCGATATTCCGACGGGATCAAGACTTACGCGGGTGATACCACGTGGCGATGCTAGTCTCATATAAAATCGTATAAAATAAATTTAATATATTCTGTCTCTGGATATGACAGCAACAAAAAGTGGCGCCAAAGTTGTGTACAGTAGTTCCAAAAATCTTTACCAATTTTATTGTATTAATGAAATACAAATGAAGAAATAATGAAGTACAAATTTATTGTATTAAAAAAAAACTGCTTACTAGATCTCGTTCAAACCAATTTTCGGTGGAAGTTTACATGATAATGTACATCATATATTTTTTTTAGTTTTATTATTCTCTTATTTTAGAAGTTATAGGGGGGGGACACATTTTACCAGTTTGGAAGTGTCTCTCGCGCAAACTATTCAGTTTAGAGAAAAATGATATTAGGAACCTCAATATCATTTTTGAAGACCTATTCATAGATACCCAACACACATGGGTTTGATGAAAAAAAAATTGAGTTTCAGTTCTAAGTATGGGGAGCCCCCAAAACTTATGGTTTTTTTTCTATTTTTGTTTGAAAATCTTAATGCGGTTCACAAAATACATTTACTTACCTGACATAAAACAATTTTGTGGTTTGTAATAGTCGACTCCGCAAGATTAGTAATTCCTTTCAGGGTAACTGTATACGCTTCTACAACAAGCTTCCTAGTGAAATGAAGAATCTACCTCTTCAAAAATTTAAAAGCCAAATTAAAAGTAAACTCTGCCAAAAAGGCTACTATAAAATTCAAGACTATTTAGACGGCAAACAAGCTTGGATATAAACTGTTTGCTCTCTCTCTATGCTACTCATATGAAATATTGTACTTAGGTTAAGTAAATATGGACTTCGGAGAGCACATCCGAAGTCTGGCCCCCAAATTGAAGGGCACAGCTCTTGCTCTGGCTCGGCTGTTGCCCAACATGAGGGGGCCCGATGACTCCTGCAGGAGACTCTACGCGGGGATCGTGCGGTCCATGGCCCTGTATGGGTGCCCAATATGGGCGGAGGCCCTGAGGACCAGAACTGTGCGGATGCTGCGCGCTCCGCAGCGGGTTCTGGCCATCAGGGTCATCCGAGGGTACCGCACGATCTCCTTCGAGGCGGCGAGTCTCCTTGCCGGAACTCCGCCATGGGACCTGGAAGCGAGAGCCCTTTCGCAACTGTACCAGTGGCGAAAGGAGGCGCGGGAGCAGGGATGGAACCCCGAGCCTCGAGAAATCGAGGCCATGCAGTCCCAGCTCCGCCAGGCCATCGTGGTGGAGTGGAAGGAATGACTTGGGCAACCAAGCGCAGGGCACGCCGCAATAGCGGCGGTAAGGCCCATCATGGAGGATTGGCTGGAGAGGCGACACGGAAGCCTCTCCTACCGACTGACGCAGGTGATCTCAGGGAAGGGGTGCTTCGGGGACCACCTGCATCGGATCAGGAAGGAGCCAACGCCTGAGTGTCATCACTGCGACGCGAGCGAGGACTCAGAGCTGCACACGCTGGCGGACTGCCCGGCGTGGGAGGCGCCGAGGCGTGACCTCGTGGCAGCCATCGGGGTGGGAGTCCTCTCGCTCGGCAGCATGATTGCGGCAATGGTGCGGAGCGCGAGCGCGTGGGCCGCCGCCGCCTCCTTCTGCGAGCATGTAATGCTCGCGAAGGAGGTGGCGGAGCGCGCCCGGGAGAGACTTAGAACTCTCCCGGTCCGCCGAGCCCGCAACTTGCTCGCCGCGCGTCGCAGGCAACTCAGGCGCCGGAGGTCGCTTAACGACCTCCGTCCTCCATGAGCGCAGGCCTGGGGGTGGCGGGTGAGGCCACCTGTCACCCCAGCAGAAGCAGGCCGGGACGGTGGGGCGACTAGCGCCCCTCCCCCAAACCGGGCAAGACGGGGACACCGTGGTTCCCAAACCCGAGGGGGCCATCTCGAAACCGGAGATGGCCCAGGGTCAGTCGGGGTGCGAGGGATATGCTCTATGGGCAACCTTACACCCCGGCGTCTGTAGACCCGAGACGGCGTGCGGTTTTAGTCGGTTCAAGCCCGACATAACCGCCGTCGCTGGCACGCGGGGGGGTATCCGAAGGGATTTCCGCACGAAAAAAAAAAAAAAAAAAAAAAGGTTAAGTAAATATGTTTGTAAATAGACCAAAAAAAAAACAGCCCGCTGAGTTTCTTGCCGGAGTCTTCTCAGGACAGGGCCGCGTTTCGAACCGGTGGTCCATTTGCCAAACATTAGATTAAATTTTTAATGACGTTTTGTAAGTACCGTATTAATGGTCTATACAGAATAAATGGTTTTTGACTTTGACTTTGACTTTGACCAAGTTTCAACAGCATAGTTCTTATAGTTTCGGAAAAAAGTGGCTGTGACATACGGACGGACAGACAGACATGACGAATCTATAAGGGTTCCGTTTTTTGCCATTTGGCAACGGAACCCTAAAAAACCGCATCAAAATCCATATTATTTGCTTCCATCGCGAAAAACATGACAAGAATTCCAAAAAAAAAAACATATTTGTGTTTAGAATGTTTCGTTTAACATAACCGAAGTATTTTTAGGGATTTTCTTTAGAAAAGCCCTATTGCTATCGAGTTGTCGTCGTTGCCAATTTTCTGTCACGGTTTTGGGTATGAAGGAGATGAGCTATCGAGTTGCTGTTTTCGGTAATAGATTCGTGCTGGTGTGAACCATTGCAAGATAAAGAAAAAATTGCAAAAAATCGCAAAAAAAAAACGCAAAATCGAAAATCCCTTGTATTCGGCTGAGCTCGTCTCAGGAATTCAACTTGTTTTTTAAATATCTCTAATGTACAGACACAACTAATTTGTCATTTTATAATAGCATAGATTCTGTGGAACGTACAATTGGCGAAGCTTTGAGCGCAGGCTTTTCTTTCGGGTTTGAAGGTCAGACGGCAGTGGCTCCCAAAATAGCCAATACGTCAAATAAAAATGGTCATAAGGAGTAGGATAGTGAACCTTGGGCCCTAAAGCTTTAGGTGCAATCGGGACAACGCTAGGATGTAGAAGATAAAGTTTATAAGTGTTACTATACCTTTTTTTTTCGTGCGGAAATGCCTTCGGATACCCCCCCGCCAGTCAGCGGGGGCGGTTATGTCGGGCTTGAATCTTCTAAAACCGCACGCCGTCTCGGGTCTTAAAACGCCGGGGTGTAAGGTTGCCCATAGAGGATATCCCTCGCACCCCGACTGACCCTGGGCCATCTCCGGTTTCGTGAGGGCATCCTCGGGTTTGGACCGTTCCGTTATAGGGTATATATATATATATATGTATATATATTGGGTTCCGTTATATTTAGGACACGTCAATTTGACTTCACCTCGCCTGATGGTAAGCTGAAGGTAAAGTCTCAGGAAAGAGGTTCACCATTACATACATGTACCATTACTTAAATATTAAAGATATTTGATTTTGAATTTTGATGTTTCTGAATTAAGGACGAATATCAACGGAGTTGGAAAGTGCAGTGGAGAATCTGGTGCAGAGGATAGTGGATGGCGCCGGACAGAGAGACCCTCGTTTCAGATGCTGCCATCTTATAGCATTGCATCGAGGCAAGAAGGTGAGGCATTTTTCAAGTAAGGCTTAGCCTGAGAATAAATTCGTAAAAAAATATAAAATAGATTGTAGCACCATCTACCGATGCGAAAATGTTCACAGCCGTGCTTCGAGGCCGCTTCGGAGCACGGGTACCGATTTTTCCTTCTCCTACTTTTGGTTTGGCTTACATAGCTTTTATGAGAGCGACTGACCTCTCAACCCCAAGAGTTAGCCCTGCGCTAGAGTCTCGTCCGTCAATTAGCAGGTGGTACCGCCTTGCAGGTGATATTTAAGGTGATAGAGTCAAGCAACAGTCATTTTGGCCGTTGCATGAATGGACCGACTCGACCGGGGAAGCACCACCCTCTCACAGAATATCGACGCCAAGTAACAGTATTTGAACTGTTGCGTTCCGTGTGGTGAGTGACAGTGCCGGAGCCCAAACTCCTTTCCCATCCCCTTTCCTTTACAGGGTCGGCAGCGCGAGTGTGACGCCACTGGTGTTGCACACGTCCATAGGCCGCGGTAACCTCTTCCCATCAGGTGGGTCGTGTGCTTGTCTGCCACCGTAGAGGTATAAAAAAAAAAGGTTGTATTGGACCCCGAAGATTTTGGTGAGGCCCCAACCTTATTGACGGCCTCTGTCACGTAGCGGTAGTGCATTCGACTGCTACGACAGGGGGCGCGGGTTCGATTCCCGCTCAGTGTTAATATTTGTGTATTGAGTATGTTTATTTGCATTGGTCTGAGTGTTTCTATGTATAATATGTATGTATTTACAAAAAAAAGTATATAAGTATGTTTATCTGCATTCTGGAACCCATAACACAAACTAGTTAAACTATGCTTAACCTAGACTAGACGCTTTCAAGACCTATGCTTAGGTCCAGAAAGCGCTGTGTAGCATGTCGTAGAATATTCATTATTATTATTACTATTACCGCGGTAGCCTAGTGGTATGGGTAATGGACTGCTGAGACGAGGTCTCGGGTTCGATCCCAGGTTTTACCATGGCACACACCAATGACTTTTCGATGCTTTTCGAAGTTATGTGTGTATTTACCGCAGGTTTATAAGTGCCCGGTTAATGGCAATAGGCTCGCCACCTATTACATTGGGACCTAAACATAAACTGGTGAAATGTGGGTGCTAGCACCTCTGCCTACCCCTTCGGGGATATAGGCGTGAGTTTATGTTATGTTATGTTGTTATTACTATTATCTTAATTGTAGCTATGAGCGATATATCAGCTGATTGGTAGCAAGATGGGGTTTGAAATTTTTCCGTCGCACGTTAAACTATCTACACAGTAAGGCGCGGTATAACCCGCCGGGCCGGCGGCATAAACCGCCGGCTTATGCCGCCAGACTTGTTTTGCGTAACGGATCAAAACGCCATACAAACTCGGCGTTACAAGCCAGCGGTTAGATAGCCTTACCCGACGGGTTAAGCAAGCGGACTGGTGGCTTAAGTGTGTACACAGCCTTATCAGACTTTCTGGTGCAGTCGAAAATATATTCGGTCAGAAACTTCTGAATTCACCTCATTGATAAAACTGAATACACGCTTGGAAATGAACTGTTGGAGTTGTTTGAGTCTCCCCATGATCATGGCCGCTGAAAAGCAACCGAAACGTCGGGTTCAATGTAAATAATAAATTAACATCAAATAAATCGCGATACAATCCGTTAAAAATAGTTTTATTTCAATGTGTGACATTCGCGTAAACTTCTGACAATATCATGAACTGTTTGCTTTCTCACTATGCTACTCAAACAAAACATTGTAATTAGTATAGGTAAACATGTTTGTTCTGTTGGTATCAGTAACTTGAATTTCGATTTAATTTGCAATAAAAGCCTTAGGTAAAGAGAACGACATTTATCTGAACCACGAAAAAGTAGCGTAACATATTTTTTTTACAGTAGATACATTATATAAAGTTTACAATAAAAAACACTGTATTTAAAAACTGGCAACGCCATCTATGTGGTAAAGGCGTAAACATTCCGCCCACCAAGAACCTCGTTCTTCAACTATGCCGCCCACTGAGCATGGCGCAGGACCGTTGACTTCAGGTTGACTTGGGCAACAAAACTATCTACACTAATATTATAAAGAGGAAAGATTTGTATTTTTGTATGCAACGAATAAACTACTGTACCGATTTCAAAAATTCTTTTACCGTTAGAAAGCTGAATTATCACTGAGTAACATAGACTATATTTAATACTACGCTGCGGGCAACGGCTCGTCTTCGATAAAGGACTTTTTAACGTAGTCTTCTTGCATTTCAACTCAACCACTCGGAGTTCGCCGTCAGGTCCTGCATTCAAATGATTGAAACGAGCCAGGCCCTGCATGCAAATTAAAAAATTTGCCCGCTGAGTTTATTGCCGTAGTCTTCTCAGGACGGGGCCGTGTTTCAAAACGGTGGTCCATTTGCTAGATATTAGTCTAGTATTTTTTGACGTTATCTAAGTACCATTTTAATGGTCTATACAGAATAAATGATTTTTGAATTTTGAACTGGCAAAATCAAAAACTGCAAAGTGTTTTCGACAACAAACCACCGACAGAAGAGGTATTATGGTAGACGGTTACCACATCGCCTTAAAAAACGTATGAAAATGAGAGCAAATCCAAGAATGGATTCGCCACATACGAGCAACAACAACCCTGGGGGTGGCAGGTGAGGGCGCCTGTCACCCCAGCAGAAGCAGGCCGGGGCGGTGGTGCGACTAGCGCCCCTCCCCCAAACCGGAGCAAGACGGGGACACCGTGGTTCCCAAACCCGAGGGGCCATCTCGAAACCGGAGATGGCCTGGGGTCAGTCGGGGTGCGAGGGATACGCTCTATGGGCAACCTTACACCCCGGCGTCTTAAGACCCGAGACGGCGTGCGGTTTTTAGTCGGTTCAAGCCCAACATAACCGCCCCCGATGGCCGGCGGGGGGGGGGGGGGGGTATCCGAAGGGATTTCCGCACGAAAAAAAAAATGTGTCAGATGATTTTATAAAATATCTATTTCACTGTTCAACAGATGCGTTCCCGTTCTCTGGAATACCTGGTCACCCTGGATTCCCTTCCAGTACTGAACGCGGGTGAAGAATGTCAGCTGCAAAACGGACCGGTTGGTTATGGACGAATACGAGTCTCTGGTAGAGAGGCTGACAAGTGGGAAGAGTTCTTAACCCCCTCTGGATATTTATGCAGGTCAGTAAGAGATGATTCCATGGCTAAATTTTTGTTATCGTGAGTTACCTGGTCTAGCAAAGTATTTAGGTCAGTTACTTTCATGTAATAGGCGGCACGAGACATTTTTTATTGTGTAGGACCTAAGAGTGGAACTGCAGCCTTACTCTTTATCCAGGCCACCAGTGCAAAAATGGCCTGACTGACATTGTATCAAAATTTAAAATAAGTAAGATGGCCTATAGTCCTCCTAAAATAGTTCTCTAAAGAAGCATTCTGGCCTAAGTAGTATCGATTTTTTATTTCTTGATGATATGTAAAATGAATGTCAAGGGCCTTATCATTTTCCGGAAGCAAGACGGGGACACCGTGGTTCCCCAACCCGAGCCAACCAATCCCAATCCTCGAAACCGAAGATGGCCCTAAGTCAGCTGGGGTGCGAGGGAAATGCCTTGTGGGCTGGCCATTCTTACACCCCGTCATCTGAAGAACCGAGACGGCGTGCGAATTTAGTCGGTTCAAATCCGACATAATGCTGGCCGGCGGGGGGTACTAGTATTCTCTTTAATCCCTCCAGCTAAGCTAAATTGCTTGTGTTAGGAGTGGGTTCACGTCGGTAGTGTAATGACCAGGATTCGAACCCGGGACCTCTCGATCGTATGGCTGACTCCCTAACCACTAAGCTACCGAAGCATCCGAAGCTCTCACTTTGGAGCCTGCTTACTACTTCTCCTACCCCCGAGAGGCAAGCTTGCGCCAGAGCCTCGTGCGTCAACCAGCAGGCCAGGCTTGCTTGGCCCCGAAGGTGTAGGTTGGGCGCCAACCCAATCTCTGTGAATGCGCGGCGTGCTCACGGGCGTGTCCGCCGCCAGGGACAAGCTGGCGGAGCGCTGGGTGGAGCTGCTGGCGCGCGGCGCGCAGGCGCGCGGCGGCGGCGCGCGGGTGCAGTGCGCACGCGCAGCCGCGCGCGCCGCGCCCTACACCTACTGCTACTTGGAGAGAGGTGAGTTCTCATTATTACTTTTTTTTATAACCATACTAGATGTTACCCGCGTGGTATTCTGATTCTATTTCCGCTACCCGTGGGAACCTATTCTAAGGATAACTAGAACTGCAAGGCGAATCGCTGCTTGCAATGTTGAGCTGAGTGAGACATCGTGATTCTTGTCCAATAGATTTGACCGCTATTGCGGAATCAGATTAAGAAAATTTTGAACAGTGATCATTCCTCCGTGGCAAGTCCGATTTTGAAAATTCTTTTTGAAAGTCACAACTCTGGACATGCTTTCTGAGCGTGTAAAGTTTGGTCACAGTGTCTCGAGCGGTTAATAAGTAATTTCATCTGGATTTTTTTTAACGGTGATCATTCCTCTATGGTAGCATTATTTTTTTCAAAATATATCCATAAACCTTTCTCTGATTGACCTCTTTAATCATGCCAAATTTGGTTCTGATTGGATTAGTAGTTCAGGAGGAGACCTGTGACAAAGAAAATCCTGAAGTCTGGTATGAGGAGCTTTCGCTCGATTTCGTCTCACTCACCTCAAAAAGTAACCTATTTATTTATATATTTATGTACCAAATTTCAGCCAGATTCGTTTAGCCATTTGAACGTGATTGAGTAACAAACATCCAAACATCTTCAAAACTTTCAGATTCATAATATTGGTCACATTAGTCCAAATTGGAGTTGTAGGAAATATAGGTAACACCTTTACGTATTAGAAAAAAAAAACGAATTCGGTGGTAACAAATACAAAAATACTACAAACTAAATGAGAACTTCCTTTTTTTTGTAAATTGGTTTAGGTAAATAAATAAATATTAAAGAACATTTTAAATAGTGCTATCTAGACCCAAAGTAAGCATAGCTTAACTAGCTTGATATGCGTTTGAAAATGCTGATAAACATGCTTAAATTTTTATTTTTTTGGAAATACATACATATTTTAACACCCAAATAAATACAAATATACATCTTCATGCATACAAATATTGCACGGAATGAAACCCGCAAACTCAGGCTGAGTAGTAGTCGCTCCACGCAGTTTTCCAACTAAACCATCCAATAATAATAATACACTATTTTTTATATTTTTAAATATATGTTTTTTTTTTGTATAGAATGTATTTAAAAATATAATTTAATATGTATTAAGTTTAATAAAGGGAATAATAAATAATAATAATGTTTTATTGCAAAAAAGTGATTGTAGTTACAACGGTAGTACATACATACTCGTACAGGGTAGGTCTTACAACTATTTCCGTTTATAATCTAGTGGGTGAAGTTCTGTTTCCCTTGATTAGGTTAGTTATTAACCGTAAGGAGATTAACCTGTAGTAATATGTGCTGTATTCTCAAATATCCTAGCTGGAGTTTGCTTAATGAAAGTGTTAGGTGGAAGTGTAGGTACAGAGTCAGTACTACTCGAAAATATTCTACATATTTACGGTGTTATCGGCTGGTAGACTCATCGAGGAATGCGATACCATTCCACCGTAGATATGATATTATTAGGTATTTGTAAATGAAGTTCTTCAGTATGACCTCATTCACATAATCCTAACTAATAATATCTATACAGTGGCTGAGTCGATTTTGCAGGATGTTCACTGATAGATAGCTGATATTATTAGGCGTAACTTAGGGTACTTTTATTTAAAAAAAGTATTAGGTTTAACCCTGATTTACGTCATCTATTTATCACTGTAATAGGTTACTGGGAGTCGTGGATAAGTGATCAGTAAGACGGGGACACCGTGGTTCCCAAACCCGAGAGGGCCATCTCGAAACCGGAGATGGCCCAGGGCCAGTCGGGGTGCGAGGGATATGCTGTATGGGCACCTTACACCCCGGCGTCTGTAGACCCAAGACGGCGTTCGATTTTAATCGGTTCAAGCCCGACATAACCGCCCCCGCGCCCGCTGAGTTTCTTGCCGGAGTCTTCTCAGGACAGGGTCGCGTTTCGAACCGGTGGTCCATTTGCCAAACATTAGATTAAATTTTTTTATGACGTTTTGTAAGTGCTGTATTAATGGTCTATACAGAATAAATGATTTTTGACTTTTGACCGCTGGCCGGCGGGGGGTATCCGAAGGGATTTTTTGTTTTTTTTTTCGACAAGCGCCGCCCCCCATTTCCGGGGCAAGATGGGGACACCGTGGTTCCCAAGCACGAGGGGGCCATCTCGAAACCGGAGATGGCCCTGGGTCAGTCGGGGTGCGAGGGAAATGCCTTACACCCCGGTGTCTGAAGACAAGAGACGGCGTGCGGTTTTAGGCTTACCCAAGGGGATTTCCGCACGAAAAAAAGTAACAAGTTGAATTCCTGAGACAAGGGATTTTCGATTTTGCGTTTTTTTTTTTCCAATTTTTTGTGATTTTTTTTTATCTTGCAATGGTTCACCCCAGCACGAATCTATTACCGAAAACAGCAACTCGATAGCTCATCTCCTTCATACCCAAAACCGTGACAGAAAATTGGCAACGACGACATCGACGACAACTCGATAGCAATAGGGCTTTTCTAAAGAAAATCCCTAAAAAAGCGGAGTTCTGCGCCATAGGTCGATTCGCGGGCATAGGCACATAATACACACATAGATACGTATACATAATCTATGTATCCTGACTGCTGATACATACTCGTACCTACATGTGTGAGTGTTTCATGTGAAGCGTGCTATTCTCAGCCGAAAGTTGTCCAAGTTTTAATTAAAACCAAATTTCCATCACTGCTGCAACCACAATGGTTTGGAGACAGATTGCTGTACTCTAGGCAGTTCACCGGATGAAGTTTTGTGATGCTTTCTGACGTGGTTTATATTTTTATGGACACAAGTAGGTATATATTTTTTGTTAATAGCTGAAAATAACGCCAAATAAATCGCGATTAAATTTGTTTATTTATATATAAAACATAACATAACATAACTTCACGCCTGTTTCCCCAAGGGGTAGGCAGAGGTGTATTACACACCCACGATTCGCCAGTTATGTTATATATATAAGGTGTCACAAAATTAGGTCTCTGAATTTGGTGAGATGACTTGGTATCGACAAATGTAAATGTATTTGAAACAAAAAAAATATCGGGTAAAGTAAAAAAAGAAAAAAAAAATATATTAAAAAAAAAAAAAAAAATGAAAAAAAAAAACACCACCAGCGACCAGCATCACCTGACGCGACGAGCCCGTGACGCACGTGGTAGGCGTGCTGTCCTTCTCCTCGCAGTATTCTCCAAGCGGATGTGTGGGAAATACCTAAATCGCGACCAGCGTCACGTGTGCTCGTCGCGTCACGTGACGCTAGTCGCTGGTGGTGTTTTTTTTTCATTTTTTTAAATATATATATCTTTTTTTTTTTAGCCGATATTTTTTTTTTAATTTCAAATACATATTTTGTCGATACCAAGTCATCTCACCAAATTCAGAGACCTAATTTTGTGACACCTTATATATATATATCACTAGCTAATGCCCGCGGCTTCGCCCGTGCGAAGGTTGGTTATCGTTTTTGATCACATCTCCGGTTCCAACTAAGCAGTTGCAATCGAACATATGGCAGATTTTAAGTCTGACCGTAACCTTTCTAATAGAAAAAATTGCATCAAAATCCGGCTAGAAGTTATTGCGTCCGTTGCGAACAGACAGACAAATAGAAAAACATACAGACAAGAATTCTAAAAAATAATTTTGTGTTCAGAATCGTTCATTTAACCTAGCGCATTTTTTTTTAATATCTCCAATGTGCAGACAGCTATTTTACACTTTTATAATAGTAGGTATAGATAAACCATATGATATAAAATAAATAAATAAATATTCTACAACATTCTACACAGCGCTCTCTAGACCCAAAGTAAGCATAGTTTAACTAGCTTGTGTTATGGGTTCCAGAATGCGACTAAACATACTTATATACTTTTTTTTGTAAATACATACATATTATACAGAGAAACACCCAGACCAATGCCAATAGACATATTTATGCATATGTAATATTTGCACTAAGCAGGAATCGAACCCGCGCCCCCTGTCGTAGCAGTCGAATGCACTACCGCTACGCCACAGAGGCCGTCGCATTCTGGTACTTAATATCGACATTAAGTGTGACAGTGGTACTTCTCCATTGGGTGTATATGGTAGCACCCAAAGCTTGCACTTGGAGTCCGCGATCCGTTCGTGATCTCTAGTGTCGTCTGACCCCCCAACTTCGAGAGAAAAGTCTCTGACATAGCCTCCTCCAAAAAGCTTTGAAAATATTTGCATCCCTAAAACAATGTCCATAATACCACGGTTCTCTGTAAAATCTCTTCTGCTAAACCCTAAAGGGATATACAAGCGTGAGCACATGTATGTATGTAAACATCATAGGCAATGAGAGTCTTCATCTCTCCAAGACTATAATAAATATAACGTTAAATAAGATGAACACAGCTCTCATATCTTTGTGCACCTACCACAAGACTGTAGTTTACAAAACTTTAGGATCTATAGTATCATTTTATAGACTTACTACGCACGTCCATCCTGATAGATAGATAGGTAAACTCTAGAACGGGACTTGAACCCGCGACCAGTCCCTTACAGGGGGAATGCTCTGACCAGCTGAGCTATCTAGACACGTCCCAGATAATCGAAATTCCCCGATATATTCTATACGTCTTAAGGCGACGACTTACTTTTTCCGATCTAAAATCTTTAGAAAAAGTAAGCGTGCAAAATGCTTAAAAATTTAATTGAATAGATAAACTCAAAAACTTTGAATGTTAAAGCGATTTGTTCCAAGCAACCATAGGATGGACAGAAACATGAAGAAAGTAAAATAATATATAAATTAAGTTCAACATGAAATATACAAATTAGATCTATTGAAGAAGGAGAAAAGAAAAAAAAATTAAAAAATTCTGTTGCCCATTATGTTGAATTTCTTCACAATATTGTACCATCCCAACGATAGCTTTCTCACGGGACATTTTCTCTTGCTTTTGCTTGAAATAAATCTGAATAAAGCCGGTACACCTATGTATAATATGTATGTATATACAAAAAAAAAGTATAAAAGTATGTTTATCCGCATTCTGGAACCCATAACACAAGCTAGTTAAACTATGCTTACTTTGGGTCTAGAAAGCGCTGTGTAGAGAGTTGTAGAACATATTTTATGTTATTGACGAGGCTCTGTCGAAAATTTCCTCTCGAAATCGCAACCATATAAAGTTATATATCAGAACCTAAAGGGAGATAAGAAATAAGGGGGGACTCCAGGACAACTCTAAGATAATGATGATGAAGTCTGAAATATTTTGTATTAGCTGTTGCCCGTGACTCCGCCCGCGTGGAATTCTGATCCCGTTCCCGCAACCCATTGGAGCCTATTTCCGGTATAAAAGTAGCCTGTGTGTTATTCCGGACTATAATCTATCCCTGTGCCAAATTTCAGTCCGATCCGTTCAGCCGTTTTTGCGTGAAAGAGTAACAAACATCCATCCATCCATCCATACTTACAAACTTTCCCGTTTATAATACTAGGTCTGCAAGGCGAATCGCTGCTTGCAATGTTGAGCTGAGTGAGACATCGTGATTTGAATTATTAAGAGCGATTTATTTATCATTAAAATCATTCATTCATCATCATTGCGGAAAATTTTTGTAAATTTTGAACAGTGATCATTCCTCCGTGGCAAGTCCGATTTTAAAAATTCTTTTTGAAAGTCACAACTCTGGACATGCTTTCTGAGCGTGTAAAGTTTGGTCACAGTCTCTCGAGCGGTTATTATGTAATTCCATCTGGATTTTTTTAAACGGTGATCATTCCTCTGTGGTAGCATTAATTTTTTCAAAATATATCCATAAACCTTCCTCTGATTGACCTCTTTAATCATGCCAAATTTGGTTCTGATTGGATTAGTAGTTTAGGAGGAGACCTGTGACAAAGAAAATCCTGAAGTCTGGTATGAGGAGCTTTCGCTCGACTTCGTCTCACTCAGCTCAATTAGTAGGACTATACCAACTATAGTGACTACCGTAAACTCGTGGTATGTGTACCGCTCTGCATATTCATTGTGCCCTTTCGGTAGAGAGTGCTATACGTAATTTATTAAAAAAATGTCAGTCTCCATATTTTACTCTTTTCCCTCGAGCGCTTTTGTGTAGTATTATTGTGCATTCAGCAGGATTGAGATTAAAATTATAAAGAAATAAGATGGTCATTGTTATAGTCCGTATTATCATCTTTCAATCACCATTTCAATCTTTGGCCATCACATAGCAAGTTAATGTGGCTGCAAGTTATGTTTGTTCGTATTTTACGTGCTGTACAAGCGCTGTTGCCGCTTATAGCTTGCACTTACGTGAAGGTTATAGGCATAGTACAGCATTAGACCCAGTAGATGACGCTGCAATCGAGTAACAGGACGATTTTTTACGAAATTTTCCTGTTTTTTTTTATATTTAGGACACGTCAATTTGACTTCACCTCGCCTGATGGTAAGCTGAAGGTAAAGTCTCAGGAAAGAGGGTCACCATTACATACACGTACCATGTTAACAATGGTGGCACTCAGCTTGGTGGCCTCATCAGAAGAGGATTGTCGTCGCAGCACACGTGACACCCACCGGTCCCACTAGTGCTACGACCAGAATCCCCCTGCCCGGCTATGCACTTGCTGACCCCTGAACGCAATCAAACTGAAATTGATTACTATGGAGGGTTTTTCGCAATCGTGCACGGTGGTACCCACCCGGCCGAATTTTGTGACAAATTTGTGTTATCAAATTTCTACCACCAGTAAAGGTGTGAAGGTTGGTTCCGGCTTGTTATATGTACATTTTAGCTTACTGCACTACTTCTTTCTCTATATACACTTTAACTAAACCAAAAATCACACTACTCCTTCGTAATCACAATATTTTCAGAAATGGATCCAAAGTTTTCGCTTCAAGTACATACAATACATATTCAGCATACCTTATATCACATACCTATATGAAGGCGCCTGGCCTTTCGTCTCAACCATTACACATTATATAAGAGACGGGCCGCTATAAAAGTTCACCGGAGCGAAAGGAAACTTCATTTTGTATCTTAGCTATTGGTTGAGAAACAAGAAACCAAAGAGTTTGTACTGAAGATGACTTACTCGTATTGAATTGAAAATATTTTGAAGTCGTATTAGAGACTTTTTTTAACCTCCAACAAAAAAATCTAAAAATCTCCTCTTATAAATTTGAAGTTAATGTCTGTGGCATCGTAGCTCTCAAACGGATGGATCGATTTCGATGTGTTTTTTTCTTTTGAAAGTCAGTTTCCTTGCGGTAGTTCTTAGCTACGTTTGGTTAATATCGTTCCAGCAGTGTAAGCGTATCAGATCTTATCCAAAATGATGTAAGGAATTTTTTGGGTTTGATAACTCGATTAAGTGCTTAGTGCATGCCAGTATAATCAATCAGTCAATATTTTACATTTTAAGGGATGTTGCTTAAACTACAAGTATTTATTGGCGTAGGGGGTTTTTAATATTTTTAACTCAATTATTGGGTTAAGCGTAAAAGTTGTCTTGAATATTACGTTTTAAAAGCTTGAGGCCTATCAGCAGTCCATTATCACTTCAGTTTGCTTATTCTGTAAGCTAGATTGGTAACTTTCTTTGTCAGATGACCTCATTTCGTATTTCATCCTTCAAAGTTACTCCAAGCATAGCTCGCTTCACATCCTGCTGCGCGACTTTTCATTTGTGGACTAGCCCCACCGTCAGTGTCCACGTTTCGACACCGTTAGTCATTACACGTAGGATTTTTGGTAAACAGCGTTAAGTTTGTCACGCAATCCAGTTTCGTACGGATCTCTCAGTGCGCGAGTCCGACTCGCACTTGACTGGTTTTTAATAATCCCACAGGGTCTTCACCTCAGGCCAATTCTGATCGTCGCCTGGCTATCGTCGAAGGAGCAGCCTGGGTGATGGTTCGCGTTGGGGCAGGTGAAGCCGAGGCGAAGCTGATGCTAGGAGCCAGGGTCGAGGGCTGTAACCCTGCGGCTTATACGGCCAGGGTTCCCCTAACGCATCCATTGGCTCTATTACATTATACGAGTGGTCAGAGGGTAAGTGAAATTTGAAATGACGATTTTTTGGGATAGTGTGGTTATTTGTCCACAATTACAAATCCATTTACCGAGTCCTTTAGGTTTAGGGGCAAAGGGAAAGGTTAAATATCCTTGGGCCTAGCAGAAGCAAACACGAGACGGTAATGCGTCGTATTCCACGCGTGCCTTCCTCAACGAAGGGGAGCAAGGCCCTGCGTACGCCACAGTGAGGCCGTTCCTGGGGATTTTCTTTCATAGGGTATATCCGGGTTCAACTCATAATAGGTACCCGTGACGAAAGAACTCACGAAATTTTTTTTTTTTCCTCTAGGGTTACTACGCAGTGGCAGTAGGCCCACCATCCTCCATGGTTTGTGGAGACCGTACATCGACCTGGCAGCTCTGGCACCCATCTCTCGAGGCGGAGTTAGATGCTCACTGCTCCGAACTGTCGTCTGTGGCTAGGGTGGCAGCTGCACTCAACGCTCTAATGGATAAAATGAGAGAAGGAACTTATCAGGTGAGGAAGTCAAAGTAGACCCGCTATCCTTAATGGTTTGTGGAGATTGTACATCCACCTAGCAGCTCTTCGTCTCGGGCTTGTTTCTACTTGAGCTAGGGTTATCCTTCTTCCTTCGCTCCCAGATCCGCGCTTCTGGAGCACGGATATAGTTCAACGCTCTTCAATCCCCGGTGCGGTCTCTGCGGTAGACTAGCGGGAGATTACTAGTCCTGTTCCGTACCCTTTCCGTCGTTTCTTTTGCGTTCATCACCTCCTCACAAACGACTTGAGTTTGTTTTCACACATTCCTTGCCGGGTGCAATGATGTATGAACGAGGTTTTCATTTCATTAAAAAAACATTCAATAAATCGTTCTACCGCAGTCCACTTCTGGCACATAGGCCTCACTAATGTGCGCCATAGTTGCAAAAGTATAATAACCCCTAAGTTGTGTTAGGTGTGGGTTCACGTCGATTAGGATTCGAACCCCGGACCTCTCAATCCTAAGGCCAACTTCAGCTATATGTGCGCGTTGAAATGTGGTATATATGGTATGGCAGGGTACGCTGCGCGTGCTGAGTCGCTACGCGGCGGCAAACGCGCTCCGGCGCCGGCTGCAGCGCTGCGGCGCGCACGCGCACGCGGCGCAGCGCGGCTTCGTGGCTGCTCACGCGGCGCACCACCTGCTGCTGGTGCTGGACTCGTGAGTGCACTGCACCGGCACCACCGTTACATGCACATTACATACCCTCGCGCTGGGTGTATAGGACCCCGCCAAGATCTTCAGAGTGCAAGCAAGCCTCACCTGCCAGCCAGTACATCTGCTGATTGACGGAAATGACTCTGGGGAAGGCTTTCCTCTCGTGGTTGGGGAGTCCATTCCATCATTTGGCTGATTTTGGCTTTTATGAGAGCCACACACCCCCTCAAATCCAAATTAAATGGATATTTTATAGTAATAACACTGAAAATAATAGGTAAAAGCTAACAAACAGACAGTAATTTTCTTATATCTGATACCTATGTATTCTAGACTATACTCGCTGTGCGAGCGAGGTGGTATAGCAGGCTACGTGTATCCAGTGGAGAGAGGCTCAGTGGTGCGGCGGGGAGCAAGAGACGCGGACTGGCTGTTCGACGCCGCCTGCGTCAAAAGCTGTCTGCAGCAGTTGCAGCATGTTTCAGGTGAGTTATCATTCTCCGGGCCTTTCCCGAATCAGATGAGATCGGCTTTCAGTCTGACTACGAATCAGTCGAATTTGGATATTTTCTGTGAACCGACTGCCCGGACCTCCACAACCCATTGGCGATATCGAAGTTCTGTGGCTGGAAAGGGCTCCAACTACTCATAAGGACTGCCTTAGATGTTCATATGGCAAAAAAAAAAAAAACAATTAAATATATAGAACAATTGTTATTGAACTGCCTATGTAAGTTTTGTGCGCCTCAATTTTGTGTATTTTGGGAGAAAATAGTATTCAAAGTTGACATCAAGCGGGTAGGTTACCGGTTGTTTTTTCACAAGTTTATAAGGTAAGAACGGTGATTTTATACCCATTTTACTGTTTATGAAGTCTATTTCAAGTCTTTGAGTATTGTTTTTTCCGACTTTTGGCCACTTTGTACACTTTGCAATAGTCAATCATTGATAAACTTGTGTTTACTTGATTACGTGAATAGGTTATTTGTTAGTTCAATTAAATTTTTAAGCATTTTGTATGCTTACTTTATTCTAAAGATTTAGATCGGAAAAAGAGAACAAGGAAAAAGACTGGTCGCGGGTTCAAGTCCCGTCCTAGATGTTCTCTTTTTCCGATCTAAATCTTTAGGTTATTTGTTAGTTAGTCAGCTGATTTTGTTGGGCTCTTCATTGCTACTGGTGTTCAGTATCTTCCCTATTATAGTTACATAATTCCCAATTGTGTCAATATGTCTACGTCCACGCGAGCTGCGATGCGAGCTGCGACTGCCCGTCAATTGCAAATACAGTTAAAAGAAGCCCTATTACAACTTAAAGTTGAAAAGAAAGAAAATGAGCAATTAATAATGGAAAGGGAAGATAATGAACGTGAATATGAATTAATGCGTAACAGGAATAACAGCTTGGAACAAAAGCTGTCTGAAAGTCAAGTTACTCGTGATGAGTTGAGCGAACAACTTTACCAGCTGCAAATAGAAATAGAATCTTTCCGCCAATGCGGTGATACTTTTGAGCAAACCCTCAGACGTAACACCCAGCTAGAAAATGAGCTGGGGGAGGCATACAGGCTTATTAGTAGCTATGAGCAAGATGTCCAATCGCGACAGTCAGCAGAGGTGTCCAACCTCTATACCGAACTCCTTGAAAGCACCTGTGTGCCTGCCTCAAAGAATTCATCTGTGATTGATCTCACAAATGATAGTAGGTGTATGAAATTTCCAAAAACGATTTAAAAAGACTAATATTTTAACTGTAGCTTCCCAATATATATTCGAGAACATACTGTATGTCAGGAAAAATATATCCAATTTTACAAAAGTAAGTGACATTACAGACAGAAATCTGCGTAATAAAAATAAACTGATCCTTCCATGTTATCGGCTTAGCAAAGTTAGTGATTCTTTTAGGGGGGAAGGTATACGCTTTTATAACAAATTGCCTGAATCGGTCCTTGGTATGCCTGACAATAAATTTAAAACCTTTGTTAAGACCACCTTAGGTAAAAAAGCATACTATAGGACAGATGATTACCTTAAATACAAAAATGACTGGTTTGAGCATGGTGCAGGCTCCTCCTAAAATGTTACAACTACAGCATAATATTGTAGTAGGCACGCGACCTTTTTACCATATTTTAAATTTTTTTTTTTATGTTATGTTTAAATTTTTTCAATTATTTGAACGATTAACTTGGGTTAAATTTTATTATAACGTTTTTTTTTATATACCTTTATTTATCTTGACACGAGACAAAAATGTACATTCGTCCATATTTAGTCTTAAGAAATCACTATTATAAGCTGACGTCTAGAAAATGTCGCAGTGGAGTTTGTTGCGCCGTTTCTTCTCCACTAGCGCCTAGGAAGCGGTGGTAAACTTAGTACTAAGCAATTATTGACGTCAAAAAGATGTAATTACGTTGCACTATTTCGAAAAATAAAGACTTTGACTTTGGCAACAGAAACCTACGGTTTAACGTGCTCTTCGAGGCACAGAGGCATCGCGGATGAGTGCTTTCAAAAATGGACTACTTCTTAATTAAAAAATCCGTTCCCGCAGGGGGAACGCACAGGTAGATTTCGTGAAGCAATTAATATTATTTTATATAGAGAACTACGGACTTTAAACAGTTTAATTTTTTTTTCTCGAAAACGGTAACTTTTAGCGAAAAACTTTTCAGACATTTATTTTAGACTTAAAAATGGCCTATCGATTAAAAATGTTTCCGACATCAAGAATGTTCACCGGTTAGAAGTTATGATTTTTTTCCGAAAAATTTTGGTTTTTCCCCCCTCCACTTTTAGTTAAAGTTTTAATCTTATAGGTTTAAAATTAAAAGTTGTTGGTATTCATGTATACTATGGGATAAAATTAGAACGGTTCGAATATCTTTCATGGAACGTGAAATTTTGAGGAAAAACTGATTTCACAAAAAGTGAAGCCCTACCGTCCCCTTAGGCCGGTTTCCTCCCGTTCACGAACTTTACAACCAAGTTTACACCCAAGCAATTTTGAACCATACATACATATATACATACATATATACATACATATATACATATATATAAACTTTTTGACCAGTGGTCATTTCGGACTCAGGGGGTCATAACTAGACCTCCAATGAAGAATTTTTTTTAAAATTCGACAGTAGTCAAGAAATCAATAGGTAGATCGATTTCATCGAAATCTACCTAAAAATTATTGAATGGAAGTGGGTATATGGGAGCCCCACCATGATCTTTTATGTCCAAGCCAACTTCACTTGCAAGCTGGTATACCTGCTGGTTAACGGACGAGGATCTGGTTAGCTTTCTTCTCGGCTTGAAATTCAGACACGGAACAGCTAATTTTGTAATAAATATTTCTGCAGGTGAAGACATCCCCCCTTCTAAATCGGATGCTTTAGAAACTGCGCTGTTCAGCCGCTGGGAGAACTTGAATAGAGAGGCGAAGGCTTCAGCCGGCTCTCCCCCGGTGTACTCGCGAAGACAGCTGCGCTACCTGTGGCGGGTGGCCAGCGAACTGCTTACCTGTAAGAGTATGCTCATACATGTAAGTGCTTTTATCTATACTAATATTAGTGTGGCGAACAGGCCTCACGTGACGCTCTATCTGGTCATAAACGTAGGTCAGCTTATGTCCGCCTTAGGTACATTTAAAGGGACTGGCCGTCAGTATGCACACTCTTTCCCTGCCATGCAGCGGAGGTGTGGACTGTATCTTTCGAACGAGGTCAGGGAAAGTAGAATTACTCGTCCCTGTGCGTCTCTCTAAGCGAAAGGATAAACCGACCGCGAACGGTACGGTTCCGAATTGGATTGAACAGGAACACCAGTAAATAAGACACAGAATTCGGTTGAATAATATGGCTTTAATAATGGCCCATCCATTCAGTGCAAAGTCTGAGAGTTAACTCGAAGACTATTGCTGGCGACTCGGCTAAGATGTCGCAATCGTTCAAATGTCGTGCCAGCTTAGGTAGTCTCAGACTTTACCCTAACGAGAGCCGTCAAAATACAAACAAATTACACGGAAATTTACATTGATTTTTCGTTATCTATTTTACGGTTTTTTACTTATATTTTATAAACTATGTACAAGAATTATATAAAATAAAGGCAACAAGATGGGTAGGGCGGTCACCCATCCCATGGTAAGGGTTTTTAATATGTATTTACTATTGTTTAATAATTACAGCAGTTTACAATCGAAATTATGAGTGGCTGGGCTCTATCATGCGACATTATTGGTCGATTACATAAAGGTTATACATCGTACAGTATCAAATGAATTGTTATATGGTAGCCACTCATTGGCTCTATATAGTGAATAAACTTTATTATACACACAACAGCGCTTTTATGGCTGATTTACTAAAATTATAATACAGTGATTTTACATAATAAAAATTCTTATAACTATTAACAAAAAGGTGCTGCGACCGTCTCATGCGTACGGTGGCTATATTAATTGAATGTCTAAATAATCATTTACTGTTTTGTCACAAATCACTTGTTTTACGATTCACTAATTTTCAATTTCATTTTTACGATTCACAAAAAATCACTTTCACTTCACTGAGTGTCTGTCGCGAACAATTGGAAAGAGGTGAAGTTTGTTTAATTTTGCGGTTATAGGGGTAATATCTGAAATCACTGAACTAAAAGCCATATTATTTATGAGTGTCATATAGGCGCATATAACATCACGTTACTACCATAATCATAAATGTCAACAAATCCGGTAGATTCCCATACATTATGTAAAAACCAATGAACTACGGGCATTTATGCGTTAAAGGGGTTGAGCCGGGGAGTGCCAGCTAGTATCACATAAACGTCTTGAGGACCGCCAAGGCTTCAATGAAACACATCTGTACAGTGAGTTCATCCAGCGGCGGAGAATATCAATAGCGCGATCTAAATAATGCCATACAAACTTAACAAGGATAAAATATTCTATGTACCTACTTATACTAGTGGACCTATGGCTAACATGCAGGAGAGTTGCCTTCACTGGCAATCTCCTGGCTACGTGGGTAACAAATGTCTGGCCATGCCGCCTCTCAATGAGCTCTTTCAACTAGTCCCACCATCTCCTTTCCTAAATAGAACAACACGTGCAGGGCTGAAGTGTCACCCTCATACAGTACCACCAATTCCATCCAGTACCATGTGGTTCGGCACCTCTTTTCGTTTGCCGCACCATAAAATCGTGGAATTCTTTATCAGCACACAGGTTTACTTCTTCCTTCAGTCCTGGGTCCTTTAAGCGAGGTGTGAAAAGCATCTGATGATAGCCACCATTACCAAATCGAGAGGAAGTGCATCCCGGGAGTAAGTTGCTGATAGTACTCACAGTACACAGAATCAATTCGATCGCAACGCGTCACTCGACATATAATTCGAACTTATTATGTTTTAACAAGCCTTTATTTAATTTGCTCTGTTAGTTTGTTAGTTAGTATAAGTCAAGTCTTGGAAGCTAAGAATCACTTTTTCACTTTAGAATGGACTCAAATTTGGTATACTTGCGTGTCTTCGGTGACAATGCGATAATATGGTACTATGCAGCTGGTCCATTGATGGAGTCGGAAGGTGTCAATAGGAACTCCTAAACCAAAAAAAGAATAATCAATCGTGTTTGGTTTCATTTGTTTTATCTTAGCAAATTCTCTGATCCCACATGATCTCTTAGTCTGAAGATGTAGATGGTAGGTGGTCATAGGAACTTCAGAACAAAATAAGCTAAACTCATCATGTTTGGGCTCATTTGAATTGTCTTGTTATGCCCTTACTAGAAAGCTTGTTTATAAATTAATAATGACTCATTCTATCGACCGGCAAACTGAGCTCATGAATAGTAAGAATGCTCGGGGCTGCTGAGGAATATGTGATGGACTAGTTACGAAAATTAAACATTTGGGACCTGTGTGGCTTGACAGTAGAGGGTTTGATTCCCGCTCAATGCAAATATTTGTATGCATGAATATGTCTATTGCAGCTTGGCAAAAGAGGGTTCGCCTCTACGGCTACGCCACATAGGTGGAGTCTATGTCAAGTTTAAAAAATGATTAATTTTCTTTACTAGTGCATCACAGATTCAGCGCCATTCTTACTATTCATGAGCTCAGTTCCAGAAATGTCTTGAACTACTCGTTATTCAGTCAAAATTTACATATCTGCAAAGTGCAGCGTTGAACGGAACGATTGCGGTGTGAGGTGAATCTTAACGTAACTTTGAGGGCGTGACTCGCGCTATTGAGGTGATTTCATATACATATAATTACGCTTATGCTGGTGTACCCAGAAGGGGTAGGTAGGAGTGTGTTAATACCTACATTTTATATATATTTCAACTTTTGTGTTCCTTTACATACATCCCGGCTTGTATATGTGTATTTTCAAAAGTCCTTCCTACAATATTTGAATTGAGCGGGGATTTAACCTGCAAAACTTTTTAGTCGCGAGGCCCGAGTACAATATTTAATTATCAAGTTAGACGGAAGATCATAAGAAGATTCTTTCATATTTAGTCTTATACATTTTATACTAGCTGACCCGGCAAACTTGGTTCGACCTTAGAATTAAGTTATATTGGTTTTCTTATCAGCTGAATTTATTTCGGTAATGTCTCTTTCCACCCCGGCATTAAAGACCCGAGACAGTATGAGGTTTTGGTCGGTTCAAGTCCGACATAATCATCTCCGCTGCCCGGCGATGGAGGGGGAGGGGTAACCGGGGTGATGTCCTAAAAAAACACAAAACGGCAAATTGGAGACAAATCTAAAAAATCACAGATCATGAAATTCCGACTTTATTTTATATATATAGATATATCGTCAGGCAGTAGCTTAGTGGTTAAAGAGTCATTCGATCAAGAAGTCCGAATCCTAGCCATTACACTACCGACGTGAACCGACTCCTAACACAGGCAATTAAGTTTCGCTGGATGGGTTAACGGGGATACTATATAACTTCGGTTACTCATATTCTTTACAAAAGAAAAAAAAAACGCTTCTGTCATAACATGTATATTTAATTTTAAAAAAGCGGCGATAGCCCAGTGGTGTTCGTAACGGACTGCCGAGACGAGGCCTCGAGTTCGATCCCCAATCGCCCCGGGCACACACCTCTGGCGTAGTTGTGTGTATTCCACACGCTAAAAAAAAGGTATCATTCATTTCAGGGTGCGAGGGGTATGCTCTATGGGCAACCTTAAACCCCCCAGCGTCTTAAGACCCGAGACGGCGTGCGTTTTCAGTCGGTTCAAACCCGACATAACCACCCCCGCTGGCCAGCGGGAGGTATCCGAAGGGTTCTTCGCACGAAAAAAAAGGTACCGTTCATTTCTCCTATAAGCTTATCTTTCCTCAGGAGAACCACAGCACATTTCGCGCGAATCTAATCCAAGCGACTTCTCTCAACGAGGAATCTATCGAGGACCTCATCCACATTCTGGCCATCATGCTCGACCAGGCCAGAGACCTGTACTTGAACAACTTCCAGAACAGGAGTGTGGGGGAGTTTGACAGAGACCTGTCGATTTATAGGTTAGTTTTTAATCATTAACTATATTCAGTCAATTTCAATGATGGTAGGTAGAAATATACAATCTTACAATAATGTTAAAGAAAGTCATCTAAAAAAACACGGTTTAATACAAGGGCACATTAACAATTAAAAAAACTTAATAATTTTGGGTTTTATTTTGTAATTGGCAATAGGCTCGCCCCCTATTACATTGGGACCTATACATAACTGGCGAATTGTGGGTGTGCAATACACCTCTACCTACCCCTACGGGGATACAGGCGTCAAGTTATGTTATTTTATGTTAAAAAGTGTGGGTTTCTCGATGATGATTGTCGTAAGCACCCCACGCATTTTAACAATAAAATGAATCTCACTGTCATTAACAATGAATTATTTTTTACTATTGTTGCGTTTTAACGAGTTTAGTATATTTTACTGTGAGAACATACCACTAACCTTCTCTAATCAAGTTCAATATAGAATAAGAACGAAAAATGAGGACCCGATTAATATTAAAACATATAGATTACCCTCTAGTCAATCAAAAGAAATTAGGAATCAGGTAGATAAGATGTTACAGGACAATATTATTCAGGAATCACACTCTCCCTGGAGTGCTCCTGTACACTTAGTGCCTAAAAAGTTAGATGCACCAGGGCAACAAAAATGGCGAATGGTAGTTGATTATAGACGTCTAAATGAAATTACTACCGACGATAAATACCCTTTGCCCAACATTAACGATCTATTTGATATGCTAGGTAAAAGTACCTACTTTACCACATTAGATTTAGCCAGTGGGTACCATCAAATAGAGTTACATGAAGAGGATAGAGCTAAAACAGCATTTAGTACTCTTTCAGGACATTACGAATTTAATAGAATGCCATTTGGGCTGAAGACAGCACCCGCTACGTTTCAGCGAGCGATGGATAACGTCTTAAGAGGTCTTCAGGGCTTGCATTGCCTAGTATTTCCTGATGACGTCATCATTTTTTCAAAAAGCTTAAAAGGGCATGTAGATAAACTTAGAGCAGTTTTTGACCGGTTCCGTAAAACTAATCTTAAAATTCAACTAGATAAATCGCATTTTCTGAGAGAGGAATTACTGTATTAGCTGTCATGCTGTTGAAATAAAGTATTTTTTTAAACTCTTTCGTTGTGAGTCACTTAATGTGTGTGTGACATCATTGATTGTTTCCGTTAGTAAGAATTTTTAATGGATGCCTTAAGACGTATATAGACGAGAATTTCAGATATCCATGTCGGGTCCAGGTAGCTTAGTTGGTCAAAGTGTTTCCTCAAGGAAGGGACTGGTCACGGGTTCAAGTCCCATCTTGGATATTGATTTTTGAAATTTGGCTATACTTAAAGAAGTAAGTATAATTCTATGATCAACAGATCAAAAAAGTGGCACAAGCTAAAAGATTACTACGACGCCTCATCAGCCTGTCTCATCGACGCCGTTCGTCGTGACCCTGAACTTCGACGCGAAGACCTGAAAGACCACATGATAATGATGAAGAGCATCCTGAACTGGCTCTACAAAGGCGCTAAAGACGAAAAAAAATACCTCGGACCGGTTCTAAAACCTTACTTAGATGGTCTTTTCGCCACTTCTCTAGAGAACTCTTGGTTTTTAGAAGACTTTGATGGGAGGAAGTGTGTGAAGGAGTTCGATGGGCTGAAGGAGTATTGTTTGGGGGTCCATGATGGTAGCGTGGATGTCAGCTTCGGGCTGCTCAATGCTGCTAAGAAATTTGCCTGGGCTAAGGCATTGGTGGATTATTTGGACCGCTTTCGGCATATTGGTAAGTGGTTACCATAGTCTATATATATAAATCATAGTCGTGTTAGTAATGACCAGGATAAACTCAAGAACAGGTGGACTGATTTTCATGATCTTTGAATTTTTAGATTTGTCTCCACCTATACTGAGCCTTTTTGTGTTTTTTTTTACGGAAATTGCCACGGTTACCCCCCGCCGACCAGCGGGGGTGGTTATGTCGGACTCAAATCGACTAAAACCTCATGCCGCCTCGGGTCTCTGATACCAGGGTGTAAGGTGGCCAAATAAGGCAATTCCCTCGCACCCCGGCTGACCCTGGACCATCTACGGCTTTGAGATGCCCCCCTCGGGATACTGTGCATACGCCTACTAGCAATTACATAACATAACATAACTTCACGCCTGTATCCCCGAAGGGGTAGGCAGAGGTGTATTACACACCCACGATTCGCCTGTTATGTTTGGGTCCCAATGTAATAGGGTGCGAGCCTACCATCTACCGGGCACATTATTAAGCGAGCGATAAATAACATTTATTAATGCACACATGACTAGCAATTAGGATACTTAAAAATATAAGATATTCACGAATATCAGCTGATAGGGTAGCCAGCATAACTAGATTCTAAGGTGGAATGAAGTTTACCGGGTCAGCTAGTTAAGATTAAATCAAATATCTTTTTTAATGTAGCCCAGTGGCGTACGTAACGGACTGCCAAGACGAGGTCTCGAGTTCGATCCCCGGTCGCCCGGGCACGAACCTCTAGCTTTTCGTAGTTATGTGTGTATTAAAAATATTAGTTATCACTCGGTTAGTAATGTGCCCGGTAGATGGCAATAGGCGAAGCGTCGGTAGCTTACTGGTTAAGGAGTCGACCCTACGATCAAGAGGTCCCGGGTTCGAATCCTGGCCATTACACTAGCGACGTGAACCCACTCCTAACACAAGCAATTTAGCTTAGCTGGAGGGGTTAGGGGGAATATTAGTAATTTCGGTTACTAATATTCTTAAAAAAAAAAAAATACGTGGGTGTGTAATACACCTCTGCCTACCCCTTCGGGGATATAGGCGTGAAGTTATGTTATGTGCTATGTGTCAAAAGTACAACTTATAGACGTCAAACGACGCAAGGCAGGTTAAGCCTGTGAGAAAAGAAACTGGCAATAAAAACTCAATTTATTTATATGCAATAACATGTCTTGGTGTTCCGACGCGGCGGATCCGTGACGGCATTTCCATCACGTATGACGTTTGCTACGTCGGTCGATAGTCAACGTAAAAATACCGAATTGTGCCGGCATCTCGGTTGAAACGATTCTGTTAATAACAATAAGGTGACTTAGTAACAAATAACTTAGAAATCACAATGAACAGGTGTACTGGCTCGCAGCTGAGGTTGTATTGAGCTTCGAATATCTTGTTTGGGCTCCATTTACACATAATTATAAACAGCAAAGTAAATTAGAAAAACCAGGTGACTTACAGGTGACTTAGAAACAAATCACTTAGAAATCACAATGAACAGGTATCAGTGAATGCTCGCAGTTAAGGTTTACTTGAGCTTCGAATATCTGGTTTGAGATCCATTTACCCATAATTATAAACAACAGAGTAACTTAGAAATAAACTTATTTGTAGCTACTGTAGACAGCGTGTAGTGAAATATCAAAAGTTAAATTACTGTGGTGTGTTACTAAATCCAGCCTCGTAAAGTTTTAACTGTTCTGTTGGGAGGCATCTGACAATGTATTGTCAGCTAGCTGTTAGCCGCGACTTCGTTCACATGTACTTGACGGTTAAAGCCTGCAGGCCTACCATAAAACGTACATCTGCAATTGCGGACTGAAATTTCGAGCAATCGGTATCATGAAACACACTTATCTCGCCATCAGGCACGAATACGGCACGTGACAGTTCATTCGGCCTAAACCTTATTGGATACTGCGGAAGGTCCCTGGAAAAAAGGACCCACCTAAGCGGGTGAAAATAAGTGGACTGTAAGGCGCGGGTTCGAATAATGACTACAGAACTAAAAATTGGTTGACACACGCTCTGCGGGGGTGAGGAAATGGAATGGCACAGTACCTTGGTAGCGGCTTCTCCGTAGCTTGAGATCCTGGATAATGCAGGGGCTCCTTCCGTGGCTTTCGACTCACAAATTAATTACACACAGCGCTTAATGTTATGTATATGAGGTGCACAACACAATTATAGTATCTGTCGCGGCGGGTGGCTATTTCATGGGAAACAGCGAAGGGATGCGGTGGCGAGAGCGTCTTCCGTGACGTCTCGCGAAAACTCCAAACGACGACTCATTGACACATTAGTTCCGGTAAACATAACCAAAATTAATAGCCCGCTGTCATAGCGTTTTGTTGCTTTCTCTCTCCCACGTAAGCGCAAAGGTCGTGCCAAAGTAGGACAGAGACAGGAAATGCATTGCGAAGTGTCAACCAAGAAAACTATGCGGGTATATTAAAATATTGAAGTACGTAACTAATTCTTAATGAGCACACAGATGGCGCTATGAGTAGGAAAATGTATGTGGCGTTAACATTTCCCCCGGCCCTTAAAGGGTACCTTTAAGAAAAATACTTAATAATAAATAAGAGAGAAACTACCTACTACCCAATGAAACCCTAATAGAAACAAGGTAAAAAAGTAAGTAGTTAAAAAAAGTGAATTAATTAATTATTGAGAAGGTATCGGACACAGCTTTACAACTGGCCGGATATAAGTTCCGTTAGCGGTTCTAACAGAAACCACGCGAGTGAGTCCATCCTTAGAGGGATGAAGTTTGTCAATGACACCGAGCGGCCATGACAAAGGCGGCGAATTATCGTTCATCAAAATGACAACAGTTCCCGCCTTTATTCCCCCATCAGGTTTATTCCATTTCTGGCGCGTCTGCAAAGTATGGAGATACTCACTCCGCCAACGTTTCCAGAAAGATTGAACCAGCCTATCTAACAGAGAATGTCGTTCTAAAAGGCTATCAGAGTTAGAGGTAATCACTGGCGCGGGCAAGGAAAAAAGAGGCGCGGTATGAAGAAAATGCGAGGGCGTAAGAGCAGTAGGCTCTGAAGGGTCCGCACTGAGTACAGTTAGCGGCCTTGAGTTTAGCAAACACTCAATCTGGGCAAGTACAGTCAACAACTCTTCATAGGAAAGAAGTTGTTGTCCAATAGACTTAAAAAGATGAATTTTAATAACTTTAACCATGGATTCCCAACATCCTCCATGATGGGGCGAAGCGGGAGGAATGAACTGCCAAGCAATGCGGCTTTCAGCAAGTTCTTCCTCGAAACGCGGACGAAATTCTTCAATAAGAAATTTATATAAATCGCGCAAATAGGAATTAGCGCCTCTAAAATTAGTGCCGTTGTCCGAGTACATACACTGGACTGGACCGCGGCGCGATAGGAATCGCTTAAGCGCAGCTAAGAAGCTGACAGTTGAGAGATCCGTGGCAATCTCAATATGGACAGCACGGGTCGTCATACAAGTGAAAACACATAAATAAGATTTACGGCTCCTCACACCTCTGCCGCGAATTGGCACGTACGGTATGGGGCCTGCGTAGTCACATCCGGTGTGTAGAAAAGCCTTCTGAGCTTGAACCACCCTCTGCTGCGGAAGGTCACTCATTAATGGAGTAAACCCGGGGCGCGGTTTCCACTTGTAACAAGTGTTGCACTTGTGGATTTTAAAACGTATGATACGTCTAGCAGACAGTATCCAATATTTATCACGCAACAAAGACATCATAAGCTCAGGACCGGCATGAAAATATTTCTTATGATAATATTCAACGAGAAGTTCGACTACACGGTCGTGACGCGGTAGAACAATCGGATGTTTTTTGTTATAGTTTTCGGACGAGTAGGTCAGACGCCCACCGACGCGAATTAAATCATTATCAACAAAAGGTTTAAGTTTAATGAGAGCGGAAGAGCAACTCTTACCACACTGTAAATTATTAAATTCACCAGCGAAATGTTTACCTTGTACGTGACGCAGTAAGATACGTTCAGCAAATTCTAAGTCGCCGGCGAGTACGGAACCATTGCCCCGACGCGGTAACTTATGAAGAAAGCGATATATAAAAACAATTATTCGAAGTAATTTACTCCAAGAAGACGTTCGTTTGGCTAACGCGAATATAACCGATTCGTTAACGGAGTCCGATACCACCGAGTGAGCGAGGACCTTTTCTTCAGGGATGACGTCTACGTCCGAGTCATCAACCTTATTAATAGGCCATTCAGAAGGATCAAGCTCACACCAAGGAGGACCACTCAGCCATAACGGATGGTCCGCCAACTTGTCAGGCATGAGACCACGCGAGAGGCAGTCTGCGGGATTTTCACTACCGGAAACATGATAAAAATGTTCCGCGGGAATATTATCGATAGTTCGAACGACACGATTAGCGACGAATGTCTGCCAACGATGCGGTGATGAATTCAGCCAGCATAACGTGACCTTAGAATCAGTGAATGCGTACAAAGCGGTGATATTATAACGGGGGTTGTAAGTGTCATGAACACGACGAAGTAATTTAGACAATAGTTCGGCGCCGCAAAGCTCTAACCTAGCTATCGATACAGGTTTCACTGGCGAGACTTTGGACTTGGTACAAACTAGTTGCACATTTATATTATTACCACAAGTAACGTGAGCGTAAACGACAGCGCCATAAGCGTGTTCGCTAGCGTCCGAGAATCCTAACAAGCGGATTTCACAATTATCAAATACACCTAAGTGTCGCGGAATTTTAAAATTATTTAACGCGGGAAGCGCGGCGCGAAACTTACGCCACGTATCAATAATATGACGCGGTGGGGAATCATCCCATTCAAGTTTGAGAAGCCAAAGCTCCTTTATTAAAAGTTTAGCGAAAAGAACTACTGGCGCTACGAAACCCATCAGGTCCCATAGGCGAGCAACCGTTGATAAGATGGCGCGTTTACTGCATCTATCGTCAGGCGCGGTGATATGAAATTCAAAACAATCGTCAGCGTTCGACCAACGTAAGCCAAGCACCTTTTGTTCGGTTGACTTTTCAAACTCGATCTTATCTGTCAACCTATGAGACGCGGGTATACCGTCGAGCACAGTCTGCGAGTTACTTATCCATTTAACTAAGTCGAATTGACCACCTTTAAATAGTTGAATCAATTCGTTAGACACCTGAACGGCGTGCGGTACGGATTTTTCACTAAAGACGATATCATCCGTATAGATGGAAGTGGAAGCAACGTCGCGGGCGTGCGGGTACATATGACCGTCGTCTTCTACCAGCTGCTCGACAGTGCGTAGCGCGTGGTATGGACTCGACTTGAGGCCGAAGCAAACGCGGTTAAATTGATATAAAACAAGCGGTTCATCGATATTAAAGCGGTACAAGATACGCTGAAAGCGGCGGTCGCTTTCACGCACTCCTATTTGTAGGAACATCTGACGGCAATCAGCCGATAGTGCAACCGAAAATAAGCGAAAATTCAAAATGATAGTAAATAAGTCACCCTGTAGATTAGGGCCACTATGCAAAATATCGTTGAGCGACAGTCCGGAACTAGTTTTACAACTAGCGTCTAGAACCGAACGTAACTTCGTGGTGGCTTTGTCGAGTCGAACCACGGCGTGATGCGGGATGACGTAGTCGGGGCGACTTACGTCTAATTCAAGTGGCGCGGGCGATAGATATTTTTTATCTAAATAATCACGAATTACTTCATTATAAGCGGTGCGTAGCTCCGGCGCAGATTCCAACTTCTTTTCTAAACAAGCGAAACGTTTACGAGCGATGTCAATCGAACTGCCTAATGAATAAACGTCCGAACTGAAGGGTAAAGCGACGGTGTACCTACCTGTCTCTTTATCACGTTCAGTAGTCTCGCGATACAAGTGCTCGCACTCAACTTCGGCGAGCGACTTAGAAGTCGAAATTGCGACGGGAGCCTCGTCGATTTGCCAAAATCTTTTAAGTATAATATCTAGCGAATCTTTATCAGAAATATGCGGTGTGACACTACAACATGTGAGCGGCGATTTATAAATGGAAGCGGTTGGTAAAGCGGGAACAGTGCCCATAATAATATAACCGAGTACGGTTTGAATAGCGGGTGGAGCGAAAGAATTACTGCTAACTACACCAGGTAGCAGTAGGTGCGGGAAGAGCGAAGCCCCGATCAGAACGTCGATACGTCCTGGAGCGTCAAAGGAATCGTCGGCCAACGGCAGACCCTGAAGGTAAGGTAGCGCGGTGACGTCGACGGGCGCGGTGGGTAAGTCGTCAGTAATATTGTCGACTACCAAAGAACTAACGTTATATTTTACGTTAGAATTAAAACGTGAGGAGAACTGAAAATTCGCCGAACCCCTGACGGTTTTTTCAGTTCCGCCTATACCCTTAACTTTAGGATGTAAATTAGGAAAATTTATTTTATTTAAATTTAAACGTCTACAACATTCAGAAGTGATGAAGTGACTTTGCGAAGCACTATCGAGTAAACAGCGAGCTCGATGTTCTTTATTATAAGAATCCCGTATTATGATAACCGCCGTCGAAAGTAAAACGGTTACGGGCGCGGTACATTGCTCCTTATACGCGGGGAGCGAGCTGTTAACGCGAGCCGGAGCGGCAGTGGACGCATTACACAGCGGTACGCTAGTGTCGCGGCTATCGCACGGCGGTGGGGCGCGCGGCGCCGAGTGCTCAGTGGCCGGCGGCCGCGGCACCTGATCGGAGCGTCCCGGGTTCGCGGCAGTGCGCGCGGGCGGTGAGTTACGTTGTTCGAAATGCAATAGTGTATGATGCCTATTAAAACAAACTTTACATTTAATGTTCGACTGACACATACGAGATCTGTGTTTGACACTCAAACAATTAATACAAGGGTTATTGTCTCTGGCAGACTTATAACGGTCCGTAGGGGACATATTAGAAAATGCGGGACATTTGTATAAATTTTCATGAACAATGTTATTACATAAACACTTGTATGTGTCGGTGACGTTAACATAAGACTGCGGGTGCGGGAACCTCGGCGGTCGATCAACATTAGTGGCGCGGGGCGTGGCCTTCCTCACCTCACTGTGAGAGCCAGAACTATTACAAGAAGTATTCTGAAGAATACGATGTTGATCTCTTTTTTTTTTTTTTTTTTTTTAACGTGCGGAAATCCCTTCGGATACCCCCCCGCCGGCCAGCGGGGGTGGTTATGTCGTGTCTCGACTAAAACCGCACGGTGTCCTCCCCAAGTGTCCGTTGCCGGGCACCCCGGGTAAGCCCTCGAAAGGATAACCCCAGGGTTGCCGGCGGACAGACGATGTTGATCTCTAACAAAATTAATTAAACTATCAAGTTTAGGTATCCCGTCATCCTTACAAGACATTTCGAACGAACGTACAGTCTCCGAGTCAAGTTTCTTAACGGCGATTTGAAATAGAATAAAATCGGCAAGATCGTTAATTTTTAAATTCTTAAGTGCGTTAACAGCGGAAACAAATTTATCGGTAAAGGAACCTAAATTAGCGGACGATGCGGATGAGAACGATTTATATTCAAAAAGATGATTTAAATAAGTTGACGCAAGAAGGCGTTTATTTTCGTATTTTTTAACGAGACAATCGAAAATTAAATTATAATTATCGCTATCTGGACGAATGCCTGAGAATGCGGACTGGGCCTTAGTAGATAGTTTACCCATTAAATAATATAACTTTTCAGAATCGCTAAGAGAGGGATTGTCATGGACAGTCGCTTTGAAAGATGCGTAAAATAATGGCCAATTACAAATATCTCCGTCGAACGACATAATTTCGATCGGCGGCAGACGCGTTTCAATTTTTCGCGGTTTAACATCACCAGATTCGGATTTACTAGCCTTTAAAGAGTTTAACTCGTTTTGAAAATACTTAATGCGACAATATAAATCTTCAAAGATTGTCCATGGCTGCTCCTCGATTGCAGCTTTAGGATTGCATTGCAAATTCAAATTATTATAAGTTTCTAAAGCGTCTTTAAATTCAGTGCGAATTATATCAATATTAATGCAAGCACAAAGAAAGGTTTCAGGAGATTCGGTATTGTTTTTAACACCTTTCGTTAAGTTATAAATACTTTGTACGCGGGCAAACAGCGTATTGCGCCGCGACAGTGCGATTTGCAATTGAATCAATAGTTCTTGCATTTTAGGCGATTCAGTGTCAGGCATTATGACAAAATAATAATAATAATTTTGCGGGATAAATAAGTAAAACACACTATTAAGTGCGAATAATACGCGGCACCGAGGGTAGGTAGGTATGACTAGCCTCCGCTGGTGGCTCGCAAGGCGCGGTTAGCAGAGTAAGTATCTACCAAGTTCACAGACGCTAAAAGGAATATAATATTTGTGTTTAGTTATATAAACTATACACAAATGAGCGGGAATAACAATAATATTCGCGGGAATAACGAAATGAGCGGGAGTTCAATGATCTCGGCCAAGGCGGCGCGATGTCATGAACAAGTAGGCAATATTAATTAATTAGTAGGTCTAAACCTATCTAGGTATGAATGCCGTAATTAGGCAGTAATGGCCTGTAAAAAGATGCGGATGCGGTAATTACAAATATAATTCAATATTAACTTGTTTCTATGCTGGTTCCTAGGTAGGTATGTAGTAAAAAACCTAACTTATACAAAATGCGGGTGAATCTATGCGGTTTTAACCGACCAAAAATGCGGATAATAATACGGTAACGAATGACCAAAATGGATAATTATTCGGCAATGAATGACCAAAATGGGGATAATCCGGCAACGAAGGATCAAATATGGATACTGCGGAAGGTCCCTGGAAAAAAGGACCCACCTAAGCGGGTGAAAATAAGTGGACTGTAAGGCGCGGGTTCGAATAATGACTACAGAACTAAAAATTGGTTGACACACGCTCTGCGGGGGTGAGGAAATGGAATGGCACAGTACCTTGGTAGCGGCTTCTCCGTAGCTTGAGATCCTGGATAATGCAGGGGCTCCTTCCGTGGCTTTCGACTCACAAATTAATTACACACAGCGCTTAATGTTATGTATATGAGGTGCACAACACAATTATAGTATCTGTCGCGGCGGGTGGCTATTTCATGGGAAACAGCGAAGGGATGCGGTGGCGAGAGCGTCTTCCGTGACGTCTCGCGAAAACTCCAAACGACGACTCATTGACACATTAGTTCCGGTAAACATAACCAAAATTAATAGCCCGCTGTCATAGCGTTTTGTTGCTTTCTCTCTCCCACGTAAGCGCAAAGGTCGTGCCAAAGTAGGACAGAGACAGGAAATGCATTGCGAAGTGTCAACCAAGAAAACTATGCGGGTATATTAAAATATTGAAGTACGTAACTAATTCTTAATGAGCACACAGATGGCGCTATGAGTAGGAAAATGTATGTGGCGTTAACACTTATCATGAAACGACCTAAAACAGCATAATTCGGAATTTAGACAGCCCGCAAAAAAAAAAAAAAATTAATACACGATCGACTGTAAGACTTTTTTAATTGTTGGTTTATAATGGATCAATTTTTAATAGCAATATATTGTAAACGAAAACCTCCTTGATATGTTTAATTTACTTCCGAAGTTACTTTATGGTCCCTACCGAAAGAACGAAATCCGAAGTAACTTCATGGTACCTTTTTTTTTTTTTTTTTTCGTGCGGCAATCCCTTCGGATACCCCCCCGCCGGTCAGCGGGGGCGGTTATGTCGGGCTTGCACCGACTAAAACCGCACGCCGTCTCGGGTCTTCAGACGCCGGGGTGTAAGGTTACCCATAAGCATATCCCTCGCACCCCGACTGACCCTTGGCCATCTCACCACTAACAGCATCGCTCATCCTGTCTCCTCTGAAAGCAGAGGAGTATGGAGAGCGATGTGTTCCCGCCACGTTGGGTATTGGCCGACGATCAATGCCAACCCTATGAAGGGGAAGCCATTGACCGCCGCCCAGGGTGTACCGGCCGCTCCGATTCCGTTCCCCCCGGACTGCAGCGAGATCGGAATCGGAGCGACACTCGAGGAGGTTACCCAACACACACCCCAACTTCATGGTACCTAAATGACACTTCTTTCCTTCGTGTTTCGTGAGGGCCTGCAATTCCGGATGTACATTTCGTGGTGGGCCTTCCGATTCTTTGCACACAGGAACTTACTACTCCAGTTTATGTGTAGGTACCAAAATTTAACCAAATACATAACATAACTTCACGCCTATATCCCCGAAGGGGTATAAGGTCTCAATGTAATAGGGGGCGAGCCTATTGCGATCTACCGGGCACATTATTAAGCGAGCGATAATTAACATTTATTATTGTACATATAACTACGAACATTCAGAGGTGTGTGCCCGGGGCGACTGGGGATCGAACTCGAGACCTCGTCTCATCAGTCCGTTACGTACGCCACAGGGCTATTGCCGCTTTTTTCACCAAATACGCCCAAGTGTATCTGGTATTATCCAATCATTAGCTATGCGTTGCTCCCGATTCCATCTGAGGCTTTCACCTCGGAGCCCGCGGTTCACTTGCTTATTATTTTTTTTTGAAAAGAATATTAGTAACCGAAATTACTTATATTCCCCCTAACCCTTCCAGCTAAGCTAAATGCTTGTGTTAGGAGTGGGTTCACATCAGTAGTGTAATGGCCAGGATTCGAACCCGGGACCTCTCGATCGTAGGGTCGACTCCTTAACCACTAAGCTACCGACGCTTCAACACTTACTCCTTTTCCACCTTTTGGTTTGGCTTGTACGGCTTTTATGGGAGCGAATGTCCCAAGAGGAAAGCGCCAGAGTCCCGTCCGTCAACCAGCAGGTGTACCGGCTTGAACGTGAGGTTAACTTGGTCTCCATATCCTCTTGGTGGGCTCCATAAACCCACCGTCATGGTCAGTTTAGTTGCAGTGATCTTACAATAAACTTTCAGTGAATTTATAATATAGGGTTGACTTGGGCAATAATGTGAACGAGGAATTAACGCGATATGTATATATCTATACATACGTATATTTGAATTGATCTTGCCACCGAAGGTGCTGTACTACGGGGGAATAAAGAAATGGAACTAACCGTCTGTCGCCAACTAGAGCATTAGCGAAGGCTTCCAAAACACATCTCTTGGCGAGCCTCAACTTGGCTTCAGCCTTATCTCGCCGACTGAGGGTGAGGGTACGAGCAGAGCTGTGTTCTCTGCGCGATGGCAGCTTTATGGGATAGGAAATCTGAAATAAAATAATGGAACCTAGTCGAAATGTCAGGCATTTTCACCAGGTTACGCTGGCCGTGATCACGGACCTGATTGCGGGAATGGGATCAGTATTTCACGCGGGCGGAGCTACGTGCAACAGTTAGTTTTTTTTATTTATAACTGTATATCTCCGAAAGGGCAGAGGGTTGTACACCAATTTTGCCAGCTGTTATATTTTGCCAGCTGAAGAAAGAAACGAAATACGTTTTATTACAAAACACAACGCACATTACAAAATTGGTATATTAAAATCATTATTTAATACTTATATAATATATCGGGGAATTTCGCATATCTGGGACGTGTCTAGATAGCTCAGCTGGTCAGAGCATTCCCCCTGTAAGGGACTGATCGCGGGTTCAAGTCCCGTTCTAGATGTTCTATTTTTCCGATCTAAATCTTTAGAAAAAGTAAGCATACAAAATGCTTAAAAATTTAATTGAAATATTATTTATTATACTGTTATATTTTGCCAGCAATCTATTTCTGTCTACCAGGCATGTTCCCTAACTCTATGCTGCTGGTTTTCTAACAGAAAAATCCAATAAACTTTCTCCAAGCCAGAAATCGAACAGACTGTCACTGCAATGTTTTTAGGGTTCCGTTGCCAAATGGCAAAAAACGGAAATCTTATAGATTCGTCATGTCTGTCTGTCTGTCCGTCCGTATGTCACAGCCACTTTTTTCCTAAACTATAAGATCTATGCTGTTGAAACTTGGTAAGTAGATGTATTCTGTGAACCGCATTAAAATTTTCATACATAAATAGAAAAAAAAACAATAAATTTTGGGGGTCCCCATACTTAGAACAAAACTCAAATTTTTTTTTCATCAAACCCATACATATGTGGTATCTATGGATAGGTCTTCAAAAATGATATTGAGGTTTCTAATATCATTTTTTTCTAAACTGAATAGTTTGCGCGAGAGACACTTCCAAAGTGGTAAAATGTGTGTCCTCCCCCCCTATAACTTCTAAAATAAGAGAATGATAAAACTAAAAAAAATATATGATGTACATTACCATGTAAACTCTCAACGATAATTGGTTTGAACGAGATCTAGTCAGTAGTTTTTTTTTAATACTATATGAATCGTATACGGCAATTTACCTTTCATTCAATCAATTCAAATATAAAAATTTATAAAAAAAACATTGTTATGTTACTTGCTGCTACGGAACCCTTAATGGGCGAGTCCGACTCGCACTTGGCCGCTTTTTTTTTACGATTGATAGACTCACGATTGACCTCTATCTCGCCTGGTCGTAATTGACGATGTGGTCTACGATGGTTTGCCTAGAAGGAACCTATTCACTCGAGACTTAGTGGTTTAGGAGTCGCAATCGAGATGCTCCGGATTCGAATCCTAGCCTTTTCACCACCGATGTGAACCGACTCTTAACATAAGCAATTTTGTTTAGCTTGAATGGTTAGGGGAAAACCAGTAATTACTAATTTCATAAAAAAAATACTCATTGGCGCAAATATACATAACAGAAGTTCATATTATAAGAAGTGGGTTGTCGGCAATATCTCCTTGATATTTGTGTCTATTTCCGACAAGTTACGAAAATTATACGTTATAAAACATGGTTCTCAACAATCTGGTCGAGTTAAATGGTGCGCTAAAGCCTTCAATTGAGGTCATCCGGAGATGATAAAGTTAGCAGACGTCTGTGTGTACCTAACGCGCCGGATGCTGTGTGGGCGAGCTCGCTTCAGAGACATAATGTTCGCTTCTCATCCGGTTTATAGTTTATGTTTAGTTTGTTTATAACTTTAACGGCTTTAGGCTTGCAAATATAACGCGGGAATGAAAAACATAATTTGGGGAAATTTGGATTTTACACATCTTTTTTTTTTAAGTGTATACTTCAGGCGCGTTGGGCATTTTTGAGGTGGGGAAAAATCAGTTGAATTTGCGATACTGTTACTGTTACCGATACCAACATTTTTTTTAAATCACGTTATCAAGAGGTTCTTGAGGGTACTTGAGTTTTTCGTGGGGCTCTTGAGAGTTCTTGAGATTTTCGTGGGGTTATTGAGTTTTTCATGGGGTTCTTTAGAGTTATTGAGTTTTTCTTGGGGTTCTTTACAGTTATTGAGTTTCGGGGTTCTTTAGGTTTCTTGCCATTTGAATATGATTCTTGAGGGTTCTTGAGTTTTTCGTGCTCTTCTTGAGGGTTCTTGAGTTTTTCGTGGGGTTCTTTCTTGATTTGTTCCAATATACACACGAAAATTTTCAAGTTTTCACTTCTGTTGGCACTCCTGAAGTGCCATTGATTTTTATAATGGTCACGTCTAAGACTTTACCTCGCCTGATGGTAAGCTGAAGGTGAAATGTCAGGAAAGGGGTCACCATTATAGACACCGATAATGCTACACTGCTACTGCTGCAATGCTGCCACAAGCTACTCTGATAACTTCGTTATTTATAGAGTGAATTTATCAAGTGGGCGTGAATAGCCAAATTCGGAGGGGTTTTTCGAAGCCCCATACCCCATACCATAAGTCCTTCGGGACTCAGCCAACTTCACCTGCAGCCTGCACCTGTAGATTGACGGACGAAGCTCTGACGCTTTCTACTTCTCACTCCCATAAAAGCCGTATAAGCCGAACCCAAAGGAGTATGCAGACCCCGGGCTTCGAGTTGAAATCCTCAGATACAGCCAGGAACTACGCCAAGATGATGAAGCTGAAAATAATAAAAGTTCCATTATTTTATTTCAGATTTTCGTCTAGTATTCCCCACAAGTGACGGTATGGCGATTTCCTACCCCATAAAGCTGCCATCGCGCAGAGAACACAGCTCTGCTCGTACCCTCACCCTCAGTCGGCGAGATAAGGCTGAAGCCAAGTTGAGACTCGCCAAGAGATGTGTTTTGGGAGCCTTCGCTAATGCTCTAGTTGGCGACAGACGGTGAGTTCCATTTCTTTATTTCCTCCCCCGTAGTACAGCACCTTCGGTGGCAAAGTTATATTAAATATATTTAAAATTGCATGATTATTCACTTCTACCGGTTAGTACGTACAAGGACTACACTATCTTGTGCATTACCATAAAACAGATACTACTAAATGAAAACACAATAGTTCTGTTGTGTTTTCGTTTAGTATACTAAATTAAACTCACAAAACTAACCTAACTTAACCTCACCTTTTGTTAAATCCAAGCTAGACTTCACAAAAAACTTGACATTATCGTCTTCGCCATTAATAATTTTATAAAAATTTATTATATTTTACTTGACAATGGCGAAATTGCGGTGATTCTACTGCAGAAGCCATTAATTAAAAGAAGAAGAAGAAATCCAAGCTATTTTAAACTGCTATGAACTATGGTCGGGCATTATTGATATGGGTAGATAGATAGATACTCTTTATTGTACACCGAGCAAAGAATACAAATGTCACGATACTTAAAAAAATAAACTTGTACAATGGGCGGTCTTATCGCAATTTGCGATCTCTTCCAGACAACCTTCAGATGGACTAGATTGATAGAATTGGGTAGTTATAGTGGTGTACCTATTATAAATTATAAGAACATTGCAACACATAAATACACAGGGTATATATTGCGAGTATGGGCCGGTCAAAGTAATTTTTCACTCCTCTTGCTCAAAAAGACCGTCATTGTGGCGTACCAGAGCGAAGAAAAAATAGCAATTCTTCCCCTAGGGGAAAAAGTTTTTTTTTAAATTTTTGTGTGTCAAATGACAATGAGCCTACAAAAACGAAAAAGTCTAGTCATAATTAGAATAATCATGAATAAAGACTCGACTTATTACTGTTTCATAAAAAAATAACTTCATTTTAATTTTGAAAATGGAACTAAAATCGGCGATCTCTGGTAGAATGCATGCAATGTGTTGCGGCTACAGAAGAAACAAAAAAAAGACATTGGCGCGAAATCTTTATAATTTTTCTCTAATTGCAAATTGAATTGGTAGTGACCGTAATTAATTTTACAATAGTGAAAATGTCATCATCTAGTGAGAATGGAGACCCTAATTTACAAATAGAAGAGAAAGGAAAAGAAATAATTTTCAATCTGTTGCCGTCAAGGTCACAAAGCATTTATTTAAATACTTACGAAAAGTTAATAAAATAAACTACATATTTCATATTGTATTGGATTGTTTTATTTTCTCGCAATCATAGTGAAAAGTATAGTGTAACACACGGCGCTAAAACCCATTAAAACTCGGTTTCTATTTACTCCATCGCTAAAGCTCGGGAGTAAAACTACCTCGTATATAATGGGTCATTTTAGCTCCTTGTATAACAATCTACTATTATCAATTTGATAGACGCTCTTGGATTCTTCATAATGACCGGTCCATATTAATACTGTCTGTTTAATCAAATCGCCCGTAACATATACATTATTATATAAGATATACATTTAACATTTTAAATAGCGTATCCCAAAAAAATGATTTTTCATTACTCATACTCTGAAAGTAGGTCTGAAGTTGCCTGAGGAGCGGGATGAAAGTAATACTTTTCATCCCTAGGGAGAATCGCTTTCAACTGACAGCTAAAAAAAAGTGCACCACCCTCTGTGAGAGCTTCCCCGGTCGAGTCGGCCCATTCATGCAACGGCCAAAATGACTGTTGCTTGTCTCTACCACTACTTTAATGTACCAACCATGTACCAACTTTCTATACAGCCACGCTGTAATCAGCGCGATGTAAAATTGAAATAAAATAAAGTTAAGTATTGATTAAAGAATATATATTTTTTAAATAACTTTACTTTAGTTTAGTTTCAACAATTTCCTTAAAATAACATAGATTTGGGCAAAATATTTACCATTTTTTCAATGATGAAAATGAAAAATAATGGCTGAATAGCTGGCCGGCCACAGAAAAAAAAAACAAACAAAATAGGCGGAAAAGCGGCTATTCGATCGTCATTTGTTTTTCGATTTGAAGGTTTTACTCATTTTTACTCATTTTTTCTTTAGCTAATTCATGTTTTTATTTTTACTTTCCTTGTATTCGTAATGAAAAGCACAGTGTTTACCTCGGGTTAAAGACTTATTTAGTCCCTCGAACTATTGGCGCCCGAACGAAGTGAGGGCGCCAAACCTCGTTTCGGGACTAAATCAGTTACTTTCACCCCTAGGGTAACAATGTACTATTTTTTTTGTGCATTAGCGGAGTTCGAACGCGTGACACTGTATTGTCTTGAACTTGTAAGTTATTAAAGCATAATTCATTATAATACCTATGTAAATAAATAAATAAATAATAAATATACTACGAGATTCTACACAGCGCTCTCTAGACCCCAAAGTACGCATAGTTTAACTAGCTTGTGTTATGGGTCCACCAGGCGAGGCCGCGGAGGCGGCCAAAGTCCGCCGGCAACCCTGGGGTTATCCTTTCGAGGGCTTACCCGGGGTGCCCGGCAACGGACACTTGGGGAGGACACCGTGCGGTTTTAGTCGAGATACGACATAACCACCCCCGCTGGCCGGCGGGGGGGTATCCAAAGGGATTTCCGCACGTTAAAAAAAAAAAAAAGCTTGTGTTATGGGTTCCAGACTGCGGATGAAGATATTTATATATACTTTTTTTTTAAATACATACATATTATACCTACATATAAACACCCAGCCTAATGTAAATAGACATATTCATTCATACAAATATTGGCAATGAGCGGGAATCGAACCCGCGCCCCCTGTCGTATCAGTCGAATGCACCGTTTTTGGTTATTATAACGTGTTTGGTTTAAGGTTATTCCTTTATTGTAAGTACCTTAAGTAACTTTAGGTGCGAATGTTGGGTGCAGTGGTGGGTGGACTGTGGTTAAATGTATACAGTTGATATGTGTGAGAAGATATAAAGGTATATCTATTTGTTCGGTAGTGCTCTTTATCAGAATGCCTATTATTATTATTATATATTTCACCCTTAACTACAACATCATCATCATCATCAATTTAAGAGCTCTGCTCTTGTCGGTGGAGTAATCGCCAACTTTCTCGGGATTCAGCCCTATCCTTAACCTCCCTATACGACGTGACCTCAATCTTTTCTTTGATTTGGTCCATATAAGCTCTTCTAGGTCGACCTCTTCCTCTTCTCCCCTCAATCTTTCCTTCCAATACAGTCCTTAGTAGTAGGTCATGTCGTAATAGGTGTCCTAGCATCTTTCCCCTTCTATTTTCGATAACGTTCAATATATTTCTCTTTTCTTTCACTAGATGTAATACTTCCTCGTTTGTTTTTTTCTCTGTCCAGCTTATTCGTTCCATCCTACGCCAACACCACATCTCGAATGCCTCGAGTCTTTCCCTGTCCCTCTGTGTCATTGTCCACGTTTCACAGCCGTATAACGCCACGCTCCAGACGTAGACTTTTATAAGTTTCTTGCGGACGCGAGTTGATATTCTGGCTTTAAGTAGCTGTTTCTTTCCATTGAAAGCGTTTTTCGCCATTGCGATCCTGGCTTTGATATCTGGAGTACATCTGGAGTCGTTGGTGATTATACTTCCTAGGTACTTAAAACTTTTGACTTCTTCTATGATTTTGTTATTTAGTCTAATTGGTCTATTGCGGTTTGAATGTTTGGAGGTCACTAAAATTTTTGTTTTATTAGTGTTGATTTTTAAGCCATATTGGTTGAATGTCTTGTCCATTTCTGTAAGTAGTGCTTCTAGATCTGTCTGGTTTTTGCCTATTGCAGCTATATCATCAGCAAATCTTATAAATTGAATGTTTTCCCCATTAAATTTGACCCCCCCTTTTCCTGCGTCGATTATCTGTTTAGTTGCTGTTTCAATAAAAATATTAAAAATGACTGGTGAAAGTGGACATCCCTGTCGTACTCCTTGTTTTTGACCAATTTCTATAACTGTTTCCTGATGTTTGTATAGCTCATATATGATTTTTCTATCTCTGTAGTCTATGCCTATATTTTCTAAGATTTTCATCATGCCTTCCCAGTTTACTTTATCAAAAGCTTTCTCCAGATCTATAAACGCTATATGTGTATCTAGCCCCAAATCTAATCGTCTGTCAATTATTAAACGTAGTGCCAGGATTGCCTCCCTAGTCCCCTTTCCTTTTCTGAAACCAAACTGATCTGGGCCTATGTAATTTTCGGAAATTGGTCGAATTCTATTTTGAATAATTTTTATTAATATTTTGCTGGCCTGTGATATTAAACTGAGAGTTCTATGCTCTTCACATTTTAAAGTGTTTTGTTTCTTTGGTAGCGTTACTGTTTTACTTTGCTGAAAATCTTTAGGTATCTTACCGGTAATGTACATTTCTTGAATGATATTAAATATTTCATTTTTAATAGGCTCACACACAACGTATTTTATCATTTCAATATGTACATTATCAAGTCCAACTGCTTTTCCGTTTTGGATACTGTCAATTGCTTTTTCAAATTCCTCTCTTAGTATTGGTGGTCCTAAATTATCTATGCCAACTAGCTCTTCTTTTTCTATGAAATTTTCAAACATTCCTTCTCCTTCATATAACTTCTCTATATACCTTATCCATCTTCCAACTATATCTTTACTGTCTATTCATACTTTTCCATTTTCATCTAAAACAGCTGAACCTTTTCTTACGGGTTTCTTATCTATCTGCCTTATTATATTATATGCCTGATCCATCTTCCCTTTTTCTATTAGTTCTTCTATTTTATAACATGTGTCTATAGCATCATTTTCTTTGGCCTCCCTACATTTTGTCGTTATTTTATTTGTAAGTGTTCTATATTCCCTTAAGCTTATATCATCTGTTTTATTTCTAATTTCTCTTCTTTTAAGTATGAGATCAATAATTTCTTTTGTCATCCAATTCTTCCTTGGTATAAGTTTTTGCTGTTTGAGAGTTTCTTCTGCACTTTTTGTTAATATATCCCTTGTAATATTCCATCTATCATCTATACTATTTTCTGTCTTTTCTTCTAAATTGTACTTATACTTAACTAAACTATCACCGACCTTATCACTATATTGCACTCTTAAATTGCTTGTTGGATCCTTAAGACTGATGAGATCAAGGTGCTTTGGTTTAACTTTCTTCTTACTTTTATTTATTTGGAAATCCTGGACACTCATAAGGAGGTTATGGTCTGAATCTAAATCTGCTCCGGGAAGTGTCTTGCATGTTTTGATGTTATTCTTTTCTTTTGTTTTAGTAATTATAAAGTCTATTTGGTATCTTCCTATGTCACCGGGCATTTTCCAAGTGTACAAACGTCTTTTTGGTTGTTGAAATAAAGTGTTAGCTATACTGTCAATGAATTTTCTTTGCAAAATTGAACCAATCTGTCTCCTCTTTTGTTTCTTTTCCCAAGTCCGAACTTTCCAACTATATTTTCTTCACTTCCTTCCCCTACAGTGGCATTGAAATCCCCCATGACAATGAGTCTGTCCTTCTCTTTTACAATATCCAGCAGGGTGTCTAAATGATTATACATGAGTTCTATATCTTCAACTACAACATCAAGACACACTATTTATATATTCAATTTATTTATTCTTTACCTTTGCGTTTTTTTTTGTAGCAATCGTTCGATGTATAATATAGGTTGATGGCATCCGTGAGTTGCATTAGGGCCCAGTTGAAAACCAGCGTCAGGTCCTTGTGGCCTGGCAGATGCTGAACTGGGTTCCTGTTACTGCAACCGTGGGACGCGTGCCTTCCTTGCATTGTGACAACTGTTTTCCACTGTTTTAATCTGTCCCTAACCTCATAATAACTAAAACATTATTTAACTTAAATTTAAATAATCTCTCTCTGCTTCTGTTCACCTGTTATTGTGTCTCGCGGAATTTGCAGTAATAAATGAGTCTTTCTTTCTTTCTTTCTTTCTTTTTTTTTACTTGCGGAAATCCCTTCGGATACCCCCCGCCGGGCAGCGGGGGTGGCTATGTCGGGCATGAACCGACTAAAACCGCACGGTGTCCTGCCCAAGTGTCCATTGCCGGGCACCCCGGGTAAGCCCTCGAAAGGATAACCCCAGGGCTACATAACATTGTAATATTGGACTTAGTCTGTAGGAGCAATGTATGCTTTGATATAAATAATAGTAAATAATGATATAAGTGCGGTAAGTTGAAAATTACAGCCGAGGCGATATTGCTAGCCCGAGCCGTAGGCGAGGCCTACAAGAAAGCAGAGGCTGCAATTATCAAAGCGTACGTATGTCATACGACGTTTAATAACATATGTGCGAGGAATTAAATAAAACGCGGACCTTAAACGAATAAATCTTTAATCTCTTGTTAAAGCAGTCACAAAAATTGGAACACTTTGTAAAATTGATTAATACGTTGCCAGTTGGCATTTTGAATGTTGTCAAGTTATTATTTACAATTTACAATTTACAATTATTAGTTACAATTTCACCAGTCTCTCTCTCACTCTCTTGAGTAAAAGTAGGAGAAACGAGACCACAGAGTTCTGCAGTCGGTGGCGGCGGAGAGGCGGCTGCGGCGGCGGCGACTATGGTAGAATGTACGCATGTGTGCTCGTAGATGGTCGAGAGTCAACATTTGGTTCCAAATTTATATTCCTTGTAATGCGGGAGCTAATTTCTTCTTTATTTCTCATCGATATATATAGCCCTCGGGTACACTGCTCGACCGCCACCCTCCGTGGCGTATTAGTGTCAGAAGTCCGCACCTGAATCGGCGAGCAATGTAGCCGAGGACCTTCTGAAACTGTGCCCTCTGTTTTCATGTGGATCATCCAAATGTAAGAAAGTGGCAATTTGTTTCGGCATTGCTCCAAATTGATTTATGCCAATGGGTGGGCTGGGCTAGTGCATTTTCCATTTTGGTAATTTACACAAATTTTAGAAAATGAAACACTGCCCCGATATATCTTTTCTCGCGTTGGCGCCAAAACTCGGAATAATTTTTACTTGTTCACAAATTAGCGGTGCGCGCGCATCAGCGCTTTTTTTAAGACAAAGACACAAAAAACAGCCAGTATTACTAATAAAGTAAATAAATATTTTTGTGTTTTTGTTACCGATGAATGGTTGTAATTTATTGTGAAAACTAAATAAATTAAAGAATTAAATATTTATTTATTATATTTTATCACCCAAAGGTAATTTTAATCATAAAATGTTGATCACTTTTCTGACCTCCTTGCTAAAGATTTAAAAAAGTACCGTTCGTTTTAGACGGAGCATGTTGATAAACTGTGCGTTTTACCTTAATAAAAAAAACTCGGGCGTTTTACATCACAATACTACGATACGATATTGAAATTGGTGAAATAAGAGACCATTTACGAGCAAATGTGTTATAAATAAACAATACTTATCTTCATAATATCCTCACTTTTGAACAAAATAGTTACAAAATTTAGCAAAAGCTATTGTATCTTTGTTGGCGTACTGCCAAGCCTCCAGCGACGCGATCCTCGCTCGCTGTAGCAGCTGACCTCAAAATGCAATCGCGGGCAGGTGAAATGAAAATTTTTATTGAAGTAATATTAAAGAATAACAAGAAAAAGGAAATATTCTTACAGAATTTGTTGTACGGTCATGTTTACGAATATTTGAACGCTATTGCATGAGGTTGCAAGACACATGGAAGAGGGCAGGCAAGCCGGGATCGACCTCGCAGAACATACACTGATCAAATTAATGATGTATTAAAGAAAGGGTATAGGACTAAAGCACTCGAAACCGGCGGGCCTGCATGAAAGGTTTAATGACAGCAGAGGAAGCTTTTGAAGTGTGTGTTGTGTGTTGTTTGGCTGTTGTCTCTGCCTACCCTGGAGGGAAAAAGGCGTAAGTATATGTATGAATGAGGTTCTGCTCAGATCTTCGGGGCCCTAACCAACCTAACCTAAAAGCTGGGGCACCAAAGTTTTGACTGAAATATATACCAACATTAAAAAAATCCGTTCCCGCAGGGGGAACGCACAGGTAGATTTCGTGAAGCAATTAATATTATTTTATTAACATGTTTAATTTTTTTTTCTCGAAATCGGTACCTTTTTTTTTTTTTTTTTTTTTTTATCGTGCGGAAATCCCTTCGGATACCCCCCCGCTAGCCAGCGGGGGCGGTTATGTCGGGCTTGCACCGACTAAAACCGCACGCCGTCTCGGGTCTTTAGACGCCGGGGTGTAAGGTTACCCATAGAGCATATCCCTCGCACCCCGGCTGACCCTGGGCCATCTCACCACTAACAGCATCGCTCATCCTGTCTCCTCTGAAAGCAGAGGAGTACGGAGAGCGATGTGTTCCCGCAACGTTGGGTATTGGCCGACTATCAATGCCAACCCTATGAAGGGGTGAAGGGGAAATCGGTACCTTTTAGCGAAAAACTTTTCAGACATTTATTTTAGACTTAAAAATGGCCTATCGATTAAAAATGTTTCCGACACCAAGAATGTTCACCGGTTAGAAGTTATGATTTTTTTCCCGAAAAATTTTGGTTTTTCCCCCCTCCACTTTTAGTTAAAGTTTTAATCTTATAGGTTAATAGTTAAAAGTTGTTGGTATTTATGTATACTATGGGATAAAATTAGAACGGTTCGAATATCTTTCATGGAACGTGAAGTTTTGAGGAAAAACTGATTTCACAAAAAGTGAGGCCCTACCGTCCCCTTAGGCCGGATTCCACCCGTTCACGAACTTAAACTAAGTTTACACCCAAGCAATTTTTGACCGCAGTTTGAAAGCTATCGGGGCAAAAATGCGACCGTGAGAGTGCCGCAAATTTTGGGAAGTGGAACCATACATACATATATATATGTATATATATAAACTTTTTGACCAGTGGTCATTTCGGACTCAGGGGGTCATAACTAGACCTCCTATGAAGATTTTTTTTTTAAATTCGACAGTAGTCAAGAAACCAATAGGTAGATCGATTTCATCGAAATCTACCTTTTTTTTTTTTTTTTTTTATCGTACGGAAATCCCTTCGGATACCCCCCCGCCGGCCAGCGGGGGCGGTTATGTCGGGCTTGCACCGACTAAAACCGCACGCCGTCTCGGGTCTTCAGACGCCGGGGTGTAAGATTACCCATAGAGCATATCCCTCGCACCCCGGCTGACCCTGGGCCATCTCACCACTAAAAGCATCGCTCATCCTGTCTCCTCTGAAAGCAGAGGAGTACGGAGAGCGATGTGTTCCCGCCACGTTGGGTATTGGCCGACGATCAATGCCGACCCTATGAAGGGGTGAAGGGGAAGCCATTGACCGCCGCCCAGGGTGTACCGGCCGCTCCGATTCCGTTCCCCCCGGACTGCAGCGGGATCGGAATCGGAGCGACACTCGAGGAGGTTACCCAACACACACCCCTCATCGAAATCTACCTAAAAATAGATTCCAAAATGTAGTGGATTGTTACGGGTTTCCCTTCGATAACTGTTGATCCACAGGCTATGGCTACTTACTCGTAGTTATGTGTACTGTGAGGAATCTCTACTTACCGGCGCGGTGATGAAATGTCTTCAACTGGCGGGTTCTCTCTCACTGCACAATATTATGATTTCTGGGACGTCCCTTTGATAATTGTTAGAGTCTACACACTAAATAAGTACTGTTTTTCTGGTTTGAGATGAATTTGATGTTTTACGCCGTACGGACGTCTAGCTTGGTTGTATGTTCGAACGGAAGTGTCTTGATTTTGTGACTCTTGGCTTGAATTTAGCGGATACGCACCGGTAGTCGGCAACGGTAACAGCAAAATGGGAGGACTAGGGATGTAGCACACTGTACACTATTTAGTATCTCTGAGGATGAACAGAAAACAGTTTTGTGATACTTTAACACAAAATGTAAATGTATGTGCCGAAGGCTTGCACATGTATGGATTTGTATAGAGTTATGGGAAACGGGGTGTACTTACAGGTTGGTGGCGATCTGGCGCTGAGGAGTTCAGGAACTCGTGCACTTTATTTCTTTACACTAAATGTCAATTGTTTATATTCGCATGAGCCGACTAGGAGTGGACTAAATACATTAATCTATTAATCTTAACGAGCCGACTAAGGGATGCACTAAACACTTTCTTTAAAGGTTTCAATTCAATATCGCACGCGCGCCTCTCGTCCCTTCTGTCACTGACACACGCGGAACGTCAATTTGACACTTCGCGTTCCGTTCCTGCAAACGTCTCGGCAAGCGAGAACAGTAAACATTTTCGACAAACATGACTAAGGAGAAAGTGGCACTTTTTTACAATCCTCTCTGGCCATAGACAACACGAGAGGCTTGTCACCCTCATACGCTGCAAACAATTCCATCCAGCACCAAGCGGTTCAGCACCTCTTTTCTTTGCCACACCATAACGACTTGAATTTTTTTACCAGCACACGTTTTTCCTTCTCCTTACCATCCTGGTTCCTGTAAACAGGGCGTGCAAAAGCATCTTGACAGAAAGAAACATTAGTACAAAGAGGCCTCAAACTAAGTACGTAACATTACATGTCATTTGAAAATGCTTAACATAAAATATAAATAAATAAATAATAAATATTGTAGGGCAAAGTACACAACGCCATCTAGACCCAAACTAAGCAGAGCTTGTCATATGGGTTTTAGAATGCGGATAAACATACTTAAATACTTTTTTTGTAAATAAATACATATTATACATAGAAATACCCAGACCAATGCAAATATATATATTTGCACTGAGCGGGAATCGACCCTTGACCTCTGGCTTAGCAGTCGAACGCACTACCGCTACACCACAGAGGTCGTCGTAAAATAATTGGAGCATATTAGTAATGTGGCACACAAACAATCTGATTAGACCACCTGCTTCTCCTTCTCCAGGATTTTCCGATGACGAGGCCGTCGCTGTAAACGATGGATGGCACTGAATCCAGGAAATGCACTAAAAAAACTTGTAGATGACTTATAGTCGCTTAAGGGGTCGCAAACGTACGTGTGGTCGCGTCGGATCCTATCGGTCAACCAACTGACGGCTACTACCCGCCGCCGCTTAATATTTTAGTGAAGGCGCGAGCACACATACTCCCTGCCCTTATAGCGCGTTTATTAAGCGCACACCTTCATCTTTCCAACATCCAGCAGGTACCTTCATCTTTCCAACATGTTAAATCAAGTTATAGGTGAGTTTACAGGTAAGTATACAGGTAAGCATTTGGGTAAATTTACCATCAGGCGAGGTGAACCCATATTGTCGTGATCGTTATACAAAAAGAGGATTCTAGAAAAGTACATTCACCTATCGAAATATAGCTTAAAATTACAACCAAAATGAAATGACGCCATATGGGAGTTTTAAATGAGTAACAGCGCGAGTTATACAGCGCGCCAGAGCTCGTAGCAGGCATCGTTAAAAGTTTGCCACGGGTTTACAGACTAAGCCGTGACGTGAATAAGGTTTAGTGAGCATAACTTTTGCTCACTATCAGCCTGAAAACTGTTCATGCCATTTTTGAGCTGAGTGAGACGAAGTCGAGCGAAAGCTCCTCATACCAGACTTCAGGATTTTCTTTGTCACAGGTCTCCTCCTAAACTACTAATCCAATCAGAACCAAATTTGGCATGATTAAAGATGTCAATCAGAGGAAGGTTTATGGATATATTTTGAAAAAATTAATGCTACCACAGAGGAATGATCACCGTTAAAAAAAACCAGATGGAATTACATAATAACCGCTCGAGACACTGTGACCAATCTTTACACGCTCAGAAAGCATGTCCAGAGTTGTGACTTTCATAAAGAATTTTCAAAATCGGACTTGCCACGGAGGAATGATCACTGTTCAAAATTTTCAATATCTGATTCCGCAATAGCGGTCAAATCTATGGTCTCACTCAGCTCAACATTGCAAGCAGCGATTCGCCTTGCAGACCTAGTTGTAAGATGGTACAGGAATTGGGGTCAATATTTGGTAATTTCTTTTATGTGTACGTTAATACGTCTTCGCTCCGCCTAATGATAAGCCGAAGGAATGAAGGATTATAGATGCCAACATCCCTCCGGCCGCCTACGAAACCGCATGTTCGTAACCAGTTACAATACAAGGAAAAAACTTCTTCGTACGATACCAGTTACGAAGGAATAGATTTTTTTCCCTATACGATACTTGGTTACGTAGTTACGAACAAAACATGATTTCTCTTTGTACATTGATCAGCCTTAAAATATAATAATAAATAAATATTCTACGACATTCTACACAGCGCTTTCTAGACCCGAAGTAAGCATAGTTTAACTAGCTTGTGTTATGGGTTCCAGAATGCGGATAAATACATACATATTATACATACAAACACCCAGACCAATGCAAATAGACATATTCATTCATACAAATATTTTGCACTGAGCGGGAATCGAACCCGCTCCCCCTGTTGTAGCAGTCGAATGCACTACCGCTACGCCACAGAGGCCGTCAACATGGCCTCATTAGATGCGTTTTCACGCCTTTCTTTCTTTTTTTTTTAACGTGCGGAAATCCCTTCGGATACCCCCCGGTCAGCGGGGGCGTTTTCACGCCTCGTTTGGAGGACCCGGAAGACAGAAAATCAGTGTGTGAAGAATTAAGGCATGAGGTATCACTCTCACAGGGGTGTGTGTTGGGTAACCTCCTCGAGTGTCGCTCCGATTCCGATCCCGCTGCAGTCCGGGGGGAACGGAATCGGAGCGGCCGGTACACCCTGGGCGGCGGTCAATGGCTTCCCCTTCACCCCTTCATAGGGTTGGCATTGATCGTCGGCCAATACCCAACGTGGCGGGAACACATTGCTCTCCGTACTCCTCTGCTTTCAGAGGAGACAGAATGAGCGATGCTGTTAGTGGTGAGATGGCCCAGGGTCAGCCGGGGTGCGAGGGATATGCTCTATGGGTAAACTTACACCCCGGCGTCTGAAGACCCGAGACGGTGTGCGGTTTTAGTCGGTGCAAGCCCGACATAACCGCCCCCGCTCGCCGGCGGGGGGTATCCGAATGGATTTCCGCACGATAAAAAAAAAAAAAAAAGAAGGTATCACTCTCACATGGTGATTTCTGATTTCTTTTCAGCATCATCAAGATTTGGAATTCTTTACCAGTACACGCCTTTCCTTTTCCTACAGTCCCGGGCCCTTTAAGCGGGGCGTGAAAAAGCATCTGATGAGGCCGTCAAGCTGAGGGCCATTATTGTAACATTATCCGTGTCTGTAATGGTGACCCTCATTCCTGAGACTTTACCTTTAGCTTGCCATCAGGCGAGTTAAAGTAACATTGATGTGTCTATTATAAAAAAAAAAGCGGCCAAGTGTGAGTCGGGCTCGCCCATGAAGGGTTCCGTAGCAGCAAGTAATATAATAATGTTTATTTTTTAATTTTTATATTTGAGATGATTGAATGAAAAGTAAATTGCGGTTTACGATTTATGACGTATTAAAAAAAAACTACTAACTAGATCTCGTTCAAACCAATTTTCGGTGGAAGTTTACATGGTAATGTACATCATATATTTTTTTTAGTTTTATCATTCTCTTATTTTAGAAATTACAGGGGGGGGGGGGGGGAATTACACATTTTACCACTTTGGAAGTGTCTCTCCCGCAAACTAATCAGTTTAGAGAAAAATGATATTAGAAACCTCAATATCATTTTTAAGACCTATCCATAAATACCCCAAACGTATGGGCTTGATGAAAAAAAAAATTGAGTTTCAGTTCTAAGTATAGGGAGCACCCAAATTTTTTTTTTTTTCTATTTTTGTGTGAAAATATTAATGCGGTTCACAGAATACATCTACTTACCAAGTTTCAACAGCATAGTTCTTATAGTTTCAGAAAAAAGTGGCTGTGACATACGGACGGACAGACAGACAGACATGACGAATCTATAAAGGTTCCGTTTTTTGCCATTTGGCAACGGAACCCTAAAAAAACCGTTATATTCATCGTCATCATTATCAGTCAAACAACAATCCCAGTTGCATACAAAGTTTACAGTTTAGAACCCAACGTCCGCTTACACCTTTGATTTGGCTTTTACGAGACGGTCATCCCTGAGAGGAAAGCCTGCGCAGGAGCCTCGTCCGTCAATCAGCAGGAGTACCGACTCACACGTGAGGTTGGTTGTGTCTCTTAGTATTTACACTATTCCAGACAATCTCGATGTCTATAATCTGATAAAATTTGTTTCATTTCAATTTGTATTTAGCGTAAACTTTCGACGGTTTCAAATCGTTTTATAGCGAGCCCGATTTTAATGGCGCTATCATTTCGATATAAAAATACATTCCAATTGCGGAACGCACCATAAAAAATGTTGCAGTTTTTCGTATTTGTAATTTTTTTATTAAATGCCGCACATACTCAGGGCTGGATTTGGGGCAACACTGGACTGTGGCCCTGTGGCTAAAATCTAATTGTTGAGGCCTCCACAAGGGACATCAACAATTAGATATTTTCAGATAAGAGAAAATAGGTCCATAGTCCATCAAAGACCCTTTATATTAAATCTTCTTTTCATTTACCGCTTGGAATGGTTATTGTTGTTGTTGATATTGTTCATTTCTTATACGCGGCATAGCCGTTTGTTGGTGGCTGAACTTCTCCGTAACTACTCGCGTGATCTTGACCAAATTTACCACGGTAATAGTGTGGACACTGAGGAGTGCTTTGAAGCGAGATAGTTCATGTCCGATGTACCATTGAGGAATAATCACTGAAAAACATTTTCACGAGCGCGCGGCCTTACCTAAGCGCGCGACCGTAGCAGGATGTCTTATTTTCAAGTAAGAGTCCTGCTCGCTCAGCTCAATTTATTTCAGTCGCACCCTGCACTGAATTCCTAGTTTTAAATAATACATTGAATTACTTTGATTCCACACAAAAACTAAACGATTTTCGATGAAAAAGTTCGCAAAGTTCCGTCCATATATTTTTTATTTCTGTAATTCTTAAATCTATCTATATATAGGTGTATAAAAGTGACTCCTTTTTTTTCTTTGTCACGTAACTTGAGACAGACTTCACCGATTTCATTGATCTTAATTTTAGAATACTTAATGACTTTTTCAGTATGCCAAGTGGACGGAGCTGCGGGGTAGCAGCTCCGTCCACTTAGTTATATATAAATTGCTTTAAACTGTAAAAAAAATTGTTCATTTAAACAATTTTATATCCAAATATATTATAGTATATCCAAATATTACTTCAGGACCTCCATATTTTTGAAATCCGGTCCTGTACACCCAACGCGGCAATAAATTCAAGGAACAAATATTCTAATATTAGCAATCCCAAAAGTGTTCAGTCCGTTTTCCGGTACCCATTTGATTGGGGGATCATACAAGGGGTGTGCCATCCTGAGGGTTAACCGTTAAACATTATCGGCGCTGATGAATCGAGATGTATGTTATGATCATGCGCCGAGTTGATTTTGAATTTTGTGGTTGTATGTTGGCTTCCGGAGGGCGTGCTCGGTGTAATTGTGAATGTATTAATTGCGAGCAAATAAAAAATTCTTGAATGGTTCTTTGTAGCATAATCATTTTTGTGAATTAATATTTGAAATGGGAAATTATACTGAGGTCAGATTCACTAAAATTACGTTTTTAAAATGTGTGATTTTAAAATTTACGAATCTTTAAGTTAAAAATGATTGAAATGAAAATTAAAATTTCAAAGTCTAATTAAATACAAATCAAACTACGGGTCTGAACATAACATAACATAAACTCACGCCTATATCCCCGAAGGGGTAGGCAGTGGTGCTAGCTCCCACATTTCGCCAGTTTATGTTTAGGTCCCAATGTAATAGGTGGCGAGCCTATTGCCATTAACCGGGCACTTATAAACCTGCGATAAATACACACATAACTTCGAAAAGCATCGAAAAGTCATTGGTGTGTGCCATGGTAAAACCTGGGATCGAACCCGAGACCTCGTCTCAGCAGTCCATTACCCATACTACTAGGCTACCGCGGCTTGTCTGAAGGTTTAATAAATCTTCTTTTTATGAAGGGATTTCCGCACGAAAAAAAAAAAAAAAAAAAGGTACGTTTTGTATCGACAGATCATACGAAATATCAAAGATATTTACGTTTTTCTTGCTAATGGAATTGAAATCATGCATTTGAAAACTTGGTGTTAATGAATCGGGCCCCAGAACGGGACTCGAATACTTAATCGAACTTTATTAAAATCGAATTACTTTCGGAGTATGACTGCTGAAAAGGAACCGAAACGTCGGGATTCTGTACTATTATAAAATTGCAAATTAGTTGTCTGTATATTGGAGATATTAAAAACAGGCAGTTGCACTCCAGGAGTGCCGACTGAAGTGGAAACTTGAACAATTAAGAGTATATTTCTTTTTTATCGTTATCCTCTATCCATGCCTATTAGAAAATCTTGCCCAGACTTAAAGTCTGCCGTATGTTTGATTGCAATTGGTTAAGCAGAACAGTAGATATGACCGTAGATATGAAAACGATAAACGATTTACGAGCGGGCGGAGCCGCGGGCATTTATTGCGATAAAATCCGTTAGGATTCGTTTCATCCCAATGTACAAGACAATGTACAATTGGTGTACGCGAACGTAGCGAGCGCAGTAATAAAAAAACAATTAACAGCTCTGCTACCAGTCTCCTTTACCCGGTGACAAGGGTGAGGAGTGCGACCACGAGCAGGTAGTATTCCAGCCGTAGCCCCACAACTCACTTTCACACAATCACTACTTCGTTCCAAAGCGTGATCTAAAGCCGACAGTGGAAACGTAAATAAAACATACAACTTAATATATAACTAAAATAAAGGGTCTAATGATCCGGATCTACACAAAGGTGCAGTCAACAAACGGTACAAAATCATTAACCAAACAACAATAACCAAATACCGTAATTTTATACAAACCGGTTAATCGAACCAACTAAAACCGCACGAAGCATCAGACACAGGAAGTCGGCACGAATATACAACGGTCAAATTGCAAAATACCGCTATTTTAGAATAACCGGTTAATGGAACCGACTAAAACCTCACGGGTACAAACAAATCAAATCATACGGTACTTTCAATTTTATAGCAAGTGAACACAAATAAATATTTATTCCGAACTCTCTGCGGGTCCAATCAAAATGAATAAACAACAATTCAAAGTTAAACAGATTTCTAGCACGTACTTATTTCAATAGTCAAATTAAGCCGCAATTGACACCCGATTATATACCGAAATATTATAATTAAAATAACAGTTTTAAGTGAAAATAGTTCAATTCAATTGCTCCAAAATGCAGAATAATACCGACAAATTAACATCAAAATGGCGACCGCGTGTTAAGTTTCAAATTGCAAACAAAATTAAATCAATCCGTTAATTATCATCAACAATACATAAAATATATTAATAAATGGGTCACTGACCTTCATTGACCGGGATTCAGCCGGAAGGTAGAAAAGATTGGAAAGTGTGGCTATTTATCGTATCTAACTATATGTGACAACAATGTACGTGTGATTGTTTATACAATAAACTAATTATGCATTAAAATAAAATGTGATGTTTACTTTCCTTAGTCAGGTGAGCTCCACCGATACAATGTTCAAAGTCCAACGAACGCGGTGGGCGTATTCACTTTATTCAAAAAAGAGATATTATCTCGGCAATCAATGTTCACAATTATTCAACTTTCAAAAAACAAAATCACCATTAGTCCTCCGACGCGCTTGAAAAAGGTTATCCACCACAATTGCGCGCGTACAAGTTTACGACGTGCTACCAAAGGAACCTTTCGAGGCGACGACTCGCTGCACTCCGCGCTCAACTGGCCATGCACGTTAACCTCACGTACAATAATGCGCGGGTATGTAAAGAAAAAATATGATTGGTGTTGGTCCTATCAATACGCGGTACCAACATCAAAACAAAATAAACAAAGATTAAAACTAAACAATTGGCGTAAACTTTCTTTAATAACACGAAGAAAATATCTTTGTTTATTGACACCACAACTAGTGATTGACAGCTGTCAGCATCTAAATTGAAGCACCTCCTAAACGAGATTTAAGCTTGTTGAATCTAACAAGATTCATTGCTAAGACTTCCAATTCTATTCATCCTTGATTTATTTATTAGTTCCATTCATTAATCAATTTATGGAGTTGAATTTGGACAGACGAGTAAAATACGCGTTTTCCATACTATAATATTAGAAATGTGAAAGTAACTCTGTCTGGCTGTTACGCAAACGCTAAAACCACTGAGTCGATTTTAATGAAATTTGGTAAAGAGATGAACTAAAGGTTGGGAAAGTACATAAGCTACTTTTTGCTGCGAAAAAAGGCTTGAAGGGGTTCAAAGAAGGGATGACAGTTTGTATCAAAATTCGTCATGTTCGAAGATATCGTCATGACAGTTTGTATTATTATAAGCACTTGATAATAAATAAATATACTATAGAGTGTTTTTGAAAATTATACCTGTGGTTTAAGTTAAAAGTAAAAATATTTTTCTATAAGAAAAAATTGTACGTTGACATAATTTTAGATAATCCAACATTATGTGCCCCATATTTGGTTACCAATACAATAACACAACAGGTAAAGTGGTTACCGTCACCTACGATTGCTTGCAAGACAAGCGATTTCGTTTCGCGTTGAAAGAGAGAAAGGGAATAAGGATAGAAAAGGAATTAGGTTTTTTGGCGTTCTCACAAACTGTGCGAATTGCAGCATTCTGCAATTTAATTGCGAGTGAGAGGGGGTTTATTCACCAGTCGATCTGTGAAGCATATCTTCAAGGTTAACTTCCAGGTATATCGAACCCCACAGTAAACACACACGCTACCGTCATAGATCATAGATGCAATATAACCAATAAACTTGAAACCTCGGTAGCTTAGTAGTTAAGGAGTCAGCCTTACGATCGAGAGTTCCTGGGTTCGAATCCCACTCCTAAGACAAGCAATTTAGCTCAGATGGAGGGGTTAGTAATTTCGGTTACTTGTACTCTTTAAAAAAAAACCTTCGCAACAAATATATTTCTTTCAACTGTGACAAACCCTTTCTACTTCACAGCTCTAAACAGAAGCCAATATCTCGCCATGGAAGCAGTGATGAGATCCTAGCAAGCGTCAAGTCTGGCAACTACTGGAGAACCACCAAACCAGACATTATACCCTCCACTTCCACACAGGACATTAAAAAAAACACACTGGACATGCCCAAGGTCAGGAGACGGTCTCGAATACATCGGCCATCTACTTCTTGTGGGTTCCCAGAGATTTCTATTACAAATCAATCAGATACGAAGACGATGAGACGAAAATACCACACATTGAAGAGTCTGGTGTATACGGAGTCAGTAGAAAACATAAGAGAACTGAGGGAAAGACCGCGGTCTGCTGGTTCTACGGTGAAGAACAAGGAGACGTTGAGTAGACCGAGTATATTGGAGACGTTGGATTTTATAAATAGCGTGAAGGATGCTTTGTGTGGTGAGAATTTTCATTAGTTTTGATGAATTTTGTATAAACATTCACATTTCATTAATCTATAGGAAGAAAGCCTATCGCAGTTTACTGGGCACTTTTTACTGAACGAGGCCAGTGAGGCTGAATCCGGATTGTACTCGCATTATACTTTTGAATGAAGAAGAGATTGGTGAAATGTGGGTGTGTATTCATCTCTGCCTAACCCTTCTGAAATAATAGGTGTGACTATATCAAGCCATAAACTGGGCACTTTTTCTTGAATCGGTTCGACTATTGAGTATGTTTCAACAGGATACCCAACATGACCAAACGACCCGGGTTTCGAAACCGACACCTTTCCACGATATCATCTGCAGCTGTGCTTACTTCTTTGTGCCACTTTGATAACTTTATTTATAAGTACTTAATTTTATACTCTGTTTATCCTGTGTATTATATTTTATAGTGGAAGAATCCGGTGCTTCAGACGCAGAAGACTCCGCGTGGTCTCCAGAGGATGAGTGGCTGGTTGGCCAGGCAGCCCCTTTGAACCTTGTCGCGCAATGTTGTGGATCTAGCACATTACACCTAGCCCTCGGTGACTTAGTGCTGGCTCTTCTGCACTCTGGCAAGTTCACTGTAAGTTTATTGTGAGTTCAGTGTAAGTTAATTATGAGTTCACTGTAAGTTAATTGTGAGTTTACTGTAAATTTATTGTAAGATCACTGTAAGTAAGTACACGAAAAAATATATCAAATTAGGCATTAGACTTGGTCAAAACGAACCATTACGGTGGGTATATGGCGACCCACCCAGACCAAGTCTCAAGCCAACTTGACCTGCAAGCCAGTACACTGCTGGTGGATGGACCAGGCTCTGGCGCAGGTTTTCCTTTTCGGAAGCCTTCTGTTCTCTAAAGGAGGAGGAGGGGGTAACCAGGAACTACGCTAAAATGATGATGACATCGAACCATGACTGAGTTGATACATCCTTGTTTGTAAATCTCGTGTTATTCTAATTTAGCCTGCCATGTTCCAGATTCTTCAAGAGCTATGCTCGTTTCTTGGTGATGCCAGTGAGGGAGCGTTGTTTGCTCTTCATCGACTCGCGAGATCTGCCCGCTCCAGGAGCAGTGAAAGAGCTACAAGGTACTTTAGTTAGTTTACTTATATAGACGTTTTATTTTTGGAATCTTTGTTGGCTACCTTATCAGTTGATAGTCGTGAATCTCTCATATTTTGAATTATTATAATTGCTAGTATAGGCACAGTATTCAAAGGGGACTATCTCAAAGCCGATAAAGCCTTATTCGGCCACCTTATACCCGTATTTCCGGTTCGGGTCCGACATAACTGCCCCCACTCTGGCCGGCGGTAGGGTAACCAAGGGGATTACAGTGAAAAAAAAAATACACATAAGGCACAGTATAGGCGGAAAAAAAACAAAAAAATCAAAGATCATGAAAATCGGTCCACCCGTTTTAGAGTTCATCGCGGTCATCACTAATACGACTTTGTTTTATATATATATATAGATTATTAACATCGAATTTGGATGTCCTATGTGCCAATTTTGATCTAAATGGTTCAACGGCTTACGCGTGACTGACCAACAAACATCTATCCATCTTCACAAACTTTCACTTTTATAATATTAGTGGAAAGTACGATTGGTGCACATACCCGACTTAGAATAACTAAGTACGTAATATTAGGTCGTTACATATGAAATTGCCGTTTTTCTTGAAGAAATTGGAGGAAACCCAATTTTCAGTACTAACATTTTTGTATTTTTTTTAGAAATGACAAATCCAAATTTTATGATTTTTTTTTGTGTATGAATGAGACAACATTAAGCTAACAAACAGCAACTTTATTACATTTTTGCAAAGTGACAGCTGTTAAGTAATACGAAATTTATCATCAAAATGGATAGCATTTAGGAAGTACTGTTTTTGAAGATCAAATTAATTTATCAAGCGGCCAATAAAACCAAATTTAATACAGAGTTATAAAATCTTGAAATCAACTTTCAAACAAAATATAAATAATGGAAATAGCTATTAAATTACAGGAATAACGAACTCATGAATTTGTAAGAAAATTGCGGCAATTTCATAGGTAAAGACCTATTATAATTTTTGTTCAACCCATTCTTTAGCTCATGGCGACTTCCCGAAGCCGAAGGGCCTACATCCGAAGCCCCCCAGAAGTACAGATCAAGGCCCCCTGACTACATGTCTGGTGATGAGGCTCCGCCTCCTCCCCCGCCCTTACCTCGGCACTCTAGCGTTGGAAGACAGGTTTGTTGAACCAACATAACTACAAATGTAGGCCATTGACTATTTACGATGTATATTAGTTAGTTATGCATACATGCACTTACTTGTGTATATCCCTGAAGCCTTAGGTAGAAGTTTTTTTTTCTAAAGAACATTAGTAACCGAAACTACTAATATTCCCCCTAACCCCTCCAGCTAAGCTAAATTGATTGTGTTAGGAGTGGGTTCACGTCGGTAGTGTAATGGCCAGGATTCGAAGCTGGGACCTCTCGATCGTAGAGTAAGCCAATAAGCTACCGACGCTTCATCGAAGCACGTAGAAGTATATTAACACTAATGATGTGCCAGATTATAAATAACGTATTTACGCGAATACCGATCTGAATAAGGATATTTGGTGTCAAGATCAGCGGATACGGACCTTAACTTTTTTTACTCAATCGGTGTCAGTGTGCGTGACCTTAAAATGATAGTTGACGTCACTTGACGTTTTGCGTGACAGGACGTGCTTTGCTTTGCGCGGATCTTCCGATATTTAATTTAAAGTTTCAATGCTATGGGTTAGTCGGTGTGCGAGGGAAATGCCTAATGGACCACCTCACACCCCGGCGTCTGAAGACCCGAGACGGCGTGCCGTTTAACGGCCGGTCCCAATATGCGACCTTAATCCATTTACACCGATCTCTGATCGAATTTTCAATCCAAATTTATGCAAAAGTATTTCAATAAACAAACCATGGATTGCAACGGCAATCCAAAAATGCGATCCAACCATTGGAGGGCGCCAATCCGTTTTTTAGTAGTTTCAGATCGTCCTCTGTTCGAAAATGACAGTTAATGGGTTTCATTAATCGATCTATGGTTTTTGACAAATCTTTTGTTGTTTATTTGTGATCTATTTTTGCAATCCTAGGATTTCGGCCGATTGCTCGGCTCTAGGAAGCCAAATTAAAATTTATAAGGCGTAATGGCTGTATTTCTTTCAAATTCATTGTCATTGAAGGAACGGGAGTGTGATTTTTCTATTTAGAAATTCTACAAGTTTTAAGAAACTTTATTACTTTGGATTTAAAAAATATTATTGTTTAATGAAGCCTATTATTGTTTAAAGAATTACTATTAATGAAGCCTCAAAGTTGTCTAATGCTGTAAATTTTAAGTAATGCTCAAAACACAAAAATGGTGACTGCATAAAATGGAACGTATGAGAGGGAAAGGATCGGTCTGCAATCTTTTGCATAATTCGATTGAGGTTAAAAGTTAACAAAACTTTGTTATTGAGACGTAGGTTACAGATCGATCTGCAGATCAAATTCAAACTTGGATTGATTCTATCTCTCGATTGGAGATACGGTATTGGGATCGGCCGTAAGTCGGTTCAAGCCCGTCATAACCACCCTCGCTGGCTGGCAGGGGAGTATCCGAGGGGATTTCCGCACGAAAAAAGAAAAAAAAAGGTATTTATATGTAGAATCTCATCAATCTATCGGAAATGAATAAGGTAATAGAACCGCCAAAAAATAACGAATACGGATCTTTTATCTCCCTCGGATATCCGCGAATACCTGCCGGCACATTATTAATTACTTGTTTTTATTTATACATTTTTCTTTTGTTTGCACTGCCAACTCTGAAATTTGTTGTTTTAATCGATATTTTATTTGCCTTCATAGCTATCACACCGCTACTCCGACTACTTACCCCCAAGCCGTCTTCAACTAGAACCAACCATCAGCCAGCTGTCACTTAACCCCCCAAACGTTGACTACACCGGCATCTTAAACCCTATCTACGACATCAAAATCCCCAAGAATAAATTCACGGTTAAAAGGTCTAAATCTCTAGGTCGTACTTTCAGTTCTAAGAACATAGGTCTAGAAATTACCAGATATAATATAACCCTAGGTCAGAGAAGTGGGAAAAAGACCAATGATGTGGTGACAGCGATTACAGGAATGACAGGAGAAACAGGATTAGAACCGAAGAGCAATATCTTTCAAAGGTACAGTACTGCTGAAGTTGTTGGTGACTCTTATAGGTTAAGTAGAGTTACAATAGATTGATATACAAGAAAGTTTCGTATAAAAACCACTTATCCCGAACAATAAATTTTACCTATATGCGAATCTTAAAAGCGCCATTAAGATTCGTAAAGCGCCATCTATCCACAAATTGTATTACTAAAGCAATATTATTATTTTAAAGTTTGTTATTTAGTGAAAAAAATAACAATTGAAAGTAAGGATATTAATCTCTGACTTTTCGTAGTTATGTGTGCATTAATAAATGTTAATTATCGCTCGCTTAATAATGTGCCCGGTAGATGGATATAGGCTCGCCCCCTATTATATTTTGACCTTAACATAACTGGCGAATCGTGGGTGTGCAATACACCTCTGCCTACCCCTTCGGGGATACAGGCGTGAAGTTATGTTATGGTCACAGAGCAAACACAGTGAGGAGGTGTTGTAATTTGATTTCCCTATGAAAGAACGCTTGACACTTTGCGGGGGTGAGGGTGCAGTGAAGAGGGGTTAGATCCCAGCCACTTCTTTTGTTTTCCATATACCGGTCAATAGTAAAACTACTCACTTCAATCTATATCGATGTTAGTACGTAGTATAAATATCTCACACTCGATGTCACTAAGTGTAATAGGGACGTACTCAGACACGACCTCCGTCCTCCATGAGCGCAGGCCTGGGGGTGGCAGGTGAGGCCGCCTGTCACCCCAGCAGCAGCAGGCCGGGACGGCGGGGTGACTAGCGCCCCTCCACCAAACCGGGACTAGATGGGGACACCGTGGTTCTAAACCCGAGATGGCCCTCGAAACCGAAGATGGCCCAGGGTCAGTTGGGGCGCGAGGGATGTGCTCTATGGGTAACCTTACACCTGTCTGTAGACCTGAGACGGCGTTTGGTTTTAGTCGGTTCACGCCCGACATAACCACACCCGCTGGCCGGCGGGTGGGGGGGGGGGGGGCTTAGATCCAAAGGGATTTCAGCAGGAAAAAAAAGGGACGTACTCAGACATAAAATGTTGCCATCTAGCATCGAGTGCAATTATATTTGGAGACACTGAGGATACGAGAGCTGTGCACAGAATGAACACCGACAGTACCATTACTAAGGTCACGCCTTCTGTCTTGACGTCAGGACATAATTGAGAATTTCAATGCACAGTTTTTAGGTAGATTTCGATGAAATCGATCTACCTTTTTTTTTTTTTTTTTCGTGCGGAAATCCCCTCGGATACCCCCCCGCCGGCCAGCGGGGCGGTTATGTCGGGCTTGAACCGACTAAAACCGCACGCCGTCTCGGGTCTGCAGACGCTGGGGTGTAAGGTTGCCCATAGAGCATATCCCTCGCACCCCGACTGACCCTGGGCCATCTCCGGTTTCGAGATGGCCCCCTATTGGTTTCTTGACTACTGTCGAAGTTAAAAAAAAATCTTCATAGGAGGTCTAGTTATGACCCCCTGAGTCCGAAATGACCACTGGTCAAAAAGTTTATATATATATATATATATATATATATATGTGTGTATGGTTCCACTTCCCAAAATTTGCGGCACTCTCACGGTCGCATTTTTGCCTCGATCGCTTTCAAACTGCGGTCAAAAATTGCTTGGGTGTAAACTTAGTTTAAGTTCGTGAACGGGTGGAATCCGGCCAAAGGGGACGGTAGGGCCTCACTTTTTGTGAAATCAGTTTTTCCTCAAAATTACACATTCCATGAAAGATATTCGAACCGTTCTAATTCTATCCCATAGTATACATGAATACCAACAACTTTTAATTATAAACCTATAAGATTAAAACTTTAACTAAAAGTGGAGGGGGAAAACCAAAATTTTTCGGGAAAAAAATCATAACTTCTAACCGGTGAACATTCTTGCCGTCGGAAACATTTTTAATCGATAGGCCATTTTTAAGTCTAAAATAAATGTCTGAAAAGTTTTTCGCTAAAAGTTACTGTTTTCGAGAAAAAAAAATTAAACATGTTAAAAAATAATATTAATTGCTTCACGAAATCTACCTGTGCGTTCCCCGTGCGGGAACGGATTTTTTTATATTTAGGACACGTCAATTTGACTTCACCTCGCCTGATAATAAGCTGAAGGTAAAGTCTCAGGAAAGAGGGTCACCATTACACACACGTACCATTTTAACAATGGTGGCACTCAGCTTGACGGCCTCATCAGAAGAGGATTGTCATCGCAGCACCGCATGACACCCACCGGTCCCACTAGTGCTGCGACCACAATCCCCCTGCGCGACTATGCACTTGCTGACCCCTGAACAAAATCAAACCGAAATTGGATTACTATGGAGGGTTTTTCGCAATCGTGCACGGTGGTACCCACCCGGCCGAATATTGTGACAAATTTGTGTCATCAAATTTCTACTACCAATATTATATATACTTAGGCCTCCTCTTGTCTATGCTTGCTCTGTGACTTCAATAGATGCTTTTTGACACCCCGCTTAAAGCATCCAGGATTGCAGGAAAAAGTTAAAACGTGCGTTGGTAAAGAAATATTAAAGTTCTGGGGTCCACGACGTGCTTAAAGTAATTTAGTTTTCTTCAGCTGCGCTGCCCGATACTAAATCGTTTCAAGCGCGTCGTCGTTAAGCCCCTGAGCTAGTATGCTATTTTTTATAAATGTACTTAATTTTGTACATCTATAGGGATCTATTAAGAATATTCCATTATGAGTGTATAAAGTTATAGAATATTTTTTGTAAATAAATAAACGGTTCTAAATAGTTATTGAATGTCTTTTATTACACAAATTTAATGCTATTCCCCTGGTATAATTATATACACTGTAACATGACTATACAGCGTCGATAGGTGAGATTATTAAAAATAAACTTTCTGGTGCATACTACAATGGGGCAACCACCCCTCTTGAATCACAATCCATGTACTTTAGTTCGTAAAAAGGTTAAAAAAAATAATTGTATACCTATTTACCATCCCTTGAACAAAATTTCTTCTCTCTATATTCTTCCAGCCCCGTAAAAAGATTTTGTACATTTCCCAAATGGGATTTCTTCCTTTCTGATAAAAGAAATGTATATTCCTCACACATTCAACATGATAATAAGTGGTCCCGAGGGCCTGTGAACGCTTACTACTATCATCATCATCATAACGTTGTCCTCGATTACATCCAAGGCTTTCACCTCGAAGCCCAAGGCCGCTTACTTTTTCTCCTCTTTTTTACTTGTCTTATTTTGGCTTTTATGTAACTGTTATCTGATCGTCTAACCCCAAGTGAAAAGCCTAAAGCCCAAGTGAAAAATATAATTGTATAATTTTCCAAAATGCTACCATTTTGGAAAATTATACAATTATATGCGTAGACAGCCTTTATTGCACACTTAAGACAGATGAATTAATCATATTCGAAGTTCCCCCACAGGGGAAGAGGGGAGAACTTGCAAACTTACGAAAGGAAAAGAAGTTGGGAAAAAGTTGAGTTCGTTTCTTCAAAGAGGGGATTAGGAATTGCAACTCACAAGCTATCAATAAAAGTTGTCCCAAGTTTACGGATAGGCCGTTCGGCATGTAGAGGGACTATGAGTTAGGTTCTTTTAGAGACAATCCGTACTTAGTAATATTCCGCCACTCCCTTAACGCTTTCCATTTTTTTTTAACTGCGACAGTACGTGCAGGTCCGAAACCATAGGAGACAAGGAAACTATCTAAGGAATCATTAGGGCTGTTTACGCAAGCACTGAAGACTGATGTGCAACTGTTTTCTTGCAATATACTCGCACCCATTTAAGTTACAGTCCACTTTTTATTTTCACCACATCGAAGACTTAACAAGGGCTTTTTTTGTAAAAACAACTTTGGGATATTTTATTTTTGGGTCAAGTGTGAGTTCTGGCGTATCGACTTATTTTGTGGACTTAATCTAAGTACTTAACTAGTGTATAAACCGTGCCGTAGTGAATCTATGCGAACTGCAAAAGAACAAATTGTGAACTTATGAACATATAACAAAAATGTTATACCTACATTAAGGGATGCAGATTTGATGTCAGTTTAAAATGGACGAAGTAATAGTCTGGTCACTCTTACCGTTTCCATCCTGTATAAAAAATAATGTTTGTTGGTATTTTGTACGTTGCCGATGAAACTACGTCAACTTATAGCTGTTATTATCGTGGTGCTGCAATCATATTATAGTATTTCACGTATCACCTATTTTCATTTACAAAACAATCCTGTTGTCCTTTATCGGCATGGTCACCGTAATGGAGCGACGTATCGAAAATCGACAAATAGGCGTCGTGCGTGTGTCACTTATTGTATCCGGTTACCGCGTGTTGCCGCAGCTTATATCCGGTTATATGTACCGGGCGACGGTTATTGAGAAATAATATCGATACCATTTCGGGGATGCTGCCATGCGTATCCCTGTAATGTTATTAGCGAGTATACGCTTCTAGGGGCTTTTAATCGATTCATTTTACAAAGTTCTACCACTGGCCACAAAGATTGTTCAAATGACACATTATATGCATCATTTGTGGTTTTTTGGACGCATATATGCGTCTTTGGCCTCAAGTCCGTTAATGTTCCTAATGTCTTTTTATCCGACTGCCAAGGAAGGGTTATGTTTTTTAGCGTGTTTCTTGTGTGCATGTAATATTCTTTATTATTTCATATCTTCCAAACCGCTGCACGGATTTCGATGGCTGAGGTCTGAATGAAAGGGATTCGTCTTCCGAGTGTCATGGGGCACATAAAATGTGAAGCAAAACTATACGGTGGATTTTTGGCGCTAAAATGTATGTTGTCAAAAAATATTTTTCCCCAAAATTATCGAGTAGGGTATCAAAATCCCGAGCTTTAAAAGATAATAAAAAAAAAATCTAGGTCAAATTACACAACGCCATCTAGACCCAAACTAAGCAGAGCTTGTCATATGGGTTCTATATAGAATGCGGATAAAAATACTTAAATACTTTTTTTTTGTAAATAATACATATTATACATAGGAACACCCAGACTATAGAATAGTTAAATTTATATATTAAAGCGTTCACGTAAGCTTACAATAAGCAGATCCTAAAGTGCAGGACAAGTAGTAGCGCCTAACTAGTCCAATTTTCGTTTGTGTTTCGTTTGTATGCAAGATTCATTTTTCTTTTATGCTTAAAACTAAAAGATGTAAATAAAAATAAATAATAAAAATATAAAAAACCCGACTGCTGCTAAAAAGTCCGAAACAAGTTTGATAGCAGGCGGGAACATTTAATTATTTAACCCTGCTATCAAACTTGTTTTGGTCCTTTTAGCAGCAGTCAGGTTTTTTATATTTTTATTATTTATTTTTTAAGTAAATATAAGCTGTATAATTACTTTTATGTAGGGTCAGTCGGGGTGGGAGGGATATGCTCTATGGGCAACATTACACCCCCGCGGCGTCTAAGTCCCGAGACGGCGTGCGGTTTTAGTCGGTTCAAGCCCGACATAACCACCCCCGCTGGCCGGCGGGGTGGTATCTGAAGGGATTTCCACACGGTAAAAGGTACCAATAGACGGACGCAGAAACTAGTTAAATAAGTAATTAATTGTGACACCTATCTGTATATAATTAGCGCGCCTTTTTGCAATCACGCGTTGTTGCTAGTCAAGTAATAGTGGTCTTTCGCGATACCAATTTTATATCCCGTATAGCCAATCTAGGTTTGGTATAGGACAGCCTCCGTGGTGTGGCGGTATTGAAAGCGGCCGCTACGCAGAAGGCGCGGGTTCGATCCCCGCTCAGTGCAAATATTTGTATGCATGAATATGAGTATTTGCATTGGTCTGGTCGTGCCTCGGAGAGCCCGTTAAGATGTCGGTCCCGGTTGCCATACGAATATGTATGACAGTCGTTATAGGGGAAATGGGTGAAATGGCCCCACATAGAAGGGCTGATCACCCGTCTGGTCAAACGGCGTCCCCACTGGCAGTATATTGGTATAAGTGGCCGCACCAACGACTCTCCTGAATTTTATCTGCTTTAGAATTCCACAGTTCTGAAACTGAGTCAGTATGATCCATTAATTGAGGTTTAATTTACTTTCTTGAAGAGTATCTTTTAGTTGTGAGTACCACTCAAAGAGTTCTTTAATATTATTCGGAGAATTTTTTTTTTTTTTTTTTTTTTTTTTTTTTTTTTTTTTTTTTTTTTTTTTTTAAAAAGAATATTAGTAACCGAAATTACTAATATTCCCCGTAACCCCTCCAGCTAAGCTAAATTGCTTGTGTTAGGAGTGGGTTCACGTCGGTAGTGTAATAGCCAGGATTCGAACCCGGGACCTCTCGATCGTAGGGTCGGCTCCTTAACCACTAAGCTACCGACGCTTGTAGACGCTTAAAATGACTGTAGGTCGCAATGTTAGCGAATGCGGCTGTTTTATAGGCTGTGGGTTCAAATACAAGGTCGAATACAGAGTAAGTGATTTTCGTCTTGAAATTTTTAGTAGCATTACGAAGTTTGAAAAAAAGGCACAAAGGAATTAAGGCACCCAGGATCTAAATAATAATACTAATAAATAAATAACATTTTGTAACATTACACAGCACTATCTAGACTCAAAGTAAACATAGCTTGTTATATTTTTATTGCTTGTAATATTAATATTATATTCGACGGCCTCTGTGGCGTAGCGGTAGTGCATTCGACTGCTACGACAGGTTCGATTCCCGCTCAGTGCAAATATTATTGGTCTGGGTGTTTCTATGTAAAATATGTTTGTATTTACAAAAAAACGAGTATATAAGTATTTTTATCAGCTTGTATTTTTTTAATGCAAATATTTGCACTGAGCGGGAATCTATCCCGAACTTCAACGTAGCACTCGAACGCTCTACCACATCACACTTTTATCCTGAAAGAAAAACGCGAGTAAAATCGGGGCGTAAAGTAATTAATAATATAATTAGTCCCTGGCTGCGAAGGTGCTATTAGAAATTAATATTGCCCCGCTTTATTACGAGCGCACTCGTAGCGATTCCCACGCCATGCTACGAGCCACGTGCTACGTTATTTACGTAGACACTCAATTCCAAGCTACGACTCTACGAATAATATACGAGAAAGTACTTCACAGCGGTTTTTATAACTAAAAAAAAAACTTTTAAAGATTTTTTTTATGCACTCACCACTGGTATACCTCAGAAGGGGTAAGCGGTATACAGAGGAGATTACCACCTAAATTTTACTAACTACCTTTTCAAACTCACGCCTCTGTGGAATAGCGGTAGTGCATTCGACTGCTACGACAGGGGGCGCGGGTTCGATTCCCGCTCAGTGCAAATATTTGTATGCATGAATATGTCTATTTGCATTGGTCTGGGTGTTTCTATGTATGTATTTACAAAAAAAAAGTATATAAGTATGTTTACCCGCATTCTGGAACCCATAACACAAGCTAGTTAAACTATGCTTACTTTGGGACTAGAAAGCGCTGTGTAGAATGTCGTAGAATATTTATTTATTTATATGGGGAGAACTTTAAATGGGATTGCAATATCCTTCATTGTTCCATAACTCTTATGAACTCCAGTAGATATATAAATAACTATTCTGGGACATTCTACACAGAGCTGCCTAGACCAAAAAAAAGCCAAAGTAAGCATAACTTAACTAGCTTGTATTATGGTTTCTAGAGTGTGGATAAACATACTCGTTTTCTTTTTGTAAATATATATGTATTGTACATAGAAATACTCAGCCCAATTCAAATATATACATTCATGCATACAAATATTTGTACAGAGCGGGAATCAAATCTGCAACCTATGACTTATCATGTGTATGTGTCATGTGGCCAGCCAATTGCCACTTCAGCTTGCTTATTGCGAATTTTATCCTTCAAAGCAACTCCAAGCATAGCTCGCTCCATAGCCCACTGCGTGACATTATATTTGTGGACTAACCCCCCGTCAGTGTCCACGTTTCGACACTGTAATTCATAACTGGCAGGAGGCACTGGTCGAAGACCTTCGTTTTGAGGTATTGTGGTAACTTTTTTTTTTTTTTTAAAGATTATTAGTAACTGAAATTACTAATATCCCCCCTAACCCCTCCAGCTAAGCTAAATTGCTTGTGTTAGGAGTGGGTTCACGTCGGTAGTGTAATGGTCAGGATTCGAACCCAGGACCTCTCGATCGTAAGGTTGACTCCTTAACCACTAAGCTACCGACTGTGAGAAGAAAACCTGACATAATTTGTCAAATGCTTTCCAACCCAATTTGATCCTTCTTTCAACTTCTTTCTCGAAGTTGCTGGATAACCTGCCCAAGGTAGACATATTCCTGAACAACTTAAAGTGTCGACCCTACGACGTCAATCGATCTTGTCACCATCTGGTCACACTGATTGTTGCACACGACCGATACCGAAAGGTACACTTCTTTTAGCGCAGGGCTGGGGGTGGCAGCTGAGGCCGCCTGTCATCCCAGCAGAAGCAGGCCGGGACGTTGAGGCGACTAACACCCCTACCCTAAACCGGGGCAAGACAGGGACACCGTGGTTCCCAAACCCGAGGGGGCCATCTCGAAACCAGAGATGGCCCAGGGTCAGTCGGGGTGCAAGGGATATGCTCTATGGGCAACCTTACACCCCGGCGTCTGAAGACCGAGACGGCGTGCGGTTTTAGTCGGTTCAAGCCCGACATAACCGCCCCCGCTGGCCGGCGGGGGGGTATCCGAGGGGATTTCAGCACGAAAAAAAAGATACACTTCTTTTTAATTCTATGTGCAGTTTTCTACTTACATGCTTTTTGTGTTATACCCAACTTTCGCCACCACACATTGCTACTTATTTATAGAGTGTTTTTGAGGGCCCACCAGAGCCTCCGGGGTCCAAGTCAACCTCAAATGCAAGCCTGTATATTTACTGATTGATGGATGAAGCTTTGGCGCACGCTCTCCGCTCTGGGTTGACAGGTCAGAGGGCAGGTCGCTCCCATTAAAGTTATGAAAATAAAAATTAAAAGGAAGAGGAGAAGTAAGCGGGCTCCGGGATCCGGGCTCCGGGTTTCGGGCTCCGGGCTCCGGGCTCAGAGGTGAAGATGATGATGATGACACTGCTACTTTTTTAAGTTTTTGAAAAGATTGGTAGAATGATTATTAAAAAAAAATTGTAATGTACATACTAGTACAGTCAACGACAAAAGTAGTTTCATCAGCATTCATCATCATCAACCTATGCTAGTCCACTGCTGGACATAGGTCTCCCCTAATGAGCGCCATAGCGTCCTGTCTTCAGCTTGCCGCATCCCGGCATCTGCCCGCAGTCTTTCGTAAAAGTAGCTTAGCAAATTCTAATTTATTAATCGTCTTAGCTAATAAACCTTGCATAAAATAATAAACAAAACATAAATTATACTAACTTCGTCCACTGGGGATTATAAAACTAATTATACCGCTATTTTAGTACATGTATTTCAATATAAAAAAGATCTGTGAATATTTTACTGTTTAACAACTTTTGCCGTTGACTGTACTTGTCGGAACCGGTATCAACTATGTTATACAACTTATCTACGGACCACTTAGGCCGAGTCCTGCCAGTGGGAACTGTTCAAATATAACTTGTAAGAAAAATAAACCTTCTGATGTGAAATTTAAACTTATAAGGGTGTGTACACCTTTCATAACCGACTACCAAAAGAAGGAGGTATTTTTATTTTCTTAGTCTTAGTAATAGGGCTATCACTAAGACTTCGCTGATGAAAACCATAATAACTCGACTTTTGAAATGTTACTATTGCCGCTGTAAATTATAGCATAGTAAGCATATAACATAACACAACATAAACTCACGCCTATATCCCCGAAGGGGTAGGCAGAGGTGCTAGCACCCACGTTTCGCCAGTTTATGTTTTAGGTCCCAATGTAATAGGTGGCGAGCCTATTGCCATTAACCGGGCACTTATAAACCTGCGATAAATACACACATAAGTTCGAGAAGCATCGAAAAGTCATTGGTGTGTGCCATGGTAATACCTGGGATCGAACCCGAGACCTCGTCTCAGCAGTCCTTTACCCATAGCCCACTAGCCTAAGCTATAAGTTATAGCCTATAACAGCAAATAATAAACTAAACTCTGCTTATGTCCTTGCTTGCTTGGTTACATAACGGACTGCTGAGACGAGGTCTCGAGTTCGATGCCCAGTCGCCCCGGGCACACACCTCTGACTTTTCGTAGTTATGTGTGCATTAATAAATGTTAATTATCGCTCGCTTAATAATGTGCCCAGTAGATGGCAATTGGCTCGAATAGACATAGACATACTCAAATGATTTATCTCTCGCATTAACATTTCCATTTGGGATTAAACCACCATCGCTTGATGCAGTAGCACTTTGGTTGATCCAAATCAAAATACTGTAAGCGACCACGACAAAAAAAATGGTATACCAAAAATACGTATTTTTTGTTACGCCAGTAAAAGTAAAAATGTAAAAACAATTTTGAATCACAGGAATAATTCCAGGTGAAGCCGATCTCATAATACTCGACGCTGTGGCAGGTTGACTGTCCCATATCAAAACACTGTAAACGACATCGATAAAACAATATAGGAAGAAGAGAAAAAAGGTAATTTATGAAAAAATAAAAATTATATTGCTAAAAAAGCTTAGGCATGAGTTTATGTTATTATTATTATTGCAATTGGGGACACCGGAAGCCGGACGGACGATCCACCCACGATGCTTGTGGGCCACTTCATCCATTTCCCCTGCCCTCCCGTTGGGGAGAGCGTGGTTATTCCAGCATTCACGGCGCCCCTACAAACCTTTTTGTGTCCTTGCAGAATCTTACGATCTGTTCCACCCTCAGATCCTTCTGGGATCAGACACACTGGACATGGAGGAGTCCATGTCCAGTGTGTCTGATCCCAGAAGTTCCCATCTTATTAGTGAGTACATGGGACATTCGGCCAGCAGGTGGAAACTGGTTTCTTCTGTCTCCATGCACTCCGGACACTTGGGGTCATCCTTCACTCCTATCACTGTCAGATGTCTGTTCAGTCTGCAGTGTCCTGTTATTACTTCGATGACGAGCCTCATGTTCCCTCTTGAGAGTTTGGTCAGTTGGCTTGTCTTTTTCTTGTCAATGCCCTTGATAAAGATCTTCGACTGTCTCATGCCTGTCGATGATCTCCATCGTCGGTTAGTCTCTGCTATAATACTGCAACTAATTACTCCCTTGGTGATTTTGTGCGATATTGGGAGCCAGGGCTCCGGCCCCACCAAGGTTTTATCGGCGCCGTCTCTGGCAAGTTTGTCAGCTGTCTCGTTGCCCATGTTGCCCTCATGTCCGGGCACCCAGGCAACTGTTGAGACGACTTTTCTGGCCAGTTTATCTAGTGACTCTTTACATTCCTTTACGATTGCTGAGGTCGTTTCCGCTTTTCTGAGTGCCTTCAGTGCCGCTTGGCTGTCGCTGTAGATGGTCACCCTGTTGATGTTGTTTAGGTGTTCGACCAGCTCAGCACATTCCTTTATGGCGTATACTTCTGCTTGAAAGACACTTGCGTATCTGCCTAAGGATGAGTTTATGTTATGTTTTATGTTATTTTTCCAATTTTAAATATTAATTAATCTACTTGACCTTAGAAAAGTTAAGAAATAGAAGGGAAGGCAGGTCTTATAAGGTATTTACTGTCAGTTTGATAAACAATTTAATTATTGTGACCTATGAATGCTCTCCAATGAAGACTTGTTGTGCAAGTTGGTTTTAATTTACTAGGAAAGCAAACTAGCACATGACTCTTCTAATATAAGAAGAAGGAGAATGTGCAAAGAAGAGAAATAAGGCTTCCAGCACTGTCACAAATCTCTCGTACGTCCACTTACTTTGGTTAAAATGTATTATCCAAAAATTACCACTTACTGCATTTTAGTTTAGCACAGCCTAGTAGGCGTAGCGACCACTTAAGCCACTGCGTCATTCGTGCAGTTAAAATTGTATGCAGAGTTCGCATTTATATGAATTGATACAGTTTACAGCGAAAGAGGCCAATGCCAGAGGATTATATCAGGCTATTCAGCTATATGGTCTAGTCGGGTCCGCGTGCACCGCGCACAATGCTCCGTAGTCAATTACTGCTCTAGGTAATAAGCAATAACGTGCGATATCCTGTCGACAAACACCTCGAGCCGCTGACGTCCACAGAGTTGATTGGCGGGTGGTGACTACTAATGATATTCAGTTCGACTTCAATCTTTAGTCTTTCGTATTTTTGAAAAGATAGTCTTTTATCTGTACAAAAAATGTTTGTTATTTTATTGTTAGAGATGGCGCTGTCTCATCATTTATGTAAATTATGGTGTTAAGATTTTCTAACTTTTACGAACTCATACTAGTTTTATGCTATGGAATTTGGAGTGCTACCCTTTCAGGGACCATCAGCTTCAGTTTTCTACGCTTTGCTTCATTGGTCTCAAAAGATGAATAATAGTATAGACAGTGTATTATTACATTTTAAAACTTTTCAGAAAAAAGGTTACACATTCTTCTTTTGGTAAATTTTAGTGCAGTAATAAATAAAAGCTATCACTATGCCTCGGCATCTGAAGACCTGAGACGGCGTGCTGTTTTAGTCGGTTCGAAGCCGACATAACCAGCCCCGCTGGCCGGTGGGGGATATCAGGGAGGATTTCCGCACGTAAAAAAAAAAAAAAGTAGTAGTAATAATTATTGGAATATTTATCTACTCAACCATGACAACATGAGAACAAAGTCAGAGTGTAAACGGATTCACTTTGGTGTAATATTATGAATTGAATGATTTGGTGCAATTTTTGAGCTGAGTGAGACGAAGTCGAGCGAAAGCTCCTCATACCAGACTTCAGGATTTTCTTTGTCACAGGTCTCCTCCTAAACTACTAATCCAATCAGAACCAAATTTGGCATGATTAAAGAGGTCAATCAGAGGAAGGTTTATGGATATATTTTGAAAAAATTAATGCTACCACAGAGGAATGATCACCGTTAAAAAAAATCCAGATGGAATTACATAATAACCGCTCGAAGACACTGTGACCAAACTTTACACGCTCAGAAAGCATGTCCAGAGTTGTGACTTTCAAAAAGAATTTTCAAAATCGGACTTGCCACGGAGGAATGATCACTGTTCAAAATTTTCAAAATCTGATTCACGATGTCTCACTCAGCTCAACATTGCAAGCAGCGATTCGCCTTGCAGATCTAGTTAAAGGTTGGATAGATACAATTGATAAGTGATTTTTGTGTAAGTCGTTATATGATTTGAACTTCCCTGATAGTAAGCTTAAAGGTAAAGTTTCCGCAATGACAGTCTCCACCATAGATATCAATAACGTTACAATGGTAGCCCTCAGCTTGAATGTCTAATTAGATGCGTTTCACGCCCCATTTAAAGGAATCATGTATTTGGTTTTATTAGCTTTCTAAGAACCGAAGTGAGTGAGTGAGTATGACGTGTGTGTCTATCGAGGACCGTTAGTAGTGCCATTCGCCACGTGCATCACACAATAAGTCGAGGAAACAATTAATTGTATTGTGCTGGCAACGTGGCCGGGCCCGCAATTTGTACATCCATCGTTATAGTATGCGTGACAGATCGTGTGACAATATTGTATTTTGTTTATTTGCGCGTGGAAAGTTTCGGCTTTTACTGTATAGACTATAGACTAACTTGCTGGTCCCGTTCCTAAAGCCTACAGGAACCTATAGCGGGGGTCAAAAGTATCTTATGTGTTATTGAAGACTATGATACATCTCGGTGCCAAAATTGGTCCATATTAGGTTTAACCATTCTGGCGTGATTAAGTAACAAATAACTTACCAAATTTTCGGACTTCTTGCTCAGGCCAAATTCTTAATTACCATTTTGTGGTAATTATTTTTAGGGATTTTCTTTAGAAAAGTCCTATTGCTATCGAGTTGTCGTCGACGTCGTTGCCAATTTTCTGTCACGGTTTTGGGTATGAAGGAGATGAGCTATCGAGTTGCTGTTTTCGGTAATAGATTCGTGCTGGGGTGAACCTATGCAAGATAAAAAAAAAATCGCAAAAAAAACGCAAAATCGAAAATCCCTTGTATTCGGCTGAGGTCGTCTCAGGAATTCAACTTGTTTATGTGTATACACATAACATGTAATAACATTAACAGTCGAGACTCCGGCGCAGGCTTTCTTATCAGTACTGGGGTCAGACGGTAGTCACTCCTGAAGAAGCTAAAATAAACCAAATTGTCAAGAGGAATAGAGAACATTTTACATAGCACATTTAAGACTCTAACTAAGCATAGCTTGTAATATGGTTTCCAGAAAGCCGATAAACATACCTTTTTGAAATCCCTTCGAATACCCCCCGCCAGCTAGCGGGGGCGGTTATGTCGGGCTTGAACCGACTAAAACCGCACGCCGTCTCGGGTCTTAGACGCCGGGGTTTAATTTTGCCCATACGAGGGTCAAACTGAAAGTTCTTAGAACTGGCCACTTATAAACAATATAATAAAAAAATAATTCTAAAATTTGAAAATAGAACTCTTTGCCAATATTACTGAGTATATATTTCATTCATTTATCATTTGTTTTACGATTTGGCGGCAAATTGAAAATTGTCTGTGTCACGTTAACATGAATTTAACACGAGAAAATTTTCGTGCAATGATTTTTTATGACTTTCGATGTCATTTAAGTCAACAAGAAAGTTATGATAGACTACGATTGGCCTTTCACGATGAAGCCCCATCTCGTGCGACTGTTTACAACTGGTTTAATGAGTTTAAACGTGGTCGCACTAATCTCACTGATGATTTACGTGAGGGACGGCCTTCTACGGCGACGACTGAAAATAACATCTGTGTTGTGCGGCGTATGATAGAGACTGACAAACGAGTGACCTATCAGCAGATTCGGACAAGCTTAGGCATCGGTATGAGTCAAGTGCACAAAATCCTCCACGAACATTTAGCGGTCAGGAAGCTTTGCGCCCGGTGGATACCTCATAATTTGACTGAGGCTCAAAAACTCCATCGTGTGGATTGGTGCCGTAAAATGATTGAAAGATTTAACGGAGGTGACTCTAATGCTGTGTTCGACATACTAACAGGTGACGAAAGCTGGATTTACTGTTATGATCCTGAAACCAAAAGACAATCTGCTCAGTGGGTGTTTCCTTTCGAGGAGTTGCCAACTAAAGTGAAGAGAGATCGAAGTGCGGGAAAAAAAATGGTGGCCTCGTTCTTTGGAAGGATAGGTCATTTCGTAACAATTGTGTTAGAGGACCAAAAAACAGTTTCTGCAGAATGGTACACTACCAATTGTTTGCCACTTGTCTTGGAAAAAGTTCGAGAGAAACGACCTCGCAGTAGGATCCTCCTTCACCACGACAACGCCTCGTCGCACACCGCCAAGCGAACGATCGACTATTTGGCGACATCAAACGTTGAATTACTGGGTCACCCGCCGTATAGCCCCGACCTCGCGCCTTGTGATTTTTATTTATTTCCAAAAATTAAAGAAAAACTTAAAGGAAAGCGGTTTATGAATGCTGAAGAAGCGGTGGCTGCGTATCGCGATGCCATTGAAGAGACCCCTAAGGACGAGTGGGCAAAGTGCGTTTCCCAGTGGTTCCATCGCATGCAGCGGTGTATTGACGTGAATGGACAATATTTTGAAAAGATATAATAAAACTAATAACTGGCTAATGTAATCAGTTTTTGATTTTCTAAGAACTTTCAGTTTGACCCTCGTAGCCCCGACCTCGCGCCTTGTGATTTTTATTTATTTCCAAAAATTAAAGAAAAACTTAAAGGAAAGCGGTTTATGAATGCTGAAGAAGCGGTGGCTGCGTATCGCGATGCCATTGAAGAGACCCCTAAGGACGAGTGGGCAAAGTGCTTTTCCCAGTGGTTCCATCGCATGCAGCGGTGTATTGACGTGAATGGACAATATTTTGAAAAGATATAATAAAACTAATAACTGGCTAATGTAATCAGTTTTTGATTTTCTAAGAACTTTCAGTTTGACCCTCGTAGAGCATATCCCTCGCACCGATAAACATACCTATATACTTTGTTTCCTAAATATTATTATCCCCATTAAAGTACTTCACACTTCCCCCCTAGTTTGGGAAAGGTGGCAAGATAACCTCGGTGTGGTGAGCAACAGTCGGCCGGAGTATTAGGGCGATTAGCAGAGGAACCGCTAGACTTTCTGCATCTTGGCCGCCACCGACTTCCCACTGATCCCGAGCCTATTATGTTATTATTATATATTATTCATGCATACAAATATTTGCACTGAACGGGAATCAAACCCACGCCTCCTGTCGTAACAGTCAAATGCACTACCACTACGCCACAGAGGCCGTTTTACCGTAGCATTATGTCTAGATGAATAATTTTTCACTGGATTTTAATAAAGGTTGGAGTCCATTACTTCTAAATTAGTTAACACATTAAGTTCAATCGAAAACAAAACTGCCTAAGTTGGGGCACAAAAGACGGCCATTATAACATAATCGGATTCAAGGTTTTCGTAATTTAAGTAGGTGCCAATTCTTTTGCCTCAAAATGTAAATGTATCCATTTCTAAAACACTGAAGTTTCACTGTTGTATTTACTTGGTACGTTTATGTTCGAACCTTTTTTATGTTACATATATATACTCTGGAGTACTTAGATAGATGTTATTTCAGAAGGGGGGGGGGGTGGAATTTGAAAATCGATGTCATCATCATCATCATCTATGGAGTTTGGGTCGTATGTCCAAGCATTTTTTACCCTACGTGGGTAAAAAATGTTTGGACATACGACTCAAACTCCCACCCGGCACTAGCGAAGGTCTCCTGCAGTTTATCTACAATGTCACGGGCATGAAGAGTGCTGCGAATGCGGTAGTTCCTCAACTATATGTATGTTTTTACCCACGTAAAAAGCACCACGCGATCAACCAGACACTTTTTATGTCGAGAAGCCATCGAAATATTCAAGCATCCCAACAATTTTAATAGAAAAAAACGAAGGTTTTCATCTCCAAAAAGATTGGTACCTAGCACTGAGAGCCGCGCGTCATTACAATTCAAACATGACGAATTCAACACCATCCCCGGTTATGGGAGGCCACACCCCCTTGCTTAGCCTCGACCAATTAGGATCGAGCGCATCGGTTCCGCAGCTTTCAACCAATCAGGATCGATCACGTCGTTTTCCCCCTCCAACTGCGCCTATAAATACGCCAGGGACTCGGGCCTCTACATCAGTCGCAGCGAAACCGCCGCCGAGTAAGGTTCTCCGCACTCGACGGCGTCCCGACTTGACCATTGAACATGTTGACCGCAGTGGTCGACGAAACGTCTGGAATACAAGTTTCCAATGGACCACGGCCAAACAGCCCGGAAGCAGTATATTCAACGTACACTTTCATAGGCTTTATAAGTTCCCACAGAATTTGCCATCTTGACGTTTCATAAATTCTCTTTCGTTCTTTCAATATAATATCTACTTAGTGTCGCTCACTAAGTAGATACTAAACTTGACAACGGTGAACCTCAAATTGGTTATTTGTCAAAGAAAATCCGGTAACGGAACCAGTTATATAGTTGTGTAATCGTATTACGTCCGAATCTTTTCATATATCAAAATAAGAATGCGATGAATGGTTTTCGCTCTCCGTCAGCGTGGGCATACAACTGTCGCTTATTTGTCATTTGAAAATTAACGTTAAATTATGTGTTTTATATGGAAGTGTATAAAAGAGTCATATTTATTCTGTGTATATATCTTTATTGGGGGGTGGCAGGTGAGGCCGCCTGTTCTGTGTGTAATTCTTAGTGATATATATTTATACTGTTGATTGATGGCACTTGGTGGAACTTGCTACACATATTGAAATAATTGTATCACTTGTACTTTCCACTATTATATTATTTTAACAAATTACACCTGACCGGTTTCGCCTTACGGCATCCTACGGCATTACGGCATTCGGCATGCCGTAAGGCGAAACCGGTCAAGTGTAATTTGTTAAAATAATATAAAAGTGGAAAGTACAAGTGATACAATTATTTCAATATGTGTAGCAAGTTCCACCAAGTGCCATCAATCAACAGTATAAATATATATCACTAAGAATTACACACAGAACAGGCGGCCTACGTGGGTAAAAAATGCGCGGTAGCCTAGTGGTATGGGTAAAGGACTGCTGAGACGAGGTCTTGGGTTCGATACCAGGTATTACCATGGCAGGGGTGTGTGTTGGGTAACCTCCTCCAGTGTCGCTCCGATTCCGATCCCGCTGCAGTCCGGGGGGAACGGAATCGGAGCGGCCGGTACACCCTGGGCGGCGGTCAATGGCTTCCCCTTCACCCCTTCATAGGGTTGGCATTGATCGTCGGCCAATACCCAACGTGGCGGGAACACATCGCTCTCCGTACTCCTCTGCTTTCAGAGGAGACAGGATATTAGTAGAATTACTGAGAATTAAGATGTAGTGTATTCATGCATATAAATATTTCCACTGAGCTGCAATAGAACCCGCAACCTCCTTACTGCCGAGCTGCCTTTGTTTTTTTTTTTCGTGCGGAAATCCCTTTGGATACCCCCCCGCCGGCCAGCGGGGGCGATATATAAAGAAAAGTTAAACCATGCCTATTAAAAAATCTTCAAAATAAAAACAAAAGTCTTCAAACAATTTCGTAGTTAATCCTTGCGACCTTTCGTTCAGCACGTAAAATAGTCTTGCGTCCCAAAATGAATGTTTCAACCGCCAATAAGCTATTTTGTTACTAAATTTACCTTGTTATGTTGGTTATATTAGTATGGGGCCTACAAAGCTCTTCAAGGCTAAATCGACCTCCCCCCCTCTTTCCGGGGACAAGACAGGGACACAGTCGTTGTTCCCAGGCCCTCTCGGCCATCTCGAAAACGACCCGAGATGGCGTGTGGTTTTTGTCGGTTCGGATTCGATATAACGACCCCCACTGGCTGGCAGGGGGGGAGGTTATACGGAGGGAGATTTGACTTCACCAGCAAACCGGTACATGCCGGTACCTACTTGCTGATTGACGGCCGAGTCTCTAGCGCTGGCATTTCTCTTGGTGTTCAGCCAAATTTGTATTCTACAGCCGCAGGATGCTAAGAAGACCAGATATTGTGAAATATCTGGTCTTCTTAGTGGAGTATAATTGTAATATTACAATGAAACAAAATTACAATATTATTTATTTATTTATTTATTCGGAGGACCAACAGCCATAAAAAAAGTATAAAAAAATAAATTTAGTGACATACAGCCAATTATAGGTCCTCACTTATACAACTCAGACTGAGTATATAATGTGGACTAAAATATTACACTATTTTATAGTACTTAAATGATAGGTGAAAATAAAGTGTGTGAAACTATTCTTTTTTATCACGATACATGCAAGTCATAGTACACTAATCATCTTTCTTCTTTCTTTCGAATTGTTGAAAGAATTCCAGACTAAGCAACCTCCTGACCGATGCTACACTAGAGTTGAATATGTCGAAATTATGCTGTAAGTTTGCCGCGTTAACTGAACGACACGGTCTCCATAAAAAGGTATTTTGGCGGTAATTGGATGCCACAATTGGTACATACAAGGGCATATAGTGACGTAGAACTTTTGCAGGTGCATTAATGTTAATCTTAGACAGAAGTTCAGGGCTATCGACACGGTTACATAGAATTTTCAATACCTACGTACATAACGTCAGCAATTTTTCGTCGATATGTTAATGGAAGGAGGTGGAGTCTTTCGATGTAAGTACTGTACCTGGGATTCCAGACCTCTGATCCATATTCCAGTATACTGCGCACATACGTACAATACAAAATTTTAACAGTCTTAACATCCTTAAAACTATTCGAAGTGCGCATAATGAAACCTAAAGCTCGAGATGCCTTTCTAGCTACACTATCAATATGTTCGTCGAATATCAGTTTCGAGTCATATACTACCCCGAGATCCCGTACCTTGTCATATTTGATCAACTTCAGACCGTTAAAAAAATTTACAAATTTACGTTATACAACTAATGATCGTTCATCGAGCGGCGATAGCCCAGTGACGAATAAATAATTGATTCAGCAAATAAAAAGTGGTGAAACCTTCAGGTTATCTTAATTAATATACTAGAGCTTTACAGTATTTATATTAGTGTTAAAAACCTACGACTTCGAATTTATAACTGTCTGTAACTTGATTCCGGGAACTTGGTATTGTAACCTCTTACGTAGTACTTTGAGTCAATTAATACTTGGATCTAGACGTGAATGGAGCTATACGGTTTTTCTTTTGTATTTACAATAGTAGGAGTGTCTGATTTTCAATGCATAGACATCAGATAATTCTACAAGAAACAAAAGAAAGTAGTATGAAAATTTATTTTTTAAATTTCGAACGTGCCTAGACAACAAATGGAGTAGATTATATGCACTGTTCAGGACAGTTGTCTATCTCTCTCTATCTCTCTATCTCTATCTCGCGCGGATTTTCCAGTTCACGCGTGCGCTTTGCACGTTTTCCCGAAAGATGTTGGTTAGTAGAAGCTTCATAGGGTGAGAAATATTCTATGAATTTGTATGGACAATAATATTGTATTTAGATGTTATTATAACGCTTATTACATATTTTGGATTATATAATTTTAAGTTTCCATGTTAATTACATTAATTTTAGAAAGTCTCCATAACATTTTTTTAAAACAACACCTTATTTTCCATTAACATTCTATATGTTATCTACGGAAAATATATTTCTTTGAAAAATATAACATAGCAAAAGGAGATAGTATCTCGCAACATAAAGAAACTATTATAATTTACAACAATATCAGTTACGCAAGAGGGGAGGCGCAGTATATGGAGCTTCGATCGGCGGACGGGCGAGAGTCAGCCTCTGGAACCGGTAGAATCTCCCGGGCGGACGAACGTGTCGTCAAAAATCCGGGCGCCGGGTAAAATTCGATCTATGCCATCGTAATATAAAAAAAAAGTATTTTAGCTGTCAAATATGCGCCTTTCCCGTTTCACAGTTGTCACATTTGAATTAGGAATTTATTTATTTTATAGTCAGCCAGTGTAGAGTGTATGTTCGGTTTGTGATTGTGACCTTTGTTTTAAAAAAGTAAAAAGTAATTTATTATATTGTTACGATTTTTTTTGTTGGAGTGAACTGTGCATTTGTGAAGTTCATTTTCGAAAATTAGATTTATGGTAAGTTTAATGTAGTGTTTTAGCATTGACGTACAATTTGTTTTCTACTATAAAAATACATTTTCACCTAGTAAATTTACAATGAAATCGGAAACCTTTCGGAAACCATAAATTTTTTTATTCATAAAAATACGTAAAAATGAATATTTGCCGGCAGACAACAAGTAGTATATTAATTAAATTTCCCTATTACTTAGTGGACCTGCTCAAGGTAGTTTCAATATATATTATAATTATAAAATGTTCAACTTATTCCCAAGCTCGTAACATTTTGTGTATGCCCATGCTCTGCACGTGAAGGGTGCCAAAATTTGAGTCTGTCACAATATAACTGGTTTATCTGATTGAGGGATCTACTTTATTGGATTGTCTTGTCAAATCCGGAGTATCCTTTTGTGAAAGATTTCTTAAATCGAATTCCCTACAACCCGAAGTATATAGGTATATGTAAATAACGACAGGCTTTTTACTTATCGGGGCCTATCATTCAGAATGTTATGTATTCGATTCAAAGTATGTATATAATTAGCAGGTGCATATTTATACCGGAGATGGCCCAGGGTCAGTCGGGGTGCGAGGGATATGCTCTATGGGCAACCTTACACCCCGGCGTCTGTAGACCCGAGACGGCGTGCGGTTTTAGTCGGTTCAAGCCCGACATAACCGCCCCCGCTGGCACGCGGGGGGGTATAAAAAAAAAAAAAAAAAAAAAGGTGCATATTTATACGAGTTATAGATTGTTGTGTTAAGTATATGTCTAATAATAGCATAAAATAGTATATCAAATTTATGACTAATAGACAAACATTTTTTTTTTAATTATTACGACGGGGTAACCAAGGTCAATCGTGACAAATCCAAAGTTACAATTATGAATGTCGCATCGGATCTCATCCTTTGTCAATATAATTGCTGTCATTTCATAATATTTTTTTATAATACTAAGACTGCAAACGAGTATGCAGCCTTTTTTATGGGACTAATTCCACCCTCATTCCCACTACTGTAACTCCTGTCCACCAGGATCAACTTATCCACGAACGCACCGAGACAGGGTGCTAAACCGTGAAACCGGCATCAAAATTAATCAGAAGTAAATTGGAGGAGTTAATAATATAACAAATCTACAAATAAACGGTCTGTGTAACATGTTTTTGTGAACAATCATGTTACGTTTTAAAAGTCACGATGATGCTCTTATTATATTAAGATTAAACTAAAACAAGTCCAGAACTAAATTTTAAGATAATTCAACCAATAAGGGTTTGTAAACGTGCGTACGTGGGTGTATTTTCAAGTATTTTAGGGAGTCCCACCTCTGATGTTGCTCGGGATCTGTTTCAGATGTTTTCATACCAATGACTCTGTCCTACTCCTCTAGCGTAAGTGCAATGATAATTGTAAATAAGGTACGATGAGGGTAACATAATACTATGTAGCAAAAGCCTCTTTAAAAATGAAGAAAAAAAAAGGTTTTGTATATTTTACGAGCAATAAACCTATCTTCCTTTTAATTCAACCACTTTTCGTTCTGTGATCGTTTAAGATCACAAGAATTGACCTTCAGGTCTAATTGAGAGTGGTATGGAGAAGAATGGCTCTTCACAATCTAGATTATGATAGATATTGACACTCAAAAACTTGTATCATCCGGCTACGTCGCCGTTTAAAGCGTAGTTTTGTGCGCAGTACTTTTATATATGCAGAGACGCACGGAACTATAGTATTGTAGATCATGTCTGTCATTTTGTTTTTATTTGGTAGTTTCGGGCTGATCCGGGGCCGACTGCCGTCCAACCTTGAACTTGATGGGATTTTGGATACGCCCCCTATAGATAATAGGCATATTTAGTTTCTCATTGGGTCATCATCATCATCATCCTCCTGCCCTTATCCCAAAATTTATTTGGGGTCGTCGCAACATGTGTGCTTTTTCCATTCATCTCTGCTTGCGGTCATCTCAACATTCACCCCCTTCCTAATCATATCCTCTTTCACACAGTCCATCCATCTCCTCTTAGGTCTTCCTGTCCTCTTGTAACCGTTCACTCCCGTACTTAATGCCTTCCTTACGATATTACTTTCATCCCTACGCATTACATGTCCGAACCAGATTTCGCAGTTTCTCATTGGGTGTAGGGGACCTATTAACTTCTTCGGGGCTTAACCAACTTAATCTGTTCCCTGATGCGCCTGCCGATTAACGGACTATGCTCTGGCGTAGGCTTGCCTCTTGTGGTCAGACGTCAGCCGCTCCCGTAATAGACAAAATGCATCCGGGATCATCGCTAACATGATGTTTTGTTTCTCACCGTTAGTCTTGTTATCTTTTTGTCTATACTCACGCCTAAATATATCTAAATGGATAGATAGAGGTCTATAAACACATTTCGAGAACTGTTTTCGGTGCCACGTAACAGGATTCTCAATGCGCTCAATTTTGACGATAATAACCTCACCCGTTATAATATGTATGTGAATATTCCTATGTATGTAAAAAGTCAATAACATTTAACCCGTACCGATAATCGAACCTGGAACGTCATGCACAACAGTCACACTCGCCATTATTGTGCCATCAGGGCATTCAGTAGTCGGATACCTTTTTCTTTTTTTTTCTTGCGGAAATCCACAAGTAATTTTTATATGTGGAATTTTCGACCCGCGCTGGTTAACGTTCTAACATATATACTTAAGTTTGTTCACGTATGTGCTCCCACGCAGATCAAATATTTACTCTCCACATATAGGCGTCTTGCAGAGATTGAACTTACGACCTTTCGGCTCATAGAACTTGTAAAAAGGGTAGGTTAAGACAATGTACGAGTATATTCTCATAGATTTAGAAATTATATAAATTGAAAACCGAACGTTTAATTTTTCTGCTACCACCGCTGATGTCACACGAGCCATTCGGTAATAATGCTCACCGTAAACAGAATCGTTGTCTCCTAACACCGAGAGGAAAGCCTCCATCAGACCCTCGTCTTTCAATCAGCAGGTGTACCGGCTCGCAGGTGAGGTTGGTAGGCTAGGGTTCTGAAGATATTGGTGGGCCCTTCTGTTTACGGTGACCATAACCACTAAATGGCTCATGAAACGTCATCGAAGAGGCAGAAAACACCTCAGTTTTTATGCTATTAAACCTAAACGTGGTATTTAATTTGCATACTCTAAATCACATACGTGTTTTCTTCTTCTTACAATCCCGGTTTCTTCAAGCGGGGCTGAAGAAGTTTCTGTTGAGGCCGTCAAGGCAGGGACCACCATCTTAGGATCGCCGAATTATTTCACTTAAATCACCTATGTAAATCACCTAGGTGAATTAAGTATCCCCAACCGGTGGACTTAAATCACCCGGCTTTTAAAATCATAGGTGAATAAAGTCGACCGTAAGAAACTAATATTTTGAGTATACTTTAATCACCTTGGATATTCATAGATAGCACTTCTTGCGACTAGTAGTACTGGGCTCTGTTGGGGTCACCGTTCTAATCTAACCTAATCCACTTTACCCATTTTAAATCGATTATATTCATATCCAAGGTGATTTTTAAAGCCGGGTGATTTAAGTCCACAGGTTGGGGATACTTAATTCACCTAGGTGATTTACATCGGTAATTTAAGTGGAATAATCAGGATCGCCAGCATCTGGAATGGTGACCCGTATCTTCTGGACTTCACCCTAGCTTCTTACCATCCAACTTATCAACTGACTGAATATGAAAACAAAAATAAAAAAATAACAATGCAGTTGATAGTTCGCTAAGATGGCACTTGGTCCCCGAGGCCTGATAGGGGATAGCATCCAAAAATAAACCTTTATCACTTGCATTACGGGCTTGGCGCGGTCAGCACTAGTCGAGGTCAAATAAATTGATAACACAGGCCAATTACTTACTTATTGTCTGAGAGAATCGTATACTAACGTATACTATATTTAATTTTGATGCATGTTAATTTTGTCACCACACATGTGTTAGGACATAGCGCACATAACATAAATTATAAGACTTTTATAACTAACCAAATTGAAAATCTTATGATAATGATTATTATGATTATGACTGTGATTATACTGGTGGTAGAAATTTGATGACACAAATTTGTCACAAAATTCGGCTGAGTTGGTACCACCGTGCACGATTGTGAAAAACCCTCCATAGTAATCAAATTTCGGTTTAATTGCGTTCAGGGGTTAGCAAGTGCATAGCCGGGCAGGGGAATTGTGGTCGCAGCACTAGTGGGACCGGTGGGTGTCACGCGGTGCTGCGACGACAATCCTCTTCTGATGAGGCCGTCAAGCTGAGTGCCACCATTGTTAACATGGTATGTGTATGTAATGGTGACCCTCTTTCTTGGACTTTACCTTCAGCTTACCATCAGGCGAGGTGAAGTCAAATTGACGTGTCCTAAAAAAAAAAAAAAAAAAACTTTTATATACTTTCGCATTCCATGATGTACAATGTGCTGTATACAATAATTAAAGCGATCATGGTATGAATACACATGTACAGTGTTACAGATGTTGCTGAACAGCAACAATTTGTTTAGATAGTCCTGAGGTCACCAGTTCTCTAGAGCCTCTGCAGCTGTGTAGAGATATAGCCTCCTTGGCAGTATTCTATCGCAAATACCATGGTGAATGTTTCGATGAGTTATTCCAATTGAAAACTCCTTCTCCCTTCTTGTCCCGAACAACACGTGCGGGACTTAGGTGTCATCCACATACAGTGCAATCGATACCAACGCGAACCAAGCGGTTTGGTGACTTTTTTGTCGCACCATAAAGCACGCTTTACCCACACACGTGTTCCCTTCTACCTACAATCCTGGGCTCTTTAAGCGGGGCGTGAAAAAACATCTGTTGAGGCCGTCTAGGTAGGAGCCACCATTCTAGGGACAATCTCTAGAAATGGTGGCCACTACTTTTTGGACTTCACCTCAGCTTACCATCAGGCGGGGTGCAGTCAATTGGACGGACCAAATATAAAAAAAAGATATTATTTTATGTGAAGTTTAAGAGCTAGGTGGTCGGGTAACTTGGAATGTGTTCAGCTTATACCAATGGCGACTGTCAAAAATAAAACTGTACCGTATGAAAAGTTGATGTAATACGCTTCTGTCAACATCCTCGGTGTATACAAGCGTAACGATATTAAAAAGTACATCGTAACTTAAGACCAAAATACATTATAAGCTGCTAGGGCGATTGAACGACCGCTTACATCGCATTTAGTAGCTCTTGTCGATATTTACCCGGCTGCCCTAGCTATATATCGCTTGGGGTGTTTATTCCACGTCTTTATGGCGAAAAGCGCTTCCTTCTGGTGATTTGTTGATTATATAACTTATACATGTCTCACTAGTCCAGCGTTTGGTCGAAGACAGGTGTGTGGCAGTAATCAACTTCGAATAGTACGTACTTATAGTTTGCCGGGGTGCGAGAGAAATGCTAAGGCATTTCCCACCACCTTACACCCCGCCGTCTGAAGACCCGATACGGCGTGCGGTTTTAGTAGATACGAATCCGACATAACCACCAGCGGCCAGCGGGGGGTACGGTATACGGGGGGATATCAGCACGAAAAAAAAGGTACTTTTAGTGTGGGGGTGGCAGGTGAGGCCGCCTGTCACCCCAGCAGAAGCAGGCCGGGACGGTGGGGCGACTAGCGCCCCTCCCCCAAACCGGGGCAGGACGGGGACACCGTGGTTCCCAAACCCGAGGGGGCCATCTCGAAACCGGAGATGGCCCAGGGTCAGTCGGGGTGCGAGGGATATGCTCTATGGGCAACCATACACCCCGGCGTCTGTAGACCCGAGATGGCGTGCGGTTTTAGTCGGTTCAAGCCCGACATAACCGCCCCCGCTGGCCGGCGGGGGGGTATCCGAAGGGTAAAAGTACTTTTAGTGTATTAGTTGTTTTGTCCGTGGTTTATTTAAAAAAAAATAGCATAATTTCAAATTCAAAATTCAAATTAATTTATTTGCATGATTTATTTATTTATATTATTTAATAAGAAATATTATAATAAAATTTCCCATAGAGCTCACATAAAAAATTTAATTATTTTGTTCTCAAAAGAGTTCAGTATTACAGATATTCTATAGACCTACTTGGCTAGGTCATAACTTTTTTTTTTGTGCTGAAATCCCCCGGCCACCAGCGTCGGCCAGCGGGGGTGGTTATGTCGGATTCAAACCATCTAAAACCGCACGCCATCTTGGGTCTTCAGACGGAGTGTAATGTAGCCCATTTTTCTCGCACCCCGGCTGGTTTTGTCATAACCTAACCTAAATTTAATTATTACACGTACTTTTTTTTGCTCTGTCACGCAAAACAAAACAAAACTTAAATTCCTTATGTAAAAAAATGGTCAATTCAATAACCGTTTGAAGTAAAATGGCTAGAATAATAAAAACGTTACACAAAGTTGAATAACTGCCGAACACCTGTCTCTATCTACGACTGAATGCAGCGTCATTTTATTGTCATAGATATGTTTAACCGACAAATCATCAAATGGATATGCTCCTCGCCATAAAGACGCGGTATCCTAGCTATTGTAAAGCTGATTTTTGCCTATACCTATTAGTATCGTAAGTACAAGAATTCCCAAATAAGTATCGAACTAAAAGTTCCCGATACTGGTACCACTGCCCTAGTATGTAATCACCAGGTATGTAATCCAGTTAATTCACTTCTGCGGCGTGCTTCACTAAACTTTCCGGGAACAAAATGTTCGTGCACCGTACCGTGTACACTGTGTCCGTGACAAGATCCGGTGGACATTATTTCCATGTTTCGCAGACTTTTATCCTTCGCGGACAATAGACTTTCGTGTGCGAACAATACAAAACTGAATATTTTAAAAAGGTAATGTTTTTAACAAGCTTTTAGTAGTATAAATCTTAAGGCTTTCACGGCCGTCGTTGCATGTTGAATATACTGCTACCGGGCCGTGGTTCATAAGAAACTTGTGTTCCAAACGTTTCATCGATCACTGAGGTCGATATCTTCAGTGGTACAGGTGCGAGCGCCGACGAGTGTGGAGAACCCTCCTCGGTAGCGACTTCTCTGCGACTCTCTGGACCACGGCCAAACAGCCCAGAAGCAGTATTTTCAACGAGCCCTTATCAGATTTACCCGTAACTAAGAAACAAGAATGTATAATTTACTTAAAAGAAATATAAATAAAATTCCTAAAGACATTTTCAATTCATTTCACTTCATTATGCAAGTCTTGTCTAATTTGATCATCAGTGCATCTCCGAGGACCCCCGTTTTCCGGTGACAAGACGGGGACACCATGGTTCCCAAACCCACGGGGACCATCTCGAAACCGGAAATGGCCCTGGGTCGGTCGGGGTGCGAGGGAAATGCCTTATGGGCCATCTGAAGACCAGAGACGGCATGCGGTTTTAGTCGGTTAAAGCCCAACATAACCTCCCCGCAAGATGGTGGCCCCTCACCATCTTCCGAGGTTTCGAGTATGTATATTAATACATGAAGTAAAAAAAAATTTCTTATTATTTTAGTATTATAGAAATATTTATTATACTCTATTGAATAATGCAAAAGGAAACACATAGGAGTTACTAGGTACTCAATAGCCAGTAAGGCTCCGATGTGCGCAGTCAGCTTCTCATTTCCATAGACGCGCATTGTTCGCAATACAGTCGTGGGTCAACCAGTCGGAAAGTGGGGTCAGTCGAGCGAATTGATCCAATTTGATGGACTAGTGCATTTGAATGGAAATATCTTGATCGAAGTTGGCTATCGGATCACTTTTAGTACTTACACTATTTCTTCCATACACTATTATCGTTATTTGCGATACTGGCTATTGCTTGCGATTCCATCTTTTTGGTTGAACGTGGAACCATCAGACTGATTTCACAGAAGATAAGAAATGCGATTATGGAGATTTAAACTGCAGCAAGCAGAATATGCTGTACCTTTTTTTTTGTGCGGAAATCCCTTCGGATACCCCCCCGCCGGCCAGCGGGGGCGGTTATGTCTGGCTTGAACTGACTAAAACCGCACGCCGTCTCGGGTCTACAGACGCCGGGGTGTAAGGTTACCCATAGAGCATATCCCTCGCACTCCGACTGACCCTGGGCCATTTGCAGTGTCCCCTCTGATAAGAGCAGAGGGGTACCCTGCCATACCCCGACCCCCTCGTGCAATGGGGTCAGCTGGCCCTGAAAAGGGCCGGTTGGTCAGACTCTTGGCCGTTGACGTTGACGCCAGCTACTCCAGAGGAGCAATTAATGATGCGTCATCGCCCACGTTGCCCAGGGAGCACCAAACTTGGAGGTGATCCAACCAGTCGCACCCCAGAATATGTTGTACCTTTTTTTTTTATCGTGCGGAAATCCCTTCGGATACCCCCCCGCCGGCCAGCGGGGGCGGTTATGTCGGGCTTGCACCGACTAAAACCGCACGCCGTCTCGGGTCTTCAGACGCCGGGGTGTAAGGTTACCCATAGAGCATATCCCTCGCACCCCGGCTGACCCTGGGCCATCTCACCACTAACAGCATCGCTCATCCTGTCTCCTCTGAAAGCAGAGGAGTACGGAGAGCGATGTGTTCCCGCCACGTTGGGTATTGGCCGACGATCAATGCCAACCCTATGAAGGGGTGAAGGGGAAGCCATTGACCGCCGCCCAGGGTGTACCGGCCGCTCCGATTCCGTTCCCCCCGGACTGCAGCGGGATCGGAATCGGAGCGACACTCGAGGAGGTTACCCAACACACACCCCAGAAGAATATGTTGTACCTATTAGTTTTAAGATCCTTTGTAACCATATTTAATGCAAATAAATGATTGATTGATTGGTTACTACATTTTATCAATGAGTCTCGTTGAGTAAAATGTGAAAACTCAGTTAAATTAAACGATTTTGCTCTGGTGATATAAAGCCCATATATGACTGTTAAATAATAAATATTCTAGGACATATTAGAAGCACCAATTAGACCCAAACTAAGCAGAGCCTGTCATATGGGTTCTAGAATGCGGATAAAAATACTTAGATACTTTTTTTTGTAAATATTATACATAGAAACACTCAGACCAATGCAAATATACATATTTGCAATGAGCGGGAATCGAACCCGTGACCTTTGTTTTAGCAGTCGAATGCTCTAACGCTACGCTACAGAGGTCAAAATACCTTTGCCTGCCCTTCGGGGATATATAGAACCCTGTACTTAAAGGTTAATTTGAAATTAGGCCAAACTTTTATATTACTTGGTCATAAAGCATTAACAGTGTTGCCATAAAACAGGACGTAAACTGCCTATAGCCTACTTCTTAAGGTAGCTTATTACCCGTTCTCTTCACAGTTCATGTAGGCACTCAGTACTTTCAATTAGTTACACTACACTTAATAAAAAAACTGCAAGTACTAATTATACATATACTTATGTCGCCATAAAAACCACCATTTAGATTTTTATATCCCAGGTTTGAATCCATTCCTTTCCCATCCCCTCCCAAACTCCTTTCCCATCCCCTTTCCTTTACAGGGTCGGCAGCGCGAGTGTGACGCCACTGGTGTTGCACACGTCCATAGGCCGCGGTAACCGCTTCCCATCAGGTGGGCCGTGTGCTTGTCTGCCACCTTAGTGGTAAAAAAAAAACACGAGTTCCAAAAAATGTTTTTGAAGCCCCTGACTTTTGGATCTGACATCCGCTATATTGATGTTATTCATATACAATGTAACCTATTGCACCCTGAGCATTATGATGAATCGATTGAAACCTCATTCATTACAATCAGTTGAGTTTTTAGGGTTCCGTTGCCAAATGGCAAAAAACGGAACCCTTATAGATTCGTCATGTCTGTCTGTCTGTCCGTCCGTAAGTCACAGCCACTTTTTTCCGAAACTATAAGAACTATGCTGTTGAAACTTGGTAAGTAGATGTATTCTGTGAACCGCATTTCGATTTTCTTACAAAAATAGAAAAAAAAAACAAAAAATTTGGGGGTTCCCCAACTGAAAGTCATAATTTTTTTTTCATCAAACACATACGTGTGGGTTATCTATGGATAGGTATTCAAAAATGATATTGAGGTTTCTAATATCATTTTTTTTCTAAACTGAATAGTTTGCGCGAGAGACACTTCCAAAGTGCGAAAAAGTGTGTGTGTCCACCTGTAACTCCTAAACTAAGAGAATGATAAAGCTAAAAAAAAAATGATGTACATAATCATGTAAACTTCCACCGAAAATTGGTTTGAACGAGATCCAGTATGTAGTTTTTTTTAATACGTCATAAATCGTAAACCGCAAATTACCTTTCATTCAGTCAGCTCATATATAACAATTTTACTTGCTGCTACGGAACCCTTCATGGGCGAGTCCGACTCGCACTTGGCCGGTTTTTAGGGGCTACAGTGGAACATTCGCAAATACACACATATACTGCTAAACATATAACCATACTACGGACAATACTTTTTTTTTTTTCCTGCGGAAATCCCTTCGGATACCGCCGTTCAGCGGGGGCGGTTATGTCGGGCTTGAACCGACTAAAACCGCACGCCGTCTCGGGTCTTAAGACGCCGGTGTAAGGTTACCCATAGAACATATCCCTCGCACCCCGACTGACCCTGGGCCATCTCCGGTTTCGAGATGGCCCCCTTACTTGCTCTCCACTGTGCCATCTGCTAATCAGAGGGACACGTGGAAAGCTTCCGAACAGCCCTCAACAGGGCCGTCCTCGCCTCGGTCGGAGTTGGCCGTAGGCGGCAGCGTCTCCCCCGCCCTAGGAGAGAGGCGCTGCTGTCTCTGTTGCCCAGGGTGAACCGCGTGGAGGTCCCCAACCAAGCACCCCACTACGAACAATGCCTAAAAGGTTATGTACCGTAGTCTGCTAATATAACAGACGTAATTATACGGACGATTAAAAAAAAGAGAATTTCTTATAGAATTTCATTAGGATTTCAACAGAAGTGAAAGGAGCTAAAAGTAAGTTAACTACGCCGTCATTTATTTGCCAATTTTTATAATAATGAAGCGAACATTCGGCACTCAATTCGAAACAAGATGTATTGAAAAACCAAACCAAAAGGGTAAAAGGGAGGAAAGTTTGCTGTGGCGCCATTTATTGACTGATTTCGATAATATTTCGTAGAAGAATTGTTCGCAATTCTAAACAAGATGTGAAAAATATAACAAAATAGTACAAAAGGTTTGAGAAGAGGGGTGTAAAGTTAAATCTTTTGAAAAAGTTAGTACTGACGTCTTTCGTTTGTGAAAATGGTATCAGTAATTGAAATGAATTAGTATTCGATATGGTAGTAGTGTAGATGGCTACAGCGTCGCCCCGAGACTTATATAATATATAGGAGAGTTTCGAATATCTGGGACGTGTCTAGGTAGCTCTGTTGGCCAGAGTTTTCCCCCTGGAAGGGACTGGTCGCGGGTTCAAGTCCGGTCCTAGATATTCTATTTTTCATTGATAATGGACTAGAATTCCCGTTAACTCCTCCAGCTCAATTAGTTGGGTTACGAGTGAGTTCATTTGTTGGTATACGGGGTTCGAACCTGCAACCTCTCGATCGCAAAGGTATTATGCCTATTAAGATCTTCAGGGCTCAAACCAACCTCACTTGCGAGCCGTTACCGCGGCTGATTAACATATTCTCGAGGTTGTAAGATGGCAGTCGCTACCATAAAAACAAAGATAAGATTAGATTAAATAACACCAACATTATTAGGGATACAAACTTAAACATTTACAGTTAAATGCACAATGGGCCTTATCACTAAAAGTGATCTCTTTCAGACAACCTTAGGAAGGACAGGAATAAAGAGTACATTATATATTATGTGAGTGTTATAAGTGTTATAAGCCACATAAGAAGGAGAATACGTACGGCTTCAAAGTGCAAGTTTTAGACTCAATCGAGACTAAAGCCCGAATTTTTTACGTACGGACGTCTACATACTTTTGACCGCTTAAGCAATATGATAAATTAGTTAAACTCTTTCAGAGTTCAATAGCATGTAAACTAAGTTCGTACGAAGTCCTTTCAGCTCGCAGTAGACACTAACCTTAACGCTGGGAAGATAAAAAAAATATTCTACGACATTCTACACAGCGCTTTCTAGACCCAAAGTAAGCATAGCTTAACTAGCTTGTGTTATGTGTTCCAGAATGCGGATAAACATACTTATATACTTTTTGTTTTGTATATCCTCCTCCTTGTGTCGTATTCCTCAGGATTGAGGGTCGTGACCACCCTTTGGAAGAACTTTGTTCTGAATGATCTTGCGCCATCTTGGCCTATCTTCGGCATCATGCAAAGCACCGTGGAGAGTCGTCCCAAGGTTAGTGCGGACCTGGTCAGACCAACGTATCGGGCTGCGGCCGCGAGGCCTTTTCCCTTCGAGTTTGCCGGTCACCATGAGCTTCTCGAGGTTGTCCCCACTCTTCCTGGCTATGTGCCCGAAGTACTCAAGGACTCTACGAAGGCAGATAGTTGATAGCCTAGTGGTAATCTTCAACTCTTTTAGTATCGACATTTTGTATATACATACATATTATACATCGAAACACCTAGACCAATGCAAATAGACATATTCATGCATACAAATATTTGCACTGAGCGGGAATCGAAGCCGCATCCCCTGTCGTAGCAGTCGAATGCACTATGCCACATAGGCCGTCAAAATGATGACGACAGACATCTCGATCGCTACACCGACGCCCTAATTCCAGCTCAGAACAATATCTTCGAACTGCTGTGTAATGTGGAATTAATAACAAAACTCTTCAAATAAACGATGGCAGTATTCAATATGCATTCATGATGAGGTGTCCTTGTCGACCGAGAGCCCTTCATCGATTCTTGCGCGTCAAAGTGTGGAACATGGGAGCTATATCTGGAAGATTAACTGTTATGGCTACATTTTCAGATAGATTTCTTTGCTTTTTACATTGGCGTATAAAAAAAGAATGCAGCCTATCTGATGGTAAGTGAAAGTCTTGAAAGTTATGAAAAACATACATATAATATTTAATTTAGTTTGCAATAGAGATTCCTACTAATTTTATAAATTTGAAAGTTTGTGAAGATGTTTTGGATGTTTTTTTAATATCAGCTAGCTCAAACGGTTCAACGGATCTGGCTGAAATTTAATACAGGGATAGATTATAGTTCTTAATAGTTTTTATGCCTAAAATGGTTTCCGGTTGCGGGAATGGGGTCAGAATTCCACGTGGGCGGAACCGCGAGTAACAGCTAGTATTAGATAATCTGTTGGCACTCGGTCATTGAAGCTTATAATTATAACGAAGCAGTATTACAGGTTCTAAGATTTGTCCAGTATGAAGGGAATTCTTGCAGGATTTCGATAAGATCGGCCGGCTTACACGTGGGGTTGGCTTAGGCCTTTAAGATCCCCAATACACCCACAAAAAAAAACGACGGGTTGCTCTACGGGAGTGCCGGCAGAAGTGAAAACTTGAATATTAACGTTGTGCATTTTTGATATTTTCGAATGGTTAGGGAATAATTTTGCACGAATTGCTTTAATTATCAGTATAAAAGTACTATCATTTATGTGGTAACATACAATATTCATTTATTGCGCTATCGTACACAAACATGACCATTTATATTACATTAAAAATGTAACACTTCAGAACTACTACAATTTTTTTACATTAAAAAGTTTATCTCTCAGAAAAATCAACTTCCATCCATAATTTCAACGACTTTTTCACCATTATTATTACCAGAACCATCATCGCCAATATATTTATAAAGTTCTAACGCTATTTCTTCGTCACTTTTTTCATTAATAGATGCACTTGTTTAATTTCCATTTTATATCAATAGATTTATGGCACAAATTAGAATAAATATTACAAAAAGTTATATGATGACAAAAAATGTTTCTTGGGTCTCGGTCCGAATCATTCTCAGTCTTGACGAAGTCAACGACCACTCATTAGACGAACGCGCCACCAACTTTGTTAAGTACAGTGTGAAATTAGCGCTTCTATATTTGTTGTCTTACGATCAGGTCACGTGTTTACTGACGCGAGTTTAACCTTTTTTACCCATTACAAAAAAGTGCACAACGCCGCTAAAGAAGTTTTCACTTCAATAATAAAATAAACACAATACATATTTTAGTTGTTACTTACTAATATTAAAGTGAATGTTTAGAACTTTGTAACTTATATTTGTTACTTAATCACATAATTTAGTTACAGAACATCAATCCCGATCTAATTCTGTAAACGGTTTTAAACCAGAATATTGCTACATTTTAAGAAAAATTACAAATCTATACATTGAGCTACGAAATTCCAAAAATTACAATATCCAATTTGGCTTCTTCAACCGAACATAAACCCTTAAAACTCACTAAATAACGTCTAACCAAAATAAATCTCTTTTGCATTGGAACAAGGTTTGATTTATATTGCTTCGTATCAGACACGTGCCTACGGCCTATTGCGTAGGTGTAATTATACATTCCCTTGTTGAGTTAACGTGACCTGAACTGACAGGCTATTGCTGCCAGTTTTGTAAGCGACGTGTCATTTTCTAGAATTCTGTTGATGACTGTACTCTTTTTGACGTTGATAAATAATATCACACCAGCTGTTCGCCCCGGTGTCACCAGAGTGCCGAAAATTCACGTGGATTTTCCAAAAAAAAATCTATGGACACATAGATACCACATATCTATGGGTTTGATGAGTAAGAAAATTTTGAGTTTCAGTTCTAAGTAATGGGGAAACCCCCAAAATTTAATGTTTTTTTTCTATTTTTGTGTGAAAATCTTAATGCGGTTCACAGAATACATCTGCTTACCAAGTTTCAATATAATAATACACTTACCAACAGGTTCTTATAGTTTCGGGAAAAAATCGCTGTGACATACGGACAGACAGAGACATGACGAATCTATAAGGGTTCCGTTTCTTGCCATTTCGCAACGGAACCCTAAAAATCATAGAACTCGCGCCATCGTCACGTCCCGTTCCGTCCCGTATTATCACGCTTTCCCTATTCAAAAATGGATGGATGAATGGATGGATGGATGATTGGATGGAGGGTGGGAGGAAGGGAGAGCCTAAGGAAGGAGGTAGGGAGGAAATTAGGAAGGGAAGGAGATATGAAGAGAGGGATATGGTGATGATTCAACGAAATACATACGTAAATGTTCAAGTTTACACTTCTGTCACACACTTTTTTTTATTACAAGCTTTATGTTTAACTTGCTCTGTGGTTTTATTAGTATAGGGCTAATCTTGGAAGCCCAATTAGAATTACTCACGCCTATGTCCCCGAAGGGGTAGGCAGAGGTGCTAGCACCCACATTTCGCCAGTTTGTGTTTAGGTGCCAATGTAATAGGTGGCGAGCCTATTGCCATTAACCGGGCACTTATAAACCTGCGATAAATACACACATAACTTCGAAAAGCATCGACAAGTCATTGGTGTGTGCCATGGTAAAACCTGGGATCTGACGTTAGATTGGACTCAAATGACTGGTGGTAGAAATTTGATGACACAAATTTGTCACAAAATTCAGCCGGGTAGGTACCACCGTGCAGGGGTGTGTGTTGGGTAACCTCCTCGAGTGTCGCTCCGATTCCGATCCCGCTGCAGTCCGGGGGGAACGGAATCGGAGCGGCCGGTACACCCTGGGCGGCGGTCAATGGCTTCCCCTTCACCCCTTCATAGGGTTGGCATTGATCGTCGGCCAATACCCAACGTGGCGGGAACACATCGCTCTCCGTACTCCTCTGCTTTCAGAGGAGACAGGATGAGCGATGCTGTTAGTGGTGAGATGGCCCAGGGTCAGCCGGGGTGCGAGGGATATGCTCTATGGGTAACCTTACACCCCGGCGTCTGAAGACCCGAGACGGCGTGCGGTTTTAGTCGGTGCAAGCCCGACATAACCGCCCCCGCTGGCCGGCGGGGGGGTATCCGAAGGGATTTCCGCACGATAAAAAAAAAAAAAAAAAAGGTACCACCGTGCACGATTGCGAAAAACTCTTCATAGTAATCAAATTTCGGTTTGATTGCGTTCAGGGGTCAGCAAGTGCATAGCCGGGCAGGGGGATTGTGGTCGCAGTACTGGTGGGACCGGTGGGTGTCACGCGGTGCTGCGACGACAATCCTCTTGTGATGAGGCCGTCAAGCTGAGTGCCACCATTGTTAACATGATACGTGTATGTAATGGTGACCCTCTTTCCTAAGACTTTACCACAAAGCTTACCATCAGGCGAGGTGAAGTCAAATTGACGTGTCCTAAATATAAAAAAAAAAAACAAAAAGGTATACTTGCGTATCTTCAGTGCCAATGCAATTCTATGAAGCTGGTCTGATGATAGAGTCGGAAGGTGTCCACAGGAACTCTGAACTAAACAAGATAATCTTAGCAAATTGTCTGATGCTACATGATATCCAGCATCCGAAAATGGAGACGGTAGGTGGTCATAGGAACTTTTGAACTGAACAAGATAAACTCGTCATTTGATTTGTCTTGTTTGGATTTGGATAGGTAGGGGGGGGGAACACTACTGACGGTGGAGGTGAGCGCTGATGCATCACAAGGTGGCCACCCTAAATCTACTTCTGGGTCGCAAGTCCACTGTCTGTTACACGCTATGGACCCGGCGACCGCACGGTGAATCCATGGAGTGCTGAGAATCGGATCTCTCACTTACTAGAAAACTTGTTTGTAAAAAAATGACTCTAAAATCAGAATTTATTTATTCACAGTCATAAAAAGTGATCGTATTTTATTGCACACATGTTCTGAACAAGGTGAGAAGGCTTTTACGCCGAAGCAGAAGTGTCTTTTGTATAAGCTACAGGTTCGCGCCTCCAAAAGTATTACTCTTATTCTATAGAAAGTATTAAAAAACATCGACATAAGTAACCTAAGTCAATAAATTCGTACAAAATGCAAAATAATGTCACATTTGGTGAAGAGCCCCCTCAGTCGGCTTGTACATAAATATTTATAACTTAAGCGGGGGATGAAACAGGTCGTGTTTACTTAATTTTAACCGCTTACAAAAAGGTAAGAGCTTCATAACTCAGTATTTTCGGAATTTGCATTCATTTCGTCAGCTATATTTTTTGGTCTCTCGTCATAGAGTGAACCTTTCGCCGTATACCGGACATGTTTCCAGATCGACCCCGAAGGAGTCGAACTCAAGATATGAGATCTCAGGTTATTGGAATATAAGATTGTAAGAAAAATTTTAAGATATTTTTTTCTTTACATTTTTAAATTCTTTGACATGAGCATATGACATAATATACAATTGTGATTATTATTTAATAGATCTAGTTGACATTTACTTTATTATAATATTCTCCTTAATTACTTTTAACTTTATTACATTTCTGGCATTAACTCTGCAATTTAAAATACTACGAATGCTCTCTAATACGACCTATAATGTTGCATGTATAGATAATACCACAGATTACCTTTTTACATAGAAATAATACCTTTTTTTTTTTTTTTTCGTGCGGAAATCCCTTCGGATACCGCCCCCGCTGGAGAGTGGGGGGTCTCCAGCGGGGGCGGTTATGTCGGGCTTGAACCGACTAAAACCGCACGCCGTCTCGGGTCTTAAGACGCCGGGGTGTAAGGTTACCCATAGAGCATATCCCTCGCACCCCGACTGACCCTGGGCCATCTCCGGTTTCGAGATGGCCCCCTTACTTGCTCTCCACTGTGCCATCTGCTAGTCAGAGGGACACGTGGAAAGCTTCCGAACAGCCCTCAACAGGGCCGTCCTCGCCTCGGTCGGAGTTGGCCGTAGGCGGCAGCGTCTCTCCCACCCTAGGAGAGAGGCGCTGCCGTCTCCGTTGCCCAGGGTGCACCGCGTGGAGGTCCCCAACCAAGCACCCCAGATAGAAATAATACCTAAATATTTGCACACCTCGAAGAGGTTGTAATACAGCGGACCTGTACATTTAATGAAAATGTATCTTTGACATCCTTTCTTTAACCTGTATTATGTAAATAAATAAATGATTTGATTTGATTTGAAAATGCATAGGTACGTGTATTGCGACTAGCGCCCCTCCCCCAAACCGGGGCAAGACGAGGACACCGTGGTTTCCAAACCCGAGGGGGCCATCTCGAAACCGGAGATGGCCCAGGGTCAGTCGGGGTACGAGGGATATGCTCTATGGGCAACCTTACACCCCTGCGTCTGTAGACACGAGACGGCGTGCGGTTTTAGTCGGTTCAAGCCCGACATAACCGCCCCCGCTGGCACGCGGGGGGTATCCGAAGGGATTTCCGCACGATAAAAAAAAAAGGTACGTGTATTGATAAGAACTCAAGTCATACATAATCCTCATAACGATTTGCCAGCTGCGTCTAAAGTTGGCACTTTGGAGCCCTAGGGCCGCTGTTTTTGATTGGAATGTCGACTCTTCCGGGAGGGACTGCCGTCTGACCTCTCAGCCTTTAGAGGAAAGGCAAAATCTGCACCGGCTACCAGGTGAGGTGGGTTTTGTCCCAAAGTTACTTTGTAACCTACTTAAACATCTAGGCCTATCGAGAGCTACAATAAGCTCATTACTAGGACGAATGTCTAAAGCGGCACTGGTTCGCATCAAATTGGGTTAGGCAGGGAGGGGAACTTGGGTAGTGAAGGTGAGTGTTGATGTACATAAACAAAAGGAGCCCCTTCTAAACCTACACAACCTACGCAAGTCCCAAGCACTGTCCCGAGTTTCCAACTCAGCAACGCGATGGATCCGGCACCCGCACGGAGACTCCATGGATTTCTAAGAATATCGGTCTCTGATTATTAACGAGGACCTCAAACCACACGGTTTGAGGTCCGACGCGCAGCGGAGGGTCTCAATACACACGAGTTGGGAATCGCACTTTCTTCCGGGTGGTACATAGTGCTATATTCTACACCTACAAGGAAAAAAAACTTTTGTCTCCCGCTTAGCACGTTGACAATGGAATGTCATACATTTTTGTCTTCCGCATATTTCTACAGAAGTAATAAAGGCGCCATTTCGAGACCGACCGCAGACCACAACCATTGGCAAAATACAGAAACCTGTCGTCTATACCACCTACCTGCGGATGCGGTCTGAGGTCGGTCTCGGAATGGCACCCTGACGTACGCTCGCCTTATTTTTGAAAAATGACTATGGTACTATTTTTTTTTTAGAGAATATTAGTAACCGAAATTACTAATATTCCCCCTAACCCCTCCAGCTAAGCTAAATTGCTTGTGATAGGAGTGGGTTCACGTCGGTAGTGTAATGGCCAGGATTCGAAACCGGGACCTCTCGATCGTAAGGTCGACTCCTTAACCACTAAGCTACCGACGCTTATTTCCGAGTACTTTCGAGTAGGTGTAGTATAAAATGAATTTATCTACGGCGTGACCTTCTCTCGAGAGTCAGTGCACGTTCTATGGTGTAGGTGATGATGATGATACTGAATAGGTTACCCAAAAGACTAATAATATGCTACCCGCGTAGCGTGACGCTTGAAAAACAAAAATTATCCCTCTTACATAATATATGACACCCTAATTTAATTGTATTATTTCACTTTGTAAAAACCCCATGTTTTTCAAAACCATAAACAAAAACGGGCCTTTCCACAATATTAGCATTCATAATTTGACTGTTTTTTAAGTTGAGCGACCATAATTTTATTGTGATTTGGTTAGGGTGGAAGCATTTTTAAAGTATAGTCAACGCAGTAGGGTTCAGTAACTGCTCAGTTTATGTGGAGTAAGATAAGTTGATAGTGAGAGGAAGATTAAGTATGAGAATGACTTATTAATAATGAGAATGACTAATGATGGATTTAAAAAAGGGCAGGTCTAAAGTATTTGAAACCGGCGGGCTCGCACGAAAACTCGTGAAGTGTGTAAGGACAGAAGCAGAAGACCGGCTGTTGTCTCTGCCTACCTCGGAGGGGACAAAGGAATGAGTATATGACTTGAAAGATTATGTAGTGACAAGAACTGAAGGAATGGTAAGGTATACGATGAATGATATGAATTATATGATGATGAATCATAACTGTTGAAGTTAACGAATTCGTTACCCAAAAACTAAGACCCTTTCGTGTTTTCTATAACCCTTCGTAAGGATGTGGCACACATACATTCTGTATACCAAGTATCGGGAATTTGTCAATAAAACAAAAAATACAAATTATTCATCTAAATTTATTTTATCGCCTTCAAAGTAGGCCCCATCGCTTGCAATACAACAACTCCACCGCTTCACCCAGTCTTCCATACATTTTTCATAGGCTATTTGCGGTATGGCCTTTAGCTCATTCAGCGAATTTTCTTTTATCGCTTCTATCGACTCAAAACGTTTTCCTCGAAGTGGTAATTTTAACTTGGGAAATAAAAAAAAGTCAGACGGAGCCATATCAGGTGAATACGGTGCTTGGTCGAGAACTTTTGTTGAATTTTTCCCTAAAAACTCTTTCACTATAATGGCTGTGTGATGGTGCATTATCATGGTGCAGCATCCATGAGTTGTGTCGCCACAAATCTGGACGTTTTCGGCGGATACTCTCACGCAAACGCTTCATGACGCCTATTTTATATTCTTTATTCACTGTTTCTCCCTCTGGAAGGAATTCGGAGTGAACCACACCACGGTAGTCAAAAAAAAACTGTCAGCATCACCTTGATTTTGGAGCGACTTTGCCGCGGTTTTTTGGCTCGTTTTCGAGACGCCATTCTGAAGACTGTTGGCTTGTTTGCATGTCATACTCATAAACCCATGTCTCGTCGCCAGTAATTATACGTTTCATAAAGGTCGGATCCGTAGAAGCTCGGGAAACCATGTCTTCAGCGACATGCTTTCGCTGCGCTTTTTGAACAAAATTGAGCTCTTTTGGAACTAGTCGAGCGGCGACGCGTTTCATGCCTAAAATGTCAATGAGAATATTGTGGACGGACCTAAATGATATATTAACCTCACTAGCCAACTCTTTCAGACTCACACGTCGATTTTCGAGCACTAGCTTCTTTATCCTGTCGATGTTTTCTTTGGTAGTAGCGGTTGAAGGTCTACCAGAACGAGGCAAGTCTACTACTACTTCTCGGCCTTCTTTAAAAGCCTTATACCATTCATAAGCCCTTGTTTTCAATATACACGATTCGCTGTAGGTATTTCGCAACATTTTTAGTGATTCACCACATGAAATATCATTCGAAACACAAAATTTAAGGCACACTCTTTCAACAATATTTGTAGGACTCAAAACTATGACCAACAAAAAGTGTAGTTTAAAACAAATTGAATGACAGATCCCGCTTAAATTTTGCGCGCTAAATCAGTACAGTGCTACCAACATGCAGTAAAAAAATTAGAACGACCTCTTTTACGCGGGTCTTTTTATTGACATATTCCCGATACTTTTTACACAGAGTAGTATAACGAACTGAATCGGGTTGAAGACGTGGATGTATTTAATGGTAGAGTCTCCCCGTACAAGTGGATCATAACATATAAATAATGAATGAACAATGTTCATAGTTGTTACTTTTTCTTATTACTTAAAAAATAGTTTTAATGTTACATATTTATGTATTTGAGTAGCATTTTTTTTTTAATATTTAGGAAACGTAAATTTGACTTCACCTCGCCTGAGGGTAAGCTGAAGGTAAAGTCTCAGGAAAGAGGGTCACCATTACATACACGTACTATGTTAATAATGGTGGCACTCAGCTTGACGGCCTCATCAGAAGAGGATTGTCGTCGCAGCACTACGTGACACCCACCGGTCCCACTAGTGCTGCGACCACAATCCCCCTGCCCGGCTATGCACTTGCTGACCCTTGAAAGCAATCAAACCGAAATTGGATTACTATGGAGGGTTTTTCTCAATAGTGCACGGTGGTACCCACCCGGCCGAATTTTGTGACAAATTTGTGTCATCAAATTTCTACCACCAGTTTTAGTTATATAAGCGTGGCAAACAGTTGTTTTTGTGTGCATTTGGATTATTGAATGTTTTCTGTCATGCAAAGGCTAATCTGTAAGTGTACCTTCCAAAAATAACTAATTTAGTTACATATCCTATTAATATTATAAACGTGACAGTTTGTGAGCATGTGTGTATGTTTGTTGCTCTTTCACGCAAAAACGGCTAAACGGATCTGGCTGAAATTTGGTACAGGGATAGACTATAGTCAGTTATACAACGGGATCAGAACCACGCGGGCGGAGCCGCGGGCAACAGCTAGTTTGATATAATTTAAGGTGAGTGTATTTATGTTACAAGAAACACTTTTTACAGCATATAACTCACGCCCTTTCCAATGAAATGTTTATCTGTAAGTCCAAAAAGTTATAAAAGTTAAACAGTGTTTACAACTTACGTCCCTTCGAACATAATGAGTTTGTAAGTCACAAAACTTAGATCAACTTAATCTTTGGATTGAATTTGACAAGTAAGTAAGTAACTGTTAAAGTATTGGAAGAAACCGTTTCCAGTTATATTTTAATATCTTACTACCACTTGCGAAAGTTTAGCTGCTTGTTTGTAATCTCAATCACGCTAAACGGATGAACTTTAAAAAAGATATACTTGTGGATTATATACATAGCTAGCGTCCTGCCCCGACTTCGCACTGGTGCAGTGGTGGTACTAAATATACTTTTCGATTCCCACTCAGTGCAAATATTTGTATGCATGAATATGTCTATTTCTATAAGTCTGGGTGTTTCTATGTATAATATGTATGTATTTACAAAAAAAGTATATAAGTATGTTTATCCGCATTCTAGACCCATAACACAAGCTAGTTAAACTATGCTTACTTTGGGTCTAGAGAGCTCTGTGTAGAATGTCGTAGAATAATTATTTATTTTATTGAGCTGAGTGAGACGAAGTCGAGCGAAAGCTCCTCATACCAGACTTCAGGATTTTCTTTGTCACAGGTCTCCTCCTAAACTACTAATCCAATCCGAACCAAATTTGGCATGATTAAAGAGGTCAATCAGAGGAAGGTTTATGGATATATTTTGAAAAAAATAATGCTACCACAGAGGAATGATCACCGTTAAAAAAATTCCAGATGGAATTACATAATAATCCGCTCGAGACACTGTGACCAAACTTTACACGCTCAGAAAGCATGTCCAGAGTTGTGACTTTCAAAAAGAATTTTCAAAATCGGACTTGCCACGGAGGAATGATCACTGTTAAAAATTTTCAATATCTGATTCACGATGTCTCACTCAGCTCAACATTGCAAGCAGCGATTCGCCTTGCAGACCTAGTTTATTTATACTACAGAATGTCTTTGGCGCCGCCGGCCCCCCGGACGGTACTGTCGCAAACCGCTGAGCCCTGCAATTTAAATCTGTAATATCTTCGAAAATATTCAATTAAACTAGGTACATGCTGAAAAAAGATAGATAGATAGATAGATAGACATAAACTTTATTGTACACCAATCAGAATATACATATATGGAAACTTAAACAATACATGTACAAATGGCGGCCTTATCGCTAAAAGCAATATCTTACAGGCAACCTTTGGATGGACATGAATTTTAAATGAGCTAAATCGTATATTGGGTAGTTATTGGTGTAATAGGAAAAGATAGAGGAGTAACGTAGTCATATAATGTAACAGACTAGATTACAAACACATATGATTGCAATGTACTAGGTATTAAAAATAAGCATACAATGATACATAAACAGACATATATAATCGAACATAATTGTAGGTAATATAAATTATTCATATAGACATTCATATAGCCATATTGATCTAAATTAAATGCAAAATGTATTTGAGGTACCTTTTTTTTTTTTTTTTTTTCGTGCGGAAATCCCCTCGGATACCCCCCCGCCGGCCAGCGGGGGCGGTTATGTCGGGCTTGAACCGACTAAAACCGCACGCCGTCTCGGGTCTGCAGACGCCGGGGTGTAAGGTTGCCCATAGAGCATATCCCTCGCACCCCGACTGACCCTGGGCCATCTCCGGTTTCGAGATGGCCCCCTCGGGTTTGGGAACATCGGTGTCCCCGTCTTGCCCCGGTTTGGGGGAGGGGCGCTAGTCGCCCCACCGTCCCGGCCTGCTTCTGCTGGGGTGACAGGCGGCCTCACCTGCCACCCCCAGGCCTGCGCTCATGGAGGACGGAGGTCGTTAAGCGACCTCCGGCGCCTGAGTCGCCTGCGACGCGAGGCGAGCATGTTGCGGGCTCGGCGGGCCGGGAGGGTTCTGAACCTCTCCCGGGCGCGCTCCGCCATCTCCTTCGCGAGCATCACATGCTCGCAGAAGGAGGTGGCGGCGGCCCACGCGCTCGCGCTCCGCACCATTGCCGCAATCATGCTGCCGAGCGAGAGGACTCCCACCCCGATGGCTGCCACGAGGTCACGCCTCGGCACCTCCCACGCCGGGCAATCCGCCAGCGTGTGCAGCCCTGAGTCCTCGCTCGCGTCACAGTGATGACACTCAGGCGTTGGCTCCTTCCTGATCCGATGCAGGTGGTCCCCGAAGCACCCCTTCCCGGAGATCACCTGCGTCAGTCGGTACGAGAGGCTTCCGTGTCGCCTCTCTAGCCAATCCTCCATGATGGGCCTTACCGCCGCTATTGCGGCGTGCCCTGCGCTTGGTCGCCCAAGTCGTTCCTTCCACTCCACCACGATGGCCTGGCGGAGCTGGGACTGCATGGCCTCGATTTCTCGATGCTCGGGGTTCAGTCCCTGCTCCCGCGCCTCCTTTCGCCACTGGTACAGTTGCGAAAGGGCTCTCGCCTCCAGGTCCCATGGCGGAGTTCCGGCAAGGAGACTCGCTGCCTCGAAGGAGATCGTGCGGTACCCGCGGATGACCCTGATGGCCATCACTCGCTGCGGAGCGCGCAGCATCCGCACACTTCCGGCCTTCAGGGCCTCCGCCCATATTGGGCACCCATACAAGGCCATGGACCGCACGATCCCCGCGTAGAGTCTCCTGCAGGAGTCATCGGGCCCCTTCATGTTGGGCAGCAGCCGCGCCAGAGCGAGAGCTGTGCCCTTCAGTTTGGGGGCCAGACTTCGGATGTGCTCTCCGAAGTCCCATCGGCCGTCGAGCACGAGCCCCAAATATTTCATTTGGGGCTTGATGCCGATGCGATTACCTCCCACGATGAGACTGGATCCCTCAGGTGGCTTGCTCCGAGGCCCATGAAAGAACAGGGCCTCGGTTTTATGCAGAGCCACCTCGAGACCCAGCCGCCGGATCCGCTCCACGACTTGGGCAACCGCGGTCGTGGCCTTCAGGGTCGCTTCGCGGTATGTCGCTCCGCACGCCGTCACGAGCGTGTCGTCCGCGTAACACGTGACGGCGGCACCGTCTGCGAGCCCACCGCGAAGCACCCAGTCGTATCCGATGTTCCACAGGAGCGGCCCCAGGACCGATCCCTGCGGAACACCGCACGACATCTCACGCCGGCCGAGACCGGTCACGGTTGGGTAGAAGACGGCTCTCTCCGTCAAATACGCCCCGACTATGCGGCGGAGGTAGAGAGGCACTTCGTGATACACGAGCGCCTCCCTAATGCAACTCCAGGGCAAGGTGTTGAACGCGTTGGCGATGTCCAGGGACACCGCCAACATCACCTCACCCCGGGCTACTGCATCCTCCGCCAGAGCCCTCACGCGCATGATGGCATCCACGGTGGAGCGCCTCTGGCGGAAGCCATATTGGCCATCCGCCAGGTCCGGCCCCACTCTTGAGAGGTGCTCGACGAGGCGCTTCGCAATTACTCTTTCGCCGGGCTTGGATTCGATTCCCGCTCAGTGCAAATATGCGTATGCATGAATATGTCTATTTGCATTGGTCTGGGTGTTTCTATGTATAATATGTATGTATTTACAAAAAAAAAGTGTATAAGTATATTTATCCGGCTTCTGGAACCCATAACACAAGCTAGTTAAACTATGCTTACTTTGGGTCTAGAAAGCGCTGTGTAAAATGGCGTAGAATATTTATTTTTATTTATTTATTTTATTCAATTCAACTAAACGTCGGGGTCACCTATGTTGGCGGCCAAAGCCAGTCGGGGTCTCTGGGATATCTTCTCTAAGGCACATCAGATTCCCCGGCCACGCTGGCCGATGTGATGAAACACCGTGTGATTTTAGTGGGTTCGAGTCCGACATGATCGTCGGCCAATACCCAACGTGGCGGGAACACATCGCTCTCCGTACTCCTCTGCTTTCAGAGGAGACAGGATGAGCGATGCTGTTAGTGGTGAGATGGCCCAGGGTCAGCCGGGGTGCGAGGGATATGCTCTATGGGTAACCTTACACCCCGGCGTCTGAAGACCCGAGACGGCGTGCGGTTTTAGTCGGTGCAAGCCCGACATAACCGCCCCCGCTGGCTGGCGGGGGGGTATCCGAAGGGATTTCCGCACGATAAAAAAAAAAAAAAAAAAAAAAACTCGTCGAGTCGTCGAAACCGGAGATGGCCCAGGGTCAGTCGGGGTGCGAGGGATATGCTCTATGGGCAACCTTACAATCCGGCGTCTGTAGACCCGAGACGGCGTGCGGTTTTAGTCGGTTCAAGCCCGACATAACCGCCCCCGCTGGCACGCGGGGGGGTATCCGAAGGGATTTCCGCACGATAAAAAAAAAAAAAAAAAAGGTACATACAAACAAACAAACAATGATATGATTACTGTTTTGTGTTGCTGCTCTGACACTGATCAACAGTCTTGTTTGCGCAAGCGTCATATTTTAATATTATGGGGTGTGTGTTGGGTAACCTCCTCGAGTGTCAATCCGATTCCGATCCCGCTGCAGTCCGGGGGGAACGGAATCGGAGCGGCCGGTACACCCTTGGCGGCGGTCAATGGCTTCCCCTTCACCCCTTCATAGGGTTGGCATTGATCGTCGGCCAATACCCAACGTGGCGGGAACACATCGCTCTCCGTACTACTCTGCTTTCAGAGGAGACAGGATGAGCGATGCTGTTAGTGGTGAGATGGCCCAGGGTCAGCCGGGGTGCGAGGGATATGCTCTATGGGTAACCTTACACCCCGGCGTCTGAAGACCCGAGATGGCGTGCGGTTTTAGTCGGTGCAAGCCCGACATAACCGCCCCCGCTGGCCGGCGGGGGGGTATCCGAAGGGATTTCCGCACGATAAAAAAAAAAAAAAAAAAAGGTATTATGTAGATAGCAGTTAGGGATAAAAAGTAACCTATGTCATATTCCTGACTATAATCTATCCCTGTAACAAATTTCAACCAGATTCGTAAGGCCGTGCTGGCGTTATTGAGTAACAAACATCCCTCCATCCATCCAAACTTTCACATTTATGATATTAGTGGAATATTTGTAGGTGCCTCAGCCTTTATTTTTTTAACGTGTGGAAACCCCCACGGGCTTCAACCCATCGGTGCCGACGATGGGGTGATGAAATGATGAAGGTGCGATAAAAAATTTAAGTGACTATGTTTATTTACTGTTGCAGCTACCTTTTTTTTTTTTCTTGCGGAAATCCCTTCGGATACCCCCCCGCGTGCCAGCGGGGGCGGTTATGTCGGGCTTGAACCGACTAAAACCGCACGCCGTCTCGGGTCTTCAGACGCCGGGGTGTAAGGTTGCCCATAGAGCATATCCCTCGCACCCCGACTGACCCTGGGCCATCTCCGGATTCGAGATGGCCCCCTCGGGTTTGGGAACCACGGTGTCCCCGTCTTGCCCCGGTTTGGGGGAGGGGCGCTAGTCGCCCCACCGTCCCGGCCTGCTTCTGCTGGGGTGACAGGTGGCCTCACCTGCCACCCCCAGGCCTGCGCTCATGGAGGACGGAGGTCGTTAAGCGACCTCCGGCGCCTGAGTTGCCTGCGACGCGCGGCGAGCAAGTTGCGGGCTCGGCGGACCGGGAGAGTTCTAAGTCTCTCCCGGGCGCGCTCCGCCACCTCCTTCGCGAGCATTACATGCTCGCAGAAGGAGGCGGCGGCGGCCCACGCGCTCGCGCTCCGCACCATTGCCGCAATCATGCTGCCGAGCGAGAGGACTCCCACCCCGATGGCTGCCACGAGGTCACGCCTCGGCGCCTCCCACGCCGAGCAGTCCGCCAGCGTGTGCAGCCCTGAGTCCTCGCTCGCGTCACAGTGATACTGTTGCAGCTACCTTAGTAACTTATGTATATTTTTATGGCAATAAAAAGTTGTCAAAGAAGGAAACAGAACTGTTTTGTGTGATGGGATTGATCGTAATAATTTGTGAGAGTTTTAAAAGGCATTTCCTCTTGTTTCATATTCCGTAATTGGCAAATATTGACCGTAAAACCGATTCATTTGTCGTGACCGCAAACGGCAATGGTACCTTTTCCGCCACCGCTTCTGATTCAATTGACTAAAAAAAATATACGTAATGATTTTCACAAGTCGGTACAAAATAATAACAGTATTTTTTTATCTGTCAGTCTTTTGTATCTATCTTTTAAATCAATATATTGATAAATTAATAACCTTAATTATAAATTAAAATTATTATTATATATATTTTTAAATACTGCTACTACATTTCCAATTTATACCTACATGTTTAAATCATAATAATTAGAAATTGATCCTCTATCACGGAAGGCGCTGGCACCTGTGATACAATGTTTAAATATATTAGTAAAGGTGCCAACGTACCACATTATGATATGTTGTTCTTCTTTGAGCTGTAATAGATTATTGTGTTAATCGTTGTTAACTCTTATTTATGCAAATAAATTATTATTATTATTATCTGGAGAATTATTAAATAAAACACAATATCCCAGATGAGCGTACCCCTTATATCTCCCAGTGAATGCAAAATGTAAATTAACCGTGACAGATTATTTCACTCAACATTCCAACATATCCAACAGAGGTGCCACAGATTTAGAAGACGCTAGATAACGCAGATGATCTTCGGTCTCCAAATGTGCGGCCTTAGTGGATACAGTTCGGGCTACTCGTCGCCCCAGCGTCCGCTAGGTCACCGTAGTCCGAATGTCGCCCCAGTACAAGCTAGTCCGAGGCGTCGTATTTCCGCACACGCTTTTCTATAGAGCAGAGGGGAATTGATTCTCAATAATAAGTAAGGGTCACCAACGGCAACGGCCAATTAGATTTGAAAAGGGATAACCTACCAGAGGCGTACCTGGTTTCTCAGCAATACGGCTCCGGTGAGGAGGTCACGCAGAAGAAAAATGCCTGCATACCGCAATTCGTCTGTTCCATTCTGACACTAAACTGGTTTCCACAACTTACACGCTATTTTAGTCAACGTTCAACCTTTCCGATCGATTGTCAGCGTAAAATGTCGTATGTGTCATTGCAATTGAAAAAATTCCGTGCACATTACCTCCTAATTGGCTCACGTTAAATCATAGGTGGAGGTGGGATAAGCTCGCTTTTCATAATAGGGTATTTGACTACTGCTAAAAAATAGTTCTGTATTATGTATTACAACATAAAAATGCAGATGGCATCAATATTTTTTTGAGAACTGTTTTATTTACGATAAAAATCGATATTAAAGTTTGATTTAAAAAAAGCGGCCAAGTGCGAGTCGGACTCGCCCATTAAGGGCTCCGTAGCAGCAAGTAACATAATAAACGGCCTCTGTGGCGTAGCGGTAGTGCATTCGACTGCTACGTCAGGGGGCGCGGGTTCGATTCCCGCTCAGTGCAAATATTTGTATGCATGAATATGTCTATTTGCATTGATCTGGGTGTTTCTATGTATAATATGTATGTATTTACAAAAAAAAAGTATTTAAGTATGTTTATCCGCAGTCTGGAACCCATAACACAAGCTAGTTAAACAATGCTTACTTTGGGTCGAGAATGCGCTGTGTGAAATGTCGTAGAATATTTATATTTATATATTTAATGGTTTTTTTTTTAATTTTTACACACAGAGTGTTTATACGCACGTGATCAAATCTCAAAAAAGTGAAATTTTAATCTTGATTTCTTAACAAAAAAGAAACTTATTTTATATTGAAAATTAATAAAATATGTTTTTTACGGTACATTTTATTAGAATGACAACAATTCGTACAATATTTTAAATGTAGTCAAAATGCCTATTATTATTGCACATCCAGCATCTAGCCTGCCCTATATCTGTGTCTGAAACAATGTTTACTTCAAACGTAATAAAATAAATTGTCAAGCACTTAGCTATTCGTCTTATTTCAATAAAGGCAGTTGTAAATCTGTCTGTCTTTGTTCTCCTGTTTGTGTGTGTGTGTGTGTGTGCCACTCTACTCAGATATATATATAGACATATTTTATTTGTACTCAGCGGTGCCAGTCGAACGCTCTATCAACACATACCCTTTTTGTCCCGAACAACACGTGCAGGACTTAGGTGTCATCCTCATACAGTGCAATCGATACCATCGCGAACCAAGCGGTTTGGTGACTCCTTTTTTTGTGGGACCATAAAGCACTGGAACGCTTTACCCACACACGTGTTCCCTTCTACCTACAATCCTGGGCTCTTTAAGCGGGGCGTGATAAAACATCTGTTGAGGTCGTCTAGGTAGGGGCCACCATTCTAGGGACAATCTCTGGAAATGGTGGCCACTACTTTTTGGACTTCACCTCAGCTTCCCATCAGGCGGGATGCAGTGAATTGGACGGACTAAATATAAAAAAAAACATAGGTAGGTTCACAAAAATTAAGAAACAAAAAATAAAAGAGAATACATAAATATATGTATTATGTCTCATTTTATAATTAATTGTCAAAATAATTCAATTTCATTTAATTTGATTTGATTTGGTTTAATTTGATTTGGTTTAATTTGATTTGGTTTAATTTGATTTGATTTAATTTAATTTGATTTGGTTTAATTTGATTTGATTTGATTTAATTTGACTTAATATGATTTAATTTAGTTTACTTTAATTAATTTGATTTGATTTAATTTGATATTATATATACCTGTTTAATGTTTGCATGTCACGACAAGTGGCAAAATGTGTCTTTAGCTTATTAATTTTTTGTCACCTTTGTACTTACCACATTTTATGCAAATAAATCTATTCTATTCTATGTAGTCACCTCTTAACATCGGGGTAGGCAGAAATAACATCTTTTCACTTGCTACAAAAAATACTATTGCCCAAAAATAGTACTTGAAAAAATACATCTACTGTCATTTCTGAATAACACGGTACGAAAATGTACGTAACACAGAATCTATGTAGCATTATATATCGCCAAACACGTGCTTCTGTGATAAGTTCCCGGGTCGATGGCGTAGGTGCGTGGGCTGAGAGTATTTCGCTGTACCGCCCCGGGTCTGGGCCTCAGTTTTCTCTTTTAACTACAAATTTCCGAGTTAGTAATACTTTTGGCGCATATGAAATATAGTTATGTCATTAATCATTATAGTGACAATCAATTTCATATCAAATATTGGTATCGTAATTAATTTCGAATAGGTTTCGTGGGTTGTACGTTTTGATGAGATGGAAGGTGGTAATATTTGTTGTACATACTCATGTTCATAGAGGCAAGGAGACAATTAACATAACATAACATAACATAAACTCACGCCTATATCCCCGAAGGGGTAGGCAGAGGTGCTAGCACCCACATTTCGCCAGTTTATGTTTAGGTCCCCATGTAATAGGTGGCGAGCCTATTGCCATTAACCGGGCACTTATAAACCTGCGATAAATACACACATAACTTCGAAAAGCATCGAAAAGTCATTGGTGTGTGCCATGGTAAAACCTGGGATCGAACCCGAGACCTCGTCTCAGCAGTCCATTACCCATACCACTAGGCTACCGAGGCTTCATATCATAATTAATTACATGAAATTCGGCTTATTGCCGGATAATTTCATCAAAACAACAATCACAGACTCACTGAATTTAATCATTGTACAGAACCCGGTTTTGATTTCACAAGTAATAATAATAATAAAAACATTGTTTGGAATTTTTACAAATTTTAAAGTTTTTGATTTTTTAAATTATATGTTGATACTGGTTCCCAAACTAGGCCAAAACCTGTATTTTAGGAAACAGTGCTCTTTCTTGTACTTCTGACATTAGGAAACAGTGAACCTTTTTCTTTTTTTTTTCGTGCCCAAAGTGAACCTCAATCCAAAAAAGTGTTATTAAGATAAGTTTTTAACATTAACTATAATATTAACATAATTAATTGTGATTAAAATGTGGTATTCGTTGCGTATTTATAGGTGTGAGTATGTATGTAGGTTGTCTATTTGTATGTGTGAATGTTGTGTGTATGTTGTATGTATATATATGTTGTGTAAATACACAACATATATATACATATATATATATATAATATAATTCACATATATATATAATTCATATATATATATAATTCACAAAATACACAACAAACACAAATGTGTTTGTTGTGTATTTTGTGAATTTGTATGTGTGTGTGTGTGTGTAGGTCTCGGCACGAAGAGTGAAATTCCGGCTAAGATCGCATTCCTTCTGTTTTGTAGATCGCACAACACATGTCTACTCTTTTAAGGATATTTTTTTTTTTTTTTTTTTTTACGTGCGGAAATCCCTTCGGATACCCCCCGCTGGCCAGCGGGGGTGGTTATGTCGTGTCTCGACTAAAACCGCACTGTGTCCTCCCCAAGTGTCCGTTGCCGGGCACCCCGGGTAAGCCCTCGAAAGGATAACCCCAGGGTTGCCGGCGGACTTTGGCCGCCACCGCGGCCTCGCCTGGTGGGGTCGGGTTTTATCCCGCTTCGGTGAGTTGGCAGGCGTGTGTAGGGCACACACGACACGCCTCCGCCACGGCCTGCTTCTGTAAGGACGGCGAGTCGGCCAACTGCCGTCCTCAGGCCCCGATCATGGAGGTCGGTAGTCTCGGGCGTAGACGAGTCTGCGGCGTCCTCGCCGCAGACTGCGAAACTCGGGGGGCAGGGTTCTCTCCCGCTTCCTCTCCGCCGTCTCTTTCGCGCGCATTACCTGCTCGCAGAAAGAGGCGGCGGCGTGCCACTTGCTCCCGTCGGAGACCACGGCCCTCACCATGGTCTCCAACGAGAGAACGTCCACGCCCAGGACCGCAACGAGATCCCGGCGTTGACTCGCCCACGCAGGGCACTCCACCAACGTGTGGAGCGCCGTGTCTTCGCCAGGATCCTCGCAGTGCTGGCACTGCGGCGTTGTCTCCCGGTGGATGCGCCACAGATACTTACCGAAACACCCGTGTCCGGTAACCATCTGGCACATCCGGTAGGAGAGGTCCCCATGGTCCCTCTCCAACCACTCCTTCATGATCGGTCTCACCGCCGCAATGGTGGATTCCCCCCACCTTGGGTGCTCAAGTCGCACCCTCCATGTCTCCATGAGTTCCTGGCGGAGCAGGGACCGCTGAGCCCTGATTTCTCGGGGCTCCGGCCTATGGCCCCGCTCCAGCACCTCCTTGCGCCACTGGTACAGCAGCGCAAGGGCTCTCGCGTCCAGGTCCCATGGAGGGGTCCCGGCTAGGAGACATGCCGCCTCGACGGAGATCGTGCGATACCCCCTGATGACTCTGACGGCCATCGCTTTTAACGGGCTGTTTAATACAGTCACGTTGCGGGCCGCCAGAGTCTCCGCCCATACTGGGGCCCCGTACAGGGCCATGCTTCGCACGATCCCCAGGTACAGTCTCCTAGTGGGGGCGTTGGGTCCCTTGACGTTGGGCATCAGACGCGATAGCGCGGCCGCAGCCCCCCTCAGTTTCGGGACCAGACTTCGGAGATGAGGTCCGAAGTCCCATCGGCTATCGAGTACGAGCCCAAGGTACTTCATCGTGGGCTCGATGCCGATGCTTACGCCCCCTACGGTTATGCTGGTTCCCGCAGGTGGCCCCCTCCGAGGCCCGTGAAAACACATAGCCTCGGATTTGTGGAGAGCCACCTCGAGTCCCAGCCGCCGTATTCGACCCACGACTTGAGCAACCCCTGCCGTGGCCTTCAGTGCTGCGCTTCGGTACGTTGCTCCCCGCGCCATAACGAGGGTGTCGTCAGCATAGCACACTATGCTGACACCCTCGAGCAGCGTACCGCGCAGCACCCAGTCGTATCCGATGTTCCACAGGAGTGGCCCTAGGACCGACCCCTGCGGAACACCGCACGACACTTCTCGCCGCCCTGGCCCTAGCCAGCTCGGGTAAACTATGGCCCTCTCGGATAGGTATGCCTCGACAATACGGCGGAGGTAAGGAGGCACTCCGTGATACGCGAGCGCCTCCCTAACGCAGCTCCAGGGTAAGGTGTTGAAGGCGTTGGCGATGTCGAGAGACACCGCCACCACCACCCCACCCCGCGAGACTACTTCCTCCGCCAGGCGCCTTACGCGCATGATCGCTTCCACGGTGGTGCGCCCCCGGCGGAAACCAAACTGGTTGTCCGCCAGATCTGGCCCCACGTTCGTGAGATGCTCGACGAGGCGCTCTGCAATAATCCGCTCAAAGAGCTCGCACACCTCGTCGAGCAACACGATCGGCCGGTATCCGGATGACTGGTCCGCCGGCCGCCCCGCCTTCCGGATAAGGACCAGTTTCCCCGTCTTCCAAGCCTTTGGAAACTGGCCCCTTTCGAGGCATGCGCTAAAGAGCGCCACCAGTCGAGGCCCTAGTTCCTCCAGGGCCAGGACCCATGCTCGGCCTGGAATGCCGTCGGGTCCGGGGGCAGTGCATTTCCGGGCTTTAAGCCGGAGCACTGCTACCCCCAGTTCACTTTCCCTGACTTCGGGCACATCGCCCTCGCTATTATCAGCGTCAGGCGCCTGAGGCGGAGCCATACGCGGAGGGACATGTTCCTCCGCTCTCGCTGGGAACAAGGAGCCCAGTATCCCCTCCAGCCGCTCCGGCTCCAACGTGGATCCAGGGGATTCGCGATTGTCGGCGGCAGGTTAGTAGGAGGGGAGACGTTGAACCGAATATACTTATGGTCGGAATCCGTCTCCTCCTCCTCCACCACGCGCCAACCCTGGACGCGGCGGGCGAGAGCAGGGGTCGCGAACGCGACATCCACGACCGAACTGAGCCCCCGCCGCTCCCAGGTGGCGACACTCCCCCGGTTGAGGACCTCTAGACCACGGGTGTTGGCCCAGTCCTCCAGTACTCGCCCCTTGTCATTGGTTTCCCGGGAACCCCAGGCCTGAGACCAGGAGTTGAAGTCTCCCAGGACCAAGACAGGACGAGGACGGCACGCAGCGAGAACAATGTCCAGTTCAGCGAGCCTTAGCTCAAGCTCGTACTGGTCAAGGCTTGGCGAGAAGTAGACGGCCACGACAGCCAAGCCCTCATAGTCCGCCGCGACGCAGCCTCTGCACCTTGCAATGAGTGCAAGGCGCGAGGTGTCCGCGGCGGAACCCCCGAAGACGGTCGCTACGCCGTCCAGGTCCACCGGGCTTCCGGGGTGGACCCAGTACGGCTCAGTGACCACGACCACATTGATAGACCACTCCACAATGCTCTGGTACAGAAGATCCTGAGCACCGGTGCAGTGGTTTATGTTCGCCTGCAGGATGCGGATTGGTGTGTCCATTAATGGACGTCCATCTCCGCATCCCGCCTCGAATGTGGCCGCTCTTGAGCGGCACCCCCGCTCCCCGTTGCGGACGAACGGGGCTTTGGCCTCGAGGCGGCGCAGGTTCTGCTGTCCGCCCGGTGCTCCGCCGCTTTGCCCTCCGCTACGCATTTGTAGCAGCGCGGCGGAGCATCACAAGCACTGGCCTTGTGCCCGGGCTGACTGCAGCGAAAGCACCGATCCCCCACGGTGTCTCCCGCTGTGCACTGCACTCCCACATGCCCCACAGCCAGGCACCTGAAGCACCTGGTCTCGCGGGGCTGCAGGAGTTGCACCCGCACCTTTAGGAAGCCCCCAACGAGGAGGCTCCGTTCGTCCGCAATTTTTTGCGCCGCTGCGACGGGGCAGTTGACGACTGCTGTGCCGTGACCGGCGGAGCTGAAGCGGATTTCTCCAGCTCTCACCTGATCACGGGGGCAGCCGCCCGCCTCCACGACGGCGGAGATGACTTCCTCCGTCGTGGCCGCGTCATCCAGACCCGAAATGCGCAAACCTGCGACTCTTTTAAGGATAGTTAAAACTAATGTAGTACTTTATAAGAAGAACACAAACGGTTTTAACTACTCTATGAAGGTAGTAGTACTGTCTGTCCGATGAACGATAGAGAGAGCACTCTACAAAACCAAATTTAACTGAGCTTATTGATTAGTTGAAGTTCCGTTAATTAATTTATTATATGAAATACGTATACGACAATTATTGAGCTGAGTGAGACGAAGTCGAGCGAAAGCTCCTCATACCAGACTTCAGGATTTTCTTTGTCACAGGTCTCCTCCTAAACTACTAATCCAATCAGAACCAAATTTGGCATGATTAAAGAGGTCAATCAGAGGAAGGTTTATGGATATATTTTGAAAAAAAAATAATGCTACCACAGAGGAATGATCACCGTTAAAAAAATCCAGATGGAATTACATAATAACCGCTCGAGACACTGTGACCAAACTTTACACGCTCAGAAAGCATGTCCAGAGTTTCAAAAAGAATTTTCTAAATCGGACTTGCCACGGAGGAATTATCACTGTTCAAAATTTTCAAAATCTGATTCACGATGTCTCACTCAGCTCAACATTGCAAGCAGCGATTCGCCTTGCAGACCTAGTTAGGTAGTTTCCCCCTTATAATTGTCGTATTAGTATATTAGCGAGAATATGTTAAGGCCTCCATGATTATCCCATTCTCCGACACACTTGTGTCTTTAAGTTATAATTTCCTAAAGTGTTTGTTTTGTAGATTTAAAATTAATTGAGCGAAGCTCTGAAAGATTGAAGCTCTCTCTTAGACGACTCTTGTATTTCTGTTGTTCGCTAACTCCTCTTAAACCACTCGACCGATTTAGATCAAATTTGGCATATATACACAACATATGAGTGTGGAGGTTATAGGCTAGGTAAATCAAAAATTGAAAGTGCCACGGAGGAATAAGCACCAGAAAAAATAATTAAAAATCTGATTTCTCAATAAACAAAAAGCTTCATTCACACGATTGGTATTAAATTAAGTATTTTTTTCATATACACAAGACAAAAAAAGAAAAACGAAAATCGGACCTGCCATTGAGGAATTATCACCGTTAGAAAAAGTCCTGGTGAAATTACTTCGTTCAATTTTTGTAACAGCAGAATGAATTGCAGACCTAGTTAGATAATATTTTTAAAAGGAACAGTCGGCCTGAATCAAGTTAAATTATATTACTATTTAGTAAATTAAATTTTATTATTAGAGGTATTTAACTATTTTTAATGGTCTCTAAGGTAGGTACGTATTTTGTGACAAATAGGATTTTTTTTTTTATATTTGTTCCGTCAATTGACTGCACCCCGCTGGATGGTGAGAAGCTAGGGTGAAGTCCAGAAGATATGGGCCACCATCCCAGATGCTGACGATCCAAAAATGGTAGCCCCTACCTTGACGGCCTCAACCTCATAGCAATTTGCCAGTTTGTACTTTGGAGGCCGGGTTCCGCTCATTGATTTTAATTGGTATGTAGGGTTCTCAAAGAATCAAATAATCAATTTCGTTTATTCATTTTAGGCACATAAAGAGCACATATGAATGTCAAAGTTTTACAATTGCGTTTGTCAAAAATATCAAAAGGATGTAAATAAATCATTTGAGAATGATTCTCTCGCTGGTTCGGTAGTTGGATCTACTGAGAAGAGACCAGCAAGAAACTCAGGTAGATCATCGTTATACTTTCTTATATATTTATTTTTTAATATATAGTTTTGTTATATTTATAATAAATATGTGCGAGAGCAAGAGATTAATTAGGTTTACCATGCATTTTTATCATTGAGATATTCATCTACTTTATAATAACCTATTTTTCTCCGGTAGAGACTGCCGTTTGACCTTCTCACCCTGAGAGAAAAGCCTGTGCCACAGCCTAGTCCTTTATTTAGTAGGTTTCACCTAACAGGTGAAATTAGCTTAGTTATCAAAGGTGTTGGTAGGGCCCTGTGTACTGGCCCTATTATTTTTTTTTTTATACCACTAAGGTGGCAGACAAGCACACGGCCCACCTGATTGGAAGCGGTTACCGCGGCCTATGGACTATGCATCACCAGTGGCGTCACACTCGCGCTGCCGATCCTGTAAAGGAAAGGGGATGGGAAAGGAGTTTGGGAGGGGATGGGAAAAGCGTTTGGGAGGGGATGGGAAAGGAGTTTGGGCTTCGGCACTCTCACTCACCAAACAGAACGCAACAGTTCAAATACTGTTACTTGGCGTTGATATTCTGTGAGAGGGTGGTGCTTCTCCGGTCGAGTCGGCCCATTCATGCAACGGCCTAAATGACTGTTGCTTGACTCTACCGCCTACAACACGTTTAAGTCAACGACGTCATTAAAATAGATTATTATGATTCATTAATAGTCAGTACTAAAAACTAAACAAAACATATTCTCTTTCAATTTATAAGCAGAATTTTAGGGCATAAATTTGAAGTTGTGCCTGTTTCTCGTATAACGGCTACGCTCCAGGGAAATCTAGGGTCGAAATGAACCATTTCACACTCTACGAGTATATCAGGTAATGTGAGTTTGATGAGCTCGCACGTTACGTGTACTGTGCGTGCGAGAATTATTGTGACGTGTGTACATTTGATTTACGTCCCGGGGGGCCTTAATTATTAGTCGTATTATTATCCAAGTTTATTGTTTAGATGTTGAATAATAGCGTTACTCATTGGGAATACTTACCTATCACACCACCACCACAGAACTAATAACTGTGTAACATTGATTGTTAAATTTGTAACAGGGATAGTGATTTTAAGTTATTAGAAGTTAATTAAAGGTTTGATATGAGGTTATAGTAAATTAAACATGAGAATAGTTTTACCTTTCATATATTAAAAGTGTTATCAATTATAAGTGGTCTCAGGGGTGAGTACGCACAGATTAAATTAAAATATTTAAAGTCTGAAGAAGAAGGTGAAAGAAGGAGATGCAAGGACGACCCGCGGCAGCCAGGAATCTGCACTTAGCTTGGGTCCCCGCCCGGCGTGTCGCGCTAGCACCAACCGCTGCGTGACTCGCTCGGCGGTTCTGAAAAGAGAAGGCAAAGCTTTCAGTATGTGAAGACATACTGCTAGTGCAGGCCGGGCATACCGAAGGCGTAAGAAAGGTGACAAGCTTCCCCAGGCACGTGATGCTTATGGTCATTATTGCAAAAGCAGGCAGGTGACAGCCTTTGCAAGCAGCAGGAACAGATGCACAGAAACATAGATAACAAGGAAGGATAGTTCACCATGCGGTCATTGACCGCGTGGCCCGCAAAGGTTATTGTCCTTTTGACAAGCGTGAAGAGGGAAAGCATGCCTTGCGTATAAGCTACACAATTAAAACAAATAGATACTGCTCACGTAAAAAGCAGCATCCCAATTAGAAAACTTTGCCACGACTATAGAGGTGTAGTGTGGCATGATAACATTCTATATAATTCCGATACATGGATGAATGTTGGCAAGCCTCGTTCACGTAAAAAACGAGGCGATGCCTGGAGTAGCTTAGCATAGCAGTGGGAACCTGACGTGGCACCATTGGTGAAGATGAAGAGGCCACGGGGAATATCCCTGGTGGGCCATTGGTACCACGTCACCCTCCAACACTAATGAGCACTCTGTAATAAAAATGATTAGCACACATAATGTATAAATTGTAAAATTCTCACCAACGGCTCAGTACCAGAGCTAGAATGTGCTTGTGGAAGAGATGCAGAAAATTAGGGCTCGTAAAACCGCTGCACTGTCATTTATAACGTTGGCTGAAAGAAGCGACTTGGTGGGAGTTCATAGATAATATGCCACAGCCGATAGAGTTGACCACAGCTAACCCTAGACAGAGTCGATGAAAGAATACAGATAATATTAGTAGACTATGAATCGATATCAACTAAGGAATCGACTACATATTCCACCAATATCCTTAAAAGAACAATGTGCATTGTTACAACTGGTGGTAGAAAGTTGATGACACAAATTTGTCACAAAATACGGCCGGGTAGGGGTACCACCGTGCACTATTGCGAAAAACCCTCCATAGTAATCCAATTTCGGTTTGATTGCGTTCAGGGGTCAGCAAGTGCATAGTCGGGCAGGGGGATTGTGGTCGCAGCACTAGTGGGACCGGTGGGTGTCACGCGGTGCTACGACGACAATCCTCTTCTGATGAGGCCGTAAAGCTGAGTGCCACCATTGTTAACATGGTACGTGTATGTAATGGTGACCCTCTTTCCTGAGACTTTACCTTCAGCTTACCATCAGGCGAGGTGAAGTCAAATTGACGTGTCATAAATATAAAAAAATAAAATAAAAAAAGGTATAGAAACGTGATGAGCGATAGAAGTGAGAAGAAGTTAAATTAACAAAAGATAATTAAAAGATTGAGTGAATAACAAAACATGTATTTCATTGTTAAAGCATGGGATGCTTTCAACAATCATCACTGAGCACCATCAATGTTTTGTTATCACTTTATTTTTTAAGTGTTTTTTTTATAATTTTAAAGCGGCGATAGCTCAGTGGCATACGTAACGGACTGCCGAGGTCTCGAGTTCGATCCCCAGTCGCCCCGGGCACCTCTGACTTTTCGTAGTTATGTGTGTTTTAAAAATGTTAATTATCGCTCGCCTAGCAATGTGCCCGGTAGATGGCAATAGGCTGGCCCCATATTACATTGGGACCTAAACATAACTGGTGAATCGGGGGTGTGTAATACACCTCTGCCTACCCCTTCGGGGATAAAGGCGTGAAGTTATGTTATATGTTATGTTTAAATATTTATTCACGTTCCTTCAATAAATTTTGGCCTCACAAATATTATCTAACCAGCTCTTACACCTCCTACATTTGGAGTATGTAGCTTAAACCTCCATGACAACGCATCTTAACTAAGTAAGTAAAGTACTTACTATGTGTATTATAATCTCTAGTGGTCCAGGGTGTAGATAAGCACGCACGCTGACATCACATCTCATCTCCTTGAAGACTTGCACGCGTGGCCGGATTTTATCACAGTAGCTTAGGGATAGTGTAGAAGATTTTCTACAACGTTTTTGATATTTATACATCTATGTAAAAAAGATTCAAAGTATGAAGTAGAGGGCTTTAGGAGTAGAATTAGGCCCAAGAAAAGATTTTAAGGAATGCATGAAAGAGGATGTGGCAAGTAAGGGCGATGACATCTGACAGCAATGAATGGAGGAGAATGACATATTGCACCCATCCCAAATAATTGGGACAAGGGCAGGTAGGTGATACAGACATCTAAGTGGACGACAAATTTCTGCTGACAGTAAGGTAGTTGACTGTCAAGGCAAATCAGTTTCTTTTTCATTCTACGTCAAAATGGTAAGTTCTATAGAAAACTGTATGTAATAATGAGGTATGACGTCGTCCTTTGTTATTGTCACATGATCTACTATTAGTCGATGATCTTGATCAATGGCAGCGATAAGATGAAAGGGGAGGCAGCTGACCAAACACTCACGAGGGAATATGAGACTCGTCATCGAAGTAATAGCAGGATATTGCAGACTAAACAGCCACCCAACAGTGATTGGAGTGAAGACTGACCCCAATTGCCCGGAGTGCATGGAGACAGAAGAAACCAGTTTCCACCCGCTGGCCTAATGTCTCATGTACTGGTGTAGAAATGGTGTAGTAGGTGATAGAAATTTGATGACACAAATTTGTCACAAATTTCGGCCGATAACCGCCCCCGCTGACCGGCGGGGGGGTATCCGAAGGGATTTCCGCACGAAAAAAAAAGAAAAAAAAAAAAAAAGGTACCACCGTGCACGATTGCGAAAAACCCTTCATAGTAATCCAATTTCGGTTTGATTGCGTTCAGGGGTCAGCAAGTGCATAGCCGGGCAGGGGGATTGTATTATAGTGGGACCGGTGGGTGTCACGCGGTGCTGCGACGACAATCCTCTTCTGATGAGGCCGTCAAGCTGAGTGCCACCATTGTTAACATGGTACGTGTATGTAATGTGGACCCTCTTTCCTGAGACTTTACCATCAGCTTACCATCAGGCGAGGTAAAGTCAAATTGACGTGTCCTAAATATAAAAAAAAAAAAACTCACTAATTTGATGGGAACTTCTGGGATTGGAACACAATACCTTGGACATGGAGGAGTTGAAGGATCTGAAGGGGGAACAGATCGCTATATTCTGCCAGGACATAAAAAGGCTTGAAGGGGCGCTTTGAAAGCTGTATTAACCACGCTCTCCGCAACGGGAGGGTTGGGGAAATGGATAAAGTGACTTCTGGCATCCCGGTCTTTTATTAAATAAGCTGTTTCATTTATCTGAAATAATTAATTTTAACAATAGGAAACTACGATAGCGGTTTTGGTATTTTAGGCTGCATTTGTATAAAGTCAGTAACGCAGCAGTCTGTGTAACGATTTTTCAAATATATAACCAATATATCTTTCGTAAACACTTAAAAGCAATAAAAAGCTCGTATCTGTGTGCAAATAGCTGTCGTTCGGTTGAATGAGGTGTCACTTGTGACGATGACAAATTGGCTCGTTTCTAATTCATAAGAGATGGCTTACAAAGTACACGAGCAAGTAATATCAACTTCTGGAATATATTAACCCCGATAGCTAAAAATCTCGTAAAGTCGCCACAGTTGCTTGCAAGAAAGCATTAGGGTGCCTAAGAGCACCATCATGTGAAAGTGGAATCATTTAATTATGCCGTTTTTTTAATTTTCGTTAAACTATACTGATAAAAAATCGAAGTCTCTATTTCTAATATTAAAAGAACAGCTTTTTAATGAATGCATATAAATGTATAAACGATATCTTTTTTTTTTTTTTTCGTTTATTAAGTTAAGTTAAGGGATAGGGCTGGTCCCCTAACCACCAAAAGGTTGAAAAAACCTAACAAAATAAATTGGTATTATAATTTCCTTGAACTATTCCGAGGAACGCATATAGCTCCTTAGCCATACTATCAGAATACTATATCTAGCTATAGGTACCTGGAGACGCCAGTACGTACCTCGTATGAGAAGCCGGTCACCTCCAGTTTTGCGTAGCGAAAGTACAGCACTTATCGCACTAAATGGGTCACATGCACTTCAGGGATTGTATTAATGTCTATATCACGTAAAGTATTTTTGGTAATCGCTTGTACCGATATATAGCGAATTTTCGCTGCGTACGATGGCGGCTTCGATGGGAGACTGGCGTGCCGCGTGTGGGGTGGTAGGGAAACGGAAAAGGGAACAATGTTGCCATATGTATATGGTGCGTTTAGTTACGGAGAATGCGTGTGAGTTTTATGTTTTAAATTATAGTGAAAAATGAGTTGTGTAAATATATTAACAATAATGGCGCAGCCAACTTCGGGGGGCTTAGAGGTTTCCTCTATATTGCGGTAATTAATTGATCTTAAATTTAAGCAGTAAATTATGAACTAAGAAAATAGTATAAATTATTTTAAATGGGATGCAATTATTGTGTTGGTAACGGGCAGAGCCGAGTTACGGGGCGTACATAATCCCCGGACGGGGTCTTAACTTTGACTACGCGGATTATGTTATCCTTGCCCGGAAACACCTCTGTGACAACAGCAAGAGTCCAAAACAAGGGATGCGAATTATCATCTTTGATTATGACTACTGTTCCCACCCTCACAGGTTTAGAAGGTGAGTTCCATTTCTCTCGTTGCTGGAGTGAAGTAAGATACTCCATACTCCAGCGTTTCCAATAACTTTGAATTATTTTATTCAAGAGTTGATATCGGGTGAGACTATTGTCTGAAAGAGTCAGATCAATAGTTTCAGCGGGTAAATATTTTAAGGGAGTTACATTTAAAAAATGACTAGGCGTCAATGCGGACGGATCAGAAGGATCCGACGAAAGAACACAAATGGGACGGCTGTTCAACAGGCCTTCAATTTGTACTAAAACAGTATTAAATTCTTCATAAGTGAGTATTTGAGTTCCGATAGCTTTGAATAAATGATTTTTAACAGACCTGACGTTAGTCTCACTCAAACCATTGAAATGAGGACCATAAGGTGGACTATGAAGAAATTGAATTTTATATTGAATGAGGTAATGAATCAGATCGTTTTTATAATTAGCGGACTGTATAAGAGAGTAAATTTCATTTAATTTGCGTTTAGCACCTATGAAGTTAGTACCTCCATCGCTGTAGAGGATTGAGACAGGACCCCTGCGTGAAATAAACCGTTTGAAGGCAGCGAGAAATAAATCCGTACTTAGATCAGAGACTAATTCTAAGTGAAGCGCTTTAGTTGTGAGACAAACAAATAAGCAAATGTAAGCCTTATGGCTTTTCACTCCGCGATGGCGTATATGAGTTATATAAAAGGGACCTGCGTAATCTACAGCAGTGTGTACGAAAGATTTTACTTGAGAAACTCTGATGGCGGGGAGATCGCCCATAGGCGGACTCGTAGCGCGAGGCTTACGTTTAAAACATGAGTTACACTTATGTACTCTCTGACGAATTAGATTTCTAGCAGAGAGAATCCAATATTTTTGACGCGTTAGTGACAACACCAAACCGGGGCCGGTGTGTAAATTGGAAGTATGATAATGGTCAACTAAAAGTGAAACTATACGACCTTTAGATGATAACAATATTGGATGTTTTTTATTGAAATCTAATTGAGAATGTGTAAGCCTCCCGCCTACCCTGAGTAGACCTAGTCTATCAAGAAAAGGGTTGAGTTTTAAAATGGCTTGAGTCGGACATAATTTATTATTCTTAAGTGCGTTTATTTCCTGGGAAAAGTACTTAGATTGTACATAGCGAAGTGCGTAATATTCTGCGTATTCTAAATCCTCTGTAGTTAAAGAGTTATGCGTTTTGAGTATTTTTGAGAAGCGGAGTACATACACCAGAGAACGAATAAATTTAGTCCATGTGGAGCAGCGTTCTGCGAGATCATGTATGGGATGGGGCGAGTCCATCGTAGCTATAGAACGTACATGGAGAGAATTGGTTTTCGCTTCCTGTAACTCCGAATTCTCATTGTGATTAATTTTAAAGTTTTTTACAGGCCAGGTATTTATAGGAGTGGACAACCACTGCGGACCATGAAACCAAAGAGAGTTATTAATTAATCCTTTTGGAGTTACAGGGCGTGATACGATATCAGCGGGGTTTTCTACACCACGAACGTGATACCAATGAGAAGCAGATAAATATTCATTTATCTGCGCGATGCGATTAGCTACGAAGGTATGAAATTTATGTGCGGGAGAGTGAATCCAGGTAAGAGTTACCGTGGAATCAGAGAATGCGTATGTTTGATTTATATTACAGCGTTTAATAAAAACAGAGCGTACTGAGTCAATTAACTTTGCGAGTAGAACAGCAGCGCATAGTTCTAAGCGAGCGAGAGTTTTATTAGGATTCGAAACCTTAGATTTTGCAGTGAGTAATTTTACAGAGTGAGCGGTTGCGTTTTCAGCTGTTTCAATTCGAACATAGATGGCAGCTCCATAACATTGTTGGCTGGCATCCGCGAATCCTATCAATGTTATTCTATTAGAAGAGGTTATTCCGATGTGACGTGGAATTTTTATTTCTGACAAACGCTGCAACTCCTTATGGAATTGATTCCATTTGGAAAGAATACAGTCAGGTACCTCATCATCCCAATCGAGCTGTAATTTCCAGCAGTCTTGAATGAGTAGCTTCATATAAGCGATGACTGGACTAATGAGACCTAACGGGTCGAATAATCGGGCCGTTACAGAAAGAAGCGAGCGTTTGGTACAATTTGTTGGACAATCAATATTTAAATTGAACTGAAAATTATCATCGGTAGGCTGCCATTGCATACCTACGATTTTTGTATCTGCGTTAGGGTCATCATCGAATTTAACCGCGAGAGAACTTTTATAGGCGGATGGAATGCGCGACAATAGTTGTCTATCATTTGAAATCCATTTAACTAAATTAAAACCTCCAGACTGAAACATAGCGACCATTTCTTTGTAGGTATTTTCAGCTGTAGTTATCTCATCTACGGAACTAACATAGTCATCGACATACATATGATGTTCAGCTTCATAAGCGGCGAGTGGGTATGCCTCGCGACTGTCGGCGGCGAGTTGACGCACGACACGCATAGCGAGGTAAGGTGAGCTAGACACGCCAAAACATACTGTATTAAATTGATAGGTATCAATAGGCGACTGGGAATCGAACCTAAACAAAATGCGTTGATATGAGTGGTGATCTTGAGTAAGTTTTACTTGAAAATACATTTTTTCAATGTCTGCTGTTATCGCGATTGAGAACATACGGAGATTAAGGAGTAAGTGAAAAATATTATTTTGTAGAACTGGGCCTACGTAAAGTAGGTCATTAAGTGATTTGCCTGATGTGGTTTTACTTCCAGCATCCAGAACTACGCGCGTCTTCGTCGTTTCTTTTTCAGGACGATAGACGGCGCGATGCGGCATGTAATAAACTTGCGTATCTTGAAAGTTGTTTGAAACTTTAGAAAGAAATCCTTGATCAATGTATGTTTGAATAATTGCGTTATAGTCGGTGCGTAAGTCAGATGAATTGAGTTTGTTTTCTAAGCTTAAGAAGCGGCGCTTAGCTACTGAGTAAGAGTGTCCCAATTCGGTGGGTGAGTGCTTGAAAGGAAGAGCAACCGTGTATCTACCGGTGGCATCGCGTGAGTAAGTAGATTGAAATATTTTTTCACATATTTCATCATCTGGACTAGAGTGTGTTTTATCTGGGACGTTTTCTATTTCCCAAAAGCGTTGCGTTAATTGATCAAGTGAGAGAGTGTGAGTTTGACAAAAAAAAGTCTTATTATTAGAGTTGAGTGAGCGAGTAGTGTGTGTGAATGACGCGGTCTCTTCCTGGCTGTGAGGAAGAGCCTTAGTGGTTCGCGAGGGTAACATACATTGGGCCTTGCCCATAGCGACATATCCGAGAGTAGTTTGTATACCTACTACCGAAGAGTGTGGCGAATTCACTTTGTGTGATCTGAGTAAAAGCGGGAATAACTCGCTGCCTATCAAACAATCAACTTCACCAGGCGCGTAGTAATGGTCATCAGCCATAGGTAAACTTTGCAAATGAGTTAAATGTGTATTATCAATTTCAACATTAGGTAAAAAGTCTGTTGGGGTGCTTGGTTGGGGACCTCCACGCGGTGCACCCTGGGCAACGGAGGCGGCAGCGCCTCTCTCCTAGGATGGGAGAGACGCTGCCGCCTACGGCCAACTCCGACCGAGGCGAGGACGGCCCTGTTGAGGGCTGTTCGGAAGCTTTCCACGTGTCCCTCTGATTAGCAGAGGGCACAGTGGAGAGCAAGTAAGAGGGCCATCTCGAAACCGGAGATGGCCCAAGGTCAGTCGGGGTGCGAGGGATATGCTCTATGGGTAACCTTACACCCCGGCGTCTTAAGACCCGAGACGGCGTGCGGTTTTAGTCGGTGCAAGCCCGACATAACCGCCCCCGCTGGAGACCCCCCGCTCTCCAGCGGGGGCGGTATCCGAAGGGATTTCCGCACGAAAAAAAAAAAAAAAAAAAAAAAAAAAAAAAAAAAAAAGGTAAAAAGTCTGTTATTGTATCTATAACGCGAGCACTGACTGAATAGCCACAACGAGAATCGAACCGAGAATACATTTTGAATTGCGTAATTCCGAGGGAATGATTTTTAAGTTGGCCTATACCTGTGATAACAGAAGGCGCGTGAGTTATTTTTAAATTTAAGCGTTCACAACAAGCCTTAGTAACGAAGTTACTCATTGAACCTGTGTCCAAAAATAAACGCATTCGATTCGGTTTATTATGTTTATTATACACAATAACAGACGCAGTCGGTAACAATACTGTAGTATTATTAGTCGAAATACGCGCGGGAACGGTGACTGACAACGCAAAGTTACTATTATCATTATTTGAATTTACGCGCGCAGCGGAAGGCGGCGCCGGCGGCGAGTGTGATAACGTTGAGTCTGCGAGCGAGCGCGAGTGAGACGAACAGCTGGCACCGGGCGCGGGCGGCTCGATGTTGTTGCATTTACTGCACTCAGATGAGCGCGGCCAACGAGATATATTTGTATTTGTATTATTGTTACTTTCGTAATGCAATAATGAGTGATGTTTACGATTGCATGTAGAACACCTTTTTGATGATTTACACATGTTTACATGATGAAACCCTAGGCAATTTACGCAGTAGGCATGTTGACGAACAGTGTCATTACGGGCCTTAACATTTTGCTTAAAAAAAATGTCGCACTTGAACAACGGATGAGCGTGACCATTACAAACTTTGCAAGTTTGAGAACTAATGTCAGAACCGTTCGTCTGAGTGTAAAATGTTTTAGGTTTATTTACTTGCGATGTAGGTTTACTTGGAGTACGAGTATTATTATTAGATTGTGAGCGGGAAGGTGCGTGTACAAGTTGAAGTTTACTTTGTTCAGAGAGGAATTGTTTGAGATCTTTAAATGTTGGAATGCTTATGTGTCTATGAGACTGTTCGAAGAGATCTAGCATAGACTTATCCAGCTTATTTAAAGCAATATAAGTTATAATGAAATCTGACAAGTTATCTAACTTCAAGCGTTGTAACGCAGCCTCGGCAGAACAAAAATTTTCAATGAGGTTCTCAGGTGATTGTCCTGGTTTCTGCTTTAACATCTGTTCTAGATAACCAGATGCTTGTACCCTGATATCATGGTATTTATCGAGAAGAGCTTGCCATATGATATCATAATTTTGTGCGATGGCAGAAATTCCAGAACAAACATTGAGTGCTGTGCCTGAGATACAGCCGACTAAATACTGTACTTTTTCGGCTTTAGTGAGGCGAGTATTTGTGTGTATAACACTACAATAATTTTCATAAAATAATGGCCATTTACTGGGAGTACCATCGAAACCTGTGAGTTTGAGAGGGGGCAACTGAACATTAATATTGTCATTTTTCTTATTTTGCTCAAGTTCTTGTCGCAGAGATGCTTCCGTCTGCTTTATGTAACAATATAATTCATCGAAGGTATTGAGAGTACTAAAACTTGGTTGTACCAGTGGTTTTTGTTTTAATTTCTCGATACACAGTCTATCGACGGTTTCAATGTAATCCGATCGAGTTTTGTCAATGGATTGAACCCTAGCGAGGAACTGCATACGCATCACATCGTCGGATACCTTTAACCCGAGGTTATACACTTCTTGAATGATGTGAAACAAGTTCTGTTGTTTATATTCAAGAAAACTTATCATGACATCGTTGTCGCTTGCAGCACTTGCGCTGATTTTATCATCATTACCTCCCATAGTGGTATATATGTATGTAAACAGTTATGTAGAATGTGAGAAATTTAGTTAGTTTAGTTTAGTTAGTTGATACGTAAGTAAATAACTTCGAATATTAGGTAGATATAATATTCAAGCGACGAACGAGCGGAACCTGAACGAGTGCATAAAAAAGATGGCGCGCGATGAGAATAAAAATGTAGGTAGATATTTTGCGTTAAATGGCGAAATATTAATGTTAACCAGATTATATGCCCTAATAGTAAAATATAGGCATAGTATTAGTGTATTATGATAATTTACTTTGAAATAACAAACTATATATGCGATGAGAATAAATAAAGTGCGAATGTAATGCGGTGCGTTTGCGTGGTAATAAATAATTTGCGTAAATAATACGATAATGCGTGAGTAAATAATATGAGTGAGTAAAATGTAATGAGAGGAGAGATAAATAAATGAGGATTGCGAGGATTACTTGGGAATCCGGGGACGAAGGAACCACACTTGGAGACGCCAGTACGTACCTCGTATGAGAAGCCGGTCACCTCCAGTTTTGCGTAGCGAAAGTACAGCACTTATCGCACTAAATGGGTCACATGCACTTCAGGGATTGTATTAATGTCTATATCACGTAAAGTATTTTTGGTAATCGCTTGTACCGATATATAGCGAATTTTCGCTGCGTACGATGGCGGCTTCGATGGGAGACTGGCGTGCCGCGTGTGGGGTGGTAGGGAAACGGAAAAGGGAACAATGTTGCCATATGTATATGGTGCGTTTAGTTACGGAGAATGCGTGTGAGTTTTATGTTTTAAATTATAGTGAAAAATGAGTTGTGTAAATATATTAACAATAATGGCGCAGCCAGTACCTATTATTTTTTTTCGCGTACGGATATCCCTTCGGGTACCCCCCCGCCGGCCAGCGGGTGCGGTTATGACGGGTTTGAACCGACTAAAACCGCACGCCGTCTCGGGTCTTTCGAGATGGCCCCCTCGGGTTTGAAAACCACGGTGTCCCCGTCTTGCCCCGGTTTGGGGGAGGGGCGCTAGTCGCCCCACCGTCCCGGCCTGCTTCTGCTGGGGTGACAGACGGCCTCAATAACAAAAAAGCAGTTTTTAAATTTTGTGTCTGTTTATTCCGCGTATTCTCCGAAAAAGCTGGGGCAATTTTGATGGGATTTTTACTGCATGTGTTATAGGCGTAGGTTAGGCAGCATTTATTATAGAAAAAGTATAAGGGTTTTATTATTGACGATTATGTGATAGGATTTTGTAATTTTTAATATATGTTATTAAAATCTTATCCCTAAAAACTCCCCAATAAGATTTTTTTTTATTTTAGGGGTAAAACCTCACAGAGTTGGCATCACTGACGCGAGCTAGCGTGGGTACGGAAGACCTTGTATAGAACTCACGTGCAGAAGTTTGACTCTTTGAATACGAGAATTAATAGCGACTCTCGTAACTTTGAAATATACTGCTAACTAGGTCGGCAACCAATGCGTGATCAATATGAATAGCTCCTGTTTTCTACTCGCATAAAACACTTTTTTCTGTGTAGGTCTGTGTCTTTTTTTTACCTTATTTTTCTTTCCGCGAGAAACTTCTATTAGAAAATCTAAAAAACATAAATAAAATCAGTAAAGTCATTTTCAAGTTACGGTGAGACCAAGGAAAACAAAATTAACCGACATCAAAAGTAGGAGGTTCTATGTTTGTCAAATTTTTAACATTCCACTTCGGCCCACTAGTGGGGACGCAATTAAAATTGGGTTGATCGGATTTAGTTTTCAAAGATGTTTATATTTTCGACGAGCAAAAGTTGTCATGATGCGGTAAAATAGTACAGCAAATATCGACTCTAACGAAGTGAAAATTGAGTTCAAATATAGCTAGACTGGAAAAAGAGAATATCTATAACGGGACTCGAACCCGCGACCAGTCCCTTACAGGGGGAATGAACTAATTAACTAACGCCAACGGCGTGTTCAATAAAGAATATCCTTCTATTCTGCTATTCTCTTCTTCTATTCTCTTCTTCCATTTTCCTTTTTTTGGAATCTCATGGTTTTATGCAGGGGCGTGATTCAATTGTTATTGTTAAATTACACTTTCGATTTTTTTAAATAAACCTTTATATATCAACTCGCAACACAGTTGTCTGAAATTTATCCAAAATGCTCCATCTCTATTTAATTACATTTGAATTATTCAAGGTCTTCATTAGTCAGTTTATAACAACATCACAAAGCGTTGAACCAAAGTGAAAAATTAATGAGAAGAACATTGTTTCTGTGTAACATTCGTCAAGTTCAGAACTTTAATAGTGAACTGTCCTTTGTTTCAGACCTTTGGAGACCCGAGCCTTTGAAGACAACACTCAAAATGTACTTACGATGAAAATAATGAAGACCTGAACGAATAATAATGACAAACGTAAAACTAAAACTCATGTTTTTTCTCCTGAATTCATTACTGACAGCTGACATTGTTCACGCTCGTCCATACTCCAACTCAAATGCGACAGATAGTTTAATAAAATATGCTAATAACAATAATTTTAGCTTACCTATCAATCCTAACTCTGATACACTTGTCGTTGCTACTGACGAAGAAACAAGAGCAACTGACAAAAGTTCAAAAACTGACATGCGAGCTATGGTTAACGCTGAACAAAACCGAGATGAAGCATTCTCACAAAAAACTATAAAAGAACAAAAAAGCGTTCCAAAAATCCCAAGCTCTGATACAGACTCTATAGAAAAACCGTTAAACATATCAAGTAGTCTGTTAGAAGATATAATAAACTCAGAAACAGACAGAGAAGACACGATAACAGATATACTCTTCAGACCTGAGTCTGAGTTCGCAGAAGATATGCCTCGATTTGAGTTTTTAATCGCAGCGAAAATAAATGGGAGTGACTTTGGTAATAGGAATGTTAGTGAGAGTGATAGGGACAGAAATAGTAGTGATGTGTTAAAAAAGGTGGACTATGTGGAGCTGGTGGAGGTGGACAAGCCTTCGAAGGAAAATAGGAGCGCGTACATGATGAATATCACTGGGCATGAAGTAGACAATGATTTGGCACCAGATACAAGTGAGTATGCTCATATAAACTAGAAGAATTATTCTTTTTACTTGTAAAGTATAAGAAGGTATACAAAAACTTCGGAGTCAAACTGGTTTGAAGTTGAGTTCAACTTCAAACCAGTTCACTTGAGCTGCTGTTGATTGTGATGATTGAGGGATAAGGCTCTACTACAGGATTTTCTTTCGGGGTTAGGGGGTCAGATGGCAGTAGCTCGCTAGTAGTCAAATCAAAAGGAGAATTAATAAGCAGATCCCGGGCTCTGTGTAAAAAAGAAGGTTGCAAGCGACATCGGAAGTTCAAAGCTAGAAGTTCTAACCTCTATATGAGTGTGGAACCTAAGATAGAAACACGCTTGTACGATACGACTACATACAGAAAGCACAGCTAATAGAAATCTCTATTCCTAGACGGCATTTTTGCCGAAAATTTTGTTGATAGAAAACATTGTTTGTACACATCTCGGTACATAGGAAGCACTGTACACAGAGATCTCTCTTCATAGATAGCACTTCTTCACTTCTGTATGTAATCGTATCGTACAAGCGTGGTTCCATCTTAGGTTCCACACCGCCTCTATATACACTTTACTGAAAAGCTATTTTCTTATCAACTCTCATTGTCGCTTACACCTTTCAACCGTTGGTACATGTTCATCATATTGACCACATCAGGTGCCTGCCAGTTCACCCCAATTTCAACAGATCAATAAATCTGTAATCATGATGGTGTCAAAATTTACCGAACTGGAACACTGCACAGGACGGTGTTAACTTAGGAACAACGCTTGAACTTGAATATGTACATACTCTATTATAGGGTATGTACATTTTATACACCATTAGATGTTGTCTAAGGCTCCACCCGCTTGGAATGCCAATCCCGTTCCCACAACTCATAGGAACCTAGTCTCGGGATAAAAAGTGTGCCTATACCAGACTATAATCTATTGATGTGCCAAAGGGCATTTCTACGCATCCATTCAAATTCGTTCAGCCTTTGTGGCCTGATTGAGTAACAAACACCCATTCGATAAACTTAGCTTTTGATTTTATATTACTAGTAAGACTTCTTCTGAGTAATTTTCTGTACATCCAGTTTCCCAAAGTTACTAAATTATGGTATATAATCACTTATTATGACTGTTTGAGCTTGGTTTCATCGTTGTTTTTTTACAAAGTAGCGGGCTCGTTGTAAATTTCGTGATTGTGCGTGACCGCTGTTGTTCAGAGCAAATTTGCATTCAGTTCCCGTGGGGCGCCACGCCCTTGAATAGGACTTATGTAGGTATCTAGAGAGTCGTACTTATAAGTGTAAGGAAATCACATTGATTTAGAATTTTTTATCTGGAAACAGCGTATTCTAAAAACTTTTGAATTTTAATAAGTAGATATAAAAATTGACTGACTTGACACGATAAAAATAGAGAAGACCAATGAGACGGCTCTTGTTAACTGACTACAGTTGTATATACGACTACTTCCCATAAAAGTTTGAAAACTGTATCAATCAACTCCAAGCATCGGTGGCTCGATAACCTACTGTGCGGCAATTAGTTTGTGGTCTAGACCCTCAATATAAAAATAATATTGTTTTATTTTTCTCCCATACTAAGTATCACAAATTACAATTAAAGTACATTCAAGAAGGTATTGGGAGACTGAGTTCCAAGCTAGGTAAGAAACTGTGATTTGCATAATCTTACATTAAGGCTTACATTCCACAGAAAAGTCATACTAAGTCAGAGCAAAAAGGAACATACAGAATAGGCAAACAAAAACAAACAAAAAATTGAGAGAAAAACCACACGTTGTCCTTCCTAATTGTCCCTTAAAGGGATAACCCCAGGGTTACCACCGGACTTTGGCCCTCACCGCTGCCTCGCTATTGAGGTCAGGTTTGATCACGCGTCGGTGAGTTGGTAAGCGTGTGTAGGACATACACGACACACCTTCGTCTTGACCTGCTTCTGTAAGGACGGCGAGTCGGCCGACTGTCGTCTCCAGGCCGGTAGTCCTGGGCGTAGACAAGTCTGCGTTGCCTTAGCCCCAAGCTATTGCACTCAAGGGGCAGGGTTCTCTACCATTCCCTCTCCGCCGCCTCTTTCAGAGTTTATTAACTTCAAAATAAGCGTCTCCTACCGGTGCGTCCAGCATGTTATTATCAAAGATGCCTCCCGTGGACACTGACGGTCGGACGGACTAACAGTTAATTTAGTTTCTCAATCCAATTTTGTATCGAACCTTCAGTGGACAAGGCCAATTTGCACTTGACTGGTTTTAAAAATTATAGAACTGTGTTGTCTAAGTTTTGCTTTTCAATTTCGGAAATTAACTATTATTTCTTTCCAGTAAGAATTTATTGGCTTTTCACGTGTTTCCTTTGAAGTTTGATTTTATTTGAACAAAAGAATCTAAAAAGTGAGCCTTTTAGCAATAGGGTACTCAATACTGAGAAAAAATGTAAAAATGTGTATTGTCGGTAACTATTTCCATATTCTAATAGGAGCACTGAGCGATATGATATAATGAGAATGACATAAAAATTAAAAAAAGATTTTGGAGTAGAAATTCGAAAAGTTGCTAAATGCAGGGTAATTAGGTTGTCATATATCGTTTTTTTTTGTCTGGCAATTCAGATGTTTCCGTTAAACATGTTATGTTTCTTTTGAAGTTTGTTTCGTATTTGAACAAAATTATTTCAAAAGGTCATGATAAATGCCATGAAATACATGTAAAGGTAGGTCATGGTTATATTATTTTTGTTTACGTTGCCCTATGGGAATAATTTAATGAGGGCAATATAAATATGGAATGTTCATGTCAAAAATAAGTAAATTATTTCTGTTGTAAAGTGAGAACAACCTTCTATAGTTTTAACAATGGAGTCAATGGTGATAATCTCATCGTCAACATTGATTTATCATTACAGTTAGCACTACTACACTTAGCACTATCATTACAGTTTATTATGGACCTAATGAGATAGCGTGGCTAAGTTATTGCAATATATTTTATGCACATGCAACAATAAACTTAACAAACACAAAATCTAACGGACATAAACATGTTAATGCTAGAATATTATGAACCGATTACAGTAAATAAATCAATATTCTAGGATAATCTACACAGCGCTATCTAGTAAGCATAATATTAAATAACAATACAAAACATAAGTAACTTCATACAGATAAATTAGAAAATTCAACGTCCAGGACTGTACTTGAACTCGTTACAATCCCTTCCTAAGGGAAATACCTGACCAACTGAGCTACCTGGACCTACAGTATTTCATCTAGAGCGTAATTAACAAAGAAAATTATATCAGCAACGTAAATGCAGACGTTGTGAATTCATACGAAAATTACAAAGACTTTCTTTCCCGTATTTTTCATTGGCTACACAAATTAATTGCGTCTGATTATCGATTAATTCTCTAGCTGTATAATTTGTAGTTAAGGCACGTACAATCAATGCTTGTAATTGAACATCGTCGGGATTTTCAACGTAGAGAAAAGTTGGACCCAGTTTGGGCGCCAGTGGTCCCACGTTTGGGTGCCAATTGGACGAATGCCCGGGTAAAGAAAATTACTTATTTCAAGCAAGTGTTCTTTTAACGTTGAATTCGACGAATTTCAGGAGTCATTTTTTATTTACTTAGGTGTTAGGGATGCTTTTGATTATGGATTTTAACATAAAATGGAACTAATAAAATGGTCCTTTATTTGGAAGTGCTATTAATGAATTTTACTTTTATCTTAACCACGCCATAAAGAAATCTGTAATCAATCATTTTTTAATTCACAAATTTCGGACCTCCATTTTTTTTTTCGGACAATCTATTTTTGTACATAAAAAATTTCTAAAAACTTTTATTTAATAAAAACAGTATCAGCTTAAAATCCATCAATAAAGTTTATAAAAAATCTATTGAGATTTTCCGATATAAAGTTTTTGTTACACTAGGCTTTTTTCAGCACAAATTTGCTATTTAAATTAATTAATTCATTAGCTATTTTGATTAAAGAAGTACTTGGCCAGTCCACTTAATTTCAACTTAATGTGCCAATTTACTGCGTTGCAAACAACTTGCTGCAACAGTCTTTTTCCTGCATCGCAACGATTGAGTAACTCCTCTGGTTGCGGTACGTAGTTAATAAAAAAACTAAACTAAGAATCCTTTTCTCAGTTCAGTCTATCTAAGACAGCTATAACACTCAATACTCACGTACATTTACGCTTAGTAGGCATGTGCGAGAGAATTTTATTAGTATTAACATTCCCATCGGACATGGAAACGTTCGCAGAATGAAGAGATTTTTGGCAGTTAGAAGCTTTACTGTCCGTTTGAAGGAATTTTATTGCCGCTTAGTCCCCATGAATACTGGGTGGTTACTACCATCTCCAACAATATTATTTCCAACTTACTTTGTGACTCCGTCCGTCTCTTATTATATAGTCTGTGGTGGATACTTTTTTTTTTATTTGTTAGATTTATAAGACACAGAACACTAATATCCTGACAGACGACGACGGTCTGGGTTCGATTAACACTATGAAAGTTTAAGTAAGATTGAAATATATTGCTTGAGATGATAGTAGGCCACCTTGGTAGAACACTAAATTGCAATGTTGCGGGTGTTGTTTGGTTTACTCTGTGTACATGTTTATTTGCGCTGCAGGGTTGTTCATTAAGGCTGGCTCGTTCTTGTCTAGCTTTGTAATTCTCTGCAAGTTTCGCAATTTATATTGTACAACTGTCTTGCTTCGTGTTAATTACTCCGTTTTAAAGCAGTATGGGAATCTATTCTAACTTAACCTAAAAAGTTATGCGTATAATCAAACTATTGATAATTTAAGGTAGATAGTCGTTTCGGAATAAATCGACCACTTCTGATGCTTTGAGGCAGGGATAAGAAAGCCTTTGTTAAGGCGGGGTCTTACTTTAATTCAACGATTCGTATCATCGAGTTTAAAATAACATAACTCTTGTTACTTGAATTCTTGTTAGTTTATACGAAATCATCATCATTTTAGCATTGTTCGCTTGCATCCGAGGCGGTTATTCGAAGGTGTAGTTTATACGAAATATACACTACATTTTTAAATAAACAATACTTATCACTGAAAATATAGCGAACTTGACGTCAAAGTATTATTTTTATAATGTACTAGCTGATGCCTGCTGCTCCACCCGTGCGGAGGTTGTTAATAACTAAAGGTTGTTGTTAACTATGTGCATTCCCTTACAGTAAAGCTTTCACACATAAGGAAAATGAAATTAGATATAATTTGAATAGAAAATTGCATACCTTGACTACATATTGTAGAATTATACAATTATTTGACTGTGATATTGTTTAAAACTATATCTTGACATTGGATAGTTATTTACCATCAAATTTTTTACGACGACAGATAGCTAAGTGTTTAGCTAACTTTTTATTATGCGAAGCTAAATTTTTAGCTAATAAGCAAATAAATACAATTATTAATAATGGCATAATGGATAACGATATCCAAAAAAAAACTAAATTACTTGACAACAGATAAAAAATCTAGCGACATTTTTTACTGTATATACGAAATTAACGGATGTGAGCACGAGGCTTTTGAGGCTATTGAGCCGTCTTTTAGTAATATTGATAGTAAAATCGGCCCGTTAATGTCCAAAAATTGTAAAAATAAAGTATTAAACCTGTTTGCACCAAAATGTCGAAGGTCTGGCAAATGGTAAAGAATTGGAATTGGAGTTGTACATGACCTTGAATGATATTGATATTTTTTGTGTAACGAAACATTGGTTGACAGACCATCAGGTCATCTTCAACTTCAAAAATCACCAGGTGGCTAGCTCGTTCAGTAGAAAAAAATGCATACGTGGAGGCACCTTAATTATTATTAACAAGAACATTAAATTTAAAGAGCGTAAAGACCTAGTAAGCCTCTCTATTGAGCGAGTTATTGAGATAGCTGGTATTGAGTTTGAGCACTTCATTGTATTAAGCGTGTACAGTCCCGCGGACGCGACTTATGCAAGATTTGAAGAAACGATGGAAGAAGCGCTTTTTAAATGTCATTGCTCTAAAAAGTCAATAATAGTTTGTGGATACTTCAATGTTAATATATTAGATAACATTTTAGTGCCAGTTGAGAAAAACAAAATGTTGAATCTGTTCAAGTCCTTTGATCTTGGTAATATATTTTTGGAACCTACTCGAATAACTGCCACAAGTGCTACATGTATTGATAATATTTTCACGGACATTAAACCTATTAACAAATGTATTGTGGATGCAGTACACTCGGATCATCGTGGCCAATTTATAAAATGCTACAGAAATCATTATGAAGTAAGCAGAAAAGAAATTAAATTTGTACCGATAGACCAATATCATTTCGATGCTTTTAAGGAAAATATAGTGAATAAACTACCTGATTTGCCCTTGTACACTAGTGTAGATAAGTCTTATGGAGACTTAATTAACCTGATCAATACTGAGTTTGGGAGAATTTTTACCCCAAAAACATTATCGATTGGCAGCCTTCCTGTTTTCAGTGACTGGGCAACACCAGGAATTTATAATAGCAGGAGGAGATTGTATGAATTATATTCTGAAAAATCATACAATTTCAACCCTGATTTTCAGAATTATGTCAAAAGCTATTCTAAAATATTTAAGCGAGCCTGTTCCTTTGCTAAATCAAACTTTATAAAAAACAGAATATCAAATTCTGTTAATAAAATTAAGACTACCTGGAACATTATAAATTCCGAATGTGGTAAATCTCCAGCAGTTGTAAGAAATTACCATTTAAAAATAGACGGTCGCCATGCCACAGAGGATCTGGAAGTTGCGACAGAGGTTGAACACTTTTTTTTTCAAATATACCTGTAGCCACTACCCGAACTCTTCAGTCGTCTTCCACTTCCGCTGAGTCATTACATATGGAATCAATTACAAAATGTGAGGACGCTTTCAGATTCTCAGTTGTTGACAGCAAGGACATCACAAAAGCGTTTAAATCCATTGATATTAAAAAGACCGCGGACCTATGGGGATTATCAGTCAAAACTGTTTCAAGCATCATTAATGTCATTGATCCCCATCTAGCAACTGTGTTTAATGACTGCGTCACTAGCGGTATATTTCCTGATTTAATGAAATATAGTAAAGTCATACCTTTGTTCAAGGCGGGCAGCGCCTCAGATCCCTCGAATTTCAGACCCATCTCTGTGTTACCGACCTTGAGTAAAGTATTTGAGAAATTAATTCTAGACCAGATGCTATTTTAATAAATATAAATTATTTCATGATAAACAGTTTGGGTTTACTAAAGGACGATCAATGACGGATGCTGGTATAGAGTTATTGAAATGTATTTACGAGGCCTGGGAGGATAAGCAGGATGCATTAGGTGTTTTCTGCGATCTGTCCAGAGCCTTCGATTGCGTCCAACATGATACATTAGTCAGGAAATTAGATTATTACGGAATAAGGAACAAGGCTCTCGACCTTTTGACTTCTTATTTGAACAATAGAATTCAGAGGGTCGATGTGAACGGTACACGTTCGGTGGGATCTTTGGTTTCGATGGGCGTTCCACAGGGTTCGATACTTGGACCATTTTTATTTTTAATTTATATAAATGACCTCCCTTACTACGTAAGGAATAAAAATAGTATTGTTTTGTTTGCCGATTATACTTCCTTAATATTTAAAATTAAAAGACAATTAGATAATTATGACGAAATGAACAACGCAATCTCAAGAGTGGTTCATTGGTTTAATATAAATAATCTTTGCCTTAATGAAAAAAAAACCGAATATATTAAATTCACCTCACCTAATGTTACACAGGTGGAAACCAATGTACAACTCAATGGACAGTTGTTGAGCCTTGTGGAATCGACCGTGTTCTTAGGTTTAAATATCGATGCTAAATTACAGTGGGGATCACATATTGAAAAAATAGCTAGTAGGTTAATTTCTGCTTCCTACGCTGTGAAAAAGACTAGGACTTTAACAGACATAGATACCGCTAGAATAGTTTATTTCAGTTATTTCCATAGTATTATGAGCTACGGCATTCTCCTTTGGGGTAATGCCGCAGATTTAAATACAATTTTTGTATTGCAAAAGCGGGCTGTGCGGGCAATTTATAAGTTGGGCCCAAGAGTCTGCCTCCGAGAAAAGTTCAAAGAAATAAACATTCTAACTGTAGTGTCTCAATATATTTTTGAAAATCTTTTGTATGTTAGAAGAAACATTTTCAATTTTTCAAGGCTTTGTGATATACATAACGTAAATACTAGACATAAAAACAATCTTGTAGTTTGTAATAGTCGACTCCACAAGATTAGTAATTTTTTTTCCTTCTACAACAAGCTTCCTAGTGAAATGAAGAATCTACCTGTTCATAAATTTAAAAGACAAATTAAAAGTAAACTCTGTGAAAAAGGCTATTATAAAATTCAAGACTATTTAGATGACAAACAAGCTTGGATATGAACTGTTTGCTCTCTCTCTATGCTACTCAAATGAAGTATTGTAATTAGGTTAAGTAAACATGTTTGTAAATATACCTAAAAAAAACCAGCCCGCTGAGTTTCTTGTCGCAATCTTCTCAGGACAGGGCCGCGTTTCGATCCGGTGGTCCATTTGCCAAACATTCGTTTAATTTTTTTTGACGTTTTGTAAGTGCCGTATTAATGGTCTATACAGAATAAATGATTTTTGACTTTGACTTTGACTTGACTTTAGAAAGGTTCTCAATTCATCGGATACTTTTTTTATCAGACTAAGAAGGAGGGTTATGTTTTTTGAGTGTATGTATGTTTGTATGTATAATTGTTTGGCACGCTCTGCAGCCTGAACGGCTCGATGGATTGTAGCTTGAGAGGTGTCGTTAGATTTGTATTTACAGTGACAGTGCTACTGGGTATATACAAATAAAAAATAAAAACAAAATAGCGGATTTTGGGCGGTAAAATATATGTTGTTATAAAATATTTCAAACATATGAGCTTAAAAGGGTGATTTCAAAAATACATACATATATCATAATTAAAAAGTATACAATAAAATTATTAATTAAAAAATCAAAAACCCGCCTGCTCTAAAAAGACCGAAACGAGTTTAATAGCAGGTGGTACCCATTTACAAAACATAAACTGAAAGAAAATTAATGCTTTGAAATAAAACTATTTTTAGCGGATTCTATCGCGATTTATTTGATGTTATTTTATATTTTACATCGATCCTGACGTTTCTTTATTAAATTTAAACCGATGTGTGACATTCCCGTAAACTTCCGAAAATATCAAAATTAATGCTATCAAACGGATTTTGCTCCTTTGAACTCCTGGTTTATACCACCGGTGGTAGAACGGGTAAAATTGGTATGCTCCATGGTTCCCTTCAAGGGTACAGAGGAGAAAAAATGTATGACCTAACATTCCCCTCCTGAGTTCTTCTCTTAAGGTGTATATACATGAGGATCGAGCAGTCCGTTGATGGGTGGAGAGGTAATTCCCGTTTACCGTTATATAAGCACGTAATATTGTAGTATTAAGCATAATAATGCCATGAAAATAAAAAAGTTCAAAAAATAATTACGAAACGTTATGTTCAAAAATTAAGATTCCAAACCTATCGAGACTGAGCATCATCACCCCAGTCTTCAAAGGTAAGGGATCGGTGAAGGTGTGCGGCAGTTACCGCGGTATAAAGGTGATGTCCCACACCATGAAGCTCTTCTTGAAGGATTAATCTGCTAAAACAAAGTCTGTGTGAATATTTGGAATTTCCACAGAACATGCGTAAAATAGCTAGGTTAACTATACCTAAACTTTTGTTTCGTGCGTTGTACAAACCGTGCTTTATATTACTAAATTGTGGCTATTTGTTGGCTATATCATTTTTGGCTTCCAGTAGTTCTAAAACTTATATATACTTATATTAAAAAAATCATAAAGACCGCGTGTATTCACCGAGCGACGAAAATAAAGCGATGAGCGATTAAAATATTAAAAATATTAAAAGTCAAAACTTATATTGTAAAACGATCCGGAGCATTTTATGATTCGATTATTATAGTATTTACAACGGCCCGATAAATTATTATTTTTATATTTTTTGTATAGTGTATAGTTCTGACGTTGCCCGTTTAAAACTAAAATACAAGTAAAAGAGGTTTTATCATGTAGGTTTTATTTATGTACACCTTTTTTGAAGTGGTGCTCGCGATAGTGGAAAGTGGCACTCCTGTGCATGCATCATAATACCTGCAGTAGAACACTCGAATACATTTTTAACATTTGTGAACGTATGCTCTACTGTACCCCTGAAGGAAACCATGGAGCATACAAATTTTACCCGTTCTACCACCGGCGGTATAAACCAGGGGTACAGCGGAGCAAAACCCTATCAAACGACTTTTTAGGGCAGTCGGATTCTTAGATTTTTTTATCAATATTTTTTTCGTGTTTAGGTTTAAAGATATATCCACTCGTTTAATATTAGGTAGATTTCGATGAAATCGATCTACCTATTGGTTTCTTGACTACTGTCGAAGTTAAAAAAAAATTCTTCATAGGAGGTCTAGTTATGACCCCCTGAGTCCGAAATGACCACTGGTCAAAACGTTTAAAAATATATATATATATGTATGTATGGTTCCACTTCCCAAAATTTGCGGCACTCTCACGGTCGCATTTTTGCCCCGATCGCTTTCAAACTGCGGTCAAAAATTGCTTGGGTGTAAACTTAGTTTAAGTTCGTGAACGGGTGGAATCCGGCGTAAGGGGACGATAGGGCCTCACTTTTTGTGAAATCAGTTTTTCCTCAAAATTTCACGTTCCATGAAAGATATTCGAACCCTTCTAATTTTATCCTATAGTACCTATACATGAATACCAACAACTTTTAATTATAAACCTATAAGATTAAAACTTTAACTAAAAGTGGAGGGGGGAAAAACCAAAATTTTTCGGGAAAAAAATCATAACTTCTAACCGGTGAACATTCTAACAGTCGGAAACATTTTTAATCGATAGGCCATTTTTAAGTCTAAAATAAATGTCTGAAAAGTTTTTCGCTAAAAGTTACCGTTTTCGAGAAAAAAAATTAAACATAAAAAAGTAACATAACATTAAAATAATATTAATTGCTTCACGAAATCTACCTGTGCGTTCCCCCTGCGGGAACGGATTTTTTAAGACGTTCTTTTTACCTATTGAGATACTATGTGGGTATATGCGGCCACCCATGATTATATGATGTTACGATAGAAGCCTGAGTATTCTCATAGCTTAGTCAGATATTTTTCCTTCCAAATGGATCATATTTGTTTCTTATCTACTAGTCCGTGAGATAACAAGTCGTATATATTCAGTTGAATAACACATGCCGCGTTACATGCTATTATTATTTCATAGACTTTGATACCCTTTCTATTTACGATGGAGTGAAGGTTCTTTAAATATGCGTTAGGGGTTACTGGGCGCCATTAGACCGGACAGGCATGATTTCATATTGTACAATATAAAAGACTCCTTGTTACAGAGGCTTTATTTTTAACATAGATGTTTTATACTGTCTATTTTACAATAAAAGACTAAAAGCGACATGGGCATTGTCGTTTCAGCTAAGCTAGGAGTTCGTTAGGAGTGAATTCATGTTGGTGGTCTACTTGGTAAGGTTTTATCGAACTTTAGGCGGACCCCGGACTCCGAGGTGAGAGCCTCGGTTGCGGCCAGGATTAACGCGAAAATGACGATGGCTTGGTGAAGCTTATAACCACAAGTCTTGTCATATCTCGGCTAACTAATTGGACATTTAGGGCGCTCATTACACGGCATTCAATCGAATGGCTGAAGAACTCGTAGCCAAGTCGTTGAACGAAACGTTTACTAGATTGGTTGATGGATTAGTTGGATATTTCTCTATCTTATGTCTTCTTAAGCGATGTCGATTGAGGCCCGTTTCATGGACCTCTTGTATGTTCGTGCGTCACAGGTAAATTTAATCAGATGTTTGTGATATATATACACCAATTTTAGTATACAGCGTAAAGATTCGCAGCGCGTATCGCTGCGAATTTTAGATATACCAGTTAGTAACCATCTTAACACTTCTGAAAATTCACTACCCGAATTGTGTCAGCGTTCTGTGGAATGAACTAAATCTCAATTAATCGCTGAAAAATCTTAACAGCGCCTTTATAAATGGACGTCATATATTTAACGCCATCTACTGGCGGAAAATGCGGATACATTTCTAAAGACGACGGGAACATAAACGTCTCACATCGTCTTACGCTGCATTTTCGTTGGGCCGAGATTAGCGGATCCGCAGTATCTTTTTAGGGTTCCGTTGCCGAATGGCAAAAAACGGAACCCTTATAGATTCGTCATGTCTGTCTGTCTGTCCGTCCGTATGTCACAGCCACTTTTTTCCTAAACAATAAGATCTATACTGTTGAATCTTGGTAAGTAGGTGTATTCTATGATGATGATGATGATGATGAGAATGATAAAACTAAAAAAAATATATGATGTACATTACCATGTAAACTTCCAACGATAATTGGTTTGAACGAGATCTAGGAAGTAGTTTTTTTTTAATACGTCATAAATCGTAAACTGCAATTTACCTTTCATTCAATCAACTCAAATATAAAAATTAAAAAAATACATTATGTTACTTGCTGCTACGGAACCCTTAATGGGCGAGTCCGACTCGCACTTGGCCGCTTTTTTTTTCTTGCGTAAAACCCTTCGGATATTATGTGGAGATTATGTCGGGCTTGAACCGACTAAAACCGCACGCCATCTCGGGTCTTCAGATGCTGGGGTGTAAGGTGGCCTAATAAGGCAATTCCCTCGGCCCCCGGCTGTACCGGCCATCTACGGCTTTAAGATCCGCAGTATCTGAAGCGGAGGAATTCTGCACTGACTAACTGCGCCAATGGTACCTTTTTTTTTTTTTTTTTTTTTTCGTGCGGAAATCCCTTCGGATACATACAGCGTGCCAGCGGGGGCGGTTATGTCGGGCTTGAACCGACTAAAACCGCACGCCGTCTCGGGTCTACAGACGCCGGGGTGTAAGGTTGCCCATAGAGCATATCCCTCGCACCCCGACTGACCCTGGGCCATCTCCGGTTTCGAGATGGCCCCCTCGGGTTTGGGAACCACGGTGTCCCCGTCTTGCCCCGGTTTGGGGGAGGGGCGCTAGTCGCCCCACCGTCCCGGCCTGCTTCTGCTGGGGTGACAGGTGGCCTCACCCGCCACCCCCAGGCCTGCGCTCATGGAGGACGGAGGTCGTTAAGCGACCTCCGGCGCCTGAGTTGCCTGCGACGCGCGGCGAGCAAGCTGCGGGCTCGGCGGACCGGGAGAGTTCTAAGTCTCTCCCGGGCGCGCTCCGCCACCTCCTTCGCGAGCATTACATGCTCGCAGAAGGAGGCGGCGGCGGCCCACGCGCTCGCTCTCCGCACTGCGCCAATGGTACCTAGTAATAAAAAAATGTTAGTTGCATTATACTGTTAATGAGTACTGTGTGTGCTAGTTATTTAGTTGTCTAGTTTGTTGTGAGCGAACAAACCCCTTTGTTGTATAAACGGCATTTAATTGTACCCCGCGCACGTAACAATACATGTTTACAATGACATTTTTACCCAACTGCGCCAGCGAGGGTAATGTTTTTCACGCGTATGTATGTATGTATGTATATAGTTTTCTTTTCTTTATAGGCCTAACGGCTGTCCGAATTTTGAGAAATGAGATTTAAATTAAAGGCATTCATGTTCTGACTATCATAGGGTAATAGGGAACATAAAATTGGAAGAAAAACTATATTGCGGATTTTCGGCGCTAAAATATGTGTTGTAAAAAAACACTCAAGCCTATTGAGTAGGGTATCAAAAAGTACTGTAAACAATACTTTTGTTTATTTTTCTTTATTTTTTTTATTACACTATTATTAATTTATATTTGTTGAAATTGTTAACACTATTCTTAATTTAAATTTATTAAAACTTATTTTCAATTTTTTTAGTTCGGGTTTCTATAAAAAGCATGTTTTTTAGTTTTTTAAACTATTATTTATTTCCTACATTTTAGTTTTGTTTATTTATAAAAACGTTTTTTTTTTGAGTTTTTTTAAACTATGATACTTTGTTGAATTAAAAATTCTCTTTGGTGTTCGAAACTTTGTTAATATTAGATAAATCGGCTAAAGATAATGGTTGGAAATTTAAATTTCTGCCTTATCGACTATAGATGAAAATTATATAAATTAACAAAAATATTATTTTGCAAATTGAAAAATGGAATAATTTTGTCAAATTAGTGTATTGTCATCGGTCCTCGATAAATCTACAAAGTTTGAACGAAATCTGACCGTTTAAAGTGGCCCAAAATCGCGCCCAAAGGAGTCGGTTACAAACATACAAACAAACATACAGGTGAAGCTAAAAAAAAGCGTATAATAAAAATAACCTGACTGCAGATACCGCTAAAAAAACCGAAACAAGTTAGATAGCAGGCGGAACTCATTCTTTGTTCATCAGTCATTCATTCTTTTTTTCATTTCTTTCGGTTTATGATTTGGTACCGCCTGCTATCAAATTTGTCGGTTTTATTTACATTTTTAGGGTTCCGTTGCCAAATGGCAGAAAACGGAACCCTTATAGATTCGTCACGTCTGTCTGTCTGTCTGTCCGTCCGTATGTCACAGCCACTTTTTCCGAAACTATAAGAACTATGCTGTTGAAACTTGGTAAGTAGATGTATTCTGTGAACCGCATTAAGATTTTCACACAAAAATAGAAAAAGAACAATAAATTTTGGGGGCTATACTTAGAACTGAAACTCAAAATTTTTTTTTCATCAAACCCATACGTTTAGGGTCTATGGATAGGTCTTCAAAAATGATATTGAAATTTCTTAAATCATTTTTCTCGAATAGTTTGCGTGAGAGACACTTCCAAATGCCAAATTAAAATGTGCCCCCCCCCCCCTGTAACTTCTAAAATAAGAAAATGATAAAACTAAAAAAAATATATGATGTAGATTACTTCCACCGAAAATTGGTTTGAACGAGATGTAGTAAGTAGTTTTTTTTAATACGTCATAAATCGTAAACAGCAATTTACATTTCATTCAATCAAATCAAATATAAAATAAAATAAAAACTTGCTGCTACGGAACCCCTCATGGGCGAGTCCGACTCGCACTTGGCCGCTTTTTTAATCATTTATTTTATTAAAGTTATTAGAGTCATCATCAACATCACAGCTTTGTCCTGGCTACATCCAAAACTTGCACTTTGAAGCTCGCGATCTGTTATCCTACTCTATTATCTTGATTTGACTTTTTTGGGAGCAACTGCTTTCTTACCTCCTTACCTAGAAAGGAAACCCTACACCTGAGCCTCATCCGTTAATTAGCAGGTGTACCGTACAGGCTAGCAGGTCGTGAGGTTGACTTGGGTTTCAGGACCCATGGCCATGGGCATGGCCATGCACCTTTTAAGTTATCAGAGTTTTAGGGCTAAACGAATCCACCCAAAAGTGGCTGAACGAATCTGGAACAAGATTCATATTTCAACAGATTCGTATTTCACACGGGTTGAGCCGAGGGCATTATCTCGCAGTGAATATGTAAACATGTTTAATGTGCCAAAAATAATGACCCGAAACTTAATTGTATGTATGGAAATTATTGTAATAAATTTTCATTTAGGGCTGGGGTTACTGTTGGGAGACATAAGTATGCATAAGTAAACAATTTGCAGTTAAATCCTCGAAGTGCTATTTTTTTTATATATATATTTAGGACACGTCAATTTGACTTCACCTCGCCTCATGATAAGCTGAAGGTAAAGTCTCAGGAAAGAGGGTCACCATTACATACACGTACCATGTTAACAATGGTACTCAGCTTGACGGCCTCATCAGAAGAGGATTATCGTCGCAGCATCGCGTGACACCCACCGGTCTCCCTAGTGCTGCGACGACAATCCCCCTCCCCGGCTATGCACTTGCTGACCCCTGAACGCAATCAAACCGAAATTGGATTACTATGGAGGGTTTTTCGCAATCGTGCACGGTGGTACTGTGACGTCGGGGGGTTTGACTTCACAGCCTTTCTTGATAATTAAATAATAACGCAAGTAATTATATATTTTATAGCATTTATTTTTTCACACAAATTCTATCAACGAGTTTTTGGGATTTTACGCGAAATTATTAAGTTTTACAATACGAACTGAAGAGGAACACGGATTCTGCTCAGTGATTGAGTCTACGACCACTTTTCTTGATACTCTCTTCGTACGGCGGGTCGAGGCCGGAGCCCCCGGTCACCCGCTGTCTCGAACTGTCCGCCAACCAATTGTTTTACTATTCTATCTATTTGAAATATTTAAACAAATTTATTTTAATACCGCTGACGCATGATGGCCAGGCAACTAACTATAGTGTTCGAATGAGTCCGAACACTACATCAGCTACGCCCATGGACCCTCATGCGACAGCGCCTAACTAAGCTGAAGTCTGAAGTATACTAAACTGACTGAGCTGAGCTGTCCAATACAATGGGAAAAACGAAGCAATCTTTATTCACCACTTGATCAAGTTATAGCAATTAAACTGTAATAAATACTGAAAAATACGAATAAAAAGATTACTTCACTCTTGGACGGGCAAAACGTCAGAAAAAAATCCGACCACAATTCACCTGTCCAAAAAAAAAAATTGGTATCTCTTGTCGACACATTTTAATGTTTGTCCAAAAGGGACCAAAAGTATAATGTACTTTTAAGACCTACCTAACTAATAGTAAACGTGATAAAAGATAATCTATCCTTACACATATTATATATGTAATTATAAATCTCTTCCATCGCCTACGAATTAATAAACTACTTTTTAATCAACATTAAAGAGAAAAAAAAACTTCACCCTATAATGAGTCTGGTGAAAACCAACTTTCACCATCACAGGCAACTATGTCTTTAGCGATTTGACTCTCTTACAAAGTTTAGATTTCCACTCCCAACATTAGACGAAAAAATAGTTGCCTAATCCTACGCTAGGACGTAATGAATATAAAAAAAAATTAACATCTTCGACAGCGCACCAACATAGAATAAACAGGAAAAACACAATATTAATAACACATACTACACAACACATTATTAACTACATGGATCATAACTCTACTAAAACTTATGGTCCTTATTGGCCCTATCAGCCCGCATACACCTATTAATGGCGAAAATGACACCGAAATCTCTTGCGAACTCTGGAACGAGCTACCATCATAGCCATTGAACCTCTTTGTCTCAGCCATCTTCCAGCAATAATAAGACACACAAAAGCAAATAAATGAAAATAAATTAATTAAGAAATTCTACTGATACCAATGGGCTGAAGGTTTCCACACGTAAAAAAAGACCTACTGATATTATTAATGTTACAGTTTGAGAAGATGTTTCGATGTTTGGATGTTTGTTACTCAATAAGGCTCAAACGGATGAACGGAACTAACTAAAATTTGGTACTGGAATTGATTATAGTCAGGAATAACACAAAGAGTTTGGTCCCTAGAAGAGAATTAGAGAATAGAATTCCACGTGGGCGGGTGAAAGTTTTCAAGGGCAACAGCTAGTAATAAATACTAAATATTCTAGGACATAGACCCAAAGAAAGCATAGCCTAACTAACTTGCGCTATGGGTTCTAGAGTGCGGATAAACATATATAAATACATTTTTTCTGTAAATGAACACATATTATTAACACAGATCAATGCCAATATACATATTCATGCATACAAATATTTGCACTTAGTGCGTATCGAACCTGCTACCTCTGACTGAGCATTCGGACGCTATACCGCTACGCCACAGATGTCGTACACTTAAACTTCGTTAGGTAGATTGTCTGGGGAGCCAACAAGATGCTTGGGGTTCAAGTCAATCTCGCCTGCAAGCCGATATACCTTCTGATTGACGAACGAGACTCCGGCGCATATATTATCTCATACATTATATCGAGGTTGAGAATTCAGACGGCAGTCGCTCTCGTAAAAGCCAAGATAACAAAGAAAGGAGTAAGAGAAACTCTAAGTTGCATGTTTCGAAGTTTTTTGCCGGGATGAGCACTCGAATGGATATGATGATAAGTATTTGCACTGAGTGGGAATCGAACCTGCGACCGTGACCTCCAGCAGCCGAACGTTTTACCGCCACGCCACAGAGGTCGACAAAGAGGTAGAAAGACAGACATAATAATTAATATGATGGTTGGACATTATAAATGATAATTTTAATTTAAAATAGTGTACAATTTGTACATCTACGATAGATCAACCAGATATGAGAAGATCAAATAATATAATCCTATTGCGAATTATCAACTCACTTGAACAAAACCGAGGCTCTTTGAACGCGGGTAAGCGTCACGGTTCGTCGCGTTCAGAATAACTTAATGAATACATCCCTCATTCGCAGCTCCCAACTCATATAGCCGGGGTAAATACAACCGAATTTGTGTTGCCAGTACAAACGTCGCTATGTACACTGGGAAACTAATAAAAGTGTTGATATTTTTTATTTTTTATTAATTCAGGGACAACTAACAGGTACAACATAAGTAAATATAGTACTAGGAATTCAGTGCAGGGTGCGACTGAAATAAATTGAGCCGAGCGAGCTGAACTCTTACTTGAAAATAATACATCTTACTACGGTCGCACGCTTAGCTAAGGCCGCGCGCTCGTGAAACGGTTTTGCGGTGATTATTCCTCAATGGTACATCGGACATGAACCATCTCGCTACAAAACACTCCTCAGTGTCCACACTATCGCTGTGCTAAATTTGGTTAAGTTCGCGCAAGTGGTTACGGAGGAGTTCAGCCACCAACAAATAAAATAATAGGAAAGTTAATCTAGGCAATACTGTCACCCACTACGTCATCCGGCGATTAACATTCATCATATAGCAGAGGGTGCCAAGATGTACATCTATTACTATTATAAAATTCTCCAATTAGTTGTGTCTGTACATTGGAGATATTAAAAAAAAACTTTCGTTATGTTAAAGGAACGATTCTGAACACAAACATATTTGTTATAAGTATTTGTTCGCGATGGACGCTAAAACTACTGAATGAATTTTAATGCGGTTTTTTTTAGACAGGTCTTGGTCAGGTTTTTTTTTATTTTTAATACCACTCAGTTGGCAGACAAGCCCACGGCCCTGATGGGAAGCGGTTACCGTGGCCTATGGACGTGTGCAACACCAGGTGCGTCACACTCGCGCTGCCGATCCTGTAAAAACCTTCTAATGCCCTTCTTGAAGAACCCCATATTGTAGTCGCTTGGGAAAACCACAGCAGGGAGATCATTCCACAGCCTGAGGGTGCGCGGTGCCTTAAGTGCCTAAAAAGCCTAAAGTGCCTTTCATACCTTTTTTTTTTTCGTGCGGATATCCCTTCGGATACCCCCCGCCGGCCAGCGGGGGCGGTTATGTCGGGCTTGACCCGACTAAAACCGCACGCCGTCTCGGGTCTTCAGACGCCGGGGTGTAAGGTTTCCCATAGAGCATATCCCTCGCACCCCGACTGACCCTGGGCCATCTCCGGTTTCGAGATGGCCCCCTCGGGTTTGGAAACCACGGTGTCCCCGTCTTGCCCCGGTTTGGGGGAGGGGTGCTAGTCGCCCCACCGCCGTCCCGGCTTGCTTCTGCTGGGGTGCCTTTGATACCTAACTGTACGCACCGTTTCCGGTCGCAACGTGTGAGAATGAATTCCCGGTCTGTGGCGAGCGGTGCGATGATAGAATGTGGCCGTGGGCATCATATCTTATAATTCCTCTGAACACACCCCATTATAAAGGCAGTAGAAAACGCACAGGGAGGTTAAATCTCTCCTAAGATTAAGAGGTTCTACACTGCCTGTAAGTATGGGATTGACGACGATCCTCAGCGCCCGTCTTTGCACCGGTAGGTCTTGGTTAAGTAGAACCGGAGGTATGACCAAAGTTGATAATCGACCTCTGCGAGGGCGGAGCCGAGGGCATTAGCTAATTATAAGATGAAAATACTTAAATCAAACATAAATAAAGTATCCATTAAAATTTACCATTACAAAATAATTAAAATATTCATTACATTCAGAACAATAAATTGCTTAAATTGGGTCTTTTTAGATTAAATTACATTAGGTAGGTAAACATTAAATTACATTAAAATCAAAATCAAAATCAGTACAAGTAATAATTAAACCAGGAATATAGCTGTATTTTCAAAATTAAGTTGATAATAATTAATTACGAATTAAAAATGAAAACTATATGTATTTATTTGATGGCCCCCTCGGGTTATCCTTTCGAGGGCTTACCCGGGGTGCCCGGCAACGGACACTTGGGGAGGACACCGTGCGGTTTTAGTCGAGACACGACATAACCGCCCCCGCTGGCCAGCGGAGGGGTATCCGAAGGGATTTCCGCACGTAAAAAAAAAAAAAAAAAAAAAAAATGGCCCCCTCGGGTTTGGAAACCACGGTGTCCCCGTCTTGCCCCGGTTTGGGGGAGGGGTGCTAGTCGCCCCACCGTCCCGGCTTACACCCCGGCGTCTGAAGACCCGAGACAGCGTGCGGTGTTAGTCGGTTCAAGCCCGACATAACCGCCCCCGCTGGCCGGCGGGGGGGTATCCGAAGGGATTTCCGCACGAAAAAAATAAAATAACAATAACTTATAAGATGATAGTGTTTTTACCCGACTGCAGCGAATCCAAAAAAGGTTTATCATATTTGAATTGTATGGCATACGGACCCTACCAACACCTTAGAGGCACAAGCCAACACACTTGCTAGACCTGTAAAACAACGAACCTCTGGCGCAGGCGCACCTCTCAGGGTTGGAAGGTCATACGGCATTGGCTCCTGGAAAAGTTGCATACAATTTAAAAACATTAAGCAAACCCCGGGCTTCGCAACTAGGAAATAGCTGAGAGATTATAAATATTCTATAAAATATTCTACGACATTCTACACAGCGCTCTCTAGACCAAAAGTAAGCACAGTTTAACTAGCTTGTGTTATGGGTTCCAGAATGCGGATAAACATACTTATATACTTTTTTTTGTAAATACATACATATTATACATAGAAACACCCAGACCAATGCAAATAGACATATTCATGCATACAAATAGTTGCACTGAGCGGGAATCGAACCCGCGCCCCTGTCGTAGTAGTGGAATGCACTACCGCTACGCCACAGTGGCCGTATGATGGTGTTTGACTTGTATGTATGTAGGTACAGTCAACGACAAAAGTTGATTAACACTAAAATATTTACAAACGTTTTCTATATTTTAATACGATTACTAGTTAATATATAAGTGATTATATAACCCCTAGAGGAAAATATTCATATATTTCATGTCTGATTTATTATTTTATGAATTTGTTGAGCTATTTTTGTCGTTGACTGTACCTACAATACTTACCCGGTTTTTTATTTAGGGGGTATCCGAAGGGATTTCCACAAGAAAAAAAAAAAAAAGGTACGTCGCGGCAGCATGATTGCGGCAATGGTGCGAAGCGCGAGCGCGTGGGCCGCCGCCACCTCCTTCTGCGAGCATATAATGCTCGCGAAGGAGATGGCGAAGCGGGCCCGGGAGAGGTTCAGACTCTCCCGGCCCGCCGAGCCCGCAACATGCTCGCCGCGCGTCGTAGGCGACTCAGGCGCCGGAGGTCGCTTACCGACCTCCGTCCTCCATGAGCGCAGGCCTGGGGGTGGCAGATGAGGCCCCCTGCCACCCCAGCAGAAGCAGGCCGGGACGGTGGGGCGACTAGCGCCCCTCCCCCAAACCGGGGCAAGACGGGGACACCGTGGTTTCCAAACCCGAGGGGGTCGAGTGCGAGGGATATGCTCTATGGGTAACCTTACACCCCGGCGTCTGAAGACCCGAGACGGCGTGCGGTGTTAGTCGGTTCAAGCCCAACATAACCGCCCCCGCTGACCGGCGGGGGGGGGGGTATCCGAAGGGATTTCGGCACGAAAAAAAAAAAAAGGTACGTCGCGTCGGGAAGAAAAGAGCGAGTACGACAAAATTCAACTAACTTCAGTTTTATAGAGCGATCGCTCTATTGCACGCGCATACCTAAACCTTCATATATTTTCAAAACCGAAAAAAGCTATAGGTTTAATCCTACTAAAATTATAAATGTGAAAGTTTGGATGTATGGATGTTTGTTACTCTTTCACGCAAAAACGGCTGAACGGATTTTGATGAAATTTGGCACAGGGATATATTATAAATAATAAATATTCTACCATAAATATAAATATTCTACGATATTCTGCACAGCGCTTTCTAGACCCAAAGCAAGCATAGTTTAACTAGCTTGTGTTATGGGATCCAGAATGCGGATAAACATACTTATATACTTTTTTTGTAAATACATACATACATAGAAAACACCCAGACCAATGCAAATAGACATATTCATGCATACAAATATTTGCACTGAGCGGGAATCGTACCCGCGCCCCCTGTCGTAGCAGTCGAATGCACTACTGCTACGCCACAGAGGCCGTCAATTATAGTCTGGGATAACACATAGGCTACTTCTTACCTAGGGAATAGTTTCCCATGGGAAGCGGGAACGGGAACAGAATTCCATTCGGGGGGAGGCCGCGGGCAATAGCTAGTATATAATAAACGCAAACAGTTTTGTGAAAGAGCATACATAAAAAAATAACATTTATTTAGATATTATATTATGATCGTGCTTACCTAACCTAATAGATAAAATAAATCGCGATTATAATCTGTTGAAATTAGTGCTATTAGCCGACTTCAAAAAGGAGGAGGTTCTATGTTCATCTGTATCTACTTTTTTTTTATATCCACCGATGTTTTTTTTTGCTATTAACTTTTAAACTTTATTTTCTTCAATCATTTCCATAAGTTCTTGAACCATTTCCATATGTTCTTGTACCATTTCCATAAGTTCTTGTACCATTTCCATATGTTCTTGTACCATTTCCATATGTTCTTGTACCATTTCCATATGTTCTTGTACCATTTCCATAAGTTCTTGTACCATTTCCATATGTTCTTGTACCATTTCCATATGTTCTTGTACCATTTCCATATGTTCTTGTACCATTTCCATAAGCATTTAGCTAATGCCTAAGGCTTCATATATTAAGTCGTGTGGGCATGTGACCTGTCGCAGTATTGTCTGTGTTCTCAGGTTTCACGGACATGCAGACCTTGTTCCTGGCGTGCTTCGGGACGCTGCTGCCGCTGATGGCTGTTCTCTTCGCGACGCTTCTTATACGGTGAGAAGTGCTTTCGTATTTGTACGCTAAGTAAGTGCTATGGGAGTAATGACAGTAACAGTAGTGGCCGACGAACACTCCGAGTAATGACACTTGGGATGTCCCAGGGAAAGTTAAACTGTCTTGGAACCCGCCGTATAGTATAGCGATATGGCTCATTGTACAGCACTCATATTATATAACTAAGTCCCGTTTGTCTGTTCGCGATAAATTCAAAAACCACTCCTCTGATTATCGTGTTGTTTTCAACAATGGATAGAACGGTTCTCAAGGAAGGTTTTAGTATATAATTTGTCAAGTTTTTGTAATTTGTCAAGTGGTTAAATTATAATTATATTTGTTGGAGATGTCAGAAAATAATTTGTCGTCTGGGAGCTTTCAACGAAAACGCTGCCTATACCTTTTGAGTTATAACAAAATTATGTATAGTGGAATTGTGTATCTTTTTTAAGTTATGGTGGTGGAATAGGGTCCAAGATAGCGCAAACGGGATCAGAATTCCACTCGAAATCTATGCCCGACACTCACAAGTTATAGGAGTTGCAGCATCTTGCTACTTAAAGAGATGACAGGAATGGGATTTAAAGATATAGTGACAGCTGACAGCAACATGTGGTTATTAACACAACTCTGCATACCCTTCGGGGATATAATAGGCGCATGGATTACCAGAATTTATGTAGATACCATGATTTATACTACAGAAGTATCCATGGGTGAATAGATGAAGATGCCTTTTTTTGTTTTCTTTTTTACGTGTGGAAACTCGCACGGGCTCGGCTCCATCGCATCGGTGCCAACGATGAGATGGGTGTGTCGGAATCGGGCCGAATAAAACCATACGGTCTCCTCCCCAAGTGTCCATTGCCGGACACCCCAGGTAAGCCCTCGAAAGGATAACCCCAGGGTAACCGGCGGTATTTGGTCGCCATCGCGGCCTTGCCTGTCGGGTCGGGTTTGATGCCGCGTCGGTGAGTTGGCAGGCGTGTGTAGGACACACATGACACGAATCCGTCTTGGCCTGCGTCTGTAAGTACGGCGAGTCGACCGACTACCGTCCCCAGGCCCCGATCATGATGACCGGCAGAGTCACAAGTGGATATCGCACGATTTCCGTCGAGGCGGCATGTCTCCTAGCCAGTACCCCTCCATGGAATCTGGAAGCGAGGGCCCTTGCGTCGTTGTACCAATGGCGCAAGGAAGCGCTGAAGTGGGGCCATAGGCTGGGCCCTCGAGAAACCGAAGCCCAGCGGTCCCAGCTCCGCCAGGACCTTATGGAGACATGAAAGGTGCGACTTGAGCTAAAGGGCTTAGGTAAAAGTATATTGTTATTTTAGAAACCATTACTTTTATGGTGAACAATAAAGAATATTTCATCTTTACCTTTAAATTGGAGTAGTTAGGAATATAAATAAATACAGTGAGTGAATGTAGTAAGTGCTAATTAGTACGTGGTGCTTTTTCATTACATTTAAGACTGCTTCCCTATTTTTACACGACTTTCTGGGGTCCTACCTTTGGGCTCAAACTATCCCCAGCTGCAAGCCGGCACATCTGCCGATTGACGGATGACGTCCTGGCTCAGGCTTTTCTTTCGGATTGGGAGGTCAGACGACAGTATTTCCCGTTAAAGCCGTATAAACTACATCAAGGAGTCGACCCAGATCCTGGACGATAAAGAGCAAGTTTATATGCAACCGCAACTTCGACGATACGATGATGATTATAAGGGCATATTGTTTTCATATCTCCTGTTTGGAAAGTTAAATTTTCATAGGTAGATAGCCGGGTCATCCCTAGGGTGAAAAGTATTTTTCTTTAATTTTAAGTTTGGTCATGGAGTCCATGATTTTTTAATTACGTCATAATGCTTTGATATCATGAGGCTTTTTTTACATGGCCGCCTAAATGCACATCTCTTGACTAACTACAATGTAACTAATAGTTTCGATTTTCAAAACTTTTCTAATGTTGGCAGTATGTACGTGAATTATAACTTTTTTCAGTATTAAAAAAAAACAATTTAAGTTTGCTAAAGAATTAGCGGGAAAACGAGATTCAATATAAATAAATACCTTGTGTTAATTGTGGTTAAAAATGGTTTCGGAAAGTGATTCCAGTGACATAGATATTAATTTTACTCCCGATGAGATTGAAGAACAGGCAAAAGCTGTTGTTAATAATCTATTTTCAAATTGTTCCAATTTTACTTTAAATTTTAACTCATAATCAATATACCTTTTTTTTTTTTTTTTTTTTATTGTGCGGAAATCCCTTCGGATACCCCCCCGCGTGCCAGCGGGGGCGGTTATGTCGGGCTTGAACCGACTAAAACCGCACGCCGTCTCGGGTCTACAGACGCCGGGGTGTAAGGTTGCCCATAGAGCATATCCCTCGCACCCCGACTGACCCTGGGCCATCTCCGGTTTCGAGATGGCCCCCTCGGGTTTGGGAACCACGGTGTCCCCGTCTTGCCCCGGTTTGGGGGAGGGGCGCTAGTCGCCCCACCGTCCCGGCCTGCTTCTGCTGGGGTGACAGGTGGCCTCACCCGCCACCCCCAGGCCTGCGCTCATGGAGGACGGAGGTCGTTAAGCGACCTCCGGCGACTGAGTTGCCTGCGACGCGCGGCGAGCAAGTTGCGGGCTCGGCGGACCGGGAGAGTTCTAAGTCTCTCCCGGGCGCGCTCCGCCACCTCCTTCGCGAGCATTACATGCTCGCAGAAGGAGGCGGCGGCGGCCCACGCGCTCGCGCTCCGCACCATTGCCGCAATCATGCTGCCGAGCGAGAGGACTCCCACCCCGATGGCTGCCACGAGGTCACGCCTCGGCGCCTCCCACGCCGGGCAGTCCGGATAATCAATATACCTGATTCATTAAATGTGTGTGTAGTATTTTAATTTCCTCACATAGTCGAAATGAAAAGTAGAGTGTTTACCTCGGGTGAAAGTCACCATTTTACCCTGGAACTATTGGCGCTCTTACTTAAAAAAAAAACTTTTTGTATAGTTTCTCGATGAAATAACCGTATAAGGCAATATCTACCTCAATGCTGTCAGCTTTTCCCGATTCAATTAACCCCGTCGGAACTGTTTATATATGAAGCGCTTTGAGTGCCTCTTATGCCTATAAACGTATTATAGACATGCTTGCTTTCAAATTTTCCCAAAAGACTACGATATAGGATTATCTTAAAGGACTTTGTTACAGATTCTGTATTGTTTTGGCCCCGAGGAACTTGGTACACCTCACAAGACTACGAAAATATGATGGAAAAGCGAAAAAAAATCTAAGAGAATCTATTCCAAAGATAAAAAGTTGCCTATGTGTTATTCCTGTTTCAAATTTCAATCAGATCCGTGCAGCCGTTTATGCATGATTGAGTAACAAACATTTAAACATCTTCACAAACTTTTACATTTATATTAGTTATTCGTTGGAATTAGGGTAAAAGTTAATAACTGGCATTGAGGCTCAAATATTCTGTAGGTAAATTAAGGTGGGTTAAGCGGCTTATATAAATTAAATTATACAATATTCCCTACAACCCAAGAAGGAGAGAGATCAGGGCCAGTTTTACGACATACAATTGGCAGCGAATTTTTCGCATCGTTTCATTTTGTCCAAACTTCACCCCACTTCACCCTCTACACAGTAGGTACAATTTCAACCTATAATTTATAATTTACTGAATCGTAATTGAAATCGAACTGCTTGAAACGAGAACGAGACAATTATTATACTTAGACAGTCTGCTGCGTGCGAGTCATTTAGTGAAATTTAATGGCGGTTCTCGAATTAATGGTTTAGGGTTCCATTTAAAAATAACAATGTAGGTAGAAATGTTGGTTTTAAGTTCTTCAGGGTGAATGGCAATCCAACTTCACCTGCGAGTTATTATACCGGCGCGGCGGTCGAGGGTTGGGAATCAGATGGCAGTCACTCTCGTAAAAAGTCAATAAAATTAAATTACGGGAAGGAGACCAGAATCCTGGCTTTACAGTACAAAGTTTGTATAAGGTTCAAAACCACAATACATACATATATTCCCTTCGGGGTAGGCAGAGACAACAGTCTGTCTGATCAGTGTATGTCCTGCGAGGTCGACCCCGGCTTGCCTGGGCACTTACATCTGCCTTATATACTTGGTGTGACATTCACTCAGTACTCATTCGTTCCAAGTGCCCAAACCATACCTTAGCATACCGTTTCAATTCTTCAAATCCTTTTAATCAAATCCAATCCAGTTGATGGGTGCAACTTGATTTTGGGTTATTCAAAATTCGAAGCGGTGGTGAGTCACTAGTGTATGTATAATATATTATAAGTTGTTGTCATTTGTTGGCGTTATTTACATTTCGGTTCAGTAACTCGTAGCGGGTCACATCACAAAGAGTTACCGAATTTTCGAGTGCAGCCGACCTAGTTCTACTTCGAATTTAAAAACAAATCGTGTTGCAGTTTTATTCAGCGTATTGGACACGGATATAGCGCATGTACTTTGAAAGGTTTTTCGTACGGATTTTGTTGTAACATAACAATTGAATTAAATTTCCGTTTTTCCGGGGGCAAGACTGGGACACTGTTGTTCCTTCACCCGAGGGGGCCAACTCAAAACCGGAGGTGTCCCTGCTTCAGTCGGAGTGCGGGAGGAATATCTTATGACCCATCTTACACATCTGAAGACCAGAGACGGTGTGCGGTTTTAGAGAAACAGATTTATTTCTCAAAAATAACTAATTGAGCTGAGCGAGCGAAGCTCTTATACCCGGCATAGCCTTTTGTTGGTGGCTGAACTCCTCCGTAACCACTCCTCCTTTTACCACGGTGATAGTGTGGAGAGTGAGAGTGTTTTGAAGCGAGATGGTTCATGTCCAATGTACCATTGAGGAATAATCACCGAAAAACAGTTTCACGAGCGCGCGGTCTTAGCTAAGCGCGCGACCGTAGTAAGATGTCTTATTTTCAAGTAAGAGTCCTGCTCGCTCAGCTCAATTTATTTCAGTCGCACCCTGCACTGAATTCCTGGTTATTAAATAAGTAATTATTATATTTATATTATAAAATGTGTATCATTTTCTACTTTTAAACTCGGGATGTGCTCCACTCTCTTGTCCGTCTTTCTGTCTGTCCGTGTGACACCACCGTTTCTCAGGAAAAGGTGGACCTAGCAAGTTGAAATTTGTACAGATACTGGGGTTTATAATACCTATTAGGTGTATACAAACCAAGGTCCAGAGACGACACGATAAAAATATATGGGAAAATTTAAATTTTCGCGAAAACTTGTAAGTTCCAAAATTTACCATACTTTTTATCATTTTTTTTTTGAATTTCTCTTTACTTGTGCTGTAAGACCTTGCTTTTAACCAAAATTGACAATTGTAGGTCAACCGATAGTACCCTTTTTGGGGTTCCGTTGCCAAATGGCAAAAAACTGAACCTTTATAGATTCGTCATGTCTGTCTGTCTGTCCGTCCGTATGTCACAGCCACTTTTCTCCGAAACTATAAGAACTATGCTGTTGAAACTTGGTAAGTAGATGTATTCTGTGAACCGCATTAAGATTTTCACAAAAATAGAAAAAAAACAACAAATTTTGGGGGTTACCTACTTAGAACTGAAACTCAAAAAAAATTTATTCGTCAAACCTATACGTGTGGGGTATCAATGGATAGGTCTTCAAAAATGATATTGAGGTTTCTAATATCATTTTTTTCTAAACTGAACAGTTAGCGCGTGAGACACTTCCAAAGTGGTAAAATGTGTCCCCCCCCCCTGTAACTTCTAAAATACGAGAGTGATAAAACTAAAAAAAATATATGATATACGCTACCGGTAGTACCGCTAACGGCAACGGCCCACGCGCTCGCGCTCCGCGCCGTTGCCGTAATCATGCTGCCGAGCGAGAGGACTTCCACCCCGATGGCTGCCACGAGGTCACGCCTCGGCACCTCCCAAGCCGGGCAGTCTACCAGCGTGTGCAGCCCCGAGTCCTCGCTCGCGTCACAGTGATGGCACTCAGGCGTTGGCTTCTTCCTGATCCGATGCAGGTGGTCCCCGAATCTCCCCTTACCGGAGATCACCTGCGTCAGTCGGTACGAGAGGCTTCCGTGTCATCTCTGTAGCCAATCCTCCATGATGGAATCTGTAGTACCCTATAGGATTTGGGTCGAAAACCTCTATGGTAATTCCTGTTGACCTAGAATCACGAAATTTGGTCAAAAGTAAGGTCTTTCAGCACAAACAAAACAAACATTTAACCGGTTGTCTGTAAAGTCGGTTTACTGACGATAGTTGAACGTGACAACGTCATAAGAAAATACTATCTATATGTATAGCAGCTGTCCACGCGGACGCATCGCTTGCATTTCAAGCCCAGAGCGAGGTAACGCCGCATACGAGGTAACGGCATACGAGGTAACGGCATGTTGCGTCATGTTTTTTCGTGCGTGCAGCCGGCTCCATCGATTTATAAGACGTTGTCACGTCCAAAATAAGAAAATTAAAGTACATTTTATTACTTACAAGTTCAAACTTACCTATACACTTAAAACTTAGCCACCAACGAAAGAGATACCAATTTTATTATGGTGGTAATAGGTAGGCAGGTACGGAACCCTCGGCGTACGAGTTCGATTCGCACTTGACCGATTTTCTTTTTATAAAGTTGTATATTGTTATTTACTTCCCTATATGCTATAGGTTAAACGTATTACAACACTTTAACACACAAATATCTAATAAATTAACTCAATACCGACCTTTACCCTGCAGATAGGGACAATATAGTTAACACAATAGGTTCTAAATGGACTCGAAGGAACACAATTACGTCGGGGAGAACGCCTCATCGAATTACTGTATTCTGCGTAAGGGCGATGAAGGAGATTCTATAGTAAATGTTGATAGCTGTCCCTTACTATATATGTATATAGATAGTTATATTTTCAAGGTGATGGTGATAGCCCAGTGGCGTACGTAACGGACTGCCAAGACGAGATCTCAAGTTCGATCCCCAGTCGTCTGACTTTTCGTAGTTATGTGTCTATTAAAATGTTTGTCATCATTCGCTTAATAATGTGCCCGGTAGATGGTAATAGGCTCTCCCCCGATTACATTGTGACCTAAGCATAATATATGGGTGTGTTATACTCCTCTGCTTACCCCTTCGAGGATACAGGCGTGAAGTTATTTTCAAGGTTATATTACAAGATCTCTGACCTGTACGTACTACCTGTGGGCCTACCGCGCAAGTGTCGTCGATATCACAGCCGTCGAAATGTTGCATTGGTCAAGGTCGACGGCCATTTTGTACCGCCCCATTGATAATCGATGGGCGCGGCGTAAGAATGAATGAAACGCTGTTTTTGAGAGTTAAATAGCTGCCGCCTATAAATCGACGGAGTCGGTCATTTCATTACGGCACCTCATGAGCTGTCGTTTAGAATATTATTTTCTTTTCCGACGGTTGATTACGATGCCGATTGCACCTAACACTGGGCTACTATGACTTTTATGGGGGCGACTGCCGACGAGTGGGTTCTGCCGTCCTATTGCACCTAACACTGGGCTACTATGGCTTTTATGGAGGCGACTGCCGACGAGTGGGTTCTGCCCTCCTATTGCACCTAACACTGGGCTACTGTGGCTTTTATGGGGGCGACTGGGTTCTGCCCTCCTATTGTACTGTAGCGTCCAGGGGGTTGGACGCCACAATACCTCGTGTTGATAATGAGATAAACACAAGAGGAAGATTTTATATGGGCATTTATTATTTCAACAAAGCTTCCTATATCGGGTTTAGGGAGGTTTTTACGCGTATATATTTATGTTTATGCGAACTAGGGAATCGCGAACTCCGCTCAAGGACTGAGCCTAAATTTAATACACTTATATCTTCTCTTCGGCCGGCGGACCCAAGCGGCGCGTCTAGTCGCCCGCTGTCAGCCGCACAGCCGAATGCAGCTCCACGCAGCAATTGTTTTTTCTTCCCTAAACTAAATTTGAATTACAAAGTATTTATTTTTAAACTCTGACACATGATGGCCAGGTAAACGACCCGTGGTGCCGAACGAGGTCCGGACACCACATCAGCTACGCCCTTATGGTCATACATGTAACAGCCTGAACCCTAGGCATACTAAACGAGAGCAGATAAAAAAAAACCATTAAATCGCCTGTCTCTTACAATGAGAAAAACGATGCAATATTTACAATTTATAACCATTGAACTGTAATAAATATTGAAAAATCCGAATACAAAGATTGCTTCATTCTTGGCCTGGCAAAACTCTCAAAAAGCAACAAGCCACAGCGCGACTATCTAAATAAATTATTTTGGTGTCTCTTGACGACACATTTTAATGTTTGCCCTGATGGGACTTAAAGTACAGAGTACTTTTAAGACCTACCTAACTAAAAACGAAAGATGACATAAAGTGATCTGTTCTTACACATTATGCATGTGAAGCAGACACTATGTCGCCTACACATTACTAAATTATTTTTAAATCAACATTAAAGAGAAAGAACTCACTCTATAAAGAAGAGTCTGATCGAAAACTAACTTTCAATCATCGTCGGCGCTTATGTCCATAACGATTTGACTCTCTTACAAAGTTTAGATCATAACTCTCAACACTGGACAAAAAAATAATTGCCTAACTCCTACGCTAGAACATCACGAACATAACAAAACAAATCTATTTATCTTCAGCAGCGCAGCAATAACACATATTAATAATAAAATATTACACATAACACGTCATTCACTACGTGAATTATAATTCTACTAAGACTTATAGTCCTTATTGGCCCTATTGACCCGCAGGCAACTGTCAATGCTCTTGAAACATTCTGGAACAAGCCACCATCATAGCCATCTTCTCGTTGAGCACATAATATCACATAAAAGCACTTAAAAGCAAAATAAACAACGATACTTATAAATGCGTCGCTCCAATTGTCGCACGACGTCTTTCTTCAAACGGTACGGGATCGATCCATCCACTGCCAACTGCAGAATGTTGGCGTTTCCGACTTCTGCGGAAACTAGCGCTTCACCAGCTGTAGCAACCACCAGCTCCTGTGGAAATCAGCGCTTCCACCAGTTGTAGCTGTAGCAACCACCAGCTGTATGGAAACCGGCGTTCCTCCACCAGTTGTATGGAAACCGGCGTTCCTCCACCAGTTGTATGGAAACCGGCGTTCCTCCACCAGTTGTAGCGTCCGGGGGTTGGACGCCACAATACCTCGTGTTGATAATGAGATAAACACAAGAGGAAGATTTTATATGGGCATTTATTATTTCAACAAAGCTTCCTATATCGGGTTTAGGGAGGTTTTTACGCGTATATATTTATGTTTATGCGAACTCCGCTCAAGGACTGAGCCTAAATTTAATACACTTATATCTTCTCTTCGGCCGGCGGACCCGGGCGGCGCGTCTAGTCGCCCGCTGTCAGCCGCACAGCCGAATGCAGCTCCACGTAGCAATTGTTTTTTCTTCTCTAAACTAAATTTGAATTACAAAGTATTTATTTTTAAACTCTGACACATGATGGCCAGGTAAACGACCCGTGGTGCCGAACGAGGTCCGGACACCACAGTACCTAACACTGGGCTACTATGGCTTTTATGGGGGCGACTGCCGACGAGTGGGTTCTGCCCTCCTATTGTACCTAACACTGGGCTACTATGGCTTTTATGGGGGCGACTGAGTTCTGCCCTCCTATTGCACCTAACACTGGGCTACTATGACTTTTATGGGGGCGACTGGGTTCTGCCCTCCTATTGTACCTAACACTGGGCTACTATGGCTTTTATGGGGGTGACTGCCGACGAGTGGTTTCTGCCCTCCTATTGCACCTAACACTGGGCTACTATGGCTTTTATGGGGGCGACTGGGTTCTGCCCTCCTATTGTACCTACCTAACACTGGGCTACTATGGCTTTTATGGGGGCGACTGCCGACGAGTGGGTTCTGCCCTCCTATTGCACCTAACACTGGGTTACTATGGCTTTTATGGGGGCGACTGGGTTCTGCCCTCCTATTGTACCTGCGACTAATTAAAACACTCTTTAATCTTAACCTTACCTACTTAAACGTTTATGCTGTGTTGTTTGTTGTTTTCGTATGTTTCAGAAGGAAGGAATAAGCGAAGGAGTTGGAGGACGAAATTCCATCGTCGGCAGTCGCCCCCATAAAAGCCATAGTAGCCCAGTGTTAGATGCAATAGGAGGGCAGAACCCAGTCGCCCCCATAAAAGCCATAGTAGCCCATTGTTAGGTGCAATAGGGGGGCAGAACCCACTCGTCGGCAGTCGCCCCCATAAAAGCCATAGTAGCCCAGTGTTAGGTGCAATAGGACGGCAGAATCCACTCGTCGGCAGCCGCACCCATAAAAGCCATAGTAGCCCAGTGTTAGGTGCAATCGGCATCGTAATCAACCGTCGGAAAATAAAATAATATTCAAAACGACAGTTCATTGTGTGAAGTGTCTATGTCTATGCACCTCATGAGGTGCCGTAATGAAATGAGGCTTCAAAGCGACGCCGTAGATTTGTATTTTTTAGGCGGCAGCTATTTAACTGTCAAAAACAGCGTTTCATTCATTCTTACGCCGCGCCGGCATCGATTATCAATGGGGCGGTACAAAATGGCCGTCGACCTTGACCAGCGCAACATTTCGACGGCTGTGATATCGACGACACTTGGGCGGTAGGCCCACAGGTCCATTTTGAGCAAGACCATAGAAACACTCAGACAAATACAAATGGATATTCATATAAACAAATAGGCACTGAGTGAGTATGCAACCCGCAGCCTCTTTTTTTTATGCCTGTGGAAACCCCCACGGGCTTCTCCCCATCGGTGCCGATGATGGGGTGGGCGTGTCGGAATCGGACCGACTAAAACCACACGGTGTCCTCCCCAAGTGTCCATGGCCGGGCACCCCGGGTAAGCCCTCGAAAGGATAACCCCAGGGTTACCGGTGGACCTTGGCCGCCACCGTGGCCTCGCCTGGTGGGGTCAGGTTTTATCCCGCATCGGTGAGTTGGCAGGCGTGTGTACACACGACACGCCTCCCCCACGGCCTGCTTCTGTAAGGACGGCGAGTCGGCCAACTGCCGTCCTCAGGCCCCGATCATGGAGGTCGGTAGTCCCGGGCGTAGACGAGTCTGCGGCGTCCTCGCCGCATTGCTGCTGGCACTGCGGCGTTGTCTCCCGGTGGATGCGCCATAGATACTTACTGAAGCACCCGTGTCCGGTAAATATCTGGCAATTCCAGTAGGGGAGGTCACCGTGATGCCTCTCCAACCACTCCTTCATGATCGGCCACACCGACGAAATGGTGGATTCCCCCCACCTTGGAACCCTCCATGTCTCCATGAGCTCCAGGCGGAGCTGGGACCGCTGAGCCCTGATTTTTCGGTGCTCCGGCCTATGGCCCCGCTCCAGTGCCTCCTTGCGCCATTGGTACAATGACGCAAGGGCTCTCGCTTCCAGGTCCCATGGAAACCCGCAGCCTCTGAAGGAACAGTTGAACGCTCTGCCACCATGCAACTTAGATGCATGATTGACGGTAATAGGCTCACCCCGTTGGTGCTATGATCACATCAGTCGAAAGTATGGTCTAAAGTTAATTTAGGATTTGTTAGATGTCTACATACATACATATACTCACGCCTTTCCCCTCCGGGGTAGGCAGAGACAATAGCCCGCCATCTGCTTCTGTTCTTACATACTTCACGACCTTCCTTCACTGTCATTAAACCTTTCATGCAAGCCCACCGGTTTCGAGTTTCTAATAGTATTGTGATTTTTTTTTGACATTTAAGTCGATTCGATTACCAGACGAAGCAAGTAATTTTTAGAAAATCTATTAATGCAGAATTACTAACTTTTAAAAATAACAAAAAGTCTTCTTTCAGCAAAATGCACTATCTATGATATTTAAGGTTCCCTTTCATGTCCCATAAGTTTGGGACGCCCTGTTTATTATAGTACGGTTGGCAACCCCAGTTGTATCCCAGGCTGTCACCACGGAGTTCTCCCCATTTTAATTTGACTATTACGGCATTTATGGCAGTGACCGCCATGTGACCTCCCAACGCCTATAGAAAACCTGGGCAAGAGCCTTGTCCGTCAACGATGTAGACGGTGATGATGTAGCACTACATGTTGGGTCAAAAACATAGCGAACTATGGGTGTCACTTTTTTTTTTTTTAACGTGCGGAAATCCCTTCGGATACCCCCCGCCGGCCAGCGGGGGTGGTTATGTCGTGTATCGACTAAAACCGCACGGTGTCCTCCCCAAGTGTCCGTTGCCGGGCACCCCGGGTAAGCCCTAGAAACGATAACCCCAGGGTTGCCAGCGGACTTTGGCTGCCACCGCGGCCTCGCCTGGTGGGGTCGGGTTCTATCCCGCTTCGGTGAGTTGGCAGGCGTGTGTAAGGGCACACACGACACGCCTCCGCCACGGCCTGCTTCTGTAATCTATAATATAAAAATGAATCGCTGAATGTGTTGCTAAGCGCAAATCTCGAGAGCAGCCGAACCGATTTTGCTAATTCTTTTTTAGGGTTCCGTTGCCAAATGGCAAAAAACGGAACCCTTATAGATTCGTCATGTCTGTCTGTCTGTCCGTCCGTATGTCACAGCCACTTTTTTCCGAAACTATAAGAACTATGCTGTTGAAACTTGGTAAGTAGATGTATTCTGTGAACCGCATTAAGATTTTCACACAGAAATAGAAAAAAAATAAGAAATTTTGGGGGTCCCCATACTTAGAACTGAAACTCGAAAATTTTTTTTTCATCGAACCCATATGTGTGAGGTATCTATGGATAGCTCTTCAAAAATGATATTGAGGTTTCTAATATCATATTTTTCTAAACTGAATAGTTTGCGCGGGAGAAACTCCCAAAGTGGTAAAATGTGTGTCCCTAACCTGTGTAACCTAACCTAACCTAACCTAACCCCCCCCCTGTAACTTCTAAAATAAGAGAATGATAAAACTAAAAAAATATGTGATGTACATTACCATGTAAACTTCCAACGATAATTGGTTTGAACGAGATCAAGTAAGTAGTTTTTTTTTTAATACGTCATAAATCGTAAACCGCAATTTACCTTTCATTCAATCAACTCAAATATAAAAATTAAAAAAAAAAACATTATGTTACTTGCTGCTACGGAACCCTTAATGGGCGAGTCCGACTCGCACTTGGCCGCTTTTTTATAATATTCCTTGAAGTACATACGAGTATGATTTTTACGGAGACGAAAGGACAATGCCCATGTCAGTATGGAAATCGGTTGCACACTTTTTTTTGCTATGTCACATAAGTATAAACTGCATTAAATAGCCTGCATTAAGTATTATCTGAAATATAAACGCATATTGTAACAGAACTTGGGGTTATTGAGAAATTAAATTATTACAACGAGAAAAAAAATAAACACAAGAAAATATTGTGACACAGACTGTTGAACTGACGTTTTAGTAAGACAGGGATACCATGTATAAATTAAGAGAAAACTACCACTGAAGCACACAATATTTTACAACTTTAACTGATTATCACTAATAATTTACGAATACATACACGAAATATTAAGATTTCATAACTGCAATATATTTGAATGTCACATTGCGAATTATTATCACGTATTATTATTTAACCATTTTATTTTAAAAAGATTGGTATATTTGCATTCTACCGCCAATGGTTTATTTTATATAATGGTAACAATTAAATTAAAGTGGAAACGATTATTCATTCAATTTTCATATCTTTATAAGTTAAATTCAAACCCCAAGTTCTTTAGAAGCCATTTAGTGTTGAAAAGTCGTACTATAATCAATATTATTTTTTAACATTTGAAATATTGACGCGTACGTCTAAAAGCGCAACCATTAATGGGCATTCTCCTTTCGCCTGAATATTTTTTTTTCTATATTCCCATACAAATGATGCACGTAATTTTATACCACGAAAAGATTCCCATGGGTTACGGGAACGTGATCAGAATTGCACGCGGGCGAAGCCGCAGGCAACAGCTAGTTATAAATTTTAAAAAAATCACATCAATAAGACGTAGAAATTTGATGACACAGATTTGTCACAAAATTCGGCCGGATGGGTACCGTGTACGATTGTGAAAAACCCTCCATAGTAATCCAATTTCGGTTTGATTGCGTTCAGGGGTCAGAAAGTACATAGCCGGATAGGGGGATTGTGGTCGCAGCACTAGTGGGACCTGTGGGTGTCACGCGGTGCTGCGACTACAATCCTCTTCTAATGAGGCCGTCAAGCTGAGTGCCACCATTGTTAACATGGTACGTGTATATAATGGTGACCCTCTTTCCTGAGACTTTTCCTTCAGCTTACCATCAGGCGAGGTGAAGTCAAATTGACGTGTCCTAAATATAAAAAAATATAAATCTTTACCAAGACACATGTTCCTTTCTTCCTACAATTGGGCGGGACGTGAAAAAGCATGTGACGACCACCATGGCACCTAGGCTTACGTATGTCGATCAGATCGAGGATGTTCTAGAGTAAGGCCAGGTTAAGAGTACCCATTTTTAGGGATTTTCTTTAGAAATTGCTATCGAGTTGTCGTCGTCGACGTCGTCGTTGCCAATTTTCTGTCACGGTTTTGGGTATGAAGTAATAGATTCGTGCTGGGGTGAACCATTGCAAGATAAAGAAAAAATCGCAAGAAATCGCAAAAAAAATTATAATCGCAAAATCGAAAATCCCTTGTATTCGGCTGAGCTCGTCTCAGGAATTCAACTTGTTTTTTTCGTGTGGAAATCCCTTCGGAATCCCCCCCGCTGGTCTAGCGGCGGGCGGTTATGACGGGCTTGAACCGACTAGAACCGCACGCCGTCTCGGGTCTTAAGACGCCGGGGTGTAAGGTTGCCCATAGAGCGTATCCCTCACACCCCGAAGGTTAAGAGTACCCGTAATTGATGAGCGTATATGAAAACAATTATGTAATTGCAATAAGCGAAAGGCGGATCGCTGTAAGTAGAAACATGTCTGCCTACTCCAATGGGAAAGAGATGGGATTGAATATAATGTATTTTTTTTCTTTATACCACGAAGGTGCAGACAAGCACACGGCCCACCTGATGGGAAGCGGTTACCGCGGCCTATGGACGTGTGCAACACCAGTGGCGTTACACTCGCGCTGCCGACCCTGTAAAGGAAAGGGGATGGGAAAGCAGTTTGGGAGGGGATGGGAAAGGAGTTTGGGAGGGGATGGGAAAGGAGTTTAGGCTCCGGCACTCTCACTCACCAAACGCAACGCAACAGTTCAAAATTTCAAAATCGATATTCTGTGAGAGGGTGGTGCTTCCCCGGTCGAGTCGGCCCATTCATGCAACGGCCAAAATGACTGTTGCTTGACTCTACCACTCAGAAAATGTAGCATTGTTGACATCTATAATTCTTGTAACTTCAAATTTAGTTTACCATCAGGTGAGATGAAGTCGTATTCACATATATAAAAAATCATTCATGTATATTGCTAAAGAAACTCATCATTATGACAGCGTAGGTGCCAGTTGAATCCAAAGCTACTTCCGAAGTACTTTGGAGTCCAAGGTCCACTCTCATAGTTTTTATCTTTATTTAGCTAACGGCCTCTGTGGCGTAGCGGTAGTGCATTCGACTGCTACGACTGGGGCGCGGGTTCGATTCCCGCTCAGTGCAAATATTTGTATGCATGAATATGTCTATTTGCATTGGTCTGGGTTTTTCTATGTATAATATGTATGTATTTACAAAAAAAGTATATAAGTATGTTTATCCGCATTCTGGAACCCATAACAGAAGCTAGTTAAACTATGCTTACCTTGGGTCTAGAAAGCGCTGTGTAGAATTTCGCAGAATATTTATTTATTTAGCTTACCTTGGCTTTTACGGGAGCGATTGCCGTCTGACCCCAACTCCGAGAGAAAGCCTGTGCCAGAGTACCGTCCTTTTTTCCGTGCGGAAATCCCTTCCGATACCCCCCGCGTGCGCGTAGATCGGTCTTGAACCAACTAAAACCGCATGCAGTCTCGGGTCTTCAGTCTAAGCTGGCATAAGGCATTGTCCTCGCGGCTGCGGACTTTTAGAAATAGTGACTTCAGTAATATGTGGCTCCATATTACTGAAGTAACTATTTCTAAAAGTCCTGTAAAATTGACAAAGAATATTTAATAGGAGGAGGTAGAAAATTCATTAAACGATAACAGCTTTGGTTCCGTTGAATAACTTTACGTCAACTGAAAGGGGATTTAAGAAGATTCGCGTTTTTATTTTTAGGGTTCCGCACTCAAAGGGTAACCCGGAATCCTATTACTAAGACTGCGCTGTATGGCTATTTGTTTGCGGACTGTATCCTGAAACTGAAATTGAAATTTAGACAGCGTGTATATTGCCGTTAATAACAACAAAAATGGCGCAACCGTGTATTTTACGTGTGTATGTGTAGTTAGTAGTAAGCGGCGATAGCCCAGTGGCGTACGTAATGGACTGCCGAGACGAGGTCTCGAGTTCGATCTCCAGTCGCCCCAGGCACACACCTCTGACTTTTCGTAGTTATGTGTGTATTAAAAATGTTAATTATCGCTCGCTTAGTAATGTGCCCGGTAGATGGCAATAGGCTCGCCCCCTATTACATTGGGACCTAAACATAACTGGCGAATCGTGGGTGTATAATACACCTCTGTCTACCCCTTCGGGGATACAGGCGTGAAGCTATGTTATGTGTAGTTATTGGTGCGCTTCGACCGTATGTCTTGGGAGCTCCCATACACTCTGAAATCACAGCCACTATGGAAGTTTTATTTCATGGCAGATCCACACTTCGCTGTGTTATTTGTTATGCGGCTAGGAAATATTCGCGCAAATATATCTCATGTGATCGTCATTTGTCATTTGATGTACCACACATGCCAAATATATGTGTTACTGCTGTTGCCTTGGTGCTAGCGGCTTAATTGTATCCTTTGATGTGTGTCAAAAACAAGTGGACGGTGGATAAGTGGATATATAAGCGTATTTACTATTCGCGGTTATACTTGCGAAAAAAGCAAATTTAGACGAATGAGCCTTTCACACTTCGTCGTATGCGGCCGATTAAGGTGAATGATGAATAACACGTAGTGAATTGTGGTTCAACCATTATAAAAGTACTCACTGATTTATCTAGTACGATGGTAGGTACTGTTACACCGGACAATCCTAGCACATTTGTACTTCCAGCCTTTCATTACGCCTTAGTCAGCGTTTTCACATATTCCCATGCATCACGACCTGTACCGACCTCCTCTGACTTCTTGGCCACCCGGCTGTGTTACCTAATCTATTACCAAATCATGTAGGTACTTATATTTCTATAAAACAAATCAAATCATTATTTTTAAAACCAAGTTCGAACAACGCGTACGGAACTCTTCACATGCGAGTCCGACTCGCCCTGAACCGATTTTTTCGGCAATCCGACGACCGGAGGACGGCGAGAGTCATGTTCAATGGGAAGTAATTACGTCTAGTTGATTGAGTTTCTGCTCATGACTTTGATGGTGATAAACCCATCATCTGCCTCGATTTATTAATTATTATTTTAACACGCTTTCATTAGTTTCATTTCAGGGGCGTAAAATTGAAATCACTTTTAAGCTCATATATGTTTAAAATATCATTTAACAACACGCGCCATGTAGGCGCTAACCATAATCCGCTATTTTGTTTTTATTTTTTATTTGTATATACCCAGTAGCACTCTCACAGTAAATACAAATCTAACGACACCTCTCAAGCTACAATCCATAAAGCCGTTCAGGCTGCAGAGCGTGCCAAACAATTATACGTCCCTTCTAAAGCACTTCTTGAGTCGCCTGGGAAAACCACAGCTAGAGATCATTCCACAGCCTGAGGGTGCGCGGAATAAAGTGCCTTTGATACCTAACTGTACGCACCGTTTCCAGTCGCAACGTGTGAGGATGAATTCCCTGTCTGTGGCGAGCGGTGCGATGATAGAATGTGGCCGTGGGCATCATATCATACAATTCTTCTGAACACACCCCATTATGAAGGCGGTAGAAAACGCACAGGGAGGCGAAATCTCTCGTTCTCGATCGATCCTCAGCGCCCGTCTTTGCATCGAGTCGAATAGTACGTACACCCATACACCCCCAGAACCGAATAACACTAACAAAAACAATTTAGCTTAAATAGAAAGATGTAGACGTACCTAAAATAAATTAAAAAGATTTTAAACCAACTTGATTATCTAGATAAGCATATTTTAAAATAAGCTCGAATCCTCTGACCCAGAAACTTAATCAAACACGAACCAATCCAAATAAAATTGAACGTAACCAGCCAAATTGCAAAGAGCTAAAAATTCTGGAACTTCGAACTTATATTAAGTCGCGTTGAAATAAACTCCGTTTTGTGGAAACTGGACGGCAGCCAAACGGAATATTAAATCCTATCTGTGGGTAACTTTGAACCTTTGTACCTCTGTGGTTTTCAAGTAAGGTAGGGGTAGTCTATGAAGTAGCAGAAGTACAAAGTAGCCGGTATAAGAAAATATTGAATATGGTAATTTTTTTTTTTCGATATCCTGTTATACGTCGCGTAATGCGGATATTTTTTTTTTATATTTTTTGTTTTATATTTACGCTAGTAAAAACGCGGCGGTAGCCCAGTAAGTGTACGTAACGGACTGCCGAGACGAGGTCTCGACTTCGATCCCTAGTCGCCCCGGGTGCACACATCTGACTTTTCGAAGTTATGTGTGTATTTAAAATGTTTCTTATCACTCGCTTAGTAATTTTCCCGGTAGATGGCAATAGGCTCGCCCCCTATGATCGGACCTAAACATAACTGGCGAATCGTGGGTGTGTAATACACCTCTGCCTATCCCTTCGGGGATACAGGCTTGAAGTTATTGTGCTAGTATATCTGTGAAGGCATAGGAGACCAGAGGCAGTGATGTTTTAATTAACATCCTCATTTGACTAACAGATTGAAAATAGGTACGGAATCCAAATACCGGCCAAGTGTGAGTCGGACTCGCGTACAAAGGGTTTCGTACGATTATCTATACAATGGGAGCCCCGTTGATTTATTTAATTTTGATACTAGGAATTCAGTGCAGGGTGCGACTGAAATAAATTGAGCTGAGCGAGCAGGACTCTTACTTGAAAATAAGACATCTTACTACGGTCGCGCGCTTAGCTAAGGCCACGCGCTCGTCAAACTGTTTTCGGTGATTATTCCTCAATAGTACATCGGACATGAACCATCTCGCTTCAAAACACTCCTCAGTGTCCACACTATCACCGTCGTAAATTTGGTCAAGATCGTGACAGAGGTTACAGAGGAGTTCAGCCACCAACAAACGGCTATGCCGGGTATAAGATTAATAATTATTTATTTTTAAAGTGATAATATAAAGAATTATTCTATAAATATTTCAAACGTATATCGTCGGTTGCCATTATCAATATTCAGCGAAAACGAGCAATAAATTTACGTTTGTTGTATGGGAATATAACGCCTGCTTTTTATATTTTAAATAAATATTTAAAACTAGCTTTTGCCCGCGGCTCCGCCCGCGTAGATGTCGGTTATCGCGACAAAACATGTCTATGTCCTTTCCCAAGGTCTAATCTACCCGTGTACCAAATTTCAGCAAAATCGGTACAGTGGTTTAGGCGTGAAAGCGTAACAGACAGACAGACAGACAGACAGAGTTACTTTCACATTTATAATTTTAGTTAGGATTTAAAAACCCGCTTAAATATTTATTTTATTCTGTATGTTAGTATTGTTGCTATAGCGACAACAGAAATACATCATCTGTAAAAATATCAACTGTCTAACTATCACGGTTCATGAGATACAGCTTGGGGACTGACGAACAGATTGACGGACAACGGTGTCTTATGAAGAATATACTGCTGCCGGGCTGTTTGGCCGTGGTCCATCGGAAACTTGTATTTCAGACGTTCCGTCGATCACTGCGATCGAAATCTTCAGTGGTACACGTCGGGACGCCGTCGAGTGCGGAGAACCTTCCTCGGCGGCGAACTGATGTAAAGGCCTGAGTCACTGGCGTATTTATAGGCGCAGTTGGAGGGGGCAAACGACGTGATCGCTCCTGATTGGTTGAGAGCTGCGCAACCTATGTGCTCGATCCTGATTGGTCGAGGCTAAGCAAGGGGGATACCGGGGATGGTGGCGGCTTCGTCATGTTTGAATTGTGATGACGCGCGGCTCTCAGTGCTGGCTACCAATCTTTTTGGAGATGAAAACCTTCGTTTTTTCTATTAAAAATATTGGGATGCTTGAAAATTTCGATGGCTTCTCGACATAGCCATGGGAAGAATTGTGAAATGGTGGCTAGAACCTTCGTGTTCTGAAATTTCATGGTATGATTACGGTGTCTTGGTAATAGGGTTCCGTTTTACCCTTTGTACGGAACTCTAAAAATGTAAAAAATTGTCGACTTTTTTATTTTTAGGCTTCATACATTATCAATCGGAAACTAATTGAACAAAGACCTTTTGAAACAGTTTAAATTGCCTCTCTTGTTTCTTTTACAAATATTTAAAAGTACTAGTATTATTACTTATTCTACGGTACGAACTATTCCGCGTTCGAATCCGACTTGCACATGACTAGTGTTTTCGTGCTTCTAAAATTTTCTTAATACCAGGGGCTCATAATTGCATACAAACATACAAATAAACCTGTGCCACGAGATTTAACTGTACAGATTCTATTACCAGATCATAAAAATTAATGTTTCCTTGGCAGGTGTTTATGCCGGCGCTATTGCCCCACGTTCTGCAAGAAGCCAACAGGATCAGTGGAGTCAGAAAGCAGTGACAAACAGGACGCCAATCAACAGGTAAGTCTGTATACTCTTCAAATATTTGTCCTTAAATTTCCATTTTAATGTATACAAAAGGCTAACTGCTCAACATTGGGTTGCGTTTAAGAAATAATGAAGTAAATAAGTAAAACATTGTCAGGACTGATCTGATGATATGTGTTGGCAGGTTGATGTACCTTATTTTTTTGCCCCCGCCAGTCCGCGGGGGCGGTTATGTCGGGCTTGAATCGACTTAAACCGCACGCCGTCTCGGGTCTTCAACGCTGGGGTGTTAGGTTGATCATAAAGCATATCCCTCGCACCACGACTGACCCTGGGCCATCTCCGGTTTCGGGATGGGGATGGCCCTCTCGGGTCCCTTGATGTACCTAAAAGAATTGACATCGACTGTATTGGTAGCTGGGTAGTTAAGGAGTCGGAATTACGACCGAGAGGCCTCGGTTTCGAATTCTGGCCCTTACATTACTGACGTGAATCTGACTGAGGTCCTCAGTCAGTCAGACCCGTTAGGGAATACTAGCAATTTCTGATACTGGGACTCTAAAAAAAACGCGCTAACTTAAATCCACGCAGATGAACTCGCAGACTAACGTTAGTCTTTAAATATTATCCACAAGCCAATATTTCCGTCGTTGAATGTGATTAATTTACTCAATTAATTAGAAGCCATACCCGGGTCAGTAACTTGATTGTTTACCAATTTTAGGGTTAAAAGCAAATTTCTTGGCGAGGTAGATGTTTTATTAAGAATATCTGGGTGACCAAGCTCCGCTCGGTTTTCTAAAAAATAAACCTAATTAAATCGATTTATCGCCTCTGAAAACCCCATTTTTCCATGCGGAAAACCCCTCGGATACCCGCGGATGCGGACGCGAAGGTTATATCGAACTCGATCAGGCTTAAATCACACGCCACCGTCTTGGGTCTTCAGACGCCGGGGTACACCCCACCCCATAAGGCATTACCTTCACACCCCGACTGACCCAGGGACTCCCGTTTTGGAAGATGTCAACCGCAGTGATCGACGAAACGTTTGGAACACAATTTTCCAATGGACCATGGCCAAACAGCCCGGAAGCAGTATATTCTACATGCAATGTCAGTCGTGAAAGCCTAAATATTTATATTTCCTTAAGGCTTATAAAACTTTATAATCTGTAAATAAAAAGGTTCTGGACAAAATAATCCAAATATTAATATATTATCCTTTACTGCCTATAAAATATTATTTATTTTCAGCCGGATATAGCAAATATTTGCCCAGGGCGGTCAAAAGAGCCGGTGTCTAACAATATTTAGCTTATATTAATGTTTCTATATGCTAAACAAAAAGTACAAAGTGATAGTTGTGTTAAATTAAGTACTTGATTTAATATCTTACAGCATATTTATTTTTATACTACTATCCACGCAGCCATTTAAGCGTGATTAAGTAACAAACATCCAAACATTTGTTTTCGTTATAAACATTCTACGACATTCTACACAGCGCTATCTAAATCCAAAGAAAACATAGTAATAATAATAATATAAGTTGCAACACTGGTCGCGTACTGTCAAAATATTTTTCTCAGAATACATTTTCTGTAAATAATTTAATTTTATACCTATTTTACATTGTCATCTAGTTATTTTGTGAAGCTAAATAAATTAATTAAATTATTAAAAATGAATCCTACCTCCATCAATTACACCATTTTCAGAGAAATCAACAAACACAGAACTTTAAATTTATGACATACGTCAATCTAGACGAACAGAAAGCAATGAAATAATATGTTGACACGCGGAAAATTCAAGCAACTCAGTCAAATAGCACAATTAACACCGACGGACTCGTCGTGCAGCTCCGCCCCGCAGCCTCAGGTGACCCTTCCATCGACAACTGCTTAGCCGTCGACCTCCGACAGTAGCGACGAGTATTTCTCTCCGCCGACGTCGCCAACACCTGTGCGTCGGCCGGGGAGAGGCCGGCCACCGACGTGCCTAGGACCCGAAGACAACCGTCCTCGAACAGGGCCCCCGCCGCCGGTGGTGATGTGCGCCGCATGAAATGGTCTTCTTCAATAAATGAAAGCGTCATGCGGGCATATTATATGGCTACAGAGCTAGGAACCAACCTCACTGCATACCGTGGTCGTTTACTGTCTCTGTTCCAGGAACTAGAACCGACTGTCCCGCCACAGCTCGATCACACTAATGAGGGTGTGGAAAGTGAGACTATATCCGTAAGTACCCAGTATAATGAACGATTAAGGAGCACTTTGGGGGATGCGATGCTAGAATATCGATCTATGATACCAAGCAAAAGACCTCGCTTACCCCATTTGCCCATGCATAAAAGGAATATAGCGCTGGTTTGTGCCCTAGATTCGCTATTACCTGAGTATTTAGAAAATAGCGAAGACCTTAGTGATACACATTCGATTTTGTACTGTGCGGCCGTCGCAGCATGTCGAGTAGCTGGAGTAAAATTTATTGTAAATAAAACTGCTACTCGACCCAAACCTGCTGTGCCTGCCTGGCAGTACAGGATTGAACGTCGTATTGCTGAGGCTAGGACACTCATCGGTAAGCTAACCTGCTTCAGATCAGGCAATACCCGCCCGAGGGTGATGCGCTTTGTGACACAGGCATTCTTGGGGACTAACGTTAGTCCTCAACAATACGCTTCATGTGTCACACAGCGCATTGACTTTCTGAAGCAGAAAGTTTATGCATGGGCAAATCGGATACGACGCTACAAAAAGCGCGTAGATAGGTATAATCAGAATCGCATTTTCCAAAAGGATGAGCGGTGGGTTTATCGGAAATGGGAACAACCCGAGTCAGGTGTAAATGACGGTACTCGGCCGGATGCTGATGCTACGAATACTTTCTGGGGTAGCATCTGGTCGACGCCAGTCATACATTCAGAAGGTGATTGGATGAGAGAGGTTGAACGAGCATGTGAGAATTTACAGATTATGGAGCCAATTTTCATTTTACCTGAAGATGTTGCAATTGCAGTCCGTTCGTTATCGAACTGGAAGTCAGCAGGACCGGACGGACTGCACAACTTTTGGTTGAAGTGGCTCCGTAACTCACATGCTCGTTTAGCAACTCAATTCCAATCATGCCTAAACTCGGGTTCCCTTCCTAATTTCCTAACAACTGGAGTAACCCACCTACTCTATAAGTCTGGTAGTGCTACGGACCCCAGAAACTATAGGCCTATTACCTGCCTACCGACGGTCTATAAACTCCTAACTTCCATTCTGAGAGTCAAAATTACTGCACATTTAGAAAAAAATTCGATCATCTCCATCTCTCAGAATGGATGTAGGAGCGGGGCCCGTGGCACTAAAGAGCTCCTTCTAGTTGATATGGCCATTAGCCAACAGGTGCGTCGTAACCGTAAAAATCTGGCGACATGTTGGATAGATTATAAAAAGGCTTATGATTCTGTTCCACATACATGGCTTCTGAGGGTGCTAGAGTTGTATAAAGTTGATACAACTCTATCTACCTTCTTGAGGTCATGTATGGGGCAATGGACCACGGTTCTTCGCTATCCAGGATGTTGCCAGACAAACGATGCACCGATAAGAATCGAGAGGGGTATATTTCAGGGCGATAGTCTGAGTCCCCTGTGGTTCTGTCTAGCACTGAATCCTCTTAGTACAATATTGGAGAATTCAGGGCTAGGCTATCGGTTGCGGAGAGAGGGTCGAGCTATATCCCACCTCCTATACATGGATGACCTCAAACTTTTTGCTACCAATAATCTACAATTGATGGAGCTATTAAAGATGACTGAAAACTTTAGTAGCTCTATCAAGATGGAATTTGGTTTAGACAAGTGTGCGGTCATGCATGTGGAAAGAGGTGGTATAGTGGAATCCGAAGGCGTGATACTTTCGGATTCCATTAAACTTAAATCTCTATCTACAACCGAAACCTACAAATATCTAGGTATGTCACAGGCATTAGGAATCCCCGAGTCTGGCATGAAGCAGGCATTGCAGGAGCGCTTCTTTGGCCGCCTGAAAAAAGTTCTGAAAAGCTTTCTATCGGGTGGCAACAAGGTGCGTGCCTGCAATGGTTGGGTCATGCCAGTCCTAATGTACTCCTTTGGCATACTTAGATGGACTCAGACCGAACTGGATGCCCTAGATAGAAGAGTTCGTTCGCTGATGACCACATTTCGGATGCACCACCCACGATCATCTGTAATGAGGTTGTATATCCCACGGAAACTGGGGGGTCGTGGCTTTCTAAATGCTAAGACCCTTCATAACCGCGAGATATACAACCTTAGAGAATATTTCCTTCAAACAAATACAGATATGCACCGTGATGTGATCGCATCGGATTATGGCTTAACCCCTCTTGCGTTGGCTAGAGAGAACTGGCGCAAACCTGTCGTACTAAGTATTAATGATCGTATGGATGTATGGAAGAGCAAAGAGTTGCATGGACGTTTCTATCGGGCTCTCCATGGGCCTGATATAGATTTACCAGCATCTGTGTCTTGGCTGCGCTTCGGTGACCTATTTGGGGAAACCGAAGGTTTTGTCTTTGCAATTATGGACGAAGTAGTGATGACGAATAACTATCGGAAGTATATTCTAAAGGATGGTACGGTTCACATATGTCGGTCGTGCCACCGTCCCGGAGAATCCCTTAGACATATAATTTCTGGTTGTTCTCGTCTTGCCAACGGCGAGTATTTGCATAGACATAACCAAGTAGCCAGGATTGTCCATCAACAGCTTGCTCTAAAGTATAACCTATTAGAATCAGAGGTACCGTACTATAGGTATGTGCCCGACGCAGTTCTCGAAAATGGGCACATCACGTTGTACTGGGATCGATCTATCATCACTGACAGGACTATTGTAGCTAATAAACCTGATATAGTGTTGATAGATCGATCAGAGCGCCGCGCAATAATTATCGATATCACCATTCCACATGACGACAATCTTGTAAAAGCCGAAAAAGAAAAACAAATGAAATATTTGGATTTGGCTCACGAGGTTGTCGGCATGTGGAGTGTTGATTCGGCAATTATTGTCCCGATAGTTGTTTCGGTTCACGGACTGATTGCCAAGAGCCTCGATCAACATCTCAAGAGGCTCGCGTTAGGCAGTTGGGTCAAGGGCTTGATGCAGAAGGCAGTGCTCCTCGACACGGCACGTATCGTGAGGAGATTCCTCTCTCTGGAGCCCTAACCACCGGTAGCTTGGTCCCTGTACCCGATGCCGGTGGGCCACTATTTTTTATATTTTTAAATATATTTGTTTTTTTTTTGTATAGAATGTATTTAAAAATATAATGTAATATGTATTTAAGTGGAATAAAGAGAATAATAATATATCTCTTTATTGTATGTACACAAGAACAAGATTACAGAAACATAAAGTTGGTATACATAGCTAAGCGGCATATACAATTGGCGGCCTTATCGCACAGGGCAATCTCTTACAGGCAAACATTGGATGGAGAGAATCAGTGAATAGAACTAGGGCAGTTAACATAGTTTAATTAGCTTGTGTTATAGGTTTTTTTTTGTAAATACACACATATTATACTTATATAAAAACATACAGGAGCTCTTTCAACATCAGGAGCTCTTTCAACTAATCCCACCTTCTCCCTTTCGATTCAGAACAACACGTTTGCGACTGCGATGACACCCACACACGGTGGAAACCAAACGGTCCCGAACTCAGCGGTTCGGTGCTTCCTTTCTTTGTCGCACGATAAAAAGCTGGAATGCTCTGCCCGCGCACGTGTTTCTTTCTTACAATCCCGGGTTCTTCAAGCGGGGCGTTAAAAAGCATCCTTCGAGGCCGTCAAGGTAGGGGCTACCAATTTAGGATCGTCAGCATCTGGGATGGTGGCCCATATCTTCTGGACTTTACCTTAAGCTTCTCACCATCCAGCGGGGTGCAGTCGTCAACGGTTGTTAAGTCAACATCTTCACAAACTTTCGCTAAGGCGTTCACTAGCCTAGTTTCACTGTTTCTGAATTTAGAACAACTCATTCCGTGGTCTAATTTCAGATAATTAAATTAGGTCACTATCAACGCTTGTGACTGTGGTTCTACATTATTATTTATAGTCAGACTTACGAGGCTACAGCTAGAACCTTAGGGATGTTTTATATTTCAGGGGATTTCCTTTCCCGTCAGCGATAGGCACCCGTTACGGAACACGGCTTAGTCAGTTCAATTCCGAAACAGCCACTTCACCGTTAGCTCCGTTGAGGTGGTACCTACCCGATGTGGGTTTCACACGAAAAAAAGGCTGTAGGTAAAAATCATTAATTCAGGTATTATAAACCTACAGCTAATTAGGGTACCCTTGCCATTTGGCAAAAAACGGAACCCTTATAGAGTCGTCATGTCTGTCTGTCTGTCCGTCCGTATGTCACAGCCACTTTTTTCCGAAACTATAAGAACTATGCTGTTGAAACTTGGTAAGTAGATGTATTCTGTGAACCGCATTAAGATTTTCACACAAAAGAGAAAAAAAAACAATAAATTTTGGGCGTTATACTACTGAAACTCAAAAAATATTTTTTCATCAAACCCATAAGTGTGGATAGGTCTTCAAAAATGATATTGAGGTTTCCAATATCATTTTTTTTTAAACTGAATAGTTTGCGCGAGAGACGCTTCCAAAGTGGTAAAATGTGTATCCCCCTCTCCCTGCAACTTCTAAACTAAGAGAATGATAAAAGTAAAAAAAAAATGAAGTACATTACCATGTAAACTTCCACCGAAAATTGGTTTGAACGAGATCTAGTGAGTAGTTTTTTTTACTTCATAAATCGTAAACAGCAATTTACATTTCATTCAATGAAATATTAGTGGGGAAAAAAAACCTGGATGATGATTGTCTGGAGTGACATCAGGGTGTTAAGGAGCCTTAAGGAGGTTGACGCAAAGGAAAAGCCAGATGGCATCCCATGATATTGTCGGAAGTTAGCGCGAATGTCACACATTGAAATAAAACTATTTTTAACGGAATCTATCGCGATTTCTTTGTCGTCATTTTATTATTTACATAGAATCTGACGTTTCAATTGCTTTTCAGCAGTCATGGTCACGGGTAGACTAAAGAAGGCTGTTGTCTTATAGTTTGAAGTGTAAGTTATCTAAAAGTACCCGAACTATACTGAATTGTTAGTGTTACTATTTACGCAGAATGAGCTCACAGTGTCATGAAGTGTTATTGTATTTTGATTTTTCTTGGAATTAATCAAGTGAATGACTGGGACCCAAGCTTGTGGTACATTCCAATCATCTTCTCTATTAAAATTAGGATGTTTTTAATTTCAAGAGCCTAGCGGTGGTGCATCCTAGGTAGGAATCGATTTTCTTTAGCGAGTATCTATGGGTTATAAAATCTTCAGTAATGTTTCCTCACATACAGCAGTCTTCTTTGAGCGTTGGTGTTTTATACGTAGTTGAAACGTCGGGTTCAATGTATATAATAAAGTAACATGAAATAAATCGCGATAAAATCCGTTAAAAATAGTTTTTATTGGGCAAGCCGACCCCACATAACGGGACAAGACGAGGTCAAAGAAGCAGGCATTGTCTGCGCAGTAAAGTAATGCGCAGAATGCGGTGGTACATTTTTAAATGCATCTCGTGGTTTCTTTCTTCGAGGTCCAAGAAACATAGTTATACATGACGCGAGGCCAGATGTAACACAGAACTAGCTGGACTCGGAGCATTGGCACTTTATTTATTGGATAATAGTTACTACGTGGCGTGTTGGGGCCTAACAAGGCTTTCAGGGCCAAGCGAGCCTCTCCTGCTGAGTGTCAAATGAGGCTCTGGTGCAGGTTTTTCTCATGGGGTTGGGAGGCCAGACGGTAGTCGCACTCATAAAAGTCATCATGATATCAGCCATAGGAAGTCCACTGCTGAACATAGGCCTCCCCCATTGACTTTCGTCATTTGGGGGAGGGGGGGAGTTGGACCATAGCCCGCCGCGCTGGTGCAGTGCGTGTTGGCGGGTCGCCATTAACGCGATTAACAGAGAAGGCTCTGCTCCGTTAATCAGCAGAGTGCACCGCGGGCAGGCGAAGTTGGCTTGGCTTGACTTGGGTCCCGAAAGATGTTAGTAGGGATTCCTTACACTCCCTCATAAAAGTAGTATACGATAAATCAAATATCCATAAGCGGACCCCGGGCTCCGAGGTTGCCTCGCATGCAACTGTGGACAACGTCAAGATAATGGAGAGATAATCGTGACTTTGCAAGCTTTATGTTAAACTAGTTTACTTCGGTCCCCCGTGGCACCTATTTAACCCATGCATGCATTAGTTATGTGTGGAAATTTGCCCGATTTGTTGACATATATGATTACTACTCGGCTCCCCTGGCTCCCCCTCCTCGATAAATAGGCTATTCGACACAAAAATTCTAATCTTAGGAACTACTGGTTCGACCAAACAAACAAACAAACTCTTTGGCTTTATATAATAGTATAGATTAATAACCTACTTAGGTAGTTTACCTACCTTTCTCATTCTATTGAGCTCGGTTCGATAGGTCTAATGACTGTTTATTTATTGTGTAATGTGTAATTTAAACACACTATTCCTATCGATCCAGTTCCTATGTAAACTTAAATTGAGTAAATATTTGAGTACACACATACAGCCCCTACGTTTATAATGATCAAATGTGAAGTTACACTGAGCTACAGGTTGCTATTACTTTAAATTCAGGCGTTTGATACTCGCGCCCGACTTATAAAAACGGCTCAATTCACTGTATGTTTGTATCAATGTGTAATGTGGGTTGTCGATCAGTTTTATTGTATTATGTCAGTATCAATTTTAGTGGCACATAAAGCTAAAATGGGAAATAAAGTTTGTGTCGTATTGCTGGTTTGTATAACGTATAATATGAAGTACGGGGTGACTGAGCTTCACTTGGGTTCTTTTTGGATTTTTCAGGATAGACACAATATATACATAAGTATTTACCAGTACGAATTCGCATTCAAATCGTTAGAGCTAACACCAAGGAACTCATTTTCTTCCAATTACGTATGTAATTCGGTAAAATAAGAAAAAATATTTGCCAAAATGAAGCAGGCATATTCTCGTAGCGGTAAGGAACACGTAATGATGGCGACGTTCCCTCTATGAGATCGTAACTATAATAATACTCACTATAGGTATTATGTCCCATAGAACTATTATATACTGCTGATACTCATATTAGAATTTCTAATAAGCACTAAATATCATTCGAATTGGATGCTTCTTTATTATATTAGTTGTAGGTTGTATGGATTAAGAATATTGCGAAAAACTGTTAGTCTTTCTAAATATAATTAAGATATCTTACAGAAACATTCAAACGCATTTATGTGTATTAGACATTATTTTGATTCGACAAACATATATCAAGAATTTTCCTTATTTCTTTGGACATAATTAAGTAATCCTGCTTCTAAGAAAATATCTTAAGTAGATATTTTACAAAGCAAAACATTATCTTGATTTCCATGAAGATACAAGGGAACTTTTAGGGATATTTATTAAATTGTTTACTTTCGATAGTAAATGAAGCGCCTAATCAACGACGTACTTACGAAACACAGTGTTACATGTTGCTGACAAATATTCTGTAGGCGCTTGTGATACCTACAGATTGCGGCTTATTATGATTCTCTCTGAGTCTATTTACAACTTATATTTACTAGCATATATTCACAACTTGTAAAACAGAATGAAAACGCAATGTATTCGATATTCTACACAGCGCTATTTAGACTCAATTTAAGCATAGCTATACTTTTGTGTTCTAAATATATTAAACATAAAAATACTCAGACCAAGGAAAATACTCATATTAACTTGATCGAACGCCACCCGCGACCCCTTGACTTAGCAGTTGACCGCTGTACCGCCATGCTACGCAGCTTATTAAATACATCCATACCTTCTGTATCATTCTTCAAGCCTTTACCCAACTCAGCTGAGGTCGACTTTTCAGTCTAACTACGAATCGGCTGATCTTCTTTATTTTCCGAGAAGCAACTGCTCTTACCTCCACAACCCATTGGCGACATCGACATTCTGTAGATCGGACTTTTTAGGGCTCCAACAAAAGCGGCGATAGCCCGGTGGCGTACGTAACAGACTGCAGAGACGAGGTCTCGAGTTCGATCCGCAGTCGTCCCGGGCACATACTTCTGACTTTTCGTAGTTATGTGTGCATTAATAAATGTTGATAATCGCTCGCTTAATAATGTGCCCGGTAGATGGCAATAGGCTCGCCACCTATTACATTGGTCGTGGGTGTAATACACCTCTGCCTGCCCCTTCGGGAATACAGGCGTGAAGTTATGTTATGTTATGCCAACTACCGTTACGACTGCCATAGATGTTTGTATGGCAACCGGGACCGACGGTTTAACGTGCTCTCTTAGGCATAGTCAGAAGTCAGAAGAATAGTCGCCCGTCCTAAGACTGCCTTGGCTAGTGTTGCTTAACTTTGCAATGTGTGTAACTTTCCATACCTTCAGTAGAAATAAAAAAGATCTAAGTATTAATAATAGATTATTAACCAAGGGGATAAAGCAGTGTCTTCTGTCGCGGGTGACGATTTAAATCGCGAGCGTAACGAAGGATTCGGGGTTTACTCCCGAGCGTAGCGAGGGTCTTAAAACTTAAATCACAAGCGAAGCGAGGGATTTAAGACGAGTCCTGAGTGTAGCGAGGCATTTAAGTTCACCCAAGACTAAGACAGCTTTATCACCGAGGAAAATACTCTACTTTTCGTACCATTTGCGAAAAAATTAACACATTTATAATATGAGATAAGCATTTATTAAAAATAATGACAATTAAAAGTAAAAGTTAACATTCGAAACATTGGTCCAATTATTGATAGAGACAGTTACATTTTTGTTTGGTACATTTATTTTTGATGAGAAGTTTGATAATAAATATTGTTTTGAAAAAGGAATACGCATTTATTATGCAGTTATGATTATTAAATAAAATTAAGAAAACCGACGAGGCCGTATGAGCTTGATGCCTTTGCTTTTCCGACAAAAAAATATTAGTCTAGGACACAGATGTAGTTCAGTATATATTTCGGTAAGTATTCCATATTTAAATCACATTCTCCCCTAGAGGATGAATGAAATTCAGTACAATTTTCTTTCCCTGTTTTTAACAGATTAATTTTTGAGCAAATAGTACGAAAAATGTGTTTACACTTACCCCAAACACGTGACGCCTATTCGCCCACACCGCTGGGTATTATAAAAGTAAACACAATTCACACTCTACTACCCGTCTTCTGCCCCGTGACGTCACGGGTGCGAGAACCTCCCCCTTGGGAAGGGGAGCGCTCGGAGATGATTTAGTACCCTTCACGTATTTGCCATGTATTCTGTTGATGCAATAACTTAGGTTCCTTGTAAGGCCGATTTTATGGTTTTTTGTGAGGATGTGTTTGGGAATTAATATATTTTTTTGTTGGTTAGTTTGTTTTAGTTTCTTGATTACACTAATATATCTATACTTATATTATAAAGAGGTAAAGTTTGTGAGTTTGTGATTTTATGAGGTTTTAGGGGGTATTATCTAAACCTATAGAACCGATTTTGAAAATTCTCTTACAAATAGAAAATCACATTATTTGTGAGTGTACATATCATCACGCTACTATCCAAGGTAGCGGAACAGTAATCATAAATGTCAACAAATCCGGCAGATTGCCATACATTAAATGAAAACTAATAAATTACACGCAAATATGACTCAAAGGGTCAGCTATAATATTATAAACAGGAAAGATTTGTTTGTAATCGATAAACTCTGAAACTACTGAACCGACTTCAAAAATTAATCCACCATTAGCATGCAACATTCTCCCTGACTACTTTTCATTCCGATATTCCCACGAGATTAGATCTCTACGCGGACGAAGCCGCGGGTAACAGTTAGTAATGTAATAATTGCTTATCTTTTACTAAAATAAAGGCAAATAGTTATGGAAGTTACTACGGCTCGTTGCTAATTGGTAACCGAAATCGTCTAAAGCTTGAAGAGTCCAGGGTTCACTATCCCACTTCTCCATTAAAGATAAAGATAAAAGATAAAATATTCTTTATTGTACACCATAAAAGTAGTAATAAATAAATAATATTCGACTTAAGTTAATAAATGTACAATGGGCGGCCTTATCGCTAACAGCGATCTCTTCCAGGCAACCTTTGGATGGATAGAAATCAAAAGAGATGGATAAGGGCAGTGTACAATTAACAATGAAAAAGAAGAAAAATAAATTATACATAGATAAATAAACAAAAATTACATATAAATCAGTCGTATTTTAAGCATATACACAATATATTACATTATAAGTGTATACCAATATATATAATACAAAAAATATTTACATATACCTATACCAACTATATAGTCACCTAACGGGAGATGGACAAATAGTGATCTTTTAACATATTTTTGCTCTCTTTATATGTAGTGGCAGTTCATTCCACAAATTTTGGATCACTATTAGCTTTCTGTTTAATTATTCAAATTTTAACAGGTTTATTCTTAACTATATATTATACTGCTAATATTGAATTAGCATTTTACAGAATTAATTATACATTAATGGTATATCTTGACATTTATGGGAGCGACTATCATCTGACTGCCCAGCCCCCAAGAAACAGCCTCGTCCGTATCAGTAAGGATACCAGTATGCAGGTGACGTTGGATTGGGCGCCGAAGAACTTGGTGCGATATCACATTTTTTTAATATTAAATATTCGTTAAAAGAATATTAGTAACCGAAATTAGTATAGTATTCCTCCTAACCGCTCCGACTAAGCTAAATTGCTTGTGTTAGAAGTGGGTTCAAATCGGTAGTGTGATGGCCAGGATTCGAACAAGGGACCTCTCGATGATAAGGCCATCTTCTAAACCACTAAGCTACCGATGGAGAGCTATCTTTGCTATTCTATCTCTTTCTGTCCCAAATACGAGTAACACATGAAGGGCTGTGTTACCCTAAACGTTGCGAACGATTCTGGCTCAAACGAAACGGTTCAGTAGCTCCTTTTGTCGACAAAGACTTGGAATGCTTTGCCCTTCACACGTTTTTCCCACTTTCTATAATCCTGGTTTCTTTGAGCGAGGCGTGAAAATTTTCAAGGCTGGCAAATTGATGACTTTCATTCTGAAGTGACTTTGTCTTTTGGATTTTACTGGAGCTTATTATCAGTCGAATTGGAAAATAAAAACGAATATAATGTTAAAATGTTTTTAAAATTTACAGAATAAAAAATTACTTAATAGAATTTTCAGCGAGCAATTTGTATTTATAAAGTAACCAGCTGACCCAGTAAACTTCGTTCTGTATTCCGATCCGGCAGTATTCGTGAATATCTCATATTTTTAATTTTCCTAATTGCTAGTATAGGCCCAGTATCTCGAGGGAACCATCTCAAAGCCATAGATAGCCCAGGGTCAGCCGGTGTGCGAGAGAACTACGTTATTTGGCCACTTTATACCCTTGCATCAGAGATCCGAGGTGGCGTGCCGTTTTGGTGGGTTCGAGTTCGGTATAACTGGCCGGGCGGTGGGGTAATCGTGGGGATTACAGCAAAAAAACGAAAAAAGGCACAGTATATGCGGCAAAAAAGAAAAAGAAAACAAAAATCATGAAAATCGGTCCACCCGTTTTCGAGTTGTCTGTATGTCATCACTAACACGAAACACGACTTTCTTTTATAGATTCCCGACTTCGCACGGGTGCAATGGATATTATTATACATCCTCTTAAAATACCTTCCTCTTCAATCACTCTATCTATTAAAAAAAACCGCATCAAAATACGTTGCGTAGTTTTAAAGATTTAAGCATACAGAGGGATATAGGGACAGAGAAAGCGACTTTGTTTTATAGTATGTAGTGATACTATTCTAGCTCATCTTTCAAAACTTATAGCCAGTGTGTATTACTGGTGATAAAAAAAACAGACAGAAAAATAAAACAGAAACAGAACAGAAACCAATATAAACAAAGACGGGGAATCGGGGGTGACGTGTATCATAATTTCCCCAATAGAGTAGGCGCTACAGGTCTATGAGTTTGCAAAATCCGAGGACCAGCAACTGTGACTGGATTCCTATTCCTGAGACCCCAAACAACTACAAAATATATCTTGCCGCCAGGTGTGACTTCCGATTGGTCTACGACCACGACAATATACCAAGTTGTAGATAATCTCTTCACAAATATAAAACCGTTTAAAAATGATGATTTTTTTGGCTATTTTACAAGAGTAATTTTCTTAACGTTTGCCTGCATTATACGAAAAATTATGAATAGGTTTTACTACAACTTACAAGAAATTTTAATGTCCACAAAAGCTATAACATGTCGGAGTTTCAACTCTTTAAGTATATTAATTTAAACGGACGTTACAGACTTTCGAAATTTCACGCGGATAACACGGTTTTTCATAATTTACCAGAGATCTACTACACCGAACGAACAATATAGTCTAGAAAAACCTATAGGCTACATTTTATTTCTGGAATAGATTCTCATGGGCTGCGAGAATGGTCAATATCTCAAAAAACAGTAAAAAATAATAGTCTTCCCTGACCTGTTCTTGCAGATGTTCGGAGGATCTTCATTTCCAAATTGCTTTAAAACTGTGCAGTAATTGCCAGAATTCACCCTCCAAAATACTCATCTCATGCTTTTCAATCCAAATTATCCGAATGCAATATACAAAATGACCTTAGTTTGATAAATCAACAAAAAGAATTGCGCAGACGCATTTCCATGTGCAACGACCGACCAAAATCGGTCGCGGGCGCATAGGTCAAACTGTTACCTTCTCTGTTTAAATAGCGGGTTGGAAAGAGAAAGGTGCATTGCGCTCTAAAACCGAAAAATGCAGCTCAGGCGAGCTCGCGATCCATCATGCGATGCTGGGGTGTTTTTTTTTCTTTTTATCATCTAATCAGTATTGTAATAAGATGATTCGGAAGAAAGTTTTATAATGAGTAGTTTTTTATCCAAAGTTTTGAACCCATCTGTCTGTCTGGCCCATGGAGTATATACTTATGTTGCCATAATGCTGTTGAGATGTTCAGCATTATTTACAACGCGATTGTCAATTGGAATAATGTCACCTTAACCGGACCCTATTGTCAGGCTTCTATGACAGAGAACCTCGACATAATTTTGCTCAGCCCAGGAATCGATTATGGGGCTTCGGGCATCGTAGTAGGACTAGACATCACACTGGCAAGATGAATATTTTGCAGATTTAATCGCGTTTATAAGCGTCGGTAGATAAGTGACAGTCGAGAGGTCCCGGGTTCGAATCCTAACACATGAAATTTAGCTTAGCTGAACTGGTTCAGGGGAGTACTAGTGATTTTGGTTACGTACACAGTACGTACGTGCAGTAGGAAATACAAAATGCATTTAGGTATACAATTTATATGCCTTATCGCTCACGGCGATCTCCCAAACAACCTTTACAAGGACTTCAAAGTGTAATAAAGGTGTTATTTCAAACATACGAAGGTTAACAGCATAGTCGACGACCTCTGTGGCGTAGTGGTAGTGCGTTCGAATTTTAAGCTAGAGGTCGCGGGTTCGATTCCTGCTCAGTGCAAATATGTATATTTGCATTGGTCTGGGTGTTTCTATGTATAATATGTATTTATTTACAAGAAAAAAGTATTCAAGTATGTTTATCCGCATTCTAGAACCCATATGACAAGCTCTGCATAGTTTGGGTCTAGATGGCGTTGTGTACATTGTCCTAATTATTGTCTAGTTTAAATATCTTGACAATTGCGCAGTCCATATTATTAATATGCCAGCTGTTGCCCGCGGCTCCACCTGCGTGGATGTTGCAGTTATCGCGCGGGGACTTCCATACAAACTTTCATCCCCATTTCATACGCCACAGGGGATTTCCGCAAGAAAAAAAAAGGTCCCGGGTTCATATTCTGGCCACTAAACGACTGACGTGAACCCACCCTTAACACAAGTAATTTAGCTTAGCTGGAGGGGTTAGCATTAATTCTAGTAATTTCGGTTACTAATATTCTTCAAAAAGAAAAATTAATCAAAATAGATACAGACGAACATAGAACCTCCATCCTTTAAGTCTTCTTTAATATTCAACTGTCAGATTCTAAGCCTATCCGTTGAATGGCATAGGCGACTATAACTTTTAGTTCTGTAATTGAAATCGTTTTAGTTCGAACAATAGCATCAATTGACTGATTGTTTGGAAAATTGACGCGATGTCTGAGCAAATGGTACTGGAGAACAGGGGACGCACTCGGGATGTACAAGGTGCACAATTTGAAAGAAAATAAACTGACGAAGCATGTATAGCATAACACCATCCAGTGGTTTAGGGGTTTATTTTATTTCGGGATATAATCTATATTCAGGCTACGTTACATTGTTGAAAGCAGAGAAAGTGTAAAACATTCACAAAAAAAACACAATCAACACTATTGCACGAGCTTTCCATTTGCAATATTACTAAGCATGTAAAGTTGATCTGTATTTTGAGACTATAAATAAAAACATAAAGTTTTTTTGATGGTCGTGAAAAAATTTCTGTCAATAGCCGTAGATTTTCTAAAGAGTATACTGTTTATTTTTTTTAACGTGTTGATACCCCCACGGGCTTCACCCCATCGGTGCCAACGATGGGATGGGCGTGTCGGGATCGGACCAACTAAAATCACAAGGTGTCCTCCCCAAGTGTACATTGCCGGGCACCCCGGGTTAGCCCTCGAAATGATAATCCCAGAGTTACTGGCGGACTTTGGCCACCATCGCGGCCTCTTCTATGGGGTCGAGTTTCATCCGGCGACGGTGAGTTGACAGGCGTGTGTAGGATACACACGATACGCCTAAATCTTCACCTGCTTCTCTAAGGACAGCGAGTCGGGCAACTGCCGTCCTCAAGCTCCGATCATGGAGGTCGGTAGTCCCGGGTGTAGAAAAAAGTTCCGTAGTCTGCGGCGAGTACGCCGTAGACTGTGGAACTCTGGGGGCAGGGTTCTCTCCCGCTCCCTCTCCGCCACCTTTTTCGCGCGCATTAAAGAACATACTGTCACATAAAATAAAGAAGCCAAACATTCCAACAACCAACAGTCCGTCAAAAGTGATGAAGAGATATAAGAGCTGGCAACAATTAATATAGACTTTAAGTATGCCAGACACCTTGACTATTACCTTTCCTTTCTTCAAAACTTTCACCATTTAATTGCAACCATTAATAAACTATCATTAACACATACTAACAGCAACATGTGATTGTTTGCAACATTATTGTATTAAAAACAGCTGAAAATTATAACTAATTCGAATTAAATACGAGACATTTGATACAAACAAACAAATCTTTCCTCTTTAAAATATTAGTACCTTTTGCACCTTTTATCGCATCCCCAAGCCGGCCCTGTATTGTCTGGGTTCAAGATTTAATTAATAAGAGCTAGCCAGTTATAGGTTGAGTGAGTTCGTGTCTATGTGTGTATTAGTACTTACTGTGTATTCTGTGATATTATAATATTAATAAATTAACTATTCTTTTGAAATCTTGTACATAGATTTCTTTTACAAGATTTTATTTATCTTGAAATGTTTGTATTTTAGTTTGTGAAGGTCGGATCTTGACGGAACTATAAAAATGAGTTAATGAAGTTTGATACTTATCTGTATAAGCATACGCACATATTATGAAGTTATACAATATATGCCATGTTTATTATATGTTTCACACATTTAAACAAATTTGGACATGAAAAGCAACAAACATCAGATATTTTTCAAGTGTTTATTTTCATAAATTTGATGCTACCTATAACGCGCCAAAAAGAACATAATATCACAAATAATTTTGTACCACAGATGAAGTATAAGATAACATACGAGTACTTATGACATTTTATCTGTGGTTTGAGATTTTTAACTATAACCAAAAAGGTCTGGATCTAATTTCAACGGATTATATATTATATCCAATTATCATACGTTAGTTTTACCTGACAAATTTCTTTACTCGAGAGCGATAAAATATGTGGTCCTTGTGGAACTTGCTGTACCGTGGGAAAAAAATATACCGTAGGACCACACAATAAAGAAAAATAAATACTATGATCTCACAAACGAATTAACCAAAAACGGTTACGTGGTTAATTTGTGTGCAGTGGAAGTGGGAGCAAGAGACATACCAGCTAAATCTCTCTATAACCTACTGAAAGATCTAGGCCTATCGAGAGTTACAATAAGCTCATTACTTGGACGAATGTCTAAAGCGGCACTAGTAGGTTCGCATCAAATTTGGTTAGGCAGGGAGGGGAAGTTGGGTAGTGAAGGTGAGTGTTGATGTACATCAACAAAAGGGGCCCCTTCTAAACCTACACTTGGGTCGCAAGTTCCAAGCACTGTCCCGAGTTCCCAACTCAGCAACGCGATGGACCCGGCACCCGCACGGAGAATCCATGGATTGCTAAGAATATCGGTCTTCCATTTATGCCGAATCTTAGAGTAATAAAAATGGAATCGACAATTCTAAATTTAAATAACTTTTCGCGCCAAAAGAAATATATTTTCATAGACAGTCTAGGGATCAAATCAAAGACTTTAATTTATTTTACTAACTGATGCACACATTTCTACCGGCGCGGAGATCGATTATCGTTTTTTGGTCGTATCTCCGGATCTACTGAACCAATTGCAATCAAACATACGGCAGATTTTAAGTCTGACCAAGACCTTACAAATAGAAAAAACCACATCAAAATACGATCAGTAGCTTTTGCGTCCGTCGCGAACAAACAGACTAACCTACAAGAATTCTAAAAAAATGCTTTTGTGTTAAGGACCGTTCATTTAATATGACCCAGACATTTCTTTAAATATCTCCATTGTTGCATTACTGGTATTTATAATGTAGATCCTCATGCCCGAGCCCTTACCATTAGCCTACATGACCGTTATAAAAAAAGGGATTTTGTCGTTATTTTACTTTTTTTTTATACCACTAAGGTGGCAGACAAGCACACGGCCCACCTGATGGGAAGCGGTTACCGCGGCCTATAGACGTGTGCAACACCAGTGGCGTCACACTCGCGCTGCCGACCCTATAAAGGAAAGGGGATGAGAAAGGAGTTTTGGAGGGGATGGGAAAGGAGTTTGGGAGGGGATGGGAAAGGAATTTGGGCTCCGGCACTCTCACTCACCAAACGGAACGCAACAGTTGAAATACTGTTTCTTGGCGTCGATATTCTGTGAGAGGGTGGTACTTCCCCGGTCGAGTCGGCCCATTCATGCAACGGCGAAAATGACTGTTGCTTGACTCTACCACCATGATACTTGACTCTATCACCACTTAAGTCATGCTATGGTCATAATATTACCTCATAATGTTTTCATGTGTAAAATCACTATATTTCATTTCTGTACTATGTCATGTATAGTGAACCATTTTAATTTTAATACATAAATGATAGAAAATTTATTCCTATTATATTGCAACATGACACAAAAGCGTACAGAACTTTTCACCCGTATAGAAACTTGCTTCGATTCGAACTGCAGTAGGTACGAAGTTATAAAACTTGAAATGTTACCGTCTGGCTGCCGAAATCCCACCTATGTATATAACTCTACTGTATTCTAGTACTTACGAATAATGATCAGATGCACACACGCAGACAAACACACACACATACACCGAACACACACCAAAACCGATGCGCCTACTTACGTTGCAATAATGAACAAACGAAAAAATAGGGTGCGGATTTTGAATTTTAGTTTCAAAAATTTAATGTTTAATCAAGTACTTACCTAGACGACCGAGCTCCACTCAGGTCTGTTTATGGTTAACGCCATCTCGTAGAGAAATAAGCTACGAAGTATGCTAACATGAATACCAATAATGCAAATACCTCATAGAATTACGAGTTGGCGTTATATAAATAATTATATTTATATACCGCCATCTCGTAATTCTTTATAAAAAGCGTTTTTATTAATGACTTCAATGTGTAACAGACAAGCAGTTCAGAACAAAAAGTGGTTCTCACTTCGGTGGTGAGGCGGGAACGAGAGAGGGGTATACGTCTTACCATAGATTCATAATTATGGCGCTCTTACACTACTTTACCAAAGTCAGGTGATGATCTCAGATAAAACAAAATAAATTTATTTTACTCTATGGCTATGACAGCGACAAAAAATGGCGCTAAATTTGTATACAGAAGTGTCCAATAATTTAGTACAATTTTTTTTGATCCGAACAGTCAGTCTAGAAGTAATTGGTTTTTATATATTTTATGTAAAATTGGCGAAATTAACGTGCACTATAATTTATCACACAAACTATACAACACGAAATTATTGCCAAAATTTCCCTTTGCCCTTCCCCTGCTAGTGTGAAGCGTCGCAAGCGCAGACGCACACATATACACATAATACCTGTACTTAATACGTATGTGTGTGTAAGCCGGTTTACCAAAGTGCATTTTTAGGGTACCCATACACCTATAAATAGTTTAATGAGACTTGAAGAATTTTTGGAGATTATTTGCCCTGAAGTAGAGGGGCCATGTGCGGATTCGGCGATCGCCACGCCGTATGAAGAAATGTTTTAATGCTTCACGTTTTTAGAAAGTAATTTGAGATTATGTTTTCGTGGAACATTTAAAACGTTTGGTTAAAGGAATGTAGTGTGAATGGCCTTAGAAAAATTCTCATGTCATTAGGGTCAATTGACAGTCGCATTGATAAGCCGTATTAGGTGTCTTTACTGAATGCGATAGCTTTATACCAGGTACCAGGTTCAATTCTTGAATTCACCAAAGTTTTATTAGGTTTTTCTTCAGGAAAATTCTGAGGAACAGTACGCAGTTCACGGTCATGGTGCGGAGTGCGGGTGCGAGTTAGTAACCAATATTACTAATATTTCCCATAACCCCTCCAGCTAAGCTAAATTGCTTGTGATAGGAGTGGGTACACGTCGTATGGCCGACTCCTTAATCATTAAGCTACCAAACCTAATTCCGGTAATTGAGCACTTTTTAAAGAGCTGCATTACATATTTACTCTAAGATAGAGCTTTGTATGGATCTCATAGGCAGAAAAGACCAGAAGTAGACCCCTTTATATTATACATATTCCTAGATCTTCGCTAATCCCTTTGGGGATAATGGTCATGACTATATTATGGCACATAGAATATAATATTCTGTCGTAAACAAATAAGATGAAAGCTTTGTACATATTTAAATTCAACCCTTTTCGAACAAACAATTTTACTCACCGCATAATAACTGCTCATGCCAACATGCCAACGAAGCTGTGTTTATCGATATAACATCGATATCGATGGAATAATCTAGTAAGTGTGGCACGGAAAATTTTGAACTTCGGCCGTTTCGAAGTTAAAAGCTGACCCCATCTATGTTGGGAAAACGTGTGAATATCGATAGAACAAGTGTACCGTCTAATAAAGTAATCTTATTAATGATGACGTAATTTAGGTGTTATGTTGGCTGACTGCAAAATTTTTGAGATTATTCGGGCTTTGGGGCAAAAGATGGAAAAGAATACAAGTCAAACGTTATCTGACGATATTGCCTTTCGCAACTGGATGTGTGAATACAAGTTTTTTGTTCTGAAGGTCAAATACAAATCAACACTACAGAATTGGTCTCGGTTGTATCCAAAGCTGTGTTAGCTTGGGCCCCGAAGATCTTTTTGGGCCCCCATACACCTTACCTACTAGTGCTGCACTACTATAACTAGATAAATTCCAAGTATCGATAACCCGATTATCGATAGTTCGCCATCACTACAGTATAGGTACCATAGACGAAAACTAAACATAACTTTATAACGGCCTCGAGTTTGAAACTGCTGATAGTTTCGGAGTTTTCAATTAATATTAACGAGCTCATGGTCCATCGAGCGTAGGTACCCCATTCAGTCAAGTAATCGAGTAAAATGTGATTTATCTGCTGCCATTTGACTGCAAAATGCGCAGTGGCTTAAGAGCCTCGTCAAATGACACTAGGTACCCGATAACGAAGGGTTATAATGTTTATGGGTACATATTTATGACACGCTGGCGGATTGCCCGGCGTGGGAGGTGCCGAGGCGTGACCTCGTGGCAGCCATCGGGGTGGGAGTCCTCTCGCTCGGCAGCATGATTGCGGCAATGGTGCGGAGCGCGAGCGCGTGGGCCGCCGCCACCTCCTTCTGCGAGCATGTGATGCTCGCGAAGGAGATGGCGGAGCGCGCCCGGGAGAGGTTCAGAACCCTCCCGGCCCGCCGAGCCCGCAACATGCTCGCCTCGCGTCGCAGGCGACTCAGGCGCCGGAGGTCGCTTAACGACCTCCGTCCTCCATGAGCGCAGGCCTGGGGGTGGCAGGTGAGGCCGCCTGTCACCCCAGCAGAAGCAGGCCGGGACGGTGGGGCGACTAGCGCCCCTCCCCCAAACCGGGGCAAGACGGGGACACCGTGGTTCCCAAACCCGAGAGGGCCATCTCGAAACCGGAGATGGCCCAGGGTCAGTCGGGGTGCTCTATGGGCTACCTTACACCCCGGCGTCTGCAGACCCGAGACGGCGTGCGGTTTTAGTCGGTTCAAGCCCGACATAACCGCCCCCGCTGGCCGGCGGGGGGGTATCCGAGGGGATTTCCGCACGAAAAAAAAAAAAAAAAAAAAAGTGTACATATTTATGTATGTGTGTCAGTCCTTGTGTTCTCTCGTAACTATTAAACGGCTGAATCGATTTTGATTGATCTTTATTGCGTGAGTATCATTGGTATACGAATATAGTAATGGGTATCAAAATTAAGAATATAGAAGAGACAAAATGAGAGTTACATATCTATAGTTAAAAAGTTGAATATAAAAACTAATACAAAAATAAAAAAAATGAAATAAAAATACCCACTTTCCCTTTTTTTTTCGTGCGTACGACTTTACCCTACCGGAGCTAACGTGAACCAACTAAAAACGCATGGTGCCTCCTCCGTCAGCCATGTGGTACGGGGAATCTGGTGTGCCCTAGAAAGAAAGTCCCAGAGACCCTGACCGGGTCGCAAGTGCTGGCGACCGGACGTATTGTTGAGGATCTATTCCCCCCTCTCCTGAAGAGAGGCGCGCTCGGAAATACGACGCGCCACCACCTTGGGCCTGCTTCTGCTAGGGTGACGGCTAGCCCCGACCATCACCCCAAGGCCTCATGGAGGACGGAGATCGTAACTTTTGCTGCCTCATAATTGCCTGAACATATTCGGTAATAGAATCCTTCCATCATCTTCCATTCAAAGATACCGGCTGTATTATTTTTTAGTTTGGTTTTTTTGTGGCCATGTTTTTTATTTGCTTTTTAAGACCGAAATTAATGAGTCATTTTTAAAAGTTTCTAAATAATTATTAATTAATGAGAATATAATAACTTTTTACAGATTTTACCGCGCTTACTAACAACAGAAACGTCTATAATAAAATGATGTATTGAAAAAGTTTTTGATTAAACGATGTGGTTTAGAATCTGACCCAGTTCTGAAAATTAAAGGCAGCTTAATATTAAACACGTTTACAAAAACGTCTTAAAATGATTAATCCCTTTTTAGGGTTCCGTTGCCAAATGGCAAAAAACGGAACTCTTATAGATTCGTCATGTCTGTCTATCTGTCCGTCCGTATGTCACAGCCAGTTTTTTCCGAAACTATAAGAATCATGCTGTCGAAACTTGGTAAGTAGATGTAATCTTTGAACCGCATTAAGATTTTAACACAAAAATAGCAAAAAAACAACAAATTTTGGGGTTCCCCATACTTGGAACTGAAACTCAATTTTTTTTTTTCATCATAGCCATACGTGTACGTATCTATGGATAGGTCTTTCGTACTAGTTACTAATAATTGTGTCATAGAAAAAGCCTCTTCTTGACCCAGAATTCATACCAGGGCTTTTTTCGTACATGTGGTAAATACCACCTCACCGGGGCTAGCGATGACGTGGCTTTACGGGAATCGAAATGACTAAAATCACGGTATCTATTCGAACCCGGGCCTTAAAGCAAGTCCAGGGAGCACTGTGCTACCGAGGTTATAACGGCATATAAACATATATAACATAACATAAACTCACGCCTATATCCCCGAAGGGGTAGGCAGAGGTGCTAACACCCACATTTCGCCAGTTTATGTTTAGGTCCCAATGTAATAGGTGGCGAGCCTATTGCCATTAACCGCGCACTTATAAACCTGCGATAAATACACTCATAACTTCGAAAAGCATCGAAAAGTCATTGGTGTGTGCCAGTCCTTTACCCATACCACTAGGCTACCGCGGTAATTTAAACGGCATATAAAGATAAGAGAAAAGCGGCCAAGTGCGAGTCGGACTCGCCCATTAAGGGTCCCGTAGCAGCAAGTAACATAATAATGTTTTTTTTTTTATTTATTTTTTTGAGTTGATCGAATGAAAGGTAAATTGCGGTTTACGATTTATGACATGAAAAAAAACTACTTACTAGATTTCGTTCAAACCAATTTTCGGTGGAAGTTTCCATGGTAATGTACATCATATATTTTTTTTAGTTTTATCATTCTCTTATTTTAGAAGTTACATGGGGGGGGGGGGGCACATTTTACCACTTTGGCAGTGTTTCTCGCCCAAACTATTCAGTTTAGAAAATAATGATATTAGTAATCTCAATATCATTTTTGAATACCAATCCATAAATACCACATAGGTTTCGATGAAAAAAAAATTTTTTGAGTTTCAGTTCTAAGTATGGGGTATAACCCCCAAAATTTATTGTTTTTTTTATTTTTGTGTGAAAATCTTAATGCTGTTCATAGAATACATCTACTTACCAAGTTTCAACAGCATATCTCTTATAGTTTCGGAAAAAGTGGCTGTGACATACGGACGGAAATACAGACGAATCTATAAGGGTTCCGTTTTTTGCCATTTGGCAACGCAACCCTAAAAAGCCAGTGTTTATATTATGACGTAGCTCTGGCGCTCACGGGCTCTCGCCCTATATAACATTTTCGACAATCGCAGAAGCTATAATAAAGACAGTTTATTTCGAATTGAAGCGCATTCCGTACACGTTCTACCTACAACAAGAACCATTCCGCACCATTGTTCGAAACACCATACAATTCACCTCGAGTAAATTGCGACCACACTTTCAAGCACCTGGAAAAATGGGTGTACACTTTTGTTTTTAAGACGTTAAGGATCATTTCTCATTCGAGGAGGTGTCTTGGTATGATGGTGGACGCAACCGCAGCATCTTTGTTACGGACTGTTTTGGGAGCTAACGGTAATTCTGTCTGTACGTACTACCTATGTATTAATGCCTGGTTCGGCTTTGCTGGCTTATGTACCAGTGACCCGTCCCGAGTTCAAACGGTTTCAATTCCGATCGGAAACGATTTTCGGTTCTCCATCCTCTGTGACGTGGTGGTAGTGTATTCGATTGCTACGTCTGTGGGTGCGGGTTCGATGCCCGCTCAGTGAAATCTTTTATGCCTTGCCTCCTATGTCATCGTGATCATCTTAGCGTTATTCCCGGGTACATCCGGGGCTTGTATCTCGGAGTCCGGGATCTGCGCGCTCCTTAACGTCTGTCTCTTATAGAAAGAAAGGAATAATTATATGGATAAAGTACTCCCATTCTTTCTCATACGACAAAGAACAAACGTACTGATCCATTATGTTTAAGAAAAGATATTTATTACTGAAAAGAAAACTTCGAAACTTTCCACTGGCGTTACGAAAAGTCTTTTGTGTTGAGTCGTGACAAAAGAACTAAATGTGCTAATAAGTCTCCGTCATATCATCTCAACGTTAAGAATTAAAAACAAACAGAGAACAGCTTTGGTTACATTTTCCTTGTACGTTACTGACTAGTAAGGTTTTTGTTCGGATCGTAAACCGTAATAGCTTCTTGTGGCTTCGTTTTAACATGTTTTTTCTAAGAATACGTATGTAGCAAGAATATTTTGTGTATCCGTAGGCGGTCGGTCCATTCCTGTGATGGTAGATTAGTAAGCTTTAAACCTTGATGGGCTCCACCAAGATCTTTGGATCACAATTTCTTTTTTGTACGGAAATCCCCTCGGATACCCCCGCCAGCCAGCGGGGGAGGTTATGTCGGACTCGAACTGATGAAAGTCGCACGCCTTGTCGGGTCTTCAGACGCCATTGTCTAAGGTGGCCTATATGTGTAAGGAAGGACCCCAAGCCAACTTAATCTTTAAGCTGATATACAGGCTATTTGATGGAAGAATGGTACAATCAGGTTCAATCAGATGGCAGTTCTTTTTAAGCTTTATTTGTTTTGTGTTAGGAGTTGGTTCACGTCGGTAGTGTAATAGCCAGGATTTGAATCCGAGACCTCTCGATCGTGAGGCCGACTTCTGAACCACTAACTTACCGACGCTAATATGTATGTACTAGCTTTTGCACGTGGCTTCGCGCGGAATTCTTTTCCTGTTCGCGCTTCCCATGAAAACCTATTCCAGGGAAAAATATTCCCTGTACCGAATTTCAGCCAGATATATTCAGACGTTTGTGCGTAAACGACTGACAAACATTCATAGATCCATACTTACAAACTTTGTTAGTAAGATTTAATTACATAACATAACATAACTTCACGCCTATATCCCCGAAAGGGTAGGCAGAGGTGTATTACACACCCACGATTCGGGTTTCTAAAAATCTTAATTTATTATGAACCGCCATTTTTGAACAAAGAATGTCTTATTTATTATTTTGACCAAACTGGCGCACGCTTTCTCTCTTAATAATACTGGTAAACTCGATATTTAAGGAAGGGTAGGGTGACAGTCCCAATTATCTGCCGAGCCGTTATTTTTTTGGGGTACCTACATTTTTCCTGTTTTGTTGAGCCACCAAACGAATTGCTGTGTCGAAATAAATCTCTATTTTTTCAGTGTTAAATGTTAGAAAGATCTTAGAGGAGAGAGTGTATAAAATAAATAAATAAATACTCTACGACATTCTATACAGCGCTATTTAGATCTAAAGTAAGCATAGCTTAACTAGCTTGTGTTATGAGTTCTAGAATGCGGACATACATGCTGAGATACATTTTTTTTGTAAATACATACTTATAATACATAGAAACGCCCAGGTCAATGCAAATTCACACTCATGCACACAAAAATTTGCACTGAGCGGGAATCGAACTACGCCACAGAGGTCGTCTATCTATGAGGTAGATCATATCGAAATCAATAATATCTAACCGTATTTCATATGTTTGTAGTCAATTTATAATAAGAATGAATGAAATTTTGAAGCAATTAGTGTCGTATTTTTTCCTATAAGTTTTAATCGGAAAAATCAACATCCAGGACAGGACTTGAATTTACGACAGTCAGTTTCTAGCCTGAATATAGTGCCAACTGAGCAACGTTGCCGCGGTTCAAGTACCGTCTTGGATGTTGATCAGATTTAAACGTATAAAAACAAGAATATTAGTAAAAGACCGATATTCTTAGCAATCCATGGATTCTCCGTGCGGGTGCCGGGTCCATCGCGTTGCTGAGTTGGGAACTCGGGACAGTGCCTGGGACTTGCGACCCAAGTGTAGGTTTAGAAGGGGCCCCTTTTGTTGATGTACATCAACACTCACCTTCAATACCCAAGTTCCCCTCCCTGCCTAACCAAATTTGATACGAACCTACTAGTGCCGCTCTAAACTTTCGTCCTAGTAATGAGCTTATTGTAGCTCTCGATAGGCCTAGATCTTTAAGTAGGTTATAGAGAGATTTTGCTGGTATACCTCTCACTCCCACTTCCACTGCATACGAATTAACCACGTTATTTGGTTTTTTTTTTTTTTTTTTTATATTTAGGACACGTCAATTTGACTTCAGCTCGCCTGATGGTAAGCTGAAGGTAAAGTCTCAGGAAAGAGGGTCACCATTACATACACGTACCATGTGAACAATGGTGGCACTCAGCTTGACGGCCTCATCAGAAGAGGATTGTCGTCGCAGCACCGCGTGACACCCACCGGTCCCACTAGTGCTGCGACCACAATCCCCCTGCCCGGCTATGCACTTGCTGACCCCTGAACGCAATCAAACCGAAATTTGATTACTATGGAGGGTTTTCCGCAATCGTGCACGGTGGTACCTTTTTTTTTTTTTTTTTTTTTCGTGCGGAAATCCCTTCGGATACCCCCCCGCGTGCCAGCGGGGGCGGTTATGTCGGGCTTGAACCGACTAAAACCGCACGCCGTCTCGGGTCTACAGACGCCGGGGTGTAAGGTTGCCCATAGAGCATATCCCTCGCACCCCGACTGACCCTGGGCCATCTCCGGTTTTGAGATGGCCCCCTCGGGTTTGGGAACCACGGTGTCCCCGTCTTGCCCCGGTTTGGGGGAGGGGCGCTAGTCGCCCCACCGTCCCGGCCTGCTTCTGCTGGGGTGACAGGTGGCCTCACCCGCCACCCCCAGGCCTGCGCTCATGGAGGACGGAGGTCGTTAAGCGACCTCCGGCGCCTGAGTTGCCTGCGACGCGCGGCGAGCAAGTTGCGGGCTCGGCGGACCGGGAGAGTTCTAAGTCTCTCCCGGGCGCGCTCCGCCACCTCCTTCGCGAGCATTACATGCTCGCAGAAGGAGGCGGCGGCGGCCCACGCGCTCGCGCTCCGCACCATTGCCGCAATCATGCTGCCGAGCGAGAGGACTCCCACCCCGATGGCTGCCACGAGGTCACGCCTCGGCGCCTCCCACGCCGGGCAGTCCGCCAGCGTGTGCAGCCCTGAGTCCTCGCTCGCGTCGCAGTGATGACACTCAGGCGTTGGCTCCTTCCTGATCCGATGCAGGTGGTCCCCGAAGCACCCCTTCCCTGAGATCACCTGCGTCAGTCGGTAGGAGAGGCTTCCGTGTCGCCTCTCCAGCCAATCCTCCATGATGGGCCTTACCGCCGCTATTGCGGCGTGCCCTGCGCTTGGTTGCCCAAGTCGTTCCTTCCACTCCACCACGATGGCCTGGCGGAGCTGGGACTGCACGGCCTCGATTTCTCGAGGCTCGGGGTTCCATCCCTGCTCCCGCGCCTCCTTTCGCCACTGGTACAGTTGCGAAAGGGCTCTCGCTTCCAGGTCCCATGGCGGAGTTCCGGCAAGGAGACTCGCCGCCTCGAAGGAGATCGTGCGGTACCCTCGGATGACCCTGATGGCCAGAACTCGCTGCGGAGCGCGCAGCATCTGCACAGTTCTGGTCCTCAGGGCCTCCGCCCATATTGGGCACCCATACAGGGCCATGGACCGCACGATCCCCGCGTAGAGTCTCCTGCAGGAGTCATCGGGCCCCCTCATGTTGGGCAACAGCCGAGCCAGAGCAAGAGCTGTGCCCTTCAATTTGGGGGCCAGACTTCGGATGTGCTCTCCGAAGTCCCATCGGCCGTCGAGCACGAGCCCCAAATATTTCATTTGGGGCTTGATGCCGATGCGATTTCCTCCCACGATGAGACTGGATCCCTCGGGTGGCTTGCTCCGAGGCCCATGGAAGAACAGGGCCTCAGTTTTGTGCAGGGCCACCTCGAGACCCAGCCGCCGGATCCGCCTAACGACTTGGGCAACCGCGGTCGTGGCCTTTCGGGTCGCTTCGCGGTACGTCGCCCCGCACGCCGTCACGAGCGTGTCGTCCGCGTAGCACGTGACGGCGGCACCGCCTACGAGCTCACCGCGAAGCACCCAGTCGTATCCGATGTTCCACAGGAGCGGCCCGAGGACCGATCCCTGTGGAACACCGCACGACATTTCACGCCGACCGAGACCGGTCACGGTTGGGTAGATGACGGCTCTCTCCGTCAAATACGCCCCGACTATGCGGCGGAGGTAGAGAGGCACTTCGTGATACACGAGCGCCTCCCTAATGCAACTCCAGGGCAAGGTGTTGAACGCGTTGGCGATGTCCAAGGACACCGCCAACATCACCTCACCCCGGGCTACTGCATCCTCCGCCAGAGCCCTCACGCGCATGATGGCATCCACGGTGGAGCGCCTCTGGCGGAAGCCATATTGGCCATCCGCCAGGTCCGGCCCCACTCTTGAGAGGTGCTCGACGAGGCGCTTCGCAATTACTCTTTCAAAGAGCTTGCACACCTCGTCGAGCAACACTATGGGCCGGTAGGCGGACGGCGAGTCCGCCGGGCGCCCCTCCTTTCGGATGAGTACCAGTTTCCCCGTCTTCCACAATTTCGGAAACTGGCCCCGCTCCAAACATGCGCTGAGAAGCCCTCTCAGTCGGGGCTCGAGAGCGTCGTCGACTAGAGCTAGGACCCACGCTCGGCCTGGAATGCCGTCGGGTCCCGGGGCGGTGTGTTTGGCTCTTAGCCTTCTCACCGCCAGCTCTAGTTCTACCCAAGTGACCTCGGGCACGTCGTCGTCTTCCACGTCGGGCGCCATGCGCAACCGAGGCGGAGTCATCCGCGGTGGAACATGTTCCACCGCCCGCGCTGGGAACAGGGAGCCAACAACTCCTCCGAGCAGATCCGGCTGGAGACACCGGGTTAACGGCGGGGCCTTGGGGCGCAGCTTGCCCCTCACCATCCGGTAGGGCCGCCCCCAAGGGTCCCGCTCCAGCGTCTCCAGCAGCTCACGGAAGGCGTCCCGTTTGGAACGCCTTATCTCCGCTCGGAGGGCTCGTCTGGCCTCCCTGTATCCCTCGTACAACTCCGCCTCTCGGGCCTCCGCATCTGCGGGGCGGCGACGCCTCCTACGGAATCGGGCCCACCGGCGGTGCGTGATCACGCAGCCCCGTCTGAGCTGCGCGATCTCCGACGACCACCAGTAGACCTGACCCCTCGGATTATAGGGCGGAGCCCTAGGCATCGCCGCGTCACAGACACGGGTCATGGCCTCCCGGAACCACTCCGCCTCATCGTCTATGCAGACAGGCCTGTCCGGCGCAGGGGCCCAGGCCTGTACGATGGCGGCTTCCAGGAGGAGCTCCCGATCAAGTCGCTTAAGCGCCCAACGTGGCTCGGGTGGAGCCGGTGCAGCCGGCGCGTCGCTCGCAGGGGGGGACACGTCAAACCGAATGTATCGGTGATCCGAACTTGTGTCCTCCCCCAAAACGACGCGCCAGCCCTGAACACGCTGCGCCAACGAGGGGCTCGCGAACGATAGGTCCACGATGGAGCTACCCCTCGAGGTCACGAACGTGTCCACGGCTCCCCGATTTAGGAGGACTAGGCCGAGTCGTGCGGCCCAGTCCACCAGTGCCCTGCCTCTATGCCCCGTCGCGCCCCTTTCGTGTCGGGAACCCCAGGCATACGACCAGGCGTTGAAGTCCCCGAGCACAAGGACCGGACGGGGCTGGCAGGCATTGACGACGACGGCCAGCTGACGGAGCCATTGCTCATATGCAGCTTGGTCTCGGTTCGGCGTGATATAAGCGGCCACGACCGCTATGTCCCCAACCGCCGCCGCCACGCAGCCGGGTCCCCTTGCAACGACGGCAAGAGGAGGGCTGCCGGCGGCAGGGTTGTGCACCAGTGCCGCCGACCCATCCAGCGCGGTTTCCCAGGTAGGCCCGAGGAACCGGTGGGTGTATGGGTCGGCGACAGCGGCGACATTTATGGCCCACTGTGCCATGCTCTGGCGCAGAAGATCCTGAGCATGGGCACCGTGGCCAACGTTCACCTGCAGGATGCGGAGTTGAGGATCCATTACGGAACCCCCATCTCCGCATCCCGCTGTGAACTGGAGGCGGAAGGCCGGCCTCCCGGCTTCGGCTCCCCTCCGGCGCAGGCCTTGCTGCCAACCCTGTGGTCGGCCGGCTTGCCTCCCGCTGCACACCTAAAGCAGTGCAGCGGGGCATCGCAAGTGCCGGCCTTGTGACCGGGTTGGCCACAGCGGAAGCAACGGTCACCCGCCGTCACTTCCGCCGTGCAGTGCACCCCCACATGGCCCACCGACAGGCACCTGAAGCACCTGGCCGGTCGGGCCTGCAGGAGCCGTGCCTGCGCCCTCAGGAAGCCTCCCACCAGGAGGCTCCGCCCGTCTGCGACCTTTTGGGCCGCCGCGATAGGGCAGCCGACAACTGCTGCCCCCTGTCCACCGCGGCCGAAGCGTATAGCTCCGGCCTTTACTGTGTCCGGGGAGCAGTCCCCGGCCTCCGCCACGGCGAGCCTGAGCTCTTCTGCCGTGACGGAGTCGTCCAGGCCCGTAATGCGCACTTCTGCGCATTTAATGGGCCTGGACACCCGGACGTCGGCTGCGTCCAGCGACTCCCTCAGCCGAGCCGCTAGGGCGTCGGCCTTGGGGCCACTGGCGGCGCCAGGGACCTCAAGAAGCCGGGCTCCCGTCCGTGTGCTCTTGCACCGGACACCCGGGATCTCGAGGGCCTTTAAATCGACGTTGGCCTTAACTTTGGCCAACACCTCGGCGTACCCCATGCCCCTACCCGCTGCCTCCGCCGTCAGGGTGACGACGACGGCCGTGGTACGAGGGGCACGGAGCTTCCCCGGCGCTGTCTTCGCGGCGGCCGCGGCCTTCCTGGCCTTCTTGGCGGCCTTCTTGGCGGCCTTCCGCCTCTTCTTGTTGGCTCCAGCCACCTCCCAGCCCCCTTCCAATGGGGTGGAGGTGGCCGGAACCACGGCTGGGGCTGGGGCTGGGGCTGGGGCCAGGGCTGGGGACGTCTTCCCCTTGCCCTTCCCCTTGCCTTTGCCCTTCCCCTTACCCTGAGCGGGAGGGGGCTGAGGAGCCGGCTCCGGCAGGGTCACAACCGCACCCGCAGCCGGGCGGGTGGGGCCCCTCTTGGCTACAGCCGAGTAGACGGCCGCTGGTGGCGCCAGAGGCGGACGGCGGATGGAGTCCATTAGGGCCTCCATCCGACACATCATCCTCTCCTCCAGCGCCTCCATGTAGGGGAGCCAGGACTCCGCCGGCGGTGCCCTCGGCTGCGCCGGCCGCACCGACTGTGCCGGCTGCTGGACCGGTTGCACCGGCCGCTCCGGCCGCGTCGACAGCGCAGGCTGCGCTGACCGACTCGCGGACGAGCGAGTCGCGCGCGCCGCCTCCGCCGGTTGCGCCCGCTGCGCCGTTTGAGCCGAGCTCGTCATCCCCCTCTTGAGCTCTTCGACGGCTGCAGCTAGTCGAGCCGTCTCCCGACGGGACTCGGCCAGCTGCGCCGCCAGGCCCTCATTCTCGGAGGCGATGTCGAGCACAATGCTCAACATCGCCTCTTGCTCAGGGTTTGGGGACCCCTTGAAGGACGCAGTCACCTTCTGGAGTCTCTCCATGAGTGACCGCGTCCTCCCGCATGGCTCCGACACCGGCACCGCTGAGGTGGAAGGCCTCGGCGGTGACTTTCCCGCAGCCCTTCCAAGAGCCGAGGGGGCTCGGGTGGATTGCCCACCCCTCACGCCACCACGCGCCCCTCGGCGGCCCGCAGCCACCTTGGACGCCGGCTTCGACGCCTCGTCGCTGCTGGAGGAGGAGGTCGTCCCGGTGAGGGTAAAGTCCTCGTCCGAAACGTCCCCCCCCGCCCGAGCCTTTGCGCGCCTCCTGCGCTTACGGGTCCGCGGAACGCCCAGACCCGCCGGGCTGCTCGCCCTGCTTCGCTCGTTGGCGGTGTCGAATTTCTCCGACACCGCCGAGGTGTTTGGCGCTACCTCCGCGCTTGATTGCTGCGCGATCTCCGCGCAGACTACGTTATTTTCATCGTCCTTGTTCATGCCATTGTCTAGATTTTTATTTGTTCGGTCCGTTTTATTTTTGATTATTTGGTGAATGTCCATAGCATATCCCACGAGTATGGGGGAAAGGTGGTCCATCCAGGCGGTGCCCCCTGCACCTGGATAAGCCTATATACTATGGAGGTCGGCTGGTATCCATAGGTTTTTACGACTTCGCTGTCGGGTGTTATAGACTTTTCCTTGTCGTGGGCCGGCCAATAAAGGCAAGCCCTCCGGTCAGCAAGTTCACGGCGTACCCTTCTGGAGCCACCAGTCAGGTCGTTGCCGATCACCTGCCGATTACGGAACGCGAGAGGATGGCTAGTCCTCTCTCACCGGCGGCGGCACAAGTGCCCGTCGGCCCCTGCGTTAGCAGTGGGCCAACCCGCCCCTGGATCCCTCAGGACCCTATGGTGGCCTCAGCCACAAACACCATCGCCCATCCTGTCTCCTCTGAAAGCAGAGGAGTACGGAGAGCGATGTGTTCCCGCCACGTTGGGTATTCGCCGACGATCAATGCCAACCCCATGAAGGGGAAGCCATTGACCGCCGCCCAGGGTGTACCGGCCGCTCCGATTCCGTTCCCCCCGGAATGCAGCGGGATCGGAATCGGAACGACACGCGAGGAGGTTACCCAACATACACCCCTGCACGGTGGTACCTACCCGGCCGAATTTTGTGACAAATTTGTGTCATCAAATTTCTACCACTACTAATTCGTTTGTGAGATCATAGTATTTATTTTTCTTTATTGTGTGGTCCTTCGGTATATTTGTTTCCCACGGTACAGTAAGTTCCACAAGGACCACATGTATTAACGTTTTCGAATAAACGATATCATTTGTTGTATTTTGGCTTTTAAGCGAGTAACTGCCGTCTCACCTTGATTGGAAAACCTGGATCGTCAATCAGCAGGTGATATTAACTTGGGTCCCGAAGATATTAGTGAGGCCTCAAACATCCTAAAACTGTTTCCTAGTTAAATTTGCGAATATTTTTTGTAAAAATAAACACAGGAAAATCCCCGCAATAAATTTGAATATAAGATCATTAAGCTCGAGTGAGTAACTACGAGCAACTGCGAATGGTGGGCAACTTTGCTTGATTTTAATATTTATAACAAACTTTCTGCTGTATTTCTCAATTTCTGAGGCTTTTACATTATGAGCAAAATTATCTTGCCGATTCATTCAATTTGGATGTTTGTTACTCAATCACGCTGAAGGAGTGGTTGGACAGGGACCTGGGCGTGGACGTTCTCTCGTTGGAGACCATGGTGAGGACCGTGGTCTCAGACGGGAGCAAGTGGCACGCCGCCGCCTCTTTCTGCAAGCAGGTAATGCGCGCGAAAGAGACGGAGGAGAGGGAGCGACCCGACCGACCTCCATGATCGGGGCCTGAGGACGGCAGTTGGCCGACTCACCGTCCTTACAGAAGCAGGCAGTGGCAGAGGCGTGTCGTGTGGCCCTACACACGCCTGCCAACTCACCGACGCGGGATAAAACCCGATCCCACCAGGCGAGGCCGCCGTGGCGGCCAAAGTCCGCCGGTAACCCTGGGCTTATTATGTCGAGGGCTTATCCGGGGTGTCCGGCAACGGACTTGGACTTGGGGAGGATACCGTGCGATTTTAGTCGATTCACGACATAACCACCCCCGCTGGCCGGCGGGGGGTATCCGAAGGGATTTCCGCACGTAAAAAAAAACACGCTGAAACGGCTGAATGGATCTTGCTGAAATTTGGTACAGGGATAGATTATAATCTTTCCAGGGATATAAGTAGCCTATGTATTATTCCAGATTATAATCTGGAATAATACATAGGCTACTTATATCCCTGGAATAAGTTCCCATGGGTTGCAGGAACGAAATCAGACTTCTGTGCGGGTGGAGCCGCTGCAGCTAGTTATTCAAATAATATGATTTTAGATTGACATGGTCATTTACGTTACTATTGTAATTCAGCACAATTATGGTACATGTAATAGTGCTAAAATATTAGTAACTCAACAAAACACCCATAAAATTAGAAATATTCTAATAGTAAAACATACAACTCAACACGTAAGCTAAGCTCAAACATCAAATATTATCTAGATTTGAATTCGAATAGTCATCCGTTTGAATTATTTGAACTCGTGGCAAGGCGGTCCCGAAGGTATTCACTGTTAGTTCAGTTATTAAGTAACGGCTCCGTCTAACTTAGGTTAACATTTCATATATATTCTATAGCGATGCCTGGAATAATAAATGTTAATGTTAGTAAATGTTAGGTATGAAAGGCACTTTATTCCGCGCACCCTCAGGTTGTGGAATGATCTCCCTGCTGTGGTTTTCCCAAGCGACTACAATATGGGGTTCTTCAAGAAGTGCATTAGAAAGTGTTTATAGGGTCGGCAGCTTGAGTGTGACGCCCCTGGTGTTGCAAACGTCCATAGGCCACGGTAACCGCTTCCTATCAGGTGGCCGTCTGCCACCTTTAAATCTATAGACGTAACGGCTACTCCATACATTTTGACTAAGGTGTACGGTTTGTGAATAGGATAGGACTCACGTAGAGCGCTATACGCTTAAAGAAAAAGAGACTGGTTGGCACACCGTGTGGTTTTAGTTGGTCCGATTCCGGTACGCCCATCCCATGTTCGGTACCGATGGGGAGAAGCCCGTGGGGGTTTCCGCACGTTAAAAACCCATAAGATCTGATAACTTTTTAGAGTGCAAGCAATATGTTGTTGTCTTGGCGTTAGTTTCCTATAACTCAATCCAAATCTTATTAAGCACACGGCTTCTCACGCGTGAAATACTGGTCCTGTTCTCGCGGTCTACGGAAGCCTATTCATAGAATAAATAGCAGCCTATGTGCTATTCCACAATGAAATCAATCACTACCCCAAATTATATACAGTTAAACATCCATCAAAACTTTCGCATTTATTTTATTTATTTATGTAACACCATGACTGTTAATTATGTTTACCACCCTATTTTTTTTGCGAGACATATCAACTTTCAAACGCGTACATCTGCCGATGCCCTTCCAATTAGCAGGTGTTTGCATTTTATGGGTTAAGCCTACACTTGATGATTCTTTTTTGACACTTTTTTGGTTTACTTAAGACAAAGTTACTTAAGAGACTTATTTTTAGGGATTTTCTTTAGAAAAGCCCTATTGCTATCGAGTTGTCGTCGACGTCGTTGCCAATTTTCTGTCACGGTTTTGGGTATGAAGGAGATGAGCTATCGAGTTGCTGTTTTCGGTAATAGATTCGTGCTGGGGTGAACCATTGCAAGATAAAGAAAAAATCGCAAAAATCGCAAAAAAAAATATCGCAATATCGAAAATCCCTTGTATTCGGCTGAGCTCGTCTAAGGAATTCAACTTGTTTTATGTAAAAGACCTATTCAATAAGTAACAAAATTAAAATAAGACCTAATACAGCTTAATATTATTGGAATATTAACCATGTTTGTGTGCTAATTGAGTTAATGTGACTGAGGTCGATGTTCGCCGTGTTTCAAGAAAGACACCTATTTAGATGAACTTAAAAAAAAAAACTTATTTCATTTCAAATTTAAAAAAAATACAATCTATTCTTATTTCGGGGAAATAACGTTATGTAGTATGTCCCATTTTATTGTTATTTGTAAATCATTTAGTACTTTTGATCAGGTATTCTCAAGATATCAAAATTTTCATTATATCCCAAGATTTTTTGCATTTTACCTGTTAATACTTTGTAAGCTCAGATTTGGGTTAGACATCACAAATAAAAATAATATGTACTGACACTACCGATGGCCCCCATTAGAATAACGATCAAAATGGCCGACGAAATTTGTTTTTTTTTTTAAATTCCGTGTTTCGACGTTGGAATCAAATTTAGCAAAAACAAAAAAAATTGAATATTCAAGAATTAAATCGTCAAGTCTCACTGATTTCTTATAGAGTTTGACAGGGGTGTATGTTTAATATATGAATGTTTTTATTATTTCGTGCCCTGTAATCGTTCACTTCTCCAGTAATGCCTAACATCAGTGCCAGAAAATGTATAACTCCATGCAAATATAAATTAACTCTTTTTCTAACGTGAAAGAAACATAAGTTACACCATATACATTCAAATGCACTCATCAAAAAGCTGTTATTTTAATATTACAAATACAAGCAAACATTTCAATTTTATTTATTTGTGTAGACTACAAAGAAAATTATATACTTATATCTGTATGTATTATCGAAAGGATACTAGGCAGATAGATACTAGTAGAGGTATATTAACGTCCACATTTGGTCAATTTCATTTTCCGTCTCACTTAATAGAGGTTATGCCAATTGACGTTAAAGTTTCAGGACACCGTACAGCTATCATGAATTTTCTAACAAAATCGAACCTGGGACTTTATCTACAGCACTTGAATTCGATATCCCTACACCAGCGGGGTGCCTAAAACAATTTGTCCCACGCGTAAATTTTTCAATTTTATTGCCAATCTTTTATACCAAGATCCCCGATTTGGCTATCGCATAATCGATAAATTGTGGTTAGAGGTCGTCTGTTCGAACCCCGGCTAATGAGAGAAAGGCTGTTTTGGAGAACAACTTGTCCAGTTAAAGATAACATGGAGTTACATTCAATGAATATGTGGGTCACGTCGTTGGAGGGAAAAGGAACGTTTTGTGTGATTCTTTAACGAGTCGAATTATAAGAGGTGCATTTATAAAGCATTTTTTTGAATGTGTAATTACATGTGTAGTGTGATGAATGGAAATTAATTAAAGTTTGTCGGTCATAATGTGATACTTAATTATGGTAAGGATTGATATTTGTAAGCGTATTTATTTTGAAATAAAACTATTTTTAACGGATTCTATCGCGGTTTATTTGATGTTATTTTATATTTTACATTGAACCCGACGTTTCGGTTGCTTTTCAGCAGCCATGGTCACGGGGAGACTAAAGATGGTTGTTGTCTTGAAGTTTGAAGTGAAAGTTATCTCAAAGTACCCGAACTATGTTGAATTGTTGGTGTTACTATTTACGCAGAATGAGCTCACAGTGTCATGAAGTCATGTTGTATTTTGTTTTTTCTTGGAATTAATTAAGTGAATGACTGGGTCCCAAGTCCCAGTCATTCACTTCAAGACAACAACCATCTTTAGTCTCCCCGTGACCATGGCTGCTGAAAAGCAACCAAAACGTCGGGTTAATGTAAAATATAAAATAACATCAAATAAACCGCGATAGAATCCGTTAAAAATAGTTTTATTTCAATGTGTAGCGTTCGCGTAAACTTCCGACAATATCAAGCGTATTTATTTATTAATTTTATTTATTTATTTATTGAACTTCATGCACAAGTACATAGGCGGACTTAATGCCACAGGCATTCTCTACCAGTCAACCAAAGGTGGTGCAGAGAGAAACTTAGTAGGTGCATTATTGAGAGCAACAATTATTGATTAAATACAACTACAAATATAATACTGTATAGTAATATCATACCTACACTACAGTAGTATGTATCAGTATTTATATTCTAGAGGAATTGGAAATTATTGCCGTGATGGTTCTGCTAGTTTGTCGAGAAGTAATTGGCGAACTTTAGTCTTGAACACGTGACTGCTATTATTTATATTATATATAATTTATATTGCGGGACATACAACAAAACTATATGTAGACACGAACAAAGTTCTAGATGCGGATAATTATATATATATTGTACACAGATAGGGTATATCTATATAGCTGTGGGCCTCTGTGGCGAAGCGGTTGTGCATTCGACTGCTACGATAGGGGACGCGGCTTCGATTCCCGTTCAGTGCAAATATTTGTATGCATGAATATGTCTATTTGCGTGGGTCTGCGAGTGTTTCTATGTATAATTTGTAAGTATTTACAAAAAAAAGTATATAATTATGTTATCCGCATTCTGGAACCCATAACACAAGCTAGTTAAACTAAGCTTACTTTGGGTCTAGAAAGCGCTGTGTAGAATATCGTAGAATTTTATTTATTCATTTATCTAGGGCTCCAAGAAGACCTTCGTGGCCCAGTCAATCTTTTTCTTCGTGAGGAAATCCCTTCGGATATCCCATGCACCGCTGGCCAGCGTGGGAGGTTACGTTGGGCTCGAATCGACTAAAACCGCATGCTTTCTCAGGTCTTCAGACGCCGGGGTGTAAGGTGGTCCATAAGGCATTTCCCTCGCACCCCGACTGTGATAAATAAATAACGTAGATCTGGGTTAAACCTAATTTAAAAAAAAAATAAAAGTACCCTAAGTTACGTCTAATAATATCAGCTATCTATCAGTGAGCATTCTGTCAAAATCGGCTCAGCCACTGTATAGATATGAATAGTTCGGATTTTACTATCCGGAAAAAACGGGGGTGCGGCCTAGCCAACCTTAAATGCAAGCCGGTATCTCATCTGCTGATTAACGGACGAGGCTCTGGCACAGGCCTTCCTCTCGGGGTTGAGGGGGTCAGACAGCAGTTGATCCCAGAAAAACTAACATGCTAATCAAAAACAATAAGCGGATCTCGGCTGCCTAAGTACACACTTTGAAAGCAACTGGGAAATCGCCATAAGTATGATTATGACTTAGCATAGCTTGCAATATGGGTTCTAGGATACGGATAAACATACATATTATACATAGAATATATATTAGCGCGCATTGAACCTTTAACGTAGCAGTCGTATACTCTAACGCCACGCCACACAGGTCATCATGTCTGGTTTGCAATGCGTTCGTTATGTTTTATACAACACTACTTACCCCTTTTGGGATACCCAGGCGTGAGGAATCTATAAGATTTATCTTTGTCTGGTAGCCAGCATCCGCATGGCTGATACGTATATTTCAGAAGTGACACGTAGTTGCGCATACGCTTTCACCAAAATGTTAGTATAATACCTTCGTCCCTTCGGTAAGAGGCGAATAGGATGGCCATAATAATAAAATAAAAGTCTGAGACATGAAAATATTTTTCATACAACCGTTCATCTTTTTTTACTCCCTTAAGGGTGAAAATCACAAAAACCCTTGCCTTACAAATGCATACAATATAAAAGGCATCTACTGATAAAATTTCAGATTGAAGCCTTAGTGGTTCAGGCTCTGCGTTAAAGAATCTGTCACTCATTTGTCTGACTGGCTGACTAATTCATCAACGCAGAGTCAAAACCATTCATTTTACATAAAATTTATTCATTTTCGATCTTTGAAAAGATTGAATTGATGATGATATCTTCAATATTGTGTACAGAAATCATTTCTTAACTGAACGAAATCACGATTCTGAAACGAGCAGTAAATTTAAAATTTCAGTTGACATGGAATTACATCATGGCATCATTAAATATAACTGTGTCGTATTGCAGCAAACGTAGAATAATTAACTGTAGGCTGTACTAGCTTATAGCGGTGTTGTGGCTTGATAATAATAAATGAAACGTATTATGATCGAGGCAAATCACTGATAGTTTGGCACCTTCATAGAGTAGATAAAACTGTTCGTGATTATAAAATATTAAAACTAACTTTGGTTTTAACCACTCGACTGTACGATAGAAATTTCAACCGATACAAGTCAATCTTAGCGAGATACGTCCCCTTCATTCCGACGACTCGACGCAGTGAGGTGCCCGATCAAAAGTCAGGTGGGCACGTATTTATTTCTTATACGAGTATATAATTTAATCTCAAGTTTGATATCTATATTTGATAATACATAATTACTTGTCCCAACTGACTGACAGACTGATTGACTGATTCATCAACGCAGAGCCTAAACCACTGGACCTACCAATTTGTAATTTCGGCAATAGACGCTTTTTATATTTTAGGCATCCATTAATATAAAAAGCGTCTATTGCCGAATGTGGCATAGAAAGTTTATCATTTTCGAAGTAAGAGGCAAGAATTTTTATAAAGCTGTAACTGGTTAGAAATAAACATACAAGTGTATCGACGTTTTTAAAATTTCACCCCTACAGGGGCAAAAAAGGAATGAGCGGTTATATGGAAGCCCGTTATATGAAAAGTGCTTAAGTTTTGAAGTAGGAAGCATGATATTTAATATTACAGCTTATTCTTGTTTACATTTACTAATAGACCCAGTAGGTGGTGGTACAGTCAGGTTACAGGATTCTTTTACGAATTTATTCCCGGGCGAAACCGGGTCCCGGGCTAGTAGTTATATAAGTATTGTTAAGACAATCTCACAATATTACATAATCGGGTAAGAAAATGGGATTTAAGGTTGTAGTTTTATGTTTTAGTATTTTTTTCAGTAGAACGTTGGGCACAGTACTTATGATCGATAGCTCCAAAGTTTGCGGCTCAGGCGCACTCGACGCGTCGATGCTTTCTCTCACTAACCCGCGTCCTACTTGCGCGCGATTTGAATGACTTACTACGAATTGGCACGTCACTGTGTTCTTATGCCGCGGCCACACATTGGTCATATTTGCTCCAATGATATGTTTTGCGTCCAAAACACCGCTGTGTGGAGCTACCTTGAATCAATGCAAACATTGCGTCCAATTACTGTCCAATGGCCAGTATTGATGGGAACAGAGTCTGTTTTCAAAAAGTTCAAAAGCAAGAGGAATATGTACGGACATCTTATTTATAATTTTACTTTAGAATTTTTAATAATTATTGTTTTCAATTTATAATGGGCAATTTTCATTTTAATTTAGCTTTTTTGCATTGGCCCTATTTCTCCAAAGCTCTTCTTGTATTACGTATTAAAAGAAAAACAATATTCAAAGTTGAATACCTTGTTACTTAAATAAACTGTTTCTCCCAAGATACAGGTTTCGGCCTAGTTTGGTAGACAACAGTCCATGTAATCCTGTGATTATTGCTTACTGTAAATTGTTTATTTGTAAAATTTGTACATCTATTATCAGACATGCAAAACATATTATGTAATATCCGCTCTATTGTGTCAAGAAAAATAAATAAATTTATTATTATTAAAAAATAAAATCTTGGATGAAACGCGGCACACATATTGTCTGTTGTCGCCAAGGTTGGCCAATCGTGAATTCAATGTATGGTTGCAGCATTATGTCGCATTTACGCAATTAGATGCCAAGATTTCGTGGAAATTATATCATTTCGTTGCAGAAAATCATTCGACACCAACAGAGTGAGTTATATGGTCATATTTAACTCTCACTTTGTATGAAATTCATCTCAATTATTTTTTAAGTTTTTCTTCATGATTGTGAAAGTAGGCTTAAGTTCAAAGAATCCTATTATCATAACGACATTAGCATAATTATCGTAACATTGACGGCCTCTGTGGCGTAGCGGTTGTGCATTCGATTGCTACGACAACAGGGGCGCGGGTTCGATTCCCGCTCAGTGCAAATATTTGTATACATATGTCTATTTGCACTGGTCTGGGTGTTTCTATGCATAATATGTATGTATTACCATAACACAAGCTAGTAAAGCTATGCTTACTTTGGGTCTAGATAGCGCTGTGTAGAATATATATTTTTAAATAAATGAGAAAGTTTTTGTAGATGGATGGATGGATGGATGCTTGTTACTATACTACACATAGGGCTCTTTTTTCCCGGGTTAGGTCGCTCAACGAACTCCGTCCTCCATGAGCGCGGGCCTGGGTGGCAGGTGAGGCCGCCTGTCAACCCAGCAGAAGTAGGCTAGGGCGGCGTAGCGACTAGCGCCCCCATACCCCCTTTTCCGGGACAAAATGAGGACACCGTGGTTCCTAAACCCGAGGAGGCCATCTCGAAACTGGAGATGGCCCTGGGTCAGTCAGGGTGCGAGGGAAATGCCTTACAACTTACAGTACACTACAGTACACAACTTACACTACTTACTTACAGTCTGAAGACCCGAGACGGCGTGCGGTTTTAGTTGGTTCAAGCCCTCTTCCGCTGGCTGGCGAGGGGGGTATCCGAGGGGATTTCCACATGAAAGAAAAGGTACCTATGGGTTGCGACTGTTGCCAGAATGGGATCGGTACATCACGCTGGTGGAGCCGTGGACTCAGTTAGTGTCTCCATTATTTTAAAGAGAAGACCTCCATACTCCTTAACCACTAAGCTACGAAGGCTTCTCTATAAAGTGATAGTATAGAAAATGTCACTTTTGATGAAATCAAATTGCACTTTAATCATGCCAAATTTGGTTCTGATTGGATTAGTAGTTTAGGAGGAGACCTGTGACAAAGAAAATCCTGAAGTCTGGTATGAGGAGCTTTCGCTCGACTTCGTCTCACTCAGCTCAATAATATTTTTTCAATTCGAACCAGTAGTTATTGAGATTAGCGCGATTAACCAAACAAACAAACTCTTCAGCTTTATAATATTAGTGAAGATTTATCTCCCAAGTATTCTAAATCTCTATGAACAACTTTACTACATCTACGTTCAAATATATTTGTAAGTAAACATAACAGTATGAAATATGAATTCTTAACTCCTCCAACTCTGTGGTTGTAAAATATGGAGCCATAAAGTTTGCTGCACCATTAGGTAAATCTATGTAGGCGGGCAACAAATAGCGCTATTACTGTACATTATCATAATACCAAGATGTCGAGCACAGTTGATTCAGGCAAACATGCAAAAGAAATACTTGTTATTTTTCCGCAGATACATATTTTTAGGTATATTTCGATGAAGGGCACGCCGCAATAGCGGCGGTAAGGCCCATCATGGAGGATTGGCTGGAGAGGCGACACGGAAGCCTCTCGTACCGACTGACGCAGGTGATCTCAGGGAAGGGGTGCTTCGGGGACCACCTGCATCGGATCAGGAAGGAGCCAACGCCTGAGTGTCATCACTGCGACGCGAGCGAGGACTCAGGGCTGCACACGCTGGCGGACTGCCCGGCGTGGGAGGCGCCGAGGCGTGACCTCGTGGCAGCCATCGGGGTGGGAGTCCTCTCGCTCGGCAGCATGATTGCGGCAATGGTGCGGAGCGCGAGCGCGTGGGCCGCCGCCGCCTCCTTCTGCGAGCATGTAATGCTCGCGAAGGAGGTGGCGGAGCGCGCCCAGGAGAGACTTAGAACTCTCCCGGTCCACCGAGCCCGCAACTTGCTCGCCGCGCGTCGCAGGCAACTCAGGCGCCGGAGGTCGCTTAACGCCCTCCGTCCTCCATGAGCGCAGGCCTGGGGGTGGCGGGTGAGGCCACCTGTCACCCCAGCAGAAGCAGGCCGGGACGGTGGGGCGCCTAGCGCCCCTCCCCCAAACCGGGGCAAGACGGGGACACCGTGGTTCCCAAACCCGAGGGGGCCATCTCGAAACCGGAGATGGCCCAGGGTCAGTCGGGGTGCGAGGGATATGCTCTATGGGCAACCTTACACCCCGGCGTCTGTAGACCCGAGACGGCGTGCGGTTTTAGTCGGTTCAAGCCCGACATAACCGCCCCCGCTGGCACGCGGGGGGGTATCCGAAGGGATTTCCGCACGATAAAAAAAAAAAAAAAAGGTATATTTCGATGAAATCGATCTACCTATTGGTTTCTTGACTACTGTCGAATTATAAAAAAAAATCTTCATAGAAGGTCTAGTTATGACCCCCTGAGTCCGAAATGACCACTGGTCAAAAAGTTTATATATATATATATATATGTATGTATGGTTCCACTTCCCAAAATTTGCGGCACTCTCACGGTCGCATTTCTGCCCCGATCGCTTTCAAACTGCGGTCAAAAATTGCTTGGGTGAAAACTTAGTTTAAGTTCGTGAACGGGTGGAATCCGGCTTAAGGGGACGGTAGGGCCTCACTTTTTGTGAAATCAGTTTTTCCTCAAAATTTCACGTTCCATGAAAGATATTCGAACCGTTCTAATTTTATCCCATAGTATACATGAATACCAACAACTTTTAACTATAAACCTATAAGATTAAAACTTTAACTAAAAGTGGAGGGGGGAAAAACCAAATTTTTTTGGGAAAAAAATCATAACTTCTGACCGGTGAACATTCTTGTCGTCGGAAACATTTTTAATCCATAGGCCATTTTTAAGTCTAAAATAAATGTCTGAAAAGCTTTTCGCTAAAAGTTAATGTTTTCGAGAAAAAAAAATTAAACATGTTAAAAATAATATTAATTGCTTCACGAAATCTACCTGTGCGTTCCCCCTGCGGGAACGGATTTTTTCTCTGCAATTTTGAGTTTAAGGTAGTTGACGAAACGATTGCTAAGTTTTACTTAACTGATCCCCCTTTTAAACAATACTTAAGCACGTAAGAAACATACTTGTGTTTTAGTTAAAAGGTGGATTCAAGTTGAAAAAAAATCCGTTCCCGCAGGGGGAACGCATAGGTAGATTTCGTGAAGCAATTAATATTATTTTATTAACATGTTTAATTTTTTTTCTCGAAAACGGTAACTTTTAGCGAAAAACTTTTCAGACATTTATTTTAGACTTAAAAATGGCCTATCGATTAAAAATGTTTCCGACTGTTAGAATGTTCACCGGTTAGAAGTTATGATTTTTTTCCCGAAAAATTTTGGTTTTTCCCCCCTCCACTTTTAGTTAAAGTTTTAATCTTATAGGTTTATAATTAAAAGTTGTTGGTATTCATGTATAGGTACTATAGGATAAAATTAGAACGGTTCGAATATCTTTCATGGAACGTGAAATTTTGAGGAAAAACTGGTTTCACAAAAAGTGAGGCCCTACCGTCCCCTTAGGCCGGATTCCACCCGTTCACGAACTTAAACTAAGTTTACACCCAAGCAATTTTTGCCCGCAGTTTGAAAGCGATCGGGGCAAAAATGCGACCGTGAGAGTGCCGCAAATTTTGGGTAGTGGAACCATACATACATATATATATATAAATATAATGTATATATGGGAGCGAATGGTGGGTTGTTTCCTCTCTAAAAAGAATTACTTCTTAGGGGATACGTTCTTAGGGTAGCCGATGGCTCCAGAGGTGAAACGCCGTCTGTTTTAAACGGTTCAATTCTGACATAGCGATTTCACTGCTAGCCCCAGTGAAGTGGTTACTGTGAAGGTTTCCACAGGTATATAAAAAACGACGAATTCAATCCCAGTGTGTATAATAATTATTACATAAAACACTTATATAATTTCCTACGTCATTTTTAAAAGGAACTCCACGTCAGATTTTTATGCTCTAAACGAGTTATAAAATTAGAATTACGAGCTTGTCTGCCAAGTTTTATACTTTACGATATAATGTACTTTTCTGTACAGGGGGAGGTGCATTTTCTGTTATACCACTACATATTATAAAACAAAGTCCTCTGACACATCTATCTGTCTGTCTGTTCACGATAAACTCAAAAATTATTGCACATTTTTTCATGCTGTTTTCACTAATGAATAGAGTGGTTCTCGAGGAAGATTTTAGTATATAATTTGTCGAGTTTTTGTAATCATTGGCTAAAATATAATGATATTTGTTGGGAGTGTCGGAAAAAAAATTGCCGTCTGGGAGATTTCTACCCTTTGAGATATAACAAAACGTTTCTTTTTTTATCTTATCGAGGTTGTTTTTTTTTTATACCACTAAGGTGGGCAGACAAGCAAACGGCCCACCTGATGGGAAGCGGTTACCGCGGCCTATGGACGTGTGCAACACCTGTGGCATTACACTCGCGCTGCCGACCCTGTAAAGGAAAGGGGATGGGAAAGGAGTTTGGGAGGGGATGGGAAAGGAGTTTGGGCTCCGGCACTCTCACTCACCAAACGGAACCCAACAGTTCAAGTACTGTTACTTGGCGTCGATATTCTGTGAGAGGGTGGTGCTTCCCCGGTCGAGTCGGCCCATTCATGCAACGGCCAAAATGACTGTTGCTTGACTCTACCACCTGTACCTCACTTGTGGAATAGGGTCGTATGGGTAGTGCGAACACTATCATAATTCCACCCGGTTGAAGCCACGTGCAACATTTAGTTTTCTATAATTTTAGCTAGCCAATTTTTAAGGATGCTGAAGTCGAAGGCACCATTAGTTTATAAACAATGCTAAAATGCTCAACATCATTCGGAAGCCAATTCCGCTAGCAACCAAAGCTTGCATTTTGGAACCCGCGATCCACTTCCCTACTCTCTCCTCCTCCATAATTCTTCATGGAACGGTTTATCTTGGCTTTTATTGGAGCGCCTGCTGTTTGACTAAGTCTCGGGTCTTAAGACGACGGGGTGTAAGGTTGCTCATAGCATATCCCTCGCACCCCGACTGACCCTGGGCCATCTCCGGTTTCGAAAGGGTCCCCTCGGGTTTGGGAACCACGGTGTCCCCGTCTTGCCCCGGTTTGGGGGAGGGAAAATACAATTACCTACAATGTAAAATATTCACGTTACTTCTACGACTGATTACACTCACCCCGTGTATATAAAGATTAAAATCTGCAATAAAAAAGATATTAAAATCTGTTTATAGCTTTTTTTCATTGTGGGTGAACGTTCTCAGTGACTATTATATGAATATATTTTGTTTGTGAAGCGAATGTATCTGTGGTGTGTACCAAACACGAGATCTGAAGTAAGTGGCACTATCATAAATATCATTAAAATAAAACAAAGTCCTCCGTCGCGTCTGTCTGTCTCTTCGCGTTATACACAAAAACTACAGCAACGATTCTCATTCTGTTTCCACCAATGGATAGAGTAGTTCTCGAGGAAGGTTTTAGTATATATTTTGTCATGTTTTTGTATACATTGGCTAAAATATAATTATATTTGTTGGAGGTGTCGGATAAAAATAAGCCGTCTGCGAACTTTCAACAAAAACGCAGCACATTTTATTGTGGATGCTTCTGGTAACCATGGCGGTATTGTTTGTTTTAAGGATCTGGATTTGCGTTCTAAAGTACTGTTCCACTAGAAGACTGAATTCCACTTTTTGGTGTAGTGGCATGACCTCACAAAACTTGAAAAGCCCTAGAGGATCATCTTTATATTTTAGTCTTATTTTAACGGGTACGATCAATTTAAGTAACCTATATTACAAATTAAAAATTTGGTCCAAATACGTCTTGTATGTCCGTCCATAGCTACTCAACCCATACGATATAATACTTTCCACCAAAGCTTTGTACATGGTCAACAATACGTCAAAAGGTATCCTATTTTGAGTAATATAAAATTTAGCTTGAATAGTACGTAGTTTGTTACTGATCCTGTCAATGTGTTAAGCCCAGTTGAACCTATTATCTATCACCAGACCAAGGTAAGTAACATCGTTCACCTGCTCCAGTTAACGACACTCGGTAGTGCAAGGTGTTTGGTCATAGTGCAGGCAATATAGGTTGTGATGGTGGAATAGGGTCCCATGGGTAGCAGAAACTGGATTACTAATCCACGCGGGTGAAGCCGCGGGTACCAGCTAGTACTTTTATAATATTCTAGGACATATTATACAGTATCTAGACCCAAACTAAGCATAGCTTGTAATATGTGTTTTAGAACGCGGCTAAATATAACATATTAACATATATTTTTACATACATATATGTAAAACTCCTAGACCAATTCATTTATAGGTAGCTTATAACCCAGACAAATTTTCCATGATAAAGAGCCGCGGATGGTAATATTTTTGTGTTTGTAGACTGTATCAGTATTAGAATAATATTATGTAATCTGTGGTATCAGTAAGTTTTCTACTCCTTTATACTGAAATGACTGTAAACATTCAACATGAACCCACTCCTAACACAAGCAATTTAGCTTAGCTGGAGGGGTTAGAGGGAATGTTAGTGATTTCGGTTACTAATATTCTTTAAAAAAAGAAAAAAAATTAAATGAGGAAAAGTTTATATCCTAAATTAAAACATAAGTAGGCCAATATTAGCTCAAAAAATAAACCATATGTACTGCTATTTAAAAGTCAATATTAAGTGATTCTGAGATTCTAAAACTGTAACGCTCCGTCTTTTGTGTCGTGAAAGGCAAACAAAAGCACCCTAACATATCCCTTCCCAAGGAATCTTTAGAAAATAAGCTATTACTAAAAAGCCGGGCTGCTTCTGGCTATTAGGAAATAAGAGATGGGTGGTATTATACTCAACAATTCGGTAGTGAATGCAAATAAAATCAGGGGACCCATCCGGGGCGGTATGATCGAGATAGTCTCGCGAGGAATGTGAGTACGGATAGCAAAGAAAATTGAAATTTAGTTATGTAATATTTCTTTTACATACGCCGCCATAAATATCTTTGTCTATCCTTGAGAGTGGGTGAGTAAGGATAGCAAGGAATTTTAAATTAAGTGATATGATATTTTTGTTTAACTAATGCTACGAGCATTGAACACGATGAACACTAACACAGTCAAATTTAGTTTAAACTATCTGTGATGAATCGATGACGTACTGTTACACGCGGCAATAAATAATATTCTATTCCCGGTATATATCCCTATTTCTGGGATATTTTGTAATTTTTTATTGTGTCCAGTTTTATTCAGATCTGTTCAGTCAATCTGGTGTGATTCAATAACAAAATATCCATTCACATATCCATCCAAACTCCGACACTCTCACAATCCCTTCAAACCAGTTGTACTTTCCTGGTCTAGAAAATTCATTTAAACGAGCGCCAACCTCCGTTGTACCCAAAGTTCGTACTTTGGGACCCAGCGTTCGCTTTCTTAATTCTATTTGGTTGGCGTTTACGGGAGCGACAGTCGTCTAACCCCCTAGAGTACTGTGCCAGAGCCTCGTCCGTCGATCAGCAGGTATAACGGTTTGCAAGTGAGATTGGAAACCCATAGAATATGCTTGAATATCCTCTAAAACATCAGCACCGAAGCAACTCACACTATTCTCCTAACGATGGCTTATCGGAAATAGATATGACCTCAATCCGGTATGTTTATCAACATTTTAGAACCCATCATGACAAGCTCTACTTAGTAGAGAGTGTTGTGTAATTTGTGCTAGAATATTTATTTATTTATATCCTAAAGTGGAATAGTCGCTATCGTCGTATTTCCTAAAGCGATATTTCTGTTAAATTATGTGCCGTTTTACTGCTGGGTCGCAAGAAAAAGGGAGGGGACTAACAAAATATGAACTGGAAATCTGACAGCGATGTACTTAATGTAATTTAAGTTATTGGTGAATTTAATGGTTTTACTAGCTGTTGATTACGGGTTAACCTGTGTGGATTTCTGATCCCGTTCCTGCTACCCACAGGAACCTACTCCAGTGATAAAAGTAACCTATCTCATTTCCATTCTATCCCTGTGCCAAATTACAGCCAGATCCGTTCAGCCGTTCTGGCATGATTGAGTAACAAACGTCTATTCTAGCATGAAAAAGTAACGAACGTACATCCATCCATCCATCCATCCAATCTTTCACATTTATGCTATTAGTGGGATATGAAAGCTTGTAGGGATGTCTTGATGTACGTTCGTTACTTTTTCATCCTAGTATGGCTGAAAAGATCTGGATGAAACTTGGCACAGGTATAGATTATGGTCTGGAATAGGATATAGGCTACTTTTTATTTCAGGAATAGGTTGCAGGAACGGGTACAGAATACCACGCGTACGAAGCCGCCGGCAACAGTAAAATATGAAAGTTTGTGAAGATATTTTGGTGTTTGTTATTCAATCACGCAAAAATGGCTGAACGGATCCGAATGAATTTGGCACAGGAATAGATTATGGTCTGGAGTCAGAGACAGAGGGTCTTTATTCCGGGAACAGTTTCCCGTGGGTAGCAGAAATAGGATCAGAATTACACGCGGGCGGAGCCTTGGGTGACAGCAATTCCTTCAATACACTTTAAAATAATCTTTAAGATCAATATTGCCTTCTAGTTTGATTACCATAAATACCTTACTTTTCTCAAAAGATTTAAGATGTTTTTGCCAACGTTACTTACGTATATCTTCAGTCTTCAGTTCACCGGTATCGCTTATAACTCAAAATACACCTATCTCTCGATATATCCCTATATATATTTGTAGTTAAAATGAAGAACTATAAAACCTGAAGGGACACTGCGTTGTTTTATAGACAATTGTTTTAAATAATTTCGTTTTACAGAAAATGTTTCGCATAATTTCGTTTCATAGAATAATCAATATACAGAATACTTACTTTAAAGATTTTTAAATCATTGATTTTTGTTTCACATAAAGTTTAACATCAGAATAATCATATCATAGAATAACAAATCAAATATTCTTTATCATTATATTGTTTATTTAATATAAAACTTATTACCAAGAATAACATATTATCAAAGTGACAGTTTCTAAACGTTTCAATTCATACCGTTCATTTCAGTCAAATAATTTACAGGTGAAGCTATACTTTTTTTTAATATAACGATAAGTTAATACAATAAACGATTCTGGGTGGTCCTATTTCTGGGTGATTAAAAAAAAATTACCACAAAGGCTAAGGCGGGAGCTCCGCTCCGCTTCGCTCCGCTTCGCTCCCGCCTCAGCCTTCTAACCTAACCTATCCGAGTCGGGGTAATCTGAGTCGGGGTGTTAACTATAATGACGTTTTATTAACAATTTAATAACAATTTGATTTTATTTTATTTTACGGAAGAATTCAAGCAAACAAATTTGCAACCAAAAAATTTGCGACAGATAAAAAATTCTATATAGATATGAAATTATTCAGAAATTAAATTACTACAAGCAATCGGAAAAAAATTAAAATTGTAAATGTTACAGTTAAAAATAAATGTGATTTGGAAAATTATAAAGGTGGTTAAATATTCTTTTAAAAATAATTATACAGTTTGATAAGTTTGTTAAACAAAAAAATGTGATTAAAAATTCATTCAATTGTGTTTCTGTGAAATATGTTTCATTGTAGTAAATTGTTTTTGAAGCAATAATATTCGAAATGAAAATATAAGGACCAAATATTATATGAAACATTTTCTGTGAAACGAAATTCTATGAAATTTCTTTCTGCGAAATAAGGGGCCCCAACCTGAAGGTTAGGCAGAATCTAGAATCGGGTCATGTTGTTACGCGGGATAGGTACCACAGAGTAATATTGGCTACGGTAATCTCTTCTTCATACGAACACCACACAACTTAGGAGTCCAAGATGCGTTCTCCTTCTTAACAGTTTGGTTTATCTTGGATTTTACGAGAGCGACTGCCATATGACCCACCCAACCGCGAAAGTCTTGTTCGTTAGTTGCAGCACGTATACCAGCTAGCAATTCAGGTTGTCTTAAGCCCTAAAGACCTTCGTGGAGCCCCCCATACACGTAGCTGCGGAGATGTCTTATGCAAATCGTCATTGAAAATTGAGGGGGGATAAAATCGTGGAGTTGTTTCGCTTATGGTGGTATCTTAGCGAAAGCGTGGTATGTATGTAAAATTGATGTGTACGATTATAACGCAATTTTCCTTCGGGGTCGCCCGTACTAATATTGTTAGCATTGCTTTCAGTTGGCTGGGAGTTTGTTAATATAATAATCTCTCGCACTAATCAACTGCGGTCCACACGTGTTTTGTGCTAATCACTAAGCACTTGCACTAATGAAAGTGCAAAGTAGCCTTTAGTAATTAAAAAAAATCCGTTCCCGCAGGGGGAACGCACATGTAGATTTCGTGAAGCAATTAATATTATTTTATATAGAGAACTACGGACTTTAAACAGTTTAATTTTTGATTTTTCGAAAACGGTAACTTTTAGCGAAAAACTTTTAAAACATTTATTTTGGACTTAAAAATGGCCTATCGATTAAAAATGTTTCCGACGGCAAGAATGTTCACCGGTTAGAAGTTATGATTTTTTTCCCGAAAAATTTTGGTTTTTCCCCCCTCCACTTTTAGTTAAAGTTTTAATCTTATAGGTTTATAATTAAAAGGTGTTGGTATTCATGTATACTATGGGATAAAATTAGAACGGTTCGAATATCTTTCATGGAACGTGAAATTTTGAGGAAAAACTAATTTCACAAAAAGTGAGGCCCTACCGTCCCCTTAGGCCGGATTCCACCCGTTCACGAACTTAAACTAAGTTTACACCCAAGAAATTTTTGACCGCAGTTTGAATGCGATCGGGGCAAAAATGCGACCGTGAGAGTGCCGCAAATTTTGGGAAGTGGAACCATACATACATACATATATATATATATATAAACTTTTGACCAGTGGTCATTTCGGACTCAGGGGGTCATAACTAGACCTCCTATGAAGATTTTTTTTTAAATTCGAAAGTAGTCAAGAAACCAATAGGTAGATCGATTTCATCGAAATCTACCTAAAATGTAATATTGATAAACTGTTTTGATTAAGTTTTGTATACGGTATCGGATCTTTCCTAATCTGGTGTTATTTCAATTCAAAATCAAAAAAATCTAACACAAATATCTCTGTTCATTTGTATGTAAGTAACACTTATGAACGTCAAGCTTACACTTATGAACGTCAAAGCAACACTAGTGAACGTCAACATAACACTTATGAACGTCAAAACAAAATTTATGAATGTCGACACCGTTCAAATACTTCAGGTAATTTTATAATTCCTAGAGTATATAATAAAGCAATTGCTTGTACTTCAAAGGCAAACATCAGAAGTGTTTCACTGAACTTTCTTACGTGCCGAACCTTCAATGAATAAGTAAGTACATATATACCTTTGTAAAAACAACGCAGATTCGTACAATAATTGTCGAAATGCGTAAGATTACCTTGATAAAAGTACTGTGCCTCCATATAAAGCATTTTCGTGATGAAGTGCACCTACTGGGCGTACCCAAAGTTGTACAACTTACTATGGTTTTTACTACGTTTTAAAATACAGTTATGTTTGTATCACGAATATGTAATGTTGTATTCCCGTGTGAATATTTATAATGAAATTTTTAAATGTGTTTGTGACATTAGTATACAGAATTTTTATTACTTGGATGGCATAGTGGTTGATGATCGGCTACTGTGTCAAGTGTTTTGGGTTTGCTCCTTATAGCAGAAATGCCTGTGTGTGTACCGTTAAAATTAATACATAAATATTACTACCGCGGTAGCCTAGTGGTATGGGTAATGGACTGCTGAAACGAAGTCTCGGGTCCGATCCCAGGTTTCACCATAGCACACACCAATGACTTTTCGATGCTTTTCGAAGTTATGTGTATATTTATCGCAGGTACTCGCCGCCACCTATTACATTGGGACCTAAACATAAACTGGCGAAATGTGGGAGCTAGCACCTCTGCCTACGCCTTCGGGGATATAGGCGTGAGTTTATGTATGTGTATGTATGTATAAATTACGACATCGATGGTCTTTTTAAGATTGAGAAAAATGGCTCTCGAGTTTAGTACAATTTTTTATACAGGATTTGTTATTGATTTTTTTTCACCTTACCTAGTCTAATTTATTGTAGCAACATAAAATTGCTTTTACTCCCACCTCACTTAATATTTTTTTAATTCTACGTACGAAGGAAGGTAATTGATTTAGGACCTAAGTATTACAAGCGTCCATAGTGTGAGGTGAGTTAACTTCAAGTGGGTCAAATTCTTGATAAGCATCACATCACATACAAACAAACATAATTTTAATAATTTTAATTTCAATGTTTTTTTTTTTCTTACTTGTTATAGGCTAGCGTTTGACCATAATCTCACCTGATGTTAAGCGATGACATGGTCGACAGTGGTAACACGCTAAGCCTAGAAGGGGAACTGGCTCTCTAGTGCAGCTGCCGGAACACACCTATAGTGTCTAGGTGGCTCAGTTGGTCAGAGCATTCCCCCTGTAAGGGACTGGTCGCGGGTTCCAGTCCCGTCCTAGATGTTCTCTTTTTCCGATCTAAATCTTTAGAAAAAAGTAAGCATACAAAATGCTTAAAAATTTAATTGAACACCTATAGGTGCTTGGCGACAGATTTTCAACTAGAGGGTGGTAGCTAGCCAGCCGAGCACTAGAAAATGCTCTACCACTAAAACGTTTTATAACGTTTATAAAAGAGCATTATGTCAAACAAGCAAACAATCCAAGTTAACATCAAATCATTTAGGCTGACAAAGAGAAGGAATGTTTCAATTTGTTGGAATAGTTATTTAATTTTTTGAATTTGGGTAAATATGTTCAGAGGGGCCTAACGTACATTCGACACATCGGGCCCACACGGAACATGATCTTAAGGCAGCATTTAAGTACCATGAAGTTACTTCGAATTCCTTTCGTTAGAGTTTACGCCGAACGAAGCATCACGACTAACACCGGTGTGTGTCTCACACCGAACGTACCCGTGGAACACCTAGTAGACCACCTAGGTCTTCCACGAATAACTAGAACAAAATGTTGTACCAGTGGCACACCTAAAAGGTATTCCACGGATAACTAGAACAAAACGTTGTACCCGTGGTTCGACTAAAGCGTGTTCCACGGATAACTAGAACAAAATGTTGTACCCGTGGTTCGAATAAAGCCTGTTCCACGGATAACTAGAACAAAATATTGTACCCATGGTTCGACTAAAGCGTGTTCCACGGATAACCAGAACAAAACGTTGTACCCGTGGTTCGACCAAAGCGTGTTCCACGGATAACTAGAACAAAATATTGTACCCGTGGTTCGACTAAAGCGTGTACCACGAATAACTAGAACAAAATGTTGTACCCGTGGTTCGACTAAAGCGTATTCCACGGATAACTAGAACAAAATATTGTATCCGTGGTTCGACTAAAGCATGTTCCACGGATAACTAGAACAAAACGTTGTACCCGTGGTTCGACTAAAGCGTGTTCCACGGATATCTATAACAAAACGTTGTACCCGTGGTTCGACTAAAGCGTGTTCCACGGATAACTAGAACAAAACGTTGTTCCGTGGTTCGACTAAAGCGTATTCCATGGATAACTAGAACAAAACGTTGTACCCGTGGTTCGACTAAAGCGTGTTACACGGATAACTAGAACAAAACGTTGTACCCGTGGTTCGAATAAAGCGTGTTCCACGGATAACTAGAACAATATGTTGTCCCATAGTTCCACTAAAGCGTGTTCCACGGATAACTAGAACAAAACGTTGTACCCGTGGTTCGACAAAAGCGTGTTCCACGGATAACTAGAACAAAACTTTGTACCCGTGGTTCGACTAAAGCGTGTTACACGGTTAACTAGAACAAAACGTTGTACCCGTGGTTCGACTAAAGCGTGTTCCACAGATATCTAGAACAAAATGTTGTACCCGTGGTTCGACTAAAGCGTGTTCCACGGATAACTAGAATAAAATGTTGTACCTGTGGTTCGACTAAAGCGTGTTCCACGGATAACTAGAACAAAATGTTGTACCCGTGGTTCGAATAAAGCGTGTTCCACGGATAATCAGAACAAAACTTTGCATCCGTGATGGTTTACCTAAAATATATTACACGGATAACACATAAAGATGTATTCTGTGAACCGCATTCATATTTTCATACAAAAATAGAAAAAAAAACAATAAATAGTGGGGGTTCCCCATACTTAGAACCCTTAACTCAACATTTTTATTTTTCATCAAACCCATCCATGTGGAGTTCTATGGATAGTTCTTCAAAAATGATATAGAGGTTTCTATTATCATTTTTTTCTAAACTGAATAGTTTGCGCGAGAGACACTTTCAAAGTGGCAAAATGTGTGCATGGGGGGTGGGGCCCCCTGTAACTTCTAAAATAAGATAATGATAAAACTAAAAAAAATATACGATGTACATTACATGTACACTTTCACCGAAAATTGGCTTGAACGAGACCTAGAAAGTAGTTTTATTTATTACGTCATAAATCGTAAACCTTAATTTACCTTTCATTCAATCAACTCAAATATAAAAATTCAAAAAAACATTATTATGTTACTTGCTGCTACGGAACCCTTTCCGACTCGCACTTGGCCGGTTTTTTATATTACTAAAATGTTGAATTAGCATACAGTTTACCTGATTTTAAGCAGTTACGGAGGCCTATGTTAGCTAGGATTACCAGGGATGTACTAACATAATATCTGCACGGGCAGAGGAGAGGTATGAGAAATAAACGAAAGTCGGAAAAAAAGGCGTGATAGGAAGGAAAGTATTTTAGTAGCTGCAGTATTTGTATAAACAGTTTACTGAAATAACGTTGATATTAAATAATGTAGTTATATTTCGCGCTGACGACCAAGTCTGGACTGGGCCTCAGGGATTTCATCCTTGGGGAATCCTCTGGTTCTCTGTCTCTGGAACTAATATCATCATCACATCGTTAGTCCCGTTCGCATCCAAAGCTTGCACATTGGAGCTTTGGAGGCCGGGGCCCACTTTCCGTCTCTCTCTCTCTCTCTTGTTCTGGGTTATCTTGGCTTTTCAGGATCGACTGCCATCTGACCCCCCCCACCCCGAGAGTAAAACCTTCACCAGAGCCTTCAGGTGTACTGGCTAGCAGGTGATGGAGCCTTATACACTAAAAACTAATCAAAACTCATAATCTTCAAGTTCCGAAAGTCATTAGGATTCATAATATCTGTGCTTGCGCATGGGGGGCACACGAGGAGCGCGGAAGGGGAGAGCGGAGAGGGGGTAGGGGCCGCTCGTTGCCAAAAATCTAGTCAAACTGGCTCGCTATAGTGCAACGCACTTCTCGATGAATGCGTGCATTCTTACAAGTGGGGTGGAGTCGAATTCTGTGTAAAATAATTTATAATTATATGTAATTGAGCTTAGCAATAGAAACAGTTGTGTATCAACTGGCACGGTTTTGAATATTTATTTAAAATGAATATTATATTTGTAGTGGAAATCTTCATATACTCGTAATATACGTTAATATGACATGATATAGTCAAAAAAATTACAAATTAAAATAAAATAATTTCAAAATGTTAAACTTTTAGGAAGGTACACTTCAATAAACCTAAGTGAAGTACTACAATGAAATTGTACATTCCTATCAAAACAATGACAAATCAAGTGAATATATTGTGTTAGGCAAATATAGGCAGGTCAGGCAACAGCAAATGGATAGAGGCCGGTTGTTTCTACCTTCCAAGAGAGGCGGCGTTTTATTGCCTCGATGATGCAGCAATACCGAGTGCGACTGCATTTGAATGTAGTTCCGGGTCGGTCCAAGTGTTATAGGGTTAATCGGTTAGAAATTTTCAGTATCAGCACGAAAACAGGAAAAGGTTAATAGCAATAGGTTTGCTGCTTATAACATGAGACGAAAAACAGAGAAATTTAAAGTCAAAATAATATGCTAATATGCAAATTGCTTATCTCTTTGGTTAGTTACAAATGCATGCATAAATATAAATAAATTTAAAACGTGAATTGAGAATTTATAAAAGTAGAGTATCCGAAAAATCTAGGTTACCAGCCCAATATTTATAGTAACAACATTATCTCTAAAACTTTCGCTATTCTCGTCGTTAGATAGTCATACGAGTCGAGTAGGTGCATCTAAAAACTGCAACTCGATTCGGAGTCTGCGGCGGTTGAGAGGGGGGAGTGAGAAAAAAAAAGAGTGCGCGCCGAATTGTGCGGGCGACGACCGGCCAATGACCTGTGTTAGACCTAAGACTTTAAGGACCTAGGCTTCGAGTGGGCGTAAGGTTTTTTACCACTTTTTGTTACTTTTATTGTTTTTTTATTACCGCGGTTTGTTTTGCGTATTTTGAGAAGTGACGATTGGATTTGGTGAACGAAACTGACGGTTTATTTTGAATAATTTGGAGTTTCTATGTGTTGACTTGAAAACAAGTACCTAAAATATGTTCTGTTTCCCGATTTATATAAGCCATAGATAAAGCTATGCTCAGCGTCTATATATATATTTCTTGATGGTGTTTTTGTGTGTATATATAAGTGCCACGTGGTTCTCAGACAATAGAATATCAGGGTCACCCGATCTCTCTGTGGATGTCGTTAGAAGGTGACTAGGGAATAGGGCTGCTTTATATGCGACAGTCAACAAACAGTCTATCAGTGTCTGCACAGTCACACAGGACAGTCTGTCCGTGCGGGAGTCTCCTCGGATACTCGGTGTAAGGTGGCCCCCATAAGGCAATTCCCTCGCACCCGACTGACCCTCGCACCCCGACTGACCCTCGCACCCCGACTGACCCTCGCACCCCAACTGACCCTCGCCCTCCAACTGGCCCTCGCACCCCGACTGACCCTCGCACCCCGACTGACCCTCGCCCTCCAACTGTCCCTCGCACCCCGATTGACCTTCGCAACCCGACTGACCCTCGCACCCCGACTGACCTTATCTATTACGCCCTATGTGGCTTAGCGGTAGAGGTTCGGTTGCTACGTATTACGGTTCGATTCCCGCGCGGTGTAAATATTTGTTGGCATGAATATGTCTATTTGCTGTAGTCTTTATGGCTCTATATATTAGGTATATATATGTTAACCCAAAAATGTGTACCTATGCATGTATGTTTATCCGTACATTTTTTATTCCAGGTCAAATCACACAACGCCACCTAGACCTTAGCTCAGCTTAATTTCTAAACAGAGCTTGTCATATGGGTTCTAGAATGCGGATAAACATACTTAAATACTTTTTTTTGCATATAAACACCCAGACCAATGCAAATATACATATTTGCACTGAGCTGGATTCGAACCCGCAACCTCCGACTTAGCAGTCGAGAGCACTACCGCTACGCCACGGAGGTCGTATTACCAGTGCTATACCTAATTTAGGTCTGAACAGTGCTATGTAATATATCCCAGAACATTAAAAGTAACTCACTCTCACTCCTCAAACATTTTCAGGGCCCAAGCCAACCCCCCCTCCTAGCCAGCGCATCTGCTGATTGAGCTCTGGCGCAGGATTTCCTCTCAGGATTAGGGGGTCAGACGGCAGTAACTCTCGCAAAAGCCAAGATAAGCCAATTCAATAAAACCGGACCTCGGTCTCCAAAGTACATGCTTTGGATGTGACCGGGACTAACATGGTGATGATGATGATGACTTATGAGGATATTATCACCATGGTGCAGTCTCCACACGCATGCTATTTGCAAATGCCCCGCTACGACAATATAAGCTACGTGTGAGTGAGCCAGCGTTCTCGCTCAATGTATGAAGCCAACCTTTTGTTGGTAGGTAGATAGGAACCTTTTTTTTTTCATGCGAAAATCCCTTCGGATACCCCCTCGCCGGCCAGCGGGGGCGGTTATGGCGGGCTTGAACCGACTAAAACCGCACGCCGTCTCGACTCTCAAGAAGCCGGGGTGTAAGGTTGCCTATAGAGCATATCCATCGCACCCCGACTGACCCTGGGCCATCTCCGGTTTCGAGATGGCCCCCTCAGGCCCCACAGAAGGAGGTGGCGGCGGCCCACGCGCTCGCGCTCCGCACCATTGCCGCAATCATGCTGCCTCCCACACCGAGCAGTCCGCCAGCGAGTGCAGCCCCGAGTCCTCGCTCGCATCGCAGTGACCTATTGATAAGGGCCTCTGTGGTGTGGTGGTAGTGCATTCCACTGCTACGTCAAGAGGCGCTGGCTCAATTCCCACTCAGTGCAATTTTGCATATTTGTGTATGCATCAATATGTCTATTTGCATTAGTCTGAGTGTTTTATGTATAATATTAAAAAAAGTATTTAAAAAAAGTATAAGAGTACCTATGTATATCTGCATTCTAGAACCCATAATACTAGTTAAGCTATGTTTACTTAAGAAGAGAGCGCTGCTCTAGCGAATATTATTTATTTTATAACTAGCTGACCCGGCAGACTTCGTACTGCCTCAATCGATAGCACCTTTTAAACCTTCTCTGGACCTCCACAAATAATTCAAGACCAAAATTAGCCTAATCGGTCCAGCCGTTCTCGAGTTTTAGCGAGACTAACGAACAGCAATTCATTTTTATATATAAGAAGAAGAAGAAGAAGAGAAGAAGATTTAGGCTGACTTACTACGAAAATTATTCATAAAAATCTATGGGACGGGCGTAAGTAAGTGCTAAACAGTACAACGAAAAAATACTTCTTCAGGAGACGCCTAAGAAGTAAAGGGAAAATTCCGAAAAAAAAGAAATTGAAAATTTGGGTACATTTTGGTTCAAATCTATACCCATATCTTTTTATCGTGTTGACTCAGGAACTTGATTTTTATACAAATAATAGAGATTATATCCCTCAGCATCTGGAATAAATTTCAACTTGCTAGGCCACACGTTCCTGAGAAAATCGGTGGTGACACACGGACGGGCGGACTGACGAACAAGAGAATGATCTTATAAAGGTTCCTTTTTTACCTTTTGAGGCACGAAATCCTAAAAAACAAAAAGCCTTTGTATAAATTGAGTTTTCGCATTGGGTGATAATCATGAACATGCAGTTTTTAAAGGCTTGTATTTGTTATTTGCCCCGAGGTTGGTAACACCTGGCTTCGCTTCATTGCCTGTCAAAAGTTGAAATACCGAAGCACTTTTTATTTTATATTCAAATACGAATCATAAATTTCTCAGTCGTAGTAATTCCTTCCTTATCAATAAGGTGATTAGGCTTAAAATACTTGTCGATATACTTAAATTTGTATATGTGACAGAACTCCTACCCATGCAATGAAGAGAAGACCAATATTGTTAGACCTACCATTCACCAAACGTTTCGCAAGCTCAGTATAAATATATTGAGTTTTTATGATACGTTAGAGATCTTTCATATCTGGTTCGGACTATATTATAAAATATAAGCTATAGCGATTTGGACTTAAATGCTAGGGGGACTAATGTTAGGGCTGCTATTTATTGAATGGTATAAAAAAAAACTAGAACTATGACAACTATTTTGGTAATTTATAACTGTGCTATAACTGTGACTATGATTTTATTACGAGTATTTCAATTCATGTTATTCAATTCATCATCATCATTATAAGTGCAAAGATTAGAAAAAAGTACGTTACCATACTCCTTGCTAAAACTGTTTTTTTTTTATGAAAACCATACTTAATGAGTATGAGTACCCGGTACCCGGGTTCAGTACCCGGTAATGAATCTCTGTAACCTCACGGTCACACAACAGCATAAAATTAAGCACATGCATAATATTTGTTATTTGTTATTGTAACTTGATGTAGCATCTGCTGCATTTTTTTTCGAACCTCAGTAATTTTCAAATGCACTATAGATATTTATTGTAATTGGTTTTGTAAAATGATGAATAAATAGTAAATAGGTCCTTTGGATAAAATTTCGATCGATAATCGTAGTCTTAAAATTGTATCGGTAGATCTCACTACGAGACGCAAGAAACACACTACTAGGTATTGTAAACAATTTGTATAAATTCATCAACATTTTACAAATTCAAAAATATAATTAGTTCACAGCATTATGGTTCACCATTACACGTTTCCGCTCCCGCTCACGCTCGAAACTTGCACTGTATACGTGGGCGAAGGTGAACGATTTGTCAATGCAGGTCATTAGCGGACTCCAAAAGACGAGGATAGTCCTTTGTCAGTGGCAGAGTTAGTCATTACATATGTCATTATGGTGGTAATAACGGCTGAAGGAAAACGCAATATTATGTTCTTGATTGTGAAATAATTCTCGCACTTACAGTTTTTTTTAATTTACAGTTTTTTGTTATTGGCAGTTATGACCATTTTTTTTGAATATCTAATACTAGCGAGTTACGGACTGAATTTAGACAGTACAATATTTCGACATGTAGCGAACTTCGAAAACACATACAAGTCATTGCTTCGACAGACAACTATTAGACAATACACACCTTCGAATTACCACTACTTCGACAGACGATTATTCGACAGACAATACTTAGACAAGACACATCTTCGAATGACCACTAGTTTGACTCGCTTTGCTTCGGTATATATGAGTTTGTTTTTAAATCAAGCCATCTTAATTTACACAAAATATATAGCTTAAGTCCGTCGGGGATAATGTACATTTTAAATGTTATAAGAATATTTTTAATAACTGCAGTGGTGCCGAAGATTACCCCAAACATACTCACAAAATTCGGCCTCTCTTTTCATGATACTAGTATAAAAAAACCGGTCAAGTACGAGTAGAACTTGTGCACTGAAAGTTTCTTACCACTCTTTTATTCTTTGGAATTTTTCCTTTATTTCTGCTGTAAGACCTTACTTTTTGCCAAATTTCGTGATTCTAGGTCAACGGGAATTATAATAAATTAATGTAAATTTTGGTACATACAAGTTTCGCGAAAATCTAAATTTGCCCATATCTTTTTATCGTTGACTCAGGACCTCGATTTGGTGATACATGGACAGACAGACGTAAAATAGAGTGATCTTATAAGGGCTGCTTTTTGGGCCTTTTGAGGTACGGAATCCTAAAAGACTGTAGATCCGTTGGGCCCGGGATATCCCAGTTTCCGAGGTGAAAACCTCGGATGCAACCGCGTTCATCTAAGTTGATCACAGTAGAGTTCAGATATTGTAGAAACCTAGTTGCATCCGAAGCTTGCCCATTCGCTGTCAGCAGGGCCTGCGTCAATCAGCAAGTGTACCTGTGCAGGTGAGGTTAGCTTGGATCTAGGTTAGGTTATAGACCCCCACTGCCTTAACAAAAAAAAAGGTTGTAGGCCCCCATAAACGCATCCACCCCAGAGTTCTGCAATTTTCTACTTAAATTTAATTCTGCTCATTTTAATAATTATTGTTTTCTGTTACTTCCAGCTCAAGTCTCCGACAGAAGAAAGTACAGGTACTGGCGGAGGGGAAGGAGAAGCGACTCCCGCTAACGGATCCATCATCACTATGACGTTGAAGAATAATCATCTGATAGTGGAAACTGAAGAGAGAAATGTAAGTAGTGAGAAATGCCAGTGTGCCAATTCAATGATTGGACTGTAATTTAGATTTTATGGCTTAAAGCCTGGTTTCCACTGTAAGCGGAGAGGAATGAGTACGGACTCCGATTACGGACTGTGCGGACTACTGATCGCTTCAAGCAATATGATAGGTACATTAGTTTTTTAAGAGGGTTTTACGAGTTCAATAGCGTGTAAACAGTCCGTGCGGAGTCCTCTCTACTCGCGGTGGAAACAAAGCTTAATCGCTTCAGTGGTCACTTCTCTTACTGCCGCTGTATCGAATGTTTGAGGGTTAATTCTTACATGGATTGTATAAAATTAGTTATTCTGGATAAAGAAAGAAAAATGCCAATTCTTTTGAGCAACAAAAGAATTCATAATTTTTCTCAGAAAAATAATCGGGCTATATTCGCTCATTGCACGAATGGTATTTAAGTGGTCTAGCCGCTGTGTCCAAAGTTGTGGGTTCAATTTTCTCATAACACTTATTTATAGTATACATACAATAACAAGTATGTAAGGACAAAAACAGATGGTGGGCTGTGTATCTGCCTACGCCGGAGGGAAAAAGGCGTGAGCATATGTATGTATGTATACAGTTACAATTTGTTGATCTAAGTCTTGTCGTATATGTCTGTGACTCATATTGGTTTCCAGTATTGGTTTTACCTTTTTAACGTGTACCTAATAATTGTATTCATTTATGTATTTCAGGATATCACTAGAAACGGTCGTGAAACCAAAATGAAATACTCCCCAGATAATGACGGCATATTTGTTGTGGAGGTACAGCAGTCCACAGCTTACAGACCTAACAAACCTGTTCTCAACTCACCTCCCCACGATCCCCAAATTTCTACCAACCAGGCTCTCATACACCGTGTCCCTGAAGAACTGGATAAAAAGCTTGAAGAAGATAGTGAAAAAAGTAGTAGCAAGTTTGAAACCAAAGTTCTAGCGCTATCTAGCACCGGTCTATCCATCTCAGATTTAAGTATGTCATCTATAGGCTCTCATAATGTAAGCTACTCATACAGTAGCCAATTAGGATACGAACAAGGGCCTTTCGGGTATCCAGTCTACGCCGGTTATGACGTAACATACACCAACGGACCAGAAGGCATCGTTTACGACAATTCACAAGAACCTTTGATAAGTAAAACTCCAACGGATCCCGATAAGCCTGTAGTCACTGCGGCAATTTTCAAGCAAGATTCAATTATAGGCAGCGATGCTTTACAAGGCCCAGGGTACTGTATTGAAGGATCAACTGACGGACCCCTACTATCTGATGTTCAAGCACGGGAATACAGCCTACAGCATCTTCATGATCAGAAAAAAATGGAGAATGGAGTAGCAATTCCTCCAGTTGCAACAGAAAAAATCGAAACTGCAAAACCATTAAACCGAGCTGATAGTCTTCCTGTACGGTTAGAAGATGAAGTAGAAAATGTTCCAATGCAGACAATTAACGAAGACGAATGTCCTGGAAAGGATATTCTGAAGGGTAAACGAGGTTCTCTACCAATGGTAAAGACGGATATGTACGAATCAGTGCGGGAGATATTGCCTTCAGGATCCCCGAAGTTTGAAAAACTGATGAATGAGGTATCACCGGGGGATGGAATATTTGACTCTCCTCCAATGATCACTATCACAGAAGAGAGTGAATCTAGCAAGAGTGATGGCACGAGTTAATTATTTTTTCATTTTAGTGTATATAGTGTGTTCTGAATTTATTTAAATGTTTTGAGATGTCAATGGGAGATGTAAACTTGTTAAATTTAAGTATGGAGAAATGGTGATTTCGTATTTTGAGGTTCGGGCTCAATATTGAAAATTTGTTTATTACCAAATTTATAAGTAAACTCGTCAAATTCACTCCCATTGATATAAAACAGACTTAGTAAGTAATGAATTTTGTAAAATCTATTATAGTAGCCGTAAGCTTCCTGTCACATCGTCTGATCAGAATCTGTAACGTAGTTCTTGAATCTTAACCGTTCTGTGTGTCGCTCAGTAGGTGATTGTATAAATTAGATGAAACCGGGATATTTAGATTGTTATGAGATCAGATCAATGATGAAGTCAAAGGGATTTGTATAATGTGAAAGAAAGGGAGAGATATATTACCTATGTCAAATGAGCTTGGTTATATAAGAGACGTTGGTAATAATCATCAAGTTTAACTAGACTGAAACAAGAGAAAATTAACTATGTAAGTTCTTTCCAGTTGCATACATATTTTACCCTTTTATTGCACTTTTTGTTCTATTCGTCAAAAGTTTGCATCTAAATATGTTTACGAATATTTCTCACTTTATATTTAAATGTGCACTTTAAAGAAGTAAGAATTATGAAAATTACAAATAGAAAGAAAGTCGTTTTAATTAATAATAATCTAACAAATAAAGATTAAAAAGAAAATAGTAAATAACTCATCATCCCACAGATAAGCAATTATAAGATACATAAAAAACATAAAAGTTTTTCCTTTGATCAAAGAGTTGACCGAAGCTGTACGTAACTGCCATAACGATATCAAAGCTCAGTTGGAAATGTACATAGTTAAGTACTCTTTGCTGTAATCTGCCCCGTTTAAGTTTTAATCTCCTTGAGTTTGCGAATTTATCTTGAAATTTTGATCAAATCCCTTTGCCATTCATAGCTATATCTGTAGCTATATCTCGTAGAAACTCTTATTCGCGGTAAATTGGTATTTTCCGAAATAAAAAGTATTGTATATACTTCCTCAGACCAATATCCCAATTTCAAAATTTCCTCATATTGGTTTAGTGGTTTAGGTGTGGTACAGACATATATAAAGACATACAGTTACTTTAGAAATGTATATATTAAATATGGATTTATAAGAGCGCATTTACAAATAACTAGACACTTGTCTTTGATTTATACTAATTACAATTACAATAATCTAGATAGTTAAAATAAAAGCATTTTAAATGTTAATTAGATTTAAATTAGCATGCTGGTGAGAAAACAAATGGCAAGACAGATGTAGAAGAAGATAAAAAAATACGTAAACTAATTATATTATTATTGCAGAGGGAAACTAACTCTCTAAATATCTCGGTGGTCTTTAGAAAATAAGAATACATTTCTAAAACGAGCTACTGTGAGAAATATCAAGAAGTTCATGGTAAAAGTGTGTATCCAAATTAATTTGTCTCCAACCATTCATCTAACAAATAACTTCATTCCTATAGTACTGCCGGTACACTACATCTGAGTCGTCTGGTTAAACTCTTTATACTCGTATTATCTGTCTTGCTCGCACACCTTGTTAGGGAATACCATAATAATGTGCGTTGTAACGTTTATGGACGGCCTTACTATAGGTAATTATTATTTTACAATAGATTTCCGACATGTGACGCCTTATACAGTCAGTTGGAATAAATATAATAATGTCTGGTAACAATATGGAAAACGAAAATTAAAACATTATTTAATTTGAATTTTCATTATTATTCAGGCAAAATATACTATAAAAGAGATAATAAATTATCTCTAAATGAATAAGCCGGCAAGTCCATATAAAAATGTCAGTGGCCTGGTGTGACCATTACGTTATAACCATTTTGAAATCTCCACATTAACGTTTGTTTGATGAAAATATTTTTATCATTGAGGGTAAAAATACACTTTTACCATATGCCAACATGATATGAAGTATTTATGTTCTTCAACGTGGTGGCCAAAATAGTATTATATGTAGTTTAAGTGAATCGAGCGGGATGTTGACAGAATTATGGTATTGATTGCGTTTTCAATGTTAAATCACTTTATAAACTGCTTCTCTCTCGTTTTTTGCTGTAAAACTGTTTACTTTTTGTGTACGTAAATGGTAAAATTGACTTTTGGATAACTGTTTTTTTTTTTCATTCTCATCATCTGAGTACCCGCTACCGAAGTACATGTATGAAAACAATAATGTAAGTAGAAGAAGCGAATGGCGTATGCCAGGATCGTAGCAAGTGTAAATATGTTGTCTCTGCCTACCCCAATGTGAAAGAGGCATAACTTTCTGTATGTATGTACCTTCATCTTCACCTTCATCATCAGTCTTAATCTTGAAATAGAATTTCCCTGGACAATTTATTCATTGACTCTAGCATAATGTATATTGTATATTACTGAATTCTTAACTGATTTATTTAAACTTATTCGAGAGGGAAACGTCAAAAAATGTACACTATGAATTTGCCATAGTCTTGTCATATCAATTTAGAAGAACCAATTGTGACAGGCCACACTAACCATGATCATTTTGTGAGACCCACGTTGGGCGCCACTGTCTTTAACATTTTTATAATATCAATGAAATAAAAACATATTACCTTTTTAATGACACTGTCCCGCCATGACTAAGCCATCTTAATTGAAGAAGTCACTCCCCTCTTACTCAGTATTGACTTTATATCGAGTATCGACAGTACACTGCATTTCATCAGACTTCTGAGAGGTCTTAACTTCCATCCATCGACTTTAAGTAGTAGTATGCTGCGTGTCATCAGGTTTCTGTGAGTATAATGAGGTCTTAACCCTCATCCCTTCTTATTTTGATGTTCCTGTTTCTCCTTCCTATTTGCGAGCTGACCTAATTATGTTAAGTAAAACGTAGTTGTTCGGCAAAGATTGTTTAATATGCTAATTCTTAAAAAAAGTAACATAATTCTGCCAATATTCAGTCTCACCATTTACACCAATTTCGCTACTAGATAGTATAAGACAATTATTGTTAAAATTATTTGTAAAATATGGAATTGAAATTTAATATTCGAAAATAATGAAACTTATGTTTTAAAGTTTATAAAGCAAAAAGACAAATATTTATGTTAGTGAAAATGTTTATTTTGCTCAGTATTTAAATGGTTTTCAAAATTGTGATAGAATTTATAGATATTATTAATCTTGTTAATGTTAAAGGAATTTGTCAAATTAATTAGGTACTGCTGAGACGAGGTCTCGGGTTCGATCCCAGGTTTTACCATGGCACACACCAATGACTTTTCGATGCTTTTTGAAGTTATGTGTGTATTTATCGCAGGTTTATAAGTGCCCGGTTAATGGCAATAGGCTCGCCACCTATTACATTGGGACCTAAACATAAACTGGCGAAATGTGGGTGCTAGCACCTCTGCCTACCCCTTCGGGGATATAGGCGTGAGTTTATGTTATGTTGTTAAATAGTACTTCTGTTTTTGAGGTGCGGTCTGTCAACCCAATGGCTAAACTATCGATAAGCAAAAGCTATCAATCTGAAGAAATATCTCGACATTTTTGATGATATTGTTTGGTATTTTATTTCTAGACATAGCACAGTCGGTTCACGAAGAAAATGAGATCCTGCCTGCACCCCCCCCCCCCTACCAGTGGGTGAAACCAGTGGTCTAACGGGTCAAACGACCTATTAAACCATTGGCTTTCAAATATTGCCGAGGAACGAAGTATGATGTTCGTTTAGCACAAAGTTATGATCTCCGACCAGACAAGATACTCCAGCACTAGCAATAGGAGAATTTTATTAGCGCGATGCAGAAGGAAAGCCTCAGAATAAATAGCTAGGGTACAGAAATCTGATGGATTAGTTTTACTTTAATCACCTCGACAGTCGTGAGTAACGAGTGAAACATATGCTCACTTCAACTGCGTGTTGTAAATATCGAGCTTGACGCTCTAGAAGTCACAGGTAAACTTGAACTGTTTTAAAACTCATATCGAAACAAAATTTTAGGGTATTAATATGATAAATCCACTTACCTCTTCAACAACAAGACTAAAAGACACACACCTATATTTGACTCCAATATGGCAAATACGATTAATCACACGAAAATGTATTGTATTCAGAATACTAAATATATTTAAATTAATGATGCTTAGTGGTCTGGTGAGATGACTGCAAGAAGAGAAGAATGGAAGAAGCACACATATTGCGCCGACCCTAAACTAATATGGGTTATGGACCGGCGGACGATGATTTTAGTAGTCTGTCTAATGGGAAGAAGTCTGACAGGTACGTTTGGAAGTGAATGACAAGCACAGACAGAAATGTAATAATGATTGAGTGGTCTGTATCACTTGATAAATTCCTTTAACATGATTAAATTTCTGCTTTAGAGCCGTCCGAGAGACAAACGAAACCTTTACGTGCCAAGCAAAGCTATTCAAAAGAGTTCTATTCAAATAATATTAGTTTTACGAATGTAAAGTGAGTCAATTTTAAGTGGCTCAACTCAAGAGTGGCATTGTGCGCCGCAAATTTTATTTTTAAGTCTAATAATAATTATTTCGTATTCATGTCATTAGGGAATCGTAGCTTATTTTTATATTAATCGTCAGATATCTGTGTTTAAATTAATGGAATTTCTAATAAATAAATCTGGTTTATAATGGAATTATTTAAATAATAAGAAATTGGTTTTAAATATTTGTGTATTTCAGATTATTTTTCTAAGTATTTCTGTATATTAACTCGTGCTGTGTTCTTTAACAATACTTTTCTTAAATGTTATCGCGTTGACCTTCAATCGACCGATGTAGACATAATTCTGATGCAATTTTGTATAATATTCTTAAAACTATTTTTATTATCATTTATAGAAATGGTACGTTACCTAAATATTAGTAGTTTAATGATACTTTGTATTATGTATTTTGTTCTTTTGCCAAAATGACAATGGTATTTGTCGTCAGTTTTGCTACAAGCAAATTTGAAGTATTAGCGAAAGAAACTTGTGAACTTTAATTTTAATATATTTGACAAATTTAAGCTCACATGTTTAGGCGGTTCAAACTAATTAGTCATTTTTATTTCACTAGGTACATGTGATTTATGGAGTATTATTGAGATTAATAATTAGCGCGTTCGAAACATCGTTTAATTAAGTCAATACACCGTTTATTGTAAAAATTTAAGAAGAAATTTGAAGAATACCTATGACTGGCTGTTAGTTTTTTTAAAGTTTTTTTCTTAGTTTTTTTTTCTCTTTACATTACATATTCCTTGATTAAATTTCTTCGTAATTTAATCGCAGTAGTTTAAAAATGTCAGTACTATCATTACGAGCTTACTATTGAGAGGTCTCGGATTCGAGCCCTGGCCATTACACTACCGACGTGAATCCAGTCTTAACACTAGCAATAAGAGGCTGGAGGGGGCAACGGCAATACTATTAATTTCGGTTTCTAGAACACTTCTTTCATCTGTATCCTACGTTCTGTACAAGGTCTAAAAATTGTGTTGTTGCGATTTCAAGATTTTAGAGCAATTTATGAAGTGATTATCTTCTTATTATTTAAACTAAAAGTATATAACTTTATATACCAGCATCTTATAGTACCCAGAGACATATATTCAAACCAAAAAAAAAACGAAAGTAGTAAATTATCATGGTTGAATGTAATAAAAATCCGGAAAATTTAAAACATATATTTTTAATTGTTTAGTATTTATGAATAGACGAAAAAAAAACAATGTTTAAAAATAACTAAAGTTATTAATTGTTTCCGTAGTTCGCAAGAATTACGGTAGATGGCTCCAGCGTCGCCTTAAGACGTATGTAATGTACCGGAGAATTTCGAATATTTGGGACGTGTCTAGATAGCTCAGCTGGTCAAAGCATTCCCCCTGTAAGGGACAGGTCGTGGGTTCAATTCCCGTTCTAGATGTTCTCTTTTTCCGATCTAAATCTTTAGAAAAAGTAAGCATACAAAATGCTTAAAAATTTAATTGAATAGACGGAAAATTTTTAGAACAGAAAGTAATATTTTTTTTAATGAAAAAATGAGATTTCTGCAGCCCCTAAATTGCTGTTGGTATCAACCAACACTACAGATAAGACATAAATGATGTTTCGAATGTCTTCTTAAAACGGTTGCATAGAAACTATCGATTACTATGAATTATTAATTATCATAATAATTTAAAGTAGGCTAGTTCAGGAGCTAAGCGTACGCGGAGTTATAGATAGAATTAAGAATTATTATTTTACGTAAATTATTTAGTTCGCATTGATCATTATAATGTTCAATTATGAGTTACTTTTATAAAATAAATTTATGATTGCGGAGTACTTCTGTGGGTTTTATTTCAAACAGGTTTATACCTGTTGGTATCAAAAATCTTGACAACTGCGCAGTTCGTATTTTTGAGTGAAGCTCTGAAAGATTGAAGCTCTCTCTTAGACGACCCATGCATTTCGGTTGTTCGCTATCTCCTCTTAAACCACTCAACTGATTTAGATCCAATTTTACATATAACAACATATGAGTGTGAAGGTTATAAGCTAGGAAAATCAAAAATCAAAAGTACACCGGAGGAATAACCATCGGAAAAAAAAACTGATTTCTCAATGAACGAACAAGCCTCATTCACGCGATTCCCATTAAATTAAGTCATTTGTTCATATACACAAGACAAAAAAAAGGAAAACGAAAATCGAACTAGCTATTGAGGAACTAAAAAGTCCTGGTGAAATTGCGACTAAGCTGTTCAAGCCATTGTGACGAAACCTCCTATGCGCGCGCTGCGTGCCATCAGTGTCCATTTCGCAGAAGAAATTCCAAAATCAGACTAACCACAGAAGAATAATCACCACAGTAAACAAATAGGGCACGTGCAAAATAGAATTTTATGAATGGCCCCTTATCATAAAATAACTGGCTGGTTAAAAAACTAACCATTAATGAACTATTCAAACCAATTACACTGATGATGGTCATCAGTCGGGGAGCTTCGTTCAATTTTTGCAACACCAGAATGTATACAGATCTAGTTAGGACTCTTTCGTGTGCGGGGTGCGACGCGCGGAGGCGCGGGTTTGGGGGCAAGTCGTCCCCCTTCGAAACTGGGATCAGGGACGATTGCACTACTGAATATTCTCTAGGGGTTTGTCCCAATAAAGTGATACTGGCTGTAGCAAAGGGAAATAAAACATAATTGAAGGTTAGCAGTGTGGAACCTAAGATAGAAACAAGCTTGTTTGATACTACTACATACAGAAAGCACAGCTAATAGAAATCTCTATTCCTAGACAGCACTTTTCGCCGAAAATTTTGTTGATAGAAAACATTGTTTGTAGACATCTCGGTACATAGGAAGCACTGTACACAGAGATCTCTCTTCATAGATAGCACTTCTTGCTGTAACCTTTCCGGGCTAGTGGTTCCTTCGCTTCGCCGGCCGCTGTCGCCGCTCGCTCAGCTCGTGTTCTGTTGGGGTCACAGTTCTAACCTAACCTAACCCACTTTACTTATTTTGAATAGACTTTACTTTACTTATTTAGAATGTCTCCTTGAGTCCGGCATTAAAGACCCGAGTTGACGTGAGGTTTTGCTCGGTACAAGTCTGACATAGACATCACCGCCGATGTCCGCAAAAAACAAATCCCTAAAAAAGCACAGTATAAGCAAGACAAATCTAAAAAAAATAAAGATCATGAAATTTTGTCCACCTGTTCTTGAGTTTATCCCGGTCATCACTAACTGGACTTTGTTATATTTATATTTTTATAGATGCTATAATTCAAAAATGAGTTACTTCGGGCCACCAACCAGGTGGACACCGAAGTCTTAAAATCACGCAAAAAAAATCAAAATCTTACACCCACTTTTTATCACTTTTCTCGACGTTTCACATGATTCTAAGTCTAATTAAGCAAAAAAAAATGTTTGTGTCGGTCTGTCTGTCTGGATGTCTGTGTACGCAATAACTCAAGAACCACTTATCTGATTTAAAAAATTCTTTCGCCAATCATCTTGTTTGGTTAATGGGAAGTTTTGGTGTTTGTACGTTCAAGGTTTCGGGTACCTACCATACAAATTGTCCCTAAAAGTCTAAGTTTGGCCCGAAGTTTGACAATCACTGTGTGATTTCCGCCCCACTAGTTTTTCGAACTAAAATTATGATATGATGTTGTAAATTACAAAAACACCATTTTATATACAAGAAAATTACAATGAAATAAATAGTATCTATAAAGAAGTTTCGGGTTATTGGTACACTGAGACGCATTTATCCCGCATTAGGCCCGAAGACGGCACGTGGCACCCTGGTGCCACCCGAAGCAATTTCATGGTTTCGATGATCTTTCGTTCGTGCTTCGTGCGGGCCTGATGCGACTATTCCTGTGCCTGAAGCTGTTTCATCGTAGCACCCAAGAGTACCTATTGTAATATTAGGTAATTTCTGGAAAAATCTACTGGATGGCGCTGAAAGTAGGTAAAACCACGAGGCTTTCCCTTTCATTAATTAGAGGGCGCGGTAAAATCACGCCCTCTGTTGAGTGGTGTTCGAACTGTGAAAACTAAGGGGAAAGTAGTGAATGAGTTATCTACGAGAAAACTATGCGTTATGCGAAGCTTCTGAGACACAAGTTCAGGAAAATTTTCATAGATGGCGCTGTGAACCATTTAAATATATTATAAGGATATTTTTATAATTTTACTCGAGCTGTAGCGGCTCGAAAAATGATAAAAGTAACGAGCTAGAAGTCGCAACTATAATTTTGATACTTGACAACTAACATCATATTGTTTTTGAAACTTTATCCAACATGAATAATGCCTAAAATGACAATTTAAGAACAACAAAAGTACCGATATGGCTTGCAGAATAAGCCTGCTGAAGTGGTAATGTGCTGGCCACATCTGTCGAAGGACCAATGGCCGTCGGAGCAAATGAGTCCAAGAGTGGAGACTGCGAGTCGGTAAACGGAAGGTGGGACGCCCCCGGTCAGATGCGACTGACGACCTGGAAAAGGTATGGGATAGACTGGACTGAAGTTATGGCACATCGGGAGAGGCATATGTCCAGCAGTGGACTGCGATTATTGATCTCATATAAAATCGTACTTTACCAGGCAGAGGTGCTTTATCACACATATTTCACTAGCCGATTCTCTGGAAAATATGATAACAGAAAGGACCTCACAAACAAAATGTATGTCACTGGACCATCAGTCAGTCAATCACGAACTCAAAAACCAACCTAATATAAAATTATTATTTTATTTCTTGCAAAGAGCAATTAAAAATCTAAATAAACACACACATACTTGCATGACATAGGCACTTGTGGTAACACAGTAGAATATAGGTCACGCCAAGCATTACAACAGAAAAAATACGAAAAAAAATTAAACAGATGAAAGACATTAGTACCGTCACAAACATCACTACTACCCTCATCTCGCCGCTATTGATTCACTGCGGATAATTGAGTACACGCGTGTCACCCCCCCACATCCACCCACCCCAAAAACCACCCCCGCGAACCCCCCCAACACACACGCGTCGCACCTCATTTGATTACAACAGAAAAACCGACGAAAAATCGAGTAGATAGGATGCAGTAATCTGCCCGTTGCCATGCCAACCAATATTAACGTGAGGGGGTACATCACATAAATAGATTCCCACATAAGTCCAATTCCACACACACCACCCACCCCCACATTTTTGTACAGTGTTAAAATGCCTAAAACCACCCCCGCCCGAGTTTAAAAATGCTGCGCGAGGCCGACAGATTAGTTAAAACTACGGTATTTTTACCCCTCGAGAGGGTACGCAGGGATGGCCTCTCTTTCGCTTTCTAACTACCGAAATGAGGGGTTTAGGGGGGTGAAACTTTGTGTTTTAAATATGTCCGAAGGCACGCATTAAAACCGTTTGCGAAATACGAATCATTAGTGTACCCTTTCGGGTCGCTTTTTATATTTTTTTTGTTTTGTAACCTACATGATATTATCCTTTAGAAAAGTTCAGTAGATTGCTCTGTTAGGAATTGCTGCTGTTTTTTTTTGTACAGTAGGGTAGTTGATTGTTAGAATAAGTTTCTTTTAATTTTTTTTTTTTTTTAAAAGAATATTAGTAACCGAAATTACTAATATTCCCCCTAACCCCTCCAGCTAAGCTAAATCGCTTGTGTTAGGAGTGGGTTCACGTCGGTAGTGTAATGGCCAGGATTCGAACCCGGGACCTCTCGATTGTAGGGTCGACTCCTTAACCACTAAGCTACCGACGCTTAAATTAAACTTATGTATACTTATAATAACAAAGTATAGCTCCATAGCGTGCTACCTATAGCTTCTTATATCTTCAATTAAATTTTTAAGCAATTAATGCTAACTTTACCTATAGATTTTGATCGGAGAAAGAGAACATCTAGGACGGGACTTGAACCCGCGACCAGTCCCTTACAGGCGGAATGCTCTGACCAACTGAGCCACCTAGACACGTCCCAGATATGATCTTCTGTATACATGAAAATGAATCGCCGAAATGTATGTACGCGCATAACTTCTGAACGACTGCACCAAATTGGATAATTTAGTTCTTTTTTGTGTTCGTTATTGTAAGGACAAGGTTCGTATGAAAAAAATTATGTTTGGAAAGTCCACGGGTAAGGTGCTATAATTGCACCAGGGCAGAGCCAAGTTGCGCAGCTGGTATGTAATATTATAAAGCTGAAGTGTTTGTATGTTTGTTTGAACCCACCAATCTCAGGAACTACTGAAAAATTCCTTTTGTGTTGGATAGCTTATTTATCGAGGAAGGCTATATGCTATGTGTTATTACGCTACTATCCAGGGGAGCGGAGCAATGTCTCGGATCTACAGACGCCGGGGTGTAAGGTTGCCCATAGAGCATATGGAACTCAGGTACCTTTTTTTTTTTTTTCGTGCGGAAATCCCTTCGGATACCCCCCCGCCGGACAGCGGGGGCGGTTATGTCGGGCTTGCACCGACTAAAACCGCACGCCGTCTCGAGTGTAAGATTACCCATAGAGCATATCCCTCGCACCCCGACTGACCCTGGGCCATCTCCGGTTTCGAGATGGCCCCCTTACTTGCTCTCCACTGTGCCCTCTGCTAATCAGAGGGACACGTGGAAAGCTTCCGAACAGCCCTCAACAGGGCCGTCCTCGCCTCGGTCGGAGTTGGCCGTAGGCGGCAGCGTCTCTCCCACCCTAGGAGAGAGGCGCTGCTGTCTCCGTTGCCCAGGGTGCACCGCGTGGAGGTCCCCAACCAAGCACCCCTGGAACTCAGGTACCTACAGTTAATATTTACCTACAGTTAGATATTCAGAGATGTGTAGCCATAATCAAATGTAAATATGTTGTTTTTTGTGTGTTGTGAGTTTGTGAGTTTTTTTATAAATTACAATTCGAAAATTATTCTACTAACTTGTAGTTGAAAGCGATCTGATCTGACGGCCAATTCTCGTAATATAAAGATGTTCAAAATTCAGTCTCAAGCTAGTCTCGATCTCGTGTCAATCTCCCAAATGCCAATAAAGGTGTTCTCGTAACAAAATTTTGTTGAAAATATTGAAAATTTTGCTACGAGGACACCTTTTTAGGGTTCCTATCGATTGTAGATCGGAAAAAGAGAACAGAGAGTGGTCGGAGCATTCCCCCTGTAAGGGACTGGTCGCGGGTTCAAGTCCCGTCCTAGATGTTCTCTTTTTCCGATCTAAATCTATAGGAAAAGTAAGCATATTAATTGCTTAAATATTTAATTGAATTAATTAGGCGGAGTCATCAAAAACAATGTTTAAAAATGTCTGTAAAGCCATTCATTGTTTCCGTAGTTCGCAAGAATTACGGTAGATGGCTCCAGTGTCGCCTTAAGACGTGTATAATATATCGGAGGAATTCGAATATCTGAGACATGTTTAGGTGGCTCAGGTGGTCAGAGCATTCCCCCTGTAAGGGACTAGTCGCGGGTTCAAGTCCCGGCCTAGATGTTCTCTTTTTCTGATCTAAAATCTACTGAAAGTCTTCATCATTCGAGCGCCAAGCCCGGCTCCATTCAAATCTTGCTATTTGGAGCCAGGGATTCACTCACCTATTCGTCCTCTCCATAATTTGGTTTATTTTGACTTTTACAGAAGCGACTGCTTTTTGCTCCTAAACCCCGTTAGGAAGCCTGGAACAGAACCTCGTCCGTCAATCAGCAGGTGTACATCCAATTCGTATTAAAACTAATACGAAATATGAAGAGAGCCGCGGTAGCCTAGTGGTATGGGTAATGGACTGCTGAGACGAGGTCTCGGGTTCGATCCCAGGTTTTTCGCAGGCTTATAATTGCCCGGTTAATGGGAATAGGCTCGCCACCTATTACATTGGGACCTAAACATAAACTGGCGAATTGTGGGTGCTAGCACCTCTGCCTACCCCTTCGGGGATATAGGCGTGAGTTTATGTTATGTTATGTTAAATATGAATTACAACGAACAGAAGCTTAAATTATACCGACTCATATACGCATCCGACACGAGGCCAAGTAACTCGTTATGGTGAAAGCCTGGTGTAGTAGCGTAAACACAACTTATGATCGTGTGGAGCGAGGTTCATTCCCAGCTGGACGCCCGCAACTATTAACACGCAGGGCAATTTTCGCCAATTACCCATAGATCGATCCTACACGATATAATTTATGAATTAATTTATATTTCACCCATACGTCACTGTTAATATCGATGTGTAAAAAACCTTCTGATATACTAACTTAGACTTTCACGTTACATGTATATACAACTTTTTTTTATTTATTTTTTTATATATTTAGGACACGTCAATTTGACTTCACCTCGCCTGATAGTAAGCTGAAGGTAAAGTCTCAGGAAAGAGGGTCACCATTACATACACGTACCATGTTAACAATGGTGGCACTCAGCTTGACGGCCTCATCAGAAGAGGATTGTCATCGCAGCACCGCGGGACACCCACCGGTCCCACTAGTGCTGCGACCACAATCCCCCTGCCCGGCTATGCACTTGCTGACCCCTGAACGCAATCAAACCGAAATTGGATAACTATGGAGGGTTTTTCGCAATCGTGCACGGTGGTACACACCCGGCCGAATTTTGGGACAAATTTATGTCATCAAATTTCTACCACCTACTAAGTCTAGTAGGTGGTAGAAATCCTACTACTAACTTATGCCCACGGCTTCGCCTTTGCGGAGGTGTGTTATCATTTTTTGGTCATATCTCCTGTTCTAATTAACCAATTGCAATTAAACGTACAGAAGATTTTAAGTCTGACCAAGACCTTTCTATAATAGAAAAAACCAAATCAAAATCTGTTGATATGTTTTTGCGTCAATCGCGAACATAACATAACTTCACGCCTGTATCCCCGAAGGGGTAGGCATAGGTGTATTACAACAATGGCAAAAAAACTATTTCTATGTTCAGAATCGCTAATTTAATATAACTCAAGTTTTTTTTTAAATCTACAATGTATAGACACAACTAATTGACAATTTGTGAGCTGAGCGAGCGAAGCTCTTATACCCGGCATAGCCGTTTGTTGGTGGCTGAACTCCTCCGTAACCACTCGCGCGATCTTGACCAAATTTACCACGGTGATAGTGTGGACACTGAGGAGTGTTTTGAGATGATTCATGTCCGATGTACCATTAAGGAATAATCACCGAAAAACAGTTTCACAAGCGCGCGGCCTTAGCTAAGCGCGCGACCGTAGTAAGTTGTCTTATTTTCAAGTAAGAGTCCTGCTCGCTCAGCTCAATTTATTTCAGTCGCACCCTGGACTGAATTCCTAGTATGATAGTATAGATGTACTGAAATAACCCTTCTACAGTTGAAGTCATAGCTGTCTATGACTTCAATTATAGGAGGATAATTCTAGAGGTTTGCGAACCGTGCCAATATGTTCAAGTCACAGTGTTACCTCCTTTATTTGAATAAACCTATTATCATCAAATATTCTACGACATTCTACAGATCACTTTCTAGACCCAAAGTAAGCATAGTTTAACTAGCTTGTGTTATGGGTTCCAGAATGCGGATAAACATACTTATTTACATTTTTTACATAGAAACACCCAGACCAATGCAAATAGATATATTCATGCATACAAATATTGACACTGAGCGGGAATCAAACGCGCGCCCTCTTTCGTAGCAGTTGAATGCACTACCGCTACGCAACAGAGGACGTCATTATTATCATCAGCATCCAAGCTGCACCATGGAGCCCGGGGTAAACTAACCAACTCCTTGCGGACCGGTGTGGCGAGCCACAGAGCATTCGACTGCTACATCAGAGGTCGTAGGTTCGATTTCCGCCCAGTGCAAATATTTGTAGGCAATTTGAATGGTCGTGAGAAGAGATGAATTCACGTTTGTTAATCTTTCACAAGATTATACTACACAATACGATAATACGACAATATATACTACACATACTATCGGCTACCTTTTGTCTGGAAAATGGGTCCCTTTGTTTTTTTTTTTTTTTCGTGCGGAAATCCCTTCGGATACCCCCCGCCGGCCAGCGGGGGCGGTTATGTTGGTTTGAACCGACTAAATAGGTTACGGTATCAGTATTTCATGAGGCATTAAACTATAAATTTATGTCTATTTGCATTGACCTGAGTGTTTCTATGTATAATATGTATGTATTTACAAAAAAATCAAAATTACAAAAAAATGATTAAAAGCGGCGATAGCCCAGTGGCGTACGTAACTGCCTGCTGAGACGAGGTCTCGAGTTCGATCCCCAGTCGCCCCGGGCACACACCTCTGACATTTCGTAGTTATGTGTGCATTAATAAATGTTAATTATCGCTCACTTAATAATGTGCCCGGTAGATGGCAATAGGCTAGCCCCCTATAACATTAGGACCTTAATCGTGTATAGGGTGTGTAATACACCTCTACCTACTCCTTCGAAAATACAGGCGTGAAGTTATGTTATGTGTTATGTTACAAAAAAAAGTATATAAGTATGTTTATCCGCATTCTGGAAGCGATTACACAAGCTAGTAAAACTATGCTTACTTTGGGTCTAGAAAGCGCTGTGTAGAATGTCGTAGAATATCGTAGATTATTTATTTATTTATTTCCTTATTTAGTTACAGCATTCATTACAGCATGAACCCACAAGCCACAAATCTTCAGATGCTACTTGTTAACTGATCTTTCTCAGCAGTCGTGCAAACATTGTCTTGTGTTTAACTTCCATTAGAAGGGGAGGTTATCTCCAAGCAGGTGCCCTCGTAATAGGGGTGAGACCACAATAGTTTACCAGCTTAAGGGGTACGTAGTTAAAAGCCAATTCAACATTTTTCGAGTTACATGGAATTAGTAAATAATTTGGTACTTTCTTTTTCTAGTTGAGATTAAAATAGTGGTAAATAGTTTAATTTGAGGTTAGTGGTTAAGGAGTTGGTTATGATTGATAGGTTCTGGGTTCGAATCCTGGCCATTATACTATAGATGTGAACGCACTTCTAACACAAGTAATTAAGTTTTTAGCTGGAGGGGTTAGGGAGAATACTAGTAATTTCGATTTCCATTACTCTTTTAAAAAGTCTTTAAAGGTTAAAATACTTATCAGTTGCATCTATAGATATCTCATTTCAGGATTATTTTTATTTAAATCAATTAGGTGGCAGCCAAGCACACGGTCCACCTAATAGGAAGCGGTTACCTCAGCGAAAGGGCGTGTGCAACATAAGTGTTTACCCGAGGTGCCCGGTAATGGACACTTGGGGAGGACACCGTGTGGTTTTAGTCGGTCCGATTCCAAAACCGATGAGGTGGAGACCGTGGGGGTTTCCACACGTAATAACAAAAACAAGCAGCGTCACACTTGTTTTTCTTGTTTTTCTCTCGACGTTTTGTAAGTTCCGTATATGGTCTATATAGAATAAACGATATTTGACGTTGAGTATGACGTATGCTGACGTATGCCGTGCTGCTAAACGGCATGGCGCTCTATTTATTACGTCGTGGGACGACATACGCACGCCAACCATTCCGATGTTCAGATCAGTCGGGCGTCCTATGACGGCCACTTTTTTTTCTCTGAATAATTACTAAAGCCACCCTAGATCAAAAGGTCTTTGAAGTCAACCCCTCTCTACGCACGGAGATTAAAATGGGTGGGGAAATGGATTAATCTAAATGAATATTTGATAATCGCAATAAGAATGATTGCACTCATGAAAAAATGTATATTTGCTTGGAAGATGATCGTGTGTGAATATTCAGCAGTTACATAAAAATTACATTTCCCTCTTTTTGAAGGCGATTTAAAATATCTTACTTATGTAAGTATAGCCTACTAATAACTTATGAAGGTGAAAGTTTGTAAAGATGTTTGTATGCTTGTTACTCAATAAAACTTTTTCCTTTCGAATATGTTTGTACTTATGTTTACTAGCGAATGTGAGTGTGTGATTCTCGTATCAGGTAAAGTATTACTAGGCTTCTCAGGTTGGTAAATTGTACTGCCGTCCTCAAACTAAAAGGCGGCTAACTGAAAAAGCTAATATCGAGCCAGAGCTGAAAAATGAGGGCATATTTTAAAACCCATGCTAGTATTTTTATAATACATAGTTACAATTACGTTGTCATTTAACAGTGGATGGATATATTTTGAGCATTTACGAGAATATAGTTGTTTTTGAAATATATACATATTTGTTCAAAGTTACATACATACATACATATAGTCACGCCTCTTTCCCATTGGTGTAGGCAGAGACAACATCTTTCCACTTATTACGATCTTGGCATACGCCATTCGCTTCTTCCACTTTCATAATTGTTTTCATACATGCACGCCGGTTACGGGTTCTTCTGACCTGGCCTTTCCTCAAAACTTTCTCGATCTGATTGGCATACGTCGACTAGGTCGACTAGGACTAGGTCGACCTTTACCGGGTTGCCCAGTAGCCCTCGCCTCATAAATCTGTTTTCGTTAATCTCCTTTCATCCATCCTCTCTACATGACCGAACCATCTAAGCATCCCTTTCTCTATCTTGGTCACTACATCTTCTACCATACCACAACGTTCCCTTATCACGCTGTTCCTCACCCGGTCCATCAGGGTCAAAGTGAAGATGTGAAAATTGACCTGTAATCTCTTAGTCGCCATTAAGCACGAGGAGGGCAGTATAGCAGCGGATCCGCTGGACTACATTAGGCTTGCTTGACCTGGAAGTGCGATCAGAGACAACATAACTGTTGTTAGAAAAGTTGGTAAAAGATAATTTCGTTCGAGCATGTTTTTGCGAACTAAGAAATCGGCTAGTCGTGGTATCGAAAAACCATATAAATATGTATTCTTCGTAGCATGCTTTGGAAAAAACGTGCTGCGTGTAAATAAGGATCATCTTCATCATCATCAACCTATGCTAGTCCACTGCTGGACTTAGGTCTCCCCTAATGAGCGCCATAGCGCCCTGTCTTCAGCTTGCCGCATCCAGCATCTGCCCGCAGTCTTTCGCAAATCGTCATCCCACCTGGCCGGAGGACGTCCTACACTACGTTTGCCGAGTCGCGGTCTCCACTCAAGAACACGTTTACCCCAGCGGTTGTCGGTTCTTCGCGAGATATGGCCGGCCCACTGCCACTTCAGCTTGCTAATTCTTTGAGCTATGTCGATAACCTTGGTTCTCTGTCGGATGTATTAATAAAGGTATCTATAAATATTTTTTTAGAGTTTCTGTTCAACGATGACCCATGCTTTCTGTAGAGAATTATCTCGCCCAAGGGTCATTCGATAACTGGCTGTCCTGTATGCGTATATTGCATTTCAGACTACCCGCTTAAGGATAAGCAGGCGTGAGCATATAAGCAATAAAAACTCGTCAAGTGCGAGTCGGGCTCGCCCATAAAGGGTTCCGTAGCAGCAAGTAAAATATTTATGTTTGAGTTGATTGAATGAAAGGTAAATTGCGGTTTACGATTTATAACGTATTAAAAAAAACTGCTTACTAGATCTCGTTCAAACCAATTTTCAGTGGAAGTTTACATGGTATATTTTTTTTAGTTTTATCATTCTGTTATTTTAGAAGTTACAGGGGGGGGGGGGAAGGGCACGCCACGATTGTGGCGGTAAGACCCGTCATGGAGGAATGGCTGGAGAGGCGCCACGGAAGCCGGCTGACGCAGGTGCTCACCGGACATGGCTGTTTCGGTGAGTTCCTGCATCGTATACGCCGGGAGCCGACACCCGAGTGCCACCATTGCCGGGGCTGCTCCGTGGACACGCCGCTTCACACTGGCAGAGTGCCCAGAGTGGATGGAGCAGCGCTGTGTCCTTGAAGCAGCCATCGGAGCGGGAAGCCTCACGCTGCAGTCCCTGGTGCTGGCCATGGTTGGCAGCGAGAGTGTGTGGAACGCCGTCGTCTTCTTTTGCGAGGCAGTGATGCACGCAAAAGAATCGGCAGAAAAGGTACGGGAGAGAGCTAGCACTGTCCCGTGCCGTAGAAGGCGCACCGGGCGGCGGAGATCGCGGAACGATCTCCGTCCTCCATGAGCGCGGGCCTGGGGGTGACGGTCGGGGCTAGCCGTCACCCTAGCAGAAGCAGGTCCAGGGCGGCGGCGCGACGTATTTCTGCGCACGCTTCTCTTAGGGGGAGGGTGGATTACATCCCCAATACCGCGTTGGGGTCGACAGCGCTGGCGACCGGAACCGTTTGGGGTCTCTGGGATATCCTTCCTAGGACACACCAGATTCCTCGTACCACATGGCTGACGCAAGAGGGACACCGTGCGGTTTTAGTCGGTTCAAGTCCGACATACCCATCTCACCGTTAGCTCCGGTGGGGTGAAGCCCGTGGAGGTTTCCGCACGTTAAAAAAAAAAAGGGGGGGGGGGGACATTTTACCGCTTTGGAAGTGTCTATCGCGCGTTTGCGCGATAACTTACTCTCCTGTATGCGTAAATAAATACGCATTCAGTTAAAAAAAAATGCTATTGGGAACCTCAATATCATTTTCAATATCATAATGCCCGACGTAGGTATGGGTTTGTTGAAAAAAAAATTTTTTGTTTCAGTTCTATGTTATCCCGAAATTTACTGTTTTTTTCTATTTTTGAGTGAAAATCGTAATGCGGTTCACAGAATACATCTACTTACCAAGTTTCAACAGCATAGTTCTTATAGTTTCGGAAAATAGTGCCTGTGACATACGGACGGACAGACAGACAGACATGACGAATCTATAAGGGTTCCGTTTTTTGGCAACAGAACCCTAAAAACGTAAGATATCATCGAGTACACTAAACTCCTAACCAAGTCAATTCTGAACGTATCATTTGAAAAGTGATCGATTTCGTAAGCCTATATTATTATCCATAGTGGGTCCAAACCCCTCACATAAAAAAACCCTCATACTCGTAAACTAGCGAATTGATAACTTCTAACAGTCACAGTAACCTATATTATCGTACGTACCCCTCTCATACGTATTAGTATTCTGGCCACATATTCTACCCCACTGGGGAGGAAGAAGGTATTTGTCCACTGTGGTGAACCGAGAATTTGATACAGAATTAAGTGTTCATGCAAAATCAGCATGTTTCTGTAAATTCTCCCGCCATTCATATCACTGTTTCATTCCCATTTTTATATTGTCATTAATCTGTATCACATCAATCTAGTTAACGCGATCCTATTGGCTAATCAATATGCTTCAATCATTCAATGTATTATTATATAATGTTTAACTCTCTTATTCAATCACCCCTGTTCAGCTCTAACTGCGTCCGTGTTAATACGTGTGTTCAACATTCACTATATTCAGTCTGATAGATTATCTAAGATACTCAAATAGTTGTTAAGAAAACAATTGTAATTCATCATTGTGAACAATCAAATTATACTAGGTCTGCAAGGCGAATCGCTGCTTGCAATGTTGAGCTGAGTGAGACATCGTGATTCTTGTCCAATAGATTTGACCGCTATTGCGGAATCAGATTTTGAAAATTTTGAACAGTGATCATTCCTCCGTGGCAAGTCCGATTTTGAAAATTCTTTTTGAAAGTCACAACTCTGGATATGCTTTCTGAGCGTGTAAAGTTTGGTCACAGTGTCTCGAGCGGTTATTATGTAATTCCATCTGGATTTTTTTTAACGGTGATCATTCCTCTGTGGTAGCATTAATTTTTTCAAAATATATCCATAAACTTTCCTTTGATTGACCTCTTTAATCATGCCAAATTTGGTTCTGATTGGATTAGTAGTTTAGGAGGAGACCTGTGACAAAGAAAATCCTGAAGTCTGGTATGAGGAGCTTTCGCTCGACTTCGTCTCACTCAGCTCAATTATCATCAAAAATCAAAATCTATCATTTCAAACGCAACAACCAGCGCTATTGGAAGACAAGGCGACATAGGACGGAGTCAGCCCAGCCGCTTTATCAATCATTAAGTAACGAACATAGGTTCGTACCCAGGGTGGTCTACAAAGCTATTATGTAGAAAATGTCAGTAGCTTAGTGTTTAAAGAGTCGACTTTATGGTCGAGAGGCCCTGGGTTCGAATCCTGGCCATTACACTACTGATGTGAACCAATTACTAATACAAGCAATTTGGCTTGGCAGGAGGGTTTAGCAGAAATTCAAGTAAATTCGGTTTAAATTCATTTTTTTTTGTTTTGAAATACTCTTTTAAGAAAATATAAATGAGCGTATTCAATCAAATCACTTGTGCTTTTCCATAATATTTATTTGGTAAACCGTCAGGTTTAACAAATAAATGCTGAGAGGAGAAATGGGTCACCATTTCTCCTCTCAGCATTCTCAAAGGTTTTTATGACAGTAACCAGGTGCCGCCAACAGTATAAATAGTGAAAAAAAAAACATTTATTTAAAAAATTACCCAAAATTCTTGAAGAAAGAGAAGTTTTTTAGGGTTCCGTACCCTTTTTTTCGTGCGGAATCCCCCTCGGATACCCCCCCCCCCCCCAGCCAGCGGGGGTTGTTATGTCGGGCTGGAACCGACTAAAACCGCTCGCCGTCACGGGTCTACAGACGCCGGGGTGTAAGGTTGCCCATAGAGCATATCCCTCGCACAGGGTTCCGTACCCAAAGGGTAAAAACCATCCGTCTGTCACCAGGCTGTGTTTCATAAACCGTGATAGACAGTTGAAATTTTCACAGATGATGTATTTCTGTTGCCACTATATCAACAAATACTAAAAACAGAATAAAATAAATGAATCATGAAATGAATGATTCATGATCAATAATAACTATTTCAGACCAAACCACCAAAAAGGGTTCCTACCCGGAATTTCAGGATGTCTGGAACACAATTCTTTACTGGCGGAAAGTTTAAAAGATGCCAGATCAAATGAAAAGCAAATAACAGTTTGTTGGATAGACCTAGAAAACGCTTTTGGCTCAGTACAACACGAGCTTATGTTGTTTGCATTAAAATGGTATCACTTTCCGTCCATCATTTGGGAAATAATATCCTCTTATTATGGTAAATTAAAGTTTGTGATTAATATCAAAGATGGAAGAAGTCTTCGTTTCTTATATATGATATAAACCAGAGCCTCCTCAAAAAACTAGATGCGAGTGTCACGAAGACACTGAAGTCGTGGCTAGGGCTAGCTCAGTCGGCCGACCCGTCGGCACTATATAGATCCGCGAATAATTTTGGAATGACGCTTAAGAAGCCATCAGAGCTCTATAAACACCTAAGAGTAACTAAAATGCACGTCTTATCGAAATCTTCAGACGAAATAGTAAAAGTCCTTCCAAAAGATAAAAATGCATCGGAGCTCGAATCACGCCTCCAGTTCCATAAAAAAATCATGATAGGCTCGCAGACTGGTAGAGTAGGTCTAGGTAATATTCAGAGACAAACAGATAAAGAAATAACAAAATCTTTTCTTCAAGCAGGCGAAAACAACACCTATAAGGTGCACGCAATGAACCTAGAAATGCAAAACGAATGGTTGACCCTAGGTGAATTTTGTATTCCCATAGCCTTAAAATGGCGTACCATAATATACGACTGGTCCGGCCTTACTTAAATTTTACCTAAATGCATTCCAGTTGACCCTCCCCGACCAAAGCAATCTGGTCAGATGGGGAAAAGCCGTAAAACACGTAACTCATGTGGTGAAGCAACTGGTACGGCTAGGCACCTACTAGTGGGTTGTAAGACGCTATTAGACCGGGTTCATTACTCGCGCCGTCATGATAAGGTATTAGAAATCATACGTGAGGCTGTAAGTTTGGCGGTAGCTAGAGTGAGAAAAGGATTAACCACAAACCAAAGAAATGACATTGCGTTTGTAAAGGAAGGCTGCTCAAAGAAATCACCTCAAAAGCCATATTCAATTTTGATAGCTGCCGTTGACTGGACAATACTCGTAGACACGTATGAGAAGCACTATAGGATACCGGAGGATGTCTGTGCCTCATCATCCAGACCCGACATATTCCTTTTTTCACGATCGCATAAGCGTGCAGTGCTTGTAGAACTCACAGTACCGTGGGAAACTAATATACCTAAAGACCACGCTATAAAGACAAACAAATACTTTGATTTGACCAAAAACGGCTACGTGGTTAAACTCTACGCCGTAGAAGTAGGAGCAAGGGGAATTCCAGCTAAATCCCTGTACAACTTACTTAAAGAGCTCGGATTGCCAAGAGCTTCAGTAAGCTCTTTACTAAATCGTATATCAGAAGCGGCATTGTTAGGATCTTACCAAATTTGGATAGGTAGGGGGGGGAACACTACTGACGGTGGAGGTGAGCGTGAGAAAGATTAAAAAAACAGTGGCACTTCGGAAGTGCCGACAGAAGTGAAAACAGAGCCATCTTTGTTGTTCATTATGAATCAGTTCGAAACTTTATGGAGGTCAAAACTAAATAGTTCATCAGCCAAGACAAAGATGCCGTTGTTATAAAAACTACTCCCTCCGTCTTACGAATTTTCGATCAGGACACGTGTTCTGACGCGAGTTTAACCTTTTTAGCCATTAGAAAAAAAGTGCACAACGCCGCTAAAGAAGTTTTCACTTCAAAAATTTGAGCGATATTTTTTTTTCAGTAGGCTCATATTTTTTTAAATATAATGATTTAAATGATTTCCGATGAATTTTTCTAGTGTAATCTGTTTGACAGCAGAGCTACAAAAAAAAGTGTTCATTTATATCACGTAGGTGGCAGACTAGCACATGGCCCACCTGATGGGAAGCAGTTACCTACTGTGTTAGTTATTCAATTCCGAGCGAACCGCGCTGGTGGAAATGCACCCTAAAGTTGGCTTATAATGTTGAAACTTGAAAGACGCAAAGTTTTCAACTCCTTTTAATTTTTCAAGTAAATTTTGTATACTACTAAGATGGCAAAGCAAGAATACGGTGAATTTATTTGAAGGAAGAAAAGCCGTTTTAAGCAGGTTGTACACATTGGGCCAAGGTGCTGCGATATCGAATGACTTGGACTTTACCTTCAGCTTACCATCAGGCGAGGTGAAGTCAAAAAAAACGCGTGTAGACCATTTTAAATTGCTGTTTCGAACAGATGGATGTGGAACTTTTTTAAGGCCCTATAGTATTCTTGTATACCTACTAATTTATACCTAAACTGTGCTTGTTTGTAATCGAAAAACTCTGAAAGTACTGAATCGATTTCAAAAAATTTTTCGTTATTAGAATTCTATATCATCCTTGAGTAACATAGGTTTTTTATCCTTATATTCCCACGGGATTAGGACTTACGTAGGTGAAACCACGTGGCGTACCTAGTATTATATAAGTAAGTCAAACCAAAAACAAAAAGGAGGAAAAAAAAAAGGATATTAAAGAGATTTTTATGTGAGACTTATAAAAATATTTTAATTTCTACATGCTCATAACCCTTGTATATTTGCGTAGAGAATGTAAAAAATTTTGCCCATTTCTCTCTGTTAACCCTGCCGCATGGAAAAAGGCCAGAACCTTTATTATTTAGCAATTTATTAGTTGCGGGTACATCAGGCCCCGGTTAATTCCTACAGGAGATCTCTATGCGCGTTTTATTTCGTAGCGATTTTAGATAGGGGTTGGTTCGCATATCTAGGGGACAGTGTAAGTGAAGAGCGATTAGCGGAAATAAGTAATTGATTTATGTTATTTTATACCACTTAGGTGGCAGACAAGTTCATGGCCCACCTGATGGGAAGCGGTTAGCCTGGCCTATGGACGTATGAAACACCAGAAGCGTCACACTCGCGCTGCTGACCCTGTAAAAGCCTTTTAATACTTACTCGTGCTATGGACACACAACGAACAACAACAATGTCAGTTATATTGGTCAGGATCAGATTATTTATATTTATGCCTTGCAAAAATTTTGCGACATTTTTATTGACATTAAACCTTTTTATTATATTATGACACGATTTTATTGAATTTTCTGAATTTAAATGGTTCTATATTTATTTATTAACAAACTGAAAGATGTACTTATAACAAAAATACAATTTAAAGCTAATTATAAATAAATGTAAAGAGAATTAAACCTAGAAGATAGAAAAATATTTACATACATGCGTCATAGAATTACTCCGCATCATCACCGACTGGTAATGTTCCCAGACGACTGGCAGCATTGCCACGTTGAATGGCAATGTTAATTCTTTGTGCAAGATAAAGTCCAGCCTTCTGGTCACGTAAAGCGTCGATCAGCCGCTTTGCCAAATTTTTGTAGACAAAACGGGCACTTGGACCCCTTGACCCCAACGTCTCAACCCCAAACGGCTCAAAAACATAATCTTCTACTAAGTTGGAGTATTTACGCCGTTTGAGGCTTTCGGCAGATACAGCAGCATCGCCGGCACCATTCACTGTGCTTGGAAGGTGTGAAGGCGAAAGGGTGTCGACGCACGTTGCGTCCCATACCGAAGGATGGGTAGATCTTCCAAGGCAATAACGACATACCATCCGGTCTCTCGCCATCGTCGCGTACCAGCCCATTAGGTTCACGAACGGCTGGCATGCCAGCGGTGACAAGAGCACGGCGGATTATGTCGTTGATGCTAGCGTGTCGCGAAATACGGCCTGCGCTTCTGCTGCATGAAAGGCCATGGTGCCCAAGGCTGTCGACAGCTTCACCACAGTGACAATGATGCAGCGAAACACACGGCGCTCCCAGACGGAGGCAAGTGGCAAGGCGGAAAGTAGTATCGTCCAACATGGTACCTATGCTAGGCTATGGAAGTGCCTGGATCCAGAGTCGTGACTCCCATTCCCCCACAGCCAACAAGCGCACACGCTCTGAAACATTGGAAGATGTATTTATTAAATTATCTTTGACCAACTTGCAGAGCGGCGCATCCCATTGTCTCTGGGAGAAAAGGTTAGCAGGCAATTCAGTATTGGGAAAAGCCACTTTCCAAGCATTTATGGCATCGGTCTTGCACGACACTTCAGAGTCAACCTGTGTGTTTAATAGAATTTTCCTGGTTAACTCCTCAGTGCCATGGATCGAAATGCTTGTAGGCTAACATCGGAAATTTTGCGAACACCGAGACCGCCCATGCGAATCGATAAAGATGCTTGGAGCCAGGCTCGGTCGTTCAAGGCCACATTTAAGATTTTGCTAAGGGTATTATGGATAATGTTGTCAATTTTTGCCAAAAATATCAGATGTTGCCAAAACTGTGATGATCGAAGTGCATGAGTAAATTTAAAAATGGGTTTATTTACGACATAAAATTACAAACTTCTAAAATTATCAAAGTTTCTCTACTATAAACCTTCCCCTTCACTCACTCTATCTATTAAATACAACCGCATCAAAGTTTTAAAGATCTAAGTACACATAAGATCTGTCTGCAGCGGGAAGCGACTTGGTTTTATACTATGTAGTTAAGGGTAAGTAAAAGTTTCTAACAAAAAATATTCAACATCATCATCATTTTAGCGGGGATCCCGGTAGTATCCGAAGTGTTCATCTCGGAGCCCGAAGTCTATTTTCCTACTCCATCCATTTTAATTTGTTTTAAACTTTAACTATTACAGAAACACATGTCGTCTCACCTCCCAAATTCGAAAGGAAACCCTATACCAGAGCCTCGTCCGTGGATCGGTAGGTGATGTGCTGAGGAGTATACGAACACTTGAGTTTCATTGACTTATGTGACTTATTATGACTTTGTGTTACCTACATGGGTTCACAACTTTTCATCGAACGACAATTGTTCGACATGACAATTCATCGACATACAATTGGTCGAAAACGACAATTCACCGACTTACAAGTGGTCGAAAACCCCATTAAGTGACAGGGATAATTAGTCGACACATTTTTGATCGACATGAGCTTAGGTCGACAGTGACAATTAACCGACAAGATTATTGGTCGACAAAAAAAATGTTCGAATTATTAAACTCGTTGATGTCGTTTTGGTTAGGTAACTATATTAGTTACCTGTAGATAGTTTTCTTTTATATCTTAGTTATTAGTTAATAATTTCGACGGGGCGCGTGGTGTCCACGAGTCGACTAGTAATCGTTGTCGTTCTATTGAGTTTTCGATCAATTGTATGTCGACTAATTATCCCTTTCGCTCCATGAGGTTTTCAACCAATTGTATGTCGATGAATTGTCATGTCGACCAATTGTCGTTCGATGAAAAGTCTGGGTTCGACCTATATCACTACCCGCTATCGCTCATGTCTTACGCCTAACACATTACACTGAGCTACACGCTCCACGATCGATGTCGCCCTAAGGCGTCGTTTCAAACACCAATAAAGTTTTTTGTTCCGATTCGCTTATATACGAGCGGTAGAAGTGAATTATAAGTTTACACACATGATGTAGGAGCCATTTTTACCTAAAAAACGATTTGGTTTAGCTCGGTTAGATGCCTTCTGTTTAAGTATTGGATGTATTTGGTATTAACACAATCACCTAAAAAAAAAAAACTCACTAATAATCTCACTGATATTATAAACTAGCGACTCGCCCCGGCTTCGCACGGATGCAATGATGTTATTATACATATAAACCTTCCTCTTCTTCCTCTTCAATCACTCTATCTATTTAAAAAAACCGCATGAAAATCCGTTACGTAGTTTTAAAGATTTAAGAATACATAGGGATACTAGCATACCCGACCGACAGACGTTATCCTGTACACACGTCGTTAATTGTGTTAAAAAAATTTTTCCAGTGGACCAAATTGTGAATCTAAATCATCCTCGAATCCCCTTGAACTCACACAAAAAAATTCATCATAATCGGTCCAGCCGTCTAGGAGGAGTTCAGTGACACACACACGCACACAAGAAATATATTTATAAAAGATAGGGACAGAGAAAGCGACTTTGTTTTATACTATGTAGTGATGTGAAAGTTTGGATGGATGTATGGATGGATGTTTGTTCCTCATTCACGCCAGAACGGCTGAACGGATCTGGCTGAAATTTGGTACAGGGTTAGATTATAGTCAGGAACAGGACATAGGCTACTTTTTATCCCTGGAATCGGTTCCCATGGGAATCGGGAACGGGATCGAAATTCGTTCGGAGCTGCGGGCAACAGCTAGTATTACAAACGCGAAAGTTTGAATGAAAGTGTCGATGTATGAATAGATGTTAGTTACCCTTGCACGTAAAACGGCTGAACAGATCTGGATGAAATTAGCCACAAAGATAGATTATGATTTGGAATAGGACATGGGCTACTTTTTGTTCCGGGAATAGGTTCCTGTAGGTCGCGGGAGAGAGATTAGAATAGCTAGTAATAAATAATCCTTCTAATGTTACAAATTTGTAAATTTGTGAAGATAGATTGTGGTCTGGAATAACATATTGGCTTCCTTCATCCCTGGAGTAGGTTCCTATTGGTTTCGGGAACAGGATCAGGGACTCTACCGTCCTCAAGCTAAAAGCCGGCTAAGTGATTACTGGTCAATTTTCACATCTTAATTTTGAACAAATATTTATATACCTAATTCTCGTAAAAAAAATGTTAATTATCGCTTTGTAATGTGCCCGGTAGATGGCAATAGGCTCGCCCCCTATTACATTGGGACCTTAACATAACTGGTGAATCGTGGGTGTGTAACACACCTCAGCCTACCCCTTCGGGGATACAGATTGAAGTTTTGTTTATGATTTAATTATTCTCGTAAATGTTTAAAAATATATCCCTCCACTGTTAAATGACAACGTAATTGCAAATTGATAGGAAATAGCATAGGTTTTGAAATATGCCCTCGTTTTTTAACATAACATAACATAACTTCACGCCTATATCCCCGAAGGCGTACCTAGGCAGAGGTGTATTACACACCCACGATTCGCCAGTTATGTTAAGGTCCCAATGTAATAGGGGGCGAGCCTATTGCCATCTACCGGGCACATTATTAAGCGAGCGATAATTAACAGTTTTTTAGCTCTAGCTGGAAATTTGCTTTTGGACTAAGCCACTGTTTAGTTTGAGGACCGCAGGCTGCCGGCTGACCTAACAACTATGAGACTGAAAGACTGCGCCAAAGCCTCGTCCGACAATCAGCCGTAGGTGTACCAGAGTGCAGGTAAGGCTGGCTTACGCCCCGAAGATCCTGTTGAGGCCGCATACAGTCCTAATGCGTTACTAATACGTATGTATGGTTAAATATACAAAAATATACAAAAAATTAATAAAAGCTTTTCAATTTGTACAAATAAATAAATATTCTACGACATTCTATACAGGGCTTTCTAGACCCAAGATAAGGATAGTTTAACTAGCTTGTGTTATTGGTTGCAGAATGCGGATAAATATACTTATTTACTTCTTTTGTAAATACATACATATTATACATAGAAACACCCAGACCAATGCAAATAGACATATTCATGCATACAAATATTTGCACTGAGCGGGAATCGAACCCGTGCCCCTGTCGTAGCAGTCGAATGCACTACCGCTACGCCACAGAGGCCGTCAAATAAGAATTATTTTATTCTCTAAAATTAACAATCATTCCATATACAAAACATCTATGTTTACATTACATATGTTGCCCGGGAATCGAATTAGCGACCTTAGGCCACTTTTCCCTATTTGTTCTAACCCACCCCATAACCCCCCGGCGCGGCGGGGTGGATATCCAAAAGCCCGTTGGGTTTGTTAAATTGTAAACGATTTTAACCCTTGCAGGGATAATTTTAATATTGCAATGGTAGTGTATTTAATTGTTTCTTTAGATGACATACTGTGTGTGCACAAGTGATATATTGGAACAGGTGCATATGTGTTGGTAAGCTTATTTTAACCGACTTTAAAAAATAAGGATTATTGAAATAAAACTATTTTTAACGGATTCTATCGCAATTCATTTGATGTCATTTTATATTTTACAATGATCCCGACGTTTCGGTTGCATTTCAGCAGCCATGGTCACGGGGAGACGCCTGAATGGCTGCTGAAAAGCACCCGAAACAAGTGTGAGACATTCGCAATCCGACAATTTCAAGGAGTATCTAAATTCTGTAGTAATGTAGTCACAACAAATTGCCATACTAGGGTGTTTTAGGCTCGAAGAACCCACTACAGCTTCCACTCTACTGGAGTCAACGATAGAAGGAATAGGTCAGTCCTGTGGTCCTGCTACATCATTTTAGATTTGATAGCATCTGAGATCAGACAGTTCGGATTCGAATTAAATGTACACGTGTATCAGTGTGGTTTGGAATTCCACCCCTTAAGAAGTCAAGGTTGTATGGAGGTATGGAAGTCCGACAATTCCAAAGTAAGAAGCACCAAATTTACGTACATTAACGTACCTGCTTCTACTTAATAATTATACATAACTTATTCACGCCTGCATCCCTAAAGGGGTAGGCAGAGGTGTATTACACACCCACGATTCGCCAGTGCTGTTAAGGTCCCAATTTATTAGGCGGCGAGCCTATAGCCATCTACCAGGCACATAATTAAGCGAGTGATAATTGACATTTATTAATGCACACATAACTAAAAAAAGTCAGAGGTGTGTGCCCGGGGCGACTGGGGATCGAAGTCGAGACCTCGTCTCAGCAGTCCGTTATGTACACCACTGGGCTATCGCCGCTAGTAATCATTAGCTATAGTTAATAATATTATTGCACGTGTATCGGTGATTTTCAATATTATATCGAGTTATAGGTATATTACGAATAATTCGCGGACGAAGCCGGGTAAAAAGGTTTTAAAAACCAGAAAGTATATTTTCTGAATTTTTTTTTCTGATTCATAAGAAAGTCGAAAGCTCGACTGCTATAATATAAAATAGATAGAGCTCGCCGGAAAGTAGTAGTAGTTTTCTAGTAATTCTTTATGGTACATTTTTAAACAAGCGTACAATTTCGTACATTTTTTTGATGAAGTCTGAATTCCATACCAGGCTATTTCACCGCTAGAAAGCATGACACGGGACTCGGCCTCTAGTTGTCTATAAAAAATTCTGATACCAAAAACTGAAAATCTAAATACTATAATAGATCGTAATCTATTATAGTTTTACGTATAATTTGCATATCCGCAGTAGAAACACAACACGCCACGTAACTCATTTAAGATGAAAATATTCGCACATTTTAGTACACAATGAAATTTCCTAACACAAATAGGTACAGTTGGTACGAAGCAGGGAGTTCATTCGGAGTCTCAAATTGCATTCGCAGAGTTTAGAACTACTGTAAATCTATTAAATAGCCGGGTGTTTAAGTAATTTCATGGTTCGTTTCGAGAGCGGATTACGACCAAAAGGATTTTATTTACGCTTTATATTTACTGAGTATGGGCTCATACAGTTAACGGTATACATACGGGATATAAAACCAGGAGGAAATACTCTTATACATAACCTAATCAAAAATCAAAAAAATATATAATTATTGTTTTTCTCTTCGGAGTATAAATCCTGTATTTTCTTTTTATGTAAAGTTATAGAGCTAAGAGAGTCGTACCTTGGAATGTGTTGGACTGATACCAAGGGCAACTATGCCTATTTATCTAAAGAGCACATAACCATAAACTTAACATGAAGACGCTTTGTTTTGTTTAGGCCGCGGTGGCGGCCAAAGTCCGCCGGCAACCCTGGGGTTATCCTTTCGAGGGCTTACCCGGGGTGCCCGGCAACGGACACTTGGGGAGGACACCGTGCGGTTTTAGTTGAGACACGACATAACCACCCCCGCTGGCCAGCGGGGGGGTATCCGAAGGGATTTCCGCACGTAAAAAAAAAAAAAAAAAAAGACCTAATGATGTAGCAGCTATTAATGAAAAGAAAATATTATTTTAATAACACGAGGATAATGTTGTGGGTTATACATTAGTAAACATTGTAATACATGTACATTAATATACTATAAACTTTAAATGTACATCTGTTTTTTTTCCATGAAATAAATAAATAATCTTACCATCTAGCATCCAACCTAGCATTACATACTTTCACCTCGGAGTCAGGAGTTCATTCACTCCTGCTCCTTCTTCTGTATTGGTTTATAACCTCCCAACCCCGAGAGGGGAGACTGTACGAGAGCTTCTTCTGTTAGTCAGTTGGTGCAACGGCGTGCAGACTAGGTTGCCTTGGCCTCGAAGGTCTCCCCATACACCCCAAGTTTTCTTCTCCATTTGAGCGTCAATCCCGGATGCATCCAAAGCCTTCACTCTTGGGCACGGGATGCGCTCTCTTACTCTTCCGCTCCATAATTTGATTTTCGTAGCAAACACGGGTGCTAATGTCGTTTGAAATCACAACCCCGGGAAGAAAGTCATATTAGTGTGTGTAGTGATATGTAGGTACCGTTCTTCAGACGCCGGGGTGTAAGGGCCCATAAGGCATTTCCCTCGCACCCCGACTGACCAAGGCCCATCTCCGGTTTCGTGATGGCCCCCTCGGGTTTGGGAACCACGTTGTCCCCACCTTACCCCAGATAGGGGGGAGGGGGTGTGGATATGTATGTACCTATTATCATTATTGTGTTTTCCCAGTTGCGATCATAATTTGCACCTATGGAGCCCGGAGCCCGCTTATTATAGGTTTCCTTGTGCCTCAAGGGTGTTTGTAAGGACCTCCATACCCAAGATATGTACGTATATACGCATTTGATTATTTAGCCGCGAAAATCGTTCAAATGGATCACAAAGTAACCAAATTCTATGCTATCATCCCAGAGTCCAAGCCAATTTCCATCAAGTTACCCTTTAATATTGCCACAAGTATATTTGAACAAAGTCATCAACATTTTCTAAGCCTCAATAATAATAATGCCTCGAAACCCCACAATACCCGAGAACCTTGTACCGAAACTACATAACTACAAATCCTATGTGCCCGTCCTACAGGGTCCGTAAGGTCATTGTCCTAGGCACCCGAAATTCGAAAGCATTAAAAAAGTGTACAAAATGGCCGCTCGAGACCTGTTACCGCGTTACATTACTCTATGCCAGATGTTGCCAACTTTTTACAATTGTGTAAAATAAAAATTAGATTTTTTGTGTGTTTAGCATTGTGTGGTTTAAGTTTGGTATTGAAACTTATTTTTAGTAGTCCGTTGAGAGTGATTTAAACGTTGTTTATTGGTAAGTGTTGCGTGTTGATAAAAAGAGTATTCTGTGTGGGAGGATAAAAGGGATTAGTCAATACCTTCTATGAATACCTAACTAGACAAGCATTTCAGAACAAAAAGTATGTCACACTTCGTGGTGTGAGGCGGGTACGGGGGAGGGGTACGGGAAGCCTCACCATAGATTAATAATTTTTGCGCCTTTATACAACTTTACGGATAACAGATGATGATCCCATTCTACTAATATTATAAACATGAAAGTTTGTGAGTATGTATGTATGTTTTTTACTCTTTCACGCAAAAACGGCTGAACGGCTCTGGCTGAAATTTGGTACAGGGATAGACTATAGTCCGGAATCACACATAGGCTATTTCTCAACCCGGGAATGGGTTGCCGGTAATAGGCTCCCGGGAATAGGTTCCCGGGAATAGGCTCCCGGGAACAGGTTCCCGGGGATAGGCTCCTATGGGTAGCGGAAACGGGATCAGAATACCATGCGGGGCAGAGCCGCAGGTAACAGCTAGTATACAATGAATATAATATACTCTATGACTATGAAATAATAAAAAGTGGCGCGAAAGTTGGATCCTATAACATCCAAAAATCTAGACCAATTTTTTTATGCTTCGAACAGTCAGTCATTTTAAGTCTATTGGTATTAATTACGTATTAGTGGGTAAATTTCTGTTTAGAAATGTTTGTGCTAGCTTTTATATTTCAAAACGATTTCTAGAAGCAGATCTTTACTGCCGAATAATAAGATATATTATATTATTGACCGAGTGGTCAATAATGGAAGTCAGAATATGTTATAGCGGTGTCTTACAAGTTCAAGCTAGTTAAGTTATGCTTACTTTGTGTCTAGATAGTGTGTAGTATGTAGTATACCACCCGTGTAGTATGTCGTTGAATACTATTATTAATAGGTCTTTACCTATGAAATTGCCGAAATTTTCTTACAAATTCATGAGTTCGTTATTCCTGTAATTAAATAGCTATTTCCATTATTTATATTCTGTTTGAAAGTTGATTTCAAGATTTTACAACTCTGTATTAAATTTTGTTTTTATTGGCCGCTTGATAAATTAATTCGATTTTCAAAAAAGTACTTCCTAAATGCTATCCATTTTGATGATAAATTTCGTATTACTTAACAGCTGTCACTTTTCAAAAATGTAATAAAAGTTGCTGTTTGTTAGCTTAATGTTGTCTCATTCATACACAAAAAAGAACATAAAATTTGGATTTGTCATTCCTAAAAAACATACAAAAATGTTAGTACTTGTTGGTTGCCTCCAATTTCTTCAAGAAAAACGGCAATTTCATATGTAACGACCTAATATAAACTAGCTGTGCCCGCGACTTTGTCCGATTTCGATTTTTAGGGTTCTAGTTTTTTGCGCAAAAACCTATTTTTTTTTCTAAAATAAAAGTTGCCTATGTTACGTATTATTCACACTTTTGTGGATTTTAATACTTTTGCACGAATCCCTAAGTATTCTTCTAAAATTAAAGTAGTTTATATTACGCCTTGTAACATTGCCTATCTGTGAATGAAAGTCCCGTCAAAATCGGCCCAGCTGGAAGCAGAGATTGCCTCTTTCAAACAGACAGAATGACAGGCAGACATACAAAAAAAAAAGTATTTTTGTTATAAGTTTCGTGTATACTCGTGTATATTCGTGTATATTCATGTGCAACCATTAAAAATCTGTAATTTTTATATTACAAACAGACACTTCAATTTCATTTATTTATATAGACTAGCTGATCCCCGCGGCTTCCCCCGCTCGGATATAGGTTATCGTTTTTAGGTTATATCTCCGTTTCTACTAAACCAATTGCAATCAAACATACGGCTGATTTAAGATTTAAGTTTGACCAAGACCTTTCTAATAGAAAAAAAACTACATCAAAATCCTTTCAGTAGTTTTTGCGTCCATCGCGAACAAACAGATAAACTGACAACAAATCCTAAAGAAATACCTTAGTCTTCAGAATCGTTCATTTACCATAAGTCAAGTTTTTTTTTAAATATCTCCTATATACAGACACAACAAATTTACAAATTAATACAGTATGGATTAACGTAAGCCATAGGTTCGCTCCTGTGTGGATTATATTGTTCAATCGATCGGCAACCCCCCCCCCCGCCGGCCAGCGGGGGTGGTTATGTCGGGCCTGAACCGACTAAAACCGCACGCCGTCTCGAGTCTTCAGACGCCGGGGTGTAAGGTTGCCCATAGAAGCATATCCCTCGCACGTGTTTATTTCTTTGTCCCACTATAAATACTTGAAATTCATCATACGTATATACACTGTCCCTTAAGATACAGGCGATCCTAGTTTAAAGGACAGAGTTTAACATATAATGTACACAGATCCAAGTTTGTATGTCTATAAACTTTTATTTCTACCAAGCTATGCTTCTTGTCAACTATGTTATGCAAAAACTTGTAGAATATTTGTTAAAACTCTGTACTTTTTGGCACATTTTTTTTTTCATGATTATCAACACGTAGTTGCCATATTTATCCTGAGTAGCACTTGATAAGCTGGGTGTGGCCAACAGCATCTAAAGTATTGAAGACCATTATTCTAGCATTAGCAGAATGAAGCCATATTGCCATGCTACACACAGAGAATACCCTAGTTCCTCTCAATAGTTGAAATTGGAGGTGCTACGACATCAGCTTATTGGTTAAGGAGACAGCCTTATAATCGAGAGGTTCAAGTCAAAGTCAAAAAAAGTCAAAAACCATTTATTTTGTATAGATCATTAATACGGAACTTACAAAACGTCAAAAAAAAATTAATCGAATGTTTGGCAAATGGACCACCGGTTAGAAACGCGGCCCTGTCCTGAGAAGACTCCGGCAAGAAACTCAGCGATCTGTTTTTTTTTGGTCTATTTACAAACATATTTACTTAACCTAAGTACAATATTTCGTTCGAGTAGCATAGAGAGAGAGCAAACAGTTCATATCCAAGCTTGTTTGTCGTCTAAATAGTCTTGAATTTTATAATAGCCTTTTTGACAGAGTTTACTTTTAATTTGGCTTTTAAAGGAGAATGCCCATTCTTGGTTGCGCTTTTAGACGTACGCGTCAATATTTCAAATGTTAAAAAATAATATTGGTTATAGTATGTCTTTTCAACACTAAATCGCTTCTAAAGAACTTGGGGTTTGAATTTAACTTATAAAGATATGAAAATTGAATGAATAATCGTTTCCATTTTAATTTAATTGTTACCATTAAATAAAATAAACCATTGGCGGTAGAATGCAAATATACCAATCTTTTTAAAATAAAATGGTTAAATAATAATACGTGATAATAATTCGCAATGTGACATTCAAATATATTGCAGTTATGAAATCTTAATATTTCGTGTATGTATTCGTAAATTATTAGTGATAATCAGTTAAAGTTGTAAAATATTGTGTGCTTCAGTGGTAGTTTTCTCTTAATTTATACATGGTATGGTCACAATATTTTCTTGTTTGTTGTCTTTCTCGTTGTAATAATTTAATTTCTCAATAACCCCAAGTTCTGTTACAATATGCGTTTATATTTCAGATAATATTTAATGCAGGCTATTTAATGCAGTTTATACTTATGTGACATAGCAAAAAAAAGTGTGCAACCGATTTCCATACTGACATGGGCATTGTCCTTTATGAAGAGGTAGATTCTTCATTTCACTAGGAAACTTGTTGTAGAAGCGTAAACAGTTACCCTGAAAGGAATTACTAATCTTGTGGAGTCGAATATTACAAACCACAAGATTGTTTTTATGTCTAGTATTTACGTTATGTATATCACAAAGCCTTAAAAAATTGAAAATGTTTCTTCTAACATACAAAAGATTTTCAAAAATATATTGGGAAACTACAGATAGAATGTTTATTTCTTTGAACTTTTCTCGGAGGGAGACTCTTGGGCCCAACTTATAAATTGCCCGCACAGCCCGCTTTTGCAGTACAAAGATTGTATTTACATCTGCGGCATTACCCCAAAGGAGAATGCCGTAGCTCATAATGGTATGAAAATAACTGAAATGAACTATTCTAGCGGTATCTATGCCTGTTAAAGTCCTAAATCTTTTTCACAGCCTAGGAAGCAGAACTTAACCTACTAGCTATTTTTTCAATATGTGATCCCCACTGTAATTTAGCATCGATACTTAAACCTAAGAACACGGTTGATTCCACAAGGCTCAACAACTGTCCATTGAGTTGTACATTGGTTTCCACCTGTGTAACATTAGGTAAGGTGAATTTAATACATTTGGTTTTTTTTTCATTAAGGCAAAGATTATTTATATTAAACCAATGAACCACTCGTGAGGTTGCGTTGTTCACTTCGTCATAATTATCTAATAGTCTTTTAATTCTAAATCTTAAGGAAGTATCATCAGCAAACAAAACAATACTATTTTTATCCCTTACGTAGTAAGAGAGGTCATTTATATAAATTAAAAATAAAAATGGTCCAAGTATCGAACCCTGTGGAACTCCCATCGAAACCAAAGATCCCACCGAACGTGTACCGTTCACATCGACCCTCTGAATTCTATTGTTCAAATAAGAAGTCAAAAGGTCGAGAGCCTTGTTCCTTATTCCGTAATAATCTAATTTCCTGACCAATGTATCATGGTGGACGCAATCGAAGGCTCTGGATAGATCGCAGAAAACACCTAATGCATCCTGCTTATCCTCCCAGGCCTCGTTCCAGGTTCCAACCCTGGCCATTACTACTGACGTGAACAATATAAACGAAATCAGCAACAGAATCTACAATCGGAGGACAAAGTTTTTCAGAATCTATACCAATTTTTTTCGTGAGGCAATCCCTTCGGATACCCCCCCGCCGGCAACAGGGGGCGGTTATGTCGGGCTTGAACCGACTAAAACCTATATAAATCTATACGTAGTTTATAAGTAGGTTCTAATAACTCTAAAACTTTCGCGTTCTTTTTATAAGCGTGATTGTTTGAGCTCGTAAATGAACACTAAAATAATAAAAAACATGAAATAACCTTCTGACTTGTCACAGATCATTTACTTCAAACCTCATGTCACTTGAAATTATTTGAAGATTCTAAAGATATCTCATACATAGACAACTGTTCAGATGTTAAAAGATTGTGGTAAAACAAAGAAACTACTCTACAATAGACTTATTCCTCGTAGCTAGGTTTCTTCGCATTTCCAAGAATATACAAATGGAATCAACAAAACATTCAATTCAATTCTTTATAACGGCTCATATGTATCATATCATCGTATTCTGTATAAGGCATATGCCTTAAGCAGCGATTCTGACAATGTTCCGTAGATAGAAATATTAACGAAGGAGATAATATGGCTCGAGATTTGACCGGTTGTTATGGAGTTTTTTTCGACCAGCTAAACAAAAGGACAACACAAATACCAGGGGACAAAGGTTGGCCCTAATGTTCTACCCGAGGTATCTTGAAACCGGAGATGGCCCAGGGTCAGTCGGGGTGCGAGGGTAATGCTTTATGGGCAACCTTACACCCCGGCGTCTGAAGACACGAGACGGCGTGCGGTTTTAGTCGGTTCAAACCCGACATCACCGCCCCCGCCGGTCAGTGGGGGGGGGGGGGTCCAAGAGGATTTCCGCACGAAAAAGAAAAGCGCCTTACCATTCTTGAGGCTCAAGTCAACCTCATCTGCTGAATAATGGACGAGGTCCTGGCGTAGGATTTCCTTTCAGGGTTGGGAGACCAGAAAAGTCAACATAATAATCAAAAGTAATGAACAGATCTCGAGCTTCAAAGTGCATACTTGGACGTAACTGGAAAATAGCTATCCGTCACAGCTATTTTCCATCATGATGATAGAGCCAAAAATCTTAGGGCTTCAGTAAGTGAAGCAGTCTTAATAGTGTAAGAAACTATCCACACCCAAGTAGGTAATAGTTCAATGAACTATTGTTGGATCCGATCACTCTCACGGGACATCCGGTACGTCCGGATCCGAGTACGTCAGGGAGGTGAACGCTACGCAAGAAACGGCTGAACAGAAGCTTCCCAGGAGGAAAGGAGCACCCGTTCGAATCGCAAAAGAACACACAGTATTTTAAAATAAATGTGGAAGAATGTAGAGTAAGGTAGTCACCGTCACGTCTGAAGACGGACCGTCTCCGAGTCTGAAGACTCACCGGACCGTCTGAAGACCCGAGACGGCGTGTGGTTTTAGTCGGTTCAAGCCCGACATAACCACCCCCGCTGGCCGGCGGAGGGTTATCCGAGGGGATTTCCGCACGAAAAAAAAAAGGTACTCGCCGTCACTATTTGTAATGGAGGGTAGGTGATTTTATTGTGTTACACTTTTTTATTAAAGAATATAACATAACATAAATTCACGCCTATATCCCCGAAGGGGTAGGCAGATGTGTATTACACACTCACGATTCGCCTGTTATTTTTAGGTCTCAATGTAATAGGGGGCGAGCCTATTGCCATCTACCGGACACATTACTAAGCGAGCTATAATAATTAACATTTTAAATACACACATAACTACGAAAAGTCAGAGGTGTGTGCCCGAGGCGACTGTGAATCGAACTCGAGAACTCGTCTCGGCAGTCCGTTAATTACGCCACTGGGCTATCGCCGCTGTTCCACTGGGTTATCAAATATTTTGTAACCGCAATTACTAATATTCCCCCTAACCCCCACAGCTTAGCTAAATTGCTTGTGTTAGGAGTGGATTCACGTCGGTAGTGTAATGGCCAGGAATTGAACCCGAGACCTCTAGATCGTAGGGTCAACACCTTAACCGCTAAGCTACCGACACTTCAACCCATACACAAAACACACTTGTGGGCTGCTGCGCCAATCAAAATAAATAAATAAATATTCTATGACATTCTACACAGTGCTTTCTAGACCCAATGTAAGCATAGTTGAGCTGAGTGAGACGAAGTCGAGCGAAAGCTCCTCATACCAGACTTCAGGATTTTCTTTGTCACAGGTCTCCTCCTAAACTACTAATCCAATCAGAACCAAATTTGGCATGATTAAAGAGGTCAATCAGAGGAAGGTTTATGGATTTATTTTGAAAAAATTAATGCTACCACAGAGGAATGATCACCGTTAAAAAAATCCAGTTGGAATTACATAATAACCGCTGGAGACACTGTGACCAAATTTTACACGCTCAGAAAGCATGTCCAGAGTTGTGACTTTCAAAAAGAATTTTCAAAATCGGACTTGCCACGGAGGAATGATCACTGTTCAAAATTTTCAAAATCTGATTCACGATGTTGCACTCAGCTCAACATTGCAAGCAGCGATTCGCCTTGCAGACCTAGTTTAAGTAGCTTGTGTTATGGGTTCCAGAATACGGATACACATTCATTTTTTTTGTAAATACATACATGTTATACATAGTATTCAATATACGAGCGTGTAGGACCGGTTGTGATATTAGTCCAACCCTCAGTTCTAAGCTGTTACAATAACTATATATTAGTTCAACGAACCAAAAGCTATATAAAACTCAATATTACTAAAACATGGAATTCACTAAAACGCATTGAGACCGTTGCCAAAAATTCACCACAGTGTTGCACGCCGCTGCCGTCTCTCTACTCCTAAGAACGGGTTGCACTTCACCGGGCACGCACACAAACAAGCTTTGTGTGTGTGCACTAATGCACACCTGTGGCCAATTCGGGAATAGACCGGTTGTTACCAGCCCGAACTGGCCCGAGCCAGTCATGCTAGTTACGTTACATTCCTAAATTTAGGGTGACACCCCAAAATAATGGCTGCAATTTGGTGAAATGGATATCGTAGGTATTCAGTTTGATATTCGAATGCAATTAAATGTTAAAAAGTATTGGACTGTTTGACATTCTATAATATCGAAAGAAGCCTTTTTTTTTCTAAGTTTATGCACACACACAAAAATAAAACATAACACAAAATATATGGTAAAAAATAGTACAATAGTACTGTTTATTTCTTAACGAAATTCATTCTAGCAGCAAATAGAACAATATAGCGGCGATAGCCCAGTGGCGTACGTAACGGAGTGCTGAGACGAGGACCCGCCCCGGGCACACACCTCTGACCTTTCGTAGTTAATTATCGTTCGCTTAATAACGTGCGCGGTAGATGGCAATAGGCTCGCCCCCTATTACATTGGGACCTTAACTTTACTTAACTGGCGAATCGTGGGTGTTTAAGACCTACCTGCCTACCCCTTCGGGGATACAGGCGTGAAGTTATGTTATGGTATAGAACAATTCTGATTTATTATGTGTTATTTTCGTGACTGTACTCTATCCAACTTTTCGGTTGCTTTCCAGCAGGTCAGCAGCCATGGTCACGGGGAGACTGACGTTGGTCATTTGATGTCTTACGGCCGGTTTCAATAATCCATCTATCCTTTACCAGCAGTTAAAATAGCTACCATTAGTACCTTCTTTTTTTTTTCTTGCGGAATTCCCTTCGGATACCCCCCCGCCAGCCAGCGGGGGCGGTTATGTCGGGCTTGAACCGACTAAAACCGCACGCCGTCTCGGGTCTACAGACGCCGGGGTGTAAGGTTGCCCATAGAGCAAATCCCTCGCAAGCTACCATTAGTATCTATCGGGGATATTTTCTGTTTCAATAAACAAAGATAAGCAGAAAATGACTTTGATAATATAGAAACCGCAGTTACAGATAGATTAATGTTGACATGTTTATCTGGGATAGCTTCTACCTTTAACTGTAGGTAGATTATTGAGACTGGTCGTTAAAGTGTAATGTTATCTCAAGTTACCCGAACTTTGTTTAATTGTTGGTGTTACTATTTACGCAGAATGTGCTTAATTAAAAGTGTCTTGAAGTGATTTATATAAATAAAAATAATAAATTAATAAATATTCTAGAACATATCATACAACGCCATCTAGACCCAAACTAGGCAGGCAGAGCTTGTCATAGAATGCGGGTAACCATAATAAGATACTTTATTTTTGTAAGTAAATACATATGATACATAGAAATTGAACCAAGGTAAACAGACATATTTGCAATCAGCGGGAATCGAACCCACGACCTCTGACTTAGCCGTCGAAAGCTCTACCGCAACGCCACAGAGGTCATCCCATAACTTCCGAACGACTGCACCAAATTGGATATTTCTTTTTTTTTGTGTTCGTTACTGTCATCACAAGGTTTGTATGAAAGAAATATTTAGGAAAGTCCACGATTAAGACGATATTATTGCAGCGGGGCGAACCCAGGGCGCGCAGCTAGTAATATAAAACAATTCACTCAGGTAGGGTCAATTCTACACAAAATATAATGTAAGCAGTTTTTACTGCACTACATTAAAGAAATGGCATTGGTCGCGAGAAAACTACTACCTTGAAGCGATTTAGCACTGCATGTTGCAACCGTTGGATTAGATGACTAGTTTATTTCTGTACTGCAGCGAACTTTACTATGAGCTAATTTAGTCTTCACTAGAGTGCGAACATAATTATTAATTTCATTGGGACCTTAACATAACTGGCGAATCGTGGGTGTGTAATACACCTCTGACTACCCCTTCGGGGATACAGGCGTGAAGTTATGTTATGTTAAATATAACGTCATGGTTTTTGCTGAAGGGCTTCAGTTAAGACTAATTAAAGATCATCTAAGATTTTAATATCAATGTATTCAAAATAGGCCGGTTCCATGTTTGTTTACAGTTTTATTTAAGCTATGGTTATAAAACCGTTATTTTATCGTAATTTTTTTTGTGACACTAATATTCTAAAACATCTGTTCCGGTTCTTAGCGTGACAAACCGAAACTAGACATAAGATTGCTTTGAAGCCGTTGATCATTAAAAAGAAACAAAAAACAAGCCGCGTCAGGATAATTTGGTAGTTAAAAATCATATATAATTATATCCCGCCATTTTTCTACGCACTTTCGCAAACTCAAACATACACATTGACCGCCTGTATGTACACGACCGCAATACACACATGCGCGCCAACCAATAAATAGATTGAACTAAACGGTGAAATTTAAAAAAGGAACAAAACGAACGAATCGCTCGTGCACACATGCACACGCAATGCAACCCAATCATTAAATGTTGCTTAGGAAATTTCAATTTTGTTATTGTAGCAGTAAGGTTCCTTCTTGAATGGGAAGAGGTTGTTTGTAGAACTAGCATGTTAACACATTACCCGTGCGTGGGAATGACGTTACGCACACGCGAGTAAAATTTTGATTATAGGAACACCAAATTTTTCACTTGTGTTTATAGTTTGTTATACATGTGTGTATATGAATGCATTCTTTTTGCATTAGTGCATCGTAGATGTTGTGCATGTGTTGTATAAAGCTGCATGTATGTGGTTGTTATTTTGTTGTTCACATGATGGATTCGCGTGTTTGTATTAGTGTCTTTTTCTTTTTTTTCATATGTACGGCAGCGGACACAGTGGGCTGTGTAAGCAGAAAAAATAATTTTAACTGGCACACTGCAAAGCATGTTTAATTTTCGTTCAGTCGTCCTGCGAAACAGAACGTCATTACGTTTTAAATTACGATTCGCGGTCTCGTTTTTTATATATATATGCTTTTTAATTTATTCTGTTTGTTTAATTCCTGAATGTTTTTTGTATTTCAGTAGAGTAGGGAAATTGTTGAATATTGAGCTTTTGTTTGAGCTTTAATCAAATTACGAATGATGGAGGAAGGAGTATGACATGATACAGATTAAAAAGATAATATTTGTGTTCATTTCATAAGAATACAAATTAGGAGATTCCCATTTGAGTCAGTATCATTCGAACAGCAATCCCGGTTGTATTCAAGGCCTGCACTTTCGAGTTCGAAGTCTGCTCTCTCTTCCTCTAGACTTGTCTTATGCTGACTTTTACGGGAGCAACTACCGTCTGATCTCCCAACTTCAAGAGCTGCGTTAGAACTTCGTCCGTCAATCAGCAGGTGTACAGGTAGCAGGTGAGATTGGCTTAGACTCGGAAAATCTTGAAAGGGCCTCATACACCAAGGTGGATCCGGGTTGGGATTCCGAGAGCATATAATGGTCGTTAATCAGATATATTACAGTATTTTATGATTAAATAGCTGACCCAGGTGTGGACTAGTCTCGGCTGGGATGGTACGATCGATAGCGCATAAAATACGAACAAAAAAAATTGAGTTTTATATAGTTACCCGTAAAATTTATGGCAGTAGTCGCATTCAAATTGTAATTTTGGGGTAATTAGAATGCTAACTTTTTTTTAATAAATTCTACTAATCCTACTAATATTATAAATCTGAGAGTTTGTGAACATGTTTGGATGTTTGTTACTCAATCACGCTCTAAAGGCTGAACGGATTTGGCTGAAATTTGGTATAGGGATAGATCATAGACTGGAATAGCACATATGCTACTTTTTATCCCTTGAATAGGCGCCTGCGTCGCGCGACGAGCATGTTGCGGCCTACTTTAAATTATTTCATACACAAATTCTCGACTTGCTAACTTTTTTGAAATCACTAAACCTGCGTTTCTTTATGCCTACTCTTATTTTATCTTTAACGAAACGTAAGGCAGTACTAACTTTACAATAGTAGTATGTATGAATTCCTGTTTTGCCATTATGAGTACCGACGAACACAAAAATTCATACAAATCAACATGTTCAATTTTTTTAAAATTTAACAGTATAAAAATAAAATAATACAGAGTTTACATTATTTACTCCACCCTGGCGACATTGGGGCGGGTCACTAAAAATAAAAACAAAATGTGTATGTGTAATAATAAAGGCCGTATTCTATCAAAATAAGTAAAAAAAAACATAAAAATCGGTCAAGCCGTTTCGAATGAGTTCGATAACAAACAATGTGACACGAGATTTTTATATATTAGATTTCACGCCATACTATATGTAACTATGTTTACTTTGACTCTAGATAACGCTATGGCGTTATCTAGAGTCAAAGTAAACATTGTTTCACTAGTTGTAGTATAGGTTCTAGAATGCGGATAAACATACTTGGATATGTTGTGAAACTATGTTTACTTTGACTCTAGATAACGCTATGGCGTTATCTAGAGTCAAAGTAAACATAGTTTCACTAGTTGTAATATATGTTCTAGAATGCGGATAAACATACTTAGATACATTTCGTTTTTTAAACACATCTATTGACCAGACCCTGTAGTAAGTCACTATAGACTGTCTCTAGAGACTCTCTGACCCAATTGCATAACGTTTTACTGACTCTTTTAAATGCCTTCCAATGCCCTTTTTAAAGAACATCATACAGTAATCGCTTTGAAAAACTATCGTAGGGAGGTTATTCCACAGAAAGAAACTTAGTTCGTGGAAGGCAGTTTCTTTCGGTGGTGGCCTGTGGTGGCTGGTGTGATGGTGGAAATAGCTGATGGTATTCTCTCAATTATTCAGAATACAAACCGTTGTTCATTTACCTCTCAGCTGTTAAACAGGTATTATACGACGTTATACAGACACTACAAACCGTTGTACATTTACCTCTCAGCTGTTAAACAGGTATTACACGACGTTATACAGACACTACAAACCGTTGTTCATTTATCCTCTCAGCTGTTTTAAAGCAGGTATTATACGACATTATACAAATACTACAAACCGTTATTCATTTACCTCTCAGATATTATTCAAGCTGTAAAGGCGTAACACAGGCATTATACAGTTGATATACAGACTCTTTATGAATAAAGTAAATTAAGCATGATTCAAATGTGAACTACCATCTTCTAGTCATCCCAGTGTTTTACTTCGGGCCACCAACCAGGTGGACACTGAAGTCTTAAAATCACACAAAAAAAAATCAAAATCTCACACCCACTTTTTATCACTTTTCTCGACGTTTCACATGATTCTAAGTCTAATGAAGCAAAAAAAAATGTTTTTTATTTTTTTATTCAACTATATATATGTACATGTGCTACATTATTTGTCCCCCAAAACCGTTGATGACCGTGTTGATGGTTTGTCTGGGGGATCTGGTCTCCGTACAATTCTCCAATATAATATAATTCAAATCGCGTTGGCTTAAATAACACTTACATAATTATAATGACAACAAACCGCTATCTTTATGATAACAGAATGTACCTAATCATTCTAGTAAATCTAAAAAATATATTTTAAGTTTTTCTTATACACTAAATGTGTTGTGTGGTGTTACATCCGAGGTGTTCAACTCTTAGACCAGGGTCCGCTTAATTCATTTCCTCCTTTTAATTAGGCTTATCCGACTTTTATGGAAGTGACTACAGTATAAAAGTGAAACATGACCAAAGCTAAATAAAAAATTATAATCTTACTAGCTGAAGCCCGCGGCTCCGCCCGCTCGGATGTTAGTTATCGCGACTTTTGGTCATATCTCCGGTTCTATTCAATCAATTGCAATAAAATATACGGCAGATTTTAAGTCTGACCAAGAGATTTTTAATAAACAAGTTGAATTCCTGAGACGAGCTCAGCCGAATACAAGGGATTTTCGATTTTGCGATATTTTTTTTTGCGATTTTTTGCGATTTTTTCTTTATCTTGCAATGGTTCACCCCAGCACGAATCTATTACCGAAAACAGCAACTCGATAGCTCATCTCCTTCATACCCAAAACCGTGACAGAAAATTAGGAACGACGACGTCGACGACGACGACAACTCGATAGCAATAGGGATTTTTTAAAGAAAATCCCTAAAAAGCCGCATCAAAAGCCGTTCTGAGAGACTGACAGATAAGAATTAAAAAGAAAATTGTGTTCAGTATCGTTCATTTAATATAACCTAAGTTTTTTAGGGATTTTCTTTAGAAAAGCCCTGTTGCTATCGACTTGTCGTCGTCGACGTCGTCGTTGCCAATTTTCTGTCACGGTTTCGGGTATGAAGGAGATGAGCTATCGAGTTGCTGTTTTCGGTAATAGATTCGTGCTGGGGTGAACCATTGCAAGATAAAGAAAAATTCCTGAGACGAGCTCAGCCGAATACAAGGGATTTTCTTTTATTTTATCTTTTATCTTTTTTATCTTTTTTCTTTATCTTGCAATGGTTCACCCCAGCACGAATCTATTACCGAAAACAGCAACTCGATAGATCATCTCCTTCATACCCAAAACCGTGACAGAAAATTGGCAACGACGACGTCGACAGGGATTTTCTTTAGAAAAGCCCTATTGCTATCGAGTTGTCGTCGACGTCGTCGTTGCCAATTTTCTGTCACGGTTTTGGGTATGAAGGAGAGAAAAAAAAAGAAAAAAAAAAGATCAAATAAAAGAAAATCGCTTGTATTCGGCTGAGCTCGTCTCAGGAATTCAACTTGTTTTTAAATATCTCCAATGTACAGACACGACTAATTTACAATTTTACAATAGTATAGAAATACAATCAGTGTCAAACTTCCAATTTTCGCAAAATCTAGCATTACCCTGAAAACAGTAGTATTCAGGAATCATTGAAGATAATCCAAGGAAAGTGCCTCCAACTTAGAGGATCTAAGTTGACGGTTAACCTCAAAACCCACGGTAACCACTAGAACACACTCACAACCCCCTCTTGATTACCCATTCGTAACCGCAGGCTGCGGTTAATCCCCTCACAATAACTTGCAACAAGTTACTCACAACATTGTTTAAGATTTTCTTGTTCATAGACACTTCCATATAATGATAAGCCTTTTGTTTCTAGGGTAGGCAGAAGGTACTATAGAGGTTTATCTCATCGCGCAGACCTCTACAGTTTAAACATAGAGTTCAAATAAAAATATTATTTAAAGTGTTAAATGGAACACACGTCAAGACAGAAGAAGAAATTTAATTAAAGATTTAATAAACCCCCGACATAGCTAAGAATACACACGACTTTTTCACCTTTCAAAGAAAAAAAAATCAAAATTGGTTCATCTATTCGGGTGCTACGATCCCAAAGACACACAGACATGTCAAATTTATAACACCTCCGTGGTTTTTGCGTCGGGGGTTAAAATTAATTGGTTTTAGGTATTCAAACAATGGTATTTAAAGGTTTGTTTCTCTTAGTATATTCCTAAAACCTACGGTACCATATGAAAGCATAGGGATACATACGGAGTTTCGAATGCCGTCCTTGTGACGCACGCTGCTGCGAATTATTTTTCCACTGCCTTACAGGTTCGAAAGCTCATGGACTCTAATGAAATAGTCGCGAAAGACGCTGTCACGTTATCGAAATCCAACTTTCGGGACTAGTAGTTCCGGTTCTGTTGGGGTCACAGTTAGAACTATGACCCCAACAGAACCGGAACCTAACCTTTAGGTTAGAAACCTAACCTAACCCAAGAGCGCCGGAACCACTGGTCCGGAAAGTTGGATTTCAATAACGTGACTATATTCGAGCGTATGAGGCAGTGAAAATGTTTTTCGAAACAGCGTCTTTCGCGACTATTTCATTCGAGTCCATGAGCTTTCGAACCTGTGAGGCAGTGGAAAAATAATTCGAGCAGCGTGCGTCGCAAGGACGGCAGTGGAAACTACATACGACTACGGAAAGCATATTGTCATGTTTTTTTTAATATAAGTAGTTACTCGCATCTGTAGACAATACCTATATCTACAGATGCGAGTAACTACTACGAGTAAATTTCCTTTCAGGGTACAATCTTACACCCCGGCGTCTGTAGACCCGAGACGGCGTGCGGTTTTAGTCGGTTCAAGCCCGACATAACCGCCCCCGCTTGCCGGCAGGGGGTATCCGAAGGGATTTCCGCACGAAAAAAAAAAAAGAAAGGTACCCTGAAAGGAAAACTACTCGAGTAATTTTAGAAGTGTATAGTATTAACAACTTATAAAATCAATGATCAATGAATATAAAATCAAGACGCCTGCTCTTAAACCTCTTCAGAGCTAAAGCCAACAGAGGTACGCTGCGACCGCTGAGTAACGGAGGAGGCTCTGGCGCAGGCTTTCAACTCTGGGTTTGGAGATCAGATGGCAGTCGCTTCTGTAAAAGCTATATAAGTCAAACCAAAAGAAGGAGAAGAAGAAAGCAGGACCCTTTGTTCCGAGACGCAAGCCTTGGTGCAAATGGAGACAACACTGAGAAGATACTGATGAATTTCCAGGAAAATTACTAACTGTGCTACCTGTCGTGGACTATTGAAATCATCATTCTAATAATAATAAAAAGAAAAAATAAAGAAAAGCAAATAAAATATTTGGATTTGGCTCACGAGGTTGTCGACATGTGGAGTGTGGATTCGGTAATTATTGTTCCGATAGTTGTATCGGTTCACGGACTGATTGCCAAGAGCCTCGATCAACATCTCAAGAGGCTCGCGTTAGGCAGTTGGGTCAAGGGCTTGATGCAGAAGGCAGTGCTCCTCGACACGGCATGTATTGTGACGAGATTCCTCTCTCTGGAGCCCTAACCACTGGTAGCTTGGTCCCTGTACCCGTTGCCGGTGGGCTACTATTTTTTATATTTTTAAATATATAGAATGTATTTAAAAATATAATTTATATGTATTTAAACTTTAATAAAGGAAATAATAAAAATAAAACATTAGTTGTTGCTAGTGTATTCTCCCTATCCCCCACCAGTCCCGTCTTCCCGTTCCATGTCAACATTGTACTATAATTCTGATTGTTACTTAGTTTTCTGTAATTTTTTCATTTCCTAACATAACCTCAAAATATTTCACCAAAAACTATAACATAACATATTATTGGAAACAAAAAGCCTCTTACAACTCACAAATCTCCCGTTTCCTCTACATTTCTAACGTAAATAAATGAAATCACATGTGTAATCCCATAATCTTATGTTCACCAAGGTACAATGGCGGGCGTTTCCCGCGCAACTATCGCGCACACATGCTCGCGTGAGTATGTGTAGTGAAGCGACTAGTGTGAGGTACCGATAGGGCGAAAATGTTAGAAATATTAGTGAAAGTTTAGTTTATTTGGCATTTATTTTGTCGTGATGTTGATGTGATAGCATAGGTTCAAAATATTAAAATAATTTGTTTGACTGATCTTTTTGATTCAATTAATTTTTTTAAGCAATTTGTATGCTTACTTTTCCAATATATTTTGACTTAAATACGTGATCAGTCCCTCCACCCTGTAAGGGACTGGTCGCGGGTTCAAGTCCCGTCCTAGATGTTCTCTTTTTTCGATCTAAATCTATAGGAAAAATAAGCTTATAAATTACTATAAAAATAAATATTATAGTAAATAATAATTTATTGAATTAATTAGGTGGAGTCATTTAAAAACAATGTTTAATAATGACTGTAAAGTCATTCATTGTTTCCGTAGTTTCCGTAGCTTTAAGACGTATAAAATATATCGGAGAATTTCGAATATCTGGGACGTATCTAGGTGGCTCAGTTGGTCAGAGCATTCCCCCTGTAAGGGACTGGTCGCGGGTTCAAGTCCCGTCCTAGATGTTCTTGTTCTGATCTTTTTAAGTAAAGAATAGTAAAAAAGTAGTAAGCGTGATTTTACTATGAATTACTAGCTAACCCGGCAAATTTCGTTCTGCCTTAGAATCAAGTTATGTTGTTTACCTTATCAGCTGAATTTATTTCAGGAATGTCTACTTGCACCCGGCAGTAAAGACCCAAGACGGCGTAAGATTTCTGTCCACAAAAAAAACTATAGAAAGGTAACCATAGTGGAGACAAATCTAAAAAAAAAACAAATCTCATGAAAATCGGTCCACCCGTTCTTAACTATCCCGGTTATCACTAACACGACTTTGTTTTATATATATTTGGGCAGTAAGTAAATACTAAAACCTTTATTTTGCCTTTGTTATTACTTGTCAACTCGTGTTCTTCAGCGTGGATTTTCAAACAAAGTCTGCAATGCAATAGGTGACGATCTAAGAAGGCTTTGGTCCCTCATGACTGATCAATTTTAATCATTTTCCCATTAATTATTACGTGTCAATACCTATTAAAAGACTAATATTTCAAAGTACGGGCTTAATTCCTTCACTCTATAGGATAGAATGATAACATAGCCAGGTTTTCAGAAAAATAACTTATTACTCTGTAGAAATTATCAATTTTATATTCTACCAACGTGCCGAATTAAAAAAATAACATTATAACTTTTGCATAATTCATAAAAAAAATGGTTTGTTTGAATCCTCTCATGAGACGTCATGAGAACGTTCAAGCAAATACTTTATTATTGTGTACCAGTCGGTAATTGGACTATTATTGTCAATCAAACGCCTTACCTCGTCATTGAGATACCTCAAACAAATGTACGTTAACGATAGTTCAATGGCACCACTAAAGATTTATATGTCTGAACCTTTAGGTATATATAGCTAAATATAGGCATAAATGTGTACATTGTGGCATATTCAGTTGGAGTACTATAAATTTGAGTTTATTAATGTATATTCGTGATTTTAAAAATAGCTTAGAAGATAAATTGTTAAACTGTTATCTTTTAGTTACTGAATAATATGTGTAACTGAGTTTAAATGGCAGGTAAACTGACTCTCGCCTAACCCATGGTCCATTACTAGATGTCGAATTCTACCAAAGACTTCCTAAAACAGCATCAAATTGCTCAGGTTTATATATCCATCTAACCGGGAACGTCCTATGTTGTATAAAATGACATAGAGAAGAAAAAATATTCTTTATATTTATATTCTCTGCATAAAGTCGAAGTAACTTAGTGAAAAATGTGGAGTGTAATGAAAAAATCGTTTGTTTCTAGTTCGTGGTCTTTTATATTAATAAATAAGGATTCTAAAAGCAACCCTATTTATGTAAAACAAAAGTCTATAAGTTGTTTCCTGTTTAATTCAGAAATATTATTATGATATTTTCTTCACAGATTTTATTTAAGTATATGGCACTTACTGTGTGATAATTAATAGCTAGTTAATATCCAAGTACTCCAAAACTATATTATTCGATGTTTTACTGTTGATTTGTAATCGATTATTATAGTGACCCAGTGGGATAATCTAAATTTGACCTTTTTTTGAGGCTGTCAGAAAGTTAAACTTTATTGCATTTCTTTTTAATTTTATTATATACGTCAACTGTGTCATAATACGTTTGACATTGGCGATATAAACTAACGTAAGTGTTAAGGGTACGTGTATTCCAAATGTACACACAACCATTATTGTGTGTAATGTTTTATTGATTGATTTAATGTATTTTTTATGAATAATTAAAAAAAAATCTGCATTTCTCTATATAGGTAAGCTATAACTATGCCAAATCTCACACTCACACAAAGGGATGTAAAGTTTTCCCTTAACGTAGATTAAATTCATCAAACTAGAGTAGTTTCACTACTAGATTATAATTATGCGAATCTAGACTGAGTTACAACCCTAACTATATATTTTCTTTAATAAATAAACTTTATTTTTATAAGTTATATTTTTTTGTATCTATTTCTCTTTCTTAGTTTTATTCATTTGAAGTTTTAGTCAGTCACGTACTGGCTTTTACTGTAACTGTAACTATTTAGTAAATAAATAAATAAATTTCTCCATTTTACTTTCTATCGCTACTATTGCAATAGTGTGTGTGCTAGACGTAGGCTAGACGAGCTGACCCACTGCCCGGCGACCTTGCATTTCTTATGTTATTATTCCGTCTCTCTCTGACTTTCACCGAGACTGTCACCGTCTCTTTCGTGCGTGGAGTCTATTGATAGTCAAGACGGCGTTTTCAAGGTCTCGCATAGGATCGGGTTATTGTGAGGTACTTGCTCGGAGATACGGACAAGTGAGTTATTGTGTATGGAGGGAAGGTTTGTATTTCTTTTGCTTATTATATATGAATGTACGCCAATCTGATATAGTTTAAGATTCAATGATAAATAGCTGTTCTTGATAAGATAGTAAACTAGGGGCGCAATGCTTTCTGCTGTTGCAATGTTGAGCTGAGAGTGCACTACACAATTACCTACAATTCACACGCCATTTTTTTTCTATTGAATACCATTGAATTGCTTTTTCGGTGATTATTCCTCCGTTGCTAGACCGATTTTCAATGTTCTTTTACTGTCTTAAGCCAATAGTTAATTTACACATTTTGGCGCCAAAATCGTGGTCTCAACATTGATCATTTTGGAGAAATCAGATTTTGAAATTTTTGAAGGGTGATTATACCTCTATGGTATGTTCGATTTTCAATTTTATTTTTTCTAAACCTTCCGGGTATCAAGTTGTATTTACATGCCAAGTTTGGTCAAAATTAGTCGATTAGTTTAGGAGGAGTAGCGTAACAACCGAAATACACCGAGTGGAGTATAGAGAGCTTTTCGCTCGACTTCGTCTCACTCTCAGCTCAAACATACAGGTAGGTAGAATGTTTAGATTGACACGCCATTCACATGACTATTATAATTACTATTATCAGTATATTTACATTGATATTATGCTTGGAACCGCGGTAGCCTAGTGGTATGGGTTAAGGACTGCTGAGACGAGGTCTCGGCTTCGATCCCAAGTATTACCATGGCACACACCAATGACTTTTCGATGCTTTTCGAAGTTATGTGTGTATTTATCGCAGGTTTATAAGTGCCCGGTTAATGACAATAGGCTCGCCACCTATTACATTGGGACCTAAAACATAAACTGGCGAAACGTGGGTGCTAGCACCTCTGCCTACCCCTTCGGGGATATAGGCGTGAGTTTATGTTATGTTATGTTATTATGCTTGGTGGACTATTTTATGTGTGGAAACCGTAGTAAGGCTGACAGTAGCATGTAACAGACTAAAACCATAGTGTTCTGTCCAAGTCAGCTTTTTACTTGGGACCTCGGGTATACCCTTGAGATGGAACTCCCCAGGAACCCCAGTAGACTTTGACCACCTGTCATAACGCTGGTGATATCGCCGTGAGTGCTTCCTAGACCTAGGACTAACAGTTGATGTTAGTATGTTGTATTTAAACTAATCACCGAGAACTATAATAGTGCGATGTAGAATGAAAGTATTTTGAATAATTTCGAAGTATTGAGTTCTGTTTATTGTTTTGCGGTATGATAGTTATATATTTATGCGCAGTTCGTGTATATGCTAACTTATCAAGATCTTCTGGACCTAAGCTATAGCCCAGTCGACAGGTAGTTTCAGCTCGAAAAAGGTCAAAATTTAATAAAACTTCGGGATGTTGTTAAAGGATGGTTAATTAACATTTTCTCAAGTTATGGACCTCGTGGACCCTGTGCGAAAAGAGAAGGGGGGGTGGGAACTGGGGAACTGCAAAAATTTCGACCTTCCTCCGGTTTTTCCTAAATAACTTTTATCCCGTACACCTTAAGGCAAAAGTACTTGAATACTTTTTGTAGATCGTTAAATTTCCAATAATTTTGATCATATAAACATGTTTGTATGTCAATTCGTTACCGAGATACAAGGTTTAGAAAAAAAACAATTTTTTTAGAATTTGCTATGCCTAAAAATGCTGAATTCCGCCTTAGTTCTTCTGTTCTACCTGAATTATGATGACATTTTGTCAAAAAAAAAATGAATTTGTGAAAAATTTTGGTCGGGCATCTGGTCCGACATGAGTATTGAGCAGGTTCTCATGCGGGCTATGTAGAGCTATGGTGGACTCACTCGTGGACGCGGTGTAAGCGATTCCGTGCTTGCTAGGTGGACATTGGGCATGCTGTGCTTTGAAACATTTGTGAAGAAATAGAATTGTTCGCTGATGTTCGCTCAGAGACTTCTGAACAGCATGTGGACATGAGACCAACCCGAGTAGTGAGAGACAACATGGACATCTGAACTGCGCGCATGGTTCACTGAACACCCTCCATTCCTTCACATCCAGGCAATAGTTTCTCTAAACACAGGAATCATTGGTCATGGCGAAGTTAACTGTCACTTAGCACGAGCATGCATGAAGAAAGTGGTGGGGGGAAATTTTCAAGAATTGAAACTGAAACGGAAGGATAAGGTCGTGACTCTGGCTTCCATTTCTTGGCAAACGATCACAATAAGAGCGCATTCATTTTGATGTTGATGACGAAAATGGTGGATGCTAGGATCCAAGTGAAGCAGGTATATGAGGACGCCGACGTGATGATCGTCAACACCGCCATATCCAAGGCCAGTGAATTCGACAGTGTCATCATTATTGCTGAAGATTTGGACATACTTATTCTCTTAGGCAGTGGTCCCAGTGTCCTCTACTCGCCAAGTTCCTGCTCCTTTTCCCCCAAGGACATACTTTTCCTCCACGCAGTGAGTGGTTGTGATACCACGTCAGCACCGTATGGATTGGGGAAGAACAAAATTTGCAGCACTTACATGAAGAATATCTCCCTCTCTGCAGCAGTGGCTCCTTTTCTAACACAAAGCGCTACTCCAAACAACCAGAAATGCTGCGCCGGATAACATCCTCCAGATTGTTTTCTGCAAGTGCAGCAAATGTTGTATCACTGGAGCTTGCAGCTGCAGGAAAGCAGGCCTTAGGTGCTCAGCAATGTGCAAGCACTGCACAGGCTCCTGCGAAAACACCCCCGCAAATTATTTAAACGAGGATGACTCACCAAGCATTGTCGATGAATACGACGACGGTGAGGACGTCCTTGACTGTCTGATCACTCCGGAGGACGACGAGCTGTTAGAAGCAGAAACACCGGCTAAGAAATCCCGAAAAGAACTTTAATTATTACGAATGACACTACCTACTATGATATGTACATGTATATATGAGTACCTTTCAACAATAATATCTCTATTCTCTATAATATATGTCTTGTGTATTTACCTTAATATTGTCAATTACATAATTTTTTCTACGAAATAACTACGTCTTTTTTTTACCTGCCCTGGGGTATCGATAGGATATCGATCCGAAAAGTATCTAATATCAATACCAACATGATGTGAAAATGGTTGGTTTTTATCAGAGAAGACAATCAGCTTTTGGAATCGGGTTGGGTGGGGGGAGAGGGGAGCGGGGGTTCCCAAAGTTGGTGATTGCAACCAAGAAGTATAATTACAACAAAATGTCATCATAATTCAGGTATAACAGAAGAACTAAGGTGGAGTTCAGCATTTTTAGGCATTTTTTAGCAAATTCAAAAAATTATGTTTCTTTTCTAAACCTTGTATCTCGGTAACGAATTGACATACAAACATGTTTGTATGATCAAAATTATAGGAAATTTAACAATCTACAATAAGTATTGAAGTTCTTTTGCCTTAGTGTGTAAGGGAAAAATGTTATTCAGGAAAAACCGGAGGAAGGTCGAAATTTTTGCAGTTCCTCCCCCCCTCCTCTTTTCGCACAGGGTCCATGAGGTCCAAAACTTGAGAAAATGTTAATTAACCATCCTTTAACAACAACCCGAAGTTTCATTAAATTTTGACCTTTTTCCACTTAACCCCACTTTATCCAACCTGTCGACTGGACTACTAACCTCATCTGCTGATTGATGGATGAGGCTCTAGTGCAGGATATCCTCTCGGGCTGGGGGGAGGGGGGATGATGGCAGTTGCTCCTGGAAAAGCCGATAAGCCGTTTCGGACGTACATAACTGGGGAATAGCTGAGGATGATGATGATTCCGTCCATATGTATATCATCTGTGACGGCATAATAATCATTGTGATAAAGCCCACTTTAATATATAAATATTTAAAAAGAAAATAACTTGGGTTCCTCATAAGATTCACGTACCCATCTTAGACAAACCTTGGTACATATATGTTAAACCTAATAATTAATTGACGTAAATATAACCTGCATTAGTCAAACAGTTAATTATTTTTACGTCCGCAAACATCCGCACCTACTTAATACAAATATTTTGTAATGTTAAACACTTTAACTATTAACTAAACTAACCCTTATACTACCATAAAACATATTACAACAATTCACAAAGCAATGTAACCCTTTTCCTCACAAAATTACGACAACCCATAAACCTTTTCGATAACAATATCCAACTACCCTTATTATGTTGTTGAACTATAAATAGGACTACTTCCGATTATGTCCAGACGGTTGACCTTTGGGTCAAGTGCGGTCGAATAGACCCCACCGTGTCTATAATAGTTGAGAAAAGGGTTGGACAGAATAGAAATGGTCTTAATCTTTTGGGAAATTGAGCGTGTATATTACGTATGTAAACGCGGTAAACCTACATCTGGGTCGCAAGTCCCAGTCGCCGTCATGGTGTTCCTCTCTGTACCACGCTATGGACCCGGCGACCGCACGGTGAATCCATGGAGTGCTGAGAATCGGATCTCTCCTCTAATAGACGTCACGTTTCACGTTTAATATCTTGTTTATAGATAGCCTTTGAAATAAAATTATATCATTGCGATTTCTTTGGTATTAGTAACACAATCTAACATAGTTCGGATACCTATACCTACTTTGATGTAACTTCAAACTATGAGACAACCACAATCTTCAGTCTCCCCGTGACCATGGCTGTTGAAAAGCAACCGAAAGCTCGGAATCTGTAAAAATAGTAAAATAAATCTAAATAAACAAATAATTAAAAAATAAACATTCTACGACATTCTGCACAGCGCCATCTAGACCCAATGTAAGCATAGCTTAACTAGCTTGTGTTATGGGTTGTTAAATGCGGATATACATACATACTGGTGGTAGAAATTTGATGACACAAATTTGTCACAAAATTCGGCCGGGTAGGTACCACCATGCATGATTGCGAAAACCCTCCATAGTAATCCAATTTCGGTTTGATTGCGTTCAGGGGTCAGCAAGTGCATAGCCGGGCAGGGGGATTGTGGTCGCAGCACTAGTGGGACCGGTTGGTGTCACGCGGTGCTGCGACGACAATCCTCTTCTGATGAGGCCGTCAAGCTGAGTGCCACCATTGTTAACATGGTACGTGTATGTAATGGTGACCCTCTTTCCTGAGACTTTACCTTCAGCTTACCATCAGGCGAGGTGAAGTGAAATTGACGTGTCCTAAATATAAAAACAAAAAAAACAGAAACATTCAGACCAATGCAAATAGACATATTCATGCATACAAATATTCGCACTGAGCGGGAATCGAACCAGCGACCTCCGACTTAGCAATCGAACACACTACCACTACACCACAGAGGTCGTCCCTTATGTTATATCAAAAACAATATTTAATCAAAAAAATTCGTTACGGGTGTATGGAGCCCGCCGAGGTCTTCGGAACCTCGCCTGCAAGCCCACCACTGTACCTCCTACTGATTTGAGTACGAGTCTTTGGCGCAGGGTTTCTGGCTCGCGGGGTTGGGAGTAAATCCAATTATACACCCTCTTCAACAGCTACTAGTCAACCTCTCAAAATTGGGACTTATTTGGTGTTTTTTCCTATGAACAACCAAAAGAGTCCGTATAAACTAAATGTACAGTTTATATTTCCGCATATCACAGCGCATTGGTACTCCCTGGAGCGGATGAGCGGGCATACTTCGGCAGCCGACCGCATCCGCCAGAATCAAACGCAGACGCACGGCTCTTTCATTTGTTCCCACGTCTTTTGAAGGATCAGAAGTGATATCATCATGCTGTAAGTATCGTGATGGCTATGACGAGAAACTGGCGATCGTGAGCTAGCGGGTTCGGAACCCACCCAGAGCACTACTGGCGTAGATTCATAACATATTTTGTTCAATCGAAGGGTTTACATATACTTAGTCTGGCCATAAATACTGTTACAATTAAAAATAAACAAAATATTACATTTGAATATGGAATCTGTCATTTTTATATGATTGTTCATGTGTTTTCCCATTTTTGGCGCTAATACATTCTACAATATTTTGCGATATTAAAATGGAGTGGGGTGATAAAGAGAACCGAATCGCTGTGATTACATTACACAAAGTAGGTATGGAGACAAATGCAATTTTTAAAATTCTCCATGGAATTAGTAAAATGTTTGTGTACCGGGCTATTAATAGGTACAATGAGACCTCCTCTGTTTGTGACAGAAATAGATCTGGCCGTCCACGTAGTGTTCGTACGAAAAGGGTAGTCAAAGCAGTAAGGGAAAGAAATCGAAGAAATCCTGTCCGAATGCAAAAGATTTTATCTCAGGAGACGAAGATAGCACCCAGAACCATGTCGCGTATTTTAAAAGATGACTTAGGACTTGCAGCCTATAAGAGACGTACTGGTCATTTTGTAACTGATAATTTAAAAAAGAATTGGGTGGTAAAATCGAAACAACTACCTGAAGCGGTACGCAAAGGGAGGTCACAGAAAATTTTTGTTTAGGTACGGATGAGATCCGTTGGCATTGATCGTCGGCCAATACCCAACGTGGCGGGAACACATCGCTCTCCGTACTCCTCTGCTTTCAGAGGAGACAGGATGAGCGATGCTGTTAGTGGTGAGATGGCCCAGGGTCAGCCGGGGTGCGAGGGATATGCTCTATGGGTAACCTTACACCCCGGCGTCTGAAGACCCGAGACGGCGTGCGGTTTTAGTCGGTGCAAGCCCGACATAACCGCCCCCGCTGGCCGGCGGGGGGGTATCCGAAGGGATTTCCGCACGATAAAAAAAAAAAAAAAAAAAAATAAAATAAAATAAAAAAAAGGTACGGATAAGATCCGTCCCGCAGATGCGGAGGCCCGAGAGGCGGAGTTGTACGAGGGATACAGGGAGGCCAGACGAGCCCTCCGAGCGGAGATAAGGCGTTCCAAACGGGACGCCTTCCGCGAGCTGCTGGAGACGCTGGAGCGGGACCCTTGGGGGCAGCCCTACCGGATGGTGAGGGGCAAGCTGCGCCCCAAGGCCCCGCCGTTAACCCGGTGTCTCCAGCCAGATCTGCTCGGAGGAGTTGTTGGATCCCTGTTCCCAGCGCGGGCGGTGGAACATGTTCCACCGCAGATGACTCCGCCTCGGTTGCGCATGGCGCCCGACGTGGAAGACGACGACGTGCCCGAGGTCACTTGGGTAGAACTAGAGCTGCCGGTGAGAAGGCTAAGAGTCAAACACACCGCCCCGGGACCCGACGGCATTCCAGGCCGAGCGTGGGTCCTAGCTCTAGTCGACGACGCTCTCGAGCCCCGACTGAGAGGGCTTCTCAGCGCATGTTTGGAGCGGGGCCAGTTTCCGAAATTGTGAAAGACGGGGAAACTGGTCCTCATCCGAAAGGAGGGGCGCCCGGCGGACTCGCCGTCCGCCTACCGGCCCATAGTGTTGCTCGACGAGGTGTGCAAGCTCTTTGAAAGAGTAATTGCGAAGCGCCTCGTCGAGCACCTCTCAAGAGTGGGGCCGGACCTGGCGGATGGCCAATATGGCTTCCGCCAGAGGCGCTCCACCGTGGATGCCATCATGCGCGTGAGGGCTCTGGCGGAGGATGCAGTAGCCCGGGGTGAGGTGATGTTGGCGGTGTCCCTGGACATCGCCAACGCGTTCAACACCTTGCCCTGGAGTTGCATTAGGGAGGCGCTCGTGTATCACGAAGTGCCTCTCTACCTCCGCCGCATAGTCGGGGCGTACTTGAAGGAGAGAGCCGTCATCTACCCAACCGTGACCGGTCTCGGTCGGCGTGAAATGTCGTGCGGTGTTCCACAGGGATCGGTCCTGGGGCCGCTCCTGTGGAACATCGGATACGACTGGGTGCTTCGCGGTGAGCTCGAAGGCGGTGCCGCCGTCACGTGCTACGTGGACGACACGCTCGTGACTGCGTGCGGGGCGACGTACCGCGAAGCGATCCGAAAGGCCACGACCGCGGTTGCCCAAGTCGTTAAGCAGATCCGGCGGCTGGGTCTCGAGGTGGCCCTGCATAAAACCGAGGCCCTGTTCTTCCATGGGCCTCGGAGCAAGCCACCCGAGGGATCCAGTCTCATCGTGGGAGGAAATCGCATCGGCATCAAGCCCCAAATGGAATATTTGGGGCTCGTGCTCGACGGCCGATGGGACTTCGGAGAGCACATCCGAAGTCTGGCCCCCAAATTGAAGGGCACAGCTCTAGCTCTGGCTCGGCTGTTGCCCAACATGAGGGGGCCCGATGACTCCTGCAGGAGACTCTACGCGGGGATCGTGCGGTCCATGGCCCTGTATGGGTGCCCAATATGGGCGGAGGCCCTGAGGACCAGAACTGTGCAGATGCTGCGCGCTCCGCAGCGAGTTCTGGCCATCAGGGTCATCCTAGGGTACCGCACGATCTCCTTCGAGGCGGCGAATCTCCTTGCCAGAACTCCGCCATGGGACCTGGAAGCGAGAGCCCTTTCGCAACTGTACCAGTGGCGAAAGGAGGCGCGGGAGCAGGGATGGAACCCCGAGCCTCGAGAAATCGAAGCCGTGCAGTCCCAGCTCCACCAGGCCATCGTGGTGGAGTGGAAGGAACTACTTGGGCGACCAAGCGCAGGGCACGCCGCAATAGCGGCGGTAAGGCCCATCATGGAGGATTGGCTAGAGAGGCGACACGGAAGCCTCTCGTACCTACTGACGCAGGTGATCTCCGGTAAGCTGAGTTTCGGGGACCACCTGCATCGGATCAGGAAGGAGCCAACGCCTGAGTGTCATCACTGCGACGCGAGCGAAGACTCAGGGCTGCACACGCTGGCGGACGGCCCACCGAGGCGTGACCTCGTGGCAGCTATCGGGGTGGGAGTCAAGCAGGCGCGTGGGCCGCCGCCACCTCCTTCTGCGAGCATGTAATGTTCGCGAAGGAGATGGCGGAGCGCGCCCGGGAGAGATTTAGAACTCTCCCGGCCCGCCGAGCCCGCAACATGCTAGCCGCGCGTCGCAGTCGACTCAGGCGCCGGAGGTCGCTCAACGACCTCCGTCCTCCATGAGCGCAGGCCTGGGGGTGGCAGGTGAGGCCACCTGTCACCCCAGCAGAAGCAGGCCGGGACGGTGGGGAGACTAGCGCCGCTCCCCCAAACCGGGGCAAGACGGGGACACCGTGGTTCCCAAACCCGAGGGGGCCATCTCGAAACCAAAGATGGCCCAGGGTCAGTCGGGGTGCGAGGGATATGCTCTATGGGCATCCTTACACCCCGGTGTCTGAAGACCCGAGACGACGTGCGGTTTTAGTCGGTTCAAGCCCGACATAACCGCCCGCTGGCCGGCGGGGGGGTATCCGAAGGGATTTCCGCACGAAAAAAAAAAGTTATGCAGAGATGCGCGTTATGGAAAAATGATGAGAGTAATTTTTTTTGCGGTCACGAAAAACCGACACCCTTAAACCTAACCCACTTTCAGGTCAACTAGAAACTTGATATTTGGCATCAAGGTCTGATCTGAAAACTGAAAATCATTGATAGCTAGCTGTTGCTCGCGGATGCGCCCGCGTGACATTTTGATCCCGTGCCCGTAATCCAAGGGAACCTATTAAGGCCTCTTAATTTGTCCAGAATCCAAAATTGCATAAATGTTGCTCAAAAAGTTATTGATATATTTACGTTTAAAAAACGTCCTTTTTAAGACGCTCAAAACCTAACCCACTTCCAGATGACCTAGAAACTTGATATTAGGCATCAAGGTAGATAATGAGGCTGGGGTGCGACTGGTTGGATCACCTCCAAGTTTGGCGCACCCTGGGCAACGTGGGCGATGACGCATCATTGATTGCTCTTCTGGAGTAGCTGGCGTCAACGTCAACGGCCAAGAGACTGACCAACCGGCCCTTTTCAGGGCTAGCTGACTCCATTGCACGAGGGGGTCGGGGTATGGCGGGCCTGCATGCCCGCGGGGGGGCGTGGTTGCTCCAAGTACCCCTCTGCTGTTATCAGAGGGGACACTGCGAATGGCCCAGGGTCAGTCGGAGTGCGAGGGATATGCTCTATGGGTAACCTTACACCCCAGCGTCTGTAGACCCGAGACGGCGTGCGGTTTTAGTCGGTTCAAGCCCGACATAACTGCCCCCGCTCGCCGGCAGGGGGTATCCGAAGGGATTTCCGCACAAAAAAAAGGTAGATAATGAGGCAACATACAGAGGAAAAAATCTGAAAACTGAAAATTATTGATAACTATTTCTAACAACCGCGAAGGTGTGAATGAAAAACTGAGAATATTAGAAGTAAATTATGAAAGGTAAAGGAAGGATTTGCCAGGGTAAAAGCAAAAGCTTGAAAAGTCAGGATCATGTCTCTTTTAAGGGTAAGAGATACCAGCAGACTAGTAGACCATTTTTTTTTCTTCATTTAAGGAGTTTTAGTCTCTCGAGACTACGCCACTCCGTAAGGTCGACAACATTTTCATTTTTTATAACTATATAATACCTTTATTTTTATTTTTTTCGTGCGGAAATCCCTTCGGATACCCCCCCGCCGACCAGCGGGGGCGGTTATGTCGGGCTTGAACCGACTAAAACCGCACGCCGTCTCGGGTTTTAAAACGCCAGGGTGTAAGGTTGCCCATAGAGCATATCCCTCACCTAACACATATTATGTCATATACATGACGATCTCCTTCTCATACCAACTAGAACTACCCTATACAATGCCTTTTTTTTTTTTTTCGTGCGGAAATCCCCGGCCCGCCGAGCCCGCAACACGCTCGCCTCGCGTCGCAGGCGACTCAGGCGCCGGAGGTCGCTTAACGACCTCCGTCCTCCATGAGCGCAGGCCTGGGGGTGGCAGGTGAGGCCGCCTGTCACCCCAGCAGAAGCAGGCCGGGACGGGGGGGCGACTAGCGCCCCTCCCCCAAACCGGGGCAAGACGGGGACACCGTGGTTCCCAAACCCGAGGGGGCCATCTCGAAACCGGAGATGGCCCACAGGGTCAGTCGGGGTGCGACGGATATGCTCTATGGGTAACCTTACACCCCGACGTCTGTAGACCCGAGACGGCGTGCGGTTTTAGTCGGTTCAAGCCCAACATAACCGCCCCCACTGGCCGGCGGGGGGGGGGGGGTATCCGAAGGGATTTCCGCACGAAAAAAAAAAAAAAGGTATATGTATCTGTCACTGTACTTTTCTTAAAGGGCTGAACCGATTATAGTGAAATTTCGTTTGTGTGTATTTTATTGATCTCTGGTTAGCTTTGACTCACAATCGAACCAGGTGATAAGGGGGCGCCGCCATCGGGGCTTAGGATTTTTTTTTAAATTATTATCTTTTATTTCAATTATATATATTAAATCTATTATAATCTCTTATCAATCTCTTATTATCTCTTATCTATCTTATCAATATAGATTTATATCAGTACTAGCTGTTGCCCGCGGCTCCGCACGCGTGGAATTCTGTTACCGATACCCATGGGACCCTATACCCATGATGAAAAGTAGCTTTGGGCTATTCCGGATTATAGTCTATCCCTGTACCAAAATTCAGCCAGATCAGTTAAGCCGTTTTTGCTTGAAAGAGCAACAAACATACATACATACTCACAAACTTTCGCGTTTATAATATTATTAGGATTCAGCCAGGGCGACATATGTTGATTCCAAATTGTAGGTATTTAATATTTCCAGCGTTTGTTTTGAAAATTAACAAATAATGTTAAGGATTTTATACCTTTTTTTTTTTTTCATGCGAATCCTAAGAATGAGAGAAAAAACAGATTCACATTACTCAGCACTATGGCGCATCGCCGCCAATTTACAAGTTGAGGAACCTCTATCGTCATTTGCACACAATTCTCGTGTCAAAATATCCGTACATACAGGATGTTTATAAATTAGCTTATGTACTCTAAGTTACTTTTTTCAAGAAATACTACTACCGTTTTAAGGTATGTTGATTGACGAGCCTCTGGCGCTGGTCAGATGGCAGTAGCTCGCGTAAAAGCCGAAGCTTCAAAGCGTAGGCTTTGAATGCTAGCTGTATTAGCACTCATCAGAAGAAGAAAGAGTAAACCAATATGTAATTATACTTTATTTAGTTCCATGTAAAAGGAGGAGACTCAACTTCTTCAGTTCTTCAGTCTAGAAACGTTGCCGAGATGCTACTGAGAATATACCAACAAAAAGACCAAAATCACACTATGCCTAACCCCGGAATAAAATCCACGGCTTCACAATCGCAGGCAAACAACCGCAAACCTTTGCCAAGAGATGATCAAGGCGAGATTAAAATCGACAAAGGAGTCCTGCCTATCAAAAACAACACACCTTGCATATTTAAAACCACGAAACTCATTACTGACGTCATTCTGTCTAAAAAATACAAGTTGGACATACAACACACACATACAAACAACGTAACACACACCAGCTGCGCTTGCGCCGATCTAAAACACTCGTCCGGCCAGCCGATAATATGGGGTCGACGAACGACGGTTACATATTTAGAAAAAAATATTTGGCAAATGTTCAGAGTGGGTACACTGCGTGCCGAAATTTCGAGCAGATGTTTGTAGGTTTCTATTGCATCGGTAAGATTGAATCTGAGTGTTTTGGGGCTCAACCAATATCTGCGGGCCCCAAGTAAACCAGCAGATTGACGGACGAGGCTCTGGCGCAGGTTTTCCTCTCGGGGTTGGGAGATCAGACGGCCATGAAAATACAATCTAAACTAAAAGGTGGAGAAGGAGTAAGTGAACTCCAAGTTCTGATGTGGAAACCCTGGATGCAATTACACGCTAATATGATGACTAAGGTTAGATTTCACAAGTGAAAATACGATTTTCACCGATGAAATTCTTTAAATATACTTTTGTTACCTTCTGGAAATCCCCTCGGATACCCCACGAGCCAGCGAGAATGGTTATGTCGGGGTTGAACCGACTGAAACCGCACGCCATCTTGGGTCTTCAGATGCAAGGGTTTAGGGCATTTGCCTCGCAAACTGACTGACTCAGGGCCATCTCCGGTGTCGAGATGGCCCCCTCGGGTTTGGGAACTACGGTGTCCCCGTCTTACCCCCAGAAAAAAGGAGGCGCGCAACGAGTCGCCGCCCATGAAATGTACTAACGAAGTTTATATTGCCTTCATCATCATCACCCAAATAGCGATTGCCAAGTTGAGTCCAAAGTTTACACTTTGGAGCCCGAGATCCGCTGATGATTATTGAGCGAAGCTCGTCAGAGCTTTGCTCTTTTTAAGACGACTCATGTATATCGTTAGACCATCTTCTCCTCCCAAATGGCAGAACCCATTCTAATGAAATTTCACACAAGCAAAGATGTTACTGATGGGAAGGACATAGGCTATGTGATTAAAAATTCATGTGTACCACGGAGAAATAATCACCGAACAAAATTTTCAATATCTGATTTGTCAATGAACAAAAAAAGCCACATTCACGCGATTGGTATTAAATTAAGTAATTTATTCATATACACAAGACAAAACAAGTTGAATTCCTGAGACGAGCTCAGCCGAATACAAGGGATTTTGGTTTTTTTTTTTTTTGCGATTTTTTCTTTATCTTGCAATGGTTCACCCCAGCACGAATCTATTACCGAAAACAGCAACTCGATAGCTCATCTCCTTCATACCCAAAACCGTGACAGAAAATTGGCAACGACGACGACGACGTCGACGACAACTCCTTAGCAATAGGGCTTTTCTAAAGAAAATCCCTAAAAAGAAAAACAAAAATCGGACTGGCGATTGAGGAATTATCACCGTTAGAAAAAGTCCTGGTGAAATTGCTTCGCTCAATTTTTGCAACAGTAAATAAATAAATAAATATTCTACGACATTCTACACAGCGCTTTCTAGACCCAAAGTAAGCATAGTTTAACTAGCTTGTGTTATGGGTTCTAGAACGCGGATAAACATACTTATATACTTTTTTTTTGTAAATATATACATATTGTACATAGAAACAGAAGATAAGTAGAATGAATTGTAGACCTAGTTGATTGTTATTTTGATTTTTCCGGGAGCGACTGCCGTCGGCCCTCATAACCTCGCGAGGAAGACCTGTTCCAAGCTTTATCAGTTTTTAAGCAGGTGCAGGTGCATGTAAGGTTGGTTTTGGCCCTAAAAGTTTTGGTAAGGCCCTGCATTTATCAAGGAAATTCAGGGTATGATGGATGTAGCGATATATTAAACATTCTAGGACAAATTACACAACGCAATCTAGACCCAAACTAAGCAGAGCTTGTCATTATGGGTTCTAGAAAGCGGATAAACATACTTAAATACTTTTTTTTTGTAAATAAATATATATTATACATAGAAACACCCAGACTAATGCAAATATACATATATTTTTTTTTTACAAGAATATTAGTAACCGAAATTACTAATATTCCCCCTAACCCCTACAGCTAAGCTTAATTGCTTGTGTTGGGAGTAGGTTCACGTCGGTAGTGTAATGGCCAAGATTCGAACCTTGGACCTCTCGATCGTAGGGTTGACTCCTTAACCACTAAGCTACCGACGCTTTATTAGCAATCGAACGCACTACCACTATGCCAGAGAGATCGTCATATAATGTATTCATGCGAGTATAGATAATCCAGAAGGAGTAGGTTGAGTTTTTGTCTTCATCATCATCTTCTGATTCCTGGTCTGGCTCCTCCATTTGATTTAGCTTCTGAGATTCTTATTGGAGTACCTGCTGTCTGACCTTTCAACCTTGAGAGGAAAACCTACGCCGGAACCTTATCCATCAATCAGCAAGAGTACTGGTTTGCAGGTGAGGTTGGCTTAGGCCCGAGGGTTTTGTCTGCATACATCCTTTCAAGAAGCTAGGTAGAGTTTTATTAACATACATTTCGCTATGTTTTCGGTTCCAAGAAATAAGAAACGAGTTAATGGGCTACCGAGAAAATTCAAACCCAAAACCTAATGCCATAGAGCCTGAGCAGAGAATCGTACTCGAGTCCTCATCTAAAGCATGCGTACTCGTTCTCGTGGCACTATTGACACAAGCTGGCGCATTCATGGACTCTCTAATTTTCCAGTTTCTAGGCAATAAACTATGTTTTTGATGCCACGTAATAAGGCTGTCATGCGTGCCTTGTACAAATTGTATGTATTCTTCCACGAAACTGGCGTCCGCATGCGTGCACTTGCATGGGGCAGCACAGCCCTTGGATAAAATTATTATTTTCGTTTTAGTGCAATAACATTTTTGAGTAAAAGCTTTTTTTAAAGTTTTTTTTAAAATAATTATTAGATTTTGAACGTTTTAGTTTTAGTAATATTATGTAGCCACCAGAGTGACCCTGAATACCATGTAACAATAAAGAGTTTACCAAGACAGACAAAATGAGCCCAAACTCGGTAAGTTTATCTTATTTAGTTTAGGAGTTCCTATGGCCACCTTCCTACTCCATCTTTAGACCCTGACTACCATTTAATTCCCGAGAAGTGTGTCAAGACAAAACAAACGAACCCAAACTAGATAAGTTTATCTTATTTATTTTAGGAGTTCCTATGGCCACCTTCCGACTCCATAATGAGACCATGGTACCACACTAATGTATTATCATCTAATCTAAACGTGTATGCAGAATTCCAGCTCAATCGGATGCCAACAAAATGGTCGAAAAAAAAGTCAAAATGGTGCGTTGGTAACTATCGCGTACGAAACTCTAATTGTCATCCTCCTAGCGATTTCCTGCATCGAAAGTCTGAACTTTCGAGCGAGAGATTCGCTAATTTTTTTTCATTGGTATGTCGCTTTTCCAGGAGCGTCTGGCCTCTCAAGCTTATAGCAAATCCAGTGCTAGAGCCTCACCCATTCTTTAGCAGTTACATCGAATTGCAGGTGAGGTTTCTTGGGCCTCAAGGATGTTGATAGGGCCCAACCAACCTTATTAGGGTACCATTGGTTATCATTAGGGTACGAAAACGAAATAATTACGAAATATTCGATTGTGTATATATTTTTTGGCCGTCACTGTATGAACTGAGCATTTCCCAGTAGAGATGAGTTCAAACAAAACAACATACCTATGTGCAGTGTTTATCTACTACGGTAAGTTTAATGAACTAATGCAATTTTATATTTTCGTCGGCAACTGCGCGTTTGGTCGAGTGCGAACTCGAAACTGGTGCTAACTGGTTCTAGTTTTTGCAGTTTGTGCTTGTATATCAGTACATGTAAATAAACACTAAACGCTTACACTAAAACCGGTTTTCACTAGTTTGTTTATCTTAGAATATAAGTTAATTAAAGGTTTAATGACAGTACACGGAGGTCTTGAAGTGTGTACGAAGTAAATAATAATAAATATATATTTTACGACATTCTAAACAGCGCCATCTAGATCCAAAGTAAGTATAGCTTATCTAGCTTATATTATGGGTTCTAGAAAGCGGATGGCCATTAGATACTTTTTTTGTGTGAATATATACATATTATACATAGAATAACCTAGAGCAATGCAAATATACATATTTATGCATAAGTACAAATATTTGCACTGAGCGGGAATCAATCCCGCGACCGAAATAGGTCATCATTGGCGGGTTAGTCTGGAAAAAGAAAGATGTTAATATATTATTTGTGTGTATATGAGTATATAGGAATGGTGCAGCATGTATGGGACTCCACCAAAATCTTCGAGGCGTAACCTAACCTCAGTAAAGCCAGTACACACCTTCGGATTGACGGACGAGGCTTTGGCGCAGGATTGCTTCTCGCTGTTGGGGCCTGAGACAGCAGTCGCTTTCGTAAAAGCTAGTAGGTGCGGGTCCATAGCTCCAAAGTACTTTATTGCAACTGGTATATATGATAATGATGATGTGTAGGTACCAGTAGGAACCAATTTTGAATAGTTACTGTCTTCAGATAATGTCTAGATCGATAGATGTCGATGACTAGAACTAACTAACTAACATAACTTCACGCCTGGATCCCCGAAGGGGTAGGCAGAGGTGTATTATACACCCACGATTCGCCAGTTATGTTTAGGTCCCAATGTAATAGGGGGTGAGCCTATTGCCATCTAACGGACATACTACTAAGCGAGTGATAATCGACATTTTTACTACACACAACTATGAAAAGTCAGAGCTGTGTGCCAAGGGCGACTGTGGATCGAACTCGAGACCTCGTCTCGGGAGTCCGTTACGTACACTGTGTTAAGGACTAGAAACAATTCTTTTATTTGTCACGAAACAAGAGCAGCTATCAAATCTATCTATACAGTCGTGTTAGAGAGACCGCTTGTAATCCGAGAACGGGTGGACTGATTGTCTGTATCTATACTGTGTCATTTTGTGGTACTTTTTTGCGGAAGTTCCCACGATAACACCACTACTGGCCAGTGAATGTATGTCGGACTTGAAGCGACTAAAATCGCGCACCATCTCGTGTGTCTAATAGCCGCGAAGTTGGCCAAATATCCCATTCCCACGCACTCTGGGCCATCTACGGCTTTGAGATGGCCAACTCGGGATAGTTACCTATACAAGAAATTAGAATAACTAAAAATATGAGATATTCACGAGATGGATTCAACTGATAAGGTATATAACCAACATAACTTGATTCTAAGACGGAACGAAGTTAACCGGGTCAGCTAGTACTTCATAAAAGCACAAAGCATGTTATGTATTATGTGATAAAAATATTTAACATAACAAAACCTAAACTCACGCCTGTATCCCCGAAGGGGTAGGCAGAGGTGCTAGCACCCACGTTTGGCCAGTTTATGTTTTAGGTCCCAATGTAATAGGTGCTGAGCCTATTGCCATTAACCGGGCACTTATAAACCTGCGATAAATACACACATAACTTCGAAAAGCATCGAAAAGTCATTGGTGTGTGCCATGGTAATACCTGGGATCGAACCAGAGACCTCGTCTCAGTAGTCCTTTACCCATACCGCGGTCAAGATAAAAATATTTTCCATAACATTTCTGTACATAAATATTTACACTGAGTGGGATTCAAATCCGCGATCTCTGACGTAACAGTCGAACGTCCTACTGCCACATCACAGAGCCTTATAGCTATTGTAACGCCTATTATATAATAAATTATTAAAAAAAAATATCTGTTGAAAATCATAACCAATTACGTACAATCAGTGTTGTATGACGTAACTCACGTCACCTATCATAATACACGACTTTTTGTCGATACTAGTCTCTTAACAAAATAGAAGAGAGAGAGAGATCTATTTGGCATTAATAGAGAACTGGAGAAGAAAAATAAATTATTAATTTAAAAGATTTAGATCGGAAAAAGAGAACATCTAGGACGGGACTTGAACCCGCGACCAGTCCCTTACAGGGGGAATGCTCTGACCAACTGAGCCACCTAGACACGTCCCAGATATTCGAAATTCTCTGATATATCATATACGTCTTAAGGCGACGTTGGAGCCATCTACCGTAATTCTTGCGAACTACGGAAACAATGAATAACTTTACAGTCATTTTTAAACATTGTTTTTTGATGACTCCGCCTAATTAATTCAATTAAATTTTTAAGCATTTTGTATGCTTACTTTATTCTAAAGATTTAGATCGGAAAAAGAGAACATCTAGGACGGGACTTGAACCCGCGACCAGTCCCTTACAGGGGGAATGCTCTGACCAACTGAGCCACCTAGACACGTGCCAGTTCGCAAGAATTACGGTAGATGGCTCCAACGTCGCCTTAAGACGTATATGATATATCAGAGAATTTCAAATATCTGGGACGTGTCTAGGTGGCTCAGTTGGTCAGAGCATTCCCCCTGTAAGGGACTGGTCGCGGGTTCAAGTCCCGTCCTAGATGTTCTCTTTTTCCGATCTAAATCTTTAGAATAAAGTAAGCATACAAAATGCTTAAAAATTTAATTGTATTAATTTAAAATATAAAAAAGCGGCCAAGTGCGAGTCGGACTCGCCCATTAAGGGTTCCATAGCAGCAAGTAACATTTTTTTTTAATTTTTATATTTGAGTTGATTGAATGAAAGGTAAATTGCGGTTTACGATTTAAGTCGTTTTAAAAAAAACTACTTACTTGATCTCGTTCAAACCAATTTTCGTTGGAAGTTTACATCGTAATATACATCACATATTTTTTTTAGTTTTATCGTTCTCTTATTTTAGAAGTTACAGGGGGGGGGGGGGGGGGGACACACATTTTACCATTTTGGAAGTGTCTCTCGCGCATACTATTCAGTTTAGAAAAAAATGATATTAGAAACCTCAATATCATTTTAAAGACCTATCTATAAACACTACACACGTATGGGTTTGACGAAAAAAAAATTTTGAGTTTCAGTTCTATGACCCTTTTCTTTTTTTTTTTATCGTGCGGAAATCCCTTCGGATACCCCCCCGCGTGCCAGCGACGGCGGTTATGTCGGGCTTGAACCGACTAAAACCGCACGCCGTCTCGGGTCTACAGACGCCGGGGTGTAAGGTTGCCCATAGAGCATATCCCTCGCACCCCGACTGACCCTGGGCCATCTTCGGTTTCGAGATGGCCCCCTCGGGTTTGGGAACCACGGTGTCCCCGTCTTGCCCCGGTTTGCGGGATCCGCTAGTCGCCCCACCGTCCCGGCCTGCTTCTGCTGGGGTGACAGGTGGCCTCACCCGCCACCCCCAGGCCTGCGCTCATGGAGGACGGAGGTCGTTAAGTGACCTCCGGCGCCTGAGTCGCCTGCGACGCGCGGCGAGCAAGTTGCGGGCTCGGCGGACCGGGAGAGTTCTAAGTCTCTCCCGGGCGCGCTCCGCCACCTCCTTCGCGAGCATTACATGCTCGCAGAAGGAGGTGGCGGCGGCCCACGCGTTCGCGCTCCGCACCATTGCCGCAATCATGCTGCCGAGCGAGAGGACTCCCACCCCGATGGCTGCCACGAGGTCACGCCTCGGCGCCTCCCACGCCGGGCAGTCCACCAGCGTGTGCAGCCCTGAGTCCTCGCTCGCGTCGCAGTGATGACACTCAGGCGTTGGCTCCTTCCTGATCCGATGCAGGTGGTCCCCGAAGCACCACTTCCCGGAGATCACCTGCGTCAGTCGGTACGAGAGGCTTCCGTGTCGCCTCTCCAGCCAATCCTCCATGATGGGCCTTACCGCCGCTATTGCGGCGTGCCCTTATGTATGGGGACCCTAAAATTTATTGTTTTTAGGTAGATTTCGATGAAATCGATCTACCTATTGGTTTCTTGACTACTGTCGAATTTTAAAAAAAATTCTTCATAGGAGGTCTAGTTATGACCCCCTGAGTACGAAGTGACCACTGGTCAAAAAGTTTAAATATATATATATATGTATGTATGGTTCCACTTCCCAAAATTTGCGGCACTCTCACGGTCGCATTTTTTCCCCGATCGCTTTCAAACTGTGGTCAAAAATTGCTTGGGTGTAAACTTAGTTTAAGTTCGTGAACGGGTTAAATCCGGCCTAAGGCGACGGTAGGGCCTCACTTTTTGTGAAATTTGTTTTTCCTCAATATTTCACGTTCCATGAAAGATATTCGAACCGTTCTAATTTTATCCCATAGTATACATTAATACCAACAACTTTTAATTATAAACCTATAAGATTAAAACTTTAACTAAAAGTGGAGGGGGAAAAACCAAAATTTTTCGGGAAAAAAATCATAACTTCTAACCGGTGAACATTCTTGGCGTCGGAAACATTTTTAATCGATAGGCCATTTTTAAGTCTAAAATAAATGTCTGAAAATTTTTTCGCTAAATGTTACCGTTTTCGAGAAAAAAAAAAATTAAACATGTTAAAAAATAATATTAATTGCTTCACGAAATCTACCTGTGCGTTCCCCCTGCGGGAACGGATTTCTTTTTTATTTTTGTGTGAAAATCTTAATGCGGTTTACAGAATTCATGTACTTACCAAGTTTCAACAGCATAGTTCTTATAGTTTCGGAAAAAAGTGGCTGTGACATACGTGTCTGTCTGTCTGTCTGTCCGTCCGGACAGACAGACAGACATGACGAATCTATAAGGGTACCGTTTTTTGCCATTTGACAACGGTACCCTAAAAAACAATCTACCTAGTAAGTGCATAACAAGGCAAATCATATGAGCCCAAACATGACGAGTTTTTCTTGTTTAGTTCAAAAGTTCCTATGACCACATACCGTCTCCATCTTCAGACTCTGAATATCATATAGCATCAGAGTATTTTAAAAGACAAAACAAACGAGCCAAAACTTGATTAGTTTATCTTGTTTAGTTTAGGAGTTCCTATGGAAGCCTTCCGACTCCATCATCAGACCAGATTCGTAGTACCATGTTATCGCACTGCAACCAATACGGAAGTACGCAAATTTGGGTTCAATCTAATGTCACGAAGAGGTTCTAATTGGGCTTAAAAGTTTTGAACTAAACTAACTAACCAACTTTGTAACTTGTAATGATTGGCCACTAGATACGACACGATTTGTTCCTCAAAAACATCATAGAAGCGAAGTTTGAAAGAGAACTTACATGGAACAGATCACGAAAAAAATACACGTCGGGTCGTATCACGAGGTCAAAGGTCAAAGGAAAGAGTAAAGGGGTGATTACTCCACCAACAAGAGCAGGGCACTTCAGTTTAGGGACAGTCTATTTACTAACGAGTCATCTTCATTTAACATCACAGCTTCAATCCCGGTAACATCCAAACCTTGTACTTTGAAGCTCGGGTTTTTTGCCTATGCCCTTGATTTAACTTATCGTAGCTTTTACAGGAGCTACTGTCATCTGGCCCCTCAATCATTGAGGAAAGCCTGTGTCAAGCCTGTGGAAAGCTTGAACCGGGGTGTGAGGGAAATTCCTTATGGGGCCAACTTACACTCTGAAGACCGGAGACGTCGTGCGAATCCGACATAACCACCCCGATGGCCGGCGGGGGGCAATCCAGGGGGGATTTCCGAATGAAAAAAAAGTGTGTACCGGCTCGCAGGGAAGGGTGATTTGGACCCTGAAGATTTTCATAGGGCCCCATACTCCCATTCCATATAACCAATATCAAGGCTATTTCTTCTTACAAAAGCAATTTTTATATTCAAATGTTTTCTGTAAACATTTCCATGAAGGAACATATTTGGAAGTGAGTACGTATTACGTTCTGTAATGTTCCCTTGAACTTTACACAAGATGTGATATTATATGTTAGTATAAGTGCCGGCTCGGAACACGGCTTCGCTTCTGAAGATCCGGCGGAAGGACATGAACGAGTTTATTTATCATTACTTTTTTATTGACGGATTTGGACTGGTGTAGATAAAGATAGGGTGCGTGTGACGCCCCCGCTGGCCGGCGGGGGGGTATCCGAGGGGATTTCCGCACGAAAAAAAAAAAAAAAAAAAAAAAAAAAGGGTGCGTGTGACGGAAAATGATATCTACGATATCTAGACTCAAAGTAAGCATAGCTCAACTAGTAATATGGATTCTATAATGTAGACTAGAATCACATTATTAAATGTATGTCCATTCAAAGGTTGCCTGTAAGAAATTTCTTTGTTAGTTGGTAATTATTTTGAATGTGTAATCCATGTATGCATGCTATGATTAGTGTACAACAAAGTTTATTTCTATTCTTTCTTTATTGTTTCTTTAGTTTATTTCTTTTTGACGGCCTCTGCAGCGCCGGCGTAGCGGTAGTGCATTGCTACGACAGGGGGTGTGGGTTGGATTCCCGCTCAGTGCAATTACTTGTATGTCAAGTATACAAGTAATTGCACTGAGCGGGAATCCAACCCACCAATATGTCTATTTGCATTGGTCTGGGTGTTTCTATGTATAATATGTATGCATTTAAAAAAAATTGTATGTAAGTATGTTTATCCGCATTCTAGAATCCATAACACAAGCTAGTGAAGCTATGCTTACTTTGGGTCTAGATAGCGCTGTGTAGAATGTCGTAGAATGTTTATTTATTTGTTTAGTCTATTGTGAACATACTTAGAAATAATTCAATTAAATTTTTAAGCATTTTGTATGCTTACTTTTTCTAAAGATTTAGATCGGAAAAAGAGAACATCTAGAACGGGACTTGAACCCAGGACCTGTCCCTTACAGTAGGAATGCTCTGACCAGCTGAGCTATCTAGACACGTCCCAGATATTAGAAATTCTCCGATTCCGCCTTAAGACGTATATAATAATATATCGGAGAATAATATGACAGTCAGATCGATAACATTTTCAGGAAAGGCCGGATACAAATAACCGGCGAGTATGAATGAGCATGAAGGGGATATCATGTATGGTTTAGATATAAGAATATCACTAATATAATCACAATCGCAACGTATGTTCGCGTAAACTTTCTGTTCTTCTGTACGGCGAGTCGGCCAACTGCCGTCCTCAAGCCCCGAACCTGACCCTACCAGGCGAGGCCGCGGTGGCGGCCAAAGTCCGCCGGTAACCCTGGGGTTATCCTTTCGAGGGTTTACCCGGGGTGCCCGGCAATGGACACTTGGGGAGGACTCCGTGTGGTTTTAGTCGGTCCGATTCCGACACGCCCACCGCATCGTCAGCACCAATAGGGTGAAGCCCGTGGGGGTTTCTACACGCCAAAAAAAAAGGCTGAATGGTGCCCATCAAGACTTGCTGATTGACGGACCAGTCTCTGGTGCAGGGTTTTCTCTCGAGGTGAGGAGTTCAAACGGCAGTCACCCAGGACAAAAGCTTTGATGATGATGATGTCTGTACGTTCGGCCGTTTAGAAGCTACGAGTGAACGTAGGGCCCCCCTTAACTAGCGAAGGGGGGGCTACCTGTCTCCCTGGTAAAAGGTAGGCCTGAGACGGTGGCGCGTCCAATCCGCGCGCGCCTTAACAACGAAGGGAGGCAAGACCCCTGCACTCCACGGTGAGGCTGCCTGTTCATGATAGGCAGCCACAGCCTGGTGGGGTTCCTGGGGAATTCCTTTCTTAGGGTATACCCGGAGTCCACCGTACAATAGGTACAGTGACGGAACACCGTGTGGCTTTAGTAGGTTCAATTCCAAGTCCCTGGTGAGGTGGTACCCGTGAGGATGCCCACACGTAAAAGAAAAGGGCCACTCATAAACCGTACAGGTCAAACACATAACCTTTTTTCTTGGTTCCCCCACCGTCAAGTTATAAGTAGCATTTCAAGTAGGAGCTAGGATCATAACAAGCACTGCGTCACGATAACACAATGTCATACTAATACTAAATAATAATTACCATAGGTCCGTCTCCTTGAACCGGCACAGAGCGTTGCCCTACGGCGTCTCCTGTCGATGAACGCATCAGCACACCATTTGCAATTCTATTCTGTAGTAGATCGAGATTTGTTGTCTCGGTTAGCTCTTTGTTATATTCATATTATCTACAGAACACTTTAGGTAAGAACATACGGTTTATTTTTTATGTTCGGGACGGGAATGAAATAATTTTTAACGGATTAAATACGTCATAGTCAAAGTCACGCCTGGGTCTCATTAAGATCTTCAGTTCTAACTTCACTTTCAAGCTGTAAGGCTTACTGGTTGACAGACGAATCTGTGACACCTGCTGAGTGACGAAAGAGGTGCTGGCGCAGGTTTCCCTCTCGGGGTTGAAAATCAGATGGCAGGCGCATCTGGAAATGTCAAGACAGACCAATTTGTGGAAACGAGGAGTAAAACAGCGGACTCTGACGTTCAAAATGCAAGGGTACCCTTTTGATTTATAACTTTTTTTGTTCTTATTGTTGAAGTCTTCATGCGTTAAAAACCATTAGGAGCCAGTTGAAAATCAACACTTGTCTTATACCCGGTAAAATACCTAACTGGTCTTCTTTTTAAGGAATCCGTATCTCAAAAGGAAAAAACGGAACCCTTATTGGATCACCTCGTTGTCCGTCTGCCTGTCTGTCAAGACCTTTTTCAGGAACTCATGTAGGTATCAAGTTGAAATTGATATTAATTACTCAGATCAGTAAACGGAAGGTAGGACGTCCCCCAGCAAGATGGATGGATGACCTGAGAAAGGCAGCTGGGATAGACTGTATGCGCAAGGCGGAGGATCGGGTACTATGGCGCACATTGGGAGATGCCTCCAGCAGATGATGATTGATGGCTCATATCTGCTTGGACAGATTTTTTATCGCACGTCACAGAACTAGAATTCTCCACCAACATACCTGATTTCATTTTCTTACAATCCCGGATTCTTTAAGCCGGACGTGAAAATGGACCACCATCATTTTGGGATCTACAGCAACTGGAATGGTGGCCTGGAATGGTATCTTCTGGACTTTATCCTAGCTTCTTAGCATCTAGCAGGGTCAAGTTAATTGTGTATAAACACAAAATATTTTTATACTGCAAATAAGGTGAGTAACCGGAACTGTGAAAAATACAATATTTTCTATTGAAACCTATATATGTAATTGTTTTATCCTTGATAGTATGTTGAACTCCTTGCCTTGGGCTTCACTTAATCTTTTCGTAGGTATTAGCAGAACATTGCCACGAAGGTATTTACTTTGTAACAATGTTTATTTTGGTGATATTTGGCGGTTCAGGTAGCATTATCTTAATGCGTTGGAGCTTGTAGTTTTTAATATGCTTTCATAAGCCTGAGCTTATGAAAGCATAATAAAAACTACTGACTTTTAACTGACTGTCTGACTAACTAAATAATTAGCTAACTTACTAATAAATGCGTTGGAGTTGGAGAATAATGCGTTGGAGCCTTGTAGTTATTAATACGCTTTCATAAGCTTCAACTTTAACTGACTGTTTGACTAATTAAATGATTAACTAACTTACAAATAAATGCGTTGGAGTTGGAGGATAATGCGTTGGAACTCGTAGTTTGTAATACGCTTTCATAAGCTTCACCTTGAACTGACTGACTGCCTAACTAAATAATTAGCTAACCTACTAATAAATGCGTAGGAGTTATAGAATAATGCGTTAGAGCTTGTAGTTTTTAATACGCCTAAATTTTGTTACGAGAACACCTATTTTGACATTAAGGATATCGAAACTATTACGAGAAATTGCCCTCTGGTTGCATTCAAAGTAAACTTTGTCGCACGGGGAGCTAGATCATTCCTCTCTTCTACTTTTTCTCTGGATTTGGCTTATTTGACTTTTACAGGAGCGACTGCTGTCTGATCTCCCAACCCTGAGTCGAAATCCTTCGACAAAGCCTCGTCCACCAATAAGCAGGTGTACCATTTGGAGGTGAGGTTGCCTTGGGCCCCGAAGATGTTAGTGGGGCTCCAAAAATACCCAAAGTCCCATACACAAGTCCTCTACCCATGGATGACAAGGCGCCTGAGGGATGACTTATGAAAAACTACTCGCTACGCTACGGCATGCTACGCTACGGTAACCCTGGGTTTATCCTTTCGAGGGCTTACCCGAGGTGCCCGGCAATGGACACTTGGGCAGAACACCGTGCGGTTTTAGTTGATGCACGACATAACCGCCTCCGCTGGCCGGCGGGGAGTATCCGAAGGGATTTCCGCACGTAAAAAAAAAACTACTCGCTTCATTACGTAGGACTTACAAGCACTGTTAACTAAATGTTGATATACCTCTGCCTATCCTCCTGAATAAATGTAATGTTACATGCAAAATTTAAAAGAGAATCATTCAAAAGGTTCACTAGACCAAAACAAAGACAGACAGACGGTAGGTATAGCCGTACATAACCTTGATGGTGTTGTCGAACTCTCGCCTTGGGCTGCGCCTGCGCCACTAAATTTGTTCAAGTCTCTACGTATTAGTTGCAGCTTGCTTTATTGCACACATGTATAAACATATATGTATATATTATAAGTACGTGTGTATATGTATTAAGTCTACAAGATGGCGTAATGCGTTTTCTTGACAAAAAATGCCTAATTTACTAGACAGTTAAGTTTGTTGTTGAACAACGTGAACTCCGTCCTCCATGAGCGCAGGCCTGGGGGTGGCAGGTGAGGCCACCTGTCACCCCAGCAGAAGCAGCCCGGTACGGTGGGGCGGCTAGCGCCCCTCCCCCAAACCGTGGTTCCCAAACCCGGGGGGCCATCTCGAAACCGAAGATGGCCCGGGGTCAGTCGGGGTACGAGGGATATGCTATATGGGCAACGTTACACCCCGGCGTCTTAAGATCCGAGACGGCGTGCGGTTTTAGTCAGTTCAAGCCCGACATAACCACCCCCAGCTGGCCGAGGGGGGTATTCGAGGAGATTTCCGCACGAAAGAAAAAGGGTGCTCTTATCCTGCCCTTAATTACTTCAAAGGTATATGAAAATATATAAAGGTTCTCCACCATGATATCGTTGATTTCTATAAACATAGCTGTAATAAAACGAATTAATTACGTTAAATTACGGAAAAATCGTAGAATAATGAAAAAGTAATTCGATCTCATTAAAATTAATATATTTTCCTGTAGATACATAATACCGACTCTCTCTAAAACATCAAAATATTTTCCTGTGGGTTATTTCATATCCCATATAAATCAATACATTTTATTCCTTAGAAATATTGTGCTAGTTGAAACTCCTTCTAATTAAAAGGACATTCCACCGTAACTAGAAATACTAACACACACACTTTCACACACAGTTGATTGCACACACACCTTCATAAACCATTTACCATTAGGTAGTATATACATTGTATGCACACAAAACAAATACAGAACAATATACTAGTGTGTATGATTTTCACACACACAATCACTCATACACACACACTCCCAAGTTGAATTCTAGCTTGATGTAGATCTCATAAAATCTATGAATCACGCTTTACTAACCTACGGCAACGTCCGGCCGTTGAAGCAACCTTGGCAGTCTAGAGGCCATTGACACTAATTCTAATACTAGTTTTAAATTCATTACAACAGTTAACGTAAAACGCTTTGCGGTAGGCAGACACAATTAGTTGGCATGGCTTGACTTTTGACGTGAGTTTTTAACTCTAACGGCCTTTATGGCGTGCGGTGTCACGAGACGTGGATTCGATTCCCGCTCAGTTTTTGAATCTGGATTTGGATACATGAATATTTCTATTTGCAACGATCTGGGTTTTTATTATGTATAATATGTCATGTATATACAAATAAATATATTTAAGTATGTTTATCCGCATTCTAGAACCCATAATACAAGTTAGTTAAGCTATGCCTACCTTGGTTCGAAATAGCGCTGTGTAGAATGTCCTTGAATATTTATTTATTTAATGAATACATGTTCAAGCACATTCTGAAAACAGTTTGGAATTGGAGCCAATATCTATCATTTACATTCTCTATCTGAATCAGAAAGGGGGGAGGGGGGTACTGCTTACCATCAGACGGTTTTAAATCATTTTGAAGTCACTTACATTGAAAAAGAATATGGTTTAGTCCTTCCTCTTTTTGATCTAAGAGTGGTTTTCTTATACAACATAGTGGCGGTAGATAAGCACACGGCCCGCCTGATGGAAAGCGGCTGCGGCCTATGAACGTGTGCAGGACCAGGGCGTAACACCCTTATTTAAAAACTCTATATTATAGTCGCATGGAATAACCACAGCTGGGAGATCATTCCACAGCCTGAGCGTGTGCAGAATGAAGTTTGGAATGAACTTTGTAGCCAAGGATCCACTCTTGTACTTCTCCTCCATTTTCTTACCATTTTTTTTACCTTGGATTTTATACGAACGAGTGCAGTCTGACCCCCCAACCCTGAGGAAAGTCTGCGTCAGAGCCTCGTTCATCAATCAGCAGGTTTATCAGCTTGAAGGTGGAGTTGCCTTGGGACCCAGAATATTGTGTAGTGCCTACTAGGTTATAAAACATAATAAAGATAAGACATACAAACTTTTATCATTCGGTATTTGATATCATCAGCTTTCAAAACAGTCTAAACATACACATGTACAAGTAATATGTATACACATGTGTACATGCTATGCTTATACATGTACATGTATACATTTCTAATGTATGAATCAGTGTATCGGGGACTCGCTTCAGCGTCCGTTAGTGGAGCTGACCTTGGCTAGACTATTGACTCGGTACGAATGAACTATCGGTTCAATTAGCTGAACTTGGCTTTATAACACAGATGTGTGGTACTAGAATGTGTGTTGTATTTGTAAATGTGTTGTTTTGTGTTTTTCACAACTGAATAGCACTGGTATAGTTTCATATTGGCGTTTTTTCAGGAGAAGGTTTGTGAGATTGCTGTGTGGTTCTCATAATAATATGCAAGGAGAAGTTTTGTATTTTTCACAACTGTATAGCAATGATCTTATATAAGCAATGATAGTTTCTAATATAATTAATATTTGAGATTTTTCAGGAGAAGTATTTTTGGGATTCCTGTATTTCTTCAGTCCTATTTTGAAACTGAAAACTATGAAGTTTTATACGTAATTGAAAACAAGTAGGTACAAAAAAAAGGTACAAAAGTTGTTTTTTGGAATTGAAAATTTAGAAAATTTATTTTGTGTATTTTTCACCGGAGTAAAAACTAGCCGATTCTCTAAGAAAGCTTTACCAAATGCTTTTTCTTGTATTTGATAATTTTATTTGTTTTTGGAATACAATACAACATTGGTAAGTGCCCGACCAGTGTGTAAGACTGAAATGTCTGCTTGTACCTTCAGTAATGTTAACCGTTATGTTACATAAGTGTGAAAACAAGTAATCTACGTAGTTATCGTTCCTTGTTCGTTGTTTACGAAGTGACGACTAATTTTACATAAATAATTGTTGGCTGGCCTTGGCGCGGCCGTTGCGCCAGCGCAGGTTTAGTGAATGTCTGTTTTCATATGTGAACTATACAAAGCGCGTAGAACAAAACGGTGGCGCTACTAAATCCAACATTCTATTCAATTACCGATTACCGATTAATTGAATTAGCATAAATTTGCAGGGTGACTGATTTTTTTAAATACTAGACGCCGGAGGTTTCCTAATGACCTCCATCCTCCATGAGCGCAGACCTGGGGGTGGCAGGTGAGGCCGCCTGTCACCCCAGCAGAAGCAGCCCCCCCCCCCCTTTCCGGGGCAAGATGGGGACAACGTGGTCGAAACCTAAGATGGCCCAGGTTCAGTCAGGCAGCAGGGGGGTATCCGAGGGGATTTCGACACGAAAAAAAAAGGTACTAGCTTGTGAAGCAAACTACGTAGCGTAGGGATGAAAGTATTGTCGTAAGGAAGGCATTAAGTATGGAAGTAGACGGTTACAAGGGGAGAGGAAGTCCCAAGAGGAAATGGAAGGATTGTGTGAAGGAAGTCCGGGAGGGAGTGAATGTTGAAATGACTGCAAGCAGAGGTGATTGGAAAAAGCACACGTGTTGCGTCGACTCCAAACAAGTAAGCGAGTGTGTACGGGAATCGCTTCCCATCAGGTGGGGTTGCTTGTCTGCCAACTAAGAGGTAAAAAAAAGGGATAATGGCAGGAGGATGATATTGACGAGCGTGACAAACCAGCACATCATCCTTGCTAGGTGGTACTATGATGGTACTAAATGTATTCTACAGCCATTATGGTTCAGTGTGACTGTCAATTTCTTTAACATAATAAATAACATAAAGTCTATATACTTAGCAGAAGAGTATAATTCTTCGGTTGATTAAAAGCAATAATCTCAGGAACATCCGTGATCATGGTACTTGTAACAGTGCCGAAATATCGGATTCTCGAAAAAGATACTAAACATGGTAAATATCCCGTTTATCATTCTAATTTTAATGTAAATGACCATGTCAATCTAAAATCATATATACTACTGGTTCCAACTGGAAAAAAAAAATTATGTTGGATAGCCCACTTATCGAGGAATGTTGTAAGTTATATATCATCAGGCTAATACCCAGGAGAGCGGAGCAGTAATCATGAAAGTCAACAATAAATTACAAATGTATGCATAAAATGGTTGCCACAGGGTCAGCGAAGTATGTCACGGGCGAAGCCGCAGGGCCCAGTTAGTGGTTTTAATAATATACTTTAGTTAATTACCCCTTACAGTGGCCCATCAGGATTAACTTTAATTTTCACTTTTCGGGGCGTGCGTATCGAAAATGGTTGTGAATTCGGAGAAAGCGTGATAATAAAAGTGATAGATAATTTTATGAGCTTTCATTTAGTCGTAGGATTTTTTTCTCTAGGATGTACCGTTTCTGAGGTATTAGCAAAAAAACCCAAATGTGTACCGTTGTACCCCCCTACTACAGCTCATCTCCGAGACGTCACGACTTTTAGTATGTTCACTTCCTATGCACCCTTAACAAGTTTCAGAAGAAATTGCTTACAATTCTGCCCCTACACTCTACACCCTCTTTTAGACCATTCGTTGACTGGATTAGATAGGATTTTGAAAATATCTGCTACATGACTCAACTATCTAACTTTAAAATCACACCAAACACAGCCACTGAATTGCTACAAAAGAGGGCCATCGTTAAACTCACGCGCAATACGTGTGCACCAAATCATACAATTGGTTTTAGAGCGGTTAGCTGACAATAGCTGGCCGGATAGGCGTAGGAGTGGCGCGAACGGTCCGCTGCTGTCCGCTCAGGGTCAAGGATAGGGCCAAGGTAAACTCATACGCAGCGGAAACTTGGCCACTGGGGTCATGGACTCGTGACACTATCCTTGGAACTTTTTTATCTATATAATTACAAGAATAAATAAGGTTGGGGTACAAATGAATGTGAATTGTAGTTTAGAAGTGGGAAAGAGTTCTAATTATGGTTCTATTGAGAACATTTTAGGCCTTTATATATATTTTTTTATACCACTCAGGTGGCAGATAAGCTCACGACCCACCTGATGGAAAGCGGTTACCGTGGCCTATGGAATAGGAGGTAAGCAGAGGTTTATATATTTTTCTGATTCCTTATATTTTTAATCCTACATAATACAGCATGTCCACAAAGCGTTATGCTCTTTATTCATCAAAATCTTAGCGTTGTGCCCGATGGCATCAGAGGCTTCCATCTTGGAGCCCAGGAGTCCGTTTGCTCCTTCTCCTATTTAGGCTTATACGGCTTTTACGAGAGCGACTGTCGTCTGCCCTCGCGAGAGCCAGCGCCAGACCTCGTTCATCAATCAACAGATGTAACGGTTTACAGGTGAGGTTAGCTTGGTGGCCTCTCTTTCACAAAATTTGACCAGAAATTCGTTCACAATGATAGCAATGATAATGGTGTGTCATCACGGTGCAAAATTCATGCATTTTCTGTTCACAAGTCTGCCCTTTTTCAACGAATTAGCTCTCTCAAACGCCGTATAATGCTCAGATAATATTTTTTTTATTTACTCACCTCGACTGAAATTCTGAGTGCACGACCTTGCATTGCGGTAATAGAATCTACTTCAGTTGAAGATGATGTTGAATGACCAGAGTAAGGTAAATCTTCCACAACATCTGCTCAATGTGCTGGTCCACTCATAGGAAGGTGTTTTGGATGAAGTATCTTCACCATAGTGTATTATTTACAGCACAAATTTGAGAAGGATGCAATGTTCGAAATATTCATTCGTTGCGATAATCACAAAACACACTTGAGATGAACTCACTAAATGGCGAATATTAAACAAACTAATTGACTATAAACAAATTAATTACTGGTGGTAGAATTTTGATGACACAAATTTGTCACAAAATTCGGCCGGGTAGGTGCCACCGTGCACGATTGCGAAAAGCCTCCATAGTAATCCAATTTCGGTTTGATTGCGTTCAGGGGTCAGCAAGTGCATAGCCGGGTAGGGGGATTGTGGTCGCAGCACTAGTGGGACCGGTGGGTGTCACGCGGTGCTGCGACGACAATCCTCTTCTGATGAGGCCGTCAAGCTGAGTGCCACCATTGTTAACATAGTACGTGTATGTAATGGTGACCCTCTTTCCTGAGACTTTACCTTCAGCTTACCATCAGGCGAGGTGAAGTCAAATTGACCCCGAAATATATAAAAAAAAATAAAAAAATTGGCCAGTAGTGCTCAAACACCGTTTGGACATAGAAGACAGTAGTGTTCACTAAGCGAAAAAAAGATCTTCTATAATCCCTTCAAGTGGAGGTTCTAAGTCATCAATTCCCGGTACTTTCTTGACAGTATGTATAATCTTTGTTACAGTGCAGTTTATATCTAGCAATGAAGTGGAAATCTAGTCAGGTTCGAACTGAAAAAAACCAAATGGGGTTTCGTCATGGGATTCAACTATGGGTGTACTATAGGAAGGAGATTCTCAAGAACCGACAGTCGGCAACTGTAAAGTGCGGGGGTAAACACTAGCTGTTTAGAGAGACGCTTGCGACAGATGTTATGCTGCCTTTTCGAGCCTTGCTAGGATTTGGGTAGTTAGCAAGCTGGAGGGCATCACACCATCCATTTTTGCAGTCCCCATTTTAGGATTCGTATGCTCGAATGTAGAAGTTCTTCAGTAGAAGTGGGACAGCTTCTTGCTACTTTATTTTTACTTATTCTGTGAGCTATCTTGGTAACTTTGTCGGATGACTTGAATACGAATTTTATCCTTCAAAGAAACTTCTAGCATTGCTCGCTCTATAGTCTATATTCCGCTGAGCGATTTTCAATTCCTGTACTAGCACGTTTCGATATTGTAAGCCATAACAGGTAGGACTTACTGGTCCTCGACCTTCGTTTACAGGCATTGCACTAAGGTCGAGAAGCAGATTCTATGTAAACAGTGAAATTCTGCACAACCCAGTTGGATGTTTCTAGTGATTTCTTGTTCCTTTAATTTGCTTCTGATTATCTTCGATTTCAAGTTCTGAGACAGCGAACATCATTATATATATTCTCGTGGGTTATTACTCTTGATTATGATATACAGCGATGTTCATCAATGAGAGTGAATTTGGGGTTCACCATCATCATAGCTTTCATCACCGTTGCCCTCAAAGCTTCCACTTTCTTCAGCTCACGATCCGTTTTCTTACTTCTTCCCCTCCACTTCGCACAGTCTTCGGCATACGTGATAGTAAGATCATGACAGAGAGAGTGTAAGATTATTCCCAATAGAAACAAATTAAGAAACAAAATCACGAATGCCATTATTTTCAATAATGTAGTCATTACGTTAATTTGTACAATTTGATGGCGTAGTAGTATTTATGCGATACACGATTAGAATGAAATAATGAAGAGTCATTGTTCTAAGTACCTTGGGGTTGACCTCTGAGTCTATGTGACCTTGAAGTCCATCAACGCAATGCACGTACGATAGACACGGATCGTTGGAACTGGCTTATGGTGCTCTAAATAAACTTTTTTTATAAACGAAACATACATTACATAATTAAGATAGTTGAATGCAGGTTTTTATTAAACGTCGTTAAGACTTCACTCTGCCTGATCGTAAGAAATTGAACAGACTGAAACCACAGTGCTTTCTCATGAGCCTTTCACCAGGGATCCTAGACTTAGACCATCAGATTTAACACAGATCTCGTCGTGAGATGGGTTGCAAGCGCCCTACGTTAAGAGAGGTGTGTATTAAAGTCACGCCCAGTAGGCCTCTTCTGCTAGGGCAACGGGTAATTTTAATCTTCACCCTCAGGTAGGTGTTTATGGAGGCTGAAGATCGTTTAACGGTCCCCGGCACCCGGTGCGTTCCAGAATCTTTTTTTTTTTATACCACTAAGGTGGCAGCCAAGCACACGGCCCACCTGATGGGAAGCGGTTACCGCGGCCTATGGACGTGTGCAACACCAGTGGCGTCACACTCGCGTTGCCAACCCTGTAAAGGAAAGGGGATGGGACAGGAGTTTGGGAGGGAATGGGAAAGAAGTTTGGGAGGGGATGGGAAAGGAGTTTGGGCTCCGGCACTCTCACTCACCAAACGGAACGCAACAGTTCAAATACTGTTACTTGGCGTCGATATTCTGTGAGAGGGTGGTGCTTCCCCGGTCGAGTCGGCCCATTCATGCAACGGCCAAAATGACTGTTGCTTGACTCTACCACTCTATCTTACTCTGATTAAAACCATAGTCTTAAGCGAGAGGCCTCTTGTACCACTAATGGTTCTATTAAATCATCAGTTTCGTAACCATCTCCACAGACCAAACCTTTTAAATTGGTTTGTTCAATAATTTTCGGTTGACCAGCGTATACGAGGTGCCGGTATGTTTCTGTACTTCTATAGTGCTGGCGTGTGGGTGTTATTTTCATTAAATAAATAAAATTGATGTGTGTTTTTGTAATATTAAAATAAGAGGTTATAAATAAATGCATATGAGTGTATAAAAAAAAGCAATTTTTAAACTTTTTGTCTGTATTTCTGTCTGTTTGAATTAGGTTGTCTCTGGAATGGCTAGGCCGATTTAGACAGAACTTCATTGGTAGGTAGGTAATATTATGAGGCGTAACATGGGCTACTTTTTTCTTAGAAAAAGAATTAGGGTTCCGCGCAAAAATGTTGAAAGTCTAAATCCACGCAGATGGAGTAGCGGGCACAGCCAGTATTGTAATAAAACAAAATGAACTACGGGACGGAACGCTAATAAAACCGGCCAAGTGCGAGTCGGACTCGCCCATGAAGGGTTCCGTAGCAGCAAGTAACTTAATGTAAAAGTTCTTGTAATTCGTTCAAGCCACGCCCCGCGCGAATTATAATTATTGATAACTTAGGCACCTATTACAGATTTATAATTAGAGAATAATGGTTCATGGTTTATGCATAAGGTTTATGTTTATGAATGTTTTTTTTTTAATTTTTATATTTGACTTGATTGAATGAAAGGTAAATTACCTATCCATAGATACAAGAGCTTGATGAAATTCTTTTTTTGTGTGAAAATCCTAGTGCGGTTCACATACTACATCTACTTACCAAGTTCCAACAGCATAGTTTCGGAAAAAAGTGTCTTTGACATTCGGACGGACAGACAGACAGACATGACGAATCTATAAAGGTTCCGCTTTTTGCCATTTGGCCACGGAACGATAAAAAGTAATAAATACTCAACGAATTTAGAACTCCATCCTATGACTGAAGTTGGTTAAAATTCAGGAAATGTCCTATTTCAAATCTAAATTCCACTGAAACACGTTAAGCCGTTGCAGCGTGAAGAAGTGCTAAATATACATAGTGAGTCACAAAATTTCGCACTTACAAGTTCTTCTTCTTTCGAGCATCAATTGTATCCAGGGTTTGCTCTACCACTCGTCTGTTCTACAATTTGGCTTAATTTGATTTTCATGGGAGCAAGTGCCGTCTGATTCACAATCCCGAGAGGAAAGCCTATGTCAATGCGTCCATCCATCCATCAGCAGGTGTAGACCACCAGCTCACAGATGAGGTTGACTTAGACACCGAAGATTTTCATCGGCCCCATACACTCACTCATGTCCTAGAGTAGTCTATTACTGTCATGCTTTATAATTTTTGCAGGAACAAAACGTTCATAAAATGTAGAGTTCAGAATTAGACGTGAAATAAAATCCCCACATGCCAGTGTTCGCTATTTCTAAGAATGTATGTGTCGTGACTAGTTCGGTGACGTCATCTGATAGAGTCGGTGACCGGAGAGTCAAGGTTGCGCCGCTGGCCGAATAGAGACGACGTTAGTGTAGGTCATACGCGCTAAGAATTCTTTGAGAGATTGATACTTAGATGTAGAATCGCTATGTAGAGTTGGAGAGTCGATGTTTAGATTCATTTTATTGTCGAGTCTGTTTTATTTATACACGTGTATGTAAAAATAGCAGGGTTACAAATGTAAGTTTTTATTTTCCTGACGTATTGGAATTGTGCCAAGTGGCCAGAGAAATTTCGGGTAATCCGAATCCATAATTGATGCTATTAGAAGGAAATACTGGAAATTCAAAATAAAATATTGTGTCTTATAGTGTCGATAACCCTCCTTTTTTGGCTTTGCCGCAGTTGGGTATAATAGAGATGAAAAGCAATATATTTCAAAAATACCGGCGTAGCCCGCCGTATATTAGTGGTTTTCGGTGCAATGTGTGCAATATCAAAAGTGACTCTACAAGAAGGGTGGAGTCTCTACAAAGAGCTTTAGTTACTTACCATCAGAAAATGACACAGTGTTGTTTACACTGTATTTTTCTATGGCCCACTCTATGGGTACTACCAAGGTCTTTGGGACTTGGGGTTTGGAGGTCGGATGGTAGTTGCTCCTGTAAAAGTCGTATGAGCTAAATAAGAAAGAGAAGAAGGAGTAAGAATACCCTGGCTCCGAGATGCAAGCCTCGGGTGCAATAATTAACAACGATAAGATGAAGATGATGATGATGACTTCAATCTCTATTAAAATGTAGTCTGAAAAGTAGAGCACTAAATTTTATTTGTAAAATTATAAATTTTCCAAACAGCAATCAAATTCGAGGTTATGAATAATACAGTCGATGACCTGTAGTCACTCCAAAACCAAACCAGTATCAAACAAATTGCTGCGAATTCGCAGTTGTGTGTCAGAATAGACGTAATGCGTTAGTCACGTGGTGGGTAGAGTCGCTGACCGAGCGAATACAAGGTTATGCCTAGTCTAATAGCTAGATATTGATGTAGGTCACGTCAAGTGCAAATAGTGTTTGAGCTAGTTTTACGACTCTACATTTTTATGACGGCAATTTTTTTTTGTAGAGTCAGATATATCCTGTTAGACACATGTTTATAAAATTAGGAGGTGGGTGGAGAAGTCTCTAGTACAGGCTTTCCTATAAAGATTGAAAGGTCAGACAGCAATTGCTCCCGTAAGAGGCAAGATAAGTCAATCCATAAGGAAAAGATGTATAGGAAAGCGTTCCCCGTGGTCCTAAATGCAAGCTTTAAATTATTATAATTATAATAATATTTGCTAGTGACGTTGCATTTTTTTTATAATAGTGTTCCGAGTAATAATTATGGATGGTAGAGTTTATGGGTGATATACTCATATTTATAAGATTTTCTATCAAGAATAAACCGGCTAGCGGTAGCATGCTAGTCATGTAGTTGGTAGAGTCAGTAACCGCACGAATATACAAGGTTATGCCTAGTCTAATAGCTAGACATTGGTGTAGGTCATTTCAAGAACTATACTGGCTGAGCTAACATTACGACTCTACATTTTTGTACGCTTGCATTTTTTGTAGCCATTTAAAATTCAAATTTTTGGCCAGCAATCAGCAATGTAAGCTTCCAATTTTTTTTTGCTATCAAAAAGTTGTTTATTCCTGGTTGCTTTTCAACAGACATAATTATTCTATTTCCTACTTTAATATTATAACTGTGAAAGTTTCTGAAGATGTTTGGGTGTTTGTGACTAACACAAGCAACAACGGCTGAACGAATCTGGCTGAAATTTGGCACAAGGAAAGATTATAGACTGAAATAATACGTACACTACTTGTATTCCTGGAAAAGGTACCCATGGGTAACGGGTTCAGGATTCCACGTGAGTGAAGCTTTAACTTGTTCTGTTAGTTTGTTAGTTAGCATAGGTCAAATCTTGGAAGCCCATATGTGTATACTTGCGTACCATGGTGACAATGCGATAATATGGTACTATGAAGCTGGTCTGATGAGGGAGTCGGAAGGTATCAATAGGAACTCCTGAACTAAACAAGATGAACCAATCGAGTTTGGGCTCATATGTTTTGTCTTGGCAAAAACTTTGATACTACATGATATCCAGCTTCTGAAGATGGAGACGGTAGGTGGTCTTAGGAACTTCTGAACTAAAGAATATAAATCCCTTATGTTTGGGCTCATTTAATTTGTCTTAGTATGCACTTACTGGAAAGTTTGTTTTTAGAGAACTGTTTTTATTTTCAAAAATTTTATAGTTTTTAGTTCGTGTTTCGGCGACAGTCGTGTTTTTTTAAATTATTTTTCACAAAATATGACACTGCAAATCCAACATGACAATATAATATTCAAAATGTAAAGATCCTCATTTAAAAAAAGCGCCAATCCTGAGGCATAATTCAGTAACGCTACGTTTTCCAAACGCATGATAAAAAAGGTCTGGTATTCTATATCATCTGTCAAAACCTTCAAATCACTATAGTTTGATTAGTTTTCAATTAAATAATGATATTTTAATTATATTAGTTTTCGTTTATTTTTAAATCACTCGTATTAAAAAATTGTTTTCCTGAATCGTGCCTCCGAGCGCATCGTAAGGTTGCACTATAACACACCCGTCTTCTAATTCTCTTTCTTTCTTTTGATTTAGCTTATCTTGACTTTTACGGAAGCGACTGCCATCTCACCCCCAACCCTGAGCCGGCGCTAGAGCCCTGTCCGTTAATCAACAGGTGCACCGGCTGGCAGGTGGGGTTGCCTTGGTTTTCAAAGATCTTAGTGAGGTCGTATACACCCAAATTATATTGAACCATAATAAACTTCACGCTTGTATCCCCGAAGGGGTAGGCAGAGGTGTATTACACACCCAATTTGAAATACTCGTAAATAAACATATATAATTCTTGGTTAGCCATATACAAATTTACTGTGTATATTATGACAATATTAACTATCTGTACCTTTTTTTTTTTTTTTTTTTTTTATCGTGCGGAAATCCCTTCGGATACCCCCCCGCCGGCCAGCGGGGGCGGTTATGTCGGGCTTGCACCGACTAAAACCGCACGCCGTCTCGGGTCTTCAGACGCCGGGGTGTAAGGTTACCCATAGAGCATATCCCTCGCACCCCGGCTGACCCTGGGCCATCTCACCACTAACAGCATCGCTCATCCTGTCTCCTCTGAAAGCAGAGGAGTACGGAGAGCGATGTGTTCCCGCCACGTTGGGTATTGGCCGATGATCAATGCCAACCCTATGAAGGTGTGAAGGGGAAGCCATTGACCGCCGCCCAGGGTGTACCGGCCGCTCCGATTCCGTTCCCCCCGGACTGCAGCGGGATCGGAATCGGAGCGACACTCGAGGAGGTTACCCAACACACACCCCAACTATCTGTACCTACAATAAAAACAAAATTATATGAACGAAAATATTTACATCCTAAAAAAAAAAAGTATGTATAAAGTAAAAAGTTTAGTTGTCAAAGAATTCCTCCCCATCGATGTCGACTGGTAACTTACGTAAGTAAACTAATTATATTAACACATCAGTTAAAAAACCGAAATATTTAAAACGACAGAGCCTATTTGGTATAACTCGAGAGTCAAAAATAAGATTATATTATATGAGAACAAAAACCTTATCCTTTGGGCCAAGTGTGCCAAAACAAAGGGCGTCTACGAGCTGCGCAGACGCAGGTGTGCATGTGTGCGTACACGGACATAGATCAATTGTCGTTAAAGATGCGACACTTTAGTTTTATCCTTTGAGCTTAACGATTCATTCATAGTTGTTAGAAGGAGGCAAAATAGCCTTGAATAATAAAACTGCGAAAAGAAGACGAACAAATAGTTGTCACAACTATTCATTTCTAAAGGGGTAAGCAGAAGTGTATTAAAATAGGTTAGCTGTTTACGAAACCACGATTAGACGAGCATGTACCACTACAAAAGTGAGGTGCGACCACTGTGGGGTGTGTGTTGGGTAACCTCCTCGAGTGTCGCTCCGATTCCGATCCCGCTGCAGTCCGGGGGCAGCGGAATCGGAGCGGCCGGTACACCCTGGGCGGCGGTCAATGGCTTACCCTTCACCCCTTCATAGGGTTGGCATTGATCGTCGGCCAATACCCAACGTGGCGGGAACACATCGCTCTCCGTACTCCTCTGCTTTCAGAGGAGACAGGATGAGCGATGCTGTTAGTGGTGAGATGGCCCAGGGTCAGCCGGGGTGCGAGGGATATGCTCTATGGGTAACCTTACACCCCGGCGTCTGAAGACCCGAGACGGCGTGCGGTTTTGGTCGGTGCAAGCCCGACATAACCGCCTCCGCTGGCCAGCGGGGGGGTATCCGAAGGGATTTCCGCACGATAAAAAAAAAAAAAAAAAAAGGTGCGACCACTGTGTGTGATAAGGTACAAGGTTTTTTTTTTTTTTTAAAGAATATTAGTAACCGAAATTACTAATATTCCCCCTAACCCCTCCAGCTAAGCTAAATTGCTTGTGTTAGGAGTGGGTTCACGTCGGTAGTGTAAGGGCCAGGATTCGAACCCGGGACCTCTCGATCGTAGGGTCGACTCCTAAACCACTAAGCTACCGTCGCTGGATCAAGCGAAGTACTACTAAGTCTTTCTGTTGTAATTCTTAGTTGTAGAACACAGCATAGAAAGTGCCCGGTTGAAGTCCCCCCCGTTTTATTATGTGAAACTGAAAAAAATTATAAAATACCTCTGTCTATACTTTTGAGGATATACAAGCGTGAGTATATACCATTCTTATAAGGTCGTAGAGAGTACATAAGTTATTCATTTTGGGCACTGCTTAAAAGTGAAACTCTTGAGTTAGTGTTTCCGTACAACAAGAATTTGGGCTACTTTAAGTCTTTAAGTTTCTTCTAAACAAGCGTCAATCGTCGACCACGTCATCAATTTATCAGCATATGTAGTTGGTATCAGCAGATACTGGTCAACCACGGGCCTGTCAGTAATCTAATATATAAAAACTAGTGGGGCGGAAATCACACAGTGATTGTCAAACTTCGGGCCAAACTTAGATATTTTTGTTGCAGTATTTTTATTCAAAATTACAGACTTTAGGCTTTATGCATATTTTCGACGCGTCTTTATATATTGAGCAATAAATATGAAGAAAATGAAATCAAATCAAACGTCTTCGACGTCAAAAACACAAAAAAAAAATTTTATATTTCAGTTTCTTTCAGAGTCTGGTTGTTTTATGTAAATATACAATATACGTATTATCATTGTCACTCAAATGTCAAAGTCAAATACGCGTTACTCTGATAACTCGAAAGAAACTCACTTGTAAAAGTTTTTTAGGGACAATTTGTATGGTAGGTACCCGAAACCTTGAACGTACAAACCCCAAAATCTAATTAGTTCTTCCCATTAACCTAACAAGATGATTGGCGAAAGATTTTTTTAAATCTGATAAGTGGTTCTTGAGTATTGCGTATTCAGACATCCAGACATCCAGATATCCAGACCAACAGACAGACCGACACAAAATTTTTTTTTGCTTAATTAGACTTAGAATCATGTGAAACGTCGAGAAAAGTGATAAACAGTGGGTGTAAGATTTTGTTTTTTTGCGTGATTTTAAGACTTCGGTGTCCACCGGTTGGTGGCCCGAAGTAAATCGTTGCTCGTTTATTCGTAACCGGCGTGCATGTATGAAAACAATTATAAAAGTGGAAGAAGCGATAGGCGTATGCCAAGATCCTAGCAAGTGGAAAGATATTGTCTCTGCCTACCCCAATGGGAAAGAGGTGTGACTATATGTTTGTATGTATGTTCGTTCGTTCGTATTTTATGTATTCACGTAATCGAGTGTTTAAGGCGTACAATGGTAGAGGCCTATGTCCACCAGTGGACTGTAATAGGCTAATTAATTCATTGATTGGAATTTTATGAAATTAGTCGCGGTTCTAGGCAAAAAACGCTGTTATGCTATTTCTTGGTCCTTCTTTAACGGGACCAATGTCACCCTTATTCCCACTACTGTAACACCTGTACACCACAATCAACGGTAGTGACCCACGAAAATACCAAGTACCTGTACCAGTACCCCTGCCCGGCTATGCACTCGCTGACCCCTGAACGCAATCAAACCTAAATTGGTAAATGTAAAAATGTAGTATTTTCAACCTGCTGAGGAAGAATTTTAACGGCCTCTGTGGCGTAGCGGTAGTGCATTCGACTGCTACGACTGAGGGCGCGGGTTCGATTCCCGCTCAGTGCAAATATTTGTATGCCTGAATATGTCTATTTGCATTGGTCTGGGTGTTTTTATGTATAATATGTATATATTTACACAAAAAAAAGTAAATAAATATGTTTATCCGCATTCTGGAACCCATAACACAAGCTAGTTAATCTATGTTTACTTTGGGTCTAGAAAGCGCTGTGTAGAATGTCGTAGAATATTTATTTTATTAAGTACGTAGTTAATAAAACAGCCATTTCATCTCTTTTTTAACACGGTGCCTAAAGGATAGGACGATATATATATATATTCATAGAAAAGTGCTTAGAATAATTTATGCCTTATCAATCATATCACCTCTATAGTTAGCTATAACATAAACATAACATAACTTCACGCTTGTATCCCCGAAGGGGTAGGCAGAGGTGTATTACACACCCACGATTCGCCAGTTATGTTAAGGTCCCAATGTAATAGGGGGCGAGCGAGCGATAATTAACATTTATTAATGCACGCATAACTACGAAAAGTCAGAGGTGTGTGCCCGGGGCAACTGGGGATGGAACTCGAGACCTCGTCTCAGCAGTCCGTTACGTACGCCACTAGGCTTTCGCGGCTCCTGCCACTAAGCACATAGTTAGCTATATATAGTTGTAATACGTATAATGGTACATAATACTGATAATTTAAATTATTAACTGATATAATTGATAGAATTATTCAAATAGGATATGATTTGATTTCATAAAATCGGTCACATGTGAATCGGGTCGTGAACTGAGGGTTCCTTACAAAACCGGATTGAGAGATGAACTTAATGTATCTGTAGTCTTTAATGAAGTGGATAATCCATAAACTGGGCTAGTCACATTTGCCGATGGATCGATGACACCAAGAGAGTCCTAGATGGAGACCTCGAATCAGTACCTAAATACCTAAATGGTGGGACGGGATATACCCCATCCAGATGAACTGATGACCTGAAAAAGGTAGCTCGGATATACTGGATGCCTTATAGATATTAGTTTCCTTGCAAGTAGGCAAATATACAGCGTAAATGGTCGTATGTTTTCATGGCATTGACATAGAAGTTAGTTTTTTTCACATCTTGAAGGTGTTGCAAACTTTGTAAATACACAGGCGTTTCCAAACCTGTATAAAGTGTCGTATCTGTTTCTAACTCTGAGGCCCTATAAACATTAGCCGATTCGTCCTTAGTCTAACAAGGGCATCAGGCCGGTAACCCTCGCTATCGATCTAACGCGGCGCGCGCGCAGGCTTGCTGTATCGACTGCATGACACAGGAAGAGATATATTTTTATTTACATATAATTGTTGGTCATTCTGTGGTTTTTTTTTTAAACAGATCTACATAAATTGCGTTTGAGTATTGGTTGAAAAAAAAGATACATTTTTAAGTCAGGCGGTTTTACTGAAGTGATTTATTTTATTTTTATTTATACACTCTAGCTAATGGCCGCCATTTTTATTTACTTCGCATTTTAGAATCTTGATAATAATTTACCAAAGATTTATCGTAATCAGATGATTAATATTCGCAGACACAAGAACAAACAACTATTTTTTGTGTATTTTTGGTGGTATTTAACCGCCATAGGTAAAACAAATTCTTCCTGAATGAATATTTACAACATAAAAGGCATCTACGGCACGAATTTCCAGTTTGTAGTAACAGTGGTTTAGGTTCTGCGTTAATGGATCAGTCTGGGCTATATAGGTTTCGAAATTTTCAAAACATTTTCTCTTGTAGTAACTAAATGGGTATCTCTATGCGTAGGTATCGTACAAGGGAACTAAGGGATAGGGCTGTTTTACAACCGACAGTAAACACACAGTCCATGAACAAAATTGCACTACTTTTTTGTTTTTTATTTAATACAGATGGTATATTATAAAGTATTTACTTAAAGAAAAATGTCACATAAACTCATTCGAGTTTTACTGTGCATTTAAGCCGTTAAAGGGTGAATAAAAAACACAAGCCATCAAAAATTAACTGGAATAGGAGGTGGACTACAAAAAATGAGCAAGCGCTCATCGGTGGCCGCACTGATCCTACGCGCTTCGGTGATATGCATGATATACGGGCTGCTCCAAGGAGAGTAAATGATAATTGTACCATTTTTTTTAATATTTAGGACACGTCAATTTGACTTCACCTCGCCTGATGGTAAGCTGAAGGTAAAGTCTCCGGAAAGAGGGTCACCATTACATACACGTACCATGTTAACAATGGTGGCACTCAGCTTGACGGCCTCATCAGAAGAGGATTGTCGTCGCAGCACCGCGTGACACCCACCGGTCCCACTAGCGCTGCAACCACAATCCCCCTGCCCGGCTATGCACTTGCTTACCCCTGAATGCAATCAAACCAAAATTGGATTACTATGGGGGGTTTTTCGCAATCGTGCACGGTGGTACCCACCCGGCCGAATTTTGTGACAAATTTGTGTCATCCAATTTCTACCACCAGTAATTTTACTAAAATTGAAATGTTAATACAAAGAATTAGATAGAAATCTAGCTCTTCAGGAACGTATAAGATTTCAGAGAATGATAAGAATTCAGAGTTAAAGTTATAATGGTTTGTACTAACAATTGAAGCGCCATGAACAATAAACAAAGAATACGACAAAATAACTTAAGTCGGAAATATTTACATACATACATACATACATATACTCACGCCTTTTTCCCTCCGGGGTAGGTAGAGACAACAGCCCGCCATCTGCTTCTGTCCTTACGTACTTCACGAGTTTCCTTCACTGTCATTAAACCTTTCATGCTAGCCCGCCGGTTTCGAGAGCTTTTGACCTGCCTTTTTTTCAGTAACTCATTAATATGATCAGTGTATGTTCTGCGAGGTCGACCCCGGTCTGCCTGCCTAATATTTATGCAACAAAAAGCACTTGTTATCTACATATAGCCACAACATATGTTATCCGAGATAGGTTGCAGGTGCCTGATAACCTGCAACTAGAAAAATTGCCCGGTAAACAGCAATAGGCTTAGTTCCTATTACTATACATGGGGCCAAATACACAAATTGGTGAAATGTGGGTGTTAATACAATTCTGCCTAACCCTTAGACAGTCTAAAGCTTCTACTTTGAAGCTCTGGGTGCGCTCGCCTACTCCTTATCTTAATTTGACTTGTCTAGGTTTTTACGAGAGCAACTGCCGTCTGATCTCCCAATCCAGAAAGGAACGCCTGCACCAGACCCTCGTTCATCAGTCAATAGGTATACCGGTTTGCAGGTCTTGTTGACTTGGGTTACGAAGATATTTGTGGACCTCTACACATGCAGATAATTATTTGCACTGCACAGTAATCGAACCTGCAAACTCCAACGTAGAGGTCGAATGCTCTACCCCCACGGTCTATAAAACTGTAGAACCTACATCACTATTAATAACTTAGAGCTACTCTATATATAGAGGTGTCTCTATCCTAGCCAGTGAATAGTTTCAAAGGACTTATTTTTTTATTTTTAAAACACCTGTGTTAGCGAAACGACCTTTCGTCCTTTCTTGCTCGAATGCTTTTTATACACTATGGTTTTGGCTACTATAAATAGAAAATTTAGTTTTGATGGGTATATTTTTGTGAAGTTAAGGTGGTTTGTCTCAGGAGTGTATTTCGATAGGTGATTTCTTCTAATATTATGAAGTTTGTGAAGATGTCTGGATATTTGTTCTATGTTTGAGTACGTGTACTTAATCACACTAAAACAGCTGAACGGATCTGGGTGAAATTAGGTACAGGGATAGATTGGGGTGCTTGGTTGGGGACCTCCACGCGGTGCACCCTGGGCAACGGAGACGGCAGCGCCTCTCTCCTAGGGTGGGAGAGACGCTGCCGCCTACGGCCAACTCCGACCGAGGCGAGGACGGCCCTGTTGAGGGCTGTTCGGAAGCTTTCCACGTGTCCCTCTGACTAGCAGATGGCACAGTGGAGAGCAAGTAAGGGGGCCATCTCGAAACCGGAGATGGCCCAGGGTCAGTCGGGGTGCGAGGGATATGCTCCATGGGTAACCTTACACCCCGGCGTCTTAAGACCCGAGAGGGCGTGCGGTTTTAGTCGGTTCAAGCCCGACATAACCGCCCCCGCTGGAGACCCCCCGCTCTCCAGCGGGGGCGGTATCCGAAGGGATTTCCGCACGAAAAAAAAAAAAAAAAAGGTACAGGGATAGATTCTTGTCCGGGGTAACAGGTAACGGGTAGGTTCCCATGGGTTGTGGCAACGACTGGAGTTGCGAACAACAGTTAGTAGGAAATTTATTGGAGGTTGTTAATAATATTTCGACTGGAGTTATAGAATTATATAAAAGGGCAGTATGATCTCATTAAAGAGATCTCATGCAAGAGGTTTCGAAGGCGTACCCGGGGTGCCTGGCAATGGACGCTTGGGGAGGACACTGTGTGGTTTTAGTCGGTTCGATTCCGATATACCCACCGTGAAAACCCGGGTGAAACCGTGGGGGTATCCACGCGTAAAAAAGGGGTTTCCAGTTTCGATTCTTGAGTCAGTTAAGTTTTTCTTCTAGAAAATTCTTAGTGGAATTAAGATATATGGTGAAAATACAACGTTACGTTTCATCGAGAGGTGTTGGTACTCCTCTATCTATCCCAACGAGATTATAAAAGCATGAAGATAAAACAATTGTTATCAAATAATATTTTCAGATACTAGAGTACTAATTACGAACCATTACGGGTTCTAGAATGCGGATAAACTATATTACTTATACCTAGACTAATATAAGTAGACATATTCACAAATGAAAATTTTTGTACTAAGCGAGAATCAAACTCGAGATGAAGCAATTGAACGTTTGAACGCTGCAGAAACAGTAGGCCCACCATGAAATGTACCTTCATTCGCAATTATGGGCCCGCACAAAAACACGAATGAAAAGTGTCATTTAGGTACCATGAAGGTGGGGTGTGTGTTGGGTAACCTCCTCGAGTGTCGCTCCGATTCCGATCCCGCTGCAGTCCGGGGGGAACGGAATCGGAGCGGCCGGTACACCCTGGGCGGCGGTCAATGGCTTCCCCTTCACCCCTTCATAGGGTTGGCATTGATCGTCGGCCAATACCCAACGTGGCGGGAACACATCGCTCTCCGTACTCCTCTGCTTTCAGAGGAGACAGGATGAGCGATGTTGTTAGTGGTGAGATGGCCCAGGGTCAGGCGGGGTGCGAGGGATATGCTCTATGGGAACCTTACACCCCGGCGTCTGAAGACCCGAGACGGCGTGCGGTTTTAGTCGGTGCAAGCCCGACATAACCGCCCCCGCTGGCCGGCGGGGGGGTATCCGAAGGGATTTCCGCACGATAAAAAAAAAAAAAAAAAAGGTACTTTACCATAATGATCATAAAGTATATTCAGGACTGAATCAAACATATCAACGAGGTTCTCGTTTACAATATATTTCTATTAAAAATTGAACTATTATAAACCAACATATTAAAAAATACATTTCTTTGTATTCGATTATGATTTCGAACTTTTGAAATAAGTCGTATAGTATCATGTTTTAATTTTGATTTTTTTTAGCGCGCTGTCAACGGTACAAATTTTGCTGTTTCAGGTCCTTTAGGCCGAATGAACTGTAATGTGCCGTCTTCGGGCCCGATTGCGGGATAAGTACGTTTCATGGTGCCGATTGCCCGAAATTTCAGTCCGCAATTGGGGATGTACGTTTCATGGAAGGCCTGAAGGTCATAAGAGAAGATAGAGCATGACAGCAGATAGTTGTGGCTTTTACTTATGATTTTTTTTCTTTAAAAAAAAAAAGAAGACTATTAGTAACCGAAATTACTAATATTCCCCTAACCCCTCCAGCTAAGCTAAATTGCTTGTGTTAGGAGTGGGTTCACGTCGGTAGTGCAATGGCCAGGATTCGAACCCGGGACCACTAAGCTACCGACGCTTCTACTACACAATACACGTGTATACTCTAATACACGTGTACAACTCTAAATGGTATTTGAACTCGTAACCTTCTCGGTGGCAAGTTCAACCGCCGCCTCTATTACGGTAATAAAAGCTAAGTTAAATTAGAGGTTGAATTCTGCTTACCACTATTCAACAACGGCATGAACATCCTACTAATATTGTGAATATTTGTGAGGATGGATGAATGTTTGTAACCCTTACATGCAAAAACTGCTGAACGGATTTGTATGAAATTTGACATAGAGATAGATTATAGTATGGGATAATGAATAGGCTACTTGTTATTCTGTTAGCCGGGAACCGGATCAGTACGTATTTCAAATTATATAATCCTTTTTACATTAGAACACTGTGAGTTCTAAGAAAATATCAAATTGGTAAGCAGTATTATTTGCTATTTTTAGATGACCGTGATGTCTAGATGTTTAATCGACTATATTTTTTTAGTCTAATTTAGTGCTTGTCTGGATTTAGACGCGATAGTGTTGGTTACGCTATGATTTTAGTAGATATTTGTTTTAAATGTGCTACGATGGATTTGTGTTTATTTGCAGTATGGAGGATAAGATTTGTGAACGTTTTCAAATTTGAAATTAAAAATAGATTTCAAATTGTGAAGATATAATTGAAGTTATCGCTTAAATACTTTTTTATTGGGTAAGTCTGTTTTTAATATAATAGTGACTATTCAAGGCTGGTTATAAAAACATTCAATAAAGCAGAAAAAAATAAGAACAATCGTTCGCAATTTAAAATTCGTTCGCGCCGAAACTCGGGCGCCGTTCGTTTACCGAAGCTGTGAGCTCAGACTCGACAGCCTCTGCTACCGAAGTGTATACGAACAGATCCTTTTAGCAAAATTAGTCAGAGTTCCCGAAAAACACGGCCAACGACCCCTCCGGGCAACACCTAAGTATTTTAGTGTCTAAAAAAATTGCCGTGTTTACATAACACTCTGAATTTTTTAAATAAACTCCACACTGAAGGGCTCTGAACGCGCACAGACAAAAATTTCGTGTGTTGCGCTTGTGCGTGTGCCTCACACATGGACACCATATAAAAATGCTCAATCGGTACATGTCGCACCACTACAATGAAGGGACGACGTAAGTCGCATACAAGTGCATAATTCGGCCGAGATGCAAAAAAAAATATTTGGCAATGCGGCCCCTACGCGCCCGCCAGTCGCCCGCCCGCCAGGGTTAGGTTAGGTTAGATTTTTTGGCTCAAAACGCTCGTTGGTAATTTTTGAAAAGAATTTTTGTGTCTACATCACTAGGAAAAGGCGTGCTTCCTGCAACTTATAGCGTGCCAGTACGTCGCGATTTTTTGAATAAAGTACTCGGAGCGCGTCAATCCGCTCCACTTGGAACTTTGTTTGAATTTCATAGTTAGTTTTTAGTAGATAAATAGATGTATTCTATTTCACAATACGAGCGTTTAGATCTAAAATACTGGGGTGGACGGCCGTAGTTCTAATTCGAACTTATTTTCCAGAAGTCAAAGAGGATGGCTAAATATTTTTTTTAATAAATACCAAGATTTTTCATCGATTACAAAGACTGTAGTGCCTAGTGTCGTGTTGTGTTATTTTTCTATAATTTATAATTTTATTATTTTCAATTTTAATTGGACTTTTTTGTGTTTCGACTTTTTATTTATTGGGTAAGTAGTTTTTTGTTTTACCATGATTTAATTTTTGTAAGTTCTTATTAGAACTTATTTTTATTTCCCTTGTTAATATTACGCCTTTACAATCGAACTTCCACAGCAGTTTTCCATTTTTAATGCAAATATTTTATGTTTTATAAATAAAAACACAAAGGAACGATCCATAGTATTGTTGTGTTCACCACGTATCACTAAACTTCTCGTTCAAACTTACAAAAACACTTATGAACTGGTCCAAACATATATTTTTCTAATAAATCGGGATAAGTCCCTAGACAAAGTCACAAGGACACGTCGTGTGTGACGTCAGCAGTACTAGGCACTGGCGAGAAAGTCGGCCATCTTGATTATGTGTTCTTTTTTTAAAGCCTACAAAGTGCGCGGGCGCGGGCCCGCCGTATTGCTTTATATTTGAATTTGCAGTGAAAATGTAATTTAATTACGTACTCAATAATATTACATGCATCACATATTACATATTTCTCTACAAAAGAAAAAATAATATTAATTAATATTTCACATTATTAATTGAAAGATAGCGATTTTAAAATTATTAATTTAATTATTCAGCAAATTCAAAATAAATTTATTTTAATGGATTATATCTCGATTGATTATGTATTATTATTATCAATACTTTTAAATAGTTTTTCATTTGCCATAGTATGTTAAAAATAGTTCTTTTTCTCAATGTTTAGGTAATATTTGCATAAACTTTTGAAAATATTCAGCTAATTAATTAGGTTCTCTATAGATTTTATTAGAATAAAAAGTTTATTCTAGTTATAATTTAATGTCTAAGTAACATAATGAGTAATAGTAAAGACAAATTTAATATAAAATAATTACGCTATGCCTTAATGTTATGGAGCCTCCGTGGCGTGGCGGTATTGAAAGCGGCCGCTACGCAGGAGGCGCGGGTTCGATCCCCGCTCAGTGCAAATATTTGTATGCATGAATATGAGTATTTGCATTGGTCTGGTCGTGCCTCGGAGAGCACGTTAAGATGTCGGTCCCGGTTGCCATACGAATATGTATGACAGTCGTTATAGGGGAAATGGGTGAAATGGCCCCACATAGAAGGGCTGATCACCCGTCAAGTCAAACGGCGTCCCCACTGGCAACATAATGTTATGGACATCTTACAGTTCATTTCTAAATATTGAATATTTCAGTTATGACGTAAAATGTTAAAATGTGTGTCTTTATTTAAAATGCTGTATTTTACCATTCAAAAGAAATAAATTGCATTACTAATAAAAGAATATAGATTGTAAGCAAATTGTACAATCGATAAAACTATTGCTCATAAAGCTTGTATTTCTCGTCCTCCCTAACGCAAACAAGTTATACAGCATTACTGCGTTCTCCCTTATAAAATAAAAATATGAAGTATTGATTATGTAATGTCTGTACAATCCTTTATGTATCTTTAACATTTTTAATTTTGAATATTAAAAATTTGGTCAATTTCATTACTTTCATTAATTAAATAAAAATAAAAATAAAAACCTGGTCATATTTTCGAAATTTAAATTAGAAACAAGACTTCCAATTTCGAATTTGAAAAAAGAAATGTTTAAGTGCATTAAATGTTCTAAATTTGAATAATGTTTATAGTACTAGTAAACATAATTCAAACAAGTGACATTTTCCCAGTTCTAAATTTAAATTTGGTGATGTAGACTCAAAATGAAAAAGTACAATCAACATGATTATCAGCAAAAATGAAAAATTTCCAACAATTGCGCATGAATTTTTTAAACTGCATAAAAATTCATCTATTTTTTTCTTGCACTCACTACACTATACACTAGTACTATAGTTTGAGTACTTAAATGTCAATCTACTATTATTGATCTTTCGAAATACTATTTTTTTATTCCGTACATCCAGTCTTGTAATACCTTTTCTCATGCAAAAGTCTCCACGAATACCCTTCCCTCCCCACTGTCAGCCAGTGGGAGTTCAATGGTACCTGTAGGAGTATGACCCATTTCTTACGGCTTGTGGGTATACCCAAGATAATATCAATCGCATTCGTGTGCTTTTCTTATTTGTCATTTTTACTTCTCCCTTTTACTGCCTGTATTCCCTTGCCATCTATATGTTGCGATTCTTGTTCTATCTGTAAGCGTTCATAGGCCGCTATAACCACATACCATTTGGTGGACTTGTTAACGACCTTAGTACTACAAAAAAAAACAGCTTCAGTATCACAGTTACTTATTATCAGTCATCATACTATTATTCTTGTTCTATTTAACTTTCAAGCAGCAGTAGCTTATTGGTTAAGGAGTAGGCCTTACGATCGAGAGGTCCCAAGTTCGAATACTGACCATTACACTACTGACGTGAACTCACTCCTAACACAAGCAATTTAGTTTAGCTGGAGGGGTTAGACGGAATATTGGTAACTTCTGTTATTAAAATTCTTTAAAAAAACCCTCTTAAAGTTTATCTAGAATTTTTAGTTGTAATAGGGTAGTTGACTGTCGAGTCAAGTTGTACGGAAAATTTCAGAATAAGTTAGTTATCTCCGTTTATACTGTGCCATTATGGCGGAAATTGCCTCTGTTATCCGCCCCCCCCCCCTCAACGGCCAGCAAGGATGGTTGTCGGACTCGAACCAACTAAAACCCCATGCTGTCTCGGGTCTTTAATGTCAGGGTGCAAGAAGACATCAACGAAATAAATTCAGCTGATAAGGTATCCAACATAACTTGATCCTAAGGCGGTAAAGTAAATTAACTTTTAGTTGTTTGGTGGGTAATTATAATATATATCACGGATCACATGTATAGTATAATGTATATATATATATTAATCGCTGGATGCGGCAAGCTGAAGACAGGGCGCTATGGCGCTCAGGGGAGACCCTATGTCCAGCAGTGAACTAGCATAGGTTGATGATGAACCACAGTAATTATATTAATATATATATTTAGTATATATTATATACTAAATATATACTATATATATTTATTATATATACTGCATTATATACTATATATATTTAGTATATATTAATCGCTGAGATGATAATGACATTTAGGACAGTTATCTGCTATATCTTTTTCTAGAAACAGTTGAGCTGAGTAATAGGTTGACGATCTGACGTCTCGACTTCTTCTTTCACTCCCTCAAATCCTATCCTACTTAATATTATAAATGTAAACGTTTGTGAAGTTGCTTGGATGTTTATTACTCAATCACGCTCAAACAGCTGAACAATATGGCTTATCTTTTTTAAATTATCCATAAACTCTCAATGTTTCAGAGATTTACGTAAAAAAAAAAAATGTGACTTTTGAACTTAAATATCTTTATTGTTACTCATTATGCAAATACAAGCGTACCACTATTTTTGGACTAAATTGACTGGACTATAAATTAAAGCAAAAAATATTTATATTTTTGCATATTAGTCAAGTTATTTTTAAGTCCGTTTATTTTTTCACAAAACGTGAATTATGTTGGAATTTTAAGTGCTAATGACTTAAATAAATACATATTCTATGATATACATAGAGCTCTTTCTAGACCCAAAGTAAGCATAGTTTAACTAGCTTGTGTTATGGGTTTACAGAATGCGGATAAACATACTTATATACTTTTTTTTTGACCAATGCAAATAGACATATTCATACATACAAATATTTGCACTGAACGGGAATCGAACTCGCGCCCCTTGTCGTAGCTGTCGAATGCACTACCGCTACGCTACAGAGGCCGTCAAAAAAACACTTAAACAATTATGTAGAAAAGGTAGTTTTTGAATAATGGTTGTTATCATACCTCTGCCTACTCCTTAAGGGATTTACATATATCAACCCAAGTAAACATGACATAGCTTAACATATATTCTAAATACAATATGGATGGATGCGACGACCGGCTCTGTGTCAATTAACTATAGTTTTTCAAACGACATTCGCCATGTTGGTTTGCCTAAAACTATTCTATTATGTTTCGAATTTGTGTGTGTGACTATTTTAGTGAGTGTGTGCGTAATTGTGTGTGCGTATGTGTGCTTAGATTCATATCGTTATTGTATGATTGTGATTTAAAAATATAAACACATAATAACCATTTATTTGTGTTGAAATTTTTATTTATTCTTAGTTTCGTCTATTACTAACGTAGCAAACAAACTTTAGTATGTGATCCGTTTAGTGGTAAGCGGTTACCGTGGTTATTCTCATTCCACATTACCATTAACTAAACGGAAGTTCAATTAAATTTTTAAGCATTTTGTATACTTCCTTTTTCCTAGATTTAAATCGGAAAGATGGCTCCAGCGCGTCGCCTTAAGACGTATATAATATATCGGAGAATTTCGAATATCTGGGACGTGTCTAGGTGGCTCAGTTGGTCAGAGCGTTCCCACTGTAGGGGACTGGTCACGGGTTCAAGTTCAAAGACAAAGTCAAAAACCATTTATTCTGTATAGACCATTAATACGGAACTTACAAAACGTTATTAATTATTTTTTTTATCTAATGTTTGGCAAATGGACCACCGGTTCGAAACGCGGCCCTGTCCTGAGAAGACTCCGGCAAGAAACTCAGCGAGCTGTTTTTTTTTTGGTCTATTTACAAACATATTTACTTAACCTAAGTACAATATTTCATTTGAGTAGCATAGAGAGAGAGAGCAAACAGTTCATATCCAAGCTTGTTTGTCGTCTAAATAGTCTTGAATTTTATAGTAGCCTTTTCGGCAGAGTTTACTTTTAATTTGGCTTTTAATTTTATGAAGAGGTAGATTCTTCAGTTCCATCCTAGATGTTCTCTTTTTCCGACCTAAATCTATAGGTAAAAGGAAGTTTATTGGTAAAAGAAAGATTAAAGTTTTTTTTTCTTAATACAAGTACATACCAGTATTACGTAACACATGGGTAGCGTTTCTCTAGTATTATAAACAGAATAGAGGAGTGTAAAAGAAAAAGCTCTAGAAGTCATAGTGACATCTGAGCTACCAGGACCTACCCTGGGTAGCTGAAATTTTCTTCTACATCTGAATATATCTTATAGCAACATTGGAGTTATCTAATGAAACAAATACGAACTATGGGACTTACTAACAGATTTATATATTGCTAGCATTTCCACGTGGTATCCCCCGCGTAAGTCTTGATCCCGTGGGAATATAGAAATAAAAAGTGGCCTTTGTTACTCAGGGATAATGTAACATGCTAATGGCGAGTTTTTAAAATCGGTTCAGTAGTTTCAGAGTTTATTGATTACTAACAAACAAATTGGCATGCTTCAAAATTACATTTGACGACCTCTAAGGCGTAGCGGTAGTGCATTCGACTGCTACGACTGGAGGCGCGGGTTCGATTCCCGCTCAGTGCAAATATTTGTATGCATGAAATATGTCTATTTGCATTGGTCTGGGTGTTTCTATGTATAATATGTATGTATTTACTAAAAAAAATTTACATATGTATGTTTATCCGCATTCCGGAACCCATAACACAAGGTAGTTAAACTTTGCTTACTTTGGGTCTAGAAAGCCCTGTGTAGAATGTCGTACAATATTTATTTATTTATATTCAATGTAAAAACCAGTAATCCTGTCTGTCCAGTTTGCTGTAAGCACGTTGTCAAGAAATCCATTCAATAAACCCTTAAGGAACCCCTGCACTGTGCACAGACACACTTGACACAGTCACTAAGTATCTATAAATGCATAAAACCAAGGACATGCTACCTAACATACTCTATAAATATCTAAAGCTGGCTATTCATTGCCGATTAGTCGCAGTACTGCTTTTATTAATGCAGTCGTTCATATAAAACTATTTTAATGTTTATGAATGGGTATTCTTAAAGGTTGTGAAATGTTTTTTTATTGCTTTAAATAGAAATGGGCGATTAATTGATTCATTTGTTTTTTGTAAGGTTTAAGGTTTGTGTCTTTTGAATGTTCGTTCGTATTGGAGTATGTATTAGAATGTAACTTATGTGTTTTCAATCACCATACCATTGTTTCGGTCTTTTGAGTTATTACTAAATACAGTTCTAGTATTATCTTCACGCAACGTAAACTAAGCATAACTTAGTAGTTAGAAGTAAGTTAAAATACATATATTAAACACCCAGAGCAATGCAAATAGACATTCTCATGCAACCAAATGTTAACACAAAGTGAGAATCGAACCCGTGACCTCTGATTTAGCAGTCGAACCGTTTACAGCTATACAGGTCGGCGATCTATAATTTCTAAAGATATAATTTCTTACATTACACAGGAAACAAAAAAAGGTAGAAACAATTAATCACAAAGCGATAAAGACTTTAAAAATCGTTGCAATAAGTCTATCATTCATGCGATTAATCTTCCATGAATGCCTTTTGACGCAAGAGAAAATAAACTAACAGGTAATATAGGAAACAAAAGCCGCTCTTGCAAGAAACCAAGTTCACTTGTTGAATAGCCAATTTGCTTTGACCTCTGTCACTACACAAGGAACCTTGGAACGCGATTCAAGTAATACTGGATATGTGTAAAAATTGCAACCTCGGTTTTCCATCTATGACACCGTGTACAACATCCAATTTAGTTTGACCTTTACTGCCATAAAAGATTCAATAAAATATGAGTCAAGATGTTTTGGTACATGTACGATCGCAAGTACTTTATTTCGATAAAAATTCCGTGTTTATTCCCGCCACCAGTTTATGACTAGCTTTGGATTTCATAGAAAAGGTATTGCACGGTGTCTCTAGCTATGCTAGTATATCTGTTTTGGACAGTGTAAAATGTGATCGAGCGGCCATTTTCTATAAAACTTTTCTATATCCCTTCTATTGTGTATCTATAAATATTGGTTTATAAGTCTCTCACAGTATCAACTTATCAAGTTTATTTTGGTGTTTAGCATCTTTTAAACAGTGATAGAATTTTGTTTTAATATAGTTAGTTAGGCGCGAACTTGTTGAACTCGCATTTTGATTTTTGATTTTTGATTCAGACAGTTCTAAATTTAAAAATCTAATAAATTAACATAGACTACCGGAATGTCGCCATACCGAGAAGTTTATAAAAAAAATAAGCGCCTTGCGCAATAAATGGCACATAGCAAGTGAAGTTTTTTTTAAGTTTGATTAAAGAATATCTTTTTAATTTTCATATATTTTCATCAAAATGAACAGTATGTATAGTAGTAGTACCTACTAACTTTCTTTACAGCCATGGGTAGGTTATACACTTTATCGGTAGTACCTTTTTTTTCGTGCGTAAATCGGATACCCTCCCCGCCGGCCAGCAGGGGTGGTTCTGTCGGACCCGGACCGACTAAAACCGCACGACGTCTTGAGTTTCATATGAAGCAATTCTCTCGCACCCCGGCTGACCCTGGGCAATCTACGGCTTTGAGATGCCCCCCTCGGGTGTGAGAACCACGGTCTTCCCATCTTGCCCCGGAAAAGGGAGCGTTAGTCTCACTGCCGCCCCGGCTTGTCTATAGTACCTTTTTTTTTTTTTTTTTTTTTTTATCGTGCGGAAATCCCTTCGGATACCCCCCCGCCGGCCAGCGGGGGTGGTTATGTCGGGCTTGCACCGACTAAAACCGCACGCCGTCTCGGGTCTTCAGACGCCGGGGTGTAAGGTTACCCATAGAGCATATCCCTCGCACCCCGGCTGACCCTGGGCCATCTCACCACTAACAGCATCGCTCATCCTGTCTCCTCTGAAAGCAGAGGAGTACGGAGAGCGATGTGTTCCCGCCACGTTGGGTATTGGCCGACGATCAATGCCAACCCTATGAAGGGGTGAAGGGGAAGCCATTGACCGCCGCCCAGGGTGTACCGGCCGCTCCGATTCCGTTCCCCCCGGACTGCAGCGGGATCGGAATCGGAGCGACACTCGAGGAGGTTACCCAACACACACCCCAGCTTGTCTATAGTACCTATGACGCATTAGACAGCAAATCTATATGTTTAGAATGAATGATGCCACAAATACACGGAAAAGTCTACCAAAATATAACCCAGACAGAATTTTCTGTACTGACATGCTTAGATTAAATCATAAATTTCAATAGGAAAGCAGTCTAGCCATGACCCCCGTATCAGATGTCTGCTTGCAAATTACTCAAAAACTATTGAATGACTATATTGTGCTATTAAATGTCCGATTTTAATCTTCAGTCGTCTTCCAGTAACCCGAATTCTTCCGAACACGTTCGACAATGTTCGTTGAACCTATTGTTGCCGAAGTTTGAAACTTCGTAGCGGTTTGAAAATTGTGTTCAAAATTATTTTTTTCAAAATAGTAATGTCAATATTTGCTTATTACCGCACGTCTACAATTAAAATGGCATAAAGGGCTGAATAAACGTCAAGAAACCTATCTATTGTGCATAACCTTCACAACATAATTAATTTCATTGTCATTACAATGTTTTGTAGGATAAATTTGTTAATTTATTTTTTTTATTTGGTCAGCCATGTTGTTACATGGCTGACCAATTATATTTGGTTTCGTCACTAAAAGCCATGTTATACTGCATTGTATGAAAATGAATTGCAGTTAGGTTTGTTTGCAGTGAATGTTGTATTTAAATTTTACCTTTTAAGCTGCGTGCACACAGATGTTTTTTTTTAAATTTTATTTATTTAACTTAATAAGTAATAAGACATCAGTTGCCTAACTGCAGAGCTGTTTCTCGGAGCAAAATAGCAGTGAGATGTGGTTACAGCAGTAGGCAGTAAATATTTCCGTATATACGATTATTACGAGTACCATGAGAAAACAAAGTTAAATTTAAAAAAAAAAACATTATTATACGGGAAATATGAGAAGTAGACGTCGTTTTGTAGTATTTCACTAGTAAAAATTGAAAAATATTTATTACATTTTTTGTTTAAAAAATTGTGCTTAAGTGGCAACACCTAATCTAAGTATAAGTAGGTCCATTACACACATAATATCAAATAACTTCAACTGCAGTTAGAATATTGTTAAGTCACAATCTCATGAATTCCACTTTAATACGAAAGCCAAATGACAATTTCTACATAGTATAAAACAAAGTCCTCCGCCGCGTCTGTCTGTCTGTCTATTTACGAGAAACTCAGAAACCACTGCACGGATTTTCATGCTATTTTCACCAATACATAGAATGGTTCTCGAGGAAGGTCGGTAGCTTTATAGTTAATGGGATCAGAATTCCACGCGGGTGAAGCTGCGTTCAACAGCTAGTAGTATGCTTTAAATAGTAAATATTATTAGCATTGTGAATCAATTCGGTAATTTTTTTGGTTTATAGATTTACCAATCTGTAGGGTGGTTCATGGAAGGACTGAATGCTGAAAAAAAAAACACTGCATTCTATACTTACATACATTCTATTTCACAAAAGAAAATGTATCTAAGTATGTTTATCCGCATTCTAGAACCCATAACACAAGCTACTGTTAAGCTATGCTTACATTGACTATAGCGTTGTGTAGAATGTCGTTAAATATTTATTTATTTAATAACCTTCAAAAATCGTCTGTCTTGCCTCTCAGGGTTAGAAGGTCAGGAGCAAGTAGGACATCGCTATGAGAATGGTTCCTCATAGGTATTTCCAGGTTTCGGGGTGCGAGGGATATGCTCTATGGGCAACCTTACACTTCGGCGTCTGTAGACCCGAGACGGCGTGCGGTTTTAGTCGGTTCAAGCCCGACATAACCGCCCCCGCCGGCCAGCGGGGGGGTATCCGAAGGGATTTCCGCCCGAAATTATTTCCAGGTTGCTCTCAAAATCCTAGTTTTACGTTGGAGCCCGAGGTCCACTTATTGTTTATGATTGGTACGTCGACTTTTCCGGGAGCAACTGCCACATGACCTCCCAACACTGAGAGGTTCTTTGTTTAGCAGGTGAACTGACTTATAGGGGAGGTTGTCTTGGGCCTCACGGATGTTGGGGCACTCAACACCATACTTCTGACTTCAAATATATATTTTAGTCTACCATATAATAGGTCTTTACCCATGAAATTGCCGAAATTTTCTTACAAATTCATGAGTTCCTTATTCCTGTAATTTTATAGCTATTTCCATTATTTATTTTTTGTTTGAAAGTTGATTTCAAGATTTTACAACTCTGTATTAAATTTTGTTTTTATTGTCCGCTTGATAAATTAATTCGATCTTCAAAAACAGTACTTCCTAAATGCCATCCATTTTGATGAAAAATTTCGTATTACTTAACAGCTGTCACATTTTTAAAAATGTGATAAAAGTTGCTGTTTGGTAGCTTAATTTTATCTCATGCATACACAAAAAAAAATCATAAAATTTGGATTTGTCATTCCTAAAAAAATGCAAAAATGTGAGTACTGAAAATTGGGTTTCCTCCAATTTCTTCAAGAAAAACGGCAATTTCATATGTAACGACCTTCGGATACCCCCCCGCGTGCCAGCGGGGGCGGTTATGTCCGCACGCCGTCTCGGGTCTACAGACGCCGGGGTGTAAGCTTGCCCATAGAGCATATCCCTCGCACCCCGACTGACCCTGGGCCATCTCCGGTTTCGAGATGGCCCCCTCGGGTTTGGGAACCACGGTGTCCCCGTCTTGCCCCGGTTTGGGGAAGGGGCGCTAGTCGCCCCAACGTCCCGGCCTGCTTCTGCTGGGGTGACTGGTGGCCTCACTCGCCACCCCCAAGCCTGCGCTCATGGAGGACGGAGGTCGTTAAGCGACCTCCGGCGCCTGAGTTGCCTGCGACGCGCGGCGAGCAAGTTGCGGGCTCGGCGGACCGGGAGAGTTCTAAGTCTCTCCCGGGCGCGCTCCGCCACCTCCTTCGCGAGCATTACATGCTCGCAGAAGGAGGCGGCGGCGGCCCACGCGCTCGCGCTCCGCACCATTGCCGCAATCATGCTGCCGAGCGAGAGGACTCCCACCCCAATGGCTGCCACGAGGTCACGCCTCGGCGCCTCCCACGCCGGGCAGTCCGCCAGCGTGTGCAGCCCTGAGTCCTCGCTCGCGTCGCAGTGATGACACTCAGGCGTTGGCTCCTTCCTGATCCGATGCAGGTGGTCCCCGAAGCACCCCTTCCCGGAGATCACCTGCGTCAGTCGGTAGGAGAGGCTTCCGTGTCGCCTCTCCAGCCAATCCTCCATGATGGGCCTTACCGCCACTATTGCGGCGTGCCCTCATATGTAACGACCTTTTTTTTTTTTTTCGTGCGGAAATCCCTTCGGATACACCCCCCGCCGGCCAGCAGGGGCGGTTATGTCGGGCTTGCACCGACTAAAACCGCACGCCGTCTCGGGTCTTCAGACGCCGGGGTGTAAGGTTACCCATAGAGCATATCCCTCGCACCCCGGCTGACCCTGGGCCATCTCACCACTAACAGCATCGCTCATCCTGTCTCCTCTGAAAGCAGAGGAGTACGGAGAGCGATGTGTTCCCGCCACGTTGGGTATTGGCCAACGATCAATGCCAACCCTATGAAGGGGTGAAGGGGAAGCCATTGACCGCCGCCCAGGGTGTACCAGCCGCTCCGATTCCGTTCCCCCCGGACTGCAGCGGGATCGGAATCGGAGCGACACTCGAGGAGGTTACCCAACACACACCCCTCATATGTAACGACCTAATATTTATTTTTTTCTTGAGGTTCATTCAAGCTGTGAGTGTGTACATAGCTTTATCCTCGTGAAAGAAACCGTTTCATAATTATGAATACCTACATTTTACTAGTCGTGGTAATGCCCTCATATTACAATAACAGTATACCTAACAGAGATAACCTTTAGCCCTAATTTAAAATCAATTTTGAATGAGACGCACAGAGATCCTCTTTTGAAGGGTAGACAAATGGTTGGTAGTTGTAAGAGTGTGGCTGATTTGGTATCGGATACAGCCTGGGCACTGTACAACTTTATTAAGTTTAGAATTCAAAATTTGTATTTTTAATATGGGCAACATAATCGCATTAGCGACAAAGCCCGTTAAATAAAGAGAAAAAAAAACAATTTTCATATTGCTAAGTTGGCAACTACAGTTAACTATTAACGGTTGCAATGACAGGTGTCAGGTCACTTTTGTTGCAGATGCTGGCCTCTTCATCTCAAAGAGTTCAGTTGCACACAGTGCGCAATATGAAATTGTTCGTAAGTAGATGTTGACGTGACTCATTTTAATTTCTCAATACAGAAACCGGCCATTAGTGAATGATTACAAATGGCGATGCAGTTGGTTGTAACTGAAGGTGAAGTACTGCGGTACCGGTTTGCCTCGGCCTTCGTCTTTGATTACGGAAACAGCCGTCTTTTCTAAAGCTACGTATAGGAAAATCTTATTAAAAATATAACATTTATGAGTAATTCTTCGACACTCAAAACAGGGCTCTCTTTACGTGTGGAAACCACCACGGGCTTCACTCCACCGGTGCCATCGATGAGGTGGGTATGTCGGAATGGAACCGACTAAAACCACACGGTGTCCTTCCCAAGTGCCCATTGCCAGGCACCCCTCGAAAGGAAAAGTAAGCATAGTTTAACTACCTCGTGTTATGGGTTCTAGAAGTCTCAAGTAGACATATTCATGCATACAAATATTTACACTGAGCGGGAATCGAACCTGCACCCCCTGTCGTAGCAGTCGAATGCACTACCGCTACGCCACAGAGGCAGTCATAATAAATTTTTTAAATTCAGCAGTTTTTAAAACCTTTTTTTTCCATAATTCTTCATCAGATAGGCTGAATATATCTAACGAAATTCAGGAGCAGGTTTTTTCTTAGTGTACGTGTAAGGGTAAGAAGGCAGTTGCTCTCATGAGAGTCATAGTACGCCAAATCAAGAGAAGTCGTAGGAGAGCGTTGGATGCTATCGGGTTCGTGGTCATATGAAAAGGGTCCCACAGGAGCCTTTTATCTGAATAAAAAGTATACAAAGTCAGGTCTACATGTCTTCCAAATTTGTATCCAAATTCGTCCAGCCGTTTTGAAGTAATAGAGGAACAAACAAATAAACAAGCTGTCGTATTTATAACCTTAATAGGATTCTCACCTTCCCGTAAAACGCAAATATATTGACACTCATGACAAAATAGCAATAAAAATAATAAATTCTACAAGGTTGTCTCAGTGAGTACGCGCCGTGCGCTAGCGCAGCTTTCGTATCGATACCACGTGCCGTCTTTATTTCTAGACTCGATGTAAAATACATTAATACACTTGCACCTGTTTATTCCCAAAGGGGTAAGAAAGTGTACAGAATAAGGAGTAAGGCTAATGTCACCTTTCAGGCATTTTATGGTCTTTTAACTCTTGGTAAATAGCGCTATGCAACGAGAAGGAATGGCATTATTAGGTAGCCCCCCCCTCACCCTGACTCAGGTACTTAATTTCGACCTATTTCACATTTTTAAATCGTTCCAATTATCACTCAAAAATATTTGTCCCTAAACTTCTGCATCCTTAAGGCAACGAAATTAAGTATACTCCCCCCCCCCTGACCAAAAACTAATCTTGTACATACGCCTGACTTCAACATGCATAATGACGTTGAAAATATTCGATAGCTATGGTGACTAACGTGCCTATAGTTATAATATCATATCGATTAAACATTTTTATTATTTTTTACGATGCTCCATTCAATAAACCAGCAATTAAACTACACGTTTATTTGTTTTACAATAGTTGCTAAACGATTTTGGACCTTATTCTAATTGATTTTATTTCATATATACGTACATTCATGCCTCTTACCCATTAAAAGTAAACAGAGACCACATATTTCCACTTGCTACGATCAAAGTGAAAAATAATTTATTCTGTATATACCAGTAAAAAGACACTCACAAAACGTTTACAAAAACTAGACTAGCAAAAAAAACTAGTTTAGCTAATGGAACATCAGTTCACGACGCAGTTCCGTCCTGACAAGACTCCGGCAAAAAACTCAACGGGCTGTTTTTGTTTTTTTTTTACAAACATGTTTACTTGACCTCTTTTCCGCCGCACTAACCAGATTTAGATTTCTTTACCAACACACGAGTTTCCTTATGCCTACAATCCCGGGTCTTTTAAGTATCTGATGAGGTTGTCAAGCTGGAGACCACCATTGTAACATTATCGTTGTCTGTAATGGTGACCCCCATTCCTGAGACTTTACCTTTAGCTTAGGCGAGGTACAGTAATACTGACGTGTCCATTTAAAATCTGAATCTGAAAATCTTAATATATCAATAATATTCTTATTGATATATTCAGATACGTAACAGCTATATTACATGTCTCATGCGTAAACATATAAATAACATAGGGCTCTTAGCCAATGACAAAGTTTCCCGACAAGTTTACCATGAAAAAATATTCATAAAATACGACCTACATCTCGGTATCCGTTACAACAGCCAATATTAACTGTGCAGTCGGCATAGAAGCTACAAGTAAACTTGCATAAAAGATGCATCGTAAACTTATAACTCAAGTTCGGCTGTACTCGGCTGCAATCGGCAACAGAAGCAACATGTCTGACCAAGGCTATCTCAGTGAGTAAGCGCTTGCCGGGTGCGCGCGGGCAGCTTTCCTCGTCCCTTTTATAATTATTTTTACAACTATTAGACTTCTTTTGTTATGCGATTTTATTGGGATCAGTATTAATTGTTACGAATGATTAGCTTGCTTTAGTACTTAAAGTTTCGCATTGCGTATTTATGGCTGTTAAGGCCTTCATGCAATAGATTATTTTTATCTATACAAAGGTCACATCAAATATGACTTCACTAAGCCTAAAAGGGGTGCATTGGAATAACACCAATAGCTTCAGAGTCCATATTAACTTCACCTGCTTCATAATTTTAACTGATCTCGTTATAATCTATCTGTCTTCATTTCAACTAGATCTATAAATAAATGAATATAAATATTCTACGACATCCTACACAGCGATTTCTAGACCCAAAGTAAGCATAATTTAACTATGTTATGTTATGGGTTCCAGAATGCGGATTAACATACTTATATACTTTGTTTTGTATATACATACATATTATACATAGAAACACCCAGATCAATGCAAATAGACATATTCATGCATACAAATATTTGCACTGATCGGGAATCAAACCTGCGCCCCCTGTCGTAGCAGTCGAATGCATTACCGCTACACCACAGAGGCCGTCTAATATATTGTATATATATTGTATGTAGTATATATGTATCATATATATGTGAAGGTATAATTAAGTAGGTTCAAATATTATTATATATGTTTTTAATTGAAATATTGTTTTTAACTCCTCATGTTGCACCAACTGTTACCACCCAGTTTATGAAAATATTCCAGTTCATCCTAAGCTGGCTGGAAGAAATCGCGTTTAGCGATAAGGCCGCCCTGTGCACATTGCAATATTTATTAACATACATTAAACATAACTTCATGCCTGTATCCCCGAAGGGATAGACAGAGGTGTATTACACACCCACGCTTCGCCAGTTATGTTAAGGTCCCAATGTAATAGGGGGCGAGCCTATTGCCATCTACCGGATTAATAATAATTAATTTGCCACTTGAGTATGTAGTGTAAAGGGTGTACAAATAAAGTGTTATCTATCAAAGTATTCAGTCGTTTAGGTATGACAAACAACCATCCACTCATCCAAACTGTCTGATCTACAATGGTACGATTCGTTATAACAATATTATACATCTTTTCAACAAATATATCAAAACTTCATTAACGGTAGCAAACGACATCACAACTAACCCTTCTCCAAACACGTCATTGAAAAGGAATTCAACCCTCAAATTGGGGGACAACTATTTGGTTAGGAAAATGAAAACGACATATGGGACGCTCGCTTTTAGCCAATTATAAGTAATAATTAGAAGTGATTAAGCTAATTATCCTTTAAAGTTTTTGTAATGTATATGACACACTATAATCACGCTATTGAAGTAGTAGTATTGGTGGTAGAAATTTGATGACATAAATTTGTCACAAAATTCGGCCCCGGCGACTGCAGACCCGAGACGGCGTGTGGTTTTAGTCGGTTCAAGCCCGACATAACCGCCCCCGCTGGCCGGCGCGCGGCGGGGGTTATCCGAGGGGATCCGCAAGAAAAAAAAAAAAGGTACCACAATTTTTTCGATTGCGAAAAACCCTCCATAGTAATCCAATTTCGGTTAGATTGCGTTCAGGCAGGGGTCAGCAAGTGCATAACCGGGCAGGGGGGACCGGTGGGTTCACGCGGTGCTGCGACGACAATCCTCTTCTGATGAGGCCGTCAAGCTGAGTGCCACCATTGTTAACATGGTACGTGTATGTAATGGTGACCCTCTTTCCTGAGACTTTACCTTCAGCTTACCATCAGGCAAGGTGAAGTCAAATTGACGTGTCCTAAATATAAAAAAAAAATTAAAAAAAGTAGAATGAGGTAGAGGTGTGTTGTACAGGCACATGTCACCAGCTGTTTTTGGTCCCATGTTATAGGAAGGCGGTCTATTCCCTGCATCTAGCAGTTGCGGTTAAAATATTAAATCTTAAAATGATTTAATCATTTTTGAGATTACTGTGCACATAAATCCATACTTTCTTTTCTTCGATAATTATGTGCCATATGTAAAAAAAGTTAACAAACCAATCACACCTGCAAGCCGTAACACCTGCTGAATAAGCACTCCTGCGCAGGCTTACGTCACGGGAGTGAGGGGGTTAGACGGCAGTCGCTCCTGTAAAAACCAACCATACCAAATTATGGACGAGAGGGGTAAAAGTGGACCTCGGACTCAAATGCCTAAGCTTTAAACTAACCTGAGAAAATTACCGAGAAGCTCTAAGTTAAGTTACTGAATACTAAGACATTTACAGACGATATTTAATATAACATAACTTCACGCCTGTATCCCCGAAGGGGTAGGCAGAGGTGTATTATACACCCACGATTCACCAGTTATGTTAAGGTCCCAATGTAATAGGGTGCGAGCCTATTGCCATCTACCGAGTACATTATTAAGCGAGCGATAATTACATTGGAATAAATTAATACGTATTATATTAATAGGATGTATTATTATTTTTGTAACTTTCAGAGGACCAATTTTAGATTTTTGTTAATTATCAGACGACTTCTGGGGCGTAGCGTTAGTGGGTTCGACTGCTAAGTCGTTCGTCGTGTTGATTCTCGCTCAGCGCAAATATTTGTATGCATGGATACAGTATATTTGTATTGGTCTGGGTGGTTTTCTATGCATAATAAGTATGCATATACGAAACCAAAATAAAAAATCTAACTATGTTTATCCGCATTCTAGAACCCATAACACATTACTGGTGGTAGAAATTTGATGACACAAATTTGTCACAAAATTTGGCCGGGTAGGTACCACCGTGCACGATTGCGAAAAACCCTCCATAGTAATCAAATTTCGGTTTGATTGCGTTCAGGGGTCAGCAAGTGCATAGCCGGGCAGGAGGATTGTGGTCGCAGCACTAGTGGGACCGGTGGGTGTCACGCGGTGCTGCAACGACAATCCTCTTCTGATGAGGCCGTCAAGCTGAGTGCCACCATTGTTAACATGGTACGTGTATGTAATGGTGACCCTCTTTCCTGAGACTTTACCTTCAGCTTACCATCAGGCGAGGTGAAGTCAAATTGACGTGTACTAAATATAAAAAAAGCTAGTTACGCTATGCTTCCTTTGGTTCTGGATTTCGCTAACTATGTTTATCCACTCTCTAGAACCTATAACACAAGCTAGTTCAGCTATTTGGTTCTGGATATCGCTGTGTTGATTGTCCTAATTTTTATATATATATTTTTTTTTAAGATTAAGATCGGAAAAAGAGAACATTTTTTTTTTCTTTCGTCCTAGATGTTCTCTTTTTCCGATCTAAATCTTTAGAAAAAAGTAAGCATACAAAATGCTTAAAAATTTAATTGAATTATTTTCATTATTTTATATAAAGTTTTGCAGGTAAGGTGGTCATTGTCGCTCCGATTCCGATCCCGCTGCAGTCCGGGGGGACCGGAATCGGAGCGGCCGGTACACCCTGGGCGGCGGTCAATGGCTTCCCCTTCACCCCTTCATAGGGTTGGCCAATACCCAACGTGGCGGGAACACATCGCTCTCCGTACTCCTCTGCTTTCAGAGGAGACAGGATGAGCGATGCTGTTAGTGGTGAGATGGCCCAGGGTCAGCCGGGGTGCGAGGGATATGCTCTATGGGTAACCTTACACCCCGGCGTCTGAAGACCCGAGACGGCGTGCGGTTTTAGTCGGTGCAAGCCCGACATAACCGCCCCCGCTGGCCGGCGGGGGGGTATCCGAAGGGATTTCCGCACGATAAAAAAAAAAAAAAAAAAGGTAAGGTGGTCATTAACTTGGTATGTGCTGTTACCGATGATGACCGTAACAGTACAGCTACTGTACATGAAAACATACATACGGCTCGAATATAGTACAATTTTTAAAGCCATTCAATCGTCATACATATATATAACACATACATTACAAATTTAAAAAACCCATTACACCAAATAGTACTTATAGATTAAGAAAAAAAATTAAATTAATTATTATTATTAATTAAATTAGTAAATTAAATTAAGTAGCGTCGGTAGCTTAGTGGTTAAGGAGTCGACACTATGATCGAGATGTCCCGGGTTCGAATCCTGGCCATTACACTAGAGACGTGAACCCACTCCTAACACAAGATTAGCTGGAGGGTTTAGGGGGAATATTACTAATTTCGGTTACTAATATGCTTTTTTAAAAAAAAAAATTGTCATTTAACGATTACACTGGCATACGTCAAAAGTAATTTGGAAAAGAGCTGAAACTCTTACACTGTTGTACCGATATCAACCAAACTGGCTTTCAAATGAAAAAAACCGCATCGCAATCAGTCCTTTCGTTTCGATCTAGAGAGACACACATACCCAGACATCGCCGTTAAATTTATAAATCCTCTCTCTTTGCGTTGGGGGTTAAAAAAATACCGCCGTATGCTTGTTTTATTCTTTTTAGGGTTCCGTTGCCATACGGCAAAAAACGGAACCCTTATAGATTCGTCATGTCTGTTTGTCTGTCCGTCCGTATGTCACAGTCACTTTTCTCCGAAACTACAAGAACTATGCTGTTGAAACTTGGTAAGTAGATGTATTCTGTGAACCGCATTAAGATTTTCACAAAAAATAGAAAAAAAACAATAAATTTTGGGGGTTCCCCATACTTTGAACTGAAACTCAAAAAAAATATTTTCGTCAAACCTTTACGTGTGTGGTATCTATAGATAGGTCTTCAAAAACGATGTTGGGGTTTCTAATATCATTTTTCTTTAAACTGAATAGTTTACGGGAGAGACACTTCGAAAGTGGTAAAATGTGTCCCCCCCCCCCCTGTAACTTCTAAAATAAGAGAGTGATAAAATTAAAAAAAATATATGATGTACATTACCATGTAAACTTCCACCGATAATTGGTTTGAACCAGATCTAGTGCGAAGTTTTTTTTTAATACGTCTTAAATCGTAAACTGCAATTTACCTTTCATTTAAACAACTCAAATATGAAAATTTTACTTGCTGCTACGGAACCCTTCATGGGCGAGTCCGACTCGCACTTGGCCGGTTTTTTATCCGTAACAGCTTCCTATCTTTATCATTGGCGCTATATTTAGATGAGATCTTAACGTATGACAGTATTAATAGCTGAATACGATACATTCACTGTCAGGCCCACACGTCATGGTGAGGAGGTTTGACGTCATTCATTGAACACGCCTAGTCCTGATGCTGTGGACTTGGGACAAATTCATATTTTTGATGGAAAACATAAATCTAAGCAGCATGATGAGCACTGTGACTCTGTGTGGCAGTAGTGCATTGGAATGCTATACCAGGGGGCGCGGGTTCGATTCCCGCTCAGTGCAAAAAATTGTAATCATGAATATAAATAAATAAATATTCTAGGACATATTACACAGCGCCATCTAGACTCAAACTAAGCAGAGCTTGTCATATGGGTTCCAGAATGCGGATAAACATACGTAGATACTATTTTTTGTAAATAAATACATATTATACATAAAACACCCAGACCAATGCAAAAATATATATTCTGCAATGAACGGGAATCGCACCCGTGAACTTGACTTAGCAGTCGAGTGCTCTACTGCTAAGTAGTAGTAAATATTTATATTTTTATTGGTCTGTATTGTATAAAATATACCAGAATATTTATCTACACTTTCTATCCTATTATTATAAAGGGGAAAGACTCGTTTGTTTGCAATCGATAATCTCTGAAAGTACTGAACCGATTTGAAAAATTCTTTCATCACTAGAATGCTTACATAATATAGACTACTTTACTCCCGATATTCCCACGGAATCAGAACTTACGCAGGTAAAACGGTTGTTGCTGGTTTATTAAGCGTAGCGAGCCGAAGGCGAGCGAAGCGTCTTTGGTTTCAAAGTTGCATTTCAAACAAATGATACTCCTCCGAGACCGTTTGACCGATCTAGACCAAATTTGCCACGGTGATCAAGTAGACATTACTGAGTGTCGTAAGGGGTCGAATGTCCAGATTGGTCTTACCATCGAGGAATAATCACCGAAAAACCGAATCAATGGAGAAAGTCGACCGGTCACGTTGACCTATTATTGTTGTTGGATAGGCAAATCTCGCTACGCTTAAGTTTGGGTTGATTGCGAAGCTGGTAGCCGTCCTAGTTATTTAGCAGCAGCAGTATAAAAGTATTGGCAGTATGCCGTGATAACATACGGGTTGACCACCATGGCATCATTCTTCATATTGATAATATGGACATGTTTCGCATTCGCCCTACGAAGTATCGAATACCACACAATCTTAGTCGCCCCATTTTTTATTCCTTTTTCACTTCGAAAATAATTATATTGTGTTGTCCGATCTGAGCTCCAAACTTAGACCTCACGACCACACACATCACAACTACCTTATGCCAATAAAACAACCAAGTAACCTTTTCATTCTAAACTAGTACCTACATAAAATTCGTAGCCTAGATAGACGTAGATTCCCTACGGCGTAGAGGTCTACAGTTTTCGTAGCATAGACGAGGACTACGCGCTACGCAATCCATTCATACTGAACCAGCGTGTATTTCGTTTTTTTTTTAACTGAAATAGCATTTTATACGTCATAGTGTAAAAACGGTTTCTGTACGCAACATGTTAAAATTGAATGAAGGGTAACATTGTACCTACGTTTTAAAAGTTTCTTATTTTAGAAAATGCAATTTTTTTCTACTTTACACTTGTATATCCCTGAAGGGGTGAGCAGATATGTATTAAACCGCGTTATAGGGTCTGATGTCTTATCGTCAACCACTTTCTTCCTATGTGGAACTTTATCATAGCCTCATCAAGAACAGTCCTATCAGACATGGCAGGGCAGTCATTCCCGTAAAAGCTAAGATTAACCAATCCATAAGGGTACGAAAATACAACCTTTGGATGTAACCGAGACTGTCGTTCGGATGATGATGATGAAAAATAGTTTTATTCCTTAGTCACCTTGTAAAGGCCAGCAAAATTCTTCCCGTAGGTGTCGTCCAAGAAATAGACTGGCATTTTTATTTTCATCATAAACCGTGTATGGGTTCTAAAACAAGGTTTTCGTTACGTCTCAATAGTTAGTACCACAAAGTATAAAATGTTGAAATAAATGAATAATTTAGAAAGTGGTGCATCCAAGTGTGGCCCGTCGTTGATACATTGCTATACAACGATCGTTTGTGTGATACATTTCAACGATTTAGTGATATAACCATCGAAAACTAAGCTTCCACACCATATAATTAACTAGCTGTTACTACTGGCTCCGCCTGCATGGAATACTGATCTTTAGGAACCTATTCCGGCATGAAAAATTACATAACATAACTTCACACCTGTATCCCTAAAGGTGTAGGCAGAGGTGTATTACACACCCACGATTTATCAGTTATGTTTAGGTCATACTCACAAATTTTGCCCCTGAATTTCTCGTAATTTTTTCAACTACATATTCAAAAGCACTAATGTATATTTATATGACTTACTAAAAAGTACACGAACGGTTTGTATGCTAATAATTTCATGGAAGGAGCAAATTGTGGGCACAGACCGTGACGTCTGACTGCCCTTCATACGTCGTGAAGATGGTGTATAATGCGTGCATAATCTGCAAAGAGATTAGACTTGTAACAATTTTTATGTTCATTGCAAGTTTAATAGAAGCTTTTATTTAACAATTTTTTTTTTTTTCATAATATTAGTAACCGAAATTACTAATATTCCCCCTAACCCCTACAGCTAAGCTTAATTGCTTGTGTTAGCAGTGGATTCACATCGGTAGTATAATGCCCAAGGTTCGAACCCGGGACTCCTCGACCTTAGGGACGACTCCTTAACCACTAAGCTACCGACGCTTCTAAAGTTTGTTTGTCACTTACTAATAAGCTTGTTTTTAAAAATTGTTTTTTAATTCATATTTTTTTAAAATATATAATTCATTGTGTCACGGTTCCTGGGTGAGGCGGGTAATAATTTTGAATTTCGAATTTGGAACGGGCCGTAGAAATTGCATAAATGAGTTGAAGCATTTTGATACCTATATGTAAAAGTATAGCAACAAAAAGTTTGTGGCCGGGTTGTTGTCTTGCGCGATTCCAAATTTTCTGTTCCATACAAGTCATTGACAACTACTATTGAAATGTGAAAGTTAGAATGAATGAATGAATGTTTGTTAATAGCGAATCTATATGTGTTAGTGTTTTCTATCTGAGTTCTATGGAAAAGTATAAAAGTAACAGTATATTAGCTAAAATAATAGCATTAGTAGTATTTCTTAGAAATAAAGACAAAAACTAGTATTAAATTTCCAATTAAATAAACATTTTTAACGAACGAGCACCAAAAATCTCGTTACCGGCTCTCTAATTATGTCGAAATAATACGTGGAACTCACCATTGTTGTCCAAAAAAAATGTTTTTGTCAAAAACGGACGCCATTATACAATTCCCGCGCAGTGACGCCAAGATGGCGGGCCTATTTAGATCGAGCCTTCTATTGGAGCGCTATTTAAAAATGGAATGCACTGTCCTTGGCTGGCGAAGTTCGTTGACCTTCCGATGCATTTTGGCGGTTTCTCCTCGATTTGAAAACGTTCTAAGTTTCGATGTGGCTATTGATCGAATTTGGACTGTATTACTCACGAATAAAGTTGGTGTTTAGTAAGTTGCCCGTTAATATAGCGTACCAGCCGCTCGTTTTGATAAACCAAATGAATTTAAGCTCTTTAGCTTTAATTTAAGGATGATATTCTACTGTAATATAGTAAATTATCTTTTGAATGTCGGTTGGCTTAGTTTAATCTTTATTTATGCGGTGATAAGGTATAAAATAAGTTGTTAATGCTAATTGACGGATGGAGTGCTTCAAAGGTGACGCTAGGCTTGGCCGGTTGTATTTAAATTTTGTAAAATGATAATTAAAATAACTGCCGAAGTTTTTGGACGTAGCCGTATGCTAATTTGTTGGAAAAATATTTTAAAAGCAATACAAAACTAAAGGTAACAGTTTAAAAAATAACAAACATATTTTTAGGTTTTTAGTAAGTTTTTAGGTTTCTTTTTATAACATGTTATTTTATGACTTTAATTAACCTAAATCAAATACATAACAGTAGTTTTGTAATACATCACTTAACTAGTTTCGTTAACGCCAATAAGCACGCCCATAACCGAGACCGAGTAACATAGGAGGCGAAATATCACTGCAAATACAATTCTGCCGGCCTCTTCGAAATGTACAGGCGTGATTATATGTAAGCTTCGGTAGCTTAGTGGTTAATAAGTCGGCTTTAAGACTGAAAGGTCAAGGTTTGAATCCTGGCCGTCTCCTTTACGTCTGAAATTACACTACCGACGTGATCTCACTCCTAACACAAGCAATTTAGTGTAGCCCGAGGGGTTAGGGGGAATGTAAATAATTTCGGTAGCTTCCGCTTGCTCCTACTCGATGCTCCTACCGGTAGGACCAGGAGGACCAATATGTCCTTATGCTTCTACCGGTAGGACCACAAGGATAAGCATATCCTCGTGCTCCTACTAACAAAGATTGACAGATTTATTTAACACCAGCTACTAGCTTGCTATCGAAATCCAACTTTCCGGACTAGTGGTTCCGGCGTTTTCCCGGGCGCTGCCGCGGCACGCTCGCTACGCTCGCTCGGCTCGCGCTCTGTTGGGGTCACAGTTCTAACCTAACCTAACCCAGAAGCTATATTGTGAGAAGAATGTGAGCAACAGAAAATAAAACTAAGTGTTCCTCGTGCTCCTACTTTTCAGTAGGAGCACGAGGAACACTTAGTTTTATTTTCTGTTGCTCAATCCTACTGAAAAGTAGGAGCACGAGGATAACCTATTCCTCGTGCTCCTACTTTTCAGTAGTGGGAGAACTTAGTAGGAGCAAGTGGAAACGCCTATAATTTCGGCCACTAGTTCTCTTATTAAAAAAGAAAGCAATACTCATAAAAAAGTAAATTTCGTTCGAGAATCGGTTAATTTATTACAGGCAAAAAAAAACAACGGACACGTTTACAAACGGGTAATAAAAAAACATGTTTTTAATTTACAGAAAAAAAAACTGTTTCCAATACAAACAAAAATATTTATGTTCTCGAAGAAAAATCGTAAATATATAATTACTTCATTGGTTTTGTTAGGTGAACGATGTGATCACGGGGTTATACAAACAATGTCTTTCAACTACTTATTATACCTTTTTTTTCGTGCGGAAATCCCTTCGGAAACCCCCCGCCGGCGAGCTGGGGTGGTTATGTCGGGCTTGAACCGACTAAAACCGCACGCCATCTCGGGTCTTCTGACGCCGGGGTGTTTACCTTTTTTTTTCGTGCGAAAATCCCTTCGGATACCCCCCCGCTAGCCAGCGGGGGCGGTTATGTCTGGCTTGAACCGACTAAAACCGCACGCCGTCTCGGGTCTTCAGGCGCCTGTGTTGTATACCTACACAATTTTGTATGCATCCAAGTCTCGGAAGTTGTACACATTATAGGGATCAACATTATCTCAGCTTTGGTTTTCACCTCGGAGTTCGGGGTCCGCTTTCTGATTTTCCCACTTTTGGGTTCGCTTATACGGCTTTTTGACGGCCTGTGTGGCGTAGCGGTAGTGCATTCGACTGCTACGGATGGGGGTTCGATTCCCGCTCAGTGCAAATATTTTTATGCATGAATATGTCTATTTGCATTGGTCTGGATGTTTCTATGTATAATATGTATCTATTTAAAGTATATAAGTATGTTTATCCGCATTCTGGAACCCATAACACAAGCTATTTAAACTATGCTTACTTTGGGTCTGGATAGCGCTGTGTAGAATGTCGTAGAATATTTATTTTATAGTAGCAACTGCCGTCTGACCCCCCTATCCTGAGAGCAAAGCCGTCGTCAGATCCTCGCCTGTCAATCAGCAGATGTACTGGCTTGTATGTAAGGTTGGCATGGCTTCAAATAATAATCTTGTATATAATAGTCTTGTATAATAAATGATGCAGATTTCAAATCAGTTTACAATTTTGCAATATCTTTAAAAATGACGAAATAATCGACAGAAAACACTTAACGTTTCCACCCTGTATATACAAGAATTCATCCAAAACGTGACGCACAATGTTATATATTCCGGGTCTATGATTCCTGGTTTGTATTTAGATGTGTAGGTGTTGGATGCGTTACGAAAATAAACCAACGTTTTGCTACTGAAATTACTCACGTAGTGCAACGACTCGGCTAGTGATGGGCACGATGTTAGTAGTTATATCGATACGCAATCGAAAAAATATATTAATACAATCTTTTATATGCTACTAGCTGTTGCCCGCGGCTTCACCCGCGTGTAATTCTGATTCCGTTCCTGCTACGCATGGGACCCTATTCCACCACCACAACCTATTTAAGATATACAATTCCGCCATACATCATTTTGTTATACTTCAAAGGGTTTAGGCAGCGTTTTCGTTGAAAGTTCGCAGACGGCTTATTTTTTTTGGGATACCTTCAACAAATATTATTATATTTTAGCTAATGTATACAAAAACTTGACAAATTATATACTAAAACCTTTCTCGAGTACCACTCTATCCTTTAGTGAGAACAGTAGTTTTTGAGTTTATCGCGAATATACCGACGAACAGACGCGGTTGAGGACTTTGTATTATCACTTTGTTTTATGTACTACTAGTAGTGACTAGCTGACACGTCCTGTCATTGTATACCAAACTTTCGTGGAAAAGCAAACTATAAGCTAATTGCAGCTCCACCTACAACGTCAATAGCTGTACTACGCCTATAACCTTTACGTAAATACCAGGAAAAGTTGACAAAGTTTTATCACAATCAGATAAACGGTATGGCTGTGTGATTCGATCAAGATAATATTGATTTTTATCATCGCTTAATAAGATGGCAAGAAAAGTCTCTAATGTTCTCAAAAATCTCGTTGTCGTTGATATGAAAAAGATAATACTTTCCAATTACACCAAAACATTTTTAAAATGTTTACATTTGAAAAAAAATAGGATTCAACCTTTTAAATTGAGAAAATGGTGTGTATTTTAAACAGCATTTAACGATTGACCAAAAATAGGTAATTTATTTAGTCATTCAGATATTATGGGAACGGGATCTAAAATTGCATTTGTGTAACAATAACAGTAGCTCCAGCTATCGATATGATAATATACTGCAACTGTGACGGATTTGAATCGATTTACAGTACACCGACACTAGCGATAGGGCTGGGATACTCTATGCTATATCGATATTTATGATAACATTTTATGTAACTTATAAAATGTTTTTGATACTTTTATTGTTACTGCATTTGGTTATTTTCTTTAATTGATTTCATACCTTTTTTAATAAATACGTCTTAAACAGTCATTAAATTATTACAGGTACATACATACAAACCGCAGCTGACAAACATTGCCAGGTAAATATAACATTCGTATATTTAGTCGAACATCGACAGGAACAGTCGAACAGACAATCAGAACATTTTGGAACTTCTGATTATAACCATAACCATCATAGGTTATATAAATATATATTATTGTATTTTAAGTCTGTAGTTTTTATTTTCTAAATTTCAATTATTTAGTTTTTTCGTTACTGATTTCAATTCTTATTTTAAACTAGCTGTTGCCCGCCATGTCATACACGTAAAGTTCGGAATAGATCAATGTATACATGTTTATTTCTACAGTCTCGATACTAACACGTAAGTATTAAGTTATTTTATTTAATGGGTCGGGTGAGATGATTTAGTACACTCGTATTACATTAACAATTCGTTCGAAGTGCAGTTTATGACCATGCCTTCGAAGAATGTTCATGCAAAATTTCAGCTAAATCTGTTCAGCGGTTTTCTAGTGATGCTTGGACATCGATAATTAAAAGTAGACAAACATACAAAAGTAAGAAAGTAAGAAAGTTAAAACTAGAATTTTTAACAAACATTCTAAAAATCATATTTTCGACACACCGGTATCGCTCCTAGAGCACACATCAATATTTTTTTTTGGAAAAATATTCAATGAACAGTTTTCACCTCGTTACGAATTTATTATATGTATAGACAATACATTGGTATGTATTTTATTGGTGTTTATGTACACGAGTTTTTTCCTTAGCATGGATTAATTTAAAGTAAAAGGTATTTAGTAATCTGTGATAAAAGTGCAAAGAATATTTGCCTCCCTATCTTCTAAATATCATACTGAATGCTTTTTAATGATTAAAAACTTTAGCAGCGCTAGGGCCAATAAATGTGCGGTGTGGGGGTCCATAAATTTAGAATACAAGTCACACAACTTTACCCATATCCACATATTAACTACATTCTACCTATATGCAACAGTGTGGGTTCAGAAAACTATTGTTTTTTAAGCTAACCGGTAGACGTTCTTTAAATGCATTAGTATTCAGCCTCCATGATCGATAATTCAACGGACGACAGATTTGAATATAATTTGTTTGGACATAGCAAGGTTACAGGTTGCTGTGTGCTCAAGTTTCTAAGTTATAGAAATGACACGCTATATTTTTCATGTTGTAAGAATTTAATGTATTCAAGATAAATTTGCAGATAACATATAGGAAACGATATATAATAAAAACGAGGATTACGTTTCGCATGTTAGTTGGAGTATATTTTTATAAAAGGTATAATACAATACATAGTTTTTGTTTAAAACAAAACTTAAAAGTAAACGAGTTAAAGTATATTTTATAATAAATAACACGTCATTATGTATACCTACTTAATTGGGCTTGACTGACTAGCCCTGCATTATTTAAAGTACAACGAACCACCAAAATAACTTATTCAGATGCATTGTTTCAACCATTTTAGTAGGTTATTTACCCCAATAACGAAATACCTATTCACGTCTTCATGGAAATTACAATCTTTAGTTCAATATTCTTCATTACACATGCACATTTTAAATGAAAATGGTCTAATTTAGTAATTTCATACATATATTTTTAAAATTCTTCATTAAGCAATGAAAATTATACAATGCTATTTACATACAATTAGTAAGGTTGATTTATGTGTGGTTTCATATATGTCATGTCACGACAGTTTCAGTGGCAAAGTAGTACTGTATGCAGGAATTCATTGTGATCTCGGATTGGACTCGGGGAAATTCATTGTAAGTATTAGGAAAGTAGATGATAGAAAACATAGTTTTACTCACATATGATCATAGCATACAGTTGGCAAAATAAGGTTGTCCTTCCCCATGGAGAATTACTTACTTACTACTTATGTATCCTCTCTATCTTGGATATCCTTCTTTTTACTACGAAGATACCCAGTCTTTTAATAGGCGACATAGGACCAACACGCAGAGAACTTTTGAGAATTTTAATTTAACATGGCATGGGACATCCGCTGGGGATAGTCCACGCAACACCAGCACTTAGAAGTAGAAGTACCGGCTCTAGAGGATGGTTGGCTATTGAAAATTAAGTAAATAGAAATAATTAATCTATGTTTGCCCTTAACCCTGTACAGTCAAACCTTAAGTAGAATCAACTAAGTTTGTCTTCAATTATAACTATTATTATTATAACAGGTCAGACTTACGTTTTTTATTCAAGTTTTATTCAATACTTCTTATTACACCAAGTTTTACCTTTGTGTAATACTGATCCCTAACTCTGACCCTCACGAATAGGCTACTGTTAATCTCGAGTCCTATTTCAGATTATAATCTTTTTTCTAAATTCATCTAGATCCATTCAACATATCGTGATTGAGTAACAAACATCCATCCGAACTTTAACATTTAGAAAATAATGGCAACATTTCAAAACTATCGATATAGCTAGTATCGATGGTGCTCTACGCATCACTAGTATTTCTAATTTCACGGTCGCGTTGCATGTGTACGTGCGCTAGTGTGCGTGACCTTGCGATTCGGCGGTCGATCACCCCGGTGCAACCCTTGACTTTGTGGATTGCAGCGTCTTTATACATAACTGTGTATGTGTTTGCGTGCTATGTTTTATGTTACTTTCAATATTTTTAATATACCACTAAGGTAACAAACACGCATATGGGTCAAAAAGAGAGAATAGTTGCCTGGCAGTTTCTGACTTTCGATTTAACGACAAGAACGATGAGAGTCCGTCTAAAATTTCCTTGCTTTCATTTTGTATTGCGTTTCACTGCTTTTCGATGTTTCTATTGTAAGAAACCAGCTTTCATGAAAGCTTTAAAACTAGGACGGTTACCAGCTTCGCAATCAACCCAAACTTAAGCGTAGCGAGATTTGCCTATCCAACAATAGGTCAACGTGACCGGTCGACTTTTTCCATTGATTCAGGTTTTTCAGTGATTATTCCTCGATGGTAAGAACGATCTGGACATTCGACCCCTTACGACACTCAGTAATGTCTACTTGATCACCGTGGCAAATTTGGTCGAGATCGGTCAAACGGTCTCGGCGGAGTATCATTTGTTGGAAATGCAACTTTGAAACCCGATTCTTTGATTTCCGATTAATACTACAAAACTTTTGTTTGATTAAACAATTCATTTATTAGTCGTTCCAAATTGAATGGCGGAAAACGCAACGGTTCGATTACCACGCAAAACTAAATTTAGAATGCCAGTAACCCACTCCCCCCCCCCCCCAAATTGGTACTTCTAATTTTTCTTTTGAGCTAATTCGACTGGGCTAGTAAGGCACGAGTTAGTAGGGTAGACCTCGCAGAGCATGACACTGATGAAAATGATAATACATTGAAAAAAGTGCAGGTCAAAAGTACTTGAAACCAGCACTTTCATGATTTTATAACAGTAGAGAAGCTCGTGAACTGTGTAAGTACAGAAGGAACTAGCAGGCTGTTATCTCTGCCTACCAGACGAAAAAAAGGCGTGATGTATGCAAGTTATATCTTGTAAAGTAGTCTGTTATAATCTATGCCTCCTATGCGACGGCCTCTGTGGCGTAGCGGTAGTGCATTCGACTGCTACGACAGAGGGCGCGGGTTCGATTCCAGCTCAGTGCAAATATTTATATTCATGAATATGTCTATTTGAATTGGTCTGGGTGTTTTTATGTATAATATGTATGTATTTACAAAAAAAAAGCATCTAAGTATGTTTATCCGCATTCTGGAACCCATAACACAAGCTAGTTAAACTATGCTTACTTTGGGTCTAGAAAGCGCTGTGTAGAATGTCGTACAATATTTATTTATTTATTTATGCACCTGCATCTTTCCAAGGTTGACTAGTTGATACTGCCTAAGGCTTTAAGAGACCCCTTTGCAATAACTTTTATAAGTAAGAAATGTAACGAAATAAATGCTTATTTTAATACGTTATATTGAAGTGCCTTTTTAATCGAAAGGGATAGACGACAACCACCTTCTGAATCATAGGTGGTCAGTGTCACACGGATTTCCTTTCTAGGGTATACCCGGCGCCTTTTGTATGTAAGTTCTAGTGGCAATTTTAGTCGGTTTGGTTCTGAGATAGCTGTTTCAATGAACAAGTAGTGAAATGGGTTGCCAAACGCATGAAAAATGGTGGTAAATACATGTTTTACCATGTACACAGAGGTCGAGTTAATGGCAGAAGTAATGGGGAAAACCCATATAGAATGCTGTGACTGGAATTTGTTTTTATTTTTAGTTTGGCCTTCTATTAAGGTGTCTTATAGTTTTTTCTTAATTTTCAAAATTAATATTTCATATTTAAAAAATAAGAAAAATAATTGAAATCATTGTTAGTCCATTGAAAGTTATAAGTATTTGGGGTCGCAAAAGTCAGAAAACGCAATTATATTTTTTGTCTAGAGGGAGTTAGTGAAAACTTAAAGCAAAGTTTGTGGAGTCGCAACACATGTGTTCTGCGTATGCCATATTGAATAAAGTGTGCGAATTGCTTTTACACTATATTGCTAACAAACAAAAATAATTTGTTTGCAAAATTTTTATAATTTTTTTTTTCATAATTTTGTTATCTTTGGTGCTACGACTAAAAGTCAAGTAATCAAAGTTGTAGACAATTTAATTTGCAATGATACCGCTTTTATAAATTTTCTGTGCGATGCATAGTTTGCCTAATATAGCGCAGAAACTATTCGCACCCCATTTTCAAGATGGCGGCCGTGGGACAAGGGTTGCAACCTTACGAAAGTGGATTTAACCTTACGCCAAACCCCCTAGAAAAAAAATTTAAATTGTGTTCTCTGACTATTGCACGCTAAGCCTTAAAAAATGTAACATTCCATGGACTATTATACTGTCATTGATAAGTCTGCAAAATTTAAAAATAACATGACGTTTGTAGTTTTCCAAAAAGCGAGTTTAAAGATTCTGTTACGTACAAACAATACGAAGCTAATAAAAGCGTGTTAAAAATAAAATAACTTTTTATCACCTGGCAATACCAATATAAGACTCACATATCATGATGCCGCCTGTACTATCGGCAATAATATCGATAATAAAATATCAATCGTTTATTGTCCGGCCCGGGACTGCGCCGGCGCACAGGCAAGTATGAGTGGGGTTTAAAACACTCATGTGTATGTATTGAACGTTCACACATACTTACTTTTTTTTTTCTCTTTTCATGCAGTTAATAATGACGTCAAACTTAAGACAAATTATAGTTTTAAGCAGACAAAACTAGGCAGATGCTTATGGAAATTTTTATTTATCATGCCTTGGCTCAAATTTTTGAAGTTATAGAATAAAGCTGGGTTTGCGGCCATGAAAAATACATAAATAAATATTTTTTCTATGACATTCTTCTCGCCACTTTCTAGATCCGAAGTAAGTTTTGCTTAAATAGCTTGTATCAGGGGTTCTAGAATGCGGGTAAACATACTCTGATACTTTTTAATTTGTTAATAGGTTTATTTATTAGGTTATCTATATGAAAACAATCAAATTTATGCAATTAGACATATTTATTCATACGCACAAATATTTTCACCAAGCAGGAATCGAACGCGCAACCTCAAACTTAAAAAATATAGGCTTGAATAAGTAGGTATATAAAAAACATCAAAGTGTGAAAGCACCAATATAAATATAGGACAACATTATTGAGCTATAAAATATAGTAGTACATCACAAAATGGGCATTTTGGTACATTTCCTACATAAATTTACAGTTAAAATACCTTTTTTTTTTTTTTTTTTTTTTTTCGTGCGGAAATCCCTTCGGATACCCCCCCGCGTGCCAGCGGGGGCGGTTATGTCGGGCTTGAACCGACTAAAACCGCACGCCGTCTCGGGTCTACAGACGCCGGGGTGTAAGGTTGCCCATAGAGCATATCCCTCGCACCCCGACTGACCCTGGGCCATCTCCGGTTTCGAGATGGCCCCCTCGGGTTTGGGAACCACGGTGTCCCCGTCTTGCCCCGGTTTGGGGGAGGGGCGCTAGTCGCCCCACCGTCCCGGCCTGCTTCTGCTGGGGTGACAGGTGGCCTCACCCGCCACCCCCAGGCCTGCGCTCATGGAGGACGGAGGTCGTTAAGCGACCTCCGGCGCCTGAGTTGCCTGCGACGCGCGGCGAGCAAGTTGCAAGTTAAAATACCTCACACGTAACATAAAACGAGGTGTCAAAGTTACCCTTAACAACACAAGTCCGACCTCAAACAACACTTAACAACATTAATAACTAATGAACGATCCCATCCCTAATTAAAACTAAACCAGAATCCACCATACGACGTTTATCGCTCCACCGCATTCCGTCTACAAACGCGTCTAGTCTCCGTCCAATATACGTAGACCCTCGCAGTGCTATTCAAATGCATTCCAGACGACAGAACTCTGCTTTAGTAAGGGGGCGGAGGGAGGTTATATTATGTTGGACTTCCCGAGTAGTATGTAGTGGTCCTGACCTAGAGACGATAGTAACTGTCTCTAGGTCAAGGAAGGATAGACGCACACATGCATGCGCGTGTGTGGGTTGAATACACATGTAGACGTGTGTGCACGATAGTTCCGTATTTGAAATTTGTAGAACTCACATAGAAATTATTGTAGTTCGAATTGTGTAGTGATGCGTATTAGATGTGTTTTATTGTTGTGTTCGTTTTTTAAAATTTTGAAGTATGTTTTGTACTGGTTAAAACATACTACAAAATCAAATTAAAATTTGAATAAAAAAAAGTCGACATCCAGGATCTTGTGAGAATATTCTGACCAACTGAGCTCCCTAAACGCAGGTTCCTGTAGTTTAGTTGGCTAGAGTATTAAGGACAATCTGGATAGCCGAAATTCTCTTCCGCATACACCTTAGAGCGAGGTTGGAGCCATCATTTAAAATATTGTTTTTTGATTACTCCGTCTCATCATTTTGAGAATAAATTTTGACGTGCCGGTTTAGTATTTATATAATACCAGCTGTTGTCTGAGGCTCCGCCCGCGTGACATTTCTATCCCGTTGCCGCTTCCCATGGCAACTTATTCCAGGGAAAAAAAGTAGCCCATGTCCCATTTCAGACTGTAATCTATCCCTGTACCAAATTTCAGCCAAATGCGTTCAGCCGTTCTATCGTGATTGAGTAACAAACATCCATCCATCTATACATTCATCCATCCATCCATCCAAACTGTTACATTTATGCTATCAGTGGGATAGCAACCGTATCTTTATGGCTCCAAATTTCGTTATATTTTACCCGAGAGTTTATTCATACTTTTTATCTAGAAGTTCCAAGGGGAACGAACAGACAAGTTGTTATTGTCTGACTGCAATCGGGTGATAGGACATTTTTCACGAAATTTCCCCCTGCCTAATCCCAAAAATTGAATAGTTTATGATGATGATATTGGATGAATTAAACAAATAAAAGGTCAGAAGCACTCGACACCGTTGGGGCTGCATGGAAGGTTTAACGATAGTAGAGGAAGTTTTTTTTTTAAAGAATATTAGTAACCGAAATTACTAATATTCCCGCTAACCCCTCCAGCTAAGCCAAATTGCTTGTGTTAGGAGTGGGCTCACGTTGCTAGTGCCATGGCCAGGATTCAAACCCGGGACCTCTCGGTCGTAGGGTCGACTCCTTAACCACTAAGCTACCGACGCTTCTGATTGTTTAGATACCGTAGCAAATGGGTGGCTGTTGTCTCTGTCTACCCCAGGGGTAAGTACATATTGCGTTTAACCCTGTGTTATACGGGACGAGCCAGTTGCCGTATACTCACCGGTTACACAACCAGGTACCATGGGGTGCTGATGATAATCTTACAGAAAAACTTCGAGATCGCAATCCACTGCCTCAGTAGAGCAGTGATGGTCAGTGTGAGTGCTGTCCAGGTAGATTTTTATATGTACCCAGATAGAAGAGTTTTATTACTACCCTCAATCAGAAATATATTAGCAGTCAGGAAAAATACTCTGCTTGAGAGCCAGATCAAAACAGTCACCAAAATTGGGTATTAAATAAACCTCTACTTACATAACATAACATAACTTCACGCCTGTATCCCCGAAGGGGTAGGCAGAGGTGTATTACACACCCACGATTCGCCAGTTATATTAAGGTCCTAATGTAATAGGGGGCGTGCCTATTACCTCTCTCCGGGCACATTATTAAGAAAGCGATAATTAGCATTTATTAATGCACACATAACTACGAATAGTCAGAGGTGTGTGCCCGGGGCGACTGGGGATCGAATTCGAGACCTCGTCTCAGCAGTCCGTTACATACGCCACTGGGCTATCGTTCTACTTGCCCCTTCTAAGATATACGCGAATATAAAAATACACACAAAATTATAAATCTAAAAACGCGAACCACACATAGATACAACTTATTACGACCGTAAAACGTCCAAATCCAGTTTCCCGACCCTCTGCCCTTCGAGTCTAGTTCCACAGCTCTTCAAGAGCCCTTATCTTTTTATAAAACTACCGACCAACTTTAGAAGGACTCTCATTGCCTGAACCATATCTTCGAGCTTGTCCCAGCTTGAAGGTGTTTAGTTTTTTACGGCGGAGCAGGGTAGTTTAAGTAATAATGGTGGATGTAGAAGGATACTTTGTAAGCATTGCCCTTTAGCAAGTGATTCTAATACTGTTGCTATGCTGTCCTGGGGTGATTTTTTGATGAGTGTTGTTCATTCATGAAGATTGGTTATGTGTTTAGTTTTAAATAGAGTGAAAGATTTACTTTCCGTTATACCAATTGTAATAATAAATTGAGCATAATACTCACTTTCTGTTGTGAAAATTCACTAAATATAAATATTCTGGGATAAATTAATCAAAGCATAGACAAGACAAACATATGGATTCTAGAATGCCGTTAACATTCTTAACCTACTTAAAGATCTAGGCCTATCGAGAGCCACAATAAGCTCATTACTAGGACGAATGTCTAAAGCGGCACTAGTAGGTTCGCATCAAATTTGGTTAGGCAGGGAGGGGAACTTGGGTAGTGAAGGTGAGTGTTGATGTACATCAACAAAAGGGAGGGGCCCCTTTTGTTGATGTACATCAACACTCACCTTTTGACTTTTGACCCAAGTGTAGGTTTAGAAGGGTCTAAACCTACACTTGGGTCAAAAGTCCCAAGCACTGTCCCGAGTTCCCAACTCAGCAACGCGAGGGACCCGGCACCCGCACGGAGACTCCATGGATTGCTAAGAATATCGGTCTTTATATTATACATAGGAAAACCCAGACCACTGTAAATAGACTGTTAGGGAATATTTGTAGTGAGCTGTAATCGAAACCACGACCTCCGACGTGGCAGTTGTGTGCTCTACCGGTGTGCTATATGATCTTATGTTGGAGACGAATCTGTTATTGTCCAAAACCCAATGATTATTTAATCTGCTCGAGAATCAAACCGGAGACAGACAGCATGAAAAGTCATAATCGCAACTACTGTGCCGATGACTAATTCAATACATCGATAGGTATTATCTTACTTGCATAAGTGCCATCTAGCTTGCATAAAAAAAACTCAAATCAAAATATCCTACTTTTGATTTGACTTGGTTTTTATGGGATTGAATGCCGTCTGATCTCATAACTCCGAGGAGAAAGCCTGCGCCAGAGCATCATCCGTCAATCAACAGGTGTACCTACTGTGAGGATCTTCGTGGGGTCTCATACACTCATAAGCCAATACCCAAAAGCTCATATTAAATTAATTCTCAACCCACTATCCAAATCGAATTAAGCAACGGATTCTCATATATTTTTTTAATCATCGCGCACCAGACGTTATCAATACACATAATGTATTTATAGTACACAGTGTACACAAAAATTCTCATTTTTCATTATAAAATCCAATAATACACAAGTACACAACGTATACCAATTGCCGAATTCAAAAAACGGATCGCAACACAATGAAGTTCATTTGAAATTTTCTGTTTAAAAAACATTCGCTAATTATTGAAAGCGCCAGTTATGTACTGGTTGGTTATGTGTTGTGTACATTGGGTACATAAAATGTGCGTGTGTATTATGTAAAAAAAGGGTGTTTTTGTCTATGTGCCAAATAAAAATGAGGTCGTAATGTCCGGCTGCATCGGCCGTTTATCGTGTGTTCGGCCCGCGAAGGAAAGTGAGATAACGCTGTTTTTTATTTAATTATGGTCTGAATTTTATTAATTGATATCTGCCATATTAATAGCCGTTGATTTTTTTGATGTAGATGACTCTTAATTATCAAATTCGGTCGGGTTGTACCAGTGGTTTTGCAGTAAAGAGTGCGACTGCAAAGTCAGATGTCGCAGATTCGATTCACGCTCAGTGCAAATATTTTTATGCATAAATTATAAAATTATAAATATAAAAAACATAACTTCAAGCCTGTATCCCCGATTACACACCCACGATTCGCCAGTTATGTTTAGATCCCAATGTAATAGGAGGCGAGCCTATTGCCATCTACCGGGCGAGCGATAATCAACATTTTTAATACACACATAACTATCAGAGGTGTGTGCCCGGGGCGACTTATGTATATACTTATTTAAAAAATAAGTATCTACGTATATTTATGCAATCACTACGTTTACGCTAGTGAAGCATAGTGATTTCATTAACTTAAAATTACAAATACCTATACAAACCTACAGTGTACTTTCCACCTAAATCCAAAATAACCTGTATAAAGCGAATAAGTAAATGTGAATTTCTGCGTATCAATTTCAACCAGATTATCGTGTAGAAAGTTCTCAGTACGACATAATTTCACCAAACCCGGTTTATGTATGAAATATGAATCATAATTTATATATGTATATGATTATCTTTGAATCAAACCGCACAACTATTAGGGATATCAAAGACCGTGCGAAGTAGAAGGGGCCAATCCAATAACAGACACAGACTCCGAGGGGTCAGCCTCGGATGCGACCGGGGCTTACGCTAAGATGATGATGATATCTTTGTATCTAAACATCAGTTGGTAGATTAGTGGTTAAGGAGTCGGCCTTCGATCGAAAGGTCTCGGGTTCGAATCCTGGTCATTACACTACTGTCGTGAACCCACTCCTAACACAAGCAATTTAGCTTAGCTGGTGAGGGTTAACGGGAATACTAGTAATTTCGGTTACAGGAACTCTTTAAAAAAAAAGTTCCAATCATAGTCAAGTTGAAATCATAATATTAAACGTGTAACTGTTACACTCTAATTAGGCGGCGTCTTTTGATCATTTTTAAATTTTTGAAGTTTATGGAAACACAAGTGTTATCTATTGTTGCACACCCATAACTAGAACCAATTTGATATCTGCATTACAACTGTTTACTAAGTGGCATGATGACTTAGAATTGTATTATCATCTTCAATGATTGCTTTTATAGTTACTCAAAAGTGCTTCAAAAAAAATTTTCAATTTGACTTCGCCTCGCCTGATGGTAAGCTGAAGGCAAAGTCTCAGGAAAGAGGGTCACCATTACATACACGTAACATGTTAACAATGGTGGCACTCAGCTTGACGGCCTCATCAGAAGAGGATTGCCGTCGCAGCACCACGTGACACCCACCGGTCGCACTAGTGCTGCGACCACAATCCCCCTGCCCGGCTATGCACTTGCTGACCCCTGAACGCAATCAAACCGAAATTGGATTACTATGGAGGGTTTTCCGGTGCACGGTGGTACCTACCCGGACGAATTTTGTGACAAATTTGTGTCATCAAATTTCTACCACCAGTAAATAACTCAGTTAATAAACTATAGTATCTAAACCAAGTAAGATTTCTTACAAGGTGTGTTTTAAAGTTTAAAACTCATGCAGGTGACCCACATGAGAAGTTCTTTTAAGTAATTAACGAACGAAAATGTTCAAAAATTATTCATAACATTGTATTGTGTAATCAAATTGTGAGGTTAAATTGAAAGGTTAGCTGCAAGTGCATTAAGTAGCCAATTGAGGAGGCATGTAATCGACATTTATGTAAAAGGTGTAGATATTCATGAATAAGGTAAAAATGCAATATTGAGAAATGACCTTACGATAAGTCAACTTATCAACTTTTTTTTTTTAAATAATTGGTTGTGGATTCTAAATCTACTTCGGTGACAGTGCAAATAGTTGCTAACGTGAACTGTTCCACAACGCGAATAATTAATAAAATACAAACAAGAATAGATTGCCGTTTAATTTTATGTTTTCAATTCTTCAGTGTGTGATCAATTGATTATTATTAATCATATTGAATAGAGTAGAGCATATAATTATCATTCAGATAAGAATCATAAACTCATGTTTAAAATACAAGAGCGATATAATTGAAAATTGGTATTTCTTAACAATTAAATTTCTCAAAAGAAAAAAATTTGTATATAAAAAAATGTAAATCTGGCCTTAGAAAATGACAACAGAAAAAAAATAGGTAAATTTCAAAATATTTTTTAATATGAATACCTTAGCCGAAGTTCCCTCATAAAATAAGAAGGTATACAAGATTTTATTTAGTTTCAAAAACTGTTGTTTCTAAATTTCGTATCAAAAAAAAATCACTGAACTCCGAACTTCTTTTCTATTTTTATTACTTTTTACCAGCAATGCATTACAAGGACCACTGGTGTAGTCCAAACTTGCTTGCTCCGAACTGGGTGCAGCTCCGGCCGGACAAGGCCGCCAGGATTCTGACGTCTCAGCTTGAACAGGTGTCAATTCAGTTTGGACGGCCTGTTGATTTCAATTATCTGTGATTTAAGTTCACCCTAAATATTGATGAGTTGTTAGCATAACAACAAAAAAAAACGTAATAATATGTTTGTTGGTTAGTACCTACCTACTTTTATTCAATCAATCAATCAATCAATTAGCCTATTGCAGTCCACTGCTGGACATCGGCATCTCCCATTGTACGCCATAATGTCTAACAATCGAAGAAAAAATAAATCCAAGTTGTAGGTATTTTATTTGTTTGTAGTGCTAATTCTTACCTGAGTATCAGAAGATTAGATTAACCAACTGCCAAAGGAAAACGTTTTTGAATTATTCCCATTAAAATATACACCTCAAAATTTTCAATTTTTTACTTACCCTAATTTCTCTTAGCAGTAACTGACAGTCGAAATTTAAATGAAGTAGCTATCGCAATTAGCGCGCACACACACACACGCTAACACATGGACAGGCAACTAAACGCACACGGTGGAAAAACGCACAAATAAAAAGTGTTGAGCACAAAAATGTGTGAAAGAATGAAACTCGCACACATGCACAACGACGCCACAATTCAATATCGCTTGTCATTGCAAGTAATGGCAGCATAAAGATATGTTATAATTATCATTACCTTAATTGATTATTGTATTTTATATTTCACTGTCTAGGTTACGAATTTAAAACGATAATTCATCACATAACTTCACGCCTGTATTCCCGAAGGAGTAGGCAGAGTTGTATGTGTTACACCCACGATTCGCTAGTTATATTTAGGTCCTAATGTAATAGAGGGTGAGCCTATCGCCATCTACCGGACACATAATTAAGCGAGCGATAATCAACATTTTTAATACACACGTTACTACGAAAAGTCAGAGGTGTGTGCCCGGGGCGACTGAGGATCTAACTCGAAACGTCGTATCAGCAGTCCGTTACGTACACCACTGGGCTATCGCCCGACGATAATTATGTAGCTTATAAGTGTATGGGGGCACTACCAAGATCTTTAGGCCCACCTCGCCTACGAGCTATTAACGGACGAAGCTCTGGCGTTGGTTTTCCTCTCGGGGTTAGTAGGTTAGACAGCAGTTGATCCCGCAAAAGCCAAGATCAAACGAAAGAGTAGTAGAGCGGACCCCGGGCTCTAAAATACAAGTTTTAGATGCAACTGGGACTAACACGGTGATGATGATGAATTATGTAGCTTAGAGATCTTAGTAAACATTATTAGTTAGTATTTACATAGAGACTGGTTAATCTGGAGATGGTTAATCAAATTTTCTGATACTCGAGTGAGAATTAGCACTTTAAACAAACACTTTTCTTGAAACGATCTTCTTTTATTTCCTTTTCCTTTCTTTGATATTCTTTTTCTTAAAATTTATTTTTCTTTGAGAAAAATAAATTCGATTAATCTTGTAAATCTCAAGGATTAACAAAGAGTTATATAACATCTAAGTGCCAAGAACACTGAAGGATGATTTCAAAATTATAAGATTTAGTACAAAACGTTACATTTAGATTTGATTAGCTTATATTCAAGTTAAGAAAATATTTTTAAGCGGTCTATGATTTTTTTTTCGCACTCTACAACACAACATAACCTGTATCAAGCACACAGATGCATTTTCGCACACATTTACTCGTGTACTTACATACGATGTGCGTTAAGTTGGCGCGACCATGTGGCGTATTTGGGTCAATTGCTGAAATAAACGCATCGCGCAGCGTTCTGCGCTTGACTCGTTTTTTATTGAACCTAAGGCAGAGAGAGAGTACGCGCATTTCTTTTTGTGTGTGCAGGCGCCGGTTGTTAGATTTTTGTTTTAATGCGCTCAAGATCCGTTAGCCGTTCTAGTGCAACGCGAATGCAGTTACTGTTATACTTTTTAGTTTGAGGCTAAAAATAAATGTGCATTACTCGGAACTCGTAAAAGAAAGAACGAATAATGAAACATGTATTGGTATTAGCCAAGCAAAAAAGCTAATATTAGTTCGACAGTGAGAATTTTTGCTATACCTTAATACAATTATTGCTTTTTGGCTGATTTTCCTCAATTTTATAAATAGTTAAGCTATAATAATGAATCACAATGCAAACTGCACGGTAGTCTTTACCACGAAGAACCGCTAATATTCGGTTTTTAAATGTCAAGGTGCAAGCAAATTGCAGTCATTTTTTAAGAAATTATGGCCTACTTATCATTTTTCATATTTCAAATTTAATTCAATTACGAAACTTACTATGACCATGATAATTAAATAAAAAAACAAACGAGTTTTATCGACATTCGAACTATAAATCATTCTAAAATATTGTTATGTGGTAATTTAACGTAATTTTAACTTACAGTTGCATCAGCATCATGTATCAACACTTAAATAAGGACAGAAGTTTTGCAAAGAACATAATATAATTACTTAAATATTGTTATATGTCTTTAGAGAATACGCACTTCAATTAAATATCAATGTTTTACGTGAAATTGAGCATGCTTAAATTACGTTATAACTTTTTTGAATAATTGTTTTCCTGTTGCCTAAAATGGTGGGTGTTTATTTGCTAATATCTCTTTGATTTTACAACTCATTACTTGTAAAATCAGTTCGAATGTTAGCAAATACGTATAAACTATAATATTTGTTAATATAAATTTACATCTAAAGCTGCTTTCAAAATATCTCAGCATCACAAGAATTCACGTAGGTAATGAATTTTCTTACTTTGACAAGCAGTTTATTATTCTCACAAGGCTGATCCGACACAAAAACGACAAAGGTCACCGGACACATTCGTGAATGCAATTGAATTCGATTTTATGCAATCAATATCTACTTATTACTTGTTATCTTAGGCCTATGTATGTCCTTATAGATTTCTCTTTTTTATAAATATATTTTTTTAAATGTTAATTATCGTTCGCTTAGTAATGTGCCCGGTAGATGGCAATAGGCTCGCCCCCTATTACATTGGGATCTAAACATAACTGGCGTATCGTGGGTGTGTAATACACCTCTACCTACCCCTACGGCGATACAGGCGTGAAGTTATGTTATGTTATAAATATTTTTTATAAATAACTTATAAACTGCCTTGTGGATCCAGTGGCATTACCTTGCATATTATGTTTGTTAGCAATATTAGATTCATGTATCAGACAAATTACTTATAATCGTGTTTATAGGTATGTTCTAGATACCTTTTTTTTTTTTTTTTTTTTTTTTTATCGTGCGGAAATCCCTTGTAGATACCTAAAGATAAAAAATATAAATAACAACATTGTCTTACCAAAAGTATACAGGATAAAACACTGTCATGGCTAGCATTTTATATGCTATTGTCGTATTTTCAGCTGAGAATGTTACACTGATTATTCATTGCGGCAATCTTCGATCTCTAGACTTAACCTTGAATATTCAGGTAGTTTGGCACGTATCCGGTAGATGGCAGTAAACGTGCCCCGTATATTATTATTTTGATTCATTTTTGTTAAACGTAAATGTTAGCATTTTTGCACATATTAATTAGTAAGGTCACTCTTGGAGCCGATGCTTGCTCATGTAGATTGATTCAAAAACATGTGTAAAAATATAATATAATATAATATATATATATAGCTAACATAAAATTTATTACAAGAAAAATAACCTGGCACGAACCTTTAGACCTTAATATGTTTAAAGAGCTTATTTAGCGTATGCTGTTCTTTTGCTGTTCTTGTGCTGTCCAAAAAACGACGGCTATTAATATTTCTATTTTACGTCTGCAAGAAATGCCCGGCTATAGCTTCTAGTTAATGGGAGGTTGATTCATGATGATCATGTTGATTTACGACTATAATAACTTATTAAGTCGGAATTAAACCGATTAAAACTACACAGAAACTATCCGCTGTACACTGTCCTAGAGGCTTATCCTAATTTAACCTTCTTTTTTCTTGACATTTAATAAACTTATTATTTGACATTCAAGTAATTGTAATTTTATTAATACATTAAATTATTGACGTAGATTTTGAAGAAGTGCTTTTTATATTGTCTCTGCAGTGTATATATTATTGATACTTAATGTAATTGAATTTTACAGACTGGTAAATATAATGAATAAAAAAGTAACATCATGCCTTCCATCAAATAAATTAAATAAAATTAAATTTAATCTAACCAATCCGTTTTTGTAGCAATTGGCAAAGAAGTATGTTATTTTTCGTTTTTGTTTTGTTTTTACGGGTCCCTTCTCGATGTAAAAAAAATGTATTCACGAATAAATAACTATTTAAATTTAATAGTACAAATGAAATTAATAAAGAAAAATCTTAACTATACTATAGCTAACATTGTAATGGTAATACACATTTGTTTCTATATTTAGTTCATCCATTTGACTGAACCCCACCTCATAATCTTGGATGAAGTGCAAAAACTGTAGACCACCAGAAAAAAAAATCCTAGATAACATAAATCAAATTTCAAAAATAGGAAGTGGTGACGCCATTGAAGCGCACACTATGATTGTCGATTTTTAATGCGTGGCAGGACAGGGCTTGCATTTTCGGTAATAGTGTACACCTAAAGGCGACATGACCAAGTATATTTCCATCAGTATGTTTTTTTTACAAATTTTTGTTTAACTCGCCTTGTAAGTGTGGGTCTAAGAAGAGTCTTAAAAGTCGTATTTAACCAACGTCTGATTGTCGTATAGATTTCAAACTTTGCAAATAATATGTGATATAAGGTTGATTTTACATCAATTTGACACCATCAGCGATCTAATGCCGGAGTCAGAATATGGATAGAGGAGCTTTTCAACGACTTCTAGTAAACCCATCGAATTGGAATTCATTTGCTGGGACATATATCTATTGCATTTAGAAAAATGGTAGTCTCTTAGTGTTTTAAACTACGATAATATATTTACAATTTGGGTACTACACTTAATAATTTATCTGTGAATCTCCACTATGAAACCATGGATGTTCTACTAACTTTTAGGAGTAATCATACTTAAAGGATTAGCCTCTGAACACAGCCAATGCAACATGATTAAAACGTCGGGTAATACAAACCTATGTACTTAAACCTTGACCGTATCCGTAAAATAAAATGATCTTTGATTTGATGAGAAATTAATTCAAGTAATCTTAGAATAGACTGAAGTGTAGTAAAGTCAGAACCTAGCGTATTTAAATGTTATATTTAAACCACGATTAGTACGCCAAATAACTACCATTCATTCCTACCAACACATTACCATCCAAAGGTTGCCTGGTAGAAACCGCTTCAAGCGATAAGGCCGCCCATTGGACTGCTTCCGTAGCCTCTAAGTTTATATATAATACTGAAGTATTCAATTTTAATACAATGAATATAGTTAATTATAATATAGTAATTTAATATTAAATATTTGATACAGGTAATAACAGTTAATAATATATTTAATAACAATAAATCTACAAGATAAAATAACATTAACACGAGCATTTCACAAAAATAACGCAATACAACAAATCTGTATTGTCATCGCAACGTTCTGACCTCGTAATGCATTGATTTAAATCCGAATTTATTTACATGACAAAAATCAGAGACTTTCCAGTACTAAAATATTTTTATACGTACCTAACATCCGTTGAACACTAAGCTCAACTGTGTTTGACCTAAATTCGATTGCATCTGCGAACATGTTTGCCGCACAGTGCTGAGGAGGCCGAATGCACAATTGTACTTTTTAAAATATATTTATTACTTGCTATCAGATGCAGCGGCTATAAATCATTTAAACAAATAGTCTAGTAAAGCAATGAAATAAAGACCATAGGATGACAACCAATAGGTAATAAACTTTTTTACATTATTAGTTACCCACCCCAAGCATTAAGTAAGCGGCTCGCATGAATGCAATTTGAATTCACAATCTTCAAAGTTTATTTGAGATGAATATGTAAATTATGCGTATCTAAATGATAAATTATAACAAAATCTATTATGTAATTTCGAAGAATTGACGAAGAAATAGCCAAACTCGTAAAAGTGACTATGTGATAATAATAATTACCAACACAGTTTCGATCGGTACAAGCGTTTGGGAAAGTTAACTATCGGATCTTGTTCGCCCTGCTTGAATAATATACGGCAAATTCAGCCACAACGTACGTGTTACAAAAAAACTAGGACATAAACATGAGCTGTGGTTAAGCAAGATGAATTGAGAGGGGCGGGTCGGGTTCGAATCTGGAACGAGCGAAATGATGTCGTTTGTTAATGATATACCAATTTGTGAACGTTATATGTGGTGACAATATTTGTTGTGTATAGTTGTGTTACTGATAAATTTGTGTATCAATAAAAATATAAAATTGAAAATATTTTAGTTTATGTTTACAAAACAAAATATATATTCTCGACTACTTGAACTATTTGTTTAAGCCTGGTGTCTTCTTAGACAGATTGCGATTTAGAGGTTATGAGTTTGAATCCTGACCATAATACTCCTAACACCAATCATTCAACTTCAGCTGAAGGGGTAACCGAGAGTAGTTACTAGTGGTTTCGGCTATCATTTGTACCCTACTTCCTACTTTTCTACTAATATTATAAATGTGAAAGTTTATGAAGATTTTTGGATGTTTGTGACTGAATCACGCTACAACGGCTGTACGGATCTAGCTAAATTTTGTCTCTATCGAGTATAGTCTAGAATAACACGTATTCATACTTTTTATCCCTGGAATAGGTTCTCATGGGGACGGGGAACGGGACCAGAATTCCACGCGGGCGAAGCCGCGGGCAACCGCTAGTTCTTTATAGAAATAAAATAAAAGTAAACCAGGGTTTATAAACAAAGTTAATTACTATATTTTTTAATACATTTACTGTTTGTTACCAGAAAAGCGTTCACAATTTTACAACTGCAATAGTTTTTACTACAGTAAAAGTTCTTATTCAAACAACTGAAAGTACGTACTGAGGCCGTAAAAAAATGTAATATAAAGTTATAATAAAGTTGACATGACTTATTTAGAAAGCTAAATAAAACTTCAAGCTGTCTCAAAGATTGTAACTGAATGCAATTATCTCGGAAGTTATAACACGTTTTAAAACTAAAATACATATGAATTACTAAAACATTGACTCTGAGAAAATGGCAAACTTTCCAATGCAGGAGGTAATTTTTTTTAAGTTGCATCACAACCGCCTGCCCCTGTACATTGCAATGTGACCTCGATACACACACGAGCGTTTAAATACACCAACACATGCATAGACGCCCGTAGGCCTGTATGCGTGTTGATGCACTTACACATATGCAATTTTTATCCACAGGCTGTTTCGATTTTTTATTGGCTTGTAATTTTTATTACTACATTAAAACGTTATAAAATTAGCTCGTAAGTCGTTTGTTTATTATTCTGATATTGTTGGACAGGTTATTTGATTATCCGGAAAAGATAACATATATAATTATGTGCAGTATTTTTTGTACAAATGTATTTTTATAATATATTCTTTTTCATTGAGCAATGCCACTATTACCTAATAACTTGTCTCACAATGTATAATTTGAAGTTGATAACAAAAATGAAATTAATTAATTAGTATGCATTACTTGATGATTTAAAAAAATCTGGATCATTTTCACAAAATTTATGTGGTACAATCATATCATGTTAACACAACATTTTTATGACACTATTTAATTTTTATTGCTTTATATGTGGTAAACTTTTAATAAGAACCGACCCAATAATACATCGTTGTTGAATCGTTGTTGTTGTTGTTGTGATTGTTAAAGCGTGGGGTGCATGGGTCTATAGATATAAATATTTTATGGACAGGCATGAGTTACACAGTTAGACATTATCATTTTGATAATATCTTAAAAAGCACCCCACGCTTTTTTGAAAATAAAATACATTTTTTTTATTTACTCTATTATTAATTTAAATTTATTGAAATTTTTAACACAATTTTTATTGTTAACATGGTACGTGTATGTAATGGTGACCCTCTTTCCTGAGACTTTACCTTCAGCTTTCCATCAGGCGATTTGAAGTCAAATTGACGTGTCCTAAATATATAAAACAAAAAACTATTCTTAATTTAAATTTATTAAAACTTATTTTCTATTTTTTTAATTCGGTTTCTATAAAAAGCTTTTTTTTTATATATTTTTTAAACTATTATTTATTTCCCACTTTTTAGTTTTGTTTATTTACAAAAACGTTTTTTTTTGTGAATTTTTAAAACTATTATATGCTTTGTCGAATTAAAAATTCTCTTTGGTGTTCGAAAATTTGTTAATATTAGATAAATCGGCTAAAGATAATGGTTGGAAATTAAAATTTCTGCCTTATCGACTATAGATGAAAATTATATAAATTAACAAAAATCTTAATTTGCAAATTGAAAAATGGAATAATTTTATCAAAGTAGTGTATTGTCATCGGTCCTCGATAAATCTACAAAGTTTGAACGGAATCTGGCCGCTTAAAGTAGGTCAAAATCGCGCCCAAAGGAGTCGGTTACAATCAAACATACAAACAAACAAATAGGTGAAGCTAATAAAAAGCGTTTAAAAATTACATAATAGCCAACAATAGCAGATGCACTAGCAGATGCAGAGGTTCGCTTTGACCTCGAAAATCTTGATGGAGCCTTATACACCCAACAAAATTGTAGTCGAAGAAAATAAATAATTAGCTATAAAATCAACAACAGGCTGTATATACACTCACACATAGCCACCGGCCTGATCTGCTCATAATAAAATGTGGCTTTTTTATCATGTATTTACTTTTTTCTATGTATTAAAATCTGTATGTACCGGGCACATAACCTCCTATATATCGCTACCTACATATAATTTCGGACATGTCTGGTTGTCGATTTATTGGTTATCGCGGTATCTGCATAATGTGTTGGTTAAAAAATTTAAATCCAGTTGAGGGATTGATAAAACCGTGTTTACTGGTCACACTGAGTCATTATCATCCAAGGGGTTTCACCTCGGAGCCCAGGGTCCGCTAACCGCTTCTCCTCCTTCGGCTAAACGGCGTTATAGGAAACTCCAAGAGCGAAGCCTGCATCAGAGTCTCAACCGTTTATCCTCAAGTAACCGAGTTCCAGGTGCGTTGCCTTGGGTTTCGAAGATCTTGGTAGAACAGTCAAATGTTAACACTGACAGATATTACCAGTTTAATAGGGATTTTGACATGGTCGTCATATTCTTAGTAATACAGCTTAAGGTATTAATTTTATCTGAAAAAAATATGCATTTTAAAATAAGATATTGCCTCACTTCAGTGAAAAGTCCGTAAAATAGGTCAAAATATAAACAATCAAATTAATTAAAATAAAACTATTTTTAACGGATCCTATCGCGATTTAGATGATGTTCGTTTACTATTTTATTGAGACGCTGGGGTCATGGGGTCCACGTGCCAGTTTGGTCTACAAAAATTTGGCAAAGCGGCTGACCCTGGGGTTATCCTTTCGAGGGTTTACCCGGGGTGCCCGGCAATGGACACTTGGGAAGGACTCCGTGTGGTTTTAGTCGGTCCGATTACGACACGCCCACCCCATCGTCGGCACCGATGGGGCGAAGCCCGTGGGGGTTTCCAAATGCTAAAAAAAAGCGGCTGATCGACGCTACACGTGACCAGAAGGTTGGACTTTATCTTGCACAAAGAATTAGCATTGCCATTCAACGTGGCAATTCTGCCAGTCTTCTGGGAACATTACCAGTCGGTGATGATGCGGAGGAATTCTATGACGCATGTATGTAAATATTTATCTATCTTTTAGGCTTAGTTTTCTTTAGAATTATTTATAATTAGTTGTACATAATCATTTTAAGTTATAGTTGTATATATTTTACTATCGCGATAGAATCCGCTAAAAATAGTTTTATTTCAATGTGTTAACTTCCGACAATATCTGTCAAATTAAGTCAAAATTTATAATGTTTTGGATTCCGTATTAAATTTTAAATTATTTTTGTTTGTTATATTCACTTAGAAACGCAACGCAGACTGAGATAAATGTGATATTCGTTTGCACTTCATTCGTTTTGCACTACGCGCTACTAAGCTGTGACGTCACTACTAGGTACGATCCGCACGGAAAAAAAAAAAAAAGGTACGATTTTGTATGTTGCGTTTTTGAGCGGCTCGAGAAATTGAATTATGAAAATTAAATATTCAAAAAATAGTTCAATAAGAACACTCTTTTTATAATTTATTTTTTAATTTATTTATTAGCTTTTTTTTCATTCATCTTTAATTCATTCTTTAGTAAGAATCACTTTGGCAGTAGTTCATATCTGTCTATCAGTCTATCACTGCATATAGTATAAAACAAAGTCGCTTTCTCTGTCCCTATGTCCCTTTTTTTTTTTGTGCGGAAATCCCTTCGGATACCCCCCCCCCCCCCCGCCAGCCAGCGGGGGCGGTTATGTCGGGCTTGAACCGACTAAAACTGCACGCCGTCTCGGGTCTACACTACAAGAATTGCTCGTTTAAAGGTATTAGATTTGATACGATTAGTGGAAACTTAATGCCCGTAATGTTTTGTGTCCGTGGCGTGTCTTTGTTTTGCTTTTTTTTATCTTCTGCTTTGCTAAGGCACTTTATTGTAAAATCCTTGAGAAGTACCATATAGTCTAAAAAACCCGAATAAGCGTAATCTAAATGAGGAATATGGGTAAGAGTAATTGAAGCGTCGGTAACTTAGTGATTAAGGAGTCCACCCTATGATCGACAGGTCCCGGGTTCGAATCCTGGCCGTTACACTACCGACGTGAACCCACTCCTAACACAAGCAATTAAGCTTAGCTGGAGGGGTTAAGGGGACTATTAGTATATTCTGTACATATATTGTTTAAAAAAAAAAAGGAACTCTGGTCTACGAGTTGAAAGCTAGCTGCAACCGGGAGCCACGCTACAATGGTGATGATTCAAGTTCATAATACAGAACAAACAAAAAATGTTACAAAAACTATTCCAACATTTTTTCAACAAAAATACTTCGCCAGACCTCTCGACACAATTTTAAAAAACATCGTTCCTGTATTTACATCAAAAACTTTCACCACACAGCAACTTCAATTAAATGGCACTATGCGGCTTTTTGAGTTTAAAAAGAAATACTGCCAAATACAATTTCGCGTCAAAACAATAAAAAAACTAGCTGGATATACGGAACGCGTGCACACAATTTGTTGGACGGACGTGTGGTCGAAAAATCCTCCGAAAAAAATACAAAAAAAAGATGTGGATGGACTACTGATTTTGGGGTTCCAAGGTACAAGGTTCTTTACAACTTTGATCATTTTTAGGATCTATAATGGTAGCTTGCATTCTGGAGACGTCACTTTTAGCTTATCATCCGGTGGGAAGAATGGCTGAACTGCTCAATAAAAAATAATTCTCATTTATTTATTTTTTATGAATGATAGGCTCACGTTTGACCTCTATCTCACCTGGTCGTAAGTGACGATGTGGTCTATGATGGATCACGTTTGCCTAGAAGGAACCTATTCACTCGAGACTTGAAGATTCCGAGGTTATAGCTTTCCGGAAACACAAACTCAGGCAGGCAATTCCACTCCTTAGCTGTACTCAAAATTAATATGTCGTGTGAGTGGAATATCCACAATGTAGCGGTGGCGTGTTGCTGTGCGTCTGGTCCATTTATTTAAACAATACTACAGTAGCAATACTACATTGTGTTAAAACTGTGTTGTTGTCATCCTCGTCATCTCAGCGTTGTGTCCCGATTGCATCCGAGATCCACACTTCGGAGCCCGGAGTCCGCTTTCCTGCTTTTCCTTCTCTACTTCCAACGATCTTGGACATCCATGGTAGTGAGACCATTGGTAAGCATGTGGGTCTGCCGCTCCTACCAGGGCCCGGTGGAGGTGCCAAAGCCAGACATTTATTATCCACGTAGTCAGGCGGCTGCCACAAAACGTGACCACACCAGCGAAGGTGACACTCCTGCATTTTATCTGCAATGTCTCGGATATGGAGGCTGCCGCGGATGCGAGAGTTCCTCACGCGACCTTTACGCATGACTCCGCACATCCTTCGCAGCATATTCATCTCGGTGACACGCAGCTCCTGCTTATGTCGCTCTAGAAATAACCACGCTTCACAGCCGTATAAAATTTGGGGTCACAGATGACACCGGTGATCTCACGCTACTTGGCCCATGCAGCGGCAATGCGTGCCTTTTGTTATTGTATATTGTACGAAGTATTTCACTTTTGTTTTATTTATAAAAAAGAAAGAAATAATTTTACTCTTCACGGACTGGTAAACATAACATCAGGTATCCACTAATCCTATCACAGGTGGGATGACGATCTGCGAAAGACTGCGGGCAGATGCTGGATGCGGCAAGCTGAAGACAGGGCGCTATGGCGCTCATTAGGGGGAGACCTATGTCCAGCAGTGGACTAGAATAGGTTGATGAAGATGATGATGATCACACATGCGCTTATGCTCACGACTTTAAATCTACCATAAGATAGACAGAAATAAGTATATTACATTAACTATTTGACTATAAAAATGTTCAATATCAGCATGAAATCTGGGAAAACTACACCATTGACGGCAATAGACTCCCAATCTATTACGAGGTAAAGAAAACAGCTAAGGTTGAATTTTAATACAGATATATTCCTTTGAGGATATACAGCCATACGTTTATATAAAAAGAAGTATTCCAATACGGAACCCGGAGCATGGAGCGAGCTTCCAGCGTAGAACTTTCGCTTTCATTCAGTAGATACCATTTTTTCTGTTTTTTAACGCGTGGCCGATAGGAATAGTGTTTTTTTTTAACTCTCACTCTCAACGGTTGCTCGTAAAAAGCAAATAAAGATCGGTAAAAATTCGTTTTGCGGGTGTTTTTTACGTGTGAACTTTTCAGGGTTATTCATTATTTTCTCCCTCTATATTCCACGCTGTTTTTTTGACAGTTTTTCATTTTGATAGTTGGATTTTCACGTCATATCGCGAATTTGTCCGGTATTTTCACGTTGATCGACAGTGAGTGGTTTAGATTTTTTTACTTTTTTAAATCCTTTTGTGTGGTAACTGATGCTTTTGGATTTTGTTGAGCTATTTCGAGGATTTGTCTATTTTTCATTCATTTTATGGTTCGCTTTGATGAATTGGCTTAGTTTTGTGAAGTTTGTTGCTGCAACGAGTTTAACAATATTGTGAAGTGTTTGCGCATACGCCTTTCGCTTCGTATACTTTCATAATTGTTTTCATATATTCAACAACCTCTGTGGCGTAGCAGTAGAAGATTTGACTGCTAAGTCACAGGTCACAGGTTAGGTTCCCGCTCAGTGCAAATATTTGTATGCATTAATAAGTCTATTTGCATTGGTCTGGGTGTTTCTATGTATGATATGTATGTATTTAAAAGAAAATATGTGTTTCCAAATTCTACAACCCATAACACAAGCTAGTTAACTATGCTTACCTTGGGTCTAGATAGGGCTGTGTAGAATGTCCTAGAATATTTATAATATTTCTAAACACTTCTACAGATCTTTCTTAAAATGTCTTCGATCTGATGACCTATAAACGGCCTCTGTGGCGTAGCGGTAGTGCATTCGGCTGCTACGACACAGGGCGCGGGTTCGATTCCCGCTCAGTGCAAATATTTGTCTGGGTGTTTCTATGTATAATATAGAAGAAAGAAAAAGAAAGAAGAAAGAAAATTGTTTTTTATTGCGGATTAAAACACATGCACATAATATTAGGATTAAGGAAAAAACCTAAATAAGAAAAAACAAGAGATAATAATAATACACAAGTCCAAACAACAATATTACACTTAAAAATATAAAAGTCTAAAATAATGGTGAACCTACAGCTACTCAGACGGCGACCATGTCGCAACACCAAAAAGGTTCGGGGTTTTGCGGCAAGGATATTTTTATTTCTTATCTGTGGTCGCCGCCTGAGCTGATAACGCGGCGTGTGACATGCACGTGACAAAATTGACATTAGTGACATTGTCAACGTGTCATGTCCTACGTGGCACATATAAATTAATGTGTATCATTGTATTACAATTAAAAGAAAATGTACAATGTGTCCGCAATAAGGGCCAGACACTCAGCATAAACTGAGGTGGGTATTAGCCACCACAGAACTGATTTTCAGTGTAAGCCCTTAAGTGCCACCTGACCTCTATTAACCAAAAAATAGTATATAAGTATGTTTATCCGCATTCTGAAACCCATAACACAAGCTAGTTAAACTATGCTTACTTTGGGTCTAGAAAGCGCTGTATAGAATATCGTAGAATATTTATTCATTATTAATTTATTTACCTACAAACTCCTAGCTCAACCCTCAATGACATATGGTTTGTTTTATTACCGAGATCTATGAGAAAAGACACAGATAATTTACAACTCATGGCTCTTTACCAAGTTGCATTCCGCGCACGTGTTTCCTTCTTCTTACAATCCCGGATTCTTCAAGCGGGGCGTGAAAAAGCATCTTTCGAGGCCGTCAAGGTAGGGGCTACCATTTTTGGATCGTCAGCATCTGGGATGGTGGCCCATATGTTCTGGACTTCACCCTAGGTTCTCACCATCCAGCGGGGTGCAGTCAATTGACGCAACAAATATAAAAAAAAAAGAAAAAAAAAATAACAATTGAAACAATGATGGTGTACCAGAAGCGAAGCGAGGATGTTTTAACACTATTCTTTACGGCTTCCCTTTTTAGATTAATACTTAACAAGATACTCTGAATCATTCAACTCGCTTAAATGATTTTTGAATTATATTCGACTTTGTTTTAATTTCATATCGATAAGGTAAAACGTAGACTAAAGTGTCTATTCGAGCGAAAAGTTTGTGCACTGCACCAGTTTGGTGACACTAGAACGAACGGCCTGCCATATCTAACCTGTTTTAAGTCTGTGTCCTAACCACTACAAAAAAAAACTGCATATATTTTTTTATGTTAATAAATTTAATGGGAAGACCACACTGCTCACCCCAATACCCCACTCTCCCCTTAGAACTAGACCACCATAAAAATTCACCATGAAAATCTTTACAATCGTGTCATCAATTTTACAATCAAAATAACGACATATTTTAACAGACGGGCATCAAACCCCCGCCCTACACTAAAACACTACCCTTCGAGCATTTGAACTTAAGTATCGGGTGTTGTATTTATAGTAGATATACTAGTTATTGCGTTCGTATCTGTTCACGTTTGACTTTATAATACTGAAGTAGCAAGCAAGTTCACTACCCATACTGGCGATACCAATAAAATTTTGTCTGTTTTAGTCACACGTAGCAGCGACGAGCCTATTGCTCTCAACTGGGTATGAAAGGCACTTTATTCCGCACACCTTCAGGCTGTGGAATGATCTTCCTGCTATGCTTTTCCCAAGCGACTACAATACGGGGTTCTTTAAGAAGGGCGTTAGAAGGTTTTTACAGGGTCGGCAGCGCGATTGTGCGTCCATAGGCCGCGGTAACCGCTTCCCATAAGGTGGGTCGTGAGCTTGTCTGCCACCAGAGTGGTATAAAAAACAAAAAACTGTACCTTTCTTCCCACTTGGTAGGCACTTTTATAAAAAAATCTCATCATAAAAAATATAAATAATATTTTCCTCATATCGAACTCAGAACCTTTATGTACTGCACCACGAAGCCACATACATTTTTTTTAAATTACGATCCTTTTCAGTCGTAATACTCTTCAAAATGATTTTAAGAAGAATCTGTATAACCGTCATCTTATTGATCGTGATTATAATGAGCGAATTCAAAGAAACAGGGGATCTTTTAAGATAGAGGGTGGTCTCCCCACGCACTGCAAACTACTTATTTAAATTGAGGGTACATCAAAATGGCGAATTATTTAGAACTTGAAAGACACGGTGCCATGACGACTCCTTTATACTATTAAGGATAGCGCGGGCATGCTTATTATTCGAGATTTATAGTCAAATATAAGTCCTGGTGAGGTAGAGGGCCACCCCAACTTCGCGTGTGTGTTGTACAAGGCAATAAAATCATAGGGCTCTTCTCTATCTAATAGTTTGGGAAGAACAGGGCCTTACCAAACAAAAAAGTATATAAGTATGTTTATGTATCCGCATTCTAGAACCCTTATGCTTGTCATACTTAGTTTGGGTCTAGGTGGCGCTGAATATTTATTTCTAGAATATCCTAGAATATAATATTGATTATAATATAATAGATTTTTTTATTTATTTATTTACCGGCACCTTTAGGATCCAAGGCAAGCTCTGCTAGTCGCTTCACCTGTTAAAGAACGGACGTGGCTCTGGCGCAGGCTTTCAGGCTGCGCCCGCGCGGAGTTTGGGTATAACTTTTTGGTCATATCTTCGGTTCTACTTAACCAATTACAATGAAACATACGTCAGATTTTAAGTCTGACCAAGACCTTTCCAATAGAAAATACCATATCAAAATCCGCTCAGTAGTTTTGCGTCCATCGCGAACAAACAGGCAAAAATTCCAAAAAAAATAATATTTTTGTGTTCAGAATTGTTCATTTAACATAACACATGTTTTTTTTAAATATCTCCAATATTAAGACACAACTAATTTACAATTTTATAAAAGTATATAGATAGATGACCTATGGAACTTATTAATAGCAAGAGGCTCGCTAACCGGAAGGCTGAAAAATATACTGAAACTTGTATGTTTAAGTCAAATTCAAGTCATCATCATCATCATCACGACCTTAGTCCCGGTTGCCTCCGAAGCTTTCATCTTGGAGCCGGAGTAAGCTCTCTTGCTCTAATGATTAAGGGCGACGAGGCTCTGATATAGCCTTTCCTCTCGAGGTATACCCGTATACGCGTATGCCGGTATACTCACTTGCTTGCATACCTGTATACCTGCATGCCTGTATAACCGTATAGCCATATACCCGTAGGTATACCCGTAATACCTACGGGTAATACCCGTATACCGCATACCCGTATATTCATATACCCGCATACCTGTTGGCATACCCTTCCCGGATCTACAGACCTTACACCCCGGCGTCTGTAGACCCGAGACGGCGTGCGGTTTTAGTCGGTTCAAGCCTGACATAACCACCCCCGTTGGCCGATGTGGGGTATCCGAAGGGATTTCCGCACGTCGGATAAAAAAAGGTATGCCGATATACTCGTATACCCGCAATCCCTTATACCCGTATACCCGCATACCCGTATACCCGTACTATATACAGAAGCCCATTTAAGCTAAATCAGGAGCAGAAAGTGTAGGAGATAAGACCTTGGGCATCAAAGTTCAAGCTTTGGATCCAACCGGCACTAACTTTCAAATCGATACGATAATTTGATACTAATATATAAATATACTCACGCCTTTTTCCCTCCGGGGTAGGCAGCAACAACAGCGCACTATCTGCTTCCATCCTTACATACTTCACGAGCTTATAGTTTATCCACTGATGGGAAACTTGAGTGCTATTGAAGACACATGAATTGATTAGAAAAACATCATAAAATAACATAACTTCGCGCCTGTATCCCCGAAGGGGTAGGCAGAGGTATATTACACACCCACGATTCGCCAGTTATGTTAAGGTCCCAATGTAATAGGGGCCGAGTCTATTGCCATCTACCCGGCACATTATTAAGCGAACTATAATTAACATCTTATACTTCCAATATTGATTTAATAGGGTATTTGACTACTGCTAAAAAATAGTTCTGTATGTATATGTATTACAACATAAAAATGCAGATTGCATCAATATTTTTTGCGAACTGTTTTATTTACTTCAATTAAATTTTTAAGCATTTTGTATGCTTACTTTTTTCTAAAGATTTAGATCGGAAAAAGAGTTAAGATATTAAAGTTTGATTTAAAAAAGTACGCGCCATAACGGATCCCGTGACATGTGACGTCACACCAAAGTAAACAGTAAGCGACTTAAAGCACGTTTATATAATAGTAATAAAATTAGTTGCAAAAATAATGGTTTATTTTGAGATATATAAGATAAAAGTGAAACATTATTAGTAATTAATAATTGAACCAGTCGATTAACACATGGAAATGCAGACAGCCTGTATTGAAAAACTCTGTTTACTTATGTGTGACGTCACAGAGCGTTTATAAGCACGTGATCAAATCTCAAAAAAAGTGAGATTTTAATCTTGATTTTTTAACAAAAAAGAAACTTATATTATATTGAAAATTAATAAAATATGTTTTTACAGTACATTTTATTAGGATGACAACAATTCGTACAATATTTTAAATATAGTCAAAATGCCTATTACTAAATATGTATTTAGTTTCTTACCTAATTAATAACAAGTAGGTTCTACAAGAAACGTGTTATTAAGTGTAACATGAAGAGCTTATCCTAACTTTAAAACTTGTTCAATACGAACTATGGCTACGAAACACGCACCCCAAAAGCTCATACTTCACAAATCATGAAGTTACGTATAACTAAAAACAGTACGTATAACATTTAGGTTAAAATATAAGGATCTTGCATAAGAAAACGTGGGGGCGCTCTCCCCCTGTATCTCCGTTTTTAGTATTTTAGTAAGTTCGGGGGGGAATTACCGCCCGGGGGGGCGAGCCCCCAGGGGGGAAGATGTTGATGTTCCTTAGTTTTATATTACTGCTGTACTTTATTACTTATTTGTGTTAGTGTTTTATTCGCTTGGCGTGTGAGTGAGGGGTGAGATGGGGGGAGGGGGGGCAGTACTTAGTTGCTTCTATGCAGATGGTCGTTTGCGAAGCGTTTCCTAGTTATGACTCTTAGAATTATATGGATTTCTTGCGCAGGTTTGTGTTATAGCGTGACATTTGGAGCTTATGCCGACGGATCTTGGGTTAGTTTTGATGGCCAATCTAACGATATTGCATGATAGTAGAAATACTAGCTGCTGAAATCAATATCCCGATTGATTGATAGGTTGTAATATTAAAGTAATTGGTATGTTTTCTTTTCCTATAAATTTAAATCGGAAAACTAACATCAGGACGTGACGATAAATTGAGCTATCCATGACAAGTTCTGGTAGCTCAATTGGGAGAGTATTAGAGTAGAGTTTAGTTGACAGAGAGGGTTCAAATCCAAGTGTACGTGTTACATTGAAATAGACTTATTCATACGTACATAACTTCACGCCTGTATCCCTGAAGGAATAGGCAGAGTTCGATTCGCCAGTTAATAAATCCCAATGTAATAAGGGGTGAGCCGGGCACGTTTCTAAGCGAGCGATAATCCTCATTTTTAATACACACATAGCTACGAAAATTCAGAGGTATGTGCCTGAGGTGACGAGGCTCTGAGGTCTCGAGTTCGATCCCCAGTTGCCCGGGCACACACCTCTAACTTTTCGTAGTTATGTGTGTGCATTAATAAATGATAATTATCGCTCGCTTAATAATGTGCCGGGTAGATGGCAATAGGCTCGCCCCCTATTACATTGGGACCTCAACATAACTGGCGAATCGTGGGTGTGTAATACACCTCTGCCTACCCCTTCGGGGATACAGGCGTGAAGTTATGTTATGTTATGATGTTTTTCTAATCAATTCATGTGTCTTCAATAGCACTCAAGTTTCCCATCAGTGGATAAACTATAAAATAACCACCCTTTGTGTATATCCGTAACCATACATTCACACATATACTCAGGCCTTTTTCCCTCCGGGGTAGGCAGAAACAACAGCCCGCCATCTGCTTCTGTCGTCACACGCTTCACGAGCTTCCTCTACAGTCGTTAAACCATTTATACAAACCCGCCGGTTTCGAGTACTTTGACCTAGGCTGCTGAAATTTGCCTGGATACAAAAAACTTACTATATCTTACTACTATATTATGAAAGCTTGAATCGGTAGATGGACTCTTCTTACCACTTTGTGCAAACATTTTTAACCTACATCTAAGAATATACATACAGCTTGAAATAAATAATAGTTAAATAATGTTATAAACACGCTTATGAAGACCAACTTAAAGGTAAAAAAATATTATTAAAAAGCGATGATGATTGTTGTAAGCCCCCCACGCTTTTTAACAATTATTTTAACCATTTAGTTGGTCTTCTCTTATTTGTCATCAAGTGTGCAAAATTTCCTATCAATCGGATGTTTAGACGTCGAGTTCAAAGATTCCATTACAAACATAGATACCGAGTTAATAAAGCGTGTAATAAAGTCCATTTGTCATCAATAAACTGGCTCCCCATAGCGTGGGACCGGAAAATATGTGGGTGTTAATACATTTCCACCTAAACCTTCAGGAATAAACAGGCAACAGTGAATATTTGCATGAATTTAAGATTAAAATAAAAGTATGCATTTATTGTGCTTTATTATGCACTTAGATGTTCTGCACTGCTTTCATCAAAGTTAGACTATCGTCATCATCATCATCATCATCATCAACCTATGCTAAACCACTGCTGGACATAGGTCTCCCCTAATGAGCGCCATAGCGCCCTGTCTTCAGCTTGCCGCATCCATCATCTGCCCGTAGTCTTTCGCAGATCGTCATCCCGCCTCTCTATCCCTGAAAGAGTAAACAGAAATATATAAACACCCACATTTCGCCAAGTATATTATCTTTAGCACGTAATAGGGTTACTGCATCTAGATTTAAAAGTTTCTAACCGAATTTCCCAACAAACGCTCAGCCCAGAATCGAAGCCATTACAAGCATAGCAATCACCACTAAAGCAGCCAACTGTTATCAACTTTAAATCAACTTAATGCCTTCCATTCCACACCAGCTATAACCAACATAATTCCAACAAATTCGGTCGGCAAAATACAAAATACTTTATCACAAGACGCCCCCCTCATATATATAACTACTTGTGTGTACATACAATTGTATGTAAAACAGGAAACGAGCCACATCAAAAACTCTAATCAAAGCGCCCCCTATTAGGACGAAACTTTGTTGAGGGTGGGCCATCAATATTCTTAGTAAAATATAATCAATTCTTAGAGAAAGAAACAGTCTCTGTATTGATAAATGAGAGCACCCTTCATATTTCCGCATCTCCCTACCAAAGGGGGTGTTTTAAACCACCCCTAGGGGGACATCTTAGGAACGTGCAAGATAGTAAGCGCTAGGGCTGTCACTGTTAATGAACTATGGGAATCATCAAACGATTAATCTCCTAAAAAAATTTAAGGTTTTTTGTTTGTTTTTTTATATTGAATTGTATGTTTAGTCGAAATATACGTATATATAAAGAGGTAGGAAGAGTTCTATTAATACCCAAATTTCACTGAAAAAAATTCTAGTAAAAGCCCGAAGTTCAGATTGACAGCAATAGACTCGCTTTGTTCATATGTACATATCAACTGCAACTGCAAGCATAATTGATGACATTTGGGTGTTATTATACCCTTGCCTGCACCTTCAAGTATAAAGGGTGAGTATTGAAATAAACATGAATACATTCTAGTGGCCGCACAAACGCAGACATATATGTAGATCCATATTCTGTTGTCAACCAGCAGTTCACCCATATATACGTAAAATAAAAAAAAAAACCATCAAGTTATACGAGCAATACACTTCTGCCTACCTATTAAAGTATATGCAAACATAAAACATTATAAACATAATTAATACATTACAATAATTACAACAATAAAAAAATTAAAGTTAAATTACAAAATAATCAATTACAATAATTGGCAGGAGCAACCCTGCTACGATTGTAGCAAGGCCTACGTTCGTAGCGGCTACGGCGTAGGCGCTAGTGGCGCCCCCTCCTCTTACACAACTTTTTACTAAGAACCACGCGAAATGAGTGGATAAAACATAGGTAGCTTCACTTTACGTTTAATAATTATTATTTGGAATTTCATTATTATTTTTACTAGCATAATAGTGCGAGTACATTCGCAAAGGAGTTTGATGACCCATGTGCAGTGGTGGTCGAGTATTCGACTGCAATATTAGGGGTTGTAGGTTCGATTTCCATATTATGGATCTAGTTTTTTCTATTGTCAATATGGCCCAAAATTCATGGTAAATTTGAGTCATTGGGTCTATGCAGAGTATTGAGTCTCAAAGTATTATAGTATAAACGTTTAATAATGCTAACTATACTAGCTATGCTTTGTGGCTATACTCGCAGATTATTGTTTACCTTGTAATAATAGATTTTCTCCTTTTTTTCTTATGTGTGGAAACCCACCGGTACCAGCGATGAGGTGGGTATGTCGGTGGGTGAGTGGGAATCGAACCCGCGGCCCCTGTTGTTACAGTCGAATGCACTACCGCTACGCCCCAGAGGCCTTCAAAGGAGTGCTTTGACGCTACTTGTACCTAGTACGAGAAAACGCGGAATGTCACTATTTTGTGTGAAGTAATTAGTAGATTAATTAATTAGAAGTTAGTGAAATTCGATTTCCAAGATTTGCACACACAGTATATGGGAAGGTAATAAAATTATCTCTTTCTCTTAATAAAGCACAGGTTACTTCTAGGCAAGCATGGTCCACCTTAGACCACATCATTACTTACACACAGGTGAGACAGTGGTCAATGGCAAGCCAATAACCAATTAAAAAAAAATTTTTTTGGTATTTTGGCTTTTCTAGGAGCAACTGCCAGCTGACCTCCCAACCGTAAGAGGAAAAACTTTGCCAGAGCATGGTCCGTTGTTTAGTACGTCCACCGACTGGCAGATGAGCTTGGTTTGGGTCCCAAGAGTGTTGATAGGGCTCTGCACATCCCTATAATATTATTATTATCAACCTACAACTCTATTGAACTAATCTTACACACTAATAAGTAATTAAAAAAAAACATCCCCCAGTAATCAAACCTAGTCCTTCCAGCCCCACAACCTCTGCGCGGAAGAGACCGTGGCCTGCTCTTATTTTAAACAACTACGCCTTTATAATACATCCAGTTTCGCGACTAAATATCAGCGAGTGTAGCGGAATAGCGCGACCCCGAAGTCTTGGTCGTTCTAAGGAAATAATCCAATATTAATTATATTTTTATAGATAGTACAAACATGAATTTATTAGTATAAATGAGCTGGTCTGATTAGAGAAGATAACACTTACTTATGGGTCGCAAATCCCATATCTATTGTTCAAATTGTGAATTGACTAGCTGATACCCGCGGCTCCGCCAGCGTCGAGATCGGTTATAGTTTTTTTGTCAAATATCCGGTTCGTCTTAACAAATTTCAATCTAACATACGGCAGATTTATGTCTGACCAAGACATTTCTAATTGAAAAAGCCGCAGCAAAATCCGTTCGGTAGTTTTTGCGTCCATCGCGAACAAACAGATAAATAGACAATGATTTAAAAAAAAAAATTGTTTTCAGAATCGTTCATTTATATAATAAAGAATATTCATTCAATAATATTCATAACCAAAAGTATTTTTTTAAATATCTCCAGTGTACAGACACAACTAATTAACAATTTTCTAGTGGTAAAGATATCTAGATCCTAGATTCATAAATACAAATGAATATTCTACGATATTCTACACAGCGCTATCTAGACCAAATGTAAGCATAGCTTTAACTAGCTGTTGTTGTAGATTCTGGAATGCGGATAAACATACTTAGATACATTTTCTTTTGTAAATAATTACATATTATACATGAAACGCCCAGACCAATGCAAAAAAACATTTACATGCATATAAATATGCACCCTGAGCGGGAATCGAACCCGCGACCTCCGACTTAGCAGTCGAACGCACTACCGCTACGCCACAGAGATTGTCATCTATCAACGTGTCGCAACTATAAATGTACCCCCCCCCCCCTATTTACCATGCATTGGATCCGATACCCACTGGCCAGGATTCGAACCCGGGACCTCTCGATTGTAGGATCGACTCCTTAACCACTAAGGTACCGACACTTTTTTAGTGGTTTTAAGCACTGTTTGAATAATAGATTTTCCCAACCCGGATACGGTAAGAACTGTTGCCAAGTTTTCAAGTATCAAAACATCGTATTCGCAGTACTTCCGCGTACCGTATTTACAAGTATTGTAAGTATAGAATTATATATTTTATAACGCCACCCTCCCCACCACCGCCTCGCCCGCGAGAACTAAGTCTTCGCGCATCTTTCTATCCCCACCTTTTTGCTTCTTTTAAAACCCCCCTTCGTGTGCACCCCTTCCCCTATTTCGACTAATTTGGGTGTACAACTGAAGAATTATTTCTTGCTGATGTTTCTACGAACGAATTTCCACTTAGATATGATGAAATAGAGCTTATATTTGTATGTGACTATTGTATAGTCTTTGGACTGTATCTTTTCACTTCGAAAACTAATTCTGAATTAGAAGATGGAAACAAGTACTTTCTGTGTGCAAGGAATTCTCTGTTTTGCGATGTAGGTGTTACAGTTTGATTTCAATTGGTGTTTAAGAGAAAATTAGAACAGTTTCATCAAAAATATGAAATTAAAATCTTATACTAGCGAAAGAAGTTTTAGCATCTTTGTTTTAGAGCGAGAGGGGAGAGGTGCATTAGTCCTGCTCGCACAGGGGGAACTGGGTGGCGAGAGATAGGTAGTTTGGAGTAAAAAGCTGCTTTCTTGATCAATGCGCCTCGCATTTGGTATTAATCATAACCGGGGTATTTTCGTCTATGTCTCAGAGGGGGGAGTAGCAGGACGGGGTGGTAGGAATCGAGAAATCGTATTCTAAATGAAAATACGCTTCTTCCTGTTTACATTTTGTAATAAATTGTTTTACTCAGTGTATTTGTGACGATCTAGCGTCGTATTTATTAATTAGACCTACGCTATTACTCTAAAGTTTTGTTTCTTTATCATTTACCTACTCACGATCCTAAGTCTATTCTGTATTCTGTTATCTAATTCCACATGATTTATCGTATATTTAAATATAACCTAGCAAGACTTACGTAATGAGTATTGATTTATCATCCCTTGTTAAAAGTTTTAGATAGATATTGAGTTTCAATAGCTGTAATCTTAATAATTTTTAACCTTAATTCTTCAAGATTGGTAGGCTGCTTTCAATGATAAAAAACAAGGTTAGTAATAGTAAAAAGATAAATTATTCTACTGTATATTACATGATTCAATAACATATCAAAAAGCAACATTAAATAGTAGCTATTTCATACATGAGCGCACTTAGAATAATAATATAAGCTACGGTAAAAGAGAGCGCCTATAAAAATTTTATAGCAATGCGCTCGAATGAATTTGTCTGCTATACCGCAATCTTAGGCGCATCGATGTACTTGAACCCAAGTTCGAAACAATTTAGCGGTTGATAACTGAGATGTAATCATATTGATTTTCATTAATGATTGTGTTAGCCAACTTTGAATTGGTTAGGAATGGAAACATCAACGAATGCAGAGTTAAATGCTGGTTCGAATAATTGATTTTATATTGAACCAATTTTAAGTATAAAAATATTTTTAGGTTATTTTATTTAACCATTTTGATAGTTTTTAGCATATTACCATATTGGTATAAGTAACTAAGTTACTGGTTTTTGTTTCACGCCATCTCGTAGAGTTTTGAGGTACCAGTATGCTAACATCAATACCAACAATGCAAGTACGTCTAAGATTTACAAGATGGCGTTGTAAAATAACGATTTTTCAGGAAACACACCTAGATATATATAGATGATTTTCATCCACATCGTTATAGCGGTTTCCAAAAGAGAGAGAGAGAGAGAGAATCTTTTTTTAAAGAATATTAGTAACCGAAATCAGTATTCTTCTTATCCTCTCGAGCCGAGCTAAATTACTTGTGTTAGGAGTGAATTCATGTCGGTAGTGTAATGGCCGGGGTTCGAACGCGGGACCTCTTGATCGTAAGGCTGTTTCCTTAACCACTGAGCTACCGACCTACCAAAATTGCCCATTTAATAGTATTACTGCTCCTGACTAATAGCTGTTAATTTTACACGTACATCCAACATAATTTACTGAATATTATCGTTTATCATTTTGAAGGCTAATACATCAAGATTCAAAGCCGTCATCGATCTAACTTCAAATACCTACTTATGCATAATGTTTCTCATACGGGGTGGCACTGTTTCACTGAACATAAGGGGGGTCCTTATGAATTCATACAATCATTTCCTTACCTTATTTCTTACTTTAAATGCGTCGTAAACCCATTTAAAATTCTCCATGAATATCTCTCGTCTCGTGTGAATTTATTAAAACCAATAGATTTAGGTGTTAATAAAACCGTCCAAGTGCGAGCCGGACTCGCCCATGAAGGGTTCCGTAGCAGCAAGTAAAATTTATATATGTGAGTTGATTGAATGAAAGGTAAATGGCGGTTTACGATTTATGACGTATTAAAAAAAACTACTTACTAGATGTCGTTCAAACCAATTTTCGGTGGAAGTTTACATGGTAATGTACATAGTTACAGGGGGGGGGGGGGGAAGAGGGGCATTCATTTTACCACTTTAGAAGTGTCTCTCGCGCAAAGTATTCAGTTTAGAAAAAAATGATATTAGAAACCTCAGTATACTTTTTGAAGACCAATCCATAGATACCACACATGTATGGGTTTGATGAAAAAAACATAACCCCAAAAATGTATTGTTTTTTTTTCTATTTTTGTGTGAAAATCTTAATGCGGTTCACACAATACATCTACTTACCAAGTTTCAACAGCATAGTTCTTATAGTTTCAGATAAAACTGGCTGTGACATACAGACGGACAGACCGACAGAAGACAGACATGATGAATCTATAAGGTTTCCGTTTTTCGCCATTTGGTTACGGAACCAAAAACCATTTTAATAATAGTTATTACTCACCATTACCTTTGGCGCCCAAGTAGACCTCACCTGTAATCAGGTAAACCAGATGACTGACGGACGAAGCTCTGGCGCAGGTTTTGCTTTTAGGGTTGGGAAGTCAGACGACAGTCGCTCTAGTAAAAGCCAATTAACCAAATCATAGAAAAGAGGAGTAGATGAGCGGACTCCGGGCTCCAAACTTTAAGCGTCGGTAGCTTAGTGGTTAAGGTGTCGACCCTACGATCGAGATGTCCCGGGTTCGAATCCTGGCCATTACACTACCGACGCGAACCCACTCCTAACACAAGCAACATAGCTTAGCTTAGCTGGAGGGGTTAGGGGGAATATTAGTAATTCCGGTTACTAATATTCTTTACGAAAAAAAAAACTAGTTGCATCCAAAGCCAAACCTTGGAACCAAGGTTCGCTAGCCTACTCCTCTCTCTAAAATTTGGTTCATTTTGGTTTTTACAGTTGCGACTGCCGTCTACCCTTAGAATAGTATAGCGTAGTAGTATAGAATCTTAGAATCTTAGTTAGGGTTAATATATCATAACATAACGTAACTTCACGCCTGTATCCCCGAAGGAATAGGCAAAGGCGTATTACACACCCACAATTCGCCAGTTATGTTTAAATCCCAATGTAATAGGGGGCGATCCTATTGCCATCCACCGAGCACATTACTAAGCGTAACTACGAAAAGCCAGAGGTGTGTACCCGAGGCGATTGGGGATCGAACTCGAGACCTCGTCTCGACAGTCCGTTACGTACGCCAATGGGCTATCGCCGCTTAATATCAATAATTTATTTGGGTATTTTGAAGTTAGTTTTCATTATGTAAATGAATATTTTAAGTACGAACGAATGACACACCAAGTACGTACGCACGTGTAAGTAGGCAGGCAAATCGGGGTCTAACTTTCAGAACATACACTGATGGAACATCAAATCGGTGATGTATTGCCGAAAAAACAGGTTAGAAGGGCTCAAAACCGATATTTCTGCATAAAAGGTTTAATGACAGTAGAGGAAGCTCGTGAAGTGTGTAAGCACAGAAGCAGATGGCGGGCTGTTGTCTCCTGTCTACCCACCCAGGCCGAATACTTGAAGTATGACTAAAAAAGTTGGTATAGCTGTAGTCAGAAAGTTACTTAAGATATTAACTAAGATTGTATCTTTGAGTAATCAGTGAGTAAAGTTGAATGAAAGATTAGTAGGGCGTTGTCTTGGTTCTCGAAATAGATTTCCCCGTCGCTTCTTGAAGGTCTATCTAAGGTCTATATAAACTAATTAGAACAAGCCGATTTATGAAATATCTACAAGCAACCCGCCCTCGCTTTGCTTCGGTTATTTGAGTTTTTTTTAACTTAAGCCATCGTAATTAACACATAATTATACAGTCTATGTTTTCGGAGATATGTACCTTTCAACAGGTGAAATAATTTTTCCAATTAGTGCAGTATTTCCGAATATTACCCCAAACATAAACAAATTCATAAAATTCGGCCTCTCTTTAACATTAATTTAATATTACAGTGAAATTTCCCTAACAGGTAAGGAGTTGCAAAAGAAAAATGTAGATTTACTCATGTGTCAATTTAACATACCTTGAATTTCTTTAAACATCATTTAGTACTGAAAACACTGAGAGTAGTAAAAATAACGACCTCTGTGGCGTAGCGGTAAAGCATTCGACGGTTAGCCGTCGAATGCCTGACTTAGGTCAGAGGTCGCGGATCCGATTCCCGCTCATTGCAAATATGTATATTTGCATTGCTCTGGGTATTTCTATGTATAATATGTATTTATTTATAAAAAAAAGTATCTAAGTACGTTTATCCGCATTCTAGAACCCATATGACAAGCTCTGCTTAGTTTGGGTCTAGAAGACGATGTGTAATATGTTCTAGAATATTTATGTATTAAAAAAAGAAAACAGCCAATTAGCAATATTCGAGTGCGTCAGACTTAACCGTTGTGGGTTGATTTCATACTCAAAAGAGTGAATTAGAAATCTGTCTACTTAAGGTTTTTTTTATAGAAATCAATCAATATAACCCTTCACCCCGCCTAATGGTAAGTTAAAGGTCTTCTCAGGAATGAAGACTTCCATTATCAACTATAATACTCGACGCACTATTTTCAATAATGCACAGTGACGCTTTTTCACACCCCACTTAAAGGACCCGGGATTATAGTGAAGAAGTCCTTTATGGTGCTGCAAAGTAAAGTACAGGGTACCATATGAGAGTCAAAACTTTGTACGTGTTGTTGAACGTAAGAAAATAAAAAGCTCTACGGTCCTACACGCGTCCAGCGCCTATTCCAACTATATAACCAAAAATGTAAGTTTGAGTTTTGTGTGTTGCATTGTATATTATATCAGGCGTATTTAATTTAATGTGTTTTAGAACTTTCGTACGGATCTCACCATGTAGTCCAACAGTTTAACATATTTTACACACACACTAGTAATATCTGACGCGCTCGAGAAGATTCGTTGGTTATTTTTTACAAGTTTGAAGGTCTGCAGGTATCTAGCAAGCCTGTCAGTAAAAGTATATACATCAAGTTTTTATTCTTCGATATTCTACACAGCGCTCTTGAAACCCAGAGTAAGCATAGTTAACTAGCTTGGGTTATGGGTTCTAGAATGCGGATAAACATACTTATATATTTTTTTTTATGTATTTGTATGTATTTACATACATATTATACATAGAAACACCCAGACCAATGCAAATAAACATATTCATGTATACAATATTTGCACTGAGCGGGAATCGAATCCGCGCTCCCTGTCGTAGCAGTCGAATGCATTACCGCTACGCTATAGAGGCCGTCAAAGTCGTCATCTGTGTGTCATCCAATCGTTAAAAGCTCTCTGACACTCAACGATGTCGTGATTTACCTACCTGTCTCCTCCTACTATAGAGGAGTTCTTTAAAATCGCTAATAAAACCAGTATTTGAGGCCTCGTTAGTTCGATTTATAGGTCAGGTAAAAATAAGTAAATAAATATTCTAGGACATATTACACAGCGCCATCTAGACTCAAACTAAGTAGAGCTTGTCATATGGATTCTAGAAAGCGGATAAACATACTTAGATACTTTTTTCTGTAGATAAAAACATATTATACATATAAACACTCAGACCAATGCATATTTGCAATGAGTGGGAATCGAACTCGCGTCGAATGCCCGTAAAGTTGCCAACTGTAAATTCTTTGACTTCAAAGCAAATACTACTTGAAATTCGCAACTTTGACATGCTTTACTCTTCTACATAAATAGATACATATTATAGTCTCAAGAAATCCAATACCAAATTACCAAAAGATATCTATCAGCCAATTCTGTTGCGTTGTAACCCAAAAAGTTTAGTGATACTAAAACCATACTATTAAATCTTTTATATACAAACCAATCCACGTAAAAAGTCAGAAATATACAGAAAACATTCACTATTACGACTTCGAGTAGGCAAATACAAAACAGATAGTTCACACACCACACATACCGATCTAAAGTTTACTCTGAAACCTCAAGAATAAGACTGGTTTTTGGTTGTTAAAGTCTGAGTAACATTTTCCAAGGAATATTTTTACTACCCCTGACATGTTACACTGACATGCATGTGACTGACAGTCATAAGCAACAAGTAAGCTTTTGGGGGTAGTCAGAGAAATCGTGTAACAATAATGTAACACGTGAATATAGGGTTAAATAGAAAAATTGTTTAGCTATGAGATACGGGATGGTTTTGAAACTAAATATACTAATACTTTTATTTCTCTGAAGAGGGGGGTAAAGATGTATCAACACGCACATTTTGGCAGCTGTTTTCGATGCCACATAATAAGGGGTGAGTTTGAGGAGTTTTTTTTATGTAGGACATGTCGATATTACTTCACATCGCCTGATGGTAAGTTAAAGGGGAAGTTTCAGGACTGAAGTTCACCATCGCAGATAAAAAAAAACCGGCCAAGTGCGAGTCGGATTCGCCCATGAAGGGTTCCGTAGCAGCAAGTAAAATTTTTATGTTTGAGTTGTTTTATTGAAAGGTAAATTGCAGTTTACGATTTAAGACATATTATAAAAAAAACTACTCAAACCAATTATCGGTGGAAGTTTACATGGTAATGTACATCATATATATTTTTTAATTTTATCACTCTCTTATTTTAGAAATTACAGGGGGGGGGGGACATACATTTTACCACTTCGGAAGTGTCTCTCACACAAACTATTAAATTTAGAAAATAATGATTTTAGAAACCTCAATATCATTTTTGAAGACCTATCCATTGACACGTATAGGTTTGACGAAAAAAATTTTTTTGAGTTTCAGTTCTAAGTATGGGGACCCCCAAAATTTATTGTTTTTATTTCTATTTTTGTGAAAATCCTAAAGCGGTTCACAGAATACATCTACTTACCAAGTTTCAACAGCATAGTTTTTATAGTTTCGGAGAGAAGAGGGTATGACATACGGACGGACAGACAGACAGACATGACGAATCTATAAGGGTTCCGTTTATAGGGCAACGGATCCCTAATAATGTTACAATAGTGGAATTTAGTTTGAAGGCCTCTTCAGATGCTTTGTCACGCACTGGTTAAAGGATCCGAGATTGTAGGCAGAAGTAAACACGTGTATTAGTAAACAGTTAAGGTGAACCTTTTGTAACCAATCGAATAAAGAACAACCCTATCTTTCTGTTGTTTAGTACGGCACTTATGACAAGAGATGGGGTCATCATCGTCATCATCCGACCGTATCCCCGGTTGCAACCATTAGGACTAAGTTATGTAGCCGTGGCTGTGAAACCAGAGGGCCAATTCTCGTAATAAAGAGATGTTCCAGACTCAGTCTCAATCAGGTCTCGTTCTCATGTCGATCTCCCAAATGACAAAAAGATGTTTTTTTTTTATACCACTCAGGTGGCAGACAAGCTCACGGCCCACCTGATGGGAAGTGGTTACCGCGGCCTATGGACGTGTGCAACACCAGGGGCGTCACACTCGCGCTGCCGACCCTGTAAAAACCTTCTAATACCCTTCTTGAAGAACCCCATATTGTAGTCGCTTGGGAAAACCACAGCAGGGAGATCATTCCACAGCCTGAGGGAATTCTCATTTTTCAGGTCATTTTGTTGAAAATATTGAAAATTTTGTAACGGGAATCCTTTTTTTAAAGGATTTTTTTTGAATATTGGAAATTTTGTTACGAGAATACCTTTTCCTTTAAAAAAAAGGAGTTCTCGTTACAAAATTTTCAATATTTTCAACAAAATTTTGTAATCAGAACACCGTTTTTGACGTATGGACTGATTTTGAACATGTTTTTGTAACGAGAACTATCCCTGTGGTTAAAACGTGATACAGTTCAAAGAATACTTACACTATTGTCATCATAATCTGTCTGTCTTTGTTCGAATTATTTTGGGTGGTTACAAATTGTAATTAGTATCCATACTTGCCTTTCAGACGTCATCTTATCAGTTCTTCCTTTCCTTGCGCTATTCACGTAATCCATCCATCTTTTCTAGGAACTACCTCTGCTCTCGAAACTTCTCTACATTCATACTTCCTAACACTAATATTGTTATAACCACCATCATATCATCACTAGTCCCATTAGCATGCAAACCATCCACTTAGCAGTCCAATGTCCAGTCTCTTACTTCCAATTTGATTTATTATTTTAATTCTTACGAGAGCGCCTGCCATATGACGGGCCTAATGCGAGAGGAGAACCTGTGTCAGAAACTCGTCTGATAATTAACTGGTGTACCAGATTGTAGGTGTGGTTGACTTAGGCCGCAAACGTTATGAGTACTTATGCTATGTTAATACATATATCATAGAACATCAACAGATCTTTCTTTTTCTCTTTCTTTGTATAGATTATAAAAAGATCTGTTTTTCGTCTATAATATACGATATATCTTTCAACCACCCATACATGTTGTAGATAGCTATGTATACACTCGCTTAGATGAAACAAGAACTAAGCATTCTAATCCAACCACACCCCAAAAAAAAACAACAAATATTTTTCATTATCCTAACCCGAACGACGCAGCCTCCAAAACGTTGCCACTCGTATATTCATTTCCGTTCCGTTAATACCGCATACTTTTAACTGTCTAACTAGGTGGCTGCCTCCCCCCCATCCCCCTGACTACTTACACACAGTAGGCACAACTTTTATAATACTACGTACTCCGGGCTTTTTAACGAACACCCCAGGGGTGGCGGTACACCCCACCTGCCACGCATACCGAAAAATACGCAAAACGGGAGTGGGGGCAGAAGTGAAGTGCCTGTATTTTGCGTATTTTTAAATTATTCCCACATGTAGGGGTGCTTAGGGGTTTTCAGATGCTGTGTGTGACGGCCGTTATTGTGTTTAGGGGTACAGTTTTAAGCGAGTTTAGGATGTAATGAAAAATTATGTAATGAATAAGTTTTAGAATGTTTTATAATATAATTTGTATTCTGGGACTTGTTACGCTACCTAGACACGAAATATACGTGAAATGTGCTCTGGATCAAGATAAGAAAGAAAAAAAAAACCAAGTATTCCTATCGGTCGATACATAGCCCAAAATATGGATAAGAGAATTACCGGGAATATATTTGGAGCCTACTCTTAGAAAGTCCCATCATAACTTCACGCCTGTATCCCCGAAGGGGTAGGTAGAGGTGTATTACACACCCACGATTCGCCAGTTATGTTAAGGTCCCAATGTAATAGGGGGCGAGCCTATTGCCATCTACCGAGCACATTATTAAGCGAGCGATAATTAACATTTATTAATGCACACATAACTACGAAAAGTCAGAGGTGTGTGCCCGGGGCGACTGGGGATCGAACTCGAGACCTCGTCGCGGCAGTCCGTTACGTTTGCCACTGGGCTATCGTAATGACAAATACAAACATACAATCAATCACAACCCAAAATACAAAGAAAAATAATGAGATCATCATTACAACGAATAGACAGATAGAATATTCTTTATTGTAGACCACATCTTACTTTACAAATCATCTTAAGTCTAAGGATATAGTATGTACAATGAGTGGTCTAGCTAAGAGCGATCTCTACAAGACAACCTTTGGATGGATTTATTAGTAGGAGTAAATTGTCCCAACATAACTAACCGTAACTATTTTATCAATACAATCATTATTAATTATTTCTATTTTTCTAATTTTAGTTATTAAAATGACTGGACTGTCATTCTTTAACATAATTTTAATCATTGTGAAATTGTATTAAGTTATATGAGCACTTACATTGCTTGCTGTGCAGTATTGTGTTGATTATATAATTCATAAGTGTAACCTAACGTAATTTTAATACAGGCGATGAAAAAAAGAGTATTTTTTATTCTAATATGAAACACATTTTTACTGGTGGTAGAAATTTGATGACACAAATTTGTCACAAAATTCGGCCGGGTAGGTACCACCGTGCATGATTGCGAAAAACCCTCCATAGTAATCCAATTTCGGTTTAATTGCGTTCAGGGGTCAGCAAGTGCATAGCCGGGCAGGGGAATTGTGGTCGCAGCACTAGTGGGACCGGTTTCCGTGTCCGGGTCCGGTGCTGACAACTCAACTTCAAACTTCAACTTACCATCAGGCGAGGTGAAGTCAAATTGACCTGTCCTAAATATAAAAAAAAAACAAAAAAAAAACATATTTAAAGTCAAGTTGAATGTGCACACATAACTTTCCTTCAACTAAACCGATTTCAGTGAGCAAGCGTTCAAATTCAGGAACTCGTTTCCGTGAGTGTACTTAGACCAAAATGACAATAGATATAATTCAATTAATTTTTTGAGCCGGTCTTTGGCGCCACAAGTATGCTTACTTTCTATAGATTTAGATCCGAAAAAGAGACATCTTGGACGGGACTTGAACTGTGATATTCGAAATTCTCTGATATATTATACACGTCTCAAGGTGAGGCTAGAGCCATCTACCGTAATTCTTGCGAACTACGGAAACAATGAATGACTTTACAATCACTTTTAAACATTGTTTTTAACTACTCCGCCACATTAATTCAATTAAATTTTTGAGTAAATAGTATGCTTACTTCTTTATAGATTTAGTTCAAGCCCCGTACTAGATGTTCTCTTTTTCCTATCTTAATCTATAGGGATAGATATAGTAGTAGACGGTTCGACTCCAATTTAACTTTAAAACTGAGGACTTTTCTTTATTTGACTACTTATGGCGATTGCATTCAAAGCTTGCACTTTTGAGCCCGGGTTCCACCGTTACATAATCTGGTTTATCTTGACTTTTATGAGAGCGACTGCGGTATGTTCCTCCAACCCCGTTAGAGAGTAAAGCCTGCGCTAGAGTCTCGTCCGTCAATCAACAGATATACCGGCTTACAGAGAAAACTTACTTCGGCTCCAAAACCACTTTCGGGGCCCCGTACACCTCTTAAAAAAATAAAGATCAGTCGTATTTATTCCAATTGGAAACTCAGGAAGTATAATATATAATCTGAAAAGCCTTCCAAGATAACTTTGTAATTATGATTTTTATCGAAGTGACGCAGTGTAATTTGCCCCTCAACTCTCCGGGGATGTTCCAGCTGCTGGTAGAGATCTAATATTGCGTAGATATAATGTTCTGTTTCTTAAAATAAGTGTATTGTTTTTTTTTTATTAAAAAAACATAACATAAACTCACGCCTATATCCCCGAAGGGGTAGGCAGAGGTGCTAGCACCCACATTTCGCCAGTTTATGTTTATGTCCCAATGTAAAAGGTGGCGAGCCTATTGCCATTAACCGGGCACTTATAAACCTGCGATAAATACACACATAACTTCGAAAAGCTTCGGAAAGTCATTGGTGTGTGCCATGGTAATACCTGGGATCGAACCCGAGACCTCGTCTCAGCAGTCCATTACCCATACCACTAGGCTACCGCGGTTTTTTATTAAATACTTGATATTATACCCATACTAGCTGTTGCCCGCGGCGTCGTTCTTCTGGTCCCGTTTCTGCAACCCATAGGAACCTATTCTTACGAAATTAAACTGAAACTCGTGTTTTTTTTGTAATTTATTCTTATAAAATAAAACTGAAAAGTTATTTTTTTGAATACTTAACGTATTCAAAAAAACTTTAAATTACCTGTGCAATTTGAAGAAATATTTTTACATTTGATATCCCAGTTTTAAGGGAAGGTTATAAACTGAGCTGAGTTATATGAAAAAGTAAGAAAGACGCGGGTTCTGCCCAAATTGAACACAGTAGGTAGGGCGAATAATCTTCCCGAGGGGGCCATCTCGAAACCGGAGATGGCCCAGGGTCAGTCGGGGTGCGAGGGATATGCTCTATGGGCAACCTTACACCCCGGCGTCTGTAGACCCGAGACGGCGTGCGGTTTTAGTCGGTTCAAGCCCGACATAACCGGGGGGTATCCGAAGGGATTTCCGCACGATAAAAAAAAAAAAAAAAAGGTAGGGCGAATAAAACCGTGAGGCACAGCTAGTTAACTATAAACCCATAGCCTTAAGCTACTATCTTATTAAAGCTCAAATTCAGTCCTTTTTAATTCTAGCCTTGGTAACAAAAACCATGGTGTTTTTCACCCATAATTCAAAAATTACAGTTCACAATTTATAACCCACTAATTTTATAACGCTGCTTTACCCGCGAATGACATCTAAATTGGGTAATCTATACATTACATGCTAATAACATAAAATATAAAACTGAAAGTAATTTCTCGGAATTGTCTTCCGAATCGGTCTTCACGATATTTTTTGCGCGGGCGCTTGTACCGACGCGAAAGAAATAGCTGAAAGCAATATTTTTAAGCAGGTTGTATATCGTGTCAAAATTTATGCTCAATCTATGCAAAACTTTTTGATATTTTGAAGATAAAGAATAGATTAAAAGATAGAAACATAACATAACATAACTTCACGCCTGTATCCCCGAAGGGGTAGGCAGAGGTGTATTGCACACCCACGATTCGCCAGTTATGTTAGGATCCCAATGTAATAGGTGGCGAGCCTATTGCCATCTACCGGGCACATTACTAAGCGAGCGATAATCAACATTTCTAATACACACATAACTACGAAAAGTCAGAGGTGTGTGCCCGGGGCGACTGGGGATCGAACTTGAGACCTCGTCTCGGCAGTCCGTTACGTAAACCACTGGGCTATCGCCGCTTTTTAATATATGTTAGCCGATAGAAAACATATAATATGTTGAATATACTGCTTCCGGGCTGTTTGGTCGTGGTCCATAGGAAACTTTGGTTCCAAACGTTTCGTCGGTCACTGCGGACGACATCTTCAGTGGTATAGGTCCGGGCGCCGACGAGTGCGGAGAACCCTCCTCGGCGGCGACTTCTCTGCGACTGATGTAGAGGCCCGAGAAAACATATAGATTGCTATATTGAATTTAAACTATTTTTAACGGATACTATCGCTATTTATTAGATGTAATTTTATTATTTACTTTGAACCCGACGTTTCGGTTGCTTTTCAGCTGTTGTCTTATAGTTTAAAGTGACACTTCAAATTACAAGACAACAACCATCTTTAATACTAAAATAACATCAAATAAATCACAATAGAATCAGTTAAAAATAGTTTTATTTCAATGTGTGACGTGCCATTCGCGTTAACTTCCGACGATATCGTATCGATATTTGAAAAAAACACGCCTGTTAGCAAATACATTGTATGGGGTACGTGTTGAAACACACTAAATAAAAAATAATTCATGGGATTTACCTATAACCGGTGAATAGTTCGAGTATCCATGTGTATACATTATTTTATCTACACTCAAATCGAAAAATTCGAATTACGAATTCAAAGACGATTCTATACATACGCACTTTATAAACGCATATACATAAAATTTAAAATAAAACTTATTATACCGCCAACTGTATCATAAAACTCATTATAGTACCGCTATCTTTTTTATTCATTAAACTAGTCTATGGTTTTAGGCTGAATAGGAAAAAAAGGCGCACGCATGCGCAGTTCGAACTGTGAAAAATAATTACTATACCAAATAAATTACTTCCTTGTAACCTACCTACTTTGTTTAATTTCCATTTTTCCTATGAGTGAAGAGTAGTGTATGAAACTGCATATAACTTAGGTATTAAAACACTCGAGCCAACCTATTATCATAACAGACTCTCGTGTTTTAATACCCCTTCTTATATGACAGTTGCATAAACTACTATTATTGTCATCCGGATATCAGATAAATACAACGTTTCAAAAGTTGGTTACATTGAAAAGTTCACTGTGTAGTTAGAGAGACCTATACCCTTCAGGCCAAGCCAACCAAGCAACGGTAACAAGATGAGGATCTAGTGCAGTCTTTTCTCTCAGGGTTACCGGCAGTCACTCACGGAAAAGCCGATACACCAATCAAAACAATAAGCCTCGGGACTTTGAGTTCTAAAGTGCAAACTCGGTATGAAAATGATGATGAATTAGACGATGATTTACTGAACTTACAAGATTGATTGTTTTCGTACACAGTTAGTCAAAGGTATTTAATCAGCTCGGGGTGCGAGGGAAATGCCTTACATCCCGGCGTCTGAAGACCCGAGGCAGCGTACGGTTTTAGTCGGTTCAAGTCAGACGTAACCACCCCCACTGGCCACCGTAGACCAACCGTGGGGATTTCCGCACGAAAAAAAATAGGTATTTTATCAGAAATGATAATTGGAGACAAGAGAGAAAAGAGAGAGAGATTTTAATATAGAAAGGATAAACCTTATTATATAGAAGAATAATTTGATCTGGTAATGTTTATGTGTTAATAAAACAAACAGACAATCTGTTAGACAGTATTATTAGTTAAATAGCTAAAATGAAATTTATGGAAGATAGCTGATAGATAATAGTCATTAATTTTAATTGCTAATTGTGCTGATTTATGAATTATTGCCAAAATTTCGGCGAGAATTTATGAAATACAATAAAATTATATGTTATAGTAATTTGCTTTTAGTGATATACTAGCAGCTACAAGTTTGTTTGGGTTATTTGGTGCCCATCAGGGATAGTTAAATTTTTCTGTTTTAAGCTACGATGGGATTGACATATTCGTCACGGATAAAAAATCCTAAAATAAATAGAAAAAAATGTGATATAATATTTGGAGTATTTAATACTTTGTGATATAATATTTGGAGTTTTTAATTCTTATTGTAAAGTAATGCTGGGACTTTCTTTTAATCAGTGATTCAGGATATAGATGTGAATAGCCTTGTGGGACAAAAATATAGTTAGTGATATTTTTTGATATTCGCAATCGTGCACGGTGGTACTTTGATGACGCAAATTTGTCACAAAATTCGGCCGGGTGAATTTTGTCACAAATTTGTGTCATCAAATTTCTACCACCAGTAAATTAGTAAAAGTAGTTAAAAGTAATCTACACAAGTTTTGATGATATATAGACATGATCTATCGATCGATGATATATCGGTAAGAGAACTTGTGTGTACGGGGCCCCACAAACACTTTGGGCGCTAAAGCCACCTCACTTGCAAGCCGGTACATCTGCAAGCCGGTACACCTGCAAGCCGATACACCTACAAGCCGGTACACCTGCTGATTAACGGACGAAGCTCTGACGCAGGGTTTTCTTTCAGGACTGGGAGCTCAAACGGCAGTCGCATATATAAAAACCGTATAAGCCAAATGAAAAGTATACCAGGTTTCGCCAGAGGCGTCTCCGCTCAGACGATGCGGCAGCCCGAGAGATGGAGTTATACGAGGCGTACAAGGGGGCCAAGAGGACCTTCCAGGTAGCGATAAAGCAGGCCAAACGGCGGGCCCGCGAAGAGTTGCTGGAGTCTCTGGAGCAGAACCCATGGGGGCGCCCTTACCTTGCGGTCAGGTGCAAAATCCGCCCATGGGCGCCCCTAATGACCCAGAGCCTCCAACCAGAGCGGCTGGAGGGGATCCTGGGCTCTCTGTTCCCAGCGAGAGCGGAGGAACATGTTCTGACGCTGATAATAGCGAGAGCGATGTGCCCGAAGTCAGGGAAAGTGAACTAGGGGTAGCAGTGCTCCGGATTAAAGCTCGGAAATGCACTGTAAGCAGACCCGTCCAGGGTAAAGCCTCGGGCCTAACGCTAAGTTAATAATGATATGGTTAAGATAACTTGAACTTGACAAACAAACAGTAAAGGAATACAAATCACACTCAGACTTGGAACTATCTATTTGTCCAACATAGGATCGAACCTGCAACTCTTGAGACTGAGACTCTTAGCAAGCCAACCACAACCAATAACACATCTCACAAACTCCTCTGATTATGTAACAAAAACATGAATTTTCAATTCCAATCCTACATAGTTACGAAGCGCGAATAATTCCTCATCTAACGCTCTCACCAAACGTACATGTAAATAACAACACACACAATCATATTCTAATGACAAACACATACGTACACACACACACATATCTACATACATGAGAAAAAACACATCTAATTCACGCACGCCCCGCCCGCCCACCATCCGCATCTCTACGTGTACACGCAGTTTTTGATCAATACTTAAAAATTAACCCAACCTCCGGGGTAGTTTTTAAATTTATTCTGCGCATGTCATGCCTTTTAATCAGACCCCTTTGTACCCCCCCACGAATATATATTAATACAAGTATAATATGTACATGTGACAATTTGATTCTGCGTTATATTGTGTAAGAAGCTTCTGATATTATTGCCGAACGGTTTTTAGAGCAACGATTTTTGTATGGTTGATTGTGTTATGAAATGTTATCAAACGTATGTTGTTACGTGATCCATTAATTATACAAAACAAATCTTAGCGCTGATTCGTTTCGTAGGTAACAAGGATCTATACTTTGACGGCTTCGTTGTCAGAGGTCGCGGGTTCGATTCCCGCTTAGTGAATATCTTTGATTACCTGTATAGCGTGGTGGTATTATTCTTCCGGCAGAGATCGGAAATTCAATTGCTACTTAATAAGAATATTTGTATGCACGAATGTACCACTAGACGTCAGACGCTGCACGTTCGATTCCCAATTTTGTAAAAATATTTGTAAACTTTAAAGTCTATTGGCATTGGTCCGAGTATTTCTATGTTGTTTAATTATGTAGATTTTAACAAAAAAAAAAATGTTTATCCACATTCTAGAACCTATATTACAAGTTTGTGTCTAGATAGCACTGTGTGATATGTGTCAGTATATTATTATGTATTGTTCACATTACTACATCACTACATAATTATAAAACAAAGTCCTCCACCGCATCTGTCAGTCTGTTTGTTCGCGATAAACTCAAAAACTACTGCACTGATTTTCATGCTGTTTTCACCAATGGATAGAGCAGTTCTCGAGTATATAATTTGTCAAGTTTTTGTATACGTTGGCTAAAATATAAGAGACGAGAACTCTGTTTTATAATAGGAAGTGAAGTGATGTCTCAGAATACGAACGAAAGACGTGAGTATACGTATGTACTTATGTATACAGGTTGAAAACGGCTATACCTTTCCTCGTAAACTTTATTCCTAATTAGGAAGATTAGATAGAAAGATTAGCTTTAAATGATTAGGGAAATGCCTAGGATGGGCCGATCGAAAGTCAATTAAGTGAAGTGGACGGGCACTAATTGTCATTTAACTTTTTATATCGCTTGTATTATTTTTTAAACTTATACATACGAATTAATCTGCTTTAAAATCCTATCCTGCAATACTAATAGTATAAACTAGCTGATGCCCGCGGCTCCGCCCGCACTGAGGTCGGTTATCGTTTCTGGTCATATCTCCAGTTCTACTTAACCAATCGAAAATAAACGTAGCCTAAGTTACTCCTTATTACATCAGCTACCTGACAATAAAAGTCCCGCCATTTCAGAGATTAGCCGGAACAAACAGACAGATAGACAAAAATTGTAAAAACTGTTATTTTGGTGTATGTATATATATATATATATTCATATACATGTAGTAAAAATCTGTTATTTCAATATTACAAACAGACACTCCAATTTTATTTATATGTATAGATTTATAAATACATTATTTTGGACAAGTAAATATGTCCTGACTAACTGACTGATTCTGATAGAGCTAATAACATAAAATAACATGACTTCGTGTATCCCCGAAGGGGTAGGCAGAGATGTATTACACACCCACGATTCGCCAGTTATGTTTAGGTCCCAATGTAATAGGGGGCGAGCCTATTACATTGGGCACATTACTAAGCGAGCAATAATTAACATTTTTAATACACACATAACTACGAAAAGTCAGAGGTGTATACCCGGCGCGACTGGGAATCGAACTCGAGACCTCGTCTCAGCAGTCCGTTACGTACGCCACTGACATTTTATGTCGTAAAAAAAACTCTGTTAAGTACAGTCTGTTGTAGGACAAAGTACACAACGCCATCTAGACCCAAACTAAGCTGAGCTTGTCATATGGGTTCTAGAATGCGGATAAACACATATTTAAATACTCTTTTTTTGTAAATAAATACATATTATACATAGAAACATCCAGACCAATGCAAATATACATAATATTTGCAGTGAGCGGGAAACAAACCCGCGACCTCTGGCTTAGCAGTCGCATTTACTACCGCTACGCCACATAGGCTATATAGAATGAGCTTGAGACTTGAGTTAAAAAAAAACTCATATGAATCGAAGCGAAGCAAGAGCCGATTGCTAGTGAATGATTAAACAAGAATTAGTTACTTGAAAGTTACTGGTGTTAGAAATTTGATGACAAATTTGTCACAAAATTCGGCCTGGTAGGTACCACCGTGCACGATTGCGAAAAACCCTCCATAGTAATCCAATTTCGGTTTGATTGCGTTCAGGGGTCAGCAAGTGCATAGCCGGGCAGGGGGGTTGTGGTCGCAGCACCAGTGGCACCGGTGGGTGTCACGCGGTGCTGCGACGACAATTCTCTTCTGATGAGGCCGTCAAGCTGAGTGCCACCATTGTCCACCATTGTTAACATGGTACGTATATGTAATGGACCCTCTTTCCTGAGACTTAACCTTCAGCTTACCATCAGGCGAGGTGAAGTCAAATGACGTGTCCTAAATATAGAAAAAAAAATAGTTTATAATATAATGATACAAATTTATAATGGTATATTAAAAAAAGTAAATATTAAATTTAAATAAAGCGGTAATTGCCCAGTGGCGTAGGTAACGGACTGCTGAGACGAAGTCTACAGTTCGATCCCCAGTCGCCCCAGGCACACACTCTGACATTTCGTAGATAAGTGTCCATTGATAAATGTTTATTATCGCTCGCTTAATAATGTGCCCGGTAGATGGCAATAGGCTCGCCCGCTATTACATTGGGACCTAAACATAACTGGCGAATCATGGGTGTGTAATACACCTCTGCCTACCCCTTCGGGGATACATAATATAAATAAATAAATAAATATTGTAGGACAAAGTACACAACGCCATCTAGACCCAAACTAAGCAGAGCTTGTCATATGCGTTCTAGAATGCGGATAAACATACTTAAATACTTTTTCTTTTTTGTAAATAAATACATATTATACATAGAAACACCCAGACCAATGCAAATATAAGTATTTGCACTGAACGGAAATCGAACACGCGACCTCTGGCTTAGCAGTCGAGCGCACTACCGCCACGCCACAGAAGTCGTCATGGCATCGTCAGAGACGTCGACACGTCATACAGGCGTGAAGTTATGTTTTAAGTTTATGTAAATAAATCATTGCTACTTATCAATTATCACTAAGTTAGGTTATGTGTCTAGTTGTACCTTTTTTTTTTTTTCGTGCGGAAATCCCTTCGGATACCCCCCCGCCGGCCAGCGGGGGCGGTTATGTCGGGCTTGCACCGACTAAAACCGCACGCCGCCGTCTAGGGTCTAGGTCTAGGGTCAGACACCGGGGTGTAAGGTTACCCATAGAGCATATCCCTCGCACCCCGACTGACCCTGGGCCATCTCACCACTAACAGCATCGCTCATACTGTCTCCTCTGAAAGCAGAGGAGTACGGAGAGCGATGTGTTCCCGCCACGTTGGGTATTGGCCGACGATCAATGCCAACCCTATGAAGGGGAAGCCATTGACCGCCGCCCAGGGTGTACCGGCCGCTCCGATTCCGTTCCCCCCGGACTGCAGCGGGATCGGAATCGGAGCGACACTCGAGGAGGTTACCCAACACACACCCCTGTCTAGTTGTACCTATTTGCACAAAAACTTAATTAAGGATAGAAAATAAGATAAAATATCTGAATTCTCTCTGAAAAGATGAGAATTATCATAACGTTAAGCTAAGTTAAGTTCCTTCCTTGACTGATTTGCCTGACCTCATTTCTTTATTGCAGAATACGAAATCATACTTCCTTAAGTATATATTATTTAAATTAGATTAAGTAGCCATAGAAATTTCAAACGTATACTTATTCATATTAAGAGTAGAAATTTGTAAGAACCTTGTTGGCCATGGCATAATTATCTGAATACGAAAACAAAAAAGAGTGGCCGTACAATATATTATGACTATGATTATTGATCCCGACGTTTCGGTTGCTTTTTAGCAGCCATGGTCACGGGGAGACTGAAAATAGTGGTTGAATCTATCGCACACACGCTAGCCGTCCTTACAGAAGCAGGCCAAGACGGAGGCGTGTCGTGTGTGTGCTACACACGCCTGCCAACTTTCCGACGCGAGATAAAACCGGACCCCACTAGGCGAGGCTGCGGTGGCGGCCAAAGTCCGCCAGTAACCATGGGGTTCTCCTTTCGAGGGCTTACCCGGGGTGCCCGGCAATGGATACTTGGGGAGGACACCGTGTGGTTTTAGTAGGTCCGATTCCGACATGCCCACCCCATCGTCGGCACCGATGGGATGAAAACCGTAGGAGCTTTCACACGTTAAAAAAAATACTTTGGGTCTAGATAGCACTGTATAGTATAGCCCACAATATTATATAATACGAACCTTAGTTATAATCAAAACAAACAGTACATCGACTTCTAAATTACCAATTATTATGAAATGAAATGAAATCTTTATTTGCAAGAAACATGGTTCAACAATGTGTAATAGGTTGACATATTTTAATAAGTGCAGCATGTTTCACCGTATTCGGTGTGCAAAAATAAAGTTTAGGTTTAAACTTCGTTTAAGTTAAACTAATTTCTTAGTAGTTTGCATGCAATAATATGTTGTTTCTTTATAACACACATGTAGTCAATTTTAAATCTAATATGATACATTTTACCTTATTATATAATTATTATACATTTTTAGTTACTGAATTACAATTATTAAATTTCATTATTAAATTGCATTGTTAAATTACATTATTAGATAACATTTTTTAATTGTGTTATTAAATTCTATTATGAATATTTATAATTTTCCATTGGTTCCATTGGTTCCATTGGGTACTAAATTGCATTACAAAATTACATTAATCAAATTACATTATTAAAGCTAAATGTATTATTATCACAGACATGGTTAAAATTTAATTCGATGAATAGAATAAAATAATAAATAACAGCAAAATCACACAATTACGTCACCGAGAACGAACCGAGATTCCTGTATCCGTAAGAATATTATAGGTAGCGCCACGTAACGTAACGTAGTAGTACTATGCCGCAGACAGTGAATATTTAACCCTCGTATACTCGCCCATTGATCTCTTGGACCTCCGATTTATTTTTTCACTAGCTGTTGCTAGCAGCTGACGCGTGGAATACTGATTTCACGTTAGTCTGAACAAGAATTAGTTACCCGTTTAATAGTATCAGATAAAATGAATAGAAAGTTTATAATATAATGATACAAATTTATAATAGTATATTAAAAAAGTAAATATTAAATTTAAATAAAGCGGTGATAGCCCAGTGGCGTAGGCAACGGACTGCTGAGACGAGGTCTCCAGTTCGATCCCCAGTCGCCCCAGGCACACACTTCTGACATTTCGTAGTTATGTGTCCATTAATAAATGTTTATATATTTTCTGAAATGTTTCAAATTTCTGTTTTGTCAGAATATTCTACAACGTTTTGCATTCCCATTGGCAGATCATATTAGCCTTGCATTGTCTCAACACCTTTAATACTTAAATTGTTTACTAGATGATGCCCGCGTTTATCATTTTTGTCATATCTTCAGATATACTTAATCAATTATAATCAAACATACGGAAGATTTTATGGGGAACTAGGGTATTTCCGCACGAAAAAAAAGTAGATTGAACTTGATGGCCATCTCCATTATCAATACCGTCGGTCTCAAATACCATGCGCGGGTATAGGAGGGTTAAGAGCCAAACTTTTATCCTAATTATATTGTTCAAGTGACGAAAGAAAATTTTTCACAAAAAATTGCATTTTAGATAACATCGGTTTGCAGGATTTTGAGTTTTTTATACATTTGCGTACTTTGGACGAAAGACCGATTCGTGTCGTACGAAATGTTTTCTCCAGCGACTACAATATGGGATTCTTCAAGAAGGGCATTAGAAGGTTTTTACAAGGTCAGCAGCGTGAGTGCGACGTCCCTAGGCCGCGGTAACCGATTCTCATCAGGCAGCCGTGTGCTTGTCTGCCACCTAAATGGTATAAAACAAAAATGTCATGACGCCCTCTTAACGGCAAGTGGTGCAGCTTTCTTATGCTACCATGCCCCATCGCTTCCTTTTGTGTATAAACTACAGTATGCATTTAAATATAAGAATTTGAAAAAAAATAGTTAAAGCACATAACATACATAACTTCATGCCTGTAACCCCGAAGGTAGAGGTGTATTACACACCCACGATTCGTCAGATATGTTAAGGTCCCAATGTAATAGGGGGTAAGCCTATTGCCATCTACCGTGCACAGTATTAAGCGAGCAATAATTAACATTTATTAATGCACACATAACTGCGAAAAGTCAGAGATGTGTGCCCGGGGCGACTGGGGATTGAACTCGAGACCTGGTTTTAGCAGTCCGTTACGTACGCCACTGGGCTATCGCCACTTTTTTTAAAGAACTTAGATAAATTTGAACCAAGGACATCCCGACTCCATAGGGATAGGATTAGTTTTCAAACACAAGAAGTGTATCATCATTCACATTACTTCAGCGTGATTATCGGTTGCATCCGAGGCTTCCACCTCGGAGACCGGGGTCCACTTACCCCTCCCCCTCTTTTAATTTGGCTTATACGGCTTTTATGAGACCGACTGCCGTCTCATCTCTCAACCCTGAGGGTAAAGCTTGCGCCAGAGCAGCAGTACGGGTTAGCAGGTAATGTTGGCTTGATACCGAATGGCTTGGGGAAAGCTATACACCGAAATTGATTATATTTATAACAAGTGACCCACCCCGGCTTCGCACGGGTGCAATGCTGATACTAAATATACTACAGAATGTCTTTCAAACGGTCACAGCTGTTTTGTCATTAGATAATACAGACGAGACCGATATTCTTAGCAATCCATGGATTCTCCGTGCGGGTGCTGTTAGCAGTTGGTCGGTTGGGAACTCGGGACAGTGCTTGGGACTTGCGACCCAAGTGTAGGTTTACAAAAAAGTCCGCAATCGTACCTATATGTCTATCTCTTAGTGATAAAATACATAACTTCATAACATAACTTCACGCCTGTATCCCCGAAGGGGTATTCAGAGGTGTATTACACACCCACGATTCGCCAGTTATGTTTAGGTCCCAATGTAATAGGGGCCGAGTCTATTGATATCTACCGAGCACAGTACTAAGCGAGCGATAATTAACATTTATTAATGCACATGTGTACCCGTGTGTGCCCGGGGTAACTAGGTATCGAACTTAAGACCTCGTCTCGGCAGACTGTTACGTACGCCACTGGGCTATCGCCGGTTAAATAAAAAAAGCGGCCAAGTGCAAGTCGGACTCGCCCATGAAGGGTTCCGTAGCAGCAAGTAACAATAATGTTTTTTTTTTATATTTGGGTTGATTGAATGAAAGGTAAATTGCGGTATACGATTTATGACGTAAATAAAAAAACTGCTTACTAGATCTCGTTCAAACCAAATTTTGGTGGAAGATTACATGGTAATGTACATCATATATTTTTTTTAGTTCTATCATTCTCTTATTTTAGAAGTTACAGGGGGGGGGGGGACACATTTTACCACTTTGGCAGTGTCTCTCGCTCAAACTATTCAGTTTAGAAAAAAACTATTTTAGAAACCTCAATATCATTTTTAAAGACCTATCCATAGATACACCCCACACGTATGGGTTTGATGAAAAAAATATTTTTAAGTTTCAGTTCTAAGTATGGGGACCCCCAAAATTTATTGTTTTTTTTTTATTTTTGTGTGAAAATCTTAATGCGGTTCACAGAATACATCTACTAACCAAGTTTCAACAGCATAGTTCTTATAGTTTCAGAGAAAAGTGGCTGTGACATACGGACGGACAGACAGACAGACATGACGAATCTATAAGGGTTCCGTTTTTTGCCATTTGGCAACGGAACCCTAAAAATGAAAAAATACTCATTCTGCATAATGCCTAGGTAATAATTGTCATTTATCATACGTTCTTAAGTTACATCTTAACCTGAAGTCTTTGTCGTGTCTTCAAGCTTTATACTACTAAATTAGAAAACAAGCACACGGCCACATTAAAGTGAGCGTTTATCATAACTTATGTATGCTTACAAGTATTTCATTACCAGCAAACGAAACAGTAAAAGAGCCTCTAGTCTGTTGATAACTTGCCTAAAAACCGTACGAAATGCAGCATAGTATCATTTAAATCTAGTGGGGCGGAAATCACACAGTGATTGTCAAACTTCGGGCCAAACTTAGATATTTTTGTTGCAGTATTTTTATTCAAAATTAGGCTTTATGCATAATATTCGACGCGTCATTATATATTGAGCAATAAATATGAAGAAAATGAAATCAAATCAAACGTCGTCGACGTCAAAAACACAAAAAAATGATTTTTTAGGGACAATTTGTATGGTAGGTACCCGAAACCTTGAACGTACAAACCCCAAAATCCAATCAGTTCTTCCCATTAACCAAACAAGATGATGGGCGAAATAATTTTGTAAATCGGATAAGTGGTTCTTGAGTTATTGCGTAAACAGACATCCAGACATCCAGACATTCAGACCAACAGACAGACCGACACAAAAATTTTTTTTGCTTAATTTGACTTAGAATCATGTGAAACGTCGAAAAAAGTGATAAAAAGTGGGTGTAAGATTTTGATTTTTTTTTTGCGTGATTTTAAGACTTAAATATAAATAAATAAATAAATATTCTACGACATTCTACACAGCGCTTTCTAGACCCAAGGTAAGCATAGTTTACCTAGCTTGTGTTATGGGTTCCAGAATGCGGATAAACATACTTAAATACCTTTTTTTTTGTAAATACATACATATTATACATAGAAACACCCAGACCAATGCAAATAGACATATTCATGCATACAAATATTTGCACTGAGCGGGAATCGAACCCGCGCCCCTGTCGTAGCAGTCGAATGCACTACCGCTACGCCACAGAGGCCTTCGGCCTTCGGTGTCCACCTGGTTGGTGGCCCGTAGTAATTTAAAAAATATAAAAAGAAAAACATTAAGCTTCGCCGCGTGGCGGTAGCTTAGTGTATAAATATTCTACGACATTCCACAAAGCGCTGTCTAGATCCAAAGTAAGCGGTTTAACTAGCTTGTGTAATGTATAAGGAGTCGGCCTTACGATTCGTGAGGTCCCGGGTTCGAATCCTGGCCTTCGTCCTACATTACTGATGACGTGAACCCACTCCTAACACAAGCAATTTAGCTTTATTAGTAATTTAGTTTACTAATAGTCTTTTAAAAAAAAACTGTATAAGGCACTACCAAGTTAATTCAACTCAGGAAATATTTATCACTCACTTAGTGTGTCCGCGGCTCCGCTCAAGTGGAATCCTGTTCCCGTTCGCACTTCCCATGAGAATCTATTCCTGAGATGAAGCCTGTGTGTTATTCCATACTATAATTTATCCTTGTGCCAAATTTCATCCAGATCCGTTCAGCCGTTTTTGCGCGAAAGAGACATCCAAACTTTCACATGTATAATATTAGTAGAACTAGGGATGCGATGCACTTAGCCGATCGCAAGAAAATTGAGCTGAGCGAACATTTCTTTTTTTAGTTCAAAATATGAAAAATTCAACTATTGCGCGCGCGAACTTTTTCCATTAGTTTCAATGGTAAATTTGGTTTTCGGTGATAATTCCTCAATGGTATGTCCGATTTTTAATTTTATGGTCTCAAAACATGCCCCTAGATTGTCGTTATGACCATGCCAAATTTGGTTGAAATCAGATGTATGGTTTCAAAGGAGTATCCGAGTTTGTACAATGTAACAATTAGGATGACCAGTTTTTTATCATGCCCGTATAACCTTTACATTAACTGTACATAAACCGTACCGAATTGCCTACCTATATCCAAACACACACATACACACGTAATAATTACTGGCAAATACCTTCATAGTTGTGAGAAAGGGATAATGATAAAAATGTATCGCACCCCTCGGGGGCCACCCCCTCTACAGCGAAATTTTTCGTACTCCCGTTTAGCGAGATTCGATCCCGCAATCAGGGGGAATAGGGGGAATTTTTTGGCCCCCCACACCCCTTAGCCAGCATCGTAAATTGGAGCATATAATTTTTATTACATCGGTGTCGTATGGTACGTGTTAGATGTGGCGCACATGTAAAAACTTTTGGGGCCAAGTAGTTCCATAATATTATTTCGCTACTTAGTGTGTGCTTCTTAAAGTCACGCTCTTTTCCAATGGGGTAAGCAGATACTATATTTTTTTCACTTGCTACGATGCTAGAACACAAAATGTTTTTTTACATCTCGACGGGAAAAAAAAAATTTGGCGCCTTTTTTCGGTTTTGCTATGATTATCAATCGATTTTTCCGTTTTAGGGTTCCATTGCCAAATGGCAAAAAACGGAACCCTTATAGATTCGTCATGTCTGTCTGTCTGTCCGTCCGTGTGTCACAGCCACTTTTTTCCGAAACTATAAGAATTATGCTGTTGAAACTTGGTAAGTAGATGTATCCTGTGAACCGCATTAAGATTTTCACATAAAAATAGGAAAAAAACAATAAATTTTGGGGGTTCAAACTGAATACTTTGCGCGAGAGACACCTCCAAAGTGGTACAATGTGCATGTAACTTCTAAAATAAGAGAATGATAAAACTAAAAAAAATATATGATATACACTACCATGTAAACTTCCACCGAAAATTGGTTTGAACGAGATCTAGTAAGTAGTTTTTTTTTAATACGTCATAAATCGTAAACCGCAACTTAACTTTAATTCAATCAACTCAAATATAAAAATTTTACTTGCTGCTACGGCTACGGAACTCTTCAAGGGCGAGTCCGACTCGCACTTGGCCAGTTTTTTTTATTGTATAGCTATTACCAAACTTAATGTTACCACACTTATCACTAAAACAAATAGGACAATGATTTTTTTCATAATTTTTACTTATCATCATTATTAACTTAATTATAAACTTTGAACGCTATTCCTATGTGAAGCAATTCCCAATCAGCGTTCAAAGTTTGCGCTTTGGAGCCCGGAGTCTGCTAATTATTTTTGATTTGATGTTGGCTTTTCCGGGAGCAACAGCCGTTTGTTCTCAACCCCCTTGTTTGGCAGGTGCTACGCCTAGCAGGTAAAGTTTGCTTGGGGTGTGTGTTGGGTAACCTCCTCGAGTGTCGCTCCGATTCCGATCCCGCTGCAGTCAGGGGGGAACGGAATCGGAGCGGCCGGTACACCCTGGGCGGCGGTCAATGGCTTCCCCTTCACCCCTTCATAGGGTTGGCATTGATCGTCGGCCAATACCCAACGTGGCGGGAACACATCGCTCTCCGTACTCCTCTGCTTTCAGAGGAGACAGGATGAGCGATGCTGTTAGTGGTGAGATGGCCCAGGGTCAGCCGGGGTGCGAGGGATATGCTCTATGGGTAACCTTACACCCCGGCGTCTGAAGACCCGAGACGGCGTGCGGTTTTAGTCGGTGCAAGCCCGACATAACCGCCCCCGCTGGCCGGCGGGGGGGTATCCGAAGGGATTTCCGCACGATAAAAAAAAAAAAAAAAAAAAAAGGTAAAGTTTGCTTGGGCCTCAAGGATAGGGCCTTGGACACCCAGCTTGTAATCTAAACGTACCACCTTTACTCATGTTTTCCTCAAATTGTATTAAATGTATGTATTTTTTATACGAAATGATAATAAATAATAAATAAATAAATTTCTACACAGCGCTTTCTAGACCCAAAGTAAGCATAGGTTAACTAGCTTGTGTTATGGGTTCCAGACTGTGGATAAACATACTTATATACTTTTTTTTTTTGTAAATACATACATATTATACATAGAAACAACCAGATCAATGCAAATAGACATATTCATATATAGAAATATATGCACTGAGCGGGAATCGAACCCGCGCCCCCTATCGTAGCAGTCGAATGCACTACCGCTACGCCACAGAGGCCTTTGACCTCCATCTCAGCTGGTCGTAAGTGACGATGTGGTCTACGATGGATCACGTTTGCCCTGAAATCTCCTATTCACTCGAGACTTGAAGATTCCCAGGTTAAAGCTTTCCGGAAACGCAGCCTCAGGCAGGTATCTTAGTATGTATATCCGCATTCTAGAACCCATAAAACGATGCAGGCTTTAGGTCTAGATAACGTTGTCTAAAATGCCGTAGAATATTTATTTAACTTTTCATAATGGGATGACCGGCCAGGTGGGATGACGATCTGCGAAAGACTGCGGGCAGATGCTGGATGCGGCAAACTGAAGACTGAGACCGATGTCCAGCAGTGGACTGCAATAGGCTAATTGATTGATTGATTGATATAACTTGAAAGTATCCGGAAATATGTTATGTAAGAACTATTTATGTTATGAACCATTTTTATGTTAGTAATAAAATATATTTGAGACTAATAATTTTCAAGAAGGGCATTAGAAGGTTTTTACAGAGGTAGCACAGGTTGCACACGTTCATGGGCCGCGGTAACCGCTTCCCATCAAGTGGGCAGTAAGCTTGTCTGCCACCTGAGTGGTATAAAAAATACAAGGCAATCTACACAGCGCTATTTAGACTCAAACTGCGGATAGCGTGTTATATGGATTCTAGATTATAGATGAACATACTTAGATTTTTTGTATACCTACATTTTTAATTATTATTACTTTTTTAACAACATCTTTGGAGCCCAAGATACCCTGAGGTACACCTGCTGTGACGAGACTTTAGCGCAGAGTTTCCTCTTAAGCTTTTTTAAATAAATTCATTCCGTCAATTGACTGCGGTTGGTGAGAAGCTAGGGTGAAGTTCAGAAGATATGGGCCATCATCCCAGATGCTGACGATCCTAGATCCTAAAATGGGGGCTCCTACCTTGACGGCCTCAAAAGATGCTTTTTCACACCCCGCTTGAAGAACCCGGGATTGTAAGAAGAAGGAAACACGCGCGGGCAGAGCATTCTAGCTCATTATCGTGCGACAAAGAAAGGAAGCACCGAACCGCTGAGTTCGGGACGGTATTATTTCCACCATGTGCGGGTGACATCGCAGGGTGAAAGGGAGATGGTGGGATTAGTAGAAAAAGCTCATCAGAACACTCGCCGTGGTAGAGCCGGTAAAATACAGCAAATAAACAAAATAAGTTAAGAAAAGGAAGAAAAAGAGCAGGGAAACGTACCCCGGGCTCTAATTCACTAGCTTTAGGTGCAACCAGAACTTACACAGTGATGATTGTTTGTAAGTGATGATGGGGTCGATGATGGAGCATGCTTGCCTTGAAGCAATCTTTTCCCTTTTAACTTGAACATTCTTAGGCTACAATAACTTTCTGAAAATCGACTCAGGCAAACATTAGAAATTACTGTGTACACTATTAGGGGACCCCTAAAAGTGTTCCAAAGACACAGTCATTTTAACCTCAAAAGGTTCCCGTATAAGATTACTCTCTTGTCCGTCTGTCTATCTGTCTGTCTGCCCGTGTGTCACTACTCATTTTCTCAGGAATGGGTGATACTGAGGTTTATAGTCCTTATTAGGTGTATAAAAATCATGGTACTGACTCGACATGATAAAAGTAGACAAATTTCGATTTTTACTGAAACTTGTAAGTACGAAAATTTACCTTAATTTTCAACTTATTTATTTTTCGGAATTTCCCCTTTAATTGTGACCTGGCTTTAAACTAAAATTGTCAATTCTAGGTGAACCGGAAGTACCCTATAGGTTTTGGATCAAAAACCTATACGGTAGTTCCTGTTGACCTAGAATCACGAAATTCTAGCTTGTCTAACTTAATTGGCCCCTACATCAAATAAGGTATACAGTTTTATACGGAACCCTCAGTGAGCGAGTCCGACTCGCACTTGACTGATTTTTTTAACTGCAACTAACAACGTGGTGGGTTTGAATAAAATGTTGTCGTACAGTATGACGTCACACCTTGTTATTACACTCAAGTTTACACAAGCTACCTTTCTAGCGTTTTATAAAAAGAAATTCATGATGTCACGTGTAAGCAACTTAACCTATTACATCATTATATATTTACTCAAGGATTTATATCCGCGAATAGGTAGGCAGATGTATTATTATGCCCACATTTCACTAAATATATATTTGAACCCACGTATACGGTAACGAGTGTATTACCGTCTATTTGAAGACGCTTCAAAGAATTTCGTAACAGAAAAACATAATTGGCAACATGGCAACCTCTGTGGCGTAGCGATAGTGTGATCGGCTGCTAAGTCAGAGGTCGCGGGCTCGATTCCCGCTCAGTGCAAATATGTAAATTTTCATTGGTTTGGGTGTTTCTATGTATGTATAATATGTATTTATTTCCAAAAAAAAAGTGTCTTAGTATGTTTATCCGTATTCTAGAACCCATATGACAAGCACTGCTTAATTTGGGTCTAGATGGCGTTGTGTAATTTGTCCTAGAATATTTAATTATTATAATTATTTAGAATAACGCTTTTTCCGAAATATAGTAGAATGCAAGACTAGCGTATCATTTTTTATCACGTAATCTTTCGATATAATCATCAGCTTAGCGTGACCTTACAATCTAGAGGTATCGAGTTCGAATCCTGAAGGATACTACCGAAGTGAAACCACTCCTAACACAAGCAATTTAGCTTAGCTGGAGGGGTTAGGGGGAATATTAGTAATTTCGGTTACTAATATTATTCAAAAGAACAAAAGAATCGGAATGAAATATAACACAGGGATAGATGGTAATCTGGACCACATAGGCCACTTTTTATCTCGGAAATAGATTCCTATGGGAGGAACGGGTCCAGTATTTCACGCGGGCGATAGCTAGTCTATCTATACTATGAAAAATTGTAAATTAGCTGTGTCTGTACATTGGAGATATTAAAAAGAAATACTTAACCTAACATAACTTCACGCTTGTATCCCCGAAGGGGTAGGCAGAGGTGTATTACACACCCACGATTAGAAAAAATACTTAGGTTAAATATTGTATTAGAATTCTCATCTGTTTGTCTGTTAAAAAAAAATCGGTTCGGTTTTTTTTATTAGGAAGGTGTTAGCCAGACTTCAAATCTGCTATATGTTTAATTGCAATTGGTTAAGTAAAACCGAAGATATGACTAAAAACGATTATCGAAAAGTATTTTAATAAAATTACCACTTTTTTAAATTTCAAATTGTAACAATTTGCCATCAGCTGTATTCGCAATTCGCCGACACAGCGATCATCTGAGTTCAGTGACCGTCCGAGATATCTTCCCCTCGGACAGACGTACGTGCAATAATATATTGGGGTTGTTCCCCCCTCTGAGAAACGGCAGACCGACCAAGTTCTACTGACCCATATATGGCACGTCTTACGAGTCATGGTCAGAGAGATGAATGACGTCATTCGTATTGAGATATGTGGTATTTACATTAATAATTGATACGGGTAGGTTTGTTAACCATTGTTGTGGCGTTTCGAATCGTTCGATTTTCGGGTCAATTTGAGTGTTATTTTAAATTTTCTGTTACGATATTGTCTGTAGAAGTAGAGATTCTAACAATAATACAAAAAAATTGACAGGACAGCCCTTTTTTTTATATCTAGGACACGTCAATTTGACTTCACCTCGCCTGATGGTAAGCTGAAGGTAAAGTCTCAGGAAAGAGGGTCACCATTACATACACGTACCATATTAACAATGGTGGCACTCAGCTTGACGGCCTCATCAAAAGAGGATTGTCGTCGCAGCACCGCGTGACACCCACCAGTCCCACTAGTGCTGCGACCACAATCCCCCTGCCCGGTTATGCACTTGCTGACCCCTAAACGCAATCAAATCGAAATTGGATTACTATGGAGGGTTTTTCGCAATCGTGCACGGTGGTACCCACCCGGCCGAATGTTGTGACAAATTTGTGTCATCAAATTTCTACCACCTTCGACAGTTTTAGTAACTTAATAACTATGAATCATCATTATCGTCTTAGCGATGTTCCCAGGTGCATCCGAGGCTATTATCTATTAGTGGATCCCGTGGTCCACTTCCTTTTTCCACCTTCACGACCTTTATGAGAGTGACTGTTACTCCCAACACCGAGGGAACAGCCTGCGACAGATACTCGTCCGTCAGGTTCCTTGGCCCCAAAGGTCTTGATAGGGCCAGTATGAGTAAGTTCTTTATTTTTTGAATATGGTGCAAAAAGTGATGATTACATTATAATGTAAGATCATCCTAAGCTTCCATTTTGGAGCCCGAAATCCACTTTCTCACTCTTTCTCCTCCTCAACGTCAATATTCATAGGGAATAACCCCTGTCCAGCGAATCTATTTTCTATACTAATAATATTATACAGAGGAAAGATTCGATTGTTTGTTTGTTTGTATTGAATAAGCTCCGAATCTACTGGACCGATTTTAAAAATTCCTGAGTAACATAGGCTACTTTTTATCCCGATACTCCCACGGGATCGGGACTTACGAGGAAGAAACCGAGTACTGTAAAAATTATGACGGTCATAGGGGTCATATTTATATGACTATCATATTTTGAATGAAATTTTTTATTAAGATACGTTCAAAGAAGTTTGTAACATGCAGACAAACAGAGCTCTTAAAATTGAAATCGTTTTCATAAAATACTTTTTGAACTTTCGTCAAAACTACGTTTCGTAGTACTAGTCCCATTCACGCAAAATATCACAGAAAGTGAGAAACACAGATTGTATAAACAACAAAAATACTGGCTACAGATTAAAAAAACAACTCCGATTATTCACTTTCACATACAAAAAAAGTAAATAGAGTGCGGAGGCTTGATTCTAACGGTCATGTGATAAAATAAAGGTTTTTTTCAGTAAAAAAATATTTCGCTGGAGTGGATTGGAAAAAAGATCGAAAAAATAATTTTCACTCTCACTATTGACTTCAATTAACAGGATCGGCGGGTTTTTGTTCAGGATTTTTTCAACGGTATACTGTGAATAGATAGTTAGCGTGACATTGGTAGCAATTCTGTTGTTCAAAAACTCTCTCAACTAAACTAAAAATCACTAAAATTTAGTTTAGTGACGTCAAACGACGTTTTGTATTCTGAAAACGTATGACTAAACTATTATTAGTTTGACACAACCAAAATTAGCTTAGTTACTCAACTTAGTCCAAATTTGCTTATTTGGTATTCTGTAGACTAAACGTCTAAAATTAGAAACGTCACAGTAAAATTAGACGCCATCTAAAATACTGCCGACCAGTTATAGTGATAATTGTAATTTCGTTAAAATTTTGTGGCAAATAACATTTTTATGATGAATAACATAACATAAATTCACGCCTGTATCCCCGAAGGGGTAGGCAGAGGTGTATTACACTCCCACGATTCGCCAGTTATGTTAAGGTCCCAATGTAATAGGGGGCGAGCCTATTGCCATCTACCGGGCACATTATTAAGCGAGTGATAATTAACATTTATTAATGCACACATAACTACGAAAAGTCAGAGGTGTTTCCCCGGGGCGACTGGGGATCGAACTCGAGACCTCGTCTCAGCAGTCCGTTACGTACGCCACTGGGCTATCGCCGCAATGATGAATAACGATTTCGTGATTTTGGCTTTGGCCAATCAAAGTCAAAGTCAAAAATCATTTATTCTGTATAGACCATTAATACGGGACTTACAAAACGTCAAAAAAAATCTAATATTTGGCCGGTTCGAAACGCGGCCCTGTCCTGAGAAGACTCCGGCAAAAAACTCAGCGGGCTGTTTTTTTTGGTCTATTTACAAACATGTTTACTTAACCAAATTACAATATTTCATTTGAGTAGCATAGAGAGAGAGCAAACAGTTCATATCCAAGCTTGTTTGTCATCTAAATAGTCTTGCATTTTATAATAGCCTTTTTGGCAGAGTTTACTTTTAATTTGGCTTTTAAATTTATAAAGAGGTAGGTAGATTCTTCATTTCACTAGGAAGCTTGTTGTAGAAGCGTATACAGTTACCCTGAAAGGAATTACTAATCTTGTGGAGTCGACTATTACAAACTACAAGATTGTTTTTATGTCTAGTATTTACGTTATGTATATCACAAAGCCTTAAAAAATTGGAAATGTTTCTTCTAACATACAAAAGATTTTCAAAAATATATTGAGACACTACAGTTAGAATGTTTATTTCTTGAACTTTTCTCGGAGGGAGACTCTTGGGCCCAACTTATAACCGAAATTGCCCGCACAGCCCGCTTTTGCAATACAAAGATTGTATTTAAATCTGCGGCATTACCCCAAAGGAGAATGCCGTAGCTCATAATACTATGGAAATAACTGAAATAAACTATTCTAGCGGTATCTATGTCTGTTAAAGTCTAATCTTTTTCACAGACAAATGCGGGCAGAATTAATTGAAAGAAATTTTAATTAAAAACATATAATTCGTTTTAAATAAAGCTATTTTTTATACATATAATCACCAAAAATTATGTTTTACTTAAAGCTATTTTTATTTATTAAACATGTAATCAACAAAGAGACAAAAAATAAAGTATTAGGCAAGAAATTAAACGAGCTTCTTACGTATGCGCTTGCAAGAAAGCAATAGCGGTTTATAAAAAATGGGTGTGCGTTGTTTTATAGACAATTGTTTTAAATAATTTCGTTTTACAGAAAATGTTTGCAATAATTTCGTTTCATAGAATAACCAATATACAGAATACTTACTTTAAAGATTTTTAAATCATTGATTTTTGTTTCACATAAAGTTTAATATTAGAATAATCATATCATAGAATAACAAATCAAATATTCTTTATCATTATATTGTTTATTTAATATAAAAGTTATTACCAAGAATATTTCTGGGTGATTAAAAAAAAAATCGGGGTAATCTGAGTCGGGGTGTTAACTATAATGACGTTTTATTAACAATTTAATAACAAATTGATTTTATTTTATTTTACAGAAGAATTCAAGCAAACAAATTTGCAACAAAATATGCGAAAGATAAAAAATTCTATATTGATATGAAATTATTCAGAAATTAAATTACTACAAGCAATCGGAAAAAAATTAAAATTGTAAATGTTACAGTTAAAAATAAATGTGATTTGGAAAATTATAAAGGTGGTTTAATATTCTTTTAAAAATAATTCTACAGTTTGATAAGTTTGTTAAACAAAAAAGTGTGATTAAAAATTCATTCAATTGTGTTTCTGTGACATATGTTTCATTGTAGTAAATTGTTTTTGAAACAATAATATTCGAAATAAAAATATAAGGACCAAATATTATATGAAACATTTTCTGTGAAACGAAATTCTATGAAATTTCTTCTACGAAATAAGGGGCTCCCATAAAAAATACAAGAACTACCAAAATAACACTAACCTATAATAAAGTTGATCCAACTTTATTATTGGGTAATGTTATTGCTATGGCTGAAGTGATCGCTGCTGCTAAGATCTCAGCAGCATGTAGTGTAGCCGCACTGCTGTCTCTCAATGCAGCAGCAATCACATCAACACTATGTCGAATAGTTTCTTGTAAGGTGCTATTGCTTTCATGCAGGGCATTCACTAAGTTGTCATAGGCAGGAGGTCGTGAAGGCCTAGGAGAGATGCGGCGTCTCGGCACAATCCGATGGCTAATGGGGCCAGCTTCTGCCGAGACACCAGATTGAGGCAGTTGTGGCTGCTGTACCTCCTGAGGCTCCTGAGGAGATTGTATAGAGGGCAGCAATAGATGTACAGGTGGCAAGCTGCTCAATGTAATTCCCTAAAATAAATATTAAATTGTTCATGTATTTCAAATCAAGCAATTATTTCTTTGCCAAATTTTTAACTGATCTTATATGTCAATTGTGTCATGTCACGTCAAATTGACTTGCACAGATTCCAGCCAGAGATAGTTTAGTTGCGTAGATAACAGGTTTACACCGGGTTGCCAGGCTAGTGAACTGAATAAAACCGTTTTTACTTAGCTATGAGTAAGAAAAATAACTGTTGTTATATTATAGATCAAACAGTAAAAAACTGTTTGATCTATAATATGCATTAATAATCATTTATCGGCATTCTAAAAACCTAAGAATATAGTTTTTAAAGAATTTATTAGTTCACTCTTTATCATTCATTCTTATTTTTTTAACGGTAAAACTTTCATATTTAAATTTTGGTGATGTCAGATTCAAATTTGGTGCTGTCATATTGAACACCATATTTAGTTCGACGTAACAACATTATAGCATTTCCTCTAAATTTCTCCAAAATAAGAAATTTTTAGAGAAATATTAGTTTAGTGATGTCAGCAACAGAATTGCTACCATTGTCTGTGAAAAACTTTGACTTTTGGCGGGTAGATTGACAGGACACTTGCTAGAGTATCTGTCATACTGTCAATGGTCGATTAGCTCGTTTCTTTTGAACTGTTTCATTTATATCTATACTATTATTAAAGCTGAAGAGTTTGTTGTTTTAATTACATGCACTAATCTCTGGAAACAAATGAGTAATTTAAAAAAAAAGAAATATCACGATATGACTTACGGGAGCCATAACAAAAAAGTGGGTTGGACGGGGATGTGACGCCGCATTAGAACCAAGTACTGCGGATGAAAGCGTGAGACACAGCTAGTGGTTCAATAAGATTCGTGACATACTCAAAGTCGAATATTTCGTTTATCTAGGTGACAAAGTGGTATTACCTTATAATAGCGGACACTTTATTCAAATTCTTTGCTCTAATTTCTTAATGCCCTGTTTGTTTACATCGCCATTAAGTTACAAACAAGAAGCTTAGCTTCAAGTTACAATTATTGTTTACAACTACTACCAAAATATCAGGCATTATGTTGTATATAGATATACTATTGTATATGTGTCGGAATGTGTCCTACAAAATAAACTAGTATTCATATAGCAAGCAGTCGTTTCACTTATACCCCGAGCTAGCATACTTAACATTGGCGACGAGGAGGGGATATCATATTTGACACATTATAAAATTCTAATTGAACGTTGCAATAAAACTATTTTCAACTGATTGTATCGCAATTTTTTTGGTGTTAATTTATAACTTGCACGGATTCTGACAGGACACGGAGACTTAAGATGATGGTTGTCTAATCTGAAGCATAAGTTATCTCAAAGTACCCGACATAGTTTGAAAAGTTGGTGTAACTATTTATACGAAATGAGATCACGAGAGTAAAGTCTTGTTGTATTTGCTTTTTCTTGAGTTTAATTAAGTATATTCCAACCACAGATTGGATCCCAAGCTGGTGGTACATTCCAACCATCGTTTCTATTAGGATGTAGTGATAATAATCTTCGGACATCAGAAATAACAACTTTGTTTTCATGTTACATTGACGTTGACATCAACGTTACATTAATCTAAAAGAAAAAGTATTCAACTATTTTACTATCTTAGAACCTAGAATTAGAACTATTCATACCAAAACAAAGCGAAATTAACGCACTATTTATCGGTCTAGAGTGTCTTACTAACATCCCTGAAGCATAAGGTCTCACCTGCAATTCGGTTCACATGCTAAGCAATGGACAAAGTTCTGGCGTAGGCTGCCTTTCAGCGCAGGGAGTTCAGAAGGCAGTGTCTCCTGGAAATCCACATACCAATAATAAAAGAATCAGTCGACCTCGGGCTCCAAAGTGCAAGCTTTGTACGTAGCTGGGACTTTGATCAGTGAGGACGATGATGCTGAAATGAAATGGAATTTATGGAAATTATTGGTTTCCTTGTACTTTCTGAAAACAACTACTGCAGACCGAAAAGTCTGTGCTGAGAAGATGGTCTATTTCAGACGGAATTAAGATTTAAACGGCAATAAATAAATCGTTCTGTAGACGAACAGTTCATCGGCGAATCGGTCTTCGGAGAACGGTTGCTGACTCTGAATATTTTTCTTCACTAGATATTTTCGAAACAAGAGTGATTTCAATAGAAATTCCTATCAAGCAGTTCTGTGAGTATTATAAATCTACACCGTACTCTCTCAGCCTTTACCAGATTTTTCTATAAAATGAATATATTATCATCATTCTACTACCCCACCTTTTGGCAGCCCCCCTTTCCCCAAACTCTCCATACTACGAATAAATATTCCGTAATTTTTCAATCAACGTACCGGAGTATAAGCCTCCCAGCTTAGAACATATAGAGTTCGTACATGTAGAGTATCGACAAATTACTAAAACGCTCTCCCTTGCGTTATTTTCAGAACGTTATGAGCGAAAATTTTCCTTCGATGTTACACTTAGAACAGTTACAAATGAGGTAGAGACGCCATAAAGGTAATATACTGACTCTACGTAGAGATGAAAATTAGATTATTATTTATTTGATATAGTCATATAATTAGTGCTATGGAATACATATATATATATAGTCAATTATCTTTCCCATGGGGGTAGGTAGATAATGCTGAAATACACCTTTCGTTTCTTTCCTTTGATAGTTGTTTTCATAAATGCTCGCCGATTTGCGACATGGCCAATGGAAAAAACCTACCTGTAAAATCCTAAAGTAAATATACAGCAAGTAAAGTGCACCGTTGACGGAAATAGAGTCGTCTGTAATTACGTGGAAACGAAAATTATAATCGACGAAATTTGGGTGTTGAAATACCTGGGTACAGATAGAACCTACGGGATTTGACGACCTCTGTGGCGTACCGGTAGAGCATTCATTTGCATTGGTCTGGGTGTTTCTATGTATAATATGTATTTATTTACAAACAAAAGTATCTACGTATGTTTATCCGCATTCTAGAACCCGTATTACAAGCTCTGCTTAGTTTAGGGCTAGATGACGTTGTGTAATATGTCCTAGAATGTTTATTATTATTAACAATCATCCAGATTTGGACAGAGGCGATAATAGAAAAAAATAATAATAAATAGGTCACAAACTAGTATATTTGTAAATAGGTTGGTATGTTTTATGAATGATAGGCTCACGTTTGACCTCTATCTCACCTGGTCGTAAGTGACGATGTGGTCTACGATGGATCACGTTTGCCTAGAAGTAACCTATTCACTCGAGACTATGTATTTAATTATAATCTTTATTTAAACCTTATAAGAACTTACACAAACACACTCTTACACAATACATAAACTCACACACACACCGTCACTCACAAGTTGGTATATGCACACACTCATAAACACTGACGCATGAGCACATACACACGCACACATATACATACAGACACACACACTCACGCCCTCATCAAAAACACACGCTTCATCGCTATAAAAACATACAAAATAAATTTTTAACAAAAAATGTATGTAAGTATCTTTATCAGCATTCTGGAACCCATAACACAAGCTAGTTAAACTATGCTTACTTTGAGTCTAGAAAGCGCTGTGTAGAATTTTGTAGAATAGTATTATTATTAAAGTAGTAATGAATCCGGTGTTCAAATAATAAGGCTTCATATTGTTGAAACGTATTCAATAATATCAAATATCGAAGAACCTAAATTGTACACCTACCCACCCAACTAAGTAAAATCTAAGTTAAGGGTGAAATGGCTTCCTGAAAACAATTTTCAATTTAAATCCAGGTAGTTTAAGTTTCATTTAGGTGAAGTGTACTATTTATAATTACGACTAAACTGAATTCTGTATTCGTTCCAGTTCTGAAGTAAAAAATACACAATATTTGTTTTTGTGCGAATATCGAACCTTGAAACTTGATTACATGGATGGTGTAATTATTGAATTGGTTGCTGATTAAGCTTGTGCAGCGTTTAAGGGAGCGACTGGCCTCCCAACATAGACAGCGTTTTGCCATCTGCGCCAGAGTCTACATCGTTAAACAGTAAATGTACCTTTTTTTTTTCGTGCGGAAATCCCCTCGGATACCCCCCCCCCCGCCGGCCAGCGGCGGCGGTTATGTCGGGCTTGAACCGACTAAAACCGCATGACGTCTCGGGTCTTCAGACGCGGGGTGTAAGGTTGCCCATAGAGAATATCCCTCGCACCCCGACTTACCCTGGGCCATCTCCGGTTTCGAGATGGCCCCCTCGGGTTTGGGAACCACGGTGTCCCCGTCTTGCCCCGGTTTGGGGGAGGGGCGCTAGTCGTCCTACCGTCCCGACCTGCTTCTGCTGGGGTGACAGGTGGCCTAACAGTACATGTACCTTTGGGGCTTTTGATCCAAGCTAACCTCACCTGCAAACCAGTACATCTGCTGATTGATGGACGAGGCTCTGGCTCAGGCTTCCTTATCGGAGTTAGGAGGTCTGATGGTAGTTGCTACCATAAAAGCAGTATAAAACATACCAAAAAGAGAATAAACAGTTAGCGCACCCCGGGGTCCTATTTAAAAGGCTCGGATGCTCGGATTTAAGTCCTTTGTGGCGTAGTGATAGTGCCTTCGACTGCTACGATAGAGGCGCGGGTTCGATTTCCGCTCAATGCAAATATTTGTATGCATGAATATGTCTATTTGCATTGGACTGGGTGTTTCTATGTATAATAAGTATGTATTTACAAAAAAAAGTATATAGGTATGTTTATCCGCATTCTGGAACCTAAAACGCAAGCTAGTTAAACTATGCTTACTTTCGGTCTAGAAAGCGCCGTGTAGAATGTCGTAGAATATTTATTTATTTATTTTATGCAACGAGGAACAACGCTTAGAGGACAATTACTTATTTAATTAAATTTGACTACGTATTTTTATTTCATCTCATTTATTTTAAACTAGAATACCTCGCAGTAATATATTATATCAATAACCATCTACAACATATTTTGTCTTTGATATAAAATCGAACATGCCACTCCATTACTTCCTTCTTCGCTAATGAAATACTAATGTACACATAAAAATCCACACATATGTCGCCTCTACACCAATTTCTTATTCCATTCCTGCCAATACAGGGGTACATTAGCGTCCTACGAGTGTGGAGTTACCCCCTAAATTATTTCGACATATGCAAATTTCTGCGCACCTACAGATGTTGGCAATGATTTAAAATGTAGATGAGACATTTTTATTGAGATAAGAGGCTTCGTTACCCTTAAAGTATTTTTTAAAGAGTTTGTATTTCTGCACTAAAATGCTATCATTCCGTTTATGATGAATAGATTCATTAATTTTTTATTAAAGTGATAAAAGCAAAGTAATATTATTTTATTATTTTGAAGTTCAAGTATTGTGGGATGGGATATAGTAATACTCCTAGAACATTGATAGTAGAGTTCTTAAGAACAAGTAATTAAAAACTTTTTTTAAAAATATTCGAATACAAATATTGTACAGCAGGATCTAAAACTATGTATAGCTTGTACTATGGGTTCTAGAATGGAAAACACAAACATGTATTACACATAGGAACACCCAGACCAAATATTCATGCTTACAAAATATTTCCACCGAGCGGGATTCGGAAATCGGGGATTTCATTATTTTTTACTATCGCCACAGGTCATCAAGAATGCAAGATACAAGATGGCTGACTGTCTTGTTTTAAAATTGGAAAATGTATCATGTTTTATCACATTGTAACTAACATAATCATGATAAATTCAGAAATAGATTACAAAGATCTCTCTTATGTATTCTTAGCTGTTGCCAGCAGCTGAGCCCGTTTCGAATTCTGATCCCATTCCCGCAGCCCATGAGATCCTATTCCCGGGGAAAAATTAGTCTGTATGTTATTCCACCCTATAATCTAACCCTATACCAAATTTCAGCCGGGTAACAAACATCCAAACATCTTCACAAACTATCACCTACATTAATAGGATTTTAAAGTATATCAACATTACTAGTGTAGGCATTAATCACCCACAAATCAAGAACCACGTCTGCTTCCTAATCTTTGAGCACACACCTAGCGACGCGAGTATGCCAAAAAACGAGGCGGCGCAGTTGTAAAATTGTCTAACTACCCGCACCCCGCGCGCGCTCATTACGGCGCGTGCGTGCACATACTACGTGCATTAAGAAGCTATAATATATCTTAAGATATAGGGCTTTTGTATACCGGAAGTGACGTCACTTTTTTTTAACCACCGACGTAAGAACGTCGGCGTTTTATATGTTTGATATGTCTGTGTGAGTATTTGTCTGTGGCTTCTTAGCTCCCGAACGAATGAACCTATTCTTTTTTTTGTTTGAAAGGTGAATTAGTTGTGATGGTGATCTTAGCTATGTAGAGGATTAAAAAAAAATACCTTATTTTTTTAAGATGATCTAGTCTCTTTCTTTTCTTCACCATCCAGCTTGCACTTCGAGGTCCGCTCTCCTATTCTTCCGTAATTCGTTTATGGCATTTATGGGAACGACTGCCCGACTCTAAACCCACTGCACCAAACATCCTATGTTGAAGTAGATGATTATGAGTAGGTACTAGAGAATTGTAGTGGTGATATGTCTTCACCAGAAAGCATCACGATTTTTTCTAATTGCTCGGCTCCTAAGTGTCATGGTGTGATATTTAATAGCTTTTAACCTTCCCCATAAACTGGGATATCAAATGCAAAAAGTTTTCTTTTTCGAATCGCACATATAATTCCAGAGATTAGCGCGTTTATACAAACAAACTCCTCATCTTTATTATTAGTATAGATTACATTGTTATAACTCATTAAAAACCGCACGATCTGTTCAACCAATTTATAAGCGATCACCTCCAAGAGATCTTCAAACATTCTAAAGAGGGCGTACCACTATTGTCTTCCATACACACAATCCTATCCTATCTTACGACATATCTTTCTAATTCAATCTCGTACAACTCCAAACACCAGATCGCGATACTAACGCACGGTGTTCATCTCTTTCTAGTTTTGAAAAACCTCCCGCGGTAGGGGGCCACGCCACCCCACCCCCCTGGGGGACATCCTAATTCCTTACATATTTAAATTCCACTTTGGGCGTTCGTTGGATCTTCATATTGTCTCCACAAGGCATTCGTTTATTTCATTTACTAGATTTTTAGCCCAGAATTGGCTTAATCCCACATTTAGGAATAAGACTTCAAGTTTCGTTTATTTTAGTTACAACTTAAGTTACGGAAATAATTAATTAAATCGAAAGGAAATACGGAATGAAAATATTTGTTACTAATCTTTACTAACATATAGACGGCCTCTGTGGCGTAGTAATAGTGCATTCGACTGCTACGACAGTGACACGGGTTCGATTCCCGCTCAGTGCAAATATTTGTATGCATGAATATGTCTATTTGCATTGGTCTGGATGTTTCTATATATAATATGTATGTATTTAAAAAAAAAGTATATAAGTATGTTTGTCCGCATTCTGGAACCCATGACACAAGCTTTTTTTTTTTTTTTTTTACGTGCGGAAATCCCTTCGGATACCCCCCCGCCGGCCTGCGGGGGTGGTTATGTCGTGTCTCGACTAAAACCGCACGGTGTCCTCCCCAAGTGTCCGTTGCCGGGCACCCCGGGTAAGCCCTCGAAAGGATAACCCCAGGGTTGCCGGCGGACTTTGGCCGCCACCGCGGCCTCGCCTGGTGGGGTCGGGTTTTATCCCGCTTCGGTGAGTTGGCAGGCGTGTGTAGGGCACACACGACACGCCTCCGCCACGGCCTGCTTCTGTAAGGACGGCGAGTCGACCAACTGCCGTCCTCAGGCCCCGATCATGGAGGTCGGTAGTCCCGGGCGTAGATGAGTCTGCGGCGTCCTCGCCGCAGACTGCGAAACTCGGGGGGCAGGGTTCTTTCCCGCTCCCTCTCCGCCGTCTCTTTCGTGCGCATTACCTGCTCGCAGAAAGAGGCGGCGGCGTGCCACTTGCTCCCGTCGGAGACCGCGGCCCTCACCATGGTCTCCAACGAGAGAACGTCCACGCCCAGGACCGCAACGAGATCCCGGCGTTGACTCGCCCACGCAGGGCACTCCACCAACGTGTGGAGCGCCGTGTCTTCGCCAGGATCCATGACACAAGCTAGTTAAACTATGCTATATATACTTTTTTTTTTGTAAATACACGAATAGTCAGAGCTGTGTGCCCGGGGTGACTGGGGATCGAAGTCGAGACCTCGTCTCGGCAGTCCGTTACGTACACCACTGGGCTATCGCCCACCAAATAAAAATATGCATAAAATATATGGCAAACACAATTAATCCATAGTACAATGGTGGTCGGGGTGCGAGGGATATGCTCTATGTGCAACCTTACACCCCGGCGTCGGTAGACCCGAGACGGCGTGCGGTTTTAGTCGGTTCAAGCCCGACATAATAATTTTTAGGCTGGGTATATATGCCTGTGGGTTATAGGAACGAGGTCACTAATCACTTGCCTAAGCTTGTAATCTTAAAGTATAATTCCCAACATGTTTTTATATCTCCATCTACATTTTAAGGAAGAATTTTCGATATTGACTTTGTTATTTAACTATTAATTTTATTACGCAAATACAGTGATGACGAGTCAGCCTTGATCAGTCTAAGTTTCTGCACATTATTTAAGTAAATACATGTACCGAGAGAGTGGCATTGTACGCTAGTCCGTGTGAACAGCTGCTCGTGTTCTAATAGTTAAAATATAATAAAGACTATTTAGACAGCTGGCAACACTTTTGAAATTACAATATTTTAACACTAAACTACGTTGTTGAATAGTTTTAGAAAATAAATATTGTAATAGACGGTAAACAAGGGATATATTGACGATTGCAATAGTGTTATGAAGCGTGTTTTTTGAGCTGAGAGTGAGACTTAGTCGAACGAAAAGCTGTCTTTACTCCACTCGGTGTATTTCGGTTGTGACGCTACTCCTCCTAAACTAATCGACCAATTTTGACCAAACATGGCATGTAAATACAACTTGATACCCGGAAGGTTTAGAAAAAATTAAATTGAGAATCGAACATGTCATGGAGGAATTATCACCGTTCAAAAATTTCAAAAACTGATTTCTCCAAAATTATCAATGTTGAGACCACGATTTTGGCGCCAAAATGTGCAACTTAACTATTGGCTTAAGACAGAAAAAGAAAATAGGAAATCGGTCTAGCAACGGAGGAATAATCATCGCAAAAACAAATCAATGACATTTAATTGAAAATAGTGCACTCTCAGCTCAACATTGCAACAGCAGAATGCATTGCGCCCCTAGTTTAGTGTTTTGAGATTTGTTTTGAGGATGTCACCGCCAGCGCACTCTTACAAAATAAAATCAATTTTGGTAAAAAGTTATTTTTTTTTTAAATGAAAAGAGAATAAAGATACTATCATCATCATCATTTTAGCGCTAGTCCCGGTCGTATCTGAGGTCAGTTTTAGGATGGGTGACCATTCATTACACATTGATACCCCTCCGTGCCTCGGAGATTAAGCCCCCTTCTCTTTTCTGCTGCTGATATACTTTTAAATAAAATTTTAATTTATTTTCCTTTTTATTTCAGGCATTGGCCCATTGGTTTCCATCAGATAAGGTAATATAATTTTATTTTTATTCGCCTCCGTACATATATAACGTTAAGTAACAAACAATATAATTACAAATTAAAAAACTAAAAATTACATTTGATACTGAACACGATATATTTGTATAGAACTAATTAAGACGAATCAAATAAGCCCTAATTTGTTAGGTTTACTAGTAGGCGTTGCAGAGTTCCTATATCAATATACTGACTCCATGAAATTAATGAATTTTTTTTATTGAAATTTAAATTTTTTGTTTCATTAAGTACAGTCAACGATAAAAGTTGATTAACACAAAAATATTTACAAGTCTTATTTTACATAGGAGATGTTAACGTCGTTTTATAATTTTCAGAGAATGAAGTTAATATTATTCATGTTTTATTTATTGTTTTATGAAATAGGTTCCTCGGAGACAAACTTTTCATCGTAGACCGTCACGTAAATTGTCACTTACCACCAGGTGGGACGATGTAGAGGTTTGTCTCGTAGTGCAGACTTCTACAGTCTAAACATAGTTCAAATAAAAATAATATTTAAAATATTTTATAGAACGTGTAGAATAACAGAAGAAGAAATTTGTGTGACATTCAATAAAAAATAACTTCCAATAACGTCAGATGGTTTTCCTTGACATATTTCTACTGTCTCCAGAAACTCTACATGTTAACCTATTAATAATAATTATAAAAAACCGGCCAGGTGCGAGTCGGACTCACCCATGAAGGGTTCCGTAGCAGCAAGTAATTTATGACGTATTCAAAAAAAAGTACTTACTAGATCTCGTTCAAAGCAATTTTCGGTGCAAGTTTACGTGGTAATATACATCATATATTTTTTTAGTTTTATCATTATCTTATTTTAGAAGTTACAGGGGGACACATTTTACCACATTGGAAGTGTCTCTCGCGCAAATTATACAGTTTAGCAAAAAATGATATTAGAAACCTCAATATCATTTTTGTAGACCTATCCATAGATCACATAAGGGTTCGAAGAAAAAAAAAATTAAGTTTCAGTTCTAAATATAACCTTACCTTATAACCTTATAAATTTTTTTTCTATTTTTGTGTGAATATCTTAATGCGGTTCACAGAATACATGTACTTGCCAAGTTTCTCACAGCATAGTTTTTATAGTTTCACAAAAAAGGGGCTGTGACATACGGACGGACTTACAGACAGACTTGACGAATCCTAAAGGGTTCCATTTTTTGCCATTTGGCTATGGAACCTAACCTAGGTAAAACATTGATGGTATCTTTAAAAGAGAAATCACAAATTAGTGTTTTTACTCCAAAAAGGTTTTTTAGCATGAGTGACATCCCTAGTGTACCATACTCTCATAAGCCACACTTTAGTGTACTTTTTTTCACCTCAGTGGTATAAAAAACTCTAATTAGTGTCATCACCGCAAATAATACAAATTAAGTACCAAATTAAAACAATATCCGAACACAGCATTGTAGTCAGATCCAAACCACATACCATCGACAACCCTTACGTTATCGGCATATTAAAAATAAAATAACATTGTTATCGGGTGGCGTGGGCGGGGACTACCCCACAAGGCATAATAAATTCATTTGTGCTGTAGTTTTTCCGTAATCATCCTATTGGTGGAAAAAAGGCTACTTTTCATTTCGGCCTGTGAATGTACAACACTGGTTTTATCTCTTTTTATCACGAATAAACCGGTTTTTCGGGTGTGCCTTTTTTATAATGTCCGCCGTGGCAATTACCTACCTATATAATATAGCTACTGATCATATACAAATATGTGAAATAAATTATCGTTGAGAGGAAACAATGATTGTCATACAGATAACTCAGTAAGTCAACTCAGTAAGGGTGAGTACAAGAGACGTGAAAGTCCTAAGACAGACTTGTCACCATAGATCTTGTAGGTATTTGACAGCTTTGTTCATGAAACAGTTTTGTTCAACATTTTCATGTTTCTATACAGAGATAGTCATCTACGAAATCATCTACGAAAGAGAAAATATTTCTTCGTTTGTAATCGATAAACTCTAAAACTACATAACCGATTTTGAAAATTTCTTCCCCATTAGAATGCTACATTATCCCTGATTTCGATATTCCCACGGGATCAGGACTTACGCAAGGAAAAACGGGTGGTAATGCTAGTTTTTAATAGCGTGATTGATTTAGTAGCGAAAGTTGTAGTATGGTTGAAGATATAGTTACCAATATAGAGTAAGGGATGCTTAGATAGTTCGGACATGTAGAGAGGATGGACGAAAGAAGATTGGCGAAACAGATTTATGGGGCGAGGGCAAATGAGCCACTCGGTAAAGGTTAAAAGTACCAAGGATTACGTATGTTTATCAGATCGAAGACGTGTTAAAGAAAGGCCAGGTCAAGTGTATCCGCCACCGGCGCGTATGTATGAAAGTAGAAGAACCGAAAGGCGTATATAGGCGAAATATAACTACCAAAACACTTCTGCCTATACCTACTGGGAAATACAGGCATGACATATTAGTACCCAAACAACAATAATAGTTCATACACAATACATGTTCAGATATTTCTGCCAAGGCCCCGAGTAATATCTAGTCATAATCGTAGCAGTAAAGCGGATCATATGTTGTGGTGTTTCTTGGCACCAACACGAAGCAGCCACCCTATACTGCCGTCTGCTTATAAAATACTAACTCAAATAATAGCTGAAAATCTTTAAAAGTTTGTGCAAGATGTGTTTTCTACAAATCAAATTGACTTCCTCTCATTTCGCTCATCCAATCGACTCTTGGCGCACTTGTCTAATTCTTATTATAATCTCGGGTTCTTTAAGCAGGGTGTGAAAAACCATTTGTAGAGGCCACCTTTTTAGAATAGCATAGCCTTTATTTCTAGGTATTGGTTTCTGGATTGCAGAAGGACGGAGGCCAGTGAAATTAACGTACCATATTAAGTCCTTTTAGGTAAAATTTATAGATTGTAAAATTTTGCATATAATACTAATAATAAATAAATTTTCTACGACATTCTACATAGTGTTTCTACACCCAAAGTAAGCATAGTTTAACTAGCTTGTGTTATGGGTTCCAAAATACGGATAAAGATACTTAATGTATATACTTACTTAATAACATATACATATTATACATAGAAACACCCAGACCAATGCAAATATTCATTTTCAGGCATACAAATATTTGCACTGAGCGGGAATCGAACCCGCGCCGCCTGTCGTAGCAGTTGAATGCAGTACCGCTACGCTACAGAGGCCAGTCTTAATCATAAAAAAATAGTTCAAATAGAAATAAGAACAAAAATTGACAACAAAAATATCAAACTGAGGATCACCAAATCAGTATGACACCAAGCTGTTAGCATCTGGCCTTCGTTCTGTAGACTTTACTTACAGCTTCTTACCATAAGATGGAGTGAAATCATATTCACGTTCTTAGAAAAAGAAAAAGTCTAGTTCGTTTGAATTGAAACTCCAAATTAGGTAAAGGGATACTGTTGCCCGGAGGTAGTCAGCGTGTCTTTACGCAGAGGTGCGTAGCTAGCGGCTACACACGTAGGTCGATAGTTCTACGCGGCTACGCGTCTGCGCGTACGCACCCTGTTTATTTCTTACGAAATGAGGTTTCAATGTAAATGATTTGTGTGGAAAATATAGTATATTTAGGTAAAAAAAATATTAAGGAATAGTTTTTCTCTTATAGCTTTACAAATATCGCGTTTGTTTATGTTTATAAAAGTGTATGGCTAAATATTTAGTATTTTCAACTGACCGAGAACAAGGAAGCCTATTTCTCCTGTAACTTGGCATGTATAAAAATTATCTCAGGATCTATATAATTGAATTCTCATTTGTTTATTTACTGATCAGTATAGGTTTTTGACTATATTTTTTTTGTGAGTAGGATGCCGGGTCTTTTGGGAATATTTCTTAGGGATTTAAGTGCAACACTTACGCTGTACGCTTGCCTTGCCATTGGTCGATGGAATTTTTAATCTGTTTACAATGCAGAAACCCGCTGCGGGTAATCCCCGTGAGTACTATATTGAAGTAGTGTAAATCAACTTCAGTATTTGTAAGGCTATCTCTAGAATTTCATCGTAGTAATATATTCAAAGTCAAAGTCAAAAACCATTTATTTTGTATGGAACATTTATACGGAACTTACAAAACGTAAAAAAAATAATTAAACGAATGTTTGGCAAATGGACCACCGGTTCGAAACGCGGCCCCGTCCTGAGAAGACTCCGGCAAGAAACTCAGCGGGCTGTTTTTTTTTGGTCTATTTACAAACATGTTTACTTAACCTAATTACAATATTTCGTTTGAGTAGCATAGAGAGAGAGCAAACAGTTCATATCCAAGCTTGTTTGTGATCTAAATAGTCTTGCATTTTATAATAGCCTTTTTGGTAGAGTTTACTTTTAATTTGGCTTTTAAATTTATGAAGAGGTAGATTCTTCATTGCAATAGGAAACTTGTTGTAGAAGCGTATACAGTTACCCTGAAAGGAATTACTAACCTTGTGGAGTCGACTATTACAAACCACAAGATTGTTTTTATCTCTAGTATTTACGTTATGTATATCACAAAGCCTTAAAAAATTAGGAATGTTTCTTCTAACATACAAACGATTTTCAAAAATATATTGAGACACTACAGTTAGAAGGTTTATTTCTTTGAACTTTTCTCGGAGGGAGATTCTTGGGCCCAACTTATAAATTGCCTATCAAGCTAATATTACTACTGTAAAAGCTCTGGCCGACAGTTTTAGAAAGTCTGCTTTCTAAGATGATACATATTAATTAGTAATAAGATTATATCAACTCTCACTCTTAGCTTAGCTTGTGCTTAAGAGTAAAAATAATGTGTGTACTGTTCGAAATACGAAACCCATCAATAAGCCTTTTGGATAAAAATAATATATTTGAGATGTCTCGCTGTGTCATTTTTTTTTAATTTCACTACCGACGTGAAACCACTCCTAACACAAGCAATTTAGCTTAGCTGGAGGGGTTAGGGGGGAAATTATTAATTTCTTTCGGTAGTGTAATGGCCAGGATTTGAATACGGGACCTCACGATCGTAGAGTCGGGTCCTTAACCACTAAGCTACCGACGCGTCATTATCATGATCATCTCATTACTGTCCTGATTGCATCTGAAGCTCTCACCTCGAAGCCAGGGATCGACTTCCTCCTTCTCCTCCTATTGATTTGGCTTCATCATCATCATGCTAGGATTAGTCCTGGTCGCATCTGAGGCTGTCACCTTGGAGTCCAGGGTCCGCTTGCCGACTTTTACTAATCCAGTTCTCACAGTCTTGGACATCCATGGTGGTGTCATCTTCTATCACTTTAAGTTAGCTGTTCTAGGGTCTACCTCTTCTACCGGGGCCCGGCGGATATGACATTTGTTATCCACGTAACCAGGCGGTCACCGCAAAATGTGACCGCAGCAGCGCGTCTCTCCTGCATTTTGTCCGCGATGCCGCGGATGCGATAGTTCCACATCCACAGCAGTATATTCATCTCCTGAACACGCAACTCCTGCTTGTATCGCTGAAGCAGACGCTACACTTGGAAGCTTGGACCTGCCTCTTCAAGTTAACTTTTTTAACTTTTTAACTTGGCCCATACAGCGACAATGCGTGCCTTGACGTCACAGACGATGTCACCAGTCGCCTGAACTACAGATCTTAAGCACTTAACCTGGTCGATGCGCTCGACGTCATCGCCTATGCAGACGGGTGTGGGATCTGTAGAGTTTAAAGCCATGTCATTTTACTATGGGAATGACTGCCATCCAGCCTTCTGTTAGCCCGAGAGGAAAACCGGCGCCAGAGCCTCGTCCACCTGGTGTACTGTCTTGCAGGTGTGATTAGCTTGACCCCCAAAGCTCTTGTTGGGGTCTTATACACCCATCATAAACGTGTCATAAGATTTCTTGCTATTGAGAAAATTATAAAAAAAAATTACATCATTGACAAAATTTCTATTTTGCAATCGGATTAATTTTACTGGTTTTTGTCGCGATTATTATATGTTTTAAACTAAACATAATACATTTTAATATATACTTAATCCGGAATGGTTAATGTAATTTAAATGTTTAATATCGGGTAATTTTTCAACAATATTATCATGTTTAATTCTAAGGATCTTGGACTCAATATTTTTTTTGGCATGTAACCGACCATATTGTTTTCTAAGTCAATCGTATACTTGATTTTCATCTCATTGAAAGATAGATAATTACTTTTTTTTAAATAATTTTCTTCTTGTTCTCTTTATTCTACGTTAAGCTTTAATTCTCCGAAACGTAGACATATTATGGTGCATTTTTGGTCCCACGTAATAAGCCTTTTGCCATTTGCTGGGCATATTTCATGTTTTTTTGCAACTACTGAGAGTTACTTAACACTTTCCTTACACCGAGAATTGAACCTAACACCTAATGACGGGCATCGAACCAGTTACATCATGCTTTGCACCACCAAGGTAACGATGTGGATAACCTTATGTAGATGCTATTACTTTTGATGTACACTATCAAATTATTCACTTATTTATCTTGGCTTAAATGTTGTACCCGACAGAGTATCATACCGATACCACTAAACAATTCAGGTAATGTAAAAACAAATATGGCGTGCCGGTCTCCAATATGGATGTCATCGCAAATCATACCGTTAACCCGGAAAAAATCGACAAAAACCAGTACAATTTCTACTAATAAAAACTTCTAATAAACATGCAACTAAACACAGCCTTCCGGGCAAATAAAACATAAAAATATATCCTATTTTCATAGGGCGCGGGATGGGGGAAGGTGGAAGGGGTGTTGCCCACCCCCATCTGCGCAAAAACCCAAAAACATCGAAATGAAAATGAGTATAAAGGGGGTTGGGAGGCGCGGCTATGTGTTGGTAATTCATTTTTAACATTATCCCTGTGTGAGTTTTAAAGTACAGTCGAGGAAGTAAGTTAATGTGAAATCCTCATTGGGATGCTGGATTTTGTATTCTTATTTATTTTTAATTAGATTATTGGTTAATATATGTTAAGTTTATTTTGATGTATTTATGATAATACTTAACAGTTTTTAGACATTTGTGGTTCTTAGTGAACTTAAATTGGATTTTCGTATGCTTTTCTTCGAGTATCACATGCTTCTTAATATTTATGTTAATTAGCAGTAAGTGACTTTAATACTGTTTCTAAGATTACGGAACTTCTTTTTAACTGATAGAGGTGAGGTGAGGTGTATGTTGTATGTTGATATGTATGTCCGTTACTATGTTCCTTCGTAACTAACAGTATATTTCGTTGCTTTCTTCTAAATTGAACGAGAGTCACTAGATATATTAAAATTTAAATAGTCAAAATGGCTAATTTTTTGGCGCTTAATGCATGTTTTTATAAACTTCGCAACGACAACTTAGTAGAACATAAACTGATTGATTGATAAAATGATTGATTAATTGATATTGTCTCTATCTGCCCCAAAGGAAGAGATTGTGGTCTCCGACAGACTGAGGGGTCTCAATGTATTAAGAATGGTCGGCCATCCTAAGACTGACCTTTACCTTTTGACTTAACTTTATAATGTGTTAACCTACTCGGTAATTTGTATACTACTAAGGTAACAAACACGTTTTGGTAAGTAGTTTCTCTAAACTATGAAAGTTGTTAATACCATACGAGTAATAAGTTATCACATGAGGAGAGAGACTGAGAAGAGAGGAGTGTCTTACAAAGGGTAGGAAGGAAGACCTCAAACCGTTACTGGAATTTGGCTCAGTTTATAGCCATCTAAAGACAAGTAGAATTACTTAAGCACAGTTTATTACAATTGAGATAAGCTTATTTTCAGAAGCACTGCATTGAATCGTTAAAGTGACATAATTGAATCGCTAAAGTGACATCATTGAATTGTTAAAGAGACAGAATTTAAACTAAAGTGACTGTCAAGAAAGTGATGTGTAAAGAGTCAATGAACCATTCTTTATTATTCCCTATTAACCCCTGCAGCTAAGCCAGATTACTTGTGTTAGGAGTGGGTTCACGTCGGTAGTGTAATGTCCAGGATTCGACCCCGGGTCCTCCCGATCGTAAGGTTGACTTTTAATCACTACGCCGCTGAGGCTTCATATTCCACTTTATTTGCTTCTAATTCATTTAAAGTGACATCACTGAACCATTAAAGTGACATCATTGAACCATTAAAGTGGCATCATTGAACCATTAAAGTGGCATCATTGAATTGTAGAAGTGACGTTTTCCATTGTTGAAATTACAATTAGCCTTCTTTTTGCAGGTTATAGAACCATGTTTCGAACTGATGAGCGGTACGCTTCTTTGCCACCTTAGTGATACCAAAATGCTCATATCAAAGAATATAGATTATGTTTCATTCGTCTATTATTATATTCTCTTTAAGTAAACCCGAGATCCTAGTTCGCTTTATCCCAATTATGTAAAATTGAATAACATTTAAACTAAATCAATATCTCTCTATGGTCTCACTACATATACAGAAGGAATGTGGTGGGCGTTTAATATGATTTACATAAGAGTAAATGTGAAACATAGGCGGTATGTAAAACCACTTGTTCACGCCCGTTCTCATTTGTGAGTCTAACCTATTCTTCTACAGGGTGAAAACAAAACTTTTACTGTTAAATTATTAAAAAATTAAACATGTAAATTAGTGTTTTTCTAATCACGTTGTCGTAGCTGAGTGTACAGGCCGCGAGCTCGCATTGTGCTCCCCTACACACATCTACACTAGCGGGAACATAAAACGCAATTTTGTATTAGATTTAATTTGAGTCGCACAAGTTGCGGGTGTGTGCGGGAGTGCGTGCGTGTGCTGCCTTCCTACGCACAAATTGATTACGATCGTCGTCGAAAAGAGAAATTTGCATACACGTGGAACTCTTTTTTTTCTCTTTCCGTTAGAAAATCAATCAATCTTAGTACGTCACATTAATTCATTTCTTATATATTTGTTTCAGTATTTTCTGTTTGTTAATCCAATGCGGATGTTGGTAACGACGGGTCGTAGTGCTCGTGGAGTTTAAGACTCTTGAACTTGGGTTTGAGAGGTGTGTGTTAGTGCATGCGTGATAGTTGCAGGATAGATGCATAGTGCATAGTGCAGGGTGCAAGGGCGCAGTGTGCAGTTGCCGTGCGGCTTCCAACGCGGCGTCGCGTCGAATGAGCGCCCGATTTAAAAACTATACGAACGAACCCGCGCAGCGAGCGCCCGTAATGCCACCCCCCGCGTAATGATTTTTTGGCGATGAATTTATATTCGCGCGCGAGCGGTGCCACTTTTTCGACCCCCCCACGGACCCCCAACCCCCGCTCATTAACGCAACCCAGATATGCAATTCTGATCTTTGACGAGGAGGCTGTAGTGTCGGCGGGCGCCTCGCCGGGAGAGGTGCCCCGTTTTGTTTTTTCCCGCCTGGCTTCATTATTGATGGCATCGGGACGGTAATGCGGAAGCATGTGTGAACGTTTCATTACAAAAGGTGGACGCGGTTCGTGTTAATATTGCAGACCGGCCGGACCCGACCGGACGGGTGGACGCCTCAGTAAAAAAAACTTTTAGAAATTAAAATTTAAAAAAGATAGGAATTAACAGCCACAATTAAAATTTAAATTTGGAATTTTGGGGTCGAAAAATATTTTTCGGAAGTTCCGGTCGCGCGCCGCGAGATCGTACATCGCGCGTTGAAAGTTTCCGTCGAAACTTTAAGCGAAGTTTCCTCACGTGCGTGTGTGGACATAAACTAGTTGCCTGACGGATTGGCCGGTCGGTCGCTCAAACTCGCACTTCTTTACTATTTTACTATTGCCGTAGTTTTATTGGTGGAATATTTTGTCAACACGTTGTTTATTTGTCTGTCGTGTTGAGTTACCGGACGCTCGCTTCTCATATAGTGACTTTGTTGACGTATTGTTGATTGTTTTTGTTGAGTTACATTTTTGTGCGCTCTACGGCAGCTAGAAAAGGTAAGTGTTATTTCACAGCTGTCTCTATTCACAGGATTTTGTCGGAGATTTCTCACGTTGGTGATGTCAAGAATCCGGAAGTAAGAATTATTTTTTACGTGAAATATTTTGAGTTAATTGTTATAAATTAGCATAGAACTACAGATGGGTGAATGGATACTGTGATTTTAATATCTAAACAATTAGTGTGACCCTCTGTAAACTGGTGTATTATTATGGTAATATTGTCCGGTGAGATGCAGGGGCTAGCTGGCTTGCAAGTGTCTGCTGAGCTCGATATTAGACAAATCTTGCATAAGTAATTAAAAATCGGTACACCATTGCACTCACCGTTGACCTCAGTATTGTTCGGCAAACGAGTTGACGATTCCAAATGCTTGCTAAACTGGATGTGAAATTATTAAATTACATTCATTTACATTATAGTATAATTTATTGAATTCGCGTCTTTATATCCCCAGAGGGGTAGGCAGAGATATATTAGCAACTATATTTTTTGGGCCCATGTAATAATATTTATTGTATGCTTTTACTCTCCGATTGAGAACAGCCCTGTGCCTTACGCCCACTGGAAGAGTGAAGATATTTTTTTACCGAAAACAACGCGCCTAATTAAATTATTTAGTTATAATTTAATTGGACTAATTATTTATTGCGATAAATAAAATAAATAACAATAATAATACATACAGTTTACAATTAACTTAGAGTTTAAGTTAATAGTAAATTACATTTATTTGTATTTAATTTTATTAGCTTTATTTAATTTAAGAGGTAAAACTATTAATAATACTGTTTATGATTAATATTTCGTGTAATAAACAATTATTGAGGAACGGAAATAAATATGACTAGAAATATGACCTAGAACTTTCCATCGGCAACTCTAGCACATTATCTTATCGCAAAAATACATTATCTAAGTGTGTCATAATACTATTAGACTAGTACGAATTTTTGCATAAAGATTCTGTTATTATTGAGAGAGATAACGTTTCTGCGTTCTTATTTAATTTATTTACTTCAATGATAAATGCTCTTAAACATTTATAGGACTTTTAACGGTTATTTTAATTTTAAATGACGTTGTAACAGTCAAAACTTCTATACTTAGTAAAATGCCTACAATAATTATTTTGAGGACGTTTATGATATAAATACAAGCTTATTTGATGGCGATGATTTGAGAAAAGATATTGTAACAGAATCCGCTTGTGTGAGTTAAGAGAGGTCGCGAATAAACGTATTGTGACAAACAGTATCAATGTTAGAATTTAATTAATAGATTAACTTATGTTATTATAATTAATTAAGTTATATTTATGGTTTAATTCAAAATTAACATCTATGATTATTATTAATTCTTACCTTAATTTAGATTGTAATTTATATTAAGTTTTATACTTAAATTATTAATAACTTAAAATAGTTTTGAGCAAAGGGTTACAATAATTGTTATTTAAAATAATAAAATTAAAATTAATAGTAAAAACATGTAATTGCGCTAGTTACGTTCAAAAATATGTCTACATATTACCTTTTACTATTTACCCTTTCAAAGCCACAAGCTGATTCTCCCCCAAACGTATTGGTCACAAATAGTTACAATAGTTTATCCGAATTCGGTTATCCCTATTCCCACAATCTGCACGCTGAGGTCTGATCTCGCAGCGAGCTCGGTGCATGCAAACACCCCTCGATGGAGAGTGTAGACTCTATTGTCAATCGGAATTGTCCATAGATTTGTCCGAGCAGGTTTTCAACAAACGTCTTCTGCATTGTTAGATGAAAATGGTAATTAATTTTGCAGTTGGTTATTGCTCTTATTATGTATTTAAAGAAGATTAACAGACTAACAAACTTTTATAAGAACGTTATTTTTTTATGTTTCCGTTCAACGTAATTTTGTCACCCCAACGCAACGAAGTTTTGTAACCATTATTATTCTTACTGGTAACCTAAATTACTAGTTTTCATCAGAGTCCGGGGTGCGAGGTAAATGCCTTATGGGCCACCTTACACCCCGTCTGAAGACCCGAGACGGCGTGCGGTTTTAGTCGGTTCGAATCCGACATAACCACCACCACAGAGCCGGCGGGGGGAATCCTCTCATGGAAAAAAAAAGTATTCATTAGAGTGCCCCTCCCGTCAAACGAAAGCTAGCTTGAGTCGGTAGTGGTATCACTTCGGTAGTGTAATGACCGGGATTCGAATCCACGGCTTCTTAATCGCAAGTTCAAAGCCTTAAAAATTACTAAACCACTTGGTTTGTTATGAGCATACTATATATATATAGCCTATAATATAAAAAGCGGCGATAGCCTAGTGGTGTACGAACTGCCGAAACGAGGTCTCGAGTTCGATCCCCAGTCACCCCGGGCACACACCTCTGACTTTTCGTAGTTATGTGTGTATTAAAAATGTTGATTATCGCTCGCTTAGTAATGTGCCCGGTAGATGGCAATAGGCGCTCGCCCCCTATTACATTGGGACCTAAACCTAACTGGCGAATCTTGTGTGTGTAATACACCTCTGCCTACCCCTTCGGGGATACAGGCGTGAAGTTATGTTATGTTATAATTTTTGCAACGCCAATATTGAAATAGAAGTAAATTAATATTTTTATACCACTAAGGTTGCAAACAAGTTCAATTCATCGGATGACAAGCGGTAATCTTAGCTTAATGCCTGCAACACTATGGATTAAGATACGCGTCGCGTTAAATAGAAACCCTGACATTCTAACCTTGAAACAAACTTAAAGTAATAATATTATACTTAGAATAAATAATTAAAAGTTTAGGCGCCCCCGCTGGCACGCGGGGGGGTATCCGAAGGGATTTCCGCACGATAATAAAAAAAAAAAAAAAAAAAAAAATACGAAGAAACTTAAATTCCCCATGAATACCTACTGTATTAGAATTCAAGTTAATCAATCATATTTTTTTAAAGTTAACAAATGCAATTAATATATTTTGATTCAAAAAAAAAATATGGCGCATCATCTCGCTTCTTAGATAACACCCACGATAAATTTATCTATGTTACCGACGCTCGATGTACAGCAGTAATCTAGTCAGACACTCATCGATTCAGTCTTCCTAGTCATACACCAAAGCCAGACTAGAAAACAAGAAAAAAATCCATGAGACTCATTCGGTCCGCCGTCTCCTTTCTAATCGCGCCCCCACACGCACGCGCGGCTTTTTAATTGCATCCCCCACCCCCACCCCGGAAAAAAGGGCCGAGCACACGATGGATTAGCATACAACCTCAGCGAGAGAACGCGGAGCGCACCCCTTCAGTTTTTGCGTGTCGGATCCCGCCATATTTTTCGCGGTTGTATTTTTTTGGGGGGGCGCGGGGATCGTGCAAGTGCGTGCGCGCCGGCCCAGTCGGCTGCCTGCCGGCGAGCGCGCGATGTGCATAACCCGGCCGCGTACACAACAACATACTGCACTCTCGGGATTCGTAACCGCAAACGTTATTTTCATATTTTATTTATATTTTAATGTGACCAAAGTGTTGTGCTGTGAGGATTTTTGTACATTAATCTAAATTGAAACGGGTGAGTTATTCTAGATTGCCTAGTTATCAATGTGACGTTAGGACTAGCAAAAATTTGGCGATAGCTCGGGAGCAAGGTCGTGGCATAGTGATAAATTTATTTGCACAAAAAAATGTGTTAGACTTATACGGATAACCTCATTTCGGTATAATATGCTCTATTGTGTTAAATTATAAATTTAATTTTGCATATTTCAATTTATCGTACTTGTAATCAAGTTTCGAACTCCACAATTTTGCGAGTCATAATTAGGAACGGAACGATTTAGTTAAGGAACTTAGCGAAGTTAATCTAAACTCTGAAAATATTTTCTAAGTTGTGTTATAACTTCTAACTTACATGTATAATAAAAAATTAAAGTTAATTATAATTAAAAAGTGATATAAGTGTGTACTTACACTACTTATAAATGTGTTATTGTCGAAATTAAATTGGAATTGATAACATCAATTCAATAGATTAAAACATCCAACCGTGGTTCTCGCCATACGTTAATTTGAATATTTCAGTCAAATATTTAATAGCTTTAGTTTAAACAAGTGTCGACTAGGCGAGCACATTATTAGTAATCATTTAACTATGTACCTAGTACATTATTATACATATCGCCAATGTGTCTAACATCATACAACTGACTTATTAATCATATACAAATCTATTATTATAACTATTTATATCTTTCAAAATGAAAATTAACCATTCAGTTTTGTAGAGATACATGTATAAATCGTTAATCTATTCTAATTAATTAACCTCAAAATTTAGATATCATTATTATGCAATATTATTAACAATAACATTATTATTTTTAATAAATTAACTTCTGTAACACTATAATAAACTGTTTAGGCTAATACTTCTAATAAATTGATACAAATTATTAAATAGTTAAATTCCTAATTCAAAGATCTAAATATTTTCCCATCTGCTCTGTAGTCTACATAATAGTTAGTAACAGAAATAGTACAGACAATCAACTTTATATTTAATAATAAATTTGATGGTAAAAATATTAGTCACTTTTACCCATTGTAGACGTCATTCCAAGTTTAAACTTGATTAACTAATCAACTTTAAACTTGGAATATTATTCAGAATGTGTAACAGGCTATAAATCGAACTATCGAAAACGGCACCACGTGATTCCTACAGCGAATGCGTTCCCGCCAGAAACCTGTTTCGGAAATAAATTATCATTGACGCCTTCAGTGAAGTTCAACTTTACAGTACTTGATACAATCTGAATTCAGACATTAAACTCTGGTTGACACTGAAATTAATAATTAGTCGCCCGTCGCATTTAGATCATAAAAATCTTAGATGTTACCTATTAGAAAGACAAATTTTGTTTGTTTTTGAAATGAATGAAAACCTTGGAAATGTTTTTTTTTTAATTAAAAATTTATAAGAAGAGAAGTGGATATTTCAACATTTTTTAAACTCTACAAATGCCAGATTTAACTGTCAATTTAATTCCCTCAAACTAAGGCTATGGGGATTAATTATTTTGAAAGGTAAACACATAATGCCTTCTCTGACATATCTTTGTAACAAGTTGTGGTATTGGTTCCTAAAACTGTATCTAAAATATAGCGAATTAAGTTTATAATAGAGACTATAGACACTTCTATTACGCTGGGTTACCTAAACTGAATTTTCAAATTTTAGGTACTAAAGTAGGTGTTACAAAGATATGTCAGAGAAGGCATTATGTGTTTACCTTTCAAAATAATTAATTAATATTATATTCTTATCTAAATATTAATATTGAAATTATGTATTTCATTTCTTTAACACAGATATAATTTTATTACGTTAAAGTACAACGACTGAGCGACGAACGTATTGTACGAATAAATCTTTCTGATTTTTGGTTCTGTAATAAGATAAATGTTTTTTTTTGTTAAATAAATAAAAGAAAAATGAAATTCATAAAGTAAAATGTACTATCACAGTTTAAATTAAATAAACGCGTATATATTCATTGGTAAAATCACCTTAGTTTTCACATCTATGTTCTAAAACCTTAAACAATGTATGCGTTAAATATGGATGGTATATCCATAATTAAAAGGTCAATCACCGTAAAAATAGGCCAATATCGACCTTAGTTAACGACCTAATTATTACAGGCTCAAATCATACCCGATTGAAGAGTTATGAAAGCACTTTTAAATATAGTATTAGGCTAATTAGTTTAGTTGGGTGGACTCTACAAAAAATATGGTTGTGTGTACTGTGTGTGTGTGTGTGTGTGTAATTAGTGTTTTATATGTACCTATAACAAAATAAATATAATTCCAAATTATTATGAATGTTTAGGATTGTCATATAAATTATATTTATGTTATATTGGTGTAAAAACAAATACAGTTAAATTGAAAAATAAATTTAATTTATAATATTTGAATGTCCTTCATTCGCATCCATGTTAATAGTAATAAATTTGAAACTAATATTATTCAAAATTATTAGTGGAAATTGATTTCATTGTATATATTGAAATAAAACTATTTTTAACGGATTCTATCGCGATTTATTTGATGTTATTTTATATTTTACATTCGCATAAACTTCCGACAATATCATTCTTGTATATAAATAAATAATTAATAAATAAATATTCTAGGATATTCTACACAACGCTATCCAGCTTAACTAGCTTGTGTTATGGGTTCTAGACTGCTGACAAATATACTTAAATACATTTATATGCTGGTGTGGCGTAGCGAAAGAGTATTTAACTGCTACGTCTGGGTTCGATTCCCGGTCATTGTGTATATTTTGTATGCATGAATATGTCTATTTGCATTGATCAGACTGGCTATATGTATAATATGTACATATTTACAAAACAGTTTATTAAAGAACCCATATTCCAAGCTATGTCTAGTTTGAGTCTGGAGAGCGATATGTAGAATGTTCTAGAATATTATTATTATCTTATTAACTGCGCGCCCTGGCTTCACTCCGCTGCAATAATAACACCTTATTTTTTTTTATAATATCTCCTGACAATAACGAGAACAAAAAAATAGAATTATCCAATTTGGTGCAGTAGTTCGGACATTATGCGCTAGGTACATTTCGGTTATTCATTTTTATTTATATAGATTGATCACCACCCCGAATAAAGTGATGATTTTGATTTCAGTGAATATAGAAATAGTCACAAGTTACATACTTAATACAACTGTCAAGTTCACGTCGCATATCTGACACAATATTGATGCAAACATTTTATTTACGAGTTTGCGTTTGTTTGTAAGAGTTGTTCTCATTAAACACTTTATTTATGGGTTTGCTAGCGTTCGTAAGAGTTGTTCTCACTAGTTCCAGTGTCAATTGATCTCATGGAACTAGAACTTTAAGTTATTTTTTCGCCCAAATAGGTTTTTTGACATTATAAACATAAATGCTCTTTGAAATTAGAAGCATGAGTATTATCTAATAGGTTTCTTATGTTTTTTTTTTATATATTTAGCACACGTAAATTTGACGTCACCTCGCCTGATGGTAAGCTGAAGGTAAAGTCTCAGGAAAGAGGGTCACCATTACATACACGTACCATGTTAACAATGGTGGCACTCAGCTTGACGGCCTCATCAGAAGAGGATTGTGGTCGCAGCACCGCGTGAACCCACCGGTCCCACTAGTGCTGCGACCACAATCCTCCTGCCCGACTATGCACTTGCTGACCCCTGAACGCAATCAAACCGAAATTGGATTACTATGGAGGGTTTTTCGCAATCGTGCATGGTGGTACCCGGCTGAATTTTGTGACAAATTTGTGTCATCAAATTTCTACCACCAGTAAATATTATGTTACTATTACGGTGGCTTTGTAAATTATTAAAAACAAGAAGCTATTCTCTCCTCTTGTAAATCTTTTAATTATTTATGATTTTACCAGAGCAATGCAAGAAACTAGACGATTGTGTTGCTTGCAAAATATATGTTTATTTAGATAATGATTTAAAGAGTTGCTCTTTTGGTAAGAACGTCCTAAACTAAAAGGTAACTTGTAACAAAAAAATAAATTTCTACTTCTTTACAATTAAGACTTTGTTCCACTAAACTATATATAACTAATTAAATTTAAAATTTAAAAAACTACCCCTACGCCATCATTTAAGGATTATTTACTCGCACTATTACTCGCACGCGTTAGGCACTTAATCGAGTAATCATAGGCCAAAAATGCAAAATTGCTTATGTTACGAGTGGGTTAACGTCGATAGTACCAGGATTCGAACCCGTGACCGTAAGGCCTTCTTTAGCACCACGCTAAAAAGTAAGTGTAGGTAAAAGTATTAAATAATAGCCCAGTGGCGTACGTAACGAACTGCTGAGACGAGGTCTCGAGTTCGAGTGCCAGTCGCCCTGGGCAACACACCTCTGACTTTTCGTAGTTATGTGTGCATTAAAAAATGTTAATTACCGCTCGCTTAATAATGTGTCCGGAAGATGGCAATAGGCTCGCCCCCTATTACATTGGGACCTTAACATAATTGGCGAATCGTAGGTGTGTAATACACCTCTGCCATTATGTTATGTTAGAAATCAATGTCATGTCCGTTACTTATATTACATGTTCCGCAACAGGTAACAGGGACGTTTTTCTGACATCGACATATTTCGGGAATACCTTTTTTTTTTTTTTTTTTTTATCGTGCGGAAATCCCTTCGGATACCCCCCCGCCGGCCAGCGGGGGCGGTTATTTCGGGCTTGCACCGACTAAAACCGCACGCCGTCTCGGGTCTTCAGACGCCGGGGTGTAAGGTTACCCATAGAGCATATCCCTCGCACCCCGGCTGACCCTGGGCCATCTCACCACTAACAGCATCGCTCATCCTGTCTAATCTGAAAGCAGAGGAGTACGGAGAGCGATGTGTTCCCACCACGTTGGGTATTGGCCGACGATCAATGCCAACCCTATGAAGGGGTGAAGGGGAAGCCATTGACCGCCGCCCAGGGTGTACCGGCCGCTCCGATTCCGTTCCCCCCGGACTGCAGCGGGATCGGAATCGGAGCGACACTCGAGGAGGTTACCCAACACACACCCCTTTTTCGGGTATACCTCTAAATGCATAATTTCAAATTATTTGAATATTTTCCTGCAGCAGTGTCGTAGATGGCAGAATTATTTTAAACACACTAAACTGGCTCATTTTCCTGCGATACGTTGGCAAAACTAACTCGAACTTAATCTAAATATTATTATTATCCTCGCACTGAAAGAAATTGAGAAAACGTGAAGTCTAACTTGATACTATTATATTCAGTGCGGTATTATATTCAACCGTATGAAATAATTCTTCTTCAACCAATATCGAAGACCCAATGAAGCTGGCTTAACGTCGTAGAAGATAACATGCCTGCCAAGGTCTCACTACCATGGATGCCGAAGACCGTGCCAAGTGGAGATGTACCAGCCGGAAGGTGGACCACGAACTGCGCCGTGAGAACCTCGGATGTGATCGATGACTCCCTCACCTCATACGGTGCAAACAATTCTATCAAGAAGCAAGCGGTTCAGCACCTCTTTTCTCTGCCGCACCATCAAGAATTGGAATTCTTTACCAGTACACTTGCTTCCTTCTTCATACAGTCCTGGGCCTTTTAAGTGGGGCGTGAATAAGAATCTGATGAGGCCGTCAACCTGAGAGCCACCATTGGAACATCATCGGTGTCGGTAATGGTGACCTTCATTCCTGAGACTTTACCTTTAGCTTACCATCAGGCGAGGTAAAGTCATATTGACATCACCAATATTAAATTTAGAAAACTTAACGCAACGTTACTGATGATCCAAGTGTCCTAACCAGTTGCATCTAAATCTTCTCCCACTTCTACTTTCGGGAGTAACCTAAACCAAGTTAGTGAAAACATGTGGTCTCTGCCTACCCCATTGGACAAGGGCCGTGACTGAATGTATGTCTGTAGAGTCAATTCTATTTACTCCATATGTGGGTGAACCTATTATCGTCTCACTGCGGGAAGTTTCCGAACCCCACCACTAAGGTTTACATACTAATATCACGTTTTTCTGCCTATAGGATAGGCAGAAATAACAGCTAACCATCTGTTTCTATACTGTCACATTTCACGAGCATCCTTTGCGGTTATTAAACCTTTGATGCAAGCCCGGCAGCTTCGAGTACTTCTTACCTGCAATTTTATCAGTACATCATCAATCACTCAAAGAGCGGCGATAGCCCAGTGGCATACGTAACGGACTGCTGAGACGAGGTCTCGAATTCGATCCCCAGTCGCTCCGGGCACACATCTCTGACTTTTCGTAGTTATGTGTGCATTAATAAATGATAATTATCGCTTGCTTAATAATGTGCCCGGTAGGTGGCAATAGGCTCGCCCCCTATTACATTGGGACCTAAACATAACTGGCGAATCGTGGGTGTGTAATACACCTCTGCCTATCCCTTCGGGGATACAGGCGTGAAGAAGTTATTATCATCAATTCATAACATTTTCTAAAAACTCACTAGGATGTTGCTTAAAACTTATAATTTGGAACCCAAGGTCAGGTCTCATTCTACTCCTGCCTATAATTTAGCTGAGTTAACATTCACGAGATGCCGTCTGAACCCCCCAACCACTAAAGAAAAGCCTGCGCAAGAGCCTGTGCATAAGCAGTTGTACCGATTTGCAGGTGAGGTTGTATCTTGGTGTGAATAGCTAGCTTATTACTTGATTCGATAAAATCAAACCAAGACGCAAATCATTACTTCACGAGGCTTCCACCTTGGTACAGGTACGTGGAACATGGAGGTCCGCTTGCCGGCTTATCCTCCTCTCCTCCACTTTATATAATCTTGGGCATACCTGGCAGTGAGACCATTGCCATGCATGACATCTTCTACTACGCCAAACCAGAGATTCTTGGATCTACCCCTTCTACCGGAGCCCGGCGATATAACATGACCAGACATTGGTTACCCACGTAGAAAACTTGGCCGTACCAGCGAAAGAGACTCTCCAGTATTTTATCTGCGATGTCGCAAACTTGAATTCGAACGCAAATATGACTACAAATTTATACTAGGGGACTGACGACCGACTTGCTGTCCTTACAGAAGCAGGCCAAGAGGGAGGCGTGTCGTGTCGTGTGTATCCTATCCTACACACGCCTGCCAACTCACCGACGCGGGATAAAATCTGACGAGGCCGCATTGGCGGCCAAAATCCTGCCGGTAACCCTGGGGTTATCCTTTCGACACTCACGCCGTGTCCCGGTGTGCCCGGCAATGGACACTAGGAGAGGACACCGTGTGGTTTTAATCATTCCGATTCTGACACGCCCACATGAAGCCCGTGGGAGTATCCACACGTTAAAAAAAAGGGGACTGACGAGACATAACAATATATATTAATTGAATAAATACACAAATTAACTAGCCCAACACTTACCAACCAGACACAAACTACGGATATATTCACTAGACTAACATAATTAGTCATTTAGTTATAAACTAACAAGGAAACTCTAATAGAAACAGCAGCAGCACTGATAATAGGTATTAATAATAGGTTCCAGATTCAGTTATTATTCTAAGGAATCATGTAAACAATTACGGCCTTGTCCTTCCCCAGGTCAATAGCACTTAGGGCTAGACTAGATAATGTCTGGCGTACCTATTATGTGACGTAGCATACTGTAGACGTTCTAAGAATAATTAATACGCATGCTTGTGTGTTTACGAATGATAGGCAGAGGTGTGAGAACCAAGATCGGGTACAGAATTTTTATCTGGATTTTGGGGCAAATTTTGAAGTTTTAGGTTTGTACCGGAGGAGGTGGGGCAATTGCATTTATATACCTCTTTTTTTCTTGTAAAGAAACCCCACGAATTGGGGGTGGTTATGTCGGACTCAAACCGACTAAAACCGCACGCCGTCTCAGGTCTCATGTGCCGGGTGTAAGGTGATCCAATAAGTGCATTTACATACAAATACCACTGGCGTTACTTACCTTTAACATATTTGTCAACATCATCAAAGTGTTGTTTCCGGTTGCATAGGAGTCGGGTGTCCATGTATTCCCTCTCCGTCTGACCTTCCAACTCCGAGAGGAAAGCCTGTGCCACAACCTCATAGCCATAACAGAAGTAGCTGAACACTAATAACTTTAGAAATGATCTTGACATTGATATAAATTGATGATAATTTTTTTTCAAATCTTCAGAGGACAAATTTAAAGGTAAGGACTAAGTTGTTCTATATTAATCGTGATAGGTCCCGAGACGTTATAAAAGTACAAATTTAACAGTTTTAAATTTTTGTTTATTATTTTATGTAAAGTTTCAGACATACAGTGATTGGCAACTTGGAATGTGTTTAGCTGATACCGATGGCGACTGTACCATCTTGCAGCTGTTACCTTGGCCCTGAAGGTTTTAAATTGGTCCTATACACCTGAAAAACTGCTCATATCCGACAGTATTTTTTTACTTTCTCGGTGGTGGAACACTAGCAAGTGAGTTTTCTTATCAGGAAATTCTTAGCATCAGCATAGATCCTGAAAAAACTTAAAAACAGTAATTAATTTATAAATCTTTTTTCTTTGTAAGTATAAAAACCGGCCAAGTGCGAGTTGGACACGCGCTCGATCGGTTAGGTAGATAGATAACTCTTTACTTTAACCTAAAAACATCAGTAAAAACATAAACTAGGAATTCAGTGCAGGGTGCGACTGAAATAAATTGAGCTGAGCGAGCAGGACTCTTACTTGAAAATAAGACATCTTACTACGGTCGCGCGCTTGGCTAAGGCCGCGCGCTCGTGAAACGGTTTTTCTATAATTATTCCTCAATGGTACATTGTATTTGAACAGTTAAACACTCAGCGGTGTCTACACTATCACCATGGCAAATTTGGTCAAGATCGGTATTGTGGTTCCGGAGGAGTAGAGTCTCGACCAAACGGCTTAGCCACGTATAAGAGCTTCGCTTCGCTCAGCTCAATAAATAGCACGAAGACAGTTTAATTACGTACCATTATCAACGAAAATGGCAAAAAAAAAAAAAAAAAAAAAACACGTTTGTTGTATGTAGCCCCCAATAACATTTATTTCATTCTGTTTTTTTAGTATTTGCTGTTATAACGGCAACAGAAATACATCATCTGCGGAAATTTCAACAGTCTATCACGGTTCATGATATACAGTCTAGTGATATTAAATAATGTAATTTAAAGTTTACAAAGAGATAAAAGTTGATTTATTACGCAAAGTCTGAACTGAACTTGTAGTGCTTTAATATGACCATTAGATGGCGCTAGGATAATACATAAAAATAAAATTATATTACATAGCGCCATGTTAGTTAGCCTCTAGCTCCCTCTAGCTCCCTCTAGCTTTAGCAACAAAAACTAAAGTAATATCCTATTCTATTTTCTACTATTTTTCCTATCCAACTTATATTATAAATGTGAAAGTTTGTGAAGATTTTTGTATGTTAGGAAGTTGTTTACTCATTTACGCTCAAACGACTGAACAGATCTGGCTGGAATCTGGTACAGGGATAGATTAAACTCTGAAATAACACATAGTATTTAATTATATAAAGGAAAAATAATATACTGTAGGATATTGTATATTACACCAAGGTAATTCATTAATCAAAACTTGGGTGCTTAAGTGTATAAAAAACACATCTGTTTGCTTTCGAATGGAGTACCAGTTCTATCACTAAATAAACTTCTTGTACAATCAGCGTCAAAAGTACATATATGATGATTTTGAAAATTTCAAAATCAAAGATCAGAATGCAAAATTATTAACGACTAGCTGGTGCCTGCGGCTTCGCCCGCGTGCAATTCTGACCCTGTTCCCGCAACTCACGGAAACCTATTCCCGGTGTAAAAAGTAGCCTATGTGTTATTCCAGACTATAATCCATCCCTGTACCAAATTTCAGCCAGATCCGATCAGCCGTTATAGCGTGATCGAGTAACAAACATCCAAACATCTTTACAAACTTTCACATTAATTACTACATAGTATAAAACAAAGTCCCTTTCTCTGTCCCTATATCCCTATGTATGCTTAAATCTTTAAAACTACGCAACGGATTTTTATGCGGTTTTTTTAAATAGATAGAGTGATTTAAGAGGAAGGTTTATATGTATAATAACATCCATTGCACCCGTGCGAAGCCGGGGCGGGTCGCTAGTAATATATAAACTTTTCGCAATTTGAAAAGTTTCATCTATTTTGATGCTGACTGTACGACATCCACGAAAAGAAATACAAAAATGTATTCCCTTCATGGCAATAAAATAAGTGATGAAACTTAGAACTATTTTTCTAATCTCTTCTTCAACCCATACACACACGTGTTTGTGTACAACAGTGTCTATATACAAATGTATAATATATATATATTATATAAAGAAACAGACGGCCAGTACATTTTTTTATCGTTTCGTAAGCCAATGAACCTAGATAACGAAGTATGTGACCGAGCCTAGATACGCTGAGCTAACAGTGTATTTATTCAGCATAGCCTAAATATATTCATTCCTGGAATAGGCGGCAATGTATTTTTCATCTCTCCTGTTCGGAAAGTTTAATTTTCAAGGGTAGATAGCCGGGTGGAAAGTAGCTTATTCCATCCCTTTTTTTTTAATTATAAGTTTTATCATGGAGTTCACGATAATTTAATTACGTCATAATGCCTTGATATCATGACGCTTTTTTTTACATGGCCACCTAAATGCACATCTCGTGACCAACTCGATTACAATGTAACCAATAGATTCGAATTTCAAAACTTTTCTAATGTTGGCAGTAGGTACGTGAATTATAAGTTTTTTTTCAGTATTACAAAAAAAAATACAATTTAAGTTTGCTAAAGAATTAGCGGGAAAACGAGATTCAATATAAATAAATTTCTTGTGTTAATTGTGGTTAAAAATGGTTTCGGAAAGTGATTCCAGTGACATGGATATTAATTTAACTCCCGATGAGATTTAAGAACAGGCAAAAGCTGTTGTTAATAATCTATTTTCAAATTGTTCTAATTTTACTTTAAATTTTAACTGATAATCAATATACCTGTTTCATTAAATGTGTGTGTAGAGACCGATATTCTTAGCAATCAATGGATTCTCCGTGCGGGTGCCGGGTCCATCGCGTTGCTGAGTTGGGAACTCGGGACAGTGCTTGGGACTTGCGACCCAAGTGTAGGTTTAGAAGGGGCCCCTTTTGTTGATGTACATCAACACTCACCTTCACTACCCAACTTCCCCTCCCTGCCTAACCAAATTTGATGCGAACCTACTAGTGCCGCTTTAGACTTTCGTCCTAGTAATGAGCTTATTGTAGCTCTCGATAGGCCTACATCTTTAAGTAGGTTATAGAGAGATTTTGCTGGTATGCCTCTCGCTCCCACTTCCACTGCATTTAAATTAACCACATAACCGTAATAATTAATTGCCTCACATAGTTGAAATGAAAAGTAGAGTGTTTACCTCGGGTGAATGTCACCATTTCACCCTCGGGCTGACTTTCAACCCTTGTGTAACAATCTACTATTTTTAAAGAGTACTTTTAACCTAAATTACTAATTTTCCCGTTAACCCCTCCAGCTAAGCTAAATTGCATGCGTAGCAGTGGGTTCACGTCGGTAGTGTAATGACCAGGATTCGAATCCGGGCCCCCGCGATCGTAACGTCACGCAACCCAATCAAAATTGTACATTAGTTGTGTCTGCATATTGGCCGTTTTTGCCGTAGGTGTGTTTGATCGCAATTGGTTAAGTAAAACGGAAGATATGACAAAATAAAGGGGCCAAGTGCGAGTCGGACTCGCACATTCCGTAGCAGCAAGTAAACTTTTATATTTGAGTTGATTAAATGAAAGGTAAATTGATGTTTACGATTTATGACGTATTAAAAAAAACTACTTACTAGATCTCGTTCAAACCAATTTTCGGTGGAAGTTTACATGGTAATGTACATCATATAGTATTATCATTCTCTTATTTTAGAAGTTACAAGCCCCTCCCCCCCCCCCTGTAATTTTACCACTTTGGAAGTATCTCTCGCGCAAACTATTCAATTTAGAAAAAAAAAAATTAGAAACCTCAGTATCATTTTGAAGACTAATCCATAGATACCTGGATTACATAAAAAAATAATTTTTGAGTTTCAGTTCTTAGTACGGGGAACCCCAAATTTTTTTTTTCTATTTTTGTGTGAAAATCTTAATAAGATCTTAATAAAATAGAATACATCTACTTACCAAGTTTCAACAGTATAGTTCTTAAAGTTTCGAAAAAAATTGGCTGTGACATACGGACGGACAGACAGACATTGAATCTTTGTCTATTATTTGTATGGCAAAAACAAAAAGTGGCATATTGTAACTACTAAAGCAGTGATCTTAAATCGGTACCAATTTGCGTGTACAGCCAGTCATAGTACATAGCTTTTTGACGACCTCTGTGGCGTAGCGGTAGTACATTCAACTGCTAAGCCAAAGGTCGCGGGTTCGATTCCCGCTCAGTGCAAATATGTATATTTGCATTGGTCTGGATGTTTCTATGTATAATATGTATTTATTTACTTACAAAAAAAAGTATTTAAGTATATTTATCCGCATTCTAGAACCCATATGACAAGCTCTGCTTAGTTTGGGTCTAGATGGCGTTTTCGCGACTTTGTCGTACAATATTTATTTATTTTTATTTTTTTTCTTTATTTTTTACCCTATAGTAGTCATTAAAACACAGCAAACATCTTATATCTTTGAAGACGGTTATAAAAGGACTGAAATGCATAATTATGTTATGTTTAATTGCTAGTAGCATCGATGTAGGTTACTGTGAAGTGTCAGCGCCGTTCGCCGACACCGGACCACCCTCACGCGGTTCTCATTATCGGATTTCTAAGATTTTATACTTTTATCTATAAAACTGACTAACACGAACTATGAAAGGTGTATAAACATGTATTTAATACGAACTCAATCATCATTCGAGTGAGAATAGGAGGTAAGATAAATATATAGCCGACTAGCTGATGCCGGCGACTCCGCCCGCACGGAGGTAGGTTATCGTTGTTTGATCATATCTAAGTCAAAGTCAAAAACCATTCATTCTGTATAGACACTTACAAAACGTCAAAAAATTAAACTAATGTTCGGCAAATGAACCTATCTCCATTTCTACGTAACGAATTGCAATCAAACTTTCGCAGATTTTAAGTCCGACTAAGACATTTCTAATAGAAAAAATAACAGCATCAAAATCCGTACAGTAGTTTTTGCGTCCTACGCGAACAAACAGACACACAAGAATTCCAAAAAAACAACATTTTTGTTGTCTGAATTGCGCATTTAACATAACCCAAGTATTATTTTTTTTAATCTACAATGTACGGATACAACTAATTTACAATATAATAAGAGTATAGAAGACTTCTATAAATGAATTCGGAAAAAGTCAACATCCAGGATTCGAACCTGTCTGTTTTTACGGGGAATACTCTGTCCAACTGAGTTACCTAGACACGTCTTAGAAAGCCAACATTTTTCCATACATACGTCTTGGGGAAGCTCAGTTCGTCAAAGTATCCTGCCCACATAGGGACCGGTCGCGGGTTCAAGTCCTCTCCTGGTTTCCGTGAGCCTATTGTCATCGACCAAGCACTTTATGGGATGTGAGAACACCCCTATCCCTTAATGGGCTTATAGGAAACCCGTAGGGAGAGATGAAATGTCCCTATCATGGTTCTTCAACGCAGGGCCTAAAAAACTAGGCCCCATCATTAGCCACCTAGTTATTTCCTGGTCGCGACCTAAGTTTAAATATTAAAATAACATAACAACATAACATAACTTCACGCCTATATCCCCGAAGGGCAGGCAGAGGTGTATTACACACCCACGATTCGCCAGTTATGTTTTGGTCCCAATGTAATTACTGCACATTACTAAGCGAGCGATAATCTACATTTTTAATACACACATAACTACGAAAAGTCAGAGGTGTGTCCCCGGGGCGACTGGGGATCGAACTCGAGACGTACACCACTGGCCTATCGCCGCTAGTCTTATTAGTAATAGTAGTAGTAGTTTAAATATTATTGACTTTTGTAGCTTATAACATCCTTCAGATCCGAACCAACTCATTTGCAAGTCGCACTGACTGCTGAGCTGCTAAATAAATGACGAGATTCTGGCGCTGACTTTCCTCTCAAGGCTTGGAACCTTGCCGACATATCAATCATAAACAACTGAAAAATCGCTATCTAAGCTGATGCTATCTCTGCTTAAGCTGCTGCCTTCAGAAATACACAGCTGTAAATATACACGTAATGAATACATTCTCCTATTGACCGCAGTGGTATGAATCACACAACAATTGAAACGAAACGTGTCAATCTAAACTGTTTTCTCAGTAATTGTGTTAGTTAACTTTACCGCGAATGTTGCGCAAACGCAGCCAAAGAATTCACCGCCATATTGTTTTAAGAAACCTCACTATATTATGCTGATGGAGGTGCTATTCAAGGCTTTTGCCACCCTTCAATCATGTTATTGCAATTTGGAAACGGAAAAGATTGTTTTTTTATTCATATTTATTTTGGAACTTTTGACATAAATAGCCATGCCAGCTAAATCGTGCACTGAGAATAAAATAATCAACTTTCAAAACTTACTAAAAATATCTATCAAAATCTCATACGTCATTTTTAGGGTTCCGTTGCCAAATGGCAAAAAACGGAACCCTTATAGATTCGTCATGTCTGTCCGTCCGTATGTCACAGCCACTTTTTTAAGAAACTGCTGAGAACTATGCTGTTGAAACTTGGTAAGTAGATGTATTCTGTGAACCGCATTAAGATTTTCACACAGAAATAAAAAAAACATAAATTTTGGGGGTCCCCATACTTAGAACTGAAACTCAAAATTTTTTTTTTCATCGAAGCCATTTGCGTGAGGTATTTATGGATAGCTCTTCAAAAATTATATTGAGGTTTGTAATATCATTTTTTTCTAAACTGAATAGTTTGCGCGGGAGACACTCCCAAAATGGTAAAATGTATGTCCCCTCCCCCCCTGTAACTTCTTAAATAAGAGAATAATAAAACTAAAAAAAATATATGATGTACAATACCATGTAAACTTCCAACGATAATTGGTTTGAACGAGATCAAGTAAGTAGTTTTTTTTTAATACGTCATAAATCGTAAACCGCAATTTACCTTTCATTCAATCAACTCAAATATAAAAATTAAAAAAAAAAACATTATTATGTTACTTGCTGCTACGGAACCCTTAATGGGTGAGTCCGACTCGCACTTGGCTGCTTTTTTAAATTAGAATTGCAGCTTCAGATAAAGGTTTTGACCAGAATGCTAATTAGTCACTGCCAACAAATCTGCTTTCTTTGAAATAATACGACGCCCATTACCCTTTTTTTTTCGTGCGGAAATCCCTTCGGATACCCCCCGCGTGCCAGCGGGGGTGGTTATGTCGGGCTTGAACCGACTGAAACCGCACGCCGTCTCGGGTCTACAGACGCCGGGGTGTAAGGTTGCCCATAGAGCATATCCCTCGCACCCCGACTGACCCTGGGCCATCTCCGGTTTCGAGATGGCCCCCTCGGGTTTGGGAACCACGGTGTCCCCGTCTTGCTCCGGTTTGGGGGAGGGGCGCTAGTCGCCCTACCGTCCCGGCCTGCTTCTGCTGGGGTGACAGGTGGCCTCACCCGCCACCCCCAGGCCAGCGCCCATTACCCTCATAGTGGTTTGCCAATTGTCCAATGTTGCACTGCCATCTGACATCCTAACCCGAAATCCTGCGCAAGAGTCTCGTCCATTGTTTAGCAGAAGCACCGAGTAGCCGGTGAGGTTGGCTTGAGTTCCTAATGTGTTAATACGGCCCAATAATACTACTGTAATTGACAAAATTGTTATCAGTTAGTACCTTTTTTTTTTTCGTGCGGAAATCCCTTCGGTTACCCCCCCACCGGTCAGCGGGGGTGGTTATGTAGGGCTTGAACCGACTAAAACCGCACGCCGTCTCGGATCTACAGACGCCGGGGTGTAAGGTTACCCATAGAGCATATCCCTCGCACTCCGACTGACCCTGGGCCATTCGCAGTGTCCTCTCTGATAACAGCAGAGGGGTACCTGGAGCGACCACCACCTCCCGCGGGCCTTCCAGGCCCGCCATACCCCGACCCCCTCGTGCAATGGGGTCAGCTGGCCCTGAAAAGGGCCGGTTGGTCAGACTCTTGGCCGTTGACGTTGACGCCAGCTACGCCAGATGAGCAATCAATGATGCGTCATCGCCCACGTTGCCCAGGGTGCACCAAACTTGGAGGTGATCCAACCATTCGCACCCCATCCAACCAGTCGCACCCCAATCCAACCAGCCGCACCCCTATCAGTTAGTACCTTTTTTTTTTTTTTTTTTTTTTCTACTATTAATTTGTTGTTTTATTGTTTTGTTAGTATAATTTGTTGTTGTTAGTAGAAAACGTTCTAAGGGATAGGGACACTCTCCTGGCTAAATTTCTAAAGCGTCCAAGCCCGGGAAGATATACAAATTCGTATATTCGATATTCATATTACAAGAACTTTCTCAACTGTCATTAAACCTTTAATACAAGCCTGCTGGTACTACAGCTTTATCAGTGTATGTTCCGGTCAACCGGGAATCGAACCTAAGATTTCACAAGCTCATAATAGATAACTTTGAATTGCCTGATGTTTTCACCAGGTAACACACCGTGGTCACAGGCTGACTCCTGGTCGGAACCTGGCGATATAACATGATCGCATTAATTCCCGTTAACGTTATGTTGTATGTTCCGGTCGACCGGGAATCGAATCAACACACAATCACACAAACAACAGACAGAACATTTTATACCGTAGTTGAAATTAAAGAGGATATTGGTATCACAGGAGCTCACCTTACCAGTTTCTTTTAGAAATAATAAATAATAATTGTTGTTTACTTGTAACTGACGCCTAGATATGTGCTGTTTGTCTTGTCTCGTCCGGGGTGCGCGCGCGCATCATACTTGTTGATACGACTTACATTTTTATAATAATATTCTGGAAAAGATTTTGCAACGCTGTCTAGATTCTAACTAAGCATAGCTTGTACTATGGCTATTTGGTTGTGTCATTAGTGTAAAAATAGAAAAACATTAAAACATCCAAATCGGTTCAGGCGTATTCGAGTAACCAGTGAACAATTATGTGCTTAAAAATTCTTTGCTAATTGAAAACTTCTGCCTTTTTGAAGTCGATTAACAAAATAAACTGCTACGATGCAGCGGTAGCAAGAGCGACTATTGTGAATGAGATCCTAGGTTCGACTCCCAGGTCAAGCAAATTGTTATTGAGGTATTTTATCAGAAATTTACATAAACGTTCAGGAAAAAAAAATCTACGGTACTAATAAATGCTCACTATCCCTATTCCATGGGGACCGGGAACAAAGTTGGCGAAATATGGACATTCATATGACTATGATTTCACCTTCGGTAATATATATTCATAAAACTAGTGGGGCGGAAATCACACAGTGATTGTCAAACTTCGGGCCAAACTTAGATATTTTTAGAAACAATTTATATGGTAGGTACCCGAAACCTTGAACGTACAAACCCCAAAATCTAATCAGTTCTTCCCATTAACCAAACAAGACGATTGGCGAAAGAATTTTTTAAATCGGATAAGTGATTCTTGAGTTATTGCGTAAACAGACAACCAGACATCCGGACATCCAGACATCCAGACCAACAGACAGACCGACACAAAAATTTTTGTTGCTTATATAGACTTAGAATCATGTGAAACGTCGAGAAAAGTGATAAAAAGTGGTTGTAAGATTTTGATTTTTTTTGCGTGATTTTAAGACTTCGGTGTCAACCTGGTTGGTGGCCCGAAGTAATACATAAAAAATATATCCGATGATAATAATTTAATATTATTTATATCGTTTAAGCAGAATGCCTGTCTAAGTTTCCATAGCAATACATTCCACAGGCGTAAACCTGCGCCAGAGTCTCATCGTCAATCAGCAGTTATAACCGATTTGCAGGTGAGCTTGAAAAGGCCGTAAGTCTAGGTCTGACCATACACCCAAAACGAAAAATCTGATATTATAATTTGGCAGTTTTCTCTCACATTTAATTGCAAATTTTATTGCTGACGATCACTTACTCACATGATAACATAGATCAGTAAAAGATTTGTCAAATAGGGAGCGTTGATGGGCGCAAAAGGTCATGTAGATGGTAATCTAAGCATTTTCTAGCACGGCTGTACTAAGAATCATTCTTAATATCCGCTATAAGTAAGAATAAGTTTCGTACAAGTTATGAAAATGCCTTTTAATTTTCCCATTTTTGTATTTTTCTTCCGCTTGCCCTTCCTCACTACGGAGGCAAAATGCGAGTATCCTTTTAAGGTCTTACTTACTTCCTTTCCGTTTGCTAATTCCCCTTCTTCTTCTCCCAACTAACGAGTAACGCGTCTATCATCAGAGACGCGCGGGAAAACCCAACCGCGGGTATTATAATTGATAACATTGCAACCATAAAAAGAAAAAGTAGTAAAAATATAGTGTGTATGTAATATCATATAATTCGGCACACCTTATCTACCGATATATCATATTTGCAATCTCTTGCAATGATAACTAGCCCAGCCCTAGGCGAGTGACGTCAATAGATCACCTCTATACTCGATAAATAGTGAAGTTGCGAAGTTGATAAGATTATAATAGCTAAAAGTGCAGTGCATAAAAAAATAAAACAATATCAATTTTTTGTATAATATTATGATAGGATATAAGTTTACGTTCGAATCAGCTCGAACGTAAACTCTATCAGGTAAGTAGATACCATAGCGTATGAACGTATTGCTATGTCGTATTGCCACATATGCGCTGTCAACTAAAAAGGGATGGGGGAATTGAAACGGAAAAGGAAAAAAAATATCGATAGTGATAGAGTAGTTCTCTCCTCGAACAAAAGTCGTAGCCGAAACTGATGCTGATTCTTCTCTACAACTTAGGAACAAGTACTTTAACTAAAAATAAATTTATTAAAACACTGAGATGTCAAAAACATTTTTATGGCCAATGTCACTTGGGATGATGTATTCTAACTATACCCCATTCATCCAAATCTGTGTAGGCAGTCACGACAGTATAGAAAACAACAATATATTTCATACCACCAACAGAGTTGCATTCGCCACTCCACCAAAACTTAAACAGTGGACAATCAGATATTTTTTATCCCCTAGTAGTTTCACTCATCAATGCCACACCACACAAACAGTGAAAAATATTTACTCCTGGCTTTACTCGCGGTTGCATTCGAGTCTTGCACGTCGGAGCATACAAGCCCACCAGTTTCGAGTGTCTTTGACCTGTTCTTTTTTAATACCTCATTAATTTGATCAGTGTATGTCCTGCGAGGTCGACCTCGGCTTGCCTGTCCCCTAAGGTCCAACCATACGTCCGGATCGACTTCTGATCACGTGGGGGGTGGACACACGATTGCAAACTTACTGGTGTGGCTAACGTGGCAATAGTGGAAATACTATTTCTTCTCGTCGGTGTCGTTAAAGGCGACTAAGGGATAGGGCTGTTCGTCCAAAAGAAAAATTGTCGGGAAATGCATGTGGATCCAAAGCAAACGCTACCCCAAAGAGGTACCGGAGTAACCGGAGAGTCCTCCCATCTTCCTCACAGGAAGAAGCAGTCCCTCGTATTTGGTGGAGATAAATCAACATAGAAAGGTGGCGATGGAACTCGCCAGACGTCACGCCGAAACCTTTCTCGAAATGGCGAGAAGACTGTCTGAAACATATTTATCGATATATATTAGAAACAGCGCCCCCATCACTAGCGCTCAGTGCAGTTCTTATCAAACACCTAACGTTTAATACACGACTTAAATATTTGTTTATTAACATAGAGAACTTTTACAACGGTATCTGGCCAAACACAGATAGCTATGTATGCCTTTGTAATATAACTGGACTAAGAAAAATAAGTAATCAACACGATAGGTACATGAAGAAATCTACTGTTTACTGGTGCAACTAGGTTCTTTAGTTAATACACTTAATACTCAGGCATTATAACTATTCTAATAACTATTCTAATATGCTACGGCATTTTACACAGCACATTCTAGACCCAAAGTAAGCATAGGTTAACTAGCTTGTGTTATGGGTTCCAGATTGCGGATAAACAAACTTATATACTTTTTTTTTTTGTAAATACATACATATTATACATAGAAACATCCAGACCAATGCAAATAGACATATTCATGCATACAAATATTTGCACTGAGCGGGAATCGAACCCGCGCCCCCTGTCGTAGCAGTCGAATGCACTACCGCTATGCCACAGAGGCCGTCATTATGTTCGTCTAGGTTAAGTCAAAGTTAAAAATAATTTATTCTGTATAAAACTCCGGAAAAAATACTCATCGGGTTTTTAGGGTTCCGTAGCCAAATGGCAAAAAACGGAACCCTTATAGATTCGTAATGTCTGTCCGTCCGTATGTCACAGACACTTTTTTCCTTAAGAACTATGCTGTTGAAACTTGGTAAGTAGATGTATTCTGTGAACCGCATGGTTCTTCAAAAATGATATTGAGGTTTGGAGACACTTCCAAAGTGGTAAAATGTGTGTCGTCGCCCCCCCCCCCCCTGTAACTTCTAACCTAAGAGAATGATAAAACTAAAAAAAATATTTGATGTACATTACCATGTAAACTGCCACCGAAAATTGGTTTGAACGAGATCTAAATAGTTTTTTTACGTCATAAATCGTAAACCGTAATTTACCTTTCATTCAATCAACTCAAATACTTATAAAATTTAAAAAAAAAAACATTATTATGTTACCTGCTGCTATGGAACCCTTCATGGGCGAGTCCGACTCGCACTTACCTTTCAATCAATCAACTCAAATATAAAAATAAAAAACATTATTAAGTTACTTGCTGTCACGGAACCCTTCGTGAGCTAGTCCGACTTGAACTTGACCGCTTTTATTTTTTGGTCTATTATAAACTTATATATGATTTTAGATTGACATGGTCATTTACATTAAAATTAGAATTCCGAATTAAAAATAGAACATGGTAAATATCCCGTTTATAATTCTAATTTTAATATTATAAACTTGTTTACTTAATCTAATTACCATCTTTTGTTTGAGTAGCATTGTAGAGTAAACAACGAGAAAACATTTGATTTCCAATCTTGTTTTATTTTAGGATTTTATAATAGCCTTTTAGTCTAATAGATAGATGAAGGTTTTCTTCTGGTGTTCGATTTTTTTTACATCGGAAAAGTAAACTCCATTACGTGTCTAAGTAGCTCAGTTGGAGTATTCCCTCTGTAAAAGATTGATCGCGGGTTCAATTGACTTGAAATTTAAAGAAAAACATTATTATGTTACTTGCTGCTACGGAACCCTTCGTGGGTGACTCGTACTTGGCCACGTTTATTTTTTGGTCTATTTATAAACTCGTTTACTTAATCTAATTACCATCTTTTGTTTGAGTAGCATTGTAGAGTAAACAACGAGAAAACATTTGATTTCCAATCTTGTTTTATTTTAGGATTTTATAATAGCCTTTTAGTCTAATAGATAGATGAAGGTTTTCTTCTGGTGTTCGATTTTTTTTACATCGGAAAAGTAAACTCCATTACGTGTCTAAGTAGCTCAGTTGGAGTATTCCCTCTGTAAAAGATTGATCGCGGGTTCAATTGACTTGAAATTTAAAGAAAAACATTATTATGTTACTTGCTGCTACGGAACCCTTCGTGGGTGACTCGTACTTGGCCACGTTTATTTTTTGGTCTATTTATAAACTCGTTTACTTAATCTAATTACCATCTTTTGTTTGAGTAGCATTGTAGAGTAAACAACGAGAAAACATTTGATTTCCAAGCTTGTTTTATTTTAGGATTTTATAATAGCCTTTTAGTCTAATAGATAGATGAAGGTTTTCTTCTGGCGTTCGATTTTTTTTACATCGGAAAAGTAAACTCCATTACGTGCCTAAGTAGCTCAGTTGGAGTATTCCCTCTGTAAGAGATTGATCGCGGGTTCAATTGAATCTTGAATCTTGAAATTATCCGATCTAAATTTACAGGAAAGTTCGCATACCAATAGCGTCGTAATTTTCTTGAATCACAATTACCTAGATTGTTTGCTAAAAAGGCGGCGATAGAGCAGTGGCGTACGTAACGGACTGCTGAGACGAGGTCTCGAGTTCGATCCCCAGTCGCCCCGGACACACACCTCTGACTTTTCGTAGTTACAGTGTGCATTAATAAATGTGTGTAATAAATAAAATGCGAATCGTGGGTGTGTAATACACCTCTGCCTACCCCTTCGGGGATACAGCCGTGAAGTTATGTTATGTTATGTAAGCTAAAAATGCATTTCTACCCAGCCTTTTATAAAACTTAGGCGTAAAGTTAAAACTAAATCTAGGTCATACAATAATGCACACGTATCGAACATCATTGAGATATCGAACTGCCGATGCAAGTTGAAAACGAATGTATAAGAATTCGGCGGGATTACGACTGAATTGTCATATCTTATCTTAACTTATATTCATAGGAAATTGATACAGTGTCGTAAGGTCGATCTTGAATAGTTTGGAACCAGTATTGCGAAGAAGAAAAGCGTAATTAACATTTGTATTTTTCTTGTTATACCTATCTTTTGTTTTATTTTTTGTTGTCTTTTTATATAATTTTAACATGCGTGTCCATATCAATAGCCCGTCTACTGTATACTAAATACATTACCATCACACTAATATGTAAGTGGAAACTTGTAATTAGCCCTCTTCTAGTATCTATCTATTTGTAAACTAACCATTAGCTGTAAGTTTCCTTAAAATATAATAAACAAATAAATAAAATGTATTATTATGTGATATGTGAAATTATTCGTTTTGTTATATTAATAATTTTTAATTTATTATATTACTAAGACAGCGAACAAGGACATGGACCACCTCACCTCATTACCATCTCTCTTATTCGGATTGATGAACCGTAACATGAATTCGCGTTCATGTAAACCAATCGAAATCGCTTTACGACTGTGATTAAAATTCTTTTCCAAACAGAATATCGTCCCTACATACTTAATTTATACCTACGAAATCATCCATGACTAGCCTGGGCAACCGATGAAATGGCAATATCGGTAACAAACCAAATGTAAATGGCAACACAAAGTTTTATAGAATAGCTTCACGAAACATGTACCTATATGGTAACTCTTTTTTCGACTCTCTTCGTCGGTCGTCCGTCAAGGCTGTCTTTAACACACATAGTGCACAATAAAAGTTCAAAATTCATTATTCGGGTTTGCATTGACCAAAAACCAGTTAAATATCCTCTACAGTCCATTTCGAATCGTAGACCGATTAAAACCCCACAGTGTTCCGTCATATGAGCCTGCCCGGGTGTACTCTCAGAAGCAAGACCCCATATACTCCTGGTGAATGGTATTAACCTACAAAATTCCTCCCAAGGCTGTTCAGATTCCATATAAAAATCTGATATCTACTTCTTTAGAATAGTTGTTGAAATAATAGTGATAATACTATCTAATCTACTGTCTAATTTCAGTATGACGTTTGGAATACAATGCTTTTTATGTTTATCAAATAATTTTGATAGAATTCTGAATATTTAATAAACATTAATAACTATAATAAAAATTTTGACTGTGAATTTTGCCTTTTTGCCTCGATTGGCAGGACTCAGATAGTTCAGAAAAGTAGAAATGATAGACGAAAAAAGATTGACGTAATAGATTTATGACGCGAGCGTACCATGTAACCTGGTAGAGGTCGACCTAGGCATACATATATGTCAGACCAATCGAGGACGTTAGGAGGCAAGGTCAGGTCAAGAGTACCCGGAGAGCATAATGAGACCGATATTCTTAGCAATCCATGGAGTCTCCGTGCGGATGCCGGGTCCATCGCGTTGCTGAGTTGAGAACTCGGGACAGTGCTTGGGACTTGCGACCCAAGTGTAGGTTTAGAAGGGGCCCCTTTTATTGATGTACATCAACACTCACCTTCACTACCCAAGTTCCCCTCCCTGCCTAACCAAAATTATGGAAGTAGAAGAACCGAAAGGCATTTATTATGGTATCTGCCTATTGCAATGGGAAATATCTGTGTATATTAGTATATTTGGCCGATATTAAAGGACGGACATGACTTTGACACGTACCTAGACATGTATATGGAATTCTTTATGCCCTTGAAGCTTTCTGACTGGATGGGTTTCAATATAATAACTTAATAAAAGCGGCGATAGCCCAGTGGCGTACGTAACGGACTGCTGAGACGAGGTCTCGAGTTCGATCCCCAGTCGCCCCGGGCACACACCTCTGACTTTTCGTAGTTATATGTGCATTAATAAATGTTAATTATCGCTCGCTTAATAATGTGCCCGGTAGATGGCAATATTCTCACCCCCTATTACATTGGGACCTTAACATAACTGGTGAATCGTGGATGTGTAATACACCTCGGCCTACCCCTTCGGGGATACAGGCGTGAAGCTATGTTTTATGTTATGTTATATTAATTTATTATAATAATATATTCAATAAGTTGTTAGTAATAAAGTAGAATAACATATAAGCGCTTTGGTTCCCTACAAATATAAGCTTGTATTGGTTTTTCTATAAATAAATAATAGGTGAAATTACCGAAATTTTCTTACAAATTCATGAGTACGTTATTCCTGTAATTTAATAGCTATTTCCATTATTTATATTTTGTTTGAAAGTTGATTTCAAGATTTTACAACTCTGTATTAAATTTTGTTTTTATTGGCCGCTTGATAAATTAATTCGATCTTCAAAAACAGTACTTCCTAAATGCTATCCATTTTGATGATAAATTCCGTATTACTTAACAACTGTCACTTTTCAAAAATGTAATAAAAGTTGCTGTTAGTTAGCTTAATGTTGTCTCATTCCTACACAAAAAAAAACATAAAATTTGGATTTGTCATTTCTAAAAAAATGCAAAAATGTTAGTACTGAAAATTGGGTTTCCTCCAATTTCTTCAAGAAAAACGGCAATTTCATATGTAACGACCTAATATGTAATTCGTTCGTTTTGTGAATGTATTGGCAGTCTTACCTTACCCTCCTAAGCCCATCCTCCTCTTTGTACACACCAACACGTAAACTTTTAATATAGATTAAATAGATGGGAACTGTCGCAAGTATAGTGTAAGTAAAGGTACCGGGCTTTTCCGTCCGGCTAAGGTCAGCTTGCTTCGGGTTGATAGAGCGTTCTATGTATCGTACATCGAACTGACAATTTGATACTTTTATAGAGTAGTTAAAACCGTTTGTGTTTAAAAAATATTAAAACTTTAGTTTCGGTTTTAACTACTTTAAAAAGATTTCATGCTGTAAACATGCCCGTTGCGATAGAGATATCGCTTTAAAAAAGGTTACTTATTATTACTTAAAAATCAGAAAAGAATTGTTGAAATGTGAGCTTTCAATACTCAATACTCAATACATTTATTGCGTTCCATAATGTGATACAGATGTCATGTTATTATTAATTAGTTACAATTATGGACCCTGTCGGGCACAGCACAATGTTTGGAGAGAGGGAGAATTTTCTGTTGTACACAGTTTCGCATCCATAATTTAATTTTGGATATTATTATTATTTATCTATTTGTTTTTATTAATTAATTGTAACAATCTTAATTTTATTCCTATATATTATATCCTGTATGATGTGATGATGTGAGTAGATGATTTAGTGTTTTATAAAATATTATTTGACAATAGTATTCAAATAAACGAAATATTAATAACAAATTATTGTTCTATGTCCATTTATATCATTCATGCAGATACATATTTGTTATACATAGTCATTAACGAATACATAGTTTTTTATTACATTTTAGTTCCCATTTTTTATTAATATTTTTAACAAAGACAAAAAATATACAAAATGTCAATACTATTATAGATGTCGATACAGAACACAAAAATGTCAATATTAGATGTCAATACGAAAACAAAAATCTCAACATTAGATGTCAAATACAAAACACTAAAATGTCATTATTAGGTGTGAACGTTTAATCCATTACATACTCCGTTTTTAGTAGGTATATAGACATGAATTGTCTCCATCCAATGTCAATGGTTTATCAATCATTAATAATTCTATGTCCTAGTAATAATAAATTGGCGTCCATGTAAGTTATTTAATGTCATTATGAATTGATTATATTATTCATTTTATTTATTAGGTGTATTTTGTGTAGATATTATTTCAGATGTCTTATTAAACATTCAATAATTTTATATAATTTTATGTAAATTAATTTCAACTTTTATCATCAAAGTATTCTTGTATACTGTAATAGCTTTTAATTAGTAGAAAGTTTTTTAATTTGTTAACAAAACTGCAAAACTTTTCTTCATTTTTTATGGGCTCGGGTAACTTATAAATTTTTATTGACATGACCAAAGGACCAGAAGAATGCATTTCGAGTTTGGAGGTAGGTAGGTTTAGTCTATTTTTGTGTCTCAGTGTATACCTAGTTTGTATGTTTTCGCGTGTAGTGTAGTGTTCTGGGTATTTACGGACAAATTTACATACTTCCAAAATATAAATGCATGGCAATGTTAATATTTTTAGTTTCTGGAAATGGGGTTTGCAAGTGTCTGTTTGTTCTATATTTACTAATATTCTTATGAGTTTTTTTTGTTGAGTAAATATAGTAGGCGCATCTTTACTGTTTCCCCACAAAATGATACCATAGGTCAGCCAAGAGTATGCATAGGCATAGTAGGTAACCAAAGCAGTCGCCAAGTCAGTTTCATATCCAAGTACAATATGAATCCATATTCTAAACCCCATAATTACAAAATATGTTTAGTTTACGTCACATAGCGCTGTTTAGTTTGTCCCAAAGATAAACCAGATCCTGCAGACAAATTGTGTAAACAGTTTTGTAGGACCAATATCTACACATGTGTATACATTGTAAGAGTAATAATAAAAAAACTAAAAAATAAATAAAAAAAGATTTTTTTCGTACCATTTGCTCAAAAAAGTGACATTCTATGCCACAAAAAGCGAACATAACAATAGTCATTTTTAATCTGTTAAAAACAGGGAAAGAAAATTGTACTGAATTTCATTCTTCCTCTAGGGGGAGAATGTGATTTGAATTTGGAATACTTACCGAAATTTATACTGAACTACATCTGTGTTTACACCATTGAGTTTGTATATAAAGCATTATACATACATTTGACCATTTGCACGCTTCGAATCATAATGCGGCGTTCGCGGGCAAAGGCTGTTTGCAAATGGAATGCTGCCTTTAAAAAAATTACGCGCGCGATTCATATTTTAATTAATAAAACAACAGTTTAAAAAAAACATTGCTTCATTGGTTTTCGAGCGCGAAATTTAAATTAGAAGTTTTAATTCTTTATTTGTGACCTGCCAGTATTTTATGTGATAAAATAGAAAAAGTTTGATAATAAATATTGTTTTCGCAAATGGTACGAAAAGTAGAGTATTTTCCTCGATGATAAATCTGTCTTAGTCTTGGGTGAACTTAAATCCCTCGCTACACTCAGGACTCGTCTTAAATCCCTCGCTTTGCTCGTGATTTAAGTTTTTAACACCCTCGCTACGCTCGGGAGTAGACCTCGAGTCCTTCGTTACGCTCGCGATTTAAATCGTCACCCGCGACAGAAGATACTGCTTTATCCCCTTGGTTAATAATCTACTATTTATTTTTAAAACACCTCTACTAGTCCGTCGTGAATATAAAAGCATGAGGATATGAATGCGCAAAATAACTTATACAAAGATAATAAAAATATTATAATAATATTAATATAATGCTATAATTATTATATAAATGGCTGATAAAGAGTTCAGTATTCCTGATGCTGTTTTCTATGAGTTTTTTAACCCGCTTTGTAAGTACTAACACATCACTATGATTACAGGATGCAATAGGGATGGCCCTTAGTAATTACAAGAAGTCGATATATATTTCAAGTATGTATTAAACAAATTTCAATGAGTAATTTTACAAAATGACTATGAGCTGTTATTGTCTGACAGACCAGTACTTTTCTTATATGCTCTTAGTCTAATTATTGGTTTGCAAAGCAAGGAGTCTAAAAAAATAATAAAGGAATTAAGTTTTAATGGTTATTAAGAAAAAGAACATGTAATAAAAAAATGGCAACAAAATCAAATAAAAAAGAATATATAGTCGTGACACAGGATTTTTTTTGAATATCATTTATGGTTTTGAAATAAGGATAGAAAAATGAGAATCTAAGACAGAAAAAAAACGTAAATTATTAAATCCTTCTATAAAAGAGCAAAACAAGGTTCTTGTAACAACTGCCAAAAGTTGGAAGGTTTAAAAAATATTAACATGGAGAGACCCGTGAACATGGCTGCTGAAAAGCAACCGAAACGTCGGGTTCAATGTAAATAATAAATCAACATCAAATAAATCGCGATAGAATCCGTTAAAAATAGTTCTATTTCAATGTGTGACATTCGCGTAAACTGTCGACAATATCAAATATTAAACAAACTAGGATCTCAAAATGTTAGTTTTAAAAATCTTATCCTCGAAGTTGTCTTTTCCCGATTTAAGTTTATAAGAACAGTTGCCATTACCTACTTCAAAAATAATTTATTTCTATACAATTAGAATTCTGCCACCCATTAGGTATGGCCTCATATAATGGAATGACACCTTCCAAACGTGAATTAACATAACATAACATAACTTCACGCCTGTATCCCCGATGGGGTAGGCAGAGGTGTATTACACACCCACGATTCGCCAGTTATGTTAAGGTCCCAATATAATAGGGGGCGAGCCTATTGCCATCTACCGGGCACATTATTAAGCGAGCGATAATTAACATTTATTAATGCACACATAACTACGAAAAGTCAGAGATGTGTGCCCGGGGCGAGTGGGGATCGAACTCGAGACCTCGTCTCAGCAGTCCGTTATTTACGCCGTGAATTACACATCAGATAATGGCGGAACAACTGATTGCAAATATAGAAATTTAAAAAAAAAACAGTTTTTTCAGGATAACTGCCATATACATCTTAAAAACTAACTTCGAAGTCTCAAATCTAAGCTGCTAAAATATTAAGACAACTAAAACGTACCTACACTGGCCAGTGACGTAACAGTACACAGAATTGTGAACGAAGCTGTGTGCTATCAGCTAGCAAATGGATCCTAATGTTTATCAGTTGACCTGTGCTAAAGAAAAAACGTTGTACTCCAATGCGACTTCTTAATAGATAGTGTAATGTGTGATTCGTTGTTCTATTGAGGTAAACTGAATTCCAAAACTCCAAATTTAAACAATCATTCAGTTGTGATAGTTTACGCGAATGTTATATGTTGTAATAAAACTATTTTCAACGGACAATCACTGATGAATGTAAACGCGTTTACTTAGTGAATTTCATCACATTTCAATCAGATAAAAAATTAGTGATTCAATGTGAAAACTCAGTTTAAATAAACGGATTTTCATTTGGATATTCCAGCCTTAGTGTACTTGTGACCTGCTGAATAATATTAGTGCTACTTTGAGATTCAATTGTATACTCTTTCTCCTGGTTTAGCTTATCTTGGCTTTTGCGGGAGTGACTGTCGTCTGTCCTCATTATCTTGAGACGAAAGCCTGCTCCAAAACCTCATCCGTCAATCAGAAGATGTACCAGCTTGCAGTGAGGTTGGCTTAAGCCCCGAAGATCTGGATAGGACCTCTTTTATCATAAAAAGTAATAACATTACATATCCGACCTAACCTAGTTCATATTACACTTATTCGCCGAATACAACCTCCAATATTGAACGCGGAAAGCCCGCAGCACACACAAATGAGGTCCAGCAGATTATTAAGTACACAATTTAAACCCGTCCCTTATGTTTGATAAGTCAAACCGTTAAAATATACAACGTTAAAATACCTAAACAATAACATTTTACTTTACGGACCGTACATAACCTAACTTCCGCGATATAAGCCTTACATATGAGAATTTCCCACCAATAGCGCGGAAGGTCAAACGCGAAACGTCCAATCGTGCAACGTTGTTCGGAATTCGAACTATGTAGGCTCGGTACGAAAGTGAAAGTGGACCAATCATATGTTTACGTTCTATGTGTGAGTTATGTGTCCGTCACGGTTTTCGTATGTGTATGTGGTGAATGAAGGCTGTATTTTAGTTATATGTAATCTCGAGGTTTCTGTTTTACGGGTTGAATGTGGGTTACGAAAATAGGGCTAGCATACACTTACATATAGTATGTTCTTTTTTAAATGCCTTTATATATTACTAGCTTTTGCCCGCGGCTCCACCCGCATGGTACAGGTACTAAATCCGTTCCCATGACATATGGGCAACTATTCCTAGGATCGATTAAATAAGAGATTGTCTTTTCGATGACAACTTTTTTTTTTCTCTTTTAACAATTATCGTTATATTCCAGCCAATTTACATAAAGCCTCGACAAATTATACACTTAAACCTTGCTCATGCTATCTATTTGTCTAAACCGCACGAAAATCCGTTTAGTAGTTTTTGAGTTTATCGCGAACAGACAGACAGCGGTGGTGGTCTTGTAAAATGTAAATAGTGATAAAGTCTCAATGGCGCAATAGTTAAGGCATTAGGCTTGCAATTGAGAGGTTGAGGGTTCCCACCCCATTTAGTATAACACCCATGTGAACCCTAGTACAAGCAATTTAGCTTAATTTTTTTTTAATTTTTTTCATTACGATCGTGGCCTGATGGTAAGCTAAAAGGGATCTGAAGGTGTGACCGATAATACTAGAAATATGTGGCCCTCGAAATCAAATATACCTTTTTTTTTTTTTTTTTGTCGTGCGGAAATCCCTTCGGATACCCCCCCGCCGGCCAGCGGGGGCGGTTATGTCGGGCTTGCACCGACTAAAACCGCACGCCGTCTCGGGTCTTCAGACGCCGGGGTGTAAGGTTACCCATAGAGCATATCCCTCGCACCCCGGCTGACCCTGGGCCATCTCACCACTAACAGCATCGCTCATCCTGTCTCCTCTGAAAGCAGAGGAGTACGGAGAGCGATGTGTTCCCGCCACGTTGGGTATTGGCCGACGATCAATGCCAACCCTATGAAGGGGTGAAGGGGAAGCCATTGACCGCCGCCCAGGGTGTACCGGCCGCTCCGATTCCGTTCGCCCCGGACTGCAGCGGGATCGGAATCGGAGCGACACTCGAGGAGGTTACCCAACACACACCCCAAATCAAATATACCTACTACTAAACTAGCAAACAAGACATAAAAGTGAAAATTAAAAAAAAATTATAAGCGTCTGTCTTTTTTCTATACAAAAGGACTTATTTAAAAACTACCTAGTATCATATCATGTACGGAACCTGTCAAGTGCGAGCCCAACTTACACTTAACCGGTTGTCTTGTCTTAACCCCGCTTGATGGTAAGACAAAGTGAAGTCCAAGCATGATATAGCTCTACTACGTAAGTATTAGTCAATTTTTTTTACCCTTTGCGACTATATTGTATATTTTCTTTGTTTCAGGTTAACACAAGCTAGGATTACCAAACCGGACAAGACGTATTTTTAAGGTACGTAAACCCTCACCCCCACTACTACTAGCGTCTAGCGCTCACCCCCAGCACCCCGGGTAAGCCCTCGAAAGCATAACCCGAGGGTTACCGGTGGACTTTGGCCGCCACCGCGACCTCGCCTGAAACTGTTTCATATACAAAGCTGTTAAACATCTACAAGATCTGTAATCTGTTAATTGAAGATCTGTACAGCCGCGGTAGCCTAGTGGTATGGGTAATGGACTGCTGAGACGAGGTCTCGGGTTCGATCCCAGGTATTACCATGGCACACACCAATGACTTTTCGATGCTTTTCGAAGTTATGTGTGTATTTATCGCAGGTTTATAAGTGCCCGGTTAATGGCAATAGGCTCGCCACCTATTACATTGGGACCTAAACATAAACTGGTGAAATGTGGGTGCTAGCACCTCTGCCTACCCCTTCGGGGATATAGGCGTGATTTTATGTTATGTTATGTACAGCCACAAATTTTAAGACTGTCTTGTTACTAATCTGCGCTCACTCTAAAAATCCACCTTACACTTTCTCAAACTCGTAGTTAAAACCAATTATCATATAAACAACATCTAGAATTATCAAAAGGACCTTCATTTACCTTCAAACGGTATCAACACTAAGATATAATAACATAAAACATTATTTTTAGTGTGATAATTAAGCAATCGATAGCTGGGTCATGGCGAGATAAACTCAGCTAGACTAGAGAGTGAAACTTAGACTTTGAGCAATTAATTTTTTATCATGTTGAGTGCAATACGTCTATCTGCTATGTAGAAAGTATAGACATCATCGCAATCTTTAAACTTACATTTTAGCATGAACCTATAGTAAAATTAATACTAGGAGTTCAGTGTAGGGTGCGACTGAAATAAATTGAGCTGAGCGAGCAGGACTCTTACTTGAAAATAAGACATCTTATTACGGTCGCGCGCTCGTGAAACTGTTTTTTGGTGATTAGTCCTCAATGGTACATCGGACATGAACCATCTCGCTTCAAAACACTCCTCAGTGTCCACACTATCACCGTGGTAAATTTGGTCAAGATCGCGCGTGTGGTTACGGAGGAGTTCAGCCACCAACAAACGGCTATGCCGGGTATAATAGTAACATATAACATAACATAAATTCACGTCTGTAAGGGGTAGGCAGAGGTGTATTACACACCCACGGTTCGCCAGTTATGTTAAGGTCCCAATGCAATAGGGGGCGAGCCTAATGCCATCTACCGGGCACATTATTAAGCGAGCGATAAGATTCACACATAACTAGGAAAAGTCAGAGGTGTGTGCCCGGGGCGACTGGGGATCGAACTCGAAACCTCGTCACAGCAGTCAAAATATAGTTCATAACAGGTCTTACGTTAAATTGAGGATCAGCGCTATAAGGAGACATTTTAAAGACAAGGTTGTCTAGCCAATGTCGTCTGAAGATCCGAGTCGGCGTGCGGTTTTAGTCGGTTCAAGCCCGACATAACCGCCCCCGGGAGGGGGGGGGTATACGAAGGGATTTCCGTGCGAAAAATAAAAATAAAAAAGGGACACAAAGTTAGTTAGGGGCGCTGGTCCGAATTGACAATGTTTAACTTAAAAGCGTCGGTATCTTAGTTGTTAGGGAGTCGGCCTGTGGATCGAGAGGTCCTAGGTTCGAATTCTGACCATTACACTACTTGATGTGAACCCACTCCTAACACAAGGAACTGAACTTAGCTTAGTTTATTAATTTTGGTTACTAATATTCTATTCTATTCTATTCTAAAGTTATTTTGTAATATGCAAATTGTAATTAATAGCTTTCATATTTTGATAATGTATATATTAGGGTCATAAATTTTTGGGGCCACTGGTCCAAATTGTCACTTTTTAATTTTGATATATTTTTACTGACAATTCGGACACCTTCCAACCAGTAAAACTATTTTTTACTATGCTAATTGTACAAAGCTTTAATATTTTAATGATATCCGAATTTGTAGTTTACCATACTTAATTTAAAATAGCTTTTTAGGAGTTAATATTTCCAATATTTAACTATCAGTAAACTGATACATTTAGTGCTTATTGGTCCTAAGAATAATGCGTGAAGCCTGCTGGATTGGTTTGTGTGGTCTAAACGATTCTTCAATGGATACTGGAAAATTCTTGACTGAACAAAAGGTCTGGGCAGTAATGTCATTTCACAAAGATTTTAAGTTCAAACAATAATAAATCTTACAAGCTAGACTTAAAAAATAATTATAAAGAGTTCTTATGTATTTTAGCTGCGACGACATCTGTGGCGTAGCGTTAGAACATTCGACTGCTAAATCATAGGTTCGATTCCCGCTCATTGCAAATATGTATATTTGCAAATATGTATATTTGCAAATATGTATATTTGCAAAATGTATTTAATTATGTTTATCCGCATTCCAGAACCTATATGACAAGCTCTGCTTAGTTTGGGTCTAGATGGCGTTGTGTACTTTGTACTACAATATTTATTTATTTATTTACACATAAGTCCATGAACCCTGAACACACTCCTTTTTTGACTAATCATGTAACAGTTTATCGGCATTTAAAACATCCGCTGCATGTGATATTTAGCTAACCTATTTAGGTTTATTTTTATACATACTTTTAACATTAATACCTACAACTAAACCTAAACTTCGCGATAACGTATCGCAATACCTAGGTCTATGATAAAACGCTAAAATTGCAAAAAAAAATTGCTGATAACAAGTAGGCTATCTGCTCAATGACATCCGTGTCATCTAATTAAAAATACTTAAATATAAAATTATAGTTACACACACATAAGTGGTTACCGAATACGTTAACACTTTGCAAAGTTAAGCAATCCTTGCCAGGTTAGTTTTTAGATGGGTGACAATTCTTAACATATTGTGATCTCTCTGTGCCTTTTTTTTTGTTTTTTTTTCGTGCGGAAATCCCTTCGGATACCCCCCCCCCCCCCGCCGGGCAGCGGGGGCGATTATGTCGGGCTTGAACCGACTAAAACCGCACGCCGTCTCGGGTCATAATACCGGGATGTAAGGTTGCCCATAGAGCATATCCCTCCGTCCGGTTGCCATACGAACATGGCAGTTGTTACGAGTACTTGGAGCCCTAAAACTCCGATAACTAGTCCAAGTATACAACTTCGATGCCGCCAGTGGGTTGTGAAGGTCAGATGCCAGTCCTTTCAAGTAAAATATCGAAATTCAGCCGTTTCGTAGCTAGATTGAAAATCAACCCAAACTGAGAACGTTAGGAAATGATATAATTAAGATATTCGTTTTTTTTTTTTACAAAATAAATATTGTGGAACAAAGTACACAACGCCATCTAGACCCAAACTAAGCAGAGCTTGTCATATGGGTTCTAGAATGCGGATAAACATACTTAAATACTCTTTTTTTGTAAATAAATACATATTATACATAGAACACCCAGACAAATGCAAATATGTTGTATATTTGCATTGAGCAGGAATCGAACCCGCGAACCTCTGGCTTAGCAGTTGAACGCACTACCGCTACGCCACAGAGGTCGTATATGAAGTGATATAAAATTTGAGGCTGTCTAATACTATTGCTACGGTCAATAAATGATGGGTAATATAATTATATCATTATCAATTTGGGGGGGTGGGGGGTCAACTCTCTTTCTCCTCCCTCAAGGATTTGGCTTTTACTAAAGCGACTGGCATCAGATCTCCCAACGCAGAGAGAGAAGCCTGTGCCAGAGTCCACCCATGTAGGGCATGCAGGAGAGGTTGGCTTGGATTTCGAAGGTCTAAGATAGATAGATAGATAGATACATAAAAAAAGCGGCCAAGTGCGAGTCGGACTCGCCCATTAAGGGTTCCGTAGCAGCAAGTAACACGATAGTGTTTTTTTTTTAATTTTTTTATATTTGAGTTTATTGAATGAAAGGTAAATTGCGGTTTACGATTTATGACGTATTAAAAAAAACTACTTACTAGATCTCGCTCAAACCAATTTTCGTTAGCAGTTTACATTGTAATGTACATCATATATTTTTTTTAGCTTTATCATTCTCTTATTTTAGAAGTTACAGGGGGGGGGACATATTTTACCACTTTGGAAGTGTCTCTCGCGCAAACTATTCAGTTAAGAAAAAAATGATATTAGAAACCTCGATATCTTTGAAGACCAATCCATAGATACCACGTATGGGTTAGATGAAAAAATATTTTTTGAGTTTCAGTTCTAAGTATCCCCCCCCCCCCCCCCAAATTTATTCTTTTTTTTTTTTATTTTTGTGTGAAATCTTAATGCGGTTCACAGAATACATCTACTTACCAAGTTTCAACAGCATAGTTCTTATAGTTTCGGAAAAAAGTGGCTGTGACATACGGACAGACAGACAGGCAACGGAACTCTTTATTGTACACCAACCAAACGATACAAATGTCTAACATACTTTAAAAAAACTTGTACAATGGGCGGTCTTATCGCAATTTACGATTTTTATATTTAGGACACGTCAATTTAAATTCACCTCGCCTGATGGTAAGCTGAAGGTAAAGTCTCAGGAAAGAGGGTCACCATTACATACATGAACCATGTTAACAATGGTGGCACTCAGCTTGACGGCCTCATCAGAAGAGGATTGTCGTCGCAGCCCTGCCTGGCTATGCACTTGCTGTCAAACCGAAATTGGATTATTACCCACCCGGCCGAATTTTATGACAAATTTGTGTCATCAAATTTCTACCACCAGTAAGTTTTAGTGGGCCAGCTGAGTTGCCTACCCTCTACTAATCAAATATCATTATATAATTCAGTTTGTACATTTTAAATATACACTAAAGACCCCGAGTGACCTATTGACACGATATACTGACGTAAAAAGTGTCTAAGAACGCCAATAGTGTAACGTTTGCGCCACAAGACTAATTCTTTGAAACGCGCTGTGTAAAACGACCCTATCGTATCATGGCCCAAGTTATAAACTTCTGAACGAGGCTAATAATTTTTATTTTGACAATACTTGATCAGATTCAGAGATCATTTGCTACGTTTTCCTTTTTAGGGATTTTCTTTAGAAAAGTCCTATTGCTATCGAGTTGTCGTCGACGTCGTCGATGCCAATTTTCTGTCACGGTTTTGGGTATGAAGGAGATGAGCTATCGAGTTGCTGTTTTCGGTAATAGATTCGTGCTGGGGTGAACCATTGCAAGATAAAGAAAAAAAAAATCCCTTGTATTTGGCTGAGCTCGTCTCAGGAATTCAACTTGTTTTATATATCAAACAAAAATAATAATTTTGATACAAAATAAAGATTTTTCACCAGATCAGATCAAATTGAAGGTGGGACGACTCAGTAAGCATTGTCGCTAAGTATTTATAAATATATACGAGTACAATAAACAATTGAGATTATCCTCGGTTTTAGGAACTTAGTTAATATTATTGAATAAGTAGGCATATATAAACAACAACTTAAATTAATTTAATTGTGACTTCCAAGATGTTGAACCCATAAATTCAACATCGTTAAAAACTTATGGATCTCTCTTTTTTTTTAACAATGGTAACTAGAGTAATGTGAAATAATTATTTCCTTTTCTTTTTGTCCTGCGCTAAGAGAAACACAAAACTCAAGATTAATCAGTCTCACCTAAACTTAGTACCGTAATTCATCAATAATCTGGGCGTACTATGTCATGTGATAATAACATGTGTTCAGCGATAAGATTGTACCTAGAATATTACGTACACCAATTCGTTACTTTTTTTTCTGTAAACCTATCACATCCACTGTGAGAGAACAAGAATGAACCAATCGCTGCCTCAATAAATTCATTGTTATCCATACATATCTATAAGATTATTTTCTAAGCAAGTTTTACAGTTGTATCTATATCAATCTTGATATAATGTGACAATAGATATGCTTAATCATTCATTTTAGATATGAAACTAATGCCGGTTTAAATGCAGTGCAGTGCTAATCAACTTATTCAAGCTACATAAATAATATTGAGATAATGAGCGATATCAATTATTCAAATCGCCTTACCATAATTTATCTATTCCTAACGCACTTCCTTGGTTGTCGTAATAAGTGAGCATTTACCAAGGATTGTGATCAGGTTGTTATAGTTCTTGTATAGATCAATGAACTGACCATCATCGATTTAAAGTAATAATAAACAGTCTATAATCTAAAATACAAGCAAAATTATTTCTACTTTTTTCATATATTTAGGACACGTCAATCACTTCACCTCACCTGATGGTAAGCTGAAGGTAAAGTCTCATGAAAGAGGGTCACCATTACATAGACGTACCATGTTAACATTGGTGGCACTCAGCTTGACGGCCTCATCAGAAGAGGATTGTCGTCGCAGCACCGCGTGACACCCACCAGTCCCACTAGTGCTGCGACCACAATCCCCCTGCCCGGCTATGCACTTGCTGACCCCTGAACGCAATCAAACCGAAATTGGATTACTATGGAGGGTTTTTCGCAATCGTGCACGGTGGTACCAACTAAAATACCGTGCGATTTTAGTCGGTTTTAGTCCAACATACCCACCTCACTGTTAGCTGAGATGAGGTGAAGAAAAAGGGAATTTCCACTATTAAAAGAGCTCCCAGAGTTCGACTCTACCCGTGCATTATTACATTGCATGGTTTTTCAACATTTCCTTATCTATTCAGGACTACACTTTAAACATAAAACATAACATAACTTCACCAATGTAATAGGGGGCGAGCCTATTGCCATCTACCGGGCACATTATTAAGCAAGCGATAATTAACCTTTATTAATGCACACATAACTACACTACTTCGCAACATTATTATATTCTTTATTTTTGGAAATCGCTTCATGTTATAACTTAACCCATATTACACAAACGGTTGGTTCTGAATACCACCATTTTGTCTCGTACAAAATGTGCTATTTATCTTTGTAACTATTCACGTCTAGTTTTGTTTATACCTCGACTTTTCACACTTTTTATATTATGTTTATTTACAAGAGGTGTAATGTTAAAGGGTGCTAGTAAATAGGACAAATCTACCAATAGACACGAGAAGATTTCTTTATGGAATATAACGGGTTGGATATGTGTCCTTTGAGGGTTTAGGGTTTTTTTTTTAATCTTTATAATGATATTGGAAACTGTACCTAGTTTTTAGAATAGTAAGAATGAACTTGTTAAATAACCCTTCGTGTTAGGTCACTTGTGATTATATTTGTTGAACTAAGGAATTGTTAGACATACTATTTTGATAAGTAAAGCGGCGATAGCCCAGTGGTGTACGTAATGGACTGCCGAGACGAGGTTTCGAGTTCGATCCCAAGTTGCCCCGGGCACACACCTCTGACGTTTCAAAGTTATGTGTGTATTAAAAATGATGATTATCGCTCGCTTAGTAATGTGCCCTGTAGATGGCAATAGGCTCGCCCCCTATTACATTGGGACCTAAACATAACTGGCGAAACGTGGGTGTAATACACCTCTGCCTACCCCTTCGGGGATACAGGCGTGAAGTTATGTTATGTTTTGTTATGTTTATTTTGATAATAGTTGTTCGTTCAGTAAAACCAGTTCCGCAAATACCATTAAACAGTATACTAATAAAATTTATTTTGATTGCATAATAATTAGTGTGCAAGTCAGTTTTTTTAAAATAAAACTATTTTTAACGGATTCTATCGCGATTTATTTGATGTTATTTTATATTTTACATTGATCCCGAGGTTTCGGTTGCTTTTCAGCAGCCATGGTCACCATGGCTCCCCGTGACCATGGCTGCTGAAAAGCAACCGAAACGTCGGGATTGAATGTTGTGAACTCAAATATATTGAGTTGTTTAAATGAAAGGTATTTTTATACCTTTCATATCATCATAGGTACCTTTCATTCAATCAACTTTTATTTTAACTTTTATTCAACAAAAATTTAACTTGCTGCTACGGAACCCTTCATGGGCGAGTCCGACTTGCACTTGGCTGGTTTTTGTATCTATAAAGTAGTGTAAGGGCGCCAAAATTATGAATCTATGGTGAGGTGTCCCGTGATCCTCTGCCATTCCCGCCTCATACCTGAAGTGTGAAACACTTTTGCTATGAACTGCTTGTTAATGATGTCAAATTAATTCATTGTCACTAAAATGTCACATACTTACAAAGTTTCGAAACAACAGTTTAGATTAGTTTAATAAAACTTGGGTGATGTTTACCTACAAAGTTACATATAATATAAGCAAAAAATATGTAACCCTTTAATAATTTAAGTATTCATTTAAATTTGTTATTAATGCTTGACTAGCCTAGATATAGCCAGAGAGAAAAGTGCCTGGTAACTATTTTCGAATAAAATGATTAATTAAAAAATCAAAAAGCCCGACTCCGAATCAAACTTGTTTCGGTCTTTTTAGGGCAAAAAGACCGAAACAAGTTAGATAGCAGGCGGAACCCATTAATTTTTATTAACATACTTTTATCACCAAATATCCGCCATTTTGTTTTTTTTTTTCTTTTAAATACCCTATAGCATTTAAAATGGCATAGTAAATACGAATCAAACGACACCTCTCAAGCTAAAATCCATCGAGCCGTTCCGGCTGCAGAGCGTGCCAAACAATTATACATACATACATACATTCTCTCGAAAAACATAACCCTCCTTCTGGCGCAGTCGGGTAAAAAGGAATAGAGAAATAGTTTACCACGTTGACTGACTTTTTTTCTATAAGAAAGAATATCGTTCTGAAATCAAAGAGAAAATCTTCAAATCTATTCTTGTGAGTGTCCATCGGGCAAATATCCATTCGTCAGTAAATTTACAGCCTATAGAAAAGTGTCTAAGTGATGACAATAGGCTTACCCAATATTAATTAGGTTCGAAAAAATAGCTGGCCAGATTAAGTTAGTTCTAAATTTGAATAAAAAATGACTATCACATAGTTACAGAGTGTGTTACATGCGCCCGCGAAACCTCCGTGTCTCCCCTTACGCGCCAAAAGAACCTATTTTTTTTTTCGTGCGGAAATTTCCTCGGATACCCCCCGCTGGCCAACGGGGGAGGTTATGTCGGGCTTAAACCGAGTTAAACCGCACGCCGTCCCGGGTCTTCAGACGCCAGGGTGTCAGGTTGCCCATAGGGCATTTCCCTCGCACCCGACAAGCGAACCTAACCTCAAAAAACGTCTTTAGACAAAACACTATCGCCTAACCATAATAGCATGTTTTCAGTCAAGGCATGCACGTAACCTGATTACCTATCATTGTCCAATGTCAACTAATATTCAAGAACTCTTATTGTCTTGCTTGTTTCCAAACAAAACCGTCGAGCAAACTTAGTAGTGCAGCTCGAATAATAGAAAAATGATCTTATATTTAGCGAGTTAAGGTTTACTATGAAGGAATGGTATCTGATGGAAGTTTGTTGGTTTGAATGCAAGAAATGTTATAGTGAGAATTTTTTTTCTTTCGTGTGGTAACCCCCACGGGCCTCACCCCGTCGTCGGTGCCAACGATGAGATGGGTGTGTCCTCTCCAACTATCCTTTGCCGGGCACCCCGGGTAAGCCCTCAGAAGGATTACCCCAGGGTAACCGCCGGAATAGTGGGAACCCTAGGGGTCGTTTGATAAATATCAGTCCATAGATTCAGATCGGAAAAAGAGTATATCTAGGACGGGACTAGAACTCGCCACCAGTCCCTTACAGGGGGAATGCTCTGACAATTCTCCGATACATTATATATATACGTCTTAAAGTCGGTCGGTACGGGTAAAGTCCCGTCCCAGATGTTCTCTTTTTCCGATCTTAATCTATAGGAAAAGTTAGCATTTTAATTGCTTAAAACAACGACCTCTGTGGCGTAGCGGTAGAGCATTCGACGGCTAAGTCAGAGGTCGCGGGTTCGATTCCCGCTCACTGCAAATATGTATATTTGCATTGGTCTGGATGTTTCTATGTATAATATGTATTTATTTACAAAAAAAAAGTAACTAAGTATGTTTATCCGCATTCTAGAACCCATATGACAAGCTCTGCTTAGTTTGGGTCTAGAAGGCGATGTGTAATATGTCCTAGAATATTTATTTATTTATTTAATTGAATAAATGTTAGTCTATTTAAAGATAATATATAGATAGACGTTTCAAAGATATTACAGACAATAATTCATCATCTTCCGAGCGCCAGTCTTGATTATACCCTTGATTTATACAGCTTTTACGGGAGCGACCACCGTCTAACTTCCCAAACCCTAGTAGGGGGAAGTGTGCGCCAGAGCCTCTTCCGCCAATTAGCAAGCGTACTTTTTGTTTTTTTTACGTGCGGAAATCCCTTCGGATACCCCCCGCTGGGGGGTCACAGTTCTAACCTAACATACTTTCCTTATTTTTGGAATATAATTTTAAAAATCTGTCGAAGTAGTGATCATTCGAAGATGTATCTTGTCTAAGTGTTGTCTGTCGAATAATCGTCTGTCGAAGTAGGTAGTGATAATTCGAAGGTGTGTATTGTCTAATAGTTGTCTGTCGAAGCAATGACTTGTCGATCTATGTGTTATCGAAGTTCGCTACATGTCGAAGTATTTTACTGTCTAAATTCAGTCCGTAAATGTCCCTCCTTAGTAAACGAGACAATAGTGATAAACAGGCAAAACTATATATACCTATATATAAAACCAAGTCGTGATGACTGCGATGAACTCGAGAACGGGTGAACCGATTTTCACGATCTTAGATTTGTCTCCACCAGTCTTCGTCAGTACTGTACCTTTTTGTCTTATTTTTTTGCGGAAATCGCCACGTTTAATCGGACTCGAACCGACCAAAACCTCACGCTGTCTCGGGTTTTTAATGCCGGGTTTGCAAGGAGACATTTAGGAAATAATTTCAGCAGATAAGGTAAACAACACAAAACTATTTTTTAATGAATACTATCGCGATTTATTTGATGTTATTTTATATTTTACATTGATCCCGACGATTCCCGATTATTTCAATCGATCCCGATTATTTCAATGTGTGACATTCGCGTAAACTTCCGGCAATATCATAAACAACAAATCTTGATTCTATTCTAAGGCAGAACAGATTTTGCCGAGTCGGTTAGTTGCCTATAGATAAATCATCACGGGCACAAATATTCCAATAATATAGTATTGAAACTATCATTATAACATAACATAACTTCACGCCTGTATCCCCAAAGTGGTAGGCAGAGGTCTATTACACACCCACGATTCGCCAGTTATGTTTAGGTCCCAATGTAATAGGGGGCGAACCTATTGCCATCTACCGGACACATCACTAAGCGAGCGTTAATCAACATTTTTAATACACACATAACTACGAAAAGTCAGAAGCGTGTGTCCGGGACGACTGGGGATCAAACTCGAGACTTCTTCTCAGCAGTCCGTTGCGTCTGGGCTATCGCCGCTTTTAACTATCATGGTTAGTAATATTATTATTAGAGGTAACGGGATATTTCCCAGGATATTGTCTTGAGTGTCCGAAATTCCACATCATTACACGACTACACAAAAAGCTGTAAGTATAAGGTTTTCCGGGTACATGTGTTTCTGAGTTTATTTATTTCACCATAACTTTAAAATTTCTGAACAGTTTTGTATGTATTTAGAATCCTTACGTCATCCCAAGTGACACTGGCTATATTTTTTGTAGTCCATTTTTTAACAAGGCAGTTTTTTTACTATTTTATTCCAAAGATGACGGGTTATGATACACCTACCATTAACACATCATAACTAATAGTACTATGTATGTCTGCATGTTCCTCAAAAACTAATAACTATATAAACTAAGAACTATATGCGTACGGTAAGTAGGTCACCGGTAGTTCGCAGACGAGAGTGAGCAACCTGTTGAGCGCTGACGTATCACGGGGGTGGGCTCACCCCCTCCCCCTAGCGGTCACACTATTGTTGTAATCTGTAATCACTATTGAATAAACACACGATCTAATATTTAATTCAATATTGGTGCCGATCCTCACCTCACACCGAACTAATCTATTTCTAAAATCCATTTAACTCAAAAATAAAAACAACATAACATAACTTCACGCCTGTATCCCCGAAGGGGTAGGCAGAGGTGTATTACACACCCACGATTCACCAGTTATGTTAAGGTCCCAATGTAATAGGGAGCGAGCCTATTGCCATCTACCGGGCACATTATTAAGCGTGCGATAATTACCATTTATTAATGCACACATAACTACGAAAAGTCAGAAGTGTGTGTCCAGGGCGACTTGGGATCGAACTCGAGACTTCGTGTCAGCAGTCCGTTACGTATGCCACTGGACTATCGCCGCTGGCTCAAAAATAGACATGGAATTTTTACCGACACTCGTGTTTCTAGACTTACAATCAAAAACTATCAAACTGAAGAACTCAATTTTAGCATTCAACTATTACTTGAGGTCACAAAGTAACACTTATGAACGTCTTAAAGCCAGTGGGAAAAGAAACTGGCAATAAAATCGAATGCCACTCTATTTAAACACACATCACATTAATGTAACCTATACAAATATAATATATATATATACGTAACGGACTGCTGAGACGAAGTCTCGAGTTCGATCCCCAGTCGCCCCGGGCACACACCTCTGACTTTTCGTACTTATGTGTGCATTAATAAATGTTAATTATCGCTCGCTTAATAATGTGCCCGGTAGATGGCAATAGGCTCGCCCCCTATTACATTGGGACCTTAACATAACTGGCGAATCGTGGGTGCGTAATACATCTCTGCCTACCCCTTCGGGGATACAGGCGTGAAGTTATGTTATGTATGTTATGTTATCTATAATTCTATACAAATGAATAAAGTAATAAAGTTGAAGTGTCTGTTTGTAATATTAAAATAATAGTTTTTTAATTATTGCACATGAACACACGATATTTATATTAAAAATACAATTTTTAAAATTTTTGTGGTGTGGTCTGTCTTTCTGTCTGTTAGAAAGAGTAACATAGGCTACTTTATTTTTAGAAAAATAATTAGTGTTCCACTTTCACTGGTGGATAGGTAATGTTACAAGGTGTTACCTTTTTTTTTTTTTTTTTTATCGTGCGGAAATCCCTTCGGATACCCTCCCGCGTGCCAGCGGGGGCGGTTATGTCGGGCTTGAACCGACTAAAACCGCACGCCGTCTCGGGTCTACAGACGCCGGGGTGTAAGGTTGCCCATAGAGCATATCCCTCGCACCCCGACTGACCCTGGGCCATCTCCGGTTTCGAGATGGCCCCCTCGGGTTTGGGAATCACGGTGTCCCCGTCTTGCCCCGGTTTGGGGGAGGGGCGCTAGTCGCCCCACCGTCCCGGCCTGCTTCTGCTGGGGTGACAGGTGGCCTCACCCGCCACCCCCAGGCCTGCGCTCATGGAGGACGAAGTTACTTTAGTTTTCTCAAAATAATTAGAATTCCGCGCAAAATAACTAAAACCCTAAAAATCGAAATGCACGCGGACGAAGTCGCAGACACAGCTAGTACTTAAAAAAAAGAAAAGGTATGTAGGTACCTGTATATCGGGGTGTGTGTTGGGTAACCTCCTCGAGTGTCGCTCCGATTCCGATCCCGCTGCAGTCCGGGGGGAACGGAATCGGAGCGGCCGGTACACCCTGGGCGGCGGTCAATGGCTTCCCCTTCACCCCTTCATAGGGTTGGCATTGATCGTCGGCCAATACCCAACGTGGCGGGAACACATCGCTCTCCGTACTCCTCTGCTTTCAGAGGAGACAGGATGAGCGATGCTGTTGGTGGTGGGATGGCCCAGGGTCAGCCGGGGTGCGAGGGATATGCTCTATGGGTAACCTTACACCTCGGCGTCTGAAGACCCGAGACGGCGTGCGGTTTTAGTCGGTGCAAGCCCGACATAACCGACCCGCTGCCCAGCGGGGGGGTATCCGAAGGGATTTCCGCACGATAAAAAAAAAAAAAAAAAAAAAAAGGTACCTGTATATTTCGGGGTGCGAGGGGTATGCTCTATGGGCAACCTTACACCCCGGCATCTGTAGACCCGAGATGGCGTGCGGTTTTAGTCGGTTCAAGCCCGACATAACCGCCCCCGCTGGCCGGCGTGAGGGTATCCGAAGGAATTTCAGCACGAAAAAAAAAATGGTACCTGTATATTTGCCTATGGCCACAGATGAATAAATAGTTACTAACGTAACTATGGCTCTAAAAGTCAGTCTCTATCCTACACCGAATAAGATAACTACCGAAACAATGACAAACTTTACAGTCATTTTTAAACATTGTTTTCTTTGATGACTCCGCCTAATTAATTCAATCAAATTTTTAAGCATTTTGTATGCTTACTTTTTCTAAAGACAGCTGGTCAGAGCATTCCCCCTTTAAGGGACTGGTCGCGGGTTCAAGTCCCATTCTAGATGTTCTCTTTTTCCGATCTAAATCTTTAGAAAAAGTAAGCATTCAAAATGTTTAAAGATTTGATTGAAAAAAAAAACGGTTGACCTTAGAAAAACCTTACAAATATTAGGAAAATAAACTTCTTTTCTTTTCACAAGTTCGGCCCACGTAGGTTTTCAAACTTCGCCAAATAAATGAAACCTAAGGAATTTTGAAATGAATTAAAAACAAACTTTGGTAGGTATATAATGGTGAAAACCATGGAATTCTGTTGCGTTGCCACGAGTTTCATAACATTTGTCATTCGACGGAAAACAATAGTTAAAATATAACAATGAAATTTCCAAAATTTCTGTTGCTTTTAAACCAATTAAATAAAGGTTATCAGTTCAAGTCAATCTCACTTTTTTTGTACATTTAATTTGAAAAGTTCTTCTAATTGGTCACGTGGAAAATGTTTTTTGTGCTTATGTTTACGTATTGTTTACATTGATTTTTGGGTTTCGAGTTCTATTCTACCCGAGGGGGCCATCTCGAAACCGAAGATGGCCCTGGGTCAGCCGGGGTGCAAGGCAAATACCTTATGGGCCCCTTACACCCCGGCGTCTGAAGACCGGACACGTAAACATAACCACCCTCGCTAGCCGGCGTGGGGGGAGGGGTATCCGGGGGGTATTTGCCAGGAATAAAAGGTATCGGGTTCTATTCTGGGTTGGTAAAGTGTTATAGGATTTTTCTGTTAGGACATTTTAGTAACATCAGTCTGGATATAACTTTTTTGTATTACCCGATACATAACCTTACACCCCGGCGTTTTAAGACCCGAGACGGCGTGCGGTTTTAGTCGGTTCAAGCCCGACATAACCGCCCCCGCTGGCCGGCGGGGGGGTATCCAAAGGGATTTCCGCACGAAAAAAAAAGTAATCAGGCATAGAAGCATCCAGAATAATGTAATAACATATTCATACAATAAATATATATTGCAAATATGTATTTATTATAAGGAGCCTTTCATAATTAAATTTAAAAAAAAAAAAAACCGCGGTAGCCTAGTGGTATGGGTAATGGACTGCTGAGACGAGGTCTCGGGTTCGATCCCAGGTTTTACCATGGCACACACCAATGACTTTTCGATGCTTTTTTATTTATCGCAGGTTTATAAGTGCCCGGTTAATGGCAATTGGCTCGCCACCTATTACATTGGGACCTAAACATAAACTGGCGAAATGTGGGTGCTATCACCTCTGCCTACCCCTTCGGGGATATAGGCGTGAGTTTATGTTATGTGTTATGTTATGTTATGTTATCATAAAATACGTTAGCATACAAGGGGCACAGGCGTTACTGGAGTATTTCTCTCGACTATTTTTTTTAATTCTTCAACGTGTACTGCTCTGTAGCGCAGTTCTCGCGTTTTGAATTATCATCTTTAGTACATCATGTTCAGTAAACGTCACTTGGTTTTTGTGACGAAATTTTTACAGGGGAGTTACAGAAAGTGTGACACAGCGTGACAAACAGGGTGGGAGTAGTTAAAAAAAGCTAATTTTAGGGTGACGCATTTCATTAACGGCCCCCTAAGCGAGAATGAAACCTTGAGCTCTGACGTCAAACGCTCTCCAACCACGCCACACAGGGATAAAGAAAATAAATTTACAATAAAAGTTTATCCGCCGTTGTTGAGCAGAGCCCATACGACAAGCTATGTTTCAATCTATCAATTAGCCTGTTGCAGTCCACTGCTGGACATAGGCCTCTCCCATTGTACGCCATAGCACCCGATCCTCCGCCTAGCGCATCCAGTCTATCCCAGCTACCTTTTAATAACCCTCCCATGATAAGAAGCTATGTTTAGCTTAGGTCTATATTGCGCTGTGTAATGTCCTAGAACAATTTATTTATTTAAAAAAATAACTAAGTACTTTTAATTGGAACACATAATTCATACATTATCGCCACACTAGGTCTAGAGTTATATAGGGCACATAAAACAATAATAATAAACATCTATAATAATAATAATGTGTACTTTGAAGAGAGTTTTTTATCTCCTTTTGACCTATTTTGCAATCACAATTATTTATGTGATGACTAGGTACTTAAGTTTCTTTGCAAATGTCTGACGAGCGAAGACTTTCTATTAACTTATAGTAGGTATAACATATGGCGAAAATGAACTATGTATCTTTTATACATCATAACCAGCCCTGCCCCGCATTTTCAGCCACTTTTTAATTTGAAAGTAAATGTTTAGCCTATATTTTTAGGGAGTTTCTTTAGAAAAGCCCTATTGCTACCGAGTTGTCATCGTTGCCAATTTTCTGTCACGGTTTTGGGTATGAAGGAGATGAGCTATCGAGTTGCTGTTTTCGGTAATAGATTCGTGCTGGGGTGAACCATTGCAAGATAAAAAAAATCGCAAAAAACCGCAAAAAAAAAAAAAAAACGCAAAATCGAAAATATCTTGTGAGCTCGTCTCAGGAATTCAACTTGTTTGATAATCCAGTCCTTGGGGAAGGACTGGCTCCATTGCGTTTGGTTTTTAGTTTTTATAATATACAGAATACCATATATAGGCATTTACTTGAATCATATACTTTTTATCCCTGTAGAACCGCGCACCCTCAGGCCTGAAATAATCTACCTGCTGTGGTTCTCCCAAGCAACTACATGAGGTTATTAGAAGGTTTTAACACTACCTGGTGTTGCACACATCGATAGGCTGCGGTAACCGCTTCGCATCAAATGGGCCATATGCTTGTCTGCCACCTAAGTGGTAATAAAAAATAGGCATTTTGACTATATTTAAAATATTGTACGAATTGTTGTCATCCTAATAAAATGTACCGTAAAAAAACATATTTTATTAATTTTCAATACAAAATAAGTTTCTTTTTTGTTAAAAAATCAAGATTAAAATCTCAATTTTTTTGAGATTTGATCACGTGCTTATAAACGCTCTGTGACGTCACATATAAGTAAACAGAGTTTTTCAATACAGGCTGTCTGCATTTCCTAGTGTTAATCGACTGGTTCAATTATTAATTACTAATAATGTTTCACTTTTATCATATATATCTCTTAATAAACCATTATTTTTGCAACTAATTTCAATAATTATATAAACGTGCTTTATGTCGCTTACTGTTTACTTTGGTGTGACGTCACATGTCACGAGATCCGTTATGGCGCGTACTTTTTTTAAATCAAACTTTAATATCGATTTTTATCGTAAATAAAACAGTTCTCAAAAAAATATTGATGCCATCTGCATTTTTATGTTGTAATACATAATACAGAACTATTTTTTAGCAGTAGTCAATATTGCAGTAATCAATATATTTTTATTCTCATTCAGTTATAAAGTCTCGTAGTCATATAGTATTCCTAAAAGTATATTTTCCGTCCACAGATCGCCTCAATACACATGAATCCATAATCATGGGGGACACACAACATTTTTGTCTGCGTTGGAACAACTACCAAAGTTCTATCACCAGCGCCTTCGAGAACCTTCGAGATGACGAGGACTTCGTGGACGTGACCCTCGCGTGTGACGGGAACAGCCTCAAAGCGCACAGGGTCGTGCTGTCAGCATGCAGCCCCTATTTTAGAGAATTGTTGAAGGTAGGACAACATAGTTAAGTATTACCTACTTACAGATTGAGATTAGATTGCTCAAAGCCTACGTGACGGAAGAAGACGCGCTTCCTGTTATGAGGGATCGGAAAGTTCGCTTCTGTATGGGACCGAAAAGTGGGGAGAATAGTTAGACATGTAGAAAATTTTACAAAAAATGACTTGTAAAATTTTTGCTCTCAAAAAATGTCTCAAAGCAAAAAGGAAACATTTTTTTGAGAACAATTTTGTAAGCATCCAGCAATAATATGCGCTACATTATGCACAATAATGAAATTATTAATATAATACTTCCCCCATACATACAATAATATTTATGGGTGAAGGGAAAATTTTTCGCAATCATCAATATTGCGTAATATTTTTAGCGCTTTATCCAACACGTATAATATTAATAATAAATAAAGTTCCGGCGGTTCCTCTGCCAATCGCCCTAACACCCCGGCCGACTGTTGCCCACCTCGCCGGGGTTATCTTGCCGCCTCTCCCAAACTAAGGGGAGGCGTGAATTACTTTGATGGGAATAATAAAGTAGTGGTATGCTTCATTTCATATAGTTTAGGAGAGTCTAGACGACTTACTCCTTTCTCCACGAAAAGGAGTTCTTCAGGTGCACTATTAATACTTCTGATATTGCAAGCGTTGATAAGATACGGTAGGCACTAACCCATGAATGGGTCATATATTTGCTTCCTTAGGAACAAAAAATCTCATATACATGATTAAAATAACCTATGTACAGTATTTATGTCAAATTAGTAAAAATTAAATAAACAGTTATGTAAGTACCTACAGCGACCGATAGATGGCGCAACTAAGTAAATAAACGTTCTTGATAACAGCAAATGACTTGTGTTTACTTACAATGTCTGCACTAAATCGATTAGCCAAGTTGTATGCCTACTGCGAACGTTAAATAAAAAAATGGCAAATTTTTAGTTATAAATTAATAAGAAAATATCAATATCATGAAAATTTTATTAAAAAATGCAAATAAAATAACAAAAAGAGAATCCAGTGATACTCTAATATATTTGTCAGGTGTGGGGTTCGAACCCACGCTCCCACAGCGACCGATAGATGGCGCAACTAAGTAAATAAACGTTCTTGATAACAGCAAATGACTTGTGTTTACTTACAATGTCTGCACTAAATCGATTAGCCAAGTTGTATGCCTACTGCGAACGTTAAATAAAAAAATGGCAAATTTTTAGTTATAAATTAATAAGAAAATATCAATATCATGAAAATTTTATTAAAAAATGCAAATAAAATAACAAAAAGAGAATCCAGTGATACTCTAATATATTTGTCAGGTGTGGGGTTCGAACCCACGCTCCCTCTCGGGAACCAGAGCTTAAATCTGGCGCCTTAGACCACTCGGCCAACCTGACTTGTAATATCATTGCGAAATAGCTGTTCACGTTACAAAACCTGATTTGAGATATTTTATGAAGTAATATTGTTGAATGATATTGAGTATTGTTTACAATTTCTTGCTCGATGTTTACAATAAATGCTTATGTTACGAATATATTATTTTGAGAGATTTAAGTAGAAAAAAAAGATGAGTAATGTTCTTAGGTAGGTAAGAATTTATTCATTTTCATTACTGTTTCTTTTAGTATGTACTTATCTTTAAATATTAATTAAAATTATTTATACTAATTCAGGCTCCACACACGTTCATAAAAAATAAAAATAAGTTGAATATCTAATCAGGCAATAAATTTTTAAACACAAAATTTACGATTCGTTTAAAACATCGTTTAAAAACGTTAAGATATATCGTATCTATGGTATGAATAAATAAAAACTCAATTAGTTGATTAAAAAAAAACATGAATCTAGATCCAACCGGCTTTTAATATTTCATCGAATAGTAGTTCGATTTTCAAATAAAACAAAATGTTGGTAGGTACCTATTTTGTTGCACATCTAGCTAAAGTAAACTATCTCTAAAATGTTTGTATTTTCAAACTTCGTTCTAATTGGCATTCGAATAAATTTAGACTTAAATTTTAGGTCGTTTTGTTAAGATAAAACAAAATTTTAGCTATCGGCAGCAGCAGAATCAGTATTAAGGCAGAATCAGGATGAACATTAACCAGTGTTTTTTTCTACTACTGAGGTAGTAAATTTCGCTTTTGAATTGACTCATTTCCACACCGCTCTCAAAAAAAATCTCACACAGTGTTAAAATTAAGAAAAAAAAATTACTAACCTTAACACTGGTGTTAAAGATAGTAAATCGCATACTCAGTCTTCACAAAGTGGGGGATTAGCGTTTTTCAAAACTTTGCCCCTAATGGGTGAATTTTGAATTTTAATATTAAACATGATGAAATTTTGGGGTCTAGAGAGCACTGCGTAAAATGTCCTAGAATATTTATTTATTATTTAAAAAATAGAGGCATGTATATATTTTCCACCATTAACACCCTGGTCTTTTGCAGTCAACACCATGCAAACACCCAGTGATCGTGCTACAAGACGTCGCCTTCACAGACCTGCAAGCGCTGGTGGAGTTCATCTACCACGGGGAGGTGAATGTGCATCAGAGGAGCCTCTCCTCCTTCCTCAAGACTGCTGAGGTGCTCCGTGTGTCAGGCCTCACGCATAACGAGAATGCGCAAGGGGTAAGTAGACTTAGTAGAACCACAGAATATAATAAAATCGGTCAAGTGCGAGTCGGACTTGCGCACTGTAGGGTTCCGTACATAACCGGATTGAGGGGCGAACTGAACGTTGCTGTTCAGCTTCTAGCGGAAGCCGACAACCAACTGAGAGCTTCAATCGAATACACTGTCTAATCCCATTGAGAGATAACAAAACAATGTATAGTGGGATTGTGACGGGGACAGAATCTCGAAACCGGAGATGACCCAGGGTCAGTCGGGGTGCTAGGGATATGCTCTATGGGCAACCTTACACCCCGGCGTCGGAAGAGGAAACGTCTTATGGGCAATTTTACACCTGCCTTACACCCGTCTGAAGACCCGAGATGGCGTGCGGTTTTAGTCGGTTCGAGCCCGATATAACCGCTGGCCGGCGGGGGGGTATCCGAGGGGATTTCCACAAAAAAAAAAGGCACGGAGCCCTAATAATTAAAAGGAAGTGCTTTGATGTTCACATGATCATTCATCAAATTACTATTATAAGTATGTATTGTTATATTATATGTATTATCACTTTTTTTTTCGTGCGGACATCCCTTCGGATACCCCCCAACCGACCAGCGGAGGCGGTTATGTCGGGCTTTAAAACCGACTAAAACCGCACGCCGGCTCGGGCCTTAACACCTGGGTGTAAGGTTGCAAATAGAGCATATCCCTCGCAACCCGACTGACCCTGGCCCATCTCCGGTTCCGAGATGGCCCCCTCGGGTTTGAGAACCACCCCGCCGTCACGGCCTGCTACTACTGGGGTGACAGGCTGCCTCACCTGCCACCCCCAGGCCTGCGCTCATGGAGGACGGAGGTCGTAATCTGGTATACCTAATAAGTAGTGATAATGTATATTATATGTATATTTGTTGCTGTTCAGAATTATTGAGGATTTCTGTGACAAGCACAAGGACATTTGAATAATAGTACCTAGATTTACCAAAAAAAATTGTGAAAAAAAGCTCTTATAACTAAAATTTTAATAAATAAAATTAAACCGACTTCAAAGCCACTAAAAACAGGTACTAAAAAATGAAATATAACTGAATTAGTGACATAATTCAAAAGACAAAAATACGCGTAAGACTTTTCTGTTGAAGTCGGTGCCAAGCCCGAAACACAATATTAAAATTCACTGCCATTCGAGACGTCTGATTCCTGTTTGGGTTGTGTTGCTGGAAATGTGAAGATTCCATCTACCTACACTTAGAACATCGTCGCTTGCGCAGGGTAACATGCTTCCTAATACTGACTTATGGTTATTATTATATGGATGGACGTGCTACATTTTTATAATCTTACCAGCAGCTGATGCCCGCGGGTCCTGCTCGGTTGTCGGTTTTTGGTCATATCTCCGGTTTAACTTAACCATTTGCAATCAAACATACGACAGATTTTAAACCGCTTGATCAGAAATGAGTTCTATTAGAAAGGTCTCCGTTTCTAATTAAAAAACCGCATCAAAATCCGTTCAGTAGTTTTTGTGTCCACCGTGAACAAACAGACAAACAGACAAGACTTCCAAAACGAATATTTTTGTGTTCAGAATCGTTCATAAAACATAACCTAAGTTTTTTTTTTTAATATCTCCAATGTACAGACACAACTAATTTACAATTTTACAATAGTATAGATAATCATATACATATAAACGTACATACAGTCAAGCCTCTTATCCTTTGGGGTAAGCAGAGAAAACATCAGTAAGCTCAGACTTACTTCTAGTTACATAACTTTATTGATTTCATACATGCTTGCCAGGCCAGATCGTAGGTACTCGCTACTTACGACGTGGCCCCCTCAAAATTTCCTCGATCTGATTATCTAGTATTATGCTATAGAATAAATTATTAGTATACATAAAATAAAAAACTACAAGGTTCGGTACATATAGTTTTTCTATTAATCGTCAAATACATTTTCAAGGATTTTGTCTAAACACCTGTGTCATTAAAAGTATTTTTGAGCGGCGAATAGTTATTGTCACTTCGCAAATTTAATAGGTATTTGTGGAAAAATACATCTCATTACAATTATTACTTGTAATTATATCTATTCATACAGGAATTAAATCGAATATTCTAGAAAATATCATCAGAGGAAGTTTGTGAGTGGCACTAGTTGAGATAGACACACACATAGTCAGTTTTTAGTTTCAGGCGAAGTTTTAGAAAACAAAACAGTAATAAACGTGTATGAAATTATATTATCTGTGTCTCGTCTATCACGGTGTGGACAGTTAAGGAGATATTGTGAGAAGAAATGACTTCCTGTTCTGTGGCGTAGCGTAAAGGTTTTAACTGCTATGTCGGAGGTCGGGAATTGAACATTCCCGCTCAGTGTAAATATTTGTATGCTTGAATATGTCTATTTACATTGGTCTGGTTATTTCTATGTATATTATATGTATGTATATACAAAAAAATAGTAGATTGTTACAGCCAATAGTTCGAGGGTGAAATGGTGACATTCATCCGAGTTAAACACTTTACTTTTCATTTCGACTATGTGAGGAAATTAAAATACTACACACACATTTAATGAAACAGTAAAAGTAAAATTGGAAAAATTGGAAATAGATTATTAACAACAGCTTTTGCCTGTTCTTTAATTCCATCGGGAGATAAATTAACATCCATGTCACTTTAATCACTTTCCGAAACCATTTTTAACCAAAATTAACACAAGGTATTTATTTATATTGAATCTCGTTTTCCCGCTAATTATTTAGCAAACTTAAATAGTTTTTTTTTAATTCTGAAAAATAAAGTTATAAGCCACGTACATACTGCCAACATTAGAAAAGTTTTGAAAATCTATTGGTTACATTGTAATCAAGTATCTAGGCGGCCATGTAAAAAAAAAGCGTCATGATATCAAGGCATCATGACGTTACTTAATTATCATGGACTCCATGGCAAAACCTAAAATTTAAAAAAAAATACTTTCCACCCTGGGGATGAAATAAGCTACTTTCCACCCGGCTATCTACCCATGAAAATTAAACTTTCCGAACAGGAGATATGAAAAATGTATTTAAGTGTGTATATCCGCATTCTAGAACCCATAACACAAGCTAATTAGGCTAAGCTTACTTTGGATAGCGTCATTTATTTATTTAATTTTTAATTTCAAATATGGAACGGTACGCAGAATAGCTGAATGAGTTAATGAATGGCAGATTCTGTCAACATAATATCGGCATTGCTTGACATATTCAAAAATAGAATAGACTAGAGTTAAGTAATGAATTTTGACACCTATGTGTATAGACATAGCTCGCCTTTTTGTAGTGTCATCTAGTTGTGATCTGTCGCCAAGTAGTGGGCCTGTCGACAAAGCGAACCTTCAAAAGTCCGAAATCTATAGGAGTGACACTATTTGTAACACGTTAGTAGTCCATTGAAAAGTTACATTTGGGGTGCGTTTATTAGAGGACGCAATTTTTTTAACCAACTACAAACATAAAACAGAATTATAATAACTTATTTTCCACAGACGCTGTTACAACCATTTCGGGCGCCATCCACAACCTCGCCGCACACTCCACCGCACCCTCTCAGCGCGCAGATTCCCCACACACCTTCCTACGACCGTCTCGAAGAGGCCCTGCTACAGCCGTCCCCCAGCGTGCCACTCCTCCACCGCCCCAGGCCCCCTCGGAGACTCAGCCATAGCGCTGACAACAGCCCCGACGTCATCAAACGCCCACGTCACGACAATAATAATGAACAGCCACAAATCCACGCAACTGACTTCTCAACCAACAAGAACCACACCAATTCTCGTTCGCACCACGAATCAGGGAACAATGGAAACGGGATCTCTAATAGCAGTTCCTCGCCGTCACCGAGGCTGATAGATGACGTGAAAAATGAACCACTGGACATGATGTGCCAGCCGAATACGGATATAGACAGGAGCACGGATGATACACCGCCACATTCGCATCACAGACCACTTGTGAGTTGATTAAACTATCATTTTAAGCTTAAGAATTTGAATTTTAGTAGACCTGTGTGAGACTTCAGGACTTGAAAGAAAGTCTTTTTTTTACGTGTGGAATCCCCCACGGGCTTCCCCCCATTGGTGCCAATAACGATGGGATGGGCGTGTCGGAATCGGACTGACTAAAACCGAACGGTGTCCTCCCCAAGTGTCCATAGCCCTCGAACGGATAACCCCACGGTAACCGGCGGAATTTGGTCGCCATCGTGGCCTCGCCTATGGGATCGGACTTTATCCCGCGACGGTGAGTTGGCAGGCGTGTGTAGGACACACACGACACGCCTCCAGCTTGGCCTGCTTCTGTAAGGATAGCGAGTCGGCCAACTGCCGTCCTCAGGCGGTCCTCAAACAAGTTTGCACCGTGAACGAAAGTCTTTAAGAACCTTTTTAGTGAGCTAAGGTATACTAGGATGTTCTTTGGGCTGGCTCAAGCCATCCTCACCTGCAACCGATACCGATACCGACCTGCTGCTTGACAGACGAGGCGCTGAGGCTTTCGTCTCGGGGTTGGGAGGTCAACTCTTAGGTGAAAGGCTCGGATGTAACCGTAATGCACTAAAAAGCTGTTTTTTTTCATTGCGTATCTATGAAGCATCCTTCTTGTTTGACGCCGGCGCCGGTCGCCGTTATGGCTTACGTTGGGAGAGGTATTTTCGATTCCTGGATCGGGCAGTATAACTGGTTTTTTCCGTTACGAATTCTCAGGTAGCAGATTAAAATCTGGGAAACTTCCCGGTTGATAATATAACTGCAGGTCGGAGGACACTTTCAATTTCTATTCTTCCTATTCTCCCTCTCTTCTCAATTCTGTTTCAGGTAGCAATGAGTGAATTTAATCTCTGGTGTTGCAAGGGGTAGGCCCTTTGAGGTTTTTCGCGCGTATCTCTCTATGGGGAAGGGGTATTTTGATCCCCAACAACACGTTTGGGTTGCCTATGTTTGTGGCCAAGACTGGTCGGAGTCTCTGGGATATCTAGGGCACAACAGATTCTCCGACCACACAGGCCAATGCGCGTTGTGACGAAATACTGTGCGGGTTTAGTCGGTTCGAAGCCGACATAGCCACCTCATCATTAGCACCTTTGTGGTGAAGCCCGAAGGGGTTTCCGTACGAAAAAGAGGCTCTTCGAGGATATACAGGCCTAAGTAGGTATATATATCTAAGTAAAACATTGCTAACTATATGGCAAGAAATTTATTTAAGGCCCATTCGCTTCAATATTTGCTGATGTACGAATTCCAGATATCTTTGTCATATATTTTATTATTACTAAACACTCGAATTTTAGCTCAACTAAGCAATCTCATATTACTGTTATAGATTCCTTTATTGTATTTAAAGTTAAACATATGTATCATTCAACATTTGTGAAACTAAATCCATAGATTACATAAAAACCAAGATTTTACTTCCTAACTCGGTTCAGTTCTCTTCTCGTGTAGTAAAAACTGAATGTATACATTAAATAAGTTTAACGATCATATTTTTAAACGTTTCTTATTACATTGTCGTGTAATTAATCTTCGACACTTATAAAGTAAATAAGCAGTAGGTACGACTCCAATTACCTTACACCCCGGCGTTTTAAGACCCGAGACGGCGTGCTGTTTTAGTCGGTTCAAGCCCGACTTATCGCCCCCGGGATTTCAGCACGAAAAAAAAAAAAGGTACGACTCCTATTACGTAGTTCATAAAAGAAAAACAAAGCGGATCAATGTTAAATGTAAAAGGTAAAACCGACTTCAACAATAGAAGTTCCGGCCGCCATCTGTGTCATGCAAATGCTTGATTTGTTACAAGAAATACTAAAATTGTTATAGATACCTAGTACTATAATATTTAAGAAGTTCTTTCAAAACTTATGGATTCTGTAACCAGAATTCTCTCTCTCTCTTCTGGCTTTACAGAGTGAATTTTCAAATTTCAAATCAATCTTATATTTTGAAGTGCTCCAAAATCGAGTCAAACATTTCGTTACATACATACCAAACTATTAAAAAGCTTATTAAAAAGTCCTCCTCTTTGCGAGTTGGTTGAAAATACACTTAAATGAACCCCACGAGGTTCAGGGTAACATAAAAGGCCTAAAACAACCACCCTATCTCTATGTAGCTACCGATAGAGAAACACCAAGCAGATAGCCAAACATCATTGCTTAGCAACACTCGCAACTTACTGATACCCAGACTTATTGACGTCCATATAATACGACGTATTAGAAGTCTAGTACACTAGTATTCGTACCCGGAACACGGCAGTGAGTGTCAGGTGACGATTTGAGCATCGGGTTCTTTATAACTAACGATAAACATTGCTTGGTCTAATGACCCGGTGAGATATTAGACTGACAATCTGCTAGTTAAGTTTTGATAACATCGTAGCTACCTTGGGTGGCACCCGGTGCGGAAGTTGGTGGTGTCACCCCATCGAAAGTAAAAAGCTATAAATTTTCTATTATCTATCACTACTTTTTATTATTTATCACTATAGAATAATACACGTTTAACAATTCACGCCACCCAAACACAACATACTTCACGAAACAGATGAGAAATTTTGCAACTGAGACGTCAAAGATCGCGAGTATGGGACGCGGAATCCCCCACGACAGCGTCAGGCTCTTTTGCGGGAATCCCCGAATTATACACAGAGCTGAGCTAGTGCTAGTGGAGGAATCCCCGAAAAAGAAATTTTTGCGCTGTCGATTTTTTTTTTGTTTGTACATTGTTCTTAAAGTTGAGAAACCGGGTGAGTGTCACCCCAAAAAAGGTGACAACCGGTGCGGCCCGCCCCCGCCGCCCTCCGTTTGCTACGCCACTGCATCACATACATACATACAGTCATCAAAACAGCCTCACGTAAACTTGGAGTCCTGAACAAGGTGAGACGGTTTTTCACGCCCGAGCAGCGAGTCTTCTATACAAGACACCAATCCGTTCTGGCGTGTGGAGTACTGCTCTCATCTCTGGGATGGCTCTGCACAGTACTTACTAGATGCTCTCGACAGGTTGCAACGACTTGCGATCCGTATTTATGGGAGTCCTGAGGTCACCAACGCCTTGAGCCCTTGCAGTTGCGTAGAGATATTGCCTCCTTGGCAGTATCTTACCGCCTCTACCATGGCGAGTGTTCCGATGAGCTGTTCCAATTAGTTCCACCCTCTCCTTTCCTATACAGGACAACACGTGCATGACTGAGGTATCACCCTTACACGGTGCAAACAATTTCATCAAGAACCGGTTCCGTACCTCTTTTCTTTGCCGTACCATTTGGAATTCTTCACCAGCACACGTGTTTCCTTCTCCCTACAGTTCCAGATCCTTTAAGAGGGGCATGAAAAAGTATCTGATGAGGTCGTCAAGCTGAGAGTCACCATTGTAATATTACCCGTGCCTGTAATGGTGACCCTCATTCCTGAGACTTTACCTTTAGCTTACCATCAGGCGAGGTAAAGTCATATTGACGTGACCTATATAAAAAATCTAGTGGGGCGGAAATCACACAGTGATTGTCAAACTTCGGGCCAAACTTAGATATTTTTGTTGCAGTATTTTTATTCAAAATTACAGACCTTAGGCTTTATGCATATTATTCGACGCGTCTATATATATACGACGACGCGTCTATATATATATATACGACGCGTATATATTGAGCAATAAATATGAAGAAAATGAAATCAAATCAAACGTCTTCGACGTCAAAAACACAAAAAATATATTTTCTAGCGACAATTTGTATGGTAGGTACCCGAAACGTGTGTGTTGGGTAACCTCCTCGAGTGTCGCTCCGATTCCGATCCTGCTGCAGTCCGTGGGGAACGGAATCGGAGCGGCCGGTACACCCTGGGCGGCGGTCAATGGCTTCCCCTTCACCCCTTCATAGGGTTGGCATTGATCGTCGGCCAATACCCAACGTGGCGGGAACACATCGCTCTCCGTACTCCTCTGCTTTCAGAGGAGACAGGATGAGCGATGCTGTTAGTGGTGAGATGGCCCAGGGTCAGCCGGGGTGCGAGGGATATGCTCTATGGGTAACCTTACACCCCGGCGTCTGAAGACCCGAGACGGCGTGCAGTTTTAGTCGGTGTAAGCCCGACATAACCGCCCCCGCTGGCCGGCGGGGGGGTATCCGAAGGGATTTCCGCACGATAAAAACAAAAAAGGTACCCGAAACCTTGGGGTGTGTGTTGGGTAACCTCCTCGAGTGTCGCTCCGATTCCGATCCCGCTGCAGTCCGGGGGGAACGGAATCGGAGCGGCCGGTACACCCTGGGCGGCGGTCAATGGCTTCCCCTTCACCCCTTCATAGGGTTGGCATTGATCGTCGGCCAATACCCAACGTGGCGGGAACACATCGCTCTCCGTACTCATCTGCTTTCAGAGGAGACAGGATGAGCGATGCTGTTAGTGGTGAGATGGCCCAGGGTCAGCCGGGGTGCGAGGGATATGCTCTATGGGTAACCTTACACCCCGGCGTCTGAAGACCCGAGACGGCGTGCGGTTTTAGTCGGTGCAAGCCCGACATAAGCGCCCCCGCTGGTCGGCGGGGGGGTATCCGAAAATCGGATAAGTGGTTCTTGAGTTATTGCGTAAACAGACATCCAGACATCCAGACCAACAGACAGACCGACACAAACATTTTTTTTGCTTAATTAGACTTAGAATCATGTGAAACGTCGAGAAAAGTGATAAAAAGTGGGTGTAAGATTTTGATTTTATTTCCGTGATTTTAAGACTTCGGTGTCCACCTGGTTGGTGGCCCGAAGGGAAAAAAGTTTCGCATTTAGATAAGCAGAGACCAAATGTTTCGAATAATTACATTCCTGGTATACATTTCACATTTTTTTTGTTTTTTAAGTGGTTAAGATACCTAAATTACTAGTACTCCCAATAACACCTTTAGTTAAAAAAAATGCTTGTGTTAGGAGTGGATTCACGTTGATAGTGTAATAACCAGGATTCGAACCCGGGACCTGTCGTTTGTATGACTTCTTAACCACTAAGCTGACGTCGCATTTACTTTCATACAACGCTGGTTACGGCTGCTCTTGAGCCTTTAGAACAATATCAAATGTCCCAAAAATGGCATGTAATGTTTACGCGAAGATTACTCATTGAAATAATTAAGTACGGCCAACTTCACCTGCAGACCGGCTACACCTGCTGATTGACAGAGAAGACTCTTGCGCAGTCGTTCCCGTAAATAAGGACCATTGGGCTTTAAAGCTCTAACGAAGAATAAACCCCATGTTACAAACTGTGCCTAGTTTCCGTTTAGATAGTGCTATATCCTAGGATTGTTATCATTCCTCTTATGCGCTCATGAAACATAATTATTTATAATTTTATAGATAGATAGATACTCTTTATTGCACACCAACCAAAGGATACAAATGTCTAAGATAATTTAAAAAAAGCTTGTACAGTCTTCGGTCTTATCGCAATTTGCGATGCGATGATTTATAGGTCATCATATAAAAACACGAGTATTTTTATAAATAATAAATTATCATTAGATATTATTATATTGAAATAATCTCAAGTCAAACTATAAACTTTATTAACTAATTTTCTAAAAGGCATTTGTTTAATAACATTTACAAAATGAAATGTTATACTCAGAAAAGTACGCACATATTTTTATTATGTAGGACAAAACTTTAGTTATTTCAAAGTTAAATTGCTGTAGGTACTGCTAATAGTTAAAGAAGCCGAAGTTTCGTTAATAACACGTTTTTGTGAATACTATTCGCCGAATTATTATATTTCACCATTGTCCAACTAAAATAACAAAAATGTACACGCGAAACGAGAATCTTTATAATATCGGCTTTATAGGGCTTTCTAAGAAAATTGGATTTCTAGGCTAAAAATTTGAAATAATTCCGTGATTCACCCTGACAATGAAAATGATATCAATTCTCGTCTTTTTGCAGCAATCCCGCGAAGAAAATATATTTTATAATGAGTAATGCACTTTCAAAACTATACGTTAATGCGTATATTCTCGCTCCTCAGGGAGGTCCACCGTCTCATGGCAGCTCGGCTGACGCTGAAGAGTGCACGCCGCCACCACACGTGACGGGTCCATTCATACCACCACCGGATACGAAGCTTTTCACCCCGTCTAATACCTACAACTTTGCCATGGAATCATTACATCCATCTTTGGCTGGTAAGCATTTTGTGTGAAATTGTTTTACCATTTGAATTATCAAGATATCGGATTTGTGATGCAGATTCTAATTTATTTCATCACAGTATTGACTTAAACTTACTTGATACAAACGTATTAGTTAGTTTGCTTGATTTAATTTGTTTTATATAAGATTTCAGCAACTGTTTTAAATTTCATTTCTTTTAAATTAATCTGGTTGAAGACGAAATTTTTAATTTTGAAATTGGAGACTCGGATTGAAGAAACTTTCCTCATACAATTGCTAATATTGATTTGAATCAGGAAAACTTCTTTCTTATACAATGCATATGAACTGTGTGGTGTTTGCAGGTCTCCAAAATACGTTGTCTGCGGATGGCATGGCGGGCACTTCCCAAGGTGAGTGGCGGCTTGTCTAGCACCGAGTTTATTTTATTGCATTACCTACATATATTGAGACAAACGATATTTTTAATGCACTGTCTGTCGTATGCCACCATCACCGCTTCCTCTCTGCTCTGTCATTATTAGGTTTATATATCATAATTAGGTTTTTTTTATTATAATTTTTGTTTTCAAAATGTATGAGGCAATTATCACGTGACATATCATTTATTTATTAATATATGTATTATTATAATTATATACTATTAACCTTTGTATATGTCTTCATTTTGTGCTCTGTGTTTCTGTATTTAAATTAATTAATGTTAGCTTTTTGTGTTATGGTTCGATGCCGACGCATAGGTACAATGTGGTTTTGATTTTACTGAGTTTTCATCGGTATGGAATAACTGAAGGTTTGGGACGTATGTTGATCATTGAACCAAAACGCAATGTGGCGTGCATGTAACTGTTACTGTAACATAGTGTAATGTAACTATACGAAGATATGCTAGCTTGTTTTATAGATGTTAAACGAAATTGTGTGCTAGGAAAACCCCTCACTCCCATGTCTCCAACCTAGGATTTTGTTGTTGATTATTTTCTTTTCTATTTGCCAATTTTTATTTTTCAATTTCTCATTATTTACCTTACCATTCCACGGACAATTAAACATTGTTATCGGACATAATTATAAACCAATTGGCTGTAAACGATGTATTTCAAAAGTTTGTAGAAACACTCGAAAAATAAGAAGAAACCTCTAAATTAATTTCCGAGAAATTCAATCTTAACTTTGATATAGAGTTTGGGCGTAATCGCTAGAAGTCGAACTTGCTTATTGTTGGAGTATAGCGGATCTCATGAATCATTTCTAAATACACTATCGAATTACACTCGAGCACATTGTCTTGGGAAACGGAAAATATAATAACAGGGAGATCGAACAATGGATTTTTAGTAATGGTTTGGTGTCGGTTTATATAAAATACACTCAAATTATTTCATTGAAGAATTAAAAACGCTTTTGTTCGGGAAATTCGAAACAAACGTTCCTCGTCTGTTATGACAACGGACGCTGTCCATATCACGATCATTGCTGAGCTTTACTTTCGAAGATTAGGCGGACAATAATCTATGCGTTACTAATCCACCGCTTCGCATTTGAGGCGCCGGATGCCTGTCATCAGTAAAGGGGGGTGGCGGTGCTTATCAGAGGCTACGATACGAGAGTGCATTAATCGCGAGAGGAGCATCGAGGGGCTAACCGCTTGTGTTGTGACCATGCAGGTGGCGCACGCACCCCCCAAGAAGATTACAGATGTGAGCCTTGTAACAAGAGCCTCTCGTCGCTGACGCGGCTCAAGCGGCACATCCAAAACGTTCACATGAGACCGTCCCGAGAGCCCGTGTGTAACATTTGCCGGCGGGTGTACTCGAGCCTGAACAGTCTGCGGAACCACAAGTCCATCTACCACCGCAAGCAGCCGCCGGCGCCGGCCGCGGCGCCCGGGCCCTACTACTCGGTCAACTGACGCTCCGCCCCGCGCCGGCGCGTCCCCCGCGCACCCTCGTTGCCATTCGAAGAAACCGAGCTGCCATCCTAACCACCTAAACGCCATACTCTTGCCCCTAGAACTTCTAAGTTAAACGATTGTAACGCGATATGTTCCTAACATTTGTATATAGCATAGTAATGCATGCGCATCGCAAACCTTATCTTATATGTATGTATAATTTATTATTTTCACTAAAACTTAATCGTAATTAACGCTTGGTGCGAGCGCAGCGAGTCGTTCGCGTCGCTCGCGTCGCTAGCGAGGTTCGACGTCGCTGCGCTCGCTCGCACACCTGTCTGGAACCAATTGGGACATCTAAGATCGGTACACGCATAACCACCAACCGTTTTTTAAAAGCGCATTAGTCAAATTCGAATCAAAACACGTTGAATTGCCTCTACTAGGTTCAAAATTCACTTGCAGTGGTACATATTGTGCCAATTGGTTCCGTCATGAAGGGACCCGTCGGATGCGAGCGGTCGCAGTGGTGTTGGATACGAAGCGTTGTGTACTGTTGACTAATGCGCTGCTGTTGGTTGTTATGTGTGGTGCAGTGGGCCCGTTGGGCGCGGGCCACCGCTGCGAGGTGTGCGGCAAGCTGCTGTCCACGCGCCTGACGCTCAAGCGGCACACGGAGCAGCAGCACCTGCAGCCGCTGCACTCGGCGCGCTGCAGCCTCTGTCACAAGGTGTTCCGAACGCTCAACTCTCTCAACAACCATAAGAGCATCTACCACCGCCGGCAGCGCGGCGTGCCGCAGCAGACGCAGCCGCAGAACCTCACCACCGGCCCTGACACTAAACTCAATCCGCCACACCACAACATTGACTTCTACAAGTTCAAAGACCAATTCAACGTCTAACTTTACACAGACGAGACAAATTTAACAGTTTATTTCAATTTTTTTTGATCGAAAAATATTCTCTATTTAAAAAAAAATGAAAAATAATTATTTTTATTTTCCATATATATTTTTATCTCTTTAATGGGACTCGATATATTTTATGTTTTTTTCAGATTTTGTTTCTATAAACTATTTACTTACCTACTTATAAACTTTGAACTTGTAATTAAGGATTGACACGACTGACATCACAAAATTAACAGCTAATTGACATTCCACTTCCACACAAGGAAGGGCAAGCGAGATCGACGCGAAAATAATCTTTTTTTTTAATATATAATGACGATCGTATGCGACCGGAGAGTGCAATACTGCGGTATACTGAATAATTCCTGAATTTTTACACTATGTTTAATGTGCGACAATAAGGCGAAAGAGAAAATTAATATTTTGAGAAAAGATGAAAAATCTTGGTGCTGTAAATTTATATATTAGGCTTAAATTTATATAAAAAAAGAAACAGTGTTCGTGTAAGTAACTGAAGAGGCATATTGATTTCAAATTGTGTTCATTATTTTCGGCAATTTATTTATTCTGCATTTTACCTGCATGATCTCACTCTTAGATATTTATACGAGATTACTAAACGAAAATATGTAAAAATATTAAAATTATATACACAGATATATAATTGGCTTATGAGGCTTTTCAAATTATTATTTATAATTTAGGTGTTTTGTTCAATTTTAAGACTGAATTCAGGACATAGCACCAATAGAAAGAAATGAAAGATTACTTTTTAAAAAATATTTATATTTACCCGCAGAAGCACTACTACAGAAATATACCGGATTTTTACAACAAACAGAGCCAGAATACCTAGACACACACACACACAACTACACAGAATACACAGCTAGTAAACTGACACAATGAACTCCTTCCTTTAAAGTCGACATTACATTTTATCAATTTATTTATTTATTTTATTTGTCGACTTTTATTAATATGTTGCTTTTTAATTATTACTGTAAATGCAAACACCAGTCCACGAAAATCGCATTATTTCAAGTGAATCGTAAGGTGCCATTTTAAATGCGTTATGGCTATTTTTATTTTTAGTTTAGTCAGATTTATAATTTTTTCACACATTAGTTTTATTACAATCTTGTGTTCGTTTCTATAATTATTTCGTTGAGCCTTTTTAGAATAGGATTTTGTTTTTCAAATAATATTTTTTGCTTTTTACCCATCTTGTACTCGTATTTTTTGTATATTAAAGTCCAGTTTGTTTTTGTTTTGTACAATTGTAATTACACTTTATTAGTATATACATAATAGGTAATATAAAACAAATTTTTAATAATTCTCAGTGTTAAATGTTCCTAAATTTGAACAGTGTGAGTTTTTCAACTATATAACTGTTCCGTGCTAGATGTTCAACAAACGGAACTTTTGCTTGCCATATAATAATTTTAGTGTACTATTGGATGGGGAAACTTCAACGCGATTATAATATACGGAAAAAAAATTGCAAAATTTGACTAGAATCATTGTGAAGTCGCAGCAGAGCGAAGCAAAAGTTGTCTATAACGAATCAATGCGCGATATGATACGGAAAGTAAGTATCAAAAAGTGAAATTTAGTACAATTTATATTTTTATTCGTGCAAATTTTCTCGTTAAAGTTAAAACATCCAATAATGAAATACTTATAAATATGCGTCTATCCTTTGTGAAAATTTATTCTAGTTCAACAAACATCACTACGACTTTAATGGTCGATAAATATCAATATTGTTAATTTTTCTTTTTATAGCAATAAGTGAACTTTACTTGTAAATGTTAACATAATTTATTATAAATGATATACACATTAAGTAATATTAGTGCCTGCTTCATAATATTGTGTTCTTATTGACAAAAAAGACATATTTTGCGTATTTTTTCGTAAAGTCGTAAGCATTATTAGGTAGTGTTCGAAACACTGAGAGACCTTGAGACGATGCTTTATCTTTGACAACTAAGAGGCTTTCTAAAATGCTATATGTTATCAAGTTCTGTTGTTATTGCTAGATACATAAATGCTTAGCCATTATTCGTTTAGTTAATTAGTAAGCTTTATTATAATAGGTTGGCCAATTGGAAGACTAGAGATTTGGTGCTAAAAGGAACGATGTTCGTGCTAGATGAGATAAGGGATTCGAAAATGGAATCTAAATTTTTTCTAATATTTCGCAACATTCCGTGTACGAAAACGATAATGAATAAAAAATGTTAAGTTTTTATTTGCGTAACATTGCAAAGTTTCAAACGTAGTAGGATTGTTGTTTTTTGATTAGTAATTTAGTCGTAGTTTTTTCTTGTTAATTTGGGTTTGGGAAATTAAGTTAGTTGATTAAATAGGATTAAGGTTTATCTGAATTCATATAGATAATAGCAATACATGTTTAATTTACGATTACAGGGATGTGCTGCAGTGGCAGTACGGTATTTCAGCTATTTTCATTATAGATGAGAATTAAGAATTTATTTAGAGAAAAAAATTGTCTGTGGTTGGGAAAAAAATTGCCAAAATAATAAGCGCTATAGACTGATTAGAGTAAGAACGCGTTTGAATTGTACACTATTAGGCGTATTTTATAGATAAAAAATGTACATTATTTACTAAATTAATTGATAATTTTATAAAAAATGAGAAATGACGCATAGAAGGCGGTCAAAGCGTGATTGATTTTGGTATTATCAACTCGAAATTAATTTGTGATGCAAATGATCTTTGGTTCGATGTTTAGGAGTTAAGTTTAATTTGGGATCTCGAGAGGCTGCGAGCTTCGGGTATGGAAGGGTAGAATCACACCGTGTTCTAAGGAGCAGAACACATCCCTGTCAAAACTATACTAGTTAGGATCTTAGCAAGATTAAGACTGTTTCTGTGACCTGTTTAAGTTTTTATCTTTCTAACGTGTTAAGGTAATTTTTTTCGTACTCGCTCACGCGCGTAGGTCGACTTTATCCAATGTGTTCTTATACTTCTTGTTGGCATTTTTACTTATTTTATAAGGAATCTAAATTAATTTATTGGTTGTTGTATTAAAATTTTATATATATTTTCTTAAATTATTGTTCTACTTCCACGGATCTAGATAATTTTTGTTAAAAATTGGCATCTGTGTAATGCAGTCCATTAGATTTCAATGTTATTCGAGAATGTGCCAAAAACTACGGTGTTTTATTTTTTTTTGTCTTCCATTTTAATAAGGCTCTTCGCCAGCACGTAGGGTGGAACACCAAAAATATACAATTATTTTTAATGGGCTGCAAGTTAGTTATTCTAATAAGTATATCGATGATTTCGCAACACTATAATATATATTCATAAAAATAGTTCTTTTTCTTCCTTAATTTTTAAATTAAAAATAATTGAAGTAACTACTCATAAAATGTAATCGTTAAACCGAACTTCATAAATCCTAATATTGATGATAATGGCGTTTTTAATAAAAACAAATATACAAAAAACTAAATTGCCAGTTTTATTAGAAAATCCTTTATTACCCGTTTCTTATAATTTAAAATAAAAATACTGAGCTTATTCTTAGACGAAAGTAGGTAATTTCCATAGTGCACTGTTTTATTTTTTTATTTCAAAACACGCTTAGCATATCTAGTTTTCCCGCCTAAATATTTATTTCCCGCCTCAACCGCATGCTGACTGTTAACACCCTTCATGAGCCACTGTAGCTTCGCCATCATTTCAGTTTATTTTTCTATTTTATTTATCATTTTATTTAAATCACATTTTTTTTCCTTAAACAAAAAATTGCCAGTATAAATAAAAAAACATCCCTGGATTAGGTTATTTTTTATTTTAATTTACACCGCGTTCGGGGACCAACCCCAATTTTTTTGTTTTTCCGATCTGTTTACAGGTAAAAAGTTATTCTCGTGCTCGCTATGCGGGAAGGTACTATGTTCAAAGGCGTCGTTGAAGCGGCATATAGCTGACAAGCATGCCGAGAGGCAAGAAGAGTACAGATGCACAATATGTGAGAGGGTATACTGTTCGAGGAACTCGTTGATGACCCATATATACACTTACCACAAGTCGAGGAGTGGGGACGATCCAATACGATTTTTTTAGTGACTACTCGGACGGAGTTGGCGCGGCATGCGGCAGTACTCATCTAGCAAAGAGAACCAACACGAGACCAACCTCCCCGACACCGCCGTACATAGCAACACTTACAAAGGTTAGAACTTGTTTATAGACGAAAGAATAGAGAACAAACGATCTAACTCATTAACATGATGGATAAATCCTTAATTAGATTAAGCTAGGATTAAGGGTCCTTATAAACTTTTACTTTCCATTTTGTTTTCGATGTTAATTTAGACATCTTTTGGATTTTTTTTTGTATTATTTTCTACTGTTACTACCCCGCGCCCCCCACTCCCGTCGGGTTTCGCAGTTTTGACGTTGTTGTGTTGCTTGGAGCATGCTTCTATCATTTTTGTTATCACGTGTCTGTGTTATTGTGGTTGAGAGAATTTCCTTAAGATTTTAAATATTATGAAAATCTCGTGATTATTGTGTAGTTAGTAAATGTGTACAGTGCATATTATTAGTATTATTAATTATTATTATTAACCTCATACATTGTATTATTGAACGATTAACTAACAGAAAATCATTCACTCGATTTTCTTTGTTTTGTATGTTGCCAGCTCACTAAAATTACCCTGTTTTGTGGGTGATAATGCTTAATGTAAATGTTGTATTTTTGTGTTTCCAGCAGTACCGCCCCTCCGTATGCCACCGCCCACTGCAGGTGGTATCAACGAGCCACAAGAGTGTCCATACTGCCGCAGGACATTCTCTTGTTATTATTCCTTGAAACGACACTTCCAAGACAAGCACGAACAGTCGGACACGTTATATGTGTGCGAGTTCTGCCACCGGAGGTACAGGACGAAGAACTCGCTGACGACGCACAAGAGTCTGCAGCACCGCGGCTCGAGCGGCATGCTCAAGCGCCTGCTCAAGACGTCCGCGCTGCACTCTGCGCTCGCGCCGTCGCCACACCACCTGTTCGACCTCGGTGCCAGCGACCACGGCCCGCAGCTCCCGCCTGGCCTTCAATGACCACAAACCATGGCTTAAATTGGTGGCAGGCTCCCTGTTCCAAATACTCTTGGTACCTCAGCCAAGCGTATTTGTAATACGGCCGTTAAATGGACGCGCTAACGATATGGATAGCATCATATGTGCAATATTACGGACAATGCCAAAATAATGCTGGACTAATGTCGCATTTTATGGTTAATCGTATTATAATTAGTAAAATATTGACGTTAGGATTTAAATTACATAAACAGTATTGTCGCGCGACTTATAGAAGTCGTTTAGTGTACGCTTCGAGGACCGGAATTCGCTTTGTGAATAAACGTACGCGAGTTACGACATTTTCTAGTGAAAATGTTCCAACAGTGTTCAATATGACAATGTAATCCAGAGCAATACTAAAGTATTAATATTTCTAGTACTGCCAAAATTATGCCAACTGTATTCTAAAAAAGAAATACGTTTTTTAAAATCACTTTTCGATAAATGTCTAGTGTCAAATTAGATTCGGTAACTGTACAAAAGGAGAACGTACAAATTTTAAACAGTAAATTTTAATGAAATGCAAAGAAAATATTTTTTACTGAAACTTTTTTCGGAACGCCAAATCTAAATTAATTAAAAAGATACAGATTATTTAGCGGTTAATTACAAATGTTTAGATTAAAAATAAAAATAAATGTTGATGTTGAGTAAAATAAAATTAAAGACTTCTTAGAATCTGATTTCGAAAGTACAAAATTTTGCGTCTAACAATATCTAATCTATGTGCGTTTGGCTTCAATGTGTAAGTAGCCGTGCCTTCGTTCGTCTTCAAATATCTATGACAAGGAAAAGTTTCAGAACTGACGAGGTATGAGCAAGCGACGGTTTATGAACGAATCATAATATATGTTGGCAGTGACGTTTCGAAAAGGGAAAATTCTTCAGGGTTGCCAGACTCCGATGGGATCCTTGAATACAGGGTTAAGAGTGAGTAAACTGATGTAGGGAATAGAAGCGCTGGTTTGCCAGAGAGTAGGTCTTCGAAAAGCAGTTCGACGATCGTATACGTGTGCATGATTACAAATCATGAAACAAAACAAACATTTCTTCTGTATAGAAATACGTAGAGTTTAGGAATTAATTAATAGAATTATATTTAACCTGTATCCATTTTCGGATTTCTCTCTATGAGTGTATAGTGGTTCTTATTTAAATGTCGACCAACGTAGCTGATGTCTCGTTATTGAAAATTTATTAGATTATTATTATATTATTCTCAAAAATCTTAGGATTACCTAACCATAAGATGGCCGCAAATTGTAAAAATAAATATTTTATTTACTTAAGTCGTAGAAAATTGCTTGCGAACCGCGTTTTTTCTTGAAACGACATATCTACTCAGGGTGTATGGAACCTTATTCCGGTAATATCTATATTGAATGAGATCCAACTCTAAAACCGACATATCACAAAACCATGAATATCTATAAATAAAGAATTTTAATACCGTGATATTTCACAAAGCCAAAGAAAATGTAATGTGAATAACATTTGCTATTCTGCATTTATTTCCAGTAGAATAAAATTAATATGGGAAACCTCTCTGAAGAATATTAAAATACTAAAACGTATTGTGCCATATCCATTTTACAAGTTTTAACAGATTTCTCAAATTTTGGAACATATCAATGTCCCTCTTGTAAGTGAAAATAATACTACATATTTCGTTAATAATAAAATAACAATGCAATATCTTCAATACTTTAATACAAGAGCGAAAATGTTACTACTAGATCTAAAATCTCAATGCAAGAACTCAACAGCTGGTAGGATACCAATGCAACTGGATTATTTCCGTGTAGGTTTTTTTGCATTTAATTTCCAATGATAAGTAATTTGGGTATAGGATGTAATTTAGTTTTTCTTTTTGTATTTTTACTTTCTTTTTCGGAATGTTACATATATGTGTACTTTGTGATATGATTACATTTAAAGAGAAGTTGTTTGGTATATCCAGATATTTAACATTTAAGTTTTATCATTTTATCCTCAGCTTAAATAAATGTTAATAGCGGGTTGAGTTTTAAAGTAAACTAATTTTACGTGGACATTTAGCTGGTGAACCCCGTATACCTCCATTTTAAGTATTACCTCAAGAATATTATTGTGTTTTTTTTAAATTTTTATTTCATTGTTATACAGGCTGTTTTATTTTTAATGTAAAATAACGTCGATGAAATAATTTCGGAAATATTAAAGATCATTGAATCATTTAGCTGGAGCTTAGAACGAAAAAGCAAGCGGGTAGTTTGAATTGTAAATATAAGTTAGCGATTACATACATTAATGAAGTATCGTGGCATCGTTCGGGAATAGAAGCCTCGTGATATTATAACTAAATAGTAAATAGATAAAATCATTAATGGAAAGGATTTTTATATATTCTAATAATGGATTTATTAATAGTGAAACTTAGACTTAGTCTTCATAATGTTTTTTAAATGTTTGTGTTTATTGTTTTCGCTGTGCAATTATGTCTTATCGGTTTGGCTATTTATTGAGCTTATTGTTGACTGCTTCGTTAAGAGATTGGATTTTACATCCCACTTTTTGTGTGGTTGCATTTTTTGGAGATATTTTTTCTAAATTGATCTCAGTTGACAGCTGCGTACTACATCAATATATCGGAGACAGCCGTCGGTGATTGTTGTTAGGTCTTATTATTGTAAAATTTGTGTTAAGTTTGGATTATGTGTCGGCAAAAAGGAAAAAATAACGCAGCAAAAAATTCAGAACAAATATAGACCTACAAATAAAAAAAAACAACTACAGCGAAACAATAAGTAATTAAAAGTATATTTTGCAATGTATACCAAAATACTGCATTTTTAAATAGTAAGATGAAAAGTGAGAAAATCTTTTTTTTATATACGTGTAAATTATAGCAGCCCTTTCAATTTGCAATATTATTATTTTCGCTTCTTCGCCAGTAAACTACGTTAAGTTTAAAGAAATAATTTTATAAAATGTCTGTGTAACTAAGTAGCGTAATGCACAAAATAAACAACAACGGGATGCCTTCTAGACAGTACAACTTTAACAATAGCCTACAGTAGATAAATAAATAAGATTTTTCGTACTTTGAAATGGTCATTTGAAGTTTGAAATCAGTTGCACAAAATAACTAGTATATTTTTGGACTCTATTGCAAAAAGTAACAATATCTATGTTGATAAACTTTTGTTGAGCAGTGATACATGCTCAACATTTTGATATATGTGTCTCATTGCTCAATTTTAAACAACAGTTTGTGCTAGTTCTCTGGTACCTTTATATAGTAATTAAGTGTCAGTATCTGAGCAATTCTTCTTCAAATGTCATTTCAGAGTATTTATATTGTCAATTTTTATTTGCAGACGACTAATAACTAAATATTATTACAAACAAAGTTAATAAGTACTGCTGTTTAAGGATTTCACAAACTTTTTAAAATGATTTTGAATGGTTTTTCCATGATTATCATTAGAATAAATTATACATGGAGTTATGATATTTACCTAATCTTATGGATAGGTGGGTAAAAAAAACTTCAGAAAGATTGTACCTACGTTCAATCGTTCTTTTTAGGATTTATCACCTGATTAACACATGTTCACAAACCGTTTCACAAAACTGTTTTTATGAAAATGAAATGCTTTTATTATAAGTATTACTTACCTCCTATAATTTTAAGTATTACCTCCAATTATATAATTTAATTTCTAATGTATTAGACTTAGAACGTGAGAACGCCTGTATAACATGGGCTGAATAATTTATGTATGAATTGAAGATACAAGATACAGTCACGACAGTGTTTATATTTATCTAATTATATTGTAAATTGCGAACAAGATATAACAGTTGTTACATAGTATTTTTTCCCATACAAACATTTTCTGTTGATCCATTACCATATTTAAAATGCAATAGTATATCCGTCTTTGTTTTAATTAAAAAATCATGTTTTTAATTAAAATCGTGGCGGAACCAGATCTTACAATAGTTATTTATAAATAATTTAGAAATTGCTCGATCGGTGAAGAGACACACATTTTTAAGAATAAATCGACGGCATTTTTTATTAAGTCTTTTACAAAGTGGTTCACAAATTAATCTTAATGCTTACGTACAAACTAATAGTGGTTTAGTATGTGGAACATGAGTCGGTGTATTCTTAAGTCAATAGCTTTAATATTTATATCAGTATCTTCCACTTTAAACTTAATATAATTATAAATAATAACAGTAATAGCATAGCAATAGTTCCCAATTCGCCACAATACCTCACTATAATAGTTACTTTTATATATGACTTATCAATAAGCTACAATCAAGCAGATTTTGCAGGTTTTAATGTCAATTATGATTATAAGAAACTTTATGAATACTATCCTAACTTTCACTCCCGTTATTTTTTCTATTTTGTGATATTAATTTAACAATCTCGAATAATACATTTTGTATTTTTTAAATATATATAAAAAAATTCTTAGTGCCAAACGTTGACAATATTACTCGTATTTGGTCATTTAGCTGTCATCTCTCCTTGTCATTAAAGTATATATATCAGTGTTAAATCTGCTATACCTACAGTAAATAGTTACATTATTATAGTTCCGTAACTCAAAGTGCACTTACAACTTTTTATATGAAAATAATAAGTATTATATACTAAGTAGTACATATGTTTCCCCGGTCGAGCAATTGTCGTTTATATCCCGTCTATAACAGTACATAAATGAAAAGTATTTACAATATACACACTATGACATACAATATACTGACAGTTATATGCTAGAAGTAACTTTTATCTACAGATAAAGTAAGACAGCGGGGCACTTTTACTAAAATTCGTTAATTTATAAGCAATTTTATCTTAGACTCCGAATGTTGAGTGTTGACAATGTTGAGCAGTTATCACGCTCGGCTCTCGGCTGAGTGAGCGGGTGTTATAAATATATTAGGTAGTAGTATACTCGGTACTTAAAACATTGAGTAGTGAGTTGTCGTTTTACTTGATTATTACTTTCACTTGTTTAGTAAGACTGTACCGCTGTTACTTGTTATGCTCGGGTGACACATTTTATACACAGAAATATTTTTTTACGAGAAAAAGAAAACAATTTATATTGTGAAAGATAATTAAGTGGCAAATCTAATTTACTTCATTATATTTTTGCTGACACACTTAGGATTAGATTTTTTTTTCCTTTTTTCGTAATGTAATTTATGCACGATCTGCGTTTTTATTAGCATTGATTTATTTTCTTTTCCTTTATAAGCCCTTTTGTCGTAAGTGATGCATACGTTAGACACCCAAAATTTTAAAATTAAATTAAGAATTTATTGTAATTAAGAAAAAATTTCATCAAAATATTAGGACAATTTCTGTCAAGCGTAAGTATCACTTGGGACGTTTTATTATGCCTAAACTAATATTGTGTTACTATGTAAAAGTTATAGTTTGCCATCGTTAATCAAAGATGAAAAATAATGTGTTAAATTTAGTTGAATGGAGTTTGTTATACTTTTAGAGGGTCCGGGATGAGGTGTGTACAAAAATGATTTATAGTATTGTGTATTGATCGAATAAGATTAGATGTGGGGCCGATAGGACCTGGTAGGCTTCTCTTGAGAATTGTTGTAAGCTCACCGAGTCGGTGGAGGCACTTACAGTACTACTGGTGTAGATATGAGGTTGAGTTATGGAATGATTTTAAATCATCACTGAAGCCATGAAAAAGCTTAATTTAAAAATTGAGAATGTTCTTTTTGTGCCAATATATAGCATAACGTTGCATGTATGAGATGTAACAGTTTTTCTTGACAGCTAAGAGCGTTCTTATTTTTGTAAATTAGGTTTTACTGTAAATTAGTTTAAGGAATATACGTGTTTATATTTGTTGTATGAATGCAGTGTCTAAATCAGTATTACAATCGCAATAATTCGTTTTGGAGAAAACATCTTTGTTTCTTTTAATTTGAATGAGTAATATAATAGAATAGGAAATAGATTCGTCATACATTACTTCATAAATGTGTTTGTAGGTGTAAAAAAAGTCATAGAATTTGATACAAAACACGCAATGTACAACGAATCGCCTCTGCATTTATACAAGAAGTAATCAGCTCATGTTTCAGTGATATTTAAAAAGTCGTGTCTTTAATTGTTTTGATGTTGTTGATATATGTGAATAAGGAATCAGTTCGGGTTGAGTAGAGCTATTACCACGAAAGCGTGCCATAACTATCTGTTTTTACATTCCATTGCTGTTTCAAACTCTGAGACATATTATTATGGTACAAGAAGCTGTAATGTAATATAATACGGGGATGAAATCTCGCGTTTTCGTGACAATAGCCGCGTTGGTAGGAACATATCAGATAGTCGGAAAAATTAGTACTATAAGTATCTTTGAATCTGACTGTTTCGTCAAAACTGTACGGAAGAAAATATATCGGTTATTTTTAAGTTTAGGTTTCTAACAAAATCTGCGTTTCGAATTCTCAGCGACGTATAACAGTTGAATGTAATAAAAGTATAAAATAAACTCGCAGTGATTCCATTGAACACAAGTCCTTTCATTGTTTTAGTTTAGTACCTTCCATAAATGCTTCCGTACCTTTGATAAGCACACAGTCGAAGTTGTTCAACCACGGAGTGTGTATATCTACATCTAAGCACGCAATTGAAGTAGTCTAACAACGGAGTTTGCACGTCTAATCACACAGTCTAAGTTGTCCAACAGGAGAGTGTGTACGTCTAAGGACACAGTTCACACAATCGAAGTCATTTAAGCTTTAAGCACGCAGTCGAAGTCGTCCAACAACGGAGTGACGTCAAGTCGCCGCCGAAGTCGAACAAATTCTGCACCTAACAAACAGATGATGACTTCGACTGTTCGCCTCACTTGCCTTGATCCAAGGTGATAAGGATCTTCAGTCGACAGTCGAAAAGACAAACGTCCTCCGCATGATGAAGTTACCCACAGTGTGAAAGCAGTTAAAACTCTTTGCCCACTACCTTATACTATACTCGGCACAATCAAAAAACGCCAGTCCCAGTTGCTTATATTTTGAAGTCAAAAGTGCGGTCTCCTACGCAATCTTTCCATCTTGGTTCATCTTTACCCATACAAAAGCGACTGCCTTCTGACCACCCAACCCTGAAAGGAAACCCTGCGTCAGAGCCTCGTCCGTCAATCACCGGCTTGCAGGTAAGGCTGACTGGGCCCTGATGATCTTGATGGGGCCGCATACTGCCCTCACTAGGTACCTTTGTATCAATTACCAGCTGCTCCTTCCCCTCGAAGGTCGGTTATCGTTTATTGGCCATATCTCCGGTTCTACTTAACCAATTGCAATCAAACATACGGCAGATTTTAAATATGACCAAGACCTTTCTAATAGGAAAAGCCGCATAAAAATCCGTTAAGTAGTTTTTGCGTCCATTGCAAACAAAAATAGGGAGATAAGGATTTCAAAATATATATTTTTGTGATCAAAATCGTTCATTTAACATAGCTCAGGTATTATTTTTTAAATATCACCAATGTAAAGACACGAATAAGATACAATTTTATAATAGTAAGATTAATATCTATATTAAAAAATTCTTAAAAATGGTACCCGGGCTGTAGAATAAAAGGGTCACCCTGTCTCTTCCCGTGGGTGCTGTAGAAGATGACTAAGGGACTGGGCTGTTCTCCAACCAAAAGTAAACACAGCCAATAAAAAAGTGTCCGTTTGACGGCAATACATTCCCTCTCTGATACGTAGAACCGAAAACAATGTAGAATGTAGAGTATGTATAGTACAATGTTTGTTTGTCGCTGCTGTGTCATTCGCTCTGGTGGAATTCGCTTCAATGACTTTTCGCTCCAGCGTACCACGCTAAAAGTTTTTCACCACAATGACCTATCGCTGCAACGTCATTCGAAACTACGTACGGGACCGGAATTCGCACACTGAAGGTTCCGTACAAAACTGGATTGAGGGGAACTTCACATTGCTGTAGAGTCTTGAAAGACCACAGACTTATGATAATATAAGATAACAGAATGAAAATTTCCGATTTCTTTCGACACCAAATGTATCACATACGCAATGAAGCTCTGACGGGGCCAAATTAAGGCTGATAAGCTCTACGAATAACTCCTTAACTGCATACGTTCATAAAATTGAATGAGAAAAGCCAGAATTAAACATTTTACTATCCAAAATATTAGTCAGGTCACTGGAATTAGAATAGAAACGAGTAGAATTGTTTAGCAATTTATTTATTTAATTTTAAACAATATTGTTATTTTCAAGTAACAAATTAATATTACAGACCCTGTCTAAAACTGAAAACTAATACGTCAAAATTGTTATATTTCTTACTCGTTACCATGGCGACGATGGATGACTGGGTCGAAAATTCGCTTCAACGCCATATGTATGCTTGTGTGAGTGATATGTACGTATAGGGAAAAGAAAAGGATAGCGCATATTACCTAGTGACTAGACAGAAAGACATCGTGCGTCATACATATAATTTAAATTTAATTTTCCTTTTATCATATCATATTAGTTATCATATAATCATACGTCTGAGCGGCAGACCGACATACAGATATTTTTTTGTGATGTCGGTAACTATTTGTGCTATAAAAGTTTGCTTTCTGTAAAATATCATTCTAGCTCAACAGGAAGTAATAGGTTTTGATTCCCTTGCGATTGTCTAAATATCTTTACATAGTATAAAACAAAGTCGCTTCTCGGTGTTCTTCTAAACTACCGAACAGATTTTGATACGGTGTTCATCAACAGATAGAGTGATTCAAGCGGAAAGTAAATCTTTATCTCTCCTTATCCAATTAAATATGTTAGTCCCTTTAAGCATTTCATATACATAATGATTGCCTTTTCCACCACACAATTTCATTGAATATCTTCTGAAATATCGTAATATTAAAACTATCGCCCAACAAAAATTAAAAGCTCGCGCCATCGCCGTGTGGCGCTGTAATCGCGTTATAGGATTTCTTGCTACGTAATTATAATCTTTTGATGGGGTTGACGTAGAAATTTGATTTTTTCACAGTTTCAAGACGCTACAGGATTGAGTATTGCATATTATTTTCTAGAAATCCACACGTTCCTGAGAAAAAGGTCGTGACCGACAGACATACAATGTTTTTTTTTGTCATGTGTCGTAACTACACACTTACAATTTGTTGAATTTGAATTTTGAATTGAATTGAATTGGCTACATAAACGGCTGTACCTTTTGGTTGCATTGAGCTAGAAAAAATTCTCTACGCGTTCCTAAGAAAAATATCTTGACAGACAGATGGACGGACAACGAAGTGATTCTATCAGAGTTCCGGTTTGAAATACCCTAAAAAAAGTGTCTGTTTGAAATTTAAAGGTGCTCCCTCACCGCGAGAATTCATTGTAATGTAACGTTACAGAGTCGAACATTACATCAGTGAGGTAGGACAACTCAGTATTATAGTGTACCTACAACCCGTAATGACACAATGAGAGAATTACATCAGTGAGGTAGGACAACTCAGTATTAAAGTGTACCTTTTTTTTTTTTTTTTTTTATCGTGCGGAAATCCCTTCGGATACCCCCCCGCGTGCCAGCGGGGGCGGTTATGTCGGGCTTGAACCGACTAAAACCGCACGCCGTCTCGGGTCTACAGACGCCGGGGTGTAAGGTTGCCCATAGAGCATATCCCTCGCACCCCGACTGACCCTGGGCCATCTCCGGTTTCGAGATGGCCCCCTCGGGTTTGGGAACCACGGTGTCCCCGTCTTGCCCCGGTTTGGGGGAGGGGCGCTAGTCGCCCCACCGTCCCGGCCTGCTTCTGCTGGGGTGACAGGTGGCCTCACCCGCCACCCCCAGGCCTGCGCTCATGGAGGACGGAGGTCGTTAAGCGACCTCCGAAGCCTGAGTTGCCTGCGACGCGCGGCGAGCAAGTTGCGGGCTCGGCGGACCGGGAGAGTTCTAAGTCTCTCCCGGGCGCGCTCCGCCACCTCCTTCGCGAGCATTACATGCTCGCAGAAGGAGGCGGCGGCGGCCCACGCGCTCGCGCTCCGCACCATTGCCGCAATCATGCTGCCGAGCGAGAGGACTCCCACCCCGATGGCTGCCACGAGGGTATTAAAGTGTACCTACAACCTGTAATGACACAATTCGAGCATTACATCAGTGAAGTAGGACAACTCAGTATTATAGTGTACCTATAACCTGTAATGACACAATGCGAGCATTACATCAGTTAGGTAGGACAACTCATGTGTTCAGGGCTGGCGCGTCGTTTTGGGGGAGGACACAAGTTCGGATCACCGATACATTCGGTTTGACGTGTCCCCCCCTGCGAACGACGCGCCGGCTGCACCGGCTCCATCCGAGCCACGTTGGGCGCTTAAGCGACTTGATCGGGAGCTCCTCCTGGAAGCCGCCATCGTACAGGCCTGGGCCCCTGCGCCGGACAGGCCTGTCGGCATAGACGATGAGGCGGAGTGGTTCCGGGAGGCCATGACCCGTGTCTGTGACGCGGCGATGCCTAGGGCTCCGCCCTATAATCCGAGGGGTCAGGTCTACTGGTGGTCGTCGGAGATCGCGCAGCTCAGACGGGCCTGCGTGATCACGCACCGCCGGTGGGCCCGATTCCGTAGGAGGCGTCGCCGCCTCGCAGATGCGGAGGCCCGAGAGGCGGAGTTGTACGAGGGATACAGGGAGGCCAGAGGAGCCCTCCGAGCGGAGATAAGGCGGGCCAAACAGGCCGCCTTCCGCCAGCTGCTGGAGACGCTGGAGCGGGACCCTTGGGGGCGGCCCTACCGGATGGTGAGGGGCAAGCTGCGCCCCAAGGCCCCGCCGTTAACCCGGTGTCTCCAGCCGGATCTGCTTGGAGGAGTTGTTGGCTCCCTGTTCCCAGCGCGGGCGGTGGAACATGTTACACCGCCCGCGATTATGACTCCGCCTCGGTCGCCCATGGCGCCCGACGTTAATGACGACAACGTGCCCGAAGTCACTTGGGTAGAACTAGAGCTGGCGGTGAGAAGGCTAAGAGCCAAACACACCGCCCCGGGACCCGACGGCATTCCAGGCCGAGCGTGGGTCCTAGCTCTAGTCGACGACGCTCTCGAGCCCCGACTGAGAGGGCTTCTCAGCGCATGTTTGCAGCGGGACTAGTTTCCGAAATTGTGGAAGACGGGGAAACTGGTCCTCATCCGAAAGAAGGGGCGCCCGGCGGACTCGCCGTCCGCCTACCGGCCCATAGTGTTGCTTGACGAGGTGTGCAAGCTCTTTGAAAGAGTAATTGCGAAGCGCCTCGTCGAGCACCTCTCAAGAGTGGGGCCGGACCTGGCGGATGGCCAATATGGCTTCCGCCAGAGGCGCTCCACCGTGGATGCCATCATGCGCGTGAGGGCTCTGGCGGAGGATGCAGTAGCCCGGGGTGAGGTGATGTTGGCGGTGTCCCTGGACATCGCCAACGCGTTCAACACCTTGCCCTGGAGTTGCATTAGGGAGGCGCTCGTGTATCACGAAGTGCCTCTCTACCTCCGCCGCATAGTCGGGGCGTATTTGACGGAGAGAGCCGTCATCTACCCAACCGTGACCGGTCTCGGTCGGCGTGAAATGTCGTGCGGTGTTCCACAGGGATCGGTCCTGGGGCCGCTCCTGTGGAACATCAGATACGTGACGTGCTACGCGGACGACATGCTCGTGACGGCTTGCGTGGCGACGTACCGCGAAGCGACCCTTGAAGCCACGACCGCGGTTGCCCAAGTCGTTGAGCGGATCCGGCGGCTGTGTCTCGAGGTGGCTCTGCATAAAACCGAGGCCCTGTTCTTTCATGGGCCTCGGAGCAAGCCACCCGAGGGATCCAGTCTCATGGTGGGAGGAAATCGCATCGGCATCAAGCCCCAAATGAAATATTTGGGGCTCGTGGTCGACGGCCGATGGGACTTCGGAGAGCACATCCGAAGTCTGGTCCCCAAATTGAAGAGCACAGCTCTTGCTCTGGCTCGGCTGTTGCCCAACATGAGGGAGCCCGATGACTCCTGCAGGAGACTCTACGCGGGAATCATGTGGTCCATGGCCCTGTATGGGTGCCCAATATGGGCGGAGGCCCTGGGGACCAGAACTGTGCGGATGCTGCGCGCTCCGCAGCGAGTTATGGCCATCTGGGTCATCCGCGGGTACCGCACGATCTCCTTCGAGGCGGCGAGTCTCCTTGCCGGAACTCCGCCATGGGACCTGGAGGCGAGAGCCCTTTCGCAACTGTACCAGTGGCGCGGGAGCAGGGACGGAACCCCGAGCCTCGTGAAATCGAGGCCGTGCAGTCCCAGTTCCGCCAGGCCATCGTGGTGGAGTGGAAGGAACGACTTGGGCGATCAAGCGCAGGGCACGCCGCAATAGCGGCGGTAAGGCCCAGCATGGAGGATTGGTTAGAGAGGCGACACGGAAGCCTCTCGTACCGACTGACGCAATTGATCTCCGGGAAGGGGTGCTTCGGGGACCACCTGCATCGGGTCAGGAAGGAGCCAACGCCTGAGTGTCATCACTGCAACGCTAGCGAGGACTCAGGGCTGCACACGCTGGTGGAATACCCGGCGTGGGAGGCGCCGAGGCGTGACCTCGTGGCAGCCATCGGGGTGGGAGTCCTCTCGCTCGGCAGCATGATTGCGGCAATGGTGCAGAGCGCGAGTGCGTGGGCCGCCGCCACCTTCTTCAGCGAGCATGTAATGCTCGCGAAGGAGATGGCGGAGCGTGCCCGGGAGAGATTTAGAACTCTCCCGGCCCGCCGAGCCCGCAACTTGCTCGCCGCGCGTCGCAGGCGACTCAGGCGCCGGAGGTCGCTTAACGACCTCCGTCCTCCATGAGCGTAGGCCTGGGGGTAGCAGGTGAGGCCGCCTGTCACCCCAGCAGAAGCAGGCCGGGACGGTGGGGCGACTAGCGCCCCTCCCCCAAACCGGGGCAAGACGGGGACACCGTGGTTCCCAAACCCGAGAAGGCCATCTCGAAACCGGAGATGGCCCAGGGTCAGTCGGGGTGCGAGGGATATGCTCTATGGGCAACCTTACACCCCGGCGTCTGTAGACCCGAGACGGCGTGTGGTTTTAGTCGGTTCAAGCCCGACATAACCGCCCCTGCTGGCCGGTGGCCCCCCCCATCCGAAGGGATTTCCGCACGAAAAAAAAATAAAATAAATAAGGTAGGACAACTCAGTATTATAGTGTACCTACAACCTGTAATGACACAATGCAAGCATTACATCAGTGAGGTAGGACAACTCAGTATTAAAGTGTTCAATGTCTATAATACTTTGAAACAATTTGTAACAAAATCAAATGTTATACAAGATGAGAGAAGTAGATGTATTCTGTGCACCGCATTAAGATTTTCACACAGAAATAGAAAAAATATAATAAATTTTGGGGGTCCCCATACTTAACTGAAACTGAATTTTTTTTTTTGTCGAAGCCATATGTGTGAGGTATCTATGGATAGCTCTTCAAAAATGATATTGAGGTTTCTAATATCTTTTTTTTCTAAACTGAATAGTTTGCGTGGGAGACACTCCCAAATTGGTAAAATGTGTCGCCCCCCCCCCTGTAACTTCTAAAATAAGAGAATGATAAAACTAAAAAAAATATATGATGTACATTATACAACGATAATTGGTTTGAATGAGATCTAGTAAGAAGTTTTTTTTCAATACGTCATAAATCGTAAACCGCAATTTACCTTTCATTCAATCGACTCAAATATAAAAATTCAAACAAAAACATTATTATGTTACCTACTTGCTGCTACGGAACCTTTAATGGGCGAGTCCGACTCGCACTTGACCGCTTTTTTTCTGTTTGATTTGGCTAATGTTTGTAATTGCATTGCAAATTTGACAGGACTTTTGCCGGCAGAAAGCTGTTGTTATAAGAGGTAACTTAGGCTGAGTAACTAGTTTATTTTAGAAAAGAAATAGGGTACCGCGAAAAAATAAATTTAGAATTTAGAATATTTATGTCGGGCTTGAACCGACTAAAACCGCACGCCGTCTCGGGGTCTTCAGTCGCTGGGGTATAAGGTTGCCCATAAAGCATATCCCTCGCACCCCGACTTACCCTGGGCCTCTCCGGTTTCGTGATCCCCCTCGGGTTTGGGTACCACGGTGTCCCCGTCTTACCCTGGTTTGGGGGAGGGGCGCTAGTTGCCCCGCCGTCCCAGCCTGTTTCTGCTGGGGTTACAGGCGGCCTCACCTGCCACCCCCAGGCCTGCGCTTACAGGCGGCCTCACCTGCCACCCCCAGGCCTGCGCTTATGGAGGACGAAGGTCGTTAAGCGACCTCCGGCGCCTGATTCACCTGCGACGCACGGCGAACATGTTGCGCTCCGCCATCTCCGAGGCAGCGGCCGCCCACGCGCTCGCGCTCCGCACCATTCCCGCAAGAACTAGTGCATCGGAGATATGGCGTAAGTAGGGGAGAGTGGGTTACAGTGGATCACGGGTCACAGCGGATTATTCGCTATAATTCTTACGTGTGATGCTTTACGCACACAAGCAAACGCGTGGCTACTGCTCGTCGATACCCCCCTCCCACGCGCCAGTCGCCGCCGCGCTCGCCGAGCGGAATCACGTGCTATCACACGCAGGCCAGTAGGTAAGTACGAAAGTATTTTTTTACGTAATTTAGAAATTTATCGTATTCCCAACCCTTTAATAAATATAAATGATAGTTGTATGTTTTGAACTTGTTATTTGTTAAATCCGTTGTGGGTAATGTAATTTTGACTTGGGTATAAGTAGTTATTTTTTGAATATTTTTTTTCTGTCGAAACGGCTTATGGGTCACAGTGAATAATTTTCATTTGGGTTACAGTGGACTGTGATCCATTGTGACCCAAGAGGAAATATACATGAATAGCATAAATAACGTGAAATTAAAATTGTTTTGTAGGTACCTACTTCTTCGTAGGTAACAATGCCTCGCAATCGGGTACGAAAAACCAGTATCGGTCTTCACACTGAAGAACAGATGAGTAACGCCTTAAAACTTATATCTAATGGCCGGACAATAAGATCTGTAGCTAAATCGACAGCTATTCCATATACAACGTTATATCGATACCATGTCAAGAGTACAAAAAACCCTGATCCTGCAAAACCAGTGAGGCTAACACCCAATTATGCAGTTCATAAGATATTTACTGACACGGAAGAAAAGGAGATAGTTGATTATATTCTTAAGTGCAGTCAAATGTTCTATGGACTTACAATATAATCTATGAATACAAAATGCTCCAGTGCATGACAAATCACCGAAAGCGACAGCTAGTACTCCATCTTCGACTGTAGCTGGTACTTCCACGAGCATTGAAAAGGAATTAATAAGTCCATTCCAATTACGAGGGTTACCTAAAGCGGGTCCACGCAAAGGAGGAAGAGCAGCGAGACGCAAGGGGAAATCAATGATAGTAACTGACACCCCGAATAAAGACGAAATAGAAATGCGAGGGAAACAAAGGATACAAAAGAAACAAAAACAAACAAAAGTAGCTGCAACATCAAAAAAAAGAAAAATTATGCAAGAAAGTTCTAGTGACGATGAGGATCAAATAAGTATTTATTCTGAAGAGGAAGCAACTTTTGAAGATGCAGAAGATAATAATATGACGATAGATCCTGATAACTTTCCTGCACTCAAAGGCTTGCCTGTGGAAGGTGATTTTATTATAGTAGAATTCGAAGTGAAACGAAACGATTTTTTTATGCGGCTAAAGTTATTGGTCAAAATCATAATCAGAATGAAGTCAGTTTTCTTAGAAAATCTGACAAAACACCAAATAATTTTCATATGCCAAATGTGCCAGATATTGGCACGGTAGTACTGCATGATATTAAGATGATTTTACCAAAACCTACAGTTTCTGGTACTACAAAGAGGAAGCAAGGCATGTACAACTTTAACGTTGACCTTTCTAACATTAATTTACGCTAATCTAATTTAATTTGATCTCAAACCGAATCTGAGACAATTTTGAGATATCAGAAAATGGAAACATTTGTTTTTATAGTAAAACAATATTCCTAATAAAGTTTTATTAATGATTACTTGAGGAGTAAATATATTTATATTTAATAGTTGAGTTAGCATCAACAATGTTCTTATTAAAATGTTTGTTAATAATTACTGAAGAAGTGAATATATTTATTTGAATAGAGAAGAGACCTTTATGGAAATTAAAGGAGAAAAACTGTTGTTTATTTAAACAAAAGCTTGATTAGTTTAGGTCTCTTTATACCAGCATAATTTGTAAGACTTTTGTTAATTTTTTATAAGACTGTGATAGAAGGCTGTCTTAGAATATAAATAAATAAATAATTATGTAGAAAAGTAGTATTTGATTGAACTTTTTTTTAATAGATCCAGTGTACCCCAAGTGATTCCCTGTCACCCATGAAAAGATCCAAAGTGACCCTTCCACGGGTCACAGTGGATCATTTCCCTTTTGTTTAAAAACTTGTTATATCTTGTAAGTTTATGCCGTTTTTGCCAACAATTGCACTTGTTTTTGTAGATTAGGGATGTATCTTGGGGTTAATTATCATAGATTAATTATTTAGGCATAAACTTGGGATTTGTGGAGCTTAAAAAAAAAAGTGATTCACTGTTACCCACTCTCCCCTAAGTATAATGCCAATTCACAACGTACCTACCTGGACGGTACACAAAACCACGAAGTTAAAAAGGATAATTTTGTAGCATTCCATAACTTTCAATGAAAACGCTGCTTAAACCCTTTGAGATATAACAAAATGATGTATCGTGGAATTGTGTATCTTATACCTATAGGTACGTTGCGTACGTTGCGGTACGTAGGGATTACCGCACGATAAAAAAAAAAAAAAAAGGTACGTTGCGGTAGCGGAAACGGGATGAATTCCACGCGGCAACAGCTAGTAAGGTGTCGAAATCATCCCAATCTTTTCGTGAAATGCGCCATCTATCCTTTATACACTAAACTATTTGGTAAGTGCTATATTATTACTGTACCGCGAATTTAATATTTACTAGAAAATTTGTCTTTTTATTATGTCGACAGTTGAATGGAGTTCAAAATAAAATTACATTTATTAAATTATGATAATAACGACCCGCTACCGGCACGCTGGACCTTACTTTTTTTAGACGTATTTCATGAACTTTTCAATTTACCGATTTAGCCCCTTTTTGTGCGTGGAAAACCCCACGGATTTCTGGATTGAATCACATCAGGGCTAGCGTTGAAGTAGCTATATTAGAATCATACAGTGCAGCATGAGTGTGACGCCCCCGTGTTGCACACGTCCATAGGCCGCGGTAGCCAGGTGGGCCGTGTGCTTGTCTGCCACCTAAGTGGTATAAAAAAACACTCCTTGCGATTAGTTACCTTAGTGACTTAGTTGCCTTTTATGTGTTATCTATTTTTTTTTTATTCGGGACCTGACGAATACAAAAGGACATGTCTAAAAAAATTATAAACGAACAATTTTACAAAACGTAAATAGTTTTTATTTCAAAATAAAAGATAGTTGAAGGAAATGTTCTCCTTTATTAGGGAGTTTCTAAACAATTATTAGGGGTTTTGACTTTCCATTTAAGGGTAAATATTCTTAGGTGTTGGTAATACTGCATTTATTGTCAATTGTCATTAACACTTGTAATTTGGTTGTAATTGTTGCTCACTGTGTTTACATGTTTCCACGTGTGTTTTAATTAAACTTTTTATAGAAAAATTACATATGGGTCCAAAATAATGGATGCCTATGATATTTTTAAGAAACTCACGAAAGGTTTAACTTTTAAACACCGCGTATTAGGTGTTAAAAACAATGTAAGTAAAGATAACCTCTATTTCCAGTATTTTTACTACTAACACTTGAATAACAGTGTAATCTAATACTGAAGCTAGTCAATTGGTGTTTCTATGTATATAATGTGTGTGTTTACACAAGAAAATGTGTCTAAATATGTTTATCCGCGTTTTAAAACCTATATTTCAAGCTAGTTAAGCTAAGCTTACATTGGGCTAAAATAGCGCTGTGTATGGTCCCCAGCATTCGATTTAATACGTCGGAATGAAGAGTGAGACTCCGGCTAAGATCGACGTGCTTAGGTTTTGTGGAGCAGGGTGCAAGGTCTCTCCTACTGTACACCTGACTGACAGTTTGATACCTTTATAAAGTAGTTGGAACATTTTTGTTCATAAAATACTTGCTGTTGCCCATAACTCAGCCCATGTGACCCTCTAATTCCGTTCTTGCAAGCCAGATTCAATTCCAGAGATATGAATGTAGCCTGTGTTACTCCAGACTATATAACCTATCCCTGTACCGAATTTCAGCAAGATCCGTTCTGCAGATTTTGCGTGAACTAGTAACAAACGTCCATACATCCTTACAAACTTTCACGTTTATAATACTGATTAGTGGGAATAGGATTAAAATCATAGCTTCGGTGTTAACTACTCTGAAACAATATCAAGCTGTAGAAATGCACATTGCAATTGAGAGAATGCTTTAGAAAACTGAAGGCAGCCCTTCTTCTCGACATCAAACGTTGCATGCTTTAGTATGTTGCAGAATGACTATTAACATTATAAGCAATCTTAATAATTACTTACCCAATAACTTGAGAATATAGGGTTGAAATCTAAATTAATGACATAATATTTTTTATACAGGAACAGTTGTCCAAGCCCGTTTTAAAAAAAGAAGAACTCGAAATAAAAGAAGAAGTGATCAGTGACAATGAAGAGGAATCCTTGTCAGAATCTGATGATCAGAAATCTGATGATCAGAAATCTGATGGTGAGAATGGTGATGAGCTTCAGTTGGTAAAAGGAGTGAAAGTAGGTGGGAAAAAGAAAAAAGCAAAACAAATAAAGTCAGAAGATTTGAAGAAAAAGCTTGAATTGGAGGAAGTAAGTTCTTTTATAAATTCTAATACACCAGTGTTACCCCATCCCTTTTTCTGCTTCTTAGTGATAGGCTAAAACTAAAATAATTATTAGCATTGTTTACCTGCTTCAAAGTAGTAAAGTCTCCATAAAGTGGAGGTAAATTTCTTGTAGATGGTCACTCCAAATTCAGTCAGAAAATCCTTACCTTATCCATACCTCATTTATTTATACTTTTTTCCAGCAAAATCGTTTCCGTAATGAACATGGTATCAAAGCTGTTGGAAGGAATGCGCCTGCTGCACTCCAAGATTTTGCTGACCTGACATCACGGTACAATGTGTCTCAACTACTGGTGGATACGGTAACTCAGTGCGGGTACACAGAACCTACTCCTGTGCAAAGGCAAGCAGTACCATGTATGTTAGAGGTAAGTGATTTACATTTAGTAGTGAAGAATACTTTGTATACCGATCTTGAAAACCGACTCGATGGGTGTTTACGGCACTTTTCGGGACCCCAGCTAATCTCGCCTACTAGCTGAAATATGTGCTGATTAACAAACAGCAGCAGATGGCAATCGCAAGCAGGACTGCAGTCTGTCTCCTAACTTCGGGGGGAAAGTCTGCACCAGATCCTTGTCCATCAATCAGTAGGTGACGTAACTTGGGCCCCAAAGATCTTGGATTCATACCATTCCCTGCCAAACTGCATGGTGCAAATCTGGAACTCTCTACCGGAAAGTGTGACAAGTTCTCCTAACATGAACATTTTTAAAAATAGACGGAACAACAAACACTTTACAAACTTAAAAACACAAGTGCAGTGATATACACGCATCAGCTTAGGCTGCTAGTTGAATAATAATAAATAATAATAATATACTACATAATAGGTACTTACACCATTAGACTGTAAAATATATCAGTCCAATCTTAATTCTTTACCAATCCTTTCAGGACCGCCAAATCTTTGCTTGCGCGCCAACTGGCTCAGGCAAAACAGCTGCCTTCTTGCTGCCAATACTTCATTCCCTCGGAGTCCCTCAAGGTGGTCCCAGAGCACTGATACTCTGTCCAACCAGAGAATTGGCTCACCAGATCTATAGAGAAGCTCTGCGGTTAAGTGCTGCGAGCCAACTGAGATGCAGTGTCGTGAGGAATATTAAGGAGAGCAAGATCAAGGAAAGAGAGGCTACAATTAGGAAGAGTGGTATGATATTAACACGCTTTTATTATTAGCTTCGTATGTATGTTTTTATGTATTATTATTATTATTTCCAACGGGGACGCCGGTGACCGGGCGGGCGATTAACCCTACCTGAGTGGGCCATTTCCCCATATTTGTATGTAAGGGACTCTTTGAAATTATGTACACTTATCAAAGACCAATGACAGTACGTAAAGTATTTATTTATTTATTTAGCACAATAATTTCAAAAGATTTAAAGATCTTTTTAACAATTTAATTTTAAAATAAACTAAAAACAACACGCTTTAACAGAAGAACAACTTGAAGATCAAGGAAAATAAAATAAAAATAATAATAATAATATCAAACTCATTAATAATTATTATTAATGAGTTTGATATTAGAATTGACTGTCAATAATTAATTTATGGTCATATTTCAACCAAATGACAAATATTAAGCATTTATATATTAGTAATTCGGTGTAGTTATTATCACAATTATTTAAATGTTAACTGTATTTTCGATAAGATTTAGAACACAAGATAGGAAGATTCAGATACTTCTATCTAGAGTTAAGACATACGCACACATAGCTAAGGTGTAGAATACTCCCCCTGTATATTTCTTAAAATATTCTTCTTATTTCCAGATATAATAGTAAGCACTCCGAACAGACTCTGCTATTTAATGAATCAAGAAATTGTCAACATATCTCTAGAAAAGTAAGCACACTACGTACCAACATAAATTTCATTCCATTCTTTTTATTTTATTCCGCCTAGAAACAGAGCCTGATTAACTATAATCAGCTCGCACTATGTTCAAAGTCAAAGTCAACTAGTCTACTTTCCCCTTTTATTAGTGCGAGTGCAGGTGATTAGAAATTGTAAGTGATTAGTTCAAATGTGTAGTGTGAGTGGTTCCAATACTGTTTAGTTAAAAATGTAATTTTTACAAGCGAACGTAATACAGCCCGACATAACCGTCCCCGCTGGCCGGCAGGGGGCTATCCGAAGGGATTTCCGCACGGAAAAAAAAAGGTACGCTAAACACTAACTACTAAACAAATATGTCCACATGTGTTTAGTAGTAGGCATGCTGCGAGTGAAGGGGAAAGAAGGGCGCGTGGGACGTGGCTCCTCGCAAAAAATAGAACACGCTTCTATCCACTTTACTATGCTGATTACTAATCACTGGCACTAATCAAAAGCGGTCCACACGTGTTTTCTACTAATCACTAAGCACCTGCACTAATCACCTGCACTCGCACTAATCAAAGTGTGTCTCTACTAGTTCCTGACGTCATATATGTTAGTAGGCGTCACCTTAGTCAGTGAACTGTTGGCGTTCGCCTTGTGCACATCATTTTAGCTCCAGTGTTTCCAAATTTATTCTACTGGATTTGTACGTCCCTGTTACGTTTAGTGACTTGTAGTGTGAGATAGTTATACTACCAAGTAATATTGACAGTATGTACCTTTTTTTTTTTTTTTATCGTGCGGAAATCCCTTCGGATACCCCCCCGCCGGCCAGCGGGGGCGGTTATGTCGGGCTTGCACCGACTAAAACCGCACGCCGTCTCGCTCATCCTGTCTCCTCTGAAAGCAGAGGAGTACGGAGAGCGATGTGTTCCCGCCACGTTGGGTATTGGCCGACGATCAATGCCAACCCTATGAAGGGGTGAAGGGGAAGCCATTGACCGCCGCCCAGGGTGTACCGGCCGCTCCGATTCCGTTCCCCCCGGACTGCAGCAGGATCGGAATCGGAGCGACACTCGAGGAGGTTACCCAACACACACCCCTGACAGTATGTACCTTTGCTATTATAAATCTTTAGGCTTTCACGGCCGGCGTTGCATGTAGAATATACTGCTTCTGGGCTGTTTGGCCGTGTTCATAGGAAACTTGTGTCCCAAATGTTTCATCGATCACTGCGGTCGACATCTTCAGTGGTACAGGTCCGAGCGCCGACGAGTGCGGAGAACTCTCCTCGGCGGTGACTTCACTGCGACTGACTCAGTCGGAAGCAGCATATTCTACTTTTGCAATTGAACGGTAGATGAAAAGAAAAAATGAGCAGTATCTTACTCCTTTTCACTACACTTTCACTCACGCGTGCTTTCATAGAGAAATCGAATTACAACCCCTCTCTGTATTTGCTCTGTGGTTGAAACGCTTGTTGATGGAATGTGGGCGCTATAAACTTTACCTACTCTTTCGGGGGTATACATATTCGGTAGGAAAATCTATTAAGATACACGAAACATAAAATCAAAAGAAACCTCCGGCATACAACGACCCCTTGGCAAAATGACCACATCTCAAAACGTCCACTGCTCAAAATGACCACATTCTATAACGTTCATTTCGCCTAATAATTAATACTTCGTACTTAAAATACTTCGTAGCTGAGTTCTGTCTGCCTATATCCTGAATTCAATCATTTTTCCAGGGTCCGCTGGCTGATAATCGATGAAGCAGACAAACTCTTCGAAGGTTCAGCCGACCAAGCCTCAGATTTCAGACAGCAGTTGGACCAGATAATGGCCGCTTGTTCGAACAAGCAGAGACGGATAGCCATGTTCAGCGCCACGCATACCCCTGTTGTCGCCAAGTGGTGCCGGCATAACATGAAGGGACTAATTAATATCACTGTTGGACAGAGGTATGATGTCAATATATTAATTGCTAGATTCTTCTCGGCTTTTAGGTTATGATCTATACAAATATATAAAATTCAAGTGTCTGTTTGTAATGTTAAAATGACAACTTTTATGATAAATTTAATATATATGAGTTATATAATATAATTCTCAGATTTAAAAAAATAGTTTTCTATATTTAAATAAAACTATTTTTAACGGATTCTATCGCGATTTATGTAATTTTATTATTTACATTGAACCCGACGTTTCGGTTGCTTTTCAGCAGCCATGGTCGCAAGTTCACGGGGAGAATTCGCTGGTGAAGAGCAACCGCTACATCGGGTTCAATGTAAATAATAAAATAAGATCAAAAACTTGCGATAGAATCTGTTAAAAATAGTTTATTTCAATGTGTGATTTTTGCGTAAACTTCCGAAAATATCAAATTGTTTTCGAGCAAAGTAATTAATATGTTTTAATGAAAATGCTGTTTAACTACTTAGTGAACTTTATTGCAAAATTTTTAAATTTTAACTTCTTGTTAATAATTTTCACTCAGATTTTTAATTTTGTGTAAAATCGCCATCTACGTTTGACGCTGAATGTACGATATTTATAACAAAAATCAATTTTTAATTACTTTGTCTGGTCTATTTATTCCGGATAATCTCCGAACTTACTGAGCAGATTTTAGCAGCATTTTTACTTAACATTAATTTTTATTGAACATTTAACATAGTTCGGGTACTTTGAGATAACTTTCACTTCAAACTTCAAGACAACAACCATCTTTAGTCTCCCCGTGACCATGGCTGCTGAAAAGCAACCGAAACGTCGGGTTCAATGTAAAATATAAAATAACATCAAATAAACCGCGATAGAATCCGTTAAAAATAGTTTTATTTCAATGTGTAACATTCGCGTAAACTTCCGACAATATCATTAATTTTTATATTACAGAAACGCGGCGACAAACTTAGTGGAACAACAGCTTCTCTACTGTGGAAACGAAAACGGAAAGCTGATCGCGTTCAGACAGCTCGTACAGGAGGGACTTAAGCCACCCGTTTTAGGTATATCATTGTTGATTAGGTATATCATAGCGACGGATATGCTTTATGGGCATCCTGTTGACCCGAGACGGCATGCGGTTTTAGTCGGTTCAAGCCCGACATAACCGCCTCCGCTGGCCGGCGGCTGGAAAATCCGAGGGGATTTCCGCACGAAAAAAAAAAGGTATACCATTGTATTTCAATTATATTTTTAAGCAATTTGTATGCTTACTTTCCCTACAGATTTAGATCGGAACCTTCGCCTTACGACGTATATATATATCGGAGAATTTCGAATATCTGGGACGTGTCTAGGTAGCTCAGTTGGTCACAGCATTCCCCCTGTAAGGGACTAGTCGCGGGTTCATGTCCCGTCCTAGATGTTCTCTTTTTCCGATCTAAATTAGATCTAGATCTAGAGATCTAGATTCCCGCTCAGTGCAAATATTTGTATGCATGAATATGTCTATTTGCATTGGTCTGGGTGTTTCTATGTATAATATGTATGTATTTACAAAAAAAAAAGTATATAAGTATGTTTATCCGCATTCTGGAACCCATAACACAAGCTAGTTAAACTATGCTTAATTTGGGTCTAGAGAGCGCTGTGTAGAATGTCGTAGAATATTTATTTATTATTTATCATTGTATTTTACCGCCTCTACCATGGCGAGTGTTCCGATGAGCTCCTCCAATTAGTTCCACCATCTCCTTCCCTATAAAGGACAACACGTGCAAGACTGAGGTATCACCCTCACACGGTGCAAACAATTCCATCAAGATCCAAGCAGTTCGTCACCTCTTTTCTTTGCCAAACCATGAAGATTTGAAATTCTCTACCAGCAAACGTTTTCTTTTCTTTTTTTTATATTTAGGACACGTCAATTTGACTTCACCTCGCCTGATGGTAAGCTGAAGGTAAAGTCTCAGGAAAGAGCGTCACCATTACATACACGTACCATGTTAACAATGGTGGCACTAAGCTTGACGGCCTCATCAGAAGAGGATTGCCGGCGCAGCACCGCGTGACCCCCACCGGTCCCACTAGTGCTGCGACCACAATCCCCCTGCCCGGCTATGCACTTGCTGACCCCTGAACGCAATCAAACCGAAATTGGATTACTATGGAGGGTTTTTCGCAATCGTGCACAGTGGTACCCACCCGGCCGAGTTTTGTGACAAATTTGTGTCATCAAATTTCTACCACCAGGGGAATTTGAAAAACGTGTTTCGTTCTTTCTACAGTCCCAGGTCCTTTAAGCGGGGCGTGAATAAGCATCTGATGAGGTTGTCAAGCTGAGGGCCACCATTGTAGCATCACGGTGTCTGTAACGGTGACCCTCATTCCTGAGACTTTACCTTTAGCTTACCATCAGTCGAGGTAAAGTTATATTAAAGCGAACAATATAAAACAAGTTGAATTCCTGAGACGAGCTCAGCCGAATACAAGTGATTTTCGATTTTGCAATATTATTATTTTTTCGATTTTTTGCGATTTTTTCTTTATCTTGCAATGGTTCACCCCAGCACGAATCTATTACCGAAAACAGCAACTCGATAGCTCATCTCCTTCATACCCAAAACCATGACAGAAAATTGGCAACGACGACGTCGACGACGACAACTCGATAGCAATAGGGCTTTTCTAAAGAAAATCCCTAAAAAATGTCAGAGCCCAGGGTCCTCTATTCCTTCTCGAGCGACTGCCGTCTGAACTCCTAACCGTGAGAGAAAAGTCTGCGCAAGAGTCATCATCCTTCAACCAGAAGGGAGTACTGTCTTGTTTCTTCCCTCGAAATTAAAACCTGGCTTCAGCCAATACTGGTTGATGTTCCCTGTTCGTTTCGCGGACACAAATATGAATACCTAGCTGACTCGGCAAACTCCGTTTCGCCGTAGATCAAAGTTATGTTGGTTATCTTATCAGCTGAATTTATTTCGTGAATATCTTTTACACTCCGGCATTAAAGACTCGAGACCACGTGAGGTTTTGGTCGCTTCGAGTCTGATATAACCACCCCTGCTGGCTGGCGAGGGGGGGGGGGGGTAACCGTGGGGATTTCCGCAGAAAAAAAGCATAAAAAGGCACATTATAGGCGGAGAGAAAGAAAGATCTTGAATATTGGTCCACCCGTTCTTGAGTTTATCTCGGTTATCACTAACATGACTTTATTTTATATATATATAGATTTATTGTTTCGATTTTTAGAGACTGAACTCATAAAACAGAGCTCAAGCTTTTTTGTCACTGACAAGACTTGCGAGTCCTCACAATATAACTCGCGAACTTGAGTATTTTAACAACTAGGACGGTTACCAGCTTCGCAATCAACCCAAACTTAAGCGTAGCGAGATTTGCCTATCCAACAATAGGTCAACGTGACCGGTCGACTTTTTCCATTGATTTGGTTTTTCGGTGATTATTCCTCGATGGTAAGACCGATCTGTAATACACTCAGTACTGTCTACTTGATCACCGTGGCAAATTTGGTCGAGATCGGTGAAACGGTCTCGGAGGAGTATCATTTGTTTGAAATGCAACTTTGAAACCAAAGACGCTTCGCTCGCCTTCGGCTCGCTACGCTTAAAAAAAAAGTGAGTTCTATTTCTATTGATATAAATATCTAGGCTATAGGTTGTTAATAACAAAACTTGTTATATAAATTGTGCACAGATTTTAATTACTGGCTTATTTATTTAAAAAAAGAAAGCCACGATGCTAAACACATAGTCGCCTATATAGTTTTCCTCAACTAATATCACTTTTTTTTCTTTTATCGTGCGGAAATCCCTTCGGATACCCCCCCGCGTACCAGCGGGGGCGGATATGTCGGGCTTGAACCCACTAAAACCGCACGCCGTCTCGGGTCTACAGACGCCGGGGTGTAAGGTTGCCCATAGAGCATATCCCTCGCACCACGACTGACCCTGGGCCATCTCCGGTTTCGAGATGGCCCCCTCGGGTTTGGGAACCACGGTGTCCCCGTCTTGCCCCGGTTTGGGGGAGGGGCGCTAGTCGCCCCACCGTCCCGGCCTGCTTCTGCTGGGGTGACAGGCGGCCTCACCCGCCACCCCAGGCCTGCGCTCGTGGAGGCGCCTGACTCGCCTGCGGCGCGCGGCGAGCAAGTTGCGGGCTCGGCGGGCCGGGAGAGCTCTAAGTCTCTCCCGGGCGCGCTCCGCCAACTAATATCACCTCATGTGAACACAGTGCGCACATGCATAATGTTCTCGTATTATCACAGGAAAGGCAAGATATTGTAGTGGAATTTCCAGAATTCATTAAGCAGATACCAGATGAAAATTTGGAATCATTTACAAAAAGTCTTAAATTTATCGTAAATTTATATACTAAAAAATAATAATTAAAAATGTGGACTAATTAAAATTAGAATGATAAACGGGATATTTACCATGTTTAGTACTTGTAAAAGTGTCGAAATATCGGATTCTCGAAAAAGATACTAAACATGGTAAATTTTATATTTTATCCGTTTATCATTCTAATTTTAATGTAAATGACCATGTCAATCTAAAATCATATATAGTGGACTAATTAAGTACTTTTATTGTCATTTCCTAGATTTACCTAGCAGATCGCGTTTAATCTCGTCTAGTATTATGCATAAGAAAAAGTTGGTTGCAGATTATTTGTTAATCAATAATTTACAAAAAAATTACTCGATTCTTTTTGAAAAACCTAAATTCTCCAATATGACTTTAGTTTTTTTGAAGAGCTTGAGTTCCATAATATAAACTCAGTTCTAAGAGTCGAGTCTTTTTGCATTACGACTCAACGAAAGGACTCTAGACTCAGAACTCAGGACTCATTTTAGTCGGAGTCTTGCGAGCTCTGCCAAAATGATTCCAGTCCCTAAATTAGGACTTAAAGAGCTCGAGTCCCGTCCATCCCTAATCTGCAATGTAAAGCTCTACAATGTTACTCAATTATACTTCTTTATTTGCAGTTTTTGTTCAAAGCAAAGACCGTGCGAAGCAGCTCTTCAAGGAGTTAATATATGACGGTATTAATGTGGATGTGATACACGCCGATAGAACGCAGACACAGGTTGGTAGCTTTTTTTCCCACTAGTTTTCACAAAACTTTTCTTTTTTTACTTTAGTGCTTTTTCACATTTTTACTCCATGAATTTAATTAAGTAAAACGAGAGAACCCAGTTTAGGTGAACGGATTTCGGACATTAGTACTTCCCTGGTCGTGTTCGGCCCATTCGTATAGAATTATAATTGGAGACTCAGGCTAAGAGAGCTGTGGAGGAACGGAGTGTGATGTTACTCCAAGACAAAGGGAGGATCCTCCGACCAAACAAGGTGATCTCGCCTGGCGGGCTGCGGCCCCCCGGTTGTCGTTAGGATGTTGTATATATATGTAACGATATGAAATTGCCGTTTTTCTTGAAGAAATTGGAGGAAACCCAATTTTCAGTACTAACATTTTTGTTTTTTTTTTAGGAATGACAAATCCAAATTTTATGATTTTTTTTTGTATATGAATGAGACAACATTAAGCTAACGAACAGCAACTTTTATTACATTTTTGAAAAGTGACAGCTGTTAAGTAATACGAAATTTATAATCAAAATGGATAGCATTTAGGAAGTACTGTTTTTGAAGATCGAATTAATTTATCAAGCGGCCAATAAAAACAAAATTTAATACAGAGTTGTTAAATCTTGAAATTAACTTGCAAACAAAATATAAATAATGGTAATAGCTATTAAATTACAGGAATAACGAACTCATGAATTTGTAAGAAAATTTCGGCAATTTCATAGGTAAAGACCTATTATTATACCAGCGCGCGTACTTCACTTTCGCGATTCAGGATTGGTAGTGACGTAGTAGTACCGTAGTAGTTCAACTTGTTTTAGACCGCCTGCTCTCCGTTTTTGCGGGTTTATTTTGCTGTATGGTGCTAAGTAAAACATATCTCTACCACAGTCAACGGTTTCACTGTCGTCTGACCTCCCAACACCGAGGTGCGCCTGCGCCAGAACCTCGGCCGTTCATCAGCAGGTGCTATATACCCACTGCGAGCATGTAATGCTCAAACCGGGGCAAGCCGGGGACAAACCCCAGGGGGCCATCTCGAAACCGAAGATGGCCCAGGGTCAGTCGGGGTGCGAGAGATATGCTCTCTGGGCAACCTTACACCCCGGCGTCTTAAGAACCGAGATGGTGTGCGGTTATAGTCGGTTCAAGCCCGACATAACCGCCCCCGCTGGCCGGCGGGGAAGTATCCGAAGGGATTTCCGCACGAAAAAAAAAGGTGCTATATACCCAATGGTTTTTTTTGCCAAATTATTTATAAAACAATGCTTATTTGGTCCACAGCGTGACAACGTAGTGCGCAGCTTCCGCGTGGGTCGCATCTGGGTGCTCATCTGCACGGAGCTGATGGGCAGGGGTATGGACTTCCGAGGAATCAACCTGGTCATCAACTACGACTTCCCACCATCGGCCATCGCTTATATTCATAGGTACGATAAGAAGATCCAATTACACAATTGGAACTAAACTTTTTGGCAATAAACTCTCCAATAATAATAATAATAATGTATGTATAGGTATGTCACAAGCGCTAGGTATTACTGAGACTGCCATGAAACAGACGTTGCGGGATCGTTTCTTTGGGCGCCTGAAAAAAGTACTTCAGAGTCTTTTATCGGGCGGTAACAAAGTGCGAGCCTACAACGGCTGGGTCATGCCAGCCTTAGTATACTCCTTTGGCATACTAAGATGGACTCAGACCGAATTAGATGCCCTGGATAGGAAAGTCCGTACGTTGCTAACTGCAAATCGTATGCACCACCCACGCTCGTCAGTAATGAGGTTGTATATCCCACGGAAATGTGGGGGTCGTGGTTTTTTAAACGCCAAGACTCTCCACAACCGTGAGATATGCAACCTTAGGGAATATTTCCTACACGTTGACGTGGGTGTGCACCGAGATGTAGTGGCAATAGACAACGGACTAACCCCTCTCGCTCTGGCAAAAGAGAACTGGCACAAACCGGTAATACTTAGCATCGCTGATCGCAAGGAAATATGGAAGAGCAAAGAGCTGCATGGACGTTTTTATCGGGCCTTAAATGGGCCCGACGTAGATATAAAAGCATCAGTGTTCTGGCTACGCTTCGGTGATCTCTTTGGAGAAACCGAAGGTTTTGTCTGTGCAATTACAGATGAAGTTGTCATGACGAATAATTATCGGAGGTATATCCTTAAGGACGGCACGATTGACATATGTCGGGCGTGTCACCGTCCCGGAGAATCCCTAAGACATATTATCTCTGGTTGTTCTCGTCTTGCCAACGGAGAATATTTGCATAGACACAACCAAGTGGCCAGAATCGTTCATCAACAACTTGCTCTAAAGTATGATCTTGTAGATTCGGAGGTACCGTATTACAGGTATGTGCCCGACCCAGTTCTTGAAAATGGTCGTGTCACGTTGTACTGGGATCGATCAATCATCACTGACAGGACTATTGTAGCCAATAAGCCTGATATAGTGGTGATTGATCGATCAGAGCGTCTCGCAATAATTGTTGACATCACCATCCCCCATGATGACAATCTCGTGAAAGCCGAAAAAGACAAACAAATAAAATATTTGGACTTGGCTCACGAGATTGTCGACATGTGGGATGTGGATTCAGCAATTATTGTTCCGATAGTCGTATCGGTTCACGGACTGATTGCCAAGAGCCTCGATAAACATCTCCAGAGGCTCGCGTTAGGCAGTTGGGTCAAGGGCTTGATGCAGAAGGCAGTGCTCCTCGATACGGCACGTATTGTGAGGAGGTTCCTCTCCCTGGAGCCCTAACCACCGGTAGCTTGGTCCCTGTACCCGATGCCGGTGGGCCACTATTTTTTATATTTTTAAATATATTTGTTTTTTATTTATATAGAATGTATTTAAAAATATAATTTATATGTATTTTAATTGTAATAAAGAGAATAATAATAATAATTTATTGAAACAGTAATCCTTTACATATCTTAATAGGTACATGAGATACAGTCCAGAAACGAAAGGTGGTACACAAATTGTATAAACCCTGACTCCCAAACTAGGTATTCCTGTAATTTAGGAGTCAGAAAAAAATAATCTCTCCAATAGATTTAATAAAATATAGTAAAGTTGATACTTTTAACAGTTCGTGCCTAAGTAGTGTCAGAATTTACAGGGTGGTACCTGTCAATGAAGTACGACATTAACCGTTTCAAGTTTTCACTTTTGTCGGCACTACCGGAGTGCCGCTGCCTTTTTTTATAACACCGTCTTTCTTGTAGCTGATGAACGCGTTTGGAACCTTAGCAAAAATATTTTGTTCTGATAAAGTTTCGAACTGATTCACAATGAACATAGATGCCTATGTAAATATTTCCTAAGGATTCAAAAAATACAAACGTAGTTGTTTAAGTTTTCACTTCTATCGGCACTCTCGGAGTGCAACTGATTATTTTTTTTACAATTATGTTTGAGTTTGACTTGTGATTGTGTCCTGTTATTTTTTCAACTTTTTTTCTTTATTTTCTTTATTTCTTTTCTTTTTTTTATCTTTAGGGTGGGTCGCGCGGGCCGGGCTGGCCATAAGGGTCGCGCGATCACCTTTTTCACGGAAGATGATGTCGGCAACCTTCGCAGGTAAGATTCTTATATATCACCAGCACCGCCACGCTGTTTCACCTGCGTAATCCCTGATCCCGTGGGAATATTGGGATAAAAAGTTAAGGGATAAAAGATTATAAAGTCGTATAATGTAGCATTCTAATGGTGAAAGAATGTTTGAAATTGGTTCAGTAGTTTCAGAGTTAACCGATTACAAACAAAAATCTTTTATCATAATATTAGACAGATGGTGTTCAAGCTGGTGTTTATTTCTCTGACTGGTACTAAAAGTTCACTATGAACAATTTACTTGCAGCATAGCGTCGGTGATGAAGCAGTCAGGCTGCGAGGTGCCCGAGTACATGTTGCAGCTCAAACAGAACCCCAACAAACGCAAGAGACTCATGAAGAAAGCGCCGAACCGAGACAAAATATCAACCATTTTAGACAGAAAGCCTAACAAGTAAGTGTTTTATTCATATAAACAAAGTAACACTTTTTTCATTTTCACTGTTTCCTCTCTGTCTCCAAACTAGACAGAGAGGAAACAGTGAAAATGCAAAAAGGTTTGTGTGGCTTTTGCGATAGCGACTGGTCTGACTCCCCAACCCAGGGAAGGAAGCTTGAACCAGAGCCCCGTCCGTCACAACAACAAGAGCAGCTCCTCACAGGTGAGGTTGTCTTGGGCCCCGAAAACCTTGGTGGGGTCCACCACTGCACTAGTTTGGTAAATTTTATATATAATAGGTCTTTACCTATGAATAGCCGAAATTTTCTTACAAATTCATGAGTTCGTTATTCCTGTAATTTAATAGCTATTTCCATTATTTATATTTTGTTTGAAAGTTGATTTCAAGATTTTACAACTCTGTATTAAATTTTGTTTTTATTGGCCGCTTGATAAATTAATTCGATCTGCAAAAACAGTACTTCCATTTTGATCATAAATTTCGTATTACTTGCACGTATTTACATTTTTGAAAAGTGACAGCTGTTAGCTGTCGCTTTTCAAAAATGTAATAAAAGTTGCTGTTTGTTAGCTTAATGTTGTCTCATTCATACCCAAAAAAAATCATAAAATTTGGATTTGTCATTCCTAAAAAAATGCAAAATTGTTAGTACTGAAAATTGAGTTTCCTCCAATTTCTTCAAGAAAAACGGCAATATCATATGTAACGACCTAATATATGACTGCCTATTACAGACCCTATGACAGGCTGCTTACTGCCATTTTATTTGCCGGACCTGTCTTGATGTTGAAAGCACTCTGTGGTAGAGTGCTTTCAACATCAAGACAGACATTAATTATCTTTTTTTTTCACATTTACAGAAGGAAACTTGACGACACAAAGGAATCGAAGTTAACCGATAAAACCAAAGTAACAGAGTCTATAAAAAATTGTAAAAACAAGAAACATAGGAAATTACAGAATGGTGAACACAAGCCACAGCCTAGGAACGGATTGAAGAAGGACAACAGTGTCAAGAAGAGGAAAAAGAAGACTAAGAAACAAGAAGAATAAACATCCTGTAAAATGATTCAATATAGTATTTTGAAATAAAACTATTTGATATTGTCAGAAGTTTACGCGAATGTTACACATTGAAATAAAACTATTTTTAACGGATTCTATCGCGGTTTATTTGATGTTATTTTATATTTTGCATTGATCCCGACGTTTCGGTTGCTTTTCAGCAGCCATGGTCACGGCGAGACTGAAGATGGTTGTTGTCTTGTAGTTTGAAGTGAAAGTTATCTCAAAGTACCCGAACTATGTTGAATTGTTGGTTACTGAGCTCACAGTGTCATGAAGTCTTGGTGTATTTTGATTTTTCTTGGAATTAATCAAGTAAATGACTGGGTCCGAAGCTGGTGGTACATTCCAACCATCTTCTCTATTAAAATTAGGATGTTTTTTTAATTTCCAATAGCTTCGCGGAACATCCTAGGTAGGAATCGATTTTCTTTGGCGAGTATCTGTGGTTTATCAAATGCTTGGTACCCTTATTTTTTTTTTTTTTTTTTCGTGCGGAAATCCCCTCGGATACCCCCCCACCGGCCAGCGGGGGCGGTTATGTCGGGCTTGAACCGACTAAAACCGCACGCCGTCTCGGGTCTGCTGACGCCGGGGTGTAAGGTTGCCCATAGAGCATATCCCTCGCACCCCGAAATGTTTGGTACCCTGTTGCAACTATTTTTAACGATTTCTATCGCGATTTATTTGATGTTACTTTATTATTTACATTGAACCCGACGTTTCGGTTGCTTTTCAGCAGCCATGGTCATGGAGAGACTAATTAAGATAATAATCAACTCAGAAAAACGCGATAAAATCCGTTAAAAATAGTTTTATTTCAATGTGTGACATTCGCGTAAACTTCCGACAATATTAAATAGTATTGTTCATTAAGCATTCGTTTTATTTAGCCGTCATCGTCACCTAGATAAGTGCGAACTTTTTACTTACGATGAGGTCGCCTATTCTGCCGTCCTCAAGGCCAAGTGTCTTCTGATTAATGTTCACATCTTAATTTTAAACATATATTAATATAATTCAATTAAATTTTTAAGCAATTTGTATGCTTACTTTTCGTATCCCCAGTCCCTGTAAGCGGCTGGTCGCGGGTTCAAGTCCCGTCCTAGATGTTCTCTTTTTCCGATCTAAATCAATGGAAAAATATTTATATATTTCAATAGCAACTTTATTCTCGTAAATGTTCAAATATATATCCATCCATTGTTAAATGACAATGTAATTGCAGATTGATAGGAAATACTAGCATAGGTTTTGAAATACGCCCTCATTTTTCAAATCTAAGTCGAAATTTGCTTTTTCAATTAGCTGCTTTTTAGTTTTGAGGACGGCAGTCTTGCACATTAGGCAGCCTAATCCTAGTGGGGTTCCTCGGAACTTAGGGGATATTGAGAGGTTCGCGGTACGGAACACCTTGTGGTTTTAGTTAAATAAATATAAATATTCTAGGACATTCTACACAGCGCTTTCTAGACCCAAAGTAAGAATAGTTTAATTAGCTTGTATTATGGGTTCTAGAAGGCGGATAAACATACTCATATGTATGTAAATACATACATATAATACATAGAAACACCCAGACCAAAGCAAGTAGACATATTCATATATACAAATATTTGCACTAAGCGGGAATCTAAGGTATATTACAAAGTAATAAAAAAACAACTCATTATAATAACATCTATTATAAAATTCTCATACAAAATATACAGTCTTCACATTGTAGTTCATAAAAAAAATATCCTTATTAACTTATTATTATTTCTCGTCAAATATACCATTTGAAACTGTAGGCAACCATTCGTTTGTAATGTAACGAGTACAGTTGTACCTAAGCAGTTTCACCCGCCCTATTTGGAATGTAGCAATAGACTAAAAGATTCTATGAAACTGGTTGGCTTCTAGCAAGGAAACTGATTTGTGGTTGAATAGAAACAATATTGACATATTAGACTGGTGGGAGGTAGTCTAATATTTGCACGTTTCTCTTGAAGGGTGCAGGGTACAGTTAACGTTATGGTACGGTTTAAAAGAACGTTACGGTAACATGTGAAAGAACGTTGCGGTAACGTTTGAAAAAACGTTACGGTAATGAGTAAAATAACGTTACGGTAACGTGTAAAATAACGTTAAAAACGTTACCGTATAAATAAGATACCATGACGTTATTTCGAACGCTTGAAAGAGAATTAAATTACAAACATACAGTACCTACAGTTTGTTTGTAAAAATATTTTCAGCCAATTTAAATAATTATGGCACTGATTTTCAAAATAATACAATATGATTTCTTTCATAAGCCTCGTTACAATAGTGTTTCTTATTAATTATTATATTATTATTAACATAAGCCTCTGTAACTGGCCGGTTTAAGCTAAATCTAATACTAAATATTTTCCAGTTATTGTTAAATTCTTTTAATAAACATCTAAAATCGAGACGTTTGGGGAGATTCTAAAAAAAAGATGGCAAGACAAAAGTTAGTATCCAAAAATAGTGTTTTTTTTCAAAGATTTGTGGACAATGTTGATTTTCAGAGATCTGTGGTGTAAAAGATTTTTTACAAAATTAGTAAAAAAAAAAACAAAACTAGATAATTACGCTAACTTAACAAAAAACAATTTCATCTTATTTACAATTTTAGGAGCGGATTATTATTTTCACTTATATACAATATTCACTTATATACGTTAAGTTTTAAATTATGATGATGAGAACAAAAATATGCTTAGCGGTTAAGGAGTCAGCTTCATGATTGAGAAGTCCCGGGTTTGAGTCCTAGCTATTACACTCCTAACACAAGCAATTTCAAGCTGGATGGGTTATGGGGATTATTAGTACAGCTTCTCTGTCTACGGTAGAAAGTCATATAATTTGAGTTATAAATGACAAATAAAAAAATGATATTTAAATGTCAGGTCCCCGGATTCTGTATTTTATTCCTTTTACTTAAAATTCACTTTGTACCTGTCCCATCCACATTTATATCAATTAAATTTGGTTTCTAAACAGCAGTTGCCCTTAAAGGCGAACACGACACAGTTCTGATACAGCAACTTCAAATACCTACTCAACACAAAATAATAGGTCTTTACCTATAAAATTGCCGAAATTTTCTTATAAATTCATGAGTTCGTTATTCCTGTAATTTAATAACTATTTCCATTATTTATATTTTGTTTGAAAGTTGATTTCAAGATTTAACAACTGTATTAAATTTTGTTTTTATTGGCCGCTTGATAAATAAATTCGATCTTCAAAAACAGTACTTCCTAAATGCTATCCATTTTGATGATAAATTTCATATTACTTAATAGCTGTCACTTTTCAAAAATGTATAAAAGTTGATGTTTGTTAGCTTAATGTTGTCTCAATCATACACAAAAAAGTCATAAAATTTGGATTTGTCATTCCTAAAAAAAAGCAAAAATGTTAGTACTGAAAATTGGGGTTCCTCCAATTTCTTCAAGAAAAACGGCAATTTCATATGTAACGACCTAATATTAACCACCCACTTCTCATACAAACATACATTATCCCATACACATATTTTCCCAGTTTAATAAAGCAGGTTGTCAGCAACTTGTAACTACATACGAGTACTATACTAGGAATTCAGTGCAGGGTGCGACTGAAATAAATTGAGCTGAGCGAGCAGGACTCTTACTTGAAAATAAGACATCTTACTACGGTCGCGCGCTTAGCTAAGGCCGCGCGCTCGTGAAACTGTTTTTGGGTGATTATTCCTCAATGGTGCATCGGACATGAACCATCTCGCTTCAAAACACTCCTCGGTGTCCACACTATCACCGTGGTAAATTTGGTCAAGATCGCGCGAGTGGTTGGTTACGGAGGAGTTCAGCCACCAACAAACGGCTATGCCGGGTATAAGAGCTTCGCTTGCTCAGCTCAATTATATATGATAACATGTACAACTGACAACAGTTTTCTTTAATATAGATATAACTCGGAAAAAGTAAACATACAGGACGGGACTTGAACCCGCGACCCCCCTGTAAGGGACTGGTCGCGGATTCACGTCCCGTCCTAGATGTTCTCTTTTTCCGATTTAAATCTATAGGAGAAATTTAAATGAATTATCAATAATTTAAAATCAGTATTTTTACCTATCCCTTTTTAACAAATAATTTTTATTTCTGGTAGCCAGTGCATTGAGTAATATTCACAGGTTGCCAGAATTAAAAATTGGTTGTCTAGTAACCGACCGACAAGCGTATATCCTTCACACGAGGTTGGTACCTAATATTTTATTTAGGTCTTGATAAACTCAAAATTGTCCGGTCTCCCTTTCACTTACCGCCTAAAATCAACTCGTAATCATGTTTGAAGATCATGGTTGTCGACAACCAACAATTTTAATGTTAACGCATATCCAGTCACACTGTATCCTGGTCATTTAAACAGCAGGCCAGGACAAATACCCGGCGTTATCCAGTATTCATAAATATGAGTACTTCGATTCAGTAGATAAATAATCAGTCCAGTTTCTAGGAGTAAAAACATACGACCAGTGGACATTTCGACCGACGTTGTCTTCTTGGCATTTTTGTATGGACATAATTGTCCAGTCTCTGATCTGCTCTACTAATTACAATCACTTCTAAAAGAACAATTAACAATCAAAACTGAAGATCATGGTTGCCGACAACCAACATCTACTCGCATAACCAATCACAGGGCAACCTGGGCATTTTATTAGCAGGCCAGGGGAGATACCCGGCGGTTTTGAACACCCAGTAATCGTAAGATACTTTGCTGATGAGCAGGACTAGGATGAGAACTTCTATTCCGATGATGTAGTAGATGTAGTCGGTCCAGTCCCGAGGAGTGTGGCACACCATCCCTTCCACCAGGTCCACTACTGGGATACCGCTTTCGCATCTCAGCATCTTGTAGTCAGGGATGTTTTTGATGTTTTCCAGGAGCCATGGCTGGGAATTTTCAAAGAAACGTGGTTAGTGAATTGTTTTCTGTAAAGGGCCTTACTAACATCCTTCAAATCAAATCATTTATTGAGTCACAATAAAAGTTATACATTGGTAGGTAACAGTAAATTGCGTCCACCATTGCTGGTATGTGAGACTTCAGACATAATAAAGTTTTACATAATTCATTCTTATGCAAAACAAGTGGAATTCGAACATAAATACTTTCATGGAATGTCAATAATATTATTATCTCCATAATGCTATGTAATGTCAATAATAAAATTTAAGTGTCAATAAATTTGTAAATGTTGTTATTATTAATTATGATGTGCTTATTATGTCATTGGAATTATGTATAAGTATTATTGACATAACCGCCCCCGCTGGCCGGCGGGGGGGTATCCGAAGGGATTTCCGCACGAAAAAAAAAAAAAGGTAAGTATTATTGATAATCTTAAGAGTAATAAATCAAAACTACAATGGAACCATTAAAAGGACATGATTCATTTGTGTAAAAAGCAAAATGAGTAAGTTAATTATATAAGGTGTCACAAAATTAGATCTCTGAATTTGGTGAGATGACTTGGTATCGACAAAATATGTATTTGAAACAAAAACAAGTTGAATTCCTGAGACGAGCTCAGCCGACTACAAGGGATTTTCGATTTTGCGTAATTTTTTTTTGCGATTTTTTGCGATTTTTTTTTTATCTTGCAATGGTTCACCCCAGCACGAATCTATTACCGAAAACAGCAACTCGATAGCTCATCTCCTTCATACCCAAAACCGTGACAGAAAATTGGCAACGACGACGTCGACGACAACTCGATAGCAATAGGGCTTTTATAAGAAAATCCCTAAAAATCGGGTAAAATAAATAGTCATCTCACCAAATTCAGAGACCTAATTTTGTGACACCTTATATTATAAAAGTTATCAAGTAATAAGATGTCCAAAGTCTTCTTTTTATAAATTTGTGCTATTGCTTGAAATTTAAATAAAAACATCTGTCACATAGCCAAACATGAAGTTTCGTATTAAATGTAATCATGAGTTCCCAAAATTGAATTCGTAGTTTATTGTTTACTTAACCGACGCCGCAGACTCGTCTACGCCCGGGACTACCGACCTCCATGATCGGGGCCTGAGGACGGCAGTTGGCCGACTCGCCGTCCTTACAGAAGCAGGCCGTGGCGGAGGCGTGTCGTGTGTGTCACACACGCCTGCCTACTCACCGACGCGGGATAAAACCCGACCCCACCAGGCGAAGCCGCGCTGGCGGCTAAGGTCCGCCGGTAATCCTGGGGTTATCCTTTCGAGGTCTTACCCGGGGTGTCCGGCAATCGACACTTGGGCAGGACACCGTGCTGTTTTAGTACGTTCATGCACGACATAACCGCCCCCGCTGGCCGGCGGGGATATCCGCACGTAAAAAAAAAACTTAGCCAACCGCACCTACTAAACAACGAGGCTCTGGCGCAGGCGCACCTCTCAAACGGTCTACTGTTTGAGAGGTGCGCCATAAACAATAAACTGTCTACCTACCAATTACCCGATTCACACTTTCGCTTCAGGGTCGGCGCTGGACCACTTATTAATTTTGAATGGTGTCCTGGCTTTTACGATAGTGAATATCGTTTTACCCCCACACGAAAGCCTTCGCTAGAACCTCGGTCGTTGTTTAGAATGTGTACCGACTAGCAGGAAAGGTTGACTTGGGTCCTGTACACTCCAAGATATCGGTGCGTACCACTTGTGCCCCCCGCATAGACCCCCTGGGGGGTCAACTTCCTATTACACTTGGACCCCCCGGGAGTTCATGGATACTTAGAGTTACTACTGGAACCCCTCAAAAAAAAATCTAAATTTCACAACGCTGAAACCCTTCAAAAATTTTTAAATATCACAACGTTTGGTTGGCATATCGTGAAAACGATAGAACTAATAAAAACCTATATTAAGCATATAAAAAGTACGGTACGTTTGAAAACCATATTTTGGCGTCAAAAATCCGCCATTATGATTTGACATTCACCTTCAACATCTTCTCGGTGTTGCAGTCGCAGTGGATGACGTTCCCGGCGATGCAGAACGCGGGGCCCACCGTCTCGAACCGGTTCGAAAGCACGTATGTGTGGATCTGAAATACCAATATCTTTATTGAAAAAAAAAACGGATTCTCAATTTTGTTGCTACACTATTCCCGACGACGTGGGGACGAGGGGCTAGTGTCCAATTTCGAACAAACACATTGCAAATATAGCAATGCTAGCAAGTCTTAAGATGGGTGACCATTCTTAACACATTGAGACCCTCCATGCCTAGAAGAGAACGTTCAAATTCATTTTTATTCATAAATCAAATTGTAGGTTTACAAGCAAATGTTGCATACTTAAATGGAGCACTGGCACAAATGAGTAATAGTATATACATTACACTGTCAGCTGCTGCGAACTATAGGCGCCGCCATATTGGCCTTGGCTGCCATGACGAGCGCCTTTCCCTTTATCCCTCCGCGGCCGACCGTCACGCGACACGCAACACACAGACGAAAAAGTTTGAGACGATTTAATAAAAGTTTCACTTTAAAACATAACGGTTGTTCTACAATACTAAATTGGGTGAGTTACTGCTCTCCTAGATAGGTTATAAGTATGTGTTAAGGAGGAACAGGACCATCCCCCTAAGAGAACGTTAAGAAGGATGTAGGCAATTTCAATTCCAGATATCCAAATAACCTGGTTCTTCCACTGATAAAGACCGATATATGTAGTAGAAACAGCTACACAATGGCAGTACGCATCTATAATCACTTACCTCGAGATGCTCGTGACTTGCCTATGCATAAGTTTAAGAAACAATTGTTTAGATAGAGATATATTTTTACTCTGTGGATGAATAGGTATATGGGCAACCTTACACACCGGTGTCTGTAGACCCGAGACGGCGTGCGGTTTTAGTCTGTTCAAGCCCGACAGGTATCTTAAATATAAATTTAAAAAAATTGACTGGACTGAATTTGGATAATTATAAAAGATGACTAATTTATTAACGACTACGTAAATTAATTCTTATTTCTATTTCTAACTAACTGTCCCCCGCGGCTTCGCCCGTGGCATACTTGGCCCCGTGGCACCTATTTATCCCAAACATGTCTGTAATTTTTTTATGCATTTTTTTAAACTTTTCTCTCCGTAAAAACCACCCTTTTACTACAACGAACATTTTAACAAGCGGCCAAGTGCGAGTCGGACTCGCCCATGAAGGGTTCCGTAGCAGCAAGTTTTATTTTTAAATTTATTTGAGTTGATTGAATGAAAGGTAAATTGCGTTTTACGATTTATGACGTATTATAAAAAAGCTATTTACTAAATCTCGTTTAAACCAATTTTCGGTGGCAGTTTACATCATATATTTTTTTTAGTTTTATCATTCTCTTATTTTAGAAGTTACATGGGGGGGGGGGGGGACACGTTTTACCACTTTGGAAGTGTCTCTCTTCCAAGCTATTCAGTTTAGAAAAAAAATTATATTAGAAACCTCAATATCATTTTTAAAGACCTATCTATAGATACACACGTATAGGTTTGATGAAAAATTTTTTTTTGAGTTTCAGTTCTAAGTATGGGGAACCAACAAAATGTAATGTTTTTTTTTCTATTTTTGTGTGAAAATCTTAATGCGGTTCACAGAATACATCTATTTACCAAGTTTCAACAGCATAGTACTTATAGTTTCGGAGAAAAGTGGCTGTGACATACAGACGGACAGACAGACATGACGTGACGAATCTATAAGGGTTCCGTTTTTTGCCATTTGGCAACGGAACCCTAAAAAAGAATTGGTCAAATTGGTCCAGGCGTTGTTGAGTTATGCGCTTACCAACACATTTTGAGATTCATTTTTATATATATACCTTTTTTTTTTTTTTTTTTTTTATCGTGCGGAAATCCCTTCGGATACCCCCCCGCGTGCCAGCGGGGGTGGTTATGTCGGGCTTGAACCGACTAAAACCGCACGCCGTCTCGGGTCTACAGACGCCGGGGTGTAAGGTTGCCCATAGAGCATATCCCTCGCACCCCGACTGACCCTGGGCCATCTCCGGTTTCGAGATGGCCCCCTCGGGTTTGGGAACCACGGTGTCCCCGTCTTGCCCCGGTTTGGGGGAGGGGCGCTAGTCGCCCCACCGTCCCGGCCTGCTTCTGCTGGGGTGACAGGTGGCCGCACCCGCCACCCCCAGGCCTGCGCTCATGGATTTATATATATACCTACATATAGATTAAGCAAAACAATGTCATTATTTCATAATTCCAATATATAATGATTTAAGTTCAATTCAGATGGATCAATTTTATATACATTCGTTTTCTAATGGTTTAATATAATATATTGTTTAATGCTGATGTTTGCATGCCATAAACTGAAATGGTAAATGTGCTGAACGAAAATAATGTGACATCGTGTACTACCAAATTTCCGCAAATAAAGAATTTGAATTTGAATTAAGCCCGGTGCCATACGAACATTCGTTACGGGTAGTTACATACATACATAAACTCACGCCTGTATCCCCGAAGGGGTAGGCAGAGGTGCTAGCACCTACATTTCGCCAGTTTATGTTTAGGTCCCAATGTAATAGGTGGCGAGCCTATTGCCATTAACCGGGCACTTATAAACCTGCGATAAATACACACATAACTTCGAAAGGCATCGAAAAGTCACTGATGTGTGCCATGGTAAAACCTGGGATCGAACCCGAGACCTCGTCTCAGCAGTCCATTACCTATACCACTAGGCTATGGGTAGTTGTAGCCCTATAAAGTCCGACAACTGGTCCAACAACAAAACATCGCCAGTGGGTTGTGGACGTCATATGACAGTCGCTTCAAAATATCGAAGTTCGTTCGTTTCGTTATTAATTAGCGGCGATAGCCCAGTGGCGTACGTAACGGACTGCTGAGACGAGGTCTCGAGTTCGATCCTCAGTCGCCCCGGGCACACACCTCTGACTTTTCGTAGTTATGTGTGTATTAAAAATGTTGATTATCGCTCGCTTGTAATGTGTCCGGTAGATGGCAATAGGCTCGCCCCCTATTACATTGGGACCTTAACATAACTGGCGAATCGTGGGTGTGTAATACACCTCTGCCTACCCCTTCGGGGATACAGGCGTGAAGTTATGTTATGTTCGTTTCGTAGTTAGATTGAAAGCCGATCCCAACTGAATTGGGATAAGGCTCGGAGCATAATGACTATTCCCGCAGTTCTGGTGGCTTTTCAGCTCCCATAGTCACGATGAGATTAATACTGTGGTCGTGTATCATCATCCCAGCGATGATGAACCTCGAAGCCAGTGTTACTCCTCCCTTTTAATCTGGGTTTTACGACTTTTACGCGAGAGCCTGGTACCTGACCTGCTAACCCTGGGAGTAAAGCCCGCGTCAGAGCCTCGTCCGTCAATAAGCGGGTCTACCGGCTGGCAGGTGAAGCTGGCCCCGAAGGTCTTGATTGAGCCCCATACACCGCAAAAACATATTCAGTACACTCTTATATTCAGTATACTCACGGTCTTCAGTTTGTTGTACCCGATTGAGAACAGGATGAAGTTGTCGATGAACTTGGTGCCCTCCACCTCCAGGATGTTGACGATATCGTTGTAGTCCACGATCAGGTGCCGCAGGTGGTCGTACGTGGGGTCGTTCATTGTCTGCAGTGATGTGATCTGTAATACCAAGGACCATTTAGTAACTCTTGGTGTGCAAGCCGGTACCCTTACTGATTGACAGACGAGGCTTTCCTCTCATTTTCAGATTCGGGAGTCAGACATCAGCCGCTCCTATGAAAACTATTAAAAAAAAAGATGGGAAGGCGTAAGCGAATTCACTCTGAAGTAAAATCCTCGGATGCAACGAGGAACTTGATTTAGTAAGGCTTAGGTTCGTTCTGAAATTTGAAAAGGCAGTTGCGGCATGACTCTAGACAAGGGGAGGTCTAGTGGTTATGAGAGACTCTCTCATATGAAAACCCATGTGTTTTTTTTAATATTTAGGTCACGTCAATTTGACTTCACCTCGCCTGATGGTAAGCTGAAGGTAAAGTCTCAGGAAAGTGGGTCACCATTACATACACGTACCATGTTAACAATGGTGGCACTCAGCTTGACGGCCTCATCAGAATAGGATTGCCGTCGCAGCACCGCGTGATACCCGCCGGTCTCACTAGTGCTGCGACCACAATCCCCCTGCCCGGCTATGCACTTGCTGACCCCTGAATGCAATCAAACCGAAATTGGATTACAATGGAGCGTTTTTCGCAATCGTGCACGGTGGTACCCACCCGGCCGAATTTTGTGACAAATTTAAGTCATCAAATTTCTACCACCAGTAGAATCTGCCATACTCTGCGCCTTTTCGAACCTAAAATTATTCTGAATATGTTCAGACCTCCCCTTGGCCTCTACTTGTCCTCCCTAGCGCCTGCCCGCAGTATTTCATAGGCATCTACGTGCACATGTGTGTCTGTAGGTTCCCATAACACATTGTAGGCGTTACCCCTGGACACCTCTTTGCGGGAAGAATCAGCAGGTGGAGGGCTAACCCCGTTCTTCATATCCCAACCACATTCAGGAGAAGCAGAAGGTTCCAGAAGACTCACGTTGTTGTAGGAGACGTTGAGCTTGATGGTGTTGGGCGGCAGGTTGGTGGGCATGGCGGTGAGATGGCGGTGCGAACAGTCCACGGCCACGAGATTGGTGAGGTCGGCGCCCTGGTACTCCAGGCGCGTGGACATGCACGTGCAGTTGATGTTCGCCGGCTTGATGTTGCGGCACGATGCATTCACCTGTGGAAAACAATACTTTTGCTATAGAACAGCTTCTGCTCATCATTCGAGATCAGTTACTTGACAGAAGCTTTCGCTACCGCGTGGAAGAGATCCTATCCTCTCCCGATCGACGCAAATACGATGGTGGGCATCGTATTTGCATCGATGTCCCGTAGGGATCGCTACTCTTTCCTCCTCATCCTTCGAGCCTTTCGAGCCTTCGGGCCTCCACGAACAACCTGATCGAGTTCCCGCAAAGCCTGGTCCATAGCAACAGGAAGATATCTTGAAATAAAACTATTTTTAACGGATTCTATCGCGATTTATTTGATGTTATTTTATATTTTACATTGATCCCGACGTTTCGGTTGCTTTTAGCAGCCATGGTCACGGGGAGACTAAAGATGGTTATTGTCTTGTAGTTTGAAGTGTAAGTTATCTCAAAGTACCCGAACTATGTTGAATTGTTGGTGTTACTATTTACGTAGAATGAGCTCACAGTGTCGTGAAGTCTTGTTGTATTTCGATTTTTCTTGGAATTAATTATTGAATGACTGGGTCCCAAGCTGGTGGTACATTCCAACCATCTTCTGTATTAAAATTAGGATGTTTTTTAATTTCAATAGCTTCGCGGAGCATTCTAGGTAGGAATCGATTTTCTTTGGCTGCTTATCTGGTTAGGACATAGGTACACTGTACACTGAGTGAATTCACTACAGTGGCACTATTCTGTATTAGTTATGGCACTCAAAAGTAATGGTTATGTACCTTTTTTTTTTGTTTTCGTGCGGAAATCCCTTCGGATATCGCCCGACGGCCAGCGGGGGCGGTTATGTCGGGCTTGAACCGAGTAAAACCGCACGCCGTCTCGGATCTACAGACGCCGGGGTGTAAGGTTGCCCATAGAGCATATCCCTCGCACCCCGACTGACCCTGGGCCACCTCCGGTTACGAAGGTTATGTACCTATATATAATTATATTATGTAATGTTCCTACACCATTGCATTGGGTGTATGCCTGTAAAAATAGTTGTAAGTATGGATAAATAAATAAATAAATAATTTATATATATATATGATCATCATCCTGCGAGCCTTTCCCCAACTAACTGGGGCCTACTTTCAATCTAACTATGAGACAGCACTGACGACAGAACTTCGATATTTTCTGTGAAGCGATTACCATCTTACCTCGACAGCCCCCTGGCGACATTGAAGTTCTGTAGTTATAAATGCTACAGATGTTCGTATGGCAATCGGACCGACGGCCTAACGTGCTCTCTGAGGCACGTGGGGGTCTAACTGTGTAAAAATTGTCACCATTCCTAAGACTGACCTGGCTACAGTGCTTAACTTTGCAATGTGCTAAACACTGTAACCACTTAGCCACAAGCTCGTATAAAACTACTTAAACATGTATTAAAAGTAGTACTTCCTCAATGGACCTGAAAAAACTACCTTCCATGTTATTATCTTTTGAGAAGAAAACAGAACAACAAATTCTTACCTCTTTCTGTATCTTAAGATGTTCAATCTGCACGATCCGCACATCTCTGAACCAGTTGAAGTTGATGTCTAAGGCGCAGTACGTGTTCTCGTAGTTCAGGAATGTTAGCAAGGAGCCGTTGTTCGCGTCTATGGCTTTCTGGAAGTGCTTGCAGGGGAGGTAGCGGTTCCCTGAAAATGTAGCAAGATAATGTTAGAAAAATGGAATATTTGCTGATAATGATAATGATAATGATAAATAGACTTCATTTTGGAAAGAATCTTAAAAACAATATTAAAAACAACATAGGTACGGTGCAACCAATTCCAATGGCCCTGAAAAGGTGTAGACAAAGTGAAATTATACCGTCTATTCCCAGTTATCGCCACTGGCTTTGTCGCCACTGCTGATAAATGGGAAAAATATTCACGACTGTCACCAGTGATGACGATTGACACATACTTTCCCAGTTGTAGCTACTAGCTTTGTCGCCAGTGGTGACAAATGGTAAAAAAACATCCCCATTATCACCAGTGGGGACAAACGACACAAAAATAGTCTCAAATGTCCCTTTCCAAAAGTTTTGTGTGTTAGGTTAGGTTAGATCTGTGACCCCAACAGAGCGCAAGCCGAGCGAGCGAAGCGAGTGGTAGAATTTTGATGACTCAAATTTGTCACAAAATTCGGCCGGGTGGGTACCACCGTGTACGATTGCGAAAGACCCTCCATAGTAATCTAATTTCGGTTTGATTGCGTTCAGGGGTCAGCAAGTACATAGCTGGGCAGGGGGATTGTGGTCGCAGCACTAGTGGGACCGGTGGGTGTCACGCGGTGCTGCGACGACAATCCTCTTCTGATGAGGCCGTCAAGCTGAGTGCCACCATTGTTAACATGGTACGTGTATCTAATGGTGGCCCTCTTTCCAGAGACTTTACCTTCAGCTTACCATCAGGCGAGGTGGTAGAGTCAAGCAACAGTCATTTTGGCCGTTGCATAAATGGGCCGACTCGACCGGAGAAGCACCACCCTCTCACAGAATATCGACGCCAAGTAACCGTATTTGAACTGTTGCGTTTCGTTTGGTGAGTGAGAGTGCCGGAGCCCAAACTCCTTTCCCATCCCCTTTATTTACAGGGTCGGCAGCGCAAGTGTGACGCCACTGGTGTTGCACACGTCCATAGGCCGCGGTAACCGCTTCCCATCAGGTGGGCCGTGTGCTTATCTGCCACCTTAGTGGTATAAAAAAAAAATCTAACCTAACCCACAAAATTTTGGGAAAGGGACATTTGAGACTATTTTTGTGCCGTTTGTCCCCACTAGTGATAATGGGAATGTTTTTTTACCATTTGTCACCACTGGCGACAAAGCTAGTAGCTACAACTGGGAAAGTATGTGTCAATCGTCATCACTGGTGACAGTCGTGAATATTTTCCCATTTATCAGCAGTGGCGACAAAGCCAGTGGCGATAACTGGGAATACACTCATAATACTGGTGGAATCGCTTCAAAACGAACCTCCAAAAGTCCGAAATGTATGGGAGCGACATTATTGGTTACACGTGACATGTCACTAGTAGAATGTCACTTTGCCTATGCTGGAAAAACTTCAATATCGCCAGAAAGTTTTGGCGGTCAAGTGATAGTCGCTTCATGGAACATATCGAAGGTCGGCCGGCCGTGTCTTAGATTGAAAGTCGACCCCACTGAGTTGGTGAAAGTCTCGGAGGATGATGAATTTATTACTAACCAGATAAATCCACAGATATCTTCCTGTTGCTATGAACCAGGCTCAGCGGGAACTCGGTCAGGTTGTTCGCGGAGGCGTCCAGCACGCTCAGGTTGAACAGGTACGCGAATGGCCGCTTTGAGGAGTGCAGCTTGCTCGACGTTAAATTGTTATTCGATATGTTCAGGCAGGCGATGGATGAGTATTTTGGAAATTGACCTGGAAAATATGTTTTATTTACAGAGAAAAAAATTCCCGCCAACCCCTCCAGCTAAGCTAATTTGCTTGGCTTAGGAGTGGGTTCACGTCGGTAATACCTATAATGACTAGGATCCGAACCCAGGATCTCTAAATCGTAAGGCCGACTCTGGCATTTGTTCATCCCAAATTATAAATTTTCACATATATTTGCGTACGATCTTGAGGTCTTGAGTACGATTTCTGGGTAAGACAACGCGTAATTGGGTTTTTAGTCATTTCTCATAAAGGTTCATATATTACGTGAAACCGGCAAATGAAGTTTTTAAATGTAATCAAGTACACACCTCTGTCTACCCCTTCGTGTATATATGTGTGTGAATATATTACATTTTACCTATTCTCGCAAAAGCTACAGATGAATGTTGACTACTCGTATTTCCAATTTAAATTATCCGTAAATAAAATACTTACTGCTGTTTCCCTCGTCCATCTTTCGCGATACTTTGTGAGCAAAAAACATTATAACTATTAGCTTTGTAAGTACATGTTTATTTACAAAAAAGTATCTAAGTATGTGTATTCTAGAACCAGAAGCTCTGCTTAGTTTAGGTCTACATGGCGTTAAATACTAGGTCTACAAGGCGAATCGCTGCTTGCAATGTTGAGCTGAGTGAGACATTTGCGGAATCAGATTTTGAAAATTTTGAACAGTGATCATTCCTCTGTGGCAAGTCCGATTTTGAAAATTCTTTTTGAAAGTCACAACTCTGGACATGCTTTCTGAGCGTGTAATGTTTGGTCACAGTGTCTCGAGCGGTTATTATGTAATTCCATCTGGAATTTTTTTAACGGTGATCATTCCTCTGTGGTAGCATTAATTTTTTCAAAATATATCCATAAACCTTCTTCTGATTGACCTCTTTAATCATGCCAAATTTGGTTCTGATTGGATTAGTAGTTTAGGAGGAGACCTGTGACAAAGAAAATCCTGAAGTCTGGTATGAGGAGCTTTCGCTCGACCTCGTCTCACTCAACTCAAAAAAAATGGTTTTAAAACATAACATAACATATCATAAATGTGTACCTAAATAAAACTCCCAGGGTGCCCGGCAGTGGACACTTGGGGAGGATACCGTGTAGATTTAGTCAGTCCGATTTCGAAACACCCATCTCATCGTTGGCACCGATTGGGTGGAGACCTTGAGGGTTTCCACAGGTAATTTTTTTTTTTAAAGTGGATTTAGGGCTATGAACCGGTGTATTCGGGGCCACAGCCAACGTCACCTGCTAGCTGAAAACCTGCTGATTAAAGGACGAGGCCCTGGCATTTCTCCTTGCAGGGTCTAATGGCAATCGTTTTCACAAAAGGCAAGAGAAAGATTATTAGAGTGGATCCAAGGGTTACTGGTGGTAGAAATTTGATGACACAAATTTGTCACAAAATTCGGCCGGGTGGGTACCACCGTGCACGATTGCGAAAAACCCTCCATAGTAATCCAATTTCGGTTTGATTGCGTTCAGGGGTCAGCAAGTGCATAGCCGGGCAGGGGGATTGTGGTCGCAGCACTAGTGGGACCGGCGGGTGTTACGCGGTGCTGCGACGACAATCCTCTTTTGATGAGGCCGTCAAGCTGAGTGCCACCATTATTAACATGGTACGTGTATGCAATGGTGACCCTCTTTCCTGAGACTTTACCTTCAGCTTACCATCAGACGAGATGAAGTCAAATTGACGTGTATAAATATAAAAAGCGATAGCCCAGTGGCGTACGTAACGGACTGCTGAGACGAGGTCTCGAGTTCGATCCCCAGTCGCCCCGGGCACACACCTCTGACTTTTCGTAGTTATGTGTGCATTAATAAAAGTTAATTATCGCTCGCTTAATAATGTGCCCGGTAGATGGCAATAGGCTCGCCCCCTATTACATTGGGACCTAAAAACATAACTGGCGAATCGTGGATGTGTAATACACCTCTGCCTACCCCTTCGGGGATACAGGCGTGATGTTATGTTATGTTATGTTATGTAAATATAAAAAAGGGGACCCTATTCAGAGTGTCTCTTTATCAATCGTAATAATTATAGATATTAACAGATGTACCAATTTACAGATATTCTAAGCGGCGATAGCTGAATGGCGTACGTAACGGACTGCTGAGACGAGGTCTCGAGTTCGATCCCCAGTCGCCCCGGGCACACACCTCTGACTTTTCGTAATTATGTGTGCATTAATAAATGTTAATTATCGCTCGCATAATAATGTGCCCGGTAGATGCCGGCGGCGGTAGATAACTGGCGAATCGTGGGTGTGTAATACACCTATGCCTACCCCTTCGGGGATACAGTTGTCAAGTTACGTTATGTCCTAAAAATTATTACAGGAGCATTTTATCACGCTTGGAAAATTTAAAACGATTCGAACGGAAGTAGGTAAAATTGGATTGAAAGATTCCATTTCATTCATGCATAAAACATTTTATGTATGTATTCTGTACGGATGTATTATTCACTAACGTATGGTTTATTTAGTAGGTATGAATGTGAAAGACTGTTTTTTTTTCAATACAACACCAATTTGATCAGCAAACTTAATTTGCAACTTAGGGAGTACTTTACAGACTTTTACTTTACAGTCCTTACAGAAGCATGCCGTGGCGGAGGCGTGTCGTGTGTTTCACACACGCCTGCCTACTCACCGACGCGGGATAAAACCCGACCCCAACAGGCGAAGCCGTGCTGGCGGCCAAGGTCCGCCGGTAATCCTGGGGCTTTCAGATAACTTTCTTGGGAAAATTTTACACAAGATTGATAAATTTCCTTACCAACAATTTTCTCAATATTCCCGTCGGTAAACGCCATGGAGGCTAGCCGCCTGAACATGGACTGGGAGACATCCAGCTCTTCGATAGTAGCGTTCAGCACGTGGAGGTACGTAGTGTTTTGAGTAACTGAAAAAAAATGAAACTGAATTAAAAAAAAATCGCTCATCAAACGGAACAGACGCAGATATTAGCATTTAAAAGTTTTGGGAGATTCCGTTTTTTTATTTATAAAAATCCTGCCAAGTGCGAGTCGGACTCGCCCATAAAGGGTTCCGTAGCAGCAAGTATTTTTTTAATATTTGAGTTGATTGAATGAAAGGTAAATTGCGGTTTAGGATTTATGACGTATTAAAAAAAACTACTTACTAGATCTCGTTCAGACCAATTTTCAATGGAAGTTTACATGGTATTGTACATCATATATTTTTTTTTAGTTTTGTCATTCTCTTATTTTAGAAGTTACAGAGCAGGGACACACACACATTTTACTACTTTGGAAGTGTCTCTCGCGCAAACTATTCAATTTAGAAAAAAATTATATTAGAAACCTCAATATCATTTTTGTAGACCTATCTATAGATACGCATGGGTTTTTTTTTTCGTGCAGTACCTATACACCCAACATTTTTTTTTTCTATTTTTGTGTGAAAATCTTAATGCGGTTCACAGAATACATCTACTTACCAAGTTTCAACAGCATAGATCTTATAGTTTCGGAAAAAAGTGGCTGTGACATACGGACGGACCGACAGACATGACGAATCTATAAGGGCTCCGTTTTTTGCCATTTGCATACGGAACCCTAAAAATTAGATGCTTTTGTTGGGGCTGAAACAGTTACCTTTTTGTAGTTTTTCTTTATTTTCTATTTAGCTAGCCGACGTCAGGTCCCTGGGGTTATCCTTTCGAGGGCTTACCCGGGGTGCCCGGCAACGAATACTTGGGAAGGACACCGTGCGGTTTTAGTCGATACACGACATAACCACCCCCGCTGGCCGGCGGGGGGGTATCCGAAGGGATATCCGCACGTAAAAAAAAAAAAAGCCGACGTCAGGTCCATAAATTTCTAGGGCCACTTGTCCGAATTGACACTTTTAAATTCTACCTATTATTTTTTACTGATGATTCGGTCACCATCCAAATTAAAGCTATTTTGTAATATGCTAACTGTACAAGGCTTTTGCATGGCTTTGACGTAAATAAGTGCTACTTACAGACCTACTTGAATAAATATATTTTGATTCAATTTTGAGGTAATGTTGCGGCATTACCCGCAAGTCTAAATATAATCTTTGTATTTTATAGTATAATTTACAATTTAAATTTGGTTTCAAGTGTCTAAAGAAGTAAATATTCTGGCTGTAAAAACATAAACATAACTTCACGCCCGTAATCTCGAAGACTCCTTGGTCCAGGCAGAGGTTCACCAGTTATGTTAAGGTCCCAATGTAATAGGGGGCGAGCCTATTGCCATCTACCGAGCACATTATTAAGCGAGCGATAATGAACATTTATTAATGCACACATAACTACAAAAAGTCAGACGTGTGTGCCCGGGGCGACTGGGGATCGAACTCGAGACATCGTCTCATCACTCCGTTACGTACGCCACTGGGCTATCGCCGCTTTTTTTTGGCTGTAGTATCACAATATTTATGAAAATCTCAATGGAAACGTGAGAAATGAATAGAACGTAATAAACTCGTTTATTTGACTTGATTGCAATTACTTCATTTGTGAAATCCGCACTTTATTAAGACGCTTCAATGCTCGCCGTCAGTCATTCAACTGTATATACCTTTCTTTTTTTTTCGTGCGGAAATCCCTTCGGGTACCCCTCCGCCGGCCAGCGGGAGCGATAATGTTGGGCTTGAACCGACTAAAACCGCACTTCAGACGCCGCCGGGGTGTATTTTCTAGTTGCCATCAGTAAACTTACTGGTGGTAGAAATTTGATGACACAAATTTGTCACAAAATTCGGCCGGGTAGGTACCACCGTGCACGATTGCGAAAAACCCTCCATATATATAATATTTTCGTTTCGTTTTATATTTTTTATTTTTATATTTATATATTTTTCCATATTTATAATATATATCATATTTTATTATATATATATATATATATATATATATTATCTTATCGTCGATATACAGGACATGCCCTAAATCAATATTTACGATTAAAGAGAGTGGATCGATCAAAGCGCCTTCTGTCGCGATACGCAGGTGAAAGGCACAGAAATATCCTCTCTACCGATGAAAAAATTTCCACGATTGAAAAACACTACAATAAGCAAAATGATAAAGTGTATGCTCACAGTTCTAAGGAAGCTGCTCAAGTGGTCGGAAAGGTACAACGTGGTCATCATCCTGCGTCAGTGAAGGTTTGGTGGGGCGTGTCTGTCAGGGAGTCACAAAGCTACATTTTTTGTGAAAAAGGAGTGAAAACTTCATTCAAAGTGTATCAAGATACTGTCTTGGATCATGTTGTGAAACTTCTTAGCAATACACTTTTTAAAAATTTACCGTGGACTTTCCAGCCGGACTCTGCTCCTGGTCACAAGGCACGAACTACACAAGCCTGGCTAGAAACCAACGTTCCGGACTTTATAAGAGCTGAAGACTGGCCCTCATCTAGCCCAGACCTCAACCCTTTAGACTACAAATTATGGTCAGTTTTAGAGGACATGGCCTACTCTAAACGACACGGCGACATTGAGTCTCTTAAAGAATCTTTGGAGCAAGTAGTGGCAAAATTTCCCTCGGAAACAGTGCGTAAATCCATAGATTCGTGGCCAAACAGATTTAAGGCCTGTATAAATGCCAAAGGTGGCCATTTCGACTAAAATATATTTTTATTTTTTGCTAAGACTTTAATAAATATGTAGGCATACATTTTAATAATATTTACATTACTTCATTCAAAAAAAAATGCATTTTCATTTGTAACAAAACTTATGGCTGGACTAGGTATATAATATTTCGGAGAATTTAGAATATCTGGGACAGAATTAGGTAGCTCAGTTGGTCAGAGCATTCCCCCTGTAAGGGACTGGTCGTGGGTTCAAGTCCCGTCCTAGATGTTCTCTTTTTCCGATCTTAATCTTTAGAATTCGGTTTAATGGTTCTCCAGCTATTTGATTGGATACCAGCGTTTAATGAAAGGCCTAGGCGTCGAACTAAATGGCTAATTTACCCATAATGCTGCGACATAATAAATACACTCATCAGGAAAATATGCATGAAAATTGATTGAGTAGTTTTAGACACTTAAAACGAACACAATCAGATATTTACAATTTTATGACTTCACAGAAGCATGTATCTCTATGTACATACTCATGTAGTTATCTCTGAACGATAGAGCAGAGTGATAACCTTTGCGTTTCTTGTAGTTGGTTAATGTTCTTTGATAAATATGACAAGAGAACAAATAGAGATTATTATAAGTACTTTTATATTAAACAAATAAACCTTTTTTTTTTTTTTTTTATCGTGCGATAATCCCTTCGGATATCCCCCCGCCGGCCAGCGGGGGTGGTTATGTCGGGCTTGCACCGACTAAAACCGCACGCCGTCTCGGGTCTTCAGACGCCGGGGTGTAAGGTTACCCATAGAGCATATCCCTCGCACCCCGGTTGACCCTGGGCCATCTCACCACTAACAGCATCGCTCATCCTGTCTCCTCTGAAAGCAGAGGAGTACGGAGAGCGATGTGTTCCCGCCACGTTGGGTATTGGCCGACGATCAATGCCAACCCTATGAAGGGGTGAAGGGGAAGCCATTGACCGCCGCCCAGGGTGTACCGGCCGCTCCGATTCCGTTCAACCCGGACTGCAGCGGGATCGGAATCGGAGCGACACTCGAGGAGGTTACCCAACACACACCCCAAACAAATAAACCTACTTCAAAAGGCACAAAAAGTTAAAAATAGTATTGAATTAGTGATTTAATTCAAAAGATAAAAATGCACGTACAACTATTCTGTTGAAGTCTAGATGCCAAAAGAACGACTAAATCTCAAACTGAAGTCCGTTTATTTCGACAGTCCACACGCTATTAGACAATAATATGCATTAATAATGGATTTCGATGTCATGGGTAGTCCCTTTAGTTATGGTTTTTATTATTATTGTTTTATATCACGAAAGCTAACATGTTTGTTAAACCTAGTGTATAATCTGTGAACAAATCAACTGGCAGGCTACGTTTGCTATTTGATATTCTTCTTTATATCTATATTTATGTCACTAAACGTCGCTCCGACAGAATATGTGATGTTAAATACCGAAGAACTGTAATAGTAAACCGTATTTTCAAACACAAGCTCCAAAATATATAATAGCATACATAAAATAATGTACATCTATCCTATGACGAGAAGTGAATTGAAATATAAACTTGACAGGTGAAGACTCTTTCTTATGACGCAATAGAAAAACTTGTGTCAATTAGATATTCTAAAAATCGGGCGGGAGGATTTCCGCACAAAAAAAAAAAGGTACCGAAAACTAACATATTGAGTATGTTAATAGACCTCTACCATTCCCTTACCAGGGATAATAATGCGTGGGTCATGGTACAGATATACTATATAATACAAATAAATAAAATTAATTAATGACGTTAAAATAACATAAATAAATGTTAATTATCGCTCGCTCCATAATGTGCCCGGTAGATGGCAATAGGCTCGCCCGCTATTACATTGGGACTTTAACATAACTGGCGAATCGTGTGTGTGTAATACACCTCTGCCTACCCCTTCGGAGATACAGGCGTGAAGTTATATTATGTTATGTTAAAATAACAGCTTTTCATGTCTATTTGTCTGTCCGTCCGTATGTCACAGCCACTTTTTTCCGAAACTATACGACCTATGCTGTTGAAACTTGGTAAGTAGATGTATTCTGTGAACCGCATTATGATTTTCACACAAAAATAGAAAAAAAAACAATAAATTTTGGGGGTTCCCCACTTTGAACTGAAACTCCACTTTTTTTTTTCATTAAACCCATACGTGTATGGTATCCATGGATAGGTTCTCAAAAATGATTTTGAGGTTTCTAACATTTTTTTTTCTTAACTGAATAGTTTGCGCGAGTGACACTTCCATAGTGGTAAAATGTGCCCCCCTCCATATGACTTCGAAAATAAGAGAATTATAAAAATGAAAAAAAAAAAATGACGTACATTCCTATGTAAACTTTCACCGAAAATTGGTTTGAACGAGATCTAGTAAGTAGTTTTTTAATACGTCATAAATCGTAAACCGCAATTTACCTTTCATTCAATCAACTCAAATAAAGATTAAAAAAATACATTATTATGTTACTTTCTGCTACGGAACCCTTCATGAACGAGTCCGACTCGCACTTGGCCGCTTTTTTTTCCACTTTTGTCTGTCTGTCTGTTTGAACTAAATTATCTCTAAAACGGCTAGGCCGATTTTGATGGGAGTTTCACTAGCAGATAACTAATATGAAAAGGCGTAATATAGGCTACTTTTATTCAAGAGGAATATTTAGGGTTCCGCGCAATACAATTAAAATCTAGAGAAGTCCACGCGGACTAAGTTTCGGGCACCACATGATGTAAATACGTCGCTACTTGCGACGCAACGACTTTCGACAATACTTATCGCCAAACTTACTGAAAGGTAAGTCTCCTAGAGATGATAATGTTTGGGGCCCATCAAGACTCGGGGCCCAACCCAACCTCACCAGCAAGTTGATACACCTGCTGATTGACGGACGACACTTTGGCGCAGGTTTTCCTCACGAAAATAGAGGGTCAATCGGCAGCCGCTCCCGTAATAACCAAGATAAGCCAAAGGCCACCAGGACTAATGATGATAATAATACTTACTGGCAGAAGTTAGTGCCTCCTTCAACCTGGCGTTGTCAAGGTCACAGCAGAACACCGACATGCTGCCCACCTTCGTGCAGTTGGCTTCTGAAGGGCACATGGACCTTGGCATGTGGAAGCATTTCCCCATGTTCAAGTACTCATTCCTTGGTTCTGGCTTCGCTGTTGAGGCTGGCGGTTGCTGGAGGAAGACACATAGTTAATGTTTTGACCACCTATGTGATTTATATAGCAGTCGACTGTTATCAAGTGTCGCGGGTTTGTTACCCGTTCAGTGCAAATATCTTTTTTTTTATATTGTCTGAAGTTTACGCGAATGTCACACATTGAAATAAAACTATTTTTTAACGGATTCTACTGAAAAGCAGATTTCTGAAAAGCAACCGAAACGTCGGGATCAATGTAAAATATAAAATAAGATCAAATAAATCGCGATAGAATCCGTTAAAAGTAGTTTTATTTTAATCTTTTTTTATTGGTAACAGGCTCGCGTTTGACCACTATCTCACCTGTTGGTAGGTGATGATGTGGTCTAAGGTGCAAAGCTTTCCTAGAAGTAACCTGTTCACTCTAGACTTGAAGACTGACAGGTTATAGCTTTCTGGAAACACGGACTCAGGCAGGGCATTCCACTCTTTAGCAGTACGCATGATAAATCATCATCATCATCATCAACCTATGCTAGTCCACTGGGAGACGTAAGTCCATACGTCTCCCCCAATGAGCGCCATAGCGCCCTGTCTTCAGCTTGCCGCATCCAGCATCTGCCCACAGTCTTTCGCAGATCGTCATCCCACCTGGCCGGAGGGCGTCCTACACTACGTTTGCCGAGTCGCGGTCTCCACTCAAGAACACGTTTACCCCAGCGGTTGTCGGTTCTTCGCGAGATATGGCCGGCCCACTGCCACTTCAGCTTGCTTATTTTTTGAGCTATGTCGATAACCTTGGTTCTCTGCCGGATGTACCAGGCCACTCAGAAAGTATTGCGAAAAAAAGTTTTTATATAAGAGAGACTGGTCAGTTATAATCTATTTCTAAAATATGATTATTTATGAGTAAAAATAAGTACGTTCCAATTTCTCTCTGCATTTCTTGCAAGATAATTTCAATTATTGTGTCTCATTGAAAAATGGATCTGCGTCGGGAACATTTTCGCGCTATGATTTTCTACGATTTCAAGTGTCGCCTGAAACCAGACGAATCGTACGATAGACTTCAAATGGCATTCATGGATGAAGGCCCTTCCAAGGCGACCGTGTATCGTTGGTATAACGAATTCAAGCGCGGTCGACTGACTTTGGAGGATGAAGAAAGAAGTGGTCGCCCTTTGACGGCTGTTACGGAAGAAAACGTGCTAGCAGTGAAAATTTTAATCCAAGATAATAGACGAGTCACATATCAAGAGATTCAGCACATTCTTCAGATTGGATCGGGAAGCCTTCACGAGATTCTACACGTGCATCTTCGTGTGAGAAGGATAGTTTCACGCTGGGTGCCGCATAATCTCACCGATGCTCAGAAGCAGGCCCGGGTGGAATAGTGTAGTTTGAAGCAGGCGCGTCTCGGCGTGTTTATGACATCATTACAGGTGATGAGTCGTGGATTTATCAGTATGATCCAGAAACAAAACGCCAGTCGACGGTTTGGGTGTTTCAAAACGAATCAACACCTACCAAAGTGAAGCGATCTAGAAGCGGAGGGAAGATTTTGATCGCGAGTTCTTTCAATTTGTCTAGTTACTTGTTATCAATCCCTTTACGAAATCAAAGAAGCATCAACGCTGAATGGTACACTACCAAATGCTTGGCAGAAGTTTTCTCTGTAGTGAGCTACAAGCGACCAAACACAGGTCTCCGCGGGATACTAGGTACTGCACCATGACAACGCGCCCGCACACACCGCGCTTAAAACGAGGGACTTCCTGGACAGCACTCCGATTAAACTCCGAGGTCACCCTCCTTACAGCCCTGACCTTGCACCGTGCGACTTCTTTTTATTCCCGAAAATAAAAAATCAGCTCAAAGGGATACAATTTTCGTCGCCGGAAGATGCGCTGTCAACGTTTGAGCAGGCTGTAAACGAGGTATCTGCGGCGGATTCGAAAACTGGTTCAAACGCATGAAACTTTGTATAGAGGCTGGTGGAGAGTACTTTGAAAAGATTTAATAAAAAAATATTTACCTATAGAACACTTTTTTTTATTTTCGTAAAACTTTCTGAGTGTCCCACGTATTCGTTACGAATCCTATCCTTCAGAGAAACTCCGAGCATAGCTCTTTCCATAGCTCGCTGAGCGACTTTGAACTGGTGGACCAGCCCTACCGTGAGTGTCCACGTCTCAGCTTCGTAGTTGATATAATAGCATGATAAATGTATTACCGAAACGTTTACCTATTGGTAAGCATAAATACCTATATCTCATTTTCAATTCTATTCAATTAAGTTTCTATTTATATGTGATTCTTGCAAAGAAAATTTATTGAATTGTTGTTTATTCTTATTATTCTCCGCAAGTAGAACTATTGTAAATATGTATATAATTTAATCTTTTCTAAAATTAATTTGTATGTCAATGTAATTTACTTAAATTTAGTAAGCATTACGTAGAATCAAATAATAGGTCTTTACCTATGAAATTGCCGAAATTAATTCGATCTTCAAAAACAGTACCGTAAAACGGGGTGAATAGAGATCGATGGGTGAATAGAAATAAAATGGTCACTAGACATTTTTGAATAATTTCTTCTGCAAAATTTTAAGTACTGAATCAAATATCTGATTGTTCTGTTCATTATCAGATTGAAATAGTACATAGTTTTACTATACTGAAAATAACTGCACAATTTATCTGACCATTTTATTTCTATTCACCCATTGATCTCTATTCACCCCATTTCACCCGGTACTTCCTAAATGCTATCCATTTTGATGATAAACTTTACAGCTGTCACTTTTCAAAAATGTAATAAAAGTTGCTGTTTGTTAGCTTAATGTTGTCTCATTCATACATTAAAAAAAAACATAAAATTTGGATTATTCATTCCTAAAAAAATGCAAAAATGTTTGTACCGAAAATTGGGTTTCCTCCAATTTCGTCAAGAAAAACGGCAATTTCATATGTAACGACCTTTTTTTTTTTTTTTTATCGTGCGGAAATCCCTTCGGATACCCCCCCGCGTGCCAGCGGGGGCGGTTATGTCGGGCTTGAACCGACTAAAACCGCACGCCGTCTCGGGTCTACAGACGCCGGGGTGTAAGGTTGCCCATAGAGTATATCCCTCGCACCCCGACTGACCCTGGGCCGTCTCCGGTTTCGAGATGGCCCCCTCGGGTTTGGGAACCACGGTGTCCCCGTCTTGCCCCGGTTTGGGGGAGGGGCGCTAGTCGCCCCACCGTCCCGGCCTGCTTCTGCTGGGGTGACAGGTGGCCTCACCCGCCACCCCCAGGCCTGCGCTCATGGAGGACGGAGGTCGTTAAGCGACCTCCGGCGCCTGAGTTGCCTGCGACGCGCGGCGAGCAAGTTGCGGGCTCGGCGGACCGGGAGAGTTCTAAGTTTCTCCCGGACTTGTTCCGCCACCTCCTTCGCGAGCATTACATGCTCGCAGAAGGAGGCGGCGGCGGCCCACGCGCTCGCGCTCCGCACCATTGCCGCAATCATGCTGCCGAGCGAGAGGACTCCCACCCCGATGGCTGCCACGAGGTCACGCCTCGGCGCCTCCCACGCCGGGCAGTCCGCCAGCGTGTGCAGCCCTGAGTCCTCGCTCGCGTCGCAGTGATGACACTCAGGCGTTGGCTCCTTCCTGATCCGATGCAGGTGGTCCCCGAAGCACCCCTTCCCGGAGATCACCTGCGTCAGTCGGTAGGAGAGGCTTCCGTGTCGCCTCTCCAGCCAATCCTCCATGATGGGCCTTACCGCCGCTATTGCGGCGTGCCCTTCATATGTAACGACCTAATATTTGTATTGTTTTAATATTTGTATTGTTTTAATAGCTTCTTGTTTCTTGCCAAGTGTTGTATATATCTGTAATAGGTATGCATATAAGAATTGTAAAACGGATGCATGTCAGATATTAGTTGTATATGTGTACCAAATAAAAACTCGTTTGGAGCCCACCCAGAGCTTTGGGGGTTAAGTCAACCTCACGAACAAGCTACCTGCTGATTGAAATAAAGAAGAAAGAAGAAAGTAATCATGTATGCTTGACAGACGAGGGTTTGGCGGAGGCTACCAACCGTATAAACTAAATAAGAAGGTGGATTAGGAGCAAGCAGACCCCGGGCAGAGGAGAAAGCCCCCGATACAACCTAGAACAAGGTAACGATGATGATGATGATGATGATGATGATGATGATGTATACATCTCGTTTATATCGTTCTAGGTTTTTTTTTTTATTTAGGACACGTTTATTTGACTTCACCTCGCCTGATGGTAAGCTGAAGGTAAAGTCTCAGGAAAGAGGGTCACCATTACATACACGTACCATGTTAACAATGGTTGACAAACTCAGCTTGACGGCCTCATCAGAAGAGGATTGTCGTCGCAGCACCGCGTGACACCCACCGGTCCCACTAGTGCTGCGACCACAATCCCCCTGCCCGGCTATGCACTTGCTGACCCCTGAACGCAATCAAACCGAAATTGGATTACTATGGAGGGTTTTTCGCAATCGTGCATGGTGGTACCCACCTGGCCGAATTTTGTGACAAATTTGTGTCATCAAATTTCTACCACCAGTTTTCAATCTATATTTATAAAAGAAAGTCGCGTTTTTGTTAGTGATGACTTCAGACAACTCGAGAACGGGTGGACCGATTTTCATGATTTTTGATTTGACTTCGCCTACAGTGTGCCTTTTTTGTTTTTTTTTGCGGATCTCCGCCCCCGGTAACGCAACGTCGCGCCGGCCAGAGGCGTAGTTATGTCGGACTCGAACCGACCAAAACCGCACGCCGCGCCGTCTCCCCCTTATGTCAGTACTACCATTGAAGAGAACCATTGATGGTACAAATGACACAACTTTGTATCATTATTTTTAAACTATCGCGGTGTAAACTCATATTTTTATAACGTCTCGGGACTGGCGACACACTGAACAATACCGTGATCAATTTATCAAAGATAGACTTAGACCGGCCAACCTTAAATATATTGCAAAAGGGGTTGAATTACGCTCTTACGCCGAAAAAAGTGCCATACGAAAATATTATCTGTAGTGTAGAGGAGGCAATCGCACGTAACTAGATACCAGTGTGTGACGCTGACATTTTACGACAAGATGTCTCCCATGTCTTACGTAAGGCTCGTCTGCCGAAAAGCAATATTACCGCCGAAGAGCGAGAAGCTTTGGTTGCGTTGCGGAACAATGAAGATGTGCTGGTGCTGATAGCCGACAAGGGGAACGCCACCGTAGTAATGCAAACAACAGATTATGAGGCAAAAATACGCACCTTACTCGAAGACACACATACTTATAAGAGCCTTAAATATGATTCCACGTCAAGAGTAACACGTAAAATACGTAATTTGATCAAGGAGCACGAAGAGGATTTCGCGAAGGACGAGTTCGAAAGACTGCACCGACCAAAGATCACACAACCACCAAAACTGTATGGCTTGCCCAAAGTGCATAAAGCCAATGTGCCACTGCGACCAATCGTAAGTCAAATTGACTCACCAACCTACGATCTAGCAAAACACATTGCTAAAGCACTGCAGTCATTAGTGGGAAAAACATCGTTTTTTGTGAAAGATTCTCGCCATTTTGTAGACATAATTTAACGACATTAGGTTGGAACCAGATGAGCTTTTGGTAAGTTTCGATGTGGAGTCGTTATTTACCAATGTTCCATTACAAGACTGTCTACAGATTATTGAAACCAAGTTGAAGGATAATGGTCTGCCGGATAGTTATGTGACACTGCTTCAAAGTTGCCTCGAAGGGAACTACTTCCTTTACCATGGTCAACACTACCTCCAAATAAACGGCGTTGCTATGGGCAGCCCCTTGGCACCAGTCGTGGCAAATATTTGGATGGAACACATAGAAGAAGAGGTGTCTCAGAACGCCCACGCCCACATTAGGCTATGGAAAAGGTACGTAGATGATATATTCTGCATATTTAAAGGCAATAGTGAGGAAGTGGTACGTTTTACTGAGTATCTTAACTCATTACATGTGAAGAAACAGTTTACGTATGAGATTGAGAATAACAGAACATTGTCTTTTCTAGACATCAAGTTAATGGTGAGAACCGATGGCTCCTTGGCCCACACTGTGTATCGTAAACCCACTCACACAGATAGATACCTATACGCCTCCTCGCATCATCACCCACTTCATTTAAAATCAGTCAGCGCGACGCTCATCAAGCGAGCAAATGACCTGTGTGACCCTGAGCACCTACAGCAGGAGTTAGATCATGTTCAGGAGGTTCTTGAGATGAATGGGTATGTTACGAGTTCTAGAAAGTCGAGACGTGCACCGAGGAAGATGTTGCCGGGTGCTGACCGCCAACCGGCGTACATGCCGTATGTGAAAGGTATAACGGATAAGATCGGATCTTGCTTACGGAAGTTTTCCATCAAGACGATCTTTATACCGTTCACCAAAGTAGCGAAATACGTGCGAACATCGAAGGACGTCATACCTCTACAAACACCGGGTGTCTACAAAGTGGATTGCAGCTGCGGTAGTTCCTAGATAGGCCAAACCAAGCGAACCATTGCAGAGAGAATCAAAGAACATATCGCAGCTGTGAAAAACCGTCAGTTAAATAAATCGGCAGTAGCAGAACATCTTGAGTCGGGTACTAATCACTGGATTGAGTTTCATCAACCCAAAGTCCTCTCCACTGATCGCCACTACTATCCACGTCTTGTGCGTGAAGCTATTGAAATTAAAAAATATAAAAATTTCAATAGGGAAGATGGATTCAAACTATCCGGGACGTGGAATCCAGTGATTAAAATACTTAAACCCATAAACAAAGTGCCGTTAAGAACTGATACAGTGAGTGTGGTGTGCCGCCAGCCTTACCATACATTAGAACAGTAATGGAGGGTAGGCGCACAAGAATGTTTCCCCGCACACCTCTCGACGCTCGCCAGCCAGTCAAGCCGTGACCACGGGTGCTGCAACGCATTCGAAACGTCGGTAAAAGTAAGTTCCATGTTTATCGCGATAAGTCCCGAGACGTTATAAAAATATTTGTATCATTAATACCATCAATGGTATCTTCTTACATTCCTGACTATTACTAGAGTCAATGTTAATTATTTTATTAACAAAAAACGTGCGAGGAATATATAACAAAGTCGTGTCAGTGATGACTGGGATAAACTCAAGAAAGGGTGGACCGATTTTCGTGATCTTTGCCTGTACCTTCTTGTGGTTTTTTTTTGCAGAAATTGCCACAGTTACCTCCCCGCCGGTCAGCGGAGGTTATGTCAGACTCGAACCGACCAAAACATCGGGCAGTTTCGGGTCTTAATCCCAAAGTGCAATAAGACACTCACGAAATAAATTCAGCTGACAAGGTAACCACCATAACTTGAATCTAAGGCAGAACGAAGTTTGGCGGGTTAGCTAGTATTTTATATTTTTAGTCCTTGAAAAGGATGTTCTTAATTAGACTTAGGCCCGTATTCTAGAACTCTGTGATGAGTCTCGACTTTAAACTAGTTTTTAGACTTTAAAATTGAGTGGAGTTTTTATGAAAATAAATCACCTGAGTGTTCATAAAACCTCCACTCAAGTTTAGTTATAGAATACAATTTGTACTTAAAACTACAGTCTCAAGCAGAGATTCATACGGAGTATCCTTCTAGAATACGGGCCTTAGTCCAAACGATAGATTGAACGTATTCTTACCTCCCTCGGCGCGGGATGGTCGGACTCATCCACCCTCATCTCGATGTGTGGCACATGCAGCAATAAGTACATCACCATACCCCATAATGTTACCTGCAGACAACACAACGCATGTTCATCATCACTCAATATGACTCAGGAATGAAGGTTTGATGCCCGCTCAATGCAAATATTTTCAACAAGATTAAGTATCAGATTACTATTCGAATATTGATCTCATCCTCATACCAGAACTTCAGGATTTTCTTTGTCACAGGTCTTCTTCTAAAGTACTAATCCAATCAGAACCAAATCAATCAGAGGTCAATCAGAGGAAGGTTTATGGATATATTTTGAAAAAATTAATGCTACCCCAGAGGAATGACCAAACTTTACACGCTCAGAAAGCATGTCCAGAGTTGTGACTTTCAAAAAGAATTTTCAAAATCGGACTTGCCACGAAGGAATGATCACTGTTCAAAATTTCAAAATCTGATATCCCACCACCACAGTTGAACAAATTATTAATGAAAGTGATGATGAATGAATGATTTTAATGATAAATAAATCGCTCTTAATAATTCAAATCACGATGTCTCACTCAGCTCAACATTGCAAGCAGCGATTCGCCTTGCAGACCTAGTGATCTCAGTAGTAGGTATGTCTTTGTACAATTATTATAACTACATAGTAACCCCGTGGGATGGTTGGAATTCGACGTTTTTTTGAGGTTGTCAGAAAGTTAAACATTCTTGCATTTCTTTTTAATCTCTTTTTAATCTGTATACGTCAGCTGTGAACAGGATACAGATATGTCATAATACATTTGACATTGGCGTGTTCCAAATGCATGGTAGTATGTGTAATGTTTTTATTCAATGCATTTTTATGCATAATTTTAAAAAATATTAGCATTCTGCACTTGTCCTCCATATAAGCTATTTATCCCAAATCTCACACTCCTTCGTCCGCGCAATTTTCGTCAAAAGGGATGTAAAGTCAAAAGGGATGTAAAATTATTTTCATTCAAGTGCGCATTCCGGTTTTTAATCCAAATCTTGCACTTTGAAGCCCGGAGTTCACTCTTTTACTTTCATCATTTAGTTTATTTAGGCGTTTACGGGATTGACTGCAGCAGCAGGTGAACTCGCTTGCATTTGAGGTTGGCTCAGGCCCCGAAGATTTTGGGTACGGCCCCATACACAACATATCCACCGACCCATTTAAAAAAAGATGTATATGTTTATCGGCGTTCTAAAATCCATCTTAGATGTTATGCGTAATTTGGCTCTAGATGGCATTGTGTAATGTATACTAGAATATTCATATCTTAACTAGTTACAATTTTATTAGTATGAACGATCTACTATTTTCCCTACTATTATAAATGCGAATGTAAGTTTGTTTGTTACGCTTTCACGCAAAAACCACTGAACCGATTTTGCTGAAATTTGGTACAGGGGTAGATTAGACCTTGGGAAAGGACATAGGCTATGTTTTGTCGCGATAGCCGACATCTACGCGGGCGAAGCCGCGGGCAAAAGCTAGTATAAGTATAAAGCAAGGATTTATATTTATTAATAACCTCCGTGGATAAATACCATCTATTACTATTATAAAATTGTAAATTAGTTGCGTCTATATATTGGAGATATAAAAAAATACTTGGGTTATGTGAAATGAATGATTCTGAACACAAACATATTTTTTTTAGAATTCCTGTCTGTTTATCTGTTTGTTTATTTGTCTGTTTGTTCGCGATGGACGCAAAAACTGAACTGAACGTATTTTGATGCGATTTTTTCTGTTTCGGTTTCGGTTTTGAAATTGAAGTAGAATCGCAGATTTGCCCAAAAAACGATAACCTACCTCCGCGCGGGCGGAGCCGCAGACTTCAGCTAGTCTGTGATATGTCGATAAAGTTTATTTGAATAACATATTAAGTAAACAAATTAAGACATTGCAATAAATTATCATAAACATCGTCGTAAAAACCTATGCGTATTTAAACCGAGTTTGATATGTAGATATGTGAATAAGTAAAGATAAATTATTCACATGGCATGATTACACCAGGTGGCGACCATTAGGGTGCATATCCACTTTAATTAAGATCAATCAATTAATTACTTCTGACCGACGAAATCGGTTCACATCAACACTTATACAAAAATATCTGACCTAAGAAACTTAATTGTATCGACTTTAAGTTCTAGAGATGTTCAGCATATTTCGACACCTGTCCGGTGCCCGGAAATTATTCTCATGATGATGATGGCTGATGATGATTCTACTTAGCGGTGAAGCCTGGTTACTCCTGAGAATTTCGCTTTGGAGCCCGGACTCCGCTTTCTGGCTTTAAGATTTCCACTTCGCACGGTTGTCGGCAACCATTGAACTGCATATCATCTTTTACGACAACAAATCACATAACACAACACATAACATAACTTCACGCCTGTATCCCCGAAGGGGAAGGTGTATTACACAAATCCCAATGTAATAGGGGGCGAGCCTATTGTCATCTACCGGACATTACTAAGCGAGCGATAATCCTCATTTTTAATACACATAACTACGAAAGTCAGAGGTGTGTGCCTGGGGCGACTGGGGATCGAACTCGAGACCTCGTCTCAGTAGTCCGTCACGTACACCATTGGGGTATCGCCGCTATTGACTTCTATATACTTTACTAGCTGAACCGTCAAACTTCGTTCCGCCTTAGTATCAAGTTAGGTTGGTTACATTATCAGGTGAATTTATATCGTGAAATTCTCCTTGCACTCGGGCATTAAAAACCCGAGTCAGTTTGAGTCCCGCATAACCAACCCCGCTGGTCGGCGAAAAAGGAAACACAAAAAGGCAAAGTATAGGCAGAGACAAATCTAAAAAATTATCATGAAAATCGGTCCACCCGTTCTTGAGTTCATCCCGGTCATCACTAACACGACTTTGTTTTATTGAGCTGAGTGAGATGAAGTCGAGCGAAAGCTCCCCATACCAGACTTCAGGATTTTCTTTGTCACAGGTCTCCTCCTAAACTACTAATCCAATCAGAACCAAATTTGGCATGATTAAAGAGGTCAATCAGAGGAAGGTTTACGGATATATTTTGAAAAAATTAATGCTACCACAGAGAAATGATCACCGTTAAAAAAATTCCAGATGGAATTACATAATAACCGCTCGAGACACTGTGACCAAACTTTACACGCTCAGAAAGCATGTCCAGAGTTGTGACTTTCAAAAAGAATTTTCAAAATCGGACTTGCCACGGAGGAATGATCACTGTACAAAATTTTCAAAATCTGATTCACGATGTCTCACTCAGCTCAACATTGCAAGCAGCGATTCGCCTTGCAGACCTAGTTTATATAGACTAGACAATCTGGGATAACTAGGTCTGCAATTCATTCTGCTGTTGCAAAAATTGAGCGAAGCAATTTCACCAGGACTTTTTCTAACAGTGATAATTCCTCAATGGCTAGCCAGATTTTCGTTTTTCTTTTTTTGTCTTGTGTATATGAAGAAATTATTTAATTTAATACCAATCGTGCGAATGAGGGTTTTTTTGTTCATTGAGAAATCAGATTTTAATTTTCATTTCGCTGATTATTCCTCCGTGGTACTTTTGATTTTTGATTTTTCTAGCCTATGTCCTTCCCATCAGTAACATCTTTGCTTCTGTGAAATTTCATTAGAATCGGTTCAACCGTTTGAGAGGAGAAGATGGTCGTCGTAATTTTTTTTCAACTCCCAACACAAACGTATAAAGTTCACTTATAGTAACTCCGATCCTTAAAAAATCCGTTATTAACCAACGTAATGCCTACGCAAAATTACTATAATTATTTCATAACCGACCATGTCTACAACAAAGTTACGGTATCCGGAATCCGGAAGAATATCTGTCTGCGAGCACTCGACTTATTCCTGACACTCCGTCAACTACGGACAGGCAGACGACCGGTCAATTATCCAATATGCCACTTCCTCATAAGAGCTGCTCAAACCGTACTTCTTGACTCACGACTCAGTTACATAGATATTTTTTGTGGCATTTTTAGGGATTTTCTCTAGAAAAGCCCTATTGCTATCGAGTTGTCGTCGTCGTCGACGTCGTCGTTGCCAATTTTCTGTCACGGTTTTGGGTATGAAGGAGATGAGCTATCGAGTTGCTGTTTTCGGTAATAGATTCGTGCTGGGGTGAATCATTGCAAGATAAAGAAAAAATCGCAAAAAATCGCAAAAAAAAAACGCAAAATCAAAAATCCCTTGTATTCGGCTGAGCTCGTCTCAGGAATTCAACTTGTTTTTATCTATGCCACGTCAATATGACTTAACCTCGCCTGATGGTAAGCTAATGGTAAAGTCTCAGGAATGGGGGTCACCTTTACAGACACCGTGATGCTACAATGGTGGCCCTCAGCTTGACGGCCTCATCAGAGGTTTTTCACGGCCGCTTAAAGGTTCCTGGACTGTAGGAAACACGTGAAGAAGCTGGTGAAGAATTCCAGGTCTTTATGGTGCGGCAAAGAAAAGAGGCGCCGAACCTCTTGGTTTTTAATAGAATTGGATGGTATTCATGGAGGTGGTGATACTTAACTTGTGAGATGTGAGTAACCCCTCCTCACCGTCGCGGCATAAAACCTGACCCCACCAGGCGAGGCCGCGGTGGCGGCTAAAGTCCGCCGGTAGCCCTGGGGTTATCCTTTCGAGGGCTTACTAGGCGTGCCCGGCAATGGAAACTTGGGGAGGACAGCGTGTGGTTCTAGTCGGTCCGATTCTGACACGCCCACCCCATCGTTGGCACTGATGGGATGTTAAATAAAAAAAAAACCCTCCTGTGTGATTGTACACTATGTACAGAGCCCAAGAAACATCTGTGAGACCCAAGCCAACCGGACCTGTTAGTCGGTGCACCTGCGATACAATGGAGGAGAGGCTCTGTGCGCAGGCTTCCTTATCAAGGTTGGGAGATCAGATGGCAGTCGCTCCCGTAAAAGTCGACATACGAATCAAAACTAGAAGGGGACCTCGGGCTCCAAAGTGCAGACTTTGTGCGCAATTGAAAAATCGCTATGAGAATAATGATGTCGTCTGTTTGTTGGCAACTGTAGTCAATCGTGACTCGTCGTCAGGGACTTAAAAACAGATTCATAAAGGTTTAAGGCGGTTTTGTGGCCCTTAGTATATTCTAAATTGCTCGGGTAAGATGTAAATAAAAGGCCGAGTACACCATAAACTCAATCGTGTTCATAATATCACAAGCAAGCACAAAGCACACAAGCTTTAAGTATTTACAATTAACAATATAATGTCCGTGAATTCAAAATACAAAGGCCGGTCAGGCGCACAGTCAGTACTAGCAACGTGTGTGTCCTCTGTCCGTCAAGCATAAGTCGACGGAAGTCAATATGAACGGCGGGAAATTTGAATGTGGCTGGACGCCACAGGTTACATAATTATATGGGTTACACTATGAAAAGGTTACAGAATGGAAGTGTTACACTTATAAATGTGGTACTGAATCTGTTAATCGTTACCACTTTCAATTGTGGTAACAGTTATATATATGTAATAACAGATATTAATTTGTTATCAATGTTAATGAGTGTTAACCAAAATGCTACGTTGCCTTTACTATCCTATTATATTTATAACTAGCTGTGCCCGCGACTTCGTCCGCGTGGATTTAGATTTTTATGGTTTTGGTTCTGTTGCGCAGATCCCTATATTTTTTCTAAAATTAAAGTAATTTATGTAACGCCTTGTAACATTACCTATCTGCCAGTAAAAGTCCCGTCAAAATCGGTCCAGCCATTTCAGAGATTAAAATATGTTATTTTGGTGTATGAACCATATATATATTCATATACATGTAGTAAACGCTTATTTCAATATTACAAATAGACACTCCAATTTTAGTTATATGTATGTATCGACAAAAAATTTAAATAAAGGTATTTTTATTTTTTAATTCTTATACGGGGCATAGCCGTTTGTTGGTGGCTGAACTCCTCCGTAACCACTCGCGCGATGTTGACCAAATTTACCACGGTGATAGTGTGGACACCGAGGAGTGTTTTGAAGCGAGATGGTTCATGTCCGATGTACCATTGAGGAGTAATCACCGAAAAACAGTTTCACGAGCGCGCGACCTTAGCTAAGCGCGCGACCGTAGCAGGATGTCTTATTTTCAAGTAAGAGTCCTGCTCGCTCAGCTCAATTTATATCAGTCGCACCCTGCACTGAATTCCTAGTTATCAAGGGCCTAAGTTCCGTAGGTCAAGGTAACGGGATCAGTACTCAACGCGGGCGGCACCGCGGGCAGCTGCTTTATATATTTTCACCTTGTCAAAAGCGAGAAAAGTGTATCGTGCGGAAATCCCTTCGGATACCCCCCCGCCGGCCAGCGGGGGCGGTTATGTCGGGCTTGCACCGACTAAAACCGCACGCCGTCTCGGGTCTTCAGACGCCGGGGTGTAAGGTTACCCATAGAGCATATCCCTCGCACCCCGGCTGACCCTGGGCCATCTCACCACTAACAGCATCGCTCATCCTGTCTCCTCTGAAAGCAGAGGAGTACGGAGAGCGATGTGTTCCCGCCACGTTGGGTATTGGCCGACGATCAATGCCAACCCTATGAAGGGGTGAAGGGGAAGCCATTGACCGCCGCCCAGGGTGTACCGGCCGCTCCGATTCCGTTCCCCCCGGACTGCAGCGGGATCGGAATCGGAGCGACACTCGAGGAGTAGGTAGTAGTAGTTACCCAACATACACCCCTATGTAATATGTACCTAGTCAGGTCATAAGTATTGTCACACAGTAAAAACTTTTCTTTTAGAATGCTGGCCACAAAAAAGTTTATTGAATTCGAATTTCGAATTGTTCATGAAAATAAAAATTAAATTGAATTAAATTAGAATTTTACTCATTTTTAAATATGAAGTGGACGCTTAAAGAAGACCGTGTTGCAGTTATTGCGTTGCATCGTTGCGGTTACGCGCCAATTCACATTTTTGACATACTGAAAAATTTGAATATAACCAAAAGATTCGTTTATCGTACCATCAATCGATACAATGAAGACTCTAGTGTAGATGACAGGTCAAGAAGTGTTCGCCCTCGGTCTGTTAGGACTCCAGCAGTGATAAAAGCTGTGAAGGCGCGAATTCAAAGAAATCCCAAACGTAAGCAGAAACTGTTGGCCCTTCAGATGGGGTTAAGCAGAACCACGGTGAAAAGGGTGTTAAATGAAGACTTCGGGCATATCGAAGAAAAACAGGACATCATTTAAATGCTCGTCTAATGGACCTGAGACTGAAGAGATGCCGCGCTTTGTTGAAGCGGTACGCGGGAAAAAAATATCGGGAAATTCTTTTTTCGGATGAAAAAATTTTTACCGTAGAAGAGAGCTACAACAAACAAAATGATGAGGTGTACGCACACAGTAGTGAAGAAGTGAGCAACCGTATTCCGCGTGTCCAACGAGGTCATTTTCCATCCTCGCTCATGGTATGGTTGGGAGTTTCTTATTGGGGCTTAACAGAGGTACATTTTTGTGAGAAAGGTGTAAAAACTAATGCAGTTGTGTATCAAAATACAGTCCTGACGAACCTTGTGGAACCTGTTTCTCATACCACGTTCAATAACAGGCACTGGGTATTCCAACAAGATTCGGCGCCAGCTCATAGAGCGAAGAGCACACAAGACTGGCTGATGGCGCGTGAAACCGACTTCATCCGGCTCGAAGACTGGCCCTCCTCCGGTCCAGATTTGAGTCCGTTATAATACAAGATATGGCAACACTTGGAGGAAAAGGCGTGCTCAAAGCCTCATCCCAAATTGGAGTCACTCAAGACGGCAGCCGCCGATATTGACATAGACCTCGTTCGTGCTGCGATAGACGTCTGGCCGCGCAGATTGAAGGCCTGTATTCAAAATCACGGAGGTCATTTTGAATAAACTTTATTGTCATAAGAATCTATGTTTTGTTAAGTTCATTTTGGTATATAAATGGTTACATAATGAATAAACTTGGTTCAATTATTTTATATTAAACATGTGACGGAATTTATGACCTGAATGTGTATGTATGTCCGTTAATTCTCACCATGATTAGTGTCGTGTCACCAACGTCAATAATACGATTTCATTTATTCAATTACTCATCAAATTTTCGGCTTTATCTCGTAGAGGAAACTGTAATACTCAGTAGACGTAATAATGATTCGGTTATTATGTTACGTATCTTATCTGTGAATATTAGTATCAGTGAATATTATCTATTATCGAATAGTATTATTATCTACGAATTTGCACAATCTCTGCAAGGTATGCTCAAGTAGAATGATTACAACAATACTTTATTCGTTTTTACCACGATTTTTTAGTTTCACCTGTAACTACGTTTACTATATGTAAATAAATCTTGGAAGTGGAATTAAACCAACTTCTAATTTTCGTATAGAAATAAATAAATATTTTAAACCCGACCCCACCAGGCTAGGCCGCGGTGACGGCCATTGTCCGCCGGTAACCCTGGGCTTACCCGTGGTGCCCGGCAATGGACACTTGGGGAGGACACCGTGTGGTTTTAGTCGGTCCGATTCCGACACGCCCACCCCATCGTCGGCACCGATGGGGTGAAGCCCGTGGGGGTTTCCACACGTATAAAAAAAGGGCATTCTAGACCTGAGAATTGAGTAAAACTTAAATATCATCTTCTTCTTCTTCTTCTTCTTCTTCTTCTTCTTCTTCTTCTTCTTCTTCTTCTTATATATAAAAATGAATTGCTGTTCGTTAGTCTCGCTAAAACTCGGGAACGGCTGGACCGATTTGGCTAATTTTGGTCTTGAATTATTTGTTGAGGTCCAGAGAAGGTTTAAAAGGTGAATAAATATGGAAGTTGTTATCGATTGAGGCAGTACGAAGTCTGCCGGGTCAGCTAATAAAAAATCGTGAATTCTATGACGTTACAATAGGTAAAACCTGTGTCTGCCTGTGAGATAAGAACCTGGCAATAATACTCGCGGCCACTCTCCTCTAATCACCAGTAATTACAATGGTTTTGTCTACAAAATATACAAACAAGATACCGCAACTAATACACTACACGTAAAAGAATATATAATAATGTAAGTAAGTATTTGAATAATGTATTTACTTACAACTTTGCATCGAGTGACGATATATGGCAACACTGCAGGTACCTTTTTTTTCGTGCGTAAATCCCCTCCTATACCTCCCCGCCGGCCAGCGGGGGAGGTTATGTCAGGCTTGAACCGACTAAAACCGCATGCCGTCGCGGGTCTTCAGACGCCGGGGTGTATGGTTGCCCATAAGGCATTTCCCTCGCATTCCGACTGACCCAAAGGCATCTCCGGTTTCAAGATGGCCCCCTCGGGTTTGGGAACCACAGTGTCCCCGTCTTGCCCCGGTTTGGGGGAGGGGCGCTAGTCGCCCCACCGTCCCGGAGCAGGTAAGTACCTTTTTTTTTTTTTTTTTTTTTTTTTTTTTTTTTTTTTTTTTTTTTTTTTTTTTTTTCGTGCGGAAATCCCCAGTACCTACTTATTATAATACAATGCAAGTAACACGATCGGTTCAAAACACCGATAGATTAATGTCCGGCGTGCCACCGCGTATGCACATAATTATCACGGTATCACAGTATTACTAATCTATTAGAAGCTTAAATACTAATTATGGAGTAGGAGTCTGTTTTCATTGAACTTGTTTTTATGTTTCTGTTTTTAAATTAGTGACTAGGTTTACATCTTTTAATTAAGAAATAACAACAAATTCAAATTATATTTATTGTAAATCATAGGTATAAAGGATATTGGGGTGTGTGTTGGGTAACCTCCTCGAGTGTCGCTCCGATTCCGATCCCGCTGCAGTCCGGGGGGAACGGAATCGGAGCGGCCGGTACACCCTGGGCGGCGGTCAATGGCTTCCCCTTCACCCCTTCATAGGGTTGGCATTGATCGTCGGCCAATACCCAACGTGGCGGGAACACATCGCTCTCCGTACTCCTCTGCTTTCAGAGGAGACAGGATGAGCGATGCTGTTAGTGGTGAGATGGCCCAGGGTCAGCCGGGGTGCGAGGGATATGCTCTATGGGTAACCTTACACCCCGGCGTCTGAAGACCCGAGACGGCGTGCGGTTTTAGTCGGTGCAAGCCCGACATAACCGCCCCCGCTGGCCAGCGGGGGGGTATCCGAAGGGATTTCCGCACGATAAAAAAAAAAAAAAAAAAAAAAAAAAAAAAAAAAAAAAAAAAAAAAAAAATAAAAAAAAAAAAAAAAAAAAAAAAAGGTATAAAGGATATTGGGGTGTGTGTTGGGTAACCTCCTCGAGTGTCGCTCCGATTCCGATCCCGCTGCAGTCCGGGGGGAACGGACTCGGAGCGGCCGGTACACCCTGGGCGGCGGTCAATGGCTTCCCCTTCACCCCTTCATAGGGTTGGCATTGATCGTCGGCCAATACCCAACGTGGCGGGAACACATCGCTCTCCGTACTCCTCTGTTTTCAGAGGAGACAGGATGAGCGATGCTGTTAGTGGTGAGATGGCCCAGGGTCAGCCGGGGTGCGAGGGATATGCTCTATGGGTAACCTTACACCCCGGCGTCTGAAGACCCGAGACGGCGTGCGGTTTTAGTCGGTGCAAGCCCGACATAACCGCCCCCGCTGGCCGGCGGGGGGGTATCCGAAGGGATTTCCGCACGATAAAAAAAAAAAAAAAAAGGTATAAAGGATATTCACAGTAGCTATGTCTCACCATTTGGGCATACAATTTTTAATAAGTATTAATTACAATATTAATTCAAATAGGTAATAGAATTAATGCCTATCATGCATTACATTCATATTTTTCACTATAGGAAATTAGATACCGTTTTTGGAACTTAACGTGGCATAATAAAATCGTGCAATATTCTCCAGTTTTGCATTGGTGACGAACGCTTATAGCACGTCATGGTAGACCCATTGACGTCATTAGCGGAAAAAGTGTAAGAGGAAATAGGTAAAAGGAAAGGAACAGTCAAAAACCACGCCAAGAGTGCGCACAAACGGTGAGAATGTATTGTAAGTAGGAGAGATGAAAGGATCCCAGTAAGTGACGACATGTAGTCTTTGGGTAAGCTAACCCATCGCAGGCAACTCAGGCGCCGGAGGTCGCTTAACTAACTCCGTCCTTCATGAACGCAGTCCTGGGGGCGGCAGGTGAGGCCGCCTGCCACCCCAGCACAAGCAGGCGGGGACGGCGCGGCGGGGCGACTAGCGCCTTCCCCCAAACCGGGGTAAGACGGGGACACGGTGGTTCCCAAACCTGAGGGGGCCATCTCGACACCGGAAATGGCCCAGGGTCAGTCGGGGTGCGAGGTATATGCTTTAACCTTACACCCCGGCGTCTGAAGACCCGAGACAGCGTACGGTTTTAGTCGGTTCAAGCCCGACATAACCGCCCCCGCTGGCCGGCGGGGGCTATCCGAGGAGATTTCCGCACGAAAATAAAAAAAAAGGTAAGCTAACCCATTGTGCCGTGCCTATAATTATGTTTGTAAGCTATTTTATAAGCACTGTATCAACATACGTAGTCTTCACGAAGGTCCTGACAATTAAACAAAGTCAGCACACATCGGTAAACACAAGGGCGTTCGACATCACAACGATGTTTGTATTGCAGCCACTTGCCAGTTCTATCAACAATGTGGTCTGTGTGTAGGTATGCAGTACTGTTCGCCACGCCTCGTAGCTATTTATAGACTTTTTTATGCGGCACGGCAGATGCTTAGAACTAGGAACGTATTTAATATAATTATAAATAGACATGTACATACTTTAAATGCCATACAGCTGTTCTTCAACATTGTTCAAGCTCATTGCTTTATTATCATAACGTAACTTCACACCTGTATCCACGAAGGGGTAGGCAGAGGTGAATTACACACAGAAAATTCGCCAGTTATGTTTAGGGGGCGACCCTATTGCCATCTACCGGGCACATTACTAAACGAGCGCAATTCCACATTTTTAATACACACATAACAACAAAAAGTCGGAAATGTGTGCCCGGGGCGACTGTGGATCGAACTCGAGACCTCGTCTCGGCAGTCCGTTACGTACACCACTGGGCTATCGCCGCTTTTTTTGAGCTGAGTGAGACGAAGTCGAGCGAAAGCTCCGCATACCAGACTTCAGGATTTTCTTTGTCACAGGTCTCCTCCTAAACTACTAATTCAATCAGAACCAAATTTGGCATGATTAAAGAGGTCAATCAGAGGAAGGTTTATGGATATATTTTAAAAAAATTAATGCTACCACAGAGGAATATCACCGTTAATAAAATTCCAGATGGAATTACATAATAACCGCTCGAGACACTGTGACCAAACTTTACACGCTCAGAAAGCATGTCCAGAGTTGTGACTTTCAAAAAGAATTTTCAAAATCGGACTTGCCACGGACGAATGATTACTGTTCAAAATTTTCAACATCTGATTCACGATGTCTCACTCAGCTCAACATTGCAAGCAGCGATTCGCCTTGCAGACCTAGTTATTAACTGATTGATTTAATCGCAATTAAACTATTTTTAACAGATTCTATCGAGATTCAATTCTGTGATATTTTATTATTCACACTAAGGTTGCGAGGGTCGAGGTTTGCGTTGCTTTTCAGTAGCCATGGTCATGAGGACATTCTAGAAGATTCGCCAACGGGCAGTTTAATTCAGAGACCCCTGGCGAAAGAGAGCAAGGAACTGTATTGGGAGCTACTTACGGACACAGAGGAATGGTAAAACAATGGCGGTGCGTGCGTCGGGACCCTGTGGAGGTACTCAGACTAGTTCAGTTTGGAGAGCCCTGACGAAAGGGAACCAGCAAGGAGGAGGTAGTAAGTGTAATTGTCGGAGGACACGGGGGGTTGGTGTGTAATAAAGTTTATCGGATGGGACACAGAGATTTGTAGTGTCGGGACTCTACGTCTGTTAAGAATACTACGAACGGCACGTATTATACACTGTCATGAATCTCGACTTGAGACTTACAAGTATCTTTTTGCACGCCGTCTCGGGTCTACAGACGCTGGGGTGTAAGGTTACCCATAGAGCATATCCCTCGCACTCCGACTGACCCTGGGCCATTCGCAGTGTCCCCTCTGATATGAGCAGAGGGGTACCTGGAGCGACCACCCCCCCGCGGGCCTTGCAGGCCCGCCATACTCCAACCCCCTCGTGCAATGGGGTCAGCTGGCCCTGAAATGGGCCGGTTGGTCAGACTCTTGGCCGTTGACGTTGACGCCAGCTACTCCAGAGGAGCAATCAATGATGCGTAATCGCCCACGTTGCCCAGGGTGCACCAAACTTGGAGGTGATCCAACCAGTCGCACCCCTCTTACAAGTACCTATTATTAATTCTTAAGTACAGATTGTAGACACAAGTTAGTTTTGGCAATGAGGTTGCGTTCCGGACACATTCCATCTAGAAAGTTCACCTTCCTCATGGGCATATCAACTTCGCCAAACTGCGAAATATGTGGAGTGGTAGAAGATGTACAACATATTCTGATGGACAACAATTGATAGAGGTTCTACTGAGAAACAATATAACGGCAATTGGAAGATGCAATAGTAGCCTGGCAAGTCCTCTGTCAGATACAGCACAGGACTGTTACTCATTATACTGCGAATACCTTTTTTTTTTTTTTTTTTTATCGTGCGGAAATCCCTTCGGATACCCCGCGCCGGCCAGCGGGGGTGGTTATGTCGGGCTTGCACCGACTAAAACCGCACGCCGTCTCGGGTCTTCAGACGCCGGGGTGTAAGGTTACCCATAGAGCATATCCCTCGCACCCCGGCTGACCCTGGGCCATCTCACCACTAACAGCATCGCTCATCCTGTCTCCTCTGAAAGCAGAGGAGTACGGAGAGCGATGTGTTCCCGCCACGTTGGGCATTGGCCGTCAGTCATCAATGCCAACCCTATGAAGGGGTGAAGGGGAAGCCATTGACCGCCGCCCAGGGTGTACCGGCCGCTCCGATTCCGTTCCCCCCGGACTGCAGCGGGATCGGAATCGGAGCGACACTCGAGGAGGTTACCCAACACACACCCCATACTGCGAATACCTTTTTTTTTTTTTTTTTTTTTTTTTTCGTGCGGAAATCCCTTCGGATACCCCCCCGCTTGCCAGCGGGGGCGGTTATGTCGGGCTTGAACCGACTAAAACCGAATACCTAAGATATGTTTAGTTATATGATATACTGGCTATGATGGAGCGACATAGTCATATTGTGGCTAAGCTCCTTAAATAAAGATTTAAAAAAAAAACAGATTGTATTCTAAAATTAAACATAAGTGGAGATATTATGAACTGTCAGGTGATTTACATTAATAAAATCTCCGTTCACGGCCTCTGTGGCGTAGCGGTAGTGCATTCGACTGCTACGACAGGGGGCGCGGGTTCGATTCCCGCTCAGTGCAAATATTTGTATACATTAATATGTCTATTTGCATTGGTCTGGGTGTTTCTATGTATAATATGTATGTATTTACAAAAAAAAAGTATATAAGTATGTTTATCCGCATTCTAGAACCCATAACACAAGCTAGTTAAACTATGCTTACTTTGGGTCTAGAAAGCGCTGTGTAGAATGTCGTAGAATATTTATTTTAATATTAATAACATTACTTCCTCAATGTTTCTTACATTACAAGTTTATTTTTAACATAAAAATTGAAAACAGCACAAAATTCCACAGCTCAATTTCAAACTAGAAATAAACATCTTACGTACCTACATTAAGAAGTTATCAAGAGTCGGTATGTTAGCACACCGTTTCTGAGATTGCACTATACAAACTGACAAACAACCTTGGTATCAGTATTTACAAATACTTATTGCGATAAGTAAATGCTCGCTTAAAATAGAATATCTTGATTTAAGTTCAATAATTGTAGCCGACTACGCAACTCAATTCCGTGAATGTTTTTTTTTATGGCACTAAGGTGGCAGACAAGCACACGGCCCACCTGATGGGAAGCGGTTATCGCGGCCTATGGACGTGTGCAACACCAGTGGCGTCACACTCGCGCTGCCGACCCTGTAAAGGAAAGGGGATGGGAAAGGAGTTTGGGAGGGGATGGGAAAGGAGTTTGGGCTCCGGCACTCTCACTCACCAAACGGAACGCAACAGTTCAAATACTGTTACTTAGCGTCGATATTCTGTGAGAGGGTGGTGCTTCCCCGGTCGAGTCGGCCCATTCATGCAGCGGCCAAAATGACTGTTGCTTGACTCTACCACTCATAATGTTATTATGGGACTAGCTGATGCCCTCGGCTCCGCCCGCACTGAGGTCGGTTATCGTTTTTTGTTTATTGGTAGTACAAATTTGATGACATCAATTTGTCACAAAATTCGGCCGAGTGGTACCACCGTGCACGATTGCGAAAAACCCTCCATAGTAATCCAATTTTGGTTTGATTGCGTTCAGGGGTCAGCAAGTGCATAGCCGGGCAGGGGGGTTGTGGTCGCAGCACCAGTAGGACCGGTGGGTGTCACGCGGTGCTGCGACGACAATCCTCTTCTGATGAGGCCGTCAAGCTGAGTGCCACCATTGTTAACATGGTAGGTACATGTATGTAAAGGTGACCCTCTTTCCTGGGACTTTATCTACAGCTTAGCATCAGGCGAGGTGAAGTCAAATTCACGTATCCTAAATATAAAACAAAAAAAAATATCTCCGGTTCTAGCTAACCAATTGCAATCAAAGATACGGCAGATTTTAAATCCGATCAAGTACTTTCTCATGGAAAAAAAAACAAATCAAAATCTATTCAGTAGTTTTTGCGTCCATCGCGAAAAAACAGACAAGAATTCGAAAAAAAAAAAGTTTAAAATCGATCATGTATCATAACCAAAGTTTTTTTTTTAATATCTGCAATGCACAGACACAACTAATTTACAGTTTTTTAATAAAAAAGATAGAAGATAAAATTCAGAAAAATGTATTTTAAACCGTTGCCGTTGGTCTTAACCCCGCAGTCATTTGTCATATTGTATACGCCTTTCGCTTAATTTTTTTTTCCAAGCTCCCGGAATGCGGATACTCTTGACCTGAACTTCCCTTGAACGAACTTAAAACGCGTCGGTAGCTTAGTAGTTAAGGAGTCGACCCTACGATCGAAAGGTCCCGGGTTCGAATCCTGACCACTACACTCTTACCATTACGCTCCAAATACAAGCAATTTAGCTTAGCTGGAGGGGTTAGCGGGAATATTAGTAATTTCGGTTACTAATATTCTTTTTAAAAAAAAACACGTTTTTTTTTGGTCAGTATTGTTGAAGAGTTTGTTTTTTAGTATACTATTGTTATTATGACGACCTCTGTGGCGTAGCGGTAGAGCATTCGACTGCTAAGTCAGAGGTCGCGGGTTCGATTCCCGCTCATTGCAAATATGTATATTTGCATTTGTCTGAGTATTTCTTTGTCTAATATGTATTTATTTACAAAGAAAAAGTCTCTAAGTATGTTTATCCGCTTTCTAGAACCCATATGACAAGCTTTGCATAGTTTGAGTCTAGATGGCGCTGTGTAATATGTCCTAGAATATTTATTTATTTATTAGATATATAGTACTGAGCGAATGAGACACCAAGTATATAAGGCAGATGGAAGTGGGCAGGCAAGCCGGGGTCGACCTCGCAGGACATACACTTGCGGCGGGCTTGCATGAAAGGTTTAATGACAGTGAGGGCTGTTGTCTCTGCGTACCCGACTAAAACTGACTAAAACCGCACTCCATCTCGGGTTTTAAGACGCCGGGGTGTAAGGTTGCCCATAGAGCATATCCCTTTTTTTTTCGTGCGGAAATCCCTTCGGATACCCCCCCGCCGGCCAGCGGGGGCGGTTATGTCGGGCTTGAACCGACTAAAATCGCACGCCGTCTCGGGTCTACAGACGCCGGGGTGTAAGGTTACTAAAATCGCACGCCGTCTCGGGTCTACAGACGCCGGGGTGTAAGGTTGCCCATAGAGCATATCCCTCGCACCCTGACTGACCCTGGGCCATCTCCGCGGAGGGAAAAAGGCGTGAGTATATGTATGTATGTATGTATGTATGTATATATTGTACTCAATCGATGTCTCCAGTAATTGGGATCTTATAAGTACACTATACAAGCAACAAGAACAAACAGTCATAAATTGATTGTAACGAGGGCACCGGGGGTCCAATACTGGGCACTCCCTTGATCACAGCAGGGCGTGGGCTGTGAACTGTAGTAACCTTATGCTATAGGGTGTGTTATATTTGTGAATAGTCAGCTGTACTATTATCCGGGCGGATATCGTTTTTGGTTCATATCTCCGGTTCCATTAAACTAATTGCAATCATATGTACGGCAGATTTTAAGTCTTACCAAGACCTTTCTAATAGAAAAAACCGCATCAAAATCCGTTCAGTTGTTTTTGCGTTAATGGCGAACAAACAGACAGACATCTAAGAATTCCAAAAAAATATATATTTTTGTGTTTATAATATGTTTTTTTTTAATATCCCCAATGTACAGACATAACTAATTTACACTTTTATAATATTAGGTCGTTACATATGAAATTGCCGTTGAAGAAATTGGAGGAAACCCAATTTTCAGTACTAGCATTTTTGCATTTTTTAGGAATGACAAATGCAAATTTTATGTTTTTTTTTGTGTATGAATGAGACAACATTAAGCTAAGAAACAGCAACTTTTATTAAAAGTGACAGCTGTTAAGTAATACGAAAATCATCAAAATGGATAGCATTTAAGAAGTTATTTCTGAAGATCGAATTAATTTATCAAGCGGCCAATAAAAACAAAACTTAATACAGAGTTGTAAAATCTTGAAATCAACTTTCAAGGAAAATATAAATAATGGAAATAGCTATTAAATTACAGGAATAAAGAACTCATGAATTTGTAACAAACTTTCGGCAATTTCATAGGTAACGATACTAATATTATATAAGTTATAAGTTCCTACACTTAGGTGGGCCATAGGCTATACAATAGGAGATATGGCTTCTATCATAGTCCGAATTATGATCCGTCAGTTATTTTTATTATTACAAAGGTAAGAAAAATCACTACATATCCACCCCGTGTCTGTCTGTCTGTTAGCGATAAACTCTAAAACATCTGCACCAATTTTTATGCTGTTTTCGCCAATAGATATAGTGGTTCTCGACGAAGGTTTTAGTACATGATTTGTCAAGTTTTTGTGTACATTGGCTAAAATATGTTGGAGGTATCGGAAAAGACTAAGCCGTATGGGAGCTTTCAACGGAAACGCTGCCTAAACCCTTTGAGATATAACAAAATGACATATGGTGGAATTGGGACCGTATTCCACCACCACGACCTATAATAAGATATAGAGACACGTCAATCTTATAAGACCCCGTCGGCAGAACAATGATGTTGAATTTGTCTTTATTGCTGGCAATATTCAAATTAAACTAGGAATCCTGCACTGAATTCCTAGTTTAATTGCGACTGAAATAAATTGAGCTGAGCGAGCAGGACTCTTACTTGAAAATAAGGTCGCGCGCTTAGCTAAGGCCGCGCGCTCGCGAAACTGTTTTTCGGTGATTATTCCTCAATGGTACATCGGACATGAACCATCTTGCTTCAAAACACTCCTCAGTGTCCACACTATCACCGTGGTAAATGTGGTCAAGATCGCGCGAGTGGTTACGGAGGATTTCAGCCACCAACAAACGGCTAAGCCGCGTATTAGAACTTCGTTCGATCAGCTCCAAAAAAGGGATTTATTCCAAAAGTACCGCAGCACAGTAAGCAAGTACCTTTTTTTTTTTTTTTTGTGCGGAAATCCGAATACCCCCCCGCCGGCCAGCGGGGGCGGTTATGTCGGGCTTGCACCGACTAAAACCGCACGCCGTCTCGGGTCTTAAGACGCCGGGGTGTAAGGTTACCCATAGAGCATATCCCTCGCACCCCGACTGACCCTGGGCCATCTCCGGTTTCGAGATAGCCCCCTTACTTGCTCTCCACTGTGCCATCTGCTAATCAGAGGGACACGTGGAAAGCTTCCGAACAGCCCTCAACAGGGCCGTCCTCGCCCCGGTCGGAGTTGGCCCTAGGCGGCTGCGTCTCTCCCACCCTAGGAGAGAGGCGCTGCCGTCTCCGTTGCCAAGGGTGCACCGCGTGGAGGTCCCCAACCAAGCACCCCAGTAGGCAAGTACCTACATCATTTATTTTTTTATTCTTATTACGTCACACATCACTGACATCACAAACTGCGCAGATGTCACCGTGAATTTATAATTGATCACATCATATTGGGTACTTGAATACAGAGACTTATTATTATTGTCGTTGCTATTTTTAACTTTTTTTTTCTACTGAGGTAGCGAATAAATACTCGTCTTACATGTTGGGAAACGTTTTCCTTGACTTATGAATGGACTTAACCTGTTTTTTAGGGATTTTCTTTAGAAAAGCCCTATTGCTATCGAGTTGTCGTCGACGTCGTCGTCGTTGCCAATTTTCTGTCACGGTTTTGGGTATGAAGGAGATGAGCTATCGAGTTGCTGTTTTCGGTAATTGATTCGTGCTGGGGTGAACCATTACAGATAAAGAAAAAATCGCAAAAAATCGCAAAAAAAAAAACGCAAAATCGAAAATCCCTTGTATTCGGGTGAGCTCGTCTCAGGAATTCAACTTGTTATTTATACCACTCAGTTAGCAGACAAGCTCATCATCATCAACCTATGCTAGTCCTGTTGTCGGTAAGTAAAAATTTTGGAGGCGTTTCGGTTAGTACCTTTATTTTTCGTGCTGAAAAACCAGCCAGCGAGGGCGGTTATGTCGGGCTTGAACCGACTAAAACCTCACGCCGTCTCGGGTCTTCAGACGCCGGGGTGTAAGGTTGCCCATAGAGCATATCCCTCGCACCCCGACTGACCCTGGACATATCAATAAAAAATACGTCAGATTTTAAGTCTGACCAAGACCTTTCTAATAGAGAAACCGCATCAATTATACGTTCAGTAGTTTTTGCGGCAAGACAAACAGACAAGAATTTCGATGAAAATATTCTTGGGTTCAGAATCATTTATTTAACATAACACCAACTGTTTTTTTTTAAAGAATATTAGCAACTGAAATTACTAATATTCCCCCTAACCCCTCCAGCAGTGCTATTCTCTAAGGACCACAGCCTTGCGCGCAGCTCGCAAAATGCTGCTTTGGATTTATATTTTATTTTAATTTTGATTTTAATTTATGATTTAGATTTAGATTTAGATTTAGATTTAGATTTAGATTTAGATTTAGATTTAGATTTAGATTTAGGTTTAGGTTTAGGTTTAGGTTTAGGTTTAGGTTTAGATTTAGATTTAGATTTAGATTTAGATTTAGATTTAGATTTAGATTTAGGTTTAGGTTTAGATTTAGATTTAGATTTAGATTTAGATTTAGATTTAGATTTAGATTTAGATTTAGATTTAGATTTAGATTTAGATTTAGATTTAGATTTAGATTTAGATTTAGATTTAGATTTAGATTTAGATTTAGATTTAGATTTAGATTTAGATTTAGATTTAGATTTAGATTTAGATTTAGATTTAGATTTAGATTTAGATTTAGATTTAGATTTAGATTTAGATTTAGGTTTAGGTTTAGGTTTAGGTTTAGGTTTAGGTTTAGATTTAGATTTAGATTTAGATTTAGATTTAGATTTAGATTTAGATTTCGATTTCGATTTAGATTTAGATTTAGATTTAGATTTAGATTTAGATTTAAATTTAGATTTAGATTTAGATTTAGATCTAAATTAAAATCAAAATTAAAATAAAATATAAATCCAAAGCAGCATTTTGCGAGCTCGTCGACGAGCGCAACGCTGCGCGCAAGGCTGTGTCCTTAGAGAATAGCACTGCAGGTGAGCTTAATTGCTTGTGTTAAGAGTGTGTTCACGTCGGTAGTGTAAAAGCTAGGGTTCGAACCCGGGACGAACGGACGAGACTCTGGCGCTGGATTACCCCGAATGTGAAGTTCACACGGCAGTCACTCCCGTAAAAGTCAAGATAAATCAAGAGCTGGCATAGAGGCGAGCGTTCTTCCGAAGTCCGCGCTCGATCTCCTTCAAAGTGCAAGATTAGGATGGAACCGGAACTAGTGTTTTGATGATGTTGTGGAACTTGAATATTATGATGACTCACAGGATGTTACGTGAATAATATTAACATAGTTAAAAATATTCTATACTATATAGTCTGTAACAAAACTAGTGTCCGATCAATAAGGGGCACTTATTAGGTATCTTAAATATATAACCATATCAGTCAATCAAGCAATCAATTAGCCTATTGCAGTCCACTGCTGGACATAGGCCTCTCCTATTGTACACCATAGCACCTGATCCTCGGCCTTGCGCATCCAGTCTATCCCAGCTACCTTTTTAAAACTATATATGAAATTAAAAAATTATATATAAATGAAAATAAATGTATTACTAGAATTTTAAATGCCATTTCCTAGATCATAATTCTTTTTTTCAGAGATAGTAACTTTGAGAACAATACAAAAGTGTCCCTCCTGTGCTGCAGCGTAAGTTTCGTCATCGACCCAAATCTGTTTGCAGTTTTTGAGGTTTTTTTTTTACTTATTTTCCAAAAAGGTTTATATAAACAATACCTAATATCGATACCTATATACACCTTCACAGATCGGACACTAGTTTTGTTACATATTGTATACACATTACACATAATATTTATACACTTTCTCATTCCATGATAATATATACAAAAATGTTAAGGGGGAAAACGCAATCATGATATATTACATCACACATGATACATTTGTAATTGCCTGACGCTTCGACCAGGTGCTGAGACAGCTGATAAGAATCGAAATGTCAGTTTAAAGGTATGAACATACCTATCACTTGATCAGGTTTATTCCCGTAAAATATACTTAGCGTCTTTATTATAAGCGTCGGTAGTTTAGTGGTTAAGGAGTCGACCTTACGATCGAGAGGTCCCGGGTTCGAATCCTCGCCATTACACTACCGACGTGAACCCACTCCTAACACAAGCAAACTGGAGGGGTTATGGGCAATATTAGTAATTCCGGTCACTAATATGCTTTTCATACTAGGTCTGCAAGGCGAATCGCTGCTTGCAATGTTGAGCTGAGTGAGACATCGTGATTCTTGTCCAATAGATTTGACCGCTATTGCGGAATCTGATTTTGAAAAATTTGAACAGTGATCATTCCTCTGTGGCAAGTCCGATTTTGAAAATTCTTTTTGAAAGTCACAACTCTGGACATGCTTTCTGAGCGTGTAAAGTTTGGTCACAGTGTCTCGAGCGGTTATTATGTAATTCCATTTGGATTTTTTTTAACGGTGATCATTCCTCTGTGGTAGCATAAAGTTTTTCAAAATATATCCATAAACCTTCCTCTGATGGACCTCTTTAATCATGCCAAATTTGGTTCTGATTGGATTAGTAGTTTAGGAGGAGACCTGGGACAAAGAAAATCCTGAAGTCTGGTATGAGGAGCTATCGCTCGACTTCGTCTCACTCAGCTCAATAAATAAAAAGAATTAAAAACCCTTCCTTCATGTTGCTCATCCGCATCTTCTAGAAACTGCTTACCATTCAAAAATAAAATGTACTAACTCACCATTGAATAATATTAAAACTACAATATAATTGTTTAATAGCTGTAACAAGCTGCTGTATAATGTACAGCGAGTACGGCGATCAGGGCATGACCGCATGACCCGAACACATTTGAACTTTGCACACATTGCGCGACCGACTATTCCATTACGCAGCAAATAGAATCATAATAAACAAATTAATGCGCAACTGATGAAATGAATATGCATTTATATCATTTAAAGATAAAGTTAGGAGGCTACATGAAATGCAAGTTAATCAGGTAGAAGTAGAACGTACTTACGGGAAAGACTAACCTATCTTTTTTTTTCAATGCGGAATATCCGGATACACCTCCACCGGCCAGAGAGTGAGGTTATGTAGGACTCGAACTGACTAAAACCGCACGCCGCCGCGCCGTCTCGGGTCTTCAGACCCCGGAATGTAAGATGGCAACATAAGGCATTTCCCTCGCACCCCGACCGAGAAAGACTACCCTGCCAAAAAATTCTTCAAAAAAGTTTATAGGCAATGTGACTCCAGGCTACGACTACTGAGTCGTAGGCAGGATTGGAACCTAAGACCTCTCGATCGTGAGGCCGACTCCTTAATCACTCAGCTAAGTTCATATTAAGTTAAAATCGGTTTAATAAATTCCCTCGTCTTAGGAATAAGGGAAACTATTTTTTATACCCCTAAGGTGGCAGAAAAGCACACGGCCCATCTGATGGGAAGCGGCTATGGACGTGTGCAACACTCAAGCTGCCTCTTGAAGAATCTCATATTGTAGTCGCTTGGGAAAACCACAGCAGGGAGATGAGGGAGATCATAATCGTAATTTTTTTTTAAAGATTTAGATCGGAAAAAGAGAACATCTAGGACGGGACTCGAACCCGCGACCAGTCCCTTACAGGGGGAATGCTCTGACCAACTGAGCCACCTAGACACGTCCCAGATATTCGAAATTCTCCGATACATTAATACGTCTTAAGGCGACGTTGGAGCCATCTACCGTAATTCTTGCGAACTAAAAACAAATAATGAGCAATAAACAATGAACAACTTTACAATCATTTTTAAACATTGTTTTTTTGTATGACTCCGCCTAATTAATTCAATCAAATTTTTAAGCATTTTGTATGCTTACTTTTTTCTAAAGATTTAGATCGGAAAAAGAGAACATCTAGGACGTTTTTTTTTCATTTTCCATTTATGGAAAACCTACAACTAGGTAGGTAGAATAGTTATAAAAGTAAATAGAAAAAAGCCAGTCACAATTTTCACATATAGATAACACAAATAAATATTACTTAAATAACTATAGACAGCAGAAGACTTTGAATACAATAAAAAAAGTAAATATTCGTGAAAAAAAAAAAACAACAAAAAGAAACAAGAGAAGTCTTAGCTATAAAAAAATTACTAAGTACTACAATCGATCCTACCTTGTCTCCGTAAAATAGGTTGTTTAGTGACTTTCTTACATTTGGAACACTGGCGCTGAAGACATCGATGTCAACCATTGAACTAATATTGCTAGCGTAACATTATAACTCAATGATGTCAACATGCTTCGTTTTACATGCGACCCGAGCGGGTAATCACATATGAGTTTTGGCGATATGTTGTCCTTGCTAAGGATGTGTGAAATAGGTTTGACTTGCGTAGGAATGCAGATAGTGCATGTATTTTGGCTCACCAACGGACTATGTTTTTTAGGATATACAGGCATGTGAGGGCCGAGTAATAAATCACAACATAATTCTAATAATAGCACCCGGCATCATTACCTAATCGTGTTATTATAAGACAGATACTTAAATTCATAATGATGTCAGAGGTTTAATCCACTTCCGAGAAAATGTCTTCATGGTAATGACTAACTGCGGTTTAGTTTGTGAGCTGTTTTCCTGGATCATACTATTGGTGGTGCGGAAAACTTATAGTCACGTGTTCAGGCAATGACTTCTAACTATGTATACTACAGGAATGGCTGTACGGAACAAATTTGGTGTCACACTAACTTTTAACTAACTAACACCGACCATTAACATTTTGTTGCTCTCATACAGATGACATTACAAAAAGGCGCGCTATACCTATACAGATAGGTGTCAAAATTCATTACCTCATTTATCTAGTTTCAGCGACCAGTTCCAAATTCGAAATTCATTCCTGCCTAACTCAGGAACCGCGATACAATTTTTGTTCTGAACAGTTTGTCTAGTACATACCTATAGTACCTGTATATGTACAAAATACTACATTTCGCAAGTAAGACTGAGTGAGATAAGATCTCCACCTCACTGTTTCAAGGGATTTCCCCGCGTTGACCCCGGACTCTGAGGTACAACCCTCAGATACAACTGGGAACAACGCTGAGATGATGATGAGTAGGTAACGCGGTTCCTCAGGGCCTCTAGATAAAGTAGAAGCCAGTGGAAGCCAGTGGAAACGTTCGATAGGTATATAGATTTTATATTAGAAAATTAATAAAATTTAAGTGATTCTTTGTAACTCAAAATAATAAGTCGATGTGACGTAATCGCTGGATAAAGAATAGAAACGGATTCGCTTCGAAGCGATTCTACTAATATAATGTCACTATGTTGACAGGGGCCTGACAAAGTCACATTCCATTGGCTATAACGCCAGTGGAAAAGTCCGAAATGTATGGGAGTGACATTATTTGTCGACATGTCACGTGTACTGTTATATATAATGTTACTCCCGTATATTTTGGATACTTCAGGGTTCCCTTCGAAGCGATTCCACTAGTAGAAAGTCAATTTGTCCACAGTCGGGGTGCGAGGGATATGCTCTATGGGCAACCTTACACCCCGGCGTCTGTAGACCCGAGACGGCGTGCGGTTTTAGTCGGTTCAAGCCCGACATAACCGCCCCCGCTGGCACGCGGAGGGGGTATCCGAAGGGATTTCCGCACGATAAAAAAAAAAAAAAAAAGGTCTAGGTCCGGTAGTATAAACAAACATACTATCTCTACCGTAGCATAACGTAGCCTTTTGAGCTACATTCACCAGTCCATAAATAGATACAGTTAGTTTGTCCAACATTTATTTTTGAAGAAATTCTCAATTTTTTTTTGGGTAATTAAACTTCAAGTAGGAAACACCTTTCAAAGTTATGAATAACTATTTACTCAATTACGGTGAGTGAAGAAAGTGATCCTAATTATATCCAAGAGGCAGTGTCTTAACTAACGTAAGTTTTAAAATAATATGTTAGGTGTTAAGTATTCGCCGGAGGCGTCGCCGCCCAGACGATGCGGCAGCCCGAGAGGTGGAGCTATATGAGGCGTACAAGGGGGCCAAGAGGACCCTCCAGGTAGCAATAAAGCAGGCCAAACGGCGGGCCCGCGAAGAGCTGCTGGAGTCTCTGGAGCAGAACCCATGGGGGCGCCCTTACCTTGCGGTCAGGGGCAAAATCCGCCCAAGGGCGCCCCTACTGACCCAGATCCTGGGCTCCCTGTTCCCAGCGAGAGTGGAGGAGCATGTTCCTCTGCGTATGGCTCCGCCTCAGGCGCCTGACGCTGATAATAGTGAGAGCGATGTGCCCGAAGTCAGGGAGAGCGAACTAGGGGTAGCAGTGCTCCGGCTTAAAGCTCGGAAAAGCACTGCCCCCGGACCCGACGGCATTCCAGGCCGAGCATGGGTCCTGGCCCTTGAGGAGCTAGGGTCTCGACTGGTGGCGCTCTTTAGCGCATGCCTCGAAAGGGGCCAGTTTCCAAAGGCGTGGAAGACGGGGAAACTGGTCCTTATCCGGAAGGCGGGGCGGCCGGCGGATCAACCATCCGGTTACCGGCCGATCGTGTTGCTCGACGAGGTGTGCAAGCTCTTTGAGCGGATTATTGCAGAGCGCCTCGTCGAGCATCTCACGAACGTGGGGCCAGACCTGGCGGACAACCAGTTCGGTTTCCGCCGGGGGCGCTCCACCGTGGAAGCGATCATGCGCGTTAGGCGCCTGGCGGAGGAAGTAAGCTCGCGGGGTGGGGTGGTGGTGGCGGTGTCTCTGGACATCGCCAACGCCTTCAACACCCTACCCTGGAGCTGTGTTAGGGAGGCGCTCGTGTATCACAGAGTGCCCCAACGGTACAGGTCTGGGCACCGACGAATGCGTAGAACTCTCCTCGGCGGCGACTTCTCTACGACTGATGTAGTATGTAATATCTTAATACATAAACGCAGACCTGGCTGTATCAATCATTACAAGCATTGTAGGTGGTAGAGTCAAGCAACAGTCATTTTGGCCGTTGCATGAATGGGCCGACTCGACCGGGGAAGCACCACCTTCTCACAGAATATCGACGCCAAGTAACAGTATTTGAACTGTTGTGTTCCGTTTGGTGAGTGAGAGTGCCGGAGCCCCAACTCCTTTCCCATCCCCTCCCAAACTCCTTTCCCATCCCCTTTTCTTAACAGGGTCGGCAGCGCGACTGTAACGCCCCTGGTGATGCACACGTCCATAGGCCGCGGTAACCGCTTCCCATCAGGTGGGCCGTGTGCTTGTCTGCCACCTTAGTGGTATAAAAAAAAACATTTTCAAAATTTTGTTTTTGCAAAAATATCTTGGAGTCAACTTGTATTTAAAAAAAAGTAAAGTTACATATTGAAACATAAAGAAAATAAACAAGCCAGGCCATTTGTGAGGAATTTCAACCTTGCAAGAATCTTGCAAAACTATATTGCAAATAAATACAAAAAAAATGCTTGAGGCAAGTTATGTATACCTAAAAAGCACGTTTTATAAATACAACATTTCTTATAACATCGGGTAATAAGAGAGTTTGTGTCTTTTGTGGTGAATCAAGGCAAAAAAGTAAGATGACCGCTACCTTCCAGTCAGCTCTGCGTTTCTGTATTAAGATATTATGGGAAGGCATCTGTCAAATTTTCTGAGTGCCTCAAACACCTACCCAAAAAGGTCGACCAGCTCTCGGACCACATGTATACGGGGTGTATGGAGACGACCAAGACCTTCGGGACCCACACCTACCTCATCTACTAATTGATGGAGTCCTGCAGACTTTCCTCTCGGGATTGGGAGATCAGACAGCAGGCACCCCCGTAAAAACAACCAAAAGAAGTTGTATGAGAGCGGACCTCGGGCTTCATAGCGCTAGCTTTGGATGCTCAGATGAAGAAAAGATATCTTTGTATATTACTAGTTTAGAACAGAAATTGTGTCATATTTTGTGATTTTCGGGACTGTACCGGGAGGAGTAGCCACTTTACTCTATGATATCATAATTAAAGAGAGATAATTCATAACCCTACATAAATACCTCTATATTTATAATTGATAAAGTAGATCATTCAAGAACAGATGCCTCCAAGAGCTCGAGACTGAATCCAGCACTATAATGGCTACTAGCTCCCGGGCTATAATATGAATCATAGCCACAAGAGCCACACCAACACGACATTACAAGTGAATGTTTCCGATTGAATTACATCCCTAGGGTCTTAATGAAGTCGGAGGCGGCGCAGGCGCACACGATATAATTAATTTGTAACGCGTGCGCGCATCATTTTGTCAAATAGAGATTTTGTAATGATTCGAAGTTTTATTTTGTATCCCCCGACGCAAAAACAACGGGGTATTATAAGTTTCACGTGTCTGTCTGTGGCTCCCAAACGGCTGAACCGATTTTGATGCGGATTTTTCTGTTTGAAAGCCGATTTGATCGAGATGGTTCTTAGCTATAGATAAATAAATTTATGTTGGAGATTGTTTAATTACTAAATTATCAAAAATTACTTTACCTGGAAGGTAAGAAACTGTAAATGAAGTCTAAGAAATGGAGGCAACCATAGTATATGGATGAAAAAAATAATTCAATGCAATAATGGTGGTCCTCAGTTTGACCCTCACAACTCAGTATAGATTTGGCTACTTCGTCACATGCTTTTTCACGCCCCGCGTTGTGGAGTGGTCTCTCTGCTGTGGTTTTCTCAAACGACTACAATATGGGGTTCTTCAAGAATTAACAGGTTTTTACAAATTTTCCTTGACAGAACAACACGTTCTGTATAGAAAAATTACAGCACAGTTTCAATATTTTAAACTATTATAAACTAACTGTTGTATGCGGCTTCAACCGCATGGAATTCTGTTCCCGTTTCAGCAACCCATTTTTTTTAAAGAATATTAGTAACCGAAATTACTAATATTCCCCCTAACCCCTCCAGGTAAGCTAAATTGCTTGTGTTAGGAGTGGGTTCACGTCGGTAGTGTAATGGCCAGGAATCGAACCCGGGAACTCTCGATCGTAGGGTCGACTCCTCAGGGGTGTGTGTTGGGTAACCTCCTCGAGTGTCGCTCCGATTCCGATCCCGCTGCAGTCCGGGGGGAACGGAATCGGAGCGGCCGATACACCCTGGGCGGCGGTCAATGGCTTCCCCTTCACCCCTTCATAGGGTTGGCATTTATCGTCGGCCAATACCCAACGTGGCGGGAACACATCGCTCTCCGTACTCCTCTGCTTTCAGAGGAGACAGGATGAGCGATGCTGTTAGTGGTGAGATGGCCCAGGGTCAGCCGGGGTGCGAGGGATATGCTTTATGGGTAACCTTACACCCCGGCGTCTGAAGACCCGAGACGGCGTGCGGTTTTAGTCGGTGCAAGCCCGACATAACCGCCCCCGCTGGCCGGCGGGGGGTATCCGAAGGGATTTCCGCATGACAAAAAAAAAAAAAAAAAAAAAAAAAAAAAAGCGTCGACTCCTCAACCATTAAGCTACCGACGCTTCAAAAAACCCATGGGAACTTGTTACAGGGATGAAAGTAGCCTATGTGTTAATCCAGGTTATAATCTATATAGTTATTGCCGTTAGAGCGTGATTGAGTAACAAACATTCAAACATACAAACATCTTCAAAATCCTTTATAATTATTGAGGTGAGCGAAGCGAAGCTCTTATACGTGGCTAAGCCGTTTGGTCGAGAGTCGAGACTGTACTCCTCCGGAACCACAATACCGATCATGACCAAATTTGCCATGGTGATAGTGTAGACACCGCTGAGTGTTTAGAGGGGTCAACTGTTCAAATACAATGTACCATTGAGGAATAATCCTCGAAAAACAGTTACGGCCTTAGCTAAGCGCGCGACCGTAGTAAGATGCCTTATTTTTCAAGTAAGAGTCCTGCTCGCTCAGCTCAATTTATTTCAGTCGCACCCTGCACTGAATTCCTGGTAATATTAATACCTATAATAGTAGGATTGTTTTGAAAGTGAAAAATAATGAAATCTGGTGTATGAAATTAATATAAAATAATTTAAATATCTGGCTAATTAATTTAAATCATAATAACTTAAACAAAGCAGTTAGTGATTTAGATTAAATATATTTTTTACTAGAGGTACTGTTTATCAACGACTGCGCACGCAACGAAGCGTCTAATTCGGTTGCGTACGCGCATCTGTTTCCCACATTTTAGGTCAATGTTCTGTGATAATCCTGCATTAAAAAGATGGAATTGGACGGTTACAAGGGGAGAGGAAGACTTCGGAGGAGATGGATGCGTGAAAGATGATATAGCTGGGAGTGAATTTTGAGATGACTACAAGCAGAGAAGAATGTAAAAGGCACACAGGTTGCGTCGACCCCTAATAAATATGGGATAGCCCTTATCCCTAGGAGACTAATAATGATTTTTATATTCGCGTAATAGTAAATATAATCTCCATTAAATGCGTTTTGGTTTTAAAATATGCCTTACCATCATTCGGCTGCAGAGCTGACATTTGGAGCCCGAGGTCCACTCTCTTACAATTTCTGCGCCTGAAGTGGCTTGTCTTAGCTTTAACGGGAGCGAGTGCCGTCTGAACTATCAACCTCGAGTGGAATGCATGCGAGTCTCGTTCGTCAATCAGCATGAATACCAGCTTACAGTTGAGGTTGATTTGAGCCCCCAAGAGTTTGGCGGAGTCCAATACACCCTATGAGGTGCGGTATATTTTTATGTACTTACACCTTCTATATCAATTTTAATAAATAAATATTCTACGACAGCGCTTTCCAGACCCAAAGTAAGCATAGTTTAACTAGCTTGTGTTATGCATTCTAGAATGCGGATTAACACACTTAGATACTTTTTTATTATACGTAGAAACACCCAGAACAATGTAAATAGACATATTCATGCTTATAAATATTTGCACTGAGCGGGAATCAAAGCTGCGCCCTTTGTCGTAGCAGTCGAATGCACTACCGCTTCGTCACAGAAGCAAATAAATAAAATTAATGTTTCTGTTCTTAACTTTAAAATAACAGTTTTTCAATTAATATATACACGGTACTTTTATTTTAGGAAAAGATTTAGGGTACCGCACTAAAAACAAAAAATCAGATGTAAGTTCACGCGGTCGCGGGCATATAAACATACATACATACATACATAAAGTCATGTCTCGTTTCCATTGGGGTAGGCAGAGATACCATATTACCACTTGATACGATCCTGGCATACGCCTTTCATTTCTGCTACTTTCATAATTTTCGGGGGCACAGCTGGTATAAACTAAAATAACAGAAATATACTGTTAATATATAGACATATACTGTTATAAAGGTCAATAGCTTAACTCGATTGTGTGTCCCTTGCTTGATTATAATCACTGTAATTGTCACTCGGGTGCGCGTGCGCCGCTGGCTGTGGTCTTGCACAATTCAATTTTATTATAATTTATTTTACAATACAGATTGTATTCAGTTATGAGTAAATACTGTTAGCTTTACCAATATTATAAAGAGAGAGATCGAAATTTGTGAGTTTTGTTTATATATCTGAGATAATCTTCGGAAATACTGCACTTATTGGAAAATTATTTCACCATTTGCATAACGTCACAACTGTATCCCCAAAGGGGTGGGCAGAGTTGTATTACCAACCCACGATTCGCCAGTTATGTTAAGGTCCCAATGTAATAGGGGGCGAGCCTATTGCCATCTACCGGGCACATACGAGGTCGGGCGAGCGATAATAATATTTATTAATGCACACATAACTACGAAAAGTCAGAGGTGTGTGCCCGGGGCGACTGGGGATCGCACTCGAGACCTCGTCTTAGCAGTCCGTAAGTACGCCACTGGGCTATCGCCGCATTTCATTTTTTTGCGCCATTTGGAAGTTATACTATCCCCGATATCTTTTATGGGTAAATTACGATGGCTTGGGTTCAAAACAAGTCATATAAAGCGAAGCGAGGCCGGGTTGCCAGTAATGTATATATTTACTTGTTGCTGTTGCACGCGGCTTCGCCCGCGGGAAATACTGATCCCGTTACTGCAACACACAGGAACTTTTTCCGACGGACAAAATGTAGCTTTGTAGCCTAGCATAAGTGCTATTCCAGACTATACGTATTCAATTCCAAAATAAACAATTTTATCCTAAGCATAACATGAGCCGGCATTTCGGATTAGCACCAGAATCTCAAGACACGACGTTCAACTGTCAACAGAGCACAAACACGTTATGGTACTTACAAATTTTAACATCAAAAGGAGGTTCTCAGTTTGACCTGTTTGTTTGTACGCGATTACCTTTTTTTTTTTTTTTTGTGCGGAAATCCCTTCGGATACCCCCCCGCCGGCTAGCGGGGATGGTTATGTCGGGCTTGAACCGACTAAAACCGCACGCCGTCTCGGGTCTAGACGCCGGGGTGTAAGGTTACCCATAGAGCATATCCCTCGCACTCCGACTGACCCTGGGCCATTCGCAGTGTCCCCTCTGATAAGAGCAGAGGGGTACCTGGAGCGACCCCCCCCCGCGGGCCTTGCAGGCCCGCCATACCCCGACCCCCTCGTGCAATGGGGTCAGCTGGCCCTGAAAAGGGCCGGTTGGTCAGACTCTTGGCCGTTGACGTTGACGCCAGCTACTCCAGAGGAGCAATCAATGATGCGTCATCGCCCACGTTGCCCAGGGTGCACCAAACTTGGAGGTGATCCAACCAGTCGCACCCCTGTACGCGATTACCTATCTCGCGTTTGGTCGAACTGATTTTGATGTGGTTTTCAGAAAAGTATTTGTGGAGAAAGTTTTGGTATACTTAACAGACTTCAAAGAAGGAGGTTCCTAATTTGACCTCTATGTGTGTGATGTCATGTTTAAAAAAATTTAATGTTGAAATTATAGGTAATATATTTTCCAATCATTTAATGTAAGATAGTGTACAATATCACGCATCTATAACTACGTTTGCTTTAATATTTGCACGTTAGGGATTTCCGCACGAAAAAAAAAAAAAAAAAAAAAAAAAAAAAAAAGGTACAAAGCGCAAAATTTTCCCTAGCGTGGAAAGCGAACCGGTTCCGAGTTTGCTATGTATACTTATGAATGTAGTTATAGAAACCGCTAATGTGGTAGAGAGTCATATATACCTAGTATATATACACTAGTACCTTTTTTTTTTTTTTATCGTGCGGAAATCCCTTCGGATACCCCCCCCGCCGGCCAGCGGGGGCGGTTATGTCGGGCTTGCACCGACTAAAACCGCACGCCGTCTCGGGTCTTCAGACGCCGGGGTGTAAGGTTACCCATAGAGCATATCCCTCGCACCCCGGCTGACCCTGGGCCATCTCACCACTAACAGCATCGCTCATCTTGTCTCCTCTGAAAGCAGAGGAGTACGGAGAGCGATGTGTTCCCGCCACGTTGGGTATTGGCCGACGATCAATACCAACCCTATGAAGGGGTGAAGGGGAAGCCATTGACCGCCGCCCAGGGTGTATCGGGCGCTCCGATTCCGTTCCCCCCGGACTGCAGCGGGATCGGAATCGGAGCGACACTCGAGGAGGTTACCCAACACACACCCCTATACACTAGTAGGTACCTATAATAATATGAACATATATACTTAGGTGAAGACGACTATTATACTGAATTTCAAAGTTCAAAATAGCGATGAACGATTGCCCAAAAGTACTAAAATTCGACTCGAATTTGATAAAGTTTTTTTTATACCACTAAGGTGGCAGACAAGCACACGACCCACCTGATGAGAAGCGGTTACCGCGGCCTATGGACGTGTGCAACACCAGTGGCGTCACACTCGCGCTGCCGACCCTGTAAAGGAGAGGGGATGGGAAAGGAGTTTGGGAGGGGATGGGAAAGAACGCAACAGTTCAAATACTGTTACTTGGCGTCGATATTCTGTGAGAGGGTGGTGCTTCCCCGGTCGAGTCAGCCCATTCATACAACGGCCAAAATGACTGTTGCTTGACTCTACCACTACTAAACTAAAAGTTAGTACGGCAGTGCGCCACATCGATACACATAATTTGGAATGTTTTCAACCGCAATGCACGTAAGTGCGAAATTTCAGTAAAAGCGAAACCATGCTTCTTGCTGCTGTACTTTAGGGCTACCGTTCATCGCTATTTTAAACTTTGAAATTCAGTATTAAAAAGGAAATAATTCTATATTTTTTAAGAAAGTTATTAAACAAAAATTATTTACTAATATTCCCGTTAACACCTCCAGCAAAGCTGCTTGCGTTCGGAGTAAGCCCACATTAGTGTAATGCCCAGGCAGATGACTAAGGAATTGTACAATCATATAGATAACACTACACGGCCCTACAGATATTTAAGTACGGTAAGTGTCAAATTGAATCGATACAATTTGACTCTTACCGACCTTTATTAAAATCGAAATTGAATCGATTCAATTTGACCCTTACCGACCTTTATTAAAATCGAAATTGAACAATTCAATTTGATCCTTACCGACCTTTATTAAAATCGAAATTGAATCGATTCAATTTGATCCTTACCGACCTTTATTAAAATCGAAATTGAATCGATTCAATTTGACACTTACTGTACTTCAATGTCTGTAGGGCAGCAGCAGTACTAATCTATTCTGTGTTTACAGTATTTTAGCATGATTGTATTGATTCAAGATATACGTTTCTATTTTTAAATTAACACAAGATTAGAGACAAATCCGATAAAACTATCGTTGTTTATCCAAATGAAGGTTTAACAGTTCGAAATCGAGCATATTATCTAGTGCTGTGTGTGGATAATGCTGAACTATTGGTGATAAAACGAGTGGCAGCGAATATTTCATTTCACCTCGGTTTAATTGTGTTGGCTATAAATAGAATACATTCTGTAATATTAACATGACGTAATTCGAAGGTTTATCGATGCATATTTGTAATTTTTCTTTACCGTTGACGGTTTTGATTACCCAACAATTTGTCTGCAAAAGACTTCTGTTTCGTGGTACCAAAAATCATTCATCATTTTCTTCGTCGGTCTCGGTCGCATCAGAAACTCTCACCTCTCCGAGTCCGTACGTAGACAAAAAATATATCTACCAAAATGGGGGCACGACCCTTTAGCTTACTGGGTTGACCCACTGGCGTGGTCAGGGGGTATTTCAGATGGCCTACACACTATACCTACAGTAAAATACAGATCAAAACTATCGAAATGTTTGAAATAAAACTATTTTTAACGGATTCTATCGCGATTTATTAGATGTTATTTTTTAATTTACATTGAACCCGACGTTTCGGTTGCATTTCAGTCTCCCCGTGACCATGGCTGCTGAAAAGCAACCGAAAAGTCGGGTTCAATGTGAAATATAAAATAACATCAAATAAATCTGGATAGAATCCGTTAAAAATATTTTTATTTCAATGTGTGACATTCGCGTAAACTTCCGACAATATCATATCGAAATGTTTCGATGTATCAATGTTTTTCTGTATGCTTGTTATGTATAATAATATGTATTTATTTGAATATAATATTTTATATGAATTTCAATATTGGTACGACTGTGACGTCAGTCTGACTAATTTTAAAATACAGATTTCTCTAATTCAATATTGGTTCGACTGTGACGTCAGTCTGACCAATTTTAAAATTCAGATTTCTCTAATTTTGCATATATTTATATGATTTTTGTTTGGTATATCTTTATTATATTATTCTTCTTCATCCTGTCGATGGCAATTTTTATTTTCCTATATTTTTCTTAAGATGTGCCTAGCCCAGAACTTGGCAACATTGACCGCCACCTCACTTGCTCCGTTCAGGTCTTCGATTGTGCAGGTATTGGGGCTTAGTGGGCACGACAGTAGGTGGTGCATTGATTGTAGGGGTGACCCACAGTCATAGCCGCCGCCCCCCGCATCCAGGTAGCCCCATTTTACCCGGTTTGCCCTGCAGCAGCCGACCTGGGACCTTAATCTATTAAGGGACCTCCAGGTCGTCCACTGCAGCCCATTATTATCTATGTAATGTTTGTCTTGCCCTTTTGTCCAAACTTCGCATGAGTTTACCGCTATTTAGCGACACAACATGTAGGTATTTTGAACATGTTTTTTTTTAAAATAAATATTGAACGACAAAGTACACAACGCCATCTAGACCCAAACTAAGCAAAGCTTGTCATATGGGTTCTAGAATGCGGATAAACATACTTAAATACTTTTTTTTTTGTAAATAAATACATGTTATACATGAAACACCCAGACCAATGCAAATATACACATTTGCACTGAGCGGGAATCGAACCCGCGACCTTTGGCTTAGCAGTCGAATGCACTACCGCTACGCCACAGAGGTCGTCTCCTTATCCGTATCGTTATCCTTCGTTTATTCAAGACTAGCTGAGACGGCAAACTTCGTTCAGTCTTAGAATCTAGTTATGTTGGCTACCTTATCAGCTGATATTCGAGAATATTTCATATTTTTAATTATCCTAATTGCTAGTATAGGCACAGTACCCTGAGCGGGACATCTCAAAGCCGTAGATGGTCCAGGGTCAGCCAGGGTGCAAGGGAACCTTATTTGGTTTCGAGATGGCATGCGGTTTTGGTCGGTTTGAGTCAGACATAACTACCCACACTCTGGCCGTGGGCTGTGGACTGGTAACCGTTTAGCTAACAGTTAAAAAAACACAATAGGCACAGTATAGGTGTCGGGGTGCGAGGGATGTGCTCTATGGGCAACCTTACACCCCGGCGTCTGCAGACCCGAGACGGCGTGCGGTTTTAGTCGGTTCAAGCCCGACATAACCGCCCCCGCTGACCGGCGGGGGGTATCCGAAGGGATTTCCGCACGTAAAAAAAAAAAAAAAAGGCACAGTACATATAGGTGGAGATAAATCTAAAAACGGTCCCCCTATTCTCGAGTTCATCGCGGTAATCACTAACGCGACTTTGTTTTGTATATATAAGTAGGTAGGTAAACACTTAGATTTTCCTTCCAGTTAAGGTAATTGTATTTCTCTATTACATTTGTTTAATATAATGCTATTATACAACCATAACATAACATAACATAAACTCACGCCTATATCCCCGAAGGGGTAGGCAGAGGTGCTAGCACCCACGTTTCCCCAGTTTATGTTTTAGGTCCCAATGTAATAGGTGGCGAGCCTATTGCCATTAACCGGGCACTTATAAACCTGCGATAAATACACACATAACTTCGAAAAGCATCGAAAAGTCATTGGTGTGTGCCATGGTAATACCTGGGATCGAACCCGAGACCTCGTCTCAGCAGTCCTTTACCCATACCACTAGGCTACCGCGGTTTTTTACATAATATCCATCTAGTGATAATATAATTATGAATTACAAACAAAGCTAGAAAAGCTAGTGTGAAGTCCAGAACATATGTAGGTATAAGCCACCATGCTAGACGCTGTCGTGCTTAAAATGGTCGAGCATTCCACTTCATTATTGTACAATAAGAAAGGAAGATCCGAATCATTTGGTTCGAGAAGAACAAAGGGACAAATGGGGGTGACATATCAGTCCAGCACGTGTTGTTCTAGATAGAAAAGGAGGGGGGAATCAATTGAAAGTGCTCATCAGAACACTTACCCTGGTAGGGGCGGTAAAAAACTGCCAAAGAAGCGCCTTATCTTCGGAACTGCATAGATTTGACACAAATTTGTCACAAAATTCGGCCGGGTGGGTACCACCGTGCACGATTGCGAAAAACCCTCCATAGTAATCCAATTTCGGTTTGATTGCGTTCAGGGGTCAGCAAGTGCATAGCCGGGCAGGGGGGTTGTGGTCGCAGCACTAGTGGGACCAGAGGGTGTCAAGCGGTGCTGCGACGACAATCCTCTTCTGATGAGGCCGTCAAGCTGAGTGTCACCATTGTTAACATGATACGTGTATGTAATGGTGACCCTCTTTCCTGAGACTTTACCTTCAGCTTACCATCAGGCGAGGTGAAGTCAAAATTGACGTGTCCTAAATATAAAAGAAAAAAAAAAAAAGTTTTTAATGTTATTGACCTTAGAATGATCAATCAAAAGGACTGTAAGCCGCCGCTAGAATCTGTTGAAAGCGTCTAATACGTTTTTTTTAGGGATTTTCTTTAGAAAAGCCCTATTGCTATCGAGTTGTCGTCGACGTCGTCGTTGCCAATTTTCTGTCACGGTTTTGGGTATGAAGGAGATGAGCTATCGAGTTGCTGTTTTCGGTAATAGATTCGTGCTGGGGTGAACCATTGCAAAATAAAAAAATACGAAAATCCCTTGTATTCGGCTGAGCTCGTCTCAGGAATTCAACTTGTTTTATTTAACGACATTCTAGACAGTGCTATCAAGACTGTCTATCTGTTATGGTTTCTAGAATGCGGATTGTACATAGATACATTTTAATTTGTAAATACATACCTACATATTATGCATAGAAACACCCAGATCTATGCAAATAGGCATATTCATAAAGAAAAAAAAACATAACTTCACGCCTGTATCCCCGAAGGGGTAGGCAGAGGTGTAACACACCCACGATTCGCCAGTTCTGTTTAGGTCCCAATGTAATAGGGGGCGAGCCTATTGCCAACTACCGGGCACATTACTAAGCGAGCGATAAATAACATTTTTAATACACACATAACTACGAAAAGTCAGAGGTGCGGCCCCCCGGGCGACTGGGAATCGAACTCGAGACCTCGTCTCGGCAGTCCGTTACGTACGCCACTGGGCTATCGCCGCTATTTGTGTGCATGTTCATGCATACAAATATTTGCACTGGGCGGGAATCGAACCTGTGACTTAGCAGTGGAACGCACTACTGCCACACCACAGAGGTCGTCATGCAGAGCCATCCCAGCATAGAGCTAATAATATTAGTAGAGACACCGATGAATAATCTGTCTACCTACACTATTATAAAATTGTAAATTAGTTGTGTCCGTACATTGAAGGTATTTACATTGTCTTTGAACACTGATTTTATATGTAATGTTTGAAAATTGTTTACTATGTAACATACATAACATAACTTCACGCCTGTATCCCCGAAGGGGTAAGCAGAGGTGTATTACACACCCACGATTCGCCAGTTATGTTAAGGTCCCAATGTAATTGGGGGCGAGCCTATTGCCATCTACCGGGCACATTATTAAGCGAGCGATAATTAACACTTATTAATGCACACGTCATAACTACGAAAAGTCAGAGGTGTGTGCCCGGGCCGACTGGGGATCGAACTCGAGACCTCGTCTCAGCAGTCCCTTACGTACGCCACTAGGCTATCGCCGCTTTCTGTTTACTATGTGCGTACAATAAAGAATTAAATATTAAAAAAGAAACTTGGGTTATGTTAAATAAACGATTCTACACACAAAAATACGTTTTTTTTAGAATTCTTGTCTGTTTATCTGTGAACGGAATTCGATGCAGTTTTTAGGGTTCCGTTGCCAAATGGCAAAAAACGGAACCTTTATAGATTCGTCATGTCTGTCTGTCTGTCCGTCCGTATGTCACAGCCACTTTTTTCCGAAACTATAAGAACTATGCTGTTGAAACTTGGTAAGTAGATGTATTCTGTGAACAGCATTAAGATTTTCATACAAAAATAGAAAAAAACAATAAATTTTGGGGGTCCCCATACTTAGAACTGAAACTCAAAACTTTTTTTTTCATCTAACCCATACGTGTGAAATATCTATGGATAGCTCTTCAAAAATGATATTGAGGATTCTAATATCATTTTTTTCTAAACTGAATAGTTTGCGCGAGAGACACTTCGAAAGTGGTAAAATGTGTGTGGGGGACACACCTGTAACTTCTAAAATAAGAGAATGATAAAGCTAAAAAAAATATATGATGTACATTACTATGTAAACTGCCTACGAAAATTGGTTTGAGCGAGATCTAGTAAGTAGTTTTTTTTAATACGTCATAAATCATAAACGGCAATTTACCTTTCATTCAATCAACTCAAATATAAAAATTAAAAAAAAAACATTATCATGTTACTTGCTGCTACGGAACCCTTAATGAGCGAGTCCGACTCGCACTTGGCCGTTTTTTTGTATAAGAAATGACTTAGTTAGATTTTAAATCTACCGTATGTTCGATTACAATTGATTTAGAACCCGAGATATGACCAAGAAACAATAACCGACTTCCACGCGGGTAAAGCCGCGGGCACCAGCTAGTAACAAATAATACTTTTATAGAACTAGGTATACGACATACCTGGGGTGTGTGTTGGGTAACCTCCTCGAGTGTCGCTCCGATTCCGATCCCGCTGCAGTCCGGGGGGAACGGAATCGGAGCGGCCGGTACACCCTGGGCGGCGGTCAATGGCTTCCCCTTCACCCCTTCATAGGGTTGGCATTGATCGTCGGCCAATACCCAACGTGGCGGGAACACATCGCTCTCCGTACTCCTCTGCTTTCAGAGACAGGATGAGCGATGCTGTTAGTGGTGAGATGGCCCAGGGTCAGCCGGGGTGCGAGGGATATGCTCTATGGGTAACCTTACACCCCGGCGTCTGAAGACCCGAGACGGCGTGCGGTTTTAGTCGGTGCAAGCCCGACATAACCGCCCCCGCTGGCCGGCGGGGGGGGGTATCCGAAGGGATTTCCGCACGATAAAAAAAAAAAAAAAAAAAAGGTATACGACATACCTCAGTTTTATTTTATTTAATACAACACTGGGTATATCCATTTACCGGTAATTATGGCATACAAACAAAACTGTTTCTGTAATATTATCGCCAATGTGCTCGGCTCCGCGTGTGTCATATCATCCGAGTTATATTTAGAATGTTTATACATGTATCAAACGTGTATAATGTATTTATACTGCAGTAACACGTCGCACGTGCAATGAAACGAACTTACATAGCAACACATAACATAACATAACTTCACGCTTGTATCCCCGAAGGGGTAGGCAGAGGTGTTGTGTCGTGTTGTGTTCCCGGCGGTGAGTAGGGTAGCCAGAGCTCACTGAGAGTTTTTGTGCTGTCAGAGGGAAGAGTCTTCCTTCTGACAGCACAAAAACTAAAAAAGAAGGGAGAGGCGGGAGTAGCTTTGGTCTTCCCGGAAGACTAAAGGCTATTCCTGCTTTGCAATTTCTTTTTTTAGGGTCAGCAGCGCGAGTGTGACGCCCCTGGTGTTGCACACGTCCATAGGCCACGGTGACCGCTTCCCATCAGGTGGGCCGTGAGCTTGTCTGCCACCTGAGTGGTATAAAAAAAAAAAGACGTGTATTACACACCCACGATTCGCCAGTTATTTTAAGGTCCCAATGTAATAGGGGGCGAGCCTATTGCCATCTACCGGACACATTATCACAGATTACTAAATAGTTAAACATTATTAAGCTTGCGATAATTAACATTTATTAATGCACACATAACTACGAAAAGTCAGAGGTGTGTGTCCAGGGCGACTTGGGATCGAACTCGAGACCTAGTCTCAGCAGTCCGTTACGTATGCCACTGGACTATTTTAATGTAGAATATACTGCTTCCGGGCTGTTTGGCCGTGGTCCATGGGAAAGTTGTGTTCCAAACGTTTCGTTGATCACTGCGGTCGACATCTTCTGTGGTTCAGGTCCGGGCGGCGACGAGTGCGCAGAACAACGCACTCGTCGAATCTACATCTACATGCAACGCCGTCCGTGAAAGCCTAAAGATCAATTTTAATGTTAAGATTAAAGAGCGAGATCCCAGGACAGCCAGATTACGGGTCTATCCATGTGGTCCTATTGACACAGTCCCATGATGGGACAGGTGGGACGATTATGTCAAACTAGTCCTATACTTATTTCCTCAGAAATGAAATGTATGGGATGCTATTTATAATGTAGGTATGCTATTTTATTTTAAAGCAAGCCACTGTCATTCCACCCACACTCTGAAAAAATGTCATTTAATTGTAGACTTCAATTTCATAACAATAAAGTGCAAAAAACATAAAGCATTTTGTAGAGTAAATGAAAATGTTTAATGAACTCTCTTCATTTAATTTTAGACTTTAGTTGTATAGAGTTAACGTCTAGAATTAAATAGCATTTTTTGTAGTCACAGTGTTATTACAGTGGCTTGCTTTAAAATGAATAAAAACAGAATCGAGGCACTGTTAGCTTGTCCCGGCGGCCATTTTTCCGTTATCAGGTAAAATTAGTAACTGCTTATTTAACTTCAATTTTTAGTACTCATTTCTACGTTTATTTTAGAGAATATTGTTAAAAATTAATAATCAACATTGCCAGAAACGTTCCATCATCGGCTGTAGCTTTCACCAGAAATCAGAAAGCTCCCAAAAAAAGTATTTTGTTAAGAATGAGAGATCTTTCCTTAAGTCTGTCGTATGTTATTAATTACTTCCTAGTAATCGTTCTATAATAGTGTCGTTATCGAATGGTTTGATAATACAGAATGTATTTTTATTTTTTTAATCTTGGACTTTTACTTTTTAATGTAACAGACATCACTATCGAATGGTTTGATAATACAGGATGTTTTTATTTTTTTTTAACCTTGGACTTTTACTTTTTAATGTAACAGACATCCTGTCTGTCTGTTACATTTTCACGTCTAGACCACTAAATCTATTCTGTTACTGCTAAAATTTGGCAGAAAAATAACTTATAAGTTATTTCAGGCTCGAGTTTTTGAACACAAACGCGCATTTTTAAGTTATAAGTTTTCTAAGTATAATAATAACGATTAGGTAGGTACGAGTATAAGATTGGTATTTCCTTTTTTTTTTTATATGATAGGTACAGAAACAGACAACAAATTGAGTGTATACACAATGTTACTACAAACTAAACAACTTTTGTAAATCTGATGTCCACTTACATCTGTACACAGCATTTCAGTGGCATCTTCGATGCTGGTTTACTAAATATTAACTAACTTAAGTATCAACTAGTAGTAGCCATACACATACCAAATTCAATGACATAATAAAATAAAAGATGTTATTCAGGCGGCATGCCTTCACCGCGTATTATCTTTTTAAATTCATAAAAGCTATTATGAAAAATATCCACACGAGAGCACACAGAATTATAATACTTGCACATTCTAGCGAGCGGGCTATTGGGGCACATTTTTGTTGCTTGTAGGTATTATATAAATAGTTGGGGGATACGCACAGAACGCGTCGGTAACTTGATGTCAAGTTTGTCCAAAAGATAGCTGTCAAGTGAACCATTTGCTATTTTGTATAAAGTGCACAGGTCTCTTGTACAAGGATTAATGGTTCCCTGTATGATCACCTACCCTCAAACGACATCCCGCTTCCCTCCAACATTAACACCCTCCTGACGTATGTCAACTCCCCACTAATTTATATGTTATGTCACTTTATAGATTCTAATAATATTAACTTGTAAAACTGTGTTCGTTTGCTCTACCGCATAACACTATGTTTGCTTTAATGTTGTCTCTTCTTTTCAGGTACTTCAACACACTATAAACCTTTTGGCCGCTTTTCCAAATTAACTGTTTGTATGGATAATTTTACACTTGTACTTTCACACGTTATTTTGATCAGTATAAAAACTGAGTTGTTGGCGGAATTATTGGGATCGCCATAGACCAAAAAAAAAAGTAAAAAAAAAAAAAAAGTGCACAGGTCGCTCATCCACCTCCTCCTCTCAAGACTTACCATCTGAAAGTGGGCAATTGATTTATTATGCGCCTAAGACCATACTTTGAGCATAAAGCTCTAAAAAACCGTCTTTGTACAGATTCTATAACAATCGTTCAATCTTTTTATTTTTTCAAGATATTGCTGTTAGATTATAAACTTATATACTTAACATTTAAATTGGATAACCAGTTCACGGACGCACGACATTCAAGATAGATTCAAGATAAATTCAAATTCAACTAAATTGGCTTCCATAGATTTAGAATGGATTTCTTGATAGGAAACGAGATCAAACTAAGCAACGTTACCACGTTCTACTCAACGGATGGGGCAAGACGTGAGAGCCTAGTTTAGTCAACGGGATTTTCTGTCTTCTTACAGACGCGATGTGTCAAATCGAAAGCTGGATACATACCTACCTATATACTACCTACTAGGTTATCTAGGTCTAACCCAGTGGTGGGCAAACTTTCGTCAGGGGGGCCAGAAAGTTGAATAAATTTCTAAAGAGGACTAGAATTGTATTAAACTAGTATTCCACCCGCGACTTCGTCTGCGCATTATTCCAATTCCCCATGGAAATTTCCAACATTGTCAGGAAGAAGTAACCTACGAGTATGTCCTATTCAAATTCATAATTTAAGTACCTTCGGATACCCCCCGCGCGCTGGACAGCGGCGGCTAAAACCGCTCGCCGTCTCGGGTCTTCAGACGCCGGGGTGATAGAGCATATCCCTCGCACACTAATATAATTTAAGTACCTTTTTTTTTCGTGCGGAAATCCCTTCGGATACCCCCCCCGCCGGCCAGGTTATGTCGGACTTGAACCGACTAAAACCGCACGCCGTCTCCGGTCTACAGACGCCGGGGTGTAAGGTTGCCCATAGAGCTGTGAAACCGTTGTCCTGAAATAATTAAAGTCACTTTGGCCTTTATTAAAAATGAATTTAAATCAATAGGTTTAGTTCTAAACAGTGCAAATAAATGTGAACTTTTTTTAAATGATGATTTGGCCAAAATTTCAACAATTTCAAAATTTAATTAATTAGCACCAAATATTAAAATTATTGAAAAAGATGCACTACGCCTCCTTGGGTCCCCAATTTTAGAAGATGCCTATAACTCCTTTATAGAGGAGAAAATTCAAAATTTTTGTGATATTTCAGATCGCCTACTCAAAATTAATATCCATTCTGGTTTTACTATTCTGCGGTATTGCCTTTTTGTTCCAAAATTCACCCATGCCCTCAGATCTTCCCATTTTTTCAAACAATTAACACTTTTAGAAAAAATGGACAAAATTATACAAAGCACCCTCACAAAAATCTTGAATGTGGCCTTGAATGACCGAGCTTCACTACAAGCGTCTCTATCGATTCGCTTGGGTGGGCTCGGTGTTCGCAAAATTTCGGATATAAGCTTACCAGCGTTCCTGTCCTCGGTCCACAGTACGGAAGAATTAACCAGGAAAATCCTTGCACCTACACTGGTTAACTCTGAAGTATTGTGTAAAACTGATGCAGTAAATGCTTGGAAAATTGCATGCCCGAACACCGATTTCCCAAAGAACCTTTTCTCTCAGCGACAGTGGGACGGGCCGCTTTGCAGCTTAGTAAGACAACATTTAATAAATACATGTTCTAATGCTGCAGAACGTGCCCGTTCGCTGGCGGTAGGAGTGTGGGAGTCGGGTCTTTGGTTACAAGTTCTTCCGTCATCTAACGTAGGAACTATGTTAGATGACACTACCTTCCGCATTGCAACATGCCTTCGTTTAGGTGCACCGTGTGTTTCACCGCATCGATGTCACTGTGGAGAAGCCGTCGACAGGTTTGGACACCATGGCTTATCGTGCTGCAGGAGCGCTGGGCGAATACCACGGCACGCCAGCCTCAATGACATAACCCGACGTGCTCTTGTCACTGCCGATGTGCCAGCTGTACTTGAACCAAATGGTTTGGCACGCGACGATGGCAAGAGACCGGACGGTATGTCATTAATGCCATGGAAAATGGGTAGGACTCTGGTTTGGGACGCAACATGCGTCGACACCATTGCTCCTACCCATATAGCCAGCGTGGCTGGCTGTGCCGGTGCTGCTGCTGCTTCTGCGGAGACTCTCAAACGGCGCAAATACTCAAATTTAATTGGAGATTATGAATTTGTGCCGTTTGGAGTCGAAACGTTAGGGGCATGGGGTCCGAGGTCTGACCAAGCCCTTTCCAATACAAAAAAACGCTTCAAAATCCGTTTATTAGTTGTAGCATCCATCACGAACAAACAGACAAGAATTCTGAAATAAAATCATTTCGATTCGTTCATTTAACATTACATATTTTTAAATATCTCCAATGCACAGACACAGCTGGTTTACGATTTTATAATTTTCCAATCCTAATCCTAATAATTGACCAATCCTAATTGGACAATGTTTTAGTTCCATGCATAAGAAGTCTGTTAACAAAACATCATTGTGTCCATGTCAAAGCCAATCCCACGCATTGAAGTCATAGTCACAACTCGTCCCATGTGGCCGTTATATTTAGATGAACGTAACAACATTAGTTCATGAATTGAATCATTCACCAGCGTGCATGACGGCGCGGAGTTTCCTATTAATTATTATATAAAGAATACTGTTTACAGTACGATATCATAATTATAAAGTAGTTTACTGGCTATTAAATGTGATGATATATGATTCGCGTGGCTACCTCGAAACCGGAGATGACCCTGGGTCAGTCAGGGTGCGAGGGAAATACCTTATGGGCCGGGGCTACCTTACACCCCGGCGTCTGAAGACCCAAGACGGCGTGCGGTTCCATAACCACCACAGCTGGCCAGCTGGCGACTCCTCCTTGCCCAAAGGTTAAAAGGAGACCCTATTACCACAGATTACATAATATTATTCTAATCTATTACTAAGACTCCGCTATCCGTTCACCCGTCTGTCACCAGGCTGTCTCATGAACCGTGATAGCTAGACAGTTGAAATTGTGAAAATTGATGTATTGATGGTTGAAAATTGATTGGTTGATGTATTCCTGTAGTCGTCATAACACCAAATACTAAAAGCACAATAAAATAAATATTTAACGTAAGCTCCCATACAACTTTACTGGTGGTAGAAATTTGATGACACAAATTTGTTACAAAATTCGGCCGGGTAGGTACCACCGTGCACGATTGCGAAAAACCCTCCATAGTAATCCAATTTCGGTTTGATTGCGTTCAGGGGTCAGCAAGTGCATAGCCGGAAAGGGGGGTTGTGGTCGCAGCACTAGTGGGACCGGTGGATGTTACGCGGTGCTGCGACGACAATCCTCTTCTGATGAGGCCGTCAAGCTGAGTTTGTCAACCATTGTTAACATGGTACGTGTATGTAATGGTGACCCTCTTTCCTGAGACTTTAACTTCAGCTTACCATCAGGTGCGGTGAAGTCAAATTGACATGTCCTAAATTAAAAAAAAAAACATGTTTTTTTTGCCGTTTTTTTGCTCGATATTAATAACGGCAACGATATTTAGTTGTAGATTCACTTCAAATCTATAAAATAAAATAAATTAAGATGGGCTCCCATTAAATAGATAATGGTACGGACCCTTGGTGCGCGAATCCGACTCGCACTTGGCCGGCTTTTTTATTGCTTTTATAGGAGCGGCTGCCGTTTCGACACTTGCTGGACTGCGTTGTCACCTAAATAACACCGTCTCGAGCCCAGCAATTCGGTACGGGACTTTCTTTTTTGTCGCACGATGACGAACTAGAATACTCAACCAGCACACGTGGTTCCTTCTTCTTACAATCCCTGGTTCTTCAAGTGGTGCGTGAAAAAGCATCTGTCGAGGCCGTCAAAGAAGGGGACCACCATCTTAGGATCGACAGCATCCGGAATGGTGAGCCGTATCTTCTGGACTTCACCCTAGCTTCTTACCATCCTGTGCGGCGCAGTCTATTGACATACTAAATATTAAAAGAAGTCAAATTTGATTGACGAGGCTCTGGCGCAGGTTTTGTTGTCGTGGTTGGTAGGTCGGGTGCCAGGCGCTCGCGTAAAAACAATATAAAAACAAATCATGGAAAGGAGCACTAGGAGAGCGTGCTCAGGGTTCCGAAATGCAAGCTTTGTATGGAACTGGGATTTTCGACTCAGCAGTTGCTCCCATAAAAACTTAAAGAAACCCATAAAAGGGACTTACGGACTGGTTTTACACAATACAATACTTCAACATGTAGCGAAATTCGAAAACACATAGATCGACAAATCATTGCTTCGACAGACAATTATTAGACAACACACGCCTTCGAATTACCACTACTTCGACAGATAATTATTCGACAGCCAATACTTAGACAAGACACATTTCGAATGACCACTAGTTTGACAGATTTTTTTAACACTAGCTACTAGCTTGCTATCGAAATCCAACTTTCCGAACAAGTGGTTCCGGCGCGGCGCTTCGGCGGCCGCTGCCGCGGCACGCTCGCTCGGCTAGCGCTCTGTTGGGGTCACAGTTCTAACCTAACCTACCCCAGAAGCTATATTGAATATACTGCACCAACTGGTTCTAAAACAAGCTAAGAATGTTAAAAAAATCTGTCAAACTAGTGGTCATTCGAAGATGTGTCTTGTCTAATATTGTCTGTCGAAGCAATGACTTGTCGATCTATGTGATTTCAAAGTTCGCTACATGTCGAAGTATTGTACTGTCTAAATTCAGTCCGTAAGTGCATAAAAGGAGCTTTAGGATAGTGGGCCCTGGGCTCCAAAATGCGAGCCTTGGATGCGACTGGAATTTGCGTTCGGATGAAGAACTATGCTTGGTTTTTTTTTTCGACGTTACGTAGGTTCGCAAACCCGACGGGGTCATCTCGAAACCGGAGATGGCCCAGGGTCAGAGTAAAGGGCAAACCTTACACCCCGGCCTCTGAAGACCCTAGACGGCATGCGGTTTTAGTCGGTTCAAGCCCGACATAACCGCCCCCACTAGTCGGCGGGAGGTATACGAGGGGATTACCGCACAAAAAAAAAGTTATTTGATTATATAACATAGTTTGTGCCTGAACTAGATAATTCTGTATTTGAGGCTTCAGTTTAAACTAGATTTTAAATAATCGAATATTACGTCATACAGTTTACTGAATATAATTTAATGCAAAGTGGATCAGTATTATTTTCTCAATTTATTATATTATCTTAAATACTGCCAGTTAACAATATTCATTTTAACACAATTAAGTAACAACTCCTCCGTCTTTTCGACTTTTCATACGATTTTTTTTATGAATGAACCTCTATCTCACCTGGTCGTAAGTGACGATGTGGTCTACGATGGATCACGTTTGCCTAGAAGGAACCTATTCACTCGAGACTTGAAGATTCCGAGGTTATAGCTTTCCGGAAACACAGACTCAGGCAGGCAATTCCACTCCATAGCTGTACGCATAATAAATGTGTCGCCGAAATATTTCGTGCGTATGAGTGGCAATTTCTTTTGGATTTGCTTGTCAGTTTAAAAGAGGAGAATGTTACCCTTATTAACTTTTAACAGAAACTGTTCTCCTATAACTCCACATAAATCAGAAAGGTCGACATTTAGTAAGTACCCCACTACTTTTATATTTGGTCTCGTTAGCTGCATATGGCTATATTATCTTATTAACCAAAGATGCCAGGAGGATGCTGTCGTTAGCCGACGGATATGTGCTACAAGACCTTGCTGGCTCTCACGCGATAATGACCATAAGTACGCGCTGGTAACACGAAGCCGTTTAGCTGTGAGGTCATGGGTTTATTAACCGATTTCGATAAAAAAGGAAGAGGTTCTCAGTGTGTTTAAATTTAAAAAGTTCCCAGATTAATCGAAAACGGCTGGAACGATTTAGAATTTATAAATATTAATAGAATCGGTCTCTGACAGTGTAATTATAACATAAAAGGTTGGTACTTCCACAGTACTCCGGCTAAAATGTGTTAACCATATCACAATGGAAAGGAAAAAGTTGTAATAAAAATCACAAACTAATGACAACTGCTGATGTTTTTTTCCTCCTCTCTCCAATTATGGATTATAATCTAAATTATATAATTGAGGAAAATATCACTGACTAATGTTTCGGCACAGGGTTACCAGCTTAATTATTTCATGAACTACTCTATGTACATTTCCTGACGAAGTAAAATACATGGGCAACCTCATATATTCCCATGGATGTCGAAAAGCTAAGAACTATCCTCAATAGCCAATAGTAAACATACAGACTATGAAAAAGGCTAGAGACCCCAATAGGTTCGTTTCTTATTACCAGCGCTGAATTTGGGGTAGAGCGGGAGGAGCGGTCGCTCTAGGTGCCCAAAAGTCATGTGCGAAAAACAATTCCCAGCGCAAATATATTTTAAATCTTAAAGCCGTCCGCTGCGTTATGCGGGTGCTCGCACTGCATGCTCTGTGGTTTTGCAAGACACAGCACGCAGTGCGGACACCCGCATGCGTGCTGTTTCGTGCAAATACATAGAGCACGCACAATGCAACTGCTAATATGCAAACCCCGTAAGGTTCTGCCCTTCGACCGTAAGGTTCGTCCGTTTTTGAAATGCACGGAGGCTGAAAGCCTCACCAACGGGTGCTAAAATATAATCTCGCTCTACCACAGAACTAATATTAAGTGGATTCCACTTATTATTCATATTGTGGTAGAGCGAGATTCTTTCAACTTGTGCGTTTTACCCTGATACTGCCAAGGATGCTCTAGACCATACGAAATGGAGAGGGAAATACTGGAAAGCGGGTCTCAACGCTGATGGTCATGATCCTGATCAAGGCCGGCGGTAATTACGTGGGGACATATTCGGCTAAAGGTGCTAGCTATTAGGTGAAACTTCTGTCCGGCCTACTAAAAATCGGAGAAATCGGTAAATACATGTGACTATCGACATGACTATTTACTTTAAATTTTACCATATCATTAGAAAAAAAGCGGCCAAGTGCGAGTCGGACTCGCCCATTATGGGTTCCGTAGCAGCAAGTATTTATTGATTGATTTATGTATTGATTGAATGAAAGGTAACGATTTATGACGTATTAAAAAAAACTACTTACTAGATCTCGTTCAAACCAATTATCGTTGGAAGTTTACATGGTAATATACATCATATATTTTTTTTTAGTCTTTTCATTCTCTTATTTTAGAAGTTACAGGGGGGGGGGACATTTTACCACTTTGGAAGTGTCTCTCGCGCAAACTATTCAGTTTAGAAAAAAATGATATTAGAAAAGAAACCTCAATATCATTTTTGAAGACCTATCCATAGATACCACACATGTATGGGTTTAATGAAAAAAAAATTTTCGAGTTTCAGTTCTAAGTATGGGGACCCCCAAAATTATATATATTTTTTCTATTTTTGTATGAAAATCTTAATGCGGTTCACAGAATACATCTATTTACCAAGTTTCAACAGCATAGTTCTTATAGTTTCGGAAAAAAAGAGACTGTGACATACGGACGGACAGACAGACAGACGTGACGAATCTATAAGGGTTTCGTTTTATGTCATTTGGCAACGGAACCCTAAAAACAGCTGAGTTTTGCCAACATTTCTAAAGATTCAAATGCTCTTCATAAGATAATATCCAGGTGACAATCTGACAATATTCGGTTTTTAGAGTATCGGTTAATTTTCGTTTTATTATAGTGTAATTTTTATTAAGTACCAGCTGACCCGGCAGACTTCGTACTGCCTCAATCGATGACAAACCTTTTAAACCTTCTCTGGACCTCCACAAATAATTCAAGACCAAAATTAGCCAAATCGGTCCAGCCGTTCTCGAGTTTTAGCGAGACTAACGAACAGCAATTCATTTTTATATATAAGAAGAAGAAGAGAAGATGATATAAGTAGTTTTATAACCCTCAAAGAACAAAGTTAATATGTATATTTCATGTGTTGTTCATTACTTTATCATTATTAAGCTACTTTTGTCGTTAACTGATATCATTCATTGTTGAAAACTATAAATAGAAACAAGTAAGTGAAGAATAAAGACGATTTAAATGAGTACATAACAGTAATTACAGTAAATAAGTGCTTTCTTGACAGCTACTATTAAATAAATACCTTAGAGTGTCGCCGCTTTAAATAGGTATATCTATATTTCGTGAAAAGACGAGGAAAATGAGGCATAGTAATTGACTGGGTTGCCACCTTTTAAAAAAAGAGACATTCGTCAGTGCGGCTTAAGGAGTATCTGACTGAAGCAAAATAACCAGGAATTCAGTGCAGGGTGCGACTGAAATAAATTGAGCTGAGCGAGCAGGCCTCTTACTTGAAAATAAGACATCTTACTACGGTCGCGCGCTTAGCTAAGGCCGCGGGCTCGTGAAACTGTTTATGGGTGATTATTCCCCAATGGTACATCGGACATGAACCATCTTGCTTCAAAACACTCCTCAGTGTTCACACTATCAGCGTGGTAAATGTGATCAAGTTCGCGAGAGTGGTTACGGAGGAGTTCAGCCACCAAAAAACGGCTATGCCGGGTATAAGAGCTTCGCTCGCTCAGCTCAAAAAATTGAGATACATACGTGTGTTTTTTTTTAAATTTACTAACATCTTGTCTGCCTGTACTGGTAGACACATGGATAATGGACAACCTTTAGCCATCTGTCCCATATTATCTGTCCCGCGTAATAGGGGGGCGAGACTGTAGCTGTCAACAAGGGAATTTTCCAGGCTCTATGCTATTCATGATAAGGTTGGCAGAGTGGGCCAATATAATACAAATCAGGTAGTCATAGATAGAATCAGAATGGGTGGTGAATGTGATACTAGCCACCTGACCAAATTGAAGATTTCCTTTAAGATTTTTTGCATATGGCAACCCCCATGAGTTCTGGCTTCCTGGCGTTAACGGTGAGATGACTACTAAATCAAATCAGTGTTCCACACAGAGTACTATGGTAGTGTTCCATAACGATGAAGTATGAACTATTGTCAAGAACCCTGGAGTCCCTTCTACAAACTTCTGCCGATTGAATTTTGACCTTCAGGCTGCAGCTTGGTTGAATGGTCAACCAAGCTGCAGCCTGAAGGTCAAAATTTCCCACTAGGCAAAAATACGTTTAGCATTCGTCTCGAGACATTTTCCTCCTTCCTCAAAGATTTGATAAAATAGATTAAACAGATTTAAATGTAAGCTCTGGTGATTTAAATGTGAAAATCGATTTACCTACTAACGATATAATGTCGATGACTAAAGAATGCAAATGAAGTACCTACCTACCGAGACTATCGAGTGTATTACTGCAATGCCTATGTACCTAAAGTGCAACGCATTCCAGCGCCATGTCCGATGAAAAATACAATGAGGCTATTCATAATTAAAATACAACAGACTATTTATTATTTAATCATTATCTTTATAACAAAAGCATGTTAATATCTATGTGTTCGTAATTTTTGTATTTATGTCCAAAAATAAATGCAAGACGCTGATCACAAGCAATTTGAATGTTAAATTTAAAGTTTCTTTTGGCTAAATGCCAGTTCTTTGTTTATCTGTTACCTGAAAAATTATTTCACTACACTTTTATTTGTGTAACTGTAACATGTTAATAATACAATTGATTAAAAATTATTTCGACACTAAATAATTATATCAAAATAAAAATAAATCTAATTTACTTACGTCTATGATAGAAAATCTGCCAATATCCATGTTCACATTTAAAAACCACTTGTTTATTTGTAAACACAACACATAATCAGTAATAAAATTGTAAAAATTAACTTTCGTTTACCAATGGAACCTAAAATATGTCGGGTTTGCGCGCCACCGTTCGCCCGCACATATTTTACCTTTGTTACAAAAAAAAAACACTGCACTCCGTCAAATTAACTTTTTAAAACACTTCACACATTTTCCAATAACGTCTCTACACAACGAATCAAAGAGAATCTGATCCCGTGCGAGTCAACTTGACAAAACTACACACAAAAGTAAACTATTCAGAAACATATTATTTGTAACTATAAGCATAGCGCGCTATCGCATCGCCGTTGTGCGAGTGAGAAAAAAGTATAAACGCTGCTACGAATGATGTATTAAAAAGAGATGAAGATGGTTTCGTTTCGCCGCCACGGTATCCGGTATTCCCGTTTGAGATTTTTGTGTAGAGAGGTGTGTAGCTGATAACGTGCGGCTTGTCGGTCGCTGTGGTCAGTGTTCTGAGACAACTGACCTCTATAGGGTAATACTTCAGTTTATATTTAATAAACATTAAACATTAACATCCCAACATTTACCATGAGCTTTGTAAAATTTTCTTTTATGTAAACTTGACAATTACAAACAGCAATAAATGTCCAAGAGCTGAGCTTATCGACTAAGCAAATCTTTTTTTTTAAATATATATAGATAAAGCAATTGTTGCTCATAATTATTTACCTTTTTGGGCAATAACATACATATATTCTCACATAGTCACGCTTTTTTGCCCTTGGGGTAGGTAGAGACAACATCTTTCCACTTCGCTTACACGCTTCTTCTACTTTCACAGATTCACACCAGTTACGGGTAGGTACTCTTGACCTGGGGTCTTGCCACGACGCTCTTATAGCAATTTAAAAGTAATGCAGTTCACCTGACCAAGAGACATGAAGCTATAAAAACGTCCTCGTCTAATTGGTTTAAAAAAAAAATAGTTTCGAGTGGAAATATATTCCCCTCGGATACCAACCCCCCACCCCCCGCCAGGCAGCGGGGGAGGTTATTTGGTTTTGGAGGGCTTGAACGTCGTCTCGGGTCTTCAGACGTCGGGGTGTAAGGTTGACCCCGGGCCATCTTCGGTTTCGAGATGGCCCCCTCGGGATTGGGAACCACAGTGTCCCCGTCTTGCTCCGGTCGCCCCCCCCCCCTTTCCGGCCTGCTTCTGCTGGGGTAAGTACACCGTCAGTTCTTTAAATGCCAAACAGCATTATGTTCATTACTACATAAGGCTGTTTGACGTTTGACAATACGTTATTTTTACAACGACAGTTTAATATCTGGTATTTTTCCCGGCGGTGGTTTAAGGTTTTGAAACGACCTATCGACGTGTTCGCTTAGTGCAACCCTTTAGTATAATCATCAGGTAGACTGTAGGGCAACAAGCTCACAGCAAGCTTACGAAGCTGGCCTTATGATTGAGAAAATCACATACAATAAAATGAAATACAAAGAAGGTTGCAGTGATGTGCAGTCTTCATTATTGTCGTTCATGATGTTACCAACAGCCTCGAACTTTGGTAGTAAGTTGCATAGAGACGTTGCCTCTTTGGCAGTATTTTACCACCTCTACGATGGCGAGTGTTCCGAAGAGCTGTTTCAATAAGTCCCACCCACTCCTTTGCCATCAAGAACAACACGTGCAGGGTGGAGGTGTCACCTCAAACAATGCCACCAATTCCATTCAGGAACAAGCGGTTTGGCCCCTCTTTTCTTTGCCGTCCTATAAAGACTTTGAATGCTTTACCAACACACGTGCTTCCTTCTTCCTACAAGCCCGGGTCCTTCAAGCGGGTCGTGAAGAAGCATCTGAAGATGCCGTCAAACTGAGTGCCAACATTGTAGTATTCCCTCATTACTAAGTCTTCCCCTTTAGCTTACGATCAAGTGAGGTTAAGGCATACTGATGCGCCTTCCATAAAACAACCGTTTAACCGGTTGAAATTCTGACCCCGGACTCATGAGAACCTATTCCCGGTATAGCCTATGTGTTATTCCGGACTATAATCTATCCGTGTACCAAATTTCTGCCAGATCTATTCAGCCGTTTTTGCGTAAAAGAGTAACAAACATCCATAAATCCATACATCCTGACAAACTTTCGCGTTTATAATATGAGTAGGATATTCAGAATTTCTATTCAAATTATTTCAAATCAAGATATAGGGAGATAAACGATTAAGTTTATAATATAAAGACTATGGAAGGAGCCGTCCTAGGCCCAATACTATTAATTGAGGTATTGGTCATTTCTACAACTCAGATCTGTATACCAATGATATTCAGCGTAGACTTATTAAAGATTACAACTCTGGATTTGCAAATCCAGTTAATAAAGAAATAATAAAAAGAATTACTAAACCTGTTCGAAGTTTTACTGAGGTGGAGTCGTGTGTCAACTTTGATACAGTTGCTTCATCGTGCGGGCCGTGTCCTTGGTCCACGGTCCGAGAAGACCCAGAGGATTTCTGCCCACGCAGAAAAAAGCAAACTGATATCTTCGTAGTTATACCTTCAGTCATTTATTACCCCTAGATGTAATGTAATTGTAATCGTACTTAATACTTACATATCCTCATCACGTCAGCGTTTTGTTTTTTTTTACGTGCGGAAATCCCTTCGGCCAGCGGGGGTTGTTATTTCGTGTATCAACTAAAACCGCACGGTGTCATCCCCAAGTGTCCGTTGCCGGGCACCCCGGGTAAGCCCTCGAAAGGATAACCCCAGGGTTGCCGGCGGACTTTGGCCGCCACCGTGGCCTCGCCTGGTGGTGTCGAGTTTTATCCCGCTTCGGTGAGTTGGCAGGCGTGTGTAGGGCACACACGACACGCCTCCGCCACGGCCTGCTTCTGTAAGGACGGCGAGTCGGCCAACTGCCGTCCTCAGGCCCCGATCATGGAGGTCGGTAGTCCCGAGCGTAGATGAGTCTGCGGCGCCCTCGCCGCAGACTGCGAAACTCAAGGGGCAGGGTTCTCGCCCGCTCATCTCAGCGTTGTGTCCTGAATCCGTCCGAGGCCTATACCTCGGAGCCGGGGGTCCGCTTCCCTGCTTTTCCTTCTCCACTTCCTACGAACTTGGGCATAGTGAGACCATTGGCACGCATATCATCCCTTACGACGTCAAACCAGCACTTCTTGGATCTCCCGCTCCTACCAGGGCCCGGTGGAAGTGCCAAAGCCAGACATTTGTTACCCACGTAGTCAGGCGGCTGCCGCAAAACGTGGCCGCACCAGCGAAGGTGACACTCCTGCATTTTATCTGCAATGTCTCGGATATGGAGGCTACCGCGGACGCGAGAGTTCCACACGCGATCGTTGCGCGTCACTCCGCACATCCATCGCAGTATATTCATCTCCGTGACACGCAGCTCCTGCTTATGTCGCTTTAGCAATGGCCACGCTTCACAGCCGTGTAAAAGGACAGGTTAAAATTTGAGTCATTACCTATAATTCAGTTCTGTTATTGTATTAATAACGTAATAGCCGTCTGATAATCTATATAAGTATATAAAACAACATTGTGGGAAAAGCAAGCTGCCACTGGGTAGAGCTGGCTTTTCCCAGAACGAATTTCCAATCAAGTCAGACACAAGCGATGAGGTGTCAAACGACAGTCGTCCCATAAAAGTCAAGCCTAGCGCACTGATGATAATGAACTTTTAATTAAATAATTAAACGTAAAATATCTTAGAATCTTGCATTTTCTTATTAATAGTGCCTAATAAAAATCAGTGCGTAATTTTCAGCCGTACTACAGCTTGTTATAACATTATGGTAGGCGCTAGAGCACTAAAAAGGCGACGGAATGCACATATTGTACTGTTTTGTAGTTAATCCTTCCTGTTCTGTTAATATTATTGTAAGCTGATTGACATTCGTGAGTCGAAAAGGGCCTAGTTGAAAATCAGCGCTAGGCATCAGTCTGGCATTATGCTGAACCAGGTCCTATTCGGCAAGCTTTTGAGATAGGTACTTACATTCGGAGGCCCAGGGTCAGTCGGGTGCGAGGGATATGCTCTATGAGCAAACCTTACACCCCGGCGTCTGTAGACCGGAGACGGCGTGCGGTTTTAGTCGGTCGCCCCCGCTGGCCGGCGGGGGGTATCCGAAGGGATTTCCGCACGAAAAAAAAAAAAAGGGAACTCACATTCTGTAATTTAAGCTATTCTTTTTCTTTATATATTGGGTATGTCTCAAAGCAGACTGAATAAAAAAAAATCTTTCTTTCATTGTTTAAAATGACTATCACGAGGTCAGACCGATGGGTCCGAGTGACTCATCTGTGATAATGATAGATGGGATATGATAATAATAAAAGCGCAGGCCATATATCGCGACACGCTAGCATCGACCACATAATCCTCCGTGCTCTTGTCACCGCTGGCGTTCTAGCCGTTCGTGAACCTAATGGGCTGGTACGTGACGATGGCAAAAAACTGGATGGTATGTCGTTGGGAGATGTCCCCACACCCTTCCGCCTTCACACCTTAATACGGCGTTAATACTCTAACTTAATAAGTGATTATGTTGATAAACCGTTTGGGGATGAGACGCTAGGGTCTTGGGGTCCAAATGCCCGGTTCGTCTATTTTAGGGTATTTCTGAGGGCTGGCAAATAAAATATCCTTTATGTTTACTATCTTGTTTTATTCCAAATATGTCTCCTTACTATTTGTGTGGACGTTTTTATTATTTGACCTAGCTTCACAATCTGGAATCTGCATTGAATCACACCGAAGAGACCACACCCAGTTGAGTCAAAGACAAACCCTCATCGACTACAGAAGTGAATGTCATAGACAAATTACATTCAACACTAGTTACATGGAGTCGGCAAACATTGTCCTTCAACATTTTCCAAAGCGGTTGAACAAAGCTACTTGTAACCTGAAGGCTCGACTTTATCTTGCACAAAGAATTAGCATTGCCATTCAACGAGGCAATGCTGTCAATCTTCTGGGAACATTACTAGTCGATGATGATGCGGAGGAATTCTACGACGCATGTCTGCAAATATTTATCTGTCTGTTAGGTTTAGTTTTCTTTAAAGTTATTTATACATAATTATTTTAAGTTATTGTTTTGTAATGATGTAAATACTGTATAATATAATAGGTAATAGTAGGTAATAATAGGAGAGACGGCGTATATTTCCGGCGGCGAATCTAGACGGTGTATATTTGACGATCTCTGTGGCGTAGCGGTAGTGCGTTTGACTGCTAAGTCAGTCGCGGGTTTGATTCCCGCTCAATTCAAATATGTATATTTTTCATTGGTCTGAGTGCTTCCATGTATAATATGTATTTATTTACAAAAAAAAGTATTTAAGTATAAATAAGCTCTCTATCTATATAAATAATAATCCGCATTCTAGAACCCATATGACAAGCTCTGCTTAGTTTGGGTCTAGATGGCGTTGTATAATTTGTCCTAGAATATTTATTAAGCCGCGGTAGCCTAGTGGTATGGGTAAAGAACTGCTGAGACGAGGTCTCGGGTTCGATCCCAGGTATTACCATGGCACACACCAATGACTTTTCGATGCTTTTCGAAGTTATGTGTGTATTTATCGCAGGTTTATAAGTGCCCGGTTAATGGCAATAGGCCTAATGGGACCTAAACATAAACTGGCGAAATGTGGGTGCTAGCACCTCTGCCTACCCCTTCGGGGATATAGGCGTGAGTTTATGTTATGTTATGTTATGTTATATTTGTTTATTATTTATTTCTTATTTATAATAATAATTTGCATAGAATTCTATCAATGTGACCAGCCATATTTTTCAGCGCTTAGGATGTACCTACCATCATCCTTGAGGCCCGAGCAACCTCCCCTGCAAGTTGGTGGTGGACGTGGTTCTGACGCAGGCTTTTCTTTCGGGAGGGGGAGGCCAGACGGCAGTCACAGACACAGACAGAAATCTGCGCAATAAAAATAAACTGATCCTTCCATTGTATCGGCTTAGCAAAGTTAGTGATTCTTTTAGGGGGGAAGGTATACGCTTTTATAACACATTGCCGGAATCGGTCCTTGGTATGCCTGACTATAAATTTAAAACCTTTGTTAAGACCACATTATGTAAAAAAGCATACTATAGGACATATGATTACCTTAAAGACAAAAATGTTTGGTTTGAGCATGGTGCAGGCTCCTAAAATGCTAAAATGTTACAACTACAGCATAATATTGTAGTAGGCACGCGACCTTTTTACCATATTGTAACTTTTTTCAATTATTTGAACCTTTAACTTGGGTAAAATTTTATTATAACGATTTTTTATATACCTTTATTTATCTTGACACGAGACAGTAATGTACATTCGTCCATATTTAGTCTTTTAAGAAATCACTATAGCACCCTTAATAGAAAATATGTGGTTATAGCTCAAGACTTCGTTCCCGACATATGTAATGGTAAATGGGGAAAAGTGCCAGCCAAAATTATGTAGAGTGCGGCACTTCTGAGGATATAGTCTGTTGGTGATTTCAATGTTTTACAACTCTGTATTAAATTTTGTTTTTATTGGCCGCTTGATAAATTAATTCGATCTTCAAAAACAGTACTTCCTAAATGTTATCCATTTTGATGATAAATTTCGTATTACTTAACAGCTGTCACTTTTCAAAAATGTAATAAAAGTTACCGTTTGTTAGTTTAATGTTGTCTCATTCATACACAAAAAAAATCATGAAATTTGGATTTGTCATTCCTAAAAAAATGCAAAAATGTTAGTACTGAAAATTGGGTTTCCTCCAATTTCTTCAAGTAAACGGCAATTTCACATGTAACGACCTAATATAATGACATTAGATTTTGAAAGCGTTGTGTACACGTAGGTACACTAGCTCATTTTAAGTCATATGTAAGCTCAGGTTGCGATGGAGCTGGCATTACCTCAGGCCAAAATCTTCTAAACAAATAAAACACAACATATATAACTTCACGCCTGTATCCCCAAAGGGGTAGGCATAGGTGTATTACACACCCACGATTCGCCAGTTATGTTAAGGTTCCAATGTAATAGGGGGCGAGCCTATTGCCATCTACCAGGCACATTATTAAACGAGTGATAATTAACATTTATGAATGCACACATAACTACGAAAAGTCAGAGGTGTGTGCCCGGGGATCGAACTCGAGACCTTGTTACGTTACGTTACGTACACCACTGGGCTATCACCGCTTTACAAATACGCCGCTAAACAAAGAAGATTAAAAAAAAATAACGTCCATTATGCCGAATTCCCGTTGTACCTTTTTTTTGTCGTTCGGAAATCCCTTCGGATACCCCCTCGCCGGCTAGCGGGGGTGGTTATGTCGGGCTTGAACCGACTAAAACCGCACGCCGTGTCGGGTCTTAAAACGTCGGGGTGTAAGGTTGCCCATAGAGCATATCCCTCGCACCCCGACTGACCCTGGGCCACCTCCGATTTCGAGATGGCCCCCTCGGGTTTGGAAACCATGGTGTCCCCGTCATGCCCCGGTTTGGCGGAGGGGCGCTGGTCGCCCCACCGTCCCGGCCTGCTTCTGCTGGGGTGACAGGCGGCCTCACATGACAGGCGGCTTCACAACTCCCGTTGTACCTCAATCAAGTACCGCCGCAGCTTAAACCTAAAGGTATTTATGGAGTTAAACCTTCTTGTAGGCGGAGGGTATGTTGTTCCAAATTGTACACCCGGCATGTTGGAAGCTGCCTCTGAATTCGGCCGTTCAAGGTGATGGAATGAGCAGCTATGGTAAGCACTGCCTTTTGCCTAAATCACGTATGCGTGACATGCTTGAACTTGTTATACAAGTACATAGGTTCTTGACGTTTAATTTAATAGATGCCAAACACCAGACATTCGAGATGCAATTTACGTCTCGTTTTCATTTTAATTAAATGGTGTTGATGGAGGAAGGCGGTGACGCTGCCTCTAGGTGGTATCGTGTAACAAAAGTAAGTTATTTTGAAGTGCTAGCTAGTTAGGAAGGGTTCGGGCACAGAATATATGTAAGGGTTCGGGGCTCGTGTGAAATTTCGCACAGTTTATGAGAGTGCTGTAGGTGTCATGTCTTTTATTTTATAGTCATGTTTTTTCCATTCCTATTCACCATTACAGGAGGTGGCGGTGGTCATCTATACTATAATAAATTTATATATTAGCTGTATGTATGTATGTCCATTGGCGATATTTAAAAATTATATATTCTGGTTATGTTAAATGAACGATTCTGTTAACAATTTTTTTTTGAATTCGTGTATATTGATCTGTTTGTCTGTTTGTTCCCGATGAATGCAAAAACTACTGAACGAAATTTTATGCAGTTTTTCGTATTAGAAAGCTCTTGGTCAGACTTAAAATCTGACTTATGTTTAATTGCAAATGGTTAATTAGAATCGGATATATGACCAAAAAACGATAATCGACCTCGGCGCGGGCGGAGCCGCGGGCATCGGCTAGTACCTCATATATTCCCATAAGAAAAGTCCCAGCGAGGTCTTACCATACAATAAAGTGGGATGTAGAGGTGTTTGCTACCGTAGTCACAATATAAAGACAGTCAACCGAACGAATAAACTGCTTCAAAAAGAGTCCTTCGGTGTTTCATACCATGATGTGAATCGCAGCAGTACAACAAGTTTATTGGGCGTTTCATACGGTCATGGCTCGAAACATTGAACGAAAAAAGTATTTTGACCGATTCCAACCGTGGTACGAATAACTCGTATGAAACTACCAGGCACAATTTTTTTTTTTTTTCGTGCGGAAATCCCTTCGGATACCCCCCCCCCCGCCGGTCAGCGGGGGCGGTTATGTCGGGCTTGAACCGTTGAAAGGTTGCCCATAGAGCATATCCCTCGCACACTACCAGGCACCCTGTAAAATAATCGAAGAACAGAAATGGCAAGTCTAAGCAAAGCACAGCGCTGCAATTGTTTTTACACGCACAAGTATGGTTATTTTTATTTATTTTACAATATAATGATAAAAATTACATAACCTCACATAAATCTTGCAGTACACATAACTAGGTATGTTTATAAAGTGATCCTGTACCTTCTCTTGATCAAGATAGGAGACAAGGTCCTTTCAAAAGGCATAGAGTCGCAACCATTCAAAGCTTGCACTTTCTCTCTCTTCTGTTAACCAAGAGCGGTGTAACTTCCGGTTAGCAGATGAGGTTAGCTTGGGAGATAGGGCTTCATACACCAGCAATCACATTGAGTTTTGACACAAATATCACAATGCGGTATACAGTAATTAGGTGCGCGCGCGTCGATTTCACGCCCAGGCTTATCCGTAAGAGTGAGGTAGTTAAAGTTTTATCAACATACGATAAAGCAGCGATCGGTAGTAGTATGTGGGTCGGCTACCTGGCGGTGTTTGTCTCTGCTGGCGTGCTGTGGGAATGTGGATTCTTCGCGGAATGGCTGGAAACTGATTTAGAGGTCCTCCTTCTCATAGACCTGACAAATATCTCCATTGATTTAAGTGCAGTTAATCACCCTTGTGTCTCCCCGAAAGGGTAATTAGAGTGTGTTAAAAGCCAACATTTTGCTAACCTCAGCAAACTTTGTTAGAGATTAGGGAATATTTGGCTGTATGGGGCCCCATAAAGGTTTTCGGTGCCCGCGCCAACTTCGCCTGCAAGCACTCCTGCTGATGAGTTGATGAGTTTCTGTCGTAGGCTTACTTACTCAGGTACAGTCAAAGTTGGGAATCCTGAGACTTTGAACTTTCTAGGACTCTCCATACCGAATTTATAGGGTAAAAAATCCGGCGAAACGCTTCAAGAAAAGGTAGGTAGTGCTCTGCGCTTCCGGTGTCACCTCTTGTGGAAAATATAAATTTAAATATTTGAGAAATACATATTCCTTTTTTTTTTACGTGCGGAAATCCCTTCGGATAAAGAATCACACCCTGTATTACAATTACACCATTCGATAGTGCCGCTTTTTAAGGATCTAATTCTGTGAAGCATATGACAAACTTAAGGAAAGATCTAATTTTCAACAAAATATGTACTTTTTGGGAGCTTCCAGTGTTGTTGGAAATGCTCAAAATTGATTTTTAATAATACTTTCTAACACATACGTAAAAATTAGCACTGCGAATTTAAGTGAACTGCGAACTATTTTTACCTACCTTTAGCTTCTGATTACTGACAAATGGCCGCCGGGACAAGCCAGCAAATATGGATACACTCAAGGTACATTCACTACTTTATGCCATACATTTAATCCTTTCAAAAATAAGTGAGTTCTGGCCTCAGTGGGATCATGGACCATTTTTTTAAATAAATAAATATTCTACGACATTCTACACAGCGCTTTCTAGACCCAAAGTAAGCATAGTTTAACTAGCTTGTGTAATGGGTTCCAGAATGCGGATAAACATACTTATATACTTTTTTTTGTAAATACGTACTTATTATACATAGAACCACCCAGACCAATGCAAATAGACATTTTCATGCATACAAATATGCCCCTGTCGTAGCAGTCGAATGCACTATCGCCACCCCACAGAGGCCGTCATTGGCGGTAGCACTGCCATGCTCCCAGATGCAAATGTAACTAACATTATTGTGTACTTAGCTACAATTTATTAGAGTGATGTTAGTTGTACTTCCCTTGTTTAAACTTCTATCATCGCGCCGCTCGCCACAGACAGGGAATTCATCCTCACACGTTGCGAACGGAAACGGTGCGTACAGTTATTATAGGTATGAAAGGCACTTCATTCCGCGCACCCTCAGGCTGTGGAATGATCTCCCTGCTGTGGTTCTCCCAAGCGACTACAATATGAGGTTCTTCAAGAAGGTTTTTACAGGGTCGGTAGCGCGAGTTGGGTGCGCAGTGATAAAAATATGTAGCCATACATAAAACTGTTGATGGATACAGGGGGATATTGGATGTTAGGTTAGACACGTAGAAGATTGACGCATCAACTCGGGTTCCCTTCCTAATCTCCTAACAACTGGAATAACCCACCTACTCTGTCAAGTCTGTTAGTGCTACAGACCCCAGAAACTATAGGCCTATTACATGCCTACCGACGGTCTATAAACTCCTAACTTCCATTCTGAGAGTCAAAATTACTGCACATTTAGACAAAAAATCGATCATCTCTATCTCTCGTGCGAACCGAAGGTTTTGTTTTTGCAATTATGGACGAAGTTGTGATGACGAATAACTATCGAAAGTATATTCTAAAGGATGGTACGGTTGACATAATATATTTCGGGCGTGCCACCGTCCCGCACAATCCCTTATATCTGCCTTAATTTCTGGTTGTTCTCGTCGGAAAAAGAGGTACCGTATTATAGGTATGTGCCCGACGCAGTTCTCGTAAATGGGCCCATCACATTGTACTGGGATCATGACTGACAGTCGAATATTGTAGCTAATAAACCTGATATAGTGTTGATAGATCGATCAGAGCGCCGCGCAATAATTATCGATATCACCATTCCACATGACAACAATCTTGTAAAAGCCGAAAAAGAAAAACAACTAAAATATTTGGATTTGCCTCACGATATTGGCGACATTTGAAGTGTGGATTTAGCAATTATTGTTCCAATAGTTGTATAGGTTCAAGGAATGATTGCCAAGAGCCTCGGTCAACATCTCAAGAGGCTCGCGTTAGGCAGTTGGGTCAAGGGCTTGATGCAGAAGGTAGTGCTCCTCGACACGGCACGTATTGTGAGGAGATTCCTCTCTCTGGAGCCCTAGCCACCGGTAGCTTGGTCCCTGTACACGATGCCGGTGGGCTACTACTTTTTATATTTTTAAATATATTCGTTTTTTATATAGAATGTATTTAAAAATATAGTTTATATGTATTTAAAGTTTATTAAAGGAAATAAATATTATAGGCACATCATAACAAAAAAATCGTTAAGTATCACAGAGCTCTTCCTCGTAAATAAGGTATCTTATTGTTTAAGAATTAGGCCTGACGATTGAGAGGTCCTGGGTTCGTATCCTGGCCACTAACCATTACGAACAGACAATGCTATTAAGTGTCAATTTAAATAAAAGCACTATATACGCTCCACTGCCCCGTTGCGTTGAGCTGTACAATATTTCCAGCACATGTGGACTAGGAACTAATTTCTTACCATCCGGTGGGCGCTGATCCTGCGTTTTACTGTTATATATATATTTTTTTTCTATTAAGATATTAGTAACCGAAATTACTAATATTCTCCCTAACCCCTCCAGCTAAGCTTGTGCTAGGAGTGGGTCACGTCGGTAGTGTAATGGCCAGGATTCGAACCCGGGACCTCTCGATCATAGGGTCGACTCCTTAACCACTAAGCTACCAGTCCAGATTCCCTTATCCCAGCGAAATATACAATTTTTAAGTCCAAGTGGTTGTACGGAGCCCCACTAAAACCTTCTGGCCTGCACTTTCTCATTAACAGACGAGGATCTGGTCCAGGCATACCTCTCAGGGTTGAGGGTGCAGTTGCTCGTGTAAAAGCCAAAATAAATCAAATATGGAAAGGAGGAACAGTATGTAGGAAAGAGTATCGTAGGCTTCAACCCCTTTCCGTAACCGTCTTCAAACGCCGGATCCACTCTACGACTTGGGCAACCGCGGTGGGGTGAAGCGCGTGTGGTTTACACGAAAAAAAAACTGTATACAGACACCAAACTGTCGTTCCAATGTGCAATATAGAGTACGCAGGACTCACACCCATCTTTTCGACGCGTGACGATGATTATTTCCAACGGGGATGCCGGCAGCTGGTCGGTATATCCATCCACTTCATCCATATTCCCAGGTCTCCCCTTGGTGAGGGTGTGGTTAATCCAGCGCTCTACCGTCAAACCGTCTTGTGTCCTTGATAAACCTGATCATCTGTTCTACCTTTTTTTTATATCACTCAGGTGGCGGCGCACAAGCACACGACCCACCTGATGGGAAGCGTTCACCGCGGCCTATGGACTTTGACCTTCGGATAACTTAAGTCTTCCTCATCTAGTCTGTCCGATCCCAGGAGTTCCCATCTGATTAATGAGTACATGGGGCATTCTGCCAGGTGGACGTAAATCAAAAACCCGGCACTGTACTTATAAGAAACAAGTTTTTAATGCTCCAACGGACGAACAAGCAACTAAATAAGGTTTTATTTCAGCTTAAATTACTATACCCAGTAAAGATACGAGTATGGTTACTGGTACTGTTACTTCTAAAAACAAAACCGTTCACGCAGCAACGCGCTCAAAGCTCAGGCTGGCGAGGAGACCGCGTTTTCTTATCTGCCACACCAAAGTTGTTAAACTTAACGATCGCCAAGCAATGCCGGCAATTCCTTAAATGCCTAAAGAACAACTAAACCTACAACATTACAGAAGTAATAGTAGAAAACTCCTTTACAATTGTTTCAGAAAACACTTGTGCATACACTACTCTACGTTTTGGGGCAGTTGTTGTGTAGCGGCCGGCGCGCGCGCAGCTCCCGGATCCGTCGTCTCCGTACCCGAATGACAGCGAGGCGACCCGAGCGGATTGAGCAAACTATTTGTCTGTTAGCAAGTTTGTTCGCCCCGGCTCGAGTCGCTTGGCGTCATGTACCTTCAGCATGGCAGTCAGCGCTGAACACTGTGAGGTGGCTTGACACGTGAGTCGCTGTGATTGGTTGCCATTTTTTTTTTAATTTTACGGCATCTTTTCCTAAATTTCCTTTTTTTATGTAAGTTGAACTTAAAACTTCCTAGATTTGTGACATTTCTGGGCTAAAAAGTTTGATGTTCAGTTTTATTCAGATTTTATTTAAAATTTAACACTGGAATAATTATTCAAATGATAAGTATTTGTCCAAACTAATATTTGTAAAGCTTTTCTGAATTTGGTACTCTGGCATCGATGAAATCATGTATTTTTCTCTCTTGGGCCTTTGAAACATATCTCTGACACAAAATCATGTTCCCTTGATATGAAAAAGAAGGAAAAAACAATATATTTCTATATTCTTAAAATCAATTTAACTAAAATTAATCCGAGTTCCTCTATCGAGGCCATAAAACTGGGTACCACCAATTAAGTATTCATGTACGCATCTATAATGATGGTATTCATTCCTTAGACCTCACTTACCGCTTACCATCAAACGGGGTGAAGTCATAATGCCCTGTAATGAAAAAAGAAGAAGTTTCATTCAAATCTCCAAGTTAAGTCTTCTTCTGTAGTATTTGAGACCTGCCTACTGATTGATGGAGGAGGTATAATAGTTTAGGTTTTCCTCTCGGGGTTGAAGGCCAGATGGCAATCGCCTCTGTAACAATCAATCAAAGTAATTTATAAAAAATTGGATATAGAAGAACGGACTCAGGGCTCCAAAGTGCAATCTTGGATGCAACCTGCATTGGCACTGGAAGAAGAAGGAACTGCGCGCTGGAAGAAGAGACCGCTTAAAATTGTTTCTATGATAATTGTGTTATCCCGTGTGAGGGTTTCTCAAGGTAAACGTAGGACATATGCTTAGCATTATAACAGATACTCAATGTGAAAAGATTTATCTGTTTCAAGTCTTGTCTCACCAGTTCAATGCAAAGTTTAACTTTGTATTGAAATCAACGGTTTTGGATTGTCATGCAATTGACATACACCGAGACTTTTGAATGAATTGATTTAAAACGTCTGTACAACCCCAAAAGAACATCTGTCATGCTACCGTCAACTGGTCATTTTTTCATGTTGTTATGTTTACTATAGGATATAAATCAGCCCTTAATCGCCTTGTACAGTCAACGACAAAAGTGGATTAGCACTTAAATATTTACAAATGTTTTTTAAATTGGAATATGAATACCCTATAATGAATATACATGTAGTTTTATAATCCCCAGTGGATCAAGTTAATATATTTCATGTTTGGTTTATTATTTTATGGAAGGTTTGGGTACTAAGGTGATTGGGGTGCGACTGGTTGGATCACCTCCAAGTTTGGTGCACCCTGGGCAAAGTGGGCGATGACGCATCATTGATTGCTCCTCTGGAGTAGCTGGCGTCAACGTCAACGGCCAAGAGTCTGACCAACCGGCCCTTTTCAGGGCCAGCTGACCCCATTGCACGAGGGGGTCGGGGTATGGCGGGCCTGCAAGGCCCGCGCGGGTGGGGGCCGCTCCAGGTACCCCTCTGCTGTTATCAGAGGGGACACTGCCAATGGCCCAGGGTCAGTCGGAGTGCGAGGGATATGCTCTATGGGTAACCTTACACCCCGGCGTCTGTAGACCCGAGCCGGCGTGCGGTTTTAGTCGGTTCAAGCCCGACATAACCGCCCCCGCTGGAAGGCGGGGGGTATCCGAAGGGATAAAAAAAGGGTACTAAGGTGATTAAAACAACATAACATAATATAACTTCACGCCTGTATCCCCGAAGGGGTAGGCAGAGGTGTATTACACACCCGCAATTCGCCAGTTATGTTTAGGTCCCAATGTAATAGGGGGCGAGCCTATTGCCATCTACCGGGCACATTACAAGCGAGCGATAATCAACATTTTTAATACACACATAACTACGAAAAGTCAGAGGTGTGTGCCCGGGGCGACTTGGGATCGAACTCGAGACCTCGTCTCGAGACCTCGTTTCACTTCCATACATTAATGTGGGGACTAGCACGCCATTATGAACCCGTTTGTGTATTAGTTTCTCGTAATGGTGCGGAAGTTGTATGGGAGACCTTCGAGGTCTTGCCTAACCCCCTGCACGTCGGTATACCTGATGAGTGACTGACGAGGCTATGGCGGGGGCTCTTCTAAGATGACGATTTTTATTGAAAGATTATTTGCTCACTGGTTTTAAATACCTTTTTGTTGAAATGTATATATCAAATACCTTTTTGGATATGGTCCCTTTATCCGAGCACCAATCTCGGTTGCATCGCAAGCTGGCAGTTTGGAGCCCTTAGTCCTTTCTTGCATAAAAAAGCACCTACCTTTTTTCTAAATCATCATCATCATCACCATCAACCTATGCTAGTCCACTGCTGGAAATAGGTCCCCCTAATGAGCGCAATAGCGTCCTGTCTTCAGCTTGCCGCATTCAGCATCTGCCTGCAGTCTTTCGCAGATAGTCGTCCCACCAGGCCGGATGGCGTCCTACACTATACGTTTGCCAAATATTTTTCTAAATGGTTGTACTTAAATAGTAACTAATAATAGTCGTGCAAACTTATTCGACTTACTGAAAGGTTTACATAAAAAAAATTTTTTACACATAACATCACTGCACGCCTGTATCGCCAAAGGGGTAGGCAGAGGTGTATTACCCACGATTCGCCAGTTATGTTAAGGTCCCAATGTAATAGGGGGCGAGCCTATTGCCATCTACCAGGCACATTATTAAGCGAGCGATAATTAACATTTATTAATGCAAACATAACTATGAAACGTCAGAGGTGTGTGCTCGGGGCGACTGGGGATCGAACTCGAGACCTCGTCTCAGCAGTCCGTTACGTCGGCCACTGGGCTATCGCCTGTTTTTTTTTTAATATTTTCAAAAGTATTATCTTCTGTAGGTTGGTTGACTGTAACTGCTACGGTGGGGAGTGCCGCTTCTCTACATAAACTTTCAGGTTCGATTTCTGAATCGGGTAAAATGTTTGTGCAGGACGGGGTTGAACCTACGACAGTCCTTATTTTTAGTTAAATACTCTCTCGAGATATAATCCGTTGACATTTAGAAAGAAAGAATACGAAAGAAGTTATTTATTCAGAGATTTACGAGACATACATGCAACTTATTAAGATTATTATACATGATACTACGCAAACGTGCCGAATAGGACCTAGCTCAGCATTTGCCAGAGCCATGGCCAGACTGATGCATAGCGCTGATTTTCAACCAAGCCCCTTGCGACACAAGGATTCCAATCATCTTATTAGGTCATTAACTTAATATTTGAATAATAAATGACAAGAAACAGTAAGCATACTTATTGCTTCCAAAATGCATTCAAGCAAAGTCTGTAATCATTTTATTCATCATTCTATCGAGTCGTCTATTGAAAACCTACTTAATATTATAAATGCTAAAGTTTGTGAAGATGTTTGGATCTTCGAGGCCTGCGGACGGCAGTTGGCCGACTCGCCGTCCTTACAGAAGCAGGCCGTGGCGGAGGCGTGTCGTGTGTGTCCTACACACGCCTGCCCACTCACCGATGCGGGATAAAACCCGAACCCACCAGGCGAGGCCGCGCTGGCGGCCAAGGTCCGCCGGTAACCCTGGGGTTATCCTTTGGAGGGCTTCCCGGGGTGCCCGGCAATGGACACTTGGGCAGGACACCGTGCGGTTTTAGTCGATGCACGACATAACTGCCCCCGCTGGCCGGCGGGAGGGGGATCTAGTTACTCAATCACGCTTTAACTGGATTTTGTACAGGGAAAGATAAGGTATAGTCTGGAATAATGCATAGGCTACTTTTTATCCCTGGAATAGGTTCCCGTGGGAAGCGAGAGCGGGATTAGAATTCCACGCCGGTGAAGCCGCGGGCAGTGTTAAATAAAATATTTATAAAAAAAGAATATTAGTAACCGAAATTACCAATATTCCCCCTAACCCCTCCAGCTAAGTTAAATTGCTTGTGTTAGGAGTGGGTTCACGTCGGTAGTGTAATGGCCAGGATTCGAACCCGGGACCTCTCGATCGTAGGGTCGACTCCTTAACCACTAAGCTCTGCTCAAAGTGGCAATAATCTGCCGACCACTTTACAGATGTGGTCTTTTCATAATATACTGTAGGTTGACGAATTTTAAACCACACTTGAGATCTAGTACTATAAACATCAATGCTTATAACCCTAGTATCTTTTTTTTTAGGGATTTTCTTTAGAAAAGCCCTATTGCTATCGAGTTGTCGTCGTCGACGTCGTCGTTGCCAATTTTCTGTCACGGTTTTGGGTATAAAGGAGATGAGCTATCGAGTTGCTGTTTTCGGTAATAGATTCGTGCTGGGGTGAACCATTGCAAGATAAAAAAGAAATCGCAAAAAAAAAGAAAAAGCAAAATCGAAAATCCCTTGTATTCGGCTGAGCTCATCTCAGGAATTCAACTTGTTTTTTTCGTGCTGTAATCCTCTCGGATACCCTCCCGCGGCCAGCGGGGGAGGTTATGACGAGACGCTGGAGTGTAAGGTTGCCCATAAGACATTTCCCTCGCACCCCGACTGAACCCGAGTATCCGTAACTGAATTTTGCCTTACAGTGTGTTTTACCATGATAATGGATGGCTTGTTCTGTAATGGACATAGGTGAATATGGGGTCCCATCAAGATCTTCAACCCAAGTCAGCCTCATCTGCAAGCCGGTACCACAAAGCGCGGTGGCTTAGTGGTTAAGTAGTCGACCCGACGATCGAGAGGTCCCGGGTTCCAATCCTGGCCATTGCACTACCGCGGTGAATCCACTCCTATAACACAAGAAATTAAGCTTAGCTGAAGGGGTTAGGAGGAATATTAGTAATTTCAACATAACATAACTTCACGTCTGTATCCCCGAAGGGGTAGGCAGAGGTGTATAGCACACCCACGATTCGCCAGTTATGTTAGTAATTCGGTTACTAATATTCTTTAAAAAAAAAAAGCAAACGAGACTCTGGCGTAATCTTTCTGGAGTTGGGGTCAAACGGCATTCGCCTCCGTAAAACCAAGATTATACCAAATTACATAACCATATTCAATGATTGATATGGAGGAGGAGGAGGAGTAGATGAGCGCCTGATCACCCATTCTAAGATTGACCTGACTCATATTGCTTTACTTTGCAATGTGTTAAGCTACTCGTTACCACTTGGCTATAAGCCCCCCCCCCCCCTCCAAATGGGGCATTATTCTGTTTGGAAACGTGTACGTTACTAATCCATCTATTCATAAAAATTTAAAATTCTACGATATTCTACACAGCGCTTTCTAGACCCAAAGTATAGGTTAACTAGCTTGTGTTATGGGTAACATATTTTATTTTTTTTGTGCGGAAATCCGTTCGGATACCCCCCCGCCGTGCAGCGTCGTTATGTCGGGCTTGAACCGACTAAAACCGCACGCCGTCTCAGATCTACAGACGCCGGGGTGTAAGGTTGCCCATAGAGCATATCCCTCGCACCCCGACTGACCCTGGGCCATCTCCGGTTTCGAGATGGCCCCCTCGGGTTTGAGAACCACGGTGTCCCCGTCTTGCCCCGGTTTGGGGGAGGGGCGCTAGTCGCCTCACTGTCCAGGCCTGGTGTTATGGGTACCTACCAGAATGCGGATAAACATACTTATCCACTTTTTTTTGTAAATACATACATATTATACATAGAAACACCCAGTCCAATGCAAATAGACATATTCATGCATACAAATATTTGCACTGAGCGGGAACTTGCGCCCCCTGTCGTAGCAATCGAATGCACTACCGCTACGCCACAGAGGCGCCAAAAGTCAGAGGAGACAAAATTTTACGTGTATTTTTTATTTTGTATCCCAAACAACACCAATTTCGACGACTTCATATCGACAACTAGCAATATGCAATACTTCATTATGTTTTATAGCTGCCGCCCTCGCGCCCGCGTGTGATACTGATCGCTTACCCGCTTCCCACAGGAATTTATTCCCGGAAAAACAAGTGGAAAACAAGGTGAAGTCGCTTAACGACCTCCGTCCTCCATGAGCGCGGGCCTGGGGGTGGCAGGTGGGCCTCACCTGCCACCCACAGGCCCTGCGCTCATGGAGGACGCCTGTCACCCTAGCACAAGCAGCCCGGGACGGCGGGGCGTCTAGCGACCCTCCTCCAAACCGTGGTTTCCAAACCCGAGGGGGCCATCTCGAAACCGGAGATGGCCCAGGGTCAGTCAGGGTGCGAGGGATATGCTCTATGGGCAACCTTACACCCCGGCGTCTGAAGACCCGAGACGGCGTGAGGTTTTAGTCAGTTCAATCCCGACATAACCGCCCCCGCTAGCCGGGGGGGGGGTATCCGAAGGGATTTCAAATATGTTTTTTTTTGTCATTTTGGATTTCGAAAAAGTTAGTATTTCAAGTTTAACATCCAATTTTGAAAATACACTGCTGCATGGATGTTCGTTTCATCTTGGACAAATAATTTACACGTAAAAACTTCTTTAATAATTATATTGCTATTATACAAATCAATTGAATTGAAACTATGCGATAAGTTTTTTGGGAAGTGAAATTCGACGAAATATATTTAGCCAAACGGCAGGATCCCTATCTGTACATATAAGATAGGTAAATTAACGCTGATCGCATCCATGTCGCGCATAAAACGCAGAAAACACATATCAATAGCCATAAATTTAATCGCAGTTAGAAACAAATCCAACTCGCGTAGAAGCAGTAAGTTACAGAATATTATCGGCCTCAATTCTAAAAAATTTCGCTCGGCAACAATGCGTCCATAAAACAATAACTGGGTTACGGCACAAACCAGCCGTTAAAGGGCTTGTGACGCTTGCAAATAACAGAAAATTCACTCTATTTTATTTATTCACATGTTAGCTGAAGGAAATTTTACCATTAGGTACATCATTTTCGACGCAGGCGACTCAGGCATCGGAGGTGGCTTAACGACCTCCGTCCTCCATGAGCGCAGGCCTGGGGGTGAGAGGTGAGGCCACCTGTCACCCCAGCAGAAGCAGGCCGGGACAGTGGGGCGACTAGCGCCCCTCTACTAAACCGGGGCAAGACAGGGACACCGTGGTTCCCAAATCCGAAGAGGCCATCTCGCAACTAGAGATGGCCCAGGGTCAGTCGGGGTGCGAGGGATATGCTCTATGGGCAACCTTACACCCCGGCGTCTGTAGACCCGACGGCGTGCGGTTTTAGTCGGTTCAAGCCCGACATAACCGCCCCCGCTGACCGGCGGGGGGGTATCCGAAGGGAATTCCGCACGAAAAAAAAATTTCTTCAGCCGAGTTCGCTCCGGTTGCATCCTAAGCTTAACTTAACAAGAAAACTATGTTTTTTTTACTTTTTCTACGTACTTTTTTCGTGGTCTATGTAGGATAGATCTTTTAAACAGTACTTACAAAAGGTTCTTCTAATATTATAAACGCGAAATTTTTGTGAGTATGGATGTATACATGTAATTATGTTTGTTACTCTTACACGCAAAAACGGCTGAACGGATCTGGTTAAAATTTGGTACAGGCATATATTATAGTTTGCCTACCCACTAAACATAGGCTACCTTTTATCCCTGGAATAGTTTCCCAAGCAGGAACAGGAAGCCGCGGCAATAGCTAGTACAAAATAAATTAATTTTGACTTTGATTTTGTAGTTTGGAGTTCAGGGTCTGTATTCCAACGCCTCCTCCGGAAATTGGTTTAATTTACCTTCATGCTGTTTGAGCCCCAGTGGTGAGAGAAAGCCAGAGTCTCGTCCGACAATCAGCAGTCTTCCGGCTTATAGATGAGGTTGCTTTGGGTCCCGAAATTCTTGGTGATGCCCTCTATGGCCGAAACATAAAAATATGTATCTAGGCGTAGCATACTAAAGAAGGCTTAGCGTGGCGGCGCGTTGAGTTTCCGCGCGCGCTTCTCTATAGGGGAGGGGGGATTTGAATCTCTCACAACACGTCGGGATCGCGATTGCTGGCGGCAGTGGCCGGTCGGGGTCTCTGGGATATCCTTTCTGGGCCACACCAGATTCCCCGGCCACACAGGCCGATGTGACGAAATTCCGTGCAGTTTTAGTCGGTCACCTCACCTTTAGCTCCGGTGAGGCGAAGTCAGCGGCTTTCAAATGAAAAAAAAAAATTGCTGTCCACGTCAACTTGGACAGTTCACTCTGTATATGTGTGTCTGTTGTTCGTCCGTATATTCCCTCGTACTTAACTACGAAACGGAGCGGACCCTGGGCCTCGAATGCAATCGAGACACAACGCTCAGATTGTGATGGTGAAGACTTAACTACGAAACCGCTGAATTGATTGAGTTTACTGATATGTCGTTAGATTCATCTTTATTGCATCGAAGATCTCTGTGGCGTAGCGGTAGAGCTTTCGACTGCTAAGTCAGAGGTCGCGGGTTCTGGTTCCGGGAAGTCTGGGTGTTTCTATGTATAATATATATTTATTTACAAAAAAAGTAACTAGGTATGATTATCCGCAGTCACCTTCATTCGGTATGTGTGTAATGTGTAGTGTATAACCCAACATAAGGGTAAAAAATAAGTATTTAATCTATCATGGCCACTGTCGTTGCGCCATGATCACAGAGGAGCCTCCGTGATCATGGCCCTTGCCACAGTACCGAAATATCGGATACTCAAAACATACACATAACTTCACACCTGTATCCCCGAAGGAGTAGACAGAGGTAGAGTAGACCCACGATTCACCAGTTATGTTAAAGTCCTATTGTAATTTGGGGCGAGCCTATTACCATCTACCAGGCACATCATTAAGCGAGCGTTAATTAACATTTATTAATGCACATAACTACAAAAAGTCAGAGGTGCCCGGGGCGACTGGGGATCGAACTCGAGACCTCGTCTCAGCAGTCCGTTACGTACGCCACTGGGCTATCGCCGCTAAAACCACCGCTGAAAACAACACATGGTAAATATCCCGTGGACTCTTAATAGTAAGGGAAAACTCCTGTCTTACTAATTATAGTAATATTTTGCGTTTAATAAAGAATGCTATCAGTAAGATTTTCATTTACCCACACATTTCTGTAATGTGTGTTCAGCCGGTTGCCTCGTCATATCTACTGAATAAATCGACTGTTCTTATCACTATTAAGGCTGGATTTCATAAAATACGATTAACTAAACTGGGTTTTCTCGTTTACGCAGGCTGGATTTCACCAGTAAAAATCTGTGCAATTAAATTGAAATAAATCGCAGTAGAATCCGTTAAAAATAGTTTCATTTCAATGTGTGATATTACGCGTAAACATCTTACTATACTTTTGTTGTATTATTGTTTATTGAATTTAGTTATCATGAAGTCACTTTCGGACTTTCCGATAGAGTCACGCACGGGCTATCTTAGAGCCCAATTACGGGATAAAAAATCCGTTCCATGGGCCGCAACTTCAGATGTTCAGCAACAACAAAAACGAACGAACATGGCTCTCGAGCAGACTTTCCTTGTCGAGTTAGGAAGTCAGACAGCAGTTGCTACCATACAAGTCAAATCAACACGGAACTGTGGGAGCGTATATGATGATGACTAAGCTCGAGCATTTTCGCTTGATCTGAAATGTCACTAACTTATCAATAAAGCTCCGCCCTGTTTCTGCACCTATCTTGACCAGTTTACATGAATATAATGAAAATTTTCAATTACTTAAGTACCATGCCCTACTTAGTGACTACTTAGTGACTAATTGTCTTTCAATTATGCTTCGGGGAATTAACGCGTTCATACATTTTAATATAATGTAACATTAATTCCGTTATAATGTAGGAACGCCTAGTGATCGCGTTAATTCTCATAAACAACATTTACTGATTACTCACATGCAAAGTCGTGAATTTATTATACACATGCCTTTTTTTTCGTGCGGAAATCCCTTCGGATACCCCCCCGCCGGCCAGCGGGGGCAGTTATGTCGGGCTTGAACCGACTAAAACCGCACGCCGTCTCGGGTCTTCAGACGCCGGTGTGTAAGGTTGCCCATAGAGCATATCCCTCGCACCCCGACGGCCATTTCCGGTTTCGAGATGGAATGAGAAGAATGAAAATAAGACATCTTACTACGGTCGCGCGCTTAGCTAAGGCCGCGCGCTCGTGAAACTGTTTTTCGGTGATTATTCCTCAATGGTACATCGGACATGAACCATCTCGCTTCCAAACACTCCTCAGTTTCCACACTATCACCGCGGTAAATTTGGTCAAGATCGTGGGAGTGGTTACGGAGGAATTCAGCCACCAACAAACAGCTACATAGCAACACCCATTCCAATGCAAATAGACATATTCATGCATACAAATATTTGTGTTGAGAGGGAATCGAACCCGCGATCTCCCTAGCAGTCTAACGTTCTACCGCCACGCCACGTTTTAGAGTCGACTACCGATGACGAATGTAGCTTTTTACTTCAAGGGGTTTTGGTTTACATCGATGTTTCAGGTATAAAAAATAAAAAATAAAAGTATATAGGAGATTTTCTACCGAAATCTCCGGGGCCCAAATCAACTACCTACCTACCTACTAATGTATGTGCCTACTATTTACGGAAATAGTCATTATTTTTGTCTCGTTGTCTTTCCATGACTCCTTTATTCATGTCTGCGCTGTATTTTTTATTATATTATGTATATATTATGTACCTAATAGCAGGAGACCTATACTCTTAGCAACCCATGGGTTCTCCGTGCGGGTGCCGGGCCCGTCGAGTTGCTGAGTTGGGAACTCGGGACACTGCTTGGGACTTGCGACCCAAGTTATTTATATTACTGTAAATGATATGTATAGTAGGTAAGTATAATATGTATTCATAATATTATATTGATAATATATCAGATAGAAATGAAAAAAAAAAAAAATATGTACACCGCAAACTGCCCTAGTTCTGTTCACTGATTCTCTCCACAATGGTTGCCTGTAAGAGATTGCCCTGTGCGATAAGGCCGCCAATTGTATATGCCGCATAACTGTACCAACTTTATGTTTCTGTAATCTTGTTCTTGTGTGCATAGAATAAATATATTTTTAAATACATTCTATATATTATTATTATTATTAACTACGCCTGCATCTGCAAGTCACGTTAACGGACGAAACCAGATTTGGATTGACTTTTGGTGCAACCGGAATTGACATTTCAATGATGATCACGGTAATTACGGTTTGGTCATCATTTAAGCCTTGTTCTCGGTTGCATCCGAGGCTCACAACTCGAAGCCCGGTGTCCGCTTACTCTCTCCTCATTTTAGTATGGCTTAAGCTTTTATGGGAGCGACTGCCGCCTGACAGCCTGCGCTGGAGTCTCGTCCGTTAATTAGCAGGAGCACCGGCTTGCAGTTGAGGTCGGCTTGGCTCCGAAGGTCTTGTTAGGGCCCCAAACACTTATTTTTCGTGTGGATGTCCGTTCGTTCGTGTGGATACCCCCCGGCCAGCGGGGGTGGTTATATCGGATTTGAACCGACTATAAACGCACGCCGTCTCGGGTCTTCAAACGCTAGGGTGTGAGTTGGCCCATAAGGCATGTCCCTCGCACCCGGCTGACCCAGGGCCATGTCCGGTTTCGAGGTGGCCGTCTCGGGTTTGGGAAGCACGGTGTTTCCATCTTGCCCCCGGTAAAAGGGTGGCGCGCAGCGCGCCGCCATCTCAGCCTGCTTCTGCTAGGGTGACACGCGGCTCCACCTGTCACGACCAGACCTGCAGGACCCCAAACACCTAACATACATTGGTATGCGTTTCTATAGCAATTGGGTAAAGTTTTTTCCTGTTGCTTTACAATATTGCAAGTTATTATTGTAATATAATAAAATAAACTAGTTATTATTGTAGCAAATTTATGTTTTTTTCTTAAACTAAACGGCGCTATCTAGAGCCAAACTGATCATAGCTTGCAATATGGGTTCCACAATGCATACTTAGATACATTTTATGATATATAGGTACAATTATAACTAGATACACCCAGACATATTCATGGATACAAATATTTGCGCTGAGCGGGAATCGAACCCGCGACTTCTAGCGTGGCAGTCGTCTGCTCTACCTCTAGCTCTCTTGCTCCGGCTTGAATATTCCGACTCGCTACAAGTTATCTGCTGCTCTAACTTTCTGTTCTTAACAACACAGGTGAAATGTTTCCAAGTACATTAAGGAACCAATATTTGTAGCTTGTGCAACACAATATTAGTTTGTTTTATAGAGAAACTACTCGAATGTTCCATGGCGTAAAATTGTCCCCGAGCCTTATCTCGGCTATAAAATATTTCATACATTCTGCCACACGTATAGCAATAAATTTCTGAGTGATACTTACAAGAAATAAATTACTTATGTGCTCGTTATTACATGCGTGTGTGTAATCATAGTTGTGGGAATATAATGAGGTACATTTTATTGGTTTTCTTAAAACGAGGTTTGATCTTTACATGAATTACTTTTGTTAACATCATTCTTCTAGCGGTTTCCCAGTTATGTCCAACATTCACACTTTGGACACATCAAAGATGACCAGAGGCTATGTGTTTTCACTTGCCTCGGGGGGAGGACGCCGCAGACTCATCTACGCCCGGGACTACCGACCTCCATGATCTGGGCCTGAGGACGGCAGTTGGCCGACTCGCCGTCCTTACAGAAGCAGGCCGTGACGGAGGCTGGCCAACTCACCGACGCGGGATAAAACCCGACCCCACCAGGCGAGGCCGCGGTGGCGGCCAAAGTCCGCCGGTAGCCCTGGGGTTATCCTTTCGAGGGCTTACCCGGGGTGTGCGGCAACGGACACTTGGGGAGGACACCGTGCGGTTTTAGTCGATTCACGACATAACCACCCCCTCTGGCCGAGGGGGGTATCCGAAGGGATTTCCGCACGTTAAAAAAAAACGAGAACACCAAAGATGACAAAGTTATTAACAAAAATCCTACTAATGTTATAAACGCGAAAGTTTGTAAGTATGGATGGATGGATGGAATGTTTGTTTGTTACTCTTTCACGGCTGAACGGATCTGACTGAAATTTGGCACAGGGCCGATTATAGTCCTCAATAACACATAGGCTACTTTTTATCCCGGGAATAGGTTCCCATCGGTTGCGGGAACGGGATCAGAATTCTACGCGGGCGGAGCCGCGGGCAACAGCTAGTAGTATAATAATTTGGGAACAAATTTTTATAAGTTTAGATTTCATGAACTTATAATATAAGTTCATGAATATCTTTTTATTAAATTCACCATGTTTGTTAGACTGATTTGATTCTTATGATAGATTGATGCCATAAAAGTACAGAATGTTATTTTTTTAGATTTTAGCCGGTTCGATTACCGAATGTGGCAATTGAATTTTCGGAAACGTTTGAATGTAGTTTAAATTGTTTTTAAAATTAAAATGAAGTTTACTTTCAGTAAAATTGTGTATCTACATTTTTTAAGATACTTTTTCTCCATGTTGCATAACCGTGGGATACCCTGTATATACAAAAATTGCTCGTTAAAAGGTACTAGATATTTATGGCAAAAGTTCTGTTTTGCAATAGTCCATGTTATCAAGCTTTTTATGACATTAGTTACTTGCGCACACTATCTTGGGTTATGAAATTCTAATATATTTTTATGTTACTACACTATGGTCGATAGAAAATTAATTTTCTTTCCGAATGACTGCGCTCTGATATGTAAGTAGGACGGGTCGTATTTTAAGTTATATGAATTAACGCACTTTAATTGTTTTTCTTATTAATAACTAGCTTTTGACCGTAGTTCCGCCTGCGTGTGATTTTGACTCATGGGAACCTATACCCGGGATAAAAATGTTTGAGTAACAAACATCACACAGCATCACAAACTTTCAGACATATAACATAAGTAGGACTAGCTGTTGCTCGCGGTACCGCTCGCGTGAAAATCTTATCCGTTCCCGCGACCTATGTTACCGCTCCCCCCATCCAGGTTCCCGCTCACTCAAAGGGTTAGGGGCTCACTCAGCAGTCGCTCCCGTAAAAGCCAAGATAAGCCAAAACCAGATGAAGATTAGGAGAGCAGGCCTTGGCCTCCAAAGTTCAGGTTTTGGATGCAACCAGGTGCAACACTATGATGATGATGACTACAATATGTTGGTCGGTGCGGAGCGCCAAATTCGAAACTATTTTAAACTAGCGGCACGCTATTAAGGCCATTTTGACACGTTAAAATAGTGATGTGAAATGTCAATTTACAATAGAAAAAAATCAAATAAATAAATAAATATTCTACGACATTCTACACAGCACTTTCTAGACCCAAAGTAAGCATAGTTTAACTAGCTTGTGTTATGGGTTCCAGAATGCGGATAAACATACTTATATACTTTTTTTTTTGTAAATACATACATATTATACATAGAAAACATCCAGACCAATGCAAATAGACATATTCATGCATACAAATATTTGCACTGAGCGGGAATCGAATGCACTACCGCTACGCCACTGCGGCCGTCATGCGAGTCACATTTATAGTTTTTGGATATATAATTCATTTTTTAAATTTCGAATTTCGAAAAACATAAATACCAAGTTGTGTCGTAAATTAGTTCACTGCACCTCACTATTGACAATAAAGAACAGAAATTTACTCCTTCAAACTTAGTATTTATTTGTACGAAACTTCATGAGCGGACAAACGTCAGAACGGCCTTCATAGCGCGCCGCTAGTATAAGGAATAGCGAAAATTACTCCAAGTAGTGTAGGGTCCCACCAGGCGAGGCCGCGGTGGCGGCCAAAGTCCGCCGGCAACCCTGGGGTTATCCTTTCCGAGGGCTTACCCGGGGTGATCGGCAACGGACACTTGGGGAGGACACCGTGCGGTTTTAGTCGAGACACGACATAACCACCCCCGCTGCCCAGGGGGGTATCGGAAGGGATTTCCGCACGTAAAAAAAAAAAAAAATTACTGTAGGGCTCAATTTTGATAACAACTAAAACTGCACCGTTAGACTTTCGAAAAATCTATATTATTAGCCAGGAATCGAAATTATTGATTTTAAAAAAACCACACGCTGTATTAGCCGGCAGCAGTATATTAATCGCCTCTAGGTTCGGGTGAGCAGCTCTCAAAAAGGCATCGAGGAACTACCTTAAAGTCAAAATAGTAGTCCGTACTTTTACGGAATTCTCAGTCTCCCGCTGGAGGCGTGGTTGCGTCGGCGCAGCAAAATGGATGTTGGTATGTATGAGATTTATAAAGTCCTATACCGTTTAACTGATCGATTGGGTGTCTTCCCCACCATGAGCTCCAGAACCTCACTTGCAAGCCGGTACACACCTGCTGGTTTTTCTCTCGGGATTGGGGGTCAGACTGCAGTCGCTACCGTAAAAGCCGTATAAGCCAAATCCCAGGTTCCGATGTGAGGGTCACGGATGCAACAGGGAAGAGCGCTAAGATGCTGATGATCCGTTGATCGATCAACCAGATTGACACTAATGATAATCATCAGAACTATAACTAAAAATAAATAAATGAATATTCTACGACATTCTACACAGCGCTTTCTAGACCCAAGTAAGCATAGTTTAACTAGCTTGTGTTATGGGTTACAGAATGCGGATAAACATACTTATATGCTTTTTTTTGTAAATACATACATATTATACATAGAAACACCCAGACCAATGAAAATAGACATATTCATGCATACAAATATTTACACTGAGCGGGAATCGAACCCGCGCCCCAGTCATAGCTGTCGAATACACTACCGCTACTTCACAGAGGCCGTCATGTACATTTTATTTTTATTTTTTCGTGCGGAAATCCCTTCGAATACCCCCCCGCCGGCCAGCGGGGGCGGTTATGTCGGGCTTGCACCGACTAAAACCGCACGACGTCTCGGGTCTTAAGACGCCGGGGTGTAAGGTTACCCATAGAGCATACCCCTCGCACCCCGACTGACCCTGGGCCATCTCCGGTTTCGAGATGACCCCCTTACTTGCTCTCCACTGTGCCATCTGCTAATCAGAGGGACACGTGGAAAGCTTCCGAACAGCCCTCAACAGGGCCGTCCTCGCCTCGGTCGGAGTTGGCCGTAGGCGGCAGCGTCTCTCCCACCCTAGGAGAGAGGCACTGCTGTCTCCGTTGCCCAGGGTGCACCGCGTGGAGGTCCCCAACCAAGCACCCCGGCCGTCATGTACCTATCACCACATCAAGCTCCAAGATTTTTCATTAATTTTATCCCGAGAACTAAAACCTCGAAGCGTAGCTAATCTATATATTATATAAAACAAAGTCGTGTTAATGATAACCGCAATGAGCTCGAGAACAGATGGACCTATTTTCATGACCTTTGATTTTTTTAGATTGGTCACCCCCTATACTGTGCTTCTGTTTTTTTTGTGCTGTACCCCACCAGAGTGGGGGCAGTTATGTAGGACTCGAACCGACCAAAACTGCACACCGTGTCGGGTCTCTAATGCCGGGGTGTAAGGTGGCCAAACCCTGAGCTATCGGCTTTGAGATGGCCCCTCGGGATACTGAGCGTATACTAGCAATTAGTATAATTAAAAATATGAGACACTCACGAATATCAGCTGAACGTAGTTTGCCGGATCAGCCAGTTAAATATAAAATAAAACATGTCATGCATTATGTGGTTAAATAGGAAAAGAAATAAAAAATTATATTCCTAATTTTATTCGGATTTTTATTTCAATAATCGATAAATTCTACCAACATACTTTTTATTGTTCTTAACATGACATTTCTAAATAAATTATAACACTTCGATAGGATAATCTTCGCGCTTACAATGATTATTTTCATTTACTAATTATTCTATGTTCTTGTGACTTACGACTAATAAAATAAATTGCTTGTTCACAACACTAAAGGATTCTGTACCTAAAAAAAGTTGCGTCGACTATTTATATAGAACATGTAATCTGCTAAAATCAATCGCTAAAATGTATAGCGGCATTAAGAATTAATCAATTATTGAAGAATATTCATAGCTATTATTTTTAATTATGCTTATAGGATTAATGCGAATATCATAGCGGTGCTGTCACATTCTTAGATTTTGGGGAGAGTAATTATGATCTCATGAAATGACATTTAAAATTTCAATAATACATTTATTTTCATAAATATATTGTAGTGGCGATAGCCTAGTGGTGTACGTAGCGGACTGCCGAGACGAGGTCTAGAGTTCGATCCCCAGTCGCCCCGGGCACACACTTCTGGCTTTTCGTTGTTATGTGTGTGTTAAAATAAAATGTTGATTATCGCTCGCTTAGTAATGTGCCCGTCAGATGGCAATAGGCTCGCCCCCGATTACATTGGGACCTAAACATAACTGGCGAATCGTGGGTGTGTAATACACCTCTGCCTACCCCTTCGGGGATACAGGCATGAAGCTATGTTACGTTATGTTATATTGTTTTAAATTAGATATTTAGTTATGTATTTAAGATACCTAACTGCCCCTTATTAATCGGACACTGGTTTTGTTACAGACTGTATAATTATGTACATTGTACACATACATATATATATATACAGACTTTGAGGTATGGAGGTATAGATGTATGGCCAGTGCAAACTTTTTTATGATCGCATTCATTCCTGTAAACATAATTATTATATATCAAGGTACGTGAAAGTTTAAAAGTTAGTAGTATAATCAATGAAATTGTTGACTGATAAATGTCGCGGCACGTCCGATAGTAAAATCTATAACACAACTATTAACTCACACACAAAATGATTACATATTTATGGTATACCTGCTAACTTAAAATTACTATATATAATACATTTGTCTAAAATAATATTACAGCAGTGTATTCAACTATAAAATCAGATCTCTACGTGTTTATAAAAATACATTGTGCTTAAGAATATAATAAAATCAAATATAAACCCTGTCATACAAATATATTTTTTGTAATAAAAATATAGAAAAATTGCATCATTTCAATTCCATATGGTTTCCTAGCAAGTATTAGATTAATTAAATTAAATTAATATTCGATCATTTTCATTAAAATATTGACATAACAAGCTGTAATGTAACATGTAATATTACTAATTTGTATTCTTATATAAAAAAGAATAAGCTTATCTATGATACAAAGGGAATTGGGAAAAGTTTTTATTTTTACATATTTAATGAATATTCATTATGGATATTTGATGAAAATAAAGCCTTTTCCACGATCCCTTTGCTCCGGTGTAATATTTTATTTAGTATCCTTTTTTCGAATATGTACATCAGTTGTGAATTAATAATTTCTTCATAATTCTTGATATTTTACATTTTAATCCATAGTTAGATAACAGCTATTTTCAACAAATATTTATAAATACGTACTATTTTTTGCAATTATTTTTAATATCAATAAAATTATATTATTAGAGTATTTCAAATGTCACATGAATAAATTAACATATTTTGCTGGCTATTGCATCATCTCCAACAGGTTTTTGGTCTATGAAATTTAATCAGCGACAACATTGCATCAACGCAGTTTCATTTCAAAATTACAAATTCTAAAAAAAAAAATATGCGAACGAGAAAAAATCCACGCCATATTATATTCCTTTAAATACCGAATTGTTCAAAAAAAATCCATTTAAGCGAACAAACTCATACCAAACGGTATTTGGAATCGGATAATTTACTTAAGAATAAAATTTGTATAAAACACTATTCCTACTTCAAAAGTAAATTCATAAATCAAATAAATTAGCTGCTCTATACTTTTTCATAAACCAATAGCCCTCAGCCTTGCCGAACACTCGACTCTATATCTTTAGTTTTTAACTTCTTGGAAACCTAAACGAGAAAATGCCTTCCTAATATACGGAAGATATTTTAACTACAGTTCAAACTAGACCATTTCATTAGAAATAGATTTTGTCTTCGCTATCTTATGTGAGTAGTGAAATACGCACACAGAATAAGTTCTAGTCACTAACTAACTTGCGCCTATGGCTATAAAACTTCCACTCACCTAGTTACGTTAAGATTGCGGTTGGTGCCAGAGAGAGACAGAATACAATACGTCAGACGTAGTGATCGTCCGTCTCGTTCTCGTGGGATTAATTAATTTCTAATTATTCGCTTTACGACCAACGGTGACCTATTTCTATCGATACTACATCTACAACCATATTCTGATATCAATTTCAACTACATTAATTGGAAAATAATTGATTTCAACAATAATTACTGGCAAATAATTGAATACAAACTTTATGGCGAAGGTTTGGAGTAAAAAAATCCATTTTGTAAGAGTTCTTGAGGAAATTGTCGATAGTTTGTTTTTATATCCACTCTAAATGTTGTTTTAATTGCAATTTCTTCAAGGACGTCGTGAATATTCAATTATGAAGTTACTCAATAGATATGGTTAATTTTTATTCAGCGGGTAAGGCATTTATGGTTTTTGAATACATGGTAGCATATTTTTATCCATTGCCTTAGCAACATCGACGTTATATGCAAGATGTATTGCAACTTAAAAGGCAAGTGCAGCGGAGTTTCTGTCCAGTGGCCAGGAGGCCAGTTTCTGAATTCAGAAATTGAAGCTGGTTTCTGAGTCTCGTCAACGTCTGTTGACAAAACTCCATTCAGAAATCGGCGAACTGGATGCAGAACCGGCCACAAGCTTCGTTTCACAATTAAAACCCTAGACCATGATACCCTGGAGCCTTTTCTTCTTTTTCTTAGCTACATTCTTACTCCAGGCTACTAAAGTTAAAGTAAATTGATGGTTTACCTATCAAAAGACAGATGATACTGGTTTCAGGCTCCTCAAAGGGCGTAGTAATCATTTTTCTATTGACTGATATATATGTTTATATGTCTAATATATTTCATATTGTCGGAAGTTTAAGCGAATGTCAGACATTGAAATAAAATATTTTTTTTAACGCATTCTATCGCGATTTATTTGATGTTATTTTATAATTTACATTGAACCCGACGTTTCGTTTGCTTTTCAACAACATCAAAAATAAATCGCGATAGAATCCGTTAAAAAATAGTTTTATTTCAATATCTAATATATTTTTCATTTTTCTTCTCTTTCATTGTTATTTGTGCACTGCCCTTGTATCTCTTCTTGGTCCTATCCATCCAAAGGTTACCTGGAAGAGATCGCTGTTAGCTATAAAGGCCGGCCATTGTACATATTATAATTAAAATTTTATTTTACATACAACTACTTTAATGGTGTACAATAAAGAATATTTTATCTTTAATTACGATGGCGTGTGGTACTGAAAGGCTAGGTTGGTCCTATACAAAGCTTTTTCTGGTATAGGAGCAACGTTCTAATGTAAAACATAATTTTTTACTATTAAATTATTATTTACGGTATCTTTACCATGTTTATTGGTATTATCGAGTTTGTAATAAACTCGTGACGAAAAAGTAACTCCGAGAATTATAATAGTAATTTCAATGACTATGTCAATAGAAAATCATATAACATAAATTATTATAAAAATAAACATTAATATACTCGTAAATACAATTCCAAATAATGATATATATTATTCTATGAAAAGTGCATTCCACAATCGTCTCATAAAGCTATACACTGACATATATTACGTTATGTAAAGAAATAATGCGCGAATCTGTCTAACTACGTGAAGTCGGCTACAGTACTCTCTCAAATATTGAGTTACACTCCTTACGCACAGCACGTAAATTTAACGCATTTGACGTGTCTAGCAATAACACAACTTATATATATATATAGCCAACATGTTGGCTAACAACTTGGGTGATATATTGGCCAGAAAGTTGGACAACATGTTGTCTACATCTTTCGAATATTTAAAACAAAACAAATTATGTTATTTCATATCGGGTTTAAGGCGATTCTAAATTTATTTTATAATTCGCTATAATATAATCAGTTTTGTTTCAAGCATTGGTTATAGGTCTTTTATTGCTAGTTACGATTCATGCTAGCAGTGTTAGGCTGAGAGCTTAGACCTGCTTACATAAAATCCAATTATAATTAGTACCATTATAATTCATATATTCATTATATCGTTTGTGTCAGTAAGCTCCTAGTCTATGCTACTACATTCCTCACACAATTTTGTACCCGACATTTTGCGATAACCTACAAATATATCCTGAGCAATTATTAATTTGGCTGTCCATTTTAGCACTTTATTCTCTCGCAACTGACGCGTGGATTTTTACATAATCAATTTAGAATAATGTAAAACTTATATGAAAACAACTATATTATATCCGAACAATTTATCTAATGGTATTGTTAAAAACCACGCGTCATTTACGAATCCTAACCAACACACAATATTATTTTATCCGTATAATTTGTTACTCATTCAAAAATATACTTTATAATAATCTGGATAAGCGTTATTTTGTGTAACATATATTATTGAGCTACATATTACTTTATTCAACATATTGCCACGGCTACGATAATGGTGAACCTTATATAAGAACTAGAATTTATCACAGTACATAATAGCGTGTTCAGACGGTTGTACAATTCTTTATTAGATCAATAATCTATCTCGCTCCTCCATAATCATGTTTATGTCAGAGGTTTTGATACAACACCAACGAACAAGCCACATTCTGTTAATTTTGTAATATTCCTTTCCTAATATATATTATGTTGTAATCCTATTCCCTCTCCAGGGATCACCAATGTCATTTGATAAATTTAATGCTGTAACTGGATTATTCATTTTTTTATGTGGTATGATTTGAAATATTATCCTTGCGATGAGGCTTAAACTTGCAATAGTCTTTATACTATGAATTTATTGTAGTCGTGTAAGAAAATATTATGCATTTTACTAAATTTTAACTATTTACAAATGTGTCTATCATATTATTAATTTTGTTTTTAAAGGATTTTTGTTTCATACTGCATTTTAGCGCCCGACTATTTCACATCGGGTCGTCTGAGCACTCCATTATTTACCAATATCTCATCGAAGGACGCAATGGTACGCAATACAACAAGTGCTGTGGGCTATATCCGAGCAATCTTAATAATGTTAAGTAGAATATATTGCTTAGTAAATAAAATATTTGAAGTGCTTGATTGATACAGGATTGTCAACATTGCCCGGACGTTGTAAACATTGCCCACAATATATTAATCGTCTATAGCCCGCAGCGCGTTTCTAACATCTAGAAACAACATCAATTATTACAATAAATAATTTATTTTGAAATTTGTGTTTCATTTAAAACCTATCTTTGAATTTCCTAACATTTACATACAGTGGAGACTCGATTAAGCGGACTCCTGTCATCCATCAGTCATCCTAATGATAAAAAATCTGGTTCATTGAATATATGAAGATTTTTATAAATATTTTTAAATCTAGAAAGAAAACTTTCGTCAGCCGCGTATTAAGGCTATATTTAAGGTAGGTATGTTGTTTTATTTCGCAATTTCTACTACTATTTTATTTACACCCCACAAAAAAAAAAAGATAAGCTAATACATGTATTGCAACGCCTCTTAACGATCTCAATAACCATTAATTCCTCCGTATAACCGAGGTCCGGGAAATTAGTCTAAATTGTAAATTATTGTCAATAAAAATAAAAATCTTTACTAGTGATTTAGACAATATCTAGGTAAGTTCGTCGAGCACGCTTTTAGCGGTACCGCGCTATTGCCCAATCCCGAAAGGTCAGCCTAGGCCAATGCTACCCAAGTTTACTCCATGTCAAATCCTGTAGCATCCCACACATGCCTATATATAAATTAATTTACTTTACATGTAAATGTAATCCTTATTCATTAATTACAAATTACAAATTGGAGTTAAGAGTTTTTTATGTTTGTGTTAGCTGTCATTCTATTACCAATTCTCATAAAAAAACTATATACACATAAACAGATGTCGGGGGTATTATAAATGTCAGTGATATTTTTAACTACTTAAGTTCGTTGTGACTTTTGTGAGTAGGTAGTTCGTTTTATATTCCAAAACTAACACAATGTTCAGTTTATTTGACCTGACGGGATCTGATATCCTATCTATATTAAAGTGTAGACATCACACTACAAAATATTTATTTATTAACAAGAAGAAATTTTGATAAAATGTATATTCAAATGGTAGCTTTGATAATAAATATACAAACGTCTAGATAGAGGTCCTAGAATTTTAGTTTTAATTGTAGTTTTAACAGGTCAATGTTAATTAATATTCAACAAACGTGTAGAGAGTCATTTTGTTTTTTTTTTCTAATACTTATATTCAAATGTATGCAACAAGCAACATTTTCGGAAAGTATATTTTGTTAATAGATACTTTACACATTTTATATTCAATAATATAGTCATTTGTACCAATTAGATATCATAATGTTCATGATACATAACATTGTATGTTTAGTTATCGAACTTCGAACTTGTTGTCACATTCTCGATCTTAAGACGAACGTCAATCGCGCCAATGTAAATTTTTCATCACTTACATTACAGACATTACAAGAGATTGGTTGTCAAGTAGTTGAATAGCTTTATAATAAAGACAAAATTGTATTTTCGCCTACTTATGATATTCTCGATATACATTTTAATCTAATGATTACAAGTCGATGCAGACAGCTCGTAAGAATTATTTCTAAGTTCCGCGAAGAGAATTAAATCACCATTATTTCTCTAGCTATTCCCTATTTAGCAGAGCTTGGCACAAAATGTAAACAAATGACAGGAAAGGTTCGTTTAATGTATCTTCTATTTACCAAATATAAACATGAAAAATGCAAGAATAAAACTATGATCTCGATTTTTTTTATCATATTTTTATCATTATTGCTATACTATTATTATATTTTTACTGTCACGTTCATCTTAAATAATCTAAAAAAAAACGTTTTCAAAAGGAAATCTTACTTATAATGATATCAAGTGAGGTAAACATGCTAACACGACCACTTACTGTAGCAAAGAGTACGATAAAACAGGACAGGTTAAATCCACCATTACAATTTATCAATCACTGATTTATTTACACTTTACCAAGCTTCAGAGAACAGGATATAATTAAAGAAGCTTACTACCTCGAGTACTATTTTATAATCCTAGGTACTCTACATCAGAGTACTGTTTGATAAGAATCCTCACTCAACCAATACTATTGAGATTAAAATCGTCAAGGTCAGCAAGATAGAGACCAGAATGTTAGTGATAGCATCTGGAATTGTGGTCCTTAGTATTATGCGAGATGCAGTCAAATTGTTGGATCGACGAAAAAAGTATATATACAGCGGTCGGAGAGGGGAGTCGCTCAAGCGGGTGGCGGCTACGGCGGGGCCGGGGCGGCGCGCGCCGGCCATCACCGCGAGGGGCAGCTGCTGACCGCCGACTTGACGGACAAGCACGAGAAGCCCGAAGTGCCTGACTGCAGGCTCGACATGGAGCCCCTGGGGGAGGGGGGCATACGTTACACATTTGTACATTAAAGCGGGTGCGACCGTGTTGTGGACACAGCTGTATGTTTCATGTGACTTTTCTTCTTCATCTGAAAGTTAAATCCAAAACTAGTACAGTCGGCATCAGTATTAACCCAACACATTCCAAGTTACCGACCACAATATTTCTAAAACTTAACATAGTAAACATAAATTGTTAAATTTGACACATTTGTTGGTATTATTAGAATTATAAACGGGATATTTACCATGTTTAGTATCTTTTTCGATTTATAATCCCCGTTTATAATTCTAATAATTCTAATTTTAATGTAAATGACCATGTCAATCTAAAATCATATATACATTTGTTGGTATTCAGCAACTTCTGAGGGGGGACTGTACTTTGGAGCCTGGTGACTGCCATCCTATTCTTATGGATTAATTTATTATTTTTTAGGACGCGACTGTCGTCTGTCTGAACCCCGAGAGGCGCGCCTGCGCCAGAACCTCTTCCATCAATCTGCAGGCGTTTAGGCTTGCAGAGGTAGACTTAAACTCTGAACATCTTGGTGGGGCTCCGTACCGTCAATAAAAAAAGAAATTATCATATGATTCACGTATATACAGTAGTACATTACGGCGATTCCCCCACTGCCTCGCGCGACCAGGTCATCAGGTTGATTTGTGTAGAGGTTTTCCTTCTTACGGCCCCGAAGACTCACCTGTTTGTGCTGCATTAGCAGGAGAGTCTCTCAGCAGAGCTTCCACATCTGTAGGACATTTACTGTAAGTAGAAACGGGTTCCAGGAAGGCAAGTGGAGAGACGTCGCCACTTCCATTACACAGCAGCTGTTGCCAGCGGTACATGTATGCCGTGGTCCTGGAACTGGAGTGACAGTTACTACAGTAGCACACTCACTTGTAGTGGTGGCTGGTGAGCGTCTCGTGGAAGTACATGAGCTGCGCGGCGCGGTGCGCGCTGTCCAGCAGCTCGCAGCGCCACTGCAGCACGTAGCTGCCCAGCTCCAGCATCACGTGCGAGCCCTGCCACACATCACAAACACCTTGACAATGTACTCTAGAAGCACGGTTACGAGTTTGTAGGTCTATTCGGCGGTAAGCGCTGGACGCGACGGCGGAGGCGCACCTATCAACCAATCATAGATATATAACATTACTCACGGGCTCAAAGAACTCGCGTCATTGGTTGAACAGTCCTTTTATTGACTTTTCAATTGGCCATTTAGTGCACATGTGCCAACTTTTTGACTTTTTTTCAAGATATTTGTGTCGAGGCGGGGGATTTCCGCACGAAAAAAAAAAAAAAAAAGGTACACCACGCTCACTTGAAGTGGTGCACTTTACTACATTTACATCAATCTGCGGGTATACCACGACGCGCATTAAGTAATTTAATTTTGCGCAGTGGCTCAGAGGGAGAGGGATGGAGCTATTCACGGCGTATAGGCCCATCTCTCTATCTCTGAGAGAGACAGAGAGAGAGAGAGAGAGATAGATGGGTTCTGCTACCAGATCTTAGAGGGAGAGGGATGGAGCTATACACGGCGTATAGGCCCATCTCTCTCTCTCTCAGAGAGACTCTGCTACCAGATATTAATGGAGAAAGAGAATCGAGAGTGCTGATGACGAATGGGGCGTGTCTAAAAAAGTAAAAAATTTAACAGGTTTCGCAAACGCATTCTCTGGCCATTAATAAAAAAATGCGTTAAAATAAATTCTATTGGATAAATATTAAATTATGCATCTTTTTTCATTTCTTAACTGTACTGATCATGAATTGGAGCACGGGACCATATATACAGCATCCCACGGCGATGCCACATGGAAGGAAAGTTTATTAAATAATGTAGATAGGAAAGTATATTAAATAATGTAGATAGACAATTTTCCGGAAAGTAGACTTCATTTTGAAGCAAAAACAATTCAAACTACATTCATAGATTTTCAAAAACTCGATTGCCACATTCGGTATCGAAACGGCTTAAACCCGAAAAATAAAATCCTGTACTTTTATGGCATCAATCGATAGGGTCAATCATAAGAATCAAATCTCTCTAACAAATATGGTGAATTCCCTCCATGTGGCATCGCCGTGGGACGCCCAGTATAGTCCACTTGCTTTACCCAGTTGGAGAACCTATGTGAAGTACCGAACCGCCCTCAAAACGCGATACGGGAAGAATGGTATAGAAAAAGAAGAAATCTTGGCAAAGTGTTTTAACAATGAAAGTTTACATACATAACTTCAAACCTGTATCCCCGTAGGAGTAGGCAGAGGTGTATTACACACCCACGATTGGCCAGTTATATTTAGGTCCCAATGTAATAGGGGGCGACCCTATTGCCATCCAGACACATTTTATAAGTAAGCGATAATCAACATTTATTATTGCACACATAACTACGAAAAGTCTGAGGTGTGTGCTCGGGGCGACTGGGGATCGAACTCGAGACCTCGTCTCAGCAGTCCGTTACGTACGCCACTGGGCTGATGCCGCTTTTTATGTATAATATGTATTGATTTACAAAAAAAAAGTATTCAAGTATGTTTATCCGTCTTCTAGCATCCATATGACAAGCTCTACTTAATTTGGGTCTAGATGGCGTTACTTTGTCCTAAAATATTTATTATTATTATTTCCTTTATTGAGTTGAAAACACATATAAGTTATAGTTTTAAATACATTATATATATAAAAAAACAAATGTATTTAAAAAATTTAAAAAAGTATTTAAGTATGTTTATCCGCATTCTAGCACCTATATGACAAGCTCTGCTTTCGTATTTTTATTATTATAGTATATTTTGAGCGTTCATAGGTCAAATTGACAGCTTACAATCAGATGGGTTGTGTTTTTGTCTGTACCACGGAAGATATACCGAGAGAAGACGTTCTAATTAGATTTCCCGATGAAAGTACTCGTGATATTTTGCGGGGGTAAATTGTGGTGAAGAGGGGTTAAATCCCGCCCATGTCTTTATTTTCCATCTACCGGTCAGTAGCAAAACTACTAATTTTATTCTGTTATTACGTAGTATAACCATCTGACAATAGATGTCACTAAACTAGCGGCACGCTATGATGACTGTTTTAACGTCTGTCCGCTCTCATGAAGTTTCGTAAAAATAAATACTAAGTTTGAAGGAGTAATTATTGTCAATAGCGAGCAGTGTACCAATTTACGACACAACTTGGTATTTATGTTTTTCACAATTCGAATTTTAAAAATTAATTTCATATATCCAAAAACCTATAGATGTGACTCGCATTTGATTTGATTTTTTTCTATTTTAAATTGACATTTCACTATTTTAACGTGTCAAAAAGAAAGAACGTACTTAAATACAAAGTATTGTCATTTTGTATCCAGTACAATTACATTTGGAGACACTGAGGCTAAGAATGGTGTGCAAAGGACAAACGCCGATAGCACACTGACCAAGGCCACGCCTTTGATGACGTCAGAGTAGGCCCGGAAGCCACAGTACATAATTACTTAGGCCACCTCCTGTTTTTATTTATACCGGGGTGCTTGGTTGGGGACCTCCACGCGGTGCACCCTGGGCAACGGAGACGGCAGCGCCTCTCTCCTAGGGTGGGAGAGACGCTGCCGCCTACGGCCAACTCCGACCGAGGCGAGGACGGCCCTTTTGAGGGCTGTTCGGAAGCTTTCCACGTGTCCCTCTGATTAGCAGAGGGCACAGTGGAGAGCAAGTAAGGGGGCCATCTCGAAATCGGAGATGGCCCAGGGTCAGTCGGGGTGCGAGGGATATGCTCTATGGGTAACCTTACACCCCGGCGTTCTTATGACCCGAGACGGCGTGCGGTTTTAGTCGGTGCAAGCCCGACATAACCGCCCCCGCTGGAGACCCCCCGCTCTCCAGCGGGGGCGGTATCCGAAGGGATTTCCGCACGAAAAAAAAAAAAAAAAGGTCCTCCGATATTTACCTTTCGGAGTCTACTACTTATGAGTAGAGGAATACTCCTCTACTCATAAGTAGTCACTCCTCTCTGTTTTTGCTCTGTGGTCTGTACGAAGGTAATAATATAAAAAGCATGTCTAACATAGTAAGAATAGTAATTAACTTCCTGACAGAAAGGTAAGTTCTCGAAGAGGTAATCGTAACCTACCTGTATGCTCTCCCCGTCGTGGCACACGAGGGTGGGCTCGACCCTGTGGAAGTGCTCCCCCTCGCGCCAGCCCTTCTGCTCCAGGACCGACTTCTGCTCCTCACCCCCACCTACGCACAGTGCTGGAATGTACATCAAGGCACGGGTCATGGGCAACGAAAAAGAAAATTAAATTAAAAAACTGAATATAAAAACCGAAAATTAAAAATATATAAAATAATAATGATGAAAAAAAAAAAAAAAAATGTATGAATGACAATATAAAATAAATATTTATTCCCTTATTGACAGGGGGAAATGGCATAGGTTATTGCGATCTGGTTGAAAATGTAGAAGCAATTAATCTTTATATTCATAGGTGTTACTTTGTGAAGTACATGAATGAATAAAGATATTTGATATTACTTTGAATAAAAGAACACAAAGTACATGAAAAAGAATATATCTACGGAATCCACAAACTAGTATGAGACGACACATGTGATAAAATTGCAAAATTCTTGCTCGTCATTTCGCTATTCGTTAACAGATGGCACCACAATATTATAGTTGTTCTCTGTCTTGGTAGATGGCGTTATACATATCTTATAGTAATTTCTTCGAAGAATGATTAGGAGGTAGAATTGATTATCATTTGAATGAAGCATAAACGAGGACGTGATTGTACCTGTGGCGTCGGAGGGAGGTTGGCGCAGCTCATGTTTACTCCTGTACACAGTGAACGCGATGTCGTGTCGTAACACGTCGAAGTCCCACGTCAGCACGCTTTGCGGATCGCGATTAGCTACTATGACTTCATGTACCTGTCAGATATACGAGTCATTATCAGACGCCGAGGAGGGTGGTAACTTAGTGGTAAGGTGGACCGGGTCGTGGCCCAAAGGCATAAATGTTTAGACGTTGTCATCATGTTCTGAGCGTTGTTCCCGGTTACCTCCGAAGCTTGCACCTGGAAGCCCGAGGTCCGCATACTCCTTTTGATTTGGTTTACACAGCTTTTATAGAAGCGACTGTCGTCTGACCTCCCAACCCCGATATTAATGAGCGTGAGAACTTTGACTGCGTAATAATAAACGATCTGCGAAAGACTGCGGGCAGATGCTGGATGCTGCAAGCGGAAGACAGGGCGCTTTGGCGCTCATTAGGGGACACCTATGTCCAGCAGTGGACTAGCATAGGTTGATGATGATGATGATGATGATTTATTTCACAAAATAAATGTTTACAAACTTAGTTTTTACCACAGAACTAGGATAAAATATCACTTCATGTTTATGAAATAGCATCCGATACCAAACTAGGTACAAAATCTGTGTTTCGGCTTTCGGCGCCACTAATGTGGATCTATATAGAATAGTAGAATGTAATGTAGATCAGCATTTGGGGGCTAATGTTGCTCGCGTCCGTAGGCGAGGCCCTTTGGGCCTCATTACTCTAGTTACCCTACACGTGGCCCCTGGGTAGTGCTAAATGAGCAGCACTTTGTCTGGTGGTAGGCTTCGGCCGTGGCTAGTCACCACCCTCAAGGCTAAGTCTTGCCGCCAAGCGTCCTTGGACGTGTTCCGGCATGGAGCCTTGGGAAGCCATGTGGAAGGCGGGTCTGTACAGTAGCGCTGAGTCAGTATGCCATTTCGGTGTCAGAGTGTCGCTGCACTTGGCGGCTAGTCTTGGAGGGCAGCGGGATCCGAAGCACGGTGCACCGCTGGCCGACCGTAGATAGTAGGGGGCCCAACTAGTAGGTTAGCCACCTATGAAAGGCTGCCCCACACATCTTACGAAAAATCCCGGAATGCTCCATCGTGCCAATTGGCGATTGGACGGGAGGACCCGATGGCCATCTCCGGGGGGGTTCGGGCGTCCCCGCGGTCTCCAGGCTAGTCTTACCTTCAGTGCAGCGATTCTGTGTTCACCACTGGATCCTGGTCAGCGCCTCGTACAACTTCCGCCTTCCTGTCTATTCACTCCCCACAAACAACATGAAAGTCATAAAAAGAAATCGAGTTTTACAGCGGCGGCACTTCCTCCCACTTAAAGTGCACCTCGGGAACATCAGAGGATTGCACTCCAATCTCGATGCGGTCCACCACCACCTTGAGACCGATAAGCCGCTGCTGCTCTTTCTTACGGAGACGAAAATCGGACGTCCGGCTGATGTGTCCTATCTGCAGTACCCGGGGTATACCCTGGAGCACAACTTCAAGGCACAAGCCGGCGTCTGTGTCTATATCAGCGATGGCATCTGCTGTAAGCGTCTCCGTAACCTTGAAGACTCCTCTTTCTCCACACTCTGGGTGCTGGTCGACACCGGTGTAGACAAAATTGTCTACGCCTGTGTGTACCGTTCACACAGCGGCAATCAGGAGACAACCAGGTTATGTGAACATCTGTGTGAGGCCGCCGATGAGGCCCAACTGAGGTACCCGTCAGCACAACTGGTCCTTCTCGGGGACTTTAACGCCCACCATAAGGAGTGGCTGTTCCCGTACGAGAAGACAGACCATGCTGGGAGAGAAACACTCAGACTTGCTTTGACGCTTAACCTTTCCCAGCTGGTAGATCAGGCGACGCGTGTACCTGACCGTGAGGGCGATACGCCGAATTGTTTGGACCTTCTGCTGACAACAGAACCAGACCGATATAATGTGTCCGTATCCCCACCACTGGGTACGTCTGACCATAGTTTGGTGAAGTCTGTACTGTCTTGTTCACCTCCCGATCTCAGCCCTAAAGGCACAAGACGGGTTTGGCGGTACAAGTCAGCAGATTGGGATGAGATGCGCCACTTTTTCGCATCTTATCCTTGGCGGCAAACGTGCTTTTCTTCGAGCGATCCGTCGAGCTGCGCGACAGAAATCTCAAGGGTGGTGTGTCAGGCGATGGAGTACTTTATTCCTTTTTCTGACTTACCATCCAAGAGTAAAGCTCGCCCATGGTTTGGTGCTGAATGCTCAGTCGCAGAGGCGCTTAAGTATTCAGCTTACCGGGCTTGGGCTGAAGCTCGGAATCGTAAAGCTCCGGACACGCGGGATAAGAAGAAAGCCTTCAACAAAGCCGCCAAGTCCTTCAAAAAGACGCTGCGCATGGCTCGTCTTGATCATATACGCCGAATTGGATCAAAACTAGCCTCTTACCCTTCTGGGAGTAAGGCGTTTTGGTCCCTGGCAAAATCGGTCGAGGCGAACTTTTGTCGCTCGTCTCTGCCTCCACTGCACAAACCCGACGGAACGCTGGCTCACACGGCAACTGATAAGGCAAACCTGCTTGCCTGTATGTTTGCCGAAAATTCGCGTCTGGATACAGCGAACAATGTACCACCCCAGTTACCTCCTTGCGGTACTACAATGCCCGCTATTCGTATCCGCCAAAAGGAGGTACTTAAAACGCTTCGTAATCTAGACGTGAACAAAGCCAGTGGACCTGACGGTATACCTGCTATAGTGCTAAAGAACTGCGCTCCTGAGTTGTCTCCTGTTCTGACACGCCTGTTCCGCCTCTCTCTTAGAACAGGTTTAGTCCCTGAGTCATGGAAGCTTGCTAACGTGCAGCCTGTGCCCAAGAAAGGTAGTCGTGCTGATCCCGCCAATTACCGCCCCATAGCAATCACCTCCATAATCTGTAAGACTATGGAACGTGTAATTAACACCCGCATCCTGGCATACCTAGAAGACAATGACCTCCTCAGTGATCGACAATACGGGTTCCGCCGAGGACGATCCACTGGGGATCTCCTAGTGTATGCCACGCATGTATGGGGCGAAGCCATCGAGAAACACGGCGAAGCTCTCGCTGTGTCTCTCGACATCTCGAAGGCTTTCGATAGGGTCTGGCACGCTAGCCTTATTAGCAAGCTTCCATCCTACGGGATACCTATGAGTTTGTGTAACTGGGTAGCTGATTTCCTGAGGGAGCGGTCTATTCGAGTGGTCGTTGATGGCTGCTCCTCGGACCTATTGGCTATTGATGCCGGGGTACCTCAGGGGTCTGTTCTTTCCGCAACTCTATTTCTGCTGCATATTAATGATCTGCTGAAACCCGGTATCATTGGGTATGCGGACGACAGCACAGTTGTGGAAAGATACCTATCCAGTTCACGAGCTACAGGCGCTGAAACGCTATCTCTGAGAGAGGCCATGATAGAGCGCATGAACCTGACACTTCAGTCAGTGTCTGACTGGGGTAACTCCAACCTCGTTAGGTTCAATGCCTCTAAAACTCAGGCGTGTCTTTTTTCCGCGAAAAGGAGTCCTTTCGCCCTGACTCCGACTCTCCGAAATGAATCCATACCAATATCCGATCATCTTGAGCTCCTCGGCGTTCACCTAACATCTGCTCTTAATTTCGGTCGACATATAGAATCCAAGGCTAAAGTTGCTGCAATGAAGCTGGGCATCCTCTCTAAGGTGAGACGGTACTTCACACCTGGACAGCTTCTTATTTTATATCAAGCACAGGTCCGATCTTGTATGGAGTACTGTTCACACCTATGGGATGGATCAGCCCGCTATCAGCTGGATACTTTGGACACCATCGATCGACGCGCCAGGAGACTCATTGGCGACGACGAGCTAGTTAGCGACAAGCTCCAAAGCCTTGAACATCGCCGCAAAGTTGCCTGCATATCGGTGTTCTATCGGATTCATTTCGGAGAATGTGCTCAAGAACTGCATGACCTCATTCCCCCAGCTCCATTTCACCATCGGACAACTAGGCGCGGGCAACGTTTTCATCCCTTCGTTGTTGATATTCCACCAATCCGCACCAAGCGCAACGCTTCCTCATTTATTATGCGGACAGCGAGGGAGTGGAACTCTTTGCCTGCGTCTGTGTTCCCCGATTCTTATAATTTGGGGACCTTCAAGGCGAGAGTGAATAGGCATTATTTGAGTTTGCGTGTACCATCCTCGACTGCATCATCACTTACCATCAGGTGAGATGCAGTCAAACGCACTCAAATTTTTAGTAAAAAAAAAAAAAAAAAAAAAAAAAAAAAAAAGCAAGGTCTTTAGACGATTAGCTTGATCTCACTTTCTTCTCCTGATTTAGCTTGTATTAGCTTTTACGGAAGCTATTCTGACCCACCAGCCTCGAGAGGAAAACCTGCGTCAGAACCTCAGAATCGATGCAAGCGTCACACAGTAACCGGGACATTAAATTATTTGCATTTCCAAAAGAGTTTTATAAAATATAACACTTCCTTACCTGGCCTTTCCCCAAACTAACAGACCGATAGATGCTGTCCTCACTCAGGGGGTCTCCATCCCTCTCTGTGAAGGCGCCGCTGACGTACAGACTCTTCGGCACCAGACCTCCTTCATGCACGAAGCTCTGCGGAATTGAAATATAGCTTCACGTGGTGTTTAGGAAAGTGTGTGACTCCCTTTAACCTTATGATCTATATCACTTCATCCTCAGAACAACTTGATCCCGTCAAATTAACCTAATGTAGACAAGATGGATACGATAATTAGAAGTTGGTGAAACTCGGTTTACAAGATCAGTTCACGGACATAGTTATAGGTGCAGCTAATAAATCAATTTGTGCATCAATATGTTGCGTCCGTAGCTTAGTGGTTAAGAAGTCGGCCATATACGATCGAGAGGCCCCGGGTTCGAATCCTGACCATTACAATACCAACGTAAACCCACTCTTAACACAAGCAATTTAACTTATTTGGAGAGGTTATCGGTAATACTAGTGATTTCGGTTGCCAATAATCATTAAAAAATGACATTTAATATTTACATGAAAAAGGGCAGGTAGTTTTTACGTCATCAGTTGTCTCATAATATTTATAATAACCTAAAATAACGCTCCAATTAGTGAACAGTGAACCTACGCTTCAAATAGCCAGTTTATTTTTCTTGTCGCTGCATTTGGTTAGATTGAAAAGTAATAGCGACAGTAACGATCAATTCAAGTGATTATGTTATTATTATTATATAAGGTGTCACAAAATTAGGTCTCTGAATTTGGTGAGATGACTTGGTATCGTCAAAATATGTATTTGAAACAAAAAAAATATCGATTAAAAAAAATAAAAAAAAACACCACCAGCGACTAGCGTGACGTGACACGACGAGCCCGTAACGCACGTGGTAGGCGTGCAGTCCTCCTCGCAGTATTCTCCAAGCGGATGTGTGGGAAATACCTAAATCGCGACCAGCGTCACGTGGGTGGGCTATACTTTGCTATTATTGCTTTGCGAATTTGGCTGTCACTCGAAATGACGATCATAACTATTACTTTGTGACCTAAATAACCTGAAATCAGTGATATAGACCACGAGGTATAAAGAAATCACATCATAAAGTAGGATATACATTCACGATTACAGATATGTGGCTAGCTTAGTACAGAACATATTTTGTTTATCATCACCGTAATCGATTTTAATTTGGTCGAGGTTACGTAAAGTGAGCTGAGGGAAGGGCGCAGAAATTATGTAGCATATGACATTTCCCTTGACAAGTGTTCAACCATACTGACTATACGTTTGTGGAATGCATGCACAAATTAGAGTTCCCCGAAATAACAGTACAGCATTTAAAATTACGTTTAGAAATTTATATTTCTTATAATATTTGTAGTATCGATAAGTATCATGTTATTACATATTATGATTCACATAATTTGTAATTTATTTTGTAGTAATAATTGTAGTGTACTAATTACTGTAACTTAATGATATCCATTCTATGGTTGTCTGGGAGAAATTGCTTGAAGTCATGGCTGCCCATTGTAGATATCTTGTATGAACGAGATGGCATATTCCTCCGACACAAAGGAAATATACCCAAATGTTAATATAAATCAGGATGAAAACTTTCATTGCGCGATGTAATATCAGTAGTTTCTTAAAAATTCTGTTTGATTTCACTAGATGGCGCTGAATATATGTAGTGTTACCATATAATTATATTCAGTATAGTTAACTTTAATACTTTTATATGCTTCATAATTTGTGTGAGCGCGACGAGAAATATTGCAATTTGATGAGGCTAGCATATAAATAAATGAACAAGTAGTGAGTGTTCGAACATAGATGTGCGCTGACAGATACGTAGTTCTCGTAGCACAGTGTGTGTGACAGCATAGACTAGCCGAGTCTATGGTTGGCTGGAACAACGGAAATACTAGCACGATAGTCGATACACTTAGACTAAACAAAAATATGGGCCCCGGTATCCACGATTGATGGGTGTGAGGGATTGGTAATGAAGTCTAACTATTTACAAAGGTGAGTAAAAAGACAAAATCTGTTTGTCATTTTACTGACCTTTGCATTCTTTAGCCGGCATGTCAGATATATTTCTCTGTTTTCTGTTCTATTTTGTATAATGATGTCATCAATTTGAATAAACTCAACGGTAAATTAAGTTATGCAATTATTAAAAGATTGAAGAAGAGAGAGAGAGATTAGAGAGATAATTAAAAAGTACAGTCAGTTATAAAAGTACTTAACACATTCTAATTTAGAATTACAGATAGATCACCTTAGCTCTAATACCATTAATAAAATAATAAACACTTGTATAAAGTTTAAAAAACAGTAACCAGACTACGGTAAGATTAAGATACAGACGTATACAGAGTATTTTTTTCTGAGAATAGTAAAATATAGTCCCAGCTCTTTACCGATAGATGGCACTAGTAGTATTTAAACTCGCTGAAAATGAATCGCTGAATTGAATTGTATTTTTATCTCTTGGTATATTCCATAATATTACACTATATTTATATATATTTAAACTCGTGATTTTCTCATTTAATATCACACTCGATACGATAGGCAAAAACATTTTTTTGAGACACTACATTTTTGGATGTAACATCCGTTATGTTGATGTTATTCCTATAATAGCCTAGTGGTATGGGTAATCGACTGCTGAGATGAGGTCTCGGGTTCGATCCCAGGTTTTACCATGGCACACACCAATGACTTTTCGATGCTTTTCGAAGTTATGTGTGTATTTATCGCAGGCTTATAAGTGTCCGGTTAATGGCAATAGGCTCGCCACGTATTACATTGGGACCTAAACATAAACTGGCGAAATGTGGGTGCTAGCACCTCTGCCTACCCCTTCGGGGATATAGGCGTGAGTTTATGTTATATATGTTATGTTATTCCTATAAAAATGTAACCTATTGTACCCAGGGTATGACACTGAATCGATAGATACCTCATTCATTACAATGAGTTCAGTATCTTAAGAGCTAAAGTGGAACATACGTAAATACTCAACCATACTCTACCAGGAGTCGCGGGTTCGATTCCCGCTCAGTGCAAATATTTGTATGCATGAATATGTCTATTTGCATTGGTCTGGGTGTTTATGTATAATATGTATGTATTTACAAAAAAAAAGTATATAAGTATGTTTATCCGCGCCATAACACAAGCTAGTTAAACTATGCTTACTTTGGGTCTAGAAAGCGCTGTGTAGAATGTTGTAGAATATTTATTTATTTATTTATTTATTTATAGGCAAACACATAAAACATAAGACGCCCTAAATTTGTCCCCTGACAAAAATACTTATATAACATCACTGACTCATTGTTACTATATGTACCGAATTCCAGCGTATTCGGCTCTTTAGTTTTCAAGTTATCAACAAGTAAACAAGTAAATCGAGACGAAATTAATTTCTATGGAGAAAATCGCGAACATCGCGCCGTCATAAAGTGCCTCACTTATTGTTCCCTCGGATGTCTAAATTGACCGAACTAATACAAGCAAATTTAAAGACGTATTCATCTATTTACTTCAAAACTTTTGTTGCTGACTGTACAATAGACTATAGTAGCAAAAGAAAGATGTGGATACCGGAGGCCGTTAGAAGTACTTATCGCGTACTAGGTCGTAAAACTGATGAGGCACGTTTAGCGCCGCATCGATAATGTCCGACTGCCGCAGTGAAACCAAACAACACGGTGAAACACTCCTGGATATCAACTTGTACATATAATTGGGTAATATCCTATACTAAACTATTTCTACAACTCTTAAGGCTTTCACGGCCGGCGTTGCATGTAGAATATACTGCTTCCGGGCTGTTAGGCCGTGGTCCATAGGAACCTTGTGTTCCAAATGTTTCGTTGATCTCTGCGGTCAACATCTTCAGTGGTACAGGTCCGGACGCCGACGAGTGCGGAGAACTGTCCTCGGCGGCGACTTCTAACAGCCCGGAAGCAGTATATTCTACATATTTCTACAGCGTTTAAACTGAAACATTGCCTATTATTATCATATCATTCTCCTATGAAATAATCCGCTCGCTTCGATTTCGCTTGCAGATGTGGTTTGTGTTTGCTTTGGGAGCGACTGCCGTTTGACCCTCAATGTCAATGAAAACCTGCGCCAGAGTCTAGTCCGTCAATCAGCAGGTGTACTGGCTTGCAAGTCAGGTTGGCTTGAGCCCCGAAGACCTTGATAGAGATAGTTGGGCAAGTTAGAAAAGGACGATCCAGCTGATGAAGCTCTCTCCAGGGGAAGCATGAGGCTCCTCATAGCAGTGTTAACAGGACACAGCCGATTGAACAGGCACCTGACACTGATAGGCGTGAAAACCGACACCAGATGCGGAGAGTGCATGGAAGGCGACGAGACCAGTTTCCACCTGCTGGCCGAATTCCCCATGTACTCACTGATAAGATGGGAGACAATGGGGTCCGATACATTGGATATAGAAGACTTGGAAGATCTGAAGGTGGACCAGATCGTAAGATTTTGCAAGAATACAGGTAGGTTCGACGGAACGCCGTGATTGCTGGAAACCATATCCTTCCCAAAAGGAGGGATCAGGGGAAATGGGTGAAATGGCCCACTAAGGTAGGGTTGATCACCCGCCAGATCACCGGAGTTCCCGTTGGAAATAATAATTAATAGTTGGGCAAGTCCAAATGCTAACGAGACATTTCATAATGTTTTCTCTTAGTTGTATAAATGTTTACCTTGCAAGGTCCTCCTAGAAAGTCGGGTATGAGGTCCTTCGGGATGTAGTCGAGCAGACCGCCTGGCTGCAGGTAGTCCTTGCCGCCGTAAAACAAGAATTTACTGCGGGTATTCTCGTCTGTAACATTGTTATTAACAATTAACTGTTAACTAGATGAACATTTGAACTAATAACACAACGAAATTACATACATCCAGAGCCATCTACCGAAGTACATCAAACTATTTAGGAACATCTCGTCTCGCGCTGTTGATAAAAATATCATAAAAGAATACTGCACAAATGATGCACTGCAGAAAGTAAAGTACAAGTTATTTACTTAGTATCGACTTTCAAGTACTTATTTTTAAACTTTCGTGTTCCATGATACACTGACCGTGGTACCAGGCTGAGTCAGTCTGTGACCACGGCCACTAGTGTACCCTGGTCGAAACGTCAGGCAATCCAAAGGATATCAATCAATCAATCATTTATTTTGCTAATCATTTGTTTATTTTGCATTTATACATGATCGCGTTAATTCTTGATAGCATTATTGACTTTCAAATAGCAGTATGCTGTATTTCGTACCTGGTGCTAGATTCAGTAAAATTCAGTTTTTCCTTTTGATTTAAAAAGTCACGAAAACTTGAAAATATTACATTTTCCAAATCTAATTGAAAACGACGACGACAACAATTGAAACTAGTGGTTCTAAAGATTTAATAACCTCACGAAACGTTTTTGACAGTTCATACGGAATGCCAAAGCTTTTTAAAAAAAAAACTCAATTTTGTAATCAAATTCAATTCAATCTTTCTAAACAAATTGAAATCAAGCTTTTTAAAAAACTGGTATTAATGACTCGGGCCCTTGTAGTTAGTGAGAGTACCAAAGGATTTATCTCCCACCCTTTCCTTTAAAAGGGAATAGAGATAACCTTCTTAATTGTGAATAGCCATCCGAATCTTTCCGGCTCTATACGAAACAGTCTGATACCCATTGCAAACATTCTTAGGTTGTAAGTAATTAAATGTACATTTTTCTTACCAATAAAAGTGCTAACAATTGTCCACAATATCGGGAACACTCTCGGAGCTCTAACGATGAGAACTCGCCCCATGGTCTCCGGGTAATTAGCTTCAACGATCTGAATTATGCGGAGCAGAGCCCTGACTCCAGGCCTCCACAGGTGACGCATGTTCAGGCCATCCAGGTCTACCAGCAGGCACCAGGACTGGATCGCGTGTTCCGATTCACGAGTAGCCTCTTCTAGGAGTTTCAAACCTTCTTCGCATACGTGAAGGGTCTGTAAAGTGTAAGAGTTCAATCATATTCTTTTGGCGTATGTGGTGAGGTGGTATAGAGCGTTCGGCAGGTTCGACTGTTACGTCAGAGTGGTGGGTTCAATTCCCGTTCAGTGCAAATATTTGTATGCATGAAAATAATACGAATTGATCTGTATTTACTCACCAACTTTAAGAGGCCGTCTTCGCCAATGGACTTGAGCAATCCCTTCACGTCCATTTGTCCCAAACGCAATACGTACAGCGGACGTCCGTCTGTCGAACAATAAAGTATAATTAGTCTAAAGTACGCCAAGCAACGTAACACAGGAATGGATTAGCGTGGAATGTAATTGCTAGCTTTATATAACTAGCCAATAAGAAGAGTCTATCTATATATATTATACAGCATGTAACGAAACTAGTGTCCGATCAATAAGGGGTACTAACTATAAAAATGCCATTTCTTAGATCATAATTACCCGATATCTCCCCAAATTCTATAGAATGTGACAACACCACAGAGAAGATATCCAATAATATTTAGCGGCAACCGCTCTCAAGTTCCTTTTTTGTTATTTTTTTTGGAGAGGGTTTGTTCACAAAGTTGTCTTGCCATAAATGTTTCCGCCTCGGCCTATATTTTTGCAGTTTTTGTTTAATAATTATATTTTCCAAGAATGATTACAGAAGCGGAACCTAATATTGATACCTTCACGGATAGGACACTAGTTTTGTTACATATCTTATATCCATCATCATTCAAAGCTTGCATTTTGGAGCCCAGATCCCCTCTCCTACTCCTTCGTTCCCTCATTGGTTATCTTGGCTTTTACGGTAGTGACTGCCGTTTGACCATCCCAACCCTGAGATGAAATTCTGCGTCAGAGCCTCATCCGACAATCAGCAGATGAACTGGCTAGCTGGAGAGGTTATCTCTACCAAGTTATCTAATTAGACTTATGCCAAACCTAACCTACTAATACAATACATGTGAAAGTGAGTGAAAATGTTTGGATGTTTGTTACTTAATCACGCTAAAACGGTTCTACGAATCTGGCTGGAGTTAGTAAGTATCATAATGCTATTGCAAATAAATTACATCCAACTCTCGTGTGTATTTTCATTACCCTATTGAAAGATCAATCGTGAGGTTTGCGTAAAGATTAAGCACATACAAATATACAACGCAACAGAAAATAATTAGTGTCTTTCTTATTAAAAGACGCTAGGAGAATCGCTACATAATATTAGTCGCTAAGTAGAAATAAAATCGCTCATTACGGCGACATTAACTTGGCAACACTGCGATAAGCGCATAGACTGATGGATTTGATAACTTTTTTAAAAAGCTGCTTATGAAGTTGCCTGCAATAGCTAGTTTCGCTTTTAGTTTGTTTACAGTACCGGTAAGGTGAAACTAAATTTTAGAAGCTTTTACTACAATACTTTGCGTTTACAGTATGTAAAATTATGTTTTGAGCATTCCTGAGTATAAGATTTGGCATCCCCACGTTATTCTATTTCAAAGTCATTTCTATTTGTCATGGATTTAGTCAAAGCATCATCAGAATCTGTCCAAAACAACACGAATACACGCTAAGGCGTCACCCCATAAGATGCAAACAATAGGCATTTTGACTATATTTAAAATATTGTACGAATTGTTGTCATCCTAATAAAATGTACCGTAAAAAACATATCTTATTCATTTTCAATACAAAATAAGTTTCTTTTTTGTTAAAAAATCAAGATTAAAATCTCACTTTTTTTGAGATTTGATCACGTGCTTATAAACGCTCTGTGACGTCACACATAAGTAAACAGTTTTTCAATACAGGCTGTCTGCATTTCCTAGTGTTAATCGACTGGTTCACTTATTAATTACTAATAATGTTTCACTTTTATCTTATATATCACAAAATAAACCATTAATTTTGCACCTAATTTCAATAATTATATAAACGTAGTTTTAAGTCGCTTACTGTTTACTTTGGTGTGACGTTACATGTCACGGGATCCGTTATGGCGCGTACTTTTTTTAAATCAAACTTTAATATCGATTTTTATCGTAAATAAAGCAGTTCTCAAAAAAATATTGATGCCATCTGCATTTTCATGTTGTAATACATAATATAGAACTATTTTTTTGCAGTAGTCAAATACCCTATTGCATTTCGAACTAGGTTTAACCCCTCATACCACGCCATAAAAACTTGAAATTCTTTACAAACACACGTGCTTCCCTCTGCTTTCGAAAAAACCCAGCGATACGTGAAACTGGACAACACCGTTTTAGCATCGTAGGCATCCATAAAGTCGGCTTTTATTTTCGACTTCACCTACAAGTTCTGGCGGACTGCAGTATTACTGATGCAATAACAGCGTAATTCCCGGTTGCATCCAACGCTTTAACCTCGGAGCCCGGGGTCTGCTGAAAGAAAGAAAGCCTGCGCCAGAGCTCTGTTCATCCGTCAGTAGGTGCACCGGCTTCCAGATGAGGTTAGCTTAGCCCCATATGTCTTGGTGGGGCTTAGTCGTGTTTCGTGTTAGTGATGACCGCAGACAATCCGAGAACGGCTGGACCGATTTTAATGATTTCAGATTTTTTAGATTTGTGTTCGCCTTTAGAGTGCCTTTTTGTGTTTTTTTTGTGAAACTCCCCATGATCACCCTACCGCCAACCAGTGGGGGTAGTTATGTCGGATACGAACCGATCAAAACCGCCAGCCGCGCCGTCTCTGGTCTCTAATGCTGGGGTGTAAGGCAATTCCTTCGCACCCCGGCTGACCCTGAGCCATTTACGGCTTTAAGATGACCCCCTCAGGATTCTGTGCATAGATGAGACATTCACGAAATAAATTCAGCTGAAAAGGTAACCAACACAACTTGATTCTAAGGCAGAACGAAGTTTGCCGGGTCAGCTTGTAATAAATAAGAAAGAAACAACAAAAAAAGAATTATATACCCTTGTCATGATGATGCCAGCCGCCAGGGAAATACTGTTTCACAACGTCAGGAGTCTCGTACTCTGACAGAATCTTGTCGACCTGGTGCTTCTTCCGCCAGAGAAGAGACTGCGACAGCATCTCCCTGGCTTTCTCCACGTTGAAGTCTCGAGCTCGCAGGAATCGAAGTAGTGTTGTGTCACTTGGCACCTGGAAACATGCAGAGTGAGTTTATCTAATGTGATTGAGAAGTAAATCATTAGGTAACACACAACGTAACACTCATGAACGTCTAGATTATTGTTTCTACATTTACAGCCTTATTGAGCATTGAGCACAGAGCACACAGCATACTCTGATTGGACAGGTTTACCTAGTTTCAGAGTCAGGGATACACAAAATAAGGTATTTGAAGTCCACAACCATTTATATATTTATATTATATATATACAGCCAGGTTCGAAAGGCAATATTTAAAGCCTGTTAGAAACGAACCTGGCTATGGACACTCACGGCCACTCTTTCCCAATCGTCAATAATTACGTTGGTTTTGCTTACAAAATCTATTAATTAAGATGCTGTTCTCTGTTCCTTTCTATAAAATTATTTATACAAGTAATAACTTTTTCAGACGCAGTGAATGAATAGTCATTAACACTGCGTCTGAAAAATTAATTATGTTAAGATTGCATTCGCTCTTATAGAATAGCGAATGCAATCATTTGGACATGTTTAGCAGTAGTCGAAATGTTTATAAGACAGAATTACGAGGAATATTTTCATTAAAGTCAAATGCTTACTCCTTTTTTTCCGTTTTGTTTATGTTTAGTTTGTGCAGCATGCAAGTTGTAGCAATTGCTTTTGTTATTGTTATCGTAATATACAATGGAACTCTAAGCCACTAAGAATCTCATGTTATTTAGCTTTATAAGTGTATGACTGTTCGTTTCTTAAATAAAAAAAATACTGCAACTAATGCACTACCAGCTAGTATCCTCTTCTTTTCCCTCCTTAGGTGCCAATACCTGATGATACCACAGGTCTTGAAAGCGTTTAAAGGCTACGGGCTGCGACCTTAATCAAATAACAGACATCTCTTTTGACAAGTTGGGTATTTTTGGAGCCCCACCGAAATCTTCGTGACCTAGACAACCTCACCTGCTGATTGGCGGACGAAACTTTGGTGTAGGCATTCCTCTCGGGGTTGGGAGGGCAGGCGGCAGTTGCTCTCACAAAAGCCAAAATTAGCCAAAATATGGAAAGTCGTAGAGGCGGACCCCGGATTCCAGAGGTGAGAGCCTCGGATGCGACCAGGACTTACGCAAATATGATGATGATATTCGGAGAAGGTGGGTCCTGCATTAAAAAGTATAATTTTGAGCCTACAGTTTCTTCCATACCTTGCCTTTTTGCAGTTCAGCTATCCATTTGCGCAGCTGCAGCAGCCGCGACTCCTGCATCGGAGTCAGCTCGCCCAAGTACCGCTTGATGTACTCGCTGTCCAAGGAGTACTGGTCTGGAAAGACGAAAGCTACCATTATCTCTGGATATTTTTGGTATAAAATGGTATCACCCAAACCAGTGAAGTTATACTATTGTTTAAGGACTGCTTGCCACACCAATTGTAAATACGATGCAGTATACCTTAACTTAACCTCATCTGTGAAAGCCAGCTTAAATTTCTAAAACCTAAAACGTGATAATTCAGTTTAATTCAACATAATTGATGCTGTTTCTATCATTAGTGAAATGCACTCTACCTAAATAAAATGTTAAAAATTCAAGTTTAATTAATCTAGAACGCAATTATTTCCACTACTGAAATCCGACAAAAGTTGTGTATGTTGTTAAGTATGTCTGACATTTATAAATGGCGACTTTGGCTAGCCTAATACCCCAGCTTGAACCCCTAATTTGACAAGCGCTAGACAGCAATTTGTGAATGTCTGCTCGCTGCAGGATATAACCCGAACCGTGTAACCTTGACTTTATTTAGAACTAGGTTAGTTATAAGTCGACTTCAAAAAAGAGTCTTTTTATTTTTGCAGACTCATCAGCATGCTAGCGCTTTTGGGTTTTACTAGAGCGACTGTCGTCTGACTCCCCAATCCCCAGAGAAACCCTGCGTCAGAGTCTCGTACGTAAATCAGCAGCTGTACTGGTTTCCAAATGAAGTTGGATTGGGTGTACGTCCCGAAGATCTTGGTGGGGCAAGGATTGGCAGTCGCATGAACAAGAGGAAGGCTAGTCATGTGAACCAGATTTTTAATAAGTAGATATTATTTATTAAAAAACAAAGGCAGTTGCACTCCGGGAGTGCCGACAGAAGTGAAACCTTGAACAATTACGTGTTTTTATTAAATTTTCCATTTTTGAATGCGGAAAACGTGACGCGACGATGACGTGGACGACGTGAGTTCGACGAATTTTGTTCACCCAAAAGTGCTCACATGGAAAGTCCTCAACGCGCTTAAAGAAATTTTTACTTCAAAAATTATAGGTCTTTTTCCTAAATTACTGGTGACATGCTCTTCACAGGCCCTAAATCGTAGATTTTAGAAACGTTGAAACCGATTTTATGTTATGTTTAGCGGATACCTCGTGAGGAACAAATGCGCAGCGTTGCAAGTAGGTCAAGGACTCAAGGCTGAGGTCGACGGTTAAACTCAATGAACGTAAGTACTGCGAATTACGTAAACTTTATCATTCGAAATGCTTTCTTTGTCTACATGTTTTTTGATATCGGCGAAAGTTTACGCGAGTGTTACATTGAAATAAAAGTACACGGATTATATTGCGATATCACAGATACTCGTTAAAGTAGGTAGGTATAGATTTAAGAGCTTAAAAGAAAGTAAACACACTACTTTTTCTTAATTTTTATTAGTTTGTCATTCATTTTGCTATCTTTAAAGTAATACGGGTGTTAAACTTTTTTTTTCAAAATGTTGGTTGTAACCTTCAAATAATGGCACAACTTCTGGATATTCAAATAAATTAATTCCTACCCAGGAGAATACGCGAGGTTATTAAAATATATATAAGTTGTCGTACCATCGGCTTGGAATACAGTTGTTTACTAGGTTTTAGTCGGTTCAAGCCCGACATAACCGCCCCCGCTAACCCACCGGGGGGGTATCCGAAGGGATTTCCGCACGAAAAAAAAAGGTACTCAAACCTAATCGCAAGCAAAGAGCTTACCACGACGTGTTAAACCGGTCGAGTTCCGAACAAAAAAGAAGGAAGGAGCATTTAGAGTTATTTATATAGCTTTATCCCTCTCTCTCGCCCGGTACGCCACAAACGTCATAGTAAGCCTCAGAAAACATCAAATCTTCCAGACCTTTAGGCCCATCCTGCTTTGCTGAAAAGCAAGCGACATGGGCGTCAAAAATAATTGCTGCATTGCCGTAACGAATTATAATAGCCGTCAAACCCAAAGAATCAAATAAGCAGCTAAAATCACTTCTAGGGAGTGGTTTCCTCGCCATCAACGCTAGAGATAGTCCCATTACTGCGAGAAAGTTGTTCAAATAAATTACCTATGCGCGTGAATCACTAATAAATATGTCCCGTTCAATCCTTTTGATGTGAAATTGACTATTCACTCACTCACACAGTGATAGCCGGTTGAACTTTCTATAGTGTTATAAAATACCGTCAGATTGGAATAGCTTCTTTTTAAACTTGTGGAAACCCCCACGGTCTCCACCCCATCGGTGCCAACGATGAGATGAGTACGTCGAAACCGGACCGACTAAAACCACCGGTGTCTCGGGTCTTCAGACGTTGGGATGTAAGGTCCCCCATAAGGCATTTCCCTCGCACCCTGGCTGACCCAGGGCCATTTATGGTTTCGAGATGCCCCTCTCGGGTTTGGGAACCACCAAATATCCCATTATTTGTTATTGTAGTAATGTATGTCAATAAATAATAATAATAATAATAAATATTCTACGACATTCTACGCAGCGCTTTCTAGACCCAAAGTAAGCATAGTTTAACTAACTTGTGTTATGGGTTCCAGAATGCGGATAAACATACTTATATACTTTTTTTGTTGTAAATACATACATATTATACATAGACACACCCAGACCAAATAGACATATTCATGCATACAAATATTTGCACTGAGCGGGAATCGAACCCGCGCCCCCTGTCGTAGCAATCGAATGCACTACCGCTACGCCACAGAGGCCGTCACTCAATATGAAATCAAATTTTATTATTGTGATAGGTTGACTACTTTTTTCATCGCAAATAGATTCCTAGAACTATCAATCGTAATTCAAGCGCATAAAGGATTTCACCGTTTTACGTGAATGCTCCAGATATTCTTGTTATCTTGTTACCCAAATGGAATCTCTGCCTACTCTTAGGTACTTCAAGCAAATAAATTCTATTTCTTTTCCCTTTTTAATGGGAAATAGGTGTAACTTAATTGAACTTAATGTATGTTCAGTTTTACAGATTCAGGTAAAATATAACCTTTTAAGGTTACTTTAATTTGTGATCGTTAGGTGCTGCAAAAAATTAATCCCAGCAGGAAGGTCACCGGAGTAAGGACACGACCTCAAATGTCCCCGCCACAGTCACCGAACATTCCAATATGCCATTCCAATGTACATAATTAAACACATACCGCACCGCACCGCTGGGAAATAATCAGAATGATTCTAAACATGGTAGACAGATATTTTGCTTCTAATGAACTTATTTTAATCTCTAAATACAGTTGACGGTAAATACGCTAGCTCTTGTCCAAAAATAAAACTACGTATGAGAGAGTCTCTGCTTACCCAACCTTTCGGAGACACACAGATGTGAATGCATGTTGAATTACTGCAACATTTTGTTCACCATGTTTTTTCAATTGTATAATTGTATAACATAACTTCACGCCTGTATCCCCGAAGGGGTAGGCAGAGGTGTATTACACACCCGCGATTCGCCATGCAGTTATGTTAAGGTCCCAATGTAATAGGGCGCGAGCCTATTGCCATCTACCGGACAAATTATTAAGCGAGCGATAATTAGCATTTTTAATATACACTTAACTACGAAAAGTCAGAGGTGTGTGCCCGGGGCGACTGGGCATCGAACTCGAAACCTCGTCTCGGCAGTCTGTTAGTTGTTTGTTTAGTTTATTTATAATTGTTTTGTATTATACTTTATTCTTGTATTGATTCTCTTTAAATAGTTTATTTGTGTCCATCCTACAGCAGTAGGATGGACACAAATAAACTATTAGGTTACTGTTAGGTTAGTAATTTAAGGCCCTGTCTGGACGCAAGCTATTATTTCTCTTTAAGATTACTGATGATAGACAGTTATTTTTTTTTATATATACAGCTAATTATCTACTGTTCACGCACATCCAAAAACATTTTGGATAAATAGAGCAGTTTCTTGTTAAAAAAATTGCAAAGAAACACTCTTTGAAATAAATTTTTCGTTTCAATTATCTCAATATTTTTAGCGATGACATATATATTTTTTGTTACAAATATAAAGAAAATTTAATCAACTAGTGGAATATCTACAAATTAACATCCTCAAATCCGTCATATTTTTTAAATGATTTATTTATCTGTTTGATTTGTTTGATTTGTTTGGCGGCAAACGGATAAATAAATCATTTAAAAAATATGACGGATTTGAGGATGTTAATTTGTAGATATTCCACTAGTTGATTAAATTTTCTTTATATTTGTAACAAAAAATATATATGTCATCGCTAAAAATATTGAGATGATTGAAACGAAAAATTTATTTCAAAGAGTGTTTCTTTGCAATTTTTTTAACAAGAAACTATTCTATTTATTCAAAATGTTTTTGGATTTGCGTGAACAGTAGATAATTAGCTGTAGATATTTAAAAAATCAACTGTCTAGCATCAGTAATCTTAGAGAGAGAGAGAAATAATCTTAGAAACAAAAAATAAGCATAATTATGGTAGCTTGCGTCCATACAGGGCCTTAAACATAAATTACTAACTTTTATGTTGTTCAATAGTATCTGGGGGGGCCTGGAGATCTGTGATACAGGTGTCATACCTACTACGGACTCCAGCTCTCCCTCAAGTGTAACAATGCTTGTATAAGTTATACCTTGTATACTTAATGAAAGAAAAAATAAATAAATTTATTATTATTATCCCCATTCAACTTCAACATTTTTTTAGACTCCCAAGGCAACAAGCACAGTATCCAGCCCAGTCTTGGTTTATGAAAGCTTGCAATTTCCGAGGTGCCTCCTGCAGGTGGAAAGGGAAAAGAAAAGAAAGAAATAATTCAAAAAATTAAAAACACGACAGCTTCGCCAAAAATGTAATAAAATGTAGGTAAAAAATACTTATTGCCAGTGTCACTTGGGTTCCGAGAGGGCAATCTCGAAACCGGAGATGGCCCTGGGTCAGCCGGGAAGCGAGGCAAATGCCTCATCGATGAAGACCCGAGACGGCGTGCAGTTTTAGTCTGTTCGAATCCGAAACAAACACCCCCGCTGGCCGGCGGGAGGTAACCGGGAGATTTCCGCACGAAGAAAAGTTTCACTTGGGTTGATATAAGCATTCTATCTATACCACGTGTAGCAGTGGACTGCAATAGGCTAATTGATTGATTGATATGAACCTTAAAACATTACCCTTCTTTTTTGGATAGTCGTGTAAAAAAAGGAAAGACAGAAGGGTGAACCCAATGCTAGATCAAAAAATGTAGCAAATTGAGACTTAAAATTGAGATGGTCCAACAGACCATTATTTGTACTTGAAAAAACATCACCTGTATTCAATTTATTTATTTTCAAAAGCAACACACGCCACGTTTCAAATCCCATAATACGGATAGAAACAACGTGGTAGACTACAAATTTATAGCATACTAGATAAAATGTTTAGACAAAATGCTTCATTTTGTCTAAAAATTTCTCGTTCCCGTACAAATTTCGGGTTTCGATACTTTGTATGTTACAAAGTATGTATAAATACTATTTGGTAAAAATGCAAAGAACTAATACACTACACTAATATGATAAAATAACTTTTATTTTTCGAGTTTTGCGACTACAAACATAATGGATGCTGTGTTTCCATTTCAGTAATTTCAACACATGTCACGTTCATGACCTAACGTTTAGAATTGGCTCAGAACGATGAAAAATACTGCCGACGTGATATGATCTTCCGTATATTATGCAGCAATAAATTAGTATCTCCTTCTTCCACTGTTCATACTAATATTATAAATGCGAAAGTAACTATCTGTCCATCTGTTACCGATGCTTTGACGCCTAAACCAATGAACCTATTTTTATGTAAATTGGTACAGGACATAGGCTATTTTTGGTCGTAATAACCGACATTCACACGGGCGGTTCACAGTACAGTTCGCAGTGATACACAATCGCAGATCTCGTGGCATGCAGTGCCATGAGGCACCGTGATAAATTGTTTAGGCCTACTACGGCACAACAACTAATGTACGTAGCGTTGGTTGACTCTTCTGAAGGAAAACCGACAAAACCTAGCAATATTTTTTTGCAAGCTGCAGTAATTTTAGATGCTCCTACGCCTGTATAAGCTACAGGCAGACAGAGCTCAAATTTCTTATGCACGCGATTCATTTATCATGAGGTTTGGGCAGTCAGGGGTGCTTGGTTGGAGACCTCCACGCGGTGCGCCCTGGGCAACGGAGACAGCAGCGCCTCTCTCCTAGGGCGGGAGAGACGCTGTCGCCTACGGCCAAATACGACCGAGGCGAGGACGGCCCTGTTGAGGGCTGTTCGGAAGCTTTCCACGTGTCCCTCTGATTAGCAGATGGCACAGTGGAGAGCAGTCAGTCGGGGTGCGAGGGATATGCTCTATGGGTAACCTTACACCCCGGCGTCTTAAGACCCGAGACGGCGTGCTCCCTCTTTGTGACACGCTAGGTGGACGGTTTGCGGTTTTCTACCTACTTAAAAGATGTCTGTTCGACTTATCTTTCTATCACGTTGCGTTGACAAACCGAGGGTTGTGAGTTTGCCCACCTTAATAATTATTTCCACAACAAAGTTCAAGTGGTCAGGACGTGACCTTTACGTTCCCTGAAGTCATTTAAATCCTAAACGTGAAGCTATTTATAGAAATGTCCACAATGTTTTTTCAGTTAATTAAACTTTTTCATTCCATTGCTATCGTTTGAAAGGATTATAATACCAGGGGCATTATTTTGTTTGACTACTCACGTTACAGAACTCGTGGAGTTCCGCAATGTGATTATTCGGTGGATTTCAATTGGACAAGATAGAAGAGAGAAGTGGCGTTAAATTAAACCAACTTAAACGAGACTGATATGAACGCGCGTGTTCACGTTACGATTGGTCAATCCGAATATGTAAATGATATTCAAGGAATTCTTCACAGCGGTATCTAGACCCAAACAATAAATAATACACATAAACATAACATAACATAACTTCACGCCTGTATCCCCGAAGGGGTAGGCAGAGGTGTATTACACACCCACGATTCGCCAGTTATGTTAAGGTCCCAATGTAATAGGGGGCGAGCCTATTGCCATCTACCGGGCACATTGTTAAGCGAGCGATAATTAACATTTATTAATACACACATAACTACGAAAAGTCAGAGGTGTGTGCCCGGGGCGACTGGGCATCGAATTCGAGACCTCGTCTCAACAGTCCGTTACGTACGCCACCGGGCTATCGCCGCTTATACAATAAATAATTCAATAAATAACAATTCTACGACATTCTACACAGGGCTTTCTAGACCCAAAGTAAGCATAGTTTAACTTGCTTGTGTTATGGGTTCCAGAATGCGAATACATACTTATATACTTTGTGTTAAATACATATAAACGCTCAGACCAATGCAAATAGACATATTCATGCATATAAATATTTGCACTGAGCGGGAATCGAACCCGCGCCCCATGTCGTACCAGTCGAATGCACTACTGCTACGCCACAGAGGCCGTCAATGCACAGAATAGATATCATATGCTTGGTCCGCGACTTCGTTCGCATGGAAGTCGATATTAGCTTAATTCGTAAGGTATACAAAATACGTTTGAAGCGTTAGTAGTTTTATAATAGTACGTAAAATGTAGGTAAGTACACTCCTGAACTGAAGCGAATTATACGGACAACAAAAGAAAAGGACATTTCTGCGAGTAAAACGGTTCACATAGTTCTTTTATGTTTGTTGCGGCACAGTAATATGCGAAGAGCCGCGGAATGGTATTAAAATATTTCTTGTTCAAGAGAAACATTTTAAAACATTACAGCACGTTATTATGGAACTTTCGAGTGATTTTTTTTTGTGTGGGGTGTGGGTTGTTGGCCGACAGGCCTCTACAACCTTACGCGAACAGTGTGGCGAGCGCATAGGGCTCTCAGCCGAAAGCTGATTTTAAGCAACACGCCTCAAGGGTCCCCAGTTGGGGCGACCTCGGCTTGGGCTGCTGCTGGATTAATACTGGGGCGACCTAGGCCCACATTTACGAACACAGCGCGGCGCATGTTTCGCCCTCGTCGGCGAAGACGGAACCGCGGTTTATTTTGTGTAGCTCCGCGAGCTGTCGAGTGAAATGTTCTGTAGTCGGTTTAAAAGAAAGATCAAAATTCTGAATTGACTATTTCTGTCGTATAGATTTGGACATTTATTTTAATTGAAATTAATGTTTTTTTTTGTTATTTAGTGATTCCTCAGAAGGGGTCAATTAAAAATTCATCACATCAAATCATATACCTATATATACCTACCCCGGACCTATAATAGTCCGCTGCTGGACATAGGTCTCCTCTAATGAGCGCCATAGCGCCCTGTCTTCAGCTTGCCGCATCCAGCAGCTGCCTGCAGTCTTTAACAGATCGTTATCCCACCCGGCCGGAGAGCGTCCTACACTACGTTTGCCGAAAACATTCAGTAAAATCTAATAGAATTCATAAGAAAACCATTGGCTTACGTGGCCCAAAATAATGTGATCTCCACTACAGAAAGTAGCACAGGCAAAAAAAGAAAATGGCGGATTTTTGGCGCTAAAATGTATGTGGTTAAAAAAACATTTCACTCCAACTTATCGAGTAGGGTATCAGAATGAAGAGCTTTAAAGGTTGATTTTAATAAATAAATAAATTATAACTAAAAAGTATAGAATCATATTATTAATTAAAAAATATAAAAGCCCGACTCTCCTAAAAAGACCGAAACAAGTTTGGTACCATGCGAGACACGTTTGCAAATCATAAACTGAAAGAAAATTAATGGGTCCCGCATGCTATCAAACTTGTTTTGGTCTTCTTGGCAGTCGGGCTTTTTGTTTTTTCAACTCATATTTAGGTAGATTTCGATGAAATCGATCTACCTATTGGTTTCTTGACTACTGTCGAATTTAAAAAAAAATTCTATGGGGGTCTAGTTATGACCCCCTGAGTCCGAAATGAGCACTGGTCAAAAAGTTTATATATATATATATGTATGTATGGTTCCACTTCCCAAAATTTGCGGCACTCTCACGGTCGCATTTTTGCCACGATCGCTTTCAAATTGCGGCCAAAAATTGCTTGGGTGTAAACTTAGTTTAAGTTCGTGAACGCCTGGAATCCGGCCTAAGGGGACGGTAGGTCCTCACTTTTTGTGAAATCAGTTTTTCCTCAAAATTTCACGTTCCATGAAAGATATTCGAACCGTTCTAATTTTATCATATAGTATACATGAATACCAACAACTTTTAATTATAAACCTATAAGATTAAAACTTTAACTAAAAGTGGAGGGGGGAAAAACCAAATTTTTTCGGGAAAAAAATCATAACTTCTAACCGGTGAACATTCTTGCCGTCGGAAACATTTTTAATCGATAGGCCATTTTTAAGTCTAAAATAAATGTTTGAAGTTTTTCGCTAAAAGTTACCGTTTTCGAGAAAAAAAAATTAAACATGTTGAAAAATAATATTAATTGCTTCACAAAATCTACCTGTGCGTTCCCCCTGCGGGAACGCAGTTTTTTTTAATTGTGTAGTCTTGATCCTGCTTCAAATCTTTCAATAAGATCAAAGATGAAAGAATAGGCGTAAGTGAAAGTCATCATTACTATTCAAAATGTGTTCGATATTGAAGTTTCGAGCAACTTATTTTACCCCTCCAATTAATTCCTTCCTATATGATCCTATTCGAATATGATCTCTACCTCCGTGTCTGGTACCTACCCATCTACCATAATCAGCTCTGTGAAGTATTGAATATGGTTTTCTGGGTCTTTTCGATACTGATTGATTATTCCGACAGCGTTCTATAGGACCAGCCTATGGTTCTATTGAACGCGTTGTATAGAATACAAACCAATGGATAAATATAATCATGACAATATTTGTGGATACTTACATATGTGGAAGAATCTAGTACGGAATAGCAGTCACCGAATACACGTTCATATTGACGTGTAATGACCTCCATCCGCAAGCGTCGAAGGAGCCGTGCCTAAATGGGGGGAACCGACAAATTACTTGACGATGGGCTCTCGAATTGTGAGTCTATTATAGTTGACTCACAAATTGCATTGATTCTATTGGCCTTAGGGCAGATTTTGCCTCAACAGGTTTTACAATGGCTAGTTAATCGAGGAATTGTTTGAGATGAAGCCTTCCCGCACCGCTCGGGGTCAGCAAACGTTATCTCATCACATTTTAAACCCAGAACTTTCGACGGATGATTAGAAATGTTTTCATACTTCAAATGAGTGAAAGAATTGACGCCCAAACTCGCTTTGTTTTTTGATGTAGCAGCAATAAATATATCATTCACCTTGACGGTGGGGCGACTAGCGCCCCTCCCCCAAACCGGGGCAAGACGGGGACACCGTGGTTCCCAAACCCGAGTAGGCCATCTCGAAACCGGAGATGGCCTAGGGTCAGTCGGGGTGCGAGGGATATGCTTATGGGCAACCTTACACCCCGGCGTCTGAAGACCCGAGACGGCGTGCGGTTTTAGTCTGTTCAAGCCCGACATAACCGCATTAACCGCCCCCGCTGGCCGGCGGGGGGGTATCCGAAGGGATTTCCGCACGGAAAAAAAAACACACCGCGTGATACAGAGAACTATGTGGGTCTTAAACCACACTAAAAGAACCTGCCGTGTGCCATGCACTGAGCCCAAAATTAGTGGACTACTGTAACTGAAGCGTGCATTATCAACGGTTCACTCAGTGTTGTGGCGTGTTGGCTTCGTCTACACAACACACACCTAACACAATCTTACAGCGTGGACTAGCCCAACCTCTACAGTACAGTCAGTACGAAATAATGAGAAATTTCATCATGCTTTACATCTCAAGAGCGGTCTCTGAATGATACATCTCGTAGATACTTAGTTGTGCTTTTTGTCTATGGTCAGAGTTATAATAAAATATGATTGATTGTCTATCCGGATATTGGATTCTGGATTAAAAGATTCTTGTAATATGTTTCTGATTTGTTGCGGTGTCTTTCATGTAAGCTTGTTTGGAAAATTAATTCTTACGGTTGTAATAAAAATGGACTTTGATTATATTTTATGAGTATTAAGAGGATACATATTTTACTTACTATTGCCTATATCTAATGTTACATAACATAACATAACATAAACTCACGCCTATATCCCCGAAGGGGTAGGCAGAGGTGCTAGCACCCACATTTCGCCAGTTTGTGTTTAGGTCCCAATGTAATAGGTGGCGAGCCTATTGCCATTAACCGGGCACTTATAAACCTGCGATAAATACACACATAACTTCGAAAAGTATCGAAAAGTCATTGGTGTGTGTGTGCCATGGTAAAACCTGGGATCGAACCCGAGACCTCGTCTCAGCAGTCCATTACCCATACCACTAGGCTACCGCGGTTTTCATATCTAATGTTTTAACAACTATATTATTTTATGAGATAATAAATGATTTGATTTATTTATTTCTCCTTAGCACTATTTTTACAGGCTTACCCTAATACAATAGTGTGGTCCTTAAATATTATAAGTATACATTTTCGTAAACTCATTCAGAGAACAAGTAAAAAGGTTTTATGCTATCTTTTTTTGTTTTTTTATATTTAGGACACGTCAATTTGACTTCACCTCGCCTGATGGTAAGCTGAAGGTAAAGTCTCAGGAAAGAGGGTCACCATTACATACACGTACCATGTTAACAATGGTGGCACTCAGCTTGACGGCCTCATGAGAAGAGGATTGTCGTCGCTGCACCGCGTGACACCCACCGGTCCCACTAGTGCTGCGACCACAATCCCCCTGCCCGGCTATGCACTTGCTGACCCCTGAACGCAATCAAACCGAATTTGGATTGCTATGGAGGGTTTTCGCAATCGTGCACGGTGGTACCTACCCGGCCGTATTTTGTGACAAATTTGTGTCATCAAATTTCTACCACCAGTGCCACTCTGCCACTTAATTGAGTATTTGTGACGAGATATTGTTACACGAGCTGTCATTAACCAATTGGAGATCTGGACCAAGTCTACACCCTCATCTTTAATAGACACAACTCCATCGCACGTCAGTTATCGGCAAAATTTGTCGACGATATCGGTGCAATTCGCCAAACCAAAAAATTGAATTGAATGGAGAAAATATACCCTAGGTCCGTACCGTAGGTAAAATATCATATTGTTTGAAAAAAAAAATCACTACTGTTAAACGATTGTACTCACGCGTGTATTTCGAGAAAGCCCCACTAGTTTCGGACCCATCAGAGGCAGGCACAGTTCGGTGCTTGCATCTGACGCATCAGGAAACCTTTCTCCGGGTCCTTCTTGGGTCTGAAACTAATCGGGATTGCCCAAAGTACAGGTGAGTCTGTGCAACCGTTTTTGTTAATCTTAACTTTAATAGTTATCAAATTTTATAACGCATACTGTCACGGTTGTATATAAACACAACCGTGACTGGCGCTCGGATGGTGATGAATCTTCTACACAAACTGGGTACATAAGATCCTACTATAATAGGTCTTTACCTATGAAATTACCGGAATTTTCTTACAAATTCATGAGTTCGTTATTCCTGTAATTTCGCTATTAAATTTCCATTATTTATATTTTGTTTGAAAGTTGATTTCAAGATTTTACAACTCTGTATTAAATTTTGTTTTTATTGGCCGCTTGATAAATTAATTCGATCTTCAAAAACAGTACTTCCTATAAATTCCGTATTACTTAACAGTTGTCACTTTTCAAAAATGTAATAAAAGTTGCTGTTTGTTAGCTTAATGTTGTCTCATTCATACACAAAAAAAACGTAAAATTTGGATTTGTCAGTCCTAAAAAAAATGCAAAAATGTTAGTACTGAAAATTGGGTTTCCTCCAATTTCTTCAAGAAAAACGGCAATTTCATATGTAACGACCTATATATTATAAACGCGAAAGTTTGTATGTATGTATGTATGTTTATTGCTCTTTCACGCAAAAATGACGGATCTGGCTGAAATTTTCCACAGGAATAGATTATCCGGAATAATACTTAGCCTACTTTTTATCCCGGGAATAGGTTCCCATGGGTTGCGGGAACGGGATCAGAATTCTACGCGGGCAACAGTTAGTATTCGAATAATTATTATGTAATCTGTGACCATATTAGCTACTTTTTGAATCCTATTATGCGAGCTGGCAGCCCTACGTGGTAGGCGCGCAGGGATAGGACCATGCGCCAATAACGTTTATTGATGTTTCCGTAGGGACACGTTCCGCGGAACACGGCTGAATTGCTTCCACCAAACCTATTGCATAATGGTTTTTATTACTGTTTTCTTATTGTTTTATATTAACGGCTGTATATCTACGAGGGAGTAGGTAGAGGTATATTATACTATATTATACAGACATTTCGCCAGGTGTAGTTATTTTTAGGGTTTTTTTTTAGAAAAGCCCTATTGCTATCGAGTCGTCGTCGACGTCGTCGTTGCCAATTTTCTGTCACGGTTTTGGGTATGAAGGAGATGAGCTATCGAGTTGCTGTTTTCGGTAATAGATTCGTGCTGGGGTGAACCATTGCAAGATAAAGAAAAAAATAAAAATCCCTTGTATTCGGCTGAGCTCGTCTCAGGAATTCAACTTGTTTTTTAGGGATTTTCTTTAGAAAAGCCCTATTGCTATCGAGTTGTCGTCGACGTCGTCGTTGCCAATTTTCTGTCACGGTTTTGGGTATGAAGGAGATGAGCTATCGAATTGCTATTTTCGGTAATAGATTCCTGCTGGGGTGAACCATTGCAAGATAAAGAAAAAAGAAAAAAAAAGAAAGAAAAAAAGATAAAATAAAAGAAAATCCCTTGTATTCGGCTGAGCTCGTCTCAGGAATTGAACTTGTTTAGGGATTTTCTTTAGAAAAGCCCTATTGCTATCGAGTTGTCGTCGACGTCGTCGTTGCCAATTTTATGTCACGGTTTTGGGTATGAAGGAGATGAGCTATCGAGTTGCTGTTTTCGGTAATAGATTCCTGCTGGGGTGAACCATTGCAAGATAAAGAAAAAAGAAAAAAAAAGAAAAAAAATGAAAGAAAAAAAAGAAAAAAAATGAAAGAAAAAAGATAAAATAAAAGAAAATCCCTTGTATTCGGCTGAGCTCGTCTCAGGAATTGAACTTGTTTAGGGATTTTCTTTAGAAAAGCCCTATTGCTATCGAGTTGTCGTCGACGTCGTCGTTGCCAATTTTATGTCACGGTTTTGGGTATGAAGGAGATGAGCTATCGAGTTGCTGTTTTCGGTAATAGATTCGTGCTGGGGTGAACCATTGCAAGATAAAGAAAAAAATCGCAAATAATCGCAAAAAAAAAACGCTAAATCGAAAATTCCTTGTATTCGGCTGAGCTCGTCTCAGGAATTCAACTTGTTTATATTTGTAACCGAAATTACTAACGAGTAATTACTAATTGTATTCCGTCTAAGCCGTCCAGCTAAGCTAAATTGCTTGTGTTAGAAGACCCACTTCTAACACAAGCAATTAATTTTATTTCCTGTCGGTTGTGTAATGGCCGGGATTCGAACTCGGGAAATCTCGATTGTAAGTCCGGCTCCTTAACCGACGCTTGCTTTGTTTTAGTCCCACATAATAATTATAAAGTGTTTCGATACACCGTGATGCATTCGAGAATTTTCTAAAATTCAATACTTCGTCATACTCGAACCTAGGACTTCAAGATTGTACAAACCCACAGAAAAGCTAGATAAACGCATGTCGCGATCGCGAGATAGCGATCGAAAGTTAATATACCTCCCTGGACGATCTCCATGGCGCAGCAGCAGTGCGTTCGATTGCAACGTCGGAGGTCGCGGATTCGATTCCCGCTCAGTGCAAATATTTGTATGCATGAATATGTCTATTTGCACTGGTCTGAGTGTTTCTATGTATAATTAATTAATAATTAATATTTACAAAAAAAAATCTGTGTACGTTTATCCGCATTCTAGAAACCATTATACAAGCTAGTTAAGCTATCCTTACCTTGGGTCTAGATAGAGCTGTCTAGAATGTCCTTAAAAAAACTCGACGTTACATCATCACCATCATCATCATCATCTTAGCGGGGTTCCCAGTGGCATCTGAGGCCTTCACTAACTTCGGGAGTTCAGGATCTGCTTACTCCTCCTCTTTTAGGTTTGGATCAGACGACTTTTATGGGAGCGACTATCGTCTCACCTCCCAACACCATGAGGAGTGCCTGCCCCAGAGCCTCATCCTTCAATTAGCAGGTGTACCGGCTGGCAAGCTCTTGTTGGAGCCCCAAAAACACTCTTAAAGAAAACCTGACGCTGAAAAACAAACTCAGGATAAGGATTCTAACGATACTCAATACATTCAAATCTATTCAGAAAGGAGAATGCCCATGTCAGTATGAAAATCGGTTGCACACTTTTTTTTGCCATGTCACATAAGTATAAACTGCATTAAAAAGCCTGCATTAAGTATTATCTGAAATATAAACGCATGTAGCGTCCATGTCGTATGGTCACGGATCTTCATATAAGTAGTTATATATGAACCTCCGTGGTCATAATAAATATAGAGCATTGGAATATATTTCGAATGTTCGATCATCGACAGATGCCTGTCAGATTGTTATTGTAAAATACATATATTTTTCATTATAAGAAATTGTTATGATAATTGCTTAGATTATTAATATGTCTAGATAGAGCATCGCGCTGCAAAAGAACAAAAAGAAATGGGACGAATTTTTGATAATAGTGTGCGTGACAGCTTCGTCTTACACTAGCGTCATGTCAGTTTGCATGTATAAATGTGCGTGTATAAATAGATACCAGTTGCTAAAAACTGCCTTAAAATAGGGAAAATTTTATGTATTAATGAATAATATTGATACAACATTAACATGTTTCGTTGGTCGAATTATCATAATATTAATTAAATTAGACTGGTCTAGTGAAAGCTAGTACTTAAAGTATTTTTGACTACTATTTTTTTGTTTTTTTTTGTTGTATGACGCATAACTTATCTTACAAATTTTATTCAACTTGGCTGTATGTATGTATGTTCGGGTCAAATTTTGCAACTGAATTTTGAGTTATATTAACCGATTGAGATGAATGCCCAGACCAATGCAAATATACTATTCAAATATTCATACATACCTACAAATATTTGCACGGAGCGGGACCTGTGAATCCTGTGATCAATATGGTGAAAGTAAATAAAACTAATGATGTCAAAAATAAAGAAAATTATTGATATATTTTTATCTTGCTGCATGAGCTTGCTTGCTTGATAAATTAGTACAATTGGTGTTGTCTTTTAAATTATTTAGGTTAAGCCAAATCATTACCAACTTTATTTGTAATATTAACTTTTAGAAAATTACATTGCATGATAAGGATATTACGTGAAACGTCGGGCAACATAAAAGTATGCATATTTTTCGTAAAATCCCGCTTAAATTTTACATTTAATCTCTGTAAGTATTATGAGACTGTAAAAGCGTCCAAGGAAATAAAATTACAATAGGTAATAATTGTACGGAGACTCTGGGGGCCCGCAACGTGGCTGTATTAAACAGCCCGTTAGAAGCGATGGCCGTCAGAGTCATCAGGGGGTATCGCACGATCTCCGTCGAGGCGGCATGTCTCCTAGCCGGGACCCCTCCATGGGACCTGGAAGCGAGAGCCCTTGCGCTGCTGTACCAGTGGCGCAAGGAGGCGCTGGAGCGGGGCCATAGGCCGGAGCCCCGAGAAATCAGGGCTCAGCGGTCCCTGCTCCGCCAGGAACTCATGGAGACATGGAGGGTGCGACTTGAGCACCCAAGGTGGGGGGAATCCACCATTGCGGCGGTGAGACCGATCATGAAGGAGTGGTTGGAGAGGGACCATGGGGACCTCTCCTACCGGATGTGCCAGATGGTTACCGGACACGGGTGCTTCGGTAAGTATCTGTGGCGCATCCACCGGGAGACAACGCCGCAGTGCCAGCACTGCGAGGATCCTGGCGAAGACACGGCGCTCCACACGTTGGTGGAGTGCCCTGCGTGGGCGAGTCAACGCCGGGATCTCGTTGCGGTTCTGGGCGTGGACGTTCTCTCGTTGGAGACCATGGTGAGGGCCGTGGTCTCCGACGGGAGCAAGTGGCACGCCGCCGCCTCTTTCTGCGAGCAGGTAATGCGCGCGAAAGAGACGGCGGAGAGGGAGCGGGAGAGAACCCTGCCCCCCGAGTTTCGCAGTCTGCGGCGAGGACGCCGCAGACTCATCTACGCCCGGGACTACCGACCTCCATGATCGGGGCCTGAGGACGGCAGTTGGCCGACTCGCCGTCCTTACAGAAGCAGGCCGTGGCGTGTCGTGTGTGCCCTACACACGCCTGCCAACTCACCGAAGCGGGATAAAACCCGACCCCACCAGGCGAGGCCGCGGTGGCGGCCAAAGTCCGCCGGCAACCCTGGGGTTATCCTTTCGAGGGCTTACCCGGGGTGCCCGGCAACGGACACTTGGGGAGGACACCGTGCGGTTTTAGTCGAGACACGACATAACCACCCCCGCTGGCCGGCGGGGGGGTATCCGAAGGGATTTCCGCACGTTAAAAAAAAAAAAAAAGGTAATAATTGTACCCGTTTTTGTGGAATAATTTTTTTATTATTATTTTATAAACTTGCCTTACGAGGCACCGTTCCCTTCTTTAATCTTAGGCGTCCCTGCTCATTGACCAAATATTACTCTTTTCTATTGAAATGGTCAGAGCAACAACTGAGTTTTTCGTCGGTTGCCAGAATGCCTCTTTACGACTTTTTCGTATTATCTGTATCCATCGGTTTCTTAGTATTGGATCGTTTGGTGTTCTGAAAAAATATAACCGAAAATACATGATACCAAGTCCATTCTGAAATTTCATAACTACGACTTGGTGGGCATATTTGGTCTTGCAAAAATGACATCAAATTCGTACTCAGCATGCCAAAATACCCCGCATACGATACTCATATTATATTGCACATTATATTGCATAATATACCCGCTAGGCCACGTTTTTTATGGGAGTTTTGACTTGAGTAACTAGCAACACACCCGTTAAGTATAAAATGGCGACGACAATATTAAATTATTTTAGAAAAAAGCTAATGGCTTATTTTGCTAAAATTGGTACGATACAATGGTATTTACCGATGATAGGATTTTTTTTTATTGATTTAGTATGTCCTTTATAATTTCTGCACACTTTTACCACACAAACCGTCATTTTCAAAATCACTAATTATTGTCCGTGCCCACTGACAGTGCGTCTGACACTGAAAGTAGGAAAATCGTTTTGGGCCCAATAGTTTGGCCCTATTTTTTTGGCCGCTTTCAACGCTTTGACTGTCTATCTAGACATATTATTAATCTAAGGATAATTGTTGTGATGTGCTAATAAATTATTAGCACATTATTGGAGTTTGTTTCACTTATAGTATCCCAACATTCAATAGACCTTTTAACTCCAAACGCATATTGTAACAGAACTTGGGGTTATTGAGAAATTAAATGATTACAACGGGAAAAACAACAACAACAATTAAATATTGTGACACTGACTGTTGAACTGACGTTTGAGTTTTCTTTTGGAATGTTTAAAGACAGGGATACTATGTATAAATTAAGAGAAAACTACCACTGAAGCAAACATTATTTTACAACTTTAACTGATTATCACTAATAAACTACGAATTAAATAAACATACACGAAATATTAAGATTACATAACTACAATATATTTGAATATCAGATTGCGAATTATTATCACGTATTATTATTTAACCATTCTATTTTAAAAAGATTGGTATATTTGCATACCACCGCCAATGGTTTATTTTATATAATGGTAACAATTAAATTAAAATGGAAACGATTATTCATTCAAGTTTTATATCTTTATAATTTAAATTCAAACCCCAAGTTCTATCGAAGCGATTTAGGCTTCAAAAGTCATACTATAATCAATTTTATTTTCTAACATTTGAAATATTGACGCGAACGTCTAAAAGCGCAACCAAGAATGGGCATTCTCCTTTAAAAGTTATGGCGGAATAAACAAACTTAAAAGCGCTATATAAATTACACTCATTGTAAATACATTACACTCCTTGAAATAAAACTATTTTTAACGGATTCTATCGCGATTTATTTGGTGTTGTTTTATATTTAACATTGATCCCAACGTTTCGGTTGCTTTTCAGCAGCCATGGTCACGGAGAGACTAAAGATGGTTCTTGTCTTAGAGTTAAGCAACCGAAACGTCGGGATCAATGTAAAATTTAAAACAACACCAAATAAATCGCGATAGAATCCGTTAAAAATAGTTTTATTTCAATGTGTGACATTCGCGTAAACTTCCGACAACATTACACTCCTATTTGGGTATTTGTGCAAAACGGAAATTTAAATTGGTATTCACCATTATATATATTATATCCTACAAATCTACCAAATAAGCGGCGATAGCCCAGTGGCGTACGCAACGGACTGCTGAGACAAGGTCTCAAGTTCGATCCCCAGTCGCCCCGGGCACACACCTCTGACTTTTCGTAGTTATGTGTGCATTAATAAATAGTAATTATCGCTCGCTTAGGTAATATTGTGCCCGGTAGATAGCAATAGGCTCGCGCCCTATTACATTGGGACCTTAACATAACTGGCGAATCGTGGGTGTGTAATACACCTCTGCCTACCCTTCTTCGGGGATACAGGCGTGAAGTTATGTTATGTTATGTGTCTACGAATGACTCATTGAATCGACCGGTACAGGGTTTAGCATTCAACCCAACACTGCAACGCAACGCAAGACGCCAGAGAGCGCCATCACGCGGGGCGTGGGTGTCACGACGCCCACTGTTCAGACATTTAAAAGTTATGGCGGAATAAAGAAACTCATAAACGCTATGTAAATTACACTCCTTGTAAATACATTACACTTCTATTTGGGTATTTGTGCAAAACGGAAATTTAAATTGGTATTCACCATATATAAGGTGTCACAAAATTAGGTCTCTGAATTTGGTGAGATGACTTGGTATCGACAAAATATGTATTTAAAACCAAAAAAAAAAATAGAAAAAAAAAGACCACCAGCGACCAGCGTCACGTGACACGATGAGCCCGTGACGCACGTGGTAGGCGTGCAGTCCTTCTCCTCGCAGTATTCTCCAAGCGGATGTGTGGGAAATACCTAAATCGCGACCATCGTCAAGTGTGCTCGTCGCGTCACGTGACGCTGGTCGCTGGTGGTTTTTATTTTATTTTATTTTTAGGTAGATTTCGATGAGGGGTGCTTGGTTGGGGACCTCCACGCGGTGCACCCTGGGCAACGGAGACGGCAGCGCCTCTCTCCTAGGGTGGGAGAGACGCTGCCGCCTACGGCCAACTCCGACCGAGGCGAAGACGGCCCTGTTGAGGGCTGTTCGGAAGCTTTCCACGTGTCCCTCTGATTAGCAGAGGGCACAGTGGAGAGCAAGTAAGGGGGCCATCTCGAAACCGGAGATGGCCCAGGGTCAGTCGGGGTGCGAGGGATAAACCTTAACCTTACACCCCGGCGTCTTAAGACCCGAGATGGCGTGCGGTTTTGGTCGGTGCAAGCCCGACATAACCGCCCCCGCTGGAGACCCCCCGCTCTCCAGCGGGGGCGGTATCCGAAGGGATTTCCGCACGAAAAAAAAAAAAAAAAGGTAGATTTCGATGAAATTGGTTTCTTGACTACTGTCGAATTTAAAAAAAAATTCTTCATAGGAGGTCTAGTTACGACCCCCTGAGTCCGAAATGACCACTGGTCAAAAAGTTTATATATATATACCTATATATATGTATGTATGGTTCCACTGCCCAAAATTTGCGGCACTCTCACGGTCGCATTTTTGCCCCGATCGCTTTCAAACTGCGGTCAAAAATTGCTTGGGTGTAAACTTAGTTTAAGTTCGTGAACGGGTGGAATCCGGCCTAAGGGAACGGCCTCACTTTTTGTGAAATCAGTTTTTCCTCAAAATTTCACGTTCCATGAAAGATATTCGAACCGTTCTAATTTTATCCCATAGTATACATGGAGTGGTTGGAGAGGGACCATGGGGACCTCTCCTACCGGATGTGCCAGATGGTTACCGGACATGGGTGTTTCGGTAAGTATCTGTGGCGCATCCACCGGGAGACAACGCCGCAGTGCCAGCACTGCGAGGATCCTGGCGAAGACACGGCGCTCCACACGTTGGTGGAGTGCCCTGCGTGGGCGAGTCAACGCCGGGATCTCGTTGCGGTCCTGGGCGTGGACGTTCTCTCGTTGGAGACCATGGTGAGGGCCGTGGTCTCCGACGGGAGCAAGTGGCACGCCGCCGCCTCTTTCTGCGAGCAGGTAATGCGCGCGAAAGAGACGGCGGAGAGGGAGCGGGAAAGAACCCTGCCCCCCGAATTTCGCAGTCTGCGGCGAGGACGCCGCAGACTCATCTACGCCCGGGACTACCGACCTCCATGATCGGGGCCTGAGGACGGCAGTTGGCCGACTCGCCGTCCTTACAGAAGCAGGCCGTGGCGGAGGCGTGTCGTGTGTGCCCTACACACGCCTGCCAACTCACCGAAGCGGGATAAAACCCGACCCCACCAGGCGAGGCCGCAGTGGCGGCCAAAGTCCGCCGGCAACCCTGGGGTTATCCTTTCGAGGGCTTACCCGGGGTGCCCGGCAACGGACACTTGGGGAGGACACCGTGCGGTTTTAGTCGAGACACGACATAACCACCCCCGCTGGCCAGCGGGGGGGTATCCGAAGGGATTTCCGCACGTAAAAAAAAAAAAAAAAAAAAATAGTATACATGAAATCAAATCATTTATTTGCATAACACAGGTTACAGAAAGGATGTCAAAGATACATTGCAACAACTTTTAATTATAAATCTATAAGATTAAAACTGTAACTAAAAGTGGAGGGGGGAAAAAACAAAATTTTTCGGGAAAAAAATCATAACTTCTAACCGGTGAACATTCTTGCCATCGTAAACATTTTTAATCGATAGGCCATTTTTAAGTCTAAAATAAATGTCTGAAAAGTTTTTCGCCAAAAGTTACCGTTTTCGAGAAAAAATAATTAAACATGTTAAAAAATAATATTAATAATTGCTTCACGAAATCTACCTGTGCGTTCCCCCTGCGGGAACGTATTTTTTTTGGTTTTAAATACATATTTTGTCGATACCAAGTCATCTCACCAAATTCAGAGACCTAATTTTGTGACACCTTATATAAATAAATAAATAAATATTCCACGACATTCTACACAGCGCTCTCCAGACCCATAGTAAGCATAGTTTAACTAGCTTGTGTTATGGGTTCCAGAATGCGGATAAACATACTTATATACTTTTTTTTTTTGTAAATTCATACATATTATACATAGAAACACCCAGACCAATGCAAATAGACATATTCATGCATACAAATATTTGCACTGAGCGGGAATCGAACCCGCGCCCCCTGTCGTAGCAGTCGAATACACTACCGCTACGCCACAGAGGCCGTCATAATATACTATATATTTAATATATATAATAAATGTTAATTATCGGTCGCTTAATAATGGGCCCGGTAGATGGCAATAGGCTCGCCTCCTATTACATTGGGACCTTAACATAACTGGCGAATCGTGGGTGTGTAATACACCTCTGCCTACCCCTTCGGGGATATAGGCGTGAAGTTATGTTAAAATATATATATTAGCGGCGATAGACCTGTGGCGTACGTAACGGGCTACAGAGACGAGGTCTCGAGTTCGATCCCCAGTCGCCCCAACTTTTCGTGTATTCAAAATTATAGCTCGCTTAGTAATATGGCCGTTAAATGGCAATAGGCTCACCCCCTATTGCATTGGGACCTAAACATAACTGGCGCATCATGGGTGTGTAATACACCTCTGCCTACCCCTTCGGGATACAGGCGTGAAGTTATGTTTATTATTCTGAAACATAATAGTGTGGGAGTATTTGCTTTGCTTATTTTGTGGTGACATGGGACAAGTTCATGATGTATGTCCTTTCATTGGTGGGGGTTAGCGTGTACAGGTTTGCAAAACTTAAATAAAAAAGCAGTCACTAGGACATTTTCTAGCGCGTCAGAGAATAACAGTGTAGCGACATGTCTCTGATAAGGGAGGAATATTAATCCGAGGGTTTCAATGCGGTTTGGATGTTAGGTGCCTTTTTTTTTTTGTTTTCGTGCGGAAATCCCTTCGGGTACCCACCCGCCGGCCAGCTGGTGGGGCGACAGGCGGCCTCACCTGCCAACATGTTGCGGGCGCGGCGGGCCGGGAGAGTTTGAAATCTCTCCCGGGCGCGCACCGACATCTCCTTCGCGATGGCCAGGTTTCGAACCCGGGACCTCTCGATCGTAGGGTCGACTCCTTAACCACTAAGCTACCGACGCTTCTAAAATGAATACATTATCTTTCTACTAAAACACGCTCAACTGAAGAAATTTCCGTTTCAATCGTTTTGTTTTAATATGTTTGAAACGAAAATTTTAATATCAATTTTATTTGTATAGATTGTATGTGGATATATCTATAGAAATAAATACAATTGAAGTGTCTGTTTGTAATGTTAAAATAACAGACTTTTATTGATTGCACATGAATGTATTCAAGATACTTATAACAAAAAGACAATTTTTAAAATTTGTGTCTGTCTGTTTGAAAGATGTAATCTCTGCAACAGCTGAGCCGATTTTGACGGGACTTCCACTGGCAAATAGGTAATGTTACAAGGCGTAACATAAGCTAATGTTAGAAAAATAATTAGTGATCCGCGCAAGAAAATTAACACCCACAAAATTGCGAATAAAATCTGATTTACTCTGGAACGGCTGGGCCGATTTTGACAGGATTTTCACTGACAGATAGCTAATATACGTAACATCTACTACGCTACTTTTATTTTAGAAAAAATTAGGGTTCCGCGCATAAGAACTAAAACCCTAAAAATCGAAATCCACGACGGACGAAGGCGCAAGCGCAGCTAGTCTTTAATAATAATGAATATCAGCCTCAAAACGTATCATTATAATACTCAATCGGCTGAATAGGCTTGCTTCACAATGGAAAACATGAATGTGTCGCCAGTCCGGTCACGTAACTGTGTCGTGTGTGGGTGTCCGATTCGCGATCCACACATGTGTACAACAATATTGCTATTCTATCAATAGACTGCGACAGCCTCCGTGGCGTGGCGGTATTGAAAGCGGCCGCTACGCAGGAGGCGCGGGTTCGATCCCCGCTCAGTGCAAATATTTGTACGCATGAATATGAGTATTTGCATTGGTCTGGTCGTGCCTCGTAGAGCACGTTAAGATGTCGGTCCCGGTTGCCATACGAATATGTATGACAGTCGTTATAGGGGAAATGGGTGAAATGGCCCCACATTGAAGGGCTGATCACCTATCTGGTCAAGCGGCGTCCCCACTGGCAGTATATATCAATAGACTGCAGCTTGACGACATCAGCCACGGACACGCGAATCCGTGGCTACGGAATCCTAGTAATCATAACATAACATAACATAACTTCACGCCTGTATCCCCGAAGGGGTAGACAGAGGTGTATTACACACCCACGATTCGCCAGTTATGTTGAGGTCCCAATGTAATAGGGGGCGAGCCTATTGCCATCTACCGGGCACATTATTAAGCGAGCGATAATTATCATTTATTAATGCACACATAACTACGAAAAGTTAGAGGTGTGTGCCCGGGCAACTGGGGATCGAACTCTAGACCTCGTCTCAGCAGTCCGTTACGTATGCCACTGGGCTATCGCCGCTAGTAATCCCACTAATATCATAAATGTGAAAGTTTGGATGGATGGATGTATGGATGAATGTTTGTTACTCAATCACGCCAGAACGGTTGAACGGATCTGGCTGAAATTTGGTACAGCGATAGATTATAGTCTGGAATAGGACATAGGCTTTTTATCCCTGGAATAGGTACCCATGGGAAGCGGGAACAGGATCAGAATACCACGTGGGCGGATCCGCGGGCAACAGCTAGTATTATAAATGTGGAAGTTTATGAAAATGTTTGGATGTTTGTTACTCAATCATGCTCAAACAGATGAACGGATCTGGCTGAAATTTAAATAGATTAAAATCTGGAATAACACATAAGCTACTTCTCCTACTTTTAATCTCTGGATCTAACCTTTTAATCTTTTAATCTAACCTCTGTGCTTGTCTGCCACCTTAGAGGTATAAAAAAAAATAGGTTTCCAGATGTTGCGGGCACGGGATCAAAATTCCACGCGGGCGCCGCGGCCGCCGTGGTCATTAGCAATTACGGTGGCCTTCATTCTTGAGATTTCACTTTCAGCTTTTCATCAGGCTTAATGAACTTCGTTCAGGTCGGTATTCACACGAACATAATCGTTTCTAATGTATCAAACAGTGTAAACATGATCTAATAATAGGTATCGATATAGGTAAATATAGGTATCTAATATAGGTAGGTAGGTACCTATGAAATTGCCGAAATTTTCTTACAAATTCATGAGTTCGTTATTCCTGTAATGTAATAGCTATTTCCATTATTTAATATATTTTGTTTGAAAGTTGATTTCAAGATTTTACAACTCTGTATTAAATTTTGTTTTTATTGGCCCCTTGATAAATTAATTCGATCTTCAAAAACAGTACTTCCTAAATCTTATCCATTTTGATGATAAATTTCGTATTACTTAACAGCTGTCACTTTTCAAAAATGTAATAAAAGTTGCTGTTTGTTAGCTTAATGTTGTCTCATTCATACACAAAAAAAAACATAAAATTTGGATTTGTCATTCTTAAAAAAATGCAAAAATGTTGGTACTGAAAATTGGGTAAGGGTAAAAGAAAGATAAGCCGCGGTAGCCTAGTGGTATGGGTAAAGGACTGCTGAGACGAGGTCTCGGGTTCGATCCCAGGTATTACCATGGCACACACCAATGACTTTTCGATGCTTTTTGAAGTTATGTATGTATTTATCGCAGGTTTATAAGTACATTGGGACCTAAACATAAACTGGCGAAATGTGGGTGCTAGCACCTCTGCCTACCCCTTCGGGGATATAGACGTGAGTTTATGTTATGTTGTGAAAATTGGGTTTCCTCCAATTTCTTCAAGAAAAACGGCAATTTCATATGTAACGACCTAATATTTTATTTCTCAAAAGTGCTACCAAATTCTTTACACTTACGTTTACTACAAAAAAAAACAAAGAAAGAAACAAAAAATATATATTTACTCTTATCTACGTCTCTCTCTTGCGAAGAAACTTGACAAAGGCGAAGACAGGATGACTATTGTTAACATCGCGCAGACGAGCAAAACTAGCAGATTGTCCCATCTGCTGAGAATTTGCACCACGCTCATCTGATCGCAGTAACACGGCCTACTAATACTGTCACCATCCGTGTCTGAAGTGATTGCATTGCAGCACTGATGTCTGTTTCCACCAAGATTTGATCGCGTTCTTCTTGCAAGCGTATGATTCGATTCTGGTCTTACTTGAGTGTGTTGATGTCTGGTACGCCAAGGGTTTGCGGTTCGTAACCAATGGCTTGCTCTCGGCATAAAAGGTTTTTTATGGAATTCATGTCTTGAGGCTTGGGAACAGCCAGGGTAATTGTGTTCGATAGGGCTTGTTTGCATGTTGATGTGTGGCCTGCTCTCGGATCTTCTGAGGCTTATGCCCCGGTAAGAAGACTCTCGTGTCGATTGTGGAGTTTCGTATAAGGAAGTTTCGGATTCATCTGGGGATGAGAGATAAATTGAGGATAGGCAAAGGAATGGAAAGGATTTCTGATTGATTTAAATTGATAGGAATATTTATATGGATTTTCGGAATGGAATACTCATTGGTCGATTTGTGTCTACCTCGTTGGCTGCGTGATCGAGTACTATCGTGAGAGCCTAGTTTAATTCCCGGATTAGACTAATTCTTACTAAATATTTCTGTTAGTAAACTTCTCAGTAACAACACGGAACAAGGCAACCTGGACACTTTCCCAGTAGACGATAACAAATTCGACTTCTATCAGGTAGGTCCAAAATGTAGCTGACGGAATGAAGTTCTATAATTTCGTGGATATAGGTGACAGCATTCACCGATCGTTGACAAGTTAGCAGACATACGTTCACTAAACACCTAACTGACGTTAAATATTCACACCTTATCAATTTTATACTTCTAGGTCGTGTCCTCGACGGCTGCTATGACGGGTCACGCTCCGTTCTAAATATAGTACCAATTCTCCAACCACCGCTGCTGTCGAAGACACAGCCTTATATCTCAAACATAAATAGAATATTCTTGAACCGTATAAGTACAATATAAAATTTAAAGATAAGAGCGTAGGCCCATACGTTATATGGAAGGGAAGGGACAAAATATTTATATTTTCTAAGCACAAAAAATATACGCGTGTTTGGTCGAAAGGATTTATTGGTTAGTACTGACAAGAAAATAGATGTAAAATATTACTTTGGGGCCGGAGCAAACGTGCTAGTTTTAGTAGCGAAGATTTAGGTCAGGTTTCGGATGGGTACAAAGGTTTCGGAGCGCGAGCGCGTGGGCCGCCGCCGCCTCCTTCTGCGAGTATGTAATGCTCGAGAAGGAGATGGCGGAGCGCGCCCGGGAGAGGTTTAGAACTCTCCCGGCCCGCCGAGCCCGCAACATGCTCGCAGGCGTCTTAGGCGCCGGAGGTTGCTAAACGACCTCCGTCCTCCATGAGCGCTGGCCTGGGGATGGCAGGTGAGGCCGCCTGTCACCCCAGTAGAAGCATGCCGGGACGGCGGGGCGACTAGCGCCCCTCCCCCAAACCGGAGCAAGACAGGGACACCGTGGTTCCCAAACCCGAGGGGGCTATCTCGAAACCTGAGATGGCCCATGGTCAGTCGGGGTGCGAGGGATATGGTCTATGGGCAACCTTACACTCATCTTTAGACCCGAAACGGTGTGCGGTTTTAGTCGGTTCAAGCCCGACATAACCGCCCCTTGGGTGTATAGAGTGCAATTAGTTATAACCGCAAAACATGTAGCCATCGAATCTTCCGAATCACGGATCACAAACAAATTCCAATCTCAACATTGTACGTGACAAGCACAGAGTAGAAATTCTGCGCGCATTTGCGACGCTTGCGAATCTTGTACAGATGGAGATAAAGGATATTTAAACGATCGTTTGGCGGAGTCCTTGGAGGAGCGGGGACTTGATAAGTCAAGGATGGGGGAACAATTGTTCGAATTTAGATTATATTGAAACCTTATAGATAAGAACTCTTGGAACAATTTTAATTTGCGAATTTTGTAGAAATGTGTATAAAATTTTGGTACGTTCAGGCGTAGCGCAAAAGCCACCCCATTCCTTCGTATATAAAAGGTGTCGTACAAAGCCTAGTTCATATTTTAGGATTTCACCAATGAATTATAAACAAGTTTATTTCAAAGGAAAATTAAATTCAAATCCTTGTTCAAAAAACAAACCTTTTCCGCTCTTCTTCTTGGAGATATTGTCCAACAATAACAGAATTTAATCAAGGACCATTTCAACATAATGAGAAATTATGCAAACGAAACGGTGTATCTGATTGGCGCTTGATCAGAGTTTCTCAAAGTGGGGTACCTCTTGGGGTGCCAGTTAATGTAAGGTATAATTAATGTAAGGTATTAGCGATGATCGTAAACTTGATTTTTGGGCAGTAAGAACAGAATATGCAGAGCTTGCATCTAAAGCAGTAAATTTATTTTGTCACTCGTGACAATTTACTTAGATGAGAATCATTTGACCATGATAATGACGAAATACAAGAATCGATTTAAACACTAAATCTGAATTAAGATTGTAATTGAGCAAAATTACTCTAGGTATCGACTCCATTTGCGAAGAAAACAAGATCCCGTCCATTTCAATAGTTAAATAATAAGAAACTTATCTATCTATAGTCAGCTTTTTACCTAAATATATTTATCGTTTCGAAATTGTAATAACGTGGATCTAAACTGAAAAAGCGTCGGTAGCTTAGTGGTTAAGGAGTCGACCCTACGATCGAGAGGTCCCGGGTTCGAATGCTGGCCATTACACTACCGACGTGAACCCACTCCTAACACAAGCAATTTAGCTTAGCTGGAGGGGTTAGGGGGAATATTAGTAATTTCGGTTACTAATATTCTTAAAAAAAAAAAAACTTTGAGAAACCGTGCTCAAGATGAAAGACAAGAATTGTTTGTATTTTCTACGTCCAATCTCATTTAATAGTCTAATCATTTGGAAAGATTTACAGTTATTCACTGTTAAGTGTCAAATTCACGAAGTCGGGCTCCAAAAGACGCAGAGATTTATCCAATTTCATTGTACTAACGGAAATACAACAGAACTGGGGGCCTACCATGAAACGTACATCCGCAATGGCGGGCTCGCACGAAACACGAACGAAAGAAGTGTCAGTTAGGTAAGGGATTTCCGCACGATAAAAAAAAAAATAAGGTACCATGAAGTAAGTTCGGATTCCTTTCTTTCGGTCGGGACCATAAAGTATGTTCGGAAGTGAATCAAACATATCAAGGAGGTTTTCGTTTGCAATATATTTCTATTATTAATTTGTTCTTTTTTGGTGGTCTGTCAAAATTCCGAATTTTGCGGTTTCAGGGCGAATGAACTGTTACGTGCCATTTTCGGGCCCGATTGCGGGATAAGTGCGTTTCATGGTAGACCTACTGTTTCCTAGGAACCTTCATCACACATCATTTTTTGTAAAGAGTCACGGAAATTACTAGTGTTGCCGTTAACTAAAACTAAACTAACTAAAGCTAAAGCAATTTACAAATTGCTTGTGTTAGGAGTGGTTTCACGTTAGTAGTGTAATGGCCAGGATTCAAACCCAGGATTCTATGTAAGGCCGGCTCCCTACCTAACCCTGCCCGCGGAGTTCCGCAGTCTGCGGGAAGGACGCCGCAGACTCGTCTGAAGCAGGCCGTGGCGGAGGCGTGTCGTGTGTGTCCTACACACGCCTGCCAACTCACCGACGCGGGATAAAACCCGCCCCACCAGGCGAGGCCGCGGTAGCGGTCAAAGTCCGACGGTGTCCCTGAGGTTATCCTTTCGAGGGCTTACCCGGGGTGCCCGGCAATGGACACTTGGGGAGGACACCGTGTGGTTTTAGTCGGTCCGATTCCGACACGCCCACCCCATCGTCGGCACCGATGGGAGTTTCCACACGTAAAAAAAAAGGCCGGCTCCCTACCCACTAAGCTACCGACACTCAATTATTTAAAGGCTAACACGCGTTATAATATACCTACTCGATTTCGAGCGGATTTACTAGTAGCCGTTGAAGAGTATCTATATCCTATATTCATAATGGGATCAGCTCAATGGTGGGAAATTAAAATAAAAAAATATTGACATCAAGGTATCGCTTGTTTACAAAGTTTTGAAAACGTGTAATTGAATTACCCCCGACGCAACGACGTCGGGGTGCGAGGGATATGCCCTATGGGTAACCTTACACCCCGGCGTCTGTAGACCCGAGACGGCGTGCGGTTTTAGTCGGTTCAAGCCCGACATAACCGCCCCCGCTGGCCGGCAGGGAGGTATCCGAAAGGATTTCCGCATTAAAAAAAAAAAGAAGTACACATTAGTACTAGCACAGTTAAAATAAGAAAATAAGTAGGTATTACGTAACAAAACCAAGAACAAGCAGTAGAATTAAACATTAGCGAGGGTACAGAAGTCTGTAATTATTTATCAGATCCACCCACCACTTATAACACATAAAACATTAAGATCTGCTTACTGACGATAAGCAGTGCGAAATGGGATGGAAAAATGGTCAGTTGTGACTGACTGGCGCTTTTATAACCCTTCCGACCTCGATTTCGCAATAACGATTTTAGCTGAATCACTCACTGTAGGGTAAAACTGGGTCCAGACGAGTGTAACGCGTAATGTAAGGTGTAATGAAACACGAATCCTGCGTGTGGACGGCACTACGAACATTATATGTAACGCTCGCGGCGCTCGCCGTGATCCGTCGGCTGTCGGCAGTGTTGAGTTCTCATGCCTTCCACACTGTTGAAGTTGTATTACACGTAATCTTACATTACGCGTTACACACGTCTGGACCCGGCTTTAGGTGGTACAGGCATGATTTACTCAACTTGATTAGGGCTGGCTCCATCAGGGAAGTGTTACCTCACTTACGTAATTACTCCTTTCGTAAAAATATATTTCTTTTAGTAAAATAAGTCAATAGTTTACATAAGTACTAGCTCGCTAAGCAAATATCCGTCCTATAAAAAGATATGGGCAAATTTTGATTTTCGCGAAAACTTGTAAGTACCGAAATTTACCTTAATTTTCAAGTTTTTTATTTTTCGGAATTTTCTCTTTAATTGTGCTGTATAAGACCATGCTTGTTGCCTAAGTTCGTGATTCTATGTCAACGGGAACTACCATATTATGGTTTTTTACCTAAAACCTATAGGGTACATCGGGCTGACCTAGAATTGTCAATTTTGGTTAAAAGCGAGGTCACAAATAAAGGGAAAATTCCAAATAATAAAAAGTTGAAAATTAAGGTAAATTTTGGTTGGTAAGTTTTCGCGTAAATCTCAATGTGCCCATATCTTGATTTTTATACACCTAATAGGGACTTTATAGACCTCAGTGACTGGTAAAAATTTCAACTTATTAGGTCCACCTGTTCCTGAGAAAATCGGTAGTGACCCCCGGACTTATAAGGGTTTATTTTTTACCCCTTTGAGGTAAAATATAGAAAAAAAATCCATCTGTACTCAGGTTTTCCTAAATTTTTAATATTTATATTCTGCTCGAATTCCGACCAATGGGCGAACATAGTTTCTAAACAGAAAACACTAAATGACACTCATTTTTGTAAAAGGGCCTCTCAACGAAAGAACATAAATTCTGTAAAAGGCAGAGGGCACAACAGTGTCGCTCAGTCCCAGTTCAAATTTATTGTATTTTCCTAATAGTGGTATCGCCTGTAAGGGGAGAGTTGTCTGTTGTAGTGCTGTTTATAATATTGGTAATGCTTACCACGTACTGATGAGTCGTTTTTACTTGCTTTGCTAGTCACCTTAAAATATGGAAATCTCGTGTCACAGAGTTTGCTATCGAATTTCTCCGAAACAACTTCACCGAGGAGGTCTGAGAATAGGTCGGAAGCTATTTGGATAGCCCTAGGTGAACGGGATTAGAGTTTCAAGCGGGCGGAGCCTAGTCTTTTTATTTAAAAATTAATTTTTCTTTGTTTATTTGACCTCTATACATTGCTATACCGTTTATGCGATTGCTATGAAACTTTGGTAACATATTGCGCACATATTCGTCAAGGTTCGTTACTTAAAAAAAAAGGAAAATAAGAAAAAAATATGCATTGCAATGAATGGCCGCACTATGTGTGGTAACAAATTACGTTACAGAAATCGTTTTATTTACGAAATTATCTTTAAACGACGAGGATATTGGTTTTCAGAAATTCTATTCCTAAGTTCCTTTTCGAATTGGGCGTGCAGGTGAGGCCGCCTGTCACCCAAGCAGAAGCAGGCCAGGACGGCGGGAGACTAGCGCCCCTCCCCAAACCGGGGCAAGACTGGGACACCATGGTCCCTAAACCCGAGGGGGCCATCTCGAAACCGGAGACGGCCCAGGGTCAGTCGGGGTGCGAGGGATATGCTTTATGGGCAACCTTACACCCCTGCGTCTGAAGACTCGGGATGGCGTGCGGTTTTAGTCGGTTCATGTCCGACGTAACCACCCCCGCTGACCGGCGGGGGGGGGGGGGTATCCGAAGGGATTTTTGAAAAAAAAAGGTACCTTTTCGAAAATATACAATACAATGTTTGAAAAATTCATAATGCTTATTGAAAAGTCTTTACGTGGTAATTGCACAATTGGGTCGAAATCGAGCCGAAGGCCAATCTCGGTAGAAGAGGCAGCAAACCGTGACGGTATGCTAGTTTCAGTTTCTTTCTATCAAGGTCGTGATGATAAAGTATACGGGTTGCTTTTAGACTCGAGGTGCCACTTTGCCGAACCCTTCCACATTTCAACTTGTCAAACCGAAGCCTGCCCATGCACCTATACTCAATACTCCCTTCTGACCACCTAAACAAGGAAACCATGATTTAAAGCCTGGACTATCAAGGAGCGTCGGTAGGTCGGTAGCTTGGTAGTTGAGGAGTCGACGTAACGATCTAGAGATTCCAGGGTCGAATCCTGGCCATTATACTAACCGACGTGGACCCACTCCTAACGCAAGTAATTTAGCCGGAAGGGTTAGTGGGAAGACTAAAAATTCAGTTACTAGAACCTACTCTTTAAGAAAACCCCGCGAAGAGGCCTGCGTTAAAGCCTGACCTATTAATCAGCAAGTGTAACAGCTTGCAAGTGAGGACGGCGGGGCGACTAGCACCCCCCCCTTTCCGGGCCAAGACCGGGACGCCATGTTTTCCAAACTTGAGGGAAAGTCCCGAAACCGAAAATGGCCCAGAGTCAGTCGGGATGCCAGGGAAATTCCTTATGGGCCATTACCTTACACCCTGGCGTTTGAAGACCCGAGACGACTTGCGGTTTTAGTCGGTTCAAGCCCGATATAACCTCCCCTGCTGTTCGGCGAGGGGTATCCGAAGGGGAATTCCGCACAAAAAAAAAGATAGGCTCGGCTCGAATGTCTTATGTGTCCCCATACACCCCTTATAACAATACTATACAAACGCGCTAAAAGAAATATGGCGTCAAAAAGGTTAAGTGATATCGTTACATTATTCATAACCATAACTATCCAAAGGTCGGTAAACTAGAATCTCCCGAGGGCGTTAGGACCTCACCTAAATCCTTCGATTAACCTAGATTTGTTCGAGGGAATTTATTTGAATTATAACTCTGAAGCGCCAAATGTAATTCAACGAGTTCTCATCAAAATTTTTGGGCCGACGACAATTTTCATTGTGATGAAACACAAACTAATTAATGAAAATTCGCTCGCTTTAGGAGAAGATCTTTAATTTTGATAATACTGAGTAAGTGTTATATCGTGTCAAAACCAATTATTCTTAAAATAAACTGCTAAGAATGTATCTTTCATTCAAAGACTTGAAGTTTATATTCGAATCCCAGGTGAGGTACAAATTGTTATAAGAAATTGTGAGTCAATTTAAACTCTTACTCAGCTAAGATTTACCTGAACTAAGCTTGTGCAAAGTCAAAGTATATATAGTCTAGGTATAGATCTCATCCTAGGACTCATTAGGATAAAACGTTCACTACTAAATCTTTAGTGAATTGATCGATTTCTTATACAGGGCGTACAGAGCCCTACAAACACCTTCGGGGCCTGCTAAACAACAGACGAGGCTCTTACGCAGGCTTTACTCTCGAGGTTGGGACTACAGCAGACTTAGCAATCAAAACAATAAACGAACGCTTCAAAGTGTAAACGTTGATAACTATTACATATCAAGATCCGTCCGTATCATAAAACCTCTTACAGCAACAAATTCGATAACAAAACTGACTCAAACAAAATCGAATTCGACACAGATTGTTTTTGTGATCAAAATAGAGTTGAACATTGTCTCGGAATGTCTATAACCCTTTCATGTCTCACCACGCCACGACACTTTTAAAATTAGATCGGTATTCGGGACCGTAGTGACCAAACACTCGCACGGGGAATAAAATTAAATATTCATTAGAATAAGCCCAAATGTTCCCATGATACAGATTTAGTACTTATGTATAATGCGAGCCCCCTTTGACCTTCCAACTTCGCCCTTGCTTACATATGGTCTGAATAATGTTCTTCACGGTTAATGAGATTTAAGGGTCCGCCCGTACATAAATGGTAGCTTACAAAATTCATACAGTCGTTCAAAGAAAACGTCTAGATTAATATATAATCGTTTTTTTTATACCACTAAGGTGGCAGACAAGCACACGGCCCACCTGGTGGGAAGCGGTTACCGCGGCCTATGGACGTGTGCAACACCAGTGGCGTTACACTCGCGCTGCCGACCCTGTAAAGGAAAGGGGATGGGAAAGGAGTTTGGGAAGTCTCACTCACCAAACGGAACGCAACAGTTCAAATACTGTTACTTGGCGTCGCCGTTCGAGGCGAACGAGCCTTTTTTTTTTACGTGCGGAAATCCCTTCGGATACCCTACCGGCTTGGCGATATCCAGAGACACCGCCAACATCACGTCACCCCGGGCTACTGCATCCTACGCCAGAGCCCTCACGCGAATGATGGCATCCATGGAGCGCCTCTGGCGAAAGCCATATTGGCCATCCGCCAGGTCCGGCCCCACTCTTGAGAGGTACTCGACGAGGCGCTTCGCAATTACTCTTTCAAAAAGTTTGCACACCTCGTCGAGCAACACTATGCTACCTCTGGTTGTGTCGTGCATGTACCGACTAAAACCGCACGGTGTCCTGCCCAAGTGTCCATTGCCGGGCACCCCGGGTAAGCCCTCGAAAGGATAACCCCAGGGCTACCGGCGGACCTCAGCTATGTTTGGGCAGTTTTTTTCCTTAATTTTTATAGAGGCTTTTGCTACATAGTAGTATGTTAGCCTCATCGTATCTTTTTTTTTGTGCGGAAATCCCTTCGTATACCCCCCCCCCCCCGCCAGTCAGCGGGGGCGGTTATGTCGGGCTTGAACCGGGGTGTAAGGTTACCCATAGAGCATATCCCTCGCACTCCGACCGACCCTGGGCCATTCGCAGTGTCCCCCCTGATAATAGCAGAGGCCGGGGCCGGTTGGTCAGACTCTAGGCCGTTGACGTTGACGCCAGCTATTCCACAGGAGCATTCAATGATGCTTCATCGCCCCGTTGCCCAGGGTGCACCAAACTTGGAGGTGATCCAACCAGTCGCACCCCAGTCTCATCGTACCTTATTTACAATCACTATTGCACTTACGCTAGAGGAGTGGCACAGAGTCGTTGGTTGAAAACAACTGAAACAGATCCCAAGCAACATCAGAGGTGGGATTCCCCAAAATACTTGAAAATACACCCTCGTCACGCACGTTTATGTTGTGTATTCGCTCCAACGCCTCTCTCTGGCTCCGAAACTTGACACAATCCGTCAGCAAGTGTTGGACATCATCTTGTGTACCTACTACATATTTCACTATTAGGTGAGTCCACTTTTTAGGGTTCCGTTACCAAATGGCAAAAAACGTAACCCTTGTAGATTCGTATCGTATCGTCTGTCTGTCTGTCCGTCCGTATGTCACAGCCACTTTTTTTCCGAAACTAGTAAGAACTATGCTGTTAAAACTTGGTTAGTAGATGTATTCTGTGAACGATATTAAGATTTTCACACAAAAATAGAAAAACGGCAATAAATTTTCGGGGTTCCCCATACCACAGGTTACATAATATTATTGTAACACATACTTAGAACTGAAACTCAAAAAAAAAATTTTTATTCAAACCCATACGTGTGTGTGGTTCTATGGATAGGTCTTCAAAAATTATATAGAGGTTTCTAATATCATTTTTTTCTAAACGAATAGATTGCGCAAGAGATACTTCCAAAGTGGTAAAATGTGTGCCCCCCCCCCCCCCGTATAACTTCCAAAATAAGAGAATGATAAAACTAAATAAAATATATGATGTACATTACCATGTAAATTTCCAACGAAAATTGGTTTGAACGAGATTTAGTAAGTAGTTTTTTTTAATACGTCATAAATTGTAAACCACAATTTGCCTTCCATTCAATCAACTCAAATAAAAAAAATAAAAAAAATACATTATTATATTACTAGCTGCTACGAAACCCTTAATGGGCGAGTCCAACTCGCACTTGGCCGCTTTTTTCATGAGATGTCCAAACTTTCGTGACGGATTGTGGCCTGAACGAAGTCTATGCGCTATTACAATCTGTTTGGGCAGTTCGGGACATTTTTATAACTCCTACTTACAATATATTCTTTGTGAGTTAGACACGAAAAATGACATACATCGATACAACATCAAATAAACCGCGATAGAATCCGTTAAAAATAGTTTTATTTCAATGTGTAACATTCGCGTAAACTTCCGACAATATCATAAACATAAACATTTTGTAAATTATCGCATGATAGCTGGCACAAACAAGGCCTGAATCCGAAGGGTCTGAAACCTATATAGAACTATTTAACTATAGAAAGAGATCGATTAATCGAAGTTATGCAAGTAAATTTCTTTCCAATTCGAGTTAAAGCAATAGATTTCCTTTCAAAGAGTCTTTGAAGTTGACTAATGGAACCATTAAAATGTTTAAGGGCCAAATTCTGTTGTTTTGAATGTCGTGCTCTGTTACTCCAATCTACATTGTTGTGACAGATATATTTGCATACATGCGGTTTATCTGATTGTTCACCGTATTTCACCCCGGTAGATGGCAATAGGCTCGCCCCCTATTTATAACATTGGGACCTAAACATAACTGGCGAATCGTGGGTGTGTAATACAACTCTGCTTCTGGGATACGGGCGTGAAGTTATGTTATGTTATTTTATGTATTACCTGGATGACCGAGCTTCGCTTATGCATTTTTTCTTTTTTTTAGGAGAGACACCCATGCCGATTAGCTTAAAAGCAAACCCTATCTAAATATAACTTTTCTTCCAAATCGTTAGAGCGGTATTTGATAGTTAACAAGAATTTCTCATTTAATAGGATAGATAATAAATAATAATAATAATAATGTTTTATTGGTCTTAGAGAAAATATACAATTATTGTCTTATACTATGCTGTAGTGAGAGTCACAAACGTTTCTGATACTGGCTCCCAAACTAGGCTGGCTCCTGTATTTTGGGAGACAGTTTTCAGTCAAAATCATATGACTCAGTATACAGTAATTCATCGGCGTTATTAAATACCTTACCTTACCTAGATATATCTACACTATATTATTCGGTATACAAGCTGATCCTTTCATCCTTGGCTCGCAAAGGGTCTGGTTGAAAAGTTAGTCGTAATAGCGGCCTAAGCAATAAATTCCTTGTATCTACAGAAAAAAAAGTTATCAAAGTATTTTTATCCGCTTTCTAGAACCTATATGTAAGCGACACATTACAAATATTTTTAATTGTTGATTTTGTATACAATGTTCGCACTTTTTACTTTAACGCAAGAACTTTAGAACCTGTATCTACCTACATTATTATTCACTCCTCTTGCTTAAAAAGACTGTCATTGTGGCGTACCAGAGCGAAGAAAAAATAGCAATTCTTCCCCTAGGGGAAAAAGTTTTTTTTTTTTATTTTTGTGTGTCAAATGACAATGAGCCTACAAAAACGAAAAAGTCTTTAGTCATAAGTAAAATAATCATGAATAAAGACTCGACTTATTACTGTTTCATAAAAAAAGAACTTCATTTTAATTTTGAAAATGGAACTAAAATCGGCCATCTCTGGTAGAATGTATGCAACTCGGTTTCTATTTACTCCCTCGCTAAAGCTCGGGAGTAAGTAAAACTACCTCGTATATAATGGGTCATTTTAGCTCCTTGTATAACAATCTACACTATTTGTGGATGTACGTATTACCTAATAAACGCGAGAGAGCGGTAGCGGGGGGGGGGGGGGGGGCAGTAACATCTGTGACACCGACCCGTAAATACGTTGCCTACTACTCGCGATCGCACTCAACTTAAAATTCTAGAACAATTTATTTTAATTCTATCGCCTACACTATACAATACACTATGTAACTAATTATGGTTAGTTTTTTCTGGTCTAAGTCCTTAGTACTAAAATATTTATAAATCAAAAGTTAAATAAATAAAAGAAAGATCAATAAGTATACGAATAAAGTAGTAAAAGTGCTGTCTGGCAATGAATCGCTGTTCGGTTCGCCACCTTGTATAGCAATGCACCTTGGAACAGCAATGCCAATACAGTTTTGATACAAAGTAACGTCAATATTGGCGAGCCTTGGGGGCAATACCGAACTGTTTTTTATGTCCCACAGAAGTTTTGATTGTCATTTTAGTAAAAACTGCTAAGGTTTTAAATGAAGGCTATAGTTCCTGTCGCTTGCAAGGAGTTACTGCCTCAACGAGAACAACTGAACTATTGCAAATATTATGATAAAAGTTCAGATGATATTGCCGGAAGTTTACGCGAATATTACATTGACTACATGACACTATTGACGACGTTTCAGATAATTTTCTGCAGCCACGGGGGGCCTCTCAAGGGAGTTCTGCTCTTCTCATTTCTTAGAATGCATATGTACCTATCTGATACTAGATATCCGAAGTTTGCCTATTACAGTGGCGAGGTGTCCATATGTTCCGACTCCTTACGGCTTCCCTTTGCACAGATACAAAGCCCAGAGTATGAGCTTCATTAACTGGCTTTTTTCTTCCATTCACCATTATCATACAATGTAAGACATTGTCTTATACATCAATGCTAAGGTGGTGAAAGTCGAAACATTGATCGCAGATTTCCTTTTCACCGGCTTTTCAACCTTCGCAACTGTTACCTAATTCTTGGTTTTGTTATTTACGCCGAATTCAGACAGTCCAGGGAATAGTTTGAATATAAGAATCTACTTCAATTCAATTTTAAGCATTTTGTATGCTTACTTTTTCTAAAGATTTAGATCGAAAAAAAAAACAATGTTTAAAAACGACTGTAAACTTATTCATTGTTTCCGTAGTTCGCAAGAATTATGGTAGATGGCTCCAGCGTCGCCTTAAGACGTATAAATATATCGGGGAATTTCGAATATCTGGGACGTGTCTAGATAGCTCAGCTGGTCAGAGCAATCCCCCTGTAAGGGACTGGTCGTGGGTTCAAGTCCCGTTCTAGATGTTCTCTTTTTCGTCTCTAAATCTTTAGAATAAGAATCTTCTCTTCTTAATCTGAGCGCCAATCCCAGTTGCATCCAAAGCTTCAACTCCTCCTTTTCCTTTCCATAATTTAATTTGATAGCAAATGCCGTCTGAGCTCCGAACCCCGAGAGGAAAGCTTGCTCCGGAGCCTAGTCAATCCGCAAGTGTATTGGGGCTAAGCCAAACTTGCCTGGTTTTTGGCTTAGCCCCAAAAGAAGCCTCATGCGCCAACGTAAAAGTAAATATGAAGATAACACATTAAATTGCGATATGCTAACGCAAATCCGTGAGGGTTGCTTTAATACATCATTTGCATTCATGCTAATTATTATAGTTAAGATATCTATGCACGCGGTATGAACGTGCACGGAAATCAAGGCATGTGTGTTGTCCATCTAATGCATAAGTCACTTAAGGAAAATGGAGAGACCTTTAACCACCATATAATATCAAGAACGAGTGCCCTTAATTATGATCAGGAGCCAGTGGAAAACCAGCGCCACCGCCCCCGCTGGCCGGCGGGGGGGTATCCGAAGGGATTTCCGCACGAAAAAAAAAAAGTACTTGTGCCTTTTTTTTTTTTTATCGTGCGGAAATCGCTTCGGATACCCCCCCGCCGGCCAGCGGGGGCGGTTATGTCGGGCTTGCACCGACTAAAACCGCACGCCGTCTCGGGTCTTCAGACGCCGGGGTGTAAGGTTACCCATAGAGCATATCCCTCGCACCCCGGCTGACCCTGGGCCATCTCACCACTAACAGCATCGCTCATCCTGTCTCCTCTGAAAGCAGAGGAGTACGGAGAGCGATGTGTTCCCGCCACGTTGGGTATTGGCCGACGATCAATGCCAACCCTATGAAGGGGTGAAGGGGAAGCCATTGACCGCCGCCCAGGGCGTACCGGCCGCTCCGATTCCGTTCCCCCCGGACTGCAGCGGGATCGGAATCGGAGCGACACTCGAGGAGGTTACCCAACACACACCCCAAAGTACTTGTGCCTAAAATCATGCTGAACTGGCTCCTTTTTTTTGGTGCGGCACGTACATCCCAATATTTAGCCATTAATTGTGCTGTTTTTTGTGCCAAAAGGAAAAATCCATTTCTTTAATGGACTTAAAGAAATGGAGTTTTCCTTCTTTCCTTCAATCTCGTCCCGCAAAACAATGACGTAATTTACTGATTGGTTATAATTTTCAACAGAGAATAAGCTTAAAAGTAAATGAATATTCGACGACGTCTGTGGCGTAGCGGTAGTGCGTTCGACTGCTAAGCCAGAGGTCGCGGGTTCGATCCCCGCTCAGTGCATATATGTATATTTGCATTGGTCTGGGTGTTTCTATGTATAACATGTATTTATTTACAAAAAAAAGTACTTAAGTATGTTTATCCGCATTCTAGAACCCATATGACAAGCTCTGCTTAGTTTGGGTCTAGATGGCGTTGTGTACTTTGTCTTACAATATATAATATATTAGTTATTAGTCCTGTTGCAAATTATGTTGTATTTATGGGTTCGTGGCTTACGCCCCCAGTGGTCCTCGGACCTGTGTTTGACGCCCCCGGGTCAGATTAATTAAATTCGAAGCAATTTTTAAACTGTAGTACAAAAATGATAGCTGCAGTTAACTAATAACTGAACTGCCTTTTTTTTACGTGCGGAAATCCCTTCGGACGACAAGGCGGCGCGGCGTCCCGATAGCGTTTATTGCAGTGCATTGGGCCTACAGGATTCAAACTTTTTGCCGAATCATTAAATCAGTAGAGTATTTATCAATATGATTTAATTAACTTCAATTCAACTTGTGAAGTCGAATTTAACCGAACTCCGTAAACATATGACATCCTGATAACAATAAATTTATTTAACAACCATCAAATTGATGGAACGAAAGAAGTTCAGATATAATTAGTGGTACCTGTGGAACTCTTCAACGACACTAGTAAGCCCCTCGAATTGGGTCATATTTGGTTTGTTTTAACGAATCCAATACATAAACTAGGACGGTTACCAGCTTCGCAATCAACCCAAACTTAAGCGTAGCGAGATTTGCCTATCCAACAATAGGTGAACGTGACCGGTCGACTTTTTCCATTGATTTTGTTTTTCGGTGATTATTCCTCGCTGGTAAAACCGATCTGGACATTCGACCCCTTACGACACTCAGTAATGTCTACTTGATCACCGTGGCAAATTTGGTCGAGATCGGTCAAACGGTCTGAGGAGTATCATTTGTTTGAAATGCAACTTTGAAATCAGACGCTTCGCACGCCTTCGGCTCGCTACGCTTAACAAGGTAACAAGCGCTAAATCGAACTACAATAAACAATTATTTCCTTATAAGGCCCGCTGTCGAGTACTATAATCGTATCGGCAATTAACCTAGGTATCTAAAAGAACCTTACAATTGCGGATGTACGTTTCAAGAAAAGCCCACTGGTTATGATATAATTTAGTTGGCAATAGCTTCTAAAATCACAATAAAATACAATTAAATATCTAGAAGTGGACTCACCTGATGGTACGTGGTTCCTGGCTTCAGGAACCACTCTGGGGGACATCGGCTCGGTCCCTCTTGAGACTATGCGCCTGAGTTCCCGGTTGTGTGCAGGGTCTGTCGCTGACCAGGGGGCTAGTTCTGTAACTCCCTCCTGGTGAACCTCCTTCATGAATATTTCGATCAGCTCTTTACCTGGTGATGGAAAAGTTATTGTTATTTCGTATTCAGTCATCGAACATCACGTGAGAAGTGCTGGACTTCTATTACTAATGACTAACTAATTCTAATTCCGTCGCTGCGACCCACAGAAATCAATTCCCAGGATAAATAAATAGCCTGTGTTATGACAGAGTATAATCATTCAGAGTCAAAATGTCCAATTCTCAAAATGTCCAACGGTGGCAAAATGTCCAAATGCCAAAATGTTCAATTCTCCAAATGTCCAATTCCCAGAATGTCCAATTCTCAAAATGTCCAATTCCCAGAATGTCCAATCTTTGAGAATGTGGTAAATTTGTTCAATAACACATCACAGCGCTTTATTAATACTTATGAAAAACAATAAATACAAAATACTGATAGAATCAAAATAACTACTATAATAATTATATTGTTATTATACAATTATTATTCGCGATTACTTACGATAATAACACACAATAACATACAATAACAATGTTATGTCGTAGGCTGATTATCCTGTCTACATGTAGTACGTATTATTGTGAAGGTCAAATTCAAAGTCATCAGTGAATGAATATGGTGCAGCGTTCCATTTTCGATTTGAAGTGTAGTACAATAATTAAAGCTTTATCGTTTGTTTTTTAGTTTTGGATATTGGCCTTTTTAGTTGTCTTTCCTAACATCACTAATTTAGAATATAATTATGATGCTTATACTTGCTACCCGGCATAATGCTGTTAGGTCTTTACTATTTTATTAATCAGTATCTATCCTTTATGTAACTTTGTTATTCGATATATCGTGGGTATAATGGCAGAACGAAATAACTCGATATTCCAAGTTTCGAGATAATCGCGATTTACTGTTTTTTTGGCACTTTTTTTGACATCATTAACAAATGGAGAACAATTTTAATGTCGGCAATTTTATATGTTATAAGCATGTTTGCTGTCGATTCAATGCTTAATCAAACTAATTTCTTTCATGAAGTAAAAATAAACTAAAAATCAAAAACCAAGTTATCCAATTTTGCCACACCAAGATGTTGCAAACATACCGTAGTTAGCTAATTCATTATGGTAGTTATTCAGTTTTCTCACACATAAGATGGATGTGAATACATGAAATTGGGTCAACAAGTTCACTTGTCGAGTTCTGAACCTAATGAAATATTTAAACATGAAAGTTAGGCATTCTTAGTGAAAGTTAATTTGTTTAATTTTATCACCTGATTATTGATCTCATGAAACAAAAAACCTGGGTTGGAAGAACTCAAATTGTTTAGTTTTCCTTCAACATGCCTGCTTTCATTAGAATATTTTCGTTCGTGGAAGAACTAAACAACTCAATTTAGCTAATTCATTTCATACTCAAGTGATCAGAAGTCACAGTTGTTCATTTATTTATAGAGTTAGTCATTTTTTCTAATAATATTTAGTGTTCAATTAAACATATCTATTTCTTCAATTGAAACACGAAAATGGATTTATTTTTGGATTGGATTGAGATATAGGAATGTTTGTTAGACCAAAAGATGCGGCACATTTTAGGGTTCTCGAAAATGGTGAAAGGTCAATTTGGCCAAAATCGGAGTTATTTAATTCTGCCATTATACCGACGATATTTGTGATTTGATACTATTTGTATCTCAATTATTGTTATTTAAATGCTTTCCATTATTGTAACACGCGACTATCGGGTGGACAGAATGCATAATTTTTTGTATTAATATAATTTATATATTGTTATTTGTTCATAGTACTAAATTGACACTATATATATATATTTATATACCTATAATATTATTTATTCATATATTTAACACTACAAAATTAATGAACGCCTTTGATGGTAATAATGATAGTTTTTCATCTACAAGCAGCCTAACCGACAGTTTTGTCAGTGACCGTTCACCGTCACTTGCCACTCTTCGGTCTCAATTTCTGGATGTCCCGAGGAATTTCAACGTAGTCTATATAAATGCCCAAAGTATTTCTGCTCATTTCCCGGATATGCTGGCAACCTTTGACTGTGAAAATATACATGCTGTTGTGGTCACCGAATCTTGGTTAAAACCCTGTCTATCATCTATTTCTTACTCTCTGCCAGGGTTTCAACTTATTAGGAATGATCGCACGACTAACATACGTGATGGTTATGGTGGTGTGGCCATATACCTGCGGTTTCAGATTCCATTCGTTATTGTTGATATGTCGCTACAACCACCACCATCAAACTCTGGCGAATATTTACTCCTAGAGCTGGAACTGAATCATACCAAAGTTCTTCTTGGTGTGTACTATTCACCATCTAAACGTGTGGATTATTTTGCATCTTTTGAACATATTCTAGAAACATTCTTGCCTTCTTACGAACATGTCATTTTAATGGGCGATTTCAACACCTGCCTTTTACTCAATGACTCACGTTCTTCCTCCCTTCGACGCATTACAGAATCTTGTAATCTTTTCATTCTACCTCTCAATGCCACTCATCATTTTCCTAACTGTGTCCCTTCTCTTCTCGATTTAGTTTTAGTTTCTTCACCTAATCATGTAGCTATGCATGGTCAATATGCAGCTGACGCCTTCTCTTATCATGACTTATTCTTTCTTTCCTATTAAATTCGTCCGCCCAAACCAAAGCCTAAAATTATTCTTCAACGTAATTTTAACGCCATAGATCCAATTAAACTCCGCGAGGATGTTGCCAAGATAGACTGGGAACCTCTTTTACTGTCAAATTGCGTTGATACTAAAGTAAACATCCTAACATCCAAAATAATACAGCTTTATGACATACATGCTCCCATGCGTGCAATTAAACTAAAGCATCCGCCTTCACCCTGGTTTACCCAAGATATTAAAGATTTAATATCCAAAAAAGCTGCAGCTAAGACGAGGTATAAGTTTCGTTCCACGCAAGCAAATTGGAATAAATATGTGACCATTAGAAATCGCTGCAACAAGGTGTGTAGGAATGCGCAACGCCAACACATTCATACTTCGATCGAGAACGGAGATCCAGCTAAAGTCTGGAAATTTCTAAATACATTAGGAGTTGGAAGGTCACGTTCAAATTCTATTCCTAAAGACTTAGATATAAATTCACTTAACGCACATTTCTCTGCTTCGCCCAATTTTGATGGGGCTACTAAAACAAATACATTGCAATATCTTTCATCTATTCCAACTCCTACATATCCACCTTTTGTCTTCGATCAATTGACCGCTTGTGATGTTAAGAAGAGTATAGTAGCAATTTCATCCAATGCTGTGGGGAACGATTGTGTCAGCAGGAATATGATCTTACCTATTCTTGATGAAATCCTTCACGTTCTCTGCCATATCCTAAACCATTCGCTATCCTGTGGAACATTTCCGTCTGCTTGGAAAGATGCACAGTTAATTCCCTTACCGAAGAAATCCAAACCCTGCTTATTTACTGATTACCGTCCTATATCCATTCTTCCATTCCTTTCCAAAGCCTTTGAGCGACTCATTCACACTCAACTTAGTTCTTTCCTTAATAAAAATGCACTTCTGAACCCTTCTCAATCTGGGTTCCGTCGTGGACACAGTACCGCCACAGCATTGGTTAACATAACTGATGATATAAGACAAGGCATGGACAGTGGAAAACTTACTCTTCTATCCTTACTTGATTTCAGTAATGCCTTTAATACAGTAGATTTCCACATTCTGCTTGGTACACTCAGCTCTATTAACATATCTCCAACGGCTGTTGAATGGTTTCTTAGTTACCTGTTTGGTCGCCGGCAACGTGTTCGCACGAAGAATCCTATTCCTCTTGGTGCAACACTACAGCTGGCGTACCGCAGGGTGGCGTTTTATCTCCCTTACTATTCACAATTTTTATAAATTCCATCTCTGAAAAACTTGTTTCATCCTACCACCTTTACGCTGATGATCTGCAAATTTATACACAAGCTTGCTTAAGTAACTTACCAGAAGCTATTTGTACGATCAACATGGATCTAGAGCATATTTCCGAGTGGAGTATAAATTATGGACTCACGGTGAATCCGACCAAAACACAAATAATCGTCATAGGTGGTCCACAGTTAGTTTCGAGAATTGACTGGTTGCAACTACCACAAGTCAAATTTGCAGGAGCTGTTTTACCAATTAGTACCAATGTAAAAAACTTGGGCATCTACTTCGACAATACCTTTTCCTGGAGACCTCAACTTCAAGAAACAAGTCGGAAACTTTTTGCTTCAGCAGGGGCTTTGCGGCGGTTACGAAACTTCCTTCAAACTTCTACTAAAATTTCGCTTGCTCAATCTCTTCTTCTTCCTATACTAGATTACGCCGATGTCAACTATCCTGATCTCACCGAGGAGCAATTTGATAAGCTTGAGCGTCTCCAAAACTTTTGCATTAGATTCATATTCGGCTTACGTAAATATGATCACGTTTCTGAATTTCGCAACAGACTCAAGTGGCTCCCAATTCGTCTTCGCAGGAATGCTCATATTTTGGCATTATTATATAACGTTCTTTTCAATCCCACTACTCCTACGTATCTCAAAGAACGTTTTAGATTCCTTCGTGACACACATGTGCTATCCCTGAGGTCATCTGAGAGCTTGACGCTGGAAGTGCCAGTGCACTCTACCGCCTATTATGGCAAATCTTTTACTGTGAAGGCCGTTGGCCTATGGAATGCATTGCCAGTAACCATTAGACAGGCGCAATCCATAAATATTTTCAAAATAATGTTAAAGAATCATTACCTTTCTCTATTGTAGTCAGACAACAATTCACATTCTATTTATTTATTTGTGTATGTATCTCTATATTTGAATACTATGTAATTATTATTCATGTGAATAATTCTTCTAATTTTTTTTTTTATAAAACTACACCAACACTTACTTATATTATGTACTCTTCATTCCTGTCCATCCTAAGGTTGCCTGGAAGAGATCATTTTTAGTGATAAGGCCGCCCATTGTGCATTTAACTGTAAATGTTCCAAATTTGTATCCGTAGTGATTTTGGTGTACAATAAAGAATTATCTATCTATCTATCTATCAAATCAATTCAGGCGCTTCGCCGGCCGCTGCAGCAGCACGCTCGCTTCGCTCGCTCGGCTCGTGCTCTGTTAGGGTCACAGTTCTAACCTAACCCACATTTTGCTACATGCGGTCCATTCTCAAAGATTGGACATTCTGGGAATTGGACATTTTGAGAATTGGACATTCTGGGAATTGGACATTTTGATAATTGAACATTTTGGGATTTGGACATTTTGAGAATTGGACATTTTGACCCTGAAGCAGTATAATCTATCTGTGTGCCAAATTTCATCCAGATCCGTTCAACCGTTTTGCGTGAAACCATAGATCAAATCTATTCTCACAAAATATCAATTAAAAAAACATTTTTTTACAGTGGTCACCTTCACCTTGCCTGATAGTAAGCTAAAGGTGTGGTCACCTTCACCTTGCCTGATAGTAAGCTAAAGGTATAGTCTCAGGAATGGGACTTCAACTAAATTTGGATGTTTTTGGGTTCTCACCCAAATCTTCGAAGCCCAAGGCAACCTCGCCTGCAAGCCGCTACTCTTGCTGATTGACGGATAATGCTCTGACACAGGTTTTCCCTTGGGGGATCAGACGGCAGTCGCTCCCGTAAAAGCCGAGATAAACCAAATCAAGATAAACAGTAAGAGAGCGCGGACCCTGGGCTCCGAAGTGCAAATTTCAGATGGAACCGGGACTTACACTGTAAAGATAATGATGCAAATTCGAAAAACAAATACTGTAAACAACTATTCTGTCGCTGACTGTACATGGCTCTATTAGAGCTTGCCTAGAAACTTTTAAATTGAGTTCAAATTTTCAATCTACATTTGCGCTGAACGTTTTTCGCCAACATTTCCGAAGTTATCCAAGTATATCAAAAAACATTAATAAGGCTTAGCTACCTGTTTACTGAACCGGCTTATCACGTTCGCGAAACCTCCGCGTTTAAATTAATTAAAGATTAATTGTGGAACGTCCAAACTGAAATGACGGTATCTGGCACCTATTTATCTTTTTGGTTTAATTTAACATAACATAACTACACGCCTGTATCCCCTAAGGGATAGGCAGAGGTGTATTACACACCCACGATTCGCTAGTTATGTTTAGGTCCCAATGTAATAGGGGGCGAGGCTATTGACATCTACCGGGCACATTTTTTAAAACACACATAACTACGAAAGTCATATGGTGTGTACCCGGGGCGACTGGGGATCGAACTCGAGACCTCGTCTCGGCAGTCCGATATGTATGCCACTGGGCTATCGCCGTTTAAATAAATTAAAGATTAATTATGGGACGTCCAAACTGAAATTACGGTATCTGGAACCTATTTTTCTTTTTGGATTAATTTAATATACTGAAATCCTGTTTACATATTCCGTATAGGATGACTTGCGTGCCGATGATCTCACTACCATGGATCCTCAATGAGAAGTACCAGACGGAAAGTGGACCCCGGACTCCGAGGTGACCCTGGGATGCGTCCGGGACGGAGGAACCGCGTGAGATGTTCCTCCGACAGAAAGAGATGATCATTCGACCAGACACGGTTACGACGTCTGGCCTTGAGCACCTCGGCCCAACGGTTCACGTTGAGATGTATTTATGTTATCCAGCGCGTGAACTTCACTTTCGCGATGCAGAATCGGTAGTTCTGTAGTATCATCGAATTAGTTCAATTTACTGTCCCTAGATGGCGCTAGGTAGGGTGGCCTACATTGCACTGATGAAATTCAACCTAAATATCGAATGTATATGCTGTTCACCACCAAAGAAACTTACCCTTAGCAACGTTGGATGCATACTGTTTCATAGCGATTTTCTCCACCGTGCTTTCTAGACCGAAGAAATTCTTCACGTCCAGAAGAGCGCTCTGCTCGAAGCACGTCCAGTCTGGGTTCTCTGGGTGAACCTGCACAAAGAAGATGGACTTCGTAACATCAATCACATCTATACAATTATAAAATTGTAAATTAGTTGTGTCTGTACATTAGAGATAGTTAAAAAAAAATACTTGGGTTATGAAAGATTCTGAACATAATTTTTCTTTTTTAAATTCTAGTCTATTCGCGATGGACGCAAACACTTCTGAACGGATTTAGAATATGAGACTGTACCTTTCAGTCGCCCCGGGCACAAACCTCTGATTTTTCGTAGTTATTTGTGTATTAAAAATGTAGATTACCGCTCCCTTAGTAATGTGCCCGGTAGATGGCAATAGGCTCGCCCTCTATTACATTGGGACCTAAACATAACTGGCGGATCGTGGGTGTGTAATACACCTCTGCCTACCCCTTCGAGAATACAGGCGTGAAGTTATGTGAAGTTACAAAAGTACTATAAGACAAATTTCCTTTGTCGTTTTACTATCGAACTGTCTATCAAGGTCGGTTGATTTGACCTTCTTTCACAACTGGTTTCATTAAGGAAACCCGATAACTTAAATATAAAGAACGTTTTTTTGTTATAAATACTCAGTTTTCAGCACTTTTTATTTTGAAGAAAAAGAATCAGATATATAACTTTTTTTTTCGTGCGGAAATCCCTTCGGATACACCCTAATAGACAGATGTTTTTTTTTTAATCTGTTAATCAACGAGAGAAATATAACTGGACACATAGAAAACATAGATACAGACGAACATAGAACCTCCTCCTTTTTGATGTCGGTTTAAAAGATAGAGTTAATGACGGATTCACTAACAGCCGGTTTCAATAATCCATCTATCCTTTACCAGCAGTTAATCGGGGATTTTTTCTGTTTCAATAAACAAAGATAAGCAGAAAATGACTTTGATAATATTGAAACCGCAGTTACAGATAGATTAATGTTGACTGTTTATCTGGGATAGCTTCTACCTTTAACTGTAGGTAGATTATTGAGACTGGCCGTAAGAGTTTCACACCTTAACAAGTACAACTTTTATGGAATTATTGACTACCTCTGTGGCGTAGCGGTAGTGCGTCCGACTGCTAAGTTAGAGGTCGCGGGTTCGATTCCCGCTCAGTGCAAATATGTATATTTGGAATGATGTGGGTGTTTTTATGTATATTATGTATTTATTTACAAAAAATAAGTATTTAAGTATGTTTATACGCATCCTAGAACCAATATGACAAGCTCTGCTTAGTTTGGGGCTAGATGGTGTTGTGTATTTTGTCCTACAATATTTATTATTGGTACTTTTGAATAACATTTCAAAATCTTTTCAAAATGTTTCGAACTGCCATAGTCACGAACAAATAGATTAGACCTAGATTTCACCAATGATGAGATCTGCGATTAGGGCGAACTACCTACCACATTTTACTCAATAAATTTCATTGATCATATACTGTGATGCATCCTAAGATAGTGTTCATCTCAGGTCTTGAAGAGTGTAGTTATCTCAAGGGCTCTTTGAACTAACACTCCAAGACATCTTTGAGATTTATTGGCTACTAGCGGCCCGGTACGTGCTTCGCTACGTCAAAATGATCCGCCATGTATTGAATTCAAGTTCTTACCCGGGGTGCCCGGCAACGGACACTTGGGGAGGATCAATCCCTTCGGATATCCCCCACCGGCCAGCGGGGGTGGTTTTGTCGTGTATTGACTAAAACCGTACAGTGTGCGCACGAAAAAAAAAACTGAGAGATTTTCTTAATATTTTTTTCCGTAAGAACCTTGTACAGAGTATTAGAAAACTACAAAAAAAAATCAGCCAAATCGGTCAAGCCGTTTTCATGCTATGTCGTGACAACGGAAAACGGGTTTCATTTTTATATATATAGATCTAAAAAACTCTTTGAGATAACTAAAAACTTCAAGACGTGTTTGAGATTTTTAGAGGTTTACTATCAACTAATTCATTTAAAATATCTTGACAACATTTGTGGCGTAGCGGTAGTGCGTTCGACTGGAAAGCCAGCGGTCACGGGTTCGATTTCCGCTCAGTGCAAATATGTATATGTATGGGTGTTTCTATGTATAATATGTATTTATTTAAAAAAATATATATTTAAGTATGGTTATCCGCATTCTAGAACCCATATGACAAGCTTTGCTAAGTTTGGGTCTGGATCGCGTCGTGTACTTTGTTCTACAATATTTATATTTATTTATTTATTTAACTAGCAACCCGCCGTGGCTTCACTTTGGTTTATTTGAATTTTTTTTTAACACAAACCACATAACATATTGCTATGTCCACCGGAGATAATGTCCCTTTCAAATGGTGAAAGAATTTATCCAATAAATGAAGTGGTTCTGAAGATTAAATATCCACAACATATAAACAAAGTCACAAAAAACCGGCCAAGTGCGAGTCGGACTCGTCCATGAAAGTTTCCGTAGCAGCAAGTAAAATTTAATATTTAAGTTGATTGAATGGAAGGTAAATTGTGGTTTACGATTTATGACATATTAAAAAAACAACTACTTACTAGATATCGTTCAAACCAATTTTCGGTGGAAGTTTACATAATAATACATTATATTTCTTTTTTAATGTTATCATTCTCTTATTTTATAAGTTACAGGGGGCGGGGGGCACATTTTACCACTTTGGAAGTGTCCCTAGCGCAAACTATTCAGTTTAGAAATTTTTTTTATTAGAAACCTCAATATCATTTCTGAAGACCTATACACACCCCACCCCACACGTATGGGTTTGATGAAAAAAAATTTCGAGTTTCAGTTCTAAGTATGGGGAACCCCCAAAATTTATTGTTTTTATTCTATATTTTTATGTGAAAATCTTAATGCGGTTCACAAAATACAGCCAAGTTTCAACAGCATAGTTCTTATAGTTTCGGAAAAAAGTGGCTGTGACATACGGACGGACAGACAGACAGACGTGACGAATCTATAAGGGTTCCGTTTTTTGCCATTTGGCTAGGGAACCCTAAAAACGGCCTCTCTCTTTATAATATTATAGTATTGAGAAGGACTCCCACTCTCTCTTGATCGGCTAGGTTAGGCTATTATCCCATTATTTGGCGCCGGCTCTCCTAGTATTTCTTGGCCAGGACACTCGATCCCAGGTCGTTTCGGTTGTGATGATTGCATCTCGCATATTCCTGTCTACAGCAGCCATCCACGTGACTCGAGGTCTACCACGTCTTTTTGGCGCCGCGAACAAGTCTAGTACTTGACGTGTCATGTGTTCGGGTGGTCGGCGGATTACGTGCCCGTACCATCTGAGTCGACTTTCCACCAACTTCTCCGTTATGGGTTTCACCCGAAAGCTACCATGGATGTGGATAGTGCGTATATGGTCCAGCAACGTAACACCTCTGCCCATCGGAGCATTCGCATTTCAGCGACATGTAGTTTATCCTCTTGTTGTTGTTTGAGGAGCCAGCATTCGGCGCCGTGTATTATGGCTGGTCTAACAGGCCGTGGCGGAGCCGTGTCGTGTGTGTCTTACACACGCCTGCCAACTCACCGACTCGGGATAAAACCCGACCCCAACAGGCGAGAACGCGGTGGCGGCCAAAGTCCGCCGGCAACCCTGGGGTTATCCTTCCGAGGGCTTTCCCGGGGTGCCCGACAATGGACACTTGGGGAGGAGACGGTATGGTTTTAGTCGGACCGATTCCGAGACGCCCACCCCATCGCTGGCACCGATGGGTTGAAGCCCGTAGGGGTTTCCACACGTTAAACACCTGCCCATCGGAGCATTCGCATTTCAGCGACATGTAGTTCATCCTGTTGTTGTTTTAGGTAGATTTCGATGAGGGGTGTGTGTTGGGTAACCTCCTCGAGTGTCGCTCCGATTTCGATCCCGCTGCAGTCCGGGGGGAACGGAATCGGAGCGGCCGGTACACCCTGGGCGGCGGTCAATGGCTTCCCCTTCACCCCTTCATAGGGTTGGCATTGATCGTCGGCCAATACCCAACGTGGCGGGAACATATCGCTCTCCGTACTCCTCTGCTTTCAGAGGAGACAGGATGAGCGATGCTGTTAGTGGTGAGATGGCCCAGGGTCAGCCGGGGTGCGAGGGATATGCTCTATGGGTAACCTTACACCCCGGCGTCTGAAGACCCGAGACGGCGTGCGGTTTTAGTCGGTGCAAGCCCGACATAACCGCCCCCGCTGGCCGGCGGGGGGGTATCCGAAGGGATTCCCGCACGATAAAAAAAAAAAAAAAGGTAGATTTCGATGAAATCGATCTACCTATTGGTTTCTTGACTACTGTCGAATTTAAAAAAAAATTCTTCATCTGGGCTTCATATGGTCTAGTTATGACCCCCTGAGTCCGAAATGACCACTGGTCAAAATGTTTATATATATACATATGTATGTATATATGTATGTATGGTTCCACTTCCCAAAATTTGCGGCACTCTCACGGTCGCATTTTTGCCCCGATCGCTTTCAAACTGCGGTCAAAAATTGCTTGGGTGTAAACTTAGTTTAAGTTCGTGAACGGGTGGAATCCGGCCTAAGGGGACGGTATGGCCTCACTTTTAGTGAAATCAGTTTTTCCTCAAAATTTCACGTTCCATGAAAGATATTCGAACCGTTCTAATTTTATCCCATAGTATACATGAATACCAACAACTTTTAATTATAAACCTATAAGATTAAAACTTTAACTAAAAGTGGAGGGGGGAAAAACCAAAAGTTTTCGGGAAAAAAATCATAACTTCTAACCGGTGAACATTCTTGCCGTGCGTCGGAAACATTTTTAATCGAAATTAGCTTATTTCGAAGAAAAAATGGCCCATTTTTAAGTCTAAAATAAATGTCTGAAAAGTTTTTCGCTAAAAGTTACCGTTTTCGAGAAAAAAAAATTAAACTGTTTAAAGTCCGTAGTTCTCTATATAAAAAAATATTAATTGCTTCACGAAATCTACCTGTGCGTTCCCCCAGCGGGAACGGATTTTTTTTAGGAGCCAGCATTCGGAATAGATAAGGACTACTCATTGTTATTTGTAATCTAGTTTTCCCTGGCGCTTATATAGGTGTCATCACCTTCGATTATGTCTTATTTATTTATTGTACAATATCGAAAATGTACAGCTAGTTGCTAAATTAAATTTTTGGTGACGGCCAATTACAAATGCATTTGGTTAAGTAAAACTGGAGATATGAACAAAAAACGATATCCGACCTCTGCGCGGGCATCAGCAATATATATTTTGAGCACATATTACACAGCGCCATCTAGACCCAATCTAAGCAGACCTTGACATATGGGTTCTAGAAAATTGTGTAGAAGCGAGATAGCCCCAACACAAGTATAAAAATAACTTACTGGGGCATTCTCACAACTTTGAAAATGTATGCTTGTGAATTAAATAAAGACTTTTTTTTTAATGGGTTTAGAATGCGGATACATATTTTTTTTTTTTGTAAATAAATTCATAAAAACACAGACCAACACAAATATCCGCTCAGCTTAATAATAGCGTGAAGGGGGCAGCCGATCAAACAACAACTCGAAAATGGAGACACAGTCGTGTCTCGAGTTCTAATTGCACATTGTGATTCTTATCCAAATAAATACATCCTACAATTATACACGTGACAATATTTGTGTATGACAACATGTTCTAAAGATTTAGATCGGAAAAAGAGAACATCTAGGACGGGACTTGAACCCGCGACCAGTCCCTTACAGGGGGAATGCTCTGACCAACTGAGCCACCTAGACACGTCCCAGATATACGAAATTCTCCGATACATACTTGTGACACCGACGTGTCTAGGTGGCTCAGTTGGTCAGAGCATTCCCCCTGTAAGGGACTGGTCGCGGGTTCAAGTCCCGTCCTAGATGTTCTCTTTTTCCGATCTAAATCTTTAGAAAAAAGTAAGCATACAAAATGCTTAAAAATTTAACTGAACATGTTCTATTCAATAAACAAGGTCAACAGTGCAACACTCACTCATTATTATTCTCATAAAAACAAATCCTGCAAAATTACACGTGTCTATAACAAAATAGCGTGGGGGTAGAGCTTATAGAATTCAATATTGACGGGTGCGACACTCACTCATTCAAATTCTTATAAATACACAAACACATAACATAACTTCACGCCTGTATACCCGAAGGGGTAGGCAGAGGTGTATTACACAGAGGTGTACTTATATCTTGTACAGTGGTACGGGTACGGAACCATTCTTGCGCAGATCCGAATGGTTCTTTTATATCATAAATTTATAGTATATCATGTCGATTCTATACGTGTCGTGGGATTCTAAACACATGTCGTGTGTTGAACATCGATTTTGAAGAAAAATTTACTGTGAATTCAGGTGATGCTTTTCCCAGAACCGGGTGTACCGTACCACTCTTTCACCTAACGCTGGTATTTTGTTTCTAATACATATTTTGTCGATACCAAGTCATCTCACCAAATTGAGAGACCTAATTTGGTGACACCTTATATAATATGGTCCTTATAGGTCCTATGAATACACGGAAAGCTTTTTAAAACCCTTGAGGTGAGGTCTGAAATTAAATGCTTTGACCTCTTGGATGGCATGTTGCTTAGATTTTTATATGTATAAAACTTATATTTTTATAACGTCTCGGGACTTATCGCGATAAACATGGAACTTACTTTTACCACGGGTGCTGCAACGCATTCGAAACGTCGGTAAAAGTAAGTTCCATGTTTATCGCGATAAGTCCCGAGACGTTATAAAAATATGAGTTTACACCGCGATAGTTTAAAAATAACATGTATAAAACTTTCTTGTAAGTGTTAAAGGCACTTCAACTATATTTTACCTGCTGTTGGAAATAAAGACATGAAAAAAAAAAAAAAAAAAAAAAAAAGGTTTCCTACAGGACAGGCTTAGCCTAGTGTAGGAAGCTTTTGGCAATACTGGACTTGTTCCTATGTAAAACTGTTGTGTCCGCTCCCGGTAACACTTGTAAGTAATTATAAGCAGTTTTGTAATGGCAAATAAATAAACTTTAGACTTTTTTTTTTTAATGTAATAGTACTCGTAAATTCAGAAATCAAAATTTTCGCCCCTTTCCTTTGATATCACACTCGATACAATAGCGAAAAATATATTATTTGAGGTTTTTTTTTTCGTACGGAAATCCGCTATACCGATACGCCGGCCAGCGGGGGTGGTTATGTCGGGCTTGAATCGATAAAAATCGCACGACGTCTCGGATCTACACCCTGGTAAGGAGGCCCATAAGGCATTTCCCTCGCACCCCGGCTGACTAAGGGCCTCCGACGCCTGAGTCGCCCAGCCAAAAATATTTTTTTGGATGTAACATCCGTTATGTTGATATAATTTAATTCGTATAAAATGTAAACTATTCCTATATAATCGATTGACACCTCATTCATTACAAACAGTTCAGTAGGTATTTTAGGAGCTACAGTTGATCATACGTAAATACTCCACATAGACAGGCAAACACATAACCTTACTACGGGGGTGCGGACGAGCGTCAAAATAATTGAAGTCAGACTCAATATAACTTTAATTTCGCGTTTAACTAGCGCAATGTGTGGAAGTATAAATTGTAATTATTGATGTAGCATTTCCCTTGCCACGAGGGACGCAGCGAAATTCTTTAGACTTAATTACTAGTATCCATTTTCTACACGTCTTGGCAAATCATGTCCTCGTTAGAACCGGACATGCTGGTAATTAAATAGAGATAGTCGTGTTATGATAATATAACCATGGAACGCGTTTCGAATATAATATGTTACTGCCAATTAACATCCCAATGCATGTAATTACGCAAATAAACATACAACCTTTATTATATTTCTATCGTGTTTAAGTTACTTCTGAACAATTTCGACGCTGGTTCCAAGACAGCTTAACTTTTCCTGGGATTTGCCGAATGTCACTTTGTGTTTTATGGGTCCACTACTGTCGATCCTGGGCCAAGTGATATTCTACTAGTAGAACCTTCAAAAGTCCGAAATTAATGGGAGTGACATTATTTGTTACACGCGACATATCGACAAATTATAATATCCCATACAAATTTGAGACTTTTGAAGGTTCGCTGCAAAGTGATTCCACTAGTAGAATGTCACTATGTCTAGGCCCCTTAGTATACAGAAGACAGAGTACTGAGAACGCGGATGAGATAAGCCATTTATATTTCGTGATGCTTTACCATCACGAATGGGTGTACTGCATGCACCAAGATCTTCGCGACCATGATTGACGGACGTGGATCTGGCGCACACTTTCCGCTCGGGGTTAGAGGGTCAGACGGCAGTTGCTCACGTAAAAGTCAAATAAACAAAAAAGGAGTGGGCAACCGGACCTCTGGCTCCAATGTACATGTCCCTTGGCCGCAACCGGGATTAAAACTGGGATAACGTAGAATAGAAACCTGATGTTTCTATAAAATGAAGCTTGAGCTTGGTGCCTTTGGAGAGAAAAGAGCCTTCATCACACTAAGGTGTCAATAAAATATTTATATGACATTGAACCACATCACGGAACAGGTTTGACACCGTTTCCAACTAATATCAACCTGTTTGGACAACTGAGATGGATTGCCGTAGGCCACGTTTCCACAAGACAGCTTTTTTAACAGAGCTAGTCCCTGTAAACGGTGTCCGGTCGTTAGTCTGGTAGAAAGACTCGACTGAGAGTCGGAGATCACGGGATCAATTTAACCCCCAGTGTCTTGTCTCTGAACTTGAGTCCAGCGATTTAATGACTAAATGTATCGGAGAATTTCGAATATCTGGGATGTGTCAAAGCAGTTCAGTTCGGGTCAGAGTATTCCCCCAGTAAGGGACTGGTTGCGGGTTCAAGTCCCGTTCTGGATGTTCACTTGCCCGCTGTGGGAGACTGTCTGTAGCCGAAGTAATTCTCATGAAACTGTGGTGGCTCTTTACGGACAGGATGCATTTCATAATTGTACAGTGGGGATTTGGGGGTCAGGGATATGATTCTTTTCTTTACTTCTCCACTGCACAAGCTCGGGCTTGTCGAACTTCTGGGAACTTTAATTACGCGATGTAGGATCTGTGGTTCCGAAGAAGTTCAGCTTCATTATGCTAGACGCCGCTGAATACATATGGTGCTAGATGCGTTTGACGAACATGTGTAATTGCATTAACCTATATAACCATATTTCAAATTATCTGGTTCCGTCCAGACCTGTTGAGAAGTCGCTCAATAAAATCGTGTGCTAACTTTCTATCGTTGCGTGAGCGCAGATATAATCGCACTCTGCATTATTATAGCATCCTTTATCAACCAACTATAACTAATTTATGAAAATTATCAGCATCCAGCATTTAGTAATAAGTTAAGTAAAGTTCGAGAGCAATCGAAATTATTTATGTAAATAAAAATACATTATGACATAAATTCTACTAATTCTTTGTTATTCTTTCGCGCAAAAATGGCTGAATGGATCTGGATGAAATTTGACACAGGGATAGATTTTAATCTGTAATAACACATAGGCTTCTATTTATTTCGGGAATACGTTCACATGGGAAACGGAAGAGAATTCCACGCGGGCAGAGCCGCGGGCAACAGCCAGTGTGAGTAAAAAAAAAAAGTAAAAGTTGTTTTTTTCTCGATTTTATATAATTTGAATCAGTTATCCAACCGCTAATAAAAATTATTTGACAATAGCACACTATAACGTAATATCTTGTCATTGAATATAAATTTTGAGCAGAACTTCCTTTAAGACGAAACTAATTAATACTCAACTACCCTACAAAAGTATAAAAAGTCTGATCCCTATTTGCCGCGAAAATCCCGCTTCGACGATTTTCAAAGGAATTCATAAACCGTGAATCGTCTGCGACCTCAATACTCATCTTCATTAGATGATCTCGATTCTTTAGTTATTCAGGCACAGGTGACTAGGACACAGGTCTAAGGCAAAAGAAACAAAGAACTTTCACGAATTCGCATTACCCTCATCAAGAGGGCGGACGTGTAATTGAATTTATCTTTCAAGACGTAAATAATGTCTTTTTCATGCCTGCCTCGCTTAACTGTGAAACAATAGCCGGGATTTAGAAGATTGGGGTGTCTATCGAATGCCGCTGTGGCGACACACGCTGTTGCGAATTATTTTTCCACTGTCTCACAGGTTTGAAAGCTCATGGACTCGAATGAAATAGTCGCGAAAGACGCTGTTTCGAAAAACATTTTCACTGCCTCATACGCTCCAATACAGTGATGTTCCGAAATATTGCGAAATCCAACTTTCCGGACTAGTGGTTCCGGCTCTGTTGGGGTCACAGTTCTAACCTAACCTAACCCAGAAACGCTAGTCACCACTAGTCACTCTAATAGCAACAATGTTTTTCGAAACAGCGTCTTTCGCGTCTATGGCGTTCATTAGGGGAGATCTATACCCAGCAGTGGACTAGAATAGGTTGATGATGTCTTTCGCGACCATTTCATTCGAGTCCATGAGTTTGTCCATGAACCTGTGAGGCAGTGGGAAAATAATTCGCAGCAGCGTGCGTCGCAAAGACGGCATTCGACTACATATACCCAGAAGATTGGTATTTAAAGAGGAAATATTTGTAATTTAAATTAAATTTCTTCTCTTTTAACAATCTAAATCTATGAGACAAGTTGGCATGCTATTTGCGTAAAAAAATTCATTGAATTAATGTGGCGGAGTAATCAAAAACAATGTTTAAAAATGAATGTAACATCATTCGTTGTTTTCGTAGTTCGCAAGAATTATGGATGGCTCCAGCGTCGCCCCGAGACGTATATAATATATAGGAGAATTTCGAATGTCTGGGACATGTCTAGGTAGCTCAGTTGGTCAGAGTATTCCCTCTGTCAGGGACTGGTTTCGGGTTCAAGTCCCGACCTAAATGTTCTCTTTTTGCGATCTAAATCTATAGGATACATTTTAAAGCATATAACGAGCTATGCTTGGGGTTTCTCTACGAGATCGAATTAGAAATGGGGAGATCCCTAGACGAACTAGAGTTATCAACATAGCAGAGCGAATCAGCAAGCAGAAGTGGCAGTGCGCAGGGCACATAGCTCGGAGAACCGATGGCCGATGGGGCAAAAAGGTTCTTGAGTGGAGACCACGTGACGGCAAGCGACCACGTGAACAAACCCGCGCACGTAAGCTAATTGGCCAATCAAAAAACCCCAAAGGACTGATCAACCAATGACGCGAGCCCATTGAACGATTCTGACGTTTACATAATCTACGATTTTTTGATAGACGCGCCTCCGCACGTGGCGCCTCGCGCTTAACACCAAAGAGACCTAAAAATACGAACTGCGCAATTGTCATGATTTTTGATACCAATTACCTATAACATAGACTTTATACCATTTTTCAAAAAATTTGGGATTCTTGTGAAAATTGCAATAATGTAACCCATGGTACCCAAAACTTTCCTATAAAAATAGGATAAAAACAATCGAAGCAAGCAACAATCAAGACAATAAGACAAATTAAAATTAGAATGATAAACGGGATATTTACCATGTTTAGTATCTTTTTCGAGATTCCGATAGATCCTTTAGTACATCCGTGATCATGGTACTTGTAACAGTGCCGAAATATCGGATTCTCGAAAAAGATACTAAACATGGTAAATATCCCGTTTATCATTCTAATTTTAATGTAAATGACCATGTCAATCTAAAATCATAATAAGATAATACTTACATAATATTTACATTTCTCGATGACCTGGACCTTGGAGGAGAAAGTCTCGTTGATGGCCTCGATGTGCAGCACCCTATTCTTGAGGTCGAGGCTGTTCGCCTGAATGAAGTAGATGTAGTCTACGCCAATCATCTGCAACAGAGCATCGTAGTTAGCATCAGGACCAACGAACAAGATCTGTGCTGAAAAGTTAAAAGACTGCCTGCCTTATTTTCATCATTGGACTGGGGAGAAGTCCGCCATAACGACGGGTCTTGAACTCACGACAACCCCTCTCTGGAGGAGTAATACTCTGCTAACAGAAAGAAAAAAATTGTCGCGGGGACACCGTGGTTCCCAAACCCGAGGAGGCCATCTCGAAACCGGAGATGGCCCAGGGTCAGTCGGGGTGCGAGGGATATGCTCTAAGGGCAAACCTTACACCCCGGCGTCTGTAGACCCGAGACGGCGTGCGGTTTTAGTCGGTTCAAGCCCGACATAACCGCCCCTGCTGGCCGGCGGCGGGGGGGTATCCGAAGGGATTTCCGCACGAAAAAAAAAAAGGGTTCAAGGTCCGTTGTTTGACTTGAATTTTTCTGATTTGAATTGATAGTAAAAGTTAACATACTAATTGCCTCAATATTTCATGTGTTTTTAAATAGATTTTTAAGATAATTTTAACATGCTAGCTCATAGTAAGGTTTTTATGTGGTCATAACAACATCTTCGAGACCTAAATCTATTTATATATTTAGACCGCAGCAGCCTAGTGGTATGGGTAATGGACTGCTGAGACGAGGTCTCGGGTTCGATCCCAGGTTTTACCATGGCACACACCAATGACTTTTCGATGCTTTTCGAAGTTATGTGTGTATTTATCGCAGGTTTATAAGTGCCCGGTTAATGGCAATAGGCTCGCCACCTATTACATTGGGACCTAAACATGAATTGGCGAAATGTGGGTGCTAGCACCTCTGCCTACCCCTTCGGGGATATAGGCGTGAGTATATGTTATGTTATGTTAAATCTATTTAGACCTGCTGGCTGGCAGGCACAGCTACGGATTAACAGATGAGGCTCTGACGCAGGCATCCCTCAGGTTGTGTGTTCAGACTGTAATCGCTCCCGTAAAAGCCTAGATAAGCCAGTTTAGGAGGAGAAAATGTAGGTGAACAATCGAGATTAACGCTGGAACGATGATGAGTTACCTTTTTAAGAAGATAGGGAGCCTCAACGTTAAGCTGACAACGCCTTGTCGTTTCCCGCTGTGAGTCGTCTGGCGACCAGCTGTCGTCGGTGATGACGCATTCCAGGACCACTGGAATCTGAGGGCAATTAGGAAACCGCCTCTCGTACGCCTGTAACAATAAAAGAAAACATCTAAATTTCAGTAGATTCTTAGGCCCACTTTGTAAATTAGAAGATAGATTTTGAAACTTTTAGTCCAATCTTTTCAGCACTAATCGTAGGAGCCGTGATCAAGGCAAATTAAACTGCCTTTTCATAATTTCTTTCGGTAGGGTTTACCCGAAACTTCAATCCGCAACTTCGAATAATGGTTTCATGGTAGGCTCACAGTTTAGTTCAACTGATTTGGAAACCCACTATAAGACAATCAATTTTAAACCTTAGATATTAGAATTTACATTATTATATACGTAGCAAACGAGTTCAATCAATCAAGTCTTGAACAACTGCCGACGAAAAATTGAAAAAAAAAAGAACTTAAAATGATAAATTATTCACTCGACGCCAACGAGACGTACTGTAATCGTGAGATTATAATATTTCAAGTCAGGATATCAAATTATATTTTAAACGTACTTGGTTTACAATTTCATAATATCATTTAAATTAAGTATGATATTATGAGGTTAGTATCATCGAGGTAATTGAAAATCGTTTTTATCAAAAGTGCCCCTTTTGTACACCTACACAAAACCACTTTGCTTACATCACGTCGGAGCCACGTGGAGTTCATGGATATATTCGTTTTCCGAGCTGTCCCTATAAAGAACCTAGTAAGCTCTTAAATAATTGATAACGTCTAGACCTAGTTTTTATGGGTAAATACTCGTAAATATTTACACGGTCCATTCGCGTCCAAATTCCTTCAGGGCCATTCAAGGTCTTAGAATATAGTACAAAAACCCAAATTAAAGCTCCAATTGTTACTTAAACGAACTTTCCACTCAAATATTCACAAGAAAAGTTGTAAAAGTAAATGGAGAAATACGATTTGTGTCGAAAACAATAATGCATACGTCAACATAAAAGCTTCAGACGTCTTTGGTAATGGCTGAAGTTCGAACAGGAGCGACACTTAAACGTACCTATGTTTGTGATTGTTTGGAAGCTGTCCCAAGAGAGTTTAAACGTTTCCAATGGAGGTGACAGATGGAGCCAGCTGTCACCCTAGCAGAAACAGGCCGGCCCCCTCTTTCCGGGGGCGAGACAGGGACACCGTGGTTCCCTAACTCGAGGGGGTCATCTCGAAACCGGCGATGGCCCTGGGTCAGAAGGGGTGCGAAGGAAATATTTTAGGGCCACCCTACACTCCGGCGTCTGAAGACCCGAGACAGCGTGCGGGTGGCCGGCGGGAGGAGAAGGTATCCGGGGGGATTTCCGTACAAAAAAGAAGAAAAAAGGGTGCACATGAATACGGGAACGAGGTAATGTGGGTGTTAATGCACCTCTGCCTACTATTTCAGGGACTTACAGGCGTGAGTATTATGTATAATTAAATAATATTTACACTATGTAATGGGCAAGTCACTAAAATTGACTTTATGAATTAAATGTCGCACGCAACGTTAATTGCTTCAGTGTCAAGTTTTTGTTGGCATTGATTAATTAACCACGTGCAGATATATGGCTTGCTAAGGCTGGATCTAACCAGTTAAAATTGAAATCCCTTCAACTATTCTGGGTTCTTACGTTTTTCTCAATGAAATGCATTGATTAAAACATGAGAACGTAGTTTACTTGAATTTAACCAACACTGGTGAAATCGGACCAACGTTGATTACATTTAGTTATAATTATTACAAGATATCACAAAAACACATTTCAAATCAATTGATCTAAATCGATATTCTCAGTAAATATTCATTAAAAATAAATATACAATTTCATTTTTAGTGAAGAAAATTTATGTAATTTCGTAGCATCGGAACTGTAGGCTACGATATCGACGGTATATTTAGTGCTATTAAACCGCAAGGCCGCATGTACGCACCCTTTTCAAAGTGCATATCTGACATTTAAGCACACAAGGAAGTCACCCCTTCATGACCGAATCAACTGCGTGTACTTGGTATTCATCAACCTATGAATTCCGTAGTCAAACTCAGGACGACACTAGCCGCAAAACCTTCGTCACGCGTCACTAAATTCACAGCTGGAAAAATGGGAATTGGATCAGCGAACGAGTCTTCCTACCTGATAGATTTCTCAACGTTGTCGCGTCCTTTAATGCTATAATGGTACTTTGTTTTGAGTGTGTCAACCATTTAACCCCTCATATATACGTCCCGTTACGGATAAAAAAACTAAACTTCTATACTCATGTTTCATTTTCCACATAGCAGTGATGTGATTGACTGTATCAAACGCCTTACATAAATCCTTTTCTATTTACGAAACCCTCTTACTTTTTCATTCATGGCTTTTATGTAAGTCTTGTGACGAATGTGCCACCTTTGTTTAGTCAACATTTACGACCTATTGTGGTACTTTGCAATCGTTTTACGATTCACGACCATAACCATCGAGTTACATCTTACATAGTCAGAATTTATTGACCATAAATTGTATTTCCCACGGGAAGTTTGACTTGATTTAATAGCCTATTTGTGATAAAGCTCTTTGTTTTTAAAATTTGCATAGCGAAATGATTAGTAAAAGAATATTTATAGTAGCTATTCATATTACACGTAGGTCCTTAAGTACTTAGATTTTATGAATGTATATGAGTATGATTATAAATTATTTTTCTTTTGTTCAGGGTTTTTTTACGTTTGGAGACCCTTACGTGCTCCACCCAACGGTGCCAACGATGAGATGGGTGTGTCGGAATCGAACTGACTAAGACCAAACGGTGTCCTCCCCAAGTGTGAATTGCCGGGAACCCCGGGTACGCCCTCGAAAGGATAACCCCAGTGTTACAGGCGGACTTTGGCCGCCATCGCGGCCTCGCCTTTTTTATTTTGGCTGAAGATTTTCGTATTCAGGAGCCCTTTTTTAGTTCAGTTTTAGTATTAATTCAGTTGATAGTCGCGGCAGTGTTAATTTATTTATCTTTTTCATACCGGAAATCAAAGCTACATACTTCATAAATAAATGATATCTAATACTAACTTTATCAACGAACGTTATCAAGATCGAGACGGATCTAGAGATTAAGTTATACTATTTAATATTATGGTGGTGTATAATATTAGGTGAAGTTTAGCATGAAGATGCTCATAACCTCTAATTCATTCAGTAACATCACATTTGAAGCAGCCTGACCCTATCAATCATTCATACTGTAGCTATACGAATACATTATATACTCCAAGCTTTTATGAGTTCTTGGTACGAATTTGACCTACACGGGTGGTTGATTTCGACACATTTATTGGATTTCAAGCGTCTCGTAAATGCTTTTGGATATCTAATTGTGAAACATATCGATCAATACACTATGAAAGGTTTCCGTCCAAGAATATCATCATGTTCATGAATATCGCGATTTAGAGGCCGTAATACTTTCTATACCTATCAGGTATTCTCAACAGCACATTTGAATACGGTATATCCTTTAGGATCTAATAGACATTTAAGCACTCGAGACATAATAGAATACTTGATCCACGTGGACTACGGGAAATTAAACTTGTGCAGTGTATTCTAATAAGAACTCTGTGATTGTTTGTCTTATGAGTTTAAATTTTAAGTTTAAATTAAAACCCTTTCAATTTTAACATAGTTTCTGCATTAGCGGTTCCGGAGTCACGTGATGCTTTTGCAATACCTGAATAGGTATAGTCTAATTAAAAAATCTTGACAATTGCGTAGTCCATATCTTTAGGTCTCTTTGGTGGTAAGGCAATCAACCAATCATAGATTATTTAAACGTCAACATCGTTCAAAGGGCTCGCGTCATTGGATGATCAGTCCTTTTATTGAATTTTTTGAATGCGGAGTTTCTGCAAAATGTTTCGAAACTGACTTTATGCCGCTAGGTTTCGTATTATTCCCTATAGGATATGGGTGTAAATGTGTCTGCAAAGGATTGAAACGGCTTCTGTGGTGTAGCGGTAGTGCATTCGACTGCTACGACAGGGGACGCGGGTTCGATTCCCGCTCAGTGCAAATATTTGTATGAATGAATATGTCTATTTGCATTGGTCTGGGTGTTCTTATGTATAATATGTATGTATTTACAAAAAAAAAGTATATAAGTATATTTATCCGCATTCTGGAACCCATAACACAAGCTAGTTGAACTATGCTTACTTTGAGTCTAGAAAGCGCTGTGTAGAATGTCGTAGAATATTAAAAAAAAAAAGTATAATAATTTTTTTATATCTAGAACGATTCTTAGTACTGCCCAAATGGGTAGTGGCACATCGAGAATTGTCTTCTCGAGGAGGAGCTGACTCTTTATATTACAAGAAAATAATCAGTAAGTAATATCTGTAGTTTACTATAATCAGATTTCAAAACTATATAAAATGCTAAGTTTACTTTGTCCATAACGATTAACATTTCTACTATAGCGCTGTTGCATGCCAACCCCCACCTACCTACGTATTTTTACTTGTTATGATAGTGATACCACTAGTAACTTCACATAATGTTCATATGCTAGTACTGGCTGTAGTTCAATCTAAAATCAGATGCCAAAGCCAGTGAAAAAACATCTTTTTTTATCGTTTACAGTTGAGAAACCAGAATATAGGTGTAACCTATATTCTAAACAGTTTTATACTGTTCCATTTCAAGTGTCACCTATATTCTAAACAGTTTTATACTGTTCCACTGCAAGTGTAACCTATATTCTAAACAGTTTTATACTGTTGCATTGCAAGTGTAACCTATCATGTATACTGTTTCTTTGCAAGTGTAACCTATATTCTAAACAGTTTTATACTGTTCCAAGTGTCACCGATAATCTTGTTTGTCCTGATAAAAAAAATGACTACTAATAAATTCATATAATGTTCACTACATTACACCCCAGTCTGTACCAACACAAAGTTTAAGACAACTAAAATATTCGCGATCACTTTCCTTTGATATCATGTAGATACATATAAATAGTTACGTGAATATTTCATTGTAAACTAGGTCTACAAGTGCTATTGGCATTTAATTACGAGGGGACCTTTAGAACGTGTTCAAAAGGGAGAGAATAGATGCGTAAAGGTTAAAAGGCTGAGTGGGTGGAGGCGAGACGAATGTATGCTTCAATGGCTTTTGTAGTGAGAGCATGTGAAGGGCTTTCGTCTGAAAACATCGTAGCAAATTTTGCAAGCGCATTGAAAACTGTCACTGATTGGTATCTCTTACTCCTCATCTTAACGTTGTTCCCGGTTGCATCCGGGGCTTTCATCTCGGAGCCCAGAATTCGTTTACTCCTTCTACGCTTTTTAGCTTGGCTTACACGATTTTTATGAGAGCGCCTGCCGTCTAACCTTTCAACCCTGAGAGGAAAACCTGCGCCAGAGCCTCGTCCGTTGATCAGCAGGTGTACCGGCTTGTAGGTGAGATTAGTTTAGGTTTATCTTGTTTAGTTCAGACGTTCCTATGACCACCTACTGTTTCCATCTTTAGACCCTGGATATCATGTAGCATCAGAGTATTTGCCAAGACAAAACAAACGAGCCCAAACTCGATTGGTTTATCTAATTTAGTTCAGGAGCTCCTCTGAACACCTTCCGAGATCAGCTTCAAAGTACCAAATTATCACCTTGTCACCGACGATACGCAAGTATACCAAATTGCAGTCCAATCTAATGTCAGGAAGTGCTTCTAATTGGGCTTCCAAGATTTGACCCATCATCATCATGTCGTCCAAACCGAATCCGGCTACAGCGACTCCTAAATATTTAGTTGGTCCCTATGATGGGCTCTAATGTGGCTTGTAAAGCCGAACTTCGACTTGAAGACACGATCGCAAGGCGTACAGTATAGCTGGCCAGATGAATTATACGTGTAGGAGTAGGAGGGTTCTGGACGAGTCTTCCGTACTTGGCGTTTCGTGTCAAGGTCTTCTAGACGTTTTTCTTAAAAAGTGTCGATACCAGTGCGGACGGTATGACCCATACTAACCAACTCACAGAGCATAATTAATAAAAGCTTATAAAAACAGAATTCCTCACAGGAGCGAACCTGTCTTATAACACAAAAGGCACCGCTGCTCTGGCATCAAAACCCATCTCACCTTGTTCAGTAAATAGTATTTTATTGTTACTTATAGTGCAGTACATTATACACCCAAGAAGTTCCCGCCCATTGTCAAACTCGGACAAACACGGAAACGCCTTGGAAGGGAACCAGCGACACAACACGCCAAACATGGCATTATATTCTGCTATTGTGACGTCACATAGCATCGCATGTCGACTTGTTTGCTAGTTGGCCAGTGACGTCACACGCGGCTGAATGTACTGCTTGTCAGTAACGTCATACTTGTCACTGTCAGGTTGTTATCTTGATAACCGGTGTGATACGTATTGTTTGTTGACATAGAACTTATTGGCAACAGAGGTAACATTATACAAAGGGCTACATTTTCGGGAGACAACGCCGCAATGCCAGCACTGCGAGGATCCTGGCGAAGACATGGCGCTCCAAACATTGGTGGAGTGCCCAGCGTGGGCGGGTCAACGCCGGGATCTCGTTGCGGACCTGGGCGTGGACGTTCTTGATCTATATGGCGTTCACGGTTGATGTATTAGTAAAAGTATCTTGCTTGCCGACAATGCCGACCTAATTTGTTAATACTGGCAATTAAAAAAGGAGTGGCCGTGAGGTTTTATTGCAGATCTTTTTGGAACGAAGTTCCTTATCGCGCGTTACGAAAGGGGGCTAGACGGAAAAAATTAAGATTGTAACGACACTTTTCACTTTTGTAACTTCTGCGCACCGATCCGCGCATTGTTGTCTCGGTACTATGGAAACGTATGGTGTCATTGTCAAACCGTAAAAATAAACTATGATTTGAGACGAATAATACGACGAGGAGTTTCAGTTTCTGAAGAACTTTATGATCAGTAAGAAAAAATAATAAAAAATAACAATAATGAATCCTGACAGTGTTTCATAAAATGTGTGACATAAAATTTTATTACAATTCCTTCACTAATTAATCGAAATGAACTTCGTTCCATCGTCCCTTGACACCTCTCAAGTTTTTTTTTTCACAGGCTTTATTTATTTATTATATTTTAAGGAAACTGATGATGATGATGATGAAGGAAACTTACAGCTTATGATTAGTTTACAAACATATTTCTACTTGAAGAGGGCCAATTACAAGTTGCCGCTTATATTTTGACGGCCTATGTGGCGTAGTGGTAGTGCATTCGTCTGCTACGACAGGGGGCGCGGGTTCGATTCCCGCTCAGTGTAAATATTTGTATGCATGAATATGTCTATTTGCATTTTTATGTATTTATTTACAACAAAAAAAGTCTATCAGTATGTTTATCCGCATTCTGGAACCCATAACGTAAAAGCGCATAGAAAGCGCTGTGTAGAATGTCATAGAATATTTATTTATTTATATATATTAGTTTGACAGTAATATAAGACAGGGCGCTGTGGCGCTCATTAGGGGAGACCTATGTAGCATAGGTTGATGATGATGATATGTAGTATATTGTAGACAGGCCTTTACCTATTGACTTGCGTCTTTTAACTTCGCTTCGCTGTAAATTAAGAAGCATTGATCTTGACGTTCATAAGTGTTACTTTGTGATCTAAATATATAAAGATTTTATTTATCGTATAGATTTCAAGAAAGAAAGAATTGATTTTGAACCCCCGACGCAGAAACGGAGGGGTGTTATAAGACTTATAAATTTGACGTCTGTCTGTGGCATCGTAGCTCCCGAACGCAGCATGAACCGATATTATTTTGTTGGGTTTTTTTGTTTGAAAGGGTAATTAGTCGGGAATGCTCTTAACTATGTCAAGGTTTTTAGGGATTTTCTTTAGAAAAGCCCTATTGCTATCGAGTTGTCGTCGACGTCGTCGTTGCCAATTTTCTGTCACGGTTTTGGGTATGAAGGAGATGAGCTATCGAGTTGCTCATTTCGGTAATAGATTCGTGCTGGGGTGAACCATTGCAAGATAAAGAAAAAATCGCAAAAAAAGAAACGCAAAATCGAAAATCCCTTGAGCTCGTCTCAGGAATTCAACTTGTTTTTTAATGTTTAATTTATTTCATTTACAGTTGGCATTCTGAAGAATGCTATCTTTAATAAGCAAACAGTTGTAACTTTACATTGTTCTCCTTTTCCAATGAGGAATAATAATACTTTAACTTTTTTGTGTTTTTCCATTAATTTCTTCAATTCAATTCAATTCAAATTTATTTATTTCATGAAGCATAGGTTACGCAAAGATATTATAATCATAATAATAGATTCTTCATTAATCACTTCACCGCACTCCTCTCCCCACCCCCCAAACTGAAAAACGCATTTTGTCCTTAACTGCATGTCACGCAATACCTTTTTTTTTCGTGTGGAAATCCCTACGGATACCCCCACTCCGGCCAGCGGGGCGGTTATGTCGGGCTTGAACCGACTAAAACCGCACGCCGCACCGTCTCGGTTATACAGAGGTTACCCATAGAGCATAACATATCCCTCGCACCCCGACTGTCTCTGCCTACCCCGGAGGGAAAACGTTGTGAGTATAGCACCCCGACTGACCCTGGGCCATCTCCGGTTTCGAGATGGCCCCCTCGGATTTGGGAACCACGGTGTCCCCGTCTTGCCCCGGTTTGGGGGAGGGGCGCTAGTCGCCCTACCGTCCCGGCCTGCTTCTGCTGGGGTGACAGGCGGCCTTACCTGCCACCCCCAGGCCTGAGCTCATGGAGGACGGAGGTCGTTAAGCGACCTCCGGCGCCTGAGTCGCTGCAGCAAGTTGCGGGCTCGGCGGGCCGGGAGAGTTCTAAATCTCTCCCGGGCGCGCTCCGCTATCTCCTTCGCGAGCATTGATTTCCGCACGAAAAAAAAAAAGGTACATGCTCGCAGAAGGAGGTGGCGGCGGCCCACGCGCACGCGCTCCGCACCATTGCCGCAATCATGCTGCCGAGCGAGAGGACTACCACCCCGCAATACGTTTGTGCGGAAATCCCTTCGGATACCTCCCCGCCGGCCAGCGGGGGCGGTTATGTCGGGCTTGCACCGACTAAAACCGCACGCCGTCTCGGGTCTTCAGACGCCGGGGTGTAAGGTTACCCATAGAGCATATCCCTCGCACCCCGGCTGACCCTGGGCCATCTCACCACTAACAGCATCGCTCATCCTGTCTCCTCTGAAAGCAGAGGAGTACGGAGAGCGATGTGTTCCCGCCACGTTGGGTATTGGCCGACGATCAATGCCAACTCTATGAAGGGGTGAAGGGGAAGCCATTGACCGCCGCCCAGGGTGTACCGGCCGCTCCGATTCCGTTCCCCCCGGACTGCAGCGGGATCGGAATCGGAGCGATACTCGAGGAGGTTACCCAACACACACCCCACCCCGCAATACCTATAGAATTCTTTACCATCCATATAGAATCACCTAAGATATTTGCCTTGATATAGACTCGTATATGTATCGAGGTATATGTACCTAAGGCACTATTGCCGAGAACACTTTGCTAAAGTGCTATCATAATTAAATTAGCATATTATGAAGTCACGAGGAATGGCAGTGCGCTTAGGAAGAACCTGCGTCACATATTAGTATTCTAGTTAACGTCTCCAGTTAATCTGAATGCTTGTATTAGGAGTGGTTTAACGATCCAGCTATGGTAATATACTGGGTATAATATATAGATAGCGGCGATAGCCCAGTGGCGTACGTAACGGACTGCTGAGACGAGGTCTCGAATTCGATCCCCAGTCGCCCCGGGCACACACCTCTCACTTTTCGTAGTTATGTGTGCATTAATAAATGTGCTCGCTTAATAATGTGCCCGGTAGATGGCAATAGGCTCGCCCCCTATTACATTGGGACCTTAACATAACTGGCGAATCGTGGGTGTGTAATACACCTCTACCTACCCCTTCGGGGATACAGGCGTGAAGTTATGTTATATAATATAATCGAACCCGCAACGACTAGTTGCAAGTCCCGACCAACGGCGAATAGCCTTTATGCTATTCAAGATTATAATTTATCTCTGTGCCAAATTTAAATCAGCAGGGCTTTTTTTTTTCGTGCGGAAATACCTTCGGATAACCCCGCGCCGGCCAGCGGGGGCGGTTATGTCGGACTTGAACCGACTAAAACCGCACGCCGTCTCGGGTCTTAATACGTTTTTAAATCAGCAGACCTACCATGAAACGCACACATATCAACACTGTCTAGGGTAAATTTTACATTAATGGATGTAATTAAAAAATTATCAATGGCAAAATTCTAGAATTGCCACGTTTTACAAAAAAAATTTAAAATTTAAATTTGATGTCAAAAATAAAAACTTCCCATCAACAATTTGGTACTTATTAAAATCATTTTTCTAGAATTCATATTTCTTTGTTGTATATATTGTGGCCTCTGTGGCGTAGCGGTAGTGCATTCGACTGCTACGACATAGGGTGCGGGTTCGATTCCCGCTCAGTGCAAATATATGTCTATTTGCATTGGTCTGGGTGTTTCTATGTACAATATGTATGTATTTACAAAAAAAAAGTATATAAGTACGTTTATCCGCATTCTGTAACCCATAACACAAGCTTTTTTAGAATATGTAAAATACGTGTGAATGAGACAAGTTTCCCAGATCAGCTAGTTTATGATATTAGTAAGATAGTACATACATACATACATATACTCACAACGTTTTTCCTCCGGGGTAGGCAGAGACAGTCGGGGTGCGAGGGATATGCTATGCTCTATGGGCAACCTTACACCCCGGCGTCTGTAGAACCGAGACGGCGCGGTGTGCGGTTTAAGTCGGTTCAAGCCGGACATAACCGCCCCGCGGGCCGGCGGGGGGGGTATACAGGGGAATTCCGCACAAAAAAAGGGCAAAGACAACAACATACCGCCATCTGCTTCTAGATTGTAGTAAGATTTAATTATCTACGTATTCATGAAAAATATCTAAATATTTCTTGAATGCCTATGGGAACACGATGTGTCCAGCATCACCTAATGTACTACAGGTGAACCATACACAGAACAGTCCGTTTCTCAGACAAATTGAAAACATAATGATTCAAACTCTACAATAATGAATCTGATAATAAATTATTAAATTTTAAAAGACTCACTTTCAATGTTCTCTACTAAAAATAGCCTTTTAAAAACATAGTAATTAAAACCTGAATATAATTAAAAAACTGTTTTAATTTAATGAGTTGTTAGCAATTTATTAATCCCATTATATTTTAATAAAGGTAGTTACCGTCGTCGTTAGTGGTTTTTATTTTCTTAAATTATAATGATCACGGACAGCTTTTCATTTTTTTTTTAATGTATATTTATGACACGTCAATTTGACTTCACCTCGCCTGATGGTAAGCTGAAGGTAAAGTCTCAGGAAAGACTGTCACCATTACATACACGTACCATGTTAACAATGGTGGCACTCAGCTTGACGGCCTCATCAGAAGAGGATTGTCGTCGCAGCACCGCCTGACACCCACCGGTCCCACTAGTGCTGCGACCACAATCCCCCTGCCCGGCTATGCACTTGCTGACCCTTGAACGCAATCAAACCGAAATTGGATTACTATTTCCCCACCCGGCCGAATTTTGTGACAAATTTGTGTCATCAAATTTCTACCACCAGTGTAGCTTGTCAAATTAACTCATAATTAAATCAGACTGTAATAATTCTTCAAACCTACTTAGGACGAGATTCATAGCGCTATCTAGCAGAAGCATACCGAGGCGTGGCGGCGGGTTACATGTCCCACTTTTTCAGGAGGCGAAACAGGGACACTAGGGCTTCCAAACCCGAGAGGGCCATCTCGAAACCGGAGATGACCCTGAGTCAGATAGGGTGCGAGGTGCGAGGGAAATGCCTTATGGGGCACGGCCCCATAAAAAAAAGGCGAGATTTATAGACCGCACTAAAACTTTGCTAAGCTAGGGTAGCGTTTCATTATGAATGTAAATCTATACGTATACAGGATGGGTTTTTGCGACGGGACAGTAAGGGCATCTTAAAACTGTTATAGTTAAAGGAAAACTTCCGTAGGAGACCATCCATAACTTTGAAATGAAATGATAGAAATTTGAAAAAAAAATTAGCCAAAAAAATGCCAAAATCGCTAAATGTGGTGATCAACACTCCATAGAACTATTTAAGGTAAGTACTGTCTATCCATCTGTAGATGTTTGGATGTTTGTTAGGCACTCAATCACGCTTTAACGGCTGAACGGATCTGGCTGAAATTTGGTACAAGGATGGATTATAGTCTGGAATAAAACATAGGCTATTAATCCTTGAAAAAGGTGGCCATGGGAAGTAGGAACAGAATTCTACGCGGGCGAAGCCGCGGGCAAAAGCTGGTAAGTACGTACTAAAAATGGCAAAAACCACCAATACTTTTTCAGTACATTTCGGTAAGAGAATCAACGTCGTTCGGTTCGTCCTTTCTTACATAATTGAGCTCATTACCACATTTTCATGACCTTATCTTAACTGTACGATGAAGAACAGCTTTATATGAAAATCGGCTCATACGACTCCCACGAGAAGATATGAGGAGGCTCTTGTTACTTGGCACAATATAAATAAACGAAAACTTTCTTCCCAAGATAAACACACCTAATTACTTAGTCACTTACGACCAGGTGAGATAGAGGTCAAACGTGAGCCTACTCATAAAAAAAAACAAAACTTCGGGCACGAGTGGGTCCCCAGCAAGGCCCTTGGCACTAAGCTACATTAGCGTGCTAACCGGTACACCAACAGATTGACGGACGAGGATCTGGCGCGCAGACTCCGAGGACATCTTGGCCTTGTTCCCGTTTGCACCTAAAGTTTTCACTGAACCACTTCAAGATGATGATGATAGAAACAGTAGGCTCACCATGAAATGTAAATCCGCAATTGCGGGTCCGCACGGAACAAGAACGAAAGAAGTACTTCGGATTAGTAGTAGTATGTAGTTACTTCGGATTTCGTTCTTCCGGTCGGGACCATAAAGTATGTTCGGAACTGTATCAAACATATCAAGGAGGTTTTTGTTTACAATATATTTCTATTAAAAAATTATTAAGTAAAATACTAAAAAATACATTCCTGTATATTAAATTATCACAACCTTTCGAATTTTTGAAATAAATCGTTCATTATCGTGTTTTCATCTTAATTTTTTTTTGGCGGGCTGTCAAAATTCTAAAGGACTGCCCATGTCAGTATGGAAATCAGTTGCACACTTTTTTTTGCTATGTCACATAAGTATAAACTGCATTAAAAAGCCTGCATTAAGTATTATCTGAAATATAAACGCATATTGTAACAGAACTTGGGGTTTTTTTTTTTTTTTTTACGTGCGGAAATCCCTTCGGATACCCCCCCGCCGGCCTGCGGGGGTGGTTATGTCGTGTCTCGACTAAAACCGCACGGTGTCCTCCCCAAGTGTCCGTTGCCGGGCACCCCGGGTAAGCCCTCGAAAGGATAACCCCAGGGACAGAACTTGGGGTTATTGAGAAATTAAATGATTACAACGAGAGAAAAAAAAAAAAAAAAAAAAAAAAAAAAATATTGTGACACTGACTGTTTGTTCTTTTGGAATGTTTTAAGACAGTGATACCATGTATAAATTACGAGAAAACTACTACTGAAGCATACATTATTTTTCAACTTTAACTGATTATCACTAATAAACTGCGAAATATGAAAATTACAAACTGCTATATATTTGAATGTCACATTGCGAATTATTATCACGTATTATTATTTAACAATTTTATTTTAAAAATATTGGCATATTTGCATTCTACCACCAATGGTTTGTTTTATATAATGGTAACAATTAAATTAAAATGGAAACAATTATTCATTCAAGTTTTATATCTTTATAATTTAAATTCAAACCCCAAGTTCTATAGAAGCCATTTAGTGTTGAAAAGTCATACTATTATCAATATTATTTTTTAACATTTGAAATATTGACGCGAACGTCTAAAAGCGCAACCAAGAATGGGCATTCTCCTTTGCTTTTTCAGGTCGTTTAATGGTAGGGCTTAGGCCGAATGAACTGTCATGTGCCGTCCTCGGGCCTGATTCTGGGAAAAGCGTGTTTCTTGGTACCGCTTGCCCGGAATTTCAGTCTGCAAATGCGGAGTACGTTTCATGGTAGGCCTGCAGTTAAGTCTTCTACCCCACCTTGACTTAAGTTTTCCTCAAATTTTCAATTAATAATTATCATGTTCGAATCTCGACCAATGAGCGGACACTTGCAATGATGGAGTTATTATAGTGGCTTTAAATAGCACCTATTGTTATTTAGGAAGTACTATAGTTAGCCTATAAATAATCTATTGTTCTGTTGTAGTTATTATAATCCATATATGCTCAAATAAAACCAGGCTTTAGAAAACATAGCCACATAAGCTGAATGAGGTCGCCTATTGTATTTCTTTCATAGTTTGTTAAGTTCTTTTTTTTAGCGTGTGTGGCTTCGCCCCATAGATGCCGACGATGGGGTAGGCGTGTCGGAATCGGACTGATTAAAACCAGACGGTGTCCTCCCCAATTGTCCATTACCGGGCACCTCGGGTATGCCCTCGAAAGGATAACCCCAGGGTTACCTGCGGAGTTTGGCCGCCACCGCGGCCTCGCCTGGTGGGGTCGAGTTTTATCCCGTTTTTGTTAAGTTGTAGTGTTAATTTTTTTTAACAGCTGGAATAATTTGGCTGAAATTTTACAAAGGACCACTAATAAGTTTCTGTGGGTCCTGGCTCTGGCAAAGCCAGGCACAGATTAGTGAAGCAAAAATAAATAAATGTACTTTTAGATTCTTTTAACCGACTTCCAAAAAGGAGGAAGGTTCTCAGTTCGTCGGATTTTTTTTAAATTTCGTCGTTCTCAAATCGTATCCTACTTAGGCTTTTGCAAAGCATGAAAACAATGAGTATCGTAGCGGTGGTGCAATTAACTGCTACGACAAGGGCGCGGGTTCGATTCCCGCTAGGTGCAAATATTTGTATGCATGAATATGTCTATTTGCATTGGTCTGGGTGTGTCTATGTATAATATGTTTATCCGCATTCTTGAACCCATAACACAAGCTAGTTAAACTATGCTTACTTTGGGTCTAGAAAGTGCTGTGTAGAATGTCCTGGAATATTTATATATTTATCTGTCCCGGGGAAAATAAGTATAAAATATTCGCAAAGGAATACGTAAAGTGTTGTACCGAGAATATTACTCGTCCATATTACAATATATGAGGAACATCCCTAGTCTACATAAAATTAAAAGCAAAAGACAATATGGCACGAATAAAAACATTTTCGCAACTCTAACAAATCAACAAAGTAGGTAACTACCTACCTACTAAGTAATGATTCTTGGAAAACTTACAGCTAAATATTTTTCATGGAAAATGTTGAGCACACGCCTTCGCAATGTTGTTACTTAAAAGGGCAGGACCTACCAAGTACCAATACATCTGCCGCACTTAAACTAATTACGTATCGCGTGGATGTCCTTGAGACCTCCGTACTTAAGTGGAATCGATATCTTGCATGTTGTGTATTTTCGCCAGTTCTATTTTTATATAGACTTATAGATTTAGTTTGGAAAAAGAGAACATCTAGGACCTGAATCAGCGACCAGTCCCTTACAGGGGGCATGCTCTGACCAACCGAGCTACCTAGCAACATCCCAGATATTCAAAATTCTCCGATATATTAAATACCTCTCAAGGCGACGCTGGAGCCATCTACCGTAATTCTTGCGAACTACGGAAACAATGAATGACTTTACAATCATTTTTAAACATTGTTTTTTGATTACTCTGCCACATTAATTCAATTAAATTTTTAAGCAATTAGTATGCTTACTTTTCGAAGACCTCTGTGGCATAGCGGTAGTGCGTTCGACTGCGAAGTCAGAGGTCGCGGGTTCTATTCCCGCTCAGTGCATATATGTATATTTGCATTAGTCTGGGTGTTTCTTGTATAATATGTATGTATTTAAAAAAAATGTATTTAAGTATGTTTATCCGCATTCTAGAACCCATATGACAAGCTCTGCTTAGTTTGGGTCTAGATGGCGCTGTGTAATTTGTCCTAGAATATTTATTTATGAATGAATTAATATATTTATTTCAGGCAATTATTAACCCATAAGCATTTGATAATTATTAAAATCACATTGAAAAAATAAAATAAAGCAAAATAAAACACATGGCAAATAAATAAATAAATAATAACAATAAGATTAAATTTCAAATCAAATTAAAAACAATTAAATTAAGATGAGAATGAAATTAAAAATAAAATAAAATGTAATTGTAAAACTAAATGTAAAATAATCTAAAATGTCCAAAATGTAATTGCATGTCCAATTAAATGAAATCAAATTAAATTAAAGTTTTTATTTATTATTTATTAGAATTAGATCGGTTCAGGTCCCTAGTTCAGGTCAGTCCTAGATGTTGTCTAAATCTATAGGAATAGTAAGCATGCTAATTGCTTAAAAATTTAATTGAATTTATTTAGACTTCCTATATTTATGTAATTTTGGTCGAGATCGGTCAAACGGTATCGTAGGAGTATCATTTGTTTGAAATGCAACTTCGAAACCAAAGACGCTTCGCTCGCCTTCGGCTCGCTACGCTTAATAAGTAGAGCCCGGGTTCTGAAATGAAGTGCTATCTGTGGATGTAACTAGGAAATCGCTAAAAGGATGACCATCCTTTACCCGGGTGAAATACTGTTTCCGTTCCTGGGATGTCTATGTGCTATGTACTTCTGGATCTAGAGATAGATTAGCCTGTAATCCGTCGTATTCAATCCTTCTGACGTGATTGAATGATTGATGATCTTCAACCCCAAGTTACATGGTGTCCCTGCCAAATCATACAAATTCGAAAACATTGTGAAGATATTCTCCGAATGAGCCAAATGCCGAACTTCATGCACAATTTAGATAATTGCAATAACGATTTATTTTTTCCAAATACTTCTTTTTTTAATAATTGGAATTATTCTAATTATATCTAAAAATGTACTAAACAAGTCGGTACATTACTTTGATTCATGTTCACTCTTTAAATTTAACTAAAAAGAATAGTCGTTTGCTTCGCTCCTGATACACCTCACGAGCATTCCTACTCTCATTGAAACGTTCATACAAGCTGGTCAGTTAGTGGGCTTCTAATCTGCCTTTTTTTTTAATTCGCCAATTTTATCGGGGTATCTAGCTCTTTCATTTAGCCTACTGCTACCACGATGGCCAGAGGGGTTACCAACGGGTTTCAATTTCGAATTTTCCTTCTAAGAGGAGGCCACTTAGACCTCGGCAGAATATCAGCTACCTTGGGCAATTTATCCAGCCAAGTAGAAATAACTTCGAGAAAGATACCAAAAAGATTCAATTGGGTTGGGCAGCATTTACAATTACGTCGAGTTTTCTCCTTACCCTTACCGCAATGACTGAAAACGAAAGTCTTCGACCAATGCGTCCTACCTGTCATGACGTACGGTGCCGAAAGGTGGACACTGATAGTGAGGTTAGTCCACGACCGTCGCGGGACGGGCTATGGAGCGAGCCATGCTCGCGTTTCTTTAGGGGATAAGATTCGTAATGAGGTCATCCGACAAAGTACTAAAGTCACCGACTTAGCTCGCAGAAGATGCAAGCTGAAGTAGCAATGGGCTGACTATATCTGCCGAAGGACCGATTTCCGGTGGAGCAACGAGTCCCAAAGTGGAGACTGCGGATCAGCAAACGGGAGGTAGGACGTCCCTCAGCAAAATGGACGGATGACCTGAAAAAGGTAGCCGGGATAGACTGTATGCGCAAGGCGGAGGATCAGGTACTATGGCGCACATTTGGAGAGGCCTATTTCCAGCAGTGGACTGCAATAGGCTAATTGATTGATTGATTGATCTAGCTTGTATAGTTGCTGAAAAGAAACAGCCTATCATTAGCTTCTGGCCTGAAACACCTAAAGCTTTCCTACTCTTTTCATACAACCATCATCAGTTACGTGGGCTACGAATCTGGTTTTTTTAACATAATCAATTTTAACGGTGTATCGTTTTTAAAACAATAAATTTTACCGTCGTATCTTTTTGAGTTGTACGCGACATTGATAGACTGTGACGATTACGTAAAACTCAAAAAGTATAGTTAACAAGTAAGTAATTAAACCCGGTGAGTTGATGTGTGTAATTCTTAGAAACCTCTCAGTAATTTGGAGTCACGCAACAGCCGTCACGTGGCCGGAACCCTGCCAAGTGTTGCAATATAGTGTGGCTAGTGTAAGTACGTTTGCGAATTCATGTAAATTCTAAGAAGCCCGTGTTTGAGTATTTAAAGCCGAATTAATTCCGAACAATGTGTTGCCTTGCCATCTTGGAGAAGTTAAAAGTTACAAGTTGGACCTTGGGCCTTTTGATTGTTCCTTTAGCAGTAAAAAGTAACTTTGAATCTGACTTTCTAAGGTCTTTAGGGAAGATATAGGGTAACTTGAGAAGCAATCCATCATTTATTTAGTTACGAATATGGGGCATTCAAATTGAGATTTTACTGATCATAATTATGAGGAGCCAAGTTTAAACACAACCAACTTTTAGAGGGTTTATTTTTATGAAGGGCACGTCAATATGACTTTACCTCGGCTGATAGTAAGCTAAAGGAAGGAATGAGGGTCACCATTGCAGATACAAATAATGCTACAATGGTGGCTTAAGCGACGGATGAAAGACGGCTGCATGCAGCCGAGATGCGAATGCTGAGATGGATGTGTGGTGTGGCAAGAATGGACAAGATTAGGAATGAGTACATTAGAGGAAGTTTAAAAGTAGCGCCAATAACAGGAAAGTTGCGAGGAAATCGCTTTTCCTGGTTCGGACATGTAATTTAATGCGTAGGTTTGGTATGCAAGCAGTTTGTGACTCCTTTTTTTGTCGGACCATAAAGCACTGGAACGCTTTACCCACAGACGTGTTCCCTTCTACCTACAATCCTGAGCTCTATAAGCGGGGCGTGAAAATATATCTGTTGGGGCCGTCTAGGTAGTGGCCACCATCCTAGGGACAATCTCTGGAAATGGTGACCACTACTTTTTGGACTTCACCTCAGCTTACCATCAGGCGGGGTGCAGTCAATTTGACGGACTAGATATAAAAAAAAACGGATGAAAGTAATATCGTAAGGAAGGCATTAAGTATGGGAGTGGATGGTTACAAGAGGAGAGAAAGAGCTAAGAGGAGATGGATGGACTGTGTGAAAGAGAATATGGTTAGGAAGGAAGTGAATGTTGAGATGACCGCAAGCAGAGATGAATGGAAAAGCACACATGTTGCGCCAACCCCAAATAACATTTTGGGATGAGGGCAGGAGGAGGATGATGATGATGGTGGTGGTGGCTCTCACTTTGACGGCCTCATTAGATGCTTTTTCACGGCTCGCTTAAAGGACCCTGGATTGTAGGAAGAAGGGGACACGTATTTTGGTAAAGAGTTCATCTAAATAACACACATCTAAATATTAAGGTGTGATAAGACTAACTCATAATACTCTCTTGTAACGCGTGCAGTCATATTTTTCATGTCAAATTATAGTCCAAGATCCCGGGTTTCTCAGACCTCACTTATTATTACAAGTATAAAATGTATGGGATAATGTAGTGCAGGTCTGACGGCCATTTGTCAGGAGTGTACTACGTGAGTTCGACAAATGGAAGTGCGATTAACGATTGTGTGACAAAACTGTACTGCGACTCACCATAGTTCGAATGCACGCTAGTGCGACACACTGTAGGTCGACATTAGGTACTCTAGTGCGACAATAGTTTGTGTTGTACTAGATGGCGTCAAAAGTTCACAGAACATATTTTTTAGCTGTGTTATTTATCTGGCACTCGTCGGCCGCTACCGCGGCACGCGTGCTTCGCTCGTTCGCCTCGTGCTTGTTGTGGTCACAGTTCTACCCTAACCTAACCTAACCCTGCCGATTTCAGTGATGTAAGAAAACCACTAAGAGTATGTAAATTCATATTAAATCAAATCAAACCATTGTTGTTACTCCTACAGTAATGCGACAATGATTTGTCGCACTACCGTAGTGTCGAACTACTATCGCACAATCGTTTGTCGTACTAGAGTAATGTCGAACTACAGTGTGTCGCACTAGCGTACATTCGAACTATGGTGAGTCGCAGTACAGTTTTGTCACACAATCGTTAATCGCACTTCCATTTGTCGAACTCACGTAGTACACTTATTTGTCAGTAATCAGGAACTATAGGTAAAAATAGTACGCAGTTCACTTAAATTTGTAGTGCTGATTTTTACGTGTAATCGACAATATTTTTAAAAATTCATTAATTATATTTTCAACATCGTTTGGTCGGCGGTAACAGTTACCAGAAGCCTGGAAGGCCCCGAAAAAGTATTTTGTTGAAAATTAGATCTATCTTGCCGTATGTTATTGCTTCCAAGAATTCGTGTTTCTTATCAGTGCCACTATCGAATAGTGTAATAAAACCGGGAGTTTTTTTTTCGAAATCAACAGATTTGATTCCTGGCGATCTCGATTTTTTTCCGCACTCCGCACTCGACGGCGTCCCGAGCTGTACCACTGAAGATGTCGACCGCAGTGATCGACGAAACGTCTGGAATTCAAGTTTCCGATGGACCACGGCCAAACAGCCTGGAAGCAGTATATTCTACATGCAACGCCAGCCGTGAAAGCCTTAAGATTTATATATAGATCTCGATTTTGATGAAAACTAAAGCTGCATAATTTGGATTTTGGAAAATTAAACCTGTTAATTTTGGGGAAAGGAAAATAAACCTTATATCATTGCACCATTCGATAGTGCCGGTAATAAGGAACGAATTCTGGGAAGTAATAACATATGGCAAACTTGGGGAGAATCTCATTTTTAACAAAAATACATACCTACGTTTAGCACAATTATTGACAAATGGCCGCCGGGTCAAGTTTTCAAATATGGATACACTCAAGGAAGCCCAGGATCTTACAGTATACAATGCAATCAATTTCATACTGAAATGAAATTGTTTAAAGAAACTTATGATGGTCAGGCCAGAATTTATATTTCATGCCTGGTTTCCAACGCAACAGGTAGAGTAGTTTAAAATCTGCCAGGCTTCCCGTATTAGACTCTGAAGACTTTGCCTCTGCCACTTCCTATTAAGGAATTATCACTGTCTCGTGGATGCTTCATAAACTTATACTTCCAAGTACACTAAAAAGGTAGGTCACTCAAAGGAACTGAAGATTAGTCTATACAAGTAGATACAACAATAGACTATTTCCTAAAGACATTCCTTTGCAAAAAACCGGCCAAGTGCGAGTCGGACTCGCGTACGAAGGGTTTCGTGCCATTATCTATAAAAACGAACAATTTCAATTTTCAAGTTTTTTTATTTTTTTGAATTGATTCTTTATTTGTTCTGTAAGACCTTGTTTTTTGCCAAACTTCGTGATTCTAGGTCAACGGGAACTACCATATAGGTTTTCGAGCCAAAACCTATAGGGTAATTCCGGTTGTCCTAGAACTGTCAATTTTGGTTAAAAGCAAGGTCTTGAAGGTAAATTTTGTTACTTACAAGTTTTCGTGAAAATCTAAATTTTCCCATATCTGTTTATCGTGTTGACTCGGGATTTTTATACACCTAAAAGGGACTATAAACCTCAGTATCGGGTGCAAATTTCCACTCGTTACTGAGAAAATCGTTGATGACACACGAGCAGACAGACGGACAAAAGAGCGATTTTATAAGGGTTCCATCTTTTACCTTTAAACCAAACCCCAAAAACCCTAATATACACTAAATAGTTACAGAATAGACATAATTTACGGCTTGCGTGGCCGTTTCTTACGTAATAGCCACGTTTAACATCATGTATTTGGTATAAATACTTTTGTAAGTCGTATATTTCATTGTAATTTATTATCAAGAGCACGCGATACTTGTAGATCTTATCTTATACGATACGTTCATTCAATCGCTTCTTTATATTTATTAAATATCTGGGTAACGTAGTCCTGTTCGGCTTTTTTTCCGACGTTTTCAATAAATGAAACCTAAGTAGATCGATTTATCGCCCCCGAAACTCCCTGTATATTGATTTTGATGTGATTTCCGCCTATAATTTATTTAAAATCGTCTTTGAAACGGTGAGCAAAATCTATGAAACTATTTTTGCTCATATACCCGGCATAGCCGTTTGTTGGTGGGCTGAACTCCTCCGTAACCACCCGCGCGATCTTGACCAAATTTACCACGGTGATAGTGTGTACACTGAGGAGTGTTTTGAAGCGAGATGGTTCATGTCCGATGTACCATTGATCCACCATTGTAGCTAGGCGCGCGACCGTAGTAAGATGTCTTATTTTCAAGTAAGAGTCCTGCTCGCTCAGCTCAAGTTATTTCAGACGCACCCTGCACTGAATTCCTAGTTATACTATTAAGAAGTCAAACAAGAATATGCTTCGTGTTTTAATAGCACTTGTACCCTCTAAAAAGGTATAACGATCTTGAGGGTGGGTGGGCCACTCCACGGCTGGAGTGCGCTCCGCCGGCACAACTCCGTCGAGTGCCGGCGGGCGAGTCGCTCCCTGTATTTGCTTCATATTTTAAGCCAAGTATACCTACGCATAATCTTCTAACAACGCAATCTTCCAATGGGACAGCAATATAACTTATTTTTTAAATGATATCAGTCATTCATATTACGGCTAGAATGCGGTAGTTTCTTGTTATTCAGTATGTAACAAAACTAGTGTCCGATCAATAAGGGGCAATTAAAAATAAAATCTTCATGAAAATAAGTTTATTATTGAAATTTTATATGCCATTTCCTAGATCATAATTACCCAATATCTCCCCAAAATCTAAGAATGTGTCAACACTATAGATTAGATTTCCAATTCTTATTTATTAAAAAATTTCAAATCTATCTTTACTATTAATAAACTGTAAATTAGTCGTCTGTACAATAAAAACAAAATTATATGAACTAAAATATTTACATCCTAAAAAAGAGTATGTACAAAGTAAAAAGTTAGGTGTCGAAGAATTCCTCCCCATCGATGTCGACTGGTAACGTACCCAAAAGGCTGGCGGCATTGTCACGTTGGATGGCAATGCCAATTCTTTGCGCAAAAAGAAGCCAGCTTTTTGTTCGCGCGAAACGTCATCCAATTATATTTAGCGGCGGCCCACACACCGTTTTCACACATTTTTAGAGAGGGTTTAATCACATCACAAAGTGGCTCCTCCTGTGTTGCCATGTAAGTTTCCTCGTCAAACTAAACTTTATTGCAGTTTTTGTAGGGTATTTTCTTAACTATTTTCCAAAAAGGATTACATAAAAGAACCTAATATTGATACCCATATACACCTTCACGGATCGACACTAGTTTTACATATTGTATAATATAACCAATACCGTCACAGTTTTAAAGAAGTGTGAGTCATAATATTTATGTATTTTTTTATATTTAGTCCATTGCCTGCACCGCTCTGGCGTACGTCACACATCTCTGGGGTGAGGCTATGGACAGACATGGCGAGTCATTGGCTATCAGCCATGATATCGCCAAAGCCTTCGATAGAGTCTGGCACAGCTCGCTTCTTTCCAAGCTTCCGGCCTACGGTCTGCCTACTCGATTCTGCAATTGGGTTGCCAGCTTCCTGCATGAGCGCAGCATCCGAAATGTCTGTGACGGCCGAGCTTCAGAGATCATGCAGGTGCTGGCGTGCCTCAGGGGTCCGTCCTATCACCCACTCTCTTTCTTCTGCATATCAATGAAATGCTGTCTACTGGCAGCATTCATTGCTATGCAGACGATAGCACTCTGCATGGGGGATACTACGGACACCCTGCGGCCAAGCGGACAGACATTGAGGAAAACAGACGATAACTTGTCACTGAGCTCGACCAGGTCCTGACCCGTATTTCCCAATGGGGATCTGAGAACTTGGTCGAGTTCAATGCCAAGAAAACACAAGCGTGCGCGTTCACAGCTAAAGTATCCTCCTTCCTTCCTCTCCCAACTCTTCAGAACACACCGCTACCACTGCCAGACCACATTAACATGCTCGGAATGGACGTTCGCTGCAAACTGAACAATAAAAACTACATCGAGAGCGTCATCAAAACAGCTTCACGAAAACTCGGAGTTCTGAACAGGGTGAGACGGTTTTTCACGCCGGAGCAGCGGTGTCTTTTGTACAAGGCACAAATTCGCCCCTGCGTGGAATACTGCTCTCATCTCTGGGATGGCTCCGCAAAGTACTTATTAGACGCTCTCGACAGATTGCAGCTGCGTGCCATCCATATCATTGGGAGTCCTGAGATTACCAATAGCCTAGAACCTCTGCAGCTGCGTAGAGACATTGCCTCTCTGGCTGTATTTTACCGCCTCTACCACGGCGAGTGTTCTAAGAAGCTCTTTCAACTGATCCCACCTTCTCCATTTCGATCCAGAACAATACGTGCTGGACTGCGATGCCATCCGCACACGGTGGAAACCACACAGTCCCGAACTCAGCGGTTCGGTGCTTCCTTTCTTTGTCGCACGATAAAGAGCTGGAATGCTCTGCCCGCGCACGTGTTTCCTTCTTCTTACAATCCCGGGAACTTCAAGCGGGGCGTGAAAAAGCATCTTTTGAGGCCGTCAAGGTAGGGGCTACCATTTTAGGATCGTCAGCATCTGGGATGGTGGCCCATATCTTCTGGACTTCACCCTAGCTTCTCACCATCCAGCGGGGTGCAGTCAATTGACGGAACAAATATATATTTAAAAAAAGAAAAAAAAAACCCCCCTGGAGTAACCCAGATGGCAACAATCCTAAAATGGTGGTCCCTATCTTGACAGCCTCGACAAATGCTTTTCACGCCCCACTTGAAGGCAGTGTAAGAATAAGGAAGGAAAGAATTTGATCCTTCAATGGTACTACGATATTATACATATCATTTTGAACGGACACGGTCATAAGGTTATACACATTTCTAGTAGAATTACTGTTCAGATATTTAAGTGTTTATCACGTTAATGTCCGATGTTTTGGCAGTGTTACAAGCGCCATCAGGCCATGACCATGGGAATGATAATACAAACATGATAAATAATATCCAGTAAGTAATAAATCTATGGTTAATAGCAATTCTAGTCGTAACAATGACGTATTTGCAAACAACTCCAAAATAAGCTATTATGACATCGCATATTTATTGTTATATCGTTAACATAACATAGTAAAGTGTTAGGAAAGAAGCACCAGGGACTGTTGTCTCTGCCTACCCCAAAAGGCAAATGGTGTGAGTATGCATATTTAATACTAGCTTACCTAAATTTTCGTAAAATAGTCCTACAACCAAATAGCAACGCCACCTAGCGGGTTCAATGGTGAAATTAAGACCACCAATACAAAACTCACATAAAAAAGAACTTCGATAATTGAGCTGAGCGAGCGAAGCTCTTTTACGCGGCATAGCCGTTTGTTGGTGACTGAAATCCTCCGTAACTACTCGCGCGATCTTGACCAAATTTACCATGGTGATAGTGTGGACACTGAAGAGTGTTTTGAAGCGAGATGGTTCATGTCCGATGTACCATTGAGGAATAATCACCGAAAAACAGTTTCACGACCGCGCGGCCTTAGCTAATCGCGCGACTGTAGTAAGATGTCTTATTTTCAAGTAAGAGTCCTGCTCGCTCAGCTCAATTTATTTCAGTCGCACCCTGCACTGAATTCCTAGTAATAAAGTAATTCCTAAAACCGCAATTACATCAGCTACATTCACATAGATTTAGTTCGAAAAAAGTGAACATCCCGTCCTGGATATTCTATTTTTCCGAGCTAAACCTATTGGAAAAGTTAGCATACTAATTGCTACAAATTATATTGATCGAGTGACGGAACTACTACAATATAAGTATATGCCCAACAAACTGCTCCATATATCACGAGGGCTTAGCCCTATTACCCGAATAAGTACTTCGCTGCCAGCTTACAAAACCGAACACAAACAAGGTACCGGTTACATAATGCTCTTTCGGCATTTACTTACGTATGTACGTCACAGAAGTCCCTTCGTATTATTATTGGTAGGTAGATTAGATAAGTTGTAACGGTTTAAAAGTTTTTATCGAAGTTTGTAAATGAAGTTTACATAAAGTTAAGGTGACTAGTTATGCTCTGTGAAAATTAATTAAGTGATGGATGTAATTGAGACTACTACCGGCTAGGGCGAGCAGAGATAAATAAAAGGTTGATTACAATATATAGTATGAGATTATAATCGTGAAGAGAATGTTACATAAATTTATATCTGGTATTGGAAATAATGAATCTCAGGGAATGGATTCTTAAAAAGATTCTGCCGTGGCGTTGTTCGGTCCGTTGTGCAAGATGGTAGTATGCACTTAGCTAGTGGACACGTGGCTGGTGGTGATGCCGGCGTGCCAGGGTCTCCGCTGGTGTGCCTCGCTACCTCCATTATGGTGCGAAGCCCGGTGCGAAGACCCTGGAAATAGAAAAAGTGCGGGTCAGTTTGTCACTAGGTAATTACGTCCAAGTGACCCGCTAAAATAGCAGGTGAAGAGAATCTCCCAGCGGCAATGCAGCGTAGCTAGAAGCTATAATAAAAAAGAATATAGATAGGCAGCACAAGCTGGTGCCGCGACCTCTGACCGTAGAGGTCATCGGCCTCGTGGCACTAATTAGGTAGGCTGAAATAGCACACAGTATAAAATAAAATATATTAAGCCATGCGTTTTAGCAGGCAATAAGCTGCACCGCTGGAAAGTCTTCACCTGTAGAAAGAAGTAGGAAATGTTGATCTCAAAACTTACCCGGAGCCGACAGCAGTTGGCCACGGGGTTAAAGTGACTTTCCCCGGCGAAGGTTACCAAGGAAAGGAACGATATAAGAGCCGTCAGTTGATGACTGGGCTAGTGCTGTCCAATCTCGCTTGCACAACCATAGATATTTAGTAATAACTATCGAAACATACTAAGATATCGATTAATTTACGGATATTGTTTTAATTAGATTTATAAAGAATCCACAACGTTACAAAGTTTCCTTTTGTACAAACAGTATGGTATTAAAAGACTTGCGCATAGGTTTTGGTAATGCGTAACCGCCGCGATGGCGGCCAAAGTCCGCGCGGTAATCCTGGGGTTATCCTTTCTAGGGCTTACCCGGGGTGCCCGGCAATGGACACTTTGGGAGGACACAGTATGGTTTTAGTCGGTCCGATTCCGACACGCCAATCCCATCGTTGGCACCGATGGAGTGAAGCCGGCGGGGGTTTCCACGCGTAAACAAAAAAGAATGCATAGGGATGAAAGTAATGTCGTAAGGAAGGCATTAAGTATGAAAATGGACTGTTACAAGAGGAGAGGAAGTCCCAAGAGGAGATGGATGGACTATGTGTAAGAGTGTATGGCCGTGAAGGAAGTGAATGTTGAGAAATAAATGGAAAAACACACAATACATATTGCGCCGCCCTAAATATGGAATACGGGCAGGCAGCACGACGATGATGATGATGATGATGATGATTGTGTAACCTGATAAGCGTATTTCATATGATTCGATTAAGTGGACTTCATCATATCAGCCGTAGGAAGTCCACTGCTGAACATAGGCCTCCCCCCATTGACTTCCATTTTGACCGGTCTGTAGCGGCCTGCATCCACCGAGTTGACTTGGAACTATTTATATAATAATCACGCACTCACACACCCGACAGCAATTTTATGGGTACTTGCTAAGCAGTGGCAGCGAGTACAATTATTGCTGTACAAGAAGATCCAGATTCCATAAAAAGACCGTCAGTCAAAATATAAGTTTTCTATTTAGAGCTGTCAGCAGTGGCACGGAGTCTATTTACGACAAGACACTTGCTCTCAAAACACCTAGGCTACCCCTTTGACAATATAAAGGCGTCTGCATTTCATGAAAATAATATCTAAATATGTTTCTATCGTTCCAGATGTTCTGGCACATTCCTCGTTTGATAATACGGGGTCACAGATAAAATTAGCCGTCGCATACCACAGTAGTATCTTATCACCATTGTAGTTAGCAATACTTTGAACTCCTATATATAAACAGATAAAATATTCTGAACGTGATCTACGTCTTTGAACTGCGACACTTTCCATTACACTCAAAATATACGGCAATTTTCGACAATTCCGTATTTTTCTTAATTTTTTTCTAAAACTACAAAAGTTTTGCATTGATTTGCAAATAGAGCCTTCTTTTAATAAACAATATTTTTTTATTGTTATCAAGTCAGCTAATACCAGTTACCATGATCCAACGTTTGCAACACTAAAGGATTCATTCCGTTGCTATCTGCATAGGGGAATATGGAGGGATCAGGCAAAATGGAGTAATAATTTCTTCCCAGTTCCTTTCTTTGTCACACGATAAAGAACCGGAATGTGCTACCCGCACACATTTTTCCTTCTTACAACTCCTGGGTTTTTTTTTATACCACTAAGGTGGCAGACAAGCACACGACCCACCTGATGGGAAGCGGTTACCGCGGCCTATGGACGTGTGCAACACCAGTGGCGTCACACTCGCGCTGCGAGTGTGACGCCACTGGTGTGTGTGAGCTGCTGAGGGGATGGGAAAGGAGTGTGGGCTCCGGCACTCACTCACCAAACGGAACGCAACAGTTCAAATACTGTTACTTGGCGTCGATATTCTGTGAGAGGGTGGTGCTTCCCCGGTCGAGTCGGCCCATTCATGCAACGGCCCAAATGACTGTTGCTTGACTCTACCACTCTAGAAAAGTGGTTCTTTAAGCGGGGTGTGAAAAAGCATTTAGTCGAGGCCGTCAATGTAGGGACCACCATTTAAGAATCGACAGCAGCAATGTTGGCCCGTAGCTTCTGAACTTCACCCTAGCTTCTTTAGTCTTACCATACAGCGGGATGTAGTCAATTGACGGTCGAATATTAAAAAAAAGCAATATATATGGTAAGATGCTGCAACAATACTAATATAATAATAGTAATAAAAAACTACTGATACAATGAATTCAGCACAGTGCTTAGTTTCTGCTTGCGTAGTATTTTAATTTATGTGGTGAACCGCGAAACATCAACTGTGAAAATTTCTACTGTCTAGCTATGAGCTGTGATGTGAGGTATTCATGAGATACAACATGGTTATTTACATTACACTAGCAAAAAAACTGCCAAAAAAACACGGTTCTTCTATGGGAACCCCCTTTAAATATTTATATTATCTTGTTTCTGGTAATTGTTGTTCAAGCGGCAACAGATATAGATCTGTGATCATTTCTATTGTCTACCTATCACGGTTCATGATATACAGCCTGGTGACGGACGGACGGACAGCGGAGCCTTAATAGGGTCCCGTTTTACCCTTTGGGTATGGAGCCCTAAAAAGTATACAACTTCTACAAGTTTTAATCAAATATAACAAAGAACTTGATATCCAACTCCATATTCAACATGATACTGTATACACATGATCTTTACTAGGAAATCAGTCAATACATCCGAGGAATCATTGACATCGGTCGGACAAAGAGCGATTCTCGGCAAACCGGTTCTGTAACTAGTTTAGCGCATCGAGTTATTGCGAAACAGACTGGTGTCCTTACGGTTATGTTGCTCGGTTCATATACTTCTATGAATACAACTAAATTAGGAGTTTAGAACGAAAATTGTGTTAGTTGTGTAGTGTGCCGTATGCAGACCCTTGACACTACCGGTGGTGTTATGGGGATTGAAAAATATCCTTGACACCACCGGTGGTGTCATTGAGTGGTATCACGGATCCGTCAGGAATAAAATGAACTTCCAATAATACTTCGTCTTCTTCACGAAAAATATTGAAATTCGGACGTTTTGTAGTCAAAATGAAAGACGACCCCAATAGAGTTGGGTAAAGGTTCGGTTACCGAGACGAAGGAAATTTGTTTGAATTTAAATATATACATATTATGTTCAGAGGAACATAATAAACAAGATGCCTGGATTGCAAGAACAAGATTGAGAAGTGGGATCCGTATCATAAAATGGAATCAAACTATTTTTAACGGATTCAACATCAAATAATCCGCCGCGGTAGTCTAGTGGTATGGGTAAAGAACTGCTGAGACGAGGTCTCGGGTTCAATCCCAGGTATTACCATGGCACACACCAATGACTTTTCGATGCTTTTCGAAGTTATGTGTGTATTTATCGCACGTTTATAAGTGACCGGTTAATGGCAATAGGCTCGCCACCTATTACATTGGGACCTAAACATAAACTGGCGAAATGTGGGTGCTAGCACCTCTGCCTACCCCTTCGGGGATATAGGCGTGAGTTTATGTTATGTTATGTTACATCAAATAAATCGCGATAGAATCCGTTAAAAATAGTTTTATTTCAATGTGTGACATTCGCGTAAACTTCCGACAATATTATATAAAATGGAATGTTGCAAATGCGGCTACAGTTTAAAACATAACTACGTGCGCTGAATATATTTAGCGAACTTACGTACTAAAGAAACAGGTGTGTTATATTCGTAAATGTTAGAAACGTGTTTATACAACGTGCTAAATATTATAAAACTAACTCATGATAACTAATGCTTTGGACGGACTCTGTGGTGTAGCGGTAGTGCATTCGACTGCTACGACAGGGGGCGCGGGTTCGATTCCCGCTCAGTGCAAATATTTGTATGCATGAATATGTCTATTTGCATTGGTCTGGGTGTTTCTATGTATAATATGTATGTATTTACAAAAAAAAAAGTATATAAGTATGTTTATCCGCATTCTGGAACCCATAACACAAGCTAGTTAAACTATGCTTACTTTGGGTCTAGAAAGCGCTGTGTAGAATGTCGTAGAATATTTATTTATAATTTTAAAATGCTTTACAAAGACTCCGCTACTGAATGTCGAAGTTTAAAATGTCGACGTATGTTAGTTCTAAAGTACAGGATCTCGATGTACGCCAGTTCGAAAGTTCACTGCAGCGAAGTATGCAAGGCCGACGTATGAAAATTTGATAAAACAATATCACGAGACACACAACAATTAATTTTCTAGGTGGTTAAAAAAAAAAACCAGGAAGGCTAAGGCGGGAGCTCCGCTCCGCTTCGCTCCCGCCTTAGCCTTCTAACCTAACCTATCCGAGTCGGGGTACTCTGAGTCGGGGTCGGCCTTGCATACTTCGCTGCAGTGAACTTTCGAACTGGCGTACATCGAGATCCTGTACTTTAGAACTAACATACGTCGACATTTTAAACTTCGACATTCAGTAGCGGAGTGCTTTACAAAGTTAAAAAATACCTACAATATCTAAACTAAATCTACTAGGTACAATACCAGCTCCCGGTTTTTTAACAGACTTCTCAATTCGACTGTTTCTTTTTTGTTTGTTACCCCAGATCTTTCGACTGGGTGAACCGATTTTGGTGATTATTTCTTTATTTGAAAGTTGGTGCTTCCCATTTGGTTCCATTTCAATTTGCTCTAGTTCTGACAAGGCATCCATTCTATGGCAATGCCAACCATATAAGTCTTAAATTTGCATTAACTATGTGTGCAACAAATTGATGAATAACTAAATTTCACGGGAATCGATTTCGATGATTCTTTTTTTTATTGGAAAGGAGGTATCCCAAGGGTTGTACCATGATAAGGAAACCAGGAGTTAATGATGGCATCCCAGAGAAAACAAGGCGAAGCTTCGAAAAGAAAATCGTAGGTGCGACTTGTGCGTTTGTCAGTTTTTTCATTAAGTATTTTAAAGCACTACTATTTAATGAAGGTCTGGAGTCGATCTGGTGATGCAGCCGAAAGACAGTCGAGGGAACTCCTCAACGATTTACAGCAATTACCTCCCTTCGGATACCCCCCCGCCGGCTAGCGGGGGCGGTTATGTCGGGCTTGCACCGACTAAAACCGCACGCCGTCTCGGGTCTTCAGACGCCGGGGTGTAAGGTTACCCATAGAGCATATCCCTCGCACCCCGGCTGACCCTGGGCCATCTCACCACTAACAGCATCGCTCATCCTGTCTCCTCTGAAAGCAGAGGAGTACGGAGAGCGATGTGTTCCCGCCACGTTGGGTATTGGCCGACGATCAATGCCAACCCTATGAAGGGGTGAAGGGGAAATCATTGACCGCCGCCCAGGGTGTACCGGCCGCTCCGATTCCGTTCCCCCCGGACTGCAGCGGGATCGGAATCGGAGCGACACTCGAGGAGGTTACCCAACACACACCCCAATTACAGCAATTACAGCAATTACCTGGTGTTTGAGCTTGTTTAAATTATATTAATGAGAACTTTACACCCAGTTGGGTTGGAACTGTCATTAGGGGTCTGATAATGAGAACTCCTCAACGTTTTACAGTAGCTACCTTGTAAGAATACTTCCAACATCGGGTTTGGTTTAGCTTCCGGGTGGTTACGTGCACCTATGAGTTACGTTCACTAAAAAGGGAGAAACAAAAGTAAAATTTTAATTAAAAAATAAAACCGACTTCCAAAACCAAAAAACCACTAAAAACAGGCACTGAAAAATGAAAAATAACTCAAAGACAAAAAATACGCGTTGTACTTTTCTGTTATTTTTCAGTGACTTTTTTATTTTTGAAGTCGGTTTTTTATATTATATGGCATGTCGTCGCGTCGCGAAGTTGAGTAAGTAAGAGCCCGGCTATAACCGGCTTGCTACGGTTTTGTAAAGCGGTCTCTCTCGGTTCTCTCTAATAAATCGGTAATGTAATCATGACCGGTAAATCGGAAATGTTAAAACTTGTGATTTTTATTAGAAACTAGCTGACCCGGCAGACTTCGTACTGCCTCAATCGATAACAACTTCCATATTTATTCACCTTTTAAACCTTCTCTGGACCTCCACAAATAATTCAAGACCAAAATTAGCCAAATCGGTCCAGCCATTCATTTTTATATATAAGAAGAAGAAGAAGAAGAAGAAGAAGAAGAAGAAGAAAGATACGTCATAGCTTAACACTTAATAGGTTAACTTTGTTTGCTACTGGTCTTGCAAATATTTACACAAACGGTCATTTTAATAAAAATGAAGTCGCTCAAGCACCGCACAGTAATTGCGGACCAGGTATCACTCTTGACCTTGTAGCCGAACTCACGTAGTGTGAACACATTTAATCTCTATAGTATATTTCATATATAGTATAGAGATTGATGGTGTGTTCAAGACCTATTTAGCTATTACGATACCGCTCATACACACCATAATAAATATAATAAAACCGGCCAAGTGCGAGTCGAGCTGTACCATTATCTACCTGTTGCCGTTATCAATATCGTGCAAAAACGAGAAAAAAATACTAGTTTGTTGTATGGAAGCCCCCTTAAATATTTGTTTTAATTTAATTTAATTATTTATTTTTAAGTGACTATATAACTAAATATTCTGTGAATATTTCAAGTGTTGCTGTTATCAATATCGAGCAAAAAATCACGTTTGTTGTATGGGCGCCCCCTTAAATATATATTTTTTTGTTTTATAGTATTTGTTGCTACAGCAGTAAAAGAAATACATCATCTGCGAAAATTTCAACTGTCTAGCTACCACGGTTCATGAGATACAGCCTGGTTATCGCCGTTATTAATATCGAGCAAAAACAGCAAAAAAGAAAACACGTTTCTTTTATGTGAGCGGAGCCTTAGTTTTACTCTTTGGATACGGAACCCTAAAAATATTCAATATTAACTACTGTTTTCCTCAATCATTTGTTTGACTACCTATACGTATCTGTTGTCAAATACTCCAATATTTGTAGAAACTACATACAGTTACATATCCTCGAAACTGTCACATATAAATATTTAACTAAGCTGGTAATGGAAACAAGGTCGTATACGATTTTCGTTATAAATATTTTATAGTCTGTGAATTAAAAAGACAGATTAAAACGAAAATGGCTTGTAGAGACGAGAATGGGAGCCTTAAGGTCACAAACCTTAATTTTTTTTTATGTATCTTTTTTTTTCGTGCGGAAATCCCTTCCGATAGGTTATCTGTTCTTTTCCATAAAAATACATAAAATACATTTTAAGTACTTCATTTATGAATCATATTGAAGCAAATAAAGCTATATCCCTTTGAAAACACTAGGATACTGCCGCATTCACCTCTATATGAATCGTATGTTTAAAGCAAGGACGGCACCAGCGTTTCGAGGCTTGAAATCAAGAAGTTAGGGATTTGAAGTCTACTGTTGACCTGACCATCGACCGTGAAAGTACCATGCGTTCTCTTAAGATCCAAGTTAAATAGCAGTATGCTGTTTTGGGCTGTAGACCTGAAATAGGTAGCGTTGATAAACCAGATACGAAAGGTGGAGTACCTGGTGGTATGGCGCAAATAGAGTTGAGAGAGGCCTATGTCCAGCAGTGGACTACAATGGACTAATTGATTGATGCTGTTTCCTGGCGCGTGGTTCCCAGTGAGGTAGAATAGGTATATATAATTCGATTCTGAACAAAATTATAATTTTACCAAATTCTATCGCGATTACAAATGGACAAATTATAATTTCTACTATCGGACTTAATATATACAGATAAACAAAACTAACTAAATTAATAAATAAAAATATTTACAAGATTTAAAAAAAAAGGAAGGGAAAGGAAAAAAGGGGTCAGGTGTCGAAGAATTCCTCCCCATCGATGTCGACTGGTAACGTACCCAAAAGGCTGGCGGCATTACCCCGTTGGATGGCAATACCAATCCTTTGGGCAAAAAACAGGCCAGCCCTTTGGTCACGCGAAGCATCGACCAGTCGCTTTGCAATTTCCGTGTAAAGCGACCGTGCGCTCGGACCCCACGAACCCAACGTTTCGACCCCAAACGGCTCAAATATATAATTGTTGGTTATATTATCATATTTGCGCCGTTTGAGGGTCTCCGCAGATGCCGCAGCAGCACAGGCGCAGCCCGTCGTACTTGGAAGATGGGAAGGCGCAAGGGTGTCGACGCATGTTGCGTCCCACACCAAAGGCCTGCCCATCTTCCAAGGCACCAAAGACATACCATCCGGTCTCTTGCCATCATCGCGCACCAAACCAACTGGTTCAAGGATGGCTGGGACGCCGACGGTGACAAGAGCCCGGCGGATTAAATCATTTAAATGTGCATGACGTGACATGCGTCCTGCGCTCTTGCTGCAAATATTCTGAACCAAAAATATATTTTTTGGAATTCTTGTCTGCTTGCTCGCTTAGGGCGCAAATACTACTGAACGGATTTCGAAGCAGTTTTTCCTATTAGAAAGGTCTTGGTAAAATCTGTGGTATGTTTGATTGCAATTGGTTGGGTAAAACCGGAGATATGACCAAAAAACCATAACCGACAACCACGCGGGCGGGACTGCGGACATCAGCTAGTCATCGAATAGTAAACTAGCGACCCGCGTCGGCTTCGCACGGGTGCCATGCTGATACTAAATATACTACAGAATGTCTTTAGCGCCACCGCCGGTCCCCCGGCCGGAGCGGAAATCCCTTCGGATACACCCCTCCTTATGTCGGGCTTGAACCGACTAAAACCGCACGCCGTCTCGGGTCTACAGACAGTAAGGTTGGCCATAGAGCATATCCCTCGCACCCCGACAGACCCTGGGCCATCTCCGGTTTCGAGATGGCCCCCTCGGGTTTGGGAACCACGGTGTCCCCGTCTTGCCCTGGTTTGGGGAAGGGGCGCTAGTCGCCCCACCGTCCCGGCCTGCTTCTGCTGGGGTGACAGGCTCTCCTGCCACCCCCCCCCCCTCCGGCCGGTACCTACTGCTGCAACCGCTGTCTCTGTATTTTAAATCTGTAACATGTACATGCTGTAAAGAGCCATATTGATCTATTTTAAATGCACAATGCATTTAAGGTACTTAATTAGAGGGGTGCTTGGTTGGGGACCTCCACGCGGTGCACCCTGGGCAACGGAGACGGCAGCGCCTCTCTCCTAGGGTGGGAGAGACGCTGCCGCCTACGGCCAACTCCGACCGAGGCGAGGACGGCCCTGTTGAGGGCTGTTCGGGAAGCTTTCCACGTGTCCCTCTGATTAGCAGAGGGCACAGTGGAGAGCAAGTAAGGGGGCCATCTCGAAACCGGAGATGGCCCAGGGTCAGTCGGGGTGCGAGGGATATGCTCTATGGGTAACCTTACACCCCGGCGTCTTAAGACCCGAGACGGCGTGCGGTTTAAGTCGGTGCAAGCCCGACATAACCGCCCCCGCTGGAGACCCCCCGCTCTTCAGCGGGGGCGGTATCCGAAGGGATTTCCGCACGAAAAAAAAAAAAAAAAAAAAAGTACTTAATTAGATAAGGATTAATGCTTTATTGCTTAAATTCGCTTCGTAAATAGGCCATTATTTATCGTAAAAAGTAAAAGATAAAAAAAATGGTTATTGTGGGTTATCCTAAGAGATAGACATATACCATCGCGGACTTTTTTGTAACCTTTTTAAGGTGGTAGTAAGGTGTAGGATACTGTAGTAAATTATACTGAATTCACGCTTCTTTCCCATTGTAGTAGGCAGTGAGAACATCTTCCCACGTGGTACGATCCTGACATACGCCTTTCACTTCCTATCTTCTATACTAATATTATAGAGAGGCCGAATTTTGTGACTTCGTTGATATTATGTCTGAGGTAATCTTCGAAATTTATTGGAAAAAAATCTATCCCCATTTCAAAGGTATATTATCCTCGATGGACACATAATTTATGCCTATATCATTGGCATATATATGGCTTAAGTTTTAAAAAAGCTCATATAAACCGAAGGGCAGCGAAGCCGGGTTGCTAATACTTTCAAAATTGCTTTCGTACATGCACGCCGGTCGCGGGTACTCTTGTACTGGTCTTTCCTTAAAACGTCCTTGATCTGGACTATAACAATTAACAATTAAAACGATCAACAAATCAAGTTGACTAAGCGCTCACGCCATTGTGTATAATAATTTTATAATACCTACCGAACAGCGGTAACAACTGCTGCACCAGCTGTAAGTCTAACAGCCGGGATTTGATTCGCAGGCAGATTTTGATGTGATCTATCCCACGCGTACCGTATAATTTCGCGGGATAAATAGTAGCCGTTTTCGGGAGCGACTAACGTCTGACGTATTCTATCTCTGTGTCAAATTTCATCCAGATTCGTGTAGTCGTTCTGGCGTGATAACTTCGGGCCACCAACCAGGTGGACACCGAAGTCTTAAAATCACGCAAAAAAAATCAAAATCTTACACCCACTTTTTATCACTTTTCTCGACGTTTCACATGATTCTAAGTCTAATTAAGCAAAAAAAATGTTTGTGTCGGTCTGTCTGTTGGTCTGGATGTCTGGATGTGTGTTTACGCAATAACTCAAGAACCACTTATCCGATTTAAAAAATTCTTTCGCCAATCATCTTTTTTGGTTAATGGGAAGAACTGATTAGATTTTGGGGTTTGTACGTTCAAGGTTTCGGGTACCTACCATACAAATTGTCCCAAAAAAATCATTTTTTTGTGTTTTTGACGTCGAAGAAGTTTGATTTGATTTCATTTTCTTCATATTTATTGCTCAATATATAAAGACGCGTCGAATAATATGCATAAAGCCTAAGGCCTGTAATTTTGAATAAAAATACTGCAACAAAAATATCTAAGTTTGGCCAGAAGTTGGACACACTGTGTGATTTCCGCCCCACTAGATTGAGTAACAAACATTCATTCAAATTTTCGCATTTAAGTAGCATGGAATCGCGGATATAACAAATAATACAAACGTGATCTTAACTGATGTGTAAATGAAAACAAGCATTGAATGGAATGTTTACATGAAGCTAGCACGTGCGCAAGCGCAGTGCAGCTGCTGATTAAATATATTTAATTGTTATAATGTGGACTGTGTGAAGTAAGATTTTGTTTTTTTATACGCTTACTTTTATACTTGGCATGTATGTTTGTATGTAATGGAATCTTTGTACTCGATTTCGAAGCACTTCCAAACGTCGAAATGATTTGAAATTTTGCAATATTGAATATGTCCCTTCGGATACCCCCGCGCCGGCCAGCGGGGGCGGTTATGTCGGGCTTGAACCGACTAAAACCGCACGCCGTCTCGGGTCTTCAGACGCCGGGGTGTAAGGTTGCCCATAGAGCATATCCCTCGCAAATAGCGCAGGTACCTAATTTATATTACTCATGATTTAATATGACATGGTTTAATAACTATCATGCCATAAAATGTTTGCATGCTCAAGGCAGAATTAAAACGGTTCATGCTACACCACTCGATCTATGTTATACACCTACATTCAATGCAAATAAAGATTACTGATTACTGATTACATTTTTCAAGGATCGATAACAATATAATTTATTTTTAAAGCCTATGAATCAAAAATATATAATAGTTTGAAAAACTTAAAAAAAAAAATATTTAAGTAATTTTTATTGATTTTTTAACGATTTTTTTTTTACTTTTTAGTTTATTGTCAAATGGAGAGTTAATTTTTGCGAGTACTATAATGTGATTGTGTTTGTAAAGTATCTCAAAAACTGTAAATTTAAAATAATGTAATAAACAGCAGTAGGGTAATTATGAGTATGTCAATCGGTCCTCATCTAGAACTCATAATACCAATCAATCAATCAATCATTTATTTGCGAATATGGGTACAAAATAAAGGTGTTAAACATGATAATTATAAATATGACCAACCACATTCCGCCTCAAGGCGTGCAAACATGTATAATGGTACAATTCAAGTAAATTAATTACATTATCATAAAAATAAAAAATGACAAAAATCACAACCAATAATAATATATGTCACATTGAATAAATCATAAATACCTATTATAATTTATTTTAAATAATTACATAATAATTTAATTGCATAAAAATAGAAAATTTCAATAAATGAGATAAATAACAACAATAATAATATATGTTTCATACAATTTGATCACAGTTTATAGAGTGTCAATGGCAGGGATAAATTTGTCATCTAAATATTCTTGAACACTGTAATAAGCTTTTTGCATTAGAATGTTTTTTAATTTAAATTTAAATTCATGTAGATTATCAGTGCAGCATAGTTCAGTTGGCAGTTTGTTGAAAATCCTTGTTGTCATACATAAACTACTATTGTTCATTAGAGCACTCTTATTTTGTATGATTTTTATTTTATGTTGGTTCCGAGTGCCACAAAGATGTTCAAATAGCTGCATATTTCTTTTGACAAATATAGCTACTTCCATGATGTATAAACTTGAAATACAGACTATACTCAGTTTTTTTTTTTAATATTAAATACGTCATTGTGACTGCAGGGTGTGCAGGACCCAAGACAACCTCACCAGCTTAAATTTGTATATGTAGGTATAGTTTATAGTCTGAAATAACACATAGGCTTCGTTTTATCTCAAGAATATGAACGAAAACAGAATTCCACGCAGGCGGAGCCACGGGCAACAGCTAGTCCTATATATTTTTATTTCAATTCGATTATAACCAAACAACATATTATTTTAACAATATCATTAGTTTCCTATTTACCCAGTAATCACTGCACTGAAATCAAAACATTTAATCCACATCCCGGCACATCCAATCCCACTCAAACTACAGCAGATAGTATCGCCTACACATCTGGAATAAGGTCATTGAACACGATTTCCGTATGCGCACACGCAGACGCATGTGACATTGACAATCAGCTGACTGAAAAATATTTTTGACGTGTCCTCAAGCAGGTCTTAGTTTTTATAATAGCAAGGGTTTTGGGTTTCAAAATTCATTACTCAGGAAGAACGTAGTGCCCCCCCCCCGGGAAAGTCGTTTCTCATTAGGCTCAATGTACATGACCGCGAAATAGAATGGAAGCATTTTTGCAACGAAATTTTAAATAGCATAGATAATTTTATGTACTATTCCAGACTATAAATCTATCCCTATACCAAATTTCATCCAGAGCTGCTCAGCCATATAAAAGTGCAAGAGTAACAAAGATCCATTCATCCTTCCTCACAAACTTTCATATGAATCGGAACAGCTCTTCGGTATACCTAGTCGCCATGGTAGACATTCCTGAAATTACCTTATTCGCCGACCATCAACCATTTACGGTACATTTTAAAATCAGTTCACGCAATATCCGTGCAAATCTTATTACTTGCCAAAGTGATTGCTTATCCAGGCCACCACACGGTTGTGACATAAACGTCGGATATGTCCTTACATTAAAATTAGAATTATAAACGGGATATTTACCATGTTTAGTATCTTTTTCGAGAATCCGATATTTCGGCACGCCCAAACAAACTGCAATTCCAAAAACCGCGCGAGCCGATACTGTGAGTGTTGTGTGTCGTGAACGTGATCGAGTGCGTAGTGAGAACGCGGACAGTGGTAGTGGTGACGCGCGTCAGAAACGAGTGAGGAAGAGGGTAGACCGATACGGTTTGCCGAGTAACAACTAGCTTGCAGAACTTTAGTACATCCGTGATCATGGTACTTGTAACAGTGCCGAAATATCGGATTCTCGAAAAAGATACTAAACATGGTAAATATCCCGTTTATAATTCTAATTTTAATGTAAATGACCATGTCAATCTAAAATCATATATAGTGCACCGGTACGGGCCGGAATGTGTCAGACTAATTAAACAACTTGAACGCGCGCGGAAAACGAGTGAGTGTCTTAGTGAATCACTAATATTTCTAGTGAAGTGTCGGGATGCAGACGTTATACCCGTTTGTTGTCGGATAAAACCCCGCAACGACATTCACGGTTCCGCGGGCATTCTACGAAACGCAAGTGTAAAGTTATTGCGCAAGTCAATCAGTAACACCAGATACCGTCTAGACAAAATTCAGTGTGACTTATATCGAGTACATCAACGGTGCAGTGCAGTGTTAACATGGAGTGACTTTGATAAGTGTGATCGTATTACGTACTTACAAGCACAGCGTTCGCGAGAACTGAGTGCTTTGAAACAACAGCAAAAATTTGACGCACTTATGAAAAAACAAAAACCATCTGTCCCCTACCATGAAAACACATGTAATAAACGCACAGTAGTCAATCTTTCGGACATAGTGCTAACCGAGCCAGCACGGAATATCCTGGAGAGAGGGTTGAATTTCGCTCCAACACCAAGTCGTATTCCATATGATAAAGTGATCGGAACTGTGGAGGAAGTGGTGCGACGGAATAAAATACCTGCTTCCGAAGCGGAGATTTTAAGGCAAGATGTCGCTATCACTTTACGTCACTCGAAGCCTCCACAGCCGAACATATCGGCCACCGAACTTGCCGCATTACGTGACCTGCGTGATGATAAGAGCGTTCTGGTATTGAAAGCCGACAAAGGAAATGCGACGGTAGTCATGAATGTCACTGAATACGACAGAAAAATTCGTGATTTATTGAGTGACGTGGGTACCTACAAAAAGGTGACTTACAACCCGACGGCTAGGACGAACCGAAGCACCCTGAACCTGATTAAGAAATGCAGAGGGGCGATCGGCGAGGACATGACAGTACACCTACTGAGACCGCGAACCTGTCAACCGCCCAGGCTATATGGATTGCCTAAGGTCCACAAGACAAACGTCCCTCTACGACCAATCGTGAGTCAAATTGACTCACCCACGTACGAACTGGCAAAACATGTAGCGGGTGTCCTGCAGCCACTGCTGGGTAAATCAACATCGTTTGTGAAAGACTCCCGCCATTTCATCGAAATTTTACGTCTGGAGAATGTGAACGACAACGAAGTGATGGTCAGTTTTGACGTAGAGTCACTGTTCACAAATGTGCCAATAGATGAGTGCATGGACGTCATCAGAGATGTTATTAGGGACAACAACATTCCAGTGGAATATGCCGAACTTGTGCAGCACTGCATAGCCACGAATTACTTCGTATACCAAGGCGAGTACTACCTTCAAATAGACGGCGTGGCAATGGGCAGCCCAGTGGCTCCAGTGGTAGCCAACCTCTGGATGGAACACTTTGAAAACAGAGCCATTGCCACTGCACCTCATGTTGTCAAAGTTTGGAAGAGGTATGCCGATGACGTTTTTTGTATACTGGAGGGTGACGAAAGTGTTGTGAAGGGATACTTGGCACATCTCAATAGCATTCATAGGAAGATCCAGTTTACCCATGAAATGGAAAGGGAAAGAAGTCTAGCATTTCTTGACGTAAAGGTGGTAGTTCGAGAAGATGGTTCCCTGGGTCACACAGTGTACAGGAAGCCCACTCACACTGACCGATACCTGCACGCCAGCTCGCATCACCATCCCCGTCAACTGAACTCTGTAGTGACGTCACTTACCGACCGTGCATATAGTCTATGCGACGAGGAACATTTAAATGCTGAAATTGTACACCTAAGGGGCGTTCTACAGAGAAATGGTTACAAGAAGCGTATCATGCCACCTAGAAACACACCAGCACCTAAACGCCTGGACTATAAGGTTGAACGACAACCCGCGTACTTACCATACGTGAAAGGAGTGACAGATAAGGTCGCTAATATTTTAAAGAAGTTCTCAGTAAAAACTATCTTCACTCCTTTTAAGAAACTGTCTCAATACCTACGCACACCCAAAGACAGTTTTCCCTTAGAACATCCAGGTGTTTATAAAGTTGACTGCAGCTGTGGGAGCTCCTATATAGGCCAGACCAAACGTACTGTCTCAAGCCGGATCAAGGAGCACATCAGGGCGGTCAAAAATAACGAGCCACAGAAATCGGCTATCGCTCAACATCTTTTGGAGGAGGGGACGAATCACTGGATTGAGTTACATAACCCTCAGATTCTCTCGACAGAACGCCACTACATACCCAGAATGGTGAAAGAAGCAATTGAAATTAAAAAGTACAAGAACTTCAACCGGGAGGATGGGTTTCAACTGTCGAGTGTCTGGCATCCAGTGATCCGTATGTTCACAACGCCCAAACAAACTGCAATTCCAAAAACCGCGCGAGCCGATACTGTGAGTGTTGTGTGTCGTGAACGTGATCGAGTGCGTAGTGAGAACGCGGACAGTGGTAGTGGTGACGCGCGTCAGAAACGAGTGAGGAAGAGGGTAGACCGATACGGTTTGCCGAGTAACAACTAGCTTGCAGAACTTTAGTACATCCGTGATCATGGTACTTGTAACAGTGCCGAAATATCGGATTCTCGAAAAAGATACTAAACATGGTAAATATCCCGTTTATAATTCTAATTTTAATGTAAATGTCCTTACATTCCTTGTATATTTCAAAACGCAGCATACCTGACTGCTAAGAGGATATTTTCGCTATAATGTGCAGGTTTGATAAGTGTAATCACAAAAATATATTGCCGTATTATAGGCCCGAACGCCCTATCACGGATAGCCCGCACTACGTGTAAGACAGTGTGAGATTTCGTAATGTTTACACCCGTGATTTTTTAAAGTATTTTAAAGTGTATTTATGTATTAATTCAGTGTATATTGTTTAAAACTAAATATAATATTTTACTATGTATATATGTATCACTATTAATATGTTACTATTTCAATGCTTGTGGTTTTATCATCATCAAAAATTATTTTATTACCTAATGTAACTTATTTCCTAAAATGAAGAAGAAGCTGAATGTTGAGAATGTTGAATATTTTTGTATGTAAATTACAAGATTTTGACTTACATGTGATTTTGCAACTACAGTATTTAACAAGAAACTGGCAAGCCAGAAAGCAAATTCAAAGAAATGGTGTACTAGATATTTTTTATTAACGTGTGGCAGCCCACACGGTCTTCAGCCCATCGGTGCCAACGTTGGGGTGGGCGTGTCGAAATCGAACCGACTAAAACCACACGGTGTCCTCCCCAAATGTCCATTGCTGGGCACCCCGGGTAAGCCCACGAAAGGATAACCCCAGGGTTACTGGCAGGACTTTGACCGCCGCCGCGGCCTCGCCTGGTGAGGTCGGGTTTTATCCCGCGTCGGTTAGTTGGCAGGAATAAAGCCATATTCTATTTACATTTCTTAGAATTTATTTACATTTTTCTTAAATATTCAGTTCGTCAATTGACTGCACCCTGCTAGATGGTGAGAAGCTAGGGTGAAGTCCAGAAGATATGGGCCATCATCCCAGATGGTGACGATTCTAAAATGGTGTCCACCTACATTGACGGCCTCAACAGATGCTTTTTGACGTCCCGCTTGAAGAACCCGGGCTTTTAAGAAGAAGGTAACACGTGCGCGGGTTGAGCATTCCAGCTCTTTATCGTGCGACAAAGAAAGTAAGCACGGACACGAGAACTGCTATCGAATAATTCCTCAAAACGAAGGAAGCGTGTTAATGATTGAGTATCTAACACACAAAATACTTTTATGTTTGAACTCGGCTACAGTCATAGTGTACCGGTTTCTTCACGATGTATAACTGTTAGTTAAGGCAGGTGATAATTTAGTTTCTAACACGAATATAATTTCGAAACGGATATTGTGGAAACAGTCTTAGATTCTACTGTCCTCTGTGAACCACAGATTAAGAGTGGACTAGATAACGCATGTGCATTTATCACCAAATACTTTTATGTATGTTAGACAAGATGTTTAGAAAAAAAAAATCGTGTCACGTTTTCTGGGTGAGGCGCGAAAGATTTTTGAATTCCGAATTTGGAACTGGCGGCAGAAAATTAATGAGTAAAAGAACTTTAACACCTATCTGTATAAGCATAGTGCCCCTTTTTGTAATGTCATCTGTACGACAGCTACATTTTTTTAGGGTTCCGTTGCCAAATGGCAAAAAACGGAACCCTTATAGATTCGTCATGTCTGTCCGTCCGTATGTCACAGCCACTTTTTTCCGAAACTATAAGAACTATGCTGTTGAAATTTGGTGAACCGCATTAAGAGTTTCACACAAAAGTAAAAGAAATCATTAAATTTTGGGGGTTATACTTAGAACTGAAACACAAAAATATTTTTTTCATCAAAATTGAATAGGTCTTCAAAAATGATATTGTGGTTTCTAATATAATTTTTTTCTAAAGTGAATAGTTTGCGCGACAGACACTTTCAAAGTGGTAAAATGTGTGTGTCCCCCCCCCCCCCCCGTAACTTCTAAAATAAGAGAATGATAAAGCTAAAAAAAATATATGATGTACATTACCAAGTGAACTTCCACCGAAAATTGGCTTGAACGAGATCTAGTAAGTAGTTTTTATTTATACGTCATAAATCGTAAACCGCAATTTACCTTTCATTCAATCAACTCAAATATCAAAATTAATAGAAACATTATTATGTTACTTGCTGCTACGGAACCCTTCATGGGCGAGTCCGACTCGCACTTGGCCGCTTTTTTAAAGTTTGGTCTTGGTTACAAGACCTTTAAGCCAGGTCTTTAGTTTTATTTATTCACTTCACAACAGCTACATAAAGTTAGTGGTCGGGTTGCGGTCTTTCGCGATGTATAATTTTTTGTTCCGTTCAGACTAGTAGTATACATGGAAGTCATTATTTATTACCATCCGAGCGCCAACCCCGATTGCATCCAAAGCTGCCATTTTAGAGCCCAGGGTCAGATTGGTGTATCTTGTCTTTTACTGAATCCACTGCCATCTAACTAATCTGAAAGATGATCTTCGAAACCAAAGTCCATCCTTCACCTGTAAGCCGGCACACCTGATAATTGAGAGACGAAGCGCTGGCGCAGGCTGTACGTGAGGAATCACGTGATTGAGGGGTTGGACAACAATCACTTCTGTAGAAGCCAAGATAAACCACTCACAGAACAGAGAGAGTGCCCCAAGCGCTAGGATGATGATATTCGTAGTGTACGCCAGATTTGATCCGTGGTGGAAACGGTTCTGCCTGCACCTTTTGTACAGAGCCAGTCTGCCGTTATAATTGACATCTATTAAGAGCAATTAGCTGTTCCAACAAAGCAAAATGGTCATTCACATTACAATAATACGAATGAGATGATTTGCCATAGGTATTGGTTTTATCAAGTATCCGATATATCGGCACTGTGGCAAGCAAGTACTTTTGTATTAATTAACCCCAGTTAAGTATTAGCAGTTAATTATGTAGTCGGACGCGAGGCAGTTACAGAAGCTATCTTTTCTTGTGCAAATCAGGGATTCGTTATTGGTTCACTTTAGAGAACTAATCAATGTAAACAGATTCATATATTTGATTCACATATATGTAGCAGTATATTCTACAAGATTCATAATTAAATTGTTTTAAAAATGATTTTAGATTGACATGGTCATTTACATTGAAATTAAAATTATAAACGGGATATTTACCATGTTTATTATCTTTTTCGAGTATCCGATATTACGGCACTGTTACAAGTGCCATGATCACGGATGAACAGTGCCGAAATATCGGATACTCGAAAAAGATAATAAACATGGTAAATATCCCGTTTATAATTTTAATTTCAATGTTATTAAAAATGTTTAATTGTATGCAAATACAAGTAATTAAGCACATTTTAATGATATAATTAATTTAATTAATTGATGAATGCATGAATAAAGGCCTATATCCCCGAAGGGGTAGGCAGAGTTGCTAGCACCCACATTTCGCCAGTTTATGTTTAGGTCCCAATGTAATAGGTGGCGAGCCTATTGCCAATAACCGGGCACTTATAAACCTGCGATAAATACACACATAACTTCGAAAAGCATCGAAAAGTCATTGGTGTGTGCCATGGTAAAACCTGGGATCGAACCCGAGACCTCGTCTCTGCAGTCCTTTACCCATACCACTAGGCTACCGCGGTTTTAACTAAATTAATACCAAGAAAAATCAAAATACAACAAGACTTCATGACACTGTGAGCTCATTCTGCGTAAATAGTAACACCAACAATTCAACATAGTTCGGGTATTTTGAGATAACTTACACTTCAAACTATAAGACAACCACCATCTTAGTCCCCCCGTGACCATGGCTGCAATGCAAATAATAAAATAACATTAAATAAATAAATAAATAAATAAATAAATCGCGATAGAATCTGTTAAATATAGTTTTATTGCGAACTACTACTATGTATTTCAATTAATTTTTTAAGCATTTTGTATGCTTACTTTTCGAATATCTGGGACGTGTCTAGGTGGCTCAGTTGGTCAGAGCATTCCCTCTGTAAGGGACTGGTCGCGGGTTCAAGTCCCGTCCTAGATGTTCTCTTTTTCCGTTGTATGTAGCGGCTAGATTTAAGAGTACTCGCAACCAGCGACCTTGTATTTGAACTACTAAAGGAGAAGAAGCAAAAGGCACGCATGGCAAGATCTTAGCAAGTGGAAAGATGTTATCTCTGCCTACCCCAGTGGGAAAGACGTATGTCTGTATGTATGTATGCAATGCGAAATGTAAATGTTGTATGCGAAGCACGAAATGCGTAAGTGCCGTGAATAAAAACTAACAATTTGTTTTATGCTTTTGATTTCCGAAGCAGACAGGTGTTATTGAGTTTTTTTGCTTGTTACGAAAATTTTAGTAGCAGCAAACTAGTCACTAAAAAGTGTCCTGTTGACGGTAATCAGCGTTGTTGCCTAAAATATAATTGTCGAAATTTAATGTTAATAAATAACTAAAAATAATAAACAACCCTTAAGAACATACAAGCGTGAGCATATAAATAATATTGTTTATAAATTCCCACTGCAAAGAAAAGATGATACATCACGATAACTCGACAGAAAATGTCAGGAGCTGAAATACGTGTATATTATGAACAAAAGATTCACATCATCACATCACCTTCATCGAAATGACATACGAATACCCTTGGAACAACATTGTTCACCGAGCCCATCGCCCCGAGGTCAACGGTTCCATGCCTGTAAAAAACCAGCCTGTTGTATCACCAATATTATACTGTTTTATGAGTGGAGATGTGTGCTACAATTATATCTATATATTTTATGGAGTTCCAGATACAGGTACAAATAAAAAACAGAACCTAGTTAAAAACCTATTTTTACCGCCGAAAAAGATAGATTAGTTGCACACCAAAAACAACTAGGAATTCAGTGCAGAGTGCGAATGAAGTAAATTGAGCTGAGCGAGCAGGACTCCTACTTGAAAATAAGACGTCTTACTACGGTCGCGCGCTTAGCTAAGGCCGCGCGCTCGTGAAACTGTTTTTCGGTGATTATTCCTCAATGGTACATTGTATTTGAACAGTTGACCCCTCTAAACACTCAGCGGTGTCTACACTTTCACCATGGCAAATTTGGTCAAGATCGGTATTGTGGTTCCGGAGGAGTACAGTCTCGACCAAACGGCTTAGCCACGTATAAGAGCTTCGCTTCGCTCAGCTTAAAAATGCACATAAATTTTAAACGTCATTTCCCGTATAACATTTCTGTGCATCTCGTCCAGGCAACCTTCGAATGGACAGGAGAGTATTATAGAGATATAATGGGTAATAAGTGGGAACATTAACTATACTCTGCAGGTAGTCCAAAACCGTACCGTAACCGTTTGTATAACTAGCGATGTTTTTAGGGTTCCGTAGCCAAATGGCAAAAAACGGAACCCTTATAGATTCGTCATGTATGTCTGTCTGTCCGTCCGCATGTCACAGCCACTTTTTTCCGAAACTATAAGAACTATGCTAATGAAACTTGGTAAGTAGATGTATTCTGTGAACCGCATTAAGATTTTCACACAAAAATAGAAAGATAAACAATAAATTTGGGAGTTCCCAAAAAAATATATGATGTACATTAACCATGTAAAATTCCACCGAAAATTGGTTTCAACGAGATCTAGTAAGTAGTTTTTTTTTAATACGTCATACATAATAAACCGCAATTTACCTTTCATTCAATCAACTCAAATAAAAAAATTAAAAAAAAAAACAATATTATGTTACTTGCTGCTACGGAACCCTTCATGGGCGAGTCCAACTCGGACTTGGCCCTTTTTTTTTGCGAACCTCTAAGGTGGCAGTCAAGCACACGACTCACCTGATGGGAAGCGGTTACCGTGGCATATGGGCGTGTGCAACACCAGGGGCGTCAAACTCCGGGGTGGGAGTCCTCTCGCTCGGCAGCATGATTGCGGCAATGGTGCGGAGCGCGAGCGCGTGGGCCGCCGCCGCCTCCTTCTGCGAGCATGTAATGCTCGCGAAGGAAGTGGCGGAGCGCGCCCGGGAGAGACTTAGAACTCTCCCGGTCCGCCGAGCCCGCAACTTGCTCGCCGCGCGTCGCAGGCAACTCAGGCGCCGGAGGTCGCTTAACGACCTCCGTCCTCCATGAGCGCAGGCCTGGGGGTGGCGGGTGAGGCCACCTGTCACCCCAGCAGAAGCAGGCCGGGACGGTGGGGCAACTAGCGCCCCTCCCCCAAACCGGGGCAAGACGGGGACACCGTGGTTCCCAAACCCGAGGGGGCCATCTCGAAACCGGAGATGGCCCAGGGTCAGTCGGGGTGCGAGGGATATGCTCTATGGGCAACCTTACACCCCGGCGTCTGTAGACCCGAGACGGCGTGCGGTTTTAGTCGGTTCAAGCCCGACATAACCGCCCCCGCTGGCACGCGGGGGGGTATCCGAAGGGATTTCCGCACGATAAAAAAAAAAAATAAAAAAAAAAAAGGGGCGTCAAACTCGCGCTGCTCTCTGTACCTATTTTTTTTTTCATGCGGAAATCCCTTCTGACACCCCCACAAAGCGGTTATGTCGGGCTGATAAAGTACCCCATATTGTAGTCGCTTGGGCAAACCACAGCAGGGAACAGCATTTGAATTCCCTGTCTGTGGCGAGCGGTGCGATGCGAGTTTTTTCACCACCATCGACATCTCGAGTAGGAGGGGGTGGATCACGGGAAACCGTCTTATGAAAATGCACCCTAATAAATTATAAAAAAAATTACACGAAAATAGACATTCTCGTTTGAATTTTCTATAATTAATTAAATGAATATTCTATGACACACAGCGCTATCTAGACTGAAAGTAAGCGTAGTTTACCTTGCTTGTGTAACGGCCTCTAGCATGCGGATATACATACTTTGATACACTTTTATAAATACATACATAATTATTAAACATAGCAACACTCAGACCAATGCAAATGTCCATGTTTATGCATTCAAATATTTTCACTAGCGGAAACAGAACCGTGATCTTTGACTTTGCACTCATAACGCTCCGCCATAGAGCGCGTTGATCTTTAAATTGCGACGGAGAAAAAAAAACCACCATAAAGATTATAGATCAGTAGATCACCTAGTATAGCAATAGCCGCGGTAGCCTAGTGGTATGGATAATGGACTGCTGAGACGAGGTCTCGGGTTCGATCCCAGGTTTTACCATGGCACACACCAATGACTTTTCGATGCTTTTCGAAGTTATGTGTGTATTCATCGCAGGTTTATAATTGCCCGGTTAATGGCAATAGGCTCGCCACATATTACACTGGGACCTAAAAAACATAAACTGGCGAAATGTGGGTGCTAGCACCTCTGCCTACCCCTTCGGGGATATAGGCGTGAGTTTATGTTATGTTATGTAGATCACCTAGTCCAGTTATCACAGTTGAATGTTTGCAATGTGCGGTCACACAATATCTAGAGAATCGCACAAACACAAGATTGTAGATTCTACAATTAGAACAAAGGACTGTAAAGTAAGAAAACGCGGTTTATCTTGACGTCTAAATCTTTATGTACACAAAACATGTCCAACCGCAGTATCCTGTAATCAGAAACAAGTGACATCAGTAAGAGAGTTTGCTATAATATTTGTTGGAGGTGTCGCAAAAAATAAGCCGTCTGGGAGCTTTCAACGAAAACGCTTTGAAATATATAACTAGGTCTGCAAGGCGAATCGCTGCTTGCAATGTTGAGCTGAGTGAGAAACCAGATTTTGAAAATTTTGAACAGTGATCATTCCTCCGTGGCAAGTCCGATTTTGAAAATTCTTTTTGACAGTCACAACTCTGGACATGCTTTCTGAGCGTGTAAAGTTTGGTCACAGTGTCTCGAGCGGTTATTATGTAATTCCATCTGGATTTTTTTTAACGGTGATCATTCCTCTGTGGTAGCATTAATTTTTTCAAAATATATCCATAAACCTTCCTCTGATTGACCTCTTTAATCATGCCAACTTTGGTTCTGATTGGATTAGTAGTTTAGAAGGAGACCTGTGACAAAGAAAATCCTGAAGTCTAGTATGAGGAGCTTTCGCTCGACTTCGTCTCACTCAGCTCAACAAAATGATGAATGGTGGAATTGTGTATCTTATATAGGTCTACAGTGATTCCGCGATGGCGTGTCTTGTCTATTTCTTGAGGATAACATACATACTACTTAAATCTATTTTAATACTATAGGCTCTGACGGATGAACGGATCAGGCTGAAATTTGGTATAAGGATAGATCATAGCCTGGAATAAAACACAGGCTACTTTTATCTCTGGAATAGTTTCAACTGAAAAACGGGAACAGAATTCCATGCGGACAGAAGCAAGTTGAGAAGTAAATATGAGTACTAAGGGTCAGAACTGACCCAAGAGGAACGGCAATGAGCCTCGTCCGTCAATCAGCAGGTGAACCGGCTTACAGGTGAGATTTACTTGGGCTCCAAAGAACTTGGTGGGTCTCCATACACCCCACACTGACCACAATGACCATCTATCTGTAGTCCACTGCTGGACATAAGCCTCTTTCAATGTGCCCCATAACACTTGATTCTCTACTTTCCGCATCCAGTCTATCTCAGGTACCTTGGCCTCGCTTAACGACCTCCGTCCTCCATGAGCGCAGGCCTGGGAGTGGCAGGTGAGGCCGCCTGTCACTCCAGCAGAAGCAGGCCGGGACGGCGGGGCGACTAGCACCCCTCCCCCTAACCGGGGCAAGACGGGGACACCGAGGTTCCGAAACCCGAGGGGGCCATCTCGAAACCGGAGATGGCCCAGGGTCAGTTGGGGTGCGAGGGATATGCTCTATGGGCAACCTTACACCCCGGCGTGCGGTTTTAGTTGGTTCAAGCCCGACATAACCGCCCCGCTAGCCGGCGGGGGGGTATCCGAAGGGATTTCCGCACGAAGAAAAAAAAAAAAAAGTTACCTTGTAGGCCAAGGTAACTGTGTAAAAGGTGCACATGTTCTTACTAAACCCATGTTTGAAATGAAATGAAATATTTTATTTGCCAGAATGCAGGTAAACAGATGATCTTATCGTTACAATGGCCCATGTACATCCTACCATTATGGTGTGCAAATATTTAAATGATTTGAGTTACATTGCTATAGTCTTTCATCGTATATACCGTTAATAGTCACAATTACTTCCTGCTATTGCCTCGTGTAGTATTTATTGTGGATATATGTTAAGCATAAAGTCGACAGATAAAAATACGCTTCAACTTTGTGCGTCGTACGCCCACCGTGGCGCCGTTATCAGAAACGTGAAGAACGGTAATGACTACTAGTAGTAAGTGATAAAAATGTCAACTTTAGTGTATAATCATAGTTTTAAATGAATAATTTAAGTTGTAAACATTCAAACTGTGATATAGTTATTATAGGTAGGTAACATATGTTACCTACCGTATGTGAAACGTAAAATATTAGTCGTAACTCTTATCTAATCTGTCACACAACGCCTGTCATCAGACGTACATCCGCAGCACTTGGTACCATGAAACGCAGTTATCCCGCAATCGGACACGAAGACAGCATGTGACACTTCGTTCGTTCGTTCTTAACTCTACCGAAGCAAAATTCGCAATAACTTCACGGTACGTAACATAAGAAAGAAAGAAATACGTTCATAAAGGACACGCACACATAAGGAACAACAAAAAAAAACATAATCAGTTGTCTGTAAAGTCGGTTTACTGACGATAGTTGAACGTGACAACTTCATAAGAAAATACTGATGGAATGGTTGCATTTTTCAAAATAAAATTTTAATTTTATTTGTTTAACCACTAAGATCGGTTATAAGAATTCACTGCACTTCATACTTGACGATAATATGTAAATGTATTATTGTATAGCAGCTGTCCACGCGGACGCATCGCTCACTCAAGTAGGAGAGAGACAGATGTCGAACGCTGCCGAACGCGGAGGCCGATTGTGCCTCTTTGTCGCTCGTTCCGCGCTCTCACTTGCACTTCAAACCTTAAATGGAACGCCTCATTTTTTCGTGCGTGCAGCCGGCTCCATCGAATTATAAGACGTTGTCACGTCAAAAAAAAAAAAATGAACATATAGAGATATAATATAGGTGTGCTAGCCTCAATAGGTCGCCATCTCAGCATAAATGCTGCCCATCATGTGTTAAACATATGATGAGCAGCGCTGATATTCTGATGGCGCTTTTGCAACGACGCGACGCGACGCACGAGTGCACAAGTACACACGGATTCACATTTCTAACATTATATATTTATTATTACTACATTATAATATATAATAAGTGCTCATCTTTCATATTGAAAAATTGAAAGTTTCGCGCGGGCCCGAAGTTGTGGATGTACATCTCAAGGTAGCCGTTGTCATGTTTAAAGCTTGTAGAATGTAATGATAGTAATATTCAACTCTAAGATGTTTACCTTAAAGTTGAATTATTATTGTCATCTGCGATATGGTAACCGACCTGACTTCGCTGTTATTTAATATTACCTCTACATACAGAAAAAACACGGAGCGTCATAAGAGTAGGTACTGTCTTCTACGAATGTCAACAAGTTATAAATCCCATTTCAATGATAAGATTTAAAAGCAGAAAATATTAAAAAACAATAATTCAAAGTTTAAAAAAACCCAGACACAAATTTATTTATACCTAAAGACCATCGCGATCATATCGGCTTTCGAACTAAAAAATCCGCATCAAAACGGTTCATCGGTTCGGGTGCTACGATGCCACAGACTCGTCAAACTTGTAACACCCCGTCGTTTTTGCGTCGGTGGTTAAAAAGGAAAATGATCGCAGAATTTCATTCTTGCGTGCCATTTAAAACTAATTTGGGAAGAATGAAGGTACCATTAACCTAGTTAGTTAAATACCGGCTTCAGAAATACCTCAAGATAGACGAAAATTACTACCCCAAAGAATACTGAATTAATTTACAGAAAATCGACTAGTAGGTCAACAGGAAATTAAGATAGCCTCATTTATTAAGTCGATTGTTTAATTAATAGGGTCATCGTCTCTGCTTACTTCAGCCATTTTGGGGTATCTGGGTGACACGGTCGAGTAACTCAAGTCTCGCATGGCTGTGTTTGTAAACGAGAAAAGTAAATAAAATCGACACTTATCGTTAAGTAACGACCCCGGATTATAATTATAATACCAAGAGCAGTTGCCCCGTTGGGTGTTTAGGGGCCGGTAAGTCAGGGCACGCTCCAATAGCGGCGGTAAGGCCCACCATGGAGGATTGGCTAGAGAGGCGACACGGAAGCCTCTCGTACCGACTGACGCAAGTGATCTCCGGGAAGGGGAGCTTCGGGGACCACCTGCATCGGATCAGGAAAGAGCCAACGCCTGAGTACCATCACTACGACGCGAGCGAGAAGTCTGGGCTGCACACGCTGGCGTACTGCCCGGCGTGGGAGGCGCCGAGGCGTGACCTCGTGGCCCTGTCGTAGCAGTCGAATGCACTACGGCCACAGAGGCCATCAATCAATCAGAAAGTGTACAAGCTTACCGGCCCCTAAAATACACACAGGGCAGGTGCTCTTGTAATTATATTCCGGGGTCGTTTCTAGTAGGGTAGTTACTATCGTCAGTATACCGTCCTGCTGGTAGGGTCGACTTGGGCCTAGAAGATATCGTGATGTTCATCAATTTGATGGAAAGAGTACAATTAGCAGGTGTACCTAGGGTTTCCAACTATACTATTTTAAACAGTATTATACTGTTTTTCACTAAATTATACTTTTTACTGTTGAACAAAAATAAAGTATACAAAATACTGTATTCAGCATCAAAATTAAACACATTAATACGTGTTATACTTAGACGCTTACACAAATTGGTTTTTATTTAGTCAGAGGACGCTCACTGTTCAGTGCAGCGAGCGCAGCCACACCACAAACAAATCACACTGAGTTTCTGAACGAATTTTTATTTTAATCTCGGTTATAATTGTGATGAGGCGTATGAAGTTGTTAAAAAAGATTGTAAATTAGTAAGTTGTGCGAGAAGATCTAAAAAATATGTATTTAAAACAATAAATAAATAAAATACTGTTCATTTTTCTAACATACTGTTTAGTATTCTTCATAGACCTGAATATACTTTATTTCTTGTAAAAAAAGTTGGCAACCCTGGGATACCGCCTTGCAGGTGAGGTCGACTTAGCCCGAAAAGTCTTGGAGAGCCCCCATATACCCTAAATACTAGGTCTTATTGTAACAATTGCATCGTATGATTTATTGAGACGGCCTCTGTGGCGTAGCGGTAGTGCATTCGACTGCTACGACAGGAGGCGCGGGTGATTCCCGCTCAGTGTAAATATTTGTAAGCATGAATATGTCTATTTGCATTGGTCTGGGTGTTTCTATGTATAATATGTATGTATTTACAAAAAAAAAGTATATAAGTACGTTTATCCGTATTCCCCTAAAACAAGCTAGTTAAACTATGCTTTACAGTCATTTTTAAACATTGTTTTTTGATGACTCCGCCTAATTAATTCAATTAAATTTTTAAGCATTTTGTATGCTTACTTTTTTCTAAAGATTTAGATCGGAAAAAGAGAACATCTAGGACGGGACTTGAACCCGCGACCAGTCCCTTACAGGGGGAATGCTCTGACCAACTGAGCCACCTAGACACGTCCCAGATATTCGAAATTCTCCGATACATTATTACGTCTTAAGGCGACGTTGGAGCCATCTACCGTAATTCTTGCGAACTACGGAAACAATGAACAACTTTACAGTCATTTTTAAACATTGTTTTTTGATGACTCCGCCTAATTAATTCAATTAAATTTTTAAGCATTTTGTATGCTTACTTTTTTCTAAAGATTTAGATCGGAAAAAGAGAACATCTAGGACGGGACTTGAACCCGCGACCAGTCCCTTACAGGGGGAATGCTCTGACCAACTGAGCCACCTAGACACGTCCCAGATATTCGAAATTCTCCGATACATTATTACGTCTTAAGGCGACGTTGGAGCCATCTACCGTAATTCTTGCGAACTACGGAAACAATGAACAACTTTACAGTCATTTTTCAACTGTAAGGGACAACTTTACAGTCATTTTTGAACTGTAAGGGACTGGTCGCGGGTTCAAGTCCCGTCCTAGATGTTCTCTTTTTCCGATCTAAATCTTTAAATTAGATTAATGTTTAGCAAATGGACCACCGGTTCGAAACGCGGCCCTGTCCTGATAAGACTTCAGTAAGAAGCTTTTCATCATTTAAGATCAGATTTTGCCCACTACCTCACCTGCGCAAAGATAATGTAGTCACGATGGAAAACGCTTGCCTAGAAGCAACCTCTTCATTGTGGCTTCAAGATCTTCAGGTTTTAAGCTTCCCGAAACTAATAAAGTTGTACAATATTTATTATTATTATTAAAGATATAATGTAATGTAAATAATGAATGTAATGTAAATAGTAATGTAATGTAAATAGTAATCTAATGTAAATAAAATAATAACAAAAAATCCGTTCCAGCAGGGGGAACGCACAGGTAGATTTCGTGAAGCAATTAATATTATTTTATTAACATGTTTAATTTTTTTTTCTCGAAAACGGTAACTTTTAGCGAAAAACTTTTCAGAAATTTATTGTAGACTTCAAAATGGCCTATCGATTAAAAATGTTTCCGACGGCAAGAATGTTCACCGGTTAGAAGTTATGATTTTTTCCCGAAAAATTTTGGTTTTTCCCCCCTTCACTTTTAGTTAAAGTTTTAATCTTATAGGTTCATAATTAAAAGTTGTTGGTATTCATGTATACTATGGGATAAAATTAGAACGGTTCGAATATCTTTCATGGAACGTGAAATTTTGAGGAAAAACTGATTTCACAAAAAGTAAGGCCCTACCGTCCCCTTAGGCCGGATTCCACCCGTTCACGAACTTAAACTAAGTTTACACCCAAGCAATTTTTGACCGCAGTTTGAAAGCGATCGGGGCAAAAATGCGACCGTGAGAGTGCCGCAAATTTTGGGAAGTGGAACCATACATACATATATATATATATATATATATAAACTTTTTGACCAGTGGTGATTTCGGACTCATTGGGTCATAACTAGACCTCCTATGAAGATTTTTTTTTTAATTCGACAGTAGTCAAGAAACCAATAGGTAGGTCGATTTCGTCGAAATCTACCTAATATAATGTAAATTTATGTGAATAAGTAGCTAGATAGTTTTGCACCCCACGTAATAAGGCCCGTAATTAATTCCACTGCATAATTCAAGAATAGAACCCGAGACCTTATGACGTATGTAACTGTGTACTCCTCGTGGAGGCAGTAAATATTTTCAGCTGATACATGATAGCGGTTGCGGTTTTCCTTGGTACTTTGTACCCCACGATTACAACATAACATGTTTAGCTAATAATGCTAATATGCCAGGAATGCTTTAGAAGTGGTAGAGTCAAGCAACAGTCATTTTGGCCGTTGCATGAATGGGCCGACTCGACCGGGGAAGCACCACTCTCTCACAGAATATCGACGCCAAGTAACAGTATTTGAACTGTTGCGTTCCGTTTGGTGAATGAGAGTGCCGGAGCCCAAACTTCTTTCCCTTCCCCTCCCAAACTCCTTTCCCATCCCCTCCCAAACTCCTTTCCCATCCCCTTTCCTATACAGGGTCGGCAGCGCGAGTGTGACGCCACTGGTGTTGCACACGTCCATAGGCCACGGTCACCGCTTCCCATCAGGTGGGCCGTGTGCTTGTCTGCCACCTTAGTGGTATAAAAAAAAAAGGAACCGGTTAATAATTACTAGCTAATGTCCGCGGAGGTTTATTGTCGTTTTTTCGTCATATCTCCGGTTCTACTTAACTAGTTGCAATTAAACGGCAGATTTTAATTCTAACCAAGACTATTCTAATAGAATAAAACTACATCAAAATCCGTCAGTCAACATCGTGAACAAACAGACAAACAGGTAAACAGACATTATGAACAAGAATTAAAGAAAAATTGTGTTCATAATTGTTCCTATAACATAACCATATTATTATTTTTTAAATATCTCCTCCCATGTAACTAATTTACATTTTTGTAATAGTAAAGATAGATTGTAAAGATCAATCGACTAGTTTTAAAATATTTTAAAAGTGGTGGCAGGGTAGGGTGGTTTTTGAGCTGAGCGAGCGAAGCTTTTATACCCGGAATAGCCGTTTGTTGGTGGCTGAACTCATCCGTAACCACTCGCGCGATCTTGACCAAATTTACCACGGTGCTAGTGTGGACACTGAGGAGTGTTTTGAAGCGAGATGGTTCATGTCCGATGTACCATTGAGGAATAATCACCGAAAAACAGTTTCACGAGCGTGCGGCCTTAGCTAAGCGCGCGACCGTAGTAAGATGTCTTATTGAGAAAGATAAACTCGTCAAATTATTAATGGAGCACAAAAACACCATTTTAAATAAAAAAAACGGATAGTTTGTAAATGGCTACCTGTGGCATAGAACCTCAACGCACAAAGTAACCGTTTTATAGGTGGTACTGATTTATTTCTGTAAAGTAAAAAAAAATGTCGAGATTTTTTTCAATTCTCATCTAAGCAATAAGCAAAACATATTTCTTATTTATTTATTTATTTATTAGGGATTTACAAACAGTTACACACTAGATATAATTACAACGAATAGATAAATTAACAATGACTAAATGTGCACTTACAGCGTAATCCACAGAATATATGTTGAGTAATGACAATTTTTGCAACTAAGTTGTTATTAATTTTACTTAAATGTTGACATTAAAGAAAAAAAAAAGAAATCGGAAATACTATAAAAATAGTCACTACATGAAGATGCTATTATTTTATCTGCTTAATATATTGAATTAAAATACATCTAAATGCATTAGCACGCGTAGCAAATATATCCAAGTCTGTAAAATGATCATTAAAATCTTGACACATGCGTCGCAAAGGTGCGCGAACTCCTGCGTTTGTTCTACATGATGGTACAGTAAATCTGGTCTATTACGGTAAATTTTCGGTCTATTGAATAAACTGGCATTATTTATTGGCTGGCATTATTTACACCGAAAAACAGTTTCACGAGCGTGCGGCCTTAGCTAAGCGCGCGACCGTAGTAAGATGTCTTATTGAGAAAGATAAACTCGTCAAATTATTAATGGAGCACAAAAACACCATTTTAAATAAAAAAAACGGATAGTTTGTAAATGGCTACCTGTGGCATAGAACCTCAACGCACAAAGTAACCGTTTTATAGGTGGTACTGATTTATTTCTGTAAAGTAAAAAAAAATGTCGAGATTTTTTTCAATTCTCATCTAAGCAATAAGCAAAACATATTTCTTATTTATTTATTTATTTATTAGGGATTTACAAACAGTTACACACTAGATATAATTACAACGAATAGATAAATTAACAATGACTAAATGTGCACTTACAGCGTAATCCACAGAATATATGTTGAGTAATGACAATTTTTGCAACTAAGTTGTTATTAATTTTACTTAAATGTTGACATTAAAGAAAAAAAAAAGAAATCGGAAATACTATAAAAATAGTCACTACATGAAGATGCTATTATTTTATCTGCTTAATATATTGAATTAAAATACATCTAAATGCATTAGCACGCGTAGCAAATATATCCAAGTCTGTAAAATGATCATTAAAATCTTGACACATGCGTCGCAAAGGTGCGCGAACTCCTGCGTTTGTTCTACATGATGGTACAGTAAATCTGGTCTATTACGGTAAATTTTCGGTCTATTGAATAAACTGGCATTATTTATAATCTCCACAATTTCAACAGTATTTAAATAATCCCATAAATCCTCCTCCATTTCAATAATTTAAACATAACGTGCGTAAATATGCTCGAAGTTATTCTGTCACCTTGCTAGGGGTTGGTTTAGGGAGTGAACATTCGGGTCCCTAAATTTTAAGTGACACCTAAGCAGTTAGGTATCCCCTAAGGTTTGGTGAAAACGAAAATTTTACTAAGGGTTAACTAACTTTCCTTAGGTGGTCCCTAAAATTTAGGGGACGTTGGTGAAAACGGGCATTAATTTCAAGTAAGAGTCCTGCTCGCTCAGCTCAATTTATTTCAGTCGCACCCTGCACTGCTGCTGAATTCCTAGTTTATAAGTGATTGCATGGTCTGGTGGTTCTTAAAAGTGGTTGGATTGTTGGGTGGTTTTTTAAAAGTGATTGCATTGTTGGGTGGTTTTTAAAATTGGTTGCATGGTAGGGTGGTTTTTTAAAAGTGGTTGCACGGTTGGGTGGTTTTTATTCAAACATAGAAGAACAGTACTGAGCTTTTGATTTAACACTTCATCGTCGATGAGAACAGTTAGTCCGGCTAAGATTGACTTGCTTCGGATTCGAAGAGCGTTCTCAGTTTGATACCTTCGTGTAGTTGAAACTGTTTGTGTTCACAAAATATTAAGATTATAGCTTTAACTACTCTAAAGAATTCAATCTGTAGGCACACACTAAAGTGGGGTGCGACTGGTTGGATCACCTCCAAGTTTGGTGCACCCTGGGCAACGTGGGCGATGACGCATCATTGATTGCTCCTCTGGAGTAGCTGGCGTCAACGTCAACGGCCAAGAGTCTGACCAACCGGGCCTTTTCAGGGCCAGCTGACCCCATTGCACGAGGGAGTCGGGGTATGGCGGGCCTGCAAGGCCCGCGGGTGGGGGGGGGTGGTAGCTCCAGGTGGGTCTGCTCTTATCACGACCTCCGTCCTCCATGAGCGCAGGCCTGGGAGTGGCAGGTGAGGCCGCCTGTCACCCCAGCAGAAGCAGGCCGGGACGGTGGGGCGACTAGCGCCCCTCCCCCAAACCGGGGCAAGACGGGGACACCGTGGTTCCCAAACCCGAGGGGGCCATCTCGAAACCGGAGATGGCCCAGGGTCAGTCGGGGTGCGAGGGATATGCTCTATGGGCAACCTTACACCCCGGCGTCTGCAGACCCAAGACGGCGTGCGGTTTTAGTCGGTTCGAGCCCGACATAACCGCCCCCGCTGACCGGCGGGGGGGTATCCGAGGGGATTTCCGCACGAGAAAAAAAAAAAAAAAAAAAAGGGTCTGCTCTTATCAGAGGGGACACTGCGAATGGCCCAGGGTCAGTCGGAGTGCGAGGGATATGCTCTATGGGTAACCTTACACCCCGGCGTCTGTAGACCCGAGACGGCGTGCGATTTTAGTCGGTTCAAGCCCGAAATAACCGCCCCCGCTGGCCGGCGGGGGGGTATCCGAAAGGATTTCAGCACAAAAAAAAAAAATAAAAGGCACACACTAAAGTGGGTTATAAATGATCTCGGATCCTGTCATTGGTGAAATCCGTTCTTCCATAAGTCACGAGACAAACCCGCATGTCATAAAAGCGACCGTGAAATTATGCGTGGAATGTGTTGTGATAGGTTTTTTATGAAAGTTTTTATTGTTTGTTTTTATTACACGATTAGCTGAATCCCGATTGCGTCGTATGGCTACGTGCGCCGCATGTTTCATACGACGTTGGGAGAATTTATATAATATAAGCTGTTACCCGAGGCTTCACCCGCATGGAATTCTGATCCCGTTGCCGCTACCAAATGGGAACCTATTCCACGCTTAACGACCTCCGTCCTCCATGAGCGTAGATCTGGGGGAGGCAGGTGAGGCCGCCTGTCACCCCAGCAGAAGCAGGCCGGGACGGTGGGGCGACTAGCGCCTCTCCCCCAAACCGGGGCAAGACGGGAACACCGTTGTTCCCAAACCCGAGGAGGCTATCTCGAAACCGGAGATGGCCCAGGGTCAGTCGGGGTGCGAGGGATATGCTCTATGGGCAACCTTACACCCCGGCGGCCCCGAGGCGGCGTGCGGTTTTAGTCGGTTCAAGCCCTTCATAAACGGCCGCCGTTGGCCGGCGGGGGGGAAACGGAAGGGATTTCCGCACGAAAAAGTAACAAAAAGGGACCGTATTCCACCACCACAATCTTTAAAGTTACACAATTCCGCCATACATCGTTTTGTTTGAAAGGGTTTAGGCAGCGATTTCGTTTAAAGCTCTCAGACGGTTTATTTAGCAGTACAGTAGTTTTGATTTTATCGCGAACAGACAGACAGACGCGGCGGAGGACTTTGTTTTATAATATTATTATGTAGTGATGTATAAGTTTTCGTAAATTTTAAAATCATACGTTTTAAATAGATATCAATCTGATAAATATTTATGATCTAGTAAGTATCCGTAACCGGTAAACATGTATGAAAACGCTCATAAAGTGTGTGTTTCAGTGAAAAGTGCCGGGATCGTAGCAGGAAGAAATAAGTCTATGCCTATCTCCATGAGAGGTAATGTATGTACTTCTTATTCCTTTCTGTAAATAAGAGGCATCATAAACTCAGGTTTCATATATATTCGAGCTAAAAGGAGCTACATGATATTGCCAAAAGTTTACGCGAATGTGTCACACATTGAAGTAAAACTATTTTTTTCGTATTCTATCGCGATTTATTAGATGTTATTTTATTATTCACATTGAACCCGACGTTTCGGTTGCTGTTCAGCAACCATGGTCCATAGCGTGGCTATTGAATTTAAAAAAAATCCTAATTTCAATAGAGAAGACGGTTGAAATATACCACCAGTTTGGGAACCAGTCATTGACTTAATTAATACCAAGAAAAATCAAAATACGACAAGACTTCATGGCTTAAAGCAACAGAAATATGTATTTCATAGGGCCCAATGGAGACAGTCAATATAAATAAACCGCGATCTTGTCAATAATAATTATGTACAAACGCGATATTATTGATGTGCAAACAAACGCGACTGGTCAGTCCACCCACCGGATCACGATATTCGATCACAATAATATATTGACTGAGGGCGTCGGTGGCCTGTTTTTTTTTTCTTAATTTTTTTTTCGTGCGGAAATCCCTTCGGGTACCCCCCCGCCGGCCAGCGGTTATGTCGGGCTTAAACCGACTAAAACCGCACGCCGTCTCGGGTCTACAGACCCGGGGTGTAAGGTGGCCTGACCTAACTTCCCTGTATCTATTCTCCCAGAAATCCCTCTGCAGAAATACAAACTTAATTGATAGATAGTCTTAATCTTACGTGGGTCTGGGTGGATTTGAGTGTTCTATGTCAACTGAGAACCTGCTTTCGGAAGATATTTTCACTCAGGAATCAAGCTCAATATTCATCCTGTCTTCTTCATCCGAGCGATACCACCATCCCCGAGAGAAAAATCTGCGCCAGTCTCGTCCGTCAATCAGAAAGTTTACCAGCTTGCAAATGAGGTTGATTTGGCTCCAAAGGTCTTAAAAGCGAATGTAAGTAAGGCGAAAATGATGGGTTTTGTAAGAGAAGTGAACTAGCTATTGCCCGCGGCACCGCCCGCGTGGATTCTGTTCTCGTTCCCGCAACCCATGGGAACCTATTCCAGGGACAAAAAAATTGCCTATATGTGTTATTCCAGGCTAAATGAGGCATCAATCTTAGAACACCTAGTTGTTTAAAATTTCGATCTCTCTCTACAAACTCGATCAGTACAATGCATTTTAAAACACTTTCACCTTTACTACAGATTATATTTAACGGCCTATAACTCCATAAGTAGGTTGGATTCAATTTAGTTACATGACTATTGACGGATATAGCATTACGCTTCTTCACTTTAATAAAGTGCTCGTCAATAAACAGCTGTTTCAGATACCAGGTCTCTATAAACCCTCATAGTACACCCTGAGAAAAATGTGGAGCAACGTCTCCACATCATCATGATGTTCTGTAAGTGTTTAAAAAAACTCGACACCTGAATTCGAGGTGAGATATCATATTTGCAATCAGAAATTTGTTACTCACTGCGAAACCAACTATCGAGATGCATTTACAATCATTCTTACAGAATAGCATAGCTGATTTGCCATGGCATTCTGTAAGAGTGTTTATAAATCTCGCCAGCTGAATCACAGGTAAGATATATCATATTCGCCATAAGAAATTTGATACTCACCCCGGATTTAGCTATTGAGATATATAATGGCATGATATTCTCACAGAATAGCATGGCAGGCCTATTTTTTTTTTTTATCGTGCGGAAATCCCTTCGGATACCCCCCCGCCGGCCAGCGGGGGCGGTTATGTCGGGCTTGCACCGACTAAAACCGCACGCCGTCTCGGGTCTTCAGACGCCGGGGTGTAAGGTTACCCATAGAGCATATATATCCCTCGCACCTCGACTGACCCTGGGCCATCTCACCACTAACAGCATCGCTCATCCTGTCTCCTCTGAAAGCAGAGGAGTACGGAGAGTGTTGAGTGTTGAGTTGATGTGTTCCCGCCACCTTGGGTATTGGCCGACGATCAATGCCAACCCTATGAAGGGGTGAAAGCAGGCCTAACGACTTAACGTTCTACTGAAGCGATAGTGGCGGTTTTGGGTTACTAGGTGTCTTTTCTTTATCTACATATCATGATTAGATTCTGGAGAAACTTCAAGAGGGTTGGTGGCTCCCGGGCCTTCCTTCTTTCGGAGCGAAGGACATGTTCTGGCACAGACCAACTCCACTCCGACCCGTAACTAGGGATCCAAGGAGATCGGTGGTGCTTCACGACGGTAGGATTGATGGCAGCCAGCAATGATGGCAACGACCTGCTGGGAGCTGATCACCTTTACTGGTGAGGTCTTATGTTGGAGAAGACGACGATGGTGCTGATTATGATGATTTTTGAAGTGAAAACTTCTAGAGATCGGAAATAACAATTGAATTCGCAACACCTCTGTAAATATTTCCTGATGCTTCAAAAAATACACACGTAATTGTTACTAATTGTAACTTTTTTACTACTACTCTACTAACTACTAGTTTTAAAATAAGGATAACAAACTCTTTTGTTTTAATTTACCATATGAATTCAATATATTATATTTATTTCATATTTTATTGTATATATTATTATTCTATATTATAGTACAAATCAGTCTTATCGCTCAAGGTAATCTATTCGACACAACCACCGGATAGACAGAGAGGGCAATAAATATAAAAATGGTAGTTACTCCCCAAATGGCAAATGGAAAATGCCCTGCCTGAGTCTGTGTTTCCAGAAAGCTACAACCTGTCTCTCCAAGTCTAGAGTGAACAGGTTACTTCTATGCAAGGGTGCTCATCATCATCATCACTTACCAACAGGTGAGATAGTGGTCAAAAGCCTATTACTAATAAAAAAAAGATGAATTAATAGAATAACAAGCTATTTTAAAATTTAATTTTATAAATTGAATTATCCATTTATGCATATAAAGTATAAAGTGTGCATTTAGAAATGTGTTGGCAATAATTTTAACATCTGGAAGTAAGTGATTACAAGGTCATGCTTTTCCTAACACCAAAGAGCTGACTCAACTGAATAGTAGTAGAAGTAGTACAGTCCTGCATTTCATACATTTGGAGATGTCAGGGAGTGCTGCATATCATACAGTAGGAGAAGTAGTAGAGTGCTGCATTTCATAAATTAGGAGATGTAGAAGAGTGCTGCATTTCATACATTAGATTCAGAAGAGTGCTGCATTTCATACATTAGGAGATGTAGAAGAGTGCTGCATTTCATACATTAGGAGAAGTAGTAGAGTGCTGCATTTCATACATTAGATGTAGAAGAGTGCTGCATTTCATACATTAGGAGATGTAGAAGAGTGCTGCATTTCATACATTAGGAGATGTAGAAGAGTGCTGCATTTCATACATTAGGAGATGTAGAAAGAGTGCTGCATTTCATACATTAGGAGAAGTAGTAGAGTGCTGCATTTCATACATTAGGAGATTTAGAAGAGTGCTGCATTTCATACATTAGGAGATGTAGAAGAGTGCTGCATTTCATACATTAGGAGATGTAGAAGAGTGCTGCATTTCATACATTAGGAGATGTAGAAGAGTGCTGCATTTCATACATTAGGAAAAATAGTAGAGTGCTGCATTTCATACATTAGGAGATGTAGAAAAGTGCTGCATTTCATACAGTAGATGTAGAAGAGTGCTGCATTTCATACATTAGGAGATGTAGAAGAGTGCTGCATTTCATACAATAGGAGAAGTAGTAGAGTGCTGCATTTCATTCACTAGAAGATGTAGAAGAGTGCTGCATTGCATTCATTTCATACAGTAGGAGAAGAAGTAGAGTGCTGCATTTCATACAGAAGGTGAAGAAGTAGAGTGCTGCTTTTCAAACAGTAGAAGTAATACAGTGATGCATTTCACACATTTAGTGAGTGTGCTAGAAACTTTGCCTTCTTGTCTTTCTTTCCTGCTCTCCTCTTGCCATTATACCTTTTTCTTTACAGGTGGTTATACAACTGATACTCCTAGTGTTGCAAGCATTTATAAGGTAACTACAGTAGCTTGATGGGTTGGCAGTATGCTTCTTTGTTACCTTAGTAATATCTAAAGACAATATTTTACAGGTAATATTACAAGAGACAAATATTTAATGTGCAATATTTTCCTTGACTAACAAGGATGAGAAGCTAATTGTTTCATTTATCAAATCAAATTACATACATTTGATTAATTAGATGTTAGGTGTTATGATATAGTTATGTTAAAGTAAGGCAAATATGATAAGAATGAGTTGATAAGCAAGTTTTGACTTAGTGGACAAAGATCAACAAAAATAAAGTAATGCATTTAAAAGTTTGAAACTATGTACAAAATAATAAAAAATTCGCTCCCCTCCACCGAAATGTGCACATACTGCAAAATAATATTTTTAGTGCTACTAAATAAAGCCAAATCTGCAATTAAAAGTTTTTTTTTCGGAAAAAATGTAAACACAGATTTTTACGTCTTTTCGTTGGATCAATATCATAATATAGTCTATGTTTGAATAATTAACTTCTGAAGATATCGTCACGCTAGAACAATATTTCGGTAGGCAGTGTTGCAAGACAGCATTCATTATTTGAGACCATCATTATAGTGATGGTCAAACGCAGTGGCTCATTGATGAAAAGTTTTAAGATCTATTTCGTAAGCTGACCGTTTCATAGAAAAAAAGTAAATATATCATAGTATTATACAAGTTGTCAAAATATTTTTCTTCAAATAAATACTCACGGCCATCACCATTTCAAAGGGGTACTTGTGTACCCTTATAGGAGACACGTAATCCTGCACCATTTTTCACTGCACGATTCAGAATAATACAAGGACTTTACAATATTTCAATATCAACAGTTTCACACAATAATCATGCTGCTCGAACTCCTTTCACTCCCGATCAGTATGACAACAATAATATTCGAACGTCGAGACAACACCGTGTCGTGAACTTGAAATAGTATCCACGAAATGAAACAAAATGGAATGTTTGCTCTGAAGTTAGGTCCGAACCGTACCAAATTGATCAAATTGACATTTGACATAATGTGTTGACAGTAGAAAATAATGGCTGGTAATTTTTCGGATACAAACTACAAAACAAACATAATTGAATGTTTTTTCAAATTGAAGATAATTCTGCCACCTTGAGGTGATTTGAGGATTTGCTTATTTTGTAAGCAGTGTAACATTTTATTCTTCGTTTTTTACACGACACAATACAAAAAAGTTAGACAATCCAAGATTCAGCGTTTGGTAGACGTTCAGGGTCAAAACATACAGATATTAGATGCCTATATGTGACAATACATCAAAATTAACCGGTTGCGTAGAGTAGACGATTTCTGTACATGGACAGATGGAATGAGAGCAAAACCTAGCAAATGCTACTGTCTGGGTAGGCGGGGTACCAGGTATACTTCATATAACCCAGGGCTTAGTATAGGCGGGGAAAACGTCTCAACTATATCTGAAACCGTGCCTTTTAAAATCCTCGGAAGAAAGATTGACAACAGAGGTTGCACTCCAGCTTTGGACGAATTAATTGATAGTTTCATTATCGATTTAAAAAAGGTAGACCAACAACCAATAAGTAATGTTAAAAAAGCTTGGATCTATGACAATTATTTAACCTTGCGTCTTAACTGGCCGTTTCTTATATATGATATAAACCAGAGCCTCCTCAAAAAACTAGATGCGAGTGTCACGAAGACACTGAAGTCGTGGCTAGGGCTAGCTCAGTCGGCCGACCCGTCGGCACTATATAGATCCGCGAATAATTTTGGAATGACGTATAAGAAGCCATCAGAACTCTATAAACACCTAAGAGTAACTAAAATGCACGCTTTATCGAAATCTAAAGACGAAATAGTAAAAGTCCTTCCAAAAGATAAAAATGCATCGGAGCTCGAATCACGCCTCCAGTTCCATAAAAGATTCATGATAGGCTCGCAGACTGGTAGAGTAGGTCTAGGTAATATTCAGAGACAAACAGATAAAGAAATAACAAAATCTTTTCTTCAAGCAGACGAAAACAACACCTATAAGGTGCACGCAATGAACCTAGAAATGCAAAACGAATGGTTGACCCTAGGTGAATTTTGTATTCCCATAGCCTTAAAATGGCGTACTATAATATACGACTGGTCACCGGCCTTACTTAAATTTTACCTAAATGCATTCCAGTTGACCCTCCCTGACCAAAGCAATCTGGTCAGATGGGGAAAAGCCACGGATAAAACATGTAACTCATGTGGTGAAGCAACTGGTACGGCTAGGCACCTACTAGTGGGTTGTAAAACGCTATTAGACCGGGGTCATTACTCGCGCCGTCATGATAAGGTATTAGAAATCATACGTGAGGCTGTAAGTTTGGCGGTAGCTAAGAGCGAAAAAAGGATTAACCACAAACCAAAGAAACGACATTGCGTTTGTAAAGGAAGGCTGCTCAAAGAAATCACCTCAAAAGCCATATTCAATTTTGATAGCTGCCGTTGACTGGACAATACTCGTAGACACGTATGAGAAGCACTATAGGATACCGGAGGATGTCTATGCCTCATCATCCAGACCCTTTTTTTTTTTTTTATCGTGCGGAAATCCCTTCGGATACCCCCCCGCCGGCCAGCGGGGGCGGTTATGTCGGGCTTGCACCGACTAAAACCGCACGCCGTCTCGGGTCTTCAGACGCCGGGGTGTAAGGTTACCCATAGAGCATATCCCTCGCACCCCGGCTGACCCTGGGCCATCTCACCACTAACAGCATCGCTCATCCTGTCTCCTCTGAAAGCAGAGGAGTACGGAGAGCGATGTGTTCCCGCCACGTTGGGTATTGGCCGACGATCAATGCCAACCCTATGAAGGGGTGAAGGGGAAGCCATTGACCGCCGCCCAGGGTGTACCGGCCGCTCCGATTCCGTTCCCCCCGGACTGCAGCGGGATCGGAATCGGAGCGACACTCGAGGAGGTTACCCAACACACACCTCCATCATCCAGACCCGACATATTCCTTTTTTCACGATCGCATAAGCGTGCAGTGCTTGTAGAACTCACAGTACCGTGGGAAACTAATATACCTAAAGACCACGCTATAAAGACAAACAAATACTTTGATTTGACTAACGAGTTAACCAAAAACGGCTACGTGGTTAAACTCTATGCCGTAGAAGTAGGAGCAAGGGGAATTCCAGCTAAATCCCTGTACAACTTACTTAAAGACCTCGGATTGCCAAGAGCTTCAGTAAGCTCTTTATTAAAACGTATATCAAAATATTGTTAGGATCTTACCAAATTTGGATAGGTAGGAGGGGGAACACTACTGACGGTGGAGGTGAGCGCTGATGCATCACAAGGTGGCCACCCTAAACCTACATCTGGGTCGCAAGTCCCAGTCGCCGTCATGGTGTTCCTCTCTGTACCACGCTATGGACCCGGCGACCGCACGGTGAATCCATGGAGTGCTGAGAATCGGATCTCTCTAATATTAATCAACTATCTAATAATAAAATGAAAAGGTCTATGACCCCTTATATATTCCTCATGCTTTGTACTAATTCACATTCACTGATTACTGCACCTGCTCATGCTTACGTTGAGGTAGACGAATTACTAGTTTTGAATAACCGTTTTTATGCGCCAGTGTCGTATTTACCTGTCTTTAAAATTATTGCATTGAATAATGTATTTACGACTCTTCACATAACAATTTTGCAGTTACAACATTATTCAATAGATGGCACTATTATTTTATTAAGATTTTGAGCCTCAGAATGGTATACTTTGTAGTCGGTACAGTCCAGAGATATATGTCGGAATGCACTGTAGTCAAAATCACAATTTCCTCCTACGATGATACTATAATATGTCAAAGTCCTAAACTACAGTATTTGTAATGCGAACACAATATGTGAATAGTTTCTCTGATGACTGTTTCACAGTGAAGTACAATATATTTACTTACTGCTTATTTTAGTATATTGCTTATTTATTTATATTTTTAGTAGATTGTAGTCGAACGAAAAGCTCTCTATACATATACTCCACTCGGTGTATTTCGGTTGTGACGCTACTCCTCCCAAACTAATCAACCAATTTTGACCAAACTTGGCATGTAAATACAAATTAATTCCCGGTTGGTTTAGAAAAAATAAAATTCAAAATCGAACACACCATAGAGGAATAATCATCCTTCAAAAAATTCAAAATCTGATCCATGTTGAGACCACGATTTTGGCACCAAAATGTATACCTGAACTATTGGCTTAAGGCAGAAAAAGAAAATTGAAAATCAGTCTAGCAACGGAGGAATAATCACCGAAAAAACCATTCAATGGTATTCAATTGAAACAAAAATTGCGCGTGAATTGTAGGTAATCATGTAGTGCACTCTCAGCTCATATTGCAACAGTAGCATGTAAGCAGATTTAAGAAAGAGGTGGTAGATAAGAAGAGAAATGTTTTCAAGGAGTGGCAAAAAGACGCTGAATGAAACGTGACTATGAGAGAAGAGAAAAAGAGGATTTACAAAGAATATAAAAAAAGAGTAAGAAATGCGGTAGCAGAATCCAGTTCAATCGCACAAGGCAAAATATATAGTGGTCTTGATAAACCTGACGGTCAAAAGGAACTCCACCGAATCACAAAGATGAGAGAAGAAAGAACGGAAGATATTAAATTAAAATGTTTAAAATGTGTTAAATGATATAAAAGCACAATGGAAGATATATTTAGAGAAAGTATTGAATTAAGAGAATTTTTGAAATGGAGTGCTAGAATATGGGCCTGGGAATATGGGTTTGGTAAAAGCGATCTGTGTGGATGAAGTAAGAAGAGCTGTAAAAAAAGGAAAAGCTGATGGGCCAGATGGAAGATGGATATCGGTTGCTGACTTTATTCTTTAACAAGTTGTTGCGGGAAGTGACGATCCTAAGTAGATGGTGCCTTAGTGTACTAGTGCCCATTTTGAAAAATAAAAGTGATGTACGGGACTGCAATAACTATCGGGGAATAAAGCTCATGTCACATAGTATGAAACTGGGGAGAACGTAATAGAGTAACGAATGCGAGAGGAGAGTGAGATCAGCAAAAATCAGATGCCGTGTTCACTTTGCGCCAACTATGTGAAGAATATAGACGTGTGCATAAAAACCTCCACATGGTATTTGTTAAACCTTGAAAAGGTGTACAATAAAGTACCCCGAACGGTCTTGTGGTGGGCGCTGATAGAGAAAGTTGTGCCAGTGAAGTATGTGGAGTTAATCTGCGTTATGTAGAGGCAATTCAGTACGCATGTCCGGTCGGCTGTGGGTAACGCCGATGAATTTAGTGTGGCTGTATGCTTACGCCAAGGGTCGTACCTCATTCTATTGGTAATGGATGCAGTGACATCGAATCTACAGGAAGAGGCACCCTGGTGCCTGGTGCCAACGACATTATCCTTGTTAGTGAGGATGGAACCGAGGTCTATAGCAGATTGGTAACATGATAACAAAAGCTGGAGAGTGTTGGCCTAAGAATCAGCAGAACCAAAACAGAGTACATGTTCTACGATTTTGGCGGTCTCTCTAACACCACAACCATAGCACTTGATGGCACCCCTATACCAACCTGCTCTGACTTTCGGTATCTCGGTTCACTATGACAAAGCGATGGAGAATTGGATCGAGCCGTAAAGCAACGGATTAAAGTTGGTTGGATGAATAAGTGGCATGTTAAGGCAACGTCTGACTCGTGACTCGTGAATTCCCCTTACACTTAAGGGGAAAGTCTACAAGACCATGATCGGGCTTGCTATCCTGCATGGATCAGAGATCGAGCCGGCCTGTAAAGGCGACGGATGAAAGACGGCTGCATGCAGTCGAGATGCGAATGCTGAGATGGATGTGTGGTGTGACAAAAATGAATAAGATTAGGAATGAGTACGTTAGAGAAAGTTTAAAATTTGCGAGGAAATCGTTTGTCCTGATTCAGATATATTATAAATAAAATAAATTACTTTTTCAGAAAATGTATGCATTAGCATCGCATCGAAAGCGCGCGCGCAACATGTATCAGTAAAGATGAGATGGGTCCACCAAAATAGCTTTCTAAGTATATACACTGTAGGAGTCGCAGTCGCAGCGTTCCCACTGGACTGCATTCCCTAGGACCCCAGCTATTAAATGTTGCAATCAATAAAAAAAAACTAAAAAACAACTCAAAACTGCTTAGAAAAAATACATTTATTCGACGGTCATTGATAGTTCGGTTCAAAATTATTCATAATTCGAAGTGAAATTAACAGTGACTGTTGAAGATTCATAGAATCTAGATTATAACTGAGCTATCAGAAAAATAACCAAACAAAATATCATTTCCGCAGGTCATTTTCCACGTATTTCGCGACTAACTTCAAGGCAGTGAGTAAGCGGGCCTTGACGAAGCGCGAATGTCGCTTTCTATTATTTGAAGATTATTTCTTCTGAATTTAAAAAGCAAAGCAAAATTTTGCCAAAATTGTGCGCGTTCGTGCCCGATGTCTAGTGCTGAAGTCGCCGATAATTCCGTTGACCCCCCGGTGAAAAAGCGGAAACTAAATACAGGAGAATCACGTTCCAACAACTCGGCAATGGCGAACAATGGGACGCGCGTGGAAGATGAGATTGATGAGAGTCTGTACTCTCGACAGCTATACGTTCTGGGACATGATGCCATGCGGAGGATGGCTAGTTCCGACGTGCTTATTTCTGGTCTTGGTGGACTTGGCGTTGAGGTAGCGAAAAATGTGATCCTCGGCGGAGTGAAGTCGGTGACTCTTCATGATGAGCGGACTTGCTCTATTACTGATTTGTCGTCGCAATTCTATCTTTACGAAAGCGCGATCGGTCAGAACAGGGCTCAAGCTTCGTGTGAGCAGCTGTCAGAGTTGAACCATTATGTGCCTACAACATCATACACCGGTCCTTTGACTGAGGAGGTATTGCGCAAATTTAGGGTCGTTGTCCTCACTGGTGCTACATGGGCCGAACAAGAGCGCGTGGCGGCCATCACTCATGCTAATAACATAGCTCTAATTATTGCAGACACTCGGGGGTTGTTCTCTCGGGTGTTCTGTGACTTTGGACCTGAGTTTACCGTGGTAGATATAACTGGAGAGAACCCAGTGTCAGCTATGATTGCTGACATCACACATGAGTATGAAGGAATTGTCACTTGCCTTGATGATACCCGTCATGGCTTGGAGGATGGGGACTATGTCACCTTCAGTGAGGTTTGTATTATAACTATATTCCACACTATTTCAGTATGTTATTAACTTCTTGCCAAGTGCAAATCTTTAAGTTACATACCCGTTGTATGTAAGTAATTCATCTTATTTCCTTACCAGGGTCAATGTCGAGTGCTGTGTAATATCATTGAATAACCTTGACCACATATTTTGAATATATGCCAGGAATTCTGCTTTCATATATGTTGTCATCTGTAAAATTATAACCTGATCTTTTAGTTTATTATTTTTATTTATTTTGATAATAAACTGTGTTATAATCATATACACAGTTCACTTAACTATTTATGTACATATAAACCAATATAATGATTTGCTTCACATTTAAATATCCAATATAAATGCTAACTCACTTCATTCTATAAAAAAAAAACAAATCAATTTTGATATGGCTAAATAAAGACACTAAATTTTTTTACTTCTTGAATTCAGAATTGCTGCTTAAGGCACAGGAGCCACTATAAGGAATTGAATTGAATTGACCCTCTAGGTCTAGCCTGAAAAATAACCTTCAAAATAAACATTTCTTAGATTAATAATAATTCACATGGATACCAAGTGGTGTCTCTCACAGTTTGCCTTGTATCATCTTTCATGTTTCTAGAAATAACATTGGGGGGTATTTTATAAATAGATACTGTAGGATTTCAATCTTTATATTTACATCATATTGAGTATTCTAAATGTGTGAATAATATTTAGGATATGGTGAACATTCTGAACAATGCAGAAAGATTACTAGATTACTTCTAATTTTCAACTGTTTTGAGTTTTGTTATAAAGCATTCCGAGTACTTTCCATATGTGTGTTTTGTATTATTTATAACTTGTAAATTATATTTTTTGAATTAAATTTTTAAGCATTTTGTATGCTTACTTTTTTTTTCTAAAGATTTAGATCGGACGTCGCCTTAAGACGTATTAATGTATCGGAGAATTTCGAATCTCTGGGACGTGTCTAGGTGGCTCAGTTGGTCAGAGCATTCCCCCTGTAAGGGACTGGTCGCTGGTTCAAGTCCCGTCCTAGATGTTCTCTTTTTCCAATCTAAATCTTCCTAAATTATATTATAAAATTTATGCCCAATTTTATTCTCTATCTGTTCTTTTGACTGGGGAATACTCTGAAGCTACCTGGACACATCCAAGATACTCGAAATTCCTATATTGTCTAGAGGTGAATGATAATGTGTATATGAGAATATTGACTATCCATGACATGTCAAGGTAGCTCAGTTGGTCAGAGTGAGTATACTCTCTCTGACTCCTGCAACCAGTAGTTAAAAGGAACTGGTGGTGGGTTCAAATCCTGTCCTGGATGTTGACTTTCTACTTTAATTTATAGGAAAACTTAGCATACTATTTACTTCAAAATTTCATTAATTTGATTGTAAACTGCTTCAGGCAATATGCAATCTATATTTATAAACACCAACTGTTGCCCGCGACTCCGTCCACGTGGAATTTCGATCCCGTTCCCGCTTCCCATGGATAAAAAGTGGCCTATGTCCTATTCTAGACTATACTCTATCCCTGTATCAAATTTCAGCCAGATCCATTCAGCCGTTCTGGCGTGATTGAGTAACAAACATCCATCCATACATCCCTCCAAACTTTAACATTTATGATATTAGTGGGATGAATCCCTGTTTCCTTTGGTCACAGCATCATACGTGAACTGCTGCACCGATTTTGTTAAGTCTTTTTTGTTGTGTTTGTTATTGTCAGGAGAAGGTTCTTCCAATTTGAAAATCTTAATGATCTTAACATTTATCATGCAGCCTTAAAATACTTAAAATCTGCTGTATGTTTGATTGCAATTGGTTAAGAACAACTGGAGATATGTCCAAAAAACAATAACCAACATTGGCGCGGGCGGAGCCACAGTCATCAACTGGTATTTGTATATGTGAGGACCTGTAATTACCTTAATGACACATAATCTATCATAATAGTTTCTGAATCAGCTGTTAAACCTCCATAAGTAAGCTGTCTATCTAACTTTTTAGTCACACTTGAAGTGAATGACTACTTTCTGAGTCTGAGTCTAATTAAATGTTTGCTGAGTCACAGCAAACCTTTCTACAGCTCTCTACAGTGATGAGTCCATTTTGATGACTTTTTTATTTACTTTTTACTGCCATTTCATCTTGACTTGCCACAAACACATATTACGTAAAAAGAATAATGTCAGTAAGTAGTATGTCTTTTAGATTCCTGTATGTAATGATAGAAGCATTGAAATGCTACTATTTTCAACGGATTCTATTTCGATTTATTTAATGTTTTTTTCTTATTTACACTTATCACGACACGATTCCACGAAACGTCAGGTTTAGTGTAAATCATAAAATAACACCAAATGAATCACAATGGAATTTGTTAAAATAGTTTTATTTCAATATGTAAACTGCTGACAATATCTTATAAAAGCATTATATGAAAGTGCATTTGATTAATTGCTTAACCACTGTGAATTTTTAGAAGAGAATACATTTTATTGTATATTACCTGGGCTCCGCCCGAGTGGATTTCTGGTCTTGTTCCCGCTTCCCATGGGAACCTATTCCAGTTATAAAACGTAGCCTGTGTTATTGCAGACAAAAAGCTCCCTCTACCTAATTTCAGTCAGATCCATTCAACCATTTTTGTGTGAAAACGTAACAAAAAAAATCCATATTTACAAATATATATATATATATATAAGTTTGGGATTTATTCTAATAGTTCTTTTATGGACAGTCTTATCACAAACTGCAATCTCGTAAAAACAACCTTTTGTTGGCTTATAACTGTTCTGTTCTGGCAAACATTCTTTTTCTACGCACTATGGGTATGTCAATAACCACATATGCTATCATAAAAATATATTATTACTTCATTGTTTTATAATCTGTTGCTTATGGTTTTAAAGATAAGATTTGAGAGGTAAGACAGTGGGTTTCCACTGTCTTACCTCTCAAATCATAGTATCTTTAAAGGTAAGACAGTGGGTTTCCACTGTCTTACCATTGCAATTACTGTACAGATGATTTCAGTTGAGATAATATTTCTGAGCAGGGTTTTGTTTGTTGAAATACAAGGCATCATTAGAAAACCAGTGTTGCATATCATGTAGTGATGGGTAGCATTCATGCTGAGATGGCGACCTTTTGAGGCTAGCCCAGCCATTTCTATATTTTGATCTTTTTTTTATATACTAGCTGGCCATCCCCGGCTTCGCCCGTGGCGTATTTCGAAGCCCTGTTACACCACTTTAACCCATATATACTGATAATTCATTAGTTTTCATATAATGTATGTAAAATCTGCTGGATTAGTTGATATTAATGATTACTGCTTCGTTCCCTTGGATTGTAGCATTATGATATATACTATGACACTCATAAATAATGTGGCTTTCTATAGAAAGCCACATTATTTATAAATTCTTTTACCTATAGGTAAAAGAATTTTTGAAATTTTTTTCAGTATATCCAGAGAGTACCTCACAAACTCACAACATCATAAATGTTGTGAATCTTCCCATACTGAATGACACTTGCACCAGAACAGAGCTCCATTCATGCGATTTCTGCCACCAACCAGTATGCTTAAATTAAATCACACATTTTTACAGGTCCAAGGAATGGTTGAACTGAATGGATGTGAACCTCGCAAAATCAAAGTCCTAGGTCCATACACCTTCAGTATTGGAGACACAACAACCTTCTCGAAATACGTTCGTGGAGGGATCGTCACGCAGGTCAAGATGCCCAGGAAACTAAACTTCAAACCGTTGAAGGAATCATTTGCCCAACCCGAATTTGTGATTACCGATTTCGGGAAATTCGACTACCCACAACAATTACATATTGCGTTTGCTGCTCTCTACAAGTTTGAGGATGCCGAGGGTCGCTCGCCGAAGCCATGGTGCGATACTGATGCTGAGAAGTTCATGGGTTTTGTAAAATCTATTGACACATTCAAGAATGGAGACTTAGAGGCTAATAAAGAACTTTTGGAAACTTTTTGTAAGGTAAGCAAGCCTCGTTATTTTTTTAAATGTGATAATACTCTTTTGGTGACGGTAATAGGTTTGGGGTTAAATTCCCGCCTCGGGCAAAATATTTTTGGGTTATTCTGTCAGGAAATTCTCAATAGCAACATAGATTTTCTAAAAAGTGCTATTATGACAATAACCTCGCCCCCTTTTAACCGATTTCAAATGACCTGTATGTTTGTCCGCTATTGTCTCGCTTTCGTTTGAACCAATTTTGATATGGCTTTCAGAAAAGTATTTTTTATATTCTGTAGAAGGTTTCAGTATACTTAACCAACTTTAAAAAGGAGGTATGTTTGCGCGCGTTAGGTTGAACCGATTTTAATGCGGTTTCCATCAGAAACGTATTTGTTACTTCTAGATGTTCTGGTATACCTAACTGACTTAAAAAAGGTTTTTTTTTGTATTTACACTATAATACAAAAACAATATTAATTAGCACACCAAAAACCACGAAGGGTTTGTGCGGAGTACCATGCATTCTGTTGAAACAAAATTAAATTATCTATCATATAAAGCAATATAGACTCCCAACAGCACTTAAACCTAAAGGTAGGTAGTTCGGGGACACCGTGGTTCCCAAACCCGAGGGGGCCATCTCGAAACCGGAGATGGCCCAGGGTCAGTCGGGGTGCGAGGGATATGCTCTATGGGCAACCTTACACCCCGGCGTCTGTAGACCACAGAGACAGCGTGCGGTTTTAGTCGGTTTGAGCCCGACATAACCGCCCCCGCTGGCCGGCGGGTGGGGGGGGGGGTATCCGAAGACATTTCCGCATGAAAAAAAAAAGGTAGGTAGTTCAAGTGACGCCGCAAACCCAAGTCGCTTCATTTTACATTTATCACAACATAGTCGAAAGTTACCTACATTATAAAAACAACAAAGAGTATAATAAATTACGTTCACAATCATATTGCGTCGGGCGACCACCGTCTGTTCCGCGGTTTTCAAACAATCTACCGTCGTTATGCTCTTCGTATTTTCTGTAAAATTTCCGTAATAATATTGTTTTTAGGGATTTTCTTTAGAAAAGCCCTATTGCTATCGAGTTGTCGTCGACGTCGTCGTTGCCAATTTTCTGTCACGGTTTTGAGTATGAAGGAGATAAGCTATCGAGTTGCTGTTTTCGGTAATAGATTCGTGATGGGGTGAACCATTGCAAGATAAAAAAAAAATAAAAAAAAATACAAACAAAATAAATAAAAATTTAAATTCCCGCCTGGGAGAGATCTTAACGAAAACACTGCCTAAACCCTTTGAGATATAGTAAAATGATATATGGTGAAATAATTGTGTATCTTATATAGGTTTTTGTGGTAGGTGAAGCCGCGGGCCACAGCTAGTTTAAAATAAACGCTAGATATTATAGGCGCAATATCTTTCTGCAATATTATAGTGAGAATGGTTAGAGTAAGTGACGCGTTATGTAAATATTTTGGGTCAATGACTCATGAATCATTATTCCTCACATAGCTGTTTGTTTTGCCGTTTTTCTTAAACAGATTACCTATAATTATGAAAATATATTCATAGTTCTGTTAGAGATGTAAACTGTAAGGCCTTTGCTCTCAGATTTTATAACTTTGATGTGTTAATATTCGCCCATTCGTCGACCATAATAATTACTGAGAATTTAAAGAAAACATGAGTTAAAGTCCGGCAAATGAACTCCTTTCATTTTTTTTAATTGATATCAAATCTTCATCAAACTCACGCTCGTTAATGGCTACTCATCATTGATTGTTACCAGATGTATCTGAGGGTTTGGTACCCAGGGCTGTCGCAGGCGACTCAGGCGCCGGAGGTCGATTAACGACCTCCGTCCTCCATGAGCGCAGGCCTGGGGGTGGCAGGTGAGGCCGCCTGTCACCCCAGCAGAAGCAGGCCGGGACGGTGGGGTGACTAGCGCCCCTCCCCCAAACCGGGGCAAGACGGGGACAATGTGGATCCCAAACCCGAGGGGGCCATCTCGAAACCGGAGATGGCCCAGGGTCAGTCAGGGTGCGAGGGATATGCTCTATGGGCAACCTTACACCCCGGCGTCTGTAGACCCGAGACGGCGTGCGGTTTTATTCGGTTCAAGCCCGACATAACCACTCCCGCTGGCCGGCGGGGGGGTATCCGATAGGGTATTTCCCCACGAAAAAAAAAGGGCTCGCTTATTCCTTCTAATTTAAATTGACTTTTATGGTAGCGACTACTGGCTGAGGCTCCTCACCCCCCAGAGAGTTAAGACTGCGCCAGAGCGTCGTCCTTAAATCAGCAGGCATGTAGGTGAGGTTAACTAGGCCTCAAAAGTCCTGGTGGGGCCGCATACGCCACCTGGCTGGCAATAACTCTTAAACGTAGAAAAAAGAATATCACTTGACAAATGGACGAGAAAAGATTGAATGGAAAGGTTAGCCTAGGAAGGAAAAGGAACCGCTCAATCAGACCATTATACTCCACCAAAATCTATAAAATAGTATATTAAGTATACTAAAAACCTTCTTTAGAATGTAACAAATATTTTTCTGAAAACCGCATCTAAATCAGTTAACGCGAGATAATCGCGGTCAGATATACAGGGTCAAACAGTGAACCTCCATTTGAAGTCAGTTCAGTTCAGTTAGTCAGAATGAGTAGGAGAGTGGAATCCGGGCTCCAATTCACAAGGTGTGATGGTACTCGCATGACAGCGTCAAGCCGAGAGGCAGCCCAATTCGGCGCGGATGTGGCGTACATTGGCATACAATCTCTTTATATCTGCACTTAGTATTTATTTTTTATTGTTATTTATTATGAATAAATAATTAATATTCTACGACATTCTACACGGCGCTTTCTAGACCCAAAGTAAGCATAGTTTAACTAGCTTGTGTTATGGGTTCCAGAATGCGGATAAACATACTTATACTCTTTTTTTCTTTTTGTAAATACATACATATTATACATAGAAACACCCAGTCCAATGCAAATAGACATATTCATGCATACAAATATTTGCACTGAGCGGGAATCGAACCCGCGCCCCCTGTCGTAGCAGTCGAATGCACTACCGCTACGCCACAGAGGCCGTCCTCATGCTTCACATGGTCCATCACTGTTTTTTGTTGTTAATTATTATTTTATTCGCTAATTTTATGTTTCCTATTGCCTCTTCTTTCCTATTTCCTTATTTCGTACTTCCTGCTGATTTGTGCCATGTACGTGTATCCGAATGAAATTAAATAATTTCTTTGTTTTATTTCTTTGGATGCAACCGGGACTAACGCTGTTATAATGAGTTAATGATGATGATGATGAGCTAATATGAGTTTAGGGATGGAACTCTAAATTCTTAAACTATTGCTATTACCCTCTCAACATTACCAGCTGTGAGTGGTAGAGTCAAGCAACAGTCATTTTGGCCGTTGCATGAATGGGCCGACTCGACCGGGGAAGCACCACCCTCTCACGGAATATCGACGCTAAGTAACAGTATTTGAACTGTTGCGTTCTTTGTGGTGGGTGAGAGTGCCGGAGCCCAAACTCCTTTCCCATCCCCCCTCCAAACTCCTTTCCCATCCCCTTTCCTTTACAGGGTCGGCAGCGCGAGTGTGACGCCACTGGTGTTGCACACGTCCATAGGCCGCGGTAACCGCTTCCCATCAGTCGGCCGTGTGCTTGTCTGCCACCTTAGTGGTATAAAAAAAACACTGCACAAATAACGTATTTTCTCACGAATTATTTCTTTATCAGATCTCATCTGGCGATTTGAACCCGATGAACGCGGCCATCGGCGGTGTCGTAGCCCAGGAAGTCATGAAGGCTTGCTCTGGAAAGTTCCACCCCATCATGCAGTGGTTATATCTGGACGCTATTGAGTGCTTACCCAAGGATCGCTCGGAACTGACTGAGGAGAACTGCAAGCCCGCTGGCTCGAGATATGATGGACAAGTGGCCGTGTTCGGAAAGCAGTTTCAGAAGAGGCTTGGTGAATTGAAGTACTTTATTGTTGGTAAGTGTTTTTGTTTTAAAGAGTACTCATAACTGAAATTACTAGTATGAAACATAACATAACTACACGCCTGTATCCCCGAAGGGGTAGGCAGAGGTGTATTGCACACCCACGATTCGCCAGTTATGTTAGGGTCCCCATGTAATAGGTGGCTAGCCTATTGCCATCTACCGGGCACATTACTAAGCGAGCGATAATCAACATTTTTAATACACACATAACTACGAAAAGTCAGAGGTGTGTGCCCGGGGCGACTGGGGATCGAACTCGAGACCTCGTCTCGGCAGTCCGTTACGTACACCACTGGGCTATCGCCGCTTTACTGTAGTATAAATAAATAAATAAAATAAAATAAATATTGTACGATATTCTACACAGCGCTTTCTAGACCCAAAGTAAGCATAGTTTAACTAGCTTGTTATTGGTTCCAGAATGCGGATAAACATACTTATATTTTTTTTTTTGTAAATTCATACATATTAAACATAGTATTCTCGCTAACCCGTCCAGCTAAGCGAAATTGCTTAATTGTGTTAGGAGTGCTTTCATGTCGGTAGTGTAATGGCCAGGATCCGAACCCGGGACCTCTCGAAGCTACAGACAATTTTGATGTGATATTTTTTGTAGGGTGCCGACTTTATGCCGGCAGTTGGCCGACTCGCCGTCCTTACAGAAGCAGGCCGTGGCGGAGGCGTGTCGTATGTGTCCTACACACGCCTGCCAACTCACCGACGCGGGATAAAACCCCACCCCACCAGGCGAGGCCGCACTAGCGGCGAAGGTCCGCCGGTAACCCTGGAGTTATCCTTTCATGGGCTTACCCGGGGTGCCCAGCAATGGGCACTTGGGCAGGACACCGTGCGGTTTTAGTCGATGCACGACATAACCGCCCCGAATCCGAAGGGATTTCCGCACGTAAAAAAAAAAAGGTCCCAATGTAATAGGGGGCGAGCCTATTGTCATCTACTGGGCACACATCTCAGCAAACCGTTACTTATGCCACTGGGTTAAGAAATAAGCAGTACGATTGCACTATTCTTTCTGCCATCCATTTTATGTTTCATTTTTCTCTGTGTGCATAAATAAACAAAAAAAAAGCCAAGATTTGCTTATTAGCATATCCGTATTTGATAGAAGGTCGTTACCCTTATAATAATAATTCACAAAAGCCTCTATTATTGATATTTATTATCAGCTCGTTATCAGCTTACGCGTAACTTTGAGGGACCAAACACAATAGGACTTTTAATATTTATCTTGATTAGATAAATATGCTGAACTACTTATTATATGGCCTTAGGGCCGTTTCCTAGATTATACCGGCTGGTGGGGCGATAACGAACAAAATAATATTCCCCACGTCGTCGCCGTCGCCTTCAGCTCGTTTACAAATGCTTCTTAAGCCCAGCACTTGCATAATGTTGGGCTAAAGAGGCTTTCGGGCAGACAAATTATGAAAACGATCCACGTATCCTTCTTAACAGACTATGTTGAACGAGTTTTTTTTTTTTTATACCACTAAGGTGGCAGACAAGCATACGGCCCACCTGATGGGAAGCGGTTGCCATGGCCTATGGACGTTTGCAACACCAGTGGCGTCACACTCGCGCTGCCGACCCTGTAAAGGAAAGGGGATGGGAAAGGAGTTTGGGCTCCGGCACTCTCACTCACCAAACGGAACGCAACAGTTCAAATACTGTTACTTGGCGTCGATAATCTGTGAGAGGGTGGTGCTTCCCCGGTCGAGTCGGCCCATTCATGCAACGGCCAAAATGACTGTTCCTTGACTCTACCACCAATAAAGCTAGAAGCTAGAGTAAAGCTAGAGTGAAGTGAGCTCGTGGACACCTGACAAAGTTATAGGTTAGACGGGTATGGCGGCGGTCTCTACGAACCCTCCGCCATACCCTTCGTGTCAGATTACTTGTCATATCGCAGGAAGAAATAAGAGACCCGTGAAGCGGGGCTCCGTCGACATCGCTTACTAATTCGTAATATTATTATTATTATTTCCAACGGGGACGCCGATGACCTGGCGGGTGATCAACCCTTCCATAGTGGGTCATTTCACCCATTTCCCCTGTTCCTTCCTTTTGGGAAGGATGTGGTTACCCAGCAATCACGGCGTTCCGTCGAACCTACCTGTGTCCTTACAAAATCTTACGATCTGGTCCACCTTCAGATCCTCCAAGTCTTCTGTGTCCAATGTATCCAACCCCATTGTCTCCCATCTTATCAGTGAGTACATGGGGCATTCGGCGAGCAGGTGGAAACTGGTCTCGTCACCGTCCATGCACTCTGGGCATCTGGGGTCGGTTTTCACACCTATCAGTGTCAGGTGCCTGTTCAGTCGGCTGTGTCCTGTTAACACTTCTATGACGAGCCTCATGCTTACTCTTGAGAGTTTTATTAGTTGGCTCGTCCTTTTTTTGTCTAGGCCCTTTATGAATATCTTCGACTGTCTCATGCCTGTCGATGATTTCCATCTCCGGTTGGTCTCTGCTTCAATGCTTCGGCTGATGACTCCCTTGGTTATTTTGTGGGGGATTGGTAGCCGGGGCTCCGGGCCGACCTGGTTTTCATCAGCTCCTTTCCTGGCCAGTTCATCTGCTATTTCGTTGCCCGTGTTACCCTCGTGTCCGGGTACCCAGGCAATCGTCACGTCAGCTGTTCTGGACAACTTTTCCAATGACTTTTTGCACTCTTTGACAACAGCTGATGTTGTCTCTACTTTGCCAAGTGCCTTCAGCGCTGCCTGGCTATCGCTGTAGATGGTGACCTTTCCCATGTTGTTTAGGTGGCCCGCCATTTCTGCGCATTCCATGATAGCGAAGATTTCTGCTTGGAAGACACTTGCAAACTTTCCTAGGGGTATTGACCTATTTTTCTCTGTGCCGTCTGAGGACTTGATGTGTACTCCGGAACCAGAGAGCTTGGTTGTTTCCTTTCTGGAGCCGTCTGTGTAGCAGATGGTGCCATTGGTGTTCATCTGCCAGTCGTCTCTCGGTCCTATATGTATTCTGTACTTCTTATCAAAGGTCCTTTCTTTCTTTATCAGATCATTGTTTGAAAGGATCATTGATAGTTTTTCTTCGTAGTCTTGACTGATCATGGCATGGCCCTCATCAAATGTGTTGCCAGTCCATAGGCCAGTACTTTTCAGTTTGAACCATTGTTCAATCGCTCTCTTTTTCGTTTCCAAATCTAGGGGGTTCAGGCCCAGTATGATCTCAAGCGCGGCCGTGGGTGTAGTCCTCATCGCGCCGGTGGTCATTAGGGCCGCCAGTCTTTGGACTTTGTCTAATTCTTGTTTATTCCTTCCTATGTTGGCTTTATGCCACCATACTAGGGCACCATGTAGGATTCTCGGCATGATGATTGCCTTATAGATCCAGAGTACTGTGGCTGGCTTTATTCCCCAGCTTCTTCCTATTGCACTTTTGCATTGCATCATGGCCATTTTCGCCTTTGAGCATGTGTTGCTTATATGAGTCTTGAAGGTCAGCTTGCTGTCCAGTGTGACTCCCAGATACTTGACTTCTTTCACTACTTCCAAGTCATGATTATCAAGTCGTACTGGTCCAGCACTTCCAATTTTCCTTTTGTTGGTGAAAAGAACTAGTTTGGTTTTGTCAGGGTTGAGGTTAAGGCCTTTGCTCCTGCACCACCCTAGTGCTTCTTTCAAACCTCTGTTCATGATATTGCATATGACACTGAGGACTTTGCCTGTGATTAGGAGCACACCGTCATCAGAATATACCTGTGTATATATGTGCATCCTGTTTATCTTGTTGACTAGCTCGTCTATTAGCAGGCACCACAGTAGTGGCGATAGACATCCACCTTGAGGGAAGCCTCTCCTAGCTATCACCGTACGCCTTGTTCCGGCTATCTCTGCTTGTATCAATCGGTGTTTTAGCATGTTTTTCACCCATTCTGATATGTCTTTATCTATGCCTTCGCGGTTTAGGGTATCCTCTATTGAGGCCGGAGTTGCCTTGTCAAAGGCACCCTCGACATCGAAGAAGCAACCCAGTGCATATTCTTTGTTGCTTATGGATCTTTGCACTTTGTTTACCAGGTTGTGGAGTGCAGTCTCAGTTGACTTGCCTTCCATATACGCGTTTTGGTTATGGTGAAGTGGAGATCCGCTTTTGACTATTTGTTCTCTTATTATTCTGTCTAATATTTTCTCTAATGTCTTAAGTAAGAATGAGGAAAGACTGATACATCTGAAGGCTTTTGCCTCTTGGTACGTAGCCTTTCCAGGTTTAGGTATGAAGACCGCTCTTACTTCTCTCCATTTCTTTGGGATGTATTTCATTCTGATGCTGCTATTGTATAGAGCCAGAAGATCGTCACTTATGTACTTGATGGCTATTTGCAGCATTTTTGGGAAGATCTCGTCCGGTCCAGCGGCTTTATAGGGCTGGAATGACCGAACACTCCACATTATGTGCTCTTTTGTGATTAGTGCCTTTTCCATCGTCTCCACTGTGGGATTCGTATCAGCTGGCGTTTCATCACCTGTGTGTTCTTCACATTCTGGAAAGTGTGTTTCCAGCATCACTTCTAAGATCTTTTCCGGGTCGGTTATTAGTTCGTCTCCGTTCTTGATACTTCCTAGTTTGCAGGTATTGGTTTTTGAGAACATTTTTACTAGACGCGCTGCGTCGGGGTATTTCTCTACTCCTTCGCAGAAAGCTTTCCAGCTATTTCTGTTCTCCCTTCTGCATTCTTTCTTAAATATGTTTCTTTCTCTCTTGTATATGAGCCAGCTTTCCTCATCGCCCTTTTTTTGATCCTTTCTGAGAGCACGTCTGGTCATTTTTCTTTTCTTCTCTAGTGCCCTTGTCCACCAGGGCTGTCCTTTACCTGATTTGATCTCTTTGAGTGGGCATGCCTTATGGTATGCTTCTCTTAGAGCTTCATCCAGTCTGTTGGCCTCTTTTTCTATCTCTCTGCTGTCTTTTATCGAGGTTTGGTTGCCTGGGCTCCACTTTTTTATGTGAAGTTCATATGTGGACCAGTCAGTTTTCCTCGCATTCCTAACTAAGGTTTTCTCAATTTTGGTTCCCAGACTAAAAGTTATTCGTCTGTGGTCCGATTTCGAGTCGCTTTCGTCTACTTTCCAGTCTGTTTTGTACCGGCTTATCCTGTCTGTGGCGATTGTGATATCCAGTAATTCTCTTCTGGTTTTGGTAACGAACGTTGGCGTGTTGCCTTCGTTTATTATGTCGAAACCTGTTGCGCTTATAAAATCTAATAGTAAGTCACCTTTAGTATTGCAGTCTGTGCTGCCCCATACCACATGGTGGGCATTGGCATCACAACCTAGAATAATCGGAATGTTCTTACCTTGGTATTTTCTTATTATGTCTTCCATTTCTTGTGATGGTGGTTTGAAGTCTGCCTCACTGGGTAGATATGCGGAGACTAAAAGCACCCTCTCTTTGTTGCCTGTGTTCGTATGTATTGTCGCTGTGGCACTAGCAAGGTCACTGTAACAATCTGCCTTTATTATACCTAGAGATCTTACCCTACTGCTGGCATATATGCATGCCCTAGGAGTTGACTCACCCATTTCGTGGTAGATGATTTCTCCTCCCAGGGAGCTGAGCCCTGACACACGTCCTTTTGCGACGTATGGCTCTTGCAGTAGAGCGATGTCTATTTTCTCATCCACCACGTGTCTGCAAAACTCGATCATAGCATCGCGGCAGTGGTGTAGATTTACTTGAACTATTCTTATTTTTTGTGTGTGTGTTTGTGGTGTGTTATTGTGTCTGTACATGTATGGTGTTATTGTGTTTGTGTGTCTGTGAGCGTTAGTGCTCCCTCCCTTTACTTCGTCACGTCGGTGGACTCTTGCCCAGCCAAGACGGTTGCAGTAATGCAACGCTTGGTGGGGGAGTCCGATCGCTCCGTGTCGTAGGGAGGGGATGTGTCGTGTTTTGCTCTGGGCGTGTCTGTTGGTGGGGAGTTTGGTTTGCGGTCGTCACCCCCTTTGGGGCTTTCGTCCGCGCTCCGTTTTCCCCTCCTTCAGGCCCAGAGCTGTGTGTCTGGCGCCTGTTGTGTGCTGTTTGGGATCGAGCGCTGTAGGTACGGTCTGCCTTCGTCAGTGGCTCCCCTCTGCGGGGTTGCGGACTGAGCGTTACTGCCGCGTTCTACAGGTTCTTCTCCCTGTGCCTTTGTGTGAGGGTTGGTGGGATGGACTGGGCATGGGCATGTGCACTTGTCAGGAACTTGGGTTGGTCCTTTTCCCAGGACCCGGGCATACACCTGTGTGGCTTGGTAGTTCAGCCACACGTGGGCTTTTGCTGTTTCTTCAGGGACTCCCACCACAAGTCGTACTCCCAGTGGCAGTATCTCCTTGCGGATGAGAGTCCACTCCGACAGCTTCAGTTCCTCCCTGTAGTTGTTCTGGATCCTGATGAGTTCCAGCGGGTCAATGCGTCGACCTCCAGTGCTGCCAGGGAGCCAGATGGATAGCCTATGGATATCCAGCTTTCTAGGCTTTAATGGGACGCCGTTCCACTCACCGAAGTCGCAGCCAAGCAGCCAAGTCATCGCCTCCTCGGTGTTCGGGCTCACGAGGAAGTATCCCTCGGCTACCAGTCCCGATGCCGCGAATGAGAGGCTCTTGCCGCTTACCCCGTCTAGAGCAGCTTCCTCAATCTTATCAACTAGTCTAATTCTAATTTCAGCGGCCGTAGCATCGTCCATCGCCGCGCCATCTCCCCGGTGGATGATAATCGAGAGATCACTTTGGCCCGCGTTGGGTCGTCGTGGTCCCTCGTTACGTGGGGTGGGTTGTGGCTTCGGACGCTTCGGTGGACGCTGCTGCGTTCGCTCCTCAGGGTCTGTGCCCTGCCTTTTCATCTTAGTGGCTCTTGACCTGGTTACCTCTCTTCTCGGTGTGGCAGTCTCCCTGCTGGTTGACGCACCGGATTTGGTTTAGCTGGTCCTCTCTTGCTGCCGGCGCGTTCTTTCCCTCCTCTTTTTGGATTTGGTGATCCACGCGCCGTCAGCCTGCTTGGAACTTGTTTCCCCGATACTCATGCTAGTGAGGCCGTTTCCGAGAGATTCCGAAATGGATCTTTCGTGTCGGCTGGGGATCTTGGCAATGCTTTCTTGGGATTGGGTGTGCGCTAATGTGGCCCCCCCAGAATACGAGGAACTGCCTGCATCACTAGGTGACACAGGGAGGGATTCTCCGGCATTGCCGGTACCCTCCTGGGGTAGTTTAATCTTGTCATTTGCGCTCATTTTTGACGTTTCCGGGATTGCCGGGTTTGGGTTGGGGATGGGATGGGTGGGGAGGGATGCCGCGCCCCTGTGCCGCGGACGCCCTACGAGCTCTCTCGCGTCACGTCCGATGCACAGGCGCGGGCTGGGATGAGGATGAGGATGGGATATGGGAGGGGTGGGAGGTGGCCCGGTTAGAGGTTTTTGTTACGTCTGTTTCTTAGGGAATCAGACCAATAACAGGCGGCAACCTCGAGAAGGATAAGTCGTGAGGATCCTCAGGGCAAGGTTAGACCTTGCCCTGAGGATCCTCACGACTTGCGCTCTCCCCCAAGGCCTACGCCAGACTCTGCACCGGACTAGGTGCCGAGAATAGGGTGTCTCCGACCAGACGCACTTATCGCAGGTCGGATCCACCCCGCCCAATTCGTAATATAGAAAAATACCTATTCACTTTCCACTCATACCTAGTCGAAATCAAGTAGGTACTATGTTCCAGGGGTGTGTGTTGGGTAACCTCCTCGAGTGTCGCTCCGATTCCGATCCCGCTGCAGTCCGGGGGGAACGGAATCGGAGCTGCCGGTACACCCTGGGCGGCGGTCAATGGCTTCCCCTTCATAGGGTTGGCATTGATCGTCGGCCAATACCCAACGTGGCGGGAACACATCGCTCTCCGTACTCCTCTGCTTTCAGAGGAGACAGGATGAGCGATGCTGTTAGTGGTGAGATGGCCCAGGGTCAGTCGGGGTGCGAGGGATATGCTCTATGGGTAACCTTACACCCCGGCGTCTGAAGACCCGAGACGGCGTGCGGTTTTAGTCGGTGCAAGCCCGACATAACCGCCCCCGCTGGCCGGCGGGGGGGTATCCGAAGGGATTTCCGCACGAAAAAAAAAAATAAAAAAAAATAAGGTACTATGTTCCACTAATAATAACAAAACACGTTTTAGGTTTCAATATAAAAACAATTGTATTTAAAATTTATTATCAGTTATGGAGAGACGCGTGGCGCGGCAAGCTACAGGGACAAGCAGGGCGGTACGTGCAAAGTTGGCCCCAAACGCAATAATACAATTTGTCTCCCCAAAAGCTTCTTCAGCGCAACAGGGTGTGTGCTGGGCAAAAGAAAATCACGTGGATAGTTTTAACAATTTGTCCGCCCGAAAGCTTCTTCAGCCCAACACTATGCAAGTGCTGGGCTTAAGAAGCATTTGTAAACACACGTTCCTACAACCGAGTAATGATTCCGGATTTCGTACTTATTTTCGAAATACATTTTTATGAAGCCCATTTTTTCAACGCCAAATCGTCGGCAGCTAACCGATGGGCTCCAATTTCTTCGTGCAGTAATCTAAAGTAACCTGACACGAAGGGTATGGCGGAAGTCTCGCAGAGACCCTTCAAACCTCATCTATTCGTGTCTGGCGCGCGGTGTACTGTCACTGATATAGGAGTTTGTACATGTGGCTATTCAACATAATGGAATTATAAACGTGAAAGTTCGTAAGGATGTATGTTTGTTTGTTAAGAGTAACAATGGTATCTTTATAACTATAAGCAACAGTTTATAAAACAATGAAGTAATGATATATCTTTATGATAGCGTCTGATTTTTCAGTAGTTGACATACCCATAGTGAGCAAGCAAAAAGTTTGTTTGTCTTACTAGAAAAGAAACTCTAATAAACATGTCTGCCAGAACAGAACCGTTATAAGCCAATAAAAGGTTGTTTTTACGAGTTTCTAGTTTGTGATAAGACTGCCCATAAAATAAAATAACTATTTGAATAAATCATAAACTTACCATATAATATTATAAACGCGAAAGTTTGTAAGTATGTATGTATGGATTGGATGGATCTGGCTAAAATCTGGTACAGGAAAAAAATATGGTCTGTAATAACACATAGGTAGCCTACTTTTTATCCCTGGAATAGGTTCCCATTGGAAGCAGGACCGGGAGCGAAATTCCACGCGAGGGAAGCCGCGGGCAACAGCTAGTATATAATAAACTTTAATATTATATCCGATATGTGTATACGCGTCTTTGCGGTTGATATCACGCGTTTATTACGAGGCGAGGCTAAATGATACTTAGGTACACACGGTCACAGGGACTGAACCCCGAGCATCGAGAAATCGAGGCCATGCAGTCCCAGCTCCGCCAGGCCATCGTGGTGGAGTGGAAGGAACGACTTGGGCGACCAAGCGCAGGGCACGCCGCAATAGCGGCGGTAAGGCCCATCATGGAGGATTGGCTAGAGAGGCGACACGGAAGCCTCTCGTACCGACTGACGCAGGTGATCTCCGGGAAGGGGTGCTTCGTGGACCACCTGCATCGGATCAGGAAGGAGCCAACGCCTGAGTGTCATCACTGTGACGCGAGCGAGGACTCAGGGCTGCACACGCTGGCGGACTGCCCGGCGTGGGAGGTGCCGAGGCGTGACCTCGTGGCAGCCATCGGGGTGGGAGTCCTCTCGCTCGGCAGCATGATTGCGGCAATGGTGCGGAGCGCGAGCGCGTGGGCCGCCGCCACCTCCTTCTGCGAGCATGTGATGCTCGCGAAGGAGATGGCGGAGCGCGCCCGGGAGAGGTTCAGAACCCTCCCGGCCCGCCGAGCCCGCAACAAGCTCGCCTCGCGTCGCAGGCGACTCAGGCGCCGGAGGTCGCTTAACGACCTCCGTCCTCCATGAGCGCAGGCCTGGGGGTGGCAGGTGAGGCCGCCTGTCACCCCAGCAGAAGCAGGCCGGGACGGTGGGGCGACTAGCGCCCCTCCCCCAAACCGGGGCAAGACGGGGACACCGTGGTTCCCAAACCCGAGGGGGCCATCTCGAAACCGGAGATGGCCCAGGGTCAGTCGGGGTGCGAGGGATATGCTCTATGGGCAACCTTACACCCCGGCGTCTGCAGACCCAAGACGGCGTGCGGTTTTAGTCGGTTCGAGCCCGACATAACCGCCCCCGCTGGCCGGCGGGGGGGTATCCGAGGGGATTTCCGCACGAAAAAAAAAAAAAAGGTACACACGGTCACTAGGAAACCGGAAAACTATTTTATTGACTGCATTGCAATCATTAAATAGGTATGCTACTGGCATCACATTATCTTGGTGTCACGGACAGGTATTTTTAATACTGGAAGGGATTTCCGCGCGAAAAAAAAAAAAAAAAAAAAAGGGTATTTTTAATACTGTAGCAAATCCATGCATATTACTTTTTTAAATGACTTATTCATCAACATAGCTCCTGGGTTTACAAACTGAAATTTTCGTTATTGATATCTTTGTTTAGAAATTTCACCTCTAAGGGGGTGAAATAAGTGATGAATGGTTGTATGATTGCATTTATAATCTATGCATAATTGCCTATTTTCCCGACAATATTTCACACGCTTTATTTATTTATTTAAAGCTTTATGCACATGGGGATGTACAAAGGCGGATTTAATGTCAAAGGCATTATCTACCAGTCTACCTTGGAGTGATGCAGAGATAAATTGAAGTAGGTGCTCGAATGGTTTTGATGTAACATTATTATTATTAGCTGGTACAATAAATAACTATATGCATAATATACAACAACACACACATTTAAATATATATACATTGAATATAATATAAAATCGATGATAGCCCAGTGGCGTATGTACCGGACTGCTGAGACGAGGTCTCGAGTTCAATCCCCAGTCGCCCCGGGCACACATCTCTAACTTTTCGTAGTTATGTGTGCAAATGTTAATTATCGCTCGCTTAATAATGTGCCCGGTAGATGGCAATAGGCTCGCCCCCTATTACATTGGGACCTCAACATAACTGGCGAATCGTGGGTGTTTAATACACCTCTGCCTACCCCTTCGGGGATACAGGCGTGAAGTTATGTTATGTTATGTAATGTTTATTACAGTTTTTTTTAATTGACTATGTGTTCACTGTTGGTTTCATCAGGCTTATCCCTTAGTCCCCCTGACCCCTCCAGCTAAGCTGAATTGCTTGTGTTAGGAGTGAACACATAGTCAATTAAAAAAAACTGTAATAAACATTACAGTTTTTTTTAATTGACTATGTGTTCACTGGTGGTTTCATCAGGCTTATCCCTTAGTCCCCCTGACCCCTCCAGCTAAGCTGAATTGCTTGTGTTAGGAGTGGATTCACGTCGGTAGTGTAATGGCGAGGATTCGAACCCGGGACCTCTCGATTGTAGGGTCGACTCCTTAACCACTAAGCTACCGACGCTTCAATAACGCCTTGTATATATACTGGCCAACATCTCAAACAAAAGTCACCGTAGTGGGGAAAACTTCACGCATATGCACTACCCAGCAACCTTAAAACTAGGTCTGCAAGGCGAATCGCTGCTTGCAATGTTCAGCTGAGTGAGACATCGTGAATCAGATTTTGAAAATTTTGAACAGTGATCATTCCTCCGTGGCAAGTCCGATTTTGAAAATTCTTTTTGAAAGTCACAACTCTGGACATGCTTTCTGAGCGTGTAAAGTTTGGTCACAGTGTCTCGCGCGGTTATTATGTAATTCCATCTGGAATTTTTTTAACGGTGATGATTCCTCTGTGGTAGCATTAATTTTTTCAAAATATTTCCATAAACCTTCCTCTGATTGACCTCTTTAATCATGCCAAATTTAGTTCTGATTGGATTAGTAGTTTAGGAGGAGACCTGTGACAAAGAAAATCCTGAAGTCTGGTATGAGGAGCTTTCGCTCGATTTCGTCTCACTCAGCTCAATAAAAGGACTGATCAGAGCCAATGCCGCGAGCCCTTTTAGTTTAGGCCTTGATTGGTTCAATATAAATAATCTTTGATTTGCGCGGGGTTAGTTGGCGCCCCTCAGCCGTCTCGCTCCGCACAATTACCAACGAGACTTAAAGAGTCAAGATATTCGCCGTTCACTTTACAACATCTATTGAACAAGATGTGGTAGCCCTTGTAACTCGGCGGAAACCACGAGGCATACACTGCGTTGTCGACAACTCGAACGAATCGACAGATAGCGGACGTGAACTAGAAAGTTCCTTTACATTCTCCGTAACGAGTCTATTATGCGCATGTACCTACTGATAACGGTACCGCTGACAAAGTAAATAGTTACATTAGAGATAGATATAACATCATTTTATTTTAATGTTTTGTTTATTACTTACTTGTAACCCGCTCTCGCTTCACTTCGGGTTATATGCAAGGATTTAAAAACACATTCATAAAGGTTACATAATTATATGGGTTACACTATGAAAAGGTTACAGAATGAAAGTGTTACTCTTATAAATGTGGTATTGAATCTGTTAATCGTTACCACTTTCAATTGTGTAACAGTTCTATATATATGTAACAGATATTAATCTGTTAACAGTGTTAATAAGTGTTAACCAAAATGCTACGTTGCCAAATTTACTATCCTATCATATTTATTATCTATTTAAATAAAGGTATTTTGTACACCCCCAAGTACTTTAGGACGTTATTTCTGTTACACTTATTAACACATATAAAACGTACCACTTTGAATATGGTACACTTTCGTATCTGTAACATTTATAAATAGGTTTCTTCTAAAACAGTTTCAAAAAACAGTGTTAAAGCACTTTATTACGGTTACAGTTTGGGTCCCTAGTTATAGGAGTTTTTTTTTTTAACTCAAGCCACATAATTTTTTTTTTTTTTTATTGATCAATTCGTTTACATAATTTATGTTGTTACAATTAAACCACCCGCTTAAACCACGATGGTTTTTATGCGAGCGGGAGTTCGCTTATTGGTTATAGACTAATCTAATTACATAAGTGAAAAAATTATAATCTTCTTTATATATAAAAATGAATTGCTGTTCGTTAGTCTCGCTAAAACTCGAGTACGGCTGGACCGATTTAGCTAATTTTGGTCTTGAATTATTTGTGGAGGTCCAGAGAAAGTTTAAAAGGTGAATAAATATGGAAGTTGTTATCGATTGAGGCAGTACGAAGTCTGCCGGGTCAGCTAGTCTAAAATAAACTAAGTACATACAGAATCTTCTATATCGTTTAAGAAATGGCTTTCCAAACTTTTTATAAACGGTTGCTGTGTTACATATTTTTGAACTATTTGTTCTGGCAAGCTATTTAAAATATAGGGTAGCATATATTGACAAGTTCTGGTTCCATATACATTTGTGGATTTTGGTATAAGATATCTTTTTGAATATGTCAATTGCCGCAAATTACCGTTTCGTTTTTTAAATTTATTTTCATTATTTTCAATGGACATATACACTATGTCCATTGAAAATAATCTATCTTTCAAATAGTGAAAGAATTTCTTTCAATAAGTGCAGTGACGCCGAAGGTTTCCATCAGCATATAAACAAACTCACAAAATTTTGGCCTCTTTATAATATTAGTGTGGATGATAACGTAGTTTTGTTGAATTAATACGAATAAAACCATCTTCATTTTTTTTAATTTAGGACCAAACAAAGTCATTATACAAATACTGAAATACTTAAAACAAATTTAAAATTGAAGTAGGTCTTCAATTTTTTAGTTTCCTGCATTTCTTAAAAACTACAGTATACATTTTTTTACATGTTTTATAACATAACATAACATAAACTCAAGCTTATATCCCCGAAGGGGTAGGCAGAGGTGCTAGCACCCACATTTCGCCAGTTTATGTTTAGGTCCCAATGTAATAGGTGGCGAGCCTATTGCCATTAACCGGGCACTTATAAACCTGCGATAAATACACACATAACTTCGAAAAGCATCGAAAAGTCATTGGTGTGTGCCATGGTAATACCTGGATCGAACCCGAGACCTCGTCTCAGCAATCCTTTACCCATACCACTATGCTACCGTTTTATAGTTACACAAAATCCCTCTCTGTTCGTTGTAATGGTTCCCGGCGATCTAAAATTCAAGGGCAGCGACATCTGTTCCCGTCAAAAGTATAATAGATGATGATTGCACAGATTCAAAATACAAAATCTGAATGAACATAATTAAATAAATTTTAGTCATGTTTTTAAAATATCTGAGTAAAGCCCACCAAGTAATTGGAGATAGTAAAACATATTTGGCAAAGCCTCCTCAAAGGTCCCTTAAATGGGGCATGAAAAAGCATCTATCGAAGTTGTCAAATTGATGACCAATATTTTAGGATTTTGTAGCGAGATGCCTGCTATCGGCCTTGGTCTTGGCCTTGGAAAACAGTCAAGTTTTACGTTTTCATAAAATTAGTAGCATAACGACAGCTTCAGAAAACCTCCAAACGCGTAGTCGCACTATGCCTACTTTTTCGTTTTTGTTACTGTTATATCGCAGCTTGCTGTACTTGGTGAAATATAGTTTCGGGAATATTAAGATGCCTAAAAGTCTTAAAAAAGTAAGTACCTACCTACTTAATAATGTCGTGATATAATTTGAGTATACATTGCATACAAATCTTTATTTAAAATCATAGCAAAGTTCGGTTTTTTAATGAGGTTAAGTATAACACTAGATTTTAATAATTCTCCATTTTAATTATTATGAACGTTGACTTTGTTGGTAATTGAAGTATAACTTTGTGTTAATTGAAAATAAGTGTTTGGCACCATAGGTACGGAATATGATGTTTATTTAATTTAATAAGTATAAGAATACATTGAATAAAACCGTTATTATGTTCATACAATTACTGTTTTGTGTTTGACTGTACATATTGTATGCAAGACAAATAACAAAAATATTGGTGAGAACCAAAGTCGTCATCATGCGGCTATTGGTCTATTTTGAATAATCTTCGCCAAAGCGCGATGTTTGTCATAATACGATTATATGTATGGACTTTTCAAAATATTGCCATTATGCTATATACTGCAAGTATTATATGCTATTTACTGGTGGTAGAAATTTGATGACACAAAAGTGTCACAAAATTCGGCCGGGTAGGTACCACCGTGCACGATTGCGAAAAACCCTCCATAGTAATCCAATTTCGGTTTGATTGCGTTCAGGGGTCAGCAAGTGCATAGCCGGGCGGGGGGATTGTGGCCGCAGCACTAGTGGGACCGGTGGGTGTCACGCGGTGCTGCGACGACAATCCTCTTCTGATGAGGCCGTCAAGCTGAGTGCCCCCGTTTTTAACATGGTACGTGTTTGTAATGGTGACGCTCTTTCCTGAGACTTTACCTTCAGCTTACCATCAGGCGAGGTGAAGTCAAATTGACGTGTCCTAAATATAAAAAAAAAACACATTAAATAAAACCGTTATTATGTTCATACAATTACTGTTTTGTGTTTGACTGTACATTATTGTATGCAAAACAAATAACAAAAACATTGGTGAGAACGAAAGTCGTCATTATGCGGCTATTGGTCTATTTTGAATAATCTTCGCCAAATCGCGATGTTTGTCATAATACGATATGTATGGACTTTTCAAAATATTGCCATTATGCTATATACTGCAAGTAAAAAATATAAGATAGACTAAGGCCGATAATAGGCATCTCGCTACAAAATCTATTTTAGTATTACTCACTGCTGAAGTCTATAATATTGGCCTTCATTCTGTAGACTTCACTAACAGCTTCTTACCAATGAGCGTGGTGAAGACATATCGACTCCTCTGGGATATACAAGCGTTTTTTGAATATTTTTTTTGCTGAACATGCGTTTATTTTTGTGTTACTCTTAAATAATGATTAATTTTTAATATCCAGGTGCTGGCGCGATCGGCTGCGAGCTTCTCAAGAACTTCGCCATGATCGGAGTTGGTGCTGATGGCGGCCAGATTACCGTCACGGACATGGACTTCATAGAGAAGTCCAACTTGAATCGGCAGTTCCTCTTCAGACCTTATGATGTGCAGAAGCCCAAGTCCAGCACTGCTGCTAAGGTGGGTACCATAGTAAAGAGAATTGCAAGTGTTTGCACTATCGCCGATGACGTCACTCACTCATTTAGCGTTAATGCTCATTGGTTTATGTGATAATGCACTAGGGTGTACGGGGCCCGAGGCCGCCTGTCACCCCAGCAGAAGCAGGCCGGGACGGTGGGGCGACTAGCGCCCCTCCCCCAAACCGGGGCAAGACGGGGACACCGTGGTTCCCAAACCCGAGGGGGCCATCTCGAAACCGGAGATGGCCCAGGGTCAGCCGGGGTGCGAGGGATATGCTCTATGGGCAACCTTACACCCCGGCGTCTGCAGACCCAAGACGGCGTGCGGTTTTAGTCGGTTCGAGCCCGACATAACCGCCCCCGCTGGCCGGCGGGGGGGTATTCGAGGGGATTTCCGCACGAAAAAAAAAAAAAAAAAAAGGTGTACGGGGCCCTATCAAGGGGTTCACGACAATTGGTCGACAGATTATTGATCGACAATGACAATTAACCGACAAATCAATTGGTCGATCGAAAAATAGTGGTCGTTAAAATATTGGTAAGTGATAATAATAAGCTACAACATAATGTAGCGAAAAAATATTTTTTTTCTAATGATTAAACTCGTTGAGTTCGTTTTATATAGGTTAGTATATTAGTTACCTGTAGATAGTTTTCTTTTATATCTTAGTTATTAGTTAATGATTTCGACGGAGCCTGCATGCATACGTGCATTATCACAAGTGACCCAACCTTTCTAGACTATATCTATCCGTGTCGGGGCGCGCGGTGTTCACGCGTTGTCGACCAGTAATCGTTGTCGTTCAATTGACTTTACGACCAATTATATGTCGACTAATTGAGCTGAGCGAGCGAAGCTCTTATACGCAGCATAGTCGTTTGTTGGTAGCTGAACTCATCCGTAACCACTCGCGCGATTTTGACCAAATTTACCACGGTGATAGTGCGGACACTGAGGAGTGTTTTGAAGCGAGATGGTTCATGTCCGATGTACCATTGAGGAATAATCACCGAAAAACAGTCCTTAGCTAAGCGCGCGACCGTAGTAAGATGTCTTATTTTCAAGCAAGAGTCCTGCTCGCTCAGCTCAATTTATTTCAGTCGCACCCTGCACTGAATTCCTAGTTATCCCTGTCGCTCAATGCGGTTTTCGACCAATTGTATGTCGACGAATTGTCATGTAGACCAATTGTCGTTCGATGAAAAGTCTGGGTCCGCTATCAAGACCTTTGGGGCACAAACCAACCTCATCTGTAAGTCGGTACATCTGATGGTTTACTGAAGAATTTCTGGCGGGGTCCACTTAGTTTTTTTCCTGCTTTCAATTTGGTATATCTTGACTTTTTCAATAGCGATTGTCTTCTGACTCCCCTCCTTACCCTGAAAGGAATGGGCCTGAGTTTCTTCCAACGTTCATACCGTCGTTGATCCTACTATTATTATAAATGTGATAATTTGTGAAAACGTTTGGATGTGGGTCACACTCAATCACGCTCAAACTGCTGAACTGCAGGCAAACCACGACGCGTATTAAGCCCGCTAATCTGGCTGAAATTTGGTACGGGTAACCGAGTCTGGGATACCATATAGGCTGGCTGCTTTTTATCCCTGGAATAGGTTCCCGTGGGACAACAGCTACTTCTATACTAAAACTGTGTATAACACATTTCCAGGTCATAAAACGCATGAACCCAGGAGTGAATATACTGGCCCAAGAGAACAGGGTGTGCCCGGAGACCGAGGCGGTGTACGACGACGCGTTCTTCGAGGCGCTGGACGGCGTGGCCAACGCGCTGGACAACGTGGACGCGCGCATCTACATGGACCGGCGCTGCGTGTACTACAGGAAGCCGCTGCTGGAGAGCGGCACGCTCGGCACCAAGGGCAACACGCAGGTTGCTACTCTATCCTTATTTGAAGCATGCACACTTAACACCAATGGTATTTTTTTTCTAAAGATTTAGATCGGAACAAGAGAACATCTAGGACGGGACTTGAACCCGTGACCAGTCCCTTACAGGGGGAATGCTCTGACCAACTGAGCCACCTAGACACGCCCCAGATACATTAATACGTCTTAAGTCGCGGGTTCAAGTCCCGTCCTAGATGTTCTCTTTTTCCGATCTAAATCTTTAGAAAAAAGTAAGCATAAAAAATGCTTAAAAATTTAATTGAACCAATGGTATTATCTACCAGTCGAGCTTACGGTGATGTTGAGATAAGTTGAGGGCGGTGCTTTTACTTGATGATCTGGTCAAAGGCGCTGAAGGGCACACCGGTGTAGGCGGACACCCTGACTGTCCGCAATAGGTTTTACTTAGGGCTGTAAGTGTGGTCGCGTTGGGATGGGATGGGGTGAGCTCTCCCTTAGTCCGCAGTAGAACATGCGGCCAGCGCCTAGGCAAGCCTCCGAAGGTTCAAGCGATGTATGGCACACGGCAGGTTGTTTTAGTGTGGTGAGAGCCCTACATAATCGCGCAGTGTCCCCCTGCCGCGCGATATGCGGATGAGGTAAATTTTTTCGTGCCTGAATAAAAAAACAAAGGTACTTTTACTTTTGACAATATTGAACTTCATAGAAAAAGAAAGCAAATATACTATAAAGACGACATGAAAACCGCGGTAGCCTAGTGGTATGGGTAAAGGGCTGCTGAGACGAAGTCTCGGGTTCGATCCCAGGTCTCGGGTTCGATCCCGGGTATTACCATGGCACACACGAATGACTTTTCGATGCTTTTCGAAGTTTTGTGTATTTATCGCAGGTTTATAAGTGCCCGGTTAATGGCAATAGGCTCGCCACTGGGACCTAAAACATAAACTGGCGAAACGTGGGTGCTAGCACCTCTGCCTACCCCTTCGGGGATATAGGCGTAAGTTTATGTTATGTTATGTAGAAAAGAAAGCAAATATACTATAAAGACGATATGTATCTACATTTCTGATCATCATCAAACTCTATTAGTCCACTGCTGGACATAGATCTCCCCTAATGAACGCCATAGCGCCTTGTCTTCAGCTTCAATAAAAATTACAAGTTATCCAATGATTCATACATATCTTTCATTACCAAGGTCCAAGTTAAAAGCACTATACGCTTATCTGTGATATAGTGAAATACTACTACTTGGTATTGTCGGAAGTTTACGCGAAGTCACACATTGAAATAAAACTATTTTTAACTTTTCACTTTCAACTAGGTACTTCTTCATGAGCTGTTTATGTACTGTCAGTTGAAGAACAGCGCTATGCCTGGCTATCGTACAAGTTATTTAATTGCATTTATTTAATGTTTCAGGTTGTAGTGCCCTTCCTCACAGAATCTTATAGTTCTTCCCAAGATCCGCCAGAAAAGAGTATTCCTATCTGCACCCTGAAAAATTTCCCAAATGCTATCGAGCACACACTCCAGTGGGCTAGGGACGAGTTCGAGGGTTTGTTCCGACAGGCTGCGGAACACGCTGCTCAGTATCTAAGGGACCCTCACTTCTTAGATAGAACCTTGAAACTGCCTGGAAGTCAACCGTTGGATGCCATTGAAAGCGTCAGAGTAAGTACATCTTCACAATTTTTTTTTTCTGGATATACTACCTATACATGATCGTACATCTACTGATTTCAATGCTTGTTAACATGAAATATATTATTAGTTCCTCCTCTTCAACTACAATATAGGGCTCGTCAAGACTTCCCAAGTTGGCAGCGCCTAGTGTTGCACACGTCCATGGGCCACGGTAACCGCTTCCCATCAGGTGGGCCGTGTGCTCGTCAGCCACTTATGTGGTATAAAAACAAACATCTATTGAGTTGGAATTATGATTGAATAAATATTTTGGTACAAGACCATGTAGTCTTGTGTTATAGCAATCTAGACCCAAACTAAGCATAGCTTGTTACAGTATTTTGCACTGAGCGGGAATCGAATCCTCTTTACTCCAGTCCAAACCGACATTGTTAGAGTTCTACCAAATCTGGTTATGTTCCCCTGTGGCGTGAAAAAGCACCTGACTAAGTCGCCATTTTAGTATCGATAGTATCTGGAATGGTGAACTCCTTACTATCCAGCGAGGTGAAGTCAAAATATACAAAAAAAAAATTACCTACCTGGGGAGCCTTGCTCCGCAGCAGTGGAGGTGAGCATTGACGCGTCACGTATGCGTCACAAATCCCAGTCACTGTCTTAGTTGTGTTCCCTATCCATAAACTACACACACAAACACACACACACACACACACATACATACACACACATACATACACACACAGACACATACACACATGCATACACATTCACACATACGAACACACACATACACACGCGCATATATTATACATACGCACACCATACCCTTCGTGCTGTCTTCTATTTTAAGTTTCAATTGTAATCACTAACATTTCAAACGTAATGGCTGATGCATGTTAATATCAGAATATTGTACCTACTCTGCAGGTGGGCGTTAATAACTCAGTTGCAAACTACTACAGTTATTCTTGTGCTATATACCCTGTTTTTAGTTGTAATATTATTATTATCTATCACGCGGCAGACCCGGCCCCCGCAGGGAGAATTCATCGAACGCTAAGTAATTATACGTCAATATGACTATCTCGCCTGATGGTAAGCTAAAGGTGGAGTCTCTGGAATGGGGGTCACCATTACAGACATCATGATACTACAATGGTGGCCCTCAGCTTGACGGCCTCATCAGATTCATCACTTTTCTCGGCCCTGTTAAAGGACCCGGGACTGTAACAAGAAGGACGGTAAAGAAAAGAGGTGCCGAACCGCTTGGTTTTAATCGAATTGTTTGCACCGTATGGTGATGCTAAGAATGATTTATGTTCCAGAACGCAATCAATGAGCGGCCGAAGAGCATCGACGACTGCGTGACGTGGGCGCGCCTGCACTGGGAGGCGCAGTACTGCAACCAGATCAAGCAGCTGCTCTACAACTTCCCCCCCGACCAGCAGACCACCAGCGGTAAGCCACACCTCTGTTCGCACTTCAGAGCTTATTATTATTATTATTATTTCCAATCGGGACCGGGCAGATGATCTACCCTTCATCTATTTCCTCTTATTGAGAGTGTGTGGGATATCCGACATTCAAGGCGTTCCAAATAATCTTACGATCTGTTCCACCTTCAGATCCTTCAGGTCTTCTGTATCGTATATGACCCTATGGTCTCATGCAGCAGCAGCAGATGGAATTTGATCACGTGGTCATCCCCGCACTGGATATAGGGTCGGTACTTCAGAGCTTAGTATCACATGATGTTCAGTACTAATTCTGAAGGAAAATAATTTAAAAAATGTACAGTAAATGAGATACCAAATCCAATAACGGAACAATTTAGGTTTTTGTTTACTTCTTGAGTTTAATCCTACTTCCTGTCCTAGTAATATTATAAACTTGAAAGTTTGTAAGAATGTATGTGTAGCCGACAGGAAGAGGGGTGCACAAAAAAAGGTAGGTTTAGCTATAGTGTCGCCGCACACAGCGTTCGCGTCCGTTCGTCAGAGGTGTATGCGGAGGACTTCAAAGCGCTTTCTATGGCGGACATAGATATTAGCTGGTCAGCCCCCCACCACGCAACCTTCATTCCCCTCTGACGCCCGGCCCCAAGTGCTGCATACGGCGAACCGTTTATTACACATTTAACACAAAATATACCAACAATATAGGTAGGCAGACATACAGGTGATACTTATAAACTAAGATGTATATTGACTTATTCTAAGTGTCATTTCGTCGGCAATAGTATGGATGTTTTTGAGTAGTCACCAGTAGTGTCGCTGAACGCATAATTAATGTTTCATCGGTTTAGTACGGAAATGCCACATTCCACATTTGTGAATAAAATTGTTTTATTTCCCTTCCTTACCCAGTTTTCGAAATTTAAGCCATTTCCGAAATGTGTCCAATTCGGAATAAGTCATTTTCGGAAAGTGTCCTTTTAAGAATAAGTACTTTCGGGAATGAGTCATTTCCGGAATGTGGTATTTCCGTACTAAACCGTTTCATCAACACGATAATACTTCGCGCTGCGTTGACGAATACCAAAAAAGTTTTAGAAATCCCATCCTAGCTATCGGAATAATCTTGTTATAGATAATATTTAGTACACCATAGCTGTTATCAGGTGGTAACAGCTACAGCTCCCCCTTCTCACGAAGACACAATAGTAAACTATCATTAGCGTTAAACACGTCCAACATTCTGTCTCGCGTAAAGGTATTGAGTATTTGACAAAATAAATCAATGTTCATTATAAACATACACGCACACAACTCAATTGCGCTTGTGGCGTTATCAATTTCATGGTTGTTTATCAATTAGTGACGTGTTCAGCAAGCGTCCGTACCTCCAGGTGTGATCTGTGTCCCGCTGCCACTATACAGCATCCCCTGCCCCCAGGAGCCCCGTTCTGGTCCGGGCCGAAGCGCTGCCCTTCGCCGCTGCAGTTCGACGCGGGCGAGGAGCTGCACCTGGACTACGTGGTGGCGGCCGCCAACCTGCGCGCCGCCGTGTACGGGCTGGCGCCGTGCCGCGACCGCGCGAGGATCGCCCAGCTCGCCGCCGCCATCGACGTGAGTGCCGCCGCGTACCCATCCCCGGGACGGCCAATTTGTCCATACCCCACCTTGGAGAGAGGGTCCTTCTTGGTTCCATACACTTACGCCAACTTATTTATTAGCATTTATGTAGCCGTTACTCCAATGCAGTTTTGATATTATACGCGTGGAATGTCGGTTAAATTTCATCAATTATTTTTTAAGCTCCGTAGAGACTTACGACTGAGACTGAGAGAGAACACAAAACACTTTACTCCTGTCTCCTGCATAGCAGCCTCTCCAATTTAGTCACACTTTAAAATTGTTCTACTAATTATAAAATTCATTTAATACAAAATTAAGTAATTTGCAATAATACCGAAACTTCTATAAACATTACTCTTCTGACTAATTCATACTATCATTAAATATTGTCACCAAATTTTCAGGTACCAGAATTCAGTCCTAAGTCCGGTGTAAAGATCGCAGTTACAGACGCACAGCTGCAACAGAATAGCGACGACATGGACCACGATAAAGTCAAGAACATGATAACAGACCTACCCTCGCCCAGCAAACTCGGCACCCTCAAGATAACGCCCCTCGAGTTCGAGAAAGACGACGACTCTAATTTCCACATGGACTTTATAGTAGCAGCCTCCAATCTTCGGGCTGCGAATTACAAAATTGCACCGGCAGACAGACATCGTTCTAAACTCATCGCGGGCAAAATCATCCCAGCGATCGCTACGACCACTTCAGTAGTAGCCGGATTAGTGTGTCTTGAACTATACAAGCTCGCCCAGGGCTTCAACACCTTGGACGTCTTCAAAAACGGATTCGTGAACCTCGCATTACCTTTCTTCGGCTTCTCCGAACCAATAGCAGCACCTACTAACACATACTACGACAAAAAATGGACTCTCTGGGATCGCTTCGAAGTCAAAGGCGAAGTAACTCTCCAACAGTTCTTAGATTACTTCAAAAACGAGCATAAATTAGAAATTACGATGTTGTCACAAGGAGTCTGCATGTTGTACTCGTTCTTCATGCCGAAGGCCAAGTGCCAGGAGCGCTTGAACCTGCCGATGTCGGAAGTCGTGATGAAGGTGTCGAAGAAGAAGTTAGAGCCGCACGTGAAGGCGCTGGTGTTCGAGCTGTGCTGTAACGATGAGAATGGGGACGATGTGGAGGTACCCTACGTCAAGTACACCCTGCCGTAGTGCCTCCCCCCTCGCACGAGTAACGCGACCTAGAGCATAATAGTTACCGTGTGTGGCCGCCCCGCGGACTGCGACGGCCGGCGGACAGACACTTGTGTGTGACCTTATTAATTTGTGCTTCGGAACACGCTTTCGTCTGGATTCATATATTTATAGTAGTTTATTGTTTGCTCACGTCTCATCAAACGCTAGCATTTAATCTTTTTTATTTGTCTCGTGATACCACAGTGTTTTACACAACATTTATCGGATATTTTTAAACGTTGAAATCAGATGGGTCTGTATATGGAAAGAAATAAAAATTTAAACTGAGTATGGCCTTGTTTCAATTTATTTAAATTGCCAATACGGAGCACAGCTACACACCTTGCCATATTCAAGGATATTAAAGCTCAAAACAAGATTAAACTAGCGGCACGCTATTAAGGCCGTTTGGACACGTTAAAATAGTGATGTGAAATGTCAATTTAAAATAGTAAAAAATCAAATCAAATGCGAGTCACATCTATAGGCTATAGCTTTAATATCCTTGAATATGGCGAGGTGTTTTTGATGGTGTAGTTGTGCTTCGTATTGGCAAGATGATTCATCTTATAGGGGACTTTTTTACATAGTAAGGACTCGTCAAAATGTTCACCCCGCTAGGATGGTAAGAAGCTATAAGGGAAGTCTACAGAATGAAGGCCACAATGGCGAATGGTAAAATGGTAGTCCTCAAAAGGCTTTTTGGAGATCGTACCTTAAAGCTAAAAGAGCTTTCTGGTACTCAATCGTAATCCCTAGGAGTCCAAGAGCCCACCAACTGCCGCCAGAACTCACTTATTCTTACAAGGATTAGGGATAAAGTAGTGTAGGTGTGTGTGTATTATTGAATTTTTTAGCTTGTCCCGGCCGCCATTTGCAGGTAATCGGGTACTAAAAGGTAGGTTAGGTTATGGCGATTTGGGATCTTACTCTAGTATAAAAAATATTTTTGACGTTTTAACCGATTCATTGCCGCCTCCATTTTTACTGCCACTGGAGAGATTGTTCAAGACTCTTATATGCGTCATTGGTCACTGGCGTAAATTTAAATTTACCGCAATATTCCACCATTGGACACCATAACTTGTTTTTTACATTATAAGCAAGCAAGCTGTTATGGTGTCACTCCCGTGTCATCTGAGCATGAGGAAGGGGAAGGCGGAAAGGACGGACAGCTCTCGCAAACCTTTCGGAATGGGTGTTTAAACTTGATTAAATTTGAGTTTGTTTTACCAGACACGGCACACCTGATTGAGGGCTATAACGGCTTTGCCCACTAAGTAGACCGTCGCCACGGAGGGGAAATACCACTAAGAAAGAAAAGCAAATTAGCTTTTTCATAACTTATTATGTTTATTTAATTGAGTAGGTACAAAATGTTTGCTCAAAGTAGGTACATATTACTAGCTTTGAAGAAATCTTTAGGAAATACAAAATAAGTATAATACAAAATTTAAGCGTAAATCGAGAGTAATATTTAAGCAAATGTACAGTCGGTGACTAAAGTTGCTGAACACAACTTTACAAAACATTGGAATGCATCAACAAATAAATTGAAGCATATGTATTTTTGGCATCTTCTGACTACATATCAAGTTTTTATAATAGAGCTAAGGAGATCTGTAGATTGGAAGGCATTATGCTACTTTTGTCACTGACTGTACACCATTTTATATGAATAGAACATTAGCAGAAGGAAATACATGCATCTTGTTAACAATAACTGACTAGAAACAATAGATACATAACGAACAGTCTTTTTATGTAATAGGTATATAATGAATAAATAAATAAATATTCTACGACATTCTACACAGCGCTTTCCAGACCCAAAGTATATATACAGCATAGTTTAACTAGCTTGTGTTAGGAGTTCCAGAATGCGGATAAACATACTTATATACCTTTTTTTTTGTAAATACATACATATTATACATAGAAACACTTATTATTAATGGATACAACATGAGATTGATTTTGTATTGGATGAAACTTAGCTAATTATTAATAACTATTAATGCAACGTTTCCAATAAACTTAATACATACATACGCATTACATACCACAGAAGCTAACGACCGGGGCCGAAACGATATAGGGACAACTAAACTACCGGGATTTTACAAATTTTAATTCCATATACTTATGTAAAGAATAGTCTAAAAATAATCCACTGATGTCAAAATAGTGACGAAACATTTTATGACAGACCTCGGATTATTTTAATCATCACAAAATACTCAGTAAGGTAATTTTACATTCAGTATCATTTTTAACTAGTTATTGCGTACTGGGAATTAAGTAAAGCCAAAATTATTCAAAAGAATTATAAAACATATTTAATACATATATCTTTTGAATAATTTAGTTAACCGATTGTAATGTTGTGAACACACCAACTTCAACAGAGTAATAAAATTACGTTTGGGCACAGAGGCGTGACTCCTAGTTACAATTAAAAAAAAGTCATATTGCAGGTACTTACCTACTTATTTATTGATGTTATCAAATAAAAAGTTGGTGTTCACAGTAAATGTATTTATTACAGTAATAACAATTTAATTAATTTAAATTATTATTTTTTTATTTTTTATATTTAGGACACGTCAATTTGGCTTCACTTCGCCTGATGGTAAGCTAAAGGTAAAGTCACAGGAAAGAGGGTCACCATTACATACACGTACCATGTTAACAATGGTGGCACTCAGCTTGACGGCCTCATCAGAAGAGGATTTTCGTCGCAGTAGAATGTCACTTACATTCAAGACATGTATGGGCACCCCCGGAGTTGGCTGGCTGTGCTATCCGCGTTATTTCCCAACCACGAGCGGCCGAGAAATGTCAGTGCCGTTCGTAAATTATGCAGAGAGTTACAAGCGAAATCGCCGAACAATACATTTAGATGTCTCATTTATCTTTAAAAGACTAAAATATCCCGCGACAGCTTTTGGGTGTTTAATTTGAAGACTCATTGTTGTCCTCAAGGGACGCTTAGTATACCTATTACTTCAAAAAATTAGAAGAAATATGGAAGGGATTTGTAAATATTATTTTGGAAAAAATAATAGTACGAAGTAGGTATTTTAATATCGCAAAATTATAGATTTTCGCACATATCAAGGGTTTAAAAATATCTTGAAACACGTGTGACTTAGGGGTGAGTATCGCAAAAACATCAGCAACAGGTCATTCGCTTCGGGATATCTAGAAAAAATGAAAATTTTTTTTCGCACATGAACAATTGCAAAAATAAAAACTCGAAAGCGGAATTGTTTATAGTTATTTAGGTCTAAGTGACACATTTTCAATGATTTATCTAGTTATTGATCAATTAGAAAATACTTATATCAAATTTATGGAGATATTTCTTACTGGCGTGAATTTATTTGCATAAGCCGCCATAGTCTATAATAATGTATTGAATGTATGAAAGATGTGTGTGATCTAAGTTACCTCAAAGAATATACCACTATACAAGCGCTTGGTTGTCAGTGGTTGTGGTGGCTCAAATCATAGATTCTTCTTCTTCTTTTTTTATTAAAGTGGCACCTAGCATCGAAATCATAGATTATTAATGTGGATGTGTTGACACTTGACAGTGTCACGCACGAGTGACAAGTTGACATTTGAATGTTACTAAATCTAAAAAAATAAAATAAATAGAATTCGTAATTCAAGCACTTAACGAAAAGTAGCATAATTATTTTATGAGTCTTAAATGTTCAAGATTAATTTTAAAAGGCTTATACCTCAATTCAACTGGCATTTTTTAAATACAGCAGCTTTGAAATAGTTTTAAATATCTTAAATCTAAAGGTGCATGCACACTAGGCACTTTGGAAGCTTTGCATGGAATAATGATATTATTATTACAACGAAATTTTTGTCACTAAATTCTAAAATAAATAAATTTGTTATCATTTGAAATAATATTTTGAACTTTATTTGGCATACTTTATTATTTGGACAATGAATGTAACATATATAGGTACTTAACTCCTTTTTTATCGTTACTAAACAGTTTTTTATAACGAATACCTCTTTATATTTAAATGTTAAAATTATATTAAAATAGAAATAGTATTTTTCATTTCTTAAAATTTATGGACAATAATAATTGAACAACACATAATAATTTTCAAATAGCCTGAAATATTTATATAAATGAATAAATAATTAAGATTATATTAAGCCAGTACATACAACCATTTTAGGTTGTCATGAAACTGTAGTAGGCACGGAATGTCAAAATTATAGGATAACACCGCATCGTAAATCCCAGCAGTGGCCTAAATTTTAAAAGCGTCGTTGAGGGTGATATGGTCTAAAAGTTTTAGAGTCCAATATCATTGCGCTCAACCCAGCAGTGGGTAAAGAAGCGCGGGAAGCATATGGGCGGTGTGGGCGAGGGTCAGCGCCATGGGCGGCGCCGCGGGCTCGCCATGTAGCGCTGACTTACTGGCGAACTCTTCTCGCCGCTAAAGGTCTCTGTAGAGATACAAAGGATATTCATTTTATATAAGTACGTACGATCTGTATTTCTAGCGATAATTCACATAAGCCCCGTGATACAAAAAACATACTGAACGAGTTTGACAGAACTAATAGTATTTCCATTTTTGTCTTGTCTTTGGTAAAAAAAGATCTGAAGACTGTATCTCCATGATACAGTATAATCCTGTGAAACTAGTTTAGTAAGTTTTTGTTGGTTTTGGCACCATAATTGGCTACTTGATGCTATTTTGGGTTTCCACACGACAAAAATAAGTATCATGTGTTTTAAGCGAATGAACAAAGAACCTCTCAACGTATACAAAAGGTTGATTTGATTTAAAAATAATAAAACGTAATTGGATGTCTGGTGTTCTTTTTAGCATAGCACAGATAAGAGCATGCATATGTATTAATTTAAATATTATTTTACTTATAAGTAACGGAACGTTTTGTGATTCTATTCATTTAAGGTAATTGAGTCTTCGTTTTGTCTGTGTGTCAGTGCAAGTTTATACGTATATTTTCATAATTTGCTCGACAGTTGTAAGAGCGGAGTCCGACCTTGCAGTCAGAAAACTAGCTATAAGGCTTTGTCCTAAATGGCGGAAAAACTATTTTACAGTTCGAATTTAAGGTTCAAAATTCAAAATGTTATTTAAAATTGGAGATATCCTTTCAGATTGCCAGAATACAAAATATGAACACTGTTTAATGGATATAAGATTTCTACATTCAAAACTGAAAAAAAAAAACGTGAAAAACATCATTACATCACTAAGCATGGAAATCCATGCATAAAGCACACATAGTAGTGAGAAATAAAAATGACATGTGTTAAAATTATCTTGCCTTAAAAATAAATGTTAATATTAACAAAATGGAACAGTTTCGGAGCGACATGATACACGCTTAAAAACAATGAAACGCATTAACGCTCAGGCAGTATTGTAACAAAGAACACATGCGTCTCGGCAAATAAATACAGTAAGCTGGCAACATTGGGTGCAGAGTTACCATAATTGGATTGTGTCATCAGTGAAGACTGCTGTCGTTTGGCACGCGCGGGAAATGACCCGCTGTGGCTTTGTGTCATAATGTCCCTGTTTGATAGTTACCGATTAAGAAAACTATGTTATTTCACGATAAGATGCCATCAGATATTCTTTTCTTTTTTCAATTTAATAAAAATGTTTTTTTTTAAATTAACTGTATAAGGTGTCACAAAATTAGGTCTCTGAATTTGGTGAGATGACTTGGTATCGACAAAATATGTATTTGAAACAAAAAAAAAATATTTAGATATTATTTTTATATCTGTCCTGTTTTATATTAGTTGTACCAATACAGGGCACAGTGGGCGCGAGCTTCCTCTAAATATTAAATAATAATAATAACCCGTCCACCATTCTTGCCTACTGCGGATTCCACGTACCTTCGCGAACAATCGACAATTCTCAGGTCTGTAGAATTTCGCCTGATATTTTCAAACATATTTAACTTCGAAGAACGAAGTCTGAAGTCCTTGAGAATAACTAAATTCCCTCATAGATATAAGCATACTCACGTTTGCCTGAAGGAAATGGGTTGTCTGGCAGCAAGAGAATGCCTCCTGCCTCTATCCGCGGCGATCATGGCGCATCGCTCCGCTGGAGTACTCGCCACAAACGTGTCATGGAGGGAGTAACATGCGGCTGTGATCTGGAAGGTAGTTGATACAATATTATAATATAGTTCTAAAATTAAATCTACTGCAAACACATCCAAAATTTGCCAATTTTTCTAAGTCTCGAACCTGTTGCCCTTAAATGGGCTTATTTCCAGACTTTGTGCTGCTATTGGGAATTTCTTAACAGAAAAACCCCAATGACACTTTGTTCGATGGTAATCGAACTATGCCTCATCCAAATTACTTGCATTTTAAATTTAAATATGAAAAAAAAGGTTATCAAATAATGCATTGCATACTGATTAGTAATTATGATATCCTCAGTAACTATTTATAGTATAATATATTAATCATATTAAAAATAAATAAATAAACTATTTATTAAATTTAGTGAGTACATCACTACAATTATTGCATTATTTACATTTTTTTCCATCATTCATAACAAAGCATTGAGTAAAATAGACAGTGTATCAATTTAAATTAATTTGATGATTGTTGCGATGCAAATCTAAAACGAATCCGCACTTAGGTAGCCACAGAAACCCACACCAGTGCACCCTGACATACTATCCTACCTGTACCAATTACCATACCTGCTGGATCAATCGCCTATGCAGGTCCACATCAGCTCCTCTAATCCCCTCTCGATCCTGATGCAGCTGTAGAGCGCAGAGCAGGGCATCCTTTATCGTTTGCACGATACCCTGGACCCTCTCCGAGCGCATCAGCCGACGTACCAAGAAACCCTTCGCGTGCGCAACTATCTTTGTAGCAGCCTCACGCTAAGTGAAAGTACATAAAATTGTTGTTTTTTGGACAATGTGCTATACAATTGTAGAAGAAAGCAAATAGACAAATTGCAGGATTTCAGAATCAAATCAAAGAGGAAAACATTAAAAGAAAGCAGGGTTGAAAAGGTAAATTAAAAAAATACGACAATTACTTGTTCGTTATTATGAAGAGTTCCACAACATTCTTATGTAAATTAAGGGTATGGTATTCATAATTCGAATGTGTACTGTGCCGTGGAATGTGGTTTAACCACTGCGCTGTTGTTCTGTACTATACTATAACTTATTATATTAAAACATAATCCCTACGAGGTAGCGTAGGATTGGACATTTCAGTTAACGAAGTCAAATGACTTTAGAATGATCCGATGGAGAATCCAATTATACTATGACTTCATCGAAATAAAAGTAACGTGTCAAAATATTGCAAAGGATCCTCTTGAGAAGAACAGAATATTTATGCTTATTTTGTTTACAATATACGCTGATATTAGACTTTATTATAGTGTTGTTACTGTCTACACGCACAAACTTAGTTTGGTAGAACTTTCTTATTTTAACTGCGATTTGAACGTATGCGGTCAGAAGTTCCACTTCTAAATGGCAGGTGAAAAATCAAGATAAAAAGAACAGAAAAACTTAATAAAACAAGGATCTAACGCCACATTGTTTGTCTAGAATTCGTATTAAGTTGAATATTAAAATGTAAAGTTTATTATAGAATAATTATATTCAATGTTTTCTTGTGTAACAAACCCACACAGCAAACAGACATACACATGTTTAGAAACGTTACAAGTGAACGTGCATCAGTAAATATAACTTCATTGGTGTTATTGTATTAAAAACTACGCGCTAGTTCCGCTACCTCAAAACTGACGAGGAAGAGCCATACTAGACCCGTTTTATATAACATAGTCGAAAGTGCCAAACAACGTTGGCCCTTTGAGAAATCATATTATTAAAAAAAAAAGATATCTCTGCCGCGCTCAAGATTGTCAGTAGTCGTGTTGTGTCAAATACCGTACTTGATAATTGTATTACTTTTGATCTAAAATATTCGTAAAATAGATTTCACATTACCAGTAGACTAATAACAGTTTTTAAGACTATAACATCAAATTCATTCAATTAAAAGTCAAACAAAATCTTAACTTTTTATTTTTTACACTATTCGGACAAAATCTATATTGTATTGGTTAATTTCATAATTTGGTATTGGTCATTATAAAGGAACTTTTATTAATTGGGGTTTGCACTTCTAATTAATTGAATAAATATTTACTGACTATATTTGTTGGAGCACTGTAAATATCAGTAGGTGATAATAGAACGCAGCTTACCTCTTGGGGATTTGGCGGGTGTTTATAAGTTGTTAATTTAGAAGTTCGCGCCGCAGAGTTCTGAATAGAACTATTTACGGAGCGCCCCACATTCTTGATAGTTTTTTCTGTAGCTCTTGAAGGTATGGCAGAAGTTGGATTCGTATGAATTGAACTTCCTTGAATTAGCTTTGATCCTTTACTATTTTGCGTGTTTACAATATTATTATTGTTGTTATGTATATTAGAATTGAATTCATCGCTGTTATCTGAAGGAAATGTTACATTCAAATCGGCCATCGTATCATTCGTTCGATCGGTCAATATTGGTTCGTTGTCACGGTCGGAGGACGCTGAAGTATCATAATTTAGTTTACGGGATGTCGGATTCCTTATAGGAGACTGAGTACGAGTTATGCTACCGTCAGATTGCTTCGTGGGTGATTGAATCTTAGTGCCATTCTGACTGCGAGACTTAGGTTGAATCTTTTTAAGACTTCCAGTTATATTTCTGCTTTGCTTCAGCAGATCGTCACAATGATTTAAATAGGTGTTTGTTTCAGTTAGTGTTGTCGACTTGTAGTTAATCAACTGACTCAAGCTGACAGGGCCTCGGTCTCCTTCGCAGTTTTTATCACCCCAAGCTTCCTTGGCTTCAATGGGAGATTTAGGACAAATGGTCTTTAATTGTTTGAAGAGCATGTTATTTTGCTCCTCAAAAACTTGTTGCAGTAGCAACTGTTCCTTTTTCTGTTTCTCCACAAGGCTTTCCATTTGTACTAGTTGCTGTCTTTGTATTTTTTCATAAAGTTCTCGAACTCGTGTCGCTGGATCTGCAATTTCTGGTACAGGAGATACTGAGGGTTTCACAGAATTTTCCACATTGCTTTGAGGAGCTGATACCTGCTGATCTAATGAACGACTGTTTACATGATTTCTAGCAACATTTAATGACTTCTTTCTTGCAATAGGTTCCGATTTGGGTAATGATTTAGATATTACATTGTTGCGTTTGGTCACGGCAGGGTCAACTGATTTTGCCCGCAATAGCGATTTCGTTTTAGGTGTTGTTACAGGCTTAGTCACTGTACTGATGACATTAGCAACACTTTTTTGTTTCAGTTCCAAAGCCATACTTGACCATTTTACTTTAGCAGACTCTAGATCCCAGCTTCTGCGCTTCTTACCCCCCGGTGAACTTATGTTTGAAAGTGATTCACTCATAGAAATAGAGCTCATTTCAATGCCAGTGCTCTGAGCATGGATTTCAAGATGAGCAAGAAGTTGTGGGCTTGGATATAGTAAGGTATAAGATCTTTGTCTTACTAAGTTAGTATTATTCATGTTGCAGTCTTTAGTGCTTTCACTGTGCAAGTTGTTGAGAGATCCAGTGAATCTTTTAGAACTAATGGACGACGGACCATCTGGGCTTAGAGGTATTTCTGTAAGTGGATCCGCTGACGAGCTGTCTTTGCTATTACGAAAATTTACTTCCTCATCATTTTTATTAATTTTGCCAGTTTCCACTGTGGTGAAAACTTCTTTTTCAGTAATAACTTGTTGAGTAATTCTTCTGACACAGTTGTAGTCTCTTTCAGGAACTTCTAGAGGAGGGGAATCAGTTTTCTGATCTGTGACATTTTTTGTACCTGATTCATTGATGGTTAGATTCAAGTCTATGAAATATTTCGGAGATGGTGACCTTTCTTTTTCTACAACTTTATCATGAACACATTTGTCGTGTGTATCAGCATTTTTAGTAATAGACTTTGCTCCACCTATATTAACATCAAAACTTGCTTGTATTTCTTCCTGTGCTAGTTCGTAGCACTGTTCATATTCTGGAAGTTCTGGAGCGTCAGTTTTATCTTCAGAGTCTGAGTTAGTCTCATAAACATATTGTTTAAGGAGAGTTATTCGTTTTTCTACTTCTTTAGCGAGGAGTTTGTAGTATTGCATCTCTTTGCGACATTCCTTTGACAACTAGAAGAGAAGACTAGAATTAAAAAATCGTTCACTATTAAACTATTAATAGGTTTAATTTTATTCAATTCAAAATGAAATACATTCAAACTGATGTCCTTTAATTTATATGTGAAATATCATTCAATCATCTAGCATATATAGCTACATTTAATCATTTAAATCTTTAGACTTGGATCATACGGATTATGAACTTCAGTCGTTTGTGATATGGCGACCGCAAAAGTTGAAAGATCGACCACCCTACTTAGAGGACAAAACACAAACGATAATGAAGCAATCGCGAAGGGGCGTGAAAGATCACCGTTTCAGCATTCTTTTCAAAGCAGTGAGATGAAACTGATTTGATACACGTCGCTCAGTCACCATAAAGATGGAAACATATTATGTATTGATATACGACGCGGCTCGGAGAGATTTGGCGCGAAGATGGTATTTATTATTTATTATTATTATATAATGGACGAGCAGCAACTTGCTGGTATGTCCATATCACAGTGTTCGTAGGGTTTCATTGTTAGTTTTTAGCCATTTCTCTAGGCGAGATTTAAAGATTTATCCATAAACCTAATAATGCAAAAGGGTCTATGCTGTCTTATTCTGACATTTGTATTCCATAACCATCCAACCATGGAAACTGATTTGACTATACAGTCCTATTATTAGTGAATCAAAAAATCCATGGACTTTGATCCACTATAACATAGTATACATAGAAACACCCAGAACGACGAATATTCATGCATACAAATGATATGAAAGGGTTAAAAACTAAGGTGAGCAATAGATTAGAATTTTATGAGCGACTTGGTAGGAATGCGGAATTTATACCAGAAAATTTAAATTCTAAAACAGCACCCAAATTTAAATATTACCCTGTAGTAGATGCAGAGTAATACTTTTTCACGTATCATCAAGTCATCAATGACACAATGTTACAACTGACCATTTGGAATATGTGGTTATTAGCGTTTACAAGAATAAAAAAAGTATAAAAAAAAAAAAAATTAATAAGATATCATCCACATCATAGTAGTTTATGAATGAGTTATTGCTTTAATAGTATCCGGATTGAAAATAAATCATCTAAAACTAACTTTTTTTATTATTTAATGTTGCAATATTTTGACCATTTCCATATATGTTTGCAGGTGTTTATTATGCACATTTCAAGCATGCTATATTGCATATAATCTGGTCTCTAGTTATAATTTATATAAATGAGAACTATCATATAATGGTACAATAACAAGCCCTCATATCCAACTCCATATTATAACATTATACTTACTTACTTATTTTTACTCAGAAATACATAGAAAAATGTATCAATAGATCATAATATATGGGAATAAGCATAAATGCTTGCAAATTATTATAATATATTCTCAAACAAGCTTATAAAATAGTTACTAATATAAAAACATGACAACAATCACATCATTTACATAACTTGTACTTACAATTGGAGGTAGAAGCGGTACACCATTAATTTTCATACAGGATAAATACTGTCCGGGTTGTCGGACAGACTTTACGTCCCATGGATCGTTCATCTTATGATGTTCTGGGGTAGGAGCAGCAACCAATATTACCGACAGCTTTTATCCACCCTAGAAACGGCTAACTCATCAATATCCTATTACTACCAAGGGTAGGAAGTTACAAAGCACTTTTTTCTATATCTAAAGTAATAAATCATAGATTTTGAACCTTATGTTGAAAGAAATTTAATTTGATTAGACGCCGACGGCATCGTTATTTAGCACAGATGTTGTCACGGACGATTACGTCAGTTAGCAATTATTTTAACCGGACTAGTTACAATCGCTTACTGACTATAACATTTGCGTATGGAGTTGATATATAAAATTGGTAGTTATGTATTTGTTTTCGAAGGTTATTTACAAAAATTGTTTAAGAAATCGGAGAGGAACATTACGTCCCATTACGTGAATTTGAAATTGCAACTTTAAAGTATTACTTAGTCTATTCTCATTGGGTTAATATTAGTTTTGCTTCCATTATGAGAGGTAACCAATCATAATTACAGTTTGGTACAAGTGCTCAATGGAATAGCCAATGAGTACTCTGCCAGATCCAAAACAAACTTCATTTGATACATAGAAAACGAAACGTACATTGAAGTTGTCAAACAAATTTTCGGGTTGCCATGGTTACAATAATTTAATTTCAAGGACACAGGACGCTTCACTTCTCTGCCTGTAATAGAAGATGTTAGGACCTTTACTTTTTAAATCACCTAATAAAAAGAATTTTATATTTCGTATCGTAAAGAATAAAAAAGTACTCTAAGGGCTTACGGTAATACCACAGATTACCAAATAGTTGGTAATACGGTCTAAATGTAATGGTTTGATTTGTTGGAAATGTTGGAATGGAATATAATCGCATCGCGTCAGAGTGATGTCAAATTGACAATATTGACATTGCCATGTTGACAACTGTGGGGAATTTATGTCAGCGGATCAGCAGAAGTGATGAATAATTTCTCATTTTTTAGTTATCTACTTTCTCTAAATTGTCTTGTCTTCAAAAAGTCTTTTGAAAGAACACGTAGATATGTTCTAAAAACACCACTAAGAGCAACTGCGATTTGTTCACCTTTCACCAATTTGCTCTAATAACACTGAAATGGATATCTTAAGGTGGAAAAATATTTGTCCCGCCGGAAAACAGGCATTATTATGCTTTTCTATTTCAGCTCTTATATTTACGATATCATTTTTCTCTGGAAGTGTTCTCGGTTTCTCTTCTGAGCTATGGGCCTTAACATATTGGGGGCCAGCATTGTATTTTTGTCTATTTAACTTTATACTGAGGTATTGTTTTAAGGGTTTTACTTATGAGGTGAGATTTATGTATTTCATTTGTTTTTTAAATTTTATTTCACACAAATATTATCATTAGAACAGAGTTGAACGCAACTCTTTGACAAAAACTATATTTTTTAACAACTTTAAACTGTATTTGTAGTGCAAGTCCTTCTAGGATGAAGCAGCTGTGTTGTTTTTTTTTAATTATAATTTTACAGCTTATTACTCACCATAAAAACAGTAATCCTCTATCTATGGTATAAAAAAATATATCGAGATAAGTTCTATTTACTAACATAAATATGAATATACTAGATAATCATGGGTTTTCCAAAATTTAACAATGAATACCTTTTAGATCATAACAAGTGCCTTTTATAGTTATCATTCTATTATATTTATCAATGTATTATTAAATAGCAATTTTAAATTAAATAGCATTTATCCAAGAATTTGATTTAAGAGTGGGATTATGATATTAGAGAGACTTTTCTATGACATTATAATTATTCTATTTAAATTTACAGGTGTCAGTCAGATCAGCATTCCTCGGTGCAGTTTTTTCACTAGGTATTTTCCTAGCTACGTTTGACAATGGTTGGAAAGTATTTGGGTGGTACATTATGATACTTTCAACATTCCATTTTTCCGAGTTCATGTCTGTTGCATTGACAAACCCTAGGACACTCACAGTGGACTCTTTCATATTGAATCATAGTGTACAGTATGGGGTCGCAGCTGTCAGTAGCTGGATAGAGTGGGGCGTGGAATATTACTTCTTCCCTGGTGAGTATCCAATTACATATTTCCAAGCAGTTCGATAATTCCTTTCTTTTTCATACAATGAAGAACTGGAATGCTTTACTTAGAAATGTTCTTCCTATAGTCCCGAATTCTTTAAGCGGAGCATGTAAAAACTTCTGTCATGGCCTTTAAGGTAGGGACCTCCATTTTCGGACAGCATCTGTAAGCTTAGTTGAGGTGAAGTCCAAAAAGTAGTGGCCACCATGTAACTTTTTGGACTTCACCTCAGCTTGACAAAAATATCGGCAGGTTGCAGTCAAATTGAAGGATCAAACATAACATAACATCACGCCTGAATCCCCGATAGGGTAGGCAGAGGTGTATTACACACCCTCGATTCGCCAGTTATGTTTAGGTCCCAATCTAATAGGGTGCGAGCCTATTGCCATCTACCGGGCACATTACTAAGTGAGTGATAATCAACATTTTTAATACACACATAACTACGAAAAGTCAGAGGCCCAGGGCGACTGGGGATCGAACTCGAGACCTCGTCTCGGCAGTCTGTTACGTACACCACTGGGCTATCGCCGCTTGTTATCAAACATTACAGTTGGCAAAATTCCCAGAAAGCTGGAAACATATTTTAGTATACTACATCTGTGAAGTGACATTGAAGATCCTTGACCCCAGTGTCAAATGCTTTTTAAATTTGGTACCATTTGAAGAAAACCGTATGCTATTTATTTCAGGTATGAAAACCTACTTCTGGCTATCAGCTATTGGAGTTATGATGTGTGTCACTGGAGAAATTCTAAGGAAGGCAGCCATGTTCACAGCTAGGACTAACTTTAATCATACTGTTAGTATTCAATATCTAAATATAACAATTATAACATTTAACCTTATAAGTTCTAAGCAGCAAGACCTACGTCTTCAGAAGAGTATTAGGCAAAGTAGAACATAAGAGCCACCTCATATCTTCACATGGTTCTCGTACAAGGCGACTAAGATATGGGGCTGTAATTCATCCCACAGTAAACATACAGCCCTTAAAAGTGCCTGGTTGACTGCAATCAGTGTGGGACCGCAAAGCATCAAAATCTGATTGTTAATACGCTACTGCCTACTTCCCTAGAGATGTACAGGCATATTATTCAGTACTTAAATGTGTAGAATATGTTTGATTATGTACATTGTGATAATTTTAATAGTTTCAAGTAATGATTGTTAATCTGTGATTTGCAGCAGCATCTGAACCAACCTCAGATGCTGCATTCTATCTACATTAATCATTAATTTAGTCTTATCTTCCACATTCAGGTGCAGTTCGTCAAGCGCCCTGACCACCAGCTGGTGACGTATGGCGTTTACTCTTTGTGCCGACACCCAAGCTACGTGGGCTGGTTCTACTGGTCTATTGGCACTCAGGTAATTAAAAGCAGTACTTATTAAATTTACTTGGCATTTAACATATTCATGGATGCTCCGAGGGCCATAAATAAATAGCACTAGAAAATTTACATCTTCTACCAGTCAGTCTATAAATGCGGCGATAGCCCAGTGGCCTACGTAATGGACTGCTGAGACGAGGACTCGAGTTCGATCCCCAGTCGCCCCGGGCACACATCTCTGACTTTTCGTAGTTATGTGTGCATTAATAAATGTTAATTATCGCTTGCTTAATAATGTGCCTGGTAGATGGCAATAGGCTCGCCTCCTATTACGTTGGGACCTTAGCATAACTGGCGAATCGTGGGTGTGTAAGACGGGTCCATATTGGCTCACCTAACGTTCTTTACCCGAAATTGTTCTTCCTAATGATTTCTAATCCGAATGATCACTCGTCTTAAAAATTTTCATCCTAAAGTTTTCATTCATACTATTAGTAGTGCTACCCTCGATGTTCATAACACTAATGTTTCCGAAAATAGTAATTAAATAACATTATATATGCAAATATATTAAAACTCCTACTGTTTTTACTGTTTTATCATAACGCTCTTATCCCTAAACATAATTACCATAATATTGTCACTAATACTCGGAAAGAAATATTTTCCGAGTAATTGGCACTTCGCCGGCCGCTGCCGCGGCACGCTCGCTTCGCTCGCTCGGCTGGTGCGTTGTGGTCACAGTTCTAACCTAACCTAAACCAATGACTATAAATAGTACCGTGGTATAAGGTGGGTAAAGTGCTACTTGTACCATGGTACTATTATTCTTATATGTTATATGAAAATAACTAAATAACTAAAACTGGTAAAGTTACACAAAATTAATGTATAAAATACTGATTATTATGAATAAAAAGAAATCTAAACAAAAAAGATATGACTTTGAATAATAGTGTAAAAGATGGTTATGTTGAAAAAATATAAGAAAACGAATAAAAGTATAATAGATGTTTATTGCTACTGACATTATGAAGTTGAATGCTTCGAAATTATGAACATTAGAGACAGAGTAGTTAGGAATTGTGATTGTTAGGATGAAAAATGTTAGGAAGAACATTTTCGGATTTCCAATTATCGGAGTTGAAAATTTAGGTGAACTTTGGCGCACCCGTGTAAGACACCTCTGCCTACCCCTTCGGGAATACAGGCGTAAAGTTATGAAGTCCGTCTATTATGTTCTGTATTGATTGAACTGAGGTTATCCACCAAAGACGTTGCAATTGAGCATAAAATTCACACATTTAATTTTAATGAAAATTATAATTTTATCTATTTTTTTTTATGAAGAATATGCACTACATATAACTAGTATTCTCCCTAACCCCTCCAGCTAAGCTAAATCGCTAGTGTTAGCAGTGGGGTCACGTCAATAGTGTAATGGCCAGGATTCGAACCCGGGACCTCTCGATCGCACGGCCGACTCTTTAACCACTGCGCTACCGACGTTCATTTATCAGTAGACACCGGATATACAGGTATAAATAATAACCACAAAATTTCACTTCCAGATCACCCTATTGAACCCAATCTGCATCATCATCTACACTCTGGCATCATGGACTTTCTTCCGGGAAAGGGTGTATGCTGAAGAACTGACCCTGCTCACGTTCTTTGGCCCGCAGTACGTGGAGTACCAGAAGACAGTCGGAACTGGCCTGCCCTACATCCATGGGTATACCCCCGATAATACTGGCCAGAGAGTTAGAGACAACCATTGGAGTTATTGAGCGAATTGGTAAATACCTATATACTTTTTACCCGACTGCCAAGGAAGAGTTATTTTACTAGATATTCTAGGATATATTTATCAAAAAAGTGCGGCGATATCCCAGTGGCGTATGTAACAGATTGCCGAGACGAGATCGCGAGTTCGTTCCCCAGTCGCCCCAGGCACAAAACAATGACTTTTCGTAGTTATGTGTGTATTAAAAATGTTAATTATCGCTCGCTTAGTAATGTGTCCGGTAGATGGCAATAGACTCGCCCCCTAAAACATTGGGACCAAAATATAACTGGTGAATTGCGGATGTGTAATACACCTCTGGGATAGAGGTGTGAAGTTATGTTATGTTATATTACAAAGAAACTTCTAGATCCTTATTGTCCTTATACTTATGAGTGCGAACCCCGGCGATTACATTAGTGTAATGTGCGGTATGATAATGATGGTGCGGTAGAGCGTTCAACTGCAAGGTCAGAGGTTGTGGGTTCGATTCCCGCTCAGTGCAAATATTTGTATGCATTAATTCCGCATTCTGAACCCATGCCCACCGCTGACAAGCTCTGCATAGTTAGGGGCTGGACCCAATATTCTTTAATTTTTTATTTTTTTTATTTAGTCCGTCAAATTGACTGCACCCCGCTTAAGCGTACAGAAATTGTCCCTAGAATGGTGGCCCCTACCTAGACGGCCTCATCAGAAGTTTTTTCACGCCCCGCTTAAAGAGCCCAGGATTGTAGGTAGAAGGGAAAATCATCATCTTAGCGTTGTTCCCAATTACATTAGGTTTCTCCTACTTTTATGAGAGCGACTGCCGTCTGACTTCAACCTCGAGAGAAAAGCCAGTTCCAGAGCCTCGTCCGTCAATTAGCAGGTACTTGCAGGTGAGCTTGATTTGGCCCTAAAGGACTTGGTCCGATACTCCCTATAGCTTGCAAATTCGTGCGTGACACTCTCATGGTTCGCGCGGGATGACGGTATAGTTTGAGCCCAGATGTCGCTGTGTAATATGTCCCTGAATATTCATTTATTATGACGACCTCTGTGGCGTAGCGGTGGAGCTTTCGACTGCTAAGTCAGAGGTCGCGGGTTCGATTCCCGCTCATTCTATATATGTATATTTGCATTGGTCTGGGTGTTTCTATGTATAATATGTATTTATTTACAAAAAAAGTATCTAAGTATGATTATCCGCATTCTAGAACTCATATGTCAAGCTCTGCTTAGTTTGGGTCTAGACGGCGTTGAGTAATATGTCCTTGAATATTTATTTATTTAATATTATATTTACAGGTGCGGTAATAGTATCATTCTCTCAAGAAGTACATCAAAGAACTTATAAGTCAGTAATGTCTAGTCAAAGGAATCAGTGAATGACCTGAACACCGAGTGTTCAACAAAACAGACTACAGGCCTGAAGTCTTCAACCAGCACTAAGTTATCACAACAAAAAACAATCAGAACCTTAATAAAGTGGAAGATTCTTTTGTAATCTACTTACGTGTTCAGATTTTTTATTAATAGACAGATGTTCAGCGACTTTTGCGGTAATTGTGCAATAATTTAATATATTCTAAGAGCTTTCACCAATGACAGGAACTAGAATCAAAGTGAACTAAATTGTGTTACCATTTTTTAGGGATTTTCTTTAGAAAAGCCCTATTGCTATCGAGTTGTCGTCGACGTCGTTGCCAATTTTCTGTCACGGTTTTGGGTATGAAGGAGATGAGCTATCGAGTTGCTGTTTTCGGTAATTGATTCGTGCTGGGGTGAACCATTGTAAGATAAAGAAAAAATCGCAAAAAATCGCAAAAAAAAATTCGCTAAATCGAAAATCCCTTGTATTCGGCTGAGCTCGTCTCAGGAATTCAACTTGTTTTGTTTTACTCAATAATTTTTATTGAGAAAAACGTTAGAATCCGATTTAGTTAAACAAATTTCACTAAATTAGCCAAGCCGGCCCAAATTCATAATTAAATATCTGTTGGCAAAGTACTTACCTGGGACAGGATTCTGTTTCGAATCATATCCCGGTCCAATTGAATTACGTTCTTAAAACGTGTGATTTATAATATTAAACGGAACTTGAACCCGCGACCAGTCCCTTACAGGGGGAATACTCTGAACTGAGCCACCTAGACACGTCCCAGATATTCGAAATTCTCCGATATATTATATACGTCTTAAGGCGACGCTGGAGCCATCTACCGTAATTCTTGCGAACTACGGAAATAATGAATGACTTTACAATAATTTTTAAACGCCAGCGTAGCTTTCCGATCTTTCTGAGCTTTCCGATCTTTCTGAGCTTTCCGATCTTTCTGAGCTTTCCGATCTTTCTGAGCTTTCCGATCTTTCTGAGCTTTCCGATCTTTCTGAGCTTTCCGATCCGCTCTTTTCCTATCTAAACCTATAGGAAAAGTAACCATATTAATTGCTTTAAAATTAAATTGAATGAATACATATTTCAAAATCTAATTTTCACAAAGTCTGATTTACAATAGATAATTCACTACTCTCTCGTAATTGTCATGAAATGATTAAATCGCGTGGGTTGCAGTCTACATTTAAATCAGGCATTTAGATTTAAACTTCGCAATGCAGAAGGTAGAGCTGTAAGAAAAATGTCAGGCAATAAAAACTCATTACACAATCTTTTCCAATTGCCAAATTACAATAACTGTAACCAAATACTACAAAAAAGCCCGCTGAGTTTGTTGCCGGAGTCTTCTCAGGACGGGGCCGCGTTGCGTACTGGCTGTGGTTCATTTGCTAAACATTAGTCTAGCTTTTAATTTTGAAGTTTTGTAAGTGCCGTTTTAAGTGTGTATACAGAACATGAAGTACATGATACAGGACAAGTTTGTGGAAGAGATAATGACCAATTTGTGGTCTTCTTAAATTGTCTATGGGTGAAAAACTCACACTTCACACTTGTAATTTGTACACATAAATGTAGGTATATACAGTATGTAACAAAACAAGTGTCAGATCCGTGTAGGTATCAATATTAGGTTTTGTTTATATAATCTTTTTAGAAAATAAGTTCAAAGAAATACCCCACAAGAAACCTCTAAAAACCAAAATGATAAAAAGAACCACAAGAGGGCGCGATGATGCAGTCAGTGGGCCGCCGCTAAATATTATTGAATATCTACATTCTTCGGTTTTGAGGAGTTATTTCGTAATTATAATCTAAGAAACGGCATTTAAAATTTCAATAATACATTTAATTTCACTAATATATTATTTTTAATTTCTTATATGGTTTATGTATTATATACTAGTGTGTATATAGATAGTCGAATTGTTGTATATACATTATATTAAGTTTCATCCTAAAGTACGTAAAAGAGCATTTAAATTATTACAATTTTATCAAAAATCATTCAGAATGATTAATAGTGTATTAATAATAGTATTTGAAAAATAAATGTCTTCGACATACAGGGTAGAAATTTAAGTGTGTTCAGATGGTCCTTTCGTCAATTTCTAAGTAGAAGCATTCTTAAAAATTTCGCTATGTATTCACAATTTGTACTTAGGCACTCAAATATTCACTACTAGCTAGTGACCGCGGCTCCACCTGTTCCCGTAACCAGCATACTAGGGATAAAAACCTATATAAGTTATGTGTTATTCCAGACAATATAATCTATCTGTGTACCAAATTTCAGCCAGATCCGTTCAGCCATTTGAGCGTTATTGAGTAACAAACATCCACACATCTTAACATCTTCACAAACTTTCACATTTATAATAGTAATAGTATAGGAAGTTGAATAGAAGGTAGGCACGGTTTATTGTCTGGCTATTTAGATGAAGTCAATATTTTTCGTAATGTTTTATGTAATTAAATGCAGTAAGCGATGCAAATTTAATATTAGGTCGTTACATATGAAATTGCCGTTTTTCTTGAAGAAATTGGAGGAAACCCAATTTTCAGTACTAACATTATTGCATTTTTTTAGGAATGACAAATCCAAATTTTATGATTTTTTTTGTGTATGAATGAAACATTAAGCTAACAAACAGGGAGAGAATCCTGCCCCCCGAGTTTCGCAGTCTGCGGCGAGGACGCCGCAGACTCATCTACGCCCGGGACTACCGACCTCCATGATCGGGGCCTGAGGACGGCAGTTGGCCGACTCGCCGTCCTTACAGAAGCAGGCCGTGGCGGAGGCGTGTCGTGTGTGCCCTGCACACGCCTGCCAACTCACCGAAGCGGGATAAAACCCGACCCCACCAGGCGAAAGTCCGCCGGCAACCCTGGGGTTATCCTTTCGGAGGCTTACCCGGGGTGCCCGGCAACGGACACTTGGGGAGGACACCGTGCGGTTTTAGTCGAGACACGACGGGGGGTATCCGGAGGGATTTTCGCACGTTAAAAAAAAAGCTAACAAACAGCAATTTCATTATATTTTTAAAAAGTGACAGCTGTTAAGTAATACAAAATGTATCATCAAAATGGATAGCATTTAGGAAGTACTGTTTTTTAAGATCGAATTAATTTATCAAGCGCCCAATAATAACAAAATTTTGATACAGAGTTGTAAAATCTTGAAATCAACTTTCAAACAAAATATAAATAATGGAAATAGCTATTAAATTACAGGAATAACGAACTCATGAATTTGTAAGAAAATTTCGGCAATTTCATAGGTAAAGACCTATTATCACTATAAAGTTTTGCAGTATCTTTAAATTAATCGCTTGGACACACCTAATATTTCCATCCTGTATATCTTACCTTTAATAATTATTCTAATAAATAATAAACTAATTTGATTCCTTATGAAGGAACACGAAATGTTCCAGAGTGAGGATATTCCTTCCAGAAGCCCGATTCAGTAAAATGACACTTAAAAAATGTGATTTTAAAAGGCAGGGGTGTATTTCACACCCACGATTCGCCAGTTATGTTAAGGTCCCAATGTAATTGGGGCGAGCCTATTGCCATCTACCGGGCACATTATTAAACGAGCGATAATTGCTCCCTTCGGGGATACAAACGTGAAGTTATGTTATGTGATTATCAAAACTTATAAAATTATTTTCTTTAAATCTATTTGGAAATGAATCAACTATGAGGGATTTACAGATCATACTGATTTTTTTCTAAAGATTTAGATCGGAAAAAGAGAACATCTAGAACGGGACTCTGCTCTGACCAGCTGAGCTATCTAGACACGTCCCAGATATTCGAAATTCTCCGATATATTATATACGTCTTAAGGCCAAGGAGGCGCTGGAGCGGGGCCATAGGCCGGAGCCCCGAGAAATCAGGGCTCAACGGTCCCAGCTCCACCGGGAACTCATGGAGACATGGAGGTTGCGACTTGAGCACCCAAGGTGGGGGGAATCCACCATTGCGGCGGTGAGACCGGGAGACAACGCCGCAGTGCCAGCACTGCGAGGATCCTGGCGAAGACACGGTGCTTCACACGTTGGTGGAGTGCCCTGCGTGGGCGAGTCAACGCCGGGATCTCGTTGCGGTCCTGGGCGTGGACGTTCTCTCGTTGGAGACCATGGTGAGGGCCGTGGTCTCCGACGGGAGCAAGTGGCACGCCGCCGCCTCTTTCTGCGAGCAGGTAATGCGCGCGAAAGAGACGGCGGAGAGGGAGCGGGAAAGAACCCTGCCCCCCGAGTTTCGCAGTCTGCGGCGAGGACGCCGCAGACTCATCTACGCCCGGGACTACCGACCTCCATGATCGGGGCCTGAGGACGGCAGTTGGCCGACTCGCCGTCCTTACAGAAGCAGGCCGTGGCGGAGGCGTGTCGTGTGTGCCCTACACACGCCTGCCAACTCACCGAAGCGGGATAAAACCCGACCCCACCTGGCGAGGCCGCGGTGGCGGCCAAAGTCCGCCGGCAACCCTGGGGTTATCCTTTCGAGGGCTTACCCGGGGTGCCCGGCAACGGACACTTGGGGAGGACACCGTGCGGTTTTAGTCGAGACACGACATAACCACCCCCGCTGGCCGGCGGGGGGGTATCCGAAGGGATTTCCGCACGTAAAAAAAAAAAAAAATACGTCTTAAGGCGATGCTGGAGCCATCTACCGTAATTCTTGCGAACTACGGAAACAATGAATAACTTTACAGTAATTTTTAAACATTGTTTTTTGATGAATCCGCCTAATTAATTCAATCACATTTTAAGCATTTTGTACGCTTACTTTTTCTAAAGATTTAGATCGGAAAAAGAGAACATCTAGAACGGGACTTGAACCCGCGACCAGTCCCTTACAGCGGGAATGCTCTGACCAGCTGAGCTATCTAGACACATCCCAGATATTCGAAATTCTCAGATATATTATATACGTCTTAAGGCGACGCTGGAGCCATCTACCGTAATTCTTGCGAACTACGGAAACATCATACGGAAATCTCAAGTTTTAATCTATTATATCTATCTATTATATCTATATAATTTCTAATCGAATTAAAATCACGCGTTTTGAGAATGTAGCGTTACTGAATCGGGCCCCTGGCAATGTGATTACGTGTAACGGGCTGGGGCCCAAGAGTTGATGTTGGGACATTGTATATGGTAAATTTCATAGTGTGATGCAGGATCGATCGATTGCAAAATAGTTCGTCTTTGTTTTGCCAGACGGCGGCGTTGGGCAAATGTGACTCTAAATGTATTTTACTATGTGTAAACTCAACTGTGAAATATTAATATACATTGTATGAATTACTGTCATTTACATTCTTGAAAGCACTGCGAATGTGATAAAAATATGAATGAAAATGTAAAGGTGGATACTGACCGGCGCGGCGTTACGGGGAGCAATGTTGTTACACTTCCTGGCAAAGTTGACCGCTCTGAACACTCGGCAAGTCGGAACTGGAACACGATATGGACGGGGAAAATATTATTGTATAATAGGCAATTTCATTTATTATTGTTCCATGCGTTTAGAAACTATGATAAACTTTCATTTTTAAAACAACTTTATGATAATTCGTGCAGTCAGTACTAAGAAATAAGCGTGCGATGAGCCGCATGTATATATTATGGCCATATCGTAGACAATTGTTGTTGGCATATACCAATGAATTAATCAGCGTTTGACAATATGGCCAGCCATGAATCACAAACAACATAAGTGATCATGTTGAAAATGGCTGGCCATTTCAATGTTAACGACCCACGACATATACACAGGTTTAAAATAAGTGGCGTAACTGCATGCTCGCTGCGTATGCTACATTGCGGCCCGTAACGCCGCGCCGGTCAGTACCCACCTTAATAATGACTTGTATATTGATACTATACTAATGTAATGTATCCAAGTTTTATATTATTATTATATTTGTATATTTATTGTGACAAATGCTTGTGTGTGAAGGTTGTGAATGTTTTTTAAATTAGTTATTAAATTAATGAAATATTTTGATACATGATTTTTATTTCTAAAATTTGATGAGTTTATTATTGTAGTGAATGAAGGGTTAGTGCAAGATGGCCTCTATGAGCTCCCATAAAAGCCGTTTATGTGAAACTAAAAGTAAGCGGATCGCGGCCTCCGATCTGTTAGGATTACGTAGTTATTAACAGATGAAGCTATGAACGTTTTAAGTACGAGTAGATAAAACCGTTGGGGCTCAGATGTCAACTTCCTAAAAAGTACCCTTTTTTTTTTTTTTTTCACGCGGAAATCCCCTCGGATACCCCCCCGCCATCCAGCGGGGGCGTATATTATGTCGGGCTTGAACCGACTAGAACCAAAATGTCAACTTCCCAGAATGTCCCTTTCCCAAAATTTTGTGGGTTAGGTTAGGGTTTATTATGTTTATTACCTGTAAATTATTTGTCTGTTGGGGTCACAGTTCTAACCTAACCTAACCCACAAATTTTTGGGAAAGTGACATTTTGGGAAAGGCACATTATGGGAAGTTGACATTTTGATACCAGCAGGGGACATTTTGGGAGGGGTGTGTGTTGGGTAACCTCCTCGAGTGTCGCTCCGATTCCGATCCCGCTGCAGTCCGGGGGGAACGGAATCGGAGCGGCCGGTACACCCTGGGCGGCGGACAATGGCTTCCCCTTCACCCCTTCATAGGGTTGGCATTGATCGTCGGCCAATACCCAACGTGGCGGGAACACATCGCTCTCCGTACTCCTCTGCTTTCAGAGGAGACAGGATGAGCGATGCTGTTAGTGGTGAGATGGCCCAGGGTCAGCCGGGGTGCGAGGGATATGCTCTATGGGTAACCTTACACCCCGGCGTCTGAAGACCCGAGACGGCGTGCGGTTTTAGTCGGTGCAAGCCCGACATAACCGCCCCCGCTGGCCGGCGGGGGGGTATCCGAAGGGATTTCCGCACGATAAAAAAAAAAAAAAAAAAAAAGGGGACATTTTGGGAAGTTGACATTCTCAGCCCCAACCGATAAAACACTTACAATATAGTACAGGAGTCAGTGAAGATCGACTTTCACCCATCTGATAACCAGATGGGATATATATTTTTTCAAATATTATTCATCTATTAACATGTCCATGATGACTTGCCTATTAAAAGTATTCATGGCTATTTAAAAATGCATGCATTTTTTTCATGGCGATCATTAGGGGAGACCTATGTCCAGCAGTGGACTAGAATAGGTTGATGATGATGATGATGATGATGGCATTTTTAATTAAATGAATTTCTGATAATCTAAAAAAATATTTATGCCAAAGAATAGTTTTTAACATAGAGAATATGCCTCGGTAGGCTCGCCTACTTATTTTTGATCATAACTACCTGGCAAGCAGATATAATCTAGTAAGTCGATATAGGTAACTACATCGAACTAACAACAAATCGAAACTGGTATTAGAAGAAAGTTAATTTAATTATAAACCTATCGAGGCAAATTTTCTATGTTAAAAACTATAAGTTGGTGATTAAATGGTTGGTGGTAAAAATAATAAAAATAATCACAGGCATTTTAAAAAGTAAATGAATTATATTTGATATTGTCGGAAGTTTACGCGAATGTCACACATTGAAATAAAGCTATTTTTAACGGATTCTATCGCGATTTCTTTGATGTTATTTTATATTTTACATTGATCCCGACGTTTCGGTTGCTTTTCAGCAGCCATGGTCACGGGGAGACTCAGGGAGCAAAACGTCGGGATCAATGCAAAATATAAAATAACATCATATAAATCACGATAGAATCCGTTAAAAATAGTTTTATTTCAATGAATTATATTTGATAATAAATATATCCCATCGGTTTATCATATGGGTGAAGGTCGATTTTCACCAGCTCTTAGACTAATAGTAAATTGAACGATGTTTACAATTATGTAGTACTTGCTCGTAACTCACATGTGTAGCTAGCGCTTGCCTACGGTTAGGTCAATCATAACACGTTGTGTAACGCCAAACATTCGCGGTGAACATGTCGAGTGTAGTGGTGTATGTTTTTCTGTTGGATAATTTAGCAGGTAATTACTTTTTTTAAAGATTATGTACTAGTAACCGAAATAACTAGTATTCCCGTTAACTCCTCCGGCGAAGCTAAATTGCTTGTGTTAGGAGTGGGTTGTTTACGTCGGTAATGTAATGGTCAGGGTTCCAGCTCGGAAACCGACGGACGCTTTTATGCATTTTATGTATTGTATAACAAGTAACTATGCCGGCCTGACCTGACCCCCCCCCCCCCGCCGGCCAGCGAGGTTGGTTATGTCGAATTCAAACCGACTAAAACCGCACGGCGTCTCTGGTCTTCAGACGTCGGGGTGTAAGGTGACCCATAAGGCATTTCCCTCGCACCCCGGCTGCCCCAGGGCCATCTCCTTGAGATGTAGGGCCCTGGAGCTACCAAAATCCTTGAGGCCCAAGCCAACTTCATCTGCAAGTCGGTGCACCTGCCAAACAACAGACGACGTCTGGCGCAGGCGCACCTCTCAGGGTTGGGAGGTCAGACGACAGTCGCTCCCGAAAAATCCCACATAGCAGTCAAAACCAATAAGATCGGACCGATCCGAAAGTACAAACTTTGGACGCAACTACAAATTCGCTATGGTGATAATGATGACTGCATGGTGTACTTCGCGGTTGCGAGATAGTATATAGTCCGCGCTCTCATAACAGCTAAAACAAACCAACAAAAGGAAGAGCACGAGGGCGGTCCCCGGGCTCCTAATTGCGGACTTTGGATGCGACTGGGATTGGTGCTTGGATGAAAAGACTGCATGATGTACCATTGCTATATTCCTTGTCCATCTGGGTGAAGAAAGTGGAATTTAAAATATCTTTATTTCAACTCGGAAACATTATATATAGGTGTGATCATTCCGGTGAAATGTTTCGACATTAATCGTATCAGTTGTTCACCTTGCGTCTTCAACGGAGAAGCGGGGGTCGATGGTGATGGAATAGGTGCTCCAAAATTAGTTAAGTAGGTAAGGTTTATAAAGTTATGTAGAACCTACCTAAGTATTTGTACCTTTTTTTTCCTACGGAATCCCCTCGGTAGCCCCCCCGGCTAGCGGGGAAGGAACCGACTAAAACCGCACGCCGTCTCGGGTCTACAGGCGCCGGGGTCTAAGGTTGCCCATAGAGCATATCCCTCACCCCGACTGACCCTCGCACCCCGAGAAGTATTTGTACCAATTTTTTTTTTTTTTATCGTGCGGAAATCCCTTCGGATACCCCCCCGCGTGCCAGCGGGGGTGGTTATGTCGGGCTTGAACCGACTAAAACCGCACGCCGTTTCGAGTCTACAGACGCCGGGGTGTAAGGTTGCCCATAGAGCACATCCCTCGCACCCCGACTGACCCTGGGCCATCTCCGGTTTCGAGATGGCCCTCTCGGATTTGGGAACCACGGTGTCCCCGTCTTGCCCGGGTTTGGGGGAAGGGCGCTAGTCGCCCCACCGTCCAGGCCTGCTTCTGATGGGGGGACAGGTGGCCTCACCCGCCACCCCCAGGCCTGGAGGCCTGGAGGCCTCATGGAGGACGGAGGTCGTTAAGCGACCTCCGGCGCCTGAGTCGCCTGCGACGCGCGGTGAGCAAGTTGCGGGCTCGGCGGTCCGGGAGAGTAGAAGTATTTGTACTTTTTTTTTTTTTTTTTCGTGTGGAAATCCCTTCGGATACCGCCCCCGCTGGAGAGCGGGGGGTCTCCAGCGGGGGCGGTTATGTCGGGCTTGAACCGACTAAAACCGCACGCCGTCTCGGGTCTTAAGACGCCGGGGTGTAAGGTTACCCATAGAGCATATCCCTCGCACCCCGACTGACCCTGGGCCATCTCCGGTTTCGAGATGGCCCCCTTACTTGCTCTCCACTGTGCCATCTGCTAATCAGAGGGACACGTGGAAAGCTTCCGAACAGCCCTCAACAGGACCGTCCTCGCCTCGGTCGGAGTTGGCCGTAGGCGGCAGCGTCTCTCCCGCCCTAGGAGAGAGGCGCTGCCGTCTCCGTTGCCTAGGGTGCACCGCGTGGAGGTCCCCAACCAAGCACCCCAAGTATTTGTACCTTTTTTTTTTTTTTATCGTGCGGAAATCCCTTCGGATACCCCCCCGCCGGCCAGCGGGGGCGGTTATGTCGGGCTTGCACCGACTAAAACCGCACGCCGTCTCGGGTCTTCAGACGCCGGGGTGTAAGGTTACCCATAGAGCATATCCCTCGCAACCCGGCTGACCCTGGGCCATCTCACCACTAACAGCATTGCTCATCCTGTCTCCTCTGAAAGCAGAGGAGTACGGAGAGCGATGTGTTCCCGCCACGTTGGGTATTGGCCGACGATCAATGCCAACCCTATGAAGGGGTGAAGGGGAAGCCATTGACCGCCGCCCAGGGTGTACCGGCCGCTCCGATTCCGTTCCCCCCGGACTGCAGCGGGATCGGAATCGGAGCGACACTCGAGGAGGTTACCCAACACACACCCCAAGTATTTGCACCTTTTTTTTTTTTTTTATCGTGCGGAAATCCCTTCGGATACCCCCCCGCGTGCCAGCGGGGGCGGTTATGTCGGGCTTGAACCGACTAAAACCGCACGCCGTCTCGGGTCTACAGACGCCGGGGTGTAAGGTTGCCCATAGAGCATATCCCTCGCACCCCGACTGACCCTGGGCCATCTCCGGTTTCGAGATGGCCCCCTCGGGTTTGGGAACCACGGTGTCCCCGTCTTGCCCCGGTTTTGGGGAGGGGTGCTAGTCGCCCCACCGTCCCGGGATGCTTCTGCTGGGGTGACAGGTGGCCTCACCCGCCACCCCCAGGCCTGCGCTCATGGAGGACGGAGGTCGTTAAGCGACCTCCGGCGCCTGAGTTGCCTGCGACGCGCGGCGAGCAAGTTGCGGGCTCGGCGGACCGGGAGAGTTCTAAGTCTCTCCCGGGCGCGCTCCGCCACCTCCTTCGCGAGCATTACATGCTCGCAGAAGGAGGCGGCGGCGGCCCACGCGCTCGCGCTCCGCACCATTGCCGCAATCATGCTGCCGAGCGAGAGGACTCCCACCCCGATGGCTGCCACGAGGTCACGCCTCGGCGCCTCCCACGCCGGGCAGTCCGCCAGCGTGTGCAGCCCTGAGTCCTCGCTCGCGTCGCAGTGATGACACTCAGGCGTTGGCTCCTTCCTGATCCGATGCAGGTGGTCCCCGAAGCACCCCTTCCCGGAGATCACCTGCGTCAGTCGGTAGGAGAGGCTTCCGTGTCGCCTCTCCAGCCAATCTTCCATGATGGGCCTTACCGCCGCTATTGCGGCGTGCCCTGCGCTTGGTTGCCCAAGTCGTTCCTTCCACTCCACCACGATGGCCTGGCGGAGCTGGGACTGCACGGCCTCGATTTCTCGAGGCTCGGGGTTCCATCCCTGCTCCCGCGCCTCCTTTCGCCACTGGTACAGTTGCGAAAGGGCTCTCGCTTCCAGAAGTATTTGTACCTAACTCTGCTTTTACCTACTACAGAAGAGAAATTATAAAAATTCATAATACCCACTCACATAAGGATTGGCGCTCGGATGATGTGACTAAGGTTGTAGTTTCTTTCAGGTTTCAACACCGCAATAAATGAAACTCTGACGATGAACACGCCGAATTTACTCAAAAACTCAACTTCGGGCATACAAAAATGTGACATCGGCACTACTCAGCAAATTCTAAACGCAGTCAGCAGGGAATTAGAAATGGAAGTTATACCTACATTTAAAACTATAGATGAATATCCCTTAATCAATGGAGAATCACAGGAATCCTTCCTGTACAATGGCTTGGATGAAGCAGATGGAAGACAAAGCTCTCTGCCAGAAGTCGATAGTAACGACGAGTACTATCAGAAACCCATGGATTCGTTTGAAAATGACTCCAATCAAATATATGAACAAAGTTATGATGAACCAGCCAAAGCAAAAATTATCTTAGAGCCAAGCAAAGAAAGCAAAGATAATGTTTCTGAAGCAGTTGTAAATATGACTAATACGGCGATGCCAAAAATGGCGCCATTTTTGGTCGCCATATTTGAGACGCTGTCAAACACTACCGCGCAGACTTGCGCGGGTACTTTGATTGCCCCGCGTTGGGTGCTTACTGCCTCTAACTGCATTAATATCTTAAGTAATTTTTATGCTAATAAGTAAGTAGTAGTAATTTTTTTAAAGTATTCTTTGCTAAAGCTCAGTCTCAGAGTAGGTAAACACGTGAATCACACAACTAATAATCTTATGCTCGAACCCACACTCGATGGCAGATTACATTATCTGCCTACCCTGATCCTAATTGTTTGGCGTCGACGCAGCATAATAATAATAATAAAAAAAAAGGCTTATGATTCTGTTCCACATACATGGCTTCTGAGGGTGCTAGAGTTGTATAAAGTTGATACAACTCTATCTACCTTCTTGAGGTCATGTATGGGGCAATGGACCACGGTTCTTCGCTATCCAGGATGTTGCCAGACAAACGATGCACCGATAAGAATCGAGAGGGGTATATTTCAGGGCGATAGTCTGAGTCCCCTGTGGTTCTGTCTAGCACTGAATCCTCTTAGTACAATATTGGAGAATTCAGGGCTAGGCTATCGGTTGCGGAGAGAGGGTCGAGCTATATCCCACCTCCTATACATGGATGACCTCAAACTTTTTGCTACCAATAATCTACAATTGATGGAGCTATTAAAGATGACTGAAAACTTTAGTAGCTCTATCAAGATGGAATTTGGTTTAGACAAGTGTGCGGTCATGCATGTGGAAAGAGGTGGTATAGTGGAATCCGAAGGCGTGATACTTTCGGATTCCATTAAACTTAAATCTCTATCTACAACCGAAACCTACAAATATCTAGGTATGTCACAGGCATTAGGAATCTCCGAGTCTGGCATGAAGCAGGCATTGCAGGAGCGCTTCTTTGGCCGCCTGAAAAAAGTTCTGAAAAGTTTTCTATCGGGTGGCAACAAGGTGCGTGCCTGCAATGGTTGGGTCATGCCAGTCCTAATGTACTCCTTTGGCATACTTAGATGGACTCAGACCGAACTGGATGCCCTAGATAGAAGAGTTCGTTCGCTGATGACCACATTTCGGATGCACCACCCACGATCATCTGTAATGAGGTTGTATATCCCACGGAAACTGGGGGGTCGTGGCTTTCTAAATGCTAAGACCCTTCATAACCGCGAGATATACAACCTTAGAGAATATTTCCTTCAAACAAATACAGATATGCACCGTGATGTGATCGCATCGGATTATGGCTTAACCCCTCTTGCGTTGGCTAGAGAGAACTGGCGCAAACCTGTCGTACTAAGTATTAATGATCGTATGGATGTATGGAAGAGCAAAGAGTTGCATGGACGTTTCTATCGGGCTCTCCATGGGCCTGATATAGATTTACCAGCATCTGTGTCTTGGCTACGCTTCGGTGACCTATTTGGGGAAACCGAAGGTTTTGTCTTTGCAATTATGGACGAAGTAGTGATGACGAATAACTATCGGAAGTATATTCTAAAGGATGGTACGGTTGACATATGTCGGGCGTGCCACCGTCCCGGAGAATCCCTTAGACATATAATTTCTGGTTGTTCTCGTCTTGCCAACGGCGAGTATTTGCATAGACATAACCAAGTAGCCAGGATTGTCCATCAACAGCTTGCTCTAAAGTATAACCTATTAGAATCAGAGGTACCGTACTATAGGTATGTGCCCGACGCAGTTCTCGAAAATGGGCACATCACGTTGTACTGGGATCGATCTATCATCACTGACAGGACTATTGTAGCTAATAAACCTGATATAGTGTTGATAGATCGATCAGAGCGCCGCGCAATAATTATCGATATCACCATTCCACATGACGACAATCTTGTAAAAGCCGAAAAAGAAAAACAAATGAAATATTTGGATTTGGCTCACGAGGTTGTCGGCATGTGGAGTGTTGATTCGGCAATTATTGTCCCGATAGTTGTTTCGGTTCACGGACTGATTGCCAAGAGCCTCGATCAACATCTCAAGAGGCTCGCGTTAGGCAGTTGGGTCAAGGGCTTGATGCAGAAGGCAGTGCTCCTCGACACGGCACGTATCGTGAGGAGATTCCTCTCTCTGGAGCCCTAACCACCGGTAGCTTGGTCCCTGTACCCGATGCCGGTGGGCCACTATTTTTTATATTTTTAAATATATTTGTCTTTTTTTTGTATAGAATGTATTTAAAAATATAATGTAATATGTATTTAAGTGTAATAAAGAGAATAATAATAATAATAGTTGGGTCATGCCACTCTTGATGTACTCCTTTGGCATACTCAAGTGGACTCAGACTGAACTCGATGCCATTGATAGGAAAGTCCGGACTCAGTTGACAGCATTTCGAATGCATCATCCGCGGTCGTCAGTCATGAGATTGTACATCCCGCGGAAATGTGGGGGTCGGGGATTTTTAAATGCAAAGACCCTTCATAATCGCGAGGTGTGCAATCTCAGAGATTATTTTCTTAAGTCGAACGTGGATATGCACCGTGATGTAGTCAACGTAGATACCGGGCTCACCCCGCTCGGTTTGGCTAAGGAGAACTGGCGCAGACCTATAGTAGTCGGCACTGACAGCCGAAGGGAGGTATGGCAGAGTAAGGAGCTACACGGTAGATTCTATCGGGCCCTCCACAGGCCCGAAGTAGACCTACTGGCATCCGTGTCCTGGCTACGTTTCGGTGACCTTTTTGGGGAAACTGAAGGTTTTGTCTGTGCGATTGCGGACGAAGTTATCAAGACGAATAACTACCGGAAGTATATAATGAGGGATGGCACAATTGACATCTGTCGAGCATGTCACCAGCCTGGTGAATCCCTCAGGCATATTACTTCCGGCTGTTCTCGTCTTGCTAACGGCGAGTACTTGCACAGACATAATCAAGTAGCCAGGATAATCCACCAGCGACTTGCTCTGAAATACAACCTTGTGGAAGTTGAAGTGCCGTACTATAGGTATGTTCCTGAGCCGGTTCTAGAATAGTCATATCACATTGTACTGGGATCGATCTATCATCACTGATAGGACTGTTGTAGCCAACAAGCCTGACATTGTGGTGATAGACCGATCCGAACGCCGAGCTTTGATTGCTGATGTTACCATTCCTCATGACGAGAATCTCGTGAAAGCTGAGAAGGATAAACAAGTTAAGTACTTGGACTTGGCCCACGAGATTGTCGACATGTGGAGTGTTGACTCAGCAATCATTGTGCTGATAGTTGTGTCAGTGAACGGTTTAATAGCAAAGAGCCTCGACCAACACCTGAAGAGGCTCGGGTTAGACGGTTGGGTCAAGGACCAGATGCAGAAGGCTGTGCTTCTTGATACGGCGCGCATCGTGAAGAAGTTCCTTTCTCTGGAGCCCTAACCACCGGTAGCTTGGTCCCTGTACCCGATACTGGTGGAGCACTGTTTTTTATATTTTTAAATATATTTGTTTTTTTTTATATATATAGAATGTATTTAAAAATATAATTGATAAGTATTTAAAGTTAAATAAAGGAAATAATAATAAAATCTTTATTTCGGACCAAGGGAGTCCATATAGTGTTAGTAATAAAAACAATTTTATCCTATTGTTAGTAAATATACATCACAGAACACAAAGTAGGTATTGTCGCGACACCAGGACACTGTCTACGTCACAGTATGCACTCGTACCCAGTGCCCCAGCATCGGACTGTCCCACTTATCTGATAATGCGCTCAGGATACTGTGGGAGCTCTCTCGCGTCCTACGGAGAACGTCTGTTCTCGCATCGCTTTCGGATGATGGCATTAAAACCATCAACCCTCGCCTCCGCGAACATACCAGATGCACTGCAGTAGCGTGGTAGCCACAACAATACCCTGAACGCATTATTATACTGAACGCGCAAAGCGCAGAAAGCCTTTTGTGTATAACTAACCCACAGACTGCAGGTGTTCCTGTCAGATGTTTTCTCTCTTAGTCACTCCATTCCTTGCTATATATACTCTTTGCCTCTTTTACGCATTCCATCCATCTTTTCTTGGGCCAACTCTGTGTAATCGTTCATAAATAAATTTTTATACAAAAACCCTTATCTATTTTAGCACAAACACCACAGACCACCAGTCACAATACACAGTGGTGGCGGGCGCCACAGACCCCCTCTCCGATGGGTCTGTCCACAACGTGACTTCAGTGCTCATGCACCAGGGTTACTGGAACAGTTCCTCACGCAACCGCAAGAGCGTGCACGTGGACATCGGACCGTACCTAGCTATGTTGGAGATCGAGCCAGAGATCGAAGGAGCCGGAATGGAGCTGGTGGAGGAGAATGTCAAGAAGGGGCACGTCATGATTTATGGTTGGATTATGGTTAAGGTAATTGAAGGTGATAGTAAATTTAGGGGCTATCCATATATGACGTCTCTGACTTCTCCCCCTTTATGAAGGCCTTTGAATTATGCTTTAACTGGAACTGCTATTTAAATGGAATCATTTCTTGATGTGAAAATGCAAAATGTGACTTTCGCAAATGATTGATCACCGGTGATAAGGACGCGAAGGGGTTTAAGGGGGAGGTGGTGTTAAAAATAAAGAAGTTTGTGAACCATAATTCAAAGTCTGATGAAACCTGTGCCATTGAATCCTTTAGTAACGGATCTGAGTATTTTTTTTACTAAGATACCAAATTACTAAGACTACTGACCGATGCTAAGCACTTACTTTGACATATGAACGCTTGCAATACCTTACCTTGGGGTTATCCTTTCGAGGATTCACCCCGGGGTGCCCGGCAATGGACACATGGGGAGGACACCGTGTGGTTTTAGTCGGTCCGATTCCAACACACCCACCCCATCGTCGGCACCGATGGTGTGAAGCCCGAGGAGCTATCCACACGTATAAAAAAAATAGGTATCATTTGCGTTCCTGCCACCTATACTCAGAGTTTACAGTGGCAGTCTGTACCAGACAACCATAAATTAAATAAATAAATTTTCTAGTACAAATTACACAACGCCATCTAGACCTAAACTAAGCAGAGCTTGTCATATTGGTTCTAAAATGCGGATAAACATACTTAATACATTTTGTTTGTAAATACATTCATATTATACGTAGAAACGCCCAGACCAATGCAAATATACATGCATTGAGCGGGAATCGAACCCGCGACCTCTAACTTAGCAGTCGAACGCACTACCGCTATGCTACAGAGGTCGTCGAAATTGAAATTATGTAGTAGTGTATTATAAAAGTTAGTAACACTAATTATGAAGAATCTGTGCCGGGTACCTTTGGGCCCAAAGTCACCTTATCTGCAAGTTGGTGCACCTGTTCAACACGGGCGAGGTTCTGGCTCGCAGTTAGGTCAGACGGCAATCGCTTCCGGAAAAGCCGACACACTAATCAAAACCAATAAGCGGACCTCGGTCTCCATAGTGCAATCTTTGGACGCGACTGAGAAATCGTTATGAGAATGATGACTTATCGCGCTGATGAAATACCGTGAGTATTGTTTCGCATTATTGTCTACTAGCTGTTGCCCGCGACTCCCCCCGTGTAGATGTCGGCTATCGCGCGTGGATGTTCACACGACCTATCATTCCCTATTTCATCCTCCCACAGGTCGAAATTAAAAAGGTTTTTTTTTATTTCGAGATGTGGGGGGACCTGCGAGGGGAAGCGATTCGGACTCGCCCATGAAGGCTTCCGAAGCTCTAGTCTCTATTTCCGTACGAAATTTCATCAAAATCGGTTCAGTGGTATAGGCGTGAAAGCGTAACAGACAGACAGACTTACTGTCGCCTTTATAATATTTGAATGGAAGTATGGATATGGATTTTCAGGAAGAAACTGGGTTGGAATATCTGAAACTTATGACGATGTCGGCTCTGATACTGAGTTCAGCGGAATGCCAGGCGATGTACAATTATAACAACAATGACGTCATATGCCTGTTCAACAACGAAAAGGAGAGGAATATTACACAGGTAGGTGGATTCTGTTACATTTTTTCGATAGGCTACGGTAACCGCTTCCCATCAGGCGGGCCGTGTGCTTTTCTGCTACCAAAGGGGTATAAAAAAAAACCACGTCTGCAGAGCCACGGGTTAGATTCTGTGTTAAATTTTCATATCAGTAAGCACGGCTCGTATGGCCATCCGCTGCCTCATGCGTGTCACGCAAAGGGCGCCCGTCGTGCAAATCGTATATGTATTTCTTGTACAACTTTGTATGAATTATTTGCGTTTAATGTAAATGTAAATTATGTGCACTGTAAAATGATTAACTTGCTGTGGCGTTCCCAAGTGACTACAATATGGCGTTCTTCAAAAATGGCATTAGAAGGTTTCTACAGGATCAGTGTGACGCCCCTTGTATTGCACACGCCATAGGCTATGTTAACCGCTTCCCATTAGGTGGGCCGTGTGATTGTCTGTCACGTAACAGGTATTTGCACGAAGTATGCGTGCATACGCACGAGGGGGGGCAACGGACGGTCTAACAAAGTATTTTCCTTACATCTTCTTCCAGTTAAGTTCTGGAGGCCCAGTCCTGATGCAGCTGGGAGGCGAGGTGAGGATGTTGGCGGTGGTACAGACCGACGAGCACGTGTACATCGCCTACCCGCTACACGTGCACTACCACTGGATCAAGAAAGTACTAGAAAATAAAGACTGATTCTAATGTACCTTTTCTTTGTTTTGTTTTCGTGCGGTAATCCCCTCGGATTCCCCCCCGCCGGCCAGTGAGGGCGGTTATGTCGGGCTTGAACCGACTAAAACCGTACGCCGTCTCGGGTATATCATGTATATCGTAGACAGCGAGGATTAGGACGGACACAGTCTAATTCAGACGACGACCGTAGGGTCAATCCGTAATCCTAACCGGCAACAGCCAGAAACGGTAGCTCTTCAGGTCTGCGAGGAAGAAAGTCTGAAGAAAAAGCATCCTGATGGTGGAGGATTGAGCAGCAATTAATGGGCCTGAGAAGGAGGCGCGCTGTTATCGCGCGCGCTCTTGAACAGTTTCTTTAACTAATTTTGCTTACAACGCCATCTAGCGTTCAATAGAGTAAGTTTATATTAATACTTCTTAACGCTAGATGTAGCAAGTAGCTAGTCTTATAAGCTGGTTAACCAAATAACATTGTCATCACTACCAACAGAGTCATGGGACATGAACTGCTGAATACGTCATCATCATCATCATAGCGTTGCTCCCAGTTACTACAGACAGAGGCTTTCAATTCGGATTCGCTTACTCCTTCATCTCCTTTTGGTATGATTTTACGACTTTTATGGAAGCGACTGCCGTCTGACGATTCAACGTAGTGACGAAAGCCTGCGCATGAGTCTTGCCCGTTACTAAGTAACAGCTGCACAGCCGGTAGACTTGCAGGTCAGGTTGGCTCGGTCCCTAAAATCACTAATTTATTCGCCATCAATATGATTACAATTCATGACTTACCTACTTACCTAATTATTAAATTAGGTAAGTAATGATGTCACTATTTAGGCAACGCTACCGGTATTACATATAGCAATTATTCATTGTTTGCAAACAATAAAATGACAATCGTTTGTAACATTACACAACACATAAATATTATGTTTAATTTTATTACAGTTAGCCTGCCTAATAGCAAGCAATAGGTATTTTCGCCTGCAGCAGTGAAAATGAAAGTTAGGATTAGGGGAAAGAATGTCTACATGTTGGGTAGGCATAATTAAAAAAAAAAGAATACTTTTAACCGTAAATGTTGTAACTCCAGCTAAGCTAAATGGTTTGTGTCAGGATTGGGTTCACGTCAGTAGTGTAATGACCAGGATTCGAACCCGGGACCCCTCGATCTTAAGGCCGACTTCTAAACCCCTAATCTACCAACGATCGCATTTATGAATGATAGGCTCACGTTTGAGCTCTATCTCACCTGGTCGTAAGTGATGATGAGGTCTACGATGGATCACGTTTGCCTAGAAGGAACCGGCTGAAATAAATCCCCTCGTATACCCCCCCCCCTGCCAGCGGGGGTAGTTATGTCGGGCTTGAACCGACTGGGAATTGGGGGAGGGGCGCTAGTCACACCACCGTACCGGCCTGCTTCTGCTGGGGTGACAGGCGGCAATCATGGTACCCACTTATCATCATCTTAGCGTGGTTCCCGGTTGCGTCCGAGGCTCCCACCTCGGAGCCAGAGATCCGCTTTATCCTTCTCCTCCTTTTAATTTAGCTTATACGGCTTTTATGGGGGCGATCCATCTGAACTAATATTACTTATTTATTAGGATGCCTTCTTCGATTTTTGGACAACGCTTAACTCTACGGAGACATGCCGTATCTGAATTTTCGCAGGATACGGTTTAGTCTATAATTTTTATCTATGAGTTTACACGTGCATTCGGTTTTAAGAACCAACAACTAACCGATATTAGATTGCGACTATACGGTATTCTGGGAAGACCAATATTCTTAACAATCCATGGATTTTCCGTGCGGGTGCCGGGTCCACCGCGTTGCTGAGTTGGGAGCTCGGGACAGTGCTTGGGACTTGCGACCCAAGTGTAGGTTTAGAAGAGGCCCCTTTTGTTGATGTACATCAACACTCACCTTCACTACCCAAGTTCCCCTCCCTGCCTAACCAAATTTGATGCGAACCTACTTGGCATGTCTTTATGTAAACGTAGCGTCAGATGACTTAAAAATCGCATTAGTCGTTAAAAGGTTTCAGATTCTGCCACTGCGGCCTCGCCTGGTGGGGTCGGGTTTCATCCCGCGACGGTGAGTTGGCAGGCGTGTGTAGGACACACACGACACGCCTCCGTCTTGGCCTGCTTCTGTAAGGACGGCGAGGCGACCAACTGTCATCCTCAGGCCCCGATCATGGAGGTCGGTAGTCCCGGGCGTAGCGGAGCTCGGGGAGCAGGGTTATCTCCCGCTCCCAAAAGAGGCAGCTTAATACGATAATAATGTTCCGTTCGTCCATTCGATCAGAAGAATAGACCACACGTTCTAGGAACATTTACAACACTGCTATCGTTACGTCGCGCGTCGGTACGTAAAGTGCTTTGCGTAAGGCTTCTAAACCACCTTCAGTTTTTACCGTTCCATCAATTCATACATGAATACGTCATTGACCCAAGATCGTTGCGATATCGTGTCTTCATTTTTGTTATTTCGTGTTAAACTATTACAACATAGTTGTATCAGAGTTGCTCGTCAGTTCCTTTCAAGCTGTTTGAAAGTCATCGAAATGGCTTGCTGCTTTACTCACTCCACCGGTGGACCCTACTGTAGCTCTTGTAGGTACACTAGCATCAGAGATACACAACAACACCGATTAATACTACAGGGGAAGTCTTGGCAAAAGTTAAACTGACTTGAAACTCGCATCTAAATTTAAAGTTAGAGAAGATAAGCTTAGAGAGAGGTTAGAAATATAATAAATCCACTTTAGGCTGGCTTTCGGCAGGAGGGGAGTGGTAGCTCTTAATGGCGGGGCCATCAGCAATGGTGGCCAATATTTATTGGTGGTAGAAATTTGATGACACAAATTTGTCACAAAATTCGGTCGGGTAGGTACCACCGTGCACGATTGCGAAAAACCCTCCATAGTAATCCAATTTCGGTTTAATTGCGTTCAGGGGTCAGCAAGTGCATAGCCGGGCAGGGGGGTTGTGGTCGCAGCACTAGTGGGACCGGTGGGTTCACGCGGGGCTGCGACGACAATCCTCTTTTGATGAGGCCGTCAAGCTGAGTGCCACCATTGTTAACATGGTACGTGTATGTAATGGTGACCCTCTTTCCTGAGACTTTACCTTCAGCTTACCATTGACGTGTCTTAAATATAAAAAAAAAGGGTTTTGGTGGGCGTTCTGCACCGTAGGCAAACCGCCTCGCCTGATGACGGAGACACCATTTGGTTTTTATCGGTTTAACTCGGACATAACCGCTTAGTCGTGTCGTCTGCCCATGGCGAGATGGTGGGTATCCGGAAGTTTCGACACGGAACCGAAAAATAATGATGATAGAGCGATACATTACATGATTTAGCATAAATGTTAAGAAGCTTATTATGGCAGCACCAAGATCTTCGGACCTCAATCCAACATCACTTGCAATCTGGTGCACCAGCTGATTGACGGACGAGGCTCTGGTGCAGGCTTTCCTATAGGGGTTGTACCAACCACCAGCAACCACTCCAAATTTTTCCGTGGAGTTCCTAGAATTGAAATGTAAGATTACATTATGCCAATGGACGAACGACAACGGACGTTATCAGATTTTAATAAAATGAAAATTTATAACATCAAATAGTCTTTTGAAACAAATCTAGATTACTTGAGCATCATTGTAAGGATCTATTGGACTGTGAAGATTAGATGCTAAAAAGGAAAAAATGCTATTGATGTATTTCACTGATTGGTAAATAAATCAAGTTAGTTCTCATTACATATCTTGGACTTGGTTACTTCAAGGTGGAACGTGGAAATTTACGATTTCCCATTGTACACCCAGAAGGACAGAAGTGTACAGTTGGAAGAAAATAATTACTACAGTACACCTAATAGGTGGTCTGCGGAGGTGAACGGTGGGAAAGAGCCGATTTTAACGGGATGTGTTTCGATTTATTTGGGGATTTTGTACGTCTAAACTATTAGCATGTTATGGTTTCTTTTCGAACATTGGTTTTAGATATAAAATCGCAACAAATTACAATTAGCTTTATTCCAATGTAGGTATAATGTTTGCGCAATATTTCGATAATCATCACCTGTATTCCTTCTGCAAGGCTAAAAATGATGAAAATATTTCATAATTTAAAACCTTATTGCTAAATCTATGTTTGTTTGTTGGCATATTTCTCCGATTGCAATAAAACTTTGTGAATTTGTTTTTTTTGCAGTTGCGCGAAAGTTACATGCATAGATACCTCAACGACCTCCGTCCTCCATGAGCGCAGGCCTGGGGGTGGCAGGGAGGCCGCCCCAACAGAAGCAGGCTCGGGTGGCGGGGCGACTATTCCCCTCCCCCCCTTTCCAGTGCAAGATGATGACACCGTGGTTCCCAAACCCGAGGGGGCCATCTCGAAACCCGAGATGGCCCTGGGTCATTCGGGGTGCGAGGGAAATGCCTTATGGGCTACCTTACACCCCGGCGCCTGAAAACCCGAGACGGGGTGCGGTTTTCGTCGGCTTAGTACTTAGTACAATTATTGAACTCGGGCGATGGGGCTGCAAATGCTGTAATCGGAAATGACACCCTTATGACTTATGACCCTAGGTTTCTTCATAATAGAGTCGAAAACGCTTTGCTGGTGTCCACCGGCTACGGTGATCGCTTACCATCAAGCAGGCGTTTGGTTGTTTACCACCTTAGTAGCGTGAAAAAATAATCTATAGATTTATTTACTCTGTTATTATATAACACTAGCAGTGCGCCTTGACTACGCCCCGGTGCTATCATAGCACCATACCTGTAGACTGTTTAAAAATTATTTTTTCATTCTAACCTTGTCCTGACAATAACGAAACCAAAAAAAAAGTATCCAATTTGGTGCAGTCGTTCAGAAGTTATGTGCGTACATACATTTCGGCGATTCATTTTTAGGGTTCCGTTGCCAAATGGCAAAAACCGGCACCCTTATAAATTCGTCATGTCTGTCTGACCGTCCGTATGTCACAGCCACTTTTTTCGGAAACTATAAGAACTATGCTGTTGAAACTTGGTAAGTAGATGTATTCTGTGAACCGCATTAAGATTTTCACACAAAAATAGAAAAAAAACTTTAAATTTTGGGGGTTCCCCATACTTAGAACTGAAAGTCAAAATTTTTTTTCATCAGTCCCATACGATATAATATATCTATGGATAGGTCTTCAAAAAACGATATTGAGGTTTCCAATATCATTTTTTCTAAACTGAATAGTTTGCAAGAGAGACACTTTCAAAGTGGTAAAATGTGTGCCCCCCCCGCACAAATTTTACCACTTTGGAAGTGTCTCTCTTGCAAACTAACCAACTTCTAAAATAAGAGATTGATAAAACTAAAAAATAATATATGATGTAAGTACATTACCATGTCAACTTCCACCGAAAATTTGTTTGAACGAGATCCAATAAGTAGTTTTTTTTATAATACGTCATAAATGTAAACCAAACAATCAACTCAATAATAAAAATTTAAAAAAAAAACATTATTATGTAACTTGCTGCTACGGAACCCTTCATGGGCGAGTCCGACTCGTACTTGGCCGGTTTTTATTTAAATAGCGATATATAGATTAGAAGCCATATTTCAGAAATAGAGTTTTATTATTTAATTTTTAATTGAATGGTCGTATGTCATATTGGCGAAAGTTCCATTTTCTTGGTTTCGTATATAAAACTGAGAATAGTTTTGTACCTTTTTTTTTGTGCGGAAATCCCTTCGGATACCCCCCCGCCGGCCAGCGGGGGCGGTTATGTCGGGCTTGAACCGACCAAACTAAAACCGCACGCCGTCTCGGGTCTTAAGACGCCGCCCGGGGTGTAAGGACGACGACGTTTTGATTGTCTTACTTGATACTTGCCCGGGGGAACCAATTGACGGGATATTGGGGGTTATAAAATTTGATACACAAATTTGTAGCAGGAATTAATAAGAACTAATAAACTGTGGAAAACGGTGATAACGAGTCTTACGACTTGCATCGATCAGGTTTTAATTACTCTGTGCACGTAGTAACGTAGGTAATCCAAAATACTAAGGTAAATAATATAATTTGTCGATTAATGATATTCTTGTACTCATTTACATTAGTGCGACAGTCTCGTCGGGTAGTTACGATGTTACGGACCAGCTCCCATCTTCTATTGCGTTGTGGATCACCCGCCGGCTCGGCGCCCTAGACCTATATCGCTATCAGCACCCATGGAAGTTGGAAAACACAAGTGAAACTCCTCTGCGGCAGACACTGGCCGTTAGTCTGACGTCACGACCGAAGAAAGTGGTGGGCTGCGGGCTGAGGCACAGCTGGTACAGTCTGTGGTTGCAGTGCACGACAGAGAGACGCGCGGGCCGCACGCGCGACATGGACGAGCGCGCGACACCTTAGCCATTAAAAAAGTAAAATACATTATCGATATGTCATTCCGGAGATTGCTGAGCGCGGTGCGGTCTGCGCGAGAAGCCATCACGCGCGGCGCGCCGATGGCGGATGGACTCCTCAAATCCTTAGTTTCTGTAGTGGTGATATTCTGCATCGCGGTGTCGTCGCCGCCTTCGGCTTCAGCAAAACCTTTCGCGTTCAGTTTTCCCGCGGGGTGGTCTTTAGCAGGGTTGGTCGGCAGTGTGGGGGCACGGTCCGAGGATGCGGAGCGGCGAGAACCAGCGGCAGGAGCTAAGCCTTATACCGGACGGCGCATCGCTAACGATACGCTACGCATGGTGTACTTCCACGACCTCACCGTGGCTGTGGTGGAGCTGGGACTGAATAAGCTGCTGCTCAACTGCGAGCTTATTGAGACACAGTGAGTATCAGCATGAGTACCGCGTATGACACGCTACATTCAAAGCTCGGAACTGTATGGAAACTGTTTGACAGATTAATAAGGTTGTGAAAGATCTGTCAGCTATTGACAGATTGCTCTTCTCGTCTGTTTTTTGACACTTAATTTGATTTTTTTTTAATGATTAAGAACGTTATAAAAGTATTTATTCAAAGAATAGATTCTATTCTTTAAAAAATCAGGTTTGGACCCCCTTATCTAGAGTTTATTTTGAGGGAAATAATTTCTCAAGCTGTTTTCTCAACATCTAATTTGAAAACTATTACAAGACCTACTAATGGTAGGAATAAATATACATTCTGAATACAATCGGTTGGATATTTCAAATGAAATATAAATATATATAAAAATGAAATGAATTAGGTAATAGAGATATGAATTCTAATAAAATTATAAAGCACATATATTATAGAGCTTCTCAACCTCAATTTATTTTGTTTCTCCGAATCCAGTCTTTCTGTCTTTTAACAATTCTTCATTAATAATTTAATATAAATATGGAAGTTTAATAGGACATCGGTTTCTGCCCACACCGTGACAAGTAATAAACGTTGGGCCGGAGTCGAACAAGTGCAATTTTCTTTTATTGCTATATTTTAGCTCAATTGGGCGATTAGTGACAATCTTGTAAACAAATAAGTTAAGACAATGCAGACAATTGGTTCATGGAATATGTAGATTCAAAACCTCCATTTATTACTACTATAATATTCCTGGTATGTTTTAACGATTCCTCCCATAGGAATTGTTATTACGTACATAGGTACATAACATAACTTCACGCTTGTATCCCCGAAGGGGTAGGCAGAGGTGTATTACACACCCACGATTCACCAGTTATGTTTAGGTTCCAATGTAATAGAGGGCGAGCCTATTGCCATCTACCGGGCACATTACATAGGTACGTTCGTTCTGAGGCCGCCTGTCACCCCAGCAGAAGCAGGCCGGGACGGTGGGGCGACTAGCGCCCCTCCCCCAAACCGGGGTAAGACGGGGACACCATGGTTCCCAAACCCGAGGGGGCCATCTCGAAACCGGAGATGGCCCAGGGTCAGTCGGGGTGCGAGGGATATGCTCTATGGGCAACCTTACACCCCGGCGTTTGCAGACCCGAGACGGCGTGCGGTTTTAGTCGGTTCAAGCCCGACATAACCGCCCCCGCTGGCCGGCGGGGGGGTATCCGAGGGGATTTCCGCACGAAAAAAAAAAAAAAAAAAAGAAAGGTACGTTCGTTCTTATAACTTTATATACTCATAACGTCAAGTGGTAAAAGATACTTCTCTAATATGGCTAGTGGCTAGCAATGGGCTAAAATGGAAATTATACTTCCTTTTATGAAAGAGATACTTCTCTTACGGAAGTGTGGCAGACCATTCAACTGCTATATCAGAGGTCGCGGGTTTGATTCCCGCTTAGTGCCAATATTTATATCTGAAAGTATATTTGCATTGGGCTGGGTGTTTCTATATACGAGTTTTTTATAACATGGTGACGCCAATATGACTTTACCTCGCCTGATGGTAAGCTAAAGGTAAAGTCTCAGGAATGAGGGTCACCATTACAGACACCCATAATGTTAAAATGGTGGCTCTCAGCTAAACGGCCTCATCGGATGCTTTTTCACATGCAATGTATGTATTTACAAAAAAATTTATCTAAGTACGTTTAACCGCGTTCGAGAATATGTAATACAAGCTATTTAAGCTGTTTACTTTGGGTTTTTTATGCGACTTAGGTGGCAGACAAGCACACCTCCCACCCGATGGGAAACCGCGGCCTATGGACGTGTGCAACACCAGACGCGTCACACTGACGCTGCTGACCCTAACAATAGCGCTGTATAGAATGTCCTAGCACATTTATTATTAAAACATGAAAGGAGTCTTTTTAAATTATAAAAGGATACTTCCCTGAGCGCGGATGAACATCATTGTAGTGTGATTTTAGCGTAATATTGTGGTTTCTAGATGCCAGGTCAAAAGCAAAAGTAACTCTATTCATGAGTCTTGGCAAGAACCTTGAAACTTTAACTGATTAGGGGCACGCAACGAATGAATTAAAAGTAAAAAGAATGAATTTATTTCTAGGCCTCCACAATAATAAGTTTAAGTCTTTAAATTACATAAGATGATAAAAATGTCTTGAGTCCGATTGCAGCGCCATTGACCGAGTCCAATTGAAAATCTAAATCACACAAAATGCTATCAAAATCGGTATATCCATTTTGAATCAGTTCTGTGGCATATAGATACACGTACATACATCTTTTTTATATATGTATACTGGCTGTTACATCCCGTTTCCGCTACCCATGGGACCATATTCCACCACCACAAACTATATAAGATACGCAAGTCCACCATACATCATTTTGTTATGTCTCAAACGATTTAGATAGCGTTTTCGTTGAAAGATCCCAGACGGCTTATATTTTTCCGAAATCTCCAACAAATATTTTTGCCAATGTATACAAAAACTTGACAAATTATAAACAAAATCCTTCTTCGAGAACCACTATATCCATTGGTGAAAACAACATGAAAACCAGTGCATTAGTTTTTGAGTTTATCGCAAACAGACGCGGCGGAGGACTTCGTTCTAAATATGTAGTGATAGTAATAAAGATAGTATATACTTACATATATACACCTAATTCTACACAACCTCCTGTGTCAATGACTCGCTCCCTAATTCCTGACCAATCTCAGCCACGTGACCCCAAAACTGTTGGCGGTTCGGTTAAAAATACCCCGCAACTCTCGTAAGACTATTAGCAACGCAAGGTCCGCCCTCGACACTCAGATGACTCATGCAAGATGAATGAGACCTCGCATCCTGTAAGACTCCATTCTCATAAATCTACTTCAATGTCTTCATAATTTGTTTTTTTCTTTACTACTGTTCATCATATTCTTGGTGTTGTCCCCGGTTCCCTCTGATGTTAACGCCTCCGAGAACCGGGTCCACTAACTCCTTTTTTTTTATATATATAGCTCACGTCAATTTGACTTCACCCCGCCTGATGGTAAGCTGAAAGTAAAGTCTCAGGAAAGAGGGTAACCATTACATCCACGTACCATGTTAACAATGGTGGCACTCAGCTTGACGGCCTCATCAAAAGAGGATTGTCGTCGCAGCACCGCGTGACTCCCACCGGTCCCACTAGTGCTGCGACCACAATCCCCCCGCCCGGCTATGCACTTGCTGACCCCTGAACGCAATCAAACCGAAATTGGATTACTATGGAGGGTTTTTCGCAATCGTGCACGGTGGTACCTACCCGGCCGAATTTTGTGACAAATTTTTGTCATCAAATTTCTACCACCAGTAAAAATACTTCGATACTTTTACATACATATACTCACGCCTTTTTCCCATCGGGGTAGGCAGAGACAACAGCCCGCCATCTGCTTCTGTCCTTACATACTTCACGAGCTTCCTTCACTTGTTTTGGCTTATCGGACTTTTATGGGAGCGACTGCTATCCAACCTCTCAACCTCGAGAGGAGAGCCTGCGCTAGAGCCTCGCCATCAATCAGCAGGAGTACCGGCTTGCAGTTGAGGTTGGCTTGGCACTGGTCCCCTCTAAAACTTCCACTTTATTTTTCTTTACTACTTTTGCTTTCGTGCGGAAATCCCCTCGGATACCCCCCCGCCGGCCAGCGGGGGCGGTTATGTCGGGCTTGAACCGACTTAAACCGCACGCCGTCTCGGGTCTAAAGACGTCGGGGTGTAAGGTTGCCCTAGAGCATATCCCTCGCACCCCGACTGACCCTGGGCCATCTCCGGTTGCGAGATGACCCCCTCGAGTTTGGGAACTACTATGTCCCCGTCCTGCCGGCCGGCTGCTGCTGGGGTAACAGGCGGCCTCACCTGCCACCCCCTATTGACAAATACCTGAGGGTAAGCGGTTATAGTGACCTATGACTACTTGCAACCAGACCCAAGCAGGCAACAGACACTAGCTGTTGCCTGCAGCTCCGTGTGCAATACCGCTCCCGCAACTTACAGGAATCTATTTCTGCGATAAAAAGTAGCCATGTGCTATTCCAGACTGAATCTATATCAGTGCTAAATTAAATCCAGATCTGTTCAGCCGTCCTTGCGGGATTGAGTAACAAACATCCATTCATCCATCAATCCAAACTTTTGCATTTATATTTATAGTAAGATCGCGTTTCTATTGACAGTGAACTTTCAGATTTCAAAAATTTTAAAATCGTTTATCGTCTACACAATGTTTTTCTTCTCATACGGAGTTGTGTATATTCATGCAAGTTGCGGCTGTCGACAAGGTTTCTGTCGATATGCAAGATTTGTAAGACTATACATGATTTAGATTGTGCATATTCTTGCAAGTGGCGGCTGTCGACAAGGGTTCTGTCGGTATGCAAGATTTGCAAGACTATACATGATTTTGATTGTGCATATTCTTGCATTCGGCGGCTGTCGATATGCAAGATTTGCAAGACCATACATGATTTAGATTGTGCATATTCTTGCAAGTGGCGGCTGTCGACAAGGGTTCTGTCGGTATGCAAGATTTGCAAGACCATACATGATTTAGATTGTGCATATTGTTGCAAGTAGCGACTGTCGACAAGGGTTCTGTCGATATGCAAGATTTGCAACACTGTGCACAATTTAGATCCTGCATATTCTTGCAAATGCTCTTGTTGACAGGGAAATATACCAATAGTGATATCAAAGCAGTTATTTTTACCACGCCTGCGATTGACCGCTCAATCACAAATGTTTCAATTTCAGACACAGGAAAATTAAGGTCAGCTCGATCATTATGCAAGTTGTATAACCTCTGACAGACTATTAATAGTAATAGCGATACGGAATATAAGCCAAGAGGAGGAAGCGTCGGTGTGTGAAGCGAAGTGGTTAAGAAGCCAGCCTTACTATCAAGAGGTCCCGGGTTTGAGTCCTGCCTATTACACTACCGACGTGAAACCAGAATAACGAGAATACAAGTAATTTCGGTTACTAGTGCCTACTTCTTAAAAAAAAAAACAAAAAAAAGACAAAGCTGTGACGTCATTGATTATTATGTTCTATACCTATACATCTTACCAATAAATAAAATTGAAGAACCGACCAAAACCTCCCGCCGTCTCGGTTCTTTAATGCCGGTGTAAGGTTTAGGTGGCCAAATAAAGCAATTCTCTCGCACCCTGGCTGACCCTGAGCCATCTATGACTTTGAGAAGGCCCTCTCGGGATACTGTGACTATACTAACAATGGGGATAATTAAGTTATCCTTGCGAGGGCTGTTATCCTTCCGAGTGCTTACCCGGGGTGCCCGGCAATGGACATTTGGGCAGGACACCGTGCGGTTTTAGTCGGTTCATGCACGACATAACCGCCCCCGCTGGCCAGCGGAGGGGTATACGAAGGGATTTGCGCACGTAAAAAAAAATGGGGATAATTAAAAATATGAGACGAGACATTCACGAATATCAGCTGTGAAGGTGGCCAACATCATTTGATTTTAAGGTGGAACGAAGTTTGCTGAGTCAGCTAGTTTGTAATACAAGAAATAAATGATAAACATTCTATGACATTCTACACAGAGCTTTCTAGACCCAAAGTCACACGTCGAATTTTGTGACATCAAATTTCTACCACCAGTTAAGTTAAGCATAGTTTAACTAGCTTGTGTTATGGGTTCCAGAATGCCGATAAACATACTTAGATAAAGATTTAGATCGGAAAAAGAGAACATCAAGGACGGGACTTGAACCCGCGTCCAGTCCCTTACAGGGGGAATGCTCTGACCAACTGAGCCACCTAGACACGTCCCAGATATTCGAAATTCTCCGATACATTAATACGTCTTAAGGCGACGCTGGAGCCATCTACCGCAACTTTTTTTTACTTTTTTTACTTTTTTTTTTTGTAAATACATACATATTAAACATAGAAACACCCAGACCAATGCAAATAGCATATAATACATACAAATATTTGCATTGTGCGGGAATCGAACCCGCGCCTCCTGTCGTAGCAGTCGAATGCACTACCGCTACGCCACAGAAGCCGTCAATTATTAAGTATAGTAGGATGATACGAACCTACAAACATAAACCTGTCGGCTTATCGTCTTAAATTATTCACCTCTTTCTCTACTATAGCGTCCGTTTCACAACAGATGTTGTGGACTTGGTTGCCATGACAACGATGAAGAAATAATATATTTTCAGGTAGCACGAGGAGAATAATAATGGTAAGTATAATAAAAATTAAAAGCTAAAAAACACGCTTGTTAAAAATGTAATGTATATTATGACTCGTTGTTACAAAGCAAAAAAAGGCCTAATTCAAGGGATTTTTTTGTCATAAGAATATTGGGTGTTAGGGAGACGCTCCCGGGGATGTGTGTTGGGTAAAGGGGTGTGTGTTGGGTAACCTCCTCGAGTGTCGCTCCGATTCCGATCGCGCTGCAGTCCGGGGGGAACGGAATCGGAGCGGCCGGTACACCCTGGGCGGCGGTCAATGGCTTCCCCTTCACCCCTTCATAGGGTTGGCATTGATCGTCGGCCAATACCCAACGTGGCGGGAACACATCGCTCTCCGTACTCCTCTGCTTTCAGAGGAGACAGGATGAGCGATGCTGTTAGTGGTGAGATGGCCCAGGGTCAGCCGGGGTGCGAGGGATATGCTCTATGGGTAACCTTACACCCCGGCGTCTGAAGACCCGAGACGGCGTGCGGTTTTAGTCGGTGCAAGCCCGACATAACCGCCCCCGCTGGCCGGCGGGGGGGTATCCGAAGGGATTTCCGCACGATAAAAAAAAAAAAAAAAAAAGGGAGACGCTCCCGAAAACGAAAACAGGCAATAGTATGGAAACCTGTGTTACATTGGACATTGTTGTACTTAGAACAAATCTAATTTAATCAAAATCCCCTGCTTTAAACTTATATTATCTATGACAGTAGAAGCATCTTTTGTCAACTCACGTGAAGTTAGTTCAAATTCGCCGGCGCCGCGTGAGTGCAGATAAAAAAGAGAATTTATGATTTCTTACTGAAAAAGTACGTTTTGTACGTTCATTTTCTAAAATTTGTGTATTTTCGAGTTTCTTTGTGTACAAATAGTGGGTTTTTAGACATTACATCATCACCAACATGCTCAAGTGTAGGAAAGTGCCATATTTACCGTGAATTTACAAATTTCAAAAACGCCACAGAAGCCTTTAGTAAAGCCTCCACTACTTTACTAGGGCAGGACTTTGACTTGACTATGACTATGAAGGACTTTAGTTGACCTAGACTAAATGACGAAAACGCTGCATTTTATTGAATTCATATGCAAATTACTTGACATTCATTACATATTTGCCAAAGAAGGAAAAAAAAATGGGCGCTAGAAAATAATTCTTAATTTTTTTTATGTTGGGCAACGTTAAAATAGCTTATCATTAAAATAGTTGTTGAACAAAGTTATTCATTATTTGACGAACTCTGTACGTAGCGGTAGAGCAATGGACTGCTAAGTCAGAGGTCACGGGTTCGATTCCCGCTCATTGCAAATATATATGTTTGCATTGGTCTGTATGATTCTATGTATAATATGTTTGTATTTACATAAAAAAAAGTATCTAAGTATATTTATTCGCTTTCTAGAACCCATATGACAAGCTCTGCTTAGTTTGAGTCTAGATAGCGCTGTGCGATAATATGTCCTAGAATATTTATTTATTTATTATTTAGTTTTTTAAGGAAATCTCTTTAACTATGTACCTAACACAACTATGTACTTAACAGCATTTTCATTAAGACAAACTACGTGTGTACAAAATTAGTTTTGGGAAAATGAGAAACAAGAGCTAATATTTATAGTTTCATTGTATTAAAACACACGGTAACTATAGCTTAACTTAAAAGCAAAATATCTTAATTCTCTCTTTCTCTTAGTAACTATTTTATTCTAATATTTACTGCAATATACTGAGGTACTGATGTATAAACTAGGAAATCAGGACTCTTACTTGAAAAAAAGACATCTTACTACGGCCGCGCGGTTAGCTAAGGCCGCGCGCTCGTGAAACTGTTTTTCGGTGATTATTCCTCAATGGTACATCGGACATGAACCATCTCGCTTCAAAACACTCCTCAGTGTCCACACTATCACCGTGGTAAATTTGGTCAAGATCGCGCGAGTGGTTACGGAGGAGTTCAGCCGCCAACAAACGGCATTGCAGGGTTTAAGAAACCATAAATATATGCACCAGAATTAGTCGTTTAATAGTATTAAACATTTTATGTAATGGTTTTTGTTGGTATTTACGAATCACAAGATCCATTTAGTTCACGCCGCTGTAAATGCCGATCATCATAGAAAATTCTAATTTCTAAAATGATTATGGCTTTGTTATGGTTTAACTAGATCACGGTCAAATCAAGTACACAATAGGTATGGCTGTTCGACACCCCGGCGTCTGTTGACCCGAGACGGCGTGCGGTTTTAGTAGGTTCCAGCCAGACATAACCGCCCCCGCTGGCCGGCGGGGGGGTATCCGAAGGGATTTCCGCACGAATAAAAAGAAGGTATGGCTGTTCGGTTGTTGAATGCTTCACCCATTGCTATCAGACAAGTACGAAATCAACACCATATATAAGACTGCCTGTTTTCACTCTCGATTTTGAGGTCGATTCCCTCGGGTTTGGGTGGTCAGACGGTTATCGCTCTCATAGAAGCCAAAACACATCAACGACAGGAGGAGCAGTAGATTGGACCTCAGGTACAGTTACCCTCAGAAGTTGCTGAGCACTAACAAATTTATAAATAATTCTCTGTGACTGTAGTGCGTTTGACTGCTTAGTCAGAGGTAGCGGGTTCGATTCCCGCTCAGTGCAAATATGTACATTTGCATTGGTCTGGGTGTTTCTATGAATAATATGTATATATTTACAAAAAAAAGTATTTAAGTATGTTTATCGGCATTTTAGAACCCATATGACAAGCTTAGTCCATTGAAATGTTACATTTTTTAGGCCTAACCTTGCGTTTTTTAGAAGCCGCAATTTTATTCTTTTGATATGTAGGGGCTGTGAAGCTAAAACCAAGTTTGTGGGGTCGCCACCCTTGTCCCACGGCCGCCATCTTGAAAATAGGGACTGAAATGGTTTTTACGATATATCTCTTAAACTATTTATCTGATAAAAAATTTGGTAACATTTTTTGTTGCAAATTAAATTCTCTACAACTTTGGTCCAGTAACTTTTTGTCGTAGAACTACGACTAAACTAGAATATTATTATTATTTAATTTAAATATTGTTAATTTTTGTTTATTATTTTATGTAAAGTTTTAGCACATTTTAGTGCTAAGGTGGTTTATGATTTGGTCTAGGGTTATGTTATAACAAATGGTGGTAAGCAGACATTAGTAAGCACGAGTTTATCAATGCGTTGTAAAACAGCGTACAAAATATCCACCTAATCGCAAAATAATCGTAAATAAACTGAATGTTGTACATTCAATTTCAAAAGTGTTTTATGTGATATTATGTATACTAACATTAAACTTTACTACTTACATTATTTTTATGTAGACAGAGGTGTTTTATGTGGGGGAGGTGAAAATATTTACCATTTTGATTTTAGCAGCTGTTCGTTCTCCACTTAAGGCGTGAATTATACAGAAAAGATATAAGGTATAAACAAAGCAAAATCCACGCACGTTTGTCGAAAGAAAAATATTAAATACTTCCGATCGAATCTCAGACTTTTATTAACTTTTAAAGACGAAGAAAGTTAGATTAAGGTTGAGCGCAGATTAGCAACACGACAGTCCTGAGATAGACTGGTCACTGTGCAGATCTTGTACCTGGGTAGGTATTAGACGACTTTATCTATGAAATGTTTTGTTCTAAGTATTTTTAGGGTTCCGTTGCCAAATGGCAAAAACGGAACCCTTATAGATTTGTCATGTCTGGCTGTCTGTCCGTCCGTATGTCACAGCCACTTTTTTTCCGAAACTATAAGAACTATGCTGTTGAAACTCGGTAAGTAGATGTATTCTGTGAACCGCATTAATTTTATCATACAAAAATAGAAAAAAAACAAAAATTTTGGGGGTTTGATTTGCAATTCTAAGTAGAATTTTTTTTTTCATCAAACCAATACGGGCATATGTATGGATAGGTCTTCAAAAATGATATTGAGGTTCCTAATATATTTTTTTTCTAAACTGAATAGTTTGTGCGAGAGACACTTCCAAATTGGTAAAATGTGTCCCCCCCCCTGTAACTTCTAAAATAAGAGAATTAAATAACTAAAAAAATATATGATGTGTAATGTACATCATATATTTTGTCATGTAAACTTCAACCGAAAATTGGTTTGAAAGAGAACTAGTAAGTAGTTTTTTTTAATACGTCATAAATCTTAAACCGCAATTTACCTTTCATTAAATCAACTCAAATATAAAAATTTTACTTGCTGCTACGGGACCCTTTATGGGCGAGTCCGACTCGCACTTGGCACTTGGCCGGTTTTTTTTAAATGCAAATCTGTCTTAAGACTGTCTTGTCTAGCAGTAGTCTGTCTTAAGACTGTCTTGTCTAGCAGTAGTCTGTCTTAAGACTGTCTTGTCTAGCAGTAGTCTGTCTTAAGACTGTCATGTTTCTGATCTGCGCTCAGCCTAAGAACAAATAAACCTAAATTTTACTTCGGTTTCCTCTTTCGCACACAATTGTACCGTGTTACACGAGCGCGTTGTTAGGCCATCACACGTCATGCATATTGTAATGCATTCGACCATGTAATTACAATATAATTTAAAACGAATTTAATTATAGCCATAAGTTTCAACCGTGATTATGTATTATTAAAGCCTTCAATACATAGGTATATTTATTAGTTATATTAAACACTAGTTTTAACCGCGGTTTCATTTATGTGGGATTCGTCAATCATTACCGCACACTGTCGACCATAAATTTAGAATGGACCAGATTACCGTAAGCCCCCCGAGGGGAGCATGGGGCCCCACCAAGATCTTCAGAACTCGAGCCAATCTCACCAGCGAGGCGGTACACCTGCTGATTACTGGATGAGGATCTGGTGCAGGCTTTCGGGGGCCTCTCGGGGTTGGCAAGTCAGATGGCAGTACCTCCCTGGAAAGCCATACAAGCCAAACCAAAAGGAGAAGTAGTAAGCGGACTCCGGGCTCCGAGGTGAGAGCCTCGGATGCAACCGGGCACAACGCTAAGGTGATAAAAAATCTAAGTACAGTCAACGACAAAAGTGGATTAACACTAAATATTTACAAACATTGTTTACATTGGAATTCATGTACCTTCTATTTTTTTTTCGTGCGGAAATCCCCTCGGATACCCCACGCCGGCCAGCGGGAGCAGTTATGTCGGGCTTGAACCGACTAAAACCGCACGCCGTCTCGGGTCTTCAGACACTAAGGGTGTAAGGTTGCCCAATGAAAACATGTGCCTAATAATTAATACATAAATAGTTTTATAATCCATAGAGGACAAATTTAATATATTTCATACATACATACATATACTCACGCCTTTTTCCCTCCGATGTAGGCAGAGACAACAGCTCGCCATCTGCTTGTATTGTAGTCTAATTTTATTCTTATAATAATTGTGTCTCAATTTTGTTTTGCATGGAAGAAATTAAATATAACTTAAGCTAATATTTGCATGCCACTGAATGGTAGATGTGCGGAACTGTATTATCTTTATGTAACATCATGTATGACCACATTTCTGCAAGTAAATGAATAAATAAATAAATAAATAAATGAAATGCTTCTGTCCTTACATACTACACGAGCTTCCTTCACTGTCATTAAACCTTTCATGCAAGTCCATCGGTTTCGAATGCTTTTGACCTGCCCTTTTTTCAATACATCGTCATTTGATCAGTATACCTTCTGCGAGGTCGACCCCGGCTTGCCTGCCCACTTACATCTGCCTTATATACTTGATGTGTCATTTATTTATTATTTTATGAAAGGTTTTGGAGCTAAAGTGATCAGTAAATTAGAATTTGTTAAGCCACTTTTGTCATTGACTGTACATACGCATCAACTAGCCACTGCAGCCCGCACCCATCTACTCTTCACGGCACCATCTCGAAAGTCACTAACTGTGATGCCATTTTTGTTTAAAACTCTCTATACTAATACTCTCTATATTACTCTAGGACAAATTACACAACGCTATCTAGACCCAAACTAAGCAGAGCTTGTCATATGGGTTCAAGAATGCGGATAAACATACTTAGATACTTTTTTTTTGTAAATAAATACATAATATACATAGAAACACCCAGACCAATGCAAATTTACATGTTTGCACTGAGCGGGAATCGAACTCGCGACCTCGGACTTATCAGTCAAACACACTACCGCTACACCACAGAGATTGTCTGCTCGTTAAGGAGTGATATACATAAAAGTATTTGCAAGAGAGAGACAAATATTTAAATATAACGATTCTATTCTTACTCATGGTCAATTGAATCTCGTAGTCCTTCGCATGAGAACTACATATCAATTATAATTGGTGGCCGAAGAATTATTGAACGGCACTCGTTCATAGCATGTCGTAATATGTTTCATTGTGATTGGCAACCTAATTCGAGGAGTACAATTCAGTGCATTTCAACCTCAGCATGGTCCTGAATTGTCTTCCGTTAAGGCTTATTCAGATAATAGTCTAGTCGAGTAGCCATAGTTATAGATAAAATTAGGGGCTATTTTTGGCTCTACGATTAAAAACGACAGAACCAAAATTATAGAGCATTAAATTCACAAAAATGTTTTTGCAATTTTTTTTTGGGACGAATAATTCGCCCGAAATAGCGTTCCATACAAGATGACACCCACGGGACAAAGGTTGTGAGTGTTGTGTTTTGACTCGAACTGGGATGTAACTTACACTAACCTCCTCTTGCCATCCAAAAAATTATATTACGTCTTTTGACTTTTGCAAGCCCAAATGTAACTTTTCAATTGACTAAAAACTCTATGACCAATTTCAAACGTCGCGTAAATCACGTTCCATTTTCAAACTTGGCCCGCCATTAATCGAACAGCCTCGAGCTAGCCTGAACTAGTGCTTAGTAGTCAGCGCGCATGCGTCGGCCTTTCAATAGTCATGTGCAAGGACAGCCGTGAATTATTTATTTAGTAGGCACTGGACACGGGCCTTTATAGACACCACAGACTTTCTACAACTCGTAGTGAAGAATAACGAGGCTACGTAATTATAATCATAATTAGCCTCACGCCTTTGCTGTCCAGGAGTGGAATATTTTTGAATGTTACTTCAGATTTGTACGCGTACACGTACGCCGGGGTGTACGTGGGCACGCATGTGGGCGCCTGTTTCGTGCAAATACCTACTACTGAGTTTATTTCAGGCATATAATTTGCAAAAGTAAAGTAAAGTTAAAAATGTGCAAAAGAATCCATACGATTTGCACGACTTGCGGACGTCCGCATGCGTGACACGCATGAAGCAGCGGAGGCAGTAAATAATCCGTGTTATGTTATGAGACAAAATATTAAAATAACTGCGGGGTAAACCATTTACTAAATAATAATAATAATATTTTCTTTATTGTTTCGAAATATTATCAAATGGGGGGTGGGGGGGTACATTCTTAGATGATACAATTTTTAAAGTGCAAAAATTATTTAATTCTGTCCACCAAACTAGGCGTAGCCTGTATATTGGAAGACAGAATGGGGACACTGTAGACTATACGGGCACACTGTAGACTGTAATACAAGACGAAGCAATAATTATTTTTAAAACAATGTTAGTTCTCCTGAAATTAATAGAATACTATTACTTTCAGGAGAACTAACATTGTTTTATAGCTTGAGGGATTAGGGATAATAATCCCTAATCCCTCAAGCTAACCTACATTGCTAGTCTTAAGAGCGAGTTCAAGTCGATAGTGTAATGGCCAGGATTCGAACCCAGGACCTCTCGATCGTATGGCCGACTCTTTAACCACTAAGCTACCGACGGTTTTTAGTTAGCAGACCAACAATACGTTAACAGCTGTTAAATCTTTTAAATAGGTAATTAGATAGCCAAAATTGTTACAAAATGTGTCCATAAATCATGTCACTGATATGAACTAATGTGCTACCTAATTATGAAACTAATAACATTCATTAAGGCCAAAACATCCATTTGTAAAAGACTGAAAGAAACCTGTTGAATCCCTGGTTTCATCATCGTCATCCCAGCGTTGTGTCCCGGTTGCATCCGAAGCATTTTCACCGACCTTGGAGCCTGGGGTCCCTATTCCCGCTTTTTATTCCCCGCTTTGGCTGGTCTTTGGCAACCCCGGCAGTGAGACCATTGTCCCGCATGTCATTCCTTACGACGTCAAGCCAGCATTTCTTGGTTCTACATCCGTCCTGGAGGTATTGGCATGACCTACATGACTATACGTTGTTAACGCAGTGAGGCGGTCGCTACAAAATACATTCAAATTTTGCATCATTTCACTTAGTATACGAGTTTAGCCTGGCTAAAGGTTTTCTTTTGTTTTTTGTTTGCCAAACATTTCATGATATTCAGAAATTAAATGAAAATTTGGCACTATGACACAAAGGGTATTTAGGAACCAATAAACTTTGATATAAAATTAATTACTTAGGTAAGTACTTATTGATTTTGGGCTATTAAACAGTATTGTGGTCTGATAGCTCTAAATACACCACACCATACACTTATCGTGAAGGGGCATTTTCTAATAGTGTTTAAACCTTTAGCAGCACTTATTTCGGAGTATTTATTTTGAAGAATCACGATACAAAGTAACCTCAGCCGAAATTCTAAATATTATCTACAAATTAACCTCTGTTTATTTTTCGCATTAATAAGTAATAGTGCCATTTCATGGACATTTTTGTTTTGTAAACTCCCTCGCTGCCATCTTAAACCCCCCGAAACTAAAACCTGGACTGCTTAGCTTAAGGCGCGTCCCGGGTCTAAACGCTGCACAAGACATTTTTAGTAGCTCTCTCGCATTATTGGTAAATAAATGAAAAAGAAAGTCCTACTAATATTATAAACGCGAAAGTTTGTGAGTATGTATGTATGTATCTTTGTTGCTCTTTCACGCAAACACTGCTGATCGAATCTGGCTGAAATTTTGCACAGGGATAGATTATAGTCCGGAATAACACATAGGTTACGTTTCATCCCGGGAATAGGTTCCCATGGCTAGCGGGAACGAGATCAGAATTCCACGCGGGCGGAGCCGCGGGCAACAGCTAAATTTTACCTTTTAGCCACTAAATAGCTAAATTTTACCTATAATAATACCTAAATTCTCAACTGGTAACATCAACGATACCAAGTACTTAACTAACTATCACGAAACTGTAAGCTCCACGGGCGGGGAGTTAAACTGTAAGTATGTCAAAATTTTGAGTACACGGCTATTGCTTAGTGAAGCAAGTGTTTCATTTCTCACCATCACGTGCCATCGCCAGCTGATCGATACCTATACCTAAGTTACCTGACATTGATAGAATCCAAGGACAAAAAAGTCCTTCGATGAGTAATCATTTTATGACAATTGCGGTATATGGAAAATCAATTTCACAGTCATTCGAGGCGTTTTGTTAATATCTGGTGTGACATGAGCTGGCTCTTTCTCACGTTAGTTCACACCACCAATGTGTGGAGTAAATAGTTGTGAGATTCCTAAGACACAAAGAGAGGACCCTCCGACCACGTTCCTCCCTAGTGAGATAATTTGCGCAAAATTGACGTATACACTTTCAACAAGTTGAATTCCTGAGACGAGCTCAGCCGAATACAAGGGATTTTCGATTTTGCGTTTTTTTTTTTTTTTTTTTTGCGATTTTTTTTTATCTAGCAATGGTTCACCCCAGCACGAATCTATTACCGAAAACAGCAACTCGATAGCTCATCTCCTTCATACCCAAAACCGTGACAGAAAATTGGCAACGACGACGACAACTCCTTAGCAATAGGGCTTTTCTAAAGAAAATTCCTAAAAAATTGTTCTGTCGTTCCAAATATCGTGAATCCGTCGCAGTACTGTATCCCCAAAGGGGTAGGCAGAGGTGCCAATGTAATATGTGGCGAGACTATTGCCATCTTCCGGGCACATAACTAAGCGAGCGATAATAAATATTTTAAATACACACATAACTACGAAAAATCAGAGGTGTGTGCCCGGGGCGACCTGGGATCGAACTCGACACCTTGTCTCGGCAGTCCGTTACGTACACTACTGGACTATCACCGCCTCTATTCGATATCATTCGTTGAGTCAATCTGTCGTTAGATTCATAAATTACTGTTATACCTAAGTATTATCAATTTTGAAATATTACGACTCCGTGAGTAAACAAGACGTATGCTGATCTTTACGCGAGCCTGGTAAGAAGACAAATAGATGGACTATAGCTTGTTTATGGGATTATCTTCTGATAAATGAACAGTATCTTTTGGCAATATATTAGATTCATTTTCCTGAAATTATCCTATTTAAAGGGGTCTCTAAACACTTATTAAATGGCTATACTATTGCTATGTTAGGGTTCCGTGATTTCTTTCCGACTTAGAGCTTTATTACCTCCGCTACTGTCATTACATGCCCGCGGCTCCACCCGCGCAAAGGTCGGTTATTGTTTTATGTCATATCTTCGGTTTTACCTAACCAATTGCAATCAAACATACGGCAGATTTTAAATCCGTTCAAGACCTTTCTAATGGAAAAACCGCCTAAAAATCCGTTCAGTACTTTTTTCGTCCATCGCGAACAAACAGACAAACAGACCAGAACTCCAAATAAAATATTTTTGTGATCAGATCATTCATTTAACATAACCCAAGTATTTTTTTTAATATCTTCAATGTACCTACAGACAAACTACTTTACAATTTTATACTAGTATAGACCTTTGATTCCTTCTGAATTAAGCCAAACGCATCGTGCAAAAAGACAAAAAGTTAAATTTGGTCGTGAGCAAAACATACAAATGTTCTGTATCTGACTGATTTTTATGTAACTATGTGTTCCTAAAATATATATTTTATCTCATTTATTTAGTAATTTGGTTAAACAGTGAAAATAATTAGCTAAATATGTAACCGTGCCGTAATAAATATGATATTGTTTTTATATTTCGGGGTGCGAGGTCAGTCGGGGTACGAGGGATATGCTCTATGGGCAACCTTACACCTCGGCGTCTGTAGACCCGAGAGAGCCGGCGAGACGGCGTGCGGTTTCAGTCGGTTCAATCCCGACATAACCACCCCCGCTCGCTGTCGGGGGGGGGGGGGTATCCGAAGGGATTTCCGCACGAAAAAAAAAGGTACCTATAACATATTTATTTGTCTAAAATCTTGCACACAGGTAAAGTACGATCAACAATAGGACATAGGGTACTTTTCACCTTCTTGGGAATTCAATTAATAATAAACCCCTAATTTTTGTACTTTTTCAAAAACTACCAAAATTAGGGTTCCTAGCGCTTACCTTTTATTATTCAGTCCGATTTTTGTCTCCTGAAATTGCTATAAGTACGAACATTTTATCCCAACGAAAAATAATAATTAAGAATGATTTTTACTTTCTTTCCCTTTTTTTCTTTCCGATTCTTCTTCCTTAGGAAGGGTCCCAAGAGAAGAGAAGAGATATAAGGGTAGGTACGTAATAAACAAGCACCGGTTAGAAGCGTCGATAGCTTAGTGGTTAAGGAGTCGACCCTACGATCGAGAGGTCCCGGGTTCGAATTCTGGCCATTACACTACCGACGTGAACCCACTACTAACACAAGCGATTAAGCTTAGCTGGAGGGTTTAGAGGGAATATTAGAAATTTCACTTACTAATATTCTTTAAAAAAAAAAGGCCCCTGAGTGTAAAGTTTAGCTAACTTTCATAGCTCTTACACAAGTTATGTCATCGTTGAAGAGTGTGAGTTAACCATCGAACCTCCATTAGCCGTATCTGTACGATGAAAGTGGATGCTAAATTAGGCACACACAAGACATTACTTGGAAACATTCGGGCAAATAACCTGTTATGGCGCTTTCACTCTTGCCTTATAAGTATTGCCTTGTTTCAGAGCGCTAATGACATCTATACTATTATAACATTGTAAATTAGTTGTGTTTGTACATTGGAGAAATTAAAAATAATAGGTACCTACTTGGGTTATGTTAAATGAACGATTCTGAACAAAATATTTCTTTTTTATATTATTGTCTGTTTGCCTGTTTGGTTAAAAACTACTGAACGGATTTTGATACGGTTTTTTCTATTAGATATGTCTTGGTCAGACCTAAAAAACTGCCGTATATTTGATTGCAATTGGTTAAGTAGAACCGGAGATATGACCAAAAAACGATAACAGACCTCCACGCGGGCATCACCTAGTGGTACTTATATGATGTGACATCAACCCCACGGACTCCACCACATCGGTGCCAACGATGAGATGGGTATGCCGTAATCGAACCGACTAAAACCACACGGTGTCTTCCCCAAGTGTCCATTGCCGGGCACCCCGGGTAAGCCCTCGGAAGGGTAACCCCAGGGTAACCGGCGGACTTTGGTCGCCATCGCGACCTCGCCTGTGAGGTCTGGTTTGATCCCGCGTCGGTGAGTTGGCAGGCGGGTGTAAGTAGTCGTTATCCTCCAAAGTCAAAGTCAAAGTCAAAAACCATTTATTCTGTATAGACCATTATAAATAATAACAATACCATAACAAACGTCATACAATAATAATAATCTAATGTTTGGCAAATGGACCACTGGTTCGAAACGCGGCCCTGTCCTGAGAAGACTCCGGCAAGAAACTCAGCGGGCTGTTTTTTTTTTGGTCTATTTACAAACACATTTACTTAACCTAAGTACAATATTTCATTTGAGTGGCATAGAGAGAGAGCAAACAGTTCATATCCAAGCTTGTTTGTCGTCTAAATAGTCTTGAATTTTATAGTAGCCTTTTTGGCAGAGTTTACTTTTAATTTGGCTTTTATATTTATGAAGATTTAGAAGCTTGTTGTAGAAGCGTATACAGTTACCCTGAAAGGAATTACTAATCTTGTGGAGTCGACTATTACAAACCACAAGATTGTTTTTATGTCTTTATCCTATCCTATCCTCCTATTAGTTTGGTTGATATGGCTTTTATGGGACTGACTGCCGTCTGACCCCCCAACCCTACGAGCAGAGCCTGCGCCAGAGCCTCATCTGCTGATCAGCAGGGGCACGAGCTTGCAGGTGAGGTTGGCGTGGCCCCAAATGTTTCATATTTTTAGGGTTCCGTTGCCAAATGGCAAAAAACGTAACCCTTATAGATTCGTCATGTCTGTCTGTCTGTCCGTCCGTATGTCACAGCCACTTTTTTCCGAAACTATAAGAACTATGCTGATGAAACTTGGTAAGTAGATGTACCTACTCTGTGAACCGATTTAAAATTTTGACACACATTTTACCACTTTGGAAGTGTCTCTTGCGCAAACTATTCAGTTTAGAGAAAAATGATGTTAGAAACTTCAATATCATTTTTGAAGACCTATCCATAGATACACGTATGGGTATGATGAAAAAAAAAATGATGTACTTTATTATGTAAACTTCCATTGGTTGGAGGAAAATTGGTTTGAATGAGATCTAGTAAGTAGTTTTTTTGTAATACGTCATAAATCGTAAACCGCAATTTACCTTTCATTCCATCAACTCAAATATAAAATTTAAAAAAGCATTATTATATTACTTGCAGCTACGGAACCCTTCATGGGTGAGTCCGACTCGCTCTTGGCCGCTTTTTTAAGATCGTTATGCAATTGCATGCAAACTAAAAAGCGGTTAAGTGAAAAAACAAATTTCCAACTAGAGCTGTAAAATGAGGGCGTTTTTTAAAACCTAACCTACCTAACCTATACGCCAGCGATAGCCCAGAGGCGTACGTAACGGACTGCCGAGACGAGGTATCGATTTCGATCCCCAGTCGCCCCGGGCACACATCTCTGACTTTTCGTAGTTATGTGTGTGTATTAAAATGTTAATTATCGCTCGCTTAGTAATGTGCCTGGTAGATGGCAATAGGCTCACCCCCTATTACATTGGGACCTGAACATAACTGGCGGATCGTAGGTGTGTAATACACCTCTGCCTACTCCTTCGGGGATATAGGCGTGAAGTTATGTTATTTTAAAACCTATGCTAGTAGTTCCTATTCATCTGCAATTAAGTGTTCATTTAATAGTGGATGGATACATTTTTGAGCATTTAAGAGAATAAACTTGCTATTGATTTATATAAATATTAGCCATTAAACCCACTTCGGTTTACTGCCTGCCAACTCACCGAAGCGGGATAAAACCCGACCCCACCAGGCGAGGCCGCGGTGGCGGCCAAAGTCCGCCGGCAACCCTGGGGTTATCCTTTCGAGGGCTTAGCCGGGGTGCCCGGCAACGGACACTTGGGAAGGACACCGTGCAGTTTTAGTCGAGACACGACATAACCACCCCCGCTGGCCAGCGGGGGGGTATCCGAAGGGATTTCCGCACGTAAAAAAAAAAAACCCAATGAAACCCAATTTTCAGTACTTACATTTTTGCATTTTTTTTAGGAATGACAAATCCAAATTTTATGATTTTTTTAGTGTATGAATGAGACAACATTAAGCTAACAAACAGCAACTTTTATAACATTTTTGAAAAGTGATAGCTGTTAAGTAATACGAAATGTATCATCAAAATAGATAGCATATAGGAAGTAGGTACTGTTTTTGAAGATCTAATTAATTTATCAAGCGGCCAATAAAAACGAAATTTAATACAGAGTTGTACATAAAATCCTGAAATCAACTTTCAAACAAAATATAAATAATGGAAATAGCTATTAAATTACAGGAATAACGAACTCATGAATTTGTTTGAAAATTTCGGCAATTTCATAGACCTATTATTTGTTTAAAGTTAAGATGGGAAAATTGCCAGAAGTTACTTAACTGCCTTTTAGCCTGAGGACGGCAGAATTGCACATCCTTATATAAAGGTTGCAATCTGTTGTGATCAAGATACATAACTTTCACTTTCTCCACATTTAGCATACTTACGACCGATCCTATCATTTACATAAACCGTCTATAAACTTTTTAATTACTTTCTTCTTATCAAAATGTCCTCTCAACTCGAATCTTCGACCCGTAGGTCTATTATGACTAACGGCGCCAAAACATGGTTAGTCCACAAATGAAATGCAAGTCAGCGGACTATGGAGCGATGCCATGCCTTGCTTGGAGTTTCTTCGTAGGGTGTTCGTTGTTAGGAGTGGGTTCACGTCGGTAGTGTAACGGCCATTATTCGAACCCGATACCTCTTTATCGTAAAGCTGACTCGTTAACCATTAAGCTTGCTGAATCTGCCATGCTTGTTGAATCTATGCGAGTTACTTTTCTGATGTTGCTTGCGTTCATACGCTATGGTAATCGCTTACTATCAAGTGGGTTAACTCAGTGTTTTCGTTTAGTTTTTAGAGACTTTTTCTTATTAAATGGTTGATTATTTCCTGATCTGCCCATGCGCAAGTGTAACCCCAGTAATGTTTAGTATCGATAGATAGAACTTTACACCCTGAGGACCCGAGATGGCGTGCGGTTGTAGTCGTTTCAAGCCTGACATAACTTCCCCAGCTGACTGGTGGGGGGGGGGGGGGGGGTTAAGTAACCGAGGGGATTTCTGCACGAAAAAAAAGTATGGATAGACGTAGCAGTACCGGGATTGTCACCGGTATAAAAAGAAAATAGAAAGTATCAGCGACTTCACAGTTGAACAAAGCATAGGTTTCCTTGTATTGTAAGTAGAGGCGCTGTCACTACGTGTAGTACATATGTACCTACTTTCAATTTTAAAGTTTGTATGCCATACGTAAACGTGTATTACGTACCTACCAGTCGCACTACCACATTCTACGCTGATCGTTGATTCAAATTCAATTCGCATTCATTGACAAAGTATTTAATAGTTTCTACGTCATTGCATAGTATCAAACAAGGTCATATTTACGTGTTTGTTTTTTTCAATGGGTGGCTGTAAGGGGTAAACTCAATTCACCAGATTCAACTGAATTCAAATGAATGGATTCATATAGATTTAGATAAAAAAAAGAGAACATCTAGGACGGGACTTGAACCCGCGACCAGTCCCGTACAGGGGGAATGCTCTGACCAACTGAGCTACCTAGACATCTAGCTCAGTTGGTCAGAGCATTCATCCTGTAAGGTACTGGTCGCGGGTTCAAGTCCCGTCCTAGATGTTCTCTTTTTCCGATCTGAATCTATAGGGAAAACAGCATACTAATAGCTTAAAAATTTAATTGAACGAATAGATTCGTAACTAACCAGAAGTACAATTAAACACAGAAAAGTATAGTAGTAAAGTAAGTAAGTAACTTGCTACTTTGGATACGAGGCTTAGGCGCCGGCCTCCCTCTCAGGGGTGGGAGGGCAGACGCAGTATAATAAAATAAACCAATACAGTGATGGAAAGGGGACGGAGTATGAGGCTCAGTTGGTCAGAGTATTCCCCCTAGATAGAAAGGGACTGGTCCTGGGTTCAAGTCCCGTCCAAGACGTTGACTTTTCGATTTATGATATCAGTCATACATCCTAGACTCGGGAGTCGTGGTGGATCTAAACTGCGGCTCATTGTGAGGTGTTGGGTGGCGGTGACGAGTTCACAATGACACAATGGATAAATGAGCCAGTCGGCCGTTTCGACGCTATTGTTGTCCTCACTCCATGCGCAGGCGCAGGTGGCCCGACTAGTGGTTTTGAATCTTACAAAATGTTGGTCTGTACCTACTTACTTGCAATTTTAGACACGAAAATGCTTTTGCAATGGTTGAAAGGAGAACTGTTCTATCTCAAAAAATATCAATGTTACAAGATAGATAGATCTATAGGTTCTCTATATTACCCACTAAACATGGGATAAAACGTAGAATAATACATAAAAGTTAGTTACCCAAAAGGTGGGTGTACGGGGATCCGAAATCCCCCCTACGCCTAACAGTGGGCACCAAAATGATTTAGTTCAACATTATGAAATCTAAAACAAAAATATAATTCGTTATTATTTGAGTAAATTAAATATTATTAATGAATTAATTTAGTTGGCATTATTCAAAAACAAATAATATAAGAACTTTATTCCGCGCACCCTCAGGCTGTGGAATGATCTCCCTGCTGTGGTTTTCCCAAGCGGCTGCAATATGGGATTCTTCAAGAAGGGCATTAGAAGGTTTTTACAGGGTCGGCAACGCGAGTGTGACACCCCTGGTGTTGCACACGTCCATATGCCATGGTAACCGCTTCCCATCCGGTGGGCTGTGTGCTTGTCTGCCACCGGAGAAGTAGAAAAAAATAAATTATAAGGTATCGGCACCTCCATAAATATCTATAAAAAGGTTGAATGTCCTATAGATGAGTGCATGCAATGGAATGAAATAGAAACAATAATAATTAATCGATTGTCTAGATTTCAAAGTAACACTTACAAAAGTTAAATCAATACAAGTTATTTGACCACAACAGTATTATACAGAGGCGTAGTCGGTAGAAAACGGCTTCAATTAGCACCTCATCGCTAACAGATGCAAAAGTCATATTTACTCACTGCTGTTCTATTCTTTAGTAGGCACAGATATTCGATGCTGAGCATCATTCACGAGAGAGATCACTTCGGGTATGTTCGGGGAGCTCGCTTCTGGCTATCGTCGCTAGTGAATAGTCGATAGCCTTTTTTTTTTTTTTTTTTTTTTTATCGTGCGGAAATCCCTTCGGATACCCCCCCGCCGGCCAGCGGGGGCGGTTATGTCGGGCTTACACCGACTAAAACCGCACGCCGTCTCGGGTCTTCAGACGCCGGGGTGTAAGGTTACCCATAGAGCATATCCCTCGCACCCCGGCTGACCCTGGGCCATCTCACCACTAACAGCATCGCTCATCCTGTCTCCTCTGAAAGCAGAGGAGTACGGAGAGCGATGTGTTCCCGCCACGTTGGGTATTGGCCGACGATCAATGCCAACCCTATGAAGGGGTGAAGGGGAAGCCATTGACCGCCGCCCAGGGTGTACCGGCCGCTCCGATTCCGTTCCCCCCGGACTGCAGCGGGATCGGAATCGGAGCGACACTCGAGGAGGTTACCCAACACACACCCCAATAGTCGATAGCCTGGTGGCGTACGTAACGGACTGCTGTTCGATCCCCAGTCGACCCGGGCACACACCTCTGACTTTTCGTAGTTATGTGTGCATTAATACACACATAATATAACATAACTCGACGCCTGTATCCCCGAAGGGGTAGACAGAGGTGTATTAAACACCCACGATTCACCAGTTATCTTAAGGTCCCAATGTAATAGGGGGCGAGCCTATTGCCATCCACCGGGCACATTATAAAGCGAGCTATAATTACCATTTTACTAATATTCTCCCTAACCCCTCCAGCTAAGCTAAATGTTCTATGTTAGGAGTGGGATCACGTCGGTAGTATAATTTCCACGATTCGAACCCGGGACCTCTCGAACGGAAGGCCGACTCCTTATCCACTTAGCTACTGACGTTTAGTATTACAGAATAATACTTCTGTTTGGAGCTTTAATTTACACGTATGTTAAGTGTAACAGTGACAATGTAATGTGGAATGTATAGTTACAAATGCGATCACGGAAACAAACATTCGAGAAAGTGCCCTTAAAACTAGTTAGCAGTACGGATACTAGTGATTCCAAAATTTAACAAATTATGATTGTAAGTCACGTAAGTCACTTCACACAAAACTGATATGTTGGAGTCCCGAAGAGAATTGGGAAGAAAACCATACATAAGAACGTGGTTTATTGAATGAAGCTTCAAAGAGGTAGAGTTAACAGATGTTATAAATGCTATTGACCCCGTGGCATGGTCGACATTCGACCTTTTTCGGAGGTTTTTTTTTTTATATTTAGGACACGTCAATTTGACTTCACCTCGCCTGATGGTAAGCTGAAGGTAAAGTCTCTGGAAAGAGGGCCACCATTACATACACGTACCATGTTAACAATGGTGGCACTCAGTTTGACGGCCTCATCAGAAGAGGATTGTCGTCGCAGCACCGCGTGACACCCACCGGTCCCACTAGTGCTGCGACCACAATCCCCCTGCCCGGCTGTGCACTTACTGACCCCTGAACGCAATCAAACCGAAAGTAGATTACTATGGAGGGTTTTTCGCAATCGTACACGGTGGTACCCACCCGGCCGAATTTTGTGACAAATTTGTGTCATCAAAATTCTACCACCAGTTTTCATAATAAAGTTAAACTTCATTGCATTTCTTTTTAATTGAGCTGAGTGAGACGAAGTCGAGCGAAAGCTCCTCATACCAGACTTCAGGATTTTCTTTGTCACAGGTCTCCTCATAAACTGCTAATCCAATCAGAACCAAATTTGGCATGATTAAAGAGGTCAATCAGAGGAAGGTTTATGGATATATTTTGAAAAAATTAATGCTACCACAGATAAATGATCACCGTTAAAAAAAAACCAGACGGATTTACATAATAACCGCTCGAGACACTGTGACCAAACTTTACACGCTTAGAAAGCATGTCCAGAGTTGTGACTTTCAAAAAGAATTTTCAAAATCGGACTTGCCACGGAGGAATGATCACTGTTCAAAATTTTCAAAATCTGATTCACGATGTCTCACTCAGCTCAACATTGCAAGCAGCGATTCGCCTTGTAGACCTAGTTTTATTATACACGTCAGCTGTGAACATGATACAAATATTATGCCATAGTACGTTTGACATTAGCGGTATAAACTTACGTAAGTAACATGGGTGTGTGTTCCAAATGCATGGTAGTGTTTTTTTTAATGTATTTTTTATGCATAATTAAAAATAAATATTAGCATTTTGCACTTCTCCTCCATATAAGCTATAATTAAGCCAAATCTCACACTTCTTCGTCCGCGCAATTCTCGTTAAAAGGGGTGTGAAGTTTCACGTTTCCCTTCACGTATTTTACACACGTATTTATTTTTCTCTCTTTTTATCTTTATACACGTATTCCACATAGGTTAGAAAGAAACGTACAATGATGACGATGGTAGATAAGGAGCTTACATACTACTTACACACTTCAAAACAGCGAACAAGCTTAAAAGTAAGATATGTCAATTAATAGTCAATCGCGTGTGAAGAGCTCAACATCTACACAGCATTGTGGCACTATAAGCGATAGCCGCGAGGCACTTCCACTTGTTTTTATATTCCACTAGCTGTTGCTCGTGGCTCCGCCTGCATGGAATACACATCCCGTTCCCACAACCTATTCCAGGCATACAATTCAGCCAGATCCGCTCAGCCGTATGTGGGTGATTGAGTTACAAACATCTTCACAAATATTTATAATATTAGTAGGTAGTTGGATAGTATATCAGCAGGTTAGGATAAGAGTAACCAATTTTGTTTGTCCTCTATAATTGCATTTAATCCTTAAGTTAAAGTTATCCTTATTGCGGCATCATGTGATAAAAGTATGCTATATGAAAAATAAATTCAGTAACTGCCTATCTGGAATTTAGACCACGTAGAGTTTGAATGTCTAAACTATTTAAGTAATGAAATTGTCCTCGAAATTATTCTAATTTTGAACCTTATTCTTATAAAGTGTACTTACTATATAAAGTAAATTGAGCACTTTAGATTCTTACCATAAAGTTTTAAGCCTTGAATATTCTTTAAAAAGCCAAGTGCTTGTTGACAGGCTAACCACGATCGATTTCTTGTCGCATTTATATTAATGACGGTGAGGCAGCCAATCATTGATTCGCACGAAAGCACACAACAGCCACGTAGGTACCTATATTATTAATTAGAAAATTGCTTTGGCTCCAAATTTAAAAGTTTTGCACAAAAGTCCTCTTCGGCTCCTAGGGTCCCCGATTCTAGAAGAAGCCTATGATTCCTTCGAAGAGGAAAAAATACAAAATTTCAATGAAGTTTCGAACCGACTTCTCCAAATCAATATACATTCAGCATTTACTATCGTTCGATACTGCCTTTTCGTCCCAAAATTCACACATGCTTTACGATCATCACAATTTTCAAACATTCGGCACTTTTAGGCAAGATAGACAAAATTATTCAAAATACTCTGTGTAAGATTTTGAATGCAGATTTAAACGATCGAGCCTTGCTGCAATCGACTCTACCGGTTCGCTGTGGTGGGCTCGGCGTTCGTAAAATTACCGATTTCAGTTTACCAGCCTTTCTATCTTCGATCCATAGCACAGAAGAACTAACCAGGAAAATTTTAATACCCACACTTGTTAATTCTGAAGTGCCAGGAAAAATCGAAGCTATAAATGCTTGGAAAATGGCTTGCTCAAACATTGATTTGCCCAACAACCTATTCTCCCAGAGACAATGGGACAGGCCGCTTTGCAACATGGCAAGGCAACATTTAATTAACACATCCTATAATATTGCAGAGCGCGCTCGCCTTTTGGCTGTGGAGGAATGGGAGTCTGGTGTCTGACTGCAGGCTCTTCCATCGCCCAACATAGGTACTATGTTGGACGATCGACTTTCAAAATTGCAGCTTGTCTTCGTTTGGGTGCTCCTTGTGTCTCTCCTCATAGCTGTCATTGTGGAGAAGCATTCGACAGCCTTGGGCATCGCGGCCTATCATGCGGCAGGAGCGCAAGACGCATGTCACGTCATGAACACCTATACGATATTATCCGCCGGGCTCTTGTCATCGCCGATGTTCAAGCCGTGCTTGAACCCGCTGGTTTGGTTCGCGACGATGGCAAGAGACCAGACGGTATCTCTTTGGTGCCTTGGAAGTTGGGAAGGCCTTTGGTGTGGGACCCGTTTGCCTTAGTGGCACAGAGGTTGCGAAACCATCTCCAATGCCTGAGGATATTGTCTCGATTCTTGAATCAGTCAAGGTATTATTGGGTGTTTTTGGTTTCAAATTCTTTTTAGCTGCTCGGACTTTCGACCGTGGAGCCAAAAAATATTTTGTAAAAGAATATTATTAGACATTGTATTGGATTACAAGATAAAAACATGATAAATAAATAAAAATAATGATGACTTTCTAAATGTAAAAATAAACGTTCTGAGGTGGGCAGAAACAAACAACAGACCGCCTCTGGTTCTGTCCGTACACACTTCACGAGCTTAATAATTGAGCGAAGCTCGTCAGAGCTTTGCTCTATTTTAGACGACTCATGTATTTCGTTAGACTATCTTCTCCCAAATGGCTGAACCAATTCTAATGAAATTTCACACAAGCAAAGCTGTTACTGATGGGAAGAACATAGGCTATGTAATTAAAAATTCTTGTGTATCACGGACGAATAATCACCGAACAAAATTTTCAAAATCTGATTTCTCAATGAACAAAAAAGCCTAATTCACGCGATTGGTATTGAATTAAGTAATTTATTCATTTACACAAGACAAAACAAGAAAATCGAACTAACCATTGAGGAATTATCACCGTTAGAAAAAGTCCTGGTGAAATTGCTTCGCTCAATTTTTACAACAGCAGAATCAATTGCAGACCTTACGTGTACTAGTGGTGACGAATATCATAGTCTTGCGATTGCTTAAGTGGGATAACAATATAACTTTCATCATCTTCCGAGCCTTTTCTCAACAAATTTGGGGTCATTTCGTATTTAGACTGAAACACGACCCCAACTGAGTAGGAAAATCCCCGGAGGAGGATTTGATTGAGCTGAGTGAGACGAAGTCGAGCGAAAGCTCCTCATACCAGACTTCAGAATTTTCTTTGTCACAGGTCTCCTCCTAAACTACTAATCCAATCAGAACCAAATTTGGCATGATTAAAGAGGTCAATCAGAGGAAGGTTTATGGATATATTTTGAAAAAAATAATGCTACCACAGAGGAATGATCACCGTTAAAAAAATTCCAGATGGAATTACATAATAACCGCTCTAGACACTGTGACCAAACTTTACACGCTCAGAAAGCATATCCAGAGTTGTGACTTTCAAAAAGAATTTTCAAAATCGGACTTGCCAAGGAGGAATGATCACTGTTCAAAATTTTCAAAATCTGATTCACGATGTCTCACTCAGCTCAACATTGCAAGCAGCGATTCGCCTTGCAGACCTAGTAGAAAATACCATACCTCACATAGTGAGTTGTAGAATGCAGTGAGTTGTGGAATGCGGAACTAGGAAATATGAGGTACATCAATAAGCACGTTGCAACACCTACATCGTCGTTAGTAGATCACTATCGCACTGAGAGCTTGGCTGTATCACCGCGGCCAGCAGCGACCGCGTCACCGTCACACGTGTCCGGTGCATTCGTAGTGTCGGTAACGTGTCATATAGTTGCAAATTTAAAGGAATGGCGAACAAGTATCACAGGACCAACAACTGCATTGTTTTTTATAAATTCTTACACCTCTCGGCTTAAGCCAGAGCCTATTTTCATACAGTGCCGTGGCGGAGGCGTGTCGTGTGTGTCCTACACAAGCCTGCCAACTCACCGACGCGGGATAAAACCCGACCCCACCAGGCGACGCCGCACTGGCGGTCAAGGTCCGTCGGTAACCCTGGGGTTATCGTTCCGAGGGCTTACCCGGGGTGCCCGGCAATGGACACTTGGGGAGGACACCGTGTGGTTTTAGTCGGTCCGATTCCGACACGCCCACCCCATCGTCGGCACCGATTGGGTGAAGCCCCTGGGAGTTTCCGCACGCAAAAAAAAAGGCTTTCCGCTATTATTTTTACATTTTTTACCCGCTTAAGGTTAATTTCTATTTATTATCATATCTTAATCTAATATCACGCTTTCATTCTGAATTCTATTACCATACTTCCTCTCATACTTTCTTTCCGTGCCTTCCATATGTATGGATAGGGGGGGGGGGGCGGGATTGTAGGGGTTTTGTTTATTGCCTACTTTTAGTACTTAATATTATAATACTATACTTAATTTATACTTAATATTGTTTCCATTTTTGTCTTCTAAGGACTGACGACATATCTTAGGATAAAACTCCTGTAAATAAATAAAGATAAAGAAAAAAATACCCTCGGTAGCTTAGTGGTTAAGGAGTTGGCCCTACGATTGAGAGTTCCCGGGTTCGAATCCTGGCCTTTACACTACTGAGGTGAACCCACTCCTAACACAAGTAATTAAGCTTAGCTGGAGGGGTTAGGGGGAATATTAGAAATATCAGTTACTAATATTCTTTAAATAAAAATGACTGGCACTTAGTGGGAAGATGGAAAAGAAATGGAATCGAGGGACTCGTGAGTTAGGGTTAGGGTTCGATCGATTAGGTTAATTAATGGCAAGGTTAAGTAATATTAGCCAGGATGAGTCTTTGGGACTACCGACCTCCATGATCGGGGCCTGAAGACGGCAGTCCGCCGGCTAGCCGCCCTTACAGAAGCAGTTCAAGACGGAGGCGTATCGTGTGTGTCCTACACACGCCTGCCAACTCACCGACGCGAGATCAAACCCGACCCCAAAGGCGAAGCCGCGACGGCGGCCGAAGTCCGTCGGGGACCCTGGGGTTATCCTTTCGAGGGCGTACCCGGGGTGCCTGGCAATGGGTGCTTGGGAAGGACACCGTGTGGTTTTAGTCGATTCGATTCTGACATACCCACCTCATCGCTGGCACTGGTGGGCTGAAGCACGTCGGGGTTTCCACACGTAAAAAAAAGCCAGGATGAGTCTTAGGATCGGCAACCATTCTTAACACATGGACAACCTATGCTTTAGTGAGCACGTAAGCCGTCGTTACCGGTTGCCATTCAACCATCTGTAGCATTTATTACGGGTAGTTGGAGCAACAGTTTGACGACCAACGAGCCAGCCTTGCGCATAAGCAATCGCAGAATCACTTACTACGCATTGTAGTAGACCCACTGGTGTAATTCAATCAATTAGCCTATTGCAGTCCACTGCTGGACATAGGCCTCTCCCATTTTACGCCATAGCACCCGATCCTCCGCCTTGCGCATCCAGTCCATCCCAGCTACCTTTTTCAGGTCGTCCGTCCATCTTGCTGGGGTACGTCCCACCGTTCCGTTCCGTTTACCGATTCGTAGTCTCCACTCTAGGACTCGTTTGCTCCATCGGCCATCGGTCCTTCGGCAGGTGTGGCCAGCCCATTGCCACTTCAGCTTGCTTATTCTGCGAGCTATGTCGGTGACTTTGGTTCTTTGTCGGATGGCCTCATTTAGAATTTTATCCTTCAAAGAAACCCCAAGCATAGCTCGTTCCATAGCCCGCTGCGCGACTTTCAAGTCGTGGACTGGCCTCACTATCAATGTCCACGTTTCGGCACCGTAAGTCATGACAGGTAGGACGCACTGGTCGAACACCTTTGTTTTAAGGCATTGTGGTAAAGGGGAGGAGAAAATCCGACGCAGTTTGCCAAATGCTGCCCAACCTAATTGGATCCTTTTGGTGACTTCTTTCTCGAAGTTGTTTCTACCGAGCTGGATAACCTGCCCTAGGTAGACATACTGTTGAACAACTTCGAGTGTCGACCCTTCGATTGCAATCGGCGTGACATGTTCGTTGAACATAACCTTGGTTTTGTCAAAGTTCACACCAAGACCGACACGTCGAGAGCCTCCATTTAGGCTGTGCAGCATCTCGCCCAGCTGCTCCAGTGACTCCGAAACTATGACGATGTCGTCGGCGAAACGAAGATGCGAGATGTACTCGCCATTTATGTTTATACCCCGCCCAGCCCAATCCAGAGTCTTGAAGACGTCCTCCAGCGCGTTGGTGAATAGTTTGGGGGATATAACATCCCCCTGTCTCACTCCACGCTGTAGGCTTATGGGGTTCGTCTTCTGGTCTTGGAGCTGGACGGACATAGTGGCGGTCTCATATAGGCATCTCAGCACTTCGATGTATCGCCAATCAACACGACACCGTTACAGAGCATCCAGAACTGCCCAGGTCTCGATGGAGTCGAAGGCTTTCTCGTCGTCCACAAAAGCCATACACAGCGGCTGATTGTACTCGTGAGTCGAAACCCGGCTTGCTCCGGTGGCTGGAACTCGTCGAGCTTGCTCGCAAGACGATTCGTGACGACTGAACAGCTTGTAGACATGACTCAGGAGTGAGATGGGTCTGTAATTCTTAAGCAAGGCCTTATCACCTTTTTTGAAGAACAGTACCACCGCACTCCCGCTCCATGCCCTAGGTGTTAAGCCTTGCTGGATGACGAAATTAAAAAGGCTCACTAGCTCTTGGAGCACTGGGACCCCGCCTGCTTTTATTAGCTCAGTAGTAATTCCGTCATCGTCAGGGTACCTGTTGTTCTTTGTTTGCTTGAGAGCCGCCTCTATCTCGCACTGCTCGACATCGGGTATTTCCTTGGTGCAATGGCACGTGAGTGGGGCTCTGTGGTCTTCATCGCTGTGTCCCGTCAGTTTAGTCATCCGTGATGCATACAGCTGTCCATAAAACTTCTAGACCTCTTCGAGAATCTCGAACTTTGAGGTGATGGTTCTGCCATCCTCAGTATTAAGTTTCGTCAGATGGGGCCTTCCCAATTGCTGAGCGAACACTTTCGACCCCCTATTTCGCCCCTAATCGCATCATGTATGATGTTAGTGTTGAAGCGTCGGAAGTCGCTTCGTATCAGTTTTTATATTTTTTGGTTTAAGGCTCTCCCATCTGACGAAAACGACTGAGTTGAGGGCTCATCACGCCTCCTCCTCATAAGTTCGAGAGTCTCATGAGAGAGTTTGTACTCTAGCTGTTTGCGTTTTCCGGGAAACAACTTTCGGGACACTTCCTGCAGAGTTTTGACCACTGTGTCGGTTTTCTCATCAATACTGCTAGTGGTTTCCAGCATTGCAAAACGATTTTTAAGTACCAGTTGGAACTTTTCGGACCCTAGAGCTACTTGGAGCGGCGTAGGTCGGAGAGTAGACCGTATCATTCGGAATCATTCAGCTTTAAGGTTGATATTTAGAGAGCCTCTGACAAGTCTGTGATCACTTCCGGTGTTGAACCTGTTAATCACGGAGACGTCTCTAAATATGTGCTTACTGTCCGTAATGAAAAAGTCTATCTCGTTCCTTACCACGGAATCCCGGCTTTGCCAAGTCCACTTCCTATGGGGCTTCTTCTTAAAGAAAGTATTTATTAAGAAGAGCCCCTGGGAATCGAGAAAGTTGACTAGCATTTGCCCCCTGTGATTTCTGCGCCCCACTCCATAGGGTCCTATTCGCGTTTCGCCGCGTTCTTGTTATCCCACTTTGGCATTGAAGTCCCCCATGACAACGCTGTAGGTGGCCTTGGCGGTATGATTAATTGCCTTGGCAATGTCCTCATACACGGCCTCGGCGGTTTCATCGGGGTGAGTCGAGGTCGGCGCATATACCTGTATCACCTTCAGGGAACGCCTGTTAGTGATTTTAAGGACAAGGTACGCTACCCGGTTCGACACACTACCGACTTCAACAACGCTGCTACTCATTAGCAATCCTTTTTGATCAGAAAACCGACACCTCCCTAGGAGAGCTGATCACCTTCTCTGAAGTAGAATAAGTCGCCTGACTCAAGGGTTACCGTGTCCTCCCCCAGTCTTCGGATCTCGGACAACCCCAGTATGTGCCAGTTTATGCGACCCAGTTCTATCTTCAGTTCGGCGAGATGATGGTCCAGCCGAAGTGTAGCGTACAAACGCTGCCAGCTGTAGTTTTTGTTGGTAGCCTCCCGTAACCCGGAGATTCTTAGCACCCCCCGCCCCGCCGTTACCGCGACCGCTACCGTAGTCGGGAATAGCGGGACCACCGGGAACTGGGGGCCTTTTGTTGTGGCTTCTATTCATGGGAGGTTTATGGCCTACTATTACCACGCTGGCCAGACGGGTTGGTAGAGGGTTTTGTTTCGAGTTTTCCTTCTCTTAGGTCAATTCGACCTTGGCAGAATATCAGCCTGAAGGAGCAACTACTCCCTCTAGGCAAGGAGAGGAGTTGCTGCTTCCGTTGCCCAGGGTGCACCACAAGGAGGTTTTCTAGCATACACCTCTGGTGTAATTACAGAACTTTAATACTTCGCCAGTGCGCTGTGGAGATCGAATGGCAGTTGCTTCAAGAAAAATATCGAAGTTCTGCTGCATCTAAGTGAGACTGAAAGCTCACCCCAATTGACTTCGAAAAAGACTCGAAGGATGATGAATTCCTCAAAGTCCTTCCATCGTAGAAAGACCAGACGTATGACGAGATGCTACGGCTATCTGAGGGGATATTTTACTCATGCAAATTGAGCACGAAACGTTTTGGCAATAGGTTCAATGTCCGTACTGCTAAAAAGTGGAACTCCTTGCCTGAGTTTATGTTTCCGGAAATTTTAAGTAAATAGGTTACTTCTAGGCAAGCCACTGTTAACCACAACATCGTTCACAAACTGGTAAGTTAGTGGATACTTAGTGGTAAAATAAAAAATAGTTCTCCTACTATATTCTTTATATCTCTATGAACAATATTTTTTTTAATGAGATAAAAAGCACAACCAACGCAGCGTCATTGAGATCCCCTATCATCTATCAGGTTATGTCATATTAAGCGCATGCGCTAAAATCTCAGTCTGATTCCTGATCCGTTCTAGAAGAGTTAAGTACCGCCTGGGTTCTGCGGCGAGTGGGGGGACCGCCATGATTGGATCATTGAGCAATTGCCGCAATGCTATAATGTCAGCATTATGTGAGAGTGTGTCATGCTATTAAGTAATAAATCTACTCGATGTTGCGGTGTCTTACTTTCTAATTCGTGGAATTTCTTATTTCAATATTCAATTTTAGCTTTTTATGTGGCGTTTGGATGGTGTGCTTTTTATTACCTATACCTTCATATTGCCAATTGGTCTCAGTTTTGATGTCCTATATCGATGCCCATGTGAAACTAAGTAAATTACCTGTACTAATAGGGGCAAACCCGGAGTCATATACACCTATGTTTTCATAGACATCATGTACTATCGGATAGAGAACAGCTTCATCCCTTATTGTCTTGTACAGCTTCCATGAGAAGAAGTGGGATGGCCTTTGTATTCTACTTCGCTGGGATGACATGACATTAGAACTAATAGACCCAGGGGGCTAATCACGACGCGGTAATAGAAATTCAGTTTTGGGCCAGTGCAGCGGAGGAAGAGAGTTTCGCTGGAAAAAAGCGAAGGCGCTATACACCTTGTATAGCTCCATCTCGGTCTCTCAACAAAAATGAACTGAACTTCACTGCTATAGTCCGCAGATGCATTGAATTTTAGTCACGCAAATATTCATAATAACTACGTACGGTTACTGAATGCACGAAACTAATAAACTATGATTAATTCATAGCTATTAACTCAAGGATTATCAACCCATATTTGTGTAGTATTTGTTGAATAATAGAGAAGGGGTCAACCTTACTAATGCATAGACTGGCCCGCTTTTTTCAAGACCATAGACAATTACCTATTAGGTATATGAATCAATATGTAATTGGAACACTAATATTTGGTCTTATAAGCTTCATCTACGTACAATAACTCGCAATCTTAAAGTATGACGCTGCAAATAAATGTGATGTTAGGAATGCTGAGAATAGTGGAACACCTTTTAAACTGGATTCATTGCTGATGTCGTGTAAATGACTAGTACTAAGTAAGACAAACTATAGGCAATCCGCTTTTAATAGATGCAACATTTATTGTCTTTTTACATGACTGTGGGAAACGAAAATAATGTGTTTAGCTATCTGTTTATGTTCATTATTTTGTGGTGTTTTAGAGATGAAACGTGTAGACTAAGTTTTATGATTCTTACCTGAATTGATTCGTCTCGATTTTGTGATTGTACAGATATTCCTAATAAGAATTGACGCGGTATTGAGACAAAGTAAAAATTAAGCCCCTGAATTATGTCAAATGTTGTTTAAAATGGACCAGTTAAAAATCGAGAAAACTCTGCCCAATAACGGATTCCGACCGCTATGGGCTGTATTAGATATGTTTTTTTATCTATTTAAGTAGTTTTATGTTAATAACTCAGGTTTTTGATATTTAGGTTAACTTTGTAAAGTGGATGCATGTACAGCTTAGCTTGCGATCTTGGAATTCGAATTTAAACAACTTCTAAGTGTCAAATCAATTTGAAACTTGGTAAACATGTTGTAATTCAGATGAAAAAAAGTGTCCACCTCATGGCGGGCGCTTACCGCGGCCTATGGACTTGTGTAACATCAGGGGCGTCACACTCCCACTGCCGATCCTATAAAAACCTTCTAATTCTTGAAGAATCCCATATTGTCCCATATTGTAGTGTTTAAACCATAACAGGGAGATCATTCTGAGGGTCAGGTTAATCACAGCCTGAGGGTACCCTTTTACGGTTTCCAGAAAACCCCTTGAGTTGGGGCTCATTTAGTTGGTTTTAACAAGTCTCTTACATTATATTCGGCAGCAAGCGTGTTTTAGAGCTAATGTAAAATATATTAGTTAGTACCTGAATGATTCAGATTATACTATATATACAACTATACAAGAATTGTTCGTTTAAAGATATTATATTCACTACTTTCCTTGTGACATAAGATCCCAAACGTCACCGTGCCGTGCCGTCACGTGTCACGTTATGTCAAAACATAACGTCACGTGTTTACTCTACTTAGGAAGTGGAATGGTTCTTTGCCGCATACCGCCATGCATAAATTGCCGTCTCGCAAATGTGACTATGGCCGCATGTGAACATCGCCAACACTAAAATGCTAATATTGTTATTATTTATTGAGGAAAGTTTTCATTCTGTGGTCGTAGAACTCATAGAGATATGGTGTAGTATTTGGCTATTTATAATATAATTTGTTATGCTGCTATTTTTTTTTCTTTTTTTTTTATATAATATTACATTACATTTACATAACATAACTTCACGCCTGTATCCCCAAAGGGGTAGACAGAGGTGTATTACACACCCACGATAAAGCTAAAGAGTTTGTTTCTTTGGTTGAACGCGCTTATCTCAAGATATACTGGTTTGAATTGTAATTCAAACTACGGATATATATATGGGATAAATGGGTGCTACGGGGGCGAAATATGCCGCGAGATAAAGCTAGTAAAATATATATATACATAATATAATAATTTAAAAAATAATGACTATCTTTGTGGCGTAGCGGTAGAGCATTCGGCTGCTAAGTCAGAGGTCGCGGGTTCGATTCTCGCTCATTGCAAATTATGTATATTTGCATTGGTCTGGATGTTTCTATGTATTATATGTATTTATTTACAAATATGTATATGTATATGTATATGTATATTCGTATTCTAGAACCCATATGACAAGCTCTGCTTAGTTTGGGTCTAGATGGCGCTGTGTAATATGTCGTAGAATATTTATTTATTTATTTAATACCTAATTAACATGCAAACAAATATTTGCAAAGAGCGGGTATCGAACGTTACCTCTGCCGTAGCCGTCTACCACGACGTCACACATGTAGAGAGATACATTTTAATCTTCTCTACAAGATTGGTTAAGGTTTAGTAACAACTTACGGCCAGTCTCAATAATCTACCTACAGTTAAAGGTAGATAACTATCCCAGATAAACAGTCAACATTAATCTATCTGTAACTGCGGTTTCAATATTATCAAAGTCATTTTCTGTTTATCTTTGTTTATTGAAACAGAAAAAATCCCCGATAGATACTAATGGTAGCTATTTTAACTGCTGGTAAAGGATAGATGGATTATTGAAACCGGCCGTTAATCGGCACCATGTCACACTTGGTGCCCGGAGTCTGCTCTTCTCTTATTTATCTTGGTTCGGCTTACTTTGGCTGAGGCAAGCCTGCGCCAGAGTCTCGTCATCATCAGCATAGGTACCGGCTTGCAGCTCATGTTGGCTTGGGCCCCGTTCCTTTTCGACTTTCGGTTTCTCATACAAAAATTGAGATCATAACACATATACCTAGCTCATTTATCTCTATAATAATAGGTCTTTACCTATGAAATTGCCGAAATTTTCTTACAAATTCATGAGTTCGTTATTCCTGTAATTTAATAGCTATTTCCATTATTTATAACTAGCTGACCCGGCAGACTTCGTACTGCCTCAATCGATGACAAACCTTTTAAACCTTCTCTGGACCTCCTCAAATAATTCAAGACCAAAATTAGCCAAATCGGTCCAGCCGTTCTCGAGTTTTAGCGAGACTAACGAACAGCAATTCATTTTTATATATAAGAAGAAGAAGAAGAAGAAGAAGAAGAAGAAGATAACAACTTCCATATTTATTCGCCTTTTAAACCTTCTCTGGATCTCCACAAATAATTAAAGACCAAAATTTGCCAAATCGGTCCAGCCGTTCTCTAGTTTTAGCGAGACTAACGAACAGCAATTCATTTTTATATATAAAGAAGACTAGCTGACCCGGCAGACTTCGTACTGCCTCAATCGATGACAAACCTTTTAAACCTTCTCTGGACCTCCACAAATAATTCAAGACCAAAATCAGCCAAATCGGTCCAGCCGTTCTCGAGTTTTAGCGAGACTAACGAACAGCAATTCATTTTTATATATAAGAAGAAGAAGAAGAAGAAGAAGAAGATTAGTTTGAAAGTTGATTTCAAGATTTTACAACTCTGTATTAAATTTTGTTTTTATTGGCCGCTTGATAAATTAATTCGATCTTCAAAAACAGTACTTCCTAAATGCTATCCATTTTGATGATAAATTTCGTATTACTTAACAGCCGTCACTTTTCAAAAATGTAATAAAAGTTGCTGTTTGTTAGCTTAAGGTTGTCTCATTCATACACAAAAAAAATGATAATATTTGGATTTGTTATTCCTAAAAAAAATGCAAAAATGTTAGTACTGAAAATTGGGTTTCCTCCAATTTCTTCAAGAAAAACGGCAATTTCATATGTAACGACCTAATATTATAATACTATTATAAAATTGTAAATTAGTTGTGTCTGTACATTGGAGATATTAAAACAAAAAAAACATAAAACATAACATAACTTCACGCCTGTATCCCCGAAGGGGTAGGCAGAGGTGTATTACACACCCACGATTCGCCAGTTATGTTAAGGTCCCGATGTAATAGGGGGCGAGTCTATTGCCATCTACCGGGCACATTATTAAGCGAGCGATAATTAACATTTATTAATGCACACATAACTACGAAAAGTCAGAGGTGTGTGCCCGGGGCGACTAGGGATCGAACTCGAGACCTCGTCTCAACAGTCCGTTACGTACGCCACTGGGCTATCGCTGCAAAAAAAATTTGGTACTGCTAAATGAGCGATTCTAAACACAAAAAGATTTTTTTTGAATTCCTGTCTGTTTGTTCGCGATGGACGTAAAAACTACTGAACGGATTTTGATGCGGTTTTTTTTCTATTAGAAAGTTTTTGGTTAGACTTAAAATTTGCATGGGGTGCCCGGCAATGGACACTTGGGGAGGACACCGTGTGGTTTTAGTCGGTCCGATTCCGATACGCCCACCCCATCGTCGGCACCGATGGGGTGAAGCCCGAGGGAGTTTCCACACGCTAAAAAAAAAACCGCGGTAGCCTAGTGGTATGGGTAAAGGACTGCTGAGACGAGGTCTCGGGTTCGATCCCTGGCACACACCAATGACTTTTCGATGCTTTTCGAAGTTATGTGTGTATTTATCGCAGGTTTATAAGTGCCCGGTTAATGGCAATAGGCTCGCCACCTATTACATTGGGACCTAAACATAAACTGGCGAAATGTGGGTGCTAGCACCTCTGCCTACCCCTTCGGGGATATAGGCGTGAGTTTATGTTATGTTATGTTATGTTAAAAAAAAAGACTTACAATTTGTCGTATGTTTGTTTGCATTTAGTAAGGTTAGAACCGAAGATATGACCAAAAACCGATGACCGACCTCCGCGCGGGCGGAGTCGCTTGCATCAGCCAGTTTTAGTATACTATCATCATTGACGCAAAATACAAACTTGATTAAGTTCTTGCGTAGCGGTATTGCGTAGCTAGTGGTTTCATAGTGAAACAACGGACTCATCTCGACAGTAGGATGGCTTGTGTAACGCTAAACTAAAATGTGGCTCAAGGATAACGTCTGCGTCTGCGCAGCATGGCCTACAGCACCACTACCAGGTCAACTATACTAAATGCTTATTACAAATTACGTGTAATTATTGCGTACTGCTTAGTTATCAAACTTTTTATGGAGTTGCTACCTTGCTTGAACCGACTAAAACCGGACGCCGTCTCGGGTCTGCATACGCCGGGGTGTAAGGTTGCCCATAGAGCATATCCCTCGCACCCCGAATATGGAGTTGCTACCTATATAAAACATATTACGTAATGTTTTGTTTGGTAGGTTTTATGCGCTGGTAACATCATAATGTTTGATAATAACTGCTTGCTCTCTCAGTACGCTACTCAAACAAAATATTAATATAATAGATTAAGTAAACATATTTGTAAATAGACCAACAGCCCGATGAGTTTCTTGCCGGAGTCTTCTTAGGACAGTGCCGCGTTTCGAACCGGTGGTTCATTCGCTAAACATTAGTCTATTGTTATTGTCGTTTTGTAAGTGCATTATAATAATAATAATATTCTACGACATTCTACACAGCGCTATCTAGACTCAAAGTAAGCATAGTTTAACTAGCTTGTGTTATGGGTTCCAGAATGTGGATAAACATACTTTTTTTTTAATACATACATATTATACACAGAAACACCCAAACCAATGCAAATAGACATATTCATGTATACAAATATTGGCACTGAGCGGGAATCGAACCCGCGCCCACTGTCGTAGCAGTCGAAAAATTATGTTGGTCTATACAGTATAAATTTATTTTGACTTTGACTTTCAGGGGTCTTTTCCTAGATAGACTGAAAGATGATCGAACTGAGTTGGGAGGGGGGATTCGTTGGAGGAGTCGAATGAGTTCAGAGGTTGATGTTCAATACCTTTTTTGATTCAAAGATAATTATCATAATTCGAGTACGGGCGCAAATTCTGGTTGTACCCTCATTGCCTCCTGCTTTTCATAATTTGGTTTCTCGTGGCTACGCCTACGAATCGGCCTACTGGCCCATACATCCAAAGACAACTATCACATACATGTAAACAAATAAGTGTTACAAAGCACATACCTTGTAACTGTTAAAGTTTTTATAGAACTTTTCAATGAAGTTACTTAATTTTGAGGGGTGACTTATACACTGTAAGATTTAATAAAATAATATTTGTAATGAGACTAACTACCGGCTAGGGCGAGCAGAGAGAAATAAAAGGTTGATTACAATATATAGTATGAGATTATAATCGTCTAAGAGATCGTTACATACATTTATATTAGGTATTGGAAATAATGAATCTCAGGGAATGGATTCGTAATAAAGATTCTGCCGTGGCGTTGTTCGGTCCGTTTTGCAAAGATGGTAGTATGCACTTAGCTAGTGGACACGTGGCTTGTGGTGTTGCCGGCGTGCCAGGGTCTCCGCTGGTGTGCCTCGCTACCGCTATGATGGTGCGAAGACCCTGGAAATAGAAAAAGTGCGGGTCAGTTTGTCACTAGGTAATTACGTCCAAGTGACCCGCTAAAATAGCAGGTGAAGAGAATCTCCCAGCGGCAATGCAGCGTAGCTAGAAGCTATAACAAAAGAGAATATAATAGGCAGCACAAGCTGGTGCCGCGACCTCTGACCGTAGGGGTGATCGGCATCGTGGCACTATTTAGGTAGGCTGAAATAGCACACAGAAAAATAAAATATATTAAGCCATGCATTTTAGCAGGCAATAAGCTGCACCGCTGGAAGTCTTCACCTGTAGAAGAAGTCGGGGTCAAAGTGACCTTCCTCGGCGAAGGTTGCCAAGGAAAGGAACGATATAAGAGCCGTCAGTTGATAACTGGGCTAGTGCTGTCCAATCGCGCTTGCACAACCATAGATAATTAGTAATAAGTATCGAAACATACTAAAATATCGATTAATTTACGGATATTGTTTTAATTAGATTTATAAAGAATCCACAACGTTACAACCTACGACAAGATTCTGGTAATAAAAACATGTTCAAAATTCAGTCTCAATACAGTCTCGATTTCATGTCGATCTCCCAAATGTTAAAAAAAGGTGTTCTCACGTCTTTTGACTGGAGAAAAAAACTTGACATTGGCGTCTTCGCCATTAATTAAGCGTAGCGAGCCGAAGGCGAGCGAAGCGTCTTTGGTTTCAAAGTTGCATTTCAAACAAATGATACTCCTCCGAGACCGATTGACCGATCTCGACCAAATTTGCCACGGTGATCAAGTAGACATTACTGAGTGTCGTAAGGGGTCGAATGTCCAGATCGGTCTTACCATCGAGGAATAATCACCGAAAAACCAAATCAATGGAAAAAGTCGACCGGTCACGTTGACCTATTGTTGGATAGGCAAATCTCGCTACGCTTAAGTTTGGGTTGATTGCGAAGCTGGTAACCGTCCTAGTAATTTTACAAACATTTATTATATTTTACTTGACATTGGCGAAATTGCGGTGATTCTACTGCAGAAGCCATTAATTAAAAAAAGAAGTAGAATACTTTTTTTGAAATTTTGACATTTCACCGTAGCACTGTTCGTAAAACACAAGATAAATTGATTTCACTTCATCTCAATTTTTAACCCCCGACGCAACAACGATGGGATGTTATAAGTTTGAGGTGTCTGTGTGTGTTTCCGTGCCATCGTAGCTCCCGAATGGATGAACCCATTTTGATGTTCCTTTTTTTGTTTGAAAGTTGAATTAGTCGGGAGTGTTCTTAGCTATGTCGGGGGCTTTTAATTAATGATTAAAATTTATTATTTTTCTATATTACTTCAATAAAACAACGAGTGAAATTCGATAAAACAACTTAACTGGTATCCTAACTTTTTTTATTAATTTATATCGGAAAAGGTCAATATTCAGAATGCGACTCGAACCTGCGACCAGTTCCTTTCTAGAGGAAATACTCTGACCAACTGACCTACCTGGAGAAATCCCGAACTGCTGAAATTCTGTCCACATAAAATAAATACATAAGTCCCTTAGAAGAATCCCTTTTTAGGGGGTAGTTAGAGAATTTCGGCGACGTATGTAGAGAAGTGGATTGGATGCACAACGCGGAGGCTTGTGTGCTATGGCGTTCATTGGGAGAGACCTATGGCCAGCAGTGGACTGCAATAGACTGTTCAAGTCCTGTGCTTATGTTACTTTTTCCGATTTAAATTTGTAGCACTGGCGAAGGTCACAAGTGAGCATTGGTAAATAACAGCAGGCATAATTGTGCATCCCAACCCAACCATGTTGAAACACAACATCCGCACTCTGAGGCAACGCACAGTTGCGGTGTGCGCAGGAGTTCATTATAGCCATCGTTAATGATGGCATTACACAAAAAAATATGGTAAAACATGCATGGTCGGAAACGGAAGGCGGGACGCCTCCAGCACGACAGACGGACGACCTGAAAAAGGTAGAGAAGGTCTGAATGCGGAAGGTGGATGATCAGGTGCCATTTTTATGGTTCCGTAGTCAAATGGCAAAAACGGAACCCTTATAGATTCGTCATGCCTGTCTGTCTGTCTGTCCGTCCGTATGTCACAGCCTCTTTTTTCCGAAACAAATTTCCGAATAAAAACTATGCTGTTGAAACTTGATAAGTAAATGTATTCTGTGAACCGCATTAAGATATTCACACAAAAATAGAAAAAATAAAGAATACCTTTTTGGGGTTCCTCATACTTAGACCTGAATAGTTCGCACGAGAGACACTTCCAAAGTAGTAAAATGTGTCCCCCCCTCCCCCTGTAACTTCGAAAATAAGAGAATTATAAAGCTAAAAACATATATGATGTACATTACCATGTAAACTTCCACTTTCCACTTGTACGATAAATAATATTGTATGTTCATTCCAAAATACCAAAAATGCACGACGTTAATATTCAAGTTTTCACTTCTACCGGCACTCCCGGAGTGTAACCCGTCGTTTTTTTTTAAGCCGTCATAATCGTAAACCGCAATTTACCTTTCATTCAATCAGCTGTAAAATTTTACTTACCGCTACGGAACCCTTCGTGGGCGAGTCCTTGGCCGGTTTTTTTTATTGGTAATAGGCTCGCGTTTGACCACTATCTCACATGTTGGTAAGCGATTATATGGTCTAAGGCCTATGACCAGCAGGCGACTTCGGCTAATTGACTGATAAGTGGTAGTTTTAAAATTTTGATACTAAGTAGTTACTCGCAACACTAGAGGTGTTGCACACATCTGTAGAATGACAGAGGTTCAGAAAAGAGGAGAATGAAATGAAATGTGGGTCTATCAGACCCACATTCCATTTCATTCTGTGACAGTGATGGACTGGTCGGTCTGTAGGGCCCCAGAAAGACCTTTGGGGCTAAGTCAACCTCACCTGCAAGCTGGTACCCTGCTGAGTCACGGGCGAGGATATGGTGCAGGTTTTCCGCTCGGAATGGAAGGTCAGACAGCGGTCGCTCCCATGAAAGTCATATAAGCCAAACCAAAAGGGGGAGAATGAGTAAGCGGACCTGGGGCGAAGGTGAACACCTTGGATGCAACCTGGATCCACCATGCTAAGATCATGATGATGAGGAGAAATTAATGAAGGTAGGGTAGGCCGCTGGCACTACCACGCATCATGCGAGGTGCAGCATATCGAGGCTTAAGACTCAATGCAATATATGATGTTATATGTAATAACCAGTTGATGCTCGCGGCTCCGCCCGCGCTGTCACGTTATCGTTTTTCAGTTATATCTCCGGTTCTAGAAAACCAATTGCAATTAAATATATACCAGATTTTAAGTCTGACCAAGAACTTTCTAATAGAAAAAACCGCATTCAAATCCGTTCAGTAGTTTTTGCGCCCATCGCGAAAAAACAGATAAGAATTCCAAAAAATATCCTTTTTTTTAATATCTCCAATGTAAAGACACAACTAATTTTCAATTTTATTATAGCATAGGTAATTTGTTTGTTGTTATTTTAGTGGAGCACATGCTACGGAAACGAAAAAGTTAATATCTGACACCTACTTTAGAAAATAAGCTGAAACTCTACCTGTCGCTGTGTCCGTAAGCTTTAAAGCGCGTGCTTTTGTGTATGTGTGTCCGGTATACCTAATCTGTAAGTGACTAAATATGTCGGCACAACTGTATCTATCAGTTGTGTTATAATTTACTAGCTGTTCCTAAAGATACTATATAGTTACTAAAGATATGCTTGTAGAATATACTGCTTCCGGGCTGTTTGGCCGCGGTCCATTTGAAACTTGCGTTCCAATCGTTTTATCGATCACTGCGGTCGACATCTTCAGTGGTACAGGACCGCAGTGATTGACGAAACGTTTGGAACACAAGTTTCATATGGACCATGGCCAAACAGCCCGGAAGCAGTATATTCTACATGCATATCTTTAGTTAATAATAACAATAATAGTTTATTTATTCAGATAACAAAGATCCATTATTTGTTAGTAAGCAATTGCAAATTTAAATTATGTTAGTAGTAGTAGTATTAAATCCCTACATATACATTAAATAAAAATAAAAAATAAAAATTAAATCAAATGAATAAATTATTATCATAATTAATTAAATTGTGGACTAATCAATTATTAAAATTACAAAATAATCAAGTATGTCCAATATTTAAATATTTTATAAATAAATATTTTCATTATGTGACGATCACTAGTTTTTTAATTGAGCTGAGTGAGACGAAGTCGAGCGAAAGCTCCTCATACCAGACTTCAGGATTTTCTTTGTCACAGGTCTCCTCCTAAACTACTAATCCAATCAGAACCAAATTTGGCATGATTAAAGAGGTCAATCAGAGGAAGGTTTGTAGATATATTTTGAAAAAATTAATGCTACCACAGATGAATGATCACCGGTAAAAAAATTCCAGATGGAATTACATAATAACCGCTCGAGACACTGTGACCAAACTTTAGACGCTCAGAAAGCATGTTCAGAGTTGTGACTTTCAAAAAGAATTTTCAAAATCGGACTTGCCACGGAGGAATGATCACTGTTGAAAATTTTCAAATTCTAATTCACGATGTCTCACTCAGTTCAACATTGAAAGCAGCGATTCGCCTTGCAGACCTAATTTACGCTTATTCCAACATAAGCTGTACAATCTACACATAAGTATAGTTGTTAGTGGTGAGTCTGAAGTATAGGCCCCAACGTCCAAGTGTGCCAGTGTTAAGAAAACTAACAAGGCATAGAAAGCAGCGCGAGTGCATTTTCTGGCGGGAGTAGGGTTGCCAACCGTGATATCTGTACAAATAAATAGAATTGAAGTGTCTGTTTGTAATGTTACAATAAAAGTGTTTAAATAAATGTATACGAACTTATAACAAAAAAAAAACAGGCCAAATGCGAGTCGGACTCGCCCATGAAGGGTTCCGTAGCAGCAAATATTTATTTTATCTTTGAGTTGATTGAATGAAAGGTAAATTGCGGTTTATGACTTAAACGTGTATTGACGTATTAAAAAAAAACTACGTATCAGATCTCGTTCAAACCAATTTTTGTTGGAAGTTTACATAGTAATGTATATCAGATATTTTTTTTAGTTTTATCATTCTCTTATTTCAGAAGTTACAGGGTGGGGGGGGGGGGAATTTTACCACTTTGGGAGTGTCTCTCGCACAAACTATTCAGTTCAGAAAAAAATGATATTAGAAACCTCAATATCATTTTTGAAGACCTATCCATAGATACGAATGGGTTTGGTGAAAAAAAATTATTGACTTCCAGTACCCCCAAAATTTATTGCTTTTTTCTATTTTTGTGTGTAAATCTTAATGCGGTTCACAGAATACATCTACTTACCAACTATCAACAGCACAGTTCTTATAGTTTCGGAAAAAAGCGGCTGTGACATACGGACGGACAGACAGACAGACATGACGAATCTATAAGGGTTCCGTTTTTTGCCATTTGAGTACGCAACCCAAACATCGATGTTTAAAATTTTTGTCGGTCTGTTTTTCTATCTGTTTGTTCTGGGTAATCTGGCTGGGCCGATTTTGACAGGGTGTTTAGATAGCTGATGTTATAACAGTTATAAGGCGTAAGTTAGACTACTTTTATGTTAGAAAGTGTTAAGGTTCTGCGCATAATTACTACACCCACTTCACTCCTCACTATAAACAATAGAAAATAGTAAAAACTACAAAAACTTTACAGAAGGTACTTTTGCATTTTTTTTAAAAATGTTGATAAAATACGTGTTTAATCAAGTAACTTGTACGTAGTGCAGTGAGTACTCCTCTTAAAGAAAACAAGAACGTCTTTTCATTATAATAGAGACAATTGGAAAAGTGTTAATGGACACATTCTTATTTTTGTAAGTTTTAGCACAGATTACATAACATAACATAAACTCACGCCTATATCCCCGAAGGGGTAGGCAGAGGTGCTAGCACCCACATTTCGCCAGTTTATGTTTAGGTCCCAATGTAATAAGGTGGCGAGCCTATTGCCATTAACCGGGCACTTGTAAACCTGCGATAAATACACACATAACTTCGAAAAGCATCGAAAAGTCATTGGTGTGTGCCATGGTAAAACCTGGGATCGAACCCGAGACCTCGTCTCAGCAGTCCATTACCCATACCACTAGGCTACCGCGGTTTTTTTATTTTATTTACATTATAGTACAGATTACATGATGATATTGATAAAAATGAAACCCGTTTTCCGTTGTCACGACATAGCATGAAAACGGCTTGACCGATTTGGCTGTTTTTTTTTTGTAGTTTTCTAATACTCTGTACAAGGTTCTTACGGAAAAAATATTAAGAAAATCTCTCAGTTTTTTTTTTCGTGTGCACACCGTACTGTTTTAGTCGATACACGACAAAACCACCCCCGCTGGCCGGTGGGGGGTATCCGAAGGGATTGATCCTCCCCAAGTGTCCGTTGCCGGGCACCACGGGTAAGCCCTTGAATTCGATACATGGCGGATCATTTTGATGTAGCGAAGCACGTACCGGGCCGCTAGTGATATTATGTTTTAGCTAATTTAGTTAAAATTAAATTACTTATTAGCCTCTTGGTTTAGGTTGTAATTTGTTATGATTGAACCGTTTCATCACGAGTACATCATAATGAAAAAAATGCGTGAATTATTATAAAAAATATCTACTATATTCGGATGAAAATGTGTTGGTAGCCCTGTCAACTGGCGTAACATATTTTTCCACGAGGTGCCATTTTTTTACGTGCTTTTCTAACCGGCTTTGATTACTGAATGGCATTGGCTCAAGACATTGGATTTAGTATTAAATACTTCGAGAAATCGATTGCAAATTAATTGTTAAGTGGAGACACTATCGACTGCCCGCGGAAGCTTGCATACGGGAATTTAGGATTTAGAATTGCAAGTCATCCTCATTTAGGCCACGTCAATTTGACTTCACCTCGCCTGATGGTAAGCTGAAGGTAAAGTCTCAGGAAAGAGGGTCACCATTACATACACGTACCATGTTAACAATGGTGGCACTCAACTTGACGGCCTCATCAGAAGAGGATTGTCGTCGCAGCTCCGCGTGACACCCACAGGTCCCACTAGTGCTGCGACCACAATCCCCCTGCCCTGCTAAAAGCCTCTGACGCAGGCTTTCCTATCGGGGTTGGAAGTTCAGACGACAGTCGCTCCCATAAAGGCCAAGATAAACCAATGCATAAGAAAAGGAGTAGTATGAAAACAGACACCGGACTCCAAATCGGCCTCTGTGGCGAAGCGGTGCATTCGACGGCTACGACAGGGTCGCGGGTTCGATTCCCGCTCAGTGCAAATATTTGTATGCATGAATATGTCTAATTGCATTGGTCTGGGTGTTTCTATGTATATTATATATGTATTTACAAAATATGTAATATGTATATATTGTAATATATATGTGTTTCCGGAAAGCTATAACCTCGGAATCTTTAAGTCTGGAGTGAATAGGTTCCTTCTAGGCAAACGTGATCCATCGTAGACCACATCGTCACTTACGACCAGGTGAGATAGAGGTCAAACGTGAGCCGAGCCTATCATCCATATAAAAAAAAAGTATGTAAGTATGTTTATCCGTATTCTGGAACCCGTAACACAAGCTAGTTAAACTATGCTTACTTTGGGTTTAGATAGTGCTGTGTAGAATGCCGTAGAATATTTAAAAAAAAAGTGTAAATTGGAGCTAGGATGAGGATTACCTTGTCATAATGACCGGTTATTGACTTATAATTCACCCGTTTAGTGTTATATCATGCGTAACAAAAACAACGCACCAGTAGATAGGTATTTCCTATATATCTTTGTTTTAATAATCCGTCGCGGAAGCGTGAATTGTAGACAGCTACAAGCGACGCGAGGCAGCGACGCGCGTGCCTCCGACCAACGCATCAATAATTGCCTCGTCGTTCCATATGAAACAGAATGTTATTTCACACTCATGGTAACTTAGTTCTTCATCGTTAAGTAACTTTTCTTGTTTTAAATGGTAATATAGTAGTTAAATAACGTTATTTTGGTAGTTTTGGCTCCAACGCGTGAAAAGACATATCGAGGACAGGGAGAGCGAACAAGGGGTAGCAGTGCTCCGGCTTAAAGCTCGGAAAACCACTGCCCCCGGACCCGACGGCATTCCAGGCCGAGCATGGGTCCTGGCCCTTGAGGAGCTAGGGCCTCGACTGGTGGCGCTCTTTAGCGCATGCCTCGAAAGGGGCCAGTTTCCAAAGGCGTGGAAGACGGGGAAACTGGTCCTTATCCGGAAGGCGGGGCGGCCGGCAGATCAGCCATCCGGTTACCGGCCGATCGTGTTGCTTGACGAGGTGTGCAAGCTCTTTGAGCGGATTATTGCAGAGCGCCTCGTCGAGCATCTCACGAACGTGGGGCCAGACCTGGCGGACAACCAGTTCGGTTTCCGCCGGGGGCGCTCCACCGTGGAAGCGATCATCCGCGTTAGACGCCTGGCGGAGGAAGTAGTCTCGCGGGGTGGGGTAGTGGTGGCGGTGTCTCTCGACATAGCCAACGCCTTCAACACCCTACCCTGGAGCGCTCGCGTATCACGGAGTGCCTCCTTACCTACGCCGCATTGTCCAGGTATACCTGAAAGGTATACCACTGAAAGGTGGGCACACGGCGGGCTTAAGCATCCAAGGCGTATGTGTGTTGTTCACGCCCCAGAAGGGGGAGAGGCTGACATAAGGGACAAGGACGAAGAGAACAATTTGTAGGGAGAAATGTGCGTACCCCCAAAGAGCCACTGGCAAGTAAGGGTATGCATCTCCCGTGATTCGGCTTGTATAACCAGTAGGTTGGAACAAGCCATGAGGCGGAGGTGGGTTTGTCCAGGTATACCTATCCGAGAGGGCCATAGTTTACCCGAGCTGGCTAGGGCCAGGGCGGCGAGAAGTGTCGTGCGGTGTTCCACAGGGGTCGGTTCTAGGGCCACTCCTGTGGAACATCGGATACGACTGGGTGCTGCGAGGTACGTTGCTCGAGGGTGTCAGCATAACTTGTTATGCTGGCGACACCCTCGTTATGGCGCGGGGAGTAACGTACTGAAGCGCGACACTAAAGACCACGGCAGGGGTTGCTCAAGTCGTGGGTCGAATACGGCGGCTGGGACTCGAGGTGGCTCTCCACACACAAATCCGAGGCCATGTGTTTTCACGGGCCTCGGAGGGGGCTACCTGCGGGAACCAGCATAACCGTAGGGGGCGTAAGCATCGGCATCGAGCCCACGATGAAGTACCTTGGGCTCGTACTCGATAGCCGATGGGACTTCGGACCTCATCTCCGAAGTCTGGTCCCGAAACTGAGGGGGCTGCGGCCGCGCTATCGCGGCTGATGCCCAACGTTAAGGGACCCAACGCCCCCACTAGGAGACTGTACCTGGGGATCGTGCGAAGCATGGCCCTGTACGGGGCCCCCGTATGGGCGGAGACTCTGGCGGCCCGCAACGTGGCTGTTCTAAACAGCCCGTTAAAAGCAATGGCTGTCAGAGTCATTAGGGGGTATCGCACGATCTCCGTCGAGGCGGCATGTCTCCTAGCTGGGACCCCTCCATGGGACCTGGAAGCGAGAGCCCTTGCGCTTTTATACCAATGGCGCAAATAGACGCTGGAGCGGGGCCATAGGCCGGAGCCCCGAGAAATCAGGGCTCAGCGGTCCCAGCTCCGACGGGAACTCATGGAGACATGGAGGGTGCGACTTGAGCACCCAAGGTGGGGGGCATCCACCATTGCGGCGGTGAGGCCGATCATGAAGGAGTGGTTGGAGAGGCACCACGGTGACCTCTCCTACCGGATGTGCCAGATATTTACCGGACACGGGTGCTTCGGTAAGTATCTATGGCGCATCCACCGGGAGACAACGCCGCAGTGCCAGCACTGCGAGGATTTCGGCGAAGACACGGTGCTCCACACGTTGGTGGAGTGCCCTGCGTGGGCGAGTCAACGCCGGGATCTCGTTGCGGTCCTGGACGTGGACCCCGGGGACTACCGACCTCCATGATCGGGGCCTGAGGACGGCAGTTGGCCGACTCGCCGTCCTTACAGAAGCAGGCCGTGGCGGAGGCGTGTCGTGTGTGTCCTACACACGCCTGCCTACTCACCGACGCGGGATAAAAACTCGACCCCATCAGGCGAGGCCGCGCTGGCGGCCAAGGTCCGCCGGTAACCCTGAGGTTATCCTTTCGAGGGCTTACCCGGGGTGCCCGGCAATGGACACTTGGGCAGGACACCGTGCGGTTTTAGTCGATGCACGACATAACCGCCCCCGCTGGCCGGCGGGGGGGTATCCGAAGGGATTTCCGCACGTAAAAAAAAAAAAAAAACATATCGAGGAAGTGATTCATTTACTATAATTTGTGTAATTTTGAGTTTTTATTTGTAAAAATGGTGGGTTTTTAGACATGACGTCTTCGACAACAAGCACATGTGTAGGAAAGTGGCATATTCTAGGGCAGGACCTTGACTTGACTATGACTGTGAAGGATTTTATTTAACCTTGACTAAATGACTAAAATGCTGTATTATATTGAATTCATATGCAAATAACTTGATTTATCAAATTACTTGTCACTGGCATTCATTACATATTTGCCTAAGAAGGGAAAAAAACGTTCCCTGTTCGGGGAGTTTTTGCAGATGTGCTAAACCGTGACGTGCTGCTAGAATGCACCAAGCGAAGAGCCAGGAGGCAGGAGCCTTTTTACCCAACTGCGCCAGAAGGAGAGTTATGTTTTTCGAGAGTATGTATGAATGTATAATTGCTTGGCACGCTCTGCAGCCTGAACGGCTCGATGGATTTTAGCTTGAGAGGTGTCGTTAGATTCGTAATTACTATGAAAGTGCTACTGGGTATATCGAAATAAAAATAAAAACAAAATAGCGGACTTTTGGCGCCAAAATGTATGCTGTTACAAAATATTTTCACTGTAACTTATCGAGGAGGGTATCAAAATGAAGAGCTTTAAAGGTGATTTCAAATATATATATCATAACTAAAAAGTATACAATAAAATTGTTAATTAATAAATGAAAAAACTTTTTGCTCCAAAAAAACCGAAACAAGTTTTATAGCAGGCGGGACTTAATGATTTGCAAATTGGTCCCGGCTGCTATCAAACTTGTTTCGGTCTTTTTAGGGCAGTCGGGTTTTTAATTATTTTATTAGTTCTTCTCTGTTTGTCAACCGATATTTGGTAGCCATCAAGTAGCCATTGGAGCCCGAGGTCCTCTTATTGTTTTTGATCGGTATATTGGCTTTTCCTGGAGATACTACAGTCTTGCCTCCAAACCCTCAGAGGTGCGCCTGCGCCAGAGCTTCGTCTGTCGTTAAACAGGTGCACCGACTAGAAGCTGAGGTTGGCTTGGGGCTCATGGATATTGGTAAGGCCTGCTTCACCCTATGAGATACTCTTCAGCCTTAGATAACTTTTAACCCCTCCGCCCGGGCTTGAACCGACTAAAACCGCACGCCGTCTCGGGTCTTCAGACGCCGGGGTGTAAGGTTGCCCACTGAGCATATCCCTCGGATCCCGATTGACCCTGGGCCATCTCCGGCTAGTCGCCCAACCCCGGTGTAAGGTTGCCCATAAAGCATATCCCTCGCACCCTACTGACCCTGGGCCATCTCTGGTTTCGAGATGGCATCCTTAGATACCTGTAATCAATTAGGACTTTTAGAAATAGCCTCTTGTATGTTTATTTGAACGTAATTCAGTTTCTTTCTATTTCTGTTTCTCAGAACCTTTGCCAAGGTATTATGTTGTAAACGTAGTAAGGGGGAGATTATGATAATTCAATAAAACACTGGCGGCCGTGAAATCCAGTTCAGTGGCTTACAAACGTCACATAACTGAAGCCTCTCAATGCTGCTTGGTTTTGTGAACCATTTCATCATAAACTTGTGAACTGTGAAGTATATTTTCAACTCGTTTATTACTAGAGTTGCCGCGAATAGTTGTTATAGCGAATAGTCGAATACCGATTAATCGCCATTCACTTTGGCGAATATTCGAATAACTCGACATTACTATTCGACATCAATAAAGCACATTAAAAAAAATCCGTTCCCGCAGGGGGAACGCACAGGTAGATTTCGTGAAGCAATTAATATTATTTTATTAACATGTTTAATTTTTTTTCTCGAAAACGGTAACTTTTAGCGAAAAACTTTTCAGACATTTATTTTAGACTTAAAAATGGCCTATCGATTAAAAATGTTTCCGACGGCAAGAATGTTCACCGGTTAGAAGTTATGATTTTTTTCCCGAAAAATTTTGGTTTTTCCGCCCTCCACTTTTAGTTAAAGTTTTAATCTTATAGGTTTATAATTAAAAGTTGTTGGTATTCATGTATACTATGGGATAAAATTAGAACGGTTCGAATCTCTTTCATGGAACGTGAAATTTTGAGGAAAAACTGATTTCACAAAAAGTGAGGCCCTACCGTCCCCTTAGGCCGGATTCCACCCGTACACGAACTTAAACTAAGTTTACACCCTCGCAATTTTTGACCGCAGTTTGAAAGCGATCGGGGCAAAAATGCGACCGTGAGAGTGCCGCAAATTTTAGGAAGTGGAACCATACATAATAACCATAAATAATTAAGAACGATTTGAAGTTCTAGAAGTTTTTTATTTAAATCGTATCATACACAGAGATGTGTACCTTTTGAGAAGCAACTATTTATGTTATGTAATAGTCACATTAATAGAGCAACCTGACTTAAGAGTAAAGTATTAAATCGCTAACTGTTTTTTGCACATTTTATTGATTTTATCAAAGTAACACATGCAAATAGTACTGAAACTGGACAAATAATTAAGAACGATTTATTTAACTGCTCGGGAATTGTTTTGTATGACACTTAGATTAAAAAAATCACAATATTATGTAGCACAGGAAACATAAAAATAAATATTTAACTAAAATTAATAGTTAATAGCATATCCACGGCTTTTAATTACAGCTTTACACCGGCGAGGCATTGACTCTATTAATTTTTGACATTTCGCAAGAGAAATAGAGTTCCATTCTTCTAAAAAAACATCATACAGCTCTCTTAAATTCCCACACTTTGTATTTGAAACCTTTATCTTTTCTTCAAACCACAGATTCTCTATTGGGTTTAGATCTGGACTGTTAGCAGGCCAGTCTAAGACAGAAACTAATTGCGCTGTAAGAAATTCCTTTACGGTGCGTGCAGTGTGCTTTGGATCATTGTCATGCTGGAATGTCCAAATGACCGGTAGAACGTCTTCAGCGTATGGTAACATTGTTTCTTCCAGTATATTTTTGTATTGGAACTGATCCATGTTACCTTCTATCAACTTTACAGGTCCTACACCATGTCCAGAAAAGCAACCCCAAATTTTCACATTTCCACCACCGTGCTTTAATGTAACTTTCGTGTACTTTGGGTCGAATGCTGTATTCGGGGGACGTCGTACATATCGTTTTCCATCAGAACATACTCTGTTTATTTTCGTCTCGTCAGAAAAAAGTTCATTTTTCCACTGTTGCACAGTCCAGTTTTCATACTTTCTCGCAAATGCAAGCCGGGCTTGCCTGTGGCAAAGTTTTAACATGGGTACCTTTCTTGCTATCCTACCGTGCAATTTTTCTTCTACCAAACGTCTTCGAATAGTGCGTGCCGAGATTGCTGAAAAGTTGTTTTCACCAAAATATTCTTTTCTAAGCTCATTGGACCCTTTAAAAGGATTTTGTTTTGCCATACGAACGATGTTTCGGTCATCTCGAGGAGTTGTTTTTCTCTGTTTAGGTACACGTGGAACATTCGAAGTAGTTTGATACGTAGCAAAATGCTTTACAGCGTGGAAAACCATCGTTTTTGAACATTGCAGAAGGTCGGCTATCTTTTTATAAGACCAATTCTTCCGGCGAAGTTTTATTATTACTTCCCTTGTAGATTTATCACAACTTTAATTTTTTCCCATTGTTTTTTCTAAAGAAGCAATCACTCTTCACAATCTTTTACAGCACGTAATTGCGCCAAAATTATACAAACAGTAACAAATCGACTCAGTGTTCTCTATTTAAATTTGAATAAAGGTATAAACTACTTAGCGTTCTTAATTACGTGACCAGCCAGTAATAAGGAATACTTTGTTTAAAAGTAGTGTAAAAAGTTTGAATATTGATTTTTAGCCAATCATGTGTATCAATGAATACAGTGGTAATATGGAAATGTTTTACGATACCGAGAGAAATAAAAACAAATGCATACAATTAATTTTGCATCTTAGTTGGAAAAATCTTCCCTTTATATCAGCGTTCTTAATTATATGGCCACCACTGTATATATATATATAAACTTTTTGACCAGTGCTCATTTCGGACTCAGGAGGTCATAACTAGACCTCCTATGAAGAAATTTTTTTTAAATTCGACAGTAGTCAAGAAACCAATAGGTAGATCGATTTCATCGAAATCTACCTTTTTTTTTTTTTTTTTTTTTTTTTATCGTGCGGAAATCCCTTCGGATACCCCCCCGCCGGCCAGCGGGGGCGGTTATGTCGGGCTTGCACCGACTAAAACCGCACGCCGTCTCGGGTCTTCAGACGCCGGGTGTAAGGTTACCCATAGAGCATATCCCTCGCACCCCGGCTGACCCTGGGCCATCTCACCTCTAACAGCATCGCTCATCCTGTCTCCTCTGAAAGCAGAGGAGTACGGAGAGCGATGTGTTCCCGCCACGTTGGGTATTGGCCGACGATCAATGCCAACCCTATGAAGGGGTGAAGGGGAAGCCATTGACCGCCGCCCAGGGTGTACCGGCCGCTCCGATTCCGTTCCCCCCGGACTGCAGCGGGATCGGAATCGGAGCGACACTCGAGGAGGTTACCCAACACACACCCCTGATCGAAATCTACCTAATATTTCTAATTTCCTCTAAGGTTGTGAGAAAAGAAAACAATGAAGTTAAAGAAATCTGTTTCATGTTATACATACATACACATATAAAATTTTTCATTTTTAAATGCTGGCAGCCCTTTTCTTGTAGGTACCAGCGTTTATAATTGTAGAGGACGGTCGGACCATATTGACCAATTGACCATATGTCGGAAATAGTTTTTTGCAGCACAATCTGCCTCTGTTGGATTTTAAATATTAATTAAAAAGCTTAACTAATTTAATTTCATGAATATGATAGGCACAGGCTCATATTACAGATAATAATTGATACTGTGTATTGTTTTAGAATTGATTAATCTCAACTCATTACTTTTTTTTAGTTAAAAGTTTATTTTAGACGACTATTCGCCGAATGCCGAATAATACTAGCTATTATTCGGTATACAACGAATACTGGGTCTGCAAGGCGAATCGCTGCTTGCAATGTTGAGCTGAGTGAGACATCGTGAATCAGATTTTGAAAATTTTGAACAGTGATCATTCCTCCGTGGCAAGTCCGATTTTGAAAATTCTTTTTGAAAGTCACAACTCTGGACATGCTTTCTGAGCGTGTAAAGTTTGGTCACAGTGTCTCGAGCGGTTATTATGTAATTCCATCTGGATTTTTTTAACGGTGATCATTCCTCTGTGGTAGCATTAATTTTTTCAAAATATATCCATAAACCTTGCTCTGATTGACCTCTTTAATCATGCCAAATTTGGTTCTGATTGGATTAGTAGTTTAGGAGGAGACCTGTGACAAAGAAAATCCTGAAGTCTGGTATGAGGAGCTTTCGCTCGACTTCGTCTCACTCAGCTCAATCAAAAAAATGTCGAGTAATGCCGAATACCGAATAAAACATAACATAACATATTATTGTATGTATGTGTAATAGAGTATTCGCGGCAACTCTATTTATTACCCGTGGCTCACATGTGTAGTTCACCTGGGTGGACCACGGGTAATTATTTCTTCCCATGGCTCACAAGGAGGTTTTCAATACGACTATATTTTCTTATTGGTTACTACGGAACTCCGTCATTTATAAACTGAATTGGATTTATTTATTTTATTTGAATGGCTTCTAGATTGGTTGCAGTTCTACGTTAGTTCTGATGATGTATGTACTCCATGAGAAATTGACCGCCTGTTTATATTCCGTCAAGTGTAACAGAGAACGGTCAATTTCTTTTCAAGTACTAAACAGATTAATGTCGATGGATTAATTATGCTACAATATCATTATGCGTTTATAATATACTAGCTATTGCCCGCGGCCTCACCGCGTGGAATTCTGATCCCCTTTCCGCTACCCATGGGACCCTATTCCACCACCACAAACTATATAAGATACACAATTGTACCATACATCATTTTGTTATATCTGGCAGCGTATTCATTGAAAACTCCCAGACGGCTTATTTTTTTTTCGACACCTCCAAGAAATATTATTATATTTTAGGCAAAGTATACCAAAACCTTGACTAATCATATGCTAAAACCTTCTTCGAGAACCACTGTATCCATTGGCTAAAACAGCATGACTGGTAGTTATTGAGTTTATCGCGAACAGTGAGACAGACAGACAAACGTGGCGGACGACTTTGTTTTATTTTATGTCGTGACAGTGATTTTTTAGCAAACTATATTGAACCTTTTGGTTACTATATATACCAGTCGACCAGTCATGTGTGATTATGGAGCTTATCTGCTACTAACGGACATTAAATATGATATCTCTTACAAAAAGAAAATGCTTCACACTTGAGTAAAATAAAGCAATTACTTTACTCAGCCTTGCGAGAGAAAGAGCCATTATTTTCACACTAGCCTAACTATTAACTGTTAATTATCTAGAAAATTGGCATATAATTATGTTCATGATAACTTATCTCAAACGTGTGCAGATTTTATATGCTTAGGTATAGTTATTTTTGGGGTGTGTGTTGGGTAACCTCCTCGAGTGTCGCTCCGATTCCGATCCCGCTGCAGTCCGGGGGGAACGGAATCGGAGCGGCCGGTACACCCTGGGCGGCGGTCAATGGCTTCCCCTTCACTCCTTCATAGGGTTGGCATTGATCGTCGGCCAATACCCAACGTGGCGGGAACACATCGCTCTCCGTACTCCTCTGCTTTCAGAGGAGACAGGATGAGCGATGCTGTTAGTGGTGAGATGGCCCAGGGTCAGCCGGGGTGCGAGGGATATGCTCTATGGGTAACCTTACACCCCGGCGTCTGAAGACCCGAGACGGCGTGCGGTTTTAGTCGGTGCAAGCCCGACATAACCGCCCCCGCTGGCCGGCGGAGGGGTATCCGAAGGGATTTCCGCACGATAAAAAAAAAAAAAAAAGGTATAGTTATTTTTAAGGTTCCGTACCTCAAAGGGAAAAAACGGAACCCTTATAGGATCACTTCGTTGTCCGTCCGTCCGTCCTTCCGTCTGTCAAGACCGTTTTTCTCAGGAATGCGTGGAGGTATCAAACTGAAATTTATATCTAATACTCAGGTCTACTGTCCCTTGGAGCAGATCAAAAGATACAGCCGTTTATGCCGCAAATTTCCGCAAATTTTCGAAACTCGCACGAAATCGCACAAATCAAAACCTACAGGGTACTTCCCGTGAACTTAGAATCTTGAAATAGGGTACGAAGTAACGTGTTATAGTACAGATAAAGGCAAAATTGCGAAAACCGTAAATTTTTAGTTACATCATATAATAAAAAATATTCCCTGTATGCGAGTCCGACTCGCACTTGGCCGGTTTTTTTTTATACCATTCATGTGGCAGACAGGCACACGGCTCTAGCGGGAAGCGGTTACCGCGGCGTATATGGACGTATGCAACACCAGGGGCGTCACATTCGCGCTGCCGACCCTGTAAAAACCTTCTAATGCCCTTCTTGAAGAACTCCATATTGTAGTCGCTTGAGAAAACCACAGAAGGGAGATTATACGTATATAATCTCCCTGCTGTGGTTTTCTCAAGCGACTACAATTCTTTCATTTCTTTTTTCTTTTCTTTTTCTTTTATTTTCTTTTTTTTTCATTTCTTTTTTCTAATTAACTACGTATATTTAATTAGAAAAAAGAAATGTTTTAATATGTTTATCCGCATTCTCGAATCATCATAAATATACAAAATAGTACTCGTCTGATAAACTGTAAAGAAACTGTCTTTCTGGCTGGTCCGATGTTGACAGGGTTTTAACTGCAGATAGCTAATGTTATGATGCGTTATTTTTTAATTTAAATAATTCCGCCCAAAAGAATTAAATCCCAGATCTAAGTCCACACGGACGATGTCGCAGTTACAGATAGTAATTCATAATTTAGAGTTTTCATACTAATGTGGTTTAACGGTACTTCGTCGTGATTTTATATTCCGTAACTAATATCCTAGGCTTAGACTACAGCAATAAGTTTCTAGACTCCACATTCCACGTTAACACATCGGCCGTCGCCAGACCAGCGCGCCTGCTGTCCAGCCAGACACAATGCACTGCCATGAGTGGCTGACAATAGGCATTAAACTGATATGTCCTGGTGTTCACTCGCACGACTTCCTCCGTCGGGATACAGGTTACTGTTTGCTTAAACAAGGATTTTAGTAATACTTTCTTGAATAAAATGTTGGAAGTGTCTGTGGTTCACGTGCTCACGTACAGCAGAGTTTTTGAGAGCGTTGGTGTTCAGCTATGTATTCTTTGACGCGAGTGCCAATGCTTCGCTTGGTTTGACCGATGTTCAAAGAACACATAGCTGAAATAAAACACCAACGCGCATAAAACTCTACTGTATTTGAGCACGTGCAACAGGGGACCAAGTATTACTTAAGATTTGATAAACCATAGATACTCGCTAAAGAAAATCGATTCCTAACTAGGATGCTCCGTGAGGCCATTGAAAAAAAACATCCTAATTTTAATAGAGAAGACGGTTTGAATGTACCACCAGCTTGTGACCCAGTCATTCAATTAATTCAAATAAAAACCAAAATACAACAAGACTTCATGACACTGTGAGCTCATTCTGCGTAAACAGTAACACAAACAATTCAGCATAGTTCGGGTACTTTGAGATAACTTACACTTCAAACTATAAGACAACCACCATCTACAGTTTCCCCGTGACCATGGCTACTGAAAAGCAACCGAAACGTCGGGTTTAATGTTAATATTAAAATAAAAACAAATAAAACCGCAATAGAATCCGTTACAAATAGTTTTATTTCAATGTGAGACATTCGCGTAAACTTCCGACAATATTAATTTTTAAATAAATATCGTAGGACAAAGTACACAACGCCATCTAGACCCAAAGTAAGCTGAGCTTGTCATGTGAGTTCTAGAATAAGAATAAACATACTTAGATACTTTTTTTTTGTAAATAAATACACATTATACTTAGAAACACCCAGACAAATGCATATATATATTTGCACTGAGCGGGAATCGAACCCGCAACCTTTGGCTTAGCAGTCGAATGCACTACCGCTACGCCACAGAGGTCGTCAATAATAAATAAATACAATTATGTTTCAGAGAATTTACGACCATAATATAGATGTTTGAGTGTATAGGACCTAGACCCACCCAGCGACTTCCTTCTGACCTCCCAACCCTAAGAGGAAGCCTGCGTCAGAGCCGCGTCCGTCAATCTGCAGGTGTACCGGCTTACGGGTGCACCGGCGCGGACTTGAAGGCGAGGTTGCCATGGTCTCGAAGGAATTGATATGGGTACAAACACCCTACTATGGGGTCTAATGAGTACTATCGAATCGAAAATAGGATACATGCCCTGCAGTTACAATCACTGCCACTGCGCTACAGAGGCATTATTAAAACATCGGAACATGTCACCTTGACTTTGATCATGGGGTTATCAACACATAAATGAACAGTTCAGGGCCATTACGTAACAGCCAGTTAGCGCCGGAGACTCGCCGTATAACTTTCACCGCGCGAGACTCGACTCCGAAACGAGTTTTCTACTGAACCAGGCCTGATCCAATAGGAACGGATATCCTTGTATTTATTACGGATGTGGACTAATATAAAAATAAATTAGGTTTTGAAACCTAATACTCTTACTTAAGTCTCATAGTAAACAAAATGGCAAGACGTTGTCGCTAACCTAAACTGTCTCGCAAGTCATCGCGAGAGCAAGAAAATGCTTATAAAGATCGTTCGATTGCATTTGATCATGCGATCGTGCATTTCTAGATCTTTAGTTATATTCTGTGGTCTATGTTTTCTTTTTAATGCTATTTGTAATTTACAAAGCAGTATTGAAAACCCAATAACTGTAGGACCATTGCACGATCACTTTCACCGTGCAACGGAAACGCATCGCAATTAAACATTTAACTTTATTTATGGTTAGATTTCTCGTACGATTTTTGGCCAATTAAGCTGACGCCTTCGATGTTTCACACTTCTTCATAAGTTACTGAACCGATTTTGATAAAAATTGGCTAGAAAGTAAAATTATATCATGTCATTTGTATTTGTGACGAGCTGGGTAAGCGGTTAGTATCTACTACACGGCCTTGGGCGGTTAAGACCGCTGTTGGTCTGCCTCTGCTTGCAACGACGAAGGTGTCACTTAGTTTGACACTTCCAAGAAGCAGTTCGCAGTAGGAAATACAGAACAATAATGGCTGACTCTCGCTGACTACCGTCAGACAGTGCACGTTGGTTCTGATGTCGACTTGGTCTTTGTCTTACTGAACTGAATACTTTGTAAATTGTACTTTGTATCGATGTACTGAACTGATTTACTGGCGAAACTAAACAATTAAAATTTGTCCCTCCCACGAGAAATTTTGTTGTGTCTCGTTGTTCTTTTTGTTAGAATCCCCGTTCTTTGGGAGACATGAGATGTGGTCTACATGCAAAAGTTTATGAAGAATTTTCATTTAATATTGGATGGGATTAATTTATGTGTCTTCTTGCCTTTCCTCATTGGTTTTTATATTGTAGGGATCCCTTTTATTCGCGTAAAATGTTATAGACTACACTTTGTAATACCTTTAAAGGTATATTATTATATTGACATATTGTTATTATTGCTATTGTTTCACTAGACAGAACCATTATTTAGGTTTTCTCCTTCCCGAGTTTCCGTTTTAAATTTTGTACCAAAAGTCGTATAACGCCTTGTTCATAATAAATTAACTACATACCTCACAAGAAACAATCTCCTGAATCTTCTCCCGCCATGATTCCGTCCTTAACGCACACATTGCTCAAGGTTACTGACGACATCGGGTTAGGCATGGAGCAAGGAAATCTTTAATATAACGATGAAATATGTTACGTAATACCTGTTGTGCTCGAAACTGCAGAAGTAAACATACCTTGCTCTATTCTGAATTTATCGCGGACGGAATCCCGACCGAAAGCTAGTTTTAAGTATATCACTGGTGGTAGAAATTTGATGACACAAATTTGTCACAAAATTCGGCCGGGTAGGTACCACCGTGCACGATTGCGAAAAACCCTCCATAGTAATCCAATTTCGGTTTGATTGCGTTCAGGGGTCAGCAAGTGCATAGCCGGGCAAGGGGATTGTGGTCGCAGCACTAGTGGGACCGGTGGGTGGAACGCGGTGCTGCGACGACAATCCTCTTCTGATGAGGCCGTCAAGCTGAGTGCCACCATTGTTAACATGGTACGTGTATGTAATGGTGACCCTCTTTCCTGAGACTTTACCTTCAGCTTACCATCAGGCGAGGTGAAGTCAAATTGACGTGTCCTAAATATAAAAAAAAAAAAACAGTTTGTGGCAATTCAGTGGCAGGTATATATGATACGTTTGCATAACTCTTATGCTTGAAAGTGTTGTAAGTTCAAATGTTAAGATACTTCAAAATGCTTTCACTTTACACAGGTAGTGTTATATAATACCTATGTAGATGTGTATCAAAAAGAGAGCCTAATTTGCACATATCATCATTATCGATAAACCAGTTGCGTTCTAAGTTTGTACATTGGAGCACGAGATCCGCATATCATTTTTCATCAGTATTGCTAATAGCTTCTTATGTGTCAAGGGAATCTGTTAATTTAAGGTGGAGGTTTGTTATAAATCTATATGTAGGTACCGCGGTTGCGCCCCGGTAGAATAACCTGTTTCTTTTGAAATAAATCAGTGTGTCATTAACTAGCGCGTTTAACTGTCGTCCCTATACCCGCGTATCTAACAAGTATGTCGGCTTTTCTGGGAGCGACTGCCGTTTTACCTCCTAACCCAGAGAGGTGCGCATGTGCCGGAGCCTCGTCCGTTTTTTAGCAGGTGCATCAAGTAACAGGCAAGGTTAGCTTGGTTCACAAAGAAGTTGGAAGGACCAACTGTACACTCTGACTCTGACATGTGTATAAAGCGTCGGTAGCTTAATGGTTAAGGAGTACGATAGAGAGGTCCCGGGTTCGAATCCTGGCCATTACACTACTGACGTGAACCTACGCCTAACACAAGCAATTAAGTACTAGTAATTTTGGTTACAAGTATACTTTATAAAGAAATAAAAAATACAAAAAACGCAAACGCAAAACAAGAATACATTCTAGTCAAAACTCCCCATTATAGTCAGTCTATTTCAACAAGTACTATTATTTTGCTCGTAGTAACTTGTAACTATGATCAAACTCATTTGGACGACGGCGTCCAATCAGACTGAACTCGAATCGCGGATATCTTTTCCATATTTCAGGTTCCGTTGGTCTTCGGAACCCAAAAACGTCACGATCACACTGCTTAGACACGAAACTTCTGTTTTCAACTTGATATTTTTAATTTCCAGTGATGAGGAGGACACGGTGCGACTCCTGCGGCAGCTGAGTCGGATCAACAGACCGCTTGGCGTCACCTTCGCTCAAATGGTCAAACTCATGGGCCAGTGCCAACAGGTAAAAGAAAATTCATCATCTTAGATGCTCCTAGTTTCGTCCGAGGCTTCCACCTCGAAGCTTGGTGTCTGCTTATTCCTTCTTCTCCGTTTAATTTAACTTACTTATGGGGGGACTGTCGGCTGACCTCTTAACCCTGAGAGAAGAGCCTACTCCAAAGCCTCACTCGTCAAGCTGAAGGTGTACCGGCTAGTTGGTGAGGTAGGCCTGCCTCTTAGGTCTTAGTGGAGCCACATACACTTGAGGTAAAAGATAATTATAGGGTGTAAACGAATCTTGGAAGTCGTTTCTCTCCCAGTAGCTTCTGCAAGACTTATGCCGTAGTTTTGAAATTCTAATAGAGGTAGAATTAAAAGTTTGAGAAGTTCTGATTCGAAGGATTCATATATTACTCTGTATGTGTCCAAAGACGCAATACGCAATACAAATATCGAAGAAAATATGCTAATAATGAAAATGCGAATATTTCGTGGATAACAATGGGATATACTCGCGAACTTGGCAGTTGCGAACAATAGACAATTTGCACCAATAACATACACATGTTATACTTCTATGAAGTCGGCACTAATTGCGTGCCGCGGTTGCGTTCGTATGCTTGCGACAGTAGTTGCAAGGTCACGCGTATTGGAAGTGAAGTTATATAACTTATGTTACACACACACTGTAACTATGGTCATGGTGACCACCCAACATGAGGCGTTACTCTAACATGAAAACGAGGTTTCTTCACAGTCCTAACGTGAGTAGGTAGTCGGTGGATTTCAATTGGTTACCACAAAATAAATATCGGGCGTAAAACTGAAATAACGTGTCTAATATGCCGACGATACGCGTAAACGCGCGTATACACATTACCTATGCGATTGCTTTTGAAGAAGAAGGAGGTAGATCTTTAGCTGCGTTAGCATAACTTCAAGAGAGCTTCGCTGCTTCTACACATGAGATTGTTTTCACAGCCATCGTGGTTTTGATAGCTCTGTGCCTGCCTAAATCTGGGTATACCTTGCTGTTCACGAAGTGATAACCAGAGCAAAGCACGTAGAAAGCTTTACTTCCATAATGGAGCACTCATTACAAGGGTAATCATGCCTGCAATTAAGGTGGTTAGGTTTGGATCTGCAGATCGACTCCACATGACCAAAGCTGCAATACTTATGGCACTGGATTATAGGGAATATTATTGATCGATTAGGAGTGAAGTGTACAACAGTACACTCCCTGATGTTACCAATCAGTAGTTCGTAAGAATTAAAGTAGATGGCTATCAGAGAATTTCGAATTTCTGGAACGTGTCTAGGTAGCTCAGTTGGTCAGAGCATTCTCCCTGTAAGGGACTGGTCACGGGTTCAAGTCCCGTTCTAGATATTCTCTTTTTCCGATCTAAATTTATTGGAAATGTTACCAATCACTTACAAAATACAAATCGACCTCACTTTCGTCCTTAACCTGTAAACACAGAATAGATAATACTTGCCTGTCGCTAAATTACATACTGTCATCAGTCATCATCGACAACCAATGTAAAAGTTACCAATCTGGCAATTACGAGAGTGACTAGACTAACGATATCGAGTTGAAAAATCATATGATTACTTTGTGCTGTTATGTTCATCAATCTAGTAGATCATCTAGATAATTTATATAGTTATGTATCACGAATGTGATGCACGCAAAGTTATACAATTGCAAGCACCTTCACCCGCGTGAAATTCTGTTCCCGTTCCCGATACCCACGGCCGGAACCTATTCCAGGATAAAAATTCAGCCAGATACGTTCAGCCGTATGAATGAGGGTTATTGAGTAAAAAACATCTTCCCAAACAGTTGTTAAGTAACTACCTTTTTTTTTTCTTTATTGTGCGGAAATCCCTTCGGATACCCCCCCGTCAGCCAGCGGGGGCGGTTATGTCGGGCTTGAACCGACTAAAACCGCACGCCGTCTCGGGTCTATAGACGCCGGGGTGTAAGGTTACCCATAGAGCATATCCCTCGCACCCCGACTGACCCTGGGCCATTCGCAGTGTCCCCTCTGATAACAGCAGAGGGGTACCTGGAGCGGCCCCCACCCCCGCGGGCCTTGCAGGCCCGCCATGCCCCGACCCCCTCGTGCAATGGGGTCAGCTGGCCCTGAAAAGGGCCGGTTGGTCAGATTCTTGGCCGTTGACATTGACGCCAGCTACTCCAGAGGAGCAATCAATGATGTGTCATCGCCCACGTTGCCCAGGGTGCACCAAACTTGGAGGTGATCCAACCAGTCGCACCCCAGTTAAGTAACTACCTATCTAAAATATTGATCACGTAGAGTTTGAATGTCTAAACTATTAAGCCTATGTGTTGTTTCAGACTATAATCTATTCCTGTACCAATTTTCAGCGAGATTTAAACCGATTAGATTTTTTTTGTTTCGGTATACTTTAAAGGTGGGCCCATTCAAATTTCATAAAGTTCTGATGATTAGTTTCGGAGACAGCCAACGGAACTATTCAATAAATGCCAGCAATTCAACCGTGATTGCAGGCATTATTTATGCTATTACATACCATAACGTCACGCCAATATTCCCTAAAAAAAAGACAAAAATACGCGTAAGACTTTTGAACTGTTGAAGTCGTAGCCAAGCCAAAAAGGTACCTACCTATTAGCATAGACCAATATATATAAAAATATTGGTCTATGCTATTAGTAAGCATGTCTCCCCGCGCAAGCGACGATATTCTAAGCATAGGTGAAAACACAACCCAATCGGGAATCAGACGTCTCGGATGACATTGAATTCTTACGTTGTGTTTCGTGCTTGGCACCGACAACAGAAAGGTCGGTTCAATTGTTTTTTATTAAAATTTTACTTAATAATTTAATTTAATTTTAATTACATGATCTTCCCGTGGACAAGCCTATTGAAAAGCAATCGAACTGTTGGGTATAGTGTAGATTTAGGTAAAAATAAAACGCGAGGTATTTTAACATATTATAAAGCTTTTCACATTTGCAGATTCATAAAATTCAAGTTTACTGCTGAGAACGGCATTCACTCGTGAAAATAACTGCTTTCAAGTTGAACTAAATTCGTTCACACGTTTTACTCAGTGACTTAGTGCAATTCGCTCGTAAGGTACCGCAAAAAATATTGTATTCCATCCGCAATTGTACAAAAAATAAAATAAAATAATCGACAATAGTATCGTGGCGACATCTTTAAGAGCAACGACCCGAAATGCATACTGGCCAGTACCAGGCATTACTAGTTCGACTACATTCTCATAATGGCTGTGTCCAATATCCGCCAATCAATAAATTGTTTTTTTACGAAGGTTTTACTTTATTGTTTCTATAATTAATTGTCTTTAAACATAGGCACTGAAAAAATAAAACGATAAGTAATAACTTAACTTTATTTCCATCAAAAAGTACGACGTGGCATACAATACTTGGCAATAAATCTATACCATAGATTATTATATTAATACTAGAACTATTATAAAATTGTAAAATATGAAATGAAATGCCCAAAATGTATCCGGTTGATGATAATAGACTCGTTAGATATGATTTAAGACTAATAGAAATTTTGGTAGTAATACGCTTCCCCCATACCACGTGGGGCCGAAAATATGTAGGTAACCAACATACACCTCTGCCTACCTCTATTATTACATAATTAAGCGTAGCGAGCCGAAGGCGAGTGAACGTCTTTCTCCACAAATCGGGTTTTCGCGTGAAACCATACTCCTCCTAGACGGCTCGACCGATCTTGACCAAACTTGGCACGGTTATCAAGCTCAGTTTGCTGAGTGTCTCTATGGGTCGAAAGTTGATGTCCGACGTACCATCGAGGAATAATCACGGAAAAACCAAATCAATGGAAAAAGTCGACCGGTCACGTTGACCTATTGTTGAATAGGCAAATCTCGCTACGCTTAAGTTTGGGTTGATTGCGAAGCTGGTAACCGTCCTAGTACATATTACTTACAAGTGGTACCAGCTATCGTGGAGTAGCATGTGACAAATATTTTAATATTTAAATTTTATTTTTACACCTAATTTTTAAATTTTTTTTGGTTACACACCACCGATACTACTCTAATACAAATTAATATATTTCAGGTACAAGGTGTAGAAGTTTTCGACGAAGGAGGTACGAAACCAGTGACGAACGAGTGGAGGGAGACAGGAGGAGCAGCGCGCGCCAGGCTCGACGCGGGCGGCGCACACGCAGGTCTACTTGGCGGTAGTCCGCTCACGTTATTACAAGGAATTATACCAGGTGATTGTCACACTACATCGCTACCTCTTGTGTGGTGACTGGTTGGAGTTCCTTTCCTTGACTTTAATTAGAATCCTTGGATAAATCAAGATACTTTAGGTATGCCGCATCATACCCGGCGATGTAGAATACAAAGCTACCTTTAATTTATGGGTTATGGGTGTCATACTTATATATATTCCGATATTAAATGTAAGGCTCTTCGTAAGTGCCCAGTTAACAACAATTGACTAACACCATAGTAATTATAGCGTAATGGGTGTTGATATACCTAGATAACCCTTTATTGTGTACGCGTGGGTATATGTTTGTATGTTTGCACGCATTGTTGTCTGCAGAAAAAAACAGGAGATAAGCGGAAAATGTGAAAAAGGAAATGAAGGAAACAAAGGCCGCTGGCACTTTCTCAAATCACATAAATACAGCAAACTGTTGCTTAACGCCCAACTTAAGTAAGTGGTTGCTACTTCCTCGGTCGTGCCTGATAGTTGATGACTGATGATGACTATTGATAGGTATGAGAACGTCCTCTCGCTCGGCAGCATGATTGCGGCATGGTGCGGAGCGCGAGCGCGTGGGCCACCGCCACCTCCTTCTGCAAGCATGTAATGCTCGCGAAGGAGATGGTGGAGCGCGCCCGAGAGAGATTTAGAACTCTCCCGGCCCGCCGCGCGTCGCAGGCGACTCAGGCGCCGGAGGTCGCTTAACAACCTCTGATCTTCACGAGTGCAGGCCTGGGGGTGCCAGGTGAGGCCACCTGTCACCCCAGCAGAAGCAGGCCGGGACGGTGGGGCGACTAGCGCCCCTCCCCCAAACCGGGGCAAGACGGGGACACCATGGTTCCCAAACCCGAGGGGGCCATCTCAAAAGCGGAGATGGACCAGAGTCAGTCGGGGTGCGAGGGATATGCTCTATGGGCAACCTTACACCCCGGCGTCTTAAGACCCGAGTCGGCGTGCGGTTTTAGACGGTTCAAGCCCGACATAACCAGCGGGGGGGTATCCGAAGGGATTTCCGCACGAAAAAAAAAAGGTATGAGAACCATGTTTATTCCAACACGCATGGTCCGCTTTGATCACAAAGTGCAACCTTCCTCACTTTATCGACTTAACATAGCAGAATGTAACATCTTTAAATATATATATTTCTTGTGTGCGTGTGTATGTCACTGAACTCCTCCTAGACGGCTGGACCGATTTTGATGAAATTTTTTGTGTGAGTTCAAAGGGATTCGAGGATGGTTTAGATTCACAATTTGGTCCACAAAAAAATAGGGTTCCGAGCAAAAGAACTAAAACCATAAAAATCGAAATCCACGCGAACGAAGTCGCGGGCACATCTAGTTTTAGTATAGTTTTTGAGAGTAGAACAAGAAGTAGAGTATTATTAATAATAAGAAGACAGCGAAAAGTTCTAGCTTAAAATAATTGTACCTACTTAACAGTTTTAAATTTCATAATTACATTTTTCAGGTACAAAATGGTGCGGCACCGGCGACATAGCCGCGGACTACCACGACCTGGGCGCAGACCGGCGGCTGGACCGCTGCTGCCGGACGCATGACCTGTGCCCCACCAAGGTGCGCGCGTTCTCGAGCCGCTACAACCTCACAAACAACTCCCTCTACAGCAAGTCGCATTGCACTTGCGACGACATGCTCTTCGACTGCCTCAAGTCAACCAACACCTCCGCCTCGCAACTCATGGGACACATCTACTTTAACCTTGTCCAAGTTCCCTGCCTCGAAGACGTCTCATTAGGAAGACGGTTTCGGGATGCTAGGCTGGGATTTTAACGACACCTAGTGTCTGGTAGCGGAATTATTAAGTTAATTTATCAATTAGCGCCATCTAGTAGTCAGTGTGTCATTCATGCACAGATTTTTTTGATGCTGTAAATTGTTGCATTGGGTAAGTCTTCGTGTATTCTTTCTCAGCGACGCAATGATCTTCTATTAATAAGAGATAGATGGGTATGATGATATGATGACAAAAGTGTATGTACTCCTTACGCACATACCTTATTGTTATTTTTCAAATATCCTTTCTTACATTTCATTAAACTAGCTGAAAGCGGTGCGTTAGGAGGGCTCGCAAAGTTTTCTGCCTAATAATAATTTGGAAGGCCGTTTTTTAAAGAGAAAATTATCTTTTAATGCATGGATTATTTTATGATTTATAACACATTAAGACTTGAAAAGAAATTACCATGTCAAACCCCAAACCCGAAAGTGTGATAGTTTCTCAGTAAAGTGTTCGACAAAAATGCATAGATTGTGGAATAGTGATAAGATATACTTATACCTTTCATTCTGCGGAAACGACATAGCATAGTATTTAACGGGAGCTGAAAAGAGAAAGTTAAATGTTACGGTTTTTCACTTTTACGACTATACACAACCTAATTTTATTTTAGGTAACTGTTTTAAGCGCTACTGCTGTATCTAGCTCATTTCAATATAAGGTCATTGCTGGGACGGTTGTAAATAATGTTTAAATTAAAATAAATTTCTTGTATTAAAGTTAGACATCAAGCTGTGATACGTCTGTGCCTTTAAATGTTCTAGAGAATATTGTAGTCTAACGATGGCGCTATTCGAATTAAAATAAACATCGTCATTATATAGGTAATAAGATATTTATTTATTTGTTACAAGCGTTCATGAAGGACATGGAGTTGGTCTATTGTTTCAATGTCACTATACTCTTATATTTATTTAATAAAGAGAAAGATATTTTATACCTAATAATGTAATGAAAGGAATGCGAATTAGTTCATACCAAATAAAGTTATTTATTTTAGCTCCTTTATGCTTTGTCTTATTTCTAACCCTACTTATTTTTATTAAATACCTTGTTGCGTATGTGATGATTACGTTCACGTGTATGTCAGAAAACAACATTTTGTCCTTTATAGATTTAGATCGGAAAAAGAGAACATCTAGGACGGGACTTGAACCCGCGACCAGTCCCTTACAGGGGTAGTGCTCTGACCAGCTGAGCCACGTAGACAAGTCCCAGATATTCGAAATTCTCCGATATGTTATATACGTCTTAAGGCGACTCTGGAGCCATCTACCGTAATTCTTGCGAACTACGAAAACAATGAATAACTTTACAGTCATTTTTAAACATTGTTTTTTGATGCCTTGCCTAATTAATTCAATAAATTTTTTGAGCATTTTGTATGCTTACTTTTTCTTATAGATTTAGATCGGACAAAGTAAGTAAGGGACTGGTCGCGGGTTCAAGTCCCGTCCCAGATGTTCTCTTTTTCCGATCTAAATCTATAAGAAAAAGTAAGCATACAAAATGCTCAAAAATTAAATTGAATTTGTCCTTTAGTTATGAAGTATGATGAATTGATGATACACTTCATAACTTAAGGACAAGCGCCTTGTCGGGGGGAGGCTGAAACTATACAAGAATACTTCTATACAACTCCCCCTGGCGCGTGCCCTTAGGATGTCACGGGTGCACCATAAAACTCTCCATAAAGAATGTTATTAGGTATGCCAAATCGGTTGAAAGTTTGTTATAGTAAAGCTTGCATGTATACAAATACACTAGTTTTTGTTGTAGTCAAAAATATCTATTATTTTTGATTTTACAGGCATTTAAACTTACGAAAAATATCGAATCCCGCTAACAGTCACGTGACCGCTTGTGACGTCAATTTACAACACTCCGCTTAGTAGCAAGTCGCCAGCCAGCGGTGACAGACTGAGGAGCTTGCGCAGTATTTTGTTTTGTTTTCATCCACGCATTACGTTAATAGTATTTATATTCGATTAATGAAATGAATGAAGGATTCGAAAAAGGGCAATCGGATAATCTGCCTAAAATAGATGCACTAATGTTTGCCTATTATTTATCAACAAATAGAGATTTCGGTGTCGCCGAAATGCAAGGAATAATAAAAATGCAAAGGTAATTTAACTTTTCTAGCTATTTCGGAAATACGAAAGCCGATGGGGCCATCTCGAAACCGGAGATGGCCCAAGGTCAGTCGGAGTGCGAGGGATATGCTCTATGGGCAACCTTACACTTGTCTTATTAAGAAAATACGTAAGGCCGCTAAATTACCTAAGTATTAGGCCCTAGGAAAAGTACGTAAGGCCTGAAATTTCTAATGAAACGTAAGACAACACCGTGCAGACAGCGCGAGTGGACTGACCGAGTGTTGTGAGATGACGTCACTCCATCACACGCATCGAGTACGAGTCGCGTCGCACGTTTACTTCTATAAATCGGAAACTAATTGACGTATTGAAGTAATTCTTTCACTTGTATTTTTTATTTGTGACAGAGAATATAGAGAGCTAATCTTCAAAATTTGTTAACATTCTTCATTAGGCAACGTCCAGGAACGCACAGACGTCACCTCTTTGCAGGTGGCTCGATCGGTGGGTGGAGGGCTAACCCCGTCTCTCATACCCACAGTCACACTTAGGGTGGCATGAGACTCTTCGCCAGTGGCAGATTGGATCAGCATCGGATCGGATCCCTCCCTGATACGCTCTGCTGAAACTGTCGCAGGTGGCCTCAAATTGAGGATAAGAAGAGCTTACGCCAAACTCACCTGCAAACTGGCACACCCATTGATTGACAGACGAGGCTTTGGAGCAAGCTTTCCTCCCTTGGTTTAGATGAAGTTATGTTGAACGACTCAAATCAACATATAATGTTAGTTATAACAAAAAAAAAATTGGCACTAATTATCAATAAATAAAATTGGGTTTATCGCTTCAAACGGACCTTCTGTAGAAGGTCATGCACACAGGGTCATGTAGGTAGTCAACTACATACAGATAATAGCAGCTCATCTATTACCCTAATCATAATAAGTATTATTTGTCAGCACGTATAAAAATACGCAGTCCTGATAAAAATACACAAGTGCACAATCCTGGACTAAATAATACTCACCCCGAGTTACCTTATCAATGTTGCGTTTTTAGGATATAGGGCTACACTAACGAAAAAAACTCATCCTTTAATAATCCTTCCCATGCAGTCGAGTACAAAAGGTACTAGATGACTTTGTATGAAATTGTCGTGTAATTGTAATAAACATGGTTCGGAGGAAATAAAAATACTTCTTCACGTAAGTATTAACTAGTTACAACTTCAGTAAAACATAGTAGACCTTATCTTATAGATTATTTTCTTATTCTTATTTGCAAATGAAAGGGTCAACTATGTAAGAGATTATATTGGAGGCTGTTGCTACTATTTTTAGGAACATTCCATCTACTACATTCAAGAACACTGACACCGTTTTGCAGGATGCTTTGCTACTTGGCCACAGATGGCGCTAAAACACTTGTCAGTTCCGTTTTTAGATAGCACATACCGCGTACAGGTGCCTCCCTTTCAGTCCGGTTCCGTCAATAGTGTGCGTTCTCGAGATTTTTAAAATTGTCATGCTATTGCTCACGATGTATTATATAATAAAATTGCTTAGGTATTAAAACATTCTTTAAATAAAAATAAACAAGAACGTAATAAATATTTTTTTAATGTGTCAACACAACTCTTCTGAAAGTCAATGCTAAATGTCAAAGAGTTTTCGTGATTTCATCTTTATCTGTATTTATTCATAAATTTTGAAATTCTGAAGCAGTAAATCTGTGTAATAATGCAAATAATTTGTAGAATAGTATTGTTTTAGCGATAACGAATGCCATTGGACAGCCAGTCCACCATGTCTAGTGATACAACGGAGAGTGCAAAAGGTGTGTTATTTTGTGCAATTATTTGTTAATTCAGGTGATAATGTCTTCCGTAGAGGCACTGAATGGTGTTTCTGTTTCAAGTGGAGGCCGCCGGAGAACACAATGGCCCGGCACCCGACCAAACCAGGCGATTGCTTGAAGAAGAGTTTAATGTCCAACGTGCGAAAATGAAAGAATTGTTCTTGCAAAAAGAAGGTTCGTTGCCTGTTACTAGTGGTGTAGGGCGTGCGGGTGATGTTTAGCCTCGTCTCTGGTTTGTTTCAGTGCATGCTACTTGTAGAAAATCTATGGTATGACCAGTAGGTAGGTACATATCGAGTAATCAGTTTCTACTTTGAACATTATTGTTTGTAGTTTACCATAGTAATAGTTCCTTGGTCATTGTAAGTCCTAACATGTCTTGTTTTCGTCTAGGTACCTCCATTAAACATCACAAACTTGTATGCTTGTAACATCTGGTAATGGGTATTTTGTGACTGAAAAATTCACTTTTACTGCAATATTGTCTATGCATGAAATAGTTCACAAAATAAATAACATTCTTTTTTCAAATTCATTGTTACTGAATTGTTTTGTTCACCTTTGTACTGTTTATCTTGAGGCTAAAATCTTGACCGAACATCAAAAATTTTCACTAACTGACTATTAGAAAAAAACCTATAAAAGGACTGATCATCCAAGGAAATGAGCCCTTCGAGCCTGATATTAGTTTTATATATCTATGATTGGTTGATCGGTGCTCCTCTGCCGTCATGCTCTGCGATTGTCGCCAAAGAGACCTATAAACTTGTAACTGCCATTCTAGAGTACATTGTCAGGATTTTTGCCCCTATCTATAACACACTTTGTATTGTTCTAAAACTAATTGTAGATATTCAACAATAGACAAGTATTATTTTTTACAACTTCTGTGGTTAGACAGAGAGTGACAAACAGAGGTTGCTTTTGTAAATAACACTATGGTGGTGAACAAGCATACAGTCTGCCTGATGAGAGGTTAATTCTTATGTACCACTCTCCTTCTAATTATGCTGACAATATGTTCGCTTGACCGCTTACTATCAGGTGCACTGGATGCTTGCGATGTGGAGCTGTTAAAAAATATTATTGCTCCATGAGACAGAATAACTGCAATATTTGAAATTTATTACTGTCATTGTTATTGGTGATGGCTTGTGTTGAATATGTGAATGTTGTTTTGGTCAAATAAATTTGAGTAATGATTTTTTGATTTGTATATCGATGTGAACCTTTTGCTTCTAAATTTATATAATAACTAATTATTGCCCCGTAGTTCCTGATCCCGTTTACCTAGGGATTTAAAAAATTGCCTGCAACTCTCAGACCTACCCTAGTACTACTATGCACAAAAAATTTCATAAGAATCGGTCAAGCCCGTTCAGAAGAGTTTGATAGGAAATACAAGTTTTTTGTTTATTAGGTTATTATTATACTAGCTGATGCCCGTGGCTCCGCCTGAGATTGATTATTGTTTCTCGGTCCAATTCTAGCTCTACTTAACCAAGTGCAATCAAACATTTGGCAGACTTTAAGTCTGACCAAGACCGTTCTAATAGCAAAAACCACAGCACAATCCATACAGTAGTTTATTGTTGATTGCGAACAAACAGAAAAACAGACAAGGATTCCATCCTAAGGCTTTTTTTGTAAATATCTCCAATGTATCCATAAATCATTTACATTTTTTTTGTTATTATAGATTAGCTTTTGAATTGAAGACGTCACCACCTAGGTAACTTAGATTAGGTGTCTAATCTTGATCTTTTGTATTTGGTAAATGGCTCCTCTAATTCTCTATAATGTGCCATATTTGTAGTGAAAGACTATACAAGTCCACGATGGGTCTACAGGAAATGTGATGTGACGATATGCCAAAGATATGATTGAATATATACTGTGTGTGTGTGAATATATAATGTGGTAATTGAATATTTCATGACAATGATATTATTCATGTAGATTTTTTTAAATTACAAATTATGTTTAATAAAAGCTTAATATGAAATGGTTTAGAAAGTATACATTTTTTTATAGTTTCATTGCAACTGGCTGGCTGCAGTGACTGCTTTGATTAATGTAAAGAAATACAATGTTTGTAGCAATGTAAAAAATAAATCATTGTCAGTTCTTGACCTTCAACAACAGCCTATGAAAAATACCTGGTTAAATGTACATTCATACGGCAGTCAGCAGTGTGACACATACAAACAATTATATGAATATGTTTTTTGTTCATTTGAATTCAAAAATATTTTAATACATACATAATAACCACACATTACGAAAAGTATTTAAGTTTAAATACCTTGGTTATGTGTTGGCTTCCGACCTCGGAGGCGATAATGACATTGAGAGGGAGCGTAGGGCGTTGTCAGTGAGAGCGGGTATGCTGGCCCGCCGGTTTGCGCGTTGTTCACGAGACGTGAAGATAACACTTTTTAGAGCTTTTTGTACCTCTTCTTATACGTGCAGCCTGTGGGCTACTAGATATACTCAAAAGGCTTACAACGCCCTTCGCGTGCAATATAATACCGCGTTCAGGGTGCTACTGGGGCTGCCGCGCTTCTATATTGCATCAGGGATGTTCGCAGAGGCCCGCGTGGATTGCTTTCACGCAACCATGCGTAAGAGATGCGCATCCCCGGTGTGCGGGGGTGGCAACAGCATCCTTAACGTGATCGCGAGAAGACTAGACAATCGTCACGTAAACCATTCCTGTGCCATAGCGGGGGGGATGGTGCAGGAATGGCGTTCGTAAATTTTTATAATTTTATTTCACTAACATAGACTAAGACATAAGTAATATTAACAAATATTGAGCTTTTGTTGCTTGTGAATAAAGAAATTCGTTCATTCATTCATAATGATGAATAATTTTATTGTTTCATATCTAACGAGCCTTCCACTAAATTATTTTTCAGTGTCTGACACAAAGTTGAATTCATTATCTTGTTAATCTTATAATATTTACCAGCTTGTTCTGTCTTTACAGAGGACATACGCAAGATGCTGCAGGACAAAGAACAGCTTGAATCGGAGATCCTGGGGCTGAGGGCCGAATGTCAACAGCTGCAGACCCTCAACGAGAATCAGAAATCTGAGATGCAGAGCTTGCAGCTACTCGTTAGTGGTATGTACTGAACACCTATTTGTATACTGCTAGGTAAACTAAATACTGGGAAAATTATGAAATAGCCCACACTCTTCGAGAGCAGCAGGTCTTCCATGAAACGTACATCCGCAATTGCGGACTCAAAGGAGAATGCCCATTCTTGGTTGCGCTTTTAGACGTTCGCGTCAATATTTCAAATGTTAGAAAATAACATTGATTATAGTATGACTTTTCAACCCTAAATCGCTTCGATAGAACTTGGGGTTTGAATTTAAATTATAAAGATATAAAACTTGAATGAATAATCGTTTTCATTTTAATTTAATTGTTACCATTATATAAAATAAACCATTGGCGGTGGTATGCAAATATACCAATCTTTTTAAAATAGAATGGTTAAATAATAATACGTGATAATAATTCGCAATCTGATAATCAAATATATTGTAGTTATGTAATCTTAATATTTCGTGTATGTATTCGTAGTTTATTAGTGAAAATCAGTTAAACTTGTAAAATAATGTTTGCTTCAGTGGTAGTTTTCTCTTAATTTATACATGGTATCCCTGTCTTTAAACATTCCAAAAGAAAACTCAAACGTGTTTTATTATTGTTGTTTTATTGTGTTATTATTAGTATTTAATTGTTGTTGTTGTTTTTCCCGTTGTAATCATTTAATTTCTCAATAACCCCAAGTTCTGTTACAATATGCGTTTATATTTCAGATAATACTTAATGCAGACTTTTTAATGCAGTTTATACTTATGTGACATAGCAAAAAAAAGTGTGCAACCGATTTTCATACTGACATGGGCATTCTCCTTTTTGGCAATCGGTACCATGAAACGAACTTATCCCGCCCGAAGACGGCACTTGACAGTTCATTTCATTCCGCCTAAACCCCACCATAAAACGACCGGAAACCGCAAAATGCAGAATTTTGAAAGCTCGCCAAAAAATAAAATGAAAACACGATACTATACAACTTAAACTTTCGACCTTTTGAAGGTTGAAAGTTTATCATAATCCAATACAAAGGAATGTAGTTTATATGTGTTGGTTTATAATAGTTCATTTTTAATAGAAATATATCTATATAGTCAACGAAAACCTCCTTAATATGTTTGATTCAGTCCCGAACATACTTTATTGTCCCGACCGAAAGAACGAAATCCGAAGTTACTTCATGGTTAAAATTAAAATTATAAACGGGATATTTACCATGTTTATTCTCTTTTTCGAGAATCCGATATTTCGGCAATGTTACAAGTGCCATGATCACGGATGTACTGCTACTTACTTCATGGTTCCTAAATGACAATTCTTTCTTTCGTGTTGGCCCGCCATTGCGGATGTACATTTAATGTGGGCATACTGGCGACATCCTTGTTAACTACTACATAAGTACTCATAACTTATTGCTTGTAACCCCGAAGGGGTAGACAGTTGTATTACACACCCACGATTCGCCAGTTATGTTTAGGTCCCAATGTAATAGGGGGCGAGCCTATTGACATCTACCGGGCAGATTACTAAGCGAGCGATAATCAACATTTTTAATACACACATAACTTCGAAAAGTCAGAGGTGTGTGCCCGGGGCGACTGGGGATCGAACTCGAGACCTCGTCTCGGCAGTCCGTTACATACACCACTGGGCTATCGCCGCTTACACATAGGTACATACGTTTTAAGACCCGAGACGGCGTGCGGTTTTAGTCGGTTCAAGCCGACCGCCCCCACTGGCCGGCGGGGGGGGGTATCTGACGGGGATTTCCGCACGAAAAAAAAAACGTACATACTCAAGCTTATATATTAGACATGACTCACTCAAACTTCGTCAGCTATGTGCCATGTAACTGGAAGTAAGCCCATTGCCATCAACCTGGCACTTTTTAATGGGCTGTAGGTTTACTGTCGAATGGAGAACAGGCCTATTACTTCATTGCCTTCTATGACACCCATAAGAAATGGAGTGGCCGTATATTCTACTTCGCTGTCTAGGACCAAGACCTGGAATTTTTTACCAGCACACGTGTTTCCTTCTTCTTACAACCCCAGGACCTTGAAGCAGGGCGTGAAAAAGCATCTGATGGGGTCATCAAACTGAGGGTCAGCATTGTAACATTATTTGTATACAGCAATGCTAACCCTCATTCCTGCGACTTGCTCTTGAGCTTACCATCAGGCGAGGCAAAGTCATATTGACGCGCCCTACATAATTTAAAAAGTCTAAACACTGCTAAAAATATGTAACTGTATGTTTGTCCAAACAAGGAAAACGTTAAAAAAAATCATTAATTAAAACGTATAATTTATAGCCACTGGAATGGACTTAACTGTTATCAAGCTAATAGTAATAAATTATTAGCAACTAATATAAACATTACAAATGAACTAATATTGTGTTAGTATCGTTTTGTGAGTGCAAGTGACTGATCATGTTACAATCCTTCTGCCTAGGATGGGGTCCTTCAGGTGATATTTTTTTTACTATAAAGATAGAATAAAAATCAGCTACCCGCCTGATAGTCTTTGGTTATCTAAGCCCAAAGTGTCTTTGGTTATCTAGGCCCAAATAGTCTTTGGTTATCTAGGCCCGATAGTCTTTGGATATCTGGGCCCAAAGAGTCTTCGGTTATCTAGGCCCGTAGAGTCTTTGGTTATCTGGGCCCAAAGAGTCTTTGGTTATCTAGGCCGAAAGAGTCTTTGGTTATCTAGGCCCAAAGCTCGTAACACTGGATAAGACACCAGTATCTAGCGCGATTTTTTTTGTATAGTGTCTTCGTAACTGAAATTACTGGATTCTCCCTAACCCCTCCAGCTAAGCTAAATTGCTTGTGTTTTATCAGAATTCGAACCCGGGAACTCACGCCCGCCGCAAAGCCATATTATTTCTGAGTGTCATATGCTATATATCATCACGCTACTACACGAGGGAGCGAAACAGTAATCATAATGTTAACAAATCATACATTATTCGAATCAAACCCGTTGATATTGAAAAAAAAACAAACCCTCTATTATTGCACCATTTGATAGTACCGCTGATAAGGAACGAATTCTGGTAAGCACCAAAATACGGCAAGCTTAAGGAAAGATTTAATATTCAACAAAACACTTTTTAGGAGCTCCCATCAGGGTTAAGGTAGAAGTTACTCCCGACAGAACGATATTGGCAATGTTAATAATGAAATTTTAACAATACTTTTTAACACGTACGTAAAAATCAATACTACAAATTTAAGTGAACCTCGTACTATATTTACCTATCTTAAGCTTCTGATTACTCACAAATGGCCACCGCGACCAGCTAGTAGGTATGCATACCTACGCTCAAGGTACCTCACATACTCAGGGCGGAAGTAAGGCCCATCATGAAGGAATGGCTAGAGAGGCGACACGGAAGCCTCTCGTGCCGACTGACGCAGGTGATCTCCGGTAAGGGGAGCTTCCGGGACCACCTGCATCTGATCAGGAAGGAGCCAACGCCTGAGTGCCTGTGCTTACAAAACGTCAAAAAAATTATTTTGAATAATGTTTTAATGTCTAAGTATATGTTTATCCGCATTCTAAAACCAATAACGCAAGCTAATTAAGCTATTCTTACTTTAGGTCTAGATAGCGCTGTGTAGAATGTCTTAAAGTATTTATTTATATTACATTGTCCCATACATTTTATCCTTATATAAATGAGTGAGTTCTGGGGAGCCCGGGGTCTTGGACCACAAGCAGATAGTGCAAAAATCTGTTTAAAAATCGCACACTTTAATAAGAGATACGCAAAAAAGACCAAGACTTCCAAGTCATCAAAAGAATTGCCACTTAAATTTTCACGTGGTACATAAGCTACCATGTTACATATTTATACAAATCTTGAAAATGAAACGTCGCCATAATCATAGCATAATAGTTCGTTGTACCTAAATACAATATCTATAAAAGGGTAATCCCCTCCCACGTCATGACAAAGAGCGTTCGATATCCAGTAAAATATAAGTATCCAGTAATATAATAACCTATACATTGTGAGGCCGCTTGTCACCCCAGCAGAAGCAGGCCCGGACGGCGGGGCGATTATCGCCCCCGACCCCCATTTCCGGGGCAATCTCGAAACCGGAGGTCTCGAAGTCTGGGTGCGAGGGAAATACCTTATGGGGTCACCTTACACCCCGAAACGGCGTGCGGTTTTAGCCGGTTCAAGCACGACATAACCTCCCCCGCTGGCCGGCGATCCGAGGGGATTTCCGCACGAAAAAAATGAAATAGATACCTATGCCTCACAATTGGTTCTTATTCCGTTATACTTAGTCATAAATGAGAATAATATAATATTGCTCTTATCAGGAGCACGCGACTTATTGCATTTTTATTGAAACTTGAAATAATCATTAACAGTATAACATCCCCTCCGTACAAAATAGCTTTTAATGCTTAACTTGAAAGTCATCATCATCTTAGCGTGGTTCCCGGTTGCATCCGAGGCTTTCACCTTGGAGCTCAGCGTCCACTTACTCCCTCTCCTCCCTTGGTATGATTCATGCGGCAATTATGGGAGCGCATGCTGTCTGACCTCCCAACCCCGAGACGTGCGGCTGCGCCGGCACCACCGTGCACGAGTGCGAAAAACCCTCCATAGTAATCCAATTTCGGTTTGATTGCGTTCAGGGGTCAGCAAGTGCATAGCCGGGCAAGGGGATTGTGGTCGCAGCACTAGTGGGACCGGTGAGTGTCACGCGGTGCTGCGACGACAATCCTCTTCTGATGAGGCCGTCAAGCTGAGTGCCACCATTGTTAAAATGATACGTGTATATAATGTTGACCCTCTTTCCTGAGGTTTACCTCCAGCTTACCATCAGGCGAGGTGAAGTCAAATTGACGTGTCCTAAATATTAAAAAAAAACGGAGCTTTACCACCCTTTTAGAATGGTCAGCGTCAGAGATGGTGGCCCATATCTTCTCTCATTCACCCTAGCTTCTCACCATCCAGCGGTGTGCAGTCAATTGATGGATCAAATATTAGAAAATAAACTTGAACTCTGTATTTAATTGAAATAAAACTATTTTTAACAGATTCTATCACGATTTATTTTGATTTTATTTTACATTGATCCCGACGTTTCGGTTGCTTTTCAGCAGCCATGGTCACGGGGAGACTAAAGATGGTTGTTATCTTGTAGTTCAAAATAAATCGCGATAGAATCCGTTAAAAATAGTTTTATTTCAATGTGTGACATTCGCGTAAACTTCCGAAAGAAACTCTGTATTTAACTTAAATATAACAATATAAAATCAATTTTTGTTCGTAATTTATGCGCTGCCGTATTTTTTATCTGATTGCGATTAATCTTTTGTCACCTTTACACTTGCGCAAACTCGGTACGTGGTGCTGCATTCGGGGTATGACTGTTCTTTTTAAATCATTTTCCCATGCAAAGCCGGGACCGGTCAGCTAGCTGGCTAGGCGTCACTGGAGGGAGATAAGCTGTAAGCTTGAAATGTTACCTGATTTGAACTGACTAAATTTCTTTCTTCACTGCACTAGAAAGTGTTGGGTGTCGAGATTTAGCTGTCTGTCACCCTAGAAGAAGTAGGCCGGGCGGCAACGCGTTTAGCATTCCCGTCTTTCCGGAGGCAAGACTGGGACATCTCGAAACCGGAAATTGCCCTGGATCAGCCGGGATGCGAGGCAAATGCCTTATGAGCCACCTTACACCCCGGCGTGAGAAGGCCCCGAGAAGTCGTGCGGTTTTAGTCGGTTCGAATCCGTCATAACCACCACTGCTGGACGGTGGGGTATCCGTGGGGATTTCCGTACGAAAAAAAAATGGGGATCGAGATATAACCGCCACTAACAAACAAACTTGCATCCCACAATTATATTCTTATATCTTACAGAAACAGTCGAAGCTCTATCATCAGGCACCGAAGAGGTGAGGCGGTTGCGAGCCAGGAACATAGAATTGGAACAGCATCTGAACCAAATGAGACAACAGCAGCAGGTGGGTACTACTATTTACAGGGTGGTGATGTGAACACTGCACTAGGGAAAGTTTGCATGCGGTGTTGCGGTTCAGAGTGTGGTTACTGGGATGGGCAATGTGTTATTGGACTTTTCTGTAAGGGAATTGTCAGTAGTCAGTCCAGGACAGTCAGCCCAGTATATGGCAATAGGCTAGATGTTATTGGACTTTTCTGTTAGGGAATTGTCTGTAGCAGAACGAAGTTTATAAACGTACCCAGTAGACGGCAATAGGCTTGAATGTAATGTAAAATGTAATACATACATCTCTGCTTACTTCTTCGGGGATATTCTCGCAGCATGGAGTCTAGGAACATGTGCGGTAATTCGGACAGACGGGCGGACTTCTATATAATAGTCCTCTAATCACCATCAGGCATTTACTATCAGCTACCATTCCTTCCAGTTACCTGTCAAAATTACTGCTAGGCTTTACGATAGTGTGTCATAAACAAATTCATCCACCTCACTTAGGTGATTTTTCAAAGGTTTTCTTCCTCGCAGCTCCCAAGAGCCAAATCGACGGCCTCTGTGGCGTAGCGGTAGTGCATTCGACTGCTACGACAGGGGCGCGAGTTCGATTCCCGCTCAGTGCAAATTTTTGTTTGCATGAATATATCTATTTGCATTGGTCTGGGTGTTTCTATGTATAATATGTACGTATTTACAAAAAAAAAGTATATAAGTATGTTTATCCGCATTCTGGAACCCATAACACAAGCTAGTTAAACTATGCTTACCTGGCGTCTAGAAAGCGCTGTATAGAATGTCGTAGTATATTATTATTTATTAAAAAAAAAATGGAAAAAAATAAAGCTGGTTAATAAATGTAAGTGTAATAGGTATACTTCTGAAATCATATGGGCCCAACCAAGATCTTAAGGGCTGAAATCAGTGAAATCAAACTTACTTGCAAGCCGGTACATCTGCTGGCTAACCAACGAGGCTCCGACGGCAGGCTTTCATCTCGTGGTTGGACGGGCCAGCAGGCAGTCGTTTCCTTAAAAGACAAGATTAACGTATCCTTAAGAAAACGAGGATTAGGAGACCGGACTCCCTTTTTTTTCTTTGCATAAATCCCCTCTGATACCCCTTCGCTGGCCGCGGGGGAGGTTATGTTGGACTCGAACCGAAAAACGCACGCCGTCTCGGGTCTTCAGACGCCGGGGTGTAAGGTGGCCCATTAGGCATTTCCTTCGCACCCCGACTGACCCAGGGCTATCTCCGGTTTCGAGATACCCTCCGGAAAAGGAGAAGGTGGAACACTGAGACACACTCAAACTCGATTGAGTGTGTCTCAGTGTTCCCGACTTGCCTCCGGAAACCCCTTTTCCGGCACAACGCGCCGTCGTCTGGTGAGGTGCAAGGCCCGGACCCCGGGCTCCAAAGTGTAAGCTTGGGTTGCAATCGGGATTGGTGCATATGAAATAGATACTTCTGCCTACGTATTTGAGCAAAGACAAGCACGAAATTTTAAAAATAAATTGCCTTCAGGAGAAATGACCTTTCAATGTCACGTGTTATGGCATAGTTTACTCACAAATGTTCCTCGATATATTTATTTTATAAATTTAAATGTGTATAACACAGCTTGAACATATTGAAGTAAACAACGCGAGCGCAGCTGTCGCTACAGCGAGTGTTATCTGTTGAATATTAACGCAGGACCGACGCGCGCGCATCTTATCGAACAACATAAGCGTGCGGTTACTGTGGCTTACTAAGAAACAAGTGAATTTTGTTGTGTTGTGCATATTATGTGTGGATTAAGCGAGAATACAGCTGACTTTAAATATTTAAAAAAAATCGTTTATAGCTTGAAGAAATGGCTAATAATCTACGGTTAAGATGGTCTTCTTCATTTAACATCGTCTCACGGTCGAAGGTAATTTTTTTATAATCACGCTCTATAATATCAAAAGGGTAGGCATAGGTGCTTCAGCTATATATCTATATCACAGATATTATATTATATTACTTTTGTCTTTCATAATAGGGGGGGGGGGGGGGGCACCTATTGTTGCCGTTATTTGGATACGTTTCCAGACGTAGTGCTGCTTTCGAAAATTTGCTAAAAAAAAACTCTTAGTAACAGAACCATCATTTGTTTCGACGCAGACCGGCTTCACTTAGCTAGATCCTATAGAATCCTTAAGATCCCTTAAGAGAGAAATCCCTTCAGATACACCCCGCCGGCTAGCGGGGGCGGTTATGTCGGGCTTGAACCGACTAAAACCGCACGCCGTCTCGGGTCTACAGACGCCGGGGTGTAAGGTTACTCATAGAGCATATCCCTCGCACTCCGACTGACCCTGGGCCATTCGCAGTTTCCCCTCTGATAACAGCAGAGGGGTACCTGGAGCGACCACGCCCCCCCGCGTGCCTTGCAGGCCCGCCATACCCCGACCCCATCGTGCAATGGGGTCAGCTGGCCCTGAAAAGGGCCGGTTGGTCAGACTCTTGGCCGTTGACGTTGACGCCGGCTACTCCAGAGGAGCAATCAATGATGCGTCATCGCCCACGTTGCCCAGGGTGCACCAAACTTGGAGGTGATCCAACCAGTCGCACCCCACTGATTATGTACCTACCTGTACATATACAACATATTCCGTAGGGTCGCGTCGTGTCCATGATTCCTAGCCGGGTCGGAGGATTATCTTCGTGTTTGTATCTTCGTGTTGAAGGAATATCACACCAGTTCCTCCACAAATGAATTTTCATGCGTTTAGACGTTTTCATCATAAGTATGTCATTCGAATTTGTTTGTTATGCTAACGAAGTTTCAAATCAATACGACTATTAGAAATTAGTTAAATTCGACTTATTTTTAGTCCATGACAACCACTTCTTAACTTTTAAGTAAGTGCTGCTATCACTAAATTAACATATAGTTGGTCCAACTACGCAAGTCTTGAATAACTTACCATAATTGCGTTTTAAATTTCAACTCCATGTGATAAGTGATAAAAAACTTACCACATTATGTAGGTAAACACTAGAATTATTTTTACCAGTTTAGAGAAATAATATCCTTATATATATCTTTCCTTATATGATTGGCGGTGGAAAAACCCACCAGTATGGTCTATTAGTTATTGAAAACAAGTGTTGTAAGCAGACGTATTTGTGAACAAGTGTATTTATTAACTAGGTCTGCAAGGCGAATCGCTGCTTGCAATGTTGAGCTGAGTGAGACATCGTGAATCAGATTTTGATAATTTTGAACAGTGATCATTCCTCCGTGGCAATTTTGAAAATTCTTTTTGAAAGTCACAACTCTGGACATGCTTTCTGAGCGTGTAAAGTTTGGTCACAGTGTCTCGAGCGGTTATTATGTAATTCCATCTGGATTTTTCTTAACGGTGATCATTCCTCTGTGGTAGCATTAATTTTTTCAAAATATATCCATAAACCTTCCTCTGATTGACCTCTTTAATCATGCGAAATTTGGTTCTGATTAGATTAGTAGTGTAGGAGGAGATCGGTGACAAAGAAAATCCTGAAGTCTAGTATGAGGAGCTTTCGCTCTACTTCGTGTCACTCAGCTCAATAAATAAGAATTGAGACTAAAAACATTGCAAGGCATTAGGCAGAGTTAAATTTCATGTAATTGCAAATATGTATATATTTCAGCGTTAGTATAAACTTGTGGTTGAGTGACTTTAATAACTCTAGATATAAATTTATTAACAAAAAAAAAATGGTAATGTATTCCATTGTTGACCACATCAATGAGCAAGTGAGATACTGGTCAAAAACCGGTCTATCAATGATGAAAAAATTACTAACAAAAAATTTTATCATTCCAAAAAAATCTTAACTCTAAATGTTAAAACTCAAATAGGCCTTAGTCTTTACTTCAAGTAGCTTCATTTATAAAGAGTTTTACGTTGTTAAATATCTCGATTCTTTCATCCAGGGACTTATTGACAAGGTTTTATATGTTTCTGTCTTAATTCGGTGAGCATACTACTAAAATTATATAATTGGCTGTCCGACGACGTCTATGCGAGTATTTTATATGTTTTTTTTTTTATACCACTCAGGTGGCAGACAAGCTCGCGGCCCACCTGATGGGAAGCGGTCACCGTGGCCTATGGACGTGTGCAACACCAATTTCGTCACACTCGCGCGGCCGACCCTAAAAAAAAGAAATTGCAAAGCAGGAATAGCCTTTAGTCTTCCGGGAAGACCAAAGGCTACTCCCGCCTCTCCCTTCCTTTTTAGTTTTTGTGCTGTCAGAAGGAAGACTCTTCCCTCTGACAGCACAAAAACTCTCAGTGAGCTCTGGCTACCCTACTCACCGCCGGGAACACAACACGATGATGTTTATTAGGTGTAAATCTTCAGTAAAGTATAACTCGTAGGTAAAAGTAAGTGTTAGTATCATAGGTATAGGTAGTGTGACGTCATCGCTCCCAATGGATATGAACGCTGTTGTAACCGCGCGCGCTGTGTGGCAGGAGCTGTCGCTGGCCCCGGCGACGTTCGTGCGCTCGCTCGCGAGGAAGCTCACCGCTGATGCTGAGGAACAACCTCCACCTAGAAAGGTATGTACACCACATTATGGTATACAGGGTGTTTGCCCCACCAAGGCCTTCGGGGCCATGGCAACCTCACCTACAAGATGGTACACCTGATAATTGACACGGCTTCTGTGGCGTAGCGGTAGCGCATTCGACTGCTACGACAGGAGGCGCGGGTTCGATACCCGCTCATTGCAAATATTTGTATGCATGAATATGTCTATTTGCATTGGTCTGAGTGTTTCTATGTATAATATGTATGTATTTTAAAAAAAAAGGTATATCCCCCCCTGGCCGGCGGTGGGTATCCGAAGGATTTCCGCGCGAAAAAAAAAAAAGGTATGTTTATCCGCATTCTGGAATCCATAACACAAGCTAGTTAATCTACGTTTACTTTGGGTCTAGAAAGCGCTGTGTAGAATGTCGTAGAATGTATTATTAATTTATGGACGATACTCTGCTGCAGACTTTTCTCCCGGTTTTGGGAGGTCAGATGGCACTCGCTCCCATAAAAGCCGCATAAGCCAAATAAAAAGAAAGTAGTAAACGAATCCTGGGGTCAACCGGGAACAACGTTAAGATGATGATGACCTTGGCACTATTTAGGGGAGGGGGCGTCTCACCACAATACGTCGTGGACGCTAACGTTGGTGGCCAAAGCAGGTCGGGGTCCCAGCGATATTCTACCCAGAGTATCTCTCTGGAAGCGTCGGTAGCTTAGTGGTTAAGAGTCGACCTACCATCGAGAGGTCCCGGGTTCGAATCCTGGCCATTACACTACTGACGTGAACCTACTCCTAACACAAGCAATTAAGCTTAGCTGGAGGAGTTAGGGGGAATATTAGTAATTTGAGTTACTAATATTCTTTAAAAAAAAAAAACCATTGTGACGAAACACCGTGCGGTTCAATCCGACATATCCTCTCATCGTTATCTCTGGTGGAAAAGGTTTCCATAGGTAAAAACTACTTTGAAATAAAACTATTTTTAACGTATTCTATCGATACAGATGATATTAGCCATGGTCGTGGGGAGACTCGTCTCCCCATGACCATGGCTGCTGAAAAGCAACCGAAACGTCGGGATCAATGTAAAATATAAAATAACATCAAATAAATCGCAATAGAATCCGTTAAAAATAGTTTTATTTCCATGTGTCACATTCGCGTAAACTTACGACAATATCATATAAAAAATACTTGTTACATTTTACGTATATTTGTGAATTTGATGCTATACCTTTTAAAAAGTATTATTGTGTGTCGGTAACGGAAGCGTTGATAGTTAATAAAACTCAAATATGCGATAAAAACTTTGGTTAGAATCCAATGGAATTGACAATGTCAGACAATGTCGTTAATCACAGATTGAGCATCCTACCAATATTCTGAATGTGAAAGTTTTGAAGTTTGTTGGTTTGTAACTCAATCACGCAAGACCAGCTGGACGGATTTGTAGAAAATCCTATTTCACCCGTGAAGTAACAGCTAGTGTATAGTTGTCATTCGATTTGAGTACTCGTTATGCAAGTAACGTTCATTTAACAACTTTTGCGGAATGGCGGTAGATCATTTGTCTTCTACGTCAGAGGTCACGGGTTCGATTCCCACTAAGTGTAAATATTGCGTGCATGAATTTGTCTATTCGCATATTTTTCTGGGTGTTTCTACCTACCTATGTATTCATTAAAAAATCTAAGTATATTCATCCACATTCTATTCTCATTTGGGTCTAGATGGTCAGATGTCCTAAAATATTTCTTTCTTTCGTTTTCCATTGACTATACTACCTTTTTTTTTGTGCGGAAATCCCTTTGGATACCCCCCCGCCAGCCAGCGGGGACGGTTATGTCGGGCTTGAACCGACTAAAACCGCACGCCGTCTCGGGTCTACAGACGCCGGGGTATAAGGTTACCCATAGAGCATATCCCTCGCACTCCGACTGACCCTGGGCCATTCGCAGTGTCCCCTCTGATAGCAGCAGGGGGGTACCTGGAGCGGCCCCAACCCCCGCGGGCCTAGCAGGCCCGCCATGCCCCGACCCCCTCGTGCAATGGGGTCAGCTGGCCCTGAAAAGGGCCGGTTGGACAGACTCTTGGCCGTTGACGTTGACGCCAGCTACTCCAGAGGAGCAATCAATGATGCGTCATCGCCTACGTTACCCAGGGTGCACCAAACTTGGAGGTGATCCAACCAGTCGAACTCCTGCTATACTACCTATAAATATCTTCTTATTATGCAATAAAACATAGGAAATTCATCTGCAGTATACTAGCAGGGTTTTGAACTCGCAACGCCTTCATCGTAATCGCTAGTTCATTATTGTTACTTTTCCAGAATGTCGAAGACAATGAACTTCTGCGCTCCATCATTCAACCTCTGGAGATGGAGATTGCAGTTCTTAAAAACAAACTACGCGAGACCGACGCGCAGCTACAGGATGCTCTGGCGGTGAGTTCACTGCTTAAATACATTGTTATATGCAGGAAAGTAAAACCTTTTTGTATAAAAAACTTCAACACCAGACTTTTTTTAAGCTAAATAAATCGTTAGAAGGCAACATCCAGTACGAGACTTGAACCTGTAACCGGTCCTTTCTAGGGTCACTATACCTGGATCTGTCCTAGGGCCCGGTCCAGTAATGTCACTATTTCAAAATACGTAATGTCAATTTGATTATAAAGAAAAACGTAGAAAACAGCTTTGGTATTTCGTGATCTGTCAAAACAAAACATTCGTACGTTTTCGTGACGGTAATAATCTCACGTTAATACGTTGATAACCTTCACAAACACTCATGGTTCGATTCGTTTTCAATTAGATTTTGAGATTTTAATTTTAAAACTTTTCGTAGGTTATGGAATTACATAATTTATTGAATTTACTGAATCGCCTTCGGTTACCTAAAATTTCATCTCCATCGTCTTAGGGTTTAAAATCGAAGCTTCTCGCCGTTGACTGTCCTTTTTAAAGCCAAAGTTAGCATAGTAATTGTTTCAATCTGTCTTTTTTTTTTTTGTTTATTGTATCAGAAAACGAAAGCGTCTACAGCGGCCCCTAGTGGCGACGCGCGGCCGGAGGCGGAGGCGGCGCGGCAGTGCGACATGTGCGCCAACTACGAGAAGCAGCTCGTGTCGGAGCAGGCCAAGGCCGAGGCCGCCCGCGACCGCGCCGCCGCGCTCGAGCTGGCGCTCAGGCAGGTGAGGCGCGCCTGGCGGTAGCGGCACCTGATAGGGAAGTCCTTCAGATGACCTTTGGGATAGAACAGCATAGTAATAATAAACGGGCAACCTTCCGGCTCGAAGGACCAAAAAGATGTACGGTGAGAGACCTAATGCCTTTTAAATGATAGATAGATGATAACTGCTCGTGAGTACCGCGCACCGAGGTTTCCTTGATTAAAACGCTGTTTACCGTTTGATGGTTATACAATGCGACACCGCACGTTTGCCATCGAAGCATAAGAGCTCCGCTAGTACAATTTCCGGATTTGTCAGTACAAATAATAACTGTTTCGTTCGCCATACCGAGTGGTTTAGTCGAATGATGTGACGTTCCACGCGACAGGCTACGGAGGAGCTGGAGGGCGTGCGCTCGCTGCACGACGAGACGGTCCGCGGCTGGCACGCGGAGCGCGCGGCGGGCGGCGCGCAGCTGCGCGAGCTGCAGGGCGCCGTGGAGCAGCTGCGCCAGGCGCTGCAGCAGCGCGCCGCCAGCGCCGAGCGCGCCTCGCAGCGCGCGCTGCTGTCCGTCACCGAGCTCACCGTGGAGCGCGAGACGCTGCACCGCAAGCTCGACAGGTGCCGCGCCCGGCTAGCTAACGTGAACCGAACCGTCTGACGATTTGCTCCTCAGTCGAAGTCAACGAGATTTAGCTTCCTATGACATCTTATATTAGGTCGTTACATATGAAATTGCCGTTTTTCTTGAAGAAATTGGAGGAAACCCAATTATCAGTACTAACATTTTTGCATTTTTTTTAGGAATGACAAATCCAAATTTTATAAAAAAAAAATTGTGTATGAATGAGACAACATTAAGCTAACAAACAACAACTTTTATTACATTTTTGAAAAGTGACAGCTGTTAAGTAATACGAAATTTATCATCAAAATGGAAAGCATTTAGGAAGTACCGTTTTTGAAGTTCGAATCAATTTATCAAGCGACCAATAAAAACAAAATTTAATACAGAGTTGTAAAATCTTGAAATCAACTTTCAAAGAAAATATAAATAATGGAATCAACTTTCAAAGAAAATATAAATAATGGAAATAGCTATTAAATGACAGGAATAACGAACTCATGAATTTGTAAGAAAATTTCGGCAATTTCATAGGTAAAGACCTATTATTAAAGGCTCAAAACTTCAACTTCCAAAGCAGTCAAACAATCCAGAGAAACGTCTAGTCATCTGGCAAATCAGTTCAAAACCGAAGTCGACCAAATTCGATATCAAATGGCAGACGCTTGCAACATTCGTTTGCAACTACTGCTTCGACACAGTCGCCTCAGTCACACCGAAGTCCGCAAACGATCCGAATGAGCCACAACTTACAAGGTAAGATTCTAAAACACATGATTTTGTTACAGTTTAGAACGTGACAATGCGATGTTAATTGGACAGTACACAAAGAAAGCGGCCGAGATGCAAAACGAAGTCATCGACTTACCCGACAATGTCCAAGTAAGTTATTGAACGTTTATTGAAACAATAATATTGTGGGAACATTGTATTTGTTTGTAACTATGGGAGTTTGCATTTTTATAAACAAGTGTTGCAAGCGGGTTCAGAAAATTGAACATAATTAATAAGACTCAGTACTTTCATTTATTATTCTCCAGTAACGTTTTAGGCGCAGCAGGCCTAATTCTACAAAATGCAACAGAGTTGCGAAATGACTAATTTTCAAAATTGCCAATTCTCTAAAAGCATAATTCTTTGAATGGCCCATTCTCTAATACCCTAATTCTTTGAATAGCCCATTCTCTAATACCCTAATTCTTTGAATGGCCCATTCTCTAATACCCTAATTCTTTGAATGGCCAATTCACTAAATGGCACATTTTTACAATTGCCATTTAAGCTACCACGGTTAGGTTAGTCAATTGTTAAAAGTACCTTTTTGCTACAGAAATAAATATATTTTCATTTCATTTTCATTTCATTTTCATTTCATTTTCATTTCATTTTCATTTCATTTTCATTTCATTTTCATTTCATTTTCATTTCATTTTCATTTCATTTTCATTTCATTTTCATTTCATTTTCATTTCATTTTCATTTCATTTTCATTTCATTTTCATTTCATTTTCATTTCATTTTCATTTCATTTTCATTTCATTTTCATTTCATTTTCATTTCATTTTCATTTCATTTTCATTTCATTTTCATTTCATTTTCATTTCATTTTCATTTCATTTTCATTTCATTTTCATTTCATTTTCATTTCATTTTCATTTCATTTTCATTTCATTTTCATTTCATTTTCATTTCATTTTCATTTCATTTTCATTTCATTTTCATTTCATTTTCATTTCATTTTCATTTCATTTTCATTTCATTTTCATTTCATTTTCATTTCATTTTCATTTCATTTTCATTTCATTTTCATTTCATTTTCATTTCATTTTCATTTCATTTTCATTTCATTTTCATTTCATTTTCATTTCATTTTCATTTCATTTTCATTTCATTTTCATTTCATTTTCATTTCATTTTCATTTCATTTTCATTTCATTTTCATTTCATTTTCATTTCATTTTCATTTCATTTTCATTTCATTTTCATTTCATTTTCATTTCATTTTCATTTCATTTTCATTTCATTTTCATTTCATTTTCATTTCATTTCATTTCATTTTCATTTCCATTTCATTTTCATTTCATTTCATTTTTTTTTCATTTTCATTTCATTTCATTTCATTTTCATTTTCATTTCATTTTAGGTTGACTCACATCCATATAGGTCTAGTTGGCCCACTACTACTGTCACATTGATATAGATATTGTTTCACTGCTGTCGATGCTTATATGTTTCGGCCTACATCGCGCTATGGAAGTTCTTACGCAATGTTATCCCTTGTGACGCGGCCCGCCAGGCTTAATTACCTGTCCTGATAGACTCGTTTCTAGAATTTTATTTAAAGTGCATTTATATTAATTCGCTAATAAGATTATCTTTTTAACATTATTGTGTCTTAAATAATAGTCCATACATTGTCTATCGTATCCATACATAGCGTAGCATTTATACTACGCTTGCATATTATCTTGTTTTAGTTTAGTAGTAATAAAGCCACCAAACATTAAACTGTGCAAATATCTAAGAAACATCGGTGCGCGGTAATCACTATTAATTATTCAGTAAGCATTTATATAACTCATTGAAATTAAAAGGTGTTAGGTCTCTCACCGTACATCTTTATGGTCCTTCGAGCCGGATTTAATCTAGCGACCTAGGAATTGTTTTTAATGCCTTTACTTGCAAATATTCTTACATAAGTCATAAGTCTTTTCTATGGCGCAATTATGCCAGTATGTGTATTTTTATCAGTTCCTTAAATTTTCCTAATAAAATATAGACCTTTTTTATTTACCTAATAATGTCCATAATAATAAAATTACCTCTTAACCAAAAGTTCCAGAACACTTTACATATGTTTTCTTGCCAGGATCTTCAAGAACACATGCTCCGTCTGCGAGAGCAGCTAATTTTCTGCCAGATCGGAAGAGAGGAGGCTGTGGAGTCCGAGCGGGAGCTCCGGACGCAGCTACTGGAGCAGGGCGCACTGTTCCACCAGCAGGAGGCGCAGCTCAGTGATCTCAGGCAACGACTAAGCGAAGCCGGGTTTGTATTATTCTACTATCCGTCTTTCGACTTTCATCACTAATCATCACCTATCGTTGTGTCCTTATCCTGCTAAATGGTCAGTACAGTACGTTTCACGTCAATTTAATTATATTAACCTTCATCACTCTATTTTATTATTCTTTCACATAGTTCATCCACGTCTTCATAGGTCGCCCCATCCTGGCGCTATCACTTGTCATCATGCTCGGAGCTACAAGTATGAGACTGATGGTAAATGGTTAAAGCTCTGAGTCCTAGTCGCATCCGAGACTTTCACCTTAGAGTCCGCTTCCGGGTTTTCCTCCTCCACTTCACATGGTTTTAGGCAGTCAGCGAGACCATTGGCACGCATCTCGTCTTTGAGAATATACATTTGTATAATAAAATCATTATTGATTTTTTTTACAGCCAAGAGCTAGACCGGCTGCAGACGGAGCACGAGCAGATGAAGGAGCTGGGTGACAAGCTACGGCACTCCAACGACATGATCGAGAAGCTACTGGAAGACAAGAAGCGGCTGCAGAGTGAGGCACACGAGGTGCGCACGCGCGTATCTGTGCTGCAGCAGGAGCTCGACAACAGCGAGAAAGTGCAGCAGGACTTCGTGCGCCTCTCGCAGTCGCTGCAGGTACGTACGCGCCAGCGGATGGCTGGTGGACGTCAATACCGTTTGTTATAGGGCTATAGGGAGGGCTAAAGATAGCTCCCAGAACTTACTCTAAGAGTACGTTTCTGGTGATTGACTAATAACTTTTTGCTGAAATCCATCCATCAACTACGTCTCGTTTTGTTCGAGCTATCTAATGAATCAACTTCTACTCATCAGCATTTCAATAGAAACGGCAGCCTTTGGTTGACGTCATCGTGATTTCTGAAACTGATTTCTGGAGATACTTGCCTTGAATCCAAACCCATACAATGTTCTGTGTACTGTAGGTGCAACTACAACGTATTCGCGAAGCGGACACCGAGGTGCGGTGGCAACATGCGGACGATGTGCATGACTGTCCCTCCTGTCACACACATCTGCCTAATATTAAGAAAAAGGTAAGTAGACACTTTCTTTTTCTTTTATATCTTTTAGATGAAGATAATAAGGATACGGGCGGTCCCTGACAGTAGCATTTAATTAAGTAAAGATTTAGCAGAAGTAAGATATAGTTACAAGGAATGCAGAGTTAAAAGTAGACTTAATATAGTGTCAAAGAGTAATCTGTATTTTAAAATTCAATGTCAATCTTTATCACATTCATTTTTTGGTCTTTCAAGCCATATTATATTGAACAGAGCACCTTGGTGGTTGGACGCTTAATTACTGTTATGTTTTGCCCAGCAGTTACAAGTTTCGTACGGGGATTTACCACCGCTTAACTTAATGGTCGATGTAATGCAGCAGTATGCTGTAGTCGTATCGTTGATTCTTTTCTTTTCCCATTCAGGTAGGCAAGTTTTAGTAGGTAATGTAGACACTAACAATGCACGGGGGCCAAAAATGAAGCCTTGCGGTACCCCAGTTCATACCATAGCTGCTTAGGCTTCAGCAATCGTATGGTGATAACATCAAAGATCTGAATTTGATGATTTAAATATAGTCAAATAACGTAAACAACTTAAAATACGTTATTTTATGCTGTAAAGATGTAATTTCCTGATCAATTTTATATGATCAACACAATCGAAAGCTCTTTAAAAATCGCAGACAACAAAAGTGTCTTGCGAATCCTGTATAGCCTGAAACATTTGTTTCGCAAGCGCAATTGTCGTGTAAGTCGGTCCTCACGTTGCGCGCAGGTGCACTGCCGGCACTGCGGCCGCATCTTCTGCGGCGCGTGCGTGTCGCACGTGGTGGAGTCGGGCCCGCGCCGCACGCCGTCGCGCGTGTGCTCCGTGTGCCGCACGCTGCTGCAGCCGCACGCCGCGCCCTACTTCAGCACCGACCCGCCGCGCTCGCCCGACTAGCGCCAGCGCGGTAGTGTCTCTCGGCCCATACGCATCCTATTCACCAGTGTCCACACTCATTTAAACAGAACACCTTCAATTTATCAATCCTTGAGAACTAAAACTTGGCAACCGACCAGATATCTGTATTATTGATGTGTCGTCGAAGTCGCATTCCGCGTGCGTGCTTTTCGGCAGCTTTGGCTATTACCGCTTCTATTATTTAGATAAAATTATTTTTATATTATAGTCTGAATTTAAATCGAGTAATAGTACACGTCAAAAATTAATCATTGAAGACAATTTAATTTAAAACTCCACTCTAAATTTGTCTTTGTTGAAAGTGCTAATTGTGGTCTTAAATATTATGTTTAAGTCGATCAACCCGAGCACGGCAAGCTTGCATTGAGCTAGTAGGTACATGAGTGATCCAGTGACGATTTCCAAACTTTAAAATGCCTGCAAGTGACTGATTATTTCCGCCTCTAATCCTCATTTACATCAACGATCCCAGTTATGAGCCGATCTTTACGAATCTCAGCATTTTAAAATCTTATGGGATCCCTAGATGTTCAACTACAAGACTCTTAAGTTTTCTCAAACAACAGAACCGGTATTGTATTCAGTAAGTGGACTGTCTAGGGACCCTAATAGAAGGTCATCTTAATTTTATGCTGAATTCTCTTTTGTGAACGGATGCTCGACGCCTTTCTCGTTCTTCGAAATTCAATAGATTATTGACAAACATTAATAGCTGTAGATAAATCTCTAATATATATTGTCTCAGGAATCTGTCATTTTATGTAGATCTTGAATCTCCTTTCCATTAGCGCAATAGCATTTAACTTAGCAACTGTATCATTGTATCAAGCACGAAATGTAAAACCAAGAAAACTTATCACACAGCTATCGCTTATGCTCCACAATGGCGTGAAGACTTTAAACGTGATCGCGTGACGCACTCGACAGAATTGTCGTCGCCGAACATCCGCGTCGAAACGGCAATACATATTATTGCATACGATATTAACCACATTCGACGGATAACTTGGATAGTCTCAGCAGAAGTTCCGCGACGACTATTCCGTCATTCGTGGCTGTATTTTTAATAACGGAAGAATTACCGCGACGGAAGTTCGGCGTCGGGATTTTCGTCGAGTGTAGCTCTGGCTTTAGGCGTGTTCTCTGCAAATTAAGACCAATCGCGTCACCATTTACGTATACCACGCATACTATAATGTGTGAGAGCTTGGCGACATTCGTTTACATACCACAGAGCTTAGAAGGGCACTTGTTGGTGTCATATATCGTGCTATGAAGATAATAACGAATTTGATTGATTTAGAATAAGCCTCTACATGAAACATGTATACGTTAAGACTTTGAGTATTTGACACGGGAGATGCCTTCACTACTCGAAGCGCGAAGAAATACGTATGCAGTTTTCAACGAGGAACGAGGTACGCACGTACAACACACAACAACATTATTACGAAGTAATTACGCACACTATACCGACACGATTAAGTTGAAACTGCTGTACCGACCGGACACGATCAAATTGTCATGTGGCTTGGCGAGCAGCGCACGCGCATGGCACCTCGCGTATTAAATACTCAAAGCGTTAAGTACAGGCGTGGTGGGTGTATAAGAAGACAACAACTCGGTCCCGTATGTTTTTAAAATCTAGTGAATGAATTTCATACAAAAACTGTCAAATTTATCATAAAATGCATAGCTGGCGATAATGAATTTTTTCAAGCTTTTAATAGACTATTATATATGTATCTTTATCATCGTGGTTAGTCATCTATATTGCATTATTATTTTATGCTAATGATCTGAGCAAATCATAGTCAAGAAAATAGACGAATTATTTTAAATCTTGCTATATAAATTTATTACGTGTCTATAAGAATATTGTTTCGTCTGGGCCTTTTAATTATTCATTGTTAAAAATTAATCTGTTCTTTAAATTATTTACGAGTTTTTTTCTTCTATCCGCATCCGTCATGGTAAAAATAAATGTAAAGAGCAGCTATAGGAACAAGATGTGGGCAACGAAAAGCTAGCAAAGTTAAGAATGTATTTGTAAACATTTATTGAAAAAATAAAACAAATATATGTGATAGCTATCAGTGGCAAAACATGATTTAAAATTTAAATAAAGCCTAAGGATCGGAAATTCGTTTTCGATGAGTAATTGTAAAATATTGTCTTTCTCTATTCATATAAACGTTTATAGTTTCAGCAGGCTTATATCTTCATGTAATTTTGTTTGTTATTCAATCACAAATCGATTATCACATTGCAGTTTCTGTTTTGAAACGAAATACTGCCTTTTATTAAATATAAATATTCTATTCTAATTAATTTTATACAGTACTAGCTGGACCCAAATCGAGCACAACTTACAAGTTCCAGAGAGCTGAAAAACATACTTATTTTTTAATTTGGCAAATGGAAAAGAGTGGTGCGAGTTGTTATTGCCCGACTCCTATCCCGCAGGTATACCTGTTGCATAGCGATTCAGCCATTTAAATGTCCTATAAATTCTGACTATTACTAGGTCTGCAAGGCGAATCGCTGCTTGCAATGTTGAGCTGAGTGAGACATCGTGAATCAGATTTTGAAAATTTTGAACAGTGATCATTCCTCCGTGGCAAGTCCGATTTTGAAAATTCTTTTTGAAAGTCACAACTCTGGACATGCTTTCTGAGCGTGTAAAGTTTGGTCACAGTGTCTCGAGCGGTTATTATGTAATTCCATCTGGATTTTTTTTAACGGTGATCATTCCTCTGTGGTAGCATTAATTTTTTCAAAATATATCCATAAACCTTCCTCTGATTGACCTCTTTAATCATGCCAAATTTGGTTCTGATTGGATTAGTAGTTTAGGAGGAGACCTGTGACAAAGAAAATCCTGAAGTCTGGTATGAGGAGCTTTCGCTCGACTTCGTCTCACTCAGCTCAATAAGTATCACATAGCGACCCGAATGATTGTTTTAAATTGTATATTACTATGAACTTATAGTGAACTATAGTTAATCTGAAAATTGAACGATCCTTTGCCACCGGTAGCTACATATTCAGGCTTCCAGATGAAAGTTTATTTTATTGTGATTTCACGACTGTGTTTGTAATTTCCGTGAATTAAATTGCTAAGTAAACAGTCCCTCCTAACATTGTCGCGTCTAATCTTGACAAGGCTTTTATAATCTCTACGTCTTTAAAACTACGGTTGTATCATACCATTGTTAGGAGGGAAGTCTAGGAATAAACCGTTAACTATAGAGAGTTATAACGTGTGGAGGCGGGAGCGACCGACGGTCAAGTGATAAGCGTGCTGTTAGCACCCAATAAGTGATGACATACTAGCATAGATAGTGTAAGAGTTGTAAAATAAACATATTTTATTGTAAATAAAAGAGCTACTACATATTGAATATTGTTTTTTTATGAAACCAAAACGAATGATTTAATTTCATCACAAATTCCTATAAGTGTACATACATATACTTATGGTGTCTGTACATTGGAGACTAGTTTGAAATTTTTGTCTGTTCGCGATGGATGCAAAAATTTCTGAAGGGATTTCGATGCGGTTTTTTTGTAGAAAGGTCTTGTTCAGACTTAAAATCTGCCGTATGTTTGATTACAAGTGGTTAAGTAGAACCGGAGATATGGCCAATAAACGATAACCGACCTCCGCGCGGGCGAAGCCGCGGGCATCAGCTATATACTTAATTAGGTGGTTACATATGAAATTGCCGTTGACCTTGAAGAAATTGGAGGAAACCCAATTTTCAGTACTAACATTTTGGCATTTTTTTTAGGAATGACAAATCCAAATTTTATGATTTTGTGTATGAATAAGACAACATTAAGCTAACAAACAGCAACTATTATTACATTTTTGAAAAGTGACAGCTGTTAAGTAATACGAAAATCATCAAAATGGATAGCTTTAGTTTTTGAAGATCGAATTAATTTATCAAGCGGCCAATAAAAACACATAATTTAATACAGAGTTGTAAAATCTAAATAGCTATTAAATTACAGAAATAACGAACTCATGAATTTGTAAGAAAATTTCGGCAATTTCATAGGTAAAGATCTATTATAAAGCACGCCTCTTTTCTATTCAATGCGAGGCGAATGGGCGATCAGATCGAGGACATTTAAATAAAGACCAAGTCAAGTACTCGCTACCATGTATCGAAACTAATCGTTTTACAGCATGTCATTGATATGCAACAAACACAATGTGAGGGTCGCATATCTTGCTCAAACATCATGTATGGATTCCTGCAAAGTTAACATGGAACATCGTCAGTATCATCAAAACAGCATTACATAAACCCTGAGCCTTGAACAAGGCGAGACGGCTGTTCACGCCATCCGTTTTGGATAAAACAGGTTCGTCCTTGCATGGTATTCTGTATCTGTTCACACCAATAGTGTGACTCTGCACAATTAGCTACACTTACGACAGACACTTGTCGAGGCTCATACGACGGTTCGGGCGTGGAACGCCAGACACGCAATTTGACAGATTAGCGAATTGTCAGATGTTAGAATTTTGGCACAAATGGGCAGAAGACAGATTAGAAAAAGGCCAGGTTCGCAATATGACAGATTAGCAAAATGACAGTTTCGCGATATGACAGATTAGCAATATGACAGGTTCGCGATATGACAGATTAGCAAAATGACATTATATTTATTTCAATGTGAGAAACTTTTATCTATCTGTACAATAAAAACAAAATTATATAAACTTAAATATTTACTTCCTAAAAAAAAGTATGTACAAAGTAAAGTAAAAAAATTTACTGGATGATTTTTATTAATTCGACGAATCTGTCATTACGCGAATGTTATTTTGCGACACCTGGCATAATGCGTTTCTGACAATTCGCTAATCTGTCGTTTTGCGTTTCTGACGCTCCACGTGCAAACCCACACGACCACCAAACGCCTTACTGTGAAAAACATAAATCTACCGCATAGGTTCGAACCTTGCTAACTCTCGATTGCAAGTCGGACACCTTAGCCCAATGCAAAATAAAACACAAACATACTATGCCAACTTAACACTTAGTTTAATAATAATAATGTCGAAAAATCCACAGAGGACAATGTAACCGTCAGATGTTAATGCGACTAATAAACTAAACATAGTATAAAAATATATAATATTATTATCTTAACTAAACCAAAATACCCATGAACTCTTTGCGTGTACTTGTTCTTCAAAGGAGAATAAAATGGTCCCTGTCTTAAAAGGTTCTTGGACAATTTTGTCAAGCTGTGTATCATCTGCTTAACATTGAACTAGTCGGGGTACTGTTCCAGGCTGAGGGTCATGACGTCGCTCACCAGACAGTCTGCAGGCTGGAAATCAATGAGAAAATTGTGTTATAAAGCAGTCTGCAAATCAAAATAATCAAAAGGCAGTCGAAAGTAACGTTACAACGTTACAACGTTGTAATTATATGGTGGACCACACATTACGGGCATTCTCATTACATACACTTACGCCTGCATGTCCCGAAGATGTAGGCAGGGGTATATCAACACCCACATTACGCCAGCTATGTTTTTTTAGCCCACGTAATAAAGCGGGTAAGCGTATTTTCTTTGTTACGGTTACGGGCTACCACGTTCCCATGGGTGTCGTCCAATGCTAAGACAAGGACAAGACGCGGCGGGAAGGGTACGCGGACTGCCTCACCTCGGAGCAGATGCCCACGAGCGCGTCGGCGCAGCCGTAGAACTCCTCCTTGAGCGAGATGACGATGGTCTGCAGGCTGCCCTTCTTGGAGCGGATGTACGACGCCACCTTGCCGATGTTGGTGTTGTCCAGCGCTGCGTCGATCTCGTCCAGCAGAAAGAACGGAGCCGGCTGGTAACTGCCCACATAATTTAACTTATCAAACTCGGTTTTATGTTAAATATACAATAATATTTTATTTGACAGAATGACAGCTTATAATTAAACAAAACAGTAACTAATTCACCTTAAAAAATATTGGCTTTATATACTAAAAGAAGATAACCAAGTAGTTAGCATTACAGCTAAACCTTATCGCTGTCAACTTTCAGAGTTTTGGAATTTAATGATGGAAAACATAATATGATTCTATTGAAAGGAAAAGGTATTAACCAACTTGAAATCTGCATCTATGATGATATCGTAACCAGAATCTGACATGTCTCCAAACATTTGACTCTCACATCACAATTTCAGTTACAGTAGATGCCGTCCAGGTATGGCTCCCCCGGGCCCTGGGCCCAGGTACGTACCTGTGTATAGCGAACAGGAGCGCGAGGGCGGCCACGGTCTTCTCCCCGCCCGATAGGTTGGACATGGGCTGGAAGCGCTTGCCGGGCGCCACGCAGTTGTAGTTGATGCCGTCCAGGTAGGGCTCCTCCGGGTTCTCGGGGCCCAGGAAGGCCTGCGCAGACTGGTTCATTGCCAGCGCCTAGAATGGATACATTATGTTACTGACAGTCCAGTAAAAACCTACTAGGTCTGCAAGGCGAATCGCTGCTTGCAATGTTGAGCTGAGTGAGACATTGTGATTTGAATTTTGAAAATTTTAAACAGTGATCATTCCTCCATGGCAAGTCCGATTTTGAAAATTCTTTTTGAAAGTCACAACTCTGGACATGCTTTCTGAGCGTGTAAAGTTTGGTCACAGTGTCTCGAGCGGTTATTATGTAATTCCATCCGGAATTTTTTTAAACGGTGATCATTCCTCTGTGGTAGCATTAATTTTTTCAAAAATCTCTTTAACCCTTGACGCGATGCACCGCGAAATAGCCTTTATGCATCTAATGTCGAGGGGGGGCAAGTCATTTACAATTTGGAGGTCATAGGTCACCGAAAATGCATATTTTAGATATCAAGAACATAATTATATATCATAATGCGTATATCAAAATGATCGTCACTAAACTAGGAATCATTATATATAAAGTAAATACCTGTAAATCCGAATGTTTTTACGATATGAGTTTATAATTCCAAAGTTTTGATTTTTACGTTCTGCTTCAACATGTTTACACAACAATTATCTCAGCTGAATCACCATAATCACTTACACTAATATCACTAAAGAATTACACATATATTGAAGTATTCACTGTACTAAAGTTACACTACACTATAACACGATATCCACAAAAAAATCCAATAAGATTCCGATAAGAACGCTCTCGCGAAAAAAATGGCGCGGATTGCACTCAGACTGCAGTCAGCCGGCGGCGCGCAAATATCCGTTATTCTTTTTCGCGGGAACGTGACGTCAAAAATGCCACCTGCAACTCGCACCTGCGTTTAGGTACAGTCGCAAAGTTAAGCTATTGAGATTCAACTTTATTTATGTATAAATAAATGTAATACTATTTTACAATATTATACGAATCGATTTTTCTTTAGAAAAATGAATTACTATTATGTTACCTATTTATACTTGATTCTATATAAACTAAACCACACTGCATCAAATTAGAACCAAATCAAAAAAATTGTTTTGAAAATTAATTTTGAACTTTGATTATTCTAATTTTTGTACCCAGTCTTGTACTGAACCTCAGAAATAATTTTAATTTTTCAAGTACTATCCAAATTCTATAATGTAGATGTTTAAATTATCGTAATTTTGAAACTTGCCCAATAATATTTATATAGCTGTTGTTTGACATGAAATCGGCGAACAAAGGAGATATTTTGTGGTTAAATTAATCTTCTTTATATATAAAAAGTGGCCAAGTGTGAGTCGGACTCGCCCATGAAGGGTTCCGTAGCAGCAAGTAATATAACAATGCTTTTTTTTAAATTTCATATTTGAATTGATTGAATGAAAGGTAAATTGCGGTTTACGATTTATGACGTATTAAAAAAAACTACTTACTAGATCTCGTTCACACCAATTTTCGGTGGAAGTTTACATGGTAATGTACATCATATATATTTTTTAGGTTTATCATTGTCTTATTTTAGAAGTTACAGGGGGAGACACACATTTTACCACTTTGGAAGTGTCTCTCGCGCAAACAATTCAGTTTAGAGAAAAATTATATTAGAAACCTCAATATCATTTTTGAAGACCAATCCACAGAAACACACGTGTATGTAAAAAATTTGAGTTGATGTAAAAAAAAATTGAGTTTCATTTCTGAGTATGGGGAGCGCCCAAAATTTATTGCTTTTTTTAATTTTTGTGTGAAAATTCACAGAATACATCTACTTACCAAGTTTCAACAGCATAGTATGACATACGGACGGACAGATAGACAGACATGACGATAAGGGTTCCGTTTTTTGCCATTTGGCAACGGAACCCTAAAAATGAATTGCTGTTCGTTAGTCTCACTAAAACTCGAGGACGGCTGGACCGATTTGGCTAATTTTGCTCTTGATTTATTTGTGGAGGTCCAGAGAAGGTTTAAAAGGTGAATAAATATGGAAGTTGTTATCGATTGAGGCAGTACGAAGTCTGCCGGGTCAACTAGTAAAAAAAATATTTCTTGCCGACGCTAGGGCCACTAATCTTTAGGTCCACTTGTCCGTTTTGACACCTTATAATTTTATTATTTTTTCACTGACAATTCAGACACCGTCAAAATTAAAGCTATTTTGTGCTGTTAGCATAGTACAAATATAAAAATACTAATAATAAAGTGTCTATACGGACAAGTCAACCCAGAGATTAGTGGCCCTAACGTCGGCCAGCCATAATAACAAATAGCTGTTTGGTTATCCATGCCCACAGCATAATAAGGTAGACATACATAATGCTGAGCTCAAATCCCGGTTGCTTACACTGGTAAGCTCGGGTTTCACTCCGCATAACTATTTATTTCATGATTTACAAACCTGTTTATGACCGGCTGACCTGAAATCGAACCTCATTGGGAATGCCGGACTTCCACTGCTACCGGAACTCTGTAAGCTGCAAACCACGCTAATCGGATGAAGGACTAGAATGGAGCGTGAACCTTGTGACCTAACGAAGACAAGGCGTGTCCTCCTAAGGACTCCACACGGTATCGAATACTCAAAGCAATACTTTACCCAAGTTAGCAAATTTATTTCATCGTTTGATGTATAAATAAATGAAAATTCGAATATCTTTAAAATATTAAAACTATTTTGTACAGTTGGCATAGTACAAAATAGCTTTGATATTCGGATGGTGTCCGAATTGTCAGAAAAATAAAATAAATTGGAAAAATGTCAAGTCTGACCAGTGGCCCTAGAACTTAGTGTCCCTAAAGTAGGCTAGCCTTTTTATTGCTGCGCCAGGAACCACTCAGTAAAATATGGATGGTATGAATACTCGCTTACTAGACTGGCTGAAACCTGACTCTTCGAAACTTGAGTTCGAAATGAAATATTTGAACAGTCACCGCCAATATGGGTTTTCAGTGTTTTATAACATAACATAACTTCACGCCTGTATCCCCGAAGGGGTAGGCAGAGGTGTATTACACACCCACGTTTCGCCAGTTATGTTAAGGTCCCAATGTAATAGCGGGCGAGCCTATTGCCATCTACCGGGCACATTATTAAGCGAGCGATAATTAACATTTATTAATCACACATAACTACGAAAAGTCAGAGGTGTGTGCCCGGGGCGACTGGGGATCGAACTCGAGACCTCGTCTCAGCAGTCCGTTACGTACGCCACTGGGCTATCGCCGCTTTTATAGAAACCTGAAAATTAAATATTTAGGATAGCACTAATGAAATACAGTCATGGATATCATAAATTTTTATTTTATAATTCCTTTCATGAATAAATTCGCGATCGCTTCAGAAGAATGTGTGACAGCGGTGACGTTTTGCCTGATGTTGAGGTTGAACGTTTTACTAAAACACAGGTTTGTTAGCCGGCACAAAACTGTGGTCTACTTCTACTACTAGGCCCTGTTGACTTCATGACCAAACTTGAGATTTGCCATGGTGCAACGTCCATCATTTCCCCCATTTCCACATCGTCATCCACTTCTTCCAGCAGCTCCAATAATCCAGGGCTAGAAAGAAACAAAAATAAATAAAAATATAAATAGAAAACCTTACTTCTGGTTTAGGACAGAAATATCGTCCGTTAGCTAAGGCTTCTAAAAGCTTACTCAATTATTAGCCTTTTGTAGCCCACTACTGGACATAGGATTCTCCCATAGAGCGCCATAGTACCCGATCTTCCGCCTTGAAAAAAAGATACAACCAAATATATCTTTTTTCTAAGATTTAAGGGTGTATACTTAGATCTTCAGAGCCCACGCCGACCTCACCTGCTACCTGGTACACCTGCCGACTGGAACTGGCTTTGCTGTCGGGGTTGGAAGGTCAGATGGCAGTTGCTCACTTAAAAGCCAACTTTAGCCAATCAAATATTAATAAAGCGAACCCTGGGCTTCTTGAATCCATCCGGAACATATCTAAACACACGAAAGTCTATGCAAGTGACTCACAAAGAATATATGCACCCTAAAAAGAAAACATTCTTTCTAAGATAGTCGTGTAAAAATTAAAGCAATTTACGTATCCAACCCGGTGCGTTGACGTGGACCACCACCCGTCTGGAACGTGCGTTCATTCTGGGCGTAAGAGAAAAAATACTAAGGAACAGATTTTTCCCAAATTACCTAATTCTGACACATTCGAGATACATAAACTAAATAACTTACGTGACTAGTACAACGTCGCGTCGTATGCTGCCACCAGGGGTTTCCTTCAAGGTCACAACGTTGGGCCGATTGGCTCTGTCCCTGTGTCGGTATCGCCGACCGTGACCAGCTGGTTGCACTCATACTACGGCGTCTGTTCGATCTAAAAAAAATATAGCAAAGTTACAATAATAAATATTTGTGTTATGAAAAGCGATGTCACATTGCATATTGTTTTACGTTAACTATATTTGAATGACAAGGAAACTAAAAATACGTCCTGAGACTTTAACCTCAGCTTACCATCAGGCGAGGTGAAGTCAAATTGACGTGTCCTAAATATATAAAAAAAAGGCACGGTGACCGTTTACCATCATACGTAATCGTAAATTACATGTATACGAAACTTGCATCTTGTTGAACTAGCAACTAGATAGATGTTACGGTGACCGCTTACCATCAAATGTATATTATGATCTAGTGTTATTCTATCTAACCCAAATTACCTTTACCTCAGCTTACCATCAGGCGAGGTGAAGTCAAATTGTCCTATTTATATTTAAAAAAAAAACCTAATCTGACGTAATCAAAAAAATTGTTTGCCACCGTAGTATTGAAATACCAATGTTTTTAGCAAAATACCAAGGTGGTGCTTTTTGGCTATTATTTTTATTTTATTCATAAAGGTGAATAAAATACAATACATGTATACGAAACTAGCATCTTGACGAACTCTCACATGATTTATGTGAGTGAGTGTACTTGAGTGGTATCTACTTTATCGAACATCCGTACCTATGATAGCTATAAATATATGAAATTCGACCTTATTTATATTTTGACTATGATTTTTGATGAAATATGCAATAATACGAAAAAAGAATTACTGATATTTATTTGTCGATAGTTATTCTAACAACTTATCCGTATTTCAAAATAATTCAAACTAGATTATTATATATATATTTGATGAACTATGTGAGATGTTATTGAAAGAAACTCGTTTTCATCATGGCGGTCAAAATTTAGTCACTTTTGTACATTTAGAACATGATTATAAAGTGAATTTGTAATAATATGAAAATTTAATCACTGATTATGTTTTGCAATTTAATACTTTAACAACTTATGTATATTATAAATCTACCAACGTGATATTTTAATTGAAAATCTTATGTAAAACACGACAAGCTATTTCATAAAAAGGTTCAAATCAAATTGATAAACTTTTATCAGTAATATTTTCACCACTTTCCGTTTAAATTTCTCTTTATACGTAAACTACAACTAATTCTCAATAATTATATGTATAATAACACATAAAAACACTTACCGCTTTCTCAAATAATCCATATTTATTGTGCACTTCACACACCAAAACTTTCACAACAATGAACTCAACAGAAAATGGCGGCCCAGAAGGTCAATGTATTTTTATTTTAATATTTTTTGCGTTCCGTTGTCACTATCTTCGTTCAAAACTTATAAAATACGATTACCATAAGGTAAACATTGGGCTAAAGTTAAACGCCCAACGTTTTGATGTAAACGAAACGTTTAAATCCAATGACAAAATAGAGTGAGTTTATTTGTGCAAACCGTGGCACAAAAAACATTCAACGGTGCAACTTTATTTGTGCTAATGGGTGGGCGACGGGTTAATCATGCCAAATTTGGTTCTGATTGGGTTAGTAGTTTAGGAGGAGACCTGTGACAAAGAAAATCCTGAAGTCTGGTATGAGCTTTCGCTCGACTTCGTTTCACTCAGCTCAAAGAAACTTTGTCAGTTAACAATTTGATATTGCGTACTATGCGTAGTCTATGCTGTGCTCGCGTCTCGACAGAATATGTTAATATACTATAGAAAAGACTCTTTACAACGAACAATCGTGGGTCCGGGGGAAATAAATAGTAAGCCTAGTAACAAAACGGAACTTATTAAAGCGTGAAAACACTTACCTTGTATATAGCATCTATTTCATTCGCGACGTGTTCAAAACACTCAATAAACTTATCGTGTCGTTCTTTTTTCACCTGGAATAACACAAAAAATAAAATGCGATATATTTTTATTGTTTTTAGAGTTCTGCAAAGCTCCATGATGCACATGCTGTATTTGAACTACAAACTATAAAATCAAGATGAAGTGGATTTTGAAGAATCTTTATTTTAAACACTTAACAGTTTCTACATTTTTAACATTCTGCTATCCTTAAGTGAACATTTTACTTACATATAGTCACGCCCTTTTCCCATTGGGATAGGCAGTGACAACATAACAACATATTTCCACTTGCTAGGATCCTGGCATACGTCTTTCGCTTCTTCTACTTTGATATTTGTTATCATACGTGTTGCGGTTACTCTTGACCTGAGTGCCTAGTGCGAGTTTTGTATGGGAATTTAAACAGTGCAACCTAGATAATAAAGAATAGAATACGATACAATCGATACAGACTCATCTAGCGACAAACGCGAACGGCGTTCATTTTGTATGCGAAATTTGTAATTTTAACCTAGTTCTCGCGTTTGTCGCTAGATGACTCTGTTTCGATTGTATCGTATTCTATTCTTTATTTTCTAGGTTGCACTGTTTAAATTCCCATACAAAATAATATTCACGTAGACGAATTAAACAAAACTCGCACTAGGCACTCTGACCTTCATCAGGGTGGGAGTCCTCTCGCTCGGCAGCATGATTGCGGCAATGGTGCGGAGCGCGAGCGCGTGGGCCGCCGCCGCCTCCTTCTGCGAGCATGTAATGCTCGCGAAGGAGATGGCGGAGCGCGACCGGGAGAGACTTAGAACTCTCACGGTCCGCCGAGCCCGCAACTTGCTCGCCGCGCGTCGCAGGCGACTCAGGCGCCGGAGGTCGCTTAACGACCTCCGTCCTCCATGTGCGCAGGCCTGGGGGTGGCGGGTGAGGCCACCTGTCACCCCAGCAGAAGCAGGCCGGGACGGTGGGGCAACTAGCGCCCCTCCCCCAAACCGGGGCAAGACGGGGACACCGTGGTTCCCAAACCCGAGGGGGCCATCTCGAAACCGGAGATGGCCCAGGGTCAGTCGGGGTGCGAGGGATATGCTCTATGGGCAACCTTACACCCCGGCGTCTGTAGACTCGAGACGGCGTGCGGTTTTAGTCGGTTCAAGCCCGACATAACCGCCCCCGCTGGCACGCGGGGGGGTATCCGAAGGGATTTCCGCACGATAAAAAAAAAAAAAAAAAAAGGCACTCTGACCTTACTTAAAACGTCTTCGATCTGATTGGCATACGTTCGCCTAGGTCGACGTTAACCGGGTTTCCCAGTAGCCCTCGCCTCATAAATCTGCTTCGTCCATCCTCTCTACGTGTCCGAACCATCTAACTAGGTTTAGAACCATTTAACTTAGATTATTTTGCACCCATGGAATGTTCTTGCACACCTTGTATAATATGGAAAGACATTGTAACGTTGTGGACATTGTAACATTTCCTACTTCTTTCTACAGGTGAAGACTTTCCAACGGTGCAGCTTATTGCCTGCTAAAAAGCATGGCAATGTACCTATCTGACTTAAATCAATGTATGTACCTCCTAGAGAAAACTGACACCCAAAATACAGGTAATAACCTAGTTTGGGTGGCAGCGATTGTAAATACAACACAATTTCATCAATTTACTCGTCACTGATAATATTTATATAAAAAAAATTATTGTGCAACTTCTATAGATTAAGCGGCGATAGTCCGGTGGCGTACGTAACGGACTGCTGAGACGAGGCCTCGAGTTCGATCCCCGGTCGCCCCAGGCACACACCTCTGACTTTTCGTAGTTATGTGTTAATTATCGCTCGCTTAATAATGTGCCCGGTAGATGGCAATAGGCTCGCCCCCTATTACATTGGGACCTCAACATAACTGGCGAATCGTGGGTGTGTAATACACCTCTGCCTACCCCTTCCGGGATACAGGCGTGAAGTTATGTTATGCTATAGATTAAGTAAGTACTTTACGAATGTTGTTTTGTTAATTTATTTATTGTGTCGAATAAATTATCTTATCTTATCTTATCTAAGCATCCCTTTCTCTATCTTGTTCACTAAATCTTCTACCATACCACAATATTCCTTTATCCATTCCATATTACTTACAGACCGGTCAAAATGGAAGTCAATGGGGGAGGGCCTATGTTCAGCAGTGGACTTCCTACGGCTGATATGATGATGACGATGATGATTAATTGTATTTCTGTGTAATCCATTATCAGTAAATTAAATACACATACGATCATTTTTTACACTCTCGAACTCCTAAACCCACTACGTCGTATCCCGAACACTATTGTAATGATAAAACTGTTACAATGTTACAAACCGCTTACTTTTTCGAAGGCCAGTTTCGCTTTATGCGCTTTCTTCCTCGCCACGACGAACGCTTCATTGGTAGCGTTCACTTTCTCACGAACCTCGTTCAATTTCTCCATTGCCTGTTATGTGAAAATTATTTTTTTCTTAGCTCATATCAATATTTTTTTAATCGTTATGAAAGAGAAGCACTATGGTCAATTGTGACTATTAATTTAAAGACGACGTATATCATATAAGCAATAAGCAGCGATAGTGCAGTAACATACGTAACGGACTGCTGAGACGAGGTCTCGAGTTCGATCCCAAGTCGCCCTGGTCACACACCTCTGACTTTTCGTGGTTATGTGTGCATTAATAAATGTTCATTATCGCACGCTTAATAATGTGCCCGGTAGATGGCAATAGGCTCGCCCCCTATTACATTGGGACCTTAACATAACTGGCGAATCGTGGGTGTGTAATACACCTCTGCCTACCCCTTTGGGGATACAGGTGTGAAGTTATGTTATGTTTATATCATATAATATCTATACTCAAAACAATAGTTTGTGTATCACTAAAAAATGTATCCCATATCGAGTTCAAATCCACAGCATTCGGTGTAGTGGCAGTTGTTGAGATCAAGATATCGCGCTATCAATGTAGTCTATTTTAATACCTATCTTATGATATATTAGGAATGTTTTATGATCCTTCGAGCCGGACCTAATAAGATCCGATTAGGCCAGGCTCGAAGGACCATAAACCATCGAGGGTGAATAAACATAGAGGAAAATACATAGTGAAAAAATATAGTAAAATGTATATTATACAATCCGGGGTTCGAAGAAACATTATCATCCCTAATTGTATAAGATGTTCTGTGTATGTGTACAATGGTAGGCCCAAGAAAAGATGGAATGCGTGAAAAAGGTAATGACTGAGGAAGTCACTACCTTCCTTGACATTTGACAGGAATGTATGGTGGAGAATGATATCTGGCGCCGACCCAAAATATTACGACAATGGCAGGTGATGATGTTTACAATAAAGAAGAAAGTGAATACATACTCTCATGTTAGGAGCCTGTATCTTGTCCACAGTGTTCTGTAGCGAGTTGATCGCCTTCTGCAGCTTGTCCGCCTTGCGCTTGATCTCATCCGACTCTTCGAGTTCCTTCAGAGACTCTGGCAGAGAGCGGTAGTCTACTCGAATCCTGATAACAGAAATCATTCATTAAGTCAAAGAACAGGAGTAATTGGGGGATGGGATGGAGTTCCACAGTGAGGATTTTAGCTGAGTTACTATGAGTACTTTTTTTTAAAGATTACTAGTAACAGAAATTTCTAGTACCCTGATTTACCCCTCCAGCTAAGCTAAATTGCATGTGTTAGGAGTTGGTTCATGAGGTTAGTGTAATAAAAATAAAGAGTTTCAGAAATTGTGCCCGCTGGTAAAATAAAGCTAATATTATTATTTATCTCGGAAATTTTCTTTCTTTCTTTCTTTCAAAAAGGTTTGTAGCCGTCAGGAAAGGGATCAGTATTTCACCTAGGCGGAGTGACGGGCAACAGCTGGTAATGACATATACCTTGATTCTTTGCGATACTGTTGAGTGGTGGAGAGCGAGGACGGGTCCGACTCGGTGTCCGCAGTGTCTTCTAGATTGCCCTCCAGTAACGGGATTATGATATCGTCGATCTACAAAAGAGAGAGAAAAAGTTTGTGAAGATTCAATCATGTTTGGACGTTTGTTACTCAATTACGTTCAAGCGGTTGAACGGATCTGGCTGAAATTTGGTGCAAGGATAGATTAAAGTCTGAAATAACACACAGGCTACTTTTATCCCTGGAATAGGTTCCCATGGGTTGCGGAATTATAAAATAAAACATTCGACCGCTGTAGTGCGTTAAGCCCGTACCTTGCACTGGCGCAGTATGTTGTGTCGGTCGGAGCGCTTGCTCTCGATGCGCGACTCGATGCTTGACATCTGCTTCTGCACGCTCTGGATGTCCTTCTGGATGCTCGTCTGCTCCTTGCGGGCCTGCGGACACGACAATACTGCGATGTCAACATTTTTCACAACCGTTCTGTACCGTATACGGTTTTGTGGGTACAAATCGTACATCTAATCAAAAATGAAAAAATTGTAAAAAATTTAACAATATATTCATCATCATCGAAGTGCCCATCACGGTTGTTCTTGCTCGGCGTCGATCTCCTGGCGCTGCTGGGCCTGGGCCTGCCCCCCCCCCCCCCCCGTACCTTGGTGACGTCCTCGTCGGCGCGCTCCTGGCGGCTGCGCGCGGCGGCGCGCTCGGCCTTGAGCGCGTCCACCTTGCGCAGCTCGGCGTCGATCTCCTGGCGCTGCTTGGCCTCGGCCTGGCGCCCGCCCTCCAGCTCGTCCTCCGCGTCCTGCACGGCGCGCTCCCACCGCGTCACGTTCTCTGCGCACGCGCACCACACTCATGTAAGTCGAAAGTTATTAACTTGCGCCCTCCCCACTGCCACCGAGTAGAGGGTACGCACTCTGCGTGTCCCGCGAGCGCTCGAACTCGAGGTTGGAGGTGATGCGGTCGATCTGCGCGTCGAACTCCATGCGCCGCTTGGCGCGCTCCTGCTGCGCGCGCAGCTCGCGCTCCTCGTACTGGCTGCGGGCACAGGAGGGTCATATGCATTACATACGGCTTAAAATCTTATGATGATAAAATGGTAGGAAACTAGGTGTTGAAGTCGCATATCTATAATCTACACACTACATTGAATTATATTACTCGACAGCTAAAGAATTCATTACGTCGAATGAGGACGGTGAGATAAGGTGCGAGGGAGGAAATGCCATTAATTCCACAAATACTTGCATCATGAGAGTGTATAAACTAAATAACATTAGAGAAGTTATAAAATAACAAAATATTAGTTGTTCAAACAATATTAATTACTCAAACGCTGTCTCTCTGACTCATCAAGAAATATCAATCACTCGTACGCTATATCTTCGACTCATCAAGCAATATCAACAACTCAAACGCTATCTCTTTGACTCATCAAACAATTTCAACAACTCAAAGGCTGTCTCTCTGACTCATCAAGCAATATCAACCACTCAAACGCTGTCTCTCTGGCTCATCAAGCAATACCAACAACTCAAACACTGTTTCTCTGACTCATCAAGAAATATGAACCACTCGTACGCTATCTCTCTGACTCATCAAGCAATATCAACCACTCAAACGCGGTCTCTCTGACTCATCAAGCAATATCAACCACTCAAACGGTCTCTCTGACTCATCAAGCAATTTCAACAACTCAAACGCTGTCCCTCTGGCTCATCAAGCAATATCAACAACTCAAACGCTGTTTCTCTGACTCATCAAGAAATATGAACCACTCGTACGCTATCTCTGACTCATCAAGCAATATCAACCACTCAAACGCTGTCTCTCTGACTCATCAAGCAATTTCAACAACTCAAAGGCTGTCTCTCTGGCTCATCAAGTATCCATACCGTATGTTAGCAACTCCGATATCCCTGCAGAAGGCCCTAAACACCACATCCTCTACATTATTCATATTTTCTTTGATTTCCTGGATTTTGGCGTCCCGCGCGCTGATCGTGTGCTCGATGGCCTCGACTTGCGGCTACAAAAATACGTAATTTTATTATTTTCTATTATGAATGTACCATAATTAAAGGAAATTTTGAATCAACTATGCTAAGTTTTTCTATAATTTTTGCAGCTCAATTGGTCAGAGTATCCTGCCTAGTAGTCGCGGCTTCTAATCTCGTCACGTTAACAATTAATGTAACATAATTATTTGTAAAGTTTAATGGAATAAATAGATCTACAGGTGTATATTGAAAGAGTAGCCTTAGTATTTGCGCCCATGCACAAAACTAGGTCCGCGTTTTACCTCTCAATAGCTATTATAGTTAATTTTGAATAAAAATACTTACACCGAACATTTCAATTTTCCTCTCAAACTCTGTTATTTCAGCGTCTAGAGCTTTGATCTGTTTCAACTGCGAACAAAATAGTTATTTCTTTAATTTGGATCGTGAATAATTAATTATCCAATATTCTTTCGTAACAATAATCATTCTATAATACATTTTGACATAATGTGCGTTTCAATATGCAAATATTTTTAAATTTCAAAATGTGTAAAAGAAAAATTGACCACAGCAAAATTGTGGCCGGATTAAACATTTTATAAAATAGTAATAAAATAAATAAAATAAAAATAAATTTATTTCCATAACATATTTTTACAAATTAGTTTGTAAACAATATATTTAATATAGCCAGATATTATACCTTGCACTTATTGTGCGAACCGATGAATAAAAATATACACAACACTTACAGTGGTATCCCTATCGGTGATGGCGTACTTCAGACGAGACTCCAGCCCTCGGATCTGAGAGTCCACCGTCGTTAGCTCCGACTCCTTGCGAGACTTTTTCATTGACTCACGCAGCTCTTCTGTGAGTTTCTCCTGCAGAAACAGTGTTTAGAGGCATAAGGCTCAATTTCCCTTTTAGGTATTTTCAGTAAGCAAGCCGGGGTCGACCTCGCGGAACATATACTAATCAAATTAATGAGGTATCGAAAAAAGGGCAGGTCAAAAGCACTTGAAACCAGCGGGCTTGTATGAAAGGTTTAATGACAGTGAAGGAAGCTCGTGAAGTATGTAAGGACAGAAGCAGATGGTGGGCTGTTGTCTCTGCCTACCCCGGAGGGAAAAAGGTGTGAGTATATGTATGTATTTTCAGTAATAAACAGATACAGCTTGAAATATTTTAGAGTAGTTAATAAAGGAGCTAATATTTCACAAAAACAAACAGTTTTAACTACTCCTGCGGACCCCGGGCTCCGAGCTGGAGGCCCTGGATGCAACCGAAACACAACTATGAGATGAAGAGTTTTAACTACTCTATAAAGATATCAAACGGTTGACTACCCCTGTAGCGCGGCGGTAGAGCGTTCGACTGCTACGTCGAAGGTTGCGAATTCGATTTCCGCTTAGTGTAATTTTGTATGCATGAATCTGTCTATTTGCATTGGTCTGGGACATGTATGTATTTACAAAATTCTACAACCCATAATAGAAGCTAGTTAAGCTATGCTTACTTTGGGTCGAGATAGCGCCGTGTAGAATGTCAAAAAATAGTTATAATTTATTATTATAAAAAAACATAACGTCACGCCTGTATCCCCAAAGGGGTAGGCAGAGGTGTATTACACACCCACGATTCGCCAGTTATGTTTAGGTCCCAATGTAATAGGGGGCGAGCCTATTGCCATCTACCGGGCACATTACTAAGCGAGCGATATTTAACATTTTTAATACACACATAACTATGAAAAGTCAAAGGTGTGTGCCCGGGGCAGCTGGGGATCGAACTCGAGACCTATCTCGGCAGTCCGTTACGTACGCCACTGGGCTATCGCCGCTTATTTAATATAAAACTGTCAGGCTATTGTGCTATACAGAGAACGCTCTACAAAACCGACGCAAGCCAAAGTTGCCGGACTCTAAGTCTTCTTCCCGACGTGCTAAATAAAAAGTCGGATACCGTACGTCCACATTGTATTCGTACCTTCTTAGACTTCAGTTGTGAGAGGTGTTTCTCGTCCCAGCGTTTGGCCTTCCGCGCCAAATCCAATGAACCGCCAGAGATGATTCCAGACTTCTGGTAGAAAGTGCCGTCTAGCGCCAAAGCCTTCAAATAGAAACCAGAGATGACAAAATTACGACAATAATGCAAGCCTAGTATTTATATGTGATGCAAGGTAAATTCATAATGGTGTATCCATGAAACTAAAGTTTACACATTTCCGCTCGTTTTTTGGCAGTAAACACATATCAAGTGAACATATTGTTACAACGATCGTCGATATCTCGGAAACTACTGATCGAATCTTCTAGAAATTAAAACGCATTGTTAATGTCGAAGTACTCTATCGATCCGTTTAGAAAAATCCAGAAAAGTCAATACAAAATCACACGCCCTTTTTAATGCCTATACCTACTTTACCTACAAATAGCGATAACAAGGGCATTCACCTCTATCGTCGGCACGACTGTGTAGGTACTTATTTTCTCGAACGCCCCAGTAAATACCTACTATTCTCGAACGCCCTAGTACCTTCCGGAATATTCTACCCCGCTTATTAAGAGCTATAAAAGGACGCCCGGCTATCGACACGAGGCAGTTAATTTTCGAAAGCGAAAGTGAACACATCTTACCGAAGTGAACCAAGAGAGTTATACCTGCGACTTAAGCAACGATTGTGGACTACTGTGAACTGCTGAGTGACCTGAACTGTTGAAGAGTACTGTGTGTGCTAGTTATTTAGTTGTCTAGTTTGTGGTGAGCGAATAAACCTCTTTGTTGTGTAAACGGCATTTAATTTGTACCCCGCGCACGTAACAACTGGTGTCAGAAGTGCGATGCCGTTATTACCACGTGAAGACGAAGGGCGTACTCCACGGACCAGACGTCAAGTGGAAATGGATGCTGCACGTCAACGGAGCCTTGAAGAGGAAGGGCGTCAGGCCGATCCTGCTATCTCAGCGGTAACTACGGGAGCACCAGATGGAACCTCGTCAGATACCAACATGATGACGCTGTTGGCTTCTATGCAGCAGATGATGCAGGCCTCTATGCAAGAAATGCAGGCCAACCAAGAGGCTAGTCGGCAGATGTTACAGGCCTCCATGCAAGAGATGCAGGTCAACCAAGAGGCTAGTCGACAGACGATGCAGGCCTCCATACAAGAGATGCAGGCCAAACAAGAGGCTAGTCAACAGATGATGCAGGCCAACCAGGAAGCTGTCATGGGTAAAATCGATGCAGGCATCCATGCACTGGGAGATAAAGTGAAGAACCTCGAAGACGGCTTGCAAACGCTTAGTAAGGAAGTGGCCTTGAAGACTGGGAGCATGGACGACCGCTTACAAGAGCTCGAAAAAGGGATCGGACCTGTTGACGACCGCTTGCAAAAGCTTGAAAAAGAGATTGTCAGGCTAAAAACCTGCGGACCTGTTGCCGCGACCTCACCATCATCAGCGAAGTTCGACCTACCACACTTCGATGGAACCTCCTCGTGGACAGCCTTCAAGTACCAATTTGAGATATTGGTAAAAACTAAAGCCTGGAGCAACGAGGAGTCTTTTATGGCCTTGACACTTGCATTACGAGGAGATGCCTTAGTAATACTGGAAAACCTGCCACCTGAAGGAAGGACACTGGAGTCTCTGATAGAAGCGTTAGACACACGCTACGGTGACAAGCACCTGGAAAATGTCTACCGAGCGCAGCTACGCGAGAGAAAACAAAAAGCTGGTGAAAGCCTCCAGGAATGGGCTGTAGAGGTTGAAAGGCTCGTTCGTCGGGCCTACTCATCGACACCCGTGATGATCGAGACCACCCTACTGGAGGCCTTCCTAAACGGTATACGGGACGCAGAAGTGAAAACTAATGTACAGTTGCGTCACCACCAGACCTTAAAAGAAGCACTGGCTTATGCCCTTGAGGTGGAAACCGTACGGCAGAATGCCGGGATAGGGAAGATCAGGGAGGTCAAGGAGGTAGTTGCAGAGGAGAGGAAGCCGCGGTATGTCCCAACGTGTTATTCTTGTAGAGGAAGGGGCCATATCCAGTCAGAGTGTCCTTCGAGGAAACGGAGGAGGGTCACGGACTCCGGGACCCAAGTGGATCAAGATGTTCCGTTAAACTAAACGTCGCCAGGGCCGCGGGGCGGGCGCTGGCTGGTCGATATGAAGCCCCAACCATCACAATAACTCAAGTTGGCAATGGAAATAGTCTGATCATCGAGGCCACCTTGGACAACCAACCTTGCAATTTAACAGTGGATACTGGAGCTTCACGTACAGTTGTTAGGCCAGAATTGCTGAAACGCACCATAAGGTGGGAAAACCGATCTCCGAGGTGCCAGCTTCAGACAGCTACTGGCCAGCCAGTGACCGTTCTCGGTGAAACAGATGTGGAGGTAAGAATTGGCGACCAAATATACCACCAGTCAGTATTAATTGCTAATATTACTGATGATTGCATTTTGGGACTGGATTTCTTGAGGAATCACCGATGTGTCTTGGATATACCTAGAGGAGTGCTGAGATTTCCTGATCAGGAAGTTTGTTTACAAGGATCGCACCCGTGCACTCTTTACTGTTTAACGGATACGACGTTAGCTCCTAAATCGGAAACATTAGTCAGAGTGAGGTTTCCTGCGAAGACTGAACAAAGAAGATGTCTTATTGTGGAAGATACCGGCAGTCATGAAAACTTAATAACAGCGAGAACCTTACTGATGCCGAACGGAATCGCTAGGGTGAGAATCCTCAACCTCAGTGACGAAATAGTTCTCCTGAAGAAGAATAGTGTGGTTGGAAAATGTGAAGAAGTAAAGTACCTGAGACGGTTGAACAGCACTACGACTAAACAAGGCGGTACACAAATCTCCGAAGATCACATCCAGCAACTTCTCGAGAATTCAAAGAAAAACTTATCGGCATCAGAATTGCATCAAGCCAGAGACCTCTTGCTACGATTTAGAGACATCTTTGCAACCGGAAATGACTGTGGAAGGACTGGGCTCGTGAAACACCGGATTGACACAGGTGACTCCAGGCCTATAAAACAAAGACCTCGACGTTTACCATGGGCAAGAGAAGAGGAGGTAGCAGTTATGATTAAAGACATGGCCGATAACAAGGTGATTGAACCTTCAACGAGTCCATGGTCATCACCTGTGGTACTAGTGAAAAAGAAGGATGGCAGTACAAGGTTTTGTGTGGATTACCGAATGTTGAATAATGTCACGAAGAAAGACAGTTATCCTTTGCCTAGGATCGACGATACCCTGGACATGCTTAGTGGTATGAAATGGTTTTCAACCATCGATTTAAAAAGTGGCTACTGGCAGGTGGAGATCAGTCCAGACGATAAAGAGAAGACAGCCTTTAGTACAGGAATTGGAAACGGTTTATGGCATTTTAATGTCATGCCATTTGGTTTATGTAATGCACCGGCCACGTTTGAACGCCTCATGGAAAGAGTAATGGTGGGTCTACTTGGAGACGTATGTCTGGTTTACCTGGACGACGTTATAGTTATGGGACGCAGCTTCAAAGAAAACCTGAAGAACCTGGAAAAAGTTTTTACTCGGATTCGTGACGCTAACCTTAAACTGAGTCCAAAGAAGTGCGCTCTATTTAAAAAGGAGGTCAGCTATCTTGGACATGTGATCTCAACGGAAGGAGTTAAAACCGACCCCGAGAAGATTAAAGCTGTTCAAGAATGGCCTGTTCCAAAGAACAAAACGGAGGTTCGTGCGTTTCTGGGACTATGCGCGTATTACAGACGCTTCATTAAGCATTTCTCGGATATTGCAAAACCACTACACCGACTGACGGAAGATAAACGAGACTTCGTTTGGGACCTGGATTGCGAGCAAGCTTTTAGTACGCTTAAACAACGATTGTGCGAAGCCCCTATATTGGGTTATCCTACTAGGGAAGGTAGATTCATTGTGGACACGGACGCCAGTAACAGCGGAATAGGTGGAGTGTTGTCACAAGTGCAGGGAGATCGCCATGTTGTAATAGCATACTTCAGTAAATCGCTATCTAAACCGGAAAGGAATTACTGTGTTACTCGTCGTGAACTTCTCGCTGTGGTGAAGTCTTTACAGCATTTTAACAAGTATCTTATAGGACGAGAGTTTACACTAAGGACAGATCATGCTGCGCTACAGTGGTTGCTGCAATTCAAGAACCCGGAAGGCCAAGTAGCAAGATGGATCGAGCAACTACAGGAATTTCCCTTTGTGATAGAACACCGAAGTGGAAAAGGGCACGGCAATGCTGATGCTTTGTCACGAAGGCCGTGTGTCGAAGATTGCAAGCATTGTCAGAGGAACGAAGCCCGAGAAGAGATTAAAGTCATAAAGGTGAATGGACTTGACGACGAATGGAGTGGAAGCAGTATGAGGAAGGCGCAAGAAGATGATGATGATCTACAACCTATACTGCACTGGAAACAACTTGGAAGCAAACCCCGATGGAGTGATGTATCTGCTTACAGTTCAACTACCAAAAGCTATTGGGCCCAGTGGGATAGCTTAGTTCTGGTAGAAGATGTCCTGTATAGGAAATGGGAGTCTAACGATGGTAAGGAAGTAACCATGCAAGTAGTGGTACCACGAAGCAAGGTGGCCCCACTCTTACGGCACATCCACGATGGTGTTTCTGGCGGGCATCTCGGAGTCAAGAAAACCCTGGTTAAAGTGCGACAGCGGTTTTACTGGCTTCGTTGTCGGGAAGATGTCGAGGATTGGTGCCGTAGATGCACTGCATGTGCTTCGGTTAAAGGACCGCCGACAAGAAGCAAAGGAAAATTGAAGCTGTACAACGTTGGAGCACCGTGGGAACGTATCGCCATTGATGTTGCTGGACCTTTTCCAACGACTGATGAGGGTAACAAATACATCGTAGTAGTGCAAGACTACTTCACTAAGTGGCCGGAAGTATTTGCGACACCCAACCAGGAAGCAGTCACTGTAGCCAAGAAACTGGTTCAGGAAGTAGTCAGTCGATACGGCGCACCTATGGAGATCCACTCCGACCAAGGACGGAACTTCGAGTCTGCTCTGTTTCAAGAAATGTGCAAACTCCTCGGTATAAACAAGACCCGTACGACTCCAGCGCACCCGCAGTCAGACGGAATGGTCGAGAGGTTTAACCAGACGTTGGAAAATCACTTGGCTAAAGTTGTCGACGAACACCAAAGAGATTGGGACCAGTACATCCCACTGTTCCTGATGTCCTATCGATCTGCGGTGCATGACAGTACGGGACACACCCCAGCTAAAGTAAATTTTGGTCGAGAGATAAGGCTACCAGTGGATGCAATAACCGGCACGCCACCCGAAAGTCCTAAGCCCGTAACGGATTACGTGAGTGAACTTCAAAACCGGCTGGACGAGGTGCACAGAATGGTACGGGAAAACAATTTGAAGACAGGTATAAGGATGAAAACCCGGTACGATAGAAATGCAAACACCAACGGTTTTGAAGAAGGAACACTGGTATGGTTTCACAATCCGCTACGCAGAAAAGGAAAATCTCCAAAACTTCAAGCTCGCTGGGAAGGACCCTATACGGTTGTTACAAAAATCAATGACATCACCTACCGCATTAAGAAGGGGCTTAGGGGAAAACCAAAGGTAGTCCATGTGGATAGGTTGACGCGATATCATGGAACAAATGATGCTCGGGACGAGCATGATTAAGAGGGGGGTAATGTTACAACGATCGTCGATATCTCGGAAACTACTGATCGAATCTTCTAGAAATTAAAACGCATTGTTAATGTCGAAGTACTCTATCGATCCGTTTAGAAAAATCCAGAAAAGTCAATACAAAATCACACGCCCTTTTTAATGCCTATACCTACTTTACCTACAAATAGCGATAACAAGGGCATTCACCTCTATCGTCGGCACGACTGTGTAGGTACTTATTTTCTCGAACGCCCCAGTAAATACCTACTATTCTCGAACGCCCTAGTACCTTCCGGAATATTCTACCCCGCTTATTAAGAGCTATAAAAGGACGCCCGGCTATCGACACGAGGCAGTTAATTTTCGAAAGCGAAAGTGAACACATCTTACCGAAGTGAACCAAGAGAGTTATACCTGCGACTTAAGCAACGATTGTGGACTACTGTGAACTGCTGAGTGACCTGAACTGTTGAAGAGTACTGTGTGTGCTAGTTATTTAGTTGTCTAGTTTGTGGTGAGCGAATAAACCTCTTTGTTGTGTAAACGGCATTTAATTTGTACCCCGCGCACGTAACAATATAATCAACTAATCTTACTACACGTTTGTTATTTTCAACTCTTCGAAATACGTTGTGAATTCTAAGATAAGTAACTTTTCCTGAGACTCATCGTGCTTTACGCTGTGTTCTTTGTGTTGACCTGCTGAGAGTGAATGTGGTGGGTGAGAGTGAGTGAGTGAGTGTGGTGTGAGTGAGTGTGAGTGAGTGAGAGGGTGAGTGTGTGTGTGGCGTGAGTGTGTGTGTGGCGTGAGTGTGTGTGTACGCTTACGTCGTAGCGGCTGTTCTTGCTGCGGTCCAGGTCGTAGGCGACGCGGCTAGCGTCCTCGGGCGTCTCACAAACCAGCGCGTTGTTGGTGACGAACAGCACGGCGCGATGGATGGCGGCCGGCTCGAAGCGCAACACGTCGAACAGCAGCTTCACGTTTTTCGGCTCCTTTATGTCCCTAGGGAGCAACCATGAACCTTTGGGGTTAGGACTTAAGATTTCACCTATGTAGTGTATCCTACCGATTGTACTTCTTACGGTTTTTGGCACCTGTGGCAGTAAGACCATTATCACGCACGTCATCCGTTCCGATGCTAACCCAACAGATTTTTGACCTTCCCATTTTATCTGCGATGTCACGGACATGAAGGCTGTCGCGGATACGGGTGTTCCTCATCCTCACGCGATCCTTACGCCTGACTCCACACATCCACCGCTGCATATTCATCTTGCTTGTGCATTCTTGTGTCGCTCTAGCAACTTACGGACAGGCCTTATGACGGACTTGTACAAATAACACCATGTTATAATTAAACTTACCTTAATCTTTCCCTGAGAGGCTTGGCTTGAATGTAATCAAGTGGCAGGAAGGTCTCCGGCTCCAACATGCGCTCTTTAAGTACCTGTATGGAACAATCGTTATTAAAGGTGAAATTACATCTGCCAGCAACACACTACCACACACTGTTTTATGTTTTTTTAATACTACTGGACTTAATGAGCTGAGCGAGCGAAGCGAACGAATCTCTTATACGCGGCATAGCCGTTTGTTGGTGGCTGAACTCCTCCGTAAACACTAGGGCGATCTCGACCAAATTTACCACGGTGATAGTGTGGACACTGAGGAGTGTTTTGAAGCGAGATGGTTCATGTCCGGTGTACCATTGAGGAATAATCACCGAAAACAGTTTCACGAGCGCGCGGCCTTAGCTATGCGCGCGACCGTAGTAAGATGTCTTATTTTCAAGTAAAGAGTCCTGCTCGCTCAGCTCAATTTATTTCAGTCGCACCCTGCACTGAATTCCTAGTATTGTAGGTATGTCGAACTAGGTATCTTAATCAAATCAAGGACGTCTTGAGTACAGGCCAGTTCAAGAGTACTCGCAAAGGCCTAATATGTATAAAAACAATGATTAAATCAGAAGAAGCGACAGGAATATGCCAGGATCTTAGCAAGTGAAAAGATGTTGTCTCTGCCTGCCCCAGTGCGATAAAGGTGTGACTCGTCATCACAGTGTAGGTATATATGATAATAAACCCTGAATTTTTTTTTGAGATTGCGTTCAGGGGTCAGCAAGTGCATAGCCGGGCAGGGGGATTGTTAACATGGTACGTGTATGTAATGGTGACCCTCTTTCCTGAGACTTTACCTTCAGCTTACCATCAGGCGAGGTGAAGTCAAATTGACGTGTTCTAAATATAAAAAAAAAAAACCTGAATACACCGCCTGGCAGTCTTTTCAGTGTCGACGACGATAGCCTCCATGTATTTGCCAAGCACCTTAGTGATGGCCACGTTGTAGCGCTTGTGCGTGGGCTGACACATGTTGATCATACGGTCGTACTGCGAACAATCAGTTCATATTAGCATTTACAACTTATATCTCAGTTCTTAGTGTGCGGAAAAGTACTATCTCTATTGACATTTTTAACAGTTATAGTCAACGCCTAAAAACTTCACTATTTGACCTTGATCTTGACCTTTGAGATAAAGGGCTACCGTGATTGGTTGCGCGTCGAGGTCAAATTGAGCCAACGCCAAAAATCTTGACCGTTTGACCTTGACGCGTAACCAATCAGGCGAGCCATTTGGCAACGATTATACATTGGTCTATCTATGCTTTAAGAGAAGTGTCAATAGCGCATTTTTACCTGAATAGTGGAAGGAAGATGGAAAGGAGAATAAGAGCGGAGAAAGTCTAGCACTCTTTCAAACCATAGACAATGCAGAATACTGCTACTTATGAGCTATGGCATTCTCCTTTGGGGTAATGCCGCAGATTTAAATACAATCTTTGTACTGCAAAAGCGGGCGGTGCGGGCAATTTATAAGTTGGGCCCAAGAGTCTCCCTCCGAGAAAAGTTCAAAGAAATAAACATTCTAACTGTAGTTTCCCAATATATTTTTGAAAATCTTTTGTATGTTAGAAGAAACATTTCCAATTTTTTAAGGCTTTGTGATATACATAACGTAAATACTAGACATAAAAACAATCTTGTGGTTTGTAATAGTCGACTCCACAAGATTAGTAATTCCTTTCAGGGTAACTGTATACGCTTCTACAACAAGCTTCCTAGTGAAATGAAGAATCTACCTCTTCATAAATTTAAAAGCCAAATTAAAAGTAAACTCTGCCAAAAAGGCTACTATAAAATTCAAGACTATTTAGACGATAAACAAGCTTGGATATGAACTGTTTGCTCTCTCTCTATGCTACTCAAATGGAATATTGTACTTAGGTTAAGTAAATATGTTTGTAAATAGACCAAAAAAAAACAGCCCGCTGAGTTTCTTGCCGGAGTCTTCTCAGGACAGGGCCGCGTTTCGAACCGGTGGTCCATTTGCCAAACATTAGATTATTTATTTTTTTATGACGTTTTGTAAGTGCCTTATTAATGGTCTATGCAGAATAAATGGTTTTTGACTTTGACTTTGACTTTGAATCGAACTAGCGACCCGCCCCGGCTTCGCACGGGTGCAATGGATGTTATCTATATATATAAAAATGAAACCCGTTTTCCGTTGTCACGACATAGCATGAAAACGGCTTGACCGATTTGGCTGTTTTTTTTTTGTAGTAAAAAATATTAAGAAAATCTCTCGGAATTTTTTTTTTCGTGCGCACACCGTACGGTTTTAGTCGATACACGACAAAACCACCTTCGCTGGCCGGTGCGGGGTATCCGAAGGGATTGATCCTCCCCAAGTGTCCGTTGCCGGGCACCCCGGATAAGCCCTTGAAGTCAATACATGGTGGATCGTTTTGACGTAGCGAAGCACGTACCGGGCCGCTAGTTATACATATAAATCTTCCTTTTCAATCACTCTATCTATTAAAAAAAAACGCATCAAAATCCGTTGCGTAGTTTTAAAGATTTAAGCATACATAGGGACAGAGAAAGCGAGTTTGTTTTATACTATGTAGTGATCAATAGTGTTGTTTCCCCCTACCGTGACCCCCATTAGAATTGGGATAGAGATGCAATGCAATGGATACTAGTAAATAGATCCTTCTGGCTCATATGTGAGGCGCTGCGAGTACTGACCACGCCCGGGATGTCGCGCTTGAAGCTCTCCACGATCTCCTGCTTCTTGCGGCGGCGCGCCTCCTCGTGCTTGTCCACGCGCGCGTCGCCCAGCGCCGCCGCCACCTGCTCCAGCTGCGCCTGCAGCTCCGCCGCGCGCCCGCGGCACTCGCCCACGTCCGCCTGCGCACGCGCACGCGCAACCCCACTCACTCACCACTCCATTCTATTAACTACTCTATCTACACCCATGCTTTAAATCCTCTATAAAAGATTCTGAAACAGTTAGCTTATTGCCAACATTAATACATCCAATGTCCTAATAACCATAATATCATCCGAACGGGTGTTATAATGTTGTATGAAATTTCATAATAACACTCCTTTCGCTTTTTCAATCTCTTCCGCGCAAAGGGTTACTCATCAGACAGCCAAATTCTTACCGCTCGATGCGTGGAATCTGTATGAGTTTCAAAAAAAGTTCACGCGCGTTGCATTGCACTACCACAGCGGCGGCGCGCCGTAAAAATAAAAATAAAGCTTATTCGTTCGAATTCGAATTCCCGCTCTTTTTCTTCGCTATTATTTTTGCAAATTGTTTTGTTTACTTACGAAAATGAGCGATTTAAGTTTTGATAACACACCTCCAGACATTTCGAATGTCTGGAGGTGTGTTATCAAAACAGCAAAAGAGATTTCTAACAAATTACTACCGGAAAAATCTAGAAAACAGTATGAAAAGCCGTACCAAGATTTCATGAATTGGAAAATATCAAAGGGCAGTACATCATTCTCTGAAGATGTATTATTAGTTTATTTTCAAGAATTATCAGAGAAAGGAGAATGCCCATTCTTGGTTGCGCTTTTAGACGTTCGCGTCAATATTTCAAATGTTAAAAAATAATATTGATTATAGTATGACTTTTCAACACTAAATCGCTTCTATAGAACTTGGGGTTTGAATTTAAATTATAAAGATATAAATCTTGAATGACTAATCGTTTCCATTTTAATTTAATTGTTACCATTATATAAAAATAAACCATTGGTGGTGGAATGCAAATATACCAATCTTTTTAAAATAATATGGTTAAATAATAATACGTGATAATAATTCGCAATGTGACATTCAAATATATTGCAGTTATGTAATCTTAATATTTAGTGTATGTATTCGTAGTTTATTAGTGATAATCAGTTACAGTTGTAAAATAATGTATGCTTCAGGGGTAGTTTTCTCTTAATTTATACATGGTATCTGTCTTAAAACATTCCAAAAGAAAACTCAAACGTCAGTTCAACAGTCAGTGTCACAATACTTTCTTGTTGTTGTTGTTGTTTTTCTCGTTGTAATCGTTTAATTTCTCAATAACCCTAAGTTCTGTTACAATATGCGTTTATATTTCAGATAATACTTAAAGCAGGCTTTTTAATGCCGTTTATACTTATTTGACATAGCAAAAAAAAGTGTGCAACCGATTTCCATACTAACATGGGCATTGTCCTTTAGATCCTCATCCCTATGGACTTTCTATTCAATGCTCAAAAGTACGCTGAATATTAATCACAACATGGATATCTCAAAATATTCAAAATTGATTGCCTTGATAAAACGTAAAGGAGAAGGCTATGTAGGGAAGAAATCAAAAACGTTTTTACCTGATGAAATAAATAGGTATTTAAACGAAGCGCCTGATCAACTACATCTAGCGATAAAGGTATGTTAGTTACTTACTTCATTAAAATCTTATTTTCGTTGTAATAATAAATTACAATGACGTGTTATATTATTGTTACAGACTGCGCTAATATTCGGAATCATGGGCGCATGCCGCCGCCGTCAAGAATTATCCGTTTTGTCGTATACCGACGTACAGATAAATGAAGCTGTACTTGTGATCAATGTAAATAATACAAAAACCAAAATAAACTGCACATTTACTATTACAGGCGAATATTTAGAAATTTGCAAAAAATACATAGCACTGCGTCCGCATCCCTGCAGCACTCCGAGTTTTTTTTTTACAATACAGATCTGGAAAATGTATATCGCAAAGGATCGGTATAAATACCTTTAGCAACTTAGGCAAAACAATTGCTAACTATTTGCAACTTCTTAATCCTGAGGTGTACACAGGACACTGCTTTCGCAGAACATCTGCCACATTATTAGTAAATGCCGGAGGAGACAACAAGTTTAAAAAGGCACGGCGGATGGAAGTCCACTTCTGTTGCCGAGGGTTACATTAATGACTCTTTAAATAACAAAATGCAGGTGTCGAATCTAATTTCAAATTCCATAGAAAATAATAATTGTGAAGTGGTGAACAACAGCATTACTCCGAGTACACCGGGATTGGCCAACATTAAAGAACATTTTCAAGTGAATTTTAATAATTGCACGATACAAAATGTAAATTGTTACTACAATAAATAAACTAATGGTATTTGTAGTAATAAATAACTCTTTCATTATACTTTGTTTATCTGCATATAGTCTGTAATTATCCTCATTATAGCAGATATTAGCCTCATGGTTGATGTTGATGATGGAATATTTTATAGAGGACACATCATGGGTGTAGATAAAGTCTTGTATGCAACTGTATAATTAGGTATTAAAACACTCATGTGATACTATTATCACACTCAGCTTCCCCACATTCATGTTTTAATACCCCTCATTATACCTGAGTTGCATAAATAACTAAAACAATACTTTGGTGTGAACAAGCCGAGCGCCATCTAGCGAACACGCACCTAATAATTCGGTAAAGACTGATCCTGCATCACGATATAAAAGTTTACACGCTGTACCCTATTATTCGCTACTCGCTCTAAGCGTAAGAACGCACCAAGGTTTCTGTGCATCTTTATTTCTCTTTAAAGACGAATCTGTATGAAATTTGAATCTTATATTCTGTATGCACACTTGATTTTAATTTGATCAAAAACAAACCGCTAATTATTAACTGACTTTAAAGGAGGAAGTTCTCAATTTGGTTGTATTCTTATGTTTCTTACCACAGAACTCCGTCATTTATTATATATGTACAATTTTTCAGCATAACCCATTCTTTTGTGTCAGAGTAACATCTTCACATTTTTTTCTAAAGATTTAGATCGGAAAAAGAGAACATCTAGGACGGGACCCGAACCCGCGACCAGTCCCTTACAGGGGGAATGCTCTGACCAACTGAGCTAAGAATTACGGTAGATGGCTCCAACGTCGCCTTAAGACGTATTAATGTATCGGAGAATTTCGAATATCTGGGACGTGTTAGGTGGCACAGTTGGTCAAAGCATTTCCCCTGTAAGGGACTGGTCGCGGGTTCGGGTCCCGTCCTAGATGTTCTCTTTTCCGATCTAAATCTTTAGAAAAAACGTAAGCATACAAAATGCTTAAAAACTTAATTGAACACAATTTTAATATACAATTTATTTTTAAGACTGTTTACTAACCTGTAACTCAGCTCTCAACCTTCGCTGCTCTTCGAGCGCTTGTTCAGAACTGCGGATGTGTTCGTTCAGCTTGTCCACACGTTTCATTGCTTCATTCCGCTCATGGCCCTGATACACAACAGTAAGTAATCTATTATCACCTAAAATCTCTCTAAAATAAGTCTCGATACCTTTTAATAGTTGCCATATTTCTTTATCACGTTTTAAAGTACTTTGTTAAATAGAGTGTCATATTCTATTTGTGACGTCATATAATGTTACTAACACCTTTTTTTTTGTACGTCTAGAAACTCAACGGGTACCAACTCACCAGCGCTAGCATTGCTAATTGAATAATAATCACTACTTATTTGCTAATTATGCCGTGAATTAAAATGGCTATGTCGGAATCGAACCGAATAAAACCATAAAGTGTTTCATCCACGTGAGTCTTACCGAGGACGCCGGCATATCCTAGAAATAAACTCCTCAGGAACCCTGGTAGACTTTACCACCGGTCACATCGAGACAACTCCTCACCATTGAGAGAGGTATGCGCGGAACACTTTGCGCCACCATCTCAGGCCTGCTTCTGCTAGGGCGACGGGCAGCCCTGCCCCTAGCAGCTGCCTCAGACCTTCAATATCACTCCCAGCTAAAGGACACGCACCTTCTGCCGGTGCTTGTTGTCGAACTCGCCCTTCCGGCGCAGCTCGTTGTCGAGGCGGTCCTGGTCAGACTTCTGCTCGCGGTTCACCGAGTCCAGCTCCTGCAGGTAGCGCGCGGCCTGGCGCGACGCCTCCATCTTCAGCTCCTCGTACTCGCGGATCTGGCCAGGGATGACATACTTGTATAGTGACCGGTAAACTTGGTGACAATGTACTCTAGCTGCGCAGACCGATTTTTAGGTTTATTTGGAGGTAAACGCGGCGCGCGACGACAGAGGCGCGCCAATCAACTAATGATAGATTATATATAAACCAATCTCGGGCGAAAAGGGCTCGCGTCATTGTTTCATCAGTCCTTTTATTGGTTTTTTGGTTGGCGAGGTAGTGCACATGTACGAAGTTACGATGTTACGAAGTTTGCTGGTAACTATACTATATACGTAATCAAAGATTTATTTATTTTTATCACTAGATGGCGTGCCATCTACCTAGATCGCACTATAAATTTCAACGTCGTTTTTATTAATTTATTAAGAAATTATTGTTTGGTGGATAAATTAGTTGATCAATATAGAATAGGCTGTCTTAGGGCACTAAAAATACTTTAAAAACCAAAAGCTTTATTCAAAAAAAAAAGCCACACGAGTGTAGCAAATGTTTCAGTGTATTTAAAAGAATAAATTCTAAAAAGGTTAACGACAATGAGGTTAAAATCATCATATTATTTTGCTCACCTGTGCCTCCTCCAAATGAACATCAGCTCTTCCGGGGTGCGTGGTTCCCAGGGTAGTGGATTCCCACTGAGCCTTCTCTTCTTCCACCTCCCTTAACTCATCTTCTAACTTCTTGATATCTGCCTGGTGAGCCTCGTGGGCCTTCCGTGCTTGCTCCAAGGTCTTCAGGGCACTTTCGAGTTTCTTTTGTGTGTGAGTCACTCGTTCTTTTGCTTTGATGAAAGTTGGACGCTTTTTGGAGATTTCTGCTTCCTGTGATGAGTAAAGGATACTATTTTACAAGCAATTAGAGATTCCAGCTGCATATATAGTCTTCCTATTCTATAGCGGCTTGTGTTCTCAAGAACAGTTTATAGAATGCTCATGATTATAATATCCTACCATTGCCCTGCTGGCAAACGGCCAAGTACTATGCAACAAAAATCTCTTACCATGAACTCTCAAAATATAAGTTTTACTAAGAGAAAAGACAATATAGAGTATTTCGAGAATAATTTTTTGGCGCGGCGAGTGGCACATCTGGTGTTGTGCATAAGGTGCGTATCATCAGGTGAGCCTAGCCTGGGAATTATCAGCCACTATAGTCCTTTTCTATAGTCCTATTCTCAGGTGCTGGGAAAAATCATGGGTTTTTCCCTGCACTTGGGAATGTGTTAGCTTGCCGAAAGAAAGGGCACCTCACATAAACAAAACATAACATAAACTCACGCCTATATCCCCGAAGGGGTAGGCAGAGGTGCTAGCACCCACATTTCGCCAGTTTATGTTTAGGTCCCAATGTAATAGGTGGCGAGCCTATTGCCATTAACCGGGCACATATAAACCTGCGATAAATACACACATAACTTCGAAAAGCATCGAAAAGTCATTGGTGTGTGCCATGGTAAAACCTGGGATCGAACCCGAGACCTCGTCTCAGCAGTCCATTACCCATACCACTAGGCTACCGCGGCTACACATAAAATAAGTTAGTCATTAATTACTTTTTACTCACCACTTCTCTGATGTCCTGATCAATCTTAGCCAGCTCTCTTTGTATAGCACCGGCTTCCTTCTTTTTTTCTTTCAGAGCCTCTTCTGCCTTTTGCCGCTTCTTTTCAACCTTAGCTAGCTCTGATTGCTTATGCTGTAAGTCTTCTTCAAGAGACTGGATTTCTTTCTCGTTGTGGTATAAGTGGAAAAGTTGGAGCTCTACCTTTTGCTCTTGCTGTAAGCAAAGAAAGTCTACGGTGATATTCCACAAACACATTTGGTTGATATTGTGCGATGTTTACGCGACTATTACACATGAATTGAAACTATTCTTAACAGATTTTATTATTGCTTATCAGCATCCTACTCCCAGTAACCATGGCTGCTAAAAAGCAACTGAAACGTGCGTGAATCTGCGTGAATTAGTTAAAAGTAATTTTATTTAAAATAAACATGTTTGGTACTTGATTTAGGGAAAGGTAGTAACTTAAATGCATATTTTTATTTGGTAAACCAAACAATTGATTACTGGTAGCAGGCTCAGTATTAATGTCTATTTGACAGGCAGAATTTATGTACAATTAGGCAGCACTATAATGAACTAAATCTCACCAGTTCCTCCTTCAACCGAGTGTACTTCTCTGCCTCCTCTTTTTCGAACTTAGCTTCCTTCCTTTCTGCAGCCACCCCCTTCTTCTTCTGATACGAGAACTGCGCTTCTTCATCAGCACGGTTCACCTCTGCACGGCACGCTTCGTACTGCTCTTTCAGCACTCCTGACCTGGTGAACGTAAAAATTGATTACAAAGATAATAAAAATGACGGGAAAATATAATCTAGAGAGCCTACGAAACGCATCAAGGCGCCAGGGAGAGCCGGGTTCTGGGTTTTATTCCTAGATGAGACAATGGGTTAACCTAGGAACTACGAGGCTGTTTAATGTGTGTTCAAACTTGAATTTTTGGGGCAATGAAAAATGAAAATTTGAGGGAAGGAAATCTCTTTTTTGTGGATTAATGTGCATGAATAAAATAGGGACGTTATCTTTATGTGGATGACCCGTTTAGGGAGATTATTTTAGTTCAATTACTAAACTAGCATTAGCAAAAAGTTCAACAACTATGTAATTAATTATTACAAGTCTAAACAAGAGAGTTAGACTCTTAGAGGTTATACTGGTGTCACTATGGGTTCCACTTACCCACTGATTTCTTCAAACAGTGCTGTCCTTTCTTTAGGATTCTTCATGGCAATGCTTTCTACGGCTCCTTGGAAGACGAGGAAGTTCTTGGCCTTCACATTGATGCCCAGTTTCTCCAGCTCACTTAAATAGTGAGACACTGATACTGACTGCGGAGAAATGATACCATTGTAAGTTTTTCATGACTTGGAAAAAAAAGCATAGCATGGACTCGACCAGGACTAGAACCGACGACATTGGCAGTCCCTTCTTCTACCTCATACCTTCATCTTCTTACACATGCTACGGGAAATTGTTACGACCGCTGTGTATTGTTACGTGTGCTTGGAAATGGTACAGTGGGACCGTAACAATTTCTCGTAGGGTGGCACACCCATAAGTAGAAAAACTCCAAGAACAGAGGTGCCTGGACCAGTCCTTGATAGTTGAATTAAAAATCGATGTATGCAATCATATCTAATGCACACTTACCTGTCCATCAATTTTGTGTTCTGAAGATTGTCCTATAACTGATCTTTGGAACTGTTTCTCTGTCATGTCTTCTAGCAAAAAAGTTGCCGTCACTGAGGCACTATAGACAAATAAGAAAGTATATAGACATTTGTTAGTGGATACTGCCTAAATCCATAAATAAAGCTAAAGAGTTTATTTGCTCATACTGATCTTTGGAACTACCTTTTTGACTGTAGATTGAATTTTTTTTGCAGAAAAACATGAATAGACTATCCCTTCCCCAAGACAGGGTTTTAAAGTTTTCGGTAAGGTTTTAGTACTTTCTATTTTCAAATTAAATGTGGATTAAGTAAAAGATACATACACAAGACACGTGACCAATAAGTACAAAAAACAAGAAATTTAAAAGTGTATTTTTTTTTAATAAGTACTATTCAGTCTAAAAAATATACAGGTTGAATTTTTCAACTGGTTGTGGATGGCCAAATCTTTTGAAGTATTTTTCATAGAGCATAAAATGCTCAAAGGAGTTGCGGGCCCGATTTTGATAAAAAAACTGTATAATAGGATTTTAAGAAAATCAATACTCCTAGCCAGAAATCAAACCCATTGACTTTGAAACAAAGAACATGTTAAACAAAAAGGAAAGATCTCATTTGTTACAAAATAGTTTTGTCTTGTTGTGGTTCCCAAGGGTGAAGGTTAGGTATGAGGAACAACGCACTTGCGGCTAGCCCCATTGTGGCCGCATGCGACTGGCTGCATCATATAAAAATAGACTAGCTGACTGCTATAAGTGTTACTATGTCACCTAAATGAATAAAGATATTGGATTCGAATTGAAATAATTAGAGTATGCAAAAACAATAGAACACATGAAATTGTGAAAAAAATAAATGCAAAGTATACAAATTCGCAGATAGCAGCTAGTTTACAATGAATTACCTTCTAGAAACGGGTTTGTTGATAGAAGCTCCATGAATCAGATCACTGAGGCGTTTGACACGTAACAGATTAGTCTTCTCACCCATCACAAAACTCACAGCATCCATGAAATTGGACTTTCCTAATAAAGAAGAGAAAATTTATGGACACTAAAATTCTCCATTACAGACTCTATATTTTCATTATAACTACAAAAAAATTTGAAAACTAACAAATAAACATACCAATATTTTGTTACTTAATAAATGGTCTTAAATTTTCTAGAACTTATTACACAGCGCCATCTAGAAACAAACTAAGTATAACTTGTGATTTGGGTTCTAGAATATGGATAAACATACTTAAATAGTTTTTTTTTTAAATACATAGAAAAACACTTAGACCAATGCCCTGAATGTTTTATATACATTATCGTGCATACAAATATTTACCATGAGCAGGAATCAAACCTTCAACCTCTGACTGAGCAGTTGAATGCTCTATCAATACATCACACAGGTTATCAATGTATGGTTGGTGGTGGTAATGGTAACATAATCATGGATTTACCAGTATAATATTAATGAGATATGTCTAGAAATTTATTTACAAGTTCTAGACAGGATTTCGCCAGTGACAATCCCTTGAATAACTCTTTCAAGTTTTCAAGTATTCCTTGATAGAATGAAATATTTTATTTTTGTTGTGTGTGAGTGCTTGAAGGCCTATATACACCAGTAGACTGCGATGTGCTAATTGTTTGACTGAGTGCTTAATAAATGCATTTTCTTTCTCATTCTTTTTTTTAAGTAAAATGTAACATAGTTCAGTTTGAATTTGAAGCAAACTCGGTTTATACCATTGATAAATTCCCAAATAGAAAAACGGAGGAAATAAAATAAATTTTGCCACCTAAAAAGTTTACGAACATTACAAAAGCAGGGAAATCAAAAGAAATTTGATGAATTATAATAAAAACACATACATTTAATTGAAAGAAAATAAATGCTAAGGTATAATTAATGTAACAAAAACTACATAAATGCATAGAATAATAGTTCCAATGTAGATTTCTCAGTCTTTTAATATTTTCCTCATTGCAAGTGACTTTAGATAATATACACTCCGCTACTCTTATTGCAGTGAGTCTGTTGAACATATGATGCCAAACTAATAATATCATATAATAAAAAGGTATATTTCTCTTCTTACATGTTTCTATCATTTAGGTTCAGTAAGTTGGGACTGACTTTACAACAAAAATGTTAGTACATAATACTAATGCTAACCAATAAGGATTATTGCGTTGTAAGTATAGCTCATATTGATGTTTACTACTGGTTCATATAAAATCCATTGATTTAATAAAAGTCCATAATCCTTACCTGATCCATTGGGTCCCACAACTGCCGTAAAAGATTTCAAAGGTCCTATTCGATGTCGCCCTCGATAGGACTTGAAGTTCTCCATGTCAATATATTGAAGAAACGCCGGCATATTGGCTGTTGTCGTATTTTTAGCCACCATGCAAAACTAAGCAATTGATATATTGCTAAATAAAATAATAGCGCCAAAAATCGTCATATAAACAACAATAACTGACATGTCAACTGTTGTAGCATTGCTACAACTTGTGCGTTTCCCCGTAATGTCAAACAAATGTCAGTCGGCCATTATTCATCCGGTCAAATCCACAGAGTAAGTAATACTATGTAAGTCAATTAAAAAATGTAAGCTACTGCTTCTTGCATAAAAGCATAAAATATTGCCAAAAAAAAAAGTAAAAAATAATGTCATTACCTTACCATACCAGCCAGAAGACGTCAAGCCAAGTAAATAACATTAGAAAATATTAGAAAATATTCATTTATAATCTATTTTTCGTCGTTACATCGAAATACAATATCTCTCGACTATGAGAAAACTTAGTAACTGCTAGTAAATTAATTATTGAGACTATCGACTATGTCTCGGAATCCGAAACCTGAAGATACATATTCTATATCTGATAAAAGTTTATATGATCCCAGAGAAGAAGTAATAATGGATCCTATAGACCACGAACGCGCTCGATACCCATATTGTATTGTTTGGACTCCAATACCAGTGCTAACGTAAGTGTTAAAAGGTGTAATGTCTACCAATACATATTTTTAATTCAGCGGTGTATATATATATTAATTTGGGTAACAACTTGTTGTTGATCCCTCCAGTGTTGTTACCCAAATTAATATATACACCATACAGCATAATGTTTTTGTAAATAAAGTTATGAGTGTTGGTATAGTCGCCTGAAATCACGAATGTAAAAATGTGTGTTAAGAAAAAAGGTTTTTCCCAAACTCGAGCCTGACCTTTTCCGGGAGCAACTGCAGTGTGGGGAACCCTGAGGGGAAAGCTTGTGCTAGAGCCTCGTCCGTTGTTTAGCAGGTACACCAACTTGCAGGTGACGTTGGCTTGGGTGTTGTACATCCCTTACACTTACCAAGTGAATATATTATTATATATCTAACTTTTAGGGCGGGGGGCCAGCCTATTGCCATTTACCGGGCACATGACTAAGCGTGCGATAATTACCATTTATAATACACACATAACTACGAAAAGTCAGGTGTGTGCCTGGGCCGACTGCGGATCAAACTCGAGACCACGTCTCGGCAGTCCATTACGTCCTTGGGTGTGTAATACACCTCTGCCTACCCCTTTGGGGATACAGGCGTGAAGTTATGTTTTGTTTTAACTTTTAAGAAATAAATTTATTTCATGCTATAATGTTATATTTCAGATGGATTTTCCCATTTCTTGGACACATGGGAATTTGCATGTCTTCAGGTGTGATTAGGGACTTTGCTGGTCCTTACTTTGTGTCTGAAGACTTAATGGCATTTGGTAACCCCACTAAGTACTGGCAGTTAAACCCACAGAATGCTAATAATGGCCCATCGGGGTGGGATGCTGCAGTTGCTGAAGCCTCAGAGATATATAAAAAGAGAATGGTAATTATCGTTTCTAGTAAATTTAATTTTGTAGTTAAACTATTTTTAACAGATTCTATCGCGATCAGTGTACATAATACATTAACACTAAATAAATCATAATAGTAACTGTTCAAAATTATTTTATTGCAGTTAAGCAGCATTATAAATGCTTGAATATTCATAAAATTAAAAATTAAAGACTATTAACTTGTGTCTAATAATTGCAGCACATCTTATTCTATGATAACTGCCACTCGCATGTGGCCACAGCACTGAACATCATGAACTACAATAGCTGCAAGAACTGGAACATGATCAAATTGGCTTTGTACATGATAGTTTTCTCCAAATATGTCAGGTAATAGATCTTACTAGTAATTTCTAACAGCAAGGCTCTCAAACTATCATAATGTGTACCTAACACCTATTAATATTATATTGTTACTAACGAAGATTATTGTTACTAACACGCTATGGACCCTGGTCCGAAATAAATGATTTATTATTTTGTGGTTCTTGTGGAACTTACTGTACCGTGGGAAACAAATATACCGAAGGACCACACAATAAAGAAAAATAAATACTATGATCTCACAAACGAATTAATCAAAAACGGTTACGTGGTTAATTTGTATGCAGTGGAAGTGGGAGCGAGAGGTATACCAGCAAAATCTCTCTATAACCTACTTAAAGATCTAGGCCTATCGAGAGCTACAATAAGCTCATTACTAGGACGAATGTCTAAAGCGGCACTAGTAGGTTCGTATCAAATTTGGTTAGGCAGGGAGGGGAACTTGGGTAGTGAAGGTGAGTGTTGATGTACATCAACAAAAGGGGCCCCTTCTAAACCTACACTTGGGTCGCAAGTCCCAGGCACTGTCCCGAGTTCCCAACTCAGCAACGCGATGGACCCGGCACCCGCACGGAGAATCCATGGATTGCTAAGATTACGGTCTCTTATTATTATAATTCAATATCATTAAAAAATTTATTCCTAGCAGGGTAAATTAGGGTTGAAAGTTTATATGGAAAGTTCGTCACTTTTAAAGGAAGAGGCATGAAATTCATAATCAAAATTTGTTTGTGATCCATCCAGGTAGTAGTTACCTGCATGGATCACACACAATTTATTTTTCTTTTTTTTTTAAATTAGTTTTGGTACATGGTGCTGCAATCAAGTTATAAGATTTTTTACGAATTTTTCCTGTATGATGGGACTGCTAGTAATGCAAATATAATATATATATAATATAATAATATATACCATAAAATCCTAAACTAACCTTCAAGTATGTGATACTATTATAATAGTGGCCATTTTTTCTACAACCGTAAAGATACTTACTTTTTTTTCAGCTTTTTTGGATTTCTAAAGACCTGGATACCATTCATCATCATCTTCTCGTTTATAGTTACTATGGCTGCTGTAATATAATGAGTTATATACGGCAGAGGCAGATACTATGTGATACATAATTGGTGCGGGTTGAAGATAACATTAAGGTCATTTGACTATGATGGAACAGAAGCCCATATTCATCATACCAGGAGTGTAATTAAGCATTATGATAGTGTAATGAATGATACAGTTGTTCTTTGTTCTAGTATATTATTTATAAACTACCAATAAGGTCATAAGGTGAGGTTGGATTCATTACAATGAGACATTCAATTACCATACATTGAAAATAATCAATAGTAAAAAATATTCTAGGACAGCGCCATCTAGACCCAAATTAGCATAACTTGTTATATGGGCTCTAGAATGCAGAAAAACATGCCTACTTCTATATTTTTTTCTAAATACATACATTTTATAAATAGAAAACCTCATGTATACAAATATTTGCACTGAGCGGTAATGGAATCTGTGACTTCTGACAAAGCTATCGAACGCTCTACTGCCACGCCACACGGTTTAATAATATGACTTTCGGAGAAAAAAAAACAATATTAATGAATGAGACCAAATACTACAACCGGCATCACCCATGGTTATAGTTATAGTGTGGGCTCGGCAGGTGGCGCTACAGTCGGGTTATAGGGCTCAGCTAGTCTGATAAAAAGATGATCTCTTCACTAACGAATTAGTGAGAAATTAAGCTTTTTAATCATCATCATCAACCTATGCTAGTCCACTGCTGGACATAGGTCTCCCCTAATGAGCGCCATAGCGCCCTGTCTTCCGCTTGCCGCATCCAGCATCTGCCCGCAGAGTATCGCAGATCGCCATCCGACCTGGCCGGAGGGCGTCCTACACTACGTTTGCCGAGTCGCAGTCTCCACTCAATGAATAGCAAGCTTTTGTATAGAGATTCAAATGTTTAAACCTGCCACATACCTGGGTCAGGGTTTCTCTTGTAGGTAAAGAATTGTGATAATAAGTGTGCTGCTTACGTTCTCAGAGGCGCTGAGTTCCTTCGGTGTATATGTGTATGGGCATACAGCATAGGTTAGCATGTGGGCCATGATCTGTGAAGTAACTCCACATTCATACCGCACATTTTTCATTGCATCACCTTACCTTTGCTCGTAGTCTGTTTAAGGACCTCCATTTGGTCAAGGAAAGTCACATGACTTCACCAGGGGAAAAATTCTCTGACAGCTGGACGAAAGGGGGCCGGAGAAAGTTTTAAGTGTTTCAACCTCTAGGGCCGATGCTGTTATTACGTAGCGTCAGTCATTATGCGGTATTCATGGAATAGTGCATTTTCGGACAGCAAGTGGTGGAGACACCATTGATATTAGGCCTCACCCTTGGCGCATCTGTATTAGGACCATGAGACAGGTTAATTTTTTGTGTGTCTATTTATTAATATTCTTGTCTGTTATTATTTCTTTTTTTTAAAGAGTATTTTGTACTGATCTACATAATAACTACTGCCCTTGTATATTATTTATTGAAAGGTAGAGTGAAATAAAATATGTTTTTATAGTTATGGCTTATTTATTTTATTTACATCTTTAACCCTTATCTAGAAAACGGTCATAAAATATATAGATTATGTTTGATATATAATAGTTTATACTATAATGATTGCCTAAAATTAACTCGTGTTTGATTACCTACCATACAATAAAACAGTGGATATCATGTTTTAACATTAATGGTACTTACAACATTATGTAAAAATAGAACAATTTCTTGAATACCAATCATACGACGTACCTGTGGCCTTGAACTACAAATGTACATGTAAATAGACAAATCTACAACAACTCTTACTAGCTATGACACTATAGAATATAAAATTCAGAAGTGTCCTTAATGTTAGTATGTAAATTAGTGTCGCTGAACTCATATCATCCCAAGTGCCAAGTGATAGCTACAAAGCATTTCCTCATCATATTTTTTTTGTATTATTTATAAATTCTATATTCTGCTATTATATATAATAGCAGTGTGAATTAAAATGGTTGGTACAATTTGTGCAAGCAGTATTCTGCAATAATGTATGACCTATGTACTGTGGTGTGCGACCTCGTTCGACACACCACGGTGCGTTTACCTGGCCATCATGTGTCAGAGTTTAAAAATAAATACATAATACTTTTGAATATAGCTTAGGGAAGAAAAAACAATTGCTGCGTGGTGCATTCGGCTGTGCGGCTGACAGCGGGCGACTTGACGCGCCGCCCGGGTCCGCCGGCCGAAGAGAAGATATAAGTGTATTAAATTTAGGCTCAGTCCTTGAGCGGAGATCGCGATTCCCTAGTTCGTTTAAATATAAATATATACGCATAAAAACCTCCCTAAACCCGATATAGGAAGCTTTGTTGAATTAATAAATGATCATATAACTATTTATCCGTGTGTTTATCTTATTATCAACACGAGGTATTGTGGCGTCCAACCCCCGGACGCTACAGTACCTAGAGTATGATTTAATTACAAACATTAAATCTTATCAAAATATAAATTAATGTTAACTGTCACAAGATGTAGTTGGTAACGTCATACATAGCTTAAACTATCACTATTCAGTGTTGTGGTCTGCAACAATACACATCAGATTCAGGCTGATGGCTGGTTTTTACATCTTAACTACTTCTTGAAACGAAACATTAACTAAAACTCTGGCCCGTCTATGTCTGCTGCTCTAATACCAGATAATTGATGACCATATCCAACGAAAGAGCATACACAAACATAGTAGGTGCTGTTTACTTACACTGATCAATATAATTCACATTTTCATAATACATTTTCAAAATTAATTTTAATTAAAGCACAATTAAAATTTTCAGATATCTGTCATATTACACTATTATAACATGGTTATTAGCACCATAATTCTGGATGAGAGCACATCACTACCCTATTCATTTCAACAAAAAATTTATGGATAAAATGATTTGCAGTGGATGCAAACTGGCCCAATATCGATTTTTTATACTACCAAGAGATGGCAGTATAGTCATTGGAATCTGAATCCAAGGCTTTAGTTTTTAGACAGTATATTATGATAAAATGTTGGTTAGGCCACAACTTGTGTAAGACATGGTTTACAACCTTTTAATTACACTTTATTATAATTTTTAATTCTCTTTCATTATACTTTGTTCCAGACAAAACAATACTCTCATATTTACATAGTGCCATTTATTTGAAAGTGTGTGAACAGTTCATGATTCCACGTGTCATTCATGAATTTTATAATGTAGTTGTCAAAAGGTTGATTTTACACTACAAATATACTTTGAAATCATTTCCCTTACTTCCCAGAAAATAATTTCTTTACAAGAATAAATTTAAACTTTATAAAAATAATATAGGTATGTACACTGAAATGATAAGCACTACATCTAGCCCTTTGTCCAAAACTAGTGTATACATAAATAATACCAAGTAATCAACACTCTTTCAATACACTTTTTTCAATCGAGAAATCATAGTCATAACTGCTAACATTGACTTTATTCGTGAGGAAGGCGAGGAGGTCAGCTGTTTCTGTGGCGATAGCATCCTTATTTGAAGCCATTTGAAGTGTTTTGGACATCGTGAATGGAACTCCTTGTAGATAGTGGAATGTAGGGTCAACCAAAGTTTTCCTTGCTACTGGGGCGGGTGGCGCTGGTCGCGGCGGGTACGGGCTGGAACCCCCACTCACATTTGGGTATAAAGTGTTTCTTGGAGAATTTGGATCGATCACTTCAAAGCTTTCGTCGGAACTGGGTCCTGCGCCAGGAATTGGAGGCGTTTCATCTTCTACGGGCGAGGATCTTCGCTTGCCAAATAAAGAGGAAAACATTATAATCGATTATTTTAGATACACTGAACTTGGAGAAAAATATACTTGTTGTGAAAAAAATTATAAATATTTCAGTTGGGTCAGAGTATATGAGTCAACGGCTGGCTTTAACTTGACATGAAATGTCTTCCACAGACAACACAGCACACGGAGTAAAAAGAATTTGACAAGATTAGAGATGCAACAATACATCTGTTGTCGTTTAAAACATTAATATTGTTTACAATATTAATGTTTCATGTTCATAATCGCATAACATTGATATATCGATATTTTATTAATAAATATTTTAGCCTTTATGGGTTATAAAGTTGATTTAAGTCAATGACTCGACGTTTAAGTTAAGTACATGAAAATGAAAGTAAAAATATAAATATTTTATTCACAAGAAGCACTATTAAACATAGAATAACACAAGTTACATATGCCTCATCATCTCACAAGACTTGTTTCAGTTGTTGCTTTTATCGTACGAAATCCTACTGAAATATGGGAAGAAAGATATGCAATTGGGACCAGACGCACTAAAGAGACAACAAAATATTTACTTATCGTATTAAGTTGGAATATGTGAACAGCTCTTCAGAAACAGGATTGGCCATCATGTTTTAATGTTATAATGGAAAAAGGGCTTTCAAATTATTGAGGCGGCCAGCTCAGGTCGATGCAAAAAAAAACACAAATATTTAAGGTTAAAAGGTTGCTTTTCCACCAGAGATGTGCTATGCTACGATGCTATGGATGCGTTTGATATCCACCAATCATATTCATTGGTGCACATAGCTTAGCACTGGTGGAAACGGATTCAACTAAGATATGTTTTTTATATGGAAGGATGCGTGCTATGGATGCGTGCTATAGATGCCTGCTATGGGCCATTGCGAGTGGTGTAGCTGTGTGCAGAGCAGAGTACCTACAGTATGCCCGCGTTATTCGCTGAAAGTAGACATGCCATCGTGGAAACAAAAAGTTATTTTATATCTCGCAATGTGCGAAGAAGAACTCATGGAGGTGGCGCATCTTCCTCGCACAGCTACCTAGCGTAGTATTGGTGGAAACGGTCACATATTTTCGTAGCGTAGATTTTACATCTTCGCAGCATAGCGGCATAGCACATCTCTGGTGGAAAAGCACCCTTAGGGTGTGACGATATGACTTTTGATATAATATTATTACGAGCCCTAGCTGGTTCCAATCCCCGATCCCTAGATCGGGGATTGGAACCACGAACTTCTTCTGGCTGCACTAGAGTAAGTGGTCTTACGCGTGCACCAGCCCAGTGCCAACTGTGCCATGCCAATTCCCCTGTCTATAGACTACTCCTGCTAGACCTCTTCTTGCTCCCTTTCGCCAGCGCTATCCAAACTGAACTATCTTCTATCAGCTCCAAATGCTGCTTTTACCCGTTTTTTAGGGTTTTAGTTCTTTTGCACTGATCTATCTGATCCTAACTTTTCTTATAAAATAAATGACCTGTGTTATACCTTATAATATTACCTATTTGCCAATGAAAGTCCGGGCAATATCGGCCCAGCTATTCCAAAGATTACCTAATTAAAAAAGACAGAAAGACAGAAAGACAGACAGACAACATTTTTCTAAATTGCCTTTTTTTTAAAATATAGGTATGTATATAATATATGTATATATTTTTTATGCAAAACTTGCTATTTTAATATTACAAACAGACTTCAATTTCCCAAAAAGAAGATACCAAAAAGTCAAAGCAAAAATTATGAGGAGATTGACAATCAAATTATGTCGTGTGGGTAGAATGTTTGATTGAGCGAAGCTCTGAAAGAGTGAATCTCTCTTTTAGACGACTCATGTTTTTCGTTAGACCATCTTTTTCTCCCAAACGGCTGAACCGATTCTAATAAAATTTCACACAAGCAAAGATGTTACTAATGAGAAGGACATAGGCTAGGGAAAAAAAAGTAACACGGTGAAATAACCACCGGAAAAAATAATTAAAATCTTATTTCTCAATAAACAAAAAAGCCTAATTATTAAAGCCTTGCCATGATACACAAGACAAAAAAAGAAAAACGAAAATCGGACTAGCCATTGAGGAATTATCACCGTTAGAAAAAGTCCTGGTGAAATTGCTTCGCTCAATTTTTGCAACAGCAGCATGAATCGCAGACCTAGTCTACAATGTATATACGTGTCGATGAAAATTGGCAAATTTGATTGGGCAATCACATTGGATCGTGTATGGTGGAAGCCCCATATGTATGAATCAGAATCGATTTAAACGAATATCAGTTTAATATTAATAACGAACACCCCTACTTCTCTGGTGTGAAATTTGACGTCGAATTTTATTTGATAGCACAGATTAAATAAATCGTATTTTCTCGATCACCGGTTTTTGCTTTATCCGGTTATGATAAAGTGAATGACAGTATTGTGAAAGTAATTTTCTGATTGGTGAATAGAATCAATGTTTTCTAACTAGATTCCAATTAGCCAGTAAAAAGTCACAAATCTGGCTTGTATGTGACATCAAGTGTAAAAGCAAACGAATTGATTTTTCAACGTATGAAATATGTCAAAATATGGTCAAAACCTTGTCAAAACATAGATTTTTAGCTTGTTTTGAAGCGATATTATGTGAACTTCGAAATGAAATTAACCAAACCAAGTTGTTAACAGTGCCAGTTGTAAAGTTCAAAGTTTTACATATAAGTATGTAAAACTTAATAAGAAAGTGTCCTATGAACATTGATAAAAACGAGTGCTTGGAAGCCCAGCTGGTCTAGGCAAGGTACAAATTGCTTGATATGTATGTTTTTTTACATGTTTATGTATTATATTTTGGATTATTACGGATATAAAACTCTTTTTCTTTGTTTAGTTTTCTTGTTGCATATAATGTTAGAAATATCCTGTTGTTTATGTGTGTAGGTAGTGGCGTTCCTTACCACCTCAATAGTTTGTGTGACTTGTTTACTATATTTAATAAAATTTTGGTACTTTTTATAAAAATATGACACCTACCTACTGTAGGTGTCATATTAGGTATTTTGGTTTTGAGTATCTTTTGTCAAAATTGCTGTAAAGAAGCTTAACAAAATCTGTAATGAAATCAATACACTAAAGTGACTATTATGAAATATGAGTAAATGCTTAGTTTTAATTTTTATGAGTCTATGAATCGATTATATTGGTTAGGACAAACATCATATTTATTCAATAATAGTTGCATTGTTTATAATATTGAATGTAGTTGATAACTTTGTCAAGCCCACTTACTTGTGATATTCTTTTGTGGGTTATCGTTCAGGCATTTAATGCATTCTATCTGGTTAGTGGTTGATATTCCACACATGGTCTTTTGGTTCTTTTTGGTTGTGGTATTTTAAAGTAAGAAAATGAAATGATGAGCAGCTTCCTACCTCCAGTACCTACTAAATTAAGTTGCGCGATAGTACAGTCAACTACAAAAGTATCTCAAAATTTTAGTGAAAACAAAACATGATATTATAAAGTTCTCTTAGGATTACAAAACTACTGATACATCAATATCTATAATATTATAAAATTGTAAATTAGGTGTGTCTGTACATTAGAGATATATAAAAACTAGCCAAGTGCGAGTCGGACTCGCGCACGAACGGCTCTGTACCATTATCTATACAATGGAAAATAAAATAAATTAGGGAGTAATTAAATTGATTAATAAACCCCCTTAATTTATTTAATGTTAATTTAATTATTTATTTTTGAAGTAAATATACAACTAAATATTCTGTGAATATTTCAAGCGACTACCTGTTGCCGTTATTGATATGAAGCATATTTATTTTATCTGTTTTAAGTATTTGTTGTTATAGCGGCAACAGAGTTGAAATTTTCGAAGATGTACTTCGAAAATTTCAACTGTCTAGCTATCATGGTTCATGAGATACTGCCTGGTGACACATGTACGGACAGACAGTGGGGCCTTAGTACGGCCTTAGTACGTACGTACGTGGGTACGGAACCCTAAAAAATACTTGGGTTATGTATTTCCGAAGTATTCATTTTTCTGTTAGGAAGGCAAGACCTTCCTAGTCAGACTTAAAATCTGTTGTATGTTTGATTGCAATTGGTTAAGTAGAACTAGAGATATAAACGAAAAACAATTACCGACCTCCGCGCGGGCGGAGCAGCGGGCATCAGCTTTTTCCAGTGTTAAAAAGGTTTTTAAATATGAAGAAGTGAAGAAACTTTTGTCATTGACTGTACATCACTAATCGAGCTGGCCCACTAGTGCTGGGAAAAGCATCACTCTACCACCTAAACAGACCTCCATAAGAATTATTAAACACTAGATTTTATTGTCAATTAGTTTTTATTCACTGTATGATCAGCATAATATGCATGTTATGTGTTGTCTTCATATCTATATGAGTGTAACTCGGGTTGCAATATTCATATATATTTCAAGACTATCACTTTCAGGTTGTCCAAGACATGGCTGATGACCCTGGCCGTTCCTCTGCGGATTCAGGTAAGCATTAATATTAAAAAAAAGTGCTGCTTCAATCAGTACAGTATGTATACCGAGTGGAAATGTGAAGTGTGTCCAGACGATTATTATTTTATTATTTTCAAAGATATTGCAAAACTTTGAACTGAGATGAAATCTGAATAGCTTAATCTATAAAATTACATAATAAAAATAAAAATTCATGTGTTCACAGTTTGTACTTTTATGTTTTCCATACATATACTATGACTAGGGTTACCACCTTTTTATGAAGGTAAAATAGTTTTTTTTTTCAAAACATTGATTATAAATAAAGAAGTTAACGTTTAATTGCCGTGACGTGTGAGCAACGAACGACTTGAATGCGTTTTGTTCTCGAAATCCCAATGCTGTTGCGTGAGCGTTCCAGTCACAGTAATTCAAAAAGCGCGAAACCTGAATTACCGATGAAAATATAGTATCATTCGTACTATATTAGTTTTCTATTACATATAGTACAATGAACAGAAATATAGCACGATACTATAAATATAACATCGAACTCGAGACCTCGTCTCGGCAGTCTGTTACGTACACCCTTCGGGGATACAGGCGTGAAGTTATGTTATGTACTATATAATATAGAACGGGTGGCAACCCTAACTATGACACGGCTTATTCATTAATCTGATAAGTAGAAACGTAAAAGAATTCGAATGTCGGAACGCGCGATACCTAATTACGGACAAACATACCTACCTTATTTTTAAAGTTGGTTAAGTTAGTTAGGTAACCAACTGCAGAGTTAAAAAAATAATTTTCTGAAAACCGCATCAAAATCGGATTAACCAAACGCGAGGTAATCGCATACAAACATACAGGTCAAACAGTGAACCTCCTTTTGAAGTTGATCATAACAAAAGCAAAGAAAACCTTAATTAATTACCGTTATTCGGTGAACAAACACAAGCGTCACTTCACTGAGTAAAGTGATTCAGCGGCCGGCAGAGCCAGACGAACGACGCCATTGTGCCAGGTGTGCCGTGCGCTCCCGACGCCGGCCGATACGTTAGCTGATCGTTAGAATGATACTGGAAAGTACTTACGATATAAGTTTCGGCCCGACCGAAAGGATCGGCTGAATTTTAGCCGAAACTGACCGAAACCAAATCCAAAACTTCGATCCGGCACTAGTTAAGTTTTGACAATTTCTTTAAAATTGACGAAATAATCGTGTGGACACACTTAGGTTTCCACCCTGCAGTTTATGGAATGATGATGACAGTGCTCAGTTTATAAGTAGAAGATTATGTTCAATGATATTCTTTGTGTGCATTAAATTACAAAGCGTTTTTTAAATTTTCTTTTCATGTAGGTAAATGATAAAAATGAATAATGTTGAATTACTTCTAACTAGAAAAACAAAATGTATTAACGAGAGAGGCTTGCATAGTTCCATTCGACTTTTTTAAATATATTTTTTTTAACTTTTCAATATAAATCGCTTTTAATGTTTTCGCGCATATTTTATCACCAGCTGTTGCCTGCGACTCCGCCCGCGTGGAATTTCGATCCCGTTCCCGCTTTCCATGGGAACCTATTCCCCCTGGAATAGGTTCCCATGTCCCAGTAGGACATAGGGCTTTACCCCTGTAAAGCCCTATGTCCTATTCCAGACTATAATTAATCCCTGTGCCAAATTTCAGGCAGATCTATTCAGCCGTTCTGGCGTGATTGTATAACAAACATCCACCCATACATCCATCCATCCAAACTTTCACATTTATGACATTAGAAGAATTTTACTTTTTGTCTCTGTTAGCCATAGCGGCACTTCGCGTGCTCCTCGTAATGACATCCAATTCAACGACGTTCTAACCAATCGTGTGTTTTAAGTTGTACTAATTTATGATATGGTTACACAACGCTAATTTCCAAGAATCAGGAGTATGCGGCACCACTACTCTGATCACAGTCACAGATAAAATAAATTCTGTGGAGCAAAACGTACCTTAAGTACAAAACACCTATCGGTGCGCGTATCCTCGCGTTTGTGACTATGATTTTAACCAGGATAATAATAGTTTTTTTTTTTTTTGTATTCCGGACACGTCAATTTGACTTCACCTCGCCTGATGGTAAGCTGAAGGCAAAGTCTCAGGAAAGAGGGTCACCATTGCATACACGTACCATGATAACAATGGTGGCACTCAGCTTGACGGCCTCATCAGAAGAGGATTGTCGTCGCAGCACCGCGTGACACCCACCGGTCCCACTATTGCTGCGACCACAATCCCCCTGCCCGGCTATGCATTTATTTATTTATCTCACCATGGGTATACAAGTATGATGCGATACATAGGTCTCATCATAAATGATATTGTAAGATAAAACACATTGTAAGAGCTAAAGAGGCGACGAGAGGCGAGGTGGCAAGCGCTAAATGGTCCTCTTTAAGCGCAGGCCAGTGGGTGAAGGGTAGGGCTGCTGCTCGTCGTGGCGCTACGTGTTCCGCACGTACTTAATTTTTTTTTTTTTTTCGTGCGGAAATCCCTTCGGATACCCCCCCGCGTGCCAGCGGGGGCGGTTATGTCGGGCTTGAACCGACTAAAACCGCACGCCGTCTCGGGTCTACAGACGCCGGGGTGTAAGGTTGCCCATAGAGCATATCCTTCGCACCCCGACTGACCCTGGGCCATCTCCGATTTCGAGATGGCCGGGAGAGTTCTAAATCTCTCCCGGGCACTCTCAGCAGAGGGAGCACTCCTTGAGAGCACAATTGCTGTAAGACTGGTCTATGTCTGCCAGGGTTCCTGAAGATTTTCTTCCTAGGTTATACCCGGGGTCCCAGGTATTTTACTCCCGCGAGAAAACACCTTGTACTTTTACTTCCATTTACGGGTCGAAAACATCGCGGTACAAAAATGCTTACCCGTTGTGGGCTCTATTATTATTTACGCATTACAACTTTCATAGTTATTTATCAGCGATTCTAATCTGGCGGTGGTAGGTACTTCGATACGCAGGCGACTCAGTCGCCGGAGGTCGCTCAACGACCTCCGTCCTCCATGAGCGCAGGCCTGGGGGTAGCAGGTGAGGCCGCCTGTCACCCCAGCAGAAGCAGGCCGGGACGGTGGGGCGACTAGCGCCCCTCCCCCAAACCGGGGCAAGACGGGGACACCGTGGTTCCCAAACCCGAAGGGGCCATCTCGAAACCGGAGATGGCCCAGGGTCAGTCGGGGTGCGAGGGATATGCTCTATGGGCAACCTTATACCCCGGCGTCTGTAGACCCGAGACGACGTACGGTTTTAGTCGGTTCAAGCCCGACATAACCGCCCCCGCTGGCCGACGGGGGGGTATCCTAAGGGATTTCCGCAAGAAAAAAAAAAAAAGGTACTTCGATACACAGAAAATGCTGGAAGTAGTGCCGAAAAATTGTATTGTGTCACTGGAGTGAGCCAGAGCATTATCGTGATGTTGAATCACTTTTTTTCATGGTCCTTATCTTAATTTTATCCTAAATTAGTTGGCAATAATAATAATTTGTGACTAGTCATATTTTCTATTCTGTTTATACCTAAGCATGTAGTAGTGATCTGTAGGCCTACATGTGTACATCTGCAATTTCAGGCCCGCACGAAACACGAACGAAAGAAGTGACATTTAGGTACCAAGAAGTTTTACTGGGAAGCTGGGATAGACTGGATGCGCAAGGCAGAGGATCGGGTGCTATGGCGTACATTGAGAGAGGCCTATGTCCGCAGTGGACTGCAATAGGCTAATTGATTGATTGATTGAAGTTACTTCGGATTTCGTCCATTCGGTCGGAACCGTAAAGTATGTTCGGGACTGAATCAAACATATCAAGAAGGTTTTCGTTTACAATATAATTCTATTAAAAAATGAACTTATTAAAAATACATTCCTTTGATTATGATAACCTTTCGGCCTTTTGGTCGTCGTATAGTATCGGTGTTTTCATTTTAATTTTATATTTGGCGGGCTGCCTAAATTCCGAATTTTGCGGTTCCTGGTCGTTTCATGGTAGGGTTTAGGCCGAATGAGTTCATTCGGCCTCAATCCTACGATGAAATGTACCGATGGTACCGATTGCCCGAAATTTCAGTGCGCAATTGCGGATGTACATTTCAATGGTCGGCTTGCTGTTCTACCCTTTTTTTTTTTTTTTTTTTTTTTTTTTTATCGTGCGGAAATCCCTTCGGATACCCCCCCGCGTGCCAGCGGGGGCGGTTATGTCGGGCTTGAACCGACTAAAACCGCACGCCGTCTCGGGTCTACAGACGCCGGGGTATAAGGTTGCCCATAGAGCATATCCCTCGCACCCCGACTGACCCTGGGCCATCTCCGGTTTCGAGATGGCCCCCTCGGGTTTGGGAACCACGGTATCCCCGTCTTGCCCCGGTTTGGGGGAGGGGCGCTAGTCGCCCCACCGTCCCGGCCTGCTTCTGCTGGGGTGACAGGTGGCCTCAACCGCCACCCCCAGGCCTGCGCTCATGGAGGACGGAGGTCGTTAAGCGACCTCCGGCGCCTGAGTTGCCTGCGACGCGCGGCGAGCAAGTTGCGGGCTCGGCGGACCGGGAGAGTTCTAAGTCTCTCCCGGGCGCGCTCCGCCACCTCCTTCGCGAGCATTACATGCTCGCAGAAGGAGGCGGCGGCGGCCCACGCGCTCGGCTTGCTGTTCTACCCAAAACATTGTCGACATTAAGATTACTTTGCGAATTTCAATTTATTTATTATTTTATTTATTTATTTCTCACACTCAAAGTAATTATGAAAACATTAAAATTTATAATAAATTACACACAAATTTGTTGCAATGGTCACATCTGCTTATTTTGCTCTGTAACTTTAGTTTTTTTTTTATGTATGATAGGCTCACGTTTGACCTCTATCTCACCTGATCGTAAGTGAATATGTGGTCTACGATGGATCACGTTTGCCTAGAAGGAACCTATTCACTCGAGACTTGAAGATTCCAAGGTTATAGCTTTCCGGAAACACAGACTCAGGCAGGCAATTCCACTCCTTAGCTGTACGCATAATAAATGTGTCGCCGAAACGTTTCGTGCGTATGAGTGGAATATCCACCATGTAACGGTGGCGCGTCGCTGTGCGTCTGGTCGTTTGTTGGTGGAAAGGGCTTGGAGGTATCAAGTTGTGCAATTCCAGCGTACACTCTCCGAAATGCATCCGGTAAAAAACCGATAGGCCTGCAACTTTGCGTCGATGTTCAAGGCTCTGAAGCCTTTTCTCGACGAGTGCATCGTTATTGATGAGCCTCTTGGCCCGTCTCTCTATTGTCTCAAGCGCTTCCAGGTGGTATTTAGCTGAGCCATCACACAGGTACGAGCAGTACTCCATACAGGATCGAACCTGCGCTTGGTACAAGTTGAGCAACTGTTCCGGTGTGAAATACCGTCGCAACTTCGACAGAATACCCAGCTTTTTAGCATCCACTTGAGCTTTAGCCTCAATGTAAGACCCAAAATTGAGGGTGGACGTCAGGGTAACGCCAAGAAGCTCGAGGCGGTCGGTTATCGGCACGGATGCATTTCGGAATGTGGGGTTTGGCTGAAATTGACTTCGCTTGACAGAAAATAGCACAAATCAGATGAATTCTTCCGACTAGACAAATACTGTTTGAACGCTTATTTTATTTCACACGCGTTGTTATTTGTTTTCTGTCTATACAAAGTATAGTATCTAATATCTGTATACACAAACAGTTGTAGTATACCTTTTTTTTTTCGTGCGGAAATCCCTTCGGATACCCCCCCGCCGGCCAGCGGGGGCTGTTATGTCGGGCTTGAACCGACTAAAACCGCACGCCGTCTCGGGTCTACACAACTATTTGTTCGAGCGTAACACAAATAGAATGTACTTACAGATTTTTGAAGGAACAATTGTCTCGTTTGTAGAATAAACTAGGGGCGTAATCAGGGCCGTCTTTAAACTATTTGTGGCCCTGGGCACATTAGGATAATAGGGCCCTTATGGCCTTGAAAGAGCACTATTTTGTTGGAATAGACAAAGAAAGTAAGTAAACAAGGTTCTACAATTATTTGTATTTATTTACTGACCGTAAATGAACAGGCTATCTATACATATATTACTTGTCCCGATTGACTGACTGATTCATCAACGCGGAGCCTCAGACTAAATGTGTATCTTTTAGTCTAAGCGCAGAGCCTATGCCGCTGCAGCTAAAACTTTAAATTTCGGCAATAGATGCTTTTTATGATGTAGTGGATGCTAAGGAAGAATTTTTGGAAATTTCGCTCCTGATTTGGCAAAATAAGGGATGCACGTTTGTATTGAGGTCCGTCATTTTCAAAGTCAGAAGCACGAAATTTCATACACCTGCTTCTAGTAAGAAATAAATAAGTTCATAGCAGCATTTTTAGGTAGATTTCGATGAAATCGATCTACCTATTGGTTTCTTGACTACTGTCGAATTTTAAAAAAAATTCTTCATAGGAGGTCTAGTTCTGACCCCCTGAGTCCGAAATGACCACTGGTCAAAAAGTTTATATATATATATATATAAACTTTACCTATATATATATATATATATATATATATATATATATATATATATATATATATATATCTATATGTATGTATGGTTCCACTTCCCAAAATTTGCGGCACTCTCACGTTCGCATTTTTGCCCCGATCGCTTTCAAACTGCGGTCAAAAATTGCTTGGGTGTAAACTTAGTTTAAGTTCGTGAACGGGTGGAATCCGGCCTAAGGGGACGGTAGGGCCTCACTTTTTGTGAAATCAGTTTTTCCTCAAAATTTCACGTTCCATGAAAGATATTCGAACCGTTCTAATTTTATCCCATAGTATACATGAATACCAACAACTTTTAATTATAAACCTATAAGATTAAAACTTTAACTAAAAGTGGAGGGGGGAAAAACCAAAAATTTTCGGGAAAAAAATCATAACTTCTAACCGGTGAACATTCTTGCAGTCGGAAACATTTTTAATCGATAGGCCATTTTTAAGTCTAAAATAAATGTCTGAAAAGCTTTTCGCTAAAAGTTACCGTTTTCGAGAAAAAAAAAATTAAACTGTTTAAAGTTCGTAGTTCTCTATATAAAATAATATTAATTGCTTCACGAAATCTACCTGTGCGTTCCCCCTGCGGGAACGGATTTTTTCAAATTCTACCCCTGAGTGATATATGGGTTTGGTATTGGTATTTTTGAAGATAGAAGCTCGAATTTTCAGATAGTTGCTTCTGGTTAGAATTAAATGAACACGTGTACCAGCGTTTTTGAAAGTTTTGGTACTAAGGAGGTAAAATAAGACGATTGTATGGAAAGTCCGCAATATTCGAAGTAAGAAGCACGAAATTTTATATAGTTGCTTCTGCTTAAAAAGTACACGTGTACCGGCGTTTTTTTTAAGTTCACACCTAGGGGGCTAAACAAGGGATGAGCGCTTGTATGGTAGTCCGTTATATGGAAAGTGCTTAACTTTTGAAGTGAAATTGTATTCTTATACAGTCAAATTAGTAGATATTTAAACTAATCAATACATACCTACCTACTGATATCGGCTAGCCTGATTTTCGAGCGAGAGTAGAGTAACTTCACGCAAGTAAAAACTAATAAGCAACTAAGGATTGTAGTCAGTCAATATCATTTGATTCAATTAAATTTTTAAGCAAAAAAAAGGAAAAAGAGAACATCTAGGACTGGACCCGTCCTAGATGTTCTCTTTTTCCGATCTAAATCTTTAGAAAAAAGTAAGCATACAAAATGCTTAAAAATTTAATTTAATTAATTAGGCGGAGTCATCAAAAAACAAGGTTTAAAAATGACTAAAGTTATTCATTGTTTCCGTAGTTCGCAAGAATTACGGTAGATGGCTCCAACGTCGCCTTAAGACGTATTAATGTATCGGAGAATTTCGAATATCTGGGACGTGTCTAGGTGGCTCAGTTGGTCAAAGCATTCCCCCTGTAAGGGACTGGTCGCGGGTTCAAGTCCCGTCCTAGATGTTCTCTTTTTCCGATCTAAATCTTTACAATTTCATTTGATTTTTTCAAAACCAATATTTTTTTCGGGAATTGACATCGGTTATCATTTGGTGATCTTGCTGGAACCAAGGTGCCCCTTTCGATCGCGGGGCCCTGGGCACGTGCCCAGAGTGCTCAGTGGGAAAGAGAGACCTGGGCGTAATGCATTCTGCTATTGCAATGTTGAGCTGAGAGTGCACTACATGATTATCTACAATTCACGCGCAATCTTTTTCAATTGAATACCATTGAATGGTTTTTCGGTGATTATTCCTCCGTTGCTAGATCGATTTCCAATTTTCTTTTTCTGTCTTAAGTCAATAGTTAAGTTGCACATTTTGGCGCCAAAATCGTGATCATTTCAGATTTTGAAGTGTTTGAAGGGTGATTATTCCTCCATGGTATGTTCGATTTTCAATTTTATTTTTTCTAAACCTTCCGGGTATGAAGTTGTATTTACATGCCAAGTTAGGTAAAAATTGGTCGATTTGTTTAGAAGTAGCGTCACAACCGAAATACACCGAGTGGAGTATAGAGAGCTTTTCGCTCGGCTTCGTCTCACTCTCAGCTCAAAAAAGTGTTATCGCGTTGAAAAAAAATTATATAGCAATTTTTTTATCACAGAGAAATAAAATGACTGTAATACTGAATTTTGTAGTTCAAAATAGCGATGAACTGTAGCCCTAAAGTACCGAAACGTCAGTCACGTTAGTGCGAGAGTGCGCCATATCGATGTACACATAATTTCGAATGTGTTCCAGCGCGATGCTCGTTAGTGCGAAAGTTTAGTAAAATGGAAGGTATGCTATTTGCTGCTTCACACAGCTATGTTTATTGTAAATCGACGATCGACGAACCCATGCTTTACTAGGAATGTGTGAAGTTATAGATTTACGGACACTTGCTTTAATATCAAAACAAATATTAAGGTGAATAAAATTTCGCTTTGCTGAACTTCTGCACTAACGTGCATCGCGTTGGATTATATTCGACAAAGTGTGAACCGCAGTGAGATATTTACTAATATAAACAAATTGTATCTACGGTCATTATAGTTTAGTGTGACTGTCAATTGTTTCAACATGATAATAACAACATAGTATCTAAACACTTTGATATAAAAACTGAAAAGTTTATTAGTTTGTTGGATTAAACGCGAACCGACTTCAACAAAAAAGTCTTACGCGCATTTATGTCTTTTCAATTAAGTCTGTACTTTAGTTATTTTTCACTTTTCTGTAAGTTTAGATTTTTGAAGTTGGTTTAATTTTTTTGCACAAATTTTACTTATTTAACTTCGAAATTCAGTAGGTATTACAGTCAAATAAAATATAAGCAGTACACATGCTTTCATTGCTTAATTTTTTACACAACTGACTGAAATAACTAGTGTGATCTTATCTGCGTAAATGTTCCTTGCACGTATGTGAGATTTTTTATTCCATCCAATGATCTGATATCGAAATGAAATTCCCTTTTTAATACTTTTTTTTTTTCGTGCGGAACCTTTTTAATACCTATAAGATCAATGATTCTACCGTGAACTTTCAAAATATCTGAAAACTTTGTAGGTAATCGTTATCATCCCGAATAACACTGTCTATGATTTTTAGCACGGTGGTCATTTTTTTTAATTTGTAGGTAGTTCACTCACAAGATTTGAAGTGTTTCCTTACTGAGTGTACACAATACTACGAACAGAGAGACATGGAGAAATGGAGAGAGAGAAAACTCGCAAAAAGTCTCCGCCAGGAGTGTACGACTGAAAAGAAGAAGCGGTAGTTTGTTAGATTCAGATATTTGTACAAACGACATACCGGTGTTCAGACGGCAGTATAGAACAAAAATGATCTCGGCGTCAAAATCTTCCGCTGGGAAGTTTCCACTCGGCGCATAGTACAATCGGGGGCTTGACTTCCACACCCCTCAAATGGCGGTAGCGATCGATGCGCCCAAGGCCACGGCTCTATCGATTTTATATAAATAGCACCAGCTCTAGCGCCCCTTCCACCCCCTGTGTTTCACCTCTCGGCCGCCGGGCGAGGGGTGAAGGGACAGGGTGCCTGTGTAGCCAGGAACAGGTTCGATGTCCGACCTTGCTCACTGTCCACGTGTAATATCTTTCTTGATTTATGATCATTTGAATTGTGATAGGCGCTTTTAAAGTATTTGTAATAATGAAACTACGCCGTTGCATTTTTTTTTGTAAGAGGTAAATGTGTTCTTTTTACTATTAAGTAAGCGGACGGGCATATGACTTATCCGAATGGGAATCGGTTACCGTGGCGTATTAACGCTTGCAATACTAGGGTTGTCAACAGAGATCATCACCAGATCTACCCGCAGAGAGCAAAGAGGAAGAAAATAGAAAGGGAAAAAGGAAAGAAAGAGAGGAAGGTCTACGGCAGTCACATCATCCGAATACAACGCACCTTCCCTATTAAACATAACATAACATACATAAAACATAAACTCACGCCTATATCCCCGAAGGGGTAGGCAGAGGTGCTAGCACCCACATTTCGCCAGTTTATGTTTAGGTCCCAATGTAATAGGTGGCAAGCCTATTGCCACTAACCGGGCACTTATAAACCTGCGATAAATACACACATAACTTCGAAAAGCATCGAAAAGTCATTGGTGTGTGCCATGGTAAAACCTGGGATCGAACCCGAGACCTCGTCTCAGCAGTCCATTACCCATACCACTAGGCTACCGCGGCCTAATCTCAGCAGGCCTAATCTATTAAACCACGATATTAAGTGTGGCATTTCTCAGGTTGTGGGCGAAGACGGATTCTTCTACTTAACTTAATTGTCGGCCAAAGTTGAAGAAGAAATATTGAGAAGATTTGGCCACCTAAAACTAGACTATGAGTCAAGGCTAACTAAAGAAATTTTTGTGTACAAACTGGGCGCCCTTTTTTTTATAACGTGTGTAAACCCCCGCTGGCTCACCCCATCGGTGCCTACGATGGGATGGGCGTGTCGGTATCGGACCGACTAGCGTCCTCTCCAAGTGTCCATTGCCGGGCATCCCGGGTAATACCTCGAAAGGATAACCCCAGGGTTACCGGCGGACTTTGGCCGCCACCGCGGCTTCGCCTGGTAGGGTCGGGTTTCATCCCGCGACGGTGACTTGGCAGGCGTGTGTAGGACACACACACGACATGCCTCAATCTTGGCCTGCTTCTGTAAGTACAGCGAGTCGAAAACTGGGCGCTCTAGAAGAAATTTTTATTAAAGAAATATGCCACATACTAGATAATGTCGGAGTGCACAGTGAAAGTAATAAAAGGCCAGGCACAAAAAATATAGACGGACTAGCTGTTGTCGACGGCTCCGCCCGTATGGAATACTGATCCCGTTCCTACGACTCACAGGAATAAAGCCCGGTCGTAATCTATCTTTGCGCAAAATTTCTGCCGAATTCCTCCAGCAGTTATAGCGCTTTGAGATACAGACCTTTAGATATATTAAATCTAGGACATACTACACGCTATCTAGACTCAAACTAAGTATTAGTAGAATATAGATAAACATACAATTCATTTATTTTGTAAAATATTAAATCGAAACCGGAGATGGCCCTTGGTCAGCCGGGGTGCGAGGGAAATTCCTCATGGGCCACCTTTTATACCCTCTGCAGACCCGAGGTCTGCAGACCCGAGATGGCATGCGGTTTTAGTCGGTTCGGCTCCGACATAACTAACCTCGCTGGCAGCCGGGGGGTATCCGAGGGGAATTTTGCACGAAAAAAAAGGTACCTAGATACTCAACCCGACTTCTAGCAGGTAGAATTAAATTTTATGATAAACAAATTGTTTTTTTTTTATATTTAGGACACGTCAATTTGACTTCACCTCCCCTGATGGTAAGCTGAAGGTAAAGTCTCAGGAAAGAGGGTCACCATTACATACACGTACCATGTTAACAATGGTGGCACTCAGCTTGACGGCCTCATCAGAAGAGGATTGTCGTCGCAGCATTAGTGGGACCCACCGGTCCCACTAATGCTGCGACCACAACCCCCCTGCCCGGCTATGCACTTGCTGAACGCCCCTGAACGCAATCAAACCGAAATTGGATTACTATGGAGGGTTTTTCGCAATCGTGCACGGTGGTACCCACCCGGCCGAAATTTGTGACAAATTTGTGTCATCAAATTTCTACCACCAGTAGTGCTTGAGAGAATCGAAAATTAATCCGATTATATTTGTATAAGGAAAACGCATGGTGACTAATATTGCTAACTCTCGACAGAACGACCCTGAAGGATTCAATAAATCAGGGTGAACGGGGTGGGGGTGATGATAAGGTAGGCGTTGTAAGGCGTCACATACCTTTTTTTTTTTCATGCGGAAATCCCTGCGGATTCCCCCCCGCCGGACAGCGGGGGCGGTTATGTCGGGTTCCCGTAATACAAATAAGGTTTGACATAAAAAAAAATCGAAGTTTTGTTTCTAGATAAAACACTCGCTGGCCGGTAAGGAGGTAAGGGCTTCCGCACGATGTTTTTCATGGAATAGGATGCCATATAACAGGATTTTTGAGGTAAGTGAGACGAAGTCGAGCGAAAGCTCCTCATACCAGACTTCAGGATTTTCTTTGTCACAGGTCTCCTCCTAAACTACTAATCCAATCAGAACCAAATTTGGCATGATTAAAGAGGTCAATCAGAGGAAGGTTTATGGATATATTTTGAAAAAATTAATGCTACCACAGAGGAATGATCACCGTTAAAAAAATTCCAGATGGAATTACATAATAACCGCTCGAGACACTGTGACCAAACTTTACACGCTCAGAAAGCATGTCCAGAGTTGTGACTTTCAAAAAGAATTTTCAAAATCGGACTTGCCACGGAGGAATGATCACTGTTCAAAATTTTTAAAACCTGATTCACGATGTCTCACTCAGCTCAACAATGCAAGCAGCGATTCTCCTTGCAGACCTAGTATTTTAGTAGGAAGACACTGTACTAATTATTGCGTGGCGGGAGCTTGAGAGGCTGAAGATGATTTCTGGAGTCATTTAGATATTTCGGGAGGTTTTGATACTCTAATGGTGTGTCTGTTTGTGGCACCGTAGCTCCCGAACGGATGAATCGATTTTGATGCGGATTTTTTATTCGAAAGCCGATATGATATTAGCTACGCATAAATTTGTGTAGGGGCTCTTCACTTTCTGATTTGAAATATATTAGCTGACCCGAAAAGCCTTGTTCCGCCTTAGAATCATTTTACGTTGGTTATCAGCTGAATTTACTTCGTAAATGTCTCCTATTTTAGATACCTATTTATATTTATTAAAGCCGCGAGACGACGTGAAGTTTTGGTCGGTTCGAGTTTTACCACCCCCGCTGCCCTACTTGGGGAAAGTACCGTGGCGATTTCCGCAAAAAAAAAAGATCACAAAAAGGCACAGTATAGGCGGAGACAAAACTAAACAAGTTGAATTCCTGAGACGAGCTCAGCCGAATACAAGGGATTTTCGATTTAGCGTTTTTTTTTTTTTGCGATTTTTGCGATTTTTTCTTTATCTTGCAATGGTTCACCCCAGTACGAATCTATTACCGAAAACAGCAACTCGATAGCTCATCTCCTTCATACCCAAAACCGTGACAGAAAATTGGCAACGACGACGTCGAGGACAACTCGATAGCAATAGGGCTTTTCTAAAGAAAATCCCTAAAAATCAAAGATCACGAAAATCGGTCCACCCGTTATCGAGCACATCGCGGTCATCATTAAAACGACTTTGTTTTATAGCATAACTAAAATATTTACATTTGTCCACGACGTAGATGCTTGCCTGGACCGAACGGTCTAGTCCAGACCTTCCCTCCCTATACGCTCCTTCTACTTCTTAACAATCAGGCAGAGAAACGGTCGCTCGAAGACAGGGCTCCTCTTACTAAAATACTACCTTTCAGCGATGTCGCCCTCTCCAAAGCTGGGAATAAAACACGTAAACATCTTCACCGATGTTTCTCAGGATTTACCACAGGGTGGGTGGTTTTCCAGCTACCACCCTGTTTACTCAACCAAGGCCAACCCCACAGGGTGGCCGTCAATTTGTTGTGTCACTTAGTAACCCTAACTTAAACTGTCAACATTGTTCCACCATGTTGTTCGTTGTGACAGCTTTGCCAAGCGAGCTTATTAAAGCTATCAACGCTAATGATACGAGCGAGTTCTATGCTTAGCGTGACACACCTACGGTGCACAAATATTTGTTCAGTGTCTGAAGGTTTGTGTGTGTAATAGCGCCCGCGGTGTTTTTTTATGTTGGTTGGATGTTGAGGAGATAAACTCACAATCCCTCTTGTCTTATTAAGCTATTTTCGCGTTGAGCGCGCGTTGACTTTTGTTCAGAGTGTCGTCGGATTATAAGGCACGGTAGCATGTGGACAAATGCGGGAGAGAACCCTGCCCCCTGAGTTTCGCAGTCTGCGGCGAGGACGCCGCAGACTCATCTACGCCCGGGACTACCGACCTCCATGATCGGGGCCTGAGGACGGCAGTTGGCCAACTCGCCGTCCTTACAGAAGCAGGCCGTGGCGGAGGCGTGTCGTGTGTGCCCTACACACGCCTGCCAACTCACCGAAGCGGGATAAAACCCGACCCCACCAGGCGAGGCCGCGGTGGCGGCCAAGGTCCGCCGGCAACCCTGGGGTTATCCTTTCGAGGGCTTACCCGGGGTGCCCGGCAACGGACACTTGGGGAGGACACCGTGCGGTTTTAGTCGAGACATGACATAGCCACCCCCGCTGGCCGGCGGGGGGGTATCCGAAGGGACTTCCGCACATAAAAAAAAAAAAGCATGTGGACGAAATTCGAAAGAAAAAGAAGTCTTTTAATTTGGCACGTCGTACGTCGTGAAGAATCTGGGAGTCCGGTTAAGAATGACTTACTTCGGTTTTGTAAGAAGCAGACATTACAAGAAGTTGTCACAGACTGCCTAATAAAAATAAAAATTTCATGTCTACAGCTTGACATATTTTAGAGTAGTTAAAACCGAAGCTATAGTTTGGTTTTTTATAGACATAAACGGTTTTACCTACTCTATAAAGGTATTAAACTGTCATACCGATATACAAAGGATAGAACGCTTTACAAAACCGAAGTTACTCAGACTCTCTCCGTGTCGTAACCACGCACGCGTATTACGGTAATTCTTCTTCTAAGTTAATCAATTGAAATCCGACGCTGACTCACGTACGGCTGTGATTTAAATCGTTTACAAACAGAATAATGAACCTGTACTTTGTGTGCATTATGTAGTAAGGCACGATGAGGTCGACATGTCCTTACTGGATAATTGCCCCATATTAAAATATATTGATTACTTCGTTTTAAACAGCCGGACTTTTTGACCTGGTTCCAAATCTTGTGCCCACTACTATAGGTGGAATACATACCTTAAGCATCAATTTATTATAATTTTTATATGATGAATGGGTATGTTACAGTCACTATCAAAACAGACTTAAATATCCGCTCTCTACATTTCGGCAATGCCAATAGCCAACCGACCCGGAAAAGTCTAAAACAATTATCTATCTAACAAACAAACAACACCACAGAGCAAACAAAAATCTGGATTCAGAAAAATAAATGATGATCCAAGTGTCTCCGCTTGTTGTGACTGCGGTTGTTTGGTTACCGAAGGTCAAGGGCACATTTGGGCAGGGGCTGGGCCCGTGAGGCGAAGACGAGTGCGCGGGGAGTATGGGCGTGGCACAGCTTGGTCCAAAAATAGACACAGTAATATCGTTTTGTCAACACACGCCTACGCAGCGTGGATCTGGCCGTGGGGAGGTATCAGGCGTGGGTGCTTCGGCCCTGCCATGGGGTGGGGCAGGGTGGTTCTGAGAAATCGTGTTTTATTTCGCTAATACGTTGCCTAGAAATCGGTCTTTTAGCGGATGACGATTCGCTTTTATTACGTCTTGATTGTATAGTAAGTTTTGATGTGAAAAATATTTGGATTTTTGCCTAATGTGTGTCTCGAATATCAATATCTTTTGATAGAATGTAACCACGCCCAAAGGAAAAGAGAGAAAAAAATAGGGAAATGTTTAATTAACCAAAAATATGAAAAAGTGCCTAATGCTCAAAGCATCCTAGCACAACTACATCAGAGATCGGAGGGTCAAGGATCCCCTGTTTAGTAACTGTTAGTAAAGTCTGGACAGCTCGACTAATATTCTAATAAAATATCTGCATTTAATTCATCCGCAGCTCACCCATATAATCCAAACACCTAGACGCTAGGTAACCAAATTTGCGATTTAATTCATCCGCAGCTCACCCATATAATCCAAACACCCAGACGCTAGGTAACCAAAATTTGCGATAGGTATCTGATTAATCCCGAGGGGGCCATCTCGAAATCGGAGATGGCCCAGGGTCAGTCGGGGTGCGAGGGATATGCTCTATGGGGAACCTTATACCCCGGCGTCTGTAGACCCGAGACGGCGTGCGGTTTCAGTCGGTTCAAGCCCGACATAACCGCCCCCGCTGGCCGGCGGGGGGGTATCCGAAGGGATTTCCGCACGAAAAAGAAAAAAAGGTATCTGATTATTAATAAATAAATATTCTAGGACAAGTTACACAACGCCATCTAGACCCCAACTAAGCAGAGCTTGTCATATGGGTTCTAGAATGCGGATAAACTTACTTAAATACATATTTTCTTTTTTTAGTAAATACATACATATTACACATAGAAACACCCAGACCAATGCAAATATACATACCTATTTGCACTGAGCGGGAATCGAATCCACGACCTCTGACTTTGCAGTCGAACGCACTACCGCTATGCCACAGAGGTCGTCAAGCTATAATTCACACGGTATCGAAGATTTCGTGATTCAGATTCAAACTTGTTTTGGTCCATTTAAAAGGTGCTTTAACTGTTTTTATTTTGAACAATGGCCTTGATTTGTGATAGCCTTGCATTTAACCACTATTTCAAGTTATATTATAATACACTTGCAATTTAGAAACGGCGATAGCCCAGTGGCGTACGTAACGGATTGCTGAGACGAGGTCTCGAGTTCGATCCCCAGTCGATCCGGGTACACACCTCTGACTTTTCGTAGTTATGTGTGCATTAATAAATTTTAATAATCGCTCGCTTAATAATGTGTGGTGACCCTGATTCCTGAGACTTTACCTTTAGATTATTATCAGGCGTGGGAAGTCATATTGACGTGATCGACGTAAAAAACCGGCTAAGTGCGAGTCGGACTCACCCAGGAAGGGTTCTGTAGCAGCAAGTAACATAATATAAAAGTTCTTGTAGTTCGTTCAAGCTACGCCCCGCGCTTATTAATAACTTAGGCACCTATTACAGATTTATTATTAGACAATAATGCTTCACGGTTTATACATTTCATTTTTATATTTGAGTTGATTGAATGAAAGGTAAATTGTAGTTTACGATTTATGACGTATTAAATAAAACTACTCACTAGATCTCGGTCAAACCAATTTTCGGTGGAAGTTTACATGGTAATATCATATATTTTTTTTAGTTTTATCATTCTTCAGAAGTTACATAGGGTGGGGGGGGGGAGGAGGGGGCACGTTTTACCATTTTGGAAGTGTCTCGCGCGCAAACTATTCAGTTAAGAAAAAAAAAATATTAGAAACCTCGTTTTTAGTTTAGGTTTAAAGACATTTATTTCTCATAAAAACATAAAGTTCACTTAAAATGAGATTACAATAATTTAGAAATTTACAATAAATATTTTCCTCTATTCTGCCTACTTTAAATGATTATATTTTGTTGTACATAGTTTTTGACTTTACCCTTATACACATTCAAATTATCAATATTTTTAATGTTGTTAGGTAGTTTATTATAAAGCTGTGCTCCATCGAATAATATCGTTTTTTTACCATAGTTAGTACGTGGACAAATTAACTGAATATTGTCTCTGTTTCTTAGCAAGTGAATTGATTCCCTCTTAGATAACTGTATATTAGTTTGGATCGAATTTGTTGTAATTTTTTTAACTAAAATGCAGGTCGTGTATATGTATAGTTGTTTTATGTTTAGTAATTTTGTTTCGTGATATATTTGCTTTGTTGGAGTCCGATAGTGATAGTGAAATAGTGCTTTTATTATTTTATTTTGAGTTCTTTGTAAAGAAATTAAATTTGTAACGGCAGCTGTACCCCATATTTCAATTAAATATTCAATATGTGTCTTTGCTAAAGAGTTATATATAATTGTGCTTATTTTTTTTGGAATAATATTTTTTATTTTGCGTATGGCTCCCAGTAGGGACGTTAATTTTGATTTTACGTAGTTAATATGTGGTTTCCAGCTCAATTTATCATCTATCAATAACCCTAGATATTTCTCTTCGTTCGAACGGCGTAGTTGCATATTATTTATTGTTAGAGGTGGGTGCTGAGGTATTTTTTTATTTTTAGCTGCAAAAATCATGTAAGAAGTTTTAGATGCGTTAATGGTTAATAAATTATATTTGAGCCATTCATTTACGATATCAAGGTCCCTTTGAGCGTCGGTAATTATGTTTTGTATACAACCACCGAAGTAAAAAAGGCATGTGTCGTCAGCATAAAGTGTGAGGTGACCTGTCAATCCAATTTTGTTAATATTATTAACATAAATTAAGAACATCAGCGGCCCAATTATTGACCCTTGAGCTATACCAAAAGGTAGTGTTTGTGTGGTACTTATGTAGTTGCCTATCTTAACTACTTGACACCTGTTATGTAAATATGACGCGAACATATTGTAAGCTGTATCTATAACGCCGATGTTATATAACTTCTCTAGTATTTTTTGATGACTCACCGTATCGAACGCTTTTTTTATATCAATAAAAATCCCTACTGCAATGTTTTTCTTGTCAATATTAGTTTTAATTTGTGTTATTAAATCAACTGCCGCAGTTAAGGTACTAGATTTAGCGCGGAAACCGTATTGGTGATTATTTAAGAAGTTCTTTTCTAATAGATATTTATTTAAGCGGTCGTATAAAATTCGTTCAAAGATTTTTGACAAGACGGGGAGAACGGATACCGGTCTATAGTTACCTGGGTCAGTTTTACAGCCAGATTTATAGATGGGGGTAACTTTGGCAATTTTTAGTGAGTCTGGAAATATACCACGTGACAGACATACATTTATACTGTTTGTTAGTGGTTTTAAAATAATATTTTCCAAACATTTTATTGCTTTAGTACTGATACCATCTACACCCGTACTAGTATTACTATCGAGGTCATCAATGATTTTGGATATTTCACTTTCACTACATGACTCCAAATGTGTTAATACTTTGTTGTGTGAGTAGTCAGTTTCGTACATAAGAGTGTTACCAGTATTTGCATGATAGATATTGGGTATTTGGTTCGCTAAGTCTGACCCTACGGAAGAAAAAAATGAGTTGAATAAATCGCAGATTGAGTTACCTTCTGTTATTAGTCCGGACGACGACACTAATCTCGGTGGAGCACAGATTTCTTTAATTTTATTTAGTGCCAGGCTGTTAATCACTTCCCAGAGCCTCTTCGAATCATTGTAGTTATCTTGAAATAACTTGAAATAATATTTCCTCTTTTGTGAATTAATCATAGTTCTCACTTTGTTCTGTTGGACTTCAAAACTCTTTCGTAAATTTATGTCATTTGCATTTTTCTTAGTTTGACTCCATAAATCATTACGCAAGTTTATTGAATCGATTATATCTTTTGTTATCCAATCTTTTTGAGGTGGGTTATTTATTTTAGTTTTGGATATTTTGCTGTTTTGTACTTGTTCTTGTATAAAATTTTCCAGGTGATAGTAATCGTTATTTTCTAGGTTGTAGTTTGCTTCCAGCGCACTGTTGTATAGCTTTTGATAGTCTAACGCTTTATACTCTATTTTCGTCCTCACCATTGGTGCCAGGCTACCAATCTCCAGGAATATTTGCTTGTGATCAGATAGTGATGACTCAATTATCGACAAACTATAGGAGTGGTTTTTTAAATTTGTACATACATGATCTATTATAGTATTTGTTGTGCTAGTTTCTCGTGTAGCATACTCTCTGTTGACTTTGTTTATTATTTCATACCCGCTTTCTGTTACTTCAGTTTTATACTTTCTGACATCTGTGTCCATATGAAGCAAGTCCAAGTTGAAATCGCCAAATATAACTGCTCTATTCCTTTGCTCCAGTTGGGAGGAGTATATTTCTAAAAAATCATTCACACTAGATCGACCGGGTTTATATATTGCACCTACATTTAGCGATAACTTATTTATATATATCCAGAGGTAGTGATTTTCGTTTTTTAATAAATTTTCTGTTACTTCGTATTCTATGCTATTGTGTATGTATATGGAAATACCTCCGCCTCTCTTTCCCATTCTGTAATTGTATATATGTTTATAATTCGGTAATTGATAAAGCTTGGCATCGTCCTCCGAGGTGATCCATGTTTCAGTGATAATCAGTAAATGTATGGTCGACTGTACAGCGTGTAATAAACATTTTAATTCGTCAAACTTCCCATCTGCACGAATACTGCGCCAGTTCCCATAGAAAAATCTCAAAGACGAAGGATTAAGAGGTATATCCTCATATTTTTTTACAATTTGATGACATATTCTACTAGGTATAACATCTGCGTAAGTTCCACTATGTATTTTAGCAGTAACTAGTTTTTTTGGTTAGACTTACGTGTAGTGATGGTAGGTATTCCCTTAATATATTTAATTATGAGGTCCTTTTCGCCATATTCACTACGTTTCTGTAACTCCGCTTTCAGTGACTGGAGATATAATTTTTGCGTTGGTGTTTGGTCAGCATAAATATTTGTATTTTCTGGTAATTTTGTTTTGTTCCGTAGTAGGTATCTTGGAATCTCGACACTATTATAGCATGCTTTTATCGGTCGAATTTGGTTAGGTACATATTTACCCAGTCTCATAACATTCACAGGTTTAGGGCAGGCATCGTATAATGTTGTTGTTAAGTTGGTTATTTGTTCTACATCATGTAATTTTCGAGATTTATAATTCTTGTCATTTTTTTCAGGTACACCCACAATTATGATATTTTTTTCGCGATCGCACCGGTCCTTTATTTCTAGGAGGAGATCTTCGTGACAAGCAACGAGCGATTTGGACGATGACGACTCAGCTGGTTGATTTTTTAATTCGGATATCTCTATCTCCATGTTTTTTATTTTATCTTGTGTAGTATTATTAATAGATTTAAGATTCTGTATTTCACAATTTATTTGATCGAAACGCAATGATAGATTTTCTGTTGTTAATTTTATAGTTTTGATCTCATTTTTTATTTCCACTATTTCTTCACGTATTTGATTTAATTGTTCATTTTGTGTACCACCCAAATCTTCTAAACACTTTAATATGTCTGCTCGAAAACTCGCAAATTCTTTTCTGTAATCATATTCTTCTGTTCGTTCCTTCCGCTTCCTCGAATTCATATTTAAGTATTGGTCCTCATCATAAGTCATCTCATAAGTCGGTAAGTTTGGCACAGAACCGCTGGCGCTTACGCTACCGCTTGTTAATGAAGGTGGTGTTCTTTGCATACTCATTGTTTTGGCCGGGTGGTGCGCTCAGATTCGCACGGGTGCGAGCGAGGTGAAAAATTGCAACTGGTCTCTTCACACTTGCGGTATGAGGGGGGAGCGTGCGCAAGCGGCGAGCGCTGTACCGCTAGAATGCCGTAAGTAGGTTAGGTGGTTAATTTCGAAAGATGAACTTTATTCACTGCATTTAGAAATCACTTTTCGTTGTAGCACTTTTTATTGATATCGATAAATTATTTTAACGCGTGCAACACGTCTACTCTCGGTAAGCACCAGAGGAAAAAACTTTCAAAGTTTTAATTAGAAACCAACTTTCAACAGCATAGTTCTTATAGTTTCAGAAAAAGTGGCTGTGACATACGGACGGACAGACAGACAGACATGACGAATCTATAAGGTTTCCGTTTTTGCCATTTGGCTACGGAACCCTAAAAAATACACCAGCTAATATTTTCACTCTCTAGAAATACACCAGCAAATATTTTCACTGTTTAGAAATACACCAGCAAATATTTCTTAGATAACTTTGAGGTGGCAATAGTAAATCTTCCTCTTACGAATGTAGTTGTGTAGTACCGCAAAGCGCATTCTACAAAGCGTATCCGATAAAAGGCAAATAAATTGCCAACTTAATGTCGATGCTCCAGGCGTTGCAACCTACCTGGCTTCTATAAAAATTTACATGAATTAATAGGATAACACGTTTCATTAAAATTACCGCTACTATATGGGCAAGTCACGTTTATGCTGATAGGTAACGCTGGAGAAGCTAGCAACTATGTAATAGCTATTTAAAGTATAGACTATACCATCTATACTATATTTTTCTAACAGTCTCGTCAATCCTTCTTCCCATAACTATTTCAAAAAACACTTCATATTTGCATGACACGCACACGAGGTACTTGATATCTCTGGGGGTGGGTAGGTGAGGCCGCCTGTCACCCCAGCAGAAGCAGGCGGGGACCGCGGGTCGACTAGCCCCCCCCCCCCCCATGGCCATCTCGAAGCCGGAGATGGCCCAGCGTCAGTCGGGGTGCGAGGGATATGCTCTATGGGCAACCTTACACCCCGGCGCCTGTAGACCCGAGACGGCGTGCGGGTTTAGTCGGATCAAACCCGACATAACCGCCCCCGCTCGCCGGCGGGGGTATCCGAGGGGAATTCACAGCACGAAAAAAAAAGGTATCTATTGATACCCGAGTGGCCAACTCGAAACCGGAGATGGCCCAGGGTCAGTCGGGGTGCGAGGGAAATGCCCTTATGGCCAACCTTACACCCCGGCGTCTGAGGACAGCGTGCGGTTTTAGTCGGTTCTAACCCGCGGTCGGCGGAGGGGTATCCGAGGGGACTTCCGCACGAAAAAAACAAATAAGGTACCTGAGGTCATCGGAAAATTTTAAATTGTGTATGCCTAGTTATTCCACAAGGTTTTTTGATGAATGTTTTACCATTGAGCAGTGCGCTAGTGGAAGGCGCTGCCACAAACAATAAAGCTGAGTCCACATTTGTAGCATTTCTGTGTATCGTATCCCCGTTGCGTGGCCTCAACGCGTATCATGATCGCTAGTTTGGACACAAACAATACACCAAACAATAACACCCGTTAACAATACACGCCGTATCTGATACAGCCCGATCCGCACTAAACGCGTATCTTGATACACCTCGTATCCGATACGCGTATCACGATCGGTGGTTTGGACGTATTTTGATACTGTATCACGATACTGTATATGTGATACATCGCGAACCATCCTGTGTCGGTTTTTCAGCGGTGATCAAAGGGGATACACGTCGTATCGAACAAGTTGGGATGTGAATGCATTTAATACGCGATCATTTCTCGTGTTCTACCCTCCATTTCGTGGTTTGTTGTGATAGATACGAAGATCGGAAGAAAAATGAAGCGTCCATATTTCTAAAGTTAAAGCCGATACACTAACATGATACAGCATTTACTAAGTATGGACGCGTTTTTTACGACATACGCCTTAATGATACGATATGGACAAAATGAGCGTCCATATGTATGATACAAATACTCGATACGATACGACTGATCGTGATACGTCAAGGTGCTACAAATGTGGACCCAGCTTAAGACGTGCACAAACTACTTAGACATTAAAAACACTGGTGAAGAAACACTACTTGTCACTTTAACATTCATCATGTTAAAGATATGTTCATATATTTATTAAATAAATAAATATTCTACGACATTCTACACAGCGCTTTCTAGACCCAAAGTAAGCATAGTTTAACTAGCTTGTGTTATGGGTTCCAGAATGCGGATAAACATACTTAAATACTTCTTTTTTTGTAAATAAATACATATTATACATAGAAACACCCAGACCAATGCAAAATATACATATTTGCACTGAGCGGGAACCGAAACCGCGACCTTTGGCTTAGCAGTCGAATGCACTACCGCTACGCCACAGAGGTCATCAAATATGTAGAATATACTGCTTCCGGGCTGTTTGGCCTTGGTCCATCGGAAACTTGTATTCCAGACGTTTCGTCGACGATATCTTCAGTGGTACAGGTCGGGACGCCGTCGAGTGCGGAGAACCTTCCTCGACGGCGAACTCGCTGCGACTGATGTAGAGGCCCGAGTCCCTGGCGTATTTATAGGCGCAGTTGGAGGGGGAAAACGACGTGATCGGTCCTGATTGGTTGAGAGCTGCGTAACCGATGCGCAACAGATTTATATGTTATTATATATTATTGGTGTACAAGAAAGTATATTGTATTATATTTTAATTACTTGTCTTGTTTGTTCTGATTGATTCTTCGGCGCACGCTGGGCCTATTAGTCCATTGAAAAGTTACATTTGGAGTTGCGTTTTTTAGAGGACGCAATTTTATTTTTTTGATGTGTAGGGGGGGTCTGTGTAAAGCTAAAACCAAGTTTGTGGGGTCGCCACCCTTGACACACGGCTACCATCTTGAAAATAGGGGTTGAAATGGTTTCTACTATATATCTCTTAAACTATTTATCTGATAAAAAAGCATTGTTAACATTTTTTGTTGCAAATTAAATTCTCTACAACTTTGCTCGAGTAACTTTTGTTTTATTTTTATTTTGTTATTATAATTTTTTAAATTATTAATTTTGCAATATTATGAATAATTAATCATTGACATATCAAAAAAATAAAATTGCGTCCTCTAAAAAACGCAAGGTAAAGCCTAAAAAATGTAACATTTCAATGGACTGAAAATTTAGACAGTTGATGCCATATATTGTAAACATCTACTAAAGGTTTTTTTTTAAATTTCACCCCAAAGACGATTTTCTTTTTTAACAAAAAAATACAAAAACGGGCCGTTAGTTTTATAATGAAGAATTCTTTTAGTTAATCTATTTTTGTTCGTATTTTATGCGCCTACGTACCATTTAACCGCTTGTGATTAAACTTGGTCATTTTATTTCTTGTACTTGCAACAAAGTAACATATCATAGTACAGTTATTATTGAACCCGTTTGGTGGCGCTGCTATCGGGTTATAAGATGATTTTTACCATACCAAGCCGGGACAGATAAGCTAGTATTTCATCTATACATACATATAAATAAAATTGGGGTGTCTGTTTGTAATATTGAAATAACAGTTTTTTACCACATGTATATGAATATATAATTATAAGGTACATACCCCAAATAACATTTTTTTTACAATTTTTGTGTGTCTGTCTGTTTGTTTCGACTAATCTCCGAAATGGCTGCACCGATTTTGACGGGACTTTCACTGGCAGATAGGTTTTGTTACAAGGCGTCACATAAGGTACTTTAATTTTAGAATAAAATATGGTTTCCGCGCAAAAGAACCAAATCCATAAAAATCTAAATCCACGCGGACGAAGTCGCGGGCACAGCTAGTAATACATATCGAAAATAATTTACGGTAGGTATAACAGTTTTAAGAAATCTATTAAGATAGATATAAACTTATTGTACACCAATCGAATAAGCATATATGGTAAACTTAATTAACATATGTACAAATGGCGGCCTTATCGCTAAAAGCAATATCTTACAGGGAACCGTGGGATGGATATGAATCCTAAATGAGCTAAATCGTATATTGGGTAGTTATTGGTGTAATAGGAAAGAAAAGAGAACTAACGTAGTCATATAATATAATAGATTGGATTACAAACACGTATTGCAATGTAGTAGGTAAGAAGCAGGCCGGGACGGTGGGGCGACTAGCGCCCCTCCCCCAAACCGGGGCAAGACGGAGACACCGTGGTTCCCAAACCCGAGGGGGCCCTCTCGAAACCGGGGATGGCCCAGGGTCAGTCGGGGTGCGAGGGATATGCTCTATGGGCAACCTTACACCGCCGCTTAAGACCCGAGACGGTGTGCAGTTTTAGTCGGATCAAACCCGAAATAACCACCCCCGCTGGCCGGCGGGGGGTATCCGAAGGGATTTCCGCACGAAAAAAAGAAGAAGGTACATATATCTACAAATAAGCATACAATGATACATAATTATACGACAAATCATTCAAATACACATACTAAAGTTACATACATACATACATACTAAACCTACATACAATATTTTGAAAGCTCGCAGTAGCAGTATGAAGTCTATTTTCAACTCCTCAGAAGTTACTCAACCAAATGGAAATTTTGATTGATATAAAAATAGGGCGAGAGGGTTGACAGGGTCGTTCAGAGGACGCAATCTGATCGGTATCGTCAACTGCGCATCCTGAGTGCCTGAGGGCTCGCAACACTTTTATGGCTTAAAATATATATTTTCAGCTTCGTTTTCGGTTACCAAATAGGTAACTTTTTTCTTTCGTGCGGAAATCCCTTCGGATACCCCCCGCGTGCCAGCGGGGGCGGTTATGTCGGGCTTGAACCGACTAAAACCGCACGCCGTCTCGGGTCTACAGACGCCGGGGTGTAAGGTTGCCCATAGAGCATATCCCTCGCACCCCGACTGACCCTGGGCCATCTCCGGTTTCGAGATGGCCCCCTCGGGTTTGGGAACCACGGTGTCCCCGTCTTGCCCCGGTTTGGAGGAGGGGCGCTAGTCGCCCCACCGTCCCGGCCTGCTTCTGCTGGGGTGACAGGATGATTTAAGAGTTATATGTAAAGTGCGGGTTTTGACATTCTATAGTTCACTTAGAAACGCCTTATGAAGACGCCTTTTGACGCGTCGGTAGCTTAGTTGTTAGAAGTCGACCCTACGATCGAGAGTTCCCGGGTTCGAATCCTGGCCATTACACTACTGACGTGAACCCGCTCCTAACACAAGTAATTCAGCTTAGGTGGAGGGGTTAGGAGGAATATTAGTAATTTCGGTAACTAATATTCGTTAAAAATAAAATAATAACTAACCCCTCTAGCTAAGCTAAATTGCTTGTGTTAGGAGTGGGTTCACCTCGGTAGTGTAATGGCCAGGAATCGATCCCGGGACCTCTCGATCGTAAGGTCGACTCTTTCACCACTAAGCTACCGACGCTTTAGTTTAATTATTTTTGTAATCTTCAGAGGACATTAACTTTTTGTTTTATTTTTTTCAATGGTAAAGAGCGCAGGGACTGTGGATGCAGGCCGCTAGAGACCGGTCGAAATGGAAGTCAATGGGGGATGCCTATGTTCAGATGATGATGATGATGAGATGATGATGATGAATTTGTATTTATTACATTATGTCAAATTTTAGAGCTAAGGTAGTTGGACTGTGTTAAGCTAATACCAGCTAATACCGATGCCGACTGTACCTATTTCTGTGTAACAGTAGGTGTGGGTGGAGTATTATAGATGTTTCAGTTTTAATCCTAATGGCTAATCGCTACAATCATCTTCGATTAGCCTATCCTAGTCCATTGCTGGACATAGGCCTCTCCAAAGGTGCATCATAGCGCCCGATCATCTGCCCTCCGTATACAGTCTATCCCAGCTAAGTACCTTATTCAGGTCGACAGTCCATATGGCTGGACCGACACGGCTCATGTTTTCCTGAACTTTTCAGTTATGGTTAAGGTCGACTTCTGACCATTGAGTGAACACTAGTGTTAATAAATACCGATTGATGAAATAAGTAAACTAGGTCTGCAAGGCGAATCGCTGCTTGCAATGTTGCGCTGAGTGAGGCATCGTGATTTGAATTATTAAGAGCGATATGTGATATTTCAAATTCGAAAATTCTATTTTACACGTGCAAAATTTTTACATTGATACATTGAACAATGTTTGCTTTTTTCGGTGATTATTCCTCCGTGGAAAGTCCGATTTTGAATATTGTTTTTGATAGTTATTCGGAAGTTTTGGACGACTGTTTTGGCGCCAAAACTTGTCCAATAGATTTGACCGCTATTGCAGAATCAGATTCTGAAAATTTTGAACAGTGATCATTCCTCCGTGGCAAGTCCGATTTTGAAAATTCTTTTTGAAAGTCACAACTCTGGACATGCTTTCTGAGCGTGTAAAGTTTGGTCACAGTGTCTCGAGCGGTTATTATGTAATTCCATCTGGAATTTTTTTAACGGTGATAATTTTTCTGTGCTAGTATTATTTTTTTCAAAATTTATCCATAAACCTTCCTCTGATTGACCTCTTTAATCATGCCAAATTTGGGTCTGATTGGATTAGTAGCTTAGGAGGAGACCTGTGACAATGAAAATCCTGAAGTCTGGTATGAGGAGCTTTCGCTCGAGTTCGTCTCACTCAGCTCAATCATAGTTTACGTTTTTTCGAACCGACAGGATCCATACCACCACAGTGTCCATACCAGACAGGAATATTATATTATTTATTGTGCTGAGTGAAGCGAAGCTCTTATACGTGGCTAAGCCGTTTGGTCGAGACTGTACTCCTCCGGAACCACAATACTGATCTTGACCAAATTTGCCATGGTGATAGTGTAGACTCCGCTGAGTGTTTAGAGGGGTCTACTGTTGAAATACAATGTACCATTGAGGAATAATCATCGAAAAACAGTTTCGCGAGCGCGCGGCCTTAACTAAGCGCGCGACCGTAGTAAGATGTCTTATTTTCAAGTCAGACATCTTACTCGCTCAGCTCAATTTATTTCAGTTCCCTGCACTGAATTCCTAGTCTACAATATTCGTATACTCAGGAACTTTTGACCGGGATTATAATAAAATGTAGCTTATCTGGTATTCCATATTATAGGTAATCTTTCTCTGTGCAAATTATCATCTAGATCCGTTCAGCCATAGATCTACCTAAAATTTCACATTTATAATATTTAGATTTGTGTTTTCTATGGCACACTTGCCTGTTCTGTGGTTATAACTCTGCCTTTTCGGGAAACAATGGTAGTTGAATATGTTTAACTACTGTAAAAGACATTGTGTAATAATTATTTTTAAGGAAGCCATAGAACCGACTTTAGCTAAGTATACTAAAACCATACTTTTATGAAATCCGCATCAAAATCAGTTCAACCTAATGCGAGAAAATCGCGTACAAACATACATACAAACATACAGGTCAAGCAGTGAACCTCCTTTTGAAGTCGATCAAAAAGCGGCCAAGTGCGAGTCGGTCTCGCCCATTAAGGGTTCCGTAGCAGCAAGTATCGTTATAATGTTTTTTTTTAAATTTTTATATTTGAGTTGATTGAATGAAAGGTAAATTGCAATTTACTATTTATGACGTATTAAAAAAACTACTTACTAGATCTCGTTCAAACCAATTATCCTTGGAAGTTTACATGGTAATGTACATCATATATTTTTTTTTAGTTTTATCATTCTTTTATTTTAGAAGTTACAGGGGGGGGGACACACATTTTACTACTTTGGAAGTATCTCTCGCGCAAACCATTCAGTTTACAAAAAAATGATATTAGAAACCTCAATATCATTTTTGAAGACCTATCCATAGATACCACACATGTATGGGTTTGATGGAAAAAAAAAATTGTAGTTTCAGTTCTAAGTATGGGGACCCCCAAAATTTATTGTTTTTTTTTCTATTTTTGTATGAAAATCTTAATGCGGTTTACAGAATACATCTACTTACCAAGTTTCAACAGCATAGATCTTATAGTTTAGGAAAAAAGTGGCTGTGACATACGGACGGACAGACAGACAGACATGACGAATCTATAAGGGTTCCGCTTTTTGCCATTTGGCAACGGAACCCTAATAAAAACACTTAGCATGGTAGGCGAAATATTACAATTTATTGGTAACTCACTTACCTTTTTTTATTTATTGGTAACAGGCAATGTTAATTGCGATGTTGGTACACTTGCTCTGCTGACTCAGCACTTTCATATTGGGAAAACATAACTGTACCATCATTTTGATTTATCTTTGTAACCCCCAACGCAAAAACGAAGGGCTGTTAAAAGTTTGACGTGTCTGTGTCGGCATCGTAGATCCCGAACTGCCCGAACGGATGAATCGATTTTGATTTTGCTTTTTTTTTAGTCGGGAGTGTTCTTCGCTATGTCGGTGGTTTTGATTATTACTTATTCACTATGAATACTTAAAATGAGACGCTATTAAAATGCAGTCACTCTTCTTTCCCAATGGGATAGGCAGAGACCACATGTTTCCGCTTGCTACGATCCTGGTATACACCTTTCCTTTCTTTCATTTCATAATTATTTGCATACATGCTATTAAAATCTTTATATTCTCTATATAATTGCACTGAAGAAAAGTGATGACCGCGATGAGCTCGAGAACGGTTTCATGATCTTTGATTTTTTACATTTGTCTACGCTTACACTGTGCCTTGTGTTTTTTTTTGCTGTAATCCACCTCCAAAAACCCCGCTGGTCAGCGGAATTGGTTATGTCAGATACGAACCGACTAAAACCGCACGCCGTCTCGGGTCTGCAGACACCATGGTGTAACGCACCCCGGCTGGGTCAGCTAGTATCTAATAATTATTAAACTACAAATAGTTCATAACCTTTCGATAGAAAACAATGTAAATATTAAATTGACCCGGAAGTGTGTCAGCGTTACGAAATGGAAGGGGGTAGAGTTATGATGAGGATACAGTTCCCCCCTCTGTACTCTAGAGGGGGGAACTATCGCTCTCGTTCGAGAGGCAGGGTCGAGGGAGGCAGGACTGCACAGGACGGCATTATTATATGCAACTATGGTCGGCAAATGTAGTAAAAATATAGAAAACTTTTGAAATATAAGTCGTAATTAGTAAATATATTATCTGCGAAATGCTTTTTTTTATTGACACACCTGCATATGCTTGAAGGGGTAGGCAGATCAGCAGCGTGAGGCTTCCCTTTCCGACGGCTGCTTCAAGGACACGGCGCTGCTCTCCGACATACCCATCTTACCGTTAGCTCCGGTGGGGTGAAGCCCGTGGAGGTTTCCACACGTACAAAAAAAAGGGGGTAGGCAGAGCTGTCATCATCATCGTAGCGATTACACGGCTTCGTACAAAGTTTACACTTTGGAGCCTGGTGTCTGCTTATGAGTTTTGATTAGTTTGTTGACTTGATTTGACCCGAGAGGAAGGTCTGCGTCAGAGCCTCGTCCGTTGCTGAGCAGGTGCACCACCGTCAACCAGGTGAGGTTGTCGTGGGCCCCGAAAGTGTTGGTAGAATTCCTGTTCACTTAAGGGAAGGCAGTTTTCGGTAACCGTTCGGTAGCTGTAGTCGGTCGAAACGATAAATCGGTTTAATGACGGTAGTTGAAGCTCGAGAAGTGAAGGTATAAAGCAGTTAATGGCTGTTGTCTTTGTCTAGGAGAGGGAGGAGGGCAATGGGCTTAAGTGTACGTATGTAATAGAGTGTTCTTATTAGAGTGAATTGGGGCACTTTTTCCAGACTGTGCTTTCACTAAGAATTTCCTAATATAAAACTCCAACAACATTTTGACCGCTAAAAATATCGTACGGTACTGTCAAACATTAAGTGTAAAACAAGTCGGTATAAAAAGCCCCATCTTCGTCACAAAGATGTTTCAACCTTCGCTAAAAGCTTTCGAAGTTTAAGTACTTCGATGGATGCAAGAGAACCGCCAAGTGCTCGCATTAAACGACGATCTATATAGTTCAAACACACTGCCATAACTACGTTCAAAACATGCACATTAAACTTGCCACTTGCGAAACTAGAGAAACAACATAACAGTTCCACAAATAGACTCGTTGCGTACATAACACCTACTGGACTGCACACTGGTTATTTTTACCAAACCGATAGCACATTACGCTTTGCAATACAAACTGTTAACGAATGCGACTTCGTTCTAAAAATAGCAACAACCCTTACTTACGTAATTATTATTGGTTAGAGGCTGTGCTTCCTGCCGCGTCTCCCTCCCAACACGTGCCCCACTCCCCGATAGTGCCTCCCCACCCTAGAAGGTGGAGGCGGTTCGAGCCAGTCGGTGTCGGCTGCTCGCGGGGAGCGTACGTCCGCACCCCGACGATCCCGATTAATACCTGGAATGTCCTACGAATATAAACAATCAAAAAAAAAATTCGATTAATAAATTATCGTGATTAAGGATTTTACTTTATATATTACGCGACATAATCGCTCGGACGGTTTGTCCTGGATGTCACAGTGTCACGTAATAAGAAGTAAACTATTCAATCTATGTTTAATAGTAAAACAATTATGTATATAAAATAGTTTATCAGTACTGTGATCGTTAGCTTTGATGTCTATATAGTAAATATAGTATTATAGTGCAAATAGAGTGGTTATCAATAGTGTATTTATTAGTAAGTGATTTTGAACGAGAACTATAAAATGTCTGCCAATCCTACAACTGTCGCTAAAGGTAAATAATGTATACTAGTGGCTCGCTATAATGGCCGTTTTGACACATTAAAATAGTGATGTGAAATGTCAATTTATTATCGAACAGAATTTCGAAAAAACATAAATGCCGAGTTGTGTGTAAATAGGTAAACGGAGGTCCTTATGAACACTATTTCATAATCCTATTTACACAAGCAAGTGATGTAGTTTTATATATATATTCCGCCCCACTAGATTTTTCTGCGGAAATCCCCTCGAATACCCCCCCGCCGGCCAGCGGGGGAGGTTATGTCGGGCTTGAATCGACTAAAACCGCACACCGGTTGCCGGTTGCCCATAAGGCATTTCCTTCCAACCCCGAGTGACCCTGGGCCATCTCCGGTTTCGAGTTGGTACCTCGGGTATCAATAGATACCTAACTATTGTACAAGCGAACACGTCACATACGAGAATGTCAACTAACTACAGTAACCACGCCAGTTCCGGGTTCCCGCACTTTGACGCTATAAGCTTGCGTTGAAGGTAAATGTAAAAATATTTATTTCATTTCTGGTACTCGGATAAGCCCCCTAACGCTGAACTACCCCCCCCCCCCACGCCGCCGCCGTCGGCCATCGGGGGCGATTATGTCCTATTTATTTTCCGGTATAAGTGTCTGCTCTAGGAATTCAGGACTTCAATAAAAAGAATTCATAAAATATACTTAATACAACTTAAGGCCGAGATCGTCCCTAACCGACCTGCCCATTTACGTTTGTCTTATATACTAGACTAACTGGTGCTCGTGGCTCCACCCGCGTCAAATACTGATAGCGCGTTCAACCAAACAAACAATCTCTTCAGTATAGATAGATATAATTTGAATACATAGTTCAATTTGACGTGTCAAAGGGAAAATAGTAATTGTGCGATTAATTCATACAGTGCTGCCGCGGTAATCGACATTACACATGCGAGCAATGTGCAGGTGAGGCCCTCGTGGTGGGCTCCCATACACCCACCACTGCAGAATATTATACTTGCGGTTTTCCCTAACACAGCGTTTCCCAAACTTTATTGTTCCCCGACCCAGTTATTTATATTGGTAATATAGAAACACATTTCTATGGCCACATAACACAAGTGAGTATGATTAATTGAAAGTAATGAAACACATGTTACTTAATACACCAAAAAAAGTAGTATGAGTTTCTTGCAAGTCTTCTCAAGACGGATGCGCGTTGCGAACCGGTGGCCAATTTGCTAAACATTAGTCTAGTTTTTTGACGTTTCGTAAGTGCTTTTTATTGATATATATACAGAATAAATGATTTTTGATTTCGAAATGTCATGATCCGGTATTTTATTTTTGTTGCCCGGTGGGTCGCGACCTACCATTTGGGAAATGCTGCTCTAACGTAAAAATGATTAGTTCGTGAAATTTTAAAAACCGTTTTATTACGTGCCACTACACCATTTGACTGTAATCTATACTATTTCACTACATTGTATGAAACTAAGCCGCTTTTCACGTCTGTCTGTTTATATGTATGCATAAATCTTTAAAATTACGCAACGCATTTGGATGCAGTTTTTTTTGTATAAGTATACTATAAATAACTATAATTGGCTTTATGTAACTAAATTTGATTTTTTAATACTTTTTTATGGCTGTTGGTCCTCCGAATAAATAAATAAAATAAATAAATTAATAGATAGTGATTCAAGAGGAAGGTTTATCACGTGTGCGGAGCCACTGGCGTCCGCTAGTAATATTGTAAAGCTGAAGAGTTTGCTTGTTTGGTTGAATGCGCTTTGCTTGTTTGGTTGAATGCCCTAATCTCAGGAACTACTGGTTCGAATTGAAAACATATTTTTGTGTTAGATAGCACATTTATCGAGGAAGGTTATAAGCTATATATCATCACGTTACTGTCCAGAAGAGCGGAGCAGTAACCATAAATGTCAAAAATTGGGGCAAATTTCCATACATTAGGGTAGAAGTAATAAATTACGGGCCTATTTGGGATAAATGGGTGCCACGGGGACGAATTATGCCACGGGCGAAGCCGCAGCGGACAGCTAGTTTCCATTTAAAATCCTTGGTATTAAAACCTACCTTTACATAGAAGCGATTAGGCAACCCTGTGTGGGTTAGTCATCTTCAAGGGTTGTTACGAAATGTCAAAGGACGTTATAATGTCAAAATGTATCCGTTCACAGCCAAATTCATGAAAGAAAGAAAGAAAGAAAGAAAAATGTTTTATTGCGGATTAGGTACAAATACAAAAGACAAAATAGCAAAACAAAAATAAAAACGCAGTTACTCTGGCGGCGAATGCTCGTACCACCTTGACCAAGAGGCGCTATAAATATATTATTTATCTGTGGTAGCCGCCACCTGAGCTTAAGTATGACATTTTACGTATGACAAAATTGTCAAGCATGGCAGCATTGACAACTCAACAACGTGTCTTATTACGTGGCAATTTATAACACGTGTTAAATGGATATTAAATCAATCAATATTAAAATAGAAACAGTATTAACATTATGTAAGCCATGTCCGCAATAAGGGATTGACACTCAGCATACACTAAGGTGGGTATCTACCACCCAAGTACTGATTTTCAGCGTCACCCCATGTGTGCCACCTGACGTCGTCAGGCAATATCGCTCCGTATATAAGTCAACAACAAACATAATTCCCTACAAGTAACCTAAGTATCACGCTAAAAGAGTAAGTAATTTTACAATATTCCAACAATAAAAATTAAATAACTTTGACAATATTTAACATTTCCTTAAGGTACATTTATACATATAACAATCACAACTCAGCCCGCCATACGTCCCATCAGAGGCTCCGCACGCCCAAACAGTGCAGTTAGAACCCAGAACAAAGACATGCATGCACAGACAATGCCGTCAAGTGCCGTGAAATGCGACTCTGGAGTGATCCAGTTGATGGGCCAAAACATCCTAGTAAAAAGAAAGGATATGTGCTAATGCATACTCTTTTGATGTTGTAATAGTAATGCTTTGTACTTGACTTTAAAACTGTGTTTGAATTTTAGGTCCCTAAGAGGTGGAGGCAGATCATTCCAGATTCGCATTGCTGCATATTTTAGGCAACCTCGGAAAGCTGTAGTTCTATGCCTTGGCACTGATATTGTACTGGTTGCAGACCTGACAGGGTAAGGGTAGTGGGTTTGTCTTAAACATATTTTTTCATATAAGTAATGAGGTTTTTTGCTTCCCAACAAGTCAAATAGCATGGTGGCTAGATGTAGCCTTCTCAACCTACCTTCACTACACTTCGGTTTATATGAGTTTATTTTGAACACAAGCCATCGGAACTTATACATAATCTATACCCATGGGGGATAATAGATGCAAATGTTGAGAAACTTTTTCTTAAAGTACAGTGGTTCCGAAGATTACCCCAAACATATGAAGAAATCATATCATAAAATAATAATATTAATATAGACTTTAATAGTAGGTCTTTACCTATGAAATTGCCGAAATTTTCTTACAAATTCATGAGTTCGTTATTCCTGTAATTTAATAGCTATTTCCATTATTTATATTTTCTTTAGAAGTTGATTTCAAGATTTTACAAATCTGTATTAAATTTTGTATACAAAAAAAAAAATTAAATTTGGATTTGTCATTCCTAAAAAAATACAAAAATGTTAGTACTGAAAATTGGGTTTTCTCCAATTTCTTCAAGAAAAACGGCAATTTCATATGTAACGACCTAATATAAGTATTACGTACTAATAGCACAACACGTCGTCGATGACGTCACGAATACGTCAATTTCAAACCACGATAATATTAATATTATCGTGGTTTATTGCCCTATTTGTGTTATGAATGGACTCAACTTTAATTAATTAAAATTATGGGAAATCACAGCCGTCCACTCCATCGATATTCATTATTAGAAGTAGGATAGTAAATTGATACCTACATAAAATCAAATTATTCTGAAACAAGTGATTCAGTATGAATATGAATATTTCGATTTGAATGTTTTGATGGTTGTATGTACAGTATATTATACCTTTTTTTTTTTTATCGTGCGGAAATCCCTTCGGATACCCCCCCGCCGGCCAGCGGGGGCGGTTATGTCGGGCTTGCACCGACTAAAACCGCACGCCGTCTCGGGTCTTCAGATGCCGGGGTGTAAGGTTACCCATAGAGCATATCCCTCGCACCCCGGCTGACCCTGGGCCATCTCACCACTAACAGCATCACTCATCCTGTCTCCTCTGAAAGCAGAGGAGTACGGAGAGCAATGTGTTCCCGCCACGTTGGGTATTGGCCGACGATCAATGCCAACCCTATGAAGGGGTGAAGGGGAAGCCATTGACCGCCGCCCAGGGTGTACCGGCCGCTCCGATTCCGTTCCCCCCGGAGTGCAGCGGGATCGGAATCGGAGCGACACTCGAGGAGGTTACCCAACACACACCCCAGTATATTATACCTAAGTACAAAAAATGTGTATCTGTGTTTTTATCCACGTTCTACAACCCATATTACAATCAACCAATCATTTAGCCTATCGCAGTCCACTGCTGAACATAGGCCTCACCCAATGAAGTCCATAGCACCCGATCCTTCGTCTTGCGCATCCAGTCTATCCCTGTTACCTTTTTCAGGTCATCCGTCCCATCTAGCTGGAGGACGTCCCGCCGCCCATTTGCCGATTCGCAGTCTCCATTCTCCACTCATTTGCTCCACCGGCAATCGGTACTTCGGCAGATGTGGCCAGCCCATTGCCACTTCAGCTTGCTTATTCTACTCCTATTACCGACCTCATTACAAATTTTATCCCTCAAAGAAACCCCAAGCATAGCTCGCTCCATAGCCCGCTGCGCAATTTTAGGTCGTGGACTAGCCTCACTGTCAGTGTCCACGTTTCGGCCGAGGACCTTGGTTTTTAGGCATTGAGGTAAAGAGGAGGAGGAAACCCAACGTAATCTGCCAAAATGCTGCCCAATCCAATTGGATCCCATATAGCAAACTATGCTTAATTTGGGCCTGTATGACGCTGTGTAATTATGTCCTAAGAATATTTATTTTTGCCACCTTCCAAAAAATTGTAACAACGTATTATACTTAAGCAATTTTAATGGCGTACAGTTTTATAATGTTTCCATATTTGGCATTTATGACTTGCCCCGACATATCGCTTGGTAGCTTACCGTGTAAACAACACTATATAAACGGTGCTAAGCTGATATAATAACTAATACTTAACCTTTGTTTTAACCGACTGACTGCTTGTCATAGGGCGGCGGTGACGTCACGCTGCGTCTATGACGTGTCAGCGGTAACTGCTGGTTCGTGACGCGGCTTGCGTGCACGAATTTAATTGGGCATAATTATTGTAAGAACTGTTTCGTCATGGTTTAACGCTGCTAATAGCTATGCGTGGGATTTGCACCCCATGAACTTTGTCATTACCACACTGTTAATAAAACCACGGAATATTAAATCACGTGGAAGTGCTCTGTAGCTTTCGCTTGTGTGCTATAATGCTGTGAAGATGTTCTAAAATGGAAGATGGGAAAACGTCCCTGAGCAGCGATGGTTACTGAGAGAATGGTGACCATCGGCATCTATCATGGAACCGAAGGGGCTTAAATGAGGTTCACAATCATCTATCATCTCTGGCGAAGAGTCACCGCCACGCGCAGAGAGTTGTTGCCAATCACAGTACCTTTTTTTTTTTTTTATCGTGCGGAAATCCCTTCGGATACCCCCCCGCCGGCCAGCGGGGGCGGTTATGTCGGGCTTCCACCGACTAAAACCGCACGCCGTCTCGGGTCTTCAGACGCCGGGGTGTAAGGTTACCCATAGAGCATATCCCTCGCACCCCGACTGACCCTGGGCCATCTCACCACTAACAGCATCGCTCATCCTGTCTCCTCTGAAAGCAGAGGAGTACGGAGAGCGATGTGTTCCCGCCACGTTGGGTATTGGCCGACGATCAATGCCAACCCTATGAAGGGGAACTAGGAGACTCCTCTCCTGGGGATTTAAAAAAAAAGGTACTGTGATTGGCAACAACTCTCAAGGCAGGGCGTGCAATCATGACCGTCTGCTGTGGCCCGCAGTCTAGCCATTTACGCTCCAGGAGCGCCCTCCACAAAACTATTTTCGAATCCGCGTCACTCCCACATCATCTCACCCTCATTGAACGTGAACCGTTCCAGGAAACGTTGCACCCAAGCTGAGGTCCGAGCATACTTAAATAGCACCCACTACAAACAGAATGGACATCTCGCCACCATTGGAACTCAATTAGACAGTGACAACTGCAACATCGTGCGCAGACGCCAGAAAAACCAGAAGCCCACGTCCAGTGCACGATGCACCCCCTAACCCTCGTACTGAATAGGGTGAGTGGTTTAACTCACTGTCTCTCATCCAGGGAAATATTAAGGACGTACTCCGCTACTGACTTCAAGGCCGAAATATATTAACTCCACTGAGGATTATAATACTACTTATACATTCAATGGTCGATTCGTGTATTCCAAGTAAACGACTCTTAGAAAAAATAAGACTAGAAATACAGTATTTTTAGGGTTCCGTTGCCAAATGGCAAAAAGCGGAACCCTTATAGATTCGTCATGTCTGTCTGTCTGTCCGTCCGTATGTCACAGCCACTTTTTTCCTAAACTATAAGATCTATGCTGTTGAAACTTGGTAAGTAGATGTATTCTGTGAACCGCATTAAGATTTTCATACAAATATAGAAAAAAAACAATAAATTTTGGGGGTCTTCATAATTAGAACTTCAAAAATGATATTGAGGTTTCTAATATCATTTTTTTCTAAACTGAATAGTTTGCGCGAGAGATACTTCCAAAGTAGTAAAATGTGTCCCCCCCCCCTGTAACTTCTAAAATAAGAGAATGATAAAACTAAAAAAAATATATGATGTACATTACCATGTAAACTTCCAACGATAATTGGTTTGAACGAGATCTAGTAAGTAGTTTTTTTTTAATACGTCATAAATCGTAAACTGCATTTACCTTTCATTCAATCAACTAAAATATAAAAATTAAAAAAAAAACATTATTATGTGACTTGCTGCTTCGGAACCCTTTTATTTATGCCTCGTCAAACACACAGCCGGTGAGTGCCAATAGAGACTTATTGTTTAAATGGTGTCTCATGACAACGATTCTCAGAAGTTGAGAATCCGACTACAATTCCGATCGATTGCCGATATTTTCGAGAATGATGATACGAGTATATTTGTAACGACGAGCTGCGTGGCGTAGCGGTAGTGCGTTCGACTGTTACGCCGGCAACCCTGGGGTTATCCTTTCGAGGGCTTACCCGGGGTGCCCGGCAACGGACACGTGGAGAGGACACCGTGCGGTTTTAGTCGAGACACGACATAACCACCCCCGCTGGCCAGCGGGGGGGTATCCGAAGGGATTTCCGCACGTAAAAAAAAAAAATAGCGTTCACGAGTTTGGATCCCGCTCGGTGTAAATATTTGTCTGTATGCGTGCATATGGTCTACTTGCATTGGTGTAAAGCAAATCTGTCATGGACTAAAATCTGACAACACATAATTTTCAGTGGAATTTTCAATTATGTGCCACTCTGGGACTATTTCTTACACACAAATATAGCTGCAGAAGCGGCGATAGCCCAGTGGCGTACGTAACGGACTGCCGAGACGATGTCACGAGTTCGATCCCCAGTCGCCCCGGGCACACACCTCTGACTTCGTAGTTATGTGTGTATTAAAAATGTTGATTATCGCTCGCTTAGTAATGTGCCCGGTAGATGGCAATAGGCTAGCCCCCTATTACATTGGGACCTAAACATAACTGGCGAATCGTAGGTGTGTAATACACCTCTGCCTACCCCTTCGGGGATACAGGCGTGAAGTTATGAAGTTATGTACAAATATAGCTCTGCTTGTGCATATCCTACGCGTTTGCTGAGTTGTTCAGTCAGCAAACTGTCCATGAAACAGACATGAAACAGTCCATGTAAACTGTTGGAGGAGAACAGCATTAATCCCTTAGTCGCTGATGGGGTGGCCCTTGTACTCGAAGTAGGATGTTGTACTTCATCGGGAATCACGCGACCGAGCTAAATAATACATACAGTCACGACTCTTCCCACTGGGGTAGTCAGAAGCCACGTGTTTCCATGAGCTACATAGCATGGTTGTATATATTCAATATCGCCAGTGGGCTGTGAAGATCTGATGGCCCCATCTGAAATAGGAAAAGGCTCGGAAGATATTGACACTGTATTGATATTTCGATGTCGGCCTCTGTGGCATAGCTATAGTGCATTCGACTGCTACGACAGGGGGCGCGGGTTCGATTACTGCTCAGTGCAAATATTTGTATGCATGAATATGTCGATTTGCATTGGTCTGGGTTTTTCTATGTATAATAATATATATATTTATTACAAAAAAGTATTTAAGTACTTATGTTTATCCGCATTCTAGAACCCATAACACAAGCTAGTTAAACTATTCTTAATTTTGATCTAGAAAGCGCTTTTTGTGTAAAAAGTAAAAAAAAAAAATTGATCATAGTCGAGAAATGAAGAAAATCTGCTCAGAAGTACACATATCACTTTGTTCACATGTAACTTCTCTCTTCACATTCTAGTAAATTTCTTCAATTTTTTTTGATTTTTTAAAGAATATTAGTAACTGAAATTACTAATATTCCCCCTAACCCCTCCAGCTAAGCTAAATGCTTGTGTTAGGAGTGGGTTCACGTCAGTAGTGTAATGGCCAGGATTCGAACCCGGGACCTCTCGATCGTAGGGTCGACTCCTTAACCACTAAGCTACCGACGCTTCAATTCTGGTTTTTCCTGGTATCACGTTTAACCTTTTGGACGGATGTCGTTCACGTAAAGTTGTATTATGTGTAGGGAAGTATGTAGTTCTGATGAAACATCCGTTCATTACATTCTCTAAATGTTTTTCGTATGTATGTGTAACCTTATGTATGATGTTAATTTATATCCCTGTGAGAGGGTTGAGCACCTGATCATGAAAGATGTACTCGTAAACTACACACAGAACATCATGCTACTACTGAACCTTTTGGTTACTCATATTACTCTCTAGAATTCTCTCTAACCATATTTCCTATAAATATAGTGCAGTAATAAAACCCTGTCTAACACAATTAGACTGGGAAATCCAATGATTCGTTGTGTTTAGAGCATCGACCCTTGTACGTACCAGAACAATTTTATTGAACTTAGTTACTCTGTCACATAGGCTGCGTTCAGACGACACGCGCCCGCTAAGCGCACGCCACGCACGTCAGCACCCGCGTCTAACTCGCTTTGAAATTTGTTTTATATAATTTGAGTTTTATGACAAATCAATAGATTTCAAATTGCATTTATCTAAGTCCAACCGCACACGCCATGCACCCGCCACGCGCCCGCCCTGCCCATTATGTAGTATGCAATTAGAACTTTTTTAGCTCAGTCGAATCGATTTTGCGGGATGCATACACTGATTTTGCGCGTACTGAGCGCATGCGCAACGCGTGTGCGTGGTCGGCGCGGGTCGTCTGAACACGGCCTTATACTCTCACAATACATCCTTACCATACACTCACTTATATTCACAATGGATACAGTTACATTCATTTCGGCGTCCACACGCCGCAAACATCTGGGTTCCAGTCGAAAACCAGCGCCAAGGTTCATTCTGAGTCCTGGCATATGCTGAACTGGACACCCATTTGTTAGGCACACAATAATATAATATTAGGTCGTTACATATGAAATTGCCGTTTTTCTTAAAGAAATTGGATGAAACCCAATTTTCAGTACTAACATTTTTGCATTTTTTTAAGGAATGACAAATTCAAATATTATGATTTTTTTTTGTGTATGAATGAGACAAAATTAAGCTAACAAACAGCAACTTTTATTACATTTTTGAAAAGCGACAGCTGTTAAGTAATACGAAATTTATCATCAAAATGGATAGCATTTAGAAAGTACTGTTTTTGAAGATCGAATTAATGTATCAAGCGGCCAATAAAGACAAAAATTAATACAGAGTTGTCAAATCTTGAAATCAACTTTCAAACAAGATATAAGTAATGGAAATAGCTATTAAATTACAGGAATAACGAACTCATGAATTTGTAAGAAAATTTCGGCAATTTCATAGGTAAAGACCTATTATATTTAATGAATATGTACTAGTAAAAAGTAAATAATGTGACCTACTTGCACCAAATAAAAGTTTCTTTCTTTCTTTCTTCTTTCTTTCATAGGACAATAGCAAATCAATAAACTAATGCTATGTTCCTAGTGATAATCAGGGTCTTATGAGCTACTTAAAAATTGAAAAGACGAGTCAGCTAGGTTACCAATCGATTGTGTTTAATAACATTCCTTTTTGACGGTACAACGTCTTATAAATCGAGGCAGCCGGCTGCACGCACGAAAAAACATGACGTATGCGGCGTTACCGACGTATGCGGCGTTACCACATGACGTATGCGGCGTTACGTCGCGTTCTTATGACGTTGTTACGTTCAACTATCGTTCGTAAACCGACTTTACAGACAACCGATTTTTCTTAAACTTAAATTGGAAAACTCGACGTATAAGACGAGACTTGAACTCGCGACCGGTCCCTTTATAGAGGAAATACTCTGACGTCGAATATCATTTATTAATGCACACATAACTACGAAAAGTCAGAGGTGTGTGCCCGGGGCGACTGGGGATCGAACTCGAGACCTCGTCTCAGCAGTCCGTTACGTCCGCCACTGGGCTATCGGCGCTTAATATAAAAATACTTACAGAAAAGTCGCGGACACAATAAGTTTTTTTTTGTAATATTTAGGGCACGTCAATTTGACTTCACCTCGCCTGATGCTAAGCTGAAGGTAAAGTCTCAGGAAAGAGGGTCACCATTACATACACGTACCATGTTAACAATGGTGGCACTCAGCTTGACGGCCTCATCAGAAGAGGATTGTCGTCGCAGCACCGCGTGACACCCACCGGTCCCACTATTGCTGCGACCACAATCCCCCTGCCCGGCTATGCACTTGCTGACCCCTGAACGCAATCAAACCGAAATTGGATTACTATGGAGGGTTTTCGCAATCGTGAACGGTGGTACCTACCCGGCCGAATTTTGTGACAAATTTGTGTCATCAACCAGTACACCAGTAGTTTTAAATAAATTTAACCTTACACACAGGCCTGCTAGTTTCGGGTACTTCCGATGACTGGGAACTGAACTGACAAGAAAACAAACCGCAATAAATCTGCGACGTCATTTCGATTGCTAGAACTTTATTTTTCTGGTGATGTTACACCAAACGGGTTTCAATATACAAATAGATATACCTAAGTACTTATAAAACTGAAATTTAGTCATTCATTGACGCACACCGCTGCGACATGTTGTGTCTACGGTAATTAGGGTTGTCTCCCCTTGCGACTGACACTTCATTACGTTGGTATTTCTTTGTTTTTAGGGTTCCGTACCTCAAAAGGAAAAAATGGAACCCTTATAGGATCACTTCGTTGTCCGTCCGTCCGTCCGTCCGTCTGTCAAGACCGTTTTTCTCAGGAACGCGTGGAGGTATCAAATTCAAATTTATATCTAATACTCAGGTCTAAAAAACAAACTTGTAAGCCAAAGCAATCAAAAGATACAGCCGTTTATGCCGCAAATTTTCGAAACTCGCAAGGGAATCAAAACTTCCCGTAAACTTAGAATCTTGAAATTTGGTGGGTACGAAGTAACGTCTTATAGTACAGATACGGGAAAATTGCGAAAACCGTAAATTTTTAGTTACATCATATAATAAAAAATATTTTTGAAAATTTTATAGTTACTAAGTACCTACTTCTTTTCTCATGAACGCGTAGAGGTATTAAATTGAAAATACTACTACTCTTACTTATATACCTACAGGTTTGGTTTTGGTTTGGTACGGAACCCTCGGTGTGTGAGTCCGACTCGCACTTGGCCGGTTTTTTTCGTGCTGAAGTCCCCAGGTTACCCTCCCCGCCGGCCAGAGGGTGTGGTTATGTCGGATTCGCCCGGACGTTAGTACTCATTTGAATCAAACAGTAGGTTGCAACTTCACAATGACTGCTGTGAAGCAACCGAAACGTCGGGTTCAATGTAACTAAATAAATATTCTACGACAATCTACACATCGCTCTCTAGACCCAAAGTACTTTTTTTTTTTTTCGTGCGGAAATCCCTTCGGATACCCCCCCGCCAGCCAGCGGGGGCGGTTATGTCGGGCTTGAACCGACTAAAACCGCACGCCGTCTCGGGTCTACAGACGCCGGGGTGTAAGGTTGCAGGAGTATATCCCTCGCACCCCGAAGTTTAACTAGCTTATGTTCTGGGTTCCAGAATGCGGATAAACATACTTATATTATACTTTTTTTTTGTAAATACATACATATTATACATAGAAACACCCAGACCAATGCAAATAGACATATTCATGCATACAAATATTTGCACTGAGCGGGAATCGAACTCGCGCCCCGTGTCGTAGCAGTCGAATACACAACCGCTACGCCACAGAGGCCGTCAATAATAAAATAAGATCAAATAAATTGCGATAGAATCCGTTAAAAATAGTTTTATTTCAATGTGTGATAATCGCGTAAACTTTCGAAAGTATCAAATAATAATCTTGATTTATTTGAATATGGTAGTATAATACAGGTCTTGTATTAAAAGGGTAGGTTCAGTATATTCTACACTTACTGGTGTCACAGAATAAATAATAGTACAAGTCTGGTGTACAAATGGTTTAAGCAAATTTAAGTCACTCTAAACGTAAAATTAAATCAAAAAAAAAAAATGTTTAGAATGTCATCACAATCCTTTTATTTTTTTATACCACTCAGGTGGCAGACAAGCTCACGGCCCACCTGATGGGAAGCGGTCACCGTGGCCTATGGACGTGTGCAACACCAGGGGCGTCACACTCGCGCTGCCGACCCTAAAAAAAAGAAATTGCAAAGCAGGAATAGCCTTTAGTCTTCCGGGAAGACCAAAGGCTACTCCCGCCTCTCCCTTAATTTTTAGTTTTTGTGCTGTCAGAAGGAAGACTCTTCCCTATGACAGCACAAAAACTCTCAGTGAGCTCTGGCTACCCTACTCACCGACGGGAACACAACACGAGGTTATTATGGCCGCGGTATTCTGTAGGGCTTAGGTACTTCCCCAGTCGGACTGCTCAGTTGGGCGGGAATACCGTCATGTTTATTATATTGCCTCGATTATTTACTAATAATAGTTTAGTATAAACTAGGTTACTAATATTAGGTTATTTGGTTAAGTAGAACCGGAGATATGACCAAAAAACCCGGCCAAGTGCGAAACGGACTAGCCCATTAAGGGTTCCGTAGCAAGAAGTAACATAATATAAAAGTTTTTGAAGTTCGTTTCAACAAAAAAAAACTACTTAATAGATCTCGTTAGTCTCAGAGACCAATTTTCGGTGGAAGTTTACATGGTAATCTAATATTATCATATATAATATTTACTTTTATCTTTCTCTTATTTTCGAAGTTACAGTACATTTTACCACTTTGGAAGTGTCTATTGCGCAAACTATTCAGTTTAGAAATTTTTTTTATTAGAAACCTCAATATCATTTTTGAAGACCTATCCAAGACACGTATGGGTTTGATGAAAACAAGTTGAGTTTCAGTTCTAAGTTCAAAATTTATTGTTTTTTCTTTTTCAATTTTTGTGTGAAAATCTCACACAAAACATCTACTTACCAAGTTTCAACAGCATAGTTCTTATAGTTTCGGAAAAAAGTGGCTGTGACATACGAACAGACTGACAGACATGACGAATCTATAAGGGTTCCGTTTTTTGCCACGGCATCAGGGCATCAGCTAGTTTCTCACCAAATGATATCCGCAGTGCTACATGTTGAACATCCTCAGGGCTTCGTGGCTCACTTATTCTTGATTTTTATTTCGTGTCTAGTAACTCGGGCCACACTTTACATTACAAGTATAAATTATTAAATTCTGGTTTTTGAAGTAGGTTCTCGTACTGGATTCGAAAAGGATTCTTAATTTTAAGTCCAACGCCTTAGCCTTTACGCCACACTTTCTAATAAGTTTGTAATAAATGGTATTCCCCGGTCTAGCCGAGCTTTGAATTAAGAATTCGATTCGAATCCAGTAGGATTCGAATCGAATTCTTAATTTTAAGTCCAACGCCTTAGTCTTTACGCCACACTTTCTAATAAGTTTGTAATAAATGATATTCCCCGGTCTAGCCGAGCTTTTTGTACTAGCAAGAGCATGGCTTAACGGTCTTCCACGGACATACATTAATCTAGTTCTCTTTTTAGACGTTTTATCAGTGCCGTTTAATGGTCTATACAGAATAAATATTTTTGACTTGGACTAAGTTTTACAATAGACTTGCAATTGCCCGCGGCCCTGTCCACATGAAATACTGATCCCGTTGCGACTCCTAGGTATACCTCTTACCGGAATAAAAGGCCTATGTTTTGTTTGTATTGTTATTGTAAATACATTTTTCACTCCTCTTGCTTAAAAAGACCGTCATTGTGGCGTACCAGAGCGAAGAAAAAATAGCAATTCTTCCCCTAGGGGAAAAAGTTTTTTTTTTAATTTTTGTGTGTCAAATGACAATGAGCCTACAAAAACGAAAAAGTCTTTAGTCATAAGTAGAATAATCATGAATAAAGACTCGACTTATTACTGTTTCATAAAAAAAGAACTTCATTTTAATTTTTAAAATGGAATTAAAATCGGCGATCTTTGGTGTAATGCAATGTGTTGCGGCTACAGAAGAAACAAAAAAAGACATTGGCGCGAAATCTTTATAATTTTTCTCTAATTGCAAATTGAATTGGTAGTGACCGTAAATAATTTTACAATAGTGAAAATGTCATCATCTAGTGAGAATAGAGACCCTAATTTACAAATAGAAGAGAAAGGAAAAGAAATAATTTTCAATCTGTTGCCGTCAAGGTCACAAAGCATTTATTTAAATACTTACGAAAAGTTAATAAAATAAACTACATATTTCATATTGTATTGTATTGTTTTATTTTCTCGCAATCGTAGTGAAAAGTATAGTGTAACACACGGCGCTAAAACCCATTAAAACTCGGTTTCTATTTACTCTCTCGCTAAAGCTCGGGAGTAAAACTACCTCGTATATAATGGGTCATTTTAGCTCCTTGTATAACAATCTACTATTTTTGTTGTAAATCTTAATAAGCTTCACGAATTTTGCTTAAGAGTCACATAATACGGGCCAACACGTGACTGCAAAAAAACAATTATTGTATTCTAAGTCGCATCAAAACAAACGAGTTGGCATCATCTGCGCTCATCAGAAGTGGATGGTTCATTTATTGTGACACACGGAAGTGCTCTTAACCGCGAACTGTATCGTGTATTTGGGGCATTGACGCACGAAGCCACAGAGTGTGCGCCTGCTGTTCGGCCTATAGGGTTGACACTCATCCTGTTAATTGTATTTGTAATATATAGCCATGTCCATGGGGAATAATGTACCTTTAAAATGTTGGATTTTTTTTCGAATAAGTGCGAAGATTATCCCAAATGTCTAAACAAACTCACAATATTCGGCCTCTCTATAATATTTATATATAGATATCGGTGTCGCATTTTAACTTTATGCGAATGCTTAACGCGGGGCTGGCACTTTAATGAAACTAACTTACTTATCAAGATGACCACAGATTAGACAAAAGTGGTTTGTTTAATTTTATAATATTTCGTACACTTTTTCTATAGGAAAAGTAAACATATTAATTGCTTCAAAATTTCAGTAAATTTTATATTTTATCTGTTATAAAATATGTTTATTATACAGTTTTTAATAACCTCAACAAGTCAAGCGAGTCGCCTCAATTTGTCATTTGACAACCCTACCTTAATGTTGGGATTTCCCAAAGGTATGAGTAATAGTGTATTTGTTTATTAATGCGTGATTGGAGCAATCTAACAGCTCTCGCTAATACTTCACTGTTTGAGCTTTTTATTTATCCCAACCTTTTCTTACCTATCCAGAACAACACGTGTGAGGCAGAGGTGTCACACACACTCCCATACGGTGCAAACAAATAAATTAGTACTAATCGGTTCAGCACCAATTTTTTTTTATGGTGCATAACTACTTTGAATTCTTTAACAACACACACTTTTAAGCAATATATACAATTTGATTTGTGGTTAGTAAAAAGTTACAAGAAAATAGAAGCTTCTTAGTTCGTGTCGGTATCTACCTACGTTCTTTCAAATCAGTATACCTAGTTTATGAGCACAGAGCAATTATAGCGCTTGAAACTTATAAGTCATATCATAAAACACTGGAAAAATAGAGAGGCTTAAACATATACTTTCGAGCTTACTAATTTAAGACAGTAATATAATTTCATTTTGGTCGTGTATTACTCTAGCTCTAGCTAGCTTTTCTCCGAAAATGTCTAAAATAATGAAACAATTTGACAATGAAGTACTTAGTGGTAAACTATAACTTCTGTTTGAACTACTCTAAAACATATCAAGGTGTAGATGTGCTCTGTGCGACAAAGAGAACGCTCTACAAAAGAAAAGCTGGGTATACTGTAATTGTTTATTTTCCTTAACTGCTAGTGAAGGAGTCAATTTCTCAGATCGATTGATCGTATTTGACTATAACAAGCTATAATAATAGAATCATTACGGTTTTTTTTAGTGAATAGTGACGGTTTATAAACCGTTATTCTGAAATAAAAGTCTCAGTTTAAAGTTTATCAATCATTAGGGACGAAAGTCAGGCGCCGAAGGTCGCTTAACGACCTCCGTCTTCCATGAGCACAGGCCTGGGGGTGGCAGGTGAGGCCGCCTGTCACCCCAGCAGCCCGGGACGGTGGGGCGACTAGCGCCCCTCTCCCAAACCGGGGCAAGACGGGGACACCGTGGTTCCCGAACCCGATGGGGCCATCTCGAAACCGGAGATGGCCCAGGGTCAGTCGGGGTGCGAGGGATATGCTTTATTTATGGGCAACCTTACACACCGGCGTCTGAAGACCCGAGAGGGCGTGCGGTTTTAGTCGGGTCAAGCCCGACATAACCGCCCCCGCTGGCCGGCGGGGGGGTATCCGAGGAGACTTCCGCACGAAAAAAGAAGGGACGAAAGTTTCTTTGACGTAATACAGTTTGCTTTTGTTAGAAGGGCGGTAATCTATTAACTACTTATTATGTGCCGTTACTTTGACCCGGTTTGCTTGATGTTCTAATGATTTGTATGTTTATCCGCTTTCTAGAACCCATAACACAGGCCAGTTAAACTATGCTTACTTTGGGTCTAGAAAGCGCTGTGTAGAATGTCGTGGAATATTTATTTATTTATTTATTTATAAAGTTGAAAGTAGCCTTAAGTAGAAGCGAAGAAAGGCGCTGAAAACTTCTGAACCGCGACAATTTGGTGACATGCTGGGACGAATGATTTGCTGTACTCATCTAGCCTACTCTGAATCTGTGGTAGCCACTATCCAAATCGGAATATAAACTACTTCGTATGTTTTCGCAGTAGATCCATCACCAGAAATGTGCATTAACAGAATCCACCACTGCTTTGAATGCTGAACGTCAATGCCAAAAACGCAATATGGATATTAATATCGCTACATGGAATAGATTCGGATACCAGGAATATTTGGATGACTTGATTATTTATCCCAGTGATTTGTTTAGTCATGTTTATGTAGCCTGAGGTTAATTTTTACTGCGTTTACTGGTTATTCCGACCGGCACTTGTTCAACTAAAATAGAGTTGCCTAAACTCGCCAGTGACTAGAATTAGTCGTTTGTGGGAGAACCATTTGAGAGCTATTTATAAAGCTCGCTTTTGCAATTTGTATGTCGCTGTCGTTCAGATAAGTTCGGTTATAATAACTGACATTTATTTATTTGAACGGATGTCACATTGATTCGTGGAAGACTTGGGGTATAGCAGAATTTCCTATTCGAATTCGGAGCAACCGAACGGGGAATATAGTTAACAGAAAATCGCAGCTAAATAACTTAAGTATCGTAGCCCTGACCGGTGAATAGGATCGCTTGAGTCTTTGGGGTAGGGAGCAGGATGGTATAGTGTGGGTGACATGTCTTGTCTTGTTCTTGTTATGGTGGCGCGGTGTATGGCGCCCAACCAAGATCTTGAGGCCCAGCCAACCTCATACCCAGGAAAGCATTTCTTTTTGTTTCGTCAGGGGAAATGTCCCCTCCAGCGGCCTCGCGGTTATGTCTGGCTCTCACACACTAAAACCCAAAATCCAAGAGGAAAGCCTGCGCCAGCGCTTCGTCCTTTGTAGGACAGGTGTACCGGCTCGCAGGTTGGCTTGAGTCTGAAAATCTTAGTGTGGTCCTATTTTATTTGGAGAAGTTGTTAAATATTCTAATTCAGCGTCAGGGGTCTGGCAATCATTCCATTACAAGTTGTACAGATTTTTTTAACATTGAAGCGGCAGTATCCATGATGAATAAGCGCTTTATTATGTAGATCTAACGCGTCGTGTGATTTCTCTCTGCTTCTATTTTAATAAACTACAGATTTTGTTAAATAATTTGTATTTGTTCAAGAAATACACTTGGCTTTTATATCTTTAATCCGTGAACGACGCTGTCGTGCATTACACTCGATTCCGAGTGCCAATGTATTTTGTTCTTTCGTGAAACAGTCACTGTCGGAGCCGGACAGACGGACGGCAACCGTCCGTCCGTCATAGTTTTGTGACTTTAAAGTGCCCTCTTAAAACCAAGTCACTCTCAATGTCTCGGTGTTGATATGAAAACAAAGGAAAGAGCTAAAACTAACACCCACTGTTGACGAATAAACTATACTAGTGGCTCGTGTAGTGCTCGAAATTTGCCCGTAATTCGTTTTTTTTTGTTAGTTTATACAATAATAATAATATATGCTTTTTCTCAAGGATTTAAATTTTGCTCTATAGGTACTTACTTCAAGAGCCGGAGATGGCCCAGGGCCAGTCGGGGTGCGAGGGATATGCTTTATGGGCAACTTTACACCCCAGCGTCTTTAGACCCTAGACGTCGTGCGGTTTTAGTCGGTTCAAGCCCGACATAACCGCCCCCGCTGGTCGGCGGAGTGGTATCCGAAGGGAATAGAAAAAAAAGGTACTTACTTCAAATGGGATATTATTTGTTTACGTCAATGTCAAACCAGGGATAACAGGGATATATATATATATATATATATATATATATATATATATATATATATATATATATATCACGAACAAACAAAGTTAACGTGGTCGACGAATAACAAATAAAAAAACCGGCCAAGTGCGAGTCGGAGTCGCGCACGATAGGTTCCGTGCCATTATCTATAAAAAGTGAATAATAAAACTCAATATTCTGTTAATATTTCAAACGTCTACCTGTTGCCGTTATCAATATCGTGTAAAAACGAGCAAAAGAAATCACGTTCGTTGTATGGGAGATCCCCTTAAATATTTATTTTATTGTGTTTTTTAGTCATTGTCATTTTTTGTGTCAACAGAAATACATTATCTGTGAGAATTTCAACTGTCTAACTATTACGGTTCCTAAGATACAGCTTGTTGACAGACGGACAGACAGCGGAGTCTTAGTAATAGGGGGACCCGTTTTACCCTTTGGGTACGGAACCCTAAAAACAAGGTACCGTCTCACCTCAGAGGCAGGAACAAGCATTGTTGATTTCCTCTAGGAAGCGATAAAGAAAACATTCTGCCTATCCGTACTTCCTTTCACATAATATAATTTTGTGAAAGGGTGTTTGTTCGTATTGGGACGTCAGACGGCATACCAATCAAAAACAATAAGTGGACCTCGGGCTACAAAGTAGAAACTTCAACGCAACTGAGAAATCGCTATTATGATATTATGATGGTTATGACTGGACTTATGTCGGCATCACAGCTCCTTGAGACCTGGTACTGCAGAGGCCTACTGTAAAAAATGCGTATGATAATGGACAAGCTTGCCTATTTCTGACCCTAGGCAAATCACCACACCTTGTATTCAACCCACATCTAAAATATGGAGGTAGTTCACCTAGGGCACCTGCACGATTTTTGACCTCTTAATATTTTTGACAAGTACTCTTTGTAGATTCAAATTGACTTTTACATTTTTGTACACGAAGAGCACCTACGAGTCAGCAGCTTAGTACTGGGACGTATTGACTGGTATACTCGTACTGTAGTTCTCTAAGCAATGGCTCGCGTTCAGTTTTATTTCTGTCGCAGTCCATTAGCAAATGTTGCACCACTCACACTTATTATAAATTTTATGACATACAGGAGAATTCGGCGAGTCGGTTTTTTATTAGATATGCAAATTTTGCTGATGGATGTGTGCTTAATTGAGCGTCATCAAAATTGTAAATTGTCCTAATCCACTTTTTAACGGCAGTGCTCGTCCCCACATCATACAACGGGTCGTATCAAAATAACATGAGCTTCGTCTAGAAAGTATCCGTCCCTGACAGTCACAGTACTAATCAGAATCAGACCTTGCTATGATATTCGGTGAAAGTATATCAAATTCAATTAAGCAGAAGAGACGTCAATGAACTTCAATTAAAATGGCAAAATGCGTCGAAAATAATGGCTTTTATTTCGATTAATTAAATATATTGTTTGTTTCAACGGCAATTTTATAGGTAAGCACTTAATATATCGCTTTGTACTTATGTGTATATTGTTGAATGTTTCTGTGTCATTGTCTGAATGTGCTGTGTTGCTCGCGCCTGTATTGTTATTTATTTCTTTGTATGTATTTCTTCATTTTATTTTACCTATTATGATTTTTATTTAAATATACTTTGTATCAAACACTATAAATACCGTAAATATTGAGTACATTATCCTGGTAAATAATAGTTTCATGTGATATGTGACTGTCTTCGTCTTTTTGACCATGTATATTAGTAGGCAGATGGGTAGCAACATGTTTGCTAGGGATTATATTAATTTCGTGTTACCTTGAACATTCTTCATATTTGTGACATTGACGATACTTTATGGTTTATATGGATGACAGTATTGTAAACAGTCATTCAATATACAGGTCTTCTAGCATTACTTCATTGTAGCTCTTCAATTTTATTCGTTAAATACGTCACTTTTGTGAAACTACTAAAATAGCAAACAACTTCATGGCGAGTTCTACCCGATGGCAAGCGGTTACTGTAACATGGTGGAGGGATCCGTGAAGTGTAAAGTGAAGTGAAATGAAGAATCTACCTCTTCATAAATTTAAAAGCCAAATTAAAAGTAAACTCTGCCAAAAAGGCTATTATAAAATTCAAGACTATTTAGGCGACAAAAAAGCTTGGATATGAACTGTTTGCTCTCTTTCTATGCTACTCAAACGAAATATTGTACTTAGATTAAGTAAATATGTTTGTATATAGACCAAAAAAATAACAGCCCGCTGAGTTTCTTGCTGGAGTCTTCTCAAGACAGGGCCGCGTTTCGAACCGGTGGTCCATTTGCCAAACGATAGATTAAAAAAATTTTTGACGTTTTGTAAGTGCCGTATTAATGGTCTATACAGAATAAATGGTTTTTGACTTTGACTTTGATCAAAGAAGAATGAGAAGGTGTTTAAGGTTTCCAGCATTATGTACGGAACTAACTAGTTCTGTACGGTATGCATTGTCTTGAAGCAGCAGTATTCTATATTTTGCTTGCACTGAAAAAGGAATCACCTACGTGAAGCCGCCTGTTCAAGGGTAAAGAAGAGAATAGGAGACAGGTTAAAGATATAGTTAAGGTCACAGTTACTCACTCATCTAACAAATACAAAAAACTGCGGAAGTGTAAAGAAAATCATACAATGTTTTTGAATAGTACTGCCCTTTTTTTTTATTGTGCGGAAATCCCTTCGGATACCCCCCGCCGACTAGCGGGGGCGGTTATGTCGGGCTTGAACCGACTAAAACCGCACGCCGTCTCGGGTCTACAGACGCCGGGGTGTAAGGTTACCCATAGAGCATATCCCTCGCACTCCGACTGACCCTGGGCCATTCGCAGTGTCCCCTCTGATAACAGCAGAGGGGTACCTGGAGCGACCATGCCACCCCGCGGGCCTTGCAGGCCCGCCATACCCCGACCCCCTCGTGCAATGGGGTCAGCTGGCCCTGAAAAGGGCCGGTTGGTCAGACTCTTGGCCGTTGAAGTTGACGCCAGCTACTCCAGAGGAGCAATCAATGATGCGTCATCGCCCACGTTGCCCAGGGTGCACCAAACTTGGAGGTGATCCAACCAGTCGCACCCCGAATAATACTGCCCTCAGTATTATATTTCTATCCTGTATCCTGGATCGTTTCGAATCGTTTTCTTAAGCTGTTTCCTCTGATTTCTAACGGACAAGAAATAATTAAAACCTACACTTACTTACCATTACTCCTTCAGTTCCTTATTTATGTTATCCATTGCGGTTTAGAAAAGCGTCAGTGATTCACCTAACTATGACATAAACAGTCCAGTAACATGTGTGAAGTAATATTTATTTTGATGGCCATAGGCGCCGTCCGAGCCCGTTTACTATGAGTCGGCGACGGCGACGCGACGCGATGGCGACACGGCGACGATGCGACGATCATACACTAAATATAAACCTATGATCGCGATCTGTTTAGTTCCCGATGAGGTGTGATGCATGTCTGGGTGGGTTCATTAATCGTGGTTGTGGCGACGATATGTCAGGCGAGGTTTATGACTCGAAGATTATGGGCTTAGTTCAGTTTATTGGTGCTTTGTACTTTTTTTTTCTACTGAATAGCCAATAAGTAGTTTCACAGTTTACCTGTAAAGGACTTACCACGTAGTCAAGTTTGAAATCCCCTTTTTTTTTTCGTACGGAAGTCCCCTCGGATACCCCGCTGGCCAGCGGGGGCAGTAATGTCGGACTTGAACCGACTAAAACCGCACGCCGTCTCTGGTTAACAAACGCCGGGGTGTAAGGTTGCCCATAGAGCATATCCCTGATTTAATCCGATTCTAATGGATTCCGAGAAAAACAGAGATCCGCGATCCCGGTTGTTAAAAGTGAATTTAAAAGATAAAAAATAAATACGCCTGCCTTTGAGAGCAACTCCCGAGTTCAAATCCTGTGTTGAACAAAGTTTTATTGGCTTTTCACGTTTGGTAATTGTCAGAAGCATAGAACCTGGAAACGTGCTTAGTTGACTGTAGGCTAACCTTTATTACGTAGGACCGCCGCCGTTTGCGTAATGTCGGTGTTCTTTTTTTTTTTTAACGTGCGGAAATCCCTTCGGATACCCCCCCGCCGGCCAGCGGGGGTGGTTATGTCGTGTCTCGACTAAAACCGCACGGTGTCCTCCCCAAGTGTCCGTTGCCGGGCACCCCGGCTAAGCCCTCGAAAGGATAACCCCAGGGTTGCCGGCGGACTTTGGCCGCCACCGCGGCCTCGCCTGGTGGGGTCGGGTTTTATCCCGCTTCGGTGAGTTGGCAGGCGTGTGTAGGGCACACACGACACGCCTCCGCCACGGCCTGCTTATATAATATCTCAATTTAACCGCGGCGCGAGATAAAAATAATTATTATAGTTTAGAAAACTAAAAAAATATGCTTATACTAACTGTAATGTATGGGACTCGTCACCACAAACCAAATAAGCCCCAATTTGACTACTTTACCAGTAGTAGTTGAAGAGTTCCATCATCCACAGCCTAGCTCCATCGTCAGATCAGATCGATAATATCAAATTAATCTATAGAAAAGTTACATACTTATATGTATCCACTAGCGGATGCCTGCGGCTGCGCCGGTCAGTTATAGTTTTTTGGTCATATCTCCGGTTCTACAATTAAACATACGGCAGAATTTAAGTAAAAAAAATCGGTTGTCTGTAAAGTCGGTTTACTGACGATAGTTGAACGTGACAACGTCATATTAAATGGAACGCCTCAGAGCGAGGTAATGTCGCATACGAGGTAACGCCGCATACGTCAGGTAACGCCGCATACGTCATGTTTTTTCGTGCGTGCAGCCGGCTCCATCGAATTATAAGACGTTGTCACGTCAAAAATCGCATCAAAATTCATTCAGCAGTTTTTTGCGTCCACCGCGAAACATCAGATAATTATTTTTTTTAATATCTCCTGTGTACAGACACAACTAATTGCCAATATTATTATAGTATAGACAGACTTGCAAAATTTCAAATCGATACGACTATTAGAAGTTGGTTCAATTTACTGCAAAGACTTGTTTACAAACATGCGAAGCCAATAAAAACGTGTTAAAAATGAAAAAAAAAGATACCATCGGCAAAGTTTATTTTCAACAGTTTTGACATTTGTATCTCTATTTGGTACCAGGAAACAAAAAGTGCGAAGGAAACATTACTCAAGGTCCGCCGCTGTCAGCGAAACATCTATAAAAAATATTGTACGTTACACAGCCGTAACATCTAAGTATATCGGAGCTGTTCGGAGCTCGCGAAACGTGGAGTTAAAATTATATCCTACTAATATTATAAATTTAATGTGAAAGTTTGGAAGATGGATGGATGTTTGTGACTCTTTGACGCAAAACGACTGAACGGATCTAAATGACATTTGGCACGGAGATAGAGTCTATCTACCTAGTATAGGGAATAGGTTCGAATGGACAGGAGTAGGACCAGTTTCCCCGTCTTCCACAATTTCGGAAACTGGCCCCGCTCCAAACATGCGCTGAGAAGCCCTCTCAGTCGGGGCTCGAGAGCGTCGTCGACTAGAGCTAGGACCCACGCTCGGCCTGGAATGCCGTCGGGTCCCGGGAAATATTCGTTCATTGGTCAAGATTAGATCATCCATTGAAAATTTGTAGAAAACAAAAAACAACTACTTATCTGTATCCAATTTTTTATTGAAACCACACAAACATTGACCCAATATACGCCAATATTGTCCACAGAAAGTCTATAGTACAACGATAAAGCTTACGCAAATGATGGTAGTTTAATGTTCCGTTAAGAGTTTCAGTATACTGTGGCGCACTTTGGCTAACTTTCGCTATGCGCGCTGGGCGAAATGAGCTTGAAGCTCGTCAATAGTTACTAAACAGAAAAAAAAGGAAGTCAATTGATAGAGAGAGGACTTTTTCAGGTAGAGCTTTAATTCTAGCTAAAATATACAGCCCCGTCACAAAACGGCTGCTTTTCAGGGTAGCTTCCGCTATGCTGCGAGCAAAGTTTGGAATGACCATCCCTCTCCGATAAGGTCTCACAAAACCGGGAACACTTTCAGGAAAAAATTGCGGCAGTACCTTTATTTTTTTTCTGCGGAAATCCCTTCGGATACCCCCCCGCCGGCCAGCGGGGGCGGTTATGTCGGGCTTGAACCGACTAAAACCGCACGCCGTCTCGGGTCTACAGACGCTGGGGTGTAAGGTTACCCATAGAGCATATCCTTCGCACTCCGACTGACCCTGGGCTATTTGCAGTGTCCCCTCTGATAACAGCAGAGAGGTACCTGGAGCGACCACCCCCCCCCCCCACGGGCCTTGCAGGCCCGCCATACCCCGACCCCTCGTGTAATGGGGTCAGCTGGCCTTGAAAAGGGCCGGTTGGTCAGACTGTTGGCCGTTGACGATAATGCCAGCTACTGCAGAGGAGCAATCAATGATGCGTCATCGCCCACGTTGCCCAGGGTGCACCAAACTTGGAGGTGATCCAACCAATCGCACCCCATCCAACCAATCGCACCCAACCGACGCACAAGAACATGGTATGATAAATCGAATATGTCAATTGTTTAATAGCTATTGATGTATTATACTATTATAAATATTATTATAGTTATTGATGTGTATATTTAATTATTAGTAGGTATATTTATTAAGTACGTTTGTATTATGAAGTTGTGGATGTGGTAGATTTTAGACTCCTGAAGATCAACTGATTTGCATCCTGACTGATTTTAATCATAGCAGGTCAGGTTGAAAACCAGCCCTAGATAGCTGTCTAGCAAAAGCTGAACCTGATCCTTTTTGGCTGACGCCTGAGGTACACAAATAAATGAATTGCATGTATGCTTTTAACCTGTAACTATTTTGTTTGTAAACGTATATCTTGTACGTCGAAGAATTAAAAAACATCTTTCTTCACTACATAGCATAAAACAAAGTCGCTTTCTCTGTCCCTATGTCCCTATATCCCTATGTATGCTTAAGTCTTAAAACTACGCAGCGGATTTTGATGCGGTTTTTTTTAATAGATAGAGTGATTGAAGAGGAAGGTTTATATGTATAATAACATCCATTGCACCTGTGCGAAGCCGAGGCGGGTCGCTAGTTCTTTCTAAAAAAAAGCTCAGTCGAAGTCTACCACCATATGGTTTTCAGTAAAACTTGTAACTTGAAAACGCTTCATATTATCAACAACTCAGGATAGAGCATCCTGATCTCCAGGAACGAAGAGGCCCCAAATAACAGGAAGAGGCAAAAAGAGAGGTTGACAAATTCCCTAAATTTTCACTTAGCCTATTTTTATTTGTGTAGATGTAAAATGTTCAGCTTTGTGATAACTTATAAACTTTCGTGTTGCGTGATATACAATAATTATATTAAACGTTGAGTAACGCGATTATGGTATAGAGTTATATAAAAGTAAATTTGTGCTCCATTTTTGATAAGAGTTTTATCTAAAGTTAGCTGCAGTACTATACATTATCAAATATACGAAACGAGCACAATACATGGATCATAGTGTAGGTACCCTTTTTACTTCGGGCCACCAAGAAGGTGGACACCGAAGTCTTAAAATCACGCAAAAAAAATCAAAATCTTACACCCACTTTTTATCATTTTTCTCGACGTTTGACATGATACTAAGTCTAATTAAGCAAAAAAAATTGTATGTGTCGGTCTGTCTGTTGGTCTGGATGTCTGGATGTCTGGATGTCTGTTTACGCAATAACTCAAGAACCACTTATCCGATTTGAAAAATTCTTTCGCCAATCATCTTGTTTGGTTAATGGGAAGAACTGATTAGATTTTGGGGTTTTACGTTCAAGGTTTCGGGTACCTACCATACAAATTGTCCCCTAAAAATAAGTTTGGCCCGAAGTTGACAATCACTGTGTGATTTCCGCCCCACTAGTTTTTTACGTGTGGAATCCCCCATGGGTTCATAAAACCACACGGTGTTCTTCTCAAGCGTCCATTGCCGTCCTTAAAGCATGCTGACTAGTTTGCTAACTATAATTAATATGCTAGCTTTTCGTTTAAATTTAAAATTCTGTAGTTCGTAAGCATTTGAGGTCGAGATAGCTCAGTTGGTCAGAGTATTCCTGGAAAAGGGTTGATTATCGGGTTCATGTCCGATTGAAATTTACCTTAATATTTTGTTAATTAATTGATACTTTGAAGCAATTAGTATGTTAACTTGTCCTATACATTTACATCGGAGATTATGCCCCGAGATGTACCTTTTTTTTGTTGTTTTTTTTTCGTGCGGATACCCCCCGCCAGTCAGCGGGGGCGGTTATGTCGGGCTTGAACCGACTAAAACCGCACGCCGTCTCGGGTCTACAGACGCCGGGGTGTAAGGTTACTCATAGAGCATATCCCTCGCACTCCGACTGACCCTGGGACATTCGCAGTGTCCCCTCTGATAACAGCAGAGTGGTACCTGGAGCGACCACAGCGGGCCTTGCAGGCCCGCCATGCCGCGACCCCCTCGTGCAATGGGGTCAGCTGGCCCTGAAAAGGGCCGGTTGGTCAGACTCTTGGCCGTTGACGTTGACGCCAGCTACTCCAGAGGAGCAATCAATGATGCGTCATCGCCCACGTTGCCCAGGGTGCACCAAACTTGGAGGTGATCCAACCATTCGCACCCCCCCCCCCCCCGAGATGTACCTATATAATATATTGGAGAACTTCGAATATCTGAGCCGTGTCTAGGTAGCTCAGTTGGTCAGAGTATTCCCCCTGTAAGGGAATGGTCGCGGGTTCTAGTCCCGTGCTAGATGTTCTATTTTTCTGATATAAATCAATATTCTGGTAGTTATTATTTTAGTCCCGTACTAGTATTAAGAAACGTGTCAACTTAGCCATTTGGCTGGTGTGGTCCTACTACAACATTCATTTTTTATAACATAACATAACATAAACTCACGCCTATATCCCCGAAGGGGTAGGCAGAGGTGCTAGCACCCACATTTCGCCAGTTTATGTTTAGGTCCACATGTAATAGGTGGCGAGCCTATTGCCATTAACCGGGCACTTATAAACCTGCGATAAATACACACATAACTTCGAAAAGCATCGAAAAGTCATTGGTGTGTGCCATGGTAAAACCTGGGATCGAACCCGAGACCTCGTCTCAGCAGTCCATTACCCATACCACTAGGCTACCGCGGTTTTTTTATAAACTTATGATGAAGTATATAACATTTTTACATCAAATATTGATCACCCAACCGGTCCCAGTCATATAATTAAACACCAGTTGTAATAAATAGATTTCGACTGTTGCGTAACTAATATTGAAAGTGCAAAAGTTATGAATTTATGGCGCCAATTTAATTAATAAACTAAAATAGAAACAGTATTGCGGGCCCGCACGTAACACGAATGAAACAAGTGTCATTTCCCAAACCCGAGGGGGCCATCTCGAAACCGGAGATGGCCCAGGGTCAGTCGGGGTGCGAGGGATATGCTCAATGGGCAACCTTACACCCCGGCGTCTGAAGACCCGAGACGGCGTGCGGTTTTAGTCGGTTCAAGCCCGACATAACCGCCCCCGCTGGCTGGCGGGGGGTATCCGAAGGGATTTCCGCACGAAAAAAAAAAAAAAAAGGTACCATGAAGTTGGGGTGCGACTGGTGGGATCACCTCCAAGTTTGGTGCACCCTGGGCAACGTGGGCGATGACGCATCATTGATTGCTCCTCTGGAGTAGCTGGCGTCAACGTCAACGGCCAAGAGTCTGACCAACCGGCCCATTTCAGGGCCAACTGACCCCATTGCACGAAGAGGTCGGGGTATGGCGGGCCTGCAAGGCCCGCGGGAGGGGTGGTCGCTCCAGGTACCTCTCTGCTCTTATCAGAGGGGACACTGCGAATGGCCCAGGGTCAGTCGGAGTGCGAGGGATATGCTCTATGGGTAACCTTACACCCCGGCGTTTGTAGACCCGAGACGGCGTGCGGTTTTAGTCGGTTCAAGCCCGACATAACCGCCCCCGCTGGCCGGCGGGGGGTATCCGAAGGGATTTCCGCACGAAAAAAAAAAAAGGTACCATGAAGTTAATTCGTATTTCGTTCTTTCGGTCGGGACATTAAAGTATGTTCGGGACTAAATCAAACATATTAAGGAGGTTTTCGTTGACTATATATATTTTTTCTAAATATTTAGATCGGAAAAAGAGATCATCTAGATCGGGACTTGAACCCGCGACCAGTCCCTTACAGGGAGAATGCTCTGACCATTCATTCATTCATTCATTCATTTCATAGGTGGGAGAGTCAAGCAACAGTCATTTTGGCCGTTGCATGAATGGGCCGACTCGACCGGGGAAGCACCACCCTCTCACAGAAAATCGACGCCAAGTAACAGTATTTGAACTGTTGCGTTCCGTTTGGTGAGTGAGAGTGCCGGAGCTCAAACTCCTTTCCCATTCCCTCCCAAAATCCTTTCCCAACCCCTCCCACACTCCTTTCCCATCCCCTTTCCTTTACAGGGTCGGCAGCGCGAGTGTGACGCCACTGGTGTTGCACACGTCCATAAGCCGCAGTAACCGCTTCCCATCAGATGGGCCGTGTACTTGTCTGCCTTAGTGGTATAAAAAAAAAGACCAGCTGAGCTATCTAGACACGTCCCAGATATTCGAAATTCTGCGAAAACCGTAAATTTTTAGTTACATCATAGTATTAAAAATTATTTGAAAATTTTAAAGTTACTACTACCATAACTATGACTCGATTGTCGTGATGGGTGAACTTTTACTTATATACCTACAGGTTTGTACGGAACCCTCGGTGTGCGAGTCCGACTCGCACTTGGCCGGTTTTTTCTAGTGTATAGTGAATTACATGGAGCAAAACGTCATTATATTCTACAGGAAAGTTTTAGCGTTCACTGGTAATGATGCATTCATATAAAGTGGCAGTACGTGACCAAGCAGTGGTAGACTTAGAGAGGACTAAAACCGCATACAAATACGGTAATTACGACTTCTAGGTCATCATAAAAAGAGAACCAATGTTCACGTTCTCCCTATACCTAACTAGCAGAATCAGGTAATATTATTACGTGAGTCATTATTACAAATAGTCTTTTACACGGAATATAAAATTACGAGGAAGTGCTCTTAAACCACTATGGACACTGGTATCGCTAAACTCTCACACAGATTATGATTAATCACTTCACGCAAAACTGGGACGTGATTAGTTGGAATTGCAGCCTAATAGTAAACGTCATTTAGTTGCAAATTATGTTGAATATGGCCACGGCAGTGTCGGACATTGGCGGGATTGTCGTCATGGACTCTACTTGCCATTCTGAAAAATAGAATGTCTGTATTCTGTCTGTTTGTCTGTCATTTAAATGTATTGGATATACATAGTATCTCTCTCCTTCCGTGTATAAATCTTGTGAAGATTATTTTTTAGGGATTTTCTTTAGAAAAGCCCTATTGCTATCGAGTTGTCGTCGACGTCGTCATCGTTGCCAATTTTCTGTCACGGTTTTGGGTATGAAGGAGATGAGCTATCGAGTTGCTGTTTTCGGTAATAGATTCGTGCTGGGGTGAAGCATTGCAAGATAAAGAAAAAATCGCAGAAAAATCGCTAAATCGAATGAAAAAAAAAAAAATCCCTTGTATTCGGCTGAGCTCGTCTCAGGAATTCAACTTGTTTAATATGACACGATATTTCTTTTTATCTCGTGAAACAAAGTAGACATTGGAAACTATAACATTTTTATTGGAACGAAGTTCCTTATCGCGCGTTACGAAAGGGGGCTAGACGGAAAAAAATAAGATTGTAACGACACTTTTCACTGTTGTAACTTCTGCGCACCGATCCGCGCATTGTTGTCACGGTACTATGGAAACGCGTCGGTGCAACGTCGAAAATCCCATAATTTCAAACACTGAAGAACCTCTCAGCGATAGGAGAGATTTTACCTCTCTGTGCGTATTTTACCGCCTATATATGTGTACACCAAGCTGCATGAGGCACTCCACGACGCCAAAGATAGGAGCTGGAGAAGCATCGTAAAAGAAAAACTTAGTTGTGATTCCCCCATCACGACCCTCAGTAATGAGGAGCACGACGCGAGGAGGAGGATATGTGTTCAGAGAAATGGTTTGACATGATGCCCACGGCCACATTCTATCATCGCACAGCTCGCCACCGACAGGGAATTCATCCTCACACGTTGCAACCTGCAACGGTACGCGCAGTGAGGTATGAAAGAAACTTCATTCGGTGCACGCTCGAACTGTGGAATGATCTCCCTGCTGGGGTTTCCCCAAGCGACTACAATATGGGGTGCTTCAAGAACCCCATATTTTTCATAACAGAAGGTTTTTACAGGGTTGGCAGCGCGAGTGTGATGCTCCTGGTGTTGCACACGTCCTTAAGCCACGGTAACCGCTTCCCATCGGGTGGGCTTACCCGAAAGCATCTTGAGCTAAACATGCAAATACTGGGCTAAAAAATCATTTGTAAACACGCGCTAACCACACCTGCACCTGTTGATCGACGGACGAGATTCTGGCGTAGGCTTTCCCTCGGGTTGGGAGGTCAGAATGCAATCGCTTCCATAAAAACCGTATAAGTCAAAGCAAAAGGAGTAAGCCGACCGAGGTGATAGCCTTAGATGCAATCAGGAACAAGAAGACTAAGATGAAGAAGAAGAAAAAACGGAAGAAGCAGAATAGCATATTAGCGGTGGGCTTAACTTCGATATCAAGTAACAGAGTAGTAGTTAGCCAGATAACAGAGGCAATATCGTTTATTCTTTTGTTTGCTAAAGGGATGTGCTATTAGCCCCACGCGACGTTATTCAACGATCTACGAATGAACAGTAAAACTTAAGCTACCCTAAATTGTCAAATTTTCTTAGAAACCTAACTAATAGCGCTTGTGTTACGTAAATAGTCATGACTGTTGGTTTCGGTCTAGACAAGGTTGGTCACCCACGACGCCGGACCGGCGGCGCCGGCGCAGTGTGAAGAACACTCGAATTATACCTTTATTTATAGAGGATAGGTACCCTTTTACTCACCAATGTTGTAGTAAAAGTATAACTACTGTGTGTTAGGAAAGAATAAAGTCAGGTAAATATTGGAGGGGTGTGTGTTGGGTAACCTCCTCGAGTGTCGCTCCGATTCCGATCCCGCTGCAGTCCGGGGGGAACGGAATCGGAGCGGCCGGTACACCCTGGGCGGCGGTCAATGGCTTCCCCTTCACCCCTTCATAGGGTTGGCATTGATCGTCGGCCAATACCCAACGTGGCGGGATCACATCGCTCTCCGTACTCCTCTGCTTTCAGAGGAGACAGGATGAGCGATGCTGTTAGTGGTGAGATGGCCCAGGGTCAGTCGAGGTGCGAGGGATATGCTCTATGGGTAATCTTACACCCCGGCGTCTGAAGACCCGAGACGGCGTGCGGTTTTAGTCGGTGCAAGCCCGACATAACCGCCCCCGCTGGCCGGCGGGGGGGTATCCGAAGGGATTTCCGCACGATAAAAAAAAAAAGGTAAATATTGGAAGAAAATTAGGGGTAGTTAAACGGGTTTGAAACCCACATTCAAATTAATAGAACTTAATTTTAACACTTGGATTCATAATGAATCTACTTCACTCCTGAGCAAAACTGTAGGCGAAAAATGAAAATTATTTCCTGAAAGCACCACGGGGAATAGTTTATCAAACACGGAGATCCTAATAATATGAATGGCAAGAACATCTAAACGTACTGTTTTCATATTTAATTGGAGATCCTCATATTACGCCACTTCAGAGGTCATGTCACCTGTTATACGACGCTCTACAACTATAAGTCGGTTTGGTTTTTGAACAATATTAACACAGTTTTGAGATCACCTCTGTAGTCGGTTCAAGCCCGACATAACCGCCCCCGTTGGCCGGCGGTGGGGTATCCGAAGGGATTTCCGCACGAAAAAAGAAAAGGTATCCTAGAACTTCTCCATCTATAAAGTCATTGAAACCAAACAGCACGTCGCTGAGTATACTTTGAATACAGCACTGAAGCATACAGTGAAAATGTATTTATTTATCTACTAGAGTATGTAATCCTTTCGTTCCTTTCTGAAACTTTTTTTAGTGCGGAAATTCCCTCGGTACCCCGGCTGGCTGGTGAGGGGGTTACGTCAGACTCGAACAGACTAAAACCGCACGCCGTCTCAACGCCGGGGTGTAATGTGGCCCAAAAACATTTCCCTCGCACCCCGACTGACCCAGGCCACCTCCGACAGCAAGTTACCCTCTGGGACAATATTTCAGAAGGCTGTTTTCAAGGGTACGTGATTCTGCAAACGAACACGGATCTGCCTGCACCGACGTACCCTGGCAATAGTGTCTGTGGAAGCGCAGACAAGTCCGTAGCGGTGCGTATGATACGCGGCTTCGAGACAAACTGATGGAAAGCAATTGGTGCGCTGTGTGTTAAGTGCTAAATGTGTTAATAGAACCCAAAATTAGGTACAAAAATGGGGGGGGGGGTGCGAGGGATATGCTCTATGGGCAACCTTACACCCCGGCGTCTGTATACCCGAGACGGCGTGCGGTTTTAGTCGGTTCAAGCCCGACATAACCGCCCCCGTTTGCTAGCGGGGGGGGGGGGGGATCTGAAGGGATTTCCGCACGAAAACAAAAAAAAAAGGTACAAAAATTTTCGGTCTCACGTAATAGAAGATGAGCCAGATGGAGGATAGACCATTCAGGCTGACAATGGCTAGTCTCCTACAAAGGGTCCAGTATCCTATTACGTACAGTTGCACAAAGCCCGTGTTCTAAAACGTCCACGTATCCTTCAATCGTTCGTGTAATTTACTTCATCGGTAACCACGCGAGTATTTCTTATCGGAATAAAAACGACTCGTAACAATGGAAGAAAGATGTTTTATAATATTCATAATTTATATATACATATTAACGTTTACAAAGCCAGTGGTAAAATTAACTGTATTTTGGCAAGTCAAATACAAGGTTGCGTGTGTCACCGAATGACGCGGGCTGGTGTCTCTGCGAGTTAAATCTGAACTTGATGATTCAAATTCTGTATGTTTTGATATAGGATATGCTGGTGATCATTATATCATCATCGTGCACAGCGATTATGTATTAATATACATCCTTTTTATGTTTTTCTAAGAACTTTGGTGTGTTTAAATTGAAACGACGACGGTGAAATATTGTAGTCGTCTGTTGGTTTTGTTGTATAGTTTTGCCAATTCTTGGGTAGGTAAGCTGTTTTTAGATGTATTGCGTAAGAAATAATACCTATTGCAATCGTGATAGATGCGAGAATTATGAAATATTCCTTCATATTTTCTTCATAGAAGCCACAACCACGTTCAGTATAATGTATTCACCTAGGATTTTCACTGTGGAACACCTTCAAGGTATTGGAAACAGTATTCAAACAAGAACCGTGTGACCCTCTTTCCTGAGACTTTACCCTTCAGGCGAGGTTAAGTCAAATTGACGTGTCCTAAATATAAAAAAAAAAACCTGCGTCCAGTAGAAATAAAGTAAAATGATGAAAGAAATTGCAGTCTGGATGATTTGTTTACATAACATAACTTCACGCCTGTATCCCCGAAGGGGTAGGCAGAGGCGTATTACACACCCAACACCCACGTTTGTTTAGCATAAAATATTCTAAAAACATACATAGCTAGGGAATTAAGAGCTGGACTAATTAAAGTTCTCAGCTGAAGCACTTATTGCTATCAGAATGATAGAACAGAGCGGCGTTGCTGACGAGGAGAATGCTAAAACACAGGAATTAGGCCTTTGACACTGCATTATGCTACTAAAAGTCGATATTAAGTGGTGGTACCTCCTCGGCAAACAGGCACATTTCTGCTGAGAAAGCATTACTCTACAACCTTTAATATTGCTTGAATCCAGCTATAAATCATGATGTTATCAACAATTGACAACGATTTGTACGCAACGTCGTCGTGTTGAATTTCATTTTAAGGATTGCTATCGCTGTCTGTACCTTCTCCAGAATTTAGGTGGACGTTTGTAGGACGAACTTCTAATGGTGCGCACACATATGCTTCTAATTATACTGATTATGATTCGCAAAAAGATACTAGACCCTTGTGGAAGATCTCGTCTCAGTTCGACACCAGGCGGTCGTTCTCAATTCCTAAACGAAACTGATACAATCCATAAAGCTCAGAGAAATAATACTTTCTAAACCATTTTCGCCAACAATTTTTTTTGCAAATATAAAACGGCAATTGCCTGGATCAAATTCTGATTTAAAAAACGGGTTATTGAAATTCTTTGTGGTCATTTATCATTTTTTTTGCTGTTATATTTATGGCAAGAAATGAAAGTTGATTTGCATTAAATACAGTATACAGTTAACTTTTTGGCTGCTAGACGAATAAAGAAAGTTGTGTTTTGGAAGTTAATTATTATGAAAATAAAAACTAAATTTATTGATTTTTTTATAAGGATGAAAGCGTATCTATATGAAATATGGTCAAAAATTATGTTTAGTGTTGGTTGCAGTTCGTCTTTGTTTTGCATAATGTATAAATGTTTCAAAAATATTACATTTTACTTTATCTAATCATTGATCCTTGTAACAGCAATTTCAGTTTAGTTTATATTCAGTAGCTACACATTAAATATCATTTAGTTTTTATTGCAACTTGATATCATATACAGCCCGCGTGGTTGCGATATTTGCTTAACTTATATTTTTAAGATAGGATCTAATATGAAAAAGTCTACAGAGTGTTCTGCTATTTAAATAATATAATACCTAATATAGTATTTATGTATTGCCAAAAATCATATTTCACAAATACATTACCGGGGGCCCGTGGGTGCCTGTTACAGTACTAGTTGTGGTATCTGCAGAGTTGTGAATGCATAAAATGTTTAAACCATTGATAAAATATATACAGAGCTACTTCTCATATGCAATTGTTGACCGCAAGATTTAATCTACAATATAAGACAATAGGCTTTCGTGGCTGAATTTCTACTAGTCACCTAGATTTCTTTTATCCTTGTGAGCGTAATCGGTACTTGAGCAATTGGAGACCCCATCATTGCAATCATGTAGAGCCCTGCTGTCATCACCACCTCATTATTTTAATAATCCTATTGTCACTTGTAACATTTTTCTTTGTTATGTTCAGCGACTTGTTTGACTTTTTTTTGTCTTTAGAAACGTTAAGCAAATAAGGAGAATTGCATCATTGTCGATTTGATACTATGAACTCACTTGCTAATCGCTTAGGTAGTTTGTACTCCAGTAACCTCATCTATTACTTAATAAATATTGAAAAAAGAGTATATTAGACAAATATATAATATACCTGCTAGCTTCAACATTCTAGAAGTGGACAAGTATTTATTCATTAATATTTGATTATTATATAAATTTATTCTTGATCGATACCAACGCTTTTTATTTTTAAAACACAGGGTTCTTGTAAACAATCGTTTCTCAGAAAATTTGCATTCTACAGTCTACCGTGTTTTTTTTGTGGAAAACTATTGCCAAAATTTAAGGCGTTTTGGCGAAACCGTCGATGCGTCAGCACCTTAGCACTGGTTGGTGCTGTAGCGCTGTGGTGCGCTGGCGCGGCTGTGCGGTGCGATGTGCGTCCACGTCACCCGCTCCTCGGCCGCCCGCCCGCCGCGCCGCGCCTCGCTAGTTCAGTGTTCGACCGCGATTCGAGCTCACCTGTCGCTCCATCGAGTGTCGTACTACAATCAGTTCGGTGCCGTTTGACGGCAAGTGCCTGTGCCCCCATAAGATGCTTGCGTTTTGACGTAGTGGTTCTTGCTTGTGTTACAGTTTTTTAGTGCTATAAAAGTGGATTCCGGCGGACTGTACCCGGCCGTGGAGCACGCGAGGAGGCTCGAGCGCTCCCAGGCCATGTATGTCATAAATTTAGGTGAGTCCGCTTCGACATACGGCGACAACGTTGCAGATCCACATTCCACGATAGGTTGCATGACATAGAATTGCGGTGCGTTCCTATAATTGGAACTAGACCGAACCGGTGCTCGATGTAGAGGTCCCACTCGTCACACTGTCTCTTGGGCCTAGTCTTTATCACGGTATGCAAATAAATTCGAGGTCGATTTTCGAAATCGGCTTTCACTCTGTGTGTTTTGAGTTTTTTGCCGGCTGTTACTTGTGGATGAACCACTGGTCGGTGAAGCTCGCAATCAGCTTGCTCGTATGATTCCATTTCAATTTCAGTGTTATTCATAGCGCGATGAGCGTGTGTATGTATGTTTTTATTACAGTTCACGTACGAGGTGTGGGCGTGTGTTGGTGTGTTTGCGCTATCGGTGATTCTATTTTTGTCTGGTGCGCCTGTGTGTGCATGTATGTGTCGTGCGCTGTATGCGTGTGCGCAAGTATGAACGTCGTATCCGCGTTTGCCCTGTTATCATTCTCCTCGCTTGATATTGTTGCGAATAACGTAATATTTTCGTGTATCGTTAGAATTTTGAATCAAATTAAATATGAAGATTTTATTACGCAAATCTTCTTTTTATATCGTTGGCGAGACACTTTTAAATTAGAAACACTGAAACTTTGCCTTTTGAGTAAGTTTTTTTCATAAAGTAACAAGGAAAAATCCGTTGCTTGTAAAATAGTCGGTGTGGCTATACTTGACATAGTTTTTATATCATTAAGGTATTATGCTTTCAATCTCAATTTAAACAGGCGCACTTAAAGCAACGTACCTATACGTAAACTTTTTACTATCATCTTAATCAACAAAATGCAAACGGAGTTAAAACTAACAATAAACGTTTAATAAAATAATTATTCACTTGTTTACTATTCTTATCTACTCAATACGCTTCCTATGTTTAACACAATATTAGAGATACTAGATCAATCAATCGGCTCATGCAATTTATTACATCCATGCATATTATAAAGACACAATTCGTAAGGCAATTCAACGTGATCGGCTTAACATTTATTTGCAATTTATTACCTTGATGGTCGACCGGATTGTACTACTGTTCTATTTTCTAACTTAACATACTTGAACTTTCTAGAACTTTGAAACTTCTGTTTGCTACTCGGCTTCGTTGACCTTTCAAAAACTCCAATCGCAGCTTTAACAACAAAGTGTTGGGCTTAACGTCAACCATAACAGTTACACTATTTAATGGGACTCATGAACTCATCCCATCAGCGTTCCCACTACTGCATCTGAACACCAGATTTAACAGTAGTGGCCCACAAAAACACCGAGTACACACGGGAAGTTAAACTGACTCGGGTTGAGACGGTAAATCAGAGCAGTTGGAAAATATAATAGATCCACTTCTTTCCTTAGTAAGCCGGTAACATGTTACCGGCTTACTTATAAAAAGAAGAAGTATAATATTTGATTCCAATTATATGTAACCTGATTGCTGGTTCTGCAGACAATACAGCCTCATATGTTGTTTTGGGAGAATTAAAAAAAATCTGTCAAACTAGTGGTCATTCGAAGATGTGTCTTGTCTAAGTATTGTCTGTCGAATAATCGTCTGTCGAAGTAGTGGTAATTCGAAGGTGTGTATTGTCTAATAGCTGTCTGTCGAAGCAAGGACTTTTCGATATAATATGTGTTTTCGAAGTTCGCTACATGTCGAAATATTGTACTGTCTAAATTCAGTCCGTAACTCAGCTGCCTTATGTGATCGTGATCGAACCCGCAACATTCGCTACACTGGTAGTTTTTGAGTTCTGTTAAAAAAAAACTGGCATTCAAATCAAATATAAAACGACTTTACCAAATCTCTATTTATTATTAATTTGATAATAATAGTTAGGTAAACGTCAAAAAGATCCATGAATTGCGGTTCTGATAGCTAATCGGTGGTCTTCAGTGTAATATAATTGCAAATTCTCCTGCGCATTACATAAGGGAAAGGTGTTAGATCATTTCAACTACTTCATAGATCTAGCACCTCCTGTCGAATAGATAATAGAACATGTGTCGCGTTATCGTCGTGACACCAAAAGATAATATAGTTCTATGAGTTATCTTTATTCTTTAAATAGTAATGCTTCTACTAATGTTTAACTTAACGACGGAATATGGGAATTTTGAATGAAACTCTGACCTTAATTCATTGAATTAAAATTAAAATATTATTTGTTACAACAACCAGTTATTAGAAACCATCTCTTCTTTATTATACAATATCTATTTTCTTACCAAATCACTCCCTGGTATTACTGTGAATGGAAATACATTGAATTTGTAATACGTATATACGTAATAGTTCAAATACGTTTGGCGAATTTATAGAGAACTTAACAAACTGACAGTATTTCAAAGGCTAATGATCTAAATATAACATTATTATTATCGCCATTAACCGCACATAAACATGTCGCAATTTGACTTAACATTCATCAATACGACTGTAAGACAAAAAATTATAAAACTATTGACATTTCTTAGTGCTGTTGTCAAAAATAACAACTTCAATTAATTATGAAACAGTATTGTAATTGGTCTTCATCGATTTCACGCTGTATTCAAGTGGCGACCACTTGACAAGTTAACAGTATGTAATTGCACTCGTCAACGTCGCGGCATTGTTTACGAGCAGAAACTATTGCTACGACACTCTCGCCATGTGAAGTGTTGATGTCTAGGGAGAAATATAACACAACATAACTTAACACCTGTATCCCCGAAGGGGTAGGCAGAGGTGTATTACACACCCACTATTTGCCAGTTATGTTTAGGTCCCAATATAATAGGGGGCTAGCCTATTGCCATCTACCGGGCACATTACTAAGCGAGCGATAATTAACATTTTTAATACACACATAACTACGAAAAGTCAGAGGTGTCATGACATGTCAAACTGGGGATCATAAGATTTATTTCATTTCAAAACAAAAACATGTGTTCTAATTAAAATGTTTAATTCTTAAGTGTGTCCTAAAATAATTGCGTTGTGTATAAACACAACTAATTCTTACCTATTAATGTTCTTCTTTATGCAAATTAATATAAATTAGGCTAATTTGTAAGAGTCATTTCAAGTTCGTCTAGTTTACGTGTTCGAGTCCGCCACAACCACCCCCGTGGCTGACGAGAGGAGGGGCCAGGAAGTGTAACTGTGGAGATATCCGCAAAAAAAAACGTGAAAAGGCACACTATAGGCTTTCTGCCTATAGTGTGCCTTCTAAATCTAAAAAATCAAAATTCATGAAACTCGGTCTTTCCGTTCTCGAGTTGTCTTGTCGGTCAATAACTAACACGAAACACGCTTTCTTATATATAGATATCTTCTATATATATATAGATTTTTTCGACAATTCGTTGCTTTAATTTCTCAATAAGTAGATTCGACTTTAAGGTTCAGTGTTGCTGCATTGACTGCACTCTGGTTTCTGCCATATGATACTAGCACTAAAATTGCCTTGTTCTGATTTCACTATAAATTCTCACGACCTCTATTAATTGCATTCCAAATATTGCATGTGTTTGAATCATTTTCGATTAGGTTTAGGAATAAGTTTAAAATTTGTAAAGTTAAAATATCTTGTTTCAAACCAAAAACATTATAAATCACCACGGCTGTAAGCGAACAATAAACCTATATATTTTCCTTTGCTGCCATGACTTGCAAATATCCAATGGAATAGACAATGACATATGCCATTTATGTAGCTGCCTCACCTACTTAGTAAAGTTCATTACAATTATAAGGCTTAGTTTTTTTTAGTTGGGTCATTTTCAATATTTTGTACTGCTTGGCTATGCCTTAGTATTATAGACATAAATCAATGCCCAAATATATAATTAGAATTTGCACCATTCAAATTCTTGACTTACATCAGTCCAAGTAGCGGGACCACTTAACCTTATCTGAATGATAGGTCTATTCTGTGTGACATCTATATGCTTATGTAGGTAACTGCGAGTAAAAAACTAAATAATTGCCGTGATTGACACGGTCTCAGGGCCCGTTATGCGGAACCTGCGTCGGGAAAGGTCCAGAAGGTAGACGCACTGGCGCGCCGCAGGCCACTGACCTCTACAGGCGGATCCTCATCCTACTATTGAGACTTTGTTGTGGACATGTAGTAGATATAGTTAAAATTATATCATCGTATACATATCTTTATAATATGCTATGTTTACATTTTTCTAATATAGTCTTAGAATTGGCAATATCTTCAATTTTAGATATACAAGAACTGTTTAAAACAACAAACAAATAAGAATTCATAATGAAGTCTTACTGGATGAAAATATAAAATATGTTGTTGATTTTCATGTGGCCTTCAATGCAATTCTTATCAGTGCTATAAATAGCCCTAATTGACGTTAGCTAGATAACAAACACTATGTTTGGCCTAAGAGCCATCATTTGCATTAAACTGATAAACGTGTTGGTAGGTTTGGATTTAAAACGGATCTTATTCATCTACGGTCTACGATCAAAATTGTAATACTATGTTATATGAATTAATATGTGAAATTTACTGAAGTCAAATTATATTTAAGTATAATGGATGTTGGTAATATTAGGATGGCTTTGTTTGATTATCTTACTCCTGAGGGTACTTTAAATGTAAAACTGTTGGTCATTGTTATAATTGGTGAAGACGTGTTGGTGCATTTGACAGCTGATAATAGTTGTTTTTTTTTCAGTTCATTGCGTCAAGAACTTATGACGCACGTTCGAGTTAAATTCGCGACCGAAATAATTACGGAACTCCGTCTAGACGACGATGGGAGTACACTGAAGAACACATTAAATTATTTCCGTGTTTCAAACAAAGGCTTTTTTTAAACAAAAATTAGTTTATCAGTGTACCTACGGCGTCAGCTTTAGCGCGATTTACTTAAGTGTAATTCCCATTCTTACTTTCATTATATTATTCATACTCATCATTAATAATTATCCTGTTGTCGGTTGCGGTCAATCGTCATGCATTGTCAATTGATTGAATATTTATGACTATAGGTAATAAAACATATGTATTGTTGGTTTATATTATTTGTATGTATTTTGTGGACTTAATTTAAAATACAAAATTGTTATAAAATAACTGATGCAAAAATTGCCCACGCCGAAGGTATAAGTTCCTGCTTATATTTGCGATCAAGGGTTGGAGTCCGGATAGCTTCCTCATGCTTTCTATTAGAAAATTTGCAGGAAACGCTCGTCAGCTATGAGGTGTGACCAAATTAATAGCTAAAATGTGAATGTAAATAAATGTATATTGCGTACGCTTCTTGCCAACCTTTCAAAAGAACAAAAATTGCCCGTATATCACTTGTAACAAGCATTTATGAATACAGGTTTGCATTGTTTTTCTGAGGAAAACATGTGTTGGAATGACTGTCGACCACATTGACGTCAAAGCCTATAGGTAAACAATTGAAATGGTACTATTGACTAATCCTGGACTAACGATTCAAGGAAAAATTTGTCGGTTTATTTCCGTGGATGTTCAAATCGATTTTCATCAGGTGCTTGTGAAGAACAATACTAGCTTCGGGCAGACCATCTGAAACCAATAAGTTATGCTGTGTACATGAGTTAAACTTAACAAGTATGAATGGATATTTCAAAAATTGTAACCTGATTAATAGGAAAATGGAAACGTACAATGTTGCATTGTTTACATTTATTTTGATGATTCAATTGAAGGAAATCTATCAGGATGTTTATGAACAATAATTGTTGTATTTCATTAAACGTTTTGGTATTATGATCACATTTTAATGACAAAAATTAAAGTCCACTATAAACTTGTACATTATTGGTTTAAAATGGAGACTATTGTCTTCTGACGAATATTGTATAAAGAGTCAGAAACATGACGTCCAAGGTTATTGTCTTCTGAAGAATATTGTATAAAGAGTCAGAATCATAACCTCCAACATTAGCTGCTTGACTTCAGTAGCTTAAAGAATGTAACTTCTGTTAAAACCGTGTTTATCTTTTTGTATTATATAACTTAAGTACAACCATTTTTTTTATTCAGCTTCAATGGCTTTAAGGAACTCTAGCTTACATTTTTATTTTCATTTATCCTTGGGTCTTCTCGTAAACGATTTATCTACGCTTGGTTACACCTCTTAGCGTAATTTTCTATAATGGCGATAGAGCGTGAATATTGTCATAAAAACACGAATCCTTGACGCCTCTTGTGCCACTGGTAAAACTTCAAGTTTCCGTACTCGTTTTCCGTATTTACAGTTACAAAATTCAAATTGAACTCTTTAGAAATCCGGGATCATTATAAGACTTTTGCATCAGTTATAATTTAAATTGTATGTTTTATGTAGTTTTTATTTGTTCACTATCGATTTTCCTATTAAAATAACTTTGATCCTAGCCTACTTTGTAATATCGTTTTTTTTTTTTTTTTTAAACTTTCCCGTTCCGTGATATACAATAACTTACCGGAATTAACGCGATCATGTATAGGTATATACATACCTGGGGTGTGTGTTGGGTAACCTCCTCGAGTGTCGCTCCGATTCCGATCCCGCTGCAGTCCGGGGGGAACGGAATCGGAGCGGCCGGTACACCCTGGGCGGCGGTCAATGATATCCCCTTCACCCCTTCATAGGGTTGGCATTGATCGTCGGCCAATACCCAACGTGGCGGGAACACATCGCTCTCCGTACTCCTCTGCTTTCAGAGGAGACAGGATGAGCGATGCTGTTAGTGGTGAGATGGCCCAGGGTCAGCCGTGGTGCGAGGGATATGCTCTATGGGTAACCTTACACCCCGGCGTCTGAAGACCCGAGACGGTGTGCGGTTTTAGTCGGTGCAAGCCCGACATAACCGCCCCCGCTGGCCGGCGGGGGGGTATCCGAAGGGATTTCCGCACGATAAAAAAAAAAAAGGTATATACATACCTTTGGATTGCCTGACGTTTCGAGCAGTTTACATTGGCCGTGGTCACAGGCTGACTCAACCTGACCACAGCCTGTAACCTGGTCGAAACGTCAGGCAATCCAAAGGTATGTATATACCTATACATGATCGCGTTAATTCCCGTTAAATTATTGTTTGTCATATAGGGCTACTACTACAGTTATGGTGAACAGAACACAAACCACCCAAAAAATATTTTAGTTACTTATTTAAAGATATTAGTTGTAAAGCCCTTCCTACACTTCCTACATCTCTAGAAACAAGGAAAATATTCCAGGGAACCGTTTCTCTAATTCTCAAACTCCTACTCGGGTACCGACAAGGAAGTCGTCTGCAGTAAAGTGCAGACAATTTGAAACTGATGATGCGTAGAATTGAGGTAATAGTTTTTTTCTTTCCATTTATGTAGGCTTCCGTAACAAAACCGTTATGTAGGAAGTCAAACATTGACTAGTATTATATTTAGTACGTTTCGACCGTGGTGTTGATTCGATTCATGCTAATGGAACAATTAATTTGTGTTTACCATGGTTGCGAGGGAGCATTTTGTAATGGTTCTGCGTAATATTAGCCTTACAGACAGTTTGCTTGTATATCAATCACTACATATGAATGTACTCTATGTATCTGATATTTTATTATACACTAGCTGTTGGCCGCGGCTCCGCCCGCGTAGAATTCTATTCCCGTTCCCGCAACAGCGGAATGGCAACATGGGCACATATTCCCGGGATAAAAGTAGCCAATGCGTTATTCCGGACTATAATTTATCTCTGTGCCAAATTTCAGCCAGATCCGTGCAACCGACAAAGATACATACATATATACTCACAAACTTTCGCGTTTATAATATTAGTAGGATATTTCGCAAATACCAAGACTTCCCTAAGCGTGGGCTCAGAGATAATGTAATACCAATGTCATGCTAACTACAGAGTTAAGTTTATTTGATTCGAAAACACGAGTGGGTGTCGTGCCTACTCCTTGACCTTTGGTGGTGTATTGTGGGCGTTTTGCTTACGCAACCACACTATTCAGGTAAAATGGCTCACCAAAATTGTATCCTTTATAGAAAAACGGTGTTTAGTTGTGGTATTTGTAACGGGCTGATTTGATTATGGAATTAAGCTTACTTTGTAAATTTACCTGACGTGTTATTATATTTGAAACTCAGCGTTACGCACTGTTCAACATTTTCTAGATATTGACAACTACATTATATTGAAAATAGTAATGTCTCAACTTAAGTTACTTTCCCCTGACTTATTTACGCAACACATGTTTGTGTACATTTTAAGCAGGCTTTTTGTGAATGCTAAATTGACTTGAACATTATCTGCAAAGAGTACAAGTGCAAAAACATCACATTCAAGCATCGAAAAAATGTCTTCGACAGATGTACTAGCGACGTATTACATATACATTTTGGTAGTTATGTGAAGAAGTCAAGACATTTGCAAGATATTCACATTAGTCCACTGAAAAGTTACATTTCGGGTTGCGTTTTTAGAGGACGCAATTTTATTTTGGGTCAGTGTAAAGCTAAAACCAAGTTTGTGGAGTATTTCGCCTATAACTTTTTTATTTATAGTTCTACGACAAAAAGTTACTGGACCAAAGTTGTAGAGAATTTAATTTGCAACAAAAAATGTTAACAGTTTTTTTTATCAGATAAATAGTTTAAGAGATATATCGTAAAAGCCAAGATGGCGGCCATGGAACAAGGGTGGCGACCCCACAAACTTGGTTTTAGCTTTACACTGACCCCCCTGACACATCAAAAAAAATAAAATTGCGTCCTCTAAAAAATACAAGGTAAGGCCTAAAAAATATAACATTTCAATGGACTACATTATAATAAGGACATTTACGTAACTTCAAATAAGCTTTATCTAGGTAGAAATACTATAAATATTTTGTGTAGAGATGGTTTAATATGAGTGATGATGTAATGTTCTATTATCAAGTGTGTCGCTCTTTGACTATGTTATTTTTTAAATAAACTAAACATCTAGTGTTTGTACCTCAGAACATATAACTATATATCCTTTATATGATCTGAGGTTTGTACCGTCTAGACTTGAATTGAAACATTCTTCGCTAATAACTTGATTCTTCTTTATCTTATTGAGTCATCATCTTCAGGTTCTGTTGCAAAATATACTACGTTCATAAACAAGTAAGCATGCATGATTAAGAAAGAGCATTTAATATCCTATTTAGTTATAACATTTACGAATTATGAACGTCAATTTTACATATCTACTTTTTCCTGACGAAATATAAAAAACACACGCGTAATATTCTGCTTAATATCATCACTATTGTAAACAACCCTCACCTTCAGTCACCGCCGATAATATATTCACTTATGTCAAGCCTCCGCCATAATTACTCCTCATTCGTAGTTCATTGGATTCATTACGTTATGAGAATGAACATCTGTTAGCCTACACAACTTGTCTACAATTTTGTGACCTACTAATGTGGAACAATTTTTGTATTCGTTGCATCCTTGAAGGAGCCAGAAGTATATTCTCGTTAAGTACTTCTCTTAAGTTATTTTTAGCTTGCTTTAGTAACGATCGAAATAACTTTAAAGGTTACATGATATTGTCGGAAGTTTACGCGAATGTCACACATTGAAATAAAATTATTTTTAACGGATTCTATCCAGATTTATTTGATGTTATTTTATAATTTGCATTGAACCCTCAAAAAAGTCTGCTGTATGTGAACACGTACAACAGGGGACCAACCATTACTTAAGATTTGATAAACCACAGATACTCGCCAAAGAAAGTCGATTCCTACCTTTTTTTTTTTTGTGCGGAAATCCCTTCGGATACCCCCCCGCCGTTCAGCGGGGGCGGTTATGTCGGGCTTGAACCGACTAAAACCGCACGCCGTCTCGGGTCTTAAGACGCCGGGGTTTAAGGTTACTCATAGAGCATATCCCTCACACCCCGACTGACCCTGGGCCATCTCCGGTGTCGAGATGGCCCCCTTACTTGCTCTCCACTGTGCCATCTGCTAATCAGAGGGACACGTGGAAAGCTTCCGAACAGCCCTCAACAGGGCCGTCCTCGCCTCGGTCGGAGTTGGCCGTAGGCGGCAGCGTTTCCCCCGCCCTAGGAGAGAGGCGCTGCCGTCTCCGTTGCCCAGGGTGCACCGCGTGTAGGTCCCCAACCAAGCACCTCAAATCGATTCCTACCTAGGATGCTCCGCGAAGTTATTGAAATTAAAAAACATTCTAATTTTAATAGAAAAGATGGTTGGAATGTACCATCAGCTTGGGACCCAGTCATTCACTTAATTAATTCCAAGAAAAATCAAAATACAACAAGACTTCATGACGCAGAATGTGCTCACAGAGCTCATTTTGCGTAAATAGTAACACCAACAATTCAACATAGTTCGGGTACTTAGGGATAACTTATACTTCAAACTTCAAGACAACAACCATCTTTATTCTCCCCGTTGCTGCTGCCGAAAAGCAACCGAAACGTCGGGTTCATTGTAAAATCATAAAATAACATCAAATAAATCGCGATAGAATCGAATCCGTTAAAAAATAGTTTTATTTCAATTTAAAGGTTACAGTAATTCATTCGCTACTGCATCTGTTTATAATATACAAGCTACGTAACATGAAGTAGTTTTGCCACGTCCTACATTCGACTTATTACACCGGGTAGTATAAATCCGAAAGATCTCCGTTTTCGAAAATGATAGCCGTAGTGATGTAACTGTTTTTTGTTTCCTCATTGTAACATCGGCGAGTGAAAGTTCAGGCGTCGTCAGGCCTCTTTTTTGAATTGCGTAATTATCATAATGTTTTAGTGCCAAGTCAAAATTGTCTGAAATAAAGTTTTTTATAGCGGAATAGAAACTGTAATTATGCTGCCATCTTTTTATTATAGACTAGCGGACCCGACAGACTTCGTTCTGTCAAAAAGATTTGGAATATGAAAGGGCTTTTTTTAGGGTCTTCCCGGTAATTATTCGAATTTTTCTTGCCGTAAAAACCATCCTTGGGTTTCAACGAACCTTTAAAAAAAAGAATGGGCCAAATTGGTCCAGGCGTTGTTGAGTTATGCGCTTACCAACACATTTTGCGATTCATTTATATATATATATAGATTACATGTATATAATACATTTTATACTAATGTTCGTTATGAATTAAAGCAAAAGACATATCTCTTAATAACTAGACTGGTGACACATCCGTCAGCCATTAGACATTTTAGACGATCCAGTCGCAATCGCATATGACAAAATGAACGTTGGCTAGACGTCATAAATTGTCTAATGATAGCCCATTGCTCTTGTAGCCTAAATTAACTCAATATACATTTCACAACTTACGTGTAAAGAACTCATCTGCACAGTTTTATTTTCATTGCCAATAAATTAAATGGCTCTAATATATAGCGGTTTGTTAATAAATGGACCATTTCTGCCATGCAATTTTTTTCACAAAATTTCAAGCAACGTAATATTTCATACATGCATGATGTGTACTACAATGATTTAATAAGCTACATTTATAGATATACGTCCACGACAATTGGCCTCATTGGCGTGGACAGGAAGCGACAATAATCCAGTGTCAGTAGATCAAACAACGAAATTGACTGGCGCTGACTACCACCTGCTAGTTTGAGCAAACGTTGGAACAAACATGTCACTGTTGGGTTCTCCGGAAATGTTAGCCATGTTGATACCAGCACGTACTAGAGCCGGCTACTAGCCTTCATTGGATAATGCTCGCGTAGCACACGTGTCGTGGAGGTCGGGTCATTGAATAATTGTCGACGTAACTTTTTATGAATGTTCATTCATCTTGAACTACCAAATGGGCTGTTTACGTGCCTATTGTACGTGTTATGGTATAACCTTGTCCTTATTTAAATTTACAATTGTATTATTTTCGAAGTTCGTCCATAATAAGCATTTGTAAGTTAACATTACGTTTTGTATTTTATAAGATGCAATAACGCTCTTGTTGGGTACGTAACGTAGCTACTATATATAATTAAATGATTTGAATAATAAAGTATAATTGGCATTCATATTAGAACTTTAATTACAGTTGGTAAAATTAATTTGATTATGTTTCTGGGAGACAAAAACAAATTATCAAACAAAATGTATGCTCCATGTTGGATAGATAAATTTTATTTATGCCGTGCTTGCTTATAAGGTAGAAAACATGCACACGACCTACTTAATAGCACGGTTACCGTACCAAGAAACAATGTCCCGTGCTTTCCATCAAAGGACGTAAAATCGATTACTAGAGCCAGTATTTTTTCAACACCTGCCAGATATCTCAGTCTTTACTTGTATATTTTCTGCCTCTGATGGCATTTTGAAAACGTACGTACATTCATGCGCATTCCTTTCGTATTACTGTACGATATACGAGCACTAACGCGGGCATCACATTCGTCCATCAAATACTCCGCTGCAACGTGTTTTGATTCAACAAACAAACTCGTTATGTGTCCAAGTACTGCGCTTGTAATCTAGATATTTCCTATATAGGAAGATTCCAGCCGTAAATTCTGTACCAATTAATGTGTATCGAAATTTACAGCAACTGTGTAATAAACTTACAATGCTTAACTACTTTTGCGTTACAAAAGTAAATTCACATTAGGCTAGTTAATTAATGCGTTTAATATACATTGTTTACTGACTGTAAAATATTTATTTTTTCTTATTGTATTCGTAATGTTTGTTATTTTGTTTATTAGCCACACGTTTTATATTATACTTGTAAATTTAACAAAGAAATTATGGATTACTGTTACAGGAAATTGTAATAATCATTTTGCGAGGCTAAAGTGCTATAAGGTTTCAATTCTATTGGTGGAATTTTATAGATGGTTCCAAAGGTACTCGGTAGAGTCGGTAGGCAGCGCGGTTTCGCGACCTACCGCACGCGACGCGAGACGCCCACGCCGAAGGTCTAGGACTTCGATGTGTAAACGCACAACAGGTGGCTCTTCTGCCATATCCATATATCTTTGCGCGTATCTGTTACATGATTCCATACAATTTTGCTACTGTAGTTTTGTTTTATTGTAATCCTATATTCATTGTACTGACGCTTATAAAATGATAGGCGGGAGGTGTATTAAATTGACACCTACATTTCACTTTTTCCATGCGGTGCGTATTTACACGAAAGGCACCCACGCGAAGAGATGGTTTAGCCCTAATCTACTTGCTCGGAAATCACGTGGCCATTATGTGTACGCTGTATTTACAGCGTATACATAATGGCCATATTGAATATTATTTGTATTTTTGTATTTGTATTTATGTCCTTAAACTTTAACTTGTTAAAATATTCTCGGTCTTTCTTTTCTTGCCCGGTCTTTCTATAGATGACATTAAAACACGCTTTTTTATATTGTACATTATATTCATATTAATGTTACCCCGCTTGGCGGTATCAATTAGTGCCCGCAAGGCTTATGCGTTAACGTCTAAAAATATCTTTGTGAACTTCGCCTGACTGTCTCAGAAATAATATTGTGTAATTGATGATGCCAGTTAACGGTTTGTTACCAATATTTTGAGCAACGATGGCACCAATATATTTGAAATTGATAAGTTCAAATAGAAGCCAAAGATAAAACTGATAAAAATACTGTTAGAAGTCATAAATATTTTCGTACAATAGCGAACTTTGAGCGAACTGAACAAAACATTAATGTTTACATATCAACTCATGATAAATTGAATGTTGTTTAGGAATTTCATTCTAATTTTACTTACGACTTAACATGTAGGCGGACCTACCGGAAATCTAAAAGGGTTCGGACTCTAAATAATACAGCAGCGGAAATGACGCTACCAATTCGACTCGATGCCAGAGTTGGCCGCTAGTGTTTTTGGCTCGTTAGCGCACTCGCACATACTCGGCTCAATGGCTCTCAGTGAAAACTTTATAGTTTCACATGTGCCAGAAACCGTATTTCATGCAAAATTTCTTATCTGGAACACTTTCAGATTTGCTTGAGAAATGGATTTGGAAATAATTTTGCAGCATTTTATCTTGTATTTTTTCAGCTAACCGATTAATAGTTTGCTTCAAATGTAGATCTTAACTTATTTACATATTTTGTTTAATTTAGTTGATATTAAAACTTCTATAGGTATATTATTGTCACCCCAGCAGAAGCAGGCCGGGACGGTGGGGCGACTAGCGCCCCTCCCCCAAAACCGGGGCAAGACGGGGACACCGTGGTTCCCAAACCCGAGGGGGCTATCTCGAAACCGGAGATGGCCCAGGGTCAGTCGGGGTGCGAGGGATATGCTCTATGGGCAACCTTACACCCCGGCGTCTGAAGACCCGAGACGGTGTGCGGTTTTATTCGGTTCAAGCCCGACATAACCGCCCCCGCTGGCCGGCGGGCGGGTATCCGAAGGGCCGCACGAAAAAAAAAGTATATTATTATCACAGAATTTTTGACGCTACTACTACCCGACAAAGGCTATCCATTGATTGTTTGCATTAATACTACTCGAACCTTATTTCAAATCGTGGACTTCACCCGTTTCTATTGTAGGTAAGTGCTCCGTAAATGGTGTTCCCTTCGGCGTCTAAATTCGTCTCAGCGTCCATGTCTTTTCAAGCTATATGTTTAGCCGGCTATTCTGGTTAAGCTATAAATGGCGCCGCTTCGGCTGGGTATTATTAGCATTGGCTGCGCGACTCCCGAACATACTTCGCACCTGATTGGATGGTGGCCAGATTTAGATCTCGTTATGTTCTCAGGATCTGAGTATCGTGTATGGCTATTACTGTACTGCTCTAGTGTGAGTACTTCAGTTGTTGATAGTGTTAGTGTTTAATAGTTTTGTGTCAGTGTAATATTTCAATGATTAGTTAATCCCTGTTCCGGTGGCATTCTATATTTTTGAGTAAAAATTATTGTGCATAGTAAGTAGATATTGTTATTTACGATTTCAAATAATACCTATTTAGGATTTCAAGATCATAGAATACTTCTGAAGCTACTTGGATTCTGACAATTCGAATAACTTGACAATGCGAATCAATTTTGGGCAGGAGGAGATGCACTACGGCGCTATATAAGGTGTCACAAAATTAGGTCTCTGAATTTGGTGAGATGACTTGGTATAGACAAAATATGTATTTGAAACAAAAGAAAATATCGGGTAAAGTAAAAAAAAATAATCTAAAAATAAAAAAAAAAACACCACCAGCGACCAGCGTCACGTGACGCGACGAGCCCGTGACGCACGTGGTAGGCGTGCAGTCCTTCTCGCAGTATTCTCCAAGCGGATGTGTGGGAAATACCTAAATCGCGAACAGCGTCACGTGAGCTCGTTGCGTCACGAGAGCTGGTCGCTGGTGGTTTTTTTTTATTTTTTTTTAAATTGTTTTTATATATTTTTTTTTTATTTTACCCGATATTTTTTTTTTGTTTCAAAAACATATTTTGTCGATACCAAGTCTTCTCACCAAATTCAAGAGACCTAATTTTGTGACACCTTACATATAACTTCGGATACCCCCCCGCCGGCCAGCGGGGGCGGTTATGTCGGGCTTGCACCGACTAAAACCGCACGCCGTCTCGGGTCTTCAGACGCCGGGGTGTAAGGTTACCCATAGAGCATATCCCTCGCACCCCGGCTGACCCTGGGCCATCTCACCACTAACAGCATCGCTCATCCTGTCTCCTCTGAAAGCAGAGGAGTACGGAGAGCGATGTGTTCCCGCCACGTTGGGTATTGGCCGACGATCAATGCCAACCATATAACAATACCTCAATAAACTTTGTATTCTACCAAGGTATGTAAGTAATAACCAAATCGTGTTATGTTTTCTGTGATGATTAATGGATTATCGGTTTCGATAAGATGATGTCACTTATTGACTGTCGAAGCCGAAGTCGTCTTTTAATCTTTTATGCTAAATTGTGTAGGTACAGGTGAGTGCACTATACGTATTGAAGTTGTTTCTGCATTCCTTGAATGTTACTGAAAAATTTATTGACACTGTTTGAAAGAATCAATTATTATATATTAAAAATTATAATGATTACAAAAATGTATATCTTCAACCAGTAACTATAATATACCAATACATATTGAAATTACAACAGCTAATCATGACTTCTAAAAGAGTTAAATTTATCATCAAAGGCGCTTAGTAGAAATTGCGTTGCCATTTAACTCGATAATAGAGCTACTAGGTATTTTCCCGCTTCCTTCAAGGTTCATTGCATTGAAGAACTGTCTTTAGGTTGTTTGTTCTCTATGGCAACAGAGATTACCTACCACTCGTATAATGGTTTTTAATGTAGATTCATAAATTCAATTTATTAGTCGTATAAAACTGGAAAAACTTGTAAATGTGTGCTATAACTAAAATCTATTATCATTTATTAGAATCTTTCTGTAGATTCGTAATAGACTAGGCGGAATGTTGGTATCTAATCATTTAGATTGAGCATCGATCACTATGCCAACTAGATTGCAGATTGTTCGTGTGGTTACAAAACCCATTTATTGTGAGACTTTACTTCAGCTTACCATCAGGCGAGGTGAAGTTAAATTTGACATGTCCTAAGTATAAAAAAAAAAGAATACAATTATACATCTTACCGGGTACACGGTACCTTTTCTTTTTTTTTTTCGTGCGGAAATCCCCTCGGATACCCCCCGCCGGCCAGTGGGGGCAGTTATGGTGGGCTTGAACCGACTAAAACCGCACGCCGTCTCGGGCTTTATGTGAATTTACAATGTCAGTGATAGACAAATAATATAGATTTTTACATTTTTATAGAATATTGTTTTAACGACGATAAAAATATACGTGTGGTACTCTCGTCCTTAAAAATGGCATAGCTGATTATAAGTATGATGTTGGTTTGTATTTAAGTATACAGAAAACCGCAGATGCACATTGCACGACACACGACCACAGAATTGACGGCTTCTGTGGCGTAGCGGTAGTGCATTCGACTGCTACGACAGGGGCGCGAGTTCAACTCCCGCTCAGTGCAAATATTTGTATACATGAATATGTCTTCTTGCATTGGTCTGAGTGTTTCTATGTATAATATGTATGTATTTACAAGAAAAAAGTATATAAGTATGTTTATCTGCATTCTGGTACCCATAACACAAGCTAGTTAAACTATGCTTACCTTGGGTCTAGAAAGCGCAGTGTAGAATGTCGTAGAATATGTATTATTATTATTTCCATTTTATTGCCACGATCCTACTTATGATCCAAACAATTCATAGCCAACCACACAATCTCTTTGATTTATAACATTATGCAACTCGGCTCATTACATAACTAAGCTAGTTCCAAGACAATGCTCTGAAAATTATTCATTCTCTTACCCTAAACAGAGTGTCAGATAAATTCGAAAGATTAATCAAAGTATTACACTTTTCGTTAAAAAAAATTATACCCGTGACACACGATTAGCACGGTAATATGGTTTGAAACTCTTGCCTTCTTTCCGTTGCTTGTGTTACTGAGGTTTGCAAAGTCTGAAAGAACAATCAGAAATGTCTACTTTTAATGTAGGGCACTATCTGATATTGTCGGAAGTTTACGCGAATGTCACACATTGAAATAAAACAATTTTTAACGGATTGTATCGCGATTTAATTGAAAGAGTCTCCCTGTGACCATGGCTACTGAAAAGCAACCGAAACGTCGAAATCAATGTAAAATATAAAATAACATCAAATAAATCGGGATAGAATCCGTTAAAAACAGTTTTATTTCAATAGGGCACTATCGTTGACTATAGCTTTGAAGATACTGTCTTATGTTATTTGCGTTTAACAAGAGCTTTCCTTACCGTAAGTAGGTCGACGTCATAAAATGGGTCGCGAATCTTTACGATATTGCAGTTGCAACATATTGACGGCCTCTGTGGCGTAGCGGTAGTGTATTCGACCGCTACGACAGGGGGCGCGGGTTCAATTCCCGCTCAGTGAAAATATTTGTATGCATGAATATGTCTATTTGCATTGTTCTGGGTGTTTCTGTGTATTATATGTACGTATTTACAATAAAAAGTACGTAAGTATGTTTATCCGCATTCTGGACCGCATAACACAAGCTCGTTAAACTATGCTTACTTTGGGTTTAGAAAGCGCTGTGTAGAATGTCGTAGAATATTTATTTGTTTATTTATTTAATACTCAACGGATTCCGCAGCTACGAGTACATACGTCTTAGTGTAAAGGAGTCGAGTAGTTAGTTTTTGTTTGTGTTGGCGTCCGCTTGCGAGGTCGCGTATGCAAGCGGATTTGGCGAATCTCGGTTGCTGGGTCGTGGGAAGTGAGTGCGATAGTACGAGGCACTAGGTTTTGTGCTATTTTGTCATCGCCTGCCGTTGTTTATTGCTTTGTTTGTGGTGGCGTCCGCTTGCGAGGCCGGGTATGGCATTGGATTTTGCGAATCTCGATGGTGGGTCGTGGGACGCAAGTACGAGAGTAGGAGACACACTAGGTTTTGTGCTCCTCTACCGTTGTTTATTGTGTTCCCGTAAATCGTGTTTCCTCGACTTTTTCACTCTCAGGTTTGAACTCGGTTTCGAGTAGATCATTTTAATACTCGTGAAGTATGTTTGTCACGTTAACATCTAAATCGTGTTCGCTATTTCATCCAAAGACAAATAGTCTCATCACACTTGAAGCGATCAATAAAATATTTCTACAAAACAAATGGTACAGAGTTGCGTCAATTGGTCCAAACAGTGCTGAATTAGTATCCAATCTAAAAGAAATATATCAGATCGCTTGATCGAACTGAACTCTTGACTCACACTTGGCATAGTGTTCAACTGTTGATTTATCCGCTATTCACGAGGTGTGGATATGATGAGTGCACTTGGCACTATATTACACATTATTTTGCTGTAATTGAACCATTTATTCTAGAATTTGACTAGGATAAATGACTGTAGATAATAATTGTTTGGTTTCTGCCATGAAAACCTTTTTTTTTCCGTGTGGAATCCCCTCGAATCCCCCCTGGACAGCAGGGACAGTTATGTTGGACTGGAAACGACTAAAATCGCATGCCGTCTCGGGTCTTCAGATGCCGGGATGTAAAGTGGCTCATAAGGCCTTGCTCAAGGGATCATTTGATGACCCCGCTCGGGTTTGGGAACCAGTGTTCTCGTCTTGCCCCCGGAAAAAGGAGAGGCGCGCAGCGCGCTGCCGCTATAGGTAAGCCGCTACGCTACTTCTGCTTGGGTGACAGGCGGCTCCACCTGTCACCTGGCCTGCGCTCATGGAAGACAGAGGTCATTGAGCTACCTCCGACGTCTGAGATAAAATTAAACAAAATCACGATCGATCAATTTTCATTTACCTCTTGAGATGCACCAATTTTCGTATGTACACTTAATTTTGATTGAGTGGTTGTTAAGATTTATTAATGAAGCCAACATTCATGTTGAACATGTTGAAATGACAAAAGTTTCTGGTAAAAATCATTCAAGATGTACACTGATATAACTCTTACTGTCACAGTTGCAGTCTAGTGTCTTCATTGATGAATGTTTGGCACTTGGCGTGCGTGCCCCGCTCGTTTAGTGTCAGATATGACCGATGGACTATCGCCATTGTGAGCCGCTGAGAATTATGTTAAAGACTATTTATAATGACTTACTTCACTTATTATATGTTTGTAGATGTGTACACATTTCATTTAGTATGTCGATAGTTCAATGTTTATTAACATGATCTTAGTAATATATTTATTTCTGTCTGCCTGAGTTATGGATTCTAGTACTTCTTCAGTTTATTTTTCTCTTTTAATAATAAATGTGTAGCTTGGACTGTTATTTTAAGAAATTCCTCACTAAAAAGCTTTTAAAAGCAGCTGTTTAGTTTGATTTTGGCCAAAATCATTGGTTTATTGAGTGATATTAAACGAAGCTAGATCAAGTGGATGTATTGCAGAAATTCTTATTTATTTCGATTCGATTTCCGATTCAACCGAAATTAAACCAAGTTAACATCTCTTAGTCGAAATTTATATTATGTGAAGTTGTGTAGGAGTAATAAATTGTCTCAGAAGCAATAGCAACCCGTCGCGTCGCCCCGTGCCGTTTTTTTTTTTTTTTAACGCGCGGAAATCCCTTCGAATACCCCCCCGCTGGCCAGCAGGGGGTGGTTATGTCGTGTCTCGACTAAAACCGCACGGTGTCCTCCCCAAGTGTCCGTTGCCGGGCACCCCGGGTAAGCCCTCGAAAGGATAACCCCAGGGTTGCCGGCGGACTTTGGCCGCCACCGCAGCCTCGCCTGGCGGGGTCGGGTTTTATCCCGCTTCGGTGAGTTGGCAGGCGTGTGTAGGACCAAGTTATTTATTTAGTGGAAACATTATTTACGGGTATTATTATGCTGGTTATGCTTTTTAAAAATCACAAGTTACAAACCACCCGGGAACTATTATTGTGAATTACAAAGTCACTCCAAGATTTTGCTTGCTTTTTGTTTTATTACACAATTTGGTGTGTCTTTTAGAGTATCCTTGTTTTCCGTTCCTTTTTAGGGTTCCGTAGCCAAATTGCTAAAAACAGAACCCTTATAGATACGTCATGTCTGTCTGTCCGCGTCCGTATGTCACAGCCACTTTTTCCGAAACTATAAGAACTATGCTATTGAAACTTGGTAAGTAGATGTATTCTGTAAACCGCATTAAGATTTTCACAAAAAAATATAAAAAAAAACAATTAATTTTAGGTAACTGAAACCCATTTTTTTTTTTTTCATCAAGCCCATACGTGCGTATCTATGGATAGGTCTTCATAAATGATATTGAGGCATAATAATCAATAAAATCAATAAAAATCTAATATCACTTTTTTCTAAACTGAATAGTTTGCGCGAGAGACACTTCCAAAGTGGTAAAATGTGTCCCCCCCCCTGCAACTTCTAAAATGAGAGAATGATAAAACTAAAAATACGATGTACATTACCATGTAAACTGCCACCGAAAGTTGGTTTGAACCAGATCTAGTAAGTAGTTTTTTTTTATACGTCATAAATCGTAAACCGCAATTTACCTTTCATTCAATCAACTCACATATAAAAAAATTATGTGCTGCTACGGAACCCTTCATGGGCGAGTCCGACTCGCACTTGGCCGGTTTTTATTTCTCTTAATATGTAACACGTTAACAGATCAGGTACAAAATATAACAAGAATGGCATAGAATATGGCGCTGCAGTGGCCTTGACCGCGATGCGGTAGACGGTGGGTCGCCACGCATGCGCCGCACTCGCTGCGCCTGCGCCTCTGTAATATCTTATCGTGATTTACATTGTACAGGAAAATTATCTCGTTAAATATTATTTGGAACTAGGTAAATGAAAACTGATAAGCCTCAAGGTTTCCCAAGAGTCAGAGCAACTCATATTAAAATATCATCAAACGAAGAACTGTATTTTCAGTTTTCATAAGGGATATATTGAAGCTTTGTTTAGAAATAGTTAATTCAACTCTTACCGTTAGTAGTAAACTTGCTCCAATTTTGACCTAAAATATTCTAGTTACAGTCAATATCCGTGGACAGTTCCAATATATCGACGGGACGTACAAATGCCTGTGTACGTACTAAGCGAAATTCCACGTGTTGTAACTGTGGGCAAGGTGATGCATCAGAATAGTACGTTGTGCAACGCACCTCGCACCCCGCCAGGCCAAGGTTCCACCGATATAACTGCTGAACCGCTGGTCACTGCTGTCCGATCTGACCCACATCTGTGATTGAGCATAGTTGCGGAATTTTACTGGCGACTAGTTCATTTAATATATCGTGTGTGGCTGCAGACTTGTATGGAAGATTTTCATCTCGGGATTTATAGCATGGGTACTGAACTATTAACTGTAAGTACAAACAATCGCGGGAGATGTTTAATGATACGAAGGCTATAAACAGTCACATACTCTATCAGATGGTTAACGGCTATTGTGCCTATTTAGGTATGCTTGCAATGTCAGATATATCAGAGATGATAATACAATTACCACCTGTAGAGTGTTAGTAGGAGGAAATACTGATGGCACTGTCGACCTATTCGTACTGGAAAAAGCAAGACTGAGCTTAATATTGATCATACAAAATTAAATTCATACTTATATTATAATCACGCCTCGCTCTCACATGAAAACACTCTTGAAAGTAAGAGAAGTGAAAGATGTGTACCAGGATCGTAGCAAGGGGAGAGATGTGGTTGTAGTAAGTAATGTCCATCCGTAGTGATGAACGGTACGTGTGCCAATCAGCTGCAGAGATTGATGGGTGTGTGCTACCGGCGCCAAGAGCTACGTAGCCGTACGGAAGTATTACCGCGCCAGGTCATACGCTCATACAATCAAAGAAAAAGGTTTCGCGACGTCTGTAACAAGATTCAAGAATTCAATGCATACAATATAAACTGGCCAAGAAAGTCGACTTAACGATCGCCTGGGTGCCCGGATACGAGGGCAAGATGGGTAACGAGACAGCTGACAAACTAGCCAGAGATGGCGCCAATAAACTTGGTGTGGTCGGAGCCTTCGCTCCCAATATCGCATAGAACAGCTTAGTGTTCAGCTGTAGTGTTACAGCAGAAACCAACCGAAGATGAAGATCATTAACAGGTATCAGACAGTCTAAGATCTTCATCCAGGGCATCGATAAGAAAAAGACGAATCAACTGATCAAACTCTCCAGACGGAACATGAGGCTAGTCATAGAGATAATAATAGGGCATTGAAGACTAAACAGAACCCTAACAGTGATTGGAGTGAAGACTGACCCTAATTGCACGGAGTGCATGGAAATGGAAGAACCAGTTTCCACCTGCTGGCCGATTGTCACATGTACTCACTTATTAGATGGGAACTTCTGGGATCCCACCCACTGGACTCGGAGGAATTGAAGGATCTGAAGATGGAACAAATCGCAAGATTCTGCAAGGACACAAAAAGGGCTAAAGGGGGTTTAATGCTGGATTAACCTACGTTCTCCCCAACGGGAGGGCTAGGGAAATGGATGAAGTGGTGTTGGTTGGTAATAGGGTTGAGCCTATTGCCGTACCCCAGAGAATTCAATACAATGTGATGATAATAAAGTTGATAAGTGAAATATGCATTTCAAATCTTCGAACGCACTTGTATATTTAAGGGCATGCCCTATGTAAAGGTTCAGGGGATCGACTTCCCATACTGTTTCACAAATGTGTAAAAAGAAAACGAAATTATAATATAACATCTTTCAGACAAGCAGTTGCTTTTGAACTGTCCTGTTTCCAAAAATCACGAAATTAATCGATGTATGTTTTGCGAGGTTCACCCTGACCTTTGCTTTATACTTGATTTATCATTTTATCTGTAGGTACTCATTCGTTCTAGCTTATTCCCATCCTCTTTCAAGCCTAACCACTATTCTATATCTATCTAACTCCTTCCATAAAATAATCTTACTGCAAGCGCGTTTGCCCTGGGACCGGCAGACCGCTCATAAAATAATGTAGAGCACTTTACATATTTTTCGCATTCACTCTCCTTTCAATATCTCCTTCACATCTTTCGTTCTTCATAACACTTGCTGAAACACTTTGAATTGCAATGTAAGTTACTTACTTCGTTTACCTTTTAAACCAAGCCTTAACGCATCTGATAGCATAGAGTACTTCACATATAGATCACTGTAGAGTTCGTCCTAATTCCCGTTTAAACTCATTTATGTAGTATCTCATAAGTACTATCATATAGTGTGTCTCACATAAGTGATTATTAAAATAAATGGAAACTGCCAGACATGGCGACGTTCTTCTCAAATATTGTAAACAATGGTATATAAACAAGAGTGGTTCAGAGTCGAGATAAATATGATGATTGATAAGAAGTATTGATCCATAAGGCTTGCGGCACTTGCGGTCCAACGATTGAGGTCAAACTGAGTTGCGCGTTTGATGATTACATTGAAAATAAACGATGCATCATGTCAATAACGCACGTTCGGGTATGTACAGGATAAATCTGGATAAAGATGTACTGAGTTCGCAGCGACGAACTTTATTTGAATTAGACGTCCAAATTTCTCGTATCATATCACTGTTTAAGTCGTCAGACTCGCCGTTCTTTAGAAAATCTTAATCTAATTTTTGATCAATTTATAAGAAAAATATTTTCTTTAGCTATTGAAAGTAAGGAAAGAAACTGGCGCATCAGAAACCACCAAAAACTCACGGCAAATAATGTCCAGTTTTTTTACTAAGTAGTAATTAACCTCATGCATTTTCAGTTCTGCCTCTAGTCCTAATGTGGAGTCATTCTTCTTGAGCAGTGACTCAGGTATGTTCACTGACTGGAAGATCGATGACGTCTATGTGGTAAGTTATAAGTACTTGATTATACTGGTGATCCAAATTTGTGGGTTCGTCTTAGAAATCCTAAGAATTGTTGCTGAGAGTTCAAAGTTGTAGGAAGATATCAGATTGCGTGTGACGTGATGAGTCTGACCTAATTTATTTTATTGAATTATGTATTTTGTAATTGAATCATACAACAAACACTGACTAGTGATTATACATTTAATACTTAAAAAATATGAGCGGAAAGACTCGAATATTACTTTCTCTGCTCTGTCATTATCCATAAATGCTACAAGTATTGCTCTATTGTATAATATTATTTATGTAACACATGCTGGTTCCGACACGGGAAAGAAAGTTAGGAAGGAAGCTAATTGTTCAGAAAACAGCAGCCAAAGAGGAGAATACTACTAATGTTGCACCGATGACCGCTTATTGCGTTTCTTGGTACTTAAAGATTCTCACAGATCTTCCAGTGTTCATCCTTCGAAGTACTTTCTAGTTAATAATTCACTAATAGTAGTCCAGCTATGGTTTTTCGTTCAGCGAAGGCGAACATATTTTCTTGACCTCGTGCTGCTACTCAGAATTTCTCAACAGAAAATTGAACACTTTGCTCAATTGGTAATCAAACCTTATGTTATTAAATACATTCTTTATCTTATCAGCTGGTGTCTTCATTACGTCATCTGAAGGTCTCAATATCGCCGTCATAGTCCTTAGTATGCATCCAAATGTTGTCATACATTTTGCGATATACCTACGTAGAGGCGTGACTTTATCAAACGCCTTTCAATAATGAAAGACAATATCGGTGAACGTTACATCACTGTAATGCACCGTGGGAAAGTTTGTTGTCATATCTATGAATTGTATCACAGATAGGTATTCAATAATCCATTGATATGGTTCTTTGATTATAATATGCAAATAATAATTATTTCTACATGTTTTTATATTATATATTCAATTTCTTCGTTCGTTCGTTCATTCGTTCTTTCTACAGGAGGTTGGGCTCCCCGGTGCCCGTTTAAATAAGCCACTGGGGAAAGGTTCCGCTAACCTATATAAAACTGCGGTTAAAAAATATATTTGCTGAATGTTGTGTTTTTGATAGTGAGTGGGGTTCCCTAATATACCTCTTCCTTCTCTCCTTCTTCTCCGACCCTGCTTCATCGTGGTGGAATAGGGTCAGTAACACGTGAATGATCTTATAGGCATATTATATTTATAATACCTATTGATATACATTAACTAATTTGGTGTCAAATCATCATAAACAAGTATTGTAAACTTGTGGCTGTTGATACAAATACAACAACAAAACATACGAGGATATTTTTTTTATATTTCGCACTAAAAGAAGTGCTTAATTTTGAACATTGTTTATCATCAGTTTAAATCAATATCTACTCAGTCGCTTTACAATTCAATGAGACTCCGATTCGAGATGTTTACTAGTGGCCGTTGAAGAATTTCATTATTAACATCCTAACTCCAGCATAAGATCGAAATGTATTTAGTTTATTGGAATATTCAATAGTCAGGCGTTATACATTGATATTAGAAGTAAATAATTAATTAATAATTGTGTTTATTTCAATCAGTCAATCAATTAGATCAGTAAGATGGTGTAAAATTTATGCATTGTCAACCGGATATCACATATTTACAATGTTCAATACGATGCGGTTAGTAGATTTATGAAAAGCTTGTAAAAATTAACCCAATCAAACAAACGATACTATCATTTCAAGTTCAATAAAAGCTTGTAAAAATTAACCCAATCAAACAAACGATACTATCATTTCAAGTTCAATAAAAGCTTGTAAAAATTAACCCAATCAAACAAACGATACTATCATTTCAAGTTCAATAAAAGCTTTTAGAAATTCCAGTAAATAGTAAGAGCACTTTTATTTTATTAGTCTGACGAAACGCCATATTCAACGACCCTGTGCACCTTACTATGATTGGACCCCGAAGGTTAAGAAACACGGGTTACTCAACATAAAACAAGTGTGTCAAAGGAATTTCCCGTGGACGTGGAATCGTATCGTGAGTGAGTGCATTAATCGTAGGAAAATAACCGGCGTGTGCGCAGCCAAACGAGACGCGAGACGTCTGTCTACAATTATGACACATTGGTCGTGATGTTCTTTTTTTTTAATAATACCAGATTATGTTAAGAGGCATAATTCATATTTATGTTGATCACTCTATTTGAACTCGGTTTACGTACGTATCTGGATGTGATAGAATCGCAATTCATATAATCTAAATTATCAAGAGATTTCTGGTTGTAAGTGTTTACGACTGTGACTTGAATCTTATCAATGTATAAACGCAGTTGGTATGTAATCGTATTTATAATATGATGAAATGCAGACGATGTTTACGAATTTCACTATTTTGACCTCGCTTTTGGATTAAACGTCAAAAATACCTATTGTCACAACGTGGTCAAAATGGCCGCCGCTTTGATGACAACGTGGTCAAAATAGCCGCCATTTTTATTAATTACATTTTGACGTTGCATTTAATTTATAAATAAAAATAGAATTCGAAAGAAAATTGTATAAAAAAATATAAATTTGGTTCCAGTAAATTTACAAATGTTTGTTTTTAAAGAGTATCCTTGCCTTCATAGCGCTCACTGGTATAAATTGTACCTCATTGTCCTCCATGAATGAATCAGACCTGTTCTAGACTGACAATGGATAATAACTTATGAGGCAACGGTTTATGTCAGTTGAAGTTCATTGAACAATCACGTGTAACATAACAGCCTGTTATACAACAGATGCGTTAGGAAAAACGTACTATGAATTAGATACATCACTTTATGAGGTATTTTAAATAATTTTTTTTAAAAAAAACCCCGACACATATCAGCAGATATTGAGTATTTTCCCCACTTATACCCATAGATTTCTTTCAGGGCTCAACCGATTTTCATTGAACATATTATTTTGTAATGTGCACGTGATGCGCTTTCACTTGAGAGCCCACTCGATAATACTCGTATATGCAGCGATTCGGTTATTCTTCCCCACTTTCACCCCTCACAACTTTTAAACGACTTAACCGATTTTCATCAAGCATGTCTAAAAACACTCGCCCGTAACTCACCTTTCATACATAAAAAACTAAATTGAAATCGCTTCATCCGTTCGCGAGCTACGGAGCCCCAGACAGACAGACAGACACGTTAAACTTGTAACACCCCTCTTTTTGCGTCGGGGGTTAGTAAGGAATATTTGATTACGATCACTTTTTTGTATGAAGCTACAGTTACGAGTGCACGGTACGTACTGTTGCTGTTGCCGTAAGTTATAGACGCCCTCTACAGTAAAGTCGCATTTCCACGAGGTAGTTTTTCGCCAGGGCCAGGCTTGGCAACCGTGTCCGTTCGTCAGATTTGAATGGCAAATGATGGATGGAGCTATTTGCAGGCTCTTGCCGCAAGCACCAGTTCAATGCGGTAGAAACCGCCTCTTGGAAATGCGGCTAAAGCATAGTATAGAATAATAAGTAGTTTTAAAACAACGGCATGCAGCACTCGCCGTTAATACACAAGGAAAACAGCAGAGTATGCAGAAACCTTACTTGCAGGCATATAATCACAGGTTTTCCTACGTGAAACACCACGGTGAATATTATTTGAATTCAAGTTGGTTTACATATGTACAAGATCAGGATCTTGTACATAGTCAGGACTCTTAACACCAATCTTCTTCATCGTCTACAATCCTCATTTAATTTTAAAGGAATAGGCACACATTACGCGTCGCTTGCTTCCACATACTACACACACACACACATCTATAATAAGGATACACTTTATCGCAAGAGAAAATGTGTATCTCTTGCAATGTCAGTGAAGCCGTCCGTCCAGCTGACCGCTATCAACGGAAGGGCGACGACCTCGCCGGATGCGTTATCACCGAGGAATTCACATCCACGCGCATCCCACACCGTATGCCCTCATCCCACACTCACTGCTCGGTACCGTGGCTTATCACTGAGCAGTCTGGAAGTTGCTATACATGTGAAACTATCGTCTATTGTATGAAGTTTTACTGACATAAGGTTTTCAAAGCGTTCCCTGGCTGTGAGACGCGATGCTGTGGTAGTCGGTAACGATTTCATAAGGAAATCGCGAAACATTTACGCAGACGATGCGACGGCGACATTAAATGTACTAGTGTGTGGCGTGTCGTCTAATCACAAAAAATTACAGGCGGAACTAAAAACGAGACGCAAATATATTGAATAACAGGAGTGAGTATCTTATTAAGCTGAGAGTGAGACGAAGTCGAGCGAAAAGCTCTCTATACTCCACTCGGTGTATTTCGGTTGTGACGCTACTCATCCTAAAATAATCGACCAAGTTTGACCAAACTTGGCATGTAAATACAACTTGAGACCCGGAAGGTTTAGAAAAAATAAAATTGAAAATCGAACATACCATGAAGGAATAATTTACCCTTCAAAAATTTCAAAATCTGATTTCTCCAAAATGATCGATGTTGAGACCACGATTTTGGCGCCAAATGTGCAACTTAACTATTGGCTTAAGACAGAAAAAGAAAATTGAAAAGAGGTCTAGCAACGGAGGAATAATCACCGAAAAAACAATTTAATGATAATCATAACATAACATACATAACATAATTTCACGCCTGTATCCCCGAAGGAGTAGGCAGAGGTGTATTGCACACCCCACGATTCGCCAGTTATGTTAGGGTCCCAATGTAATAGGGGGCGAGCCTATTGCCATCTACTGGGCACATTTTACTAAGCGAACGATAATCAACATTTTTAATACACACATAACTACGAAAAGTCAGAGGTGTGTGCCCGGGGCGACTGGGGATTTAACTCGAGACCTCATCTCGGCAGTTCCTTATGTACACCACTGGGCTATCGCCGCTTTTTTTTTCAATTTTTTTTTGATATTTAATTGAAATGAAATTGCGCGTGAATTGTGGGTAATCATGTAGTGCACTCTCAGCTCAACATTGCAACAGCAGAATGCATTGCGCCCCTAGTAATATGAGCCTATAGCCGCATGTCTACAATACGGTTACTACACGGTCCGGTTTCACGGTGTACCGTCACGGAGTGAACCGAATTAGTGCCATTCAAGACTGGGTTAAACGCTGCCGAATGGAAAACAGCCCAGTCTTCAGCATTTTTTCGAGCGCTGCGTATTTTTGCCCATCGCGAGTCTTTTGCCTTCAAAGGTGCCTAGTTGACGCCGTCAACGTCGTAGACACAGCACCTATTGCGTGGGACCGACAAGGTATAGTTGGCGCAATGTGGTATTAACTGATTCTGTTGTTGCTCACATAGGGGTAGGTACCCTATGTGAGCAACAACAGAATCAGTTAATAACCACAGTTAACAGATTATAATTTTTTTGGACTTTTCTTGTATATCGTGAAGTAATTTTATGATCCTGCTCGACTCACATTAGTTTTCAGTAACGTGGGGTGCGTATTTAAAAAAATGTTAACCTAATGTAAAATGCACGTTTTTAACTATGTTAGTAGGTCGTATTTCAATATCACGTGATGAACCAGGACTTATTAACATTCAAGTATAACTTATAACGTATATTTTGCGCATAGACAAAGGTAATTCAACCGTGCAAACTGTATTGTACATGTCAACTATCACACTGAAATACTTATAGCGGAGTTTGTGTGTGTGGCTAACAGTAATACCTGCCGTTTTTAACACTAGGCATAGAACTAAGGAGGTGGCGGAGCGAGCCCGGTAGAGATTAGAACTCTCAAGGCCCGACGAGCCCGCAACATGCTCGCCGCGCGTCGTAGGTGACTCAGCAACCGGAGGTCGCTAAACCACCTCCGTCCTCCATTAGCGCAGGCCTGGGGGTGGCAGGTGAGGTCGCCTGTCACCCCAGGTGAAGCAGGTCCGGGCGGCGGGGCGACTGGCGCCCACCACCCTTACCGGGGCAAGATGGGGATACCGTGATTCCCAAACCCGAGGTGCCGGCCATCTCGAACGGGTCCAGGTCTCCAGGGTCAGTCGGGGTGCGAGAGAAATGCTTTAAGGGCCACCTTACACCCCGGCGTTTGAAGACCCGAGACGGCGGCGTGCGGGTTTAGTCGGTTCAAGCCCAACATAACCAGCCCCACTGGCTGGCTTGGCTTGGGGGTACCCGAGGGGATTTCCGCACGAAAAAAAAGATACAGTACTCGGCCCTTTGGTTGAGTTCACTTAAGATTGGCTTACTTCGGTTTTCTAGTGTTGTCTCTGTCGTTCATTTGTTTAATACCTTTATAATGAAACTGTCACGCTAATGTGCGAGAGAACGCCCTATAAAACCAAAGCAAGCCTATTTTAGCCGGTCTCTCAGTCTTCCTCTCGACGTGCCAACCCAAGTGCCGGGTTCTGTAGCGGGAACGGGGCAAGATTGGGACACCGTGGTTCCGACCGAAGGTGCTAGGGAATTGCGTTATTAGGCCTCCTTACTCCCCCGCATTAGAGATCCGAGACGGCGTGCTGTCTAGTTGGTGATGGAGTGTCCAGTCGAGTGCTAAGTCGAGCCCAACATTATCACCCCCGCTGGCCGGCGGGGGGATATTCGTGGAGATTTCCGCACGAAAAAAAGGTACTGAATGTAGGTAAACAAATCTTGGAAATCCCCACTAACCCTCTTCCAATACTGTCTTATCAATATGAAACTTTGTATGTGATCGCCGGATAACGGTACATTAATTTGTCTATCTACATATTGTATTATCTATTGATAGAATTGGGATTTGGGTAGTGGAACAAGTGTCAAGTCAACTGAAGTCAACTGCTACTAATAAATCCATCGAATTGGTACTTATTTGTTTTGTTTTAATAAGTCCCATACATTGGTACATTTGGAAATAAGAGTGTTTGAAACTAAATAATTTAAAAAAGTGGTTTGCACAAACCTTACTTTTATTTTAGACTAACGGTCAGGCAGACTCCATGTAAGACAGATCCTCAAAAACTTTAAAATTAGTCTAGAGCCAGATTGCACCGGATTTTCCGGGTATCTAGTTGTGAATCTTAACCGCCCAGGTCCTGTGCTCAAACATACACAAGAAATTTCATGAAAATAGGTTTTGTCGGTTATGAGTTCACTGACATACCTACAAATAGACTAGAAATTGTAATGCCACTAAAAGCGTTCTGTTTTCCGAAGTGAAACACATAATTTCGAGGCACATTTCGACCGAGCATATGAATGAAAATAACACTTGGCAAGTTTAACACGTATTAAGTACTTCGATATAAATGCCCCCTATAAAATATGCAGAGAGACGTTAACGCGACGTGCTCGGCCCTGAACTTGTTATGCGCGACATGTTACATAATCACCACTACTTTTGGTTCGAATTCAACTTTACCCTTTGTGCGGACTAGCTACACCTCGTGGTTTTAACTGCAATTTACTTTTACGGGATGAAAATCAGTATCATCCTGACTCTATCATCGAATCTGCTCGATGGTCCAATTAATGTTTTGTCATTTCGAAGTCATATTCATACACCATTTCAAATTAATACGAAACTTACCAATTTACTTTACTTCGATTTCCAAGATTTGTTTACATAATTACACAATTGCAGGAGAAGCTATTAAAAACTTGTTAACAATCAGAAAAGAACGAAAACCTCTTAGTTAAATCTTAAGGCTTTCACGGCCGGCGTTGCATGTAGAATATACTGCTTCCGGGCTGTTTGGCCGTGGTCCATCCGATGGACCACGGCCAAACAGCCCGGAAGCAGTATATTCTACAGAAAACCTCTTTATTTATGTTTAGCATAATTGTGATAAATTAAACATGAGAAGTTGTATAACCTACGTTTCTCGGACAATGTTAATAAATGTAGAATTTTGCAATTTTCTTTTTCTTCTTCCATATCTCAAACTCTTCTCATCCCCTTTAGAATACTGTGTTTTTACTAAACCCAACGAATGCTCAAAAAAACCCGATTGATTTTTTTTTTACTGTGTTTGCTAAAAATGTAATACTAGGGCTGGCAGTGACATAAACTAAAATATAAATGTATTAAGTAATATTAACGCGTTGAGAAGTTCAGGGCCGCCACGCTACCTACGTCCCATCACTGGCGCAAACTTCTGTATCAATATCGCTTCGTTTATTTTAGACTTACCCTAGGGTTGGCAGTTCGCACACACTATGAAAGAGACCAAATTATTGAGTAATCTTTTATTCAGGTTAGGTAAGTAGCACGCAGATCACTGCATTAAAAGTGGTTATCGTAGTTTATACACTCTTGCAACATAAGAGCATGTTGCTACTTGTACAAGGACAAGAAGTAGGAAAAGAGGATAAGAATGGATAGTTCATGAAGTGAGGAAAGTCTTCGGCTGTCTTATCCATCAGTGAGAGGGTGGTAGGGTAGTACTTCCCCGTCTGAGCCGGTTTATCCATGGTTTATTATTCCAATTATAAGGATGTGGAGTGAAATAGTTTCTTATTAATGCAGAAATGTGTAGACATTCAAGTCATCCTTTGTCAGTGTTATTTATATTGTTACGTTGTTAAAAAAAGGCATGTATTGCAAATTGTCTGTACATAGCGTGCATACTAAACAATGATGAATGAATGAGTGGACTGATCATACGACTTGCGGTTTTATATCACCTACTAAAATATTTATAAGCACTACAATTGTCAAGAGTGTAAAGTTGATAACTAGGTCTGCAAGGCGAATCGCTGCTTGCAATGTTGAGCTGAGTGAGACATCGTGAATCAGATTTTGAAAATTTTGAACAGTGATCATTCCTCCGTGGCAAGTCCGATTTCGAAAATTATTTTTGAAAGTCACAACTCTGGACATGCTTTCTGAGCGTGTAAAGTTTGGTCATATTGTCTCGAGCGGTTATTATGTAATTCCATCTGGAATTTTTTTAACGGTGATCATTCCTCTGTGGTAGTATTAATTTTTTCAAAATATATCCATAAACCTTCCTCTGATTGACCTCTTTAATCATGCCAAATTTGGTTCTGATTGGATTAGTAGTTTAGGAGGAGACCTGTGACAAAGAAAATCCTGAAGTCTGGTATGAGGAGCTTTCGCTCGGCTTCGTCTCACTCAGCTCAAAAAAGACCTTTTTACACCTAAACCACTTTTAATTTCTGTTATTCGGAGAATATGAAGTGACTAAACGAAGTCACACTATAATTTGTTATTAAACATACAAAACATGAACATACCAATATATCTTCAATAAAATATCTTCCATAAGATTTAAAAAATAATTGCCACAATTTAAAAGCTATAAAAATATTTTTAAATTTGATGGATTACAACCCTAGTAATAACGTAGGTGTGTGAAACGACACCGATGGAAATAGCTCGAATGTAAAAACTCTCTCGGAAATCCTATTTGTATGGGTTCCAAAATAGAAGTTTGCGACAACGGCCGCTTCAAAACGCGAATCATTTCAGCAGGCGTGCCCAGCCGGGCGCCATCTGGCGTTCAAGCATGTTCTCAATAGAGTCTTATATGTGTTGATTCAGCATTATTCATAAAAAATAATAAGCAATGTCTTAGATACAACCCATGTAGGACTTGGACAGGCCTCCGCCCTACGTAGAAAAGGCGCAGACCAGAGACCTGTATCTGCGTCCCATCCTTTCTGTATATTTTGCTTCGTGTCGTGTCTGTTCTATACATTTTCTACGAAAGAAAATAAAACGGACGCCCTACGCGACGTTTTCGGCTTGCACTTTAAGTATTAGTTAACTAATCAACGATTTAAGTCTAAAGCAGCGCTAGAAGCTTTTGTATTCATAAACTATCTTGTTAGACACTACTTACCTTTTTGAAGATTTACATTTTTTTGTTAGAAATGGTGGAAATCTGAAAAAAAAAACCATTTTAATACCGGCTGTTGTAGACGTGTCGTCAACTACTACGAGGGTCAAACTGAAAGTTCTTAGAACTGGCCACTTATAAACAATATAATAAAAAAATAATTCTAAAATTTGAAAATAGAACTCTTTGCCAATATTACTGAGTATATATTTCATTCATTTATCATTTGTTTTACGATTTGGCGGCAAATTGAAAATTGTCTGTGTCACGTTAACATGAATTTAACACGAGAAAATTTTCGTGCAATGATTTTTTATGACTTTCGATGTCATTTAAGTCAACAAGAAAGTTATGATAGACTACGATTGGCCTTTCACGATGAAGCCCCATCTCGTGCGACTGTTTACAACTGGTTTAATGAGTTTAAACGTGGTCGCACTAATCTCACTGATGATTTACGTGAGGGACGGCCTTCTACGGCGAAGACTGAAAATAACATCTGTGTTGTGCGGCGTATGATAGAGACTGACAAAAGAATGACCTATCAGCAAATTCGGACAAGCTTAGGCACCGGTATGAGTCAAGTGCACAAAATCCTCCACGAACATTTAGCGGTCAGGAAGCTTTGCGCCCGGTGGATACCTCATAATTTGACTGAGGCTCAAAAACTCCATCGTGTGGATTGGTGCCGTAAAATGATTGAAAGATTTAACGGAGGTGACACTAATGCTGTGTTCGACATACTAACAGGTGACGAAAGCTGGATTTACTGTTATGATCCTGAAACCAAAAGACAATCTGCTCAGTGGGTGTTTCCTTTCGAGGAGTTGCCAACTAAAGTGAAGAGAGATCGAAGTGCGGGAAATAAAATGGTGGCCTCGTTCTTTGGAAGGATAGGTCATTTCGTAACAATTGTGTTAGAGGATCAAAAAACAGTTTCTGCAGAATGGTACACTACCAATTGTTTGCCACTTGTCTTGGAAAAAGTTCGAGAGAAACGACCTCGCAGTAGGATCCTCCTTCACCACGACAACGCCTCGTCGCACACCGCCAAGCGAACGATCGACTATTTGGCGACATCAAACGTTGAATTACTGGGTCACCCGCCGTATAGCCCCGACCTCGCGCCTTGTGATTTTTATTTATTTCCAAAAATTAAAGAAAAACTTAAAGGAAAGCGGTTTATGAATGCTGAAGAAGCGGTGGCTGCGTATCGCGATGCCATTGAAGAGACCCCTAAGGACGAGTGGGCAAAGTGCTTTTCCCAGTGGTTCCATCGCATGCAGCGGTGTATTGGCGTGAATGGACAATATTTTGAAAAGATATAATAAAACTAATAACTGGCTAATGTAATCAGTTTTTGATTTTCTAAGAACTTTCAGTTTGACCCTCGTACCATATTTATGTTTTTCTATGGACTATGGAAACCATGAGCACCACCTCTGGTGTCTGTTAATAGAGTCAATTGTGAATTTTAGTTCGCGTTATTAAAAAACCATTTCATCATATTTTTATGCCAATGGCGTTATTGTGTAGATAATTATTCTCCTTGTGTATATCCGATACTAATTTTATCTATTTTCTTGCAGGTAAGTTCATCTTAATTAGACATACTACTTGAAGCAAGGCAGAGAAACTCAGTAAGGCTGAATATTATAACATTTTAAACTATTTAATTTAAGTTGTTTAGTTCGTTACTGTTTTAAACTAGTATAAATATAAATAAATATTCTACGACATTCTACACAGCGCTTTCTAGACCCAAAGTAAGCACAGTTTTACTAGCTTGGGTTATGGGTTCCAGAACGCGGATAAAGTTACTTACAATTTTTTTTTTATAAATATATAGGTACATATTATACATAGAAACACCCAGACCAATACAAATAGACATTTTCATGCATACAAATATATGTACTGAGCGGGAATCGAACCCGCGCCCCCTGCGTAGCAGTCGAATGCACTACCGCTACGCCACAGAGGCCGTGAAAGTATATAAATACTTTAGTCTTTAATTAATTGAAGTTGAGACACTTCCTAGTTATGAAATCTTAACATTATTAAACTCCTAAATAAAAAATGTGTACTAACACATGAACTAGATTTTGAGCCATATTTTTTAAGGCTGGCTAGATTTTCCCAGCGAAAATCCGAACTCAACTAAACTGACACTGACTTGACACGTTTACTTAATAACCTAATGTGGAAGGAATTATTCCAAGACACGTACATATCTACTTAATATAAATAAGTCTACCGCAATTATATTTAAAAAAAAATGCGGAATTCCCTCCGGTTACCCCCCCGCTGGCCAGCGGGGGTGGTTATGTCGTGTCTCGACTAAAACCGCACGGCGTCCTCCCCAAGTGTCCGTTGCCGGGCACCCCGGGTAAGCCCTTGAAAGGATAACCCCAGGGTTGCCGGCGGACTTTGGCCGCCACCGCGGCCTCGCCTAATATTTTTAACATAACATAACATAACTTCCCGCCTGTATCCCCGAAGGGGTTATGGTATGTTATATTTTTAACATAACATAACATAACTTCACGCCTGTATCCCCGAAGGGGTAGGCAGAGGTGTATTACACACCCACGATTGTTGTTGTTCTACTTCAATTACTTACTAGGATGTTTTGTACGACATATTTTGTCCATGCTCAGCTCAACTAGTGAATAAAAATTTTTCCATAACACATTTAGAGCGACAGCCATTTAAAACAAAGCTATAAATAGAGTCGCCACAAATGGTGTCGTCTGCGGCATGGCCGAACATAATAAACCGATCACAATATAGATTGTGGCAGCTATTTTTAGTTTTAGTGATGTAATGTGTGTATAATGATGTAGTGAATTCGTAACCTGTTTTAGAAGTCGATGGTTCAAATGAAATGGGGGGTGGTCGCTCCAGGTACCCCTCTGCTGTTATCAGAGGGGACACTGCGAATGGCCCAGGGTCGGTCGGAGTGCGAGGGATATGCTCTATGGGTAACCTTACACCCCGGCGTCTGTAGACCCGAGACGGCGTGCGGTTTTAGTCGGTTCAAGCCCGACATAACCGCCCCCGCTGGCCGGCGGGGGGGTATCCGAAGGGATTTCCGCACAAAAAAAAGGTGCTTCCCCGCAAGAACCGACTCATTCGTGCCGGAAAAAAAAATAGCGCATGGTTCCCCAAAGGCCACCCCATCACTTTCTGTGGGTGTTCTCTATCCGACGCGACGGTCGACATAGTACATGCAACCTAAAAATAAGTGCCCGGTTGATGGAAATGGATTCGGTATTACTTAGTACCAAAGATAGTTGACGAAAAGTGGGTTGTGACACACCTTCGCCTACCCTGTGAGGATATATAGGTGTCATGTAGAAAAATATCCATATCAAATACACATTATGATATTTATCTGCTGACATCAGAGAACCTTGTTCATTTCGCAATCAAAGTAGCCACTCGCCCTACGGACAATAGTCGCATTTGAATTTCAAAACTAACAATACAGATACATTATTTATTTCAATGTAGGTACGAAGGGATTCCCGGCGGCGCCGAGGCGTGACCTCGTGGCAGCCATCGGGGTGGGAGTCCTCTCGCTCGGCAGCATGATTGCGGCAATGGTGCGGAGCGCGAGCGCGTGGGCCGCCGCCACCTCCTTCTGCGAGCATGTGATGCTCGCGAAGGAGATGGCGGAGCGCGCCCGGGAGAGGCTCAGAACTTTCCCGGCCCGCCGAGCCCGCAACATGCTCGCCGCGCGTCGCAGGCGACTCAGGCGCCGGAGGTCGCTCAACGACCTCCGTCCTCCACGAGTGCAGGCCTGGGGGTGGCAGGTGAGGCCGCCTGTCACCCCAGCAGAAGCAGGCCGGGACGGTGGGGCGACTAGCGCCCCTCCCCCAAACCGGGGCAAGACGGGGACACCGTGGTTCCCAAACCCGAGGGGGCCATCTCGAAACCGGAGATGGCCTAGGGTCAGTCGGGGTGCGAGGGATATGCTCTATGGGTAACCTTACACCCCGGCGTCTGAAGACCCGAGACGGCGTGCGGTTTTAGTCGGTTCAAGCCCGACATAACCGCCCCCGCTGGCCGGAAAAAAAAAAGGTACTGCGTTAGAATCATAATATATATTATAACGGCTTGGCATAGGTTCGAAAAACAATTATAATAGGTGGTTTGAAATGGTGATGATTTATTATATAAAATTATAATAGGTGGTTTGAAATGGTGATGATTTATTATATAAAATTATAATAGGTGGTTTGAAATGGTGATGATTTATTATATAAAATTATAATGGGTGGTTTGAAATGGTGATGATTTATTATATAAAATCTATAAATAAAACGGTTTACGCAAGAGCACGAGGAAAACATCAACGGCTTACCTGTTGATTTATTCACTGGTAAGTACACTGCGAGGTTTCTTTTAAAACTTCCTCATTTTACAAAGCAACGTGATTCCTTGTCACGTACTTTTTTTATTTATTTTTTTCGGGCGGAAATCCCTTCGGATATAACCGCCCCCGCCGGCCAGCGGGGGCGGTTATGTCGGGCTTGAACCGACTAAAACCGCACGCCGCCGTCTCGGGTCTTCAGACGCCGGGGTGTAAATAGTGCCATAGAGCATATCCCTCGCACCCCGACTGACCCTGGGCCATCTCACCACTAACAGCATCGCTCATCCGGTCTCCTCTGAAAGCAGAGGAGTACGGAGAGCGATGTGTTCCCGCCATGTTGGGTATTGGCCAACCCTATGAAAAGGAAGCCATTGACCGCCGCCCAGGGTGTACCGGCCGCTCCGATTCTGTTCCCCCCGGACTGCAGCGGGATCAGAATCGGAGCGACACTCGAGGAGGTTACCCAACACACACCCTCCTTGTCACGTACCTAGAATGCTAGAAGAACCCTTGATTCATGTAAGTTTTATTTTTAATACCACATAACTTCTCGCTTATATCCCCGAAGGGGTAGGCAAAGATGTATTACACACCCACGATTCGCCAGTTATGTTTAGGTCCAAATGTAATAGGGGGCCTATTGCCATCTACCGGGCACATTACTAAACGAGCAATAATTAACATTTTTAATACACACGTAACTATAACATAACGTGTTTGGCATAAGTTTTGAAGTTTAGCAATTTTGGCACAGTTTTTTATGTTTTAGAAGTATAAAAATGGGACCGTGGCGAAACGCGGGCAATGGTTTCAAAGCATTAAAATTTTCTGCTAACTAATATGCACATATGGCGGCACATCCATAATAAGTTCTTGGAATATTATTATATTATATCCAAATCGTATAAAACTTCAACTTCACTTTCTAATTCGTATTATCTTGATCAGCTAAACATACCAAAGAAACACTTGCCTGACTTTATACAGATAATTCCAAGATTTTTATAGAATGTGAACGATTTGACCTCCTCCAGCTGCAACCTCTGCTATCTTGCGAGATAATATTAATGTTCTTTAATTCTAATTATAGTAACAACTGATAAGAACTTCAGGTTTTTGCTAATTTTAAATCTTTAAATATTATAATGTATTCAAAATGTCACAGCTAACGTTTTTTTATATTTTTTATATAGTATTTCTTCGTACGCAGATATTTGGTCTCAACAACTTATATTAACATACTATTTATCTATATAAATAGTATGTTAATAAAAGTTGTTGAGAATGTGGTTCGTATGGTTTATTTATGAAATATATCTGCCCGCTGATCCAGTGGTTAATGATCCAGCTACCCACAGGAACCTATTCTTGGGACAAGAACTAACCTATGTTCTATTACCGATCTTATTCGATCGATCAAACCAGCCGTTTTAGTGTGATTGAGTAAGGAATTTGTCGCATTTATAATATCTGTCAGGATGGAATGTTGATCTAAATTGCAGTCAGCTTTAAAATAAATTTAAAATACCAGTGAATCGAGGCTCTTCATCAGTCACAGAGCAGTCGCCGCCGACGAGAGTTCTACGCACTCGTTGCTGACCGGACCTGTACCACTGAAGATATCGACCGCAGTGATCGACGAAACGTTTGGAACACAAGTTTCATATGGACCATGGCCAAACAGCCCGGAAGCAGTATATTCTACAAGCTTTAGAAGCACTCACTACTACTTAATAAGGAAAGCAGATAACAAACAATCACACAAAAATTATATCATTAATTATATTAGTATTGGCAGTAAGCTAAAATGGTCGAAAGGATGAAGTTTCGCAGCAAAAATCGAATTTGGTGTCTCTTCTTTTGGCACTTATGTGTCTTGCAAAAATATACTTCGGTAAAACGTAAGGAAAATAGGTGGTGCCTTCGCATGTTCATCATCAACCGGTTAAAACTACAGAAATTCATAATAAATCGACATAGGTAGATAGACACAAAGATTGTGTTCATGTCCAAAGAATGCAGATGTGACTAAACCAGCCGTAAAAGGCAATCTTTTCTCTATGTTAGAATGAAATAGAAGAATCTGGCCATGAGGATAAAAAAATATCGATGTATAATGCAAGATAATACGATTAGCATGCATCCACAAGAATGTTTACATACATTTTGATGAGGGAGCTAAATATATGCAGCGTTTATGTTATAATCATTCTATTATCGACCCGACTTACCGACGCGTTCGGCCACGCTACGGGCAAATAGCTCAAGCATGTATTTAGGTATAGAAATATCTGTATACCTATTTTCATATTTGCAAATGTGAATTAATTTATTTTACATGTCGAAAATGCTTTTGAAGATGAGTCACGAATTCCGCGCTGTACGAAAAACCAGTTGCTAAAACGGGAATTCATGAGCTCAAAATTTTTAAAGCATACTTACAATACACTTTGCGCCTTTCTCCCACCCGAGATCATAGTCCACTATTTGCTTCTGTCCTTTCACACCACAGGAGCTTCATCTTCTGTTTGAAAATCTTATAGAAGCCCATCGGTTTCAGATACTTTGGACCTGCACTGTTTGAAGTTATACTTCTGTTGGCGCGTTAGGGAAAAAGATGAAGGTAATTTTTACGATGCGCGCGCACACCTTCACGAAAAACCGATAACCCTAACCCACTTCTAGACGACTTACAAACGTAATATTTCGCATAAAAATATACTATGAAGCATATACAAAGGAAAAAATCTGAAAACTGAAAATTTTGTTAATTATATTCATTCATTAAAAAGTACTATCAAAAGAGTCGAATGTATTTACAAAGGATTATCATATAATATATTTATATTAGGTCGTTACATATGAAATTACCGTTTTTCTTGAAGAAATTGGAGGAAACCCAATTTTCAGTACTAACATTTTTGCATTTTTTTTTGAATGACATATCCAAAGTTGATGATTTTTTTTTGTGTATGAATGAGACAACATTAAGCTAACAAACAGCAAATTTTATTACATTTTTTAAAAGTGACAGCTGTTAAGTAATACGAAATTTATCATCAAAATGGATAGCATTTAGGAAGTACTGTTTTTGAAGATCGAATTGATTTATCAAGCGGCCAATAAAAACAAAATTTAATACAGAGTTGTAAAATCTTGAAATCAACTTTCAAACAAAATATAAATAATGGAAATAGCTATTAAATTACAGGAATAACGAACTCATGAATTTGTAAGAAAATTTCGGCAATTTCATAGGTAAAGACCTATTATTTACTTGTAATGGAACGTCTCCGAATATTTTGACATAATGGCTGCGTTACGTTCCGACTAAGGTTACTGCTTTTCATTTATCCAAAATTTCATAAATGTTGCTTTCAAGAAGTATAACTTCTTACGTGCGTACATAAATACACACGCACTTTTTTCATAACATTTTCACGGTGTCTATTATTCAGGCTACTCCGATCGTTCTACCCACTTCGATCAGTACTCAATAGTATCCGTCTTTCCACAATCCTGGTCCCTTTCAGCGGGGTGTGACAAGGCATCTATCGAGGCCGTCAATCTGTGAACCATAATTTTAGTGTTAATCATGTTCGCTTGTATAATGGTGGCCTTTATTCTTGGGACTTGACCTTACTAATAGGCGGGTGAAGTCATAGTAATGTGACTTGTAAAAAAACCTGCTTGAACCACCTCAGCATACCTTTTGGCGCATGCGGATATGAGTATTTCTCTTGCCGTCAACTACCTAATGCTGTACAATTATTATTAGCACTCATTTATAAATAACTTTAAAGCGATAAGTAGTACGTTTTCCTCGTAAACGTTTGTTTAAATATGTAATTTATTGGTGTAAATATAAATAATGAGTAATGGGATGTCGGACAGCGGCGATCAACAGCTATTTTGGTAGCGGATGTCGTTTATCAAAAACCGTAGCGGAGTGCAACGCGGCTGGGTTATTTTTGGATGAAAGAAATAGGCAAAGGGTTTTCATATTATCAACCGGTTCTTCTTAAAGAGGTTAATAGAATGTTGTACAAGCCCAGGTCTTGTTAATACAATGTAAGGCCCGAGAATCGAATGCTCTCGACTGCATCGCTAATGTATTATGAACTCTATTTTTATACACTATATACCTATATTTTTACACATCACATGACACATACCATACACACATTTACACATATAACTACACACAAATATATACATGAGTTCCAGTTGAAAACCAGCGCCAAGGTCCGCCCGCCTGGCATATGCTGAACTGGACACCCCTTTGATGCAAACGCGAGGCACATAAACCATGTACTATGTAGTTTAAGTGGAATGTTTAATGTAACCTACATGCATCAAGTAAACGTTTCTTTCTTTCTTCTTTGTTGTTCTTCTATTGGTTTAAGTAAAGGTTATCGCTCTCCGTTGATCACGTGGCATGTTTTTGTATCTACCGCGAAAAAATAATACCTAGTAAAATATGCGTCTAATCATAACTCTGTCAACCTCCATCGGGGATATCTAATTTCCAATTGCGATTCAGAAGAAAGCTAGCGTATGTATTTATGTGATAGCCTTCATTTTACATACGTAACATAAACATAACATAAACTCACGCCTGTATCCCCGAAGGGGTAGGCAGAGGTGCTAGCACCCACATTTCGCCAGTTTATGTTTAGGTCCCAATGTAATAGGTGGCGAGCCTATTGCCATTAACCGGGCACTTATAAACCTGCGATAAATACACACATAACTTCGAAAAGCATCGAAAAGTCATTGGTGTGTGCCTTGGTAAAACCTGGGATCGAACCCGAGACCTCGTCTCAGCAGTCCATTACCCATACCACTAGGCTATCCAATTGCGATTCAGAAGAAAGCTAGCGTATGTATTTATGTGATAGCCTTCATTTTACATACGTTTCGAAGAAAATAATGACATCACTATTATCGATGTATTATCGAACAGATTGCAATAATCGAATAGATTGCACTGGCTCTGGTAACTATAGTGAACCTGTGCTGGCTATTTATAGGTAGGTAGGTACATAGTAGGTACTTCATTTTAGATGCCAACATCAGCGGAGTTTGCAGCTATAAAAGTTGATCAGTCCGGTAAATATATTTCCCTAGTACAAAAATAGCTTCTTTGTTTGAATAATCCGCGTTTATAAATAACAGCTTTATTATTGTGTTTTAGTTCCACTTGGCGACCTGCCTTTGTAGCATAAATATAGCATTAAAATATGAGGGTATTACTACGGTATGGTTCATGAATTAAAACATTTTGATTGTTTCTTGACGAGTTTGTCGGCTCATTTCACGGAATAAAGAATCAATGGAATGCTATGACGATGTTCAACATTATTCGCAACGCAATTAGACACTACCTGACCTTTAGGTACTTTTGGACTTAATCTCTGTTCGAAATCCGTTCTCTGTTGAAGCTTTCGCAGAATCAGTGCTTTTAAGGCACAGGAGCCATTGTAAAGAATTCAATTGAATGTTATAGCCAAGCTCGTCACTATTTTGCGTGGGAGGCTTTGGTCTAGTAGAGTCCAGTAGTCTAGCAGACCCTTGAAGTCGCCGACGGCTACCTAGTGCGACTTCGGTGCAGGGACATATTCCGCCAGTTCTGGACAATCCACAATAATGTGACTGGCCGTTTCGTCTGTACCCAAGCAGGCTCTGCAGAAATGCTGTCTGTTGTCCTTACTATAAACTGAACTGTTATTTTGCATAAATTGGCGTGTCATCAGCTATAATTAAATTTAAAATCAGTTACCGGAACTTTGGCTGAGTACTTACCTATATTTAAAATATATAAAATTATATCGTTACACAAAGACGGCAACCAGATATTAAAAGTCTACCTTCAAAGTTCAAGTTATTTCGGTAAAATGTCTTCCGGTGCCGAATATAGGCTGTTCTTGTTTTTACTTCCAATGACTGCACGATTTTTATAGTGTAAATGGTTTTATTTTTGGCGTTGTCATGGGTGGATGGCCGGCGATGTGATCGGCACGTGCCTGCTTATCAATAGCAGGTTTGTTCGTTAATTAATGGTATGGGCCTGAAGAAGTACTTCCCTCTGACTTAAAATCAACTTGAATACTATATGAGTAAAAGTAATAATACTTTGTTTCATACGATTTGTGAGAGTGCCGGAAAACCGCCGTTCTTTTTCGTACTGTCCTGTTTCTCTCCCCCTTCTAATACCACAGATTAGCGATCCCACTTCTGAATATAGGCTATCTCCAAAGATTTATGGGTAGGGAACCATATGATGCGCCTTCCATTCGGGGTATATAGCTTAAGATCAACACCATTACTGCTTGTACCCAAGTGGTCAAGCTGATCGGGCTCAACCTCAATAAAATTGATAATTTTCTGAAAAAAAAAAATCGTAGGTTACAAGTATCTGAAAGGTCTACATGAAAGGTGTAATGGTTAACATAACTTCACGCCTGTATCCCCGAAGGGGTAGGCAGAGGTGTATTACACACCTACGATTCGTCAGTTATATTTAAGTCCCAATGTAATAGGGGGCGAGCCTATTGCCATCTACCGGGCACATTACTAAGAGAGCGATAATCAACATTTTTAAAACACACATAACTACGAAAAGTCAGAGGTGTAATAGTGGGTTTGACAAAACCCGCTGGGTAAAGACACTAAAGACAGATACAAATAGGGGACAGTTCTTTCAAGAAACTAGTAAGCCCGTTTGGCAATAAAACTATGAATTATAATAATCACAGGCAAATTAGTTATAATTTAACCAAGTTCTAAGTCCCATTACTTAGGGCGCGGTTAAATAATAATCAATTTTCCTGTGGCACGCGACGAGGCAGCCTCGGCTATTATTAACGACGTTATCTTGCCAATTGTTTAATTAGCACGCAATTAAATGTTTAAATATAAACATATATTTATTATGTTTTCCGCTTTACTGAACGTTTTCCCCCAAGCACCCGTAGGTATATAGCGAGTACCTAACATATGGTAAGTAAAATTCACTTAATGTAATTTAAGTTCAATTCGGGTTCAATGTAAAATATAAAATAACCTCAAATAAATCACGATAGAAAAAAAACGCGTTAAAAAAATACGCGTAAATTTCCGACACTATCATGTAATTTAAGTTGTTCAATGCAAGTTTAAACATTTTAAATGCTTAGTCACTCAATTATTTTATAAATTATCATCATCACCATCATCATATCAGCCGTAGGAAGTCCACTGCTGAACATAGGCCTCCCCCATCGACTTCCATTTCAACCGGTCTGTAGCGGCCTGCATCCACCGAGTCCCTAACTATCGAAGTTATGTGTGTATTTATCTCAGGCTTATAAGTGCCCGGTTAATGGCAATAGGCTCGCCACCTATTACATTGGGACCTAAACATAAACTGGCGAAATGTGGGTGCTAGCACCTCTGCCTACCCCTTCGGGGATATAGGCGTGAGTTTATGTTATGTTATGTTTTAAAAACAATAATCACGAGCCATTTGCAAATCATAAACCGAAAGAAAATTAATGTAGTTAGTCTCTAAAAGGAGTAGTGCCGTAGTGGTAGCCGGAACCGAAAAACTGCACGTCAGTAACATGTAGGTGTTAGTACACAAAGATAATAATGACCTTCCAAGTAACAAGTGGCTTCCGATACGAGATTCAACTTGGTAGAAGGCTATTTATATATAATATTGCTAACTCAAACAGTCAACAACCATTTTAGCAGACTTCAATCCTAAGATATATATTTTTAAATGTAATATTTGATTGTTTGTTTGGCACACCCGCGCACCATTCGGCTTGGGCTTCACCGCCCATAAACCGTTATCTATATTTAAACTCTCTGCCTTCAATCATGCTCCACACTCGTGCAATTTTATATATAGCCAACTACTTTTGTTATTTCATCTTTCATTCGCGCTATTTTTTGTCTCACTGTATTTGTACGTCACTATATACATTTTGTTGAAAGTGTAACATTGATAAAAGCTTTTACCAAATTTGATTGAATTTCTTTCCTAATCTACACTTCTCAACGTAATTTTGTGTTGGGGTACCACTTGGAAATGGAAACTGACATAATAATCGTCATGTCACGCCTTTCGCCCTGGGTGAGCAGAGTTAATGGCTCATTTACTTCTGCCCGTATTATCATATTGTATATATATATATATCATATAATTTGAATCTCGGAAACGGCTCCAACGATTTTCATGATATTTAGCAAGTAGGGGGTTGGAGGCGACAAATCGATCTAGCTAGGTTCCATTTTTAGAAAACGACGAAAAAAATCATCCCGGGGTACAGTTTCTAGGTATATCTGAAAATATCTATTCAAGCCTGGCGTTTAACCTCAGAAAACAAACTCATCTCAAGCACGTGACATCAATCAACAATACTCGCTCAAAATCCTCAGCATTGACGTATGGATCAAAAACTCGATATGTATTTAGTTCCTATTAACAAACTTTTATTGGCTTCATTCACCTGTAACTAACTCAAATCTTGGAAGTCGAATATAATTTAAATCTTTGTTGTATCGATATGAAACATTATGTGACATCCGGATGACAACATGTATGTCATGTATGTTGACACCGTCGAGCTGATCTGATGATGGAGCTAGGTTGTGGATAGTGGAACTCTTCAATGGCTACTAGCAAATCCCTCAATCATCTCATCATATTTGGAACTCGTTGAAACAGACCAAATAAGACCCAATGTCGTATTTGGTTTGTGTCAACGAGTCCCAAATATACGTTTGACAATAAGCGTGTTTATGTAACTAATATTATGCTTTTGATTAGTGTAGTGAGTCTATTTTAAAACATATATTTAAAGCGTCGGTAGCTTAGTGGTAAGGAGTCAGCTTTACGATCGAGAGGTCCCAGGTTCGAATCATGGCCATTACACTACTGACGTGAACCCACTTGTAACACAAGCAATTAAGCTTAGCTGGAGGGGTTAGGGGGAATAATAGTAATTTCAGTTATTAGTATCATTAAAAAAAAAACAGTTGACACGCTCCAAATGTCGATGTCGTGCTAAAAATTCATACGTACGCTCACTTTGCGCAACAAATAAAGCTCAAAGGCATAATGTGTTTTGAGCTGTAAAATATTCAAGGCCACGCACGTTTCAATTGGTAACGTTTAAAGATAAAATGAAGTAACTAATTTCATGAGGCTGACATACACGTGGTGCCTAATACACTGTTCAAACAGTTTTAAATCAAATACAAATTAATTCCAAAATTAATTAACATGGAGTACCGCTGTTTACACACTTTATATGTATTGTACAATAATTTGCATAAAACATACGAAAATAACATTACAGAAAGCAACTGTGTAAAATCTTATTCAAATTTTATATTTATGTGTATACCAATATGTTTAAATTTACTTTTGTGTGATTGTGTGCATGTATATTTCTAGAAAAAGTATATTAAGCTTTGCTTAGATTGCTGTGTTATAACATATCCTCATGGTTTCGCTACCGTGGATGCGAAGGAAAAGCAAGAAAGCGGGTCCCGGGCTCCGAGGTGTAGGAATCGGGTGCAATCGGGACACGCTCAGATTATTAAGATAAAAATTCCTAGAATATTCATTCGTTATCCCTTATTATCGATTTAAATTCAGAGTATGGTTGTTAACATGGTCATTTTGCTCCATGTTTTACATCGAAACAAAATAATCTGAACATTAGAACCGAGAGGACTAGACTTTGCCTGATTAACAAGGACATTGTACCATGTACATGTGAACAGTTTTACCCCGCACCATTAGATGTTTCACATCAAAACCGCTTCATTTGTCTGCAGCTAAACTTAATTGGAATTTGTCTCCCTTGTCACAACCATATGCTTATGGGAATTAGGTCACTGTGGTGCTAGCAGAACAAAGTAGGTATGGTCTGTTATCACATGTGCTGTTGCGTTCTGCTGATATAAACCCCAAGCGGGTTTATATCAGCAGAACGCAACAGCAGCTAATTATTTACTTCCATTAGGTTTCAGGACTAACTTTTCGCTGCTCGCCCGGTCACTTTCTTTCTTTCTTTCATCTTTCTTACTGTTGATCCTCAACTAAAAATAAAAAATATTGCAAAATACCCAAGAATTCATTAAAAACAATTTACGTTCAATTTCAAAGAATCTTAAACTTTGTTTTTCTTAAAATTGCAACACAAAAACACGAACTTAATATTTATTGCCCCAAGTAACAATACTGGTCCCAAAATAGCTCCTTGTATAACCATGTCTGGGAATAAACTAGTGGGAAAGTATCGACCCGGCTATTAATAGAGACTACGAGCCAACTTGTTCCACTCTTTGTTGGTTCAAAATAACCATGCTACTCCTCCCTCCATGACTGGAGTTTTACTCGAGTATATTTTTGGTACAGTTCAGTTTGGAGAAGCGACTTTGGTAAGGCATTTGATTGTTTGCATTAGCGTCGAAACGTAACTTAATGTTTCGTTCCCATGATTCATTGATTTAAATCAAAGTGTTCGAACATAAGTCGTGCAGGTTTTATTATGTTGACATAGCCATGAAAGCGTCTCCTGAAATAGGTAAGTGATTCATTATTTGCATCGTATTTTTATATTTGTCTTCGTACAATCAATCAATTAGCCTATTGAAGTCCACATCAGGTCATGGGCCTCTCCCAATGTACGTCATAACAAATCAGCTGATCCACCGTCTTCCGCAATCAGTCTCACCAGACCTTATTTGACTTAATCTCTCATTATTTTTGTGATTATGGAACTAATAATATTTTTGTTTAGTTTTACTATATACTCATGTGGTTTGTAATCTTAAAGTGCTTTGTATAAGTCACCAACTTTTAGATTGTTAAATATTGGTAGCTGAAGGTATTAAGTTAAGTATTAACTAACATAAACATTAATGTTGAAGTCCAAAACTCTGTTTTTTTAATCAATTCTATGAAATATATAGGCACCTACAGATAAATCTAGTCAAAAACAGTTGTCTTATAAGTTTTCAGCAAAATGCAATAAAATCATTACTCAATAAAATAATTGTGTTGAAAAAAATCAAAGAGTCTGTGAATCTCGAATTAGGTTCATCTAAAAATAACTCTGAACGGAATGCGCTCATCTGTTTATAGAGCAAGCGGGGGAGATTTACTATTCTATTTGTGTGCATATGGGGGACAGGTCTGGACAGGTTGACAAAAAATTCAACTTGTTTACTGACAAGTGAATGAGAGGGTTGGAACAGGTGCCACGTGTCGTGTTCAAGTGTCGAAGGGAGGCAAATTAGTTAACTCATTAGTGAAGTAGGCGACGAATTTGTTTTTGTTTTGTTTTCTCAGTTTTTGCATAGATATATTATTGCTCTTGACGTGGCCAATTAGCTTTTTCAAGTATGGGGCTATTAACTTTTTTTTTTCAGATATCTTTTTTTTTAAAGTGGTTTTGTTTAATCAACTAAGTTTTTTTTGTGTTCCAACAGAATTGCGAGTGTTGATACCTTTCGTACATTTAACCTACAGTAACTACACAAAGAATACGTGACTCAATAAGATCGTTAACGTTACTAGCCTTTGTATGGTGAACTAATTATATATGAGCTATAAATAGCTATGATTCACTAAAGTTCTCTGTGTCTTGTTTAATAGACGTGAATTATTGCCTGCATGTCAGCATGTGGCTATGTGCCCTATTTTTAACACATGTTTGTCGAATGGGTTTCGGTATCTCCCATAGTAATATAAAAGAAAACTATCGTATATAGATTGTTATTAAAATCTGTTTGCGTAAAATGACTTTATAATAAAATTAGCATCTCCGCGCGGTTTTACCCGCGTAGGTCCTGATTCCCTAAAAATATCGGGATAAAAAGTAGCCTATGTTACTCAGTTTTAATGTAGCATAATAATGGGGAAAGAATTTTTGAAATCGGTCCAGTAGTTTTGAAGTATATTCAATGCAAACAAACAATCGATCAAATCTTAATAATAATAATACAATAATAAATAACTAGTTTCTGAGATACTAGTTATCTAAATACGTAGGTATTTACCTTTAGATAACGTATTTAGGTAATATGAATTGTAAAGCTCTTTTATAAATTCAGTGTTACTTGTTAGAGTTGAACCCATTTATCACAGAAAGTGATTTGTTATAATTGAAGTTAATTTATGTAAATATATTGATGTTGCTGCAGGTAGAACCGGTTTTATATTACTTATCTATATTATAAGCGGCGATAGCCCAGTGGTATACAGAACAGATTGCCGAGACGAGGTCTCGAGTTCGATCCCCAGTCGCCCCGGCACACCTCTGACTTTTCGAAGTTATGTGTGTATTAAAAATGTTGGTTATCGCTCGCTTAGAAATGTGTCCGGTAGATGGCAATAGGCTCGCCCCCTATTAAATTGGGACCTAAACATAACTGGCGAAACGTGGGTGTAATACACCACTGTCTACCCCTTCGGGGATACAGGCGTGAAGTTATGTTATGTTATCTATATTATACTACTACATATTTTAAAGTTGTCAATTATTACCACTATGGGAATATTAGGTAACAATTCATACGTTATTTCATGACTCTACATTAAAATAATGTAACACATATTGAAATATAACATTTTTACACAATAGTTATTCATATAGAGATTTAAAATATATACTAATGTTAATGTTAATGTTATTGATTTTCCCATTGACCAAACCAACCAAAACGCCAGGAAAAGTTTAGATTTAAAAATAAAACAAAATAAATTGCAATATATAATATAGTAGCCATTAAAATCAGTTTTATTTCAATAAATTGACACATTAAAGAATATATTAGTCAAGCAATAAAAAAGTTAGTCATCAATTTAAATTCTCTAGTACGAGTGACCAATGAACGTACTCGAATCACAGATGCAACGGTATGAAGGTAAACGGAAGAAACATTGAGATTTATACAACTGCACAATTAATGCAACGAAGGATTAATGTTAAACACTGAACCTTGAAATTATCTTAGCATTGATTAGTAACTCATTTCCACAGACAGTAGATAATTTTAGACAAGAATCGCTAATTGGTATGCATCAAGAGGCTATCTACTTAGCTGAATCGTACTGTCACAATGATTTTGCGAATAAGATGGTGCCCAATTTTAAATTCCTAATGCAACACGTGCTAAACTTCCAACATTCCATACTTCCATTTATTTTGAATAGGTTTAGCAATAATGCAGCAGACAGAATTGAAATAAACCTTTTACATACATTAACACATGGCGGACTCAACACAATTTCTTACAGGCATGGGGTCATGGGGTAAGGGGGCATTATAATAATATAATACACGTAATCACTGTTTAATCAATCAAGTTCAATAAAATTGTTCATAGAAATAAACATTCAGATTTACAAGAGCAACGTGATTTGAAAGTTGATATAGTGACGAAAAAGATTGAAAAAGGTATGCCAAGGTGGTTTATAGAATAGAATGCATGATTGAAAGAAAAATAAAGTATATAAGGCAAATGTCAGTGTGCAGCTTAGTCAGGGTCGTCCTAAGAGAACATGTACCAATGAAATTGATATTGTTTTGAAAATAAAGCATGACTGGTGGGTTTGTGAGAAAGATTTAAAGGCAACTCGAGAGGCCAGAAGTGAACCGTAGAATTAAGTTTTGTCAGGCCCGTCAACTAAACTACATACGCGGGATAGCCGCTTACAAACTTGGATACTCCTTTGCAGCCACAAATCTGATTTCAACCAAATTTGGCATGGTCATAACGACAATCTAGGTGCATGTTTTGAGACCATAAAATTAAAAATCGGACATACCATTGAGGAATTATCACCGAAAAAACAAATTTACCATTGAAACTAATGGAAAAAGAAATTTTTTTGCGATCGGCTAACTGCATCGCATCCCTAGTATTAAATAGGTATTAATGGTTATAAAATGGCTACAATGCGACAATGATATAGGTTGGGCTCTAGATTTTCTGATCAATAGCCTATACTTAGTTGTATTGTATCGCCTTCAACTTTGATATTATCTAACTGGCTAGCTTGTTAAGTTTTAGTTTTGGCTTATTTATAAAAAAAAACTGGAAACTATGCATTAATTGTACAGATTCTTTTTTGCACAAATAAATATTCTTTAGTAATCTTTTAATCACACGAAAGTTGCACAAATAATGTTTCATGTTTCGTAAGTTGTGTTGTGCTGTTTTGAGGTATTTAACCTGCGGGCTTATTATAAGTCGGGCCGGACGCTCATTCGAGCCGGTTCACAAAGCGTACTTAAATGCAATCTGACATACGGTAACACATTACGGAGGTGAACAAATTAACTGTATAGAAAAAATATGAGATCTTCTAATTTTGTAATAATAAAGTTACTATATACATCGCGATGTTACCCGTCATCTAATAAGTTTGATAGTTATTCATATATTATTTAGCCACGTAAGCCATGATGACCCTATAATTTATTGATAAAGAAAACTATTGGTTTTTGTCACCAGTCAACACACACAACTCATATGTATATATATATACATATGTATGTAAGGCGGATTGAATAACAATTCAATCCGCCTCCGTACCAAGTGCATAAAAAGTAAATTGATTAAGAAAAACTCATAAGTCTATAACAGATAACTGTCGCTTACTAAGAATTACATACTATAACATTTGATTTGGGTTTTTACTTTTTAAAAACTCATCACTCTGAGCTTGATGAACTGTTACAAAGTTATAGGCTTACGTAGTAAACGGTTTCTGAACTTTATACATATAAACGTTTTAAAACTTATATAATTCTTCAGCTGCAGTCGCCCTCAGAAGATGCTGAATACTGACTACTGACAAGTATTTGTAATCTTCAGAAGCCAAGTTTAATATATTTCATGTCGTATTTTTTATTTATTTTATGAAGGATTTTTCAGCAAGGGTAGCGTCTAATGTGTTTAGATACTTCTGAAAGCGACTGGAGTTATATAAGGTGTCACAAAATTAGGTCTCTGAATTTGATGAGATGACTTGAAATACCTAAATCGCGACCAGCGTCACGTGTGCTCGTCGCGGTGGTGTTTTTTTTTATTTTATTTTTATATTTTTAATTGTTAATTTTACCCGATATTTTTTTTTGTTTCATATACATATTTTGTCGATACCAAGTCATCTCACCAAATTCAGAGACCTAATTTTCTGACACCTTATATATACCAAACAAAGTTAACACAGACCATGCAACATCGTTGTCCCAGACATAGTGTGTGTCTGAATGTCTGAATGAACCGCGTCGGCGCACGCGCTCACAACAATCTTCCGTGTGTACTCATGTCCCGAATCGGCCCACGTTATTTTTACATCGAACATATTTTTAGTAACTGATGTTTTTCCGTCTCTTACACCATGTCGAAAACAGTTCCAAAGGCAACACTTTGTGTGCACATTGTATTACCTTTTTTTATTGGTTCTAAGATATTTGTCTCATTTGAATGTCATAGTTTTTATGCAAGTGTTGGCATCAGCTTTATTTTTAGAGTGTAGGTTAAAAAATATTGTTTATATTTACCCAGGTTAGCGTAAATTGTATAAATTTATAAAATAATGAGGTTTCATGAGTTATTTAAATGTATTCGTAGCTTATTTAGGATTCATGTCCATCCAAAGGTTGCCTGTAAGATATTGCTTTTAGCGATAAGGCCGCCATTTGTACATATGTTAATTAAGTTTACGATATATGCTTATTTTGATTGGTGTACAATAAAGTTTATATCTATCTATCTATCTATCTATTATAATGTTTAACGTTGCTTGTAAAGGTGTCTCCTTATTTATAGCGACAGTTGCCGTTTTTGTTTTGGAAAGTTCAATAAATACGTAAAATCAGGCCGAGATTCAAGTGAATTTATAGATTTGTGAGTACCCTCCTAGTGCTTTTTTTCCACTATCCTCTTTTCTATCGGCAGGTGCCTAAGCGGCAGTGACATCTTTGGTGTTGCAAGAATTCCAAGTATAAAAAAATAAAAGCTTGGAGCCTTGAGGTAGAAGTTCTGTGAGTAATCTTGTTCAGATGATTCTTGACACTGAACGTAGTCGGCACTAAAACCTGCTGCGCATGAACCTCTTCTCCACGCGATCAATAAATAAACCATACTTCAAATTTACAATACCCAACCAAAAGCCATTCGTACAGTATCCGGCGGCATTGCATTTAGTATGAAAATAGAGGCGCGTGCGCAGGAGCAATCAAATAAACAGTTTACACCAGAAATAGAACTTCGCGCTGAATATGGAACGGAGAAGAGTTGGCTTTTATGGACGGTTATTTTTGGGGGCCATACCGCTGCGGAGATGCGAATATTGGATGTGGCAGCTCAAGATGTGGGGGGCCGTTTGCGGTCACTGGTCCTATTCACTTTTCTTTTCATCTTCTAAGGTAGTAAACAACTTGACCTGTTCGACTAGGTGCAAAGAGGGCGCTGAGGATCGTTGACAATCCCATACTTACAGGCAGTGTGGAACCTCTTAACCCTAGGAGAGATTTCGCCTCCCTGTGCGTTTTCTACCGCCTTTATAATGGGGTGTGTTCACAAGAATTATATGATATGATGCCCACGGCCATATTCTATCAACGCACCGCTCGCCACAGACAGGGAATTTATCCTCACACGTTGCGACCGGAAACGGTGCGTACAGTTAGGTATGAAAGGCACTTTATTCCGCGCACCCTCAGGCTGTGGAATGACCTCCCTGCTGTGGTTTTCCCAAGCGACTACAATATGGGGTTCTTCGAGAAGGGCATTAGAAGGTTTTACAGGATCGGCAGTGCGAGTGTGAACGCCCCTGGTGTTGCGCACGTCCATAGGCCACGGTACCCGCTTCCCATCAGCTGTGGTCATCTTCAATACGTGTGTCACATGCTTAGGGTCGAAATAAGAAAAGATAGAGATTTAAGGCACAAACCATACGCCACGCAACTACTTAAAGTCGATATGAAGTAAGAGGGGGTAACTGCCTCAGTAGAGGCAACTTAGTTAAGCATGGCTGTACCCACCTGCTATATTTTATCTCGTGTGTTATGTATCTTAACTATATTGTCAATATTAGAATTATAACAATATAGAACCGCTTACCGTGCATATTGTCAAAATCTGCAGTAAAATGAGACATCAAACAAATAACTATAGGTATACCTATATTTCTAACAGAGATGAAGTTATAGAGCAATGTTTTCTTTCATACATTTTACTTGCAGTAAAAAACGAAAAATAATTAAGATTCAGCCTTAAACCAGTATGTCAAAAAACGTTTTGTGGCGCTAATTAAATGTAATAAGCGAAATCGCACCTCACCTGACTGTTTCAGGTTTACGTGGATGAGATCCGCATGCAAAAAAACATGTCTATTATATTGTATTGGCCGTTCACGTGTTCTACACGCCATGACTAATCAATTTTTTAGCTAACTTAAAGATATAACTACAAAAAAATTAAAAACACAACTTTGCTCCATCTTTTTAAACTACGGGATTGTTGGCATCCAAAATCGCAAACGTTTGTTTTAATGTTTCAGGGCAAACGACCGACTGTGCCTTGCTGTGAAAAGTACATACAACTAGTTATTGTATCTTGTCTTCACATGAATTAAAAAACATCAAGTTTTAATAAAAAATGACGTACCTAATTAATAACAGGCACTAACCCAATAACAACTTTAATTGGTATGTTTTGATGCATTGGAGGAGTGAGTTCGCGTGTCGCCACTGTTTGTACACGTAATACAAAGCTGTGTACACTTTGTGTACACAGCTTTTTATTATGTGTTTAATCGGTACACAATGTGGTCTCTGCGAATTGATAAAATAATTCGACTGTGTCACGTTTAGTAGCTCGCGTGTGTGTTCTATTTTTAAAACTTAATCGTTTCGTTGTATTTTATGCTGCTTCTCGCTCGACGGACTATTACGATAAGTGAGCGTGAAGGAGATGAAACTATTGAGGCGCGGGCGGGGCGCGTCCTTCACTTGTCGCGCGGCGCGTTGCCGGGTGTTCTAAATATAAAATCGCGGGGTGAGAGGCACGCGGGCGGCGCGGCCCGGCCGGCTTTGTTGATCCTAGCTTTGTTGTACTTCGGCCATAGTACACTGTGGCATTTTAAATCACTTATCGTTGGGCCAAGGTCTTTTTAAATTGGCGCGCCCCACTGACATGTCCGCGAACTAGACATATTACACCTTCATAAACGTTCCTCGGATGCATACAAGCATTGTGTTTATAAAATTGTGCAATGTTTATATGAATGTCAACAAGCCACAACGACAATTTAATTAGTAAAACTCAAAAAGCGTACGAGTATAAGGTTGAACAACCTCTAGTGAATGTATTTATGGAGGACAAATTATACATATTTAGTGTGACGAAATACCTATGTAATTATATTTTATACTTTCTCGTTTTGAAAAAGAAGCAGTGTTTATTTTTTCGATTTTGTTGTGTAGTCGCGTCACTGTATATTGGAAAATAAAGTTTTTGTTGTAAGTGAAAAAGCCAATGCTTGTGCCAGAACAAATCCACACATTTGACCGGAAAAGTACCTTCCTCTTACAGAATATCGACGTTTTCTTTCTTCTTTCTGATCTCCTTTTTACATATATCCATGGAGGGAGTTAGTTATATAGGATTAATTAATAAAGTATTGTTAAATCTACCTTCAAAGGATAAGCCTGCAGAAATCGCTGTTATCATAAGCGCCATGTGTGAACACACTGATTTCATTAGTACATACGTACTAATTTCCCTATTGTTCAAATGCATCCAAATAGTGTGTCAATCAATGTACCATAATTTTATAGATCCAAAACCCAAACACTTATTCTTTGCCGGACCATAAATACTTTTTTTTTTAAGTATTTTAGTAACCGAAATTACTAATATTCCCCCTAACCCTTCCAGCTAAGCTTAATTGCTTGTGTTAGTTGTGGGTTCAGGTCGGTTGTGTTTGCCAGGATTTGAACCCGGGACCTCTAGATCGTAGGGTCGACTCCTTAACCATTAAGCTACCGACGCTTCAAAAATGTTTTATTACCACGCCTATTTCCGTCTTCCCATAATCCTTGGTCCTTTAAGCGGGGTGTGAAAAGGCATCTGGTGAGACCATCAAATCGAAGATAACCAATTAAGCATTCCTTATTCTTCATCATCATCTTAGCGTGGTTCCCGGTTGCTTCCGAGGCTCCCACACCAGAGTCCGAGGTTCGCTTACGCCTTCTTCGAAATTTGGTTTATACGGTTTTTTATACACTTTTGCTTACTATGAACATTTAAAGCGGCTTTCTAAGGAGCCTGGACACGCAGAAGCGCTGGCAATCCGTAACCGGTGCGTTAGATCCGTGGCCCCGAAATAGAGCAGAATCGCGCACCGGAAAAAGCCGCCTTTTTTATGAATGATATGCTCACATTTGACCACTATTTCACCTGGTCGTAAGTGACGATGTGGTCTACGATGGATCACGTTTGCCTAGAAGGAACCTATTCACTCGAGACTTGAAGATCCGAGGTTATAGGTTTCCGGAAACACAGACACAGGCAGGCAATTCCACTCCTTAGCTGTACGCATAATATATTAAAATGAAGATGGCAATGACTCGGTTAAAGTAACGCGCCTGTACGACTGTATGTGCTGACTTCCTTGCCGAGTCTATTATTCAAGTGCGTCCGGATATTGTGTCAAGCCTCGTTATTGTAACGAACAAAACACCAACAATCAGGTCCCATGAGCCCACGACCCATTCTGAAATAATAGAAAGATTTATGTCATATGTTTATGTCATGTGTACCACAGATGGACAGTTATATTAGAAACTGCCTCGTCCTGCCCGGGTGCGCTGGTGTCATTACTGGAAGGATTTACAACTCCGTAGCTTTGGCGAAGTTCATAAAATATGATTACATATTTTCTTACTTTAATATTCTGAAAAGTAAAAAAATATGTACCTAATCATATTTTACATGTTATTTTTTAATAAATAACTCAACGCTATTGACGGAATCTGTGGCGTAGCGGAAGTGCATTCTACTGCTACGACAGGGGGCGCGGGTTTGATTCCCGCTCAGCGCAAATGTTTGTATGCATGAATATGTCTATTATACAATATGCATTGCATTGGTCTGGGTGTTTCTATGTATATTATGTATGTATTTACAAAAAAAATGATATAAGTATGTTTATCCGCATGTAATTTAAATTGTAATGTATATTAGAAATACATTACAATTTAAATTACAACAACCAACAATACCAACAACATAGTAACCTGTATGTTCTCATAGTATAATATTTATTCATTCAGTTCCTTTACCTCATTTGATAGGTTATCGTGAGCCATTATTCTCGTAGGTGGTGCTACGCTCGTAGAAGCAGTGTCCCACTCGTAGCACGGCAAATATCTCCCATACATTGAGTGTAATTATTCCTGCTCCGTAGCATGTTTCTGTAGTCTCATAGCTCTTGAATCTTTTTGACCAATGAAATGAGTTGTTTTGGTTACTTAACGATTTGATTGGTCAAAGAGACTCACAAGAAATGAGATGTGAGTACAAATGCTACGGGTGCAGTGCAGTACATCATTCATTACTAAAAGTTTTATGGCTTACGGGTGAGAAGTGACTTGCTAGAAATGTGGTACGCATGTGAGTATCGAGCAGACTACAAACGGCTGTATGTATATGTACTGCTATTCGAGCAGATATAATTTACCATTTTGTACACAATCTGTAATGAAAAAAAAAAGGTAAAATTTTCCTAAAATATAATATAATTAATTTGATTCGTTCCTTTACAATATTTGCCTTTTATAAATTATGTAGTTTTACAGATTTTATTTCGAATACGTTCGAAGTTGAAGAAAAAGCGTAATGGACCTAGTTCCTGATAGTGGCGGTCCTCCGACCGCACCCTATTGTCCTGTATCTCACAATGCCTCCTCGTACACACCACGACCGGTAAAAACACGATGGATAATCTAAATGACTAACGGCCGGTTTCAATAATCCATCTATCCTTTACCAGCAGTTAAAATAGCTACCATTAGTATCTATCGGGGATTTTTTCTGTTTCAATAAACAAAGATAAGCAGAAAATGACTTTGATAATATTGAAACCGCAGTTACAGACAGATTAATGTTGACATGTTTATCTGGGATAGCTTCTACCTTTAACTGTAGGTAGATTATTGAGACTGACCGATGAATACACTGTATTCTATCACATTTATCCTCGACTTTTTAACCCCAGACGCAATAACGAGGGGGTGTTATAAGTTTTTTTGTAAATACAAACATAATATACATAGAAACACCCCGACCAATGCAAATTGACATATTCATGCATACAAATATTGGCACTGAGCGGGAATCGAACCCACGCCCTCAGTTTAGCAGTCGAATGCACTACCGCTACGCCACAGAGGCCGTTGATGTGGATATTTTTGTTCGGAAGCCGATATGATCGAGATGGTTCTTAACTATATATAAATTTGTATTTGGGATTTTTATTTTTCAAATTAATGTTATACTTATAGCACAATAAATCTCATTCGCATTTACAGGGTTACATTATGTTACCGCGGCGCACTGCCCTGCTCATTCTCATTCAAAGTGACGTTCCCCTTTCCGCAGCCTTTCTATGCACAGATAGCTTAAAAAAGACCATTATAATGAAACAAAACCAAAATAGCTAGTCCTAAATCTGTTTATTTCAGACAGTTTGTTAAAACTTAATTAGTTATTATTGATTTGAAATACACAATGACAGGTTGCCCGTTTGGAATATTAAAACCTATTTTTGGAATACGAGTAGTCCGTTTTAAACAGAAATATCGGCTGAATAATACATTATATGGACACTTTTAGGTCATTGAATATCATTCGTTAAATAATTTTATACTATTATTAATGTTTTGTGATTCAATCCTCGGCACGTATTTTTAAATGTGCATATATTTTCATCATTATAAGTACACATCTTATAAAACAGTGTAAATCTTTTCCCTTAGAAGGAGTATCACGAAGTTCATTTTTCGATCTGGTTTTAAACTGTAAAAAATACTTTTGTACTGATTATAGATATAGGCGGTAAGATGTAGAACGAACCAAAACAGTTTGTGGGTAGTTCAGTTTGTAGAGCATCCTGACACATTTTGGCAATGCCCCGGATTCGCGTCTCGTCCTTGTACTTTGAAACATTAAAATTTACTCGAGAAAACAATGAATCTAAATAAAATTGATAAACTACTATTTGTTACTGAATAGCAGAAGATCTACTGTAATATGTTATCAAAACTATCTTACTGATAGATTTGCCATCATTAATATTATCTGATATTTCACGGCGACGACAAAAGATTTAAGTCCTTTGTGACCTCTAAATGCAAGAGCTGTCAAACTAGGCTCTCCGTCCCGGGCGGGCAGCTCTTCTAAATATATCCACGGACAAAAATAACTGTCACACCCTACCGCCTCACGTTTCGGTAGGAGCCCACCCTTTCCCGCAGGCTTCGCCGCAATCCCCCGATGACCTACATAAATGAGTGCAGGTCGGGACGCGACACCGTGCAGCCTTATGCAATCTTAAGTGAAGCTTGATAAAATATTGGGCGGAGAAAGGAGGGCTGGAAGGCTTATAGGGCACTTAGGAAAGTTTAACTTAGGAGATAACTTTAATATCAGTTCTTGTAGTAATCACTCAGAAGTTAAATAAACATAGTAAAGTGACGGATTACCCAACCTGGCACCATCAAGCAATCATTGTGATTTTTTATAGGAGTTCTTCCTCGTGGGCCCATTGAGACACCGTTCCAATCAGTTGCCGGTCAGGATTGCATCTTGACCTTTAAGATTTTGTATTTTTTACGTGCAGTAATCCCTTCGGATACCCCCCCCCCCCAGCGGGGCGGTTTTGTCGTGCATCGACTAAAACCACACGGTGTTCTGCCCAAGTGTCCATTGCCGGGCACCCCGGGTAAGCCCTCGGAAGGATAGATGGCCTTTGTCAGATCTTGTCTACCCGCTTCGCCTAGCGTGATTAATATTCAAAAAGAGTTTGTTACAACTTGTCCGGGGCCAGGTCTGTGCCAGACAATGTCATTTTCATTTTACTCTTAAAGTTACTATAGCTTTAACACACAGTGGTCCAATTCCAGCCAGATCTCCCCACTTCTTAAACGTCTGAAAAATTCTTATAAAGGTAACGGTTTTTTATTTAAACAATGTTGCCATTTACTTAAAAGGCCTTTACAGCCAAACCACATAATCATTGTATATGATAGTCGACTTGTTGACTAGAAACATATATATTTATTTTTATGATTTGAAAAAGACAGTCCTTTTTAATTCGGTTCTACTCATTTACGAGCACACTCAATATAAGGACAATTAAAACGAAAGCAGCCGTTTTCTTGAAACTAGTTCGCACATCCCTCACCCACCTAGATTAGGTTATTTAGGTCACAGGCTGTCGTCGAACAGCTGTGTGCGGACGTGTAGTTCTTGCCTCTAACTGTACTCAATACATTTATCGTGTGCATGCGTCGCGTCGTAATCTATCATTATATAGGTGTACTTCAACAATCACACTACGTAAAAAGAAAAGTTGATATAGTAAAGCGAAATATTGCTCCTTAATCTGTGGTAAAAGTTGCTATATTTTGTTCTCTGCGAAGTTATTAGTGTACACAACTTAGATGTTTATTTCACGTAAGTATGTAAATAATTTGCATACCTTTTTTTTTTCGTGCGGAAAACCCTTCGGAAAAACCGCACCCCGTCTCGGGTCGTAAGACGCCGGGGTGTAAGGTTGCCCATAGAGCATATCCCTCGCACCCCGACTGACCCTGGGCCATCTCCGGTTTCGAGATGGCCTCCTCGGGTTTGGGAACCACGGTGTCCGCGTCTTGCCCCGGTTTGGGGGAGGGGCGCTAGTCGCTCACAAATAATTTGTATACCTATGGAGTTATTGTTCGTTTTGCATTTTTGATTGCATGCGAGGCTTCCACCTCGAAGCCTGTGGTCCACTTACACCTGCTTTTTAATTTAGTTTATACGGCTTTTATTGGAGCGACTGCCGTCTCACCTCCCAATCCCGAGAGGAAAGCTTGCGCCAGAGTCTCGTCCGTCAGTCAGAAGGTTGCAGCTAGAGTTGGCTTGGCCCCAAGGTTTTGCGACGCGGGATAAAACCCGACCCCACCAGGCGAGGCCGCGCTGGCGGCCAAGGTCCGCCGGTAACCCTGGGGTTATCCTTTCGAGGGCTTACCCGGGGTGCCCGGCAATGGACACTTGGGCAGGATACCGTGCGGTTTTAGTCGATGCACGACATAGCCGCCCCCGCTGGCCGGCGGGGGGTATCCGAAGGGATTTCACACGTGAAAAAAATAAATAAAAAAATGGCCCCATACATCCTATAGTATAACTAGTCTCTTGATAAAATAAAAATATTATTATGGAAAACTCAAAGTAGGTAATTAATAACAGTATTACAGTATATTATTATTATATATTATATATTTGTACAGACAATACATGTACAAATCGTTATATCAATCGTAAAGGTGACATTCTATTATTATTCACCGCTGTAATTACATTGATTATTCAAATAATAACACCTACTACTCAATTGTAATGTAATTTGATTCTGAGTAACTTTCTACATTACTATTTTACTATGACACCCTACAATAAACTAAGCGCCCACTTGAGAAGCCGACTGATAAGTTGATACCTTTTTTTTTTTTTTGTGCGGAAATCCCTTCGGATTGTGTCGGGCTTGAACCGACTAAAACCGCACGCCGTCTCGGGTCTACAAACGCCGGGGTGTAAGGTTACCCATAGAGCATATCCCTCGCACTCCGACTGACCCTGGGCCATTGTGACTGATAACTGCAGAGGGGTACCTGGAGCGACCACTCCCGCGGGCCTTGCAGGCCCGCCATACTCCGACCCCCTCGTACAATGGGGTCAGTTGGCCCTGAAAAGGGCCGGTTGGTCAGACTCTTGGCCGTTGACGTTGACGCCAGCTACTCCAGAGGAGCAATCAATGATGCGTCATCGCCCACGTTGCCCAGGGTGCACCAAACATGGAGGTGATCCAACCAGTCGCACCCCTGATAAGTTGATACCTTTTTTTTTTTTTTTTTTTTTTTTTCTTTTTTTTTTTTATCGTGCGGAAATCCCTTCGGATACCCCCCCGCCGGCCAGCGGGGGCGGCCATGGCGCCTGAGCGACGGAACATATGTCAATGTAAGAAATACCGCGTCGAGATCAATATTCACGCCCAACTTAGTTCTTCGCGAAGGTTATCATTTTATATTTTTAACAATGTTCTTTATATATTTAGATAACACACAGTTCAATATTGTTTGCCGATCTAATTATGTGATTATGTACAAAAATATCTTTTACGGTTTTGTTTGTTATATCGTCTGTAGACGCTAGAATGTAACGACTCGTGAAGAATCCGAAGAGGTTTTGCGTGGGAATTGTGAGAAGTTTTACTATTGTTTGTACAACATGTTTGTGCAACTTGTAGTGTTTAGTCTGAATCTTGAAACCGAACAGAACTGGTGAAATAAATGGTTAAAAACAGTTAACCTTGAGACTCTGGCTCTACTGTTTTGAGTTTGTTTTTTTTACGTGTGGAAATCCCTTCGGATACCCCCCCGCTGGTCAGCGGTGGTGGTTATGTCGTGTCTCGACTAAAACCGCACGGTGGCCTCCCCAAGTGTCCGTTGCCGGGCACCCCGGGTAAGCCCTCGAAAGGATAACCCCAGGGTTGCCGGCGGACTTTGGCCGCCACCGCGGCCTCGCCTGGTGGGGTCGGGTTTTATCCCGCTTCGGTGAGTTGGCAGGCGTGTGTAGGGCAGGGCACACACGACACGCCTCCGCCAACTGTTTTGGGATCAACTATTGCACATATCTATATATATAAAAATGAAACCCGTTTTCCGTTGTCACGACATAGCATGAAAACGGCTTGACCGATTTGGCAGATTTTTTTTTTATAGTTTTCTAATACTCTGTACAAGGTTCTTACGGAAAAAATATTAAGAAAATCTCTCAGAATTTTTTTTTTCGTGCGCACACCGTACGGTTTTAGTCGATACACGACAAAACCACCCCCGCTGGCCGGTGGGGGGTATCCGAAGGGATTGATCCTCCCCAAGTGTCCGTTGCCGGGCACCCCGGGTAAGCCCTTGAATTCAATACATGGCGGATCATTTTGACGTAGCGAAGCACGTACCGGGCCGCTAGTAACTCAAATAATTCAGAAAATGCCAAAACTTTTTCTTTTGGGAATCCAGCTTTGTTTTTGTACTTCCAAGGAAAACCAGGGTGTGGTGTTCATCCGCAAAGTGATCAAGATGGGTCGCGTCTCAATGATTGATATTCTAACGTTGAATATGAGGTAGTCAGCGTGAGAACTTCTATATCGCGATGTAGGATCTGATGTTTTAGTTTAGCCTATCTTTGCTAGCATACGCGATATCGCCACTCTTCCAATTTCTGTTGCCACGTATGTACTGTAGTGTCCGGACCTCGTTCGACGCACTACGGTTCGATTACCTGGCCATCATGTGTCAGAGTTTAAATAAAACTATTGTATCAATTTAAAACTTTGAATTAGGAACTTAATAAAACAATCGCGGCCTGGACATTCGGGATCTGAATGGGCCTGGTGGAGCCGTTCCGATTGAAGCTGAGAAAAGTATCCTGGGAAGAACCCCGCTTTAAGCCCTATCCTTGGGCCGAGACCGCGATATACGCCCCAGTCCGCTATTTAAAGTTAAAACAACCGCGTAAATCCCTAATAATATAAGTAGGAAGTGCGAGTGATTAATAAATAAATAATATTTTTCCTCTTAAAGTGTTATTTATACATCACTTCATACACGCGTGGTACCCAACCCCCTGGGTACCACAGTACCATGCAAACTAAAAGTATATTTTCTCTCTCTTCAGCAGAGATGGCGCATGAAAGCGGGGGCGGGACGGATGGGTCGCCGCAGCACACGCCGTCACCGCCTCACGCACCGCGCCTGCCGCTCGCCGACACCAGCTTCCACCACCAGATCATGCAGGTACATCCAGTTCTTGTTACCGACCTCCACTCTTATTAAAAACGGTCCAAAGTTATGATTTCCACAGAACGGTTACCTTTGGCGCTTCTTCAAATGACCCGATCTATTTGGAACCGTCACACACCTTTCTGTGCAATGTTAATACAAACTCCTGTCATCCTTTTTCCTGAACTTAGACTTGATAGATGATAAGAGCCTGTTATTGGGGTAGTTAACTGACTGACGCTATTACACACCTTTCTCTCTAATCCTTAGCAGTAATTTTTCCCTATAGATTTATTTCGCAAAAAGTGAATATCCAGGATGAGAATTGAAGCCGCAACCAGTCTGACCAACTGAGCTACTTGGACACATCCTAGTTATTCTAAATCCTCCGATATATAATCCATCTTGAGGCGACGCTGGAGCCATCCACCGTCATTCTTGCGAACTCCTCCTAAACCTAGACTTAATAGTTGTTAATCTTGTTCATATTAACTGTCACTATTACACACCTTTCTATCGATTTCTTGTAAACCTAGACTTGGCAGAGTTATTGATAAATCCTTAGAGACTTATTAGGTTCAGTTACACTTGCGTAGCACTTCTGGTGTTTAAGTACTTCTGTAACCGTCATCAGGTAGACCGTGCGCTTTTTTGACGAGTTAGTTATATAAAAAACGTTTGTGATTGAAGTAACTTTGTATTGTATTATATTTAACATCTCCGGGACAATGGCCCCTACGACCTACGGAGGTGGTGCTGTAATTAACGCGGATGACACTGCGCAGTATAGCTAGGACGTACCGAAGGGTAATACACAAAATATTGTTAAGGCAAATTGTCTGAACGACTGTTTCAACACTTCATAATAATTTTATTAATAACTATTTTTGTTTGCGTTTAATACCTATACAGAGTACATATCACAAATATAAAGATAAGAACTTTTTATACTCCACCACATGGCATGTACATTTTTACATAAATATCTAGAACTAAGTCTGGATTTTTCCAGTGAGAACTGAACTAAGATCTTTCGTTTATCACAATGAAATTCAATGAGTACAACGTGATAAGATACTTTAGATAAATTAACATGTATATTCTTTGGGGAAATTCATTGTTAACTATTTATAACTTTAAATAAAAATCAGTCATTTTCAACAAGAAACCAAAAATTACCAATTTTTTTTTCAATCCATAGTCAGACGTGAGGTGGAGATTTCTCATGAGTAAGAAATGTACTTTTACGTATGTGCGGATTTGAACATTGCTGTCTCAGATCCAATTTACTATTGAATGAAGGTAATCAGAGTTACCTATACCGGGTCATCAGCTTCAACAAATTGGCAGTAGCAAATAATCACACGGACCTATTGATGACCTATGAAAGAAGGAGAATAAATATACAAATAAATATTCTACGACATTCTACACCGCGCTCTCCAGACCCAAAGTAAGCATATTGTGTTATGAGTTCTAGAATGCGGATAAAGTTATGTAGGTACTTTTTTTATAAGTACATTTTTGTAAAGAAAAAAGATATGAGTGGGAAAATGGATGTAAGGCCTCCGGTAACAAACCGTACAAAATGCAGCGTACTGCTACTTAACGTCGATATTAAGCAGGAGGGTGATACTTCTCCTGTCGAGCCATTGCATGGGGCTGGGAGAAGCATAATTTTTCCACCTTACGATTATTATATGGCTATCTGCTTTGAATCGAAATGTTCTTGTCGTTGAACGGTTCATGTTGTTTTATTTTGTACAAATAAAACTAATTTGAACGTATTACATGGCGTTTCGTTGAGTTTTTTTGTTTTTTTTTTTTCGTAAAATTATCTCAAAGTACTAGAACTCTGTGTAACTCTTGATGTATTTCATGATTGCCTAAAAAGGAGTTTAATGTTTTCAGGCTTCATATATTTATTTGAATTTGTAAATTTCACCATTACTTTTAAATGCCTGCCAGATTTGTATGTGTAAGGTATCGTTACAATTCTTCCATCATCCCTTTTTTTTTTGTGTGGAAATCCCTTCGGATACCCCCCCGCCCGCCAGCGGGGGCGGTTATGTCGGGCTTGAACCGACTAAAACCGCACGCCGTCTCGGGTCTACAGATGCCGGGGTGAAAGGTTACCCATAGAGCATATCCCTCGCACTCCGACTGACCCTGGGCCATTCACAGTGTCCCCCCCGCGGGCCTTGCAGGCCCGCCTTACCCCAACCCCCTCGTGCAATGGGGTCAGCTGGCCCTGAAAAGGGCCGGTTGGTCGGACTCTTGGCCGTTGACGTTGACGCCAGCTACTCCAGAGGAGCAATCAATGATGCGTCATCGCCCACGTTGCCCAGGGTGCACCAAACTTGGAGGTGATCCAACCAGTCGCACCCCTCTTTCATCGTCCCTAATGACACAGTCTATACTGTTTTTAGGGAAAATTCTCTTTGATAGCGTGTTCGTTTTTTTTAATACTTATTTAAAGATAAAGCACTAAAAACGTCTTACTAGTCAGCGACCTCTTTCCATACACAAAATCTTTATCAAAATAATCATTCCTGTAAAATTAGGTAGTTATAAATAAAACGATGTCATAGATTACACGCGTAGGTATGTGCTATATTTAGCCGAGAGCAATATAAGTGTGGCGATAACTTATCTTACCGTCGTACTAAGTAACTAAGCAAATATAAGTGGTGAAGCAACATTCGGTACTAGTAGTTAAAAAACACTACAATTTTTATACGTTCTATCTATACAAAGAGAGAGATTCCTTAGGAGAGATTTCGCCTCGCTGTGCGTTTTCTACCGCCTTTATAATGGGGTGTGTTCAGAAGAATTGTATTTTTTTTTATATTTATTACACGTCAATTTGACTTCACCTCGCCTGATGGTAAGCTGAAGGTAAAGTCTCAGGAAAGACGGTCACCATTACATACACGTACCATGTTAACAATGGTGGCACTCAGCTTGACGACCTCATCAGAAGAGGATTGTCGTCGCAGCACCCACCGGTCCCACTAGTGCTGCGACCACAATCCCCCTGCCCGGCTATGCACTTGCTGACCCCTGAACGCAATCAAACCGAAATTGGGTTACTATGGAGGGTTTTTCGCAATCGTGCACGGTGGCACCTTTTTTTTTCCGTGCGGAAATCCCTTACCCGGCCGAATTTTGTGACAAATTTGTGTCATCAAATTTCTACCACCAGTGATATGATATGATGCCCACGGCCACATTCTATCATCGCACCGCTCGCCACAGACAGGGAATTCATCCTCACACGTTGCTACCGGAAACGGTGCGTACAGTTAGGTATGAAAGGCACTATTCCGCGCACCCTCAGGCTGTGGTTTTCCCAAGCGACTACAATATGGGGTTCTTCAAGAAGGGCATTAGAAGGTTTTAACAGGGTCGGCAGCGCGTGTGTGACGCCCCTGATGTTGCACACGTCCATAGGCCGCGGTTACAGCTTCCCATCAGGTGGGCCGTGAGTTTGTCTGCCTCCTGAGTGGTATAAAAAAAAATAGAGATTTCATCATGCTGATAGTTTAAAGACAAAAGGGCGCAAGCGGCTTCGAAGGTTCAAAGAGAAAAGATCACAAACGACAACATAAAAACTCTATTGAAAAGTGATTTACTTCTGAACTAACCTTAGCCTTTCAACCGTCGATATGCTATAGAAAATATAGCTAACAATCACTAATGGATGTCTATGTGCAGTTGGGATCGGAGGCATTATTACAAATAGGATTGTCGGCGATCTCGACCTTTCAAGGGTTGTTCATCGAACCGCTTAGCTTTGGGACTGATTGCGCCTCTCTCTGTGTGTGTAAACGCGGTAACCGCCCCCGCTGGCTGGCGGGGGGGGTATCCGAAGGGATTTCCGCACGAAAAAAAAAAAAGATACGTAAATATACCCGCATGTTGTGAACTACGAGCAGGATTTTCTGAATAAGTAGTGAGCTTATTGAGGGTCAACCAGGGACTTAACAGGTTCTATGTTCATTATCGTATTGAAACCAGCCCTATCCCCTTTTGTCGGCTTGTGCGCCGCCACCCTCGGGAAGAGCGGGAGTAGTGCTCGCTTCCTACTTCGCTGGAAAACCGTTTGTATAACGGCTTACGTTCTAAAGAACTGTTTATCCATGGGCATTCTACAAAGCAAGCAACTCTTCTCCATTTGACAGCCTTTGAAAAAATACTGCATACAGTGTTAATGTATATTAACGCTTTTACCTAATCTCAGAGACTGGTGGTAGAGGTATCTCTACCCCCGGGTTCTGAGATGAAAGCCTCGGATCCAACCGGCAATAGCCTGTAGATGGTGAGGATGAATATATTTCTGCCTATCCTTTCAGGGGTACACCTACAGCCAAGATAGATAGTGGAGCCATATATACATGTAATATGTACAACGATAGGACGCGAATCCGCGGGCTACCGTGACCTTTTACTGAAATACAGACAACTCTACCTACAAACACATTATTTTTACCAGATATTAATACCGCGCGCGCGCCGCTATTTATGTATCGACGTATATGTGTGTGTTGCAAACGGTATATTATAATACGCACAATATATAGAGTAAAATTAGATATGAAATGTTTCGTGGCCCCTTCTCACCGCGCTTTTTTTGAAATGTGTGTCTAGATAGTTTATTGTATTGCTTTGAAACTGGTTCGACGTTATAGTTTATGATTTCTCAGTATCTACGTTGATGAATAAGTAGTTACGGGAAATTTAAATTGAAAAATCAAAAATGTAAGTCGGAATATGATCGGCGACCGTTCCTTTTCAAGAAAAGTATTTAAACAAATTGTCATAGAAGAGTGGACCGCCGCCTCCAAGTTTGGTGCTCGGATGTGTGACTCTAATTGAGCTACATCTCGAATGTTGACTTTTTCCAATTTCAGTTAGATGTAAACAGTTTCTTTACAAATAGTAGAGCCATACTTTTCCCAGAACAAACACTATTTAATAACATACATGGCACTTCTTCATTTAGGAACATACATAATTATATACTCCCCATGTAAACCCCCTTAGAAATAGGAAGACATGTATATTGCTCATATTTCGCCAAGTAGATCGCCATTAGCGCCAATATATTCCAGTCCCACTGCGCCACACGCTCGATTTCAAACAAACACTTTTATATAATTTTCATTGCGCGCTTGACATTATATCACACACCCCGGCTTCTGAAGACCCGAGACGGCATGCGGTTTAAGTCGGTTCAAGCCCGACATAACCTCTCCCGCTGGCCGGCGCGGGAGTAACCGAGGGGATTTACGAAAAAAAAAGGTACGGTAATGCTTAACATGCTGACGGCTCGATAGTCAGACTTCTAATAAAACGGGACAATGAGAAATGTGTCAAAATATCACAAATTACTCAGACTTACGAATAATTTTAGATTTTTGTTAGAAATACGTAATAGTTTGATATTTTTGTGTCATAACTGTGATAAGTAATATTATGGTACTGTTTTACTTCTGTTGTTGCGGATATTTACTGCACAACCCAATTGCTGACTAGGGGGCCATCTCGAAACCGGAGATGGCCCAGGGTCAGTCGGGGTGCGAGGGATATGCTCTATGGGCAACCTTACACCCCGGCGTCTGTAGACCCGAGACGGCGTGCGGTTTTAGTCGGTTCCAGCCCGACATAACCGCCCCCGCTGGCCGGCGGGGGGGGTATCCGAAGGGATTTCCGCACGACAAAGAAAAAAAAAAGGTATCACTTTATACCTTTTTTTGATTCACGCATATAGTAGGTATACTAGAGGCCCGAGTCCCAGCTTCACCTGGAAATAAATACGTAAGGATCTATAACCCTGTTACAGCGCCACCTACTGGCTCCAGTTGTAATTGTAAACCATAAGAACTTTCACCACAAGATATTTCATACTATTTGCTTCAAAAGTAAATAACTTTCATTCTACCCCTAATCCACCGTCTTAGGGATAAGTTTTATAAAATCGCCGATACACGTGTGCATTTCTTTTTTTAAATTTTTTTTTTATTTTTTTTGAAAATGACAAGGTAAGGTAGCCCTTAGGACATTTGTCTCGAACCCCGGCTGACCCAGGGCCATCTACGGTTTCGAGTTGGCCCCCTCGGGTTTGGGAACTAAGGAAACAGCCTCCGGAAACAGGGGGGGGGCACCCCGACCTGCTGCTACTAGGTTGACAGGCGGCTCCACCACCGACCACTCAGTTAAAAAACTAGATCACATTCCTATTCCTTTAAACTCATCAAGCAATTCTTGCCAAAGTTGTTCTCCCAATTTACCTATAAGGAATACTATGTCTTTTGGAGCGGCCGGGCTCCCATGAACCACGACGATCCCGTCCCGCCCACGCGCGCGCGCAAAACATCCGTCCGCGTGTTCTATTCGCGGAGAGCGCACATTCCAGCCGCCTGCCATTTTTCCCCATCAAACGAAAATAATATGCGCGTCGCCCGAAATAAGCGTACGCGTACCTCGTACCTACCACCGATTTCATGTTTTTTGTTTAGCTTCCGTCCCACCGGTGCACGGTGCAGCGATCGAAGGTTGCAGCAGTCAATGATAACATAAAGTTGAAGAAGCGCAATATAGGTCAGGCAATAACGTCCTTTAAATTAATTGCATTTCTGTCAGAAATACAGTAAAACCGACTCGTGTGCTGTGACGGCAAACGGCATGAACTTTATTCTTTATTTATTCATTCATACGAGTTTGTTATTTGTTATCATTAATTATAAATTCTGCCATCAACTTTAATGTTATGCATCTGCCAGGTGCCTCGTGACGCCCAAATTATTTTTTATAGGACACAGGGCTTGGTCTACAGTTGCTATTTGCAGGAATTGCCGAGACGTGATCCTGACTTGACGAGCCATTGCTTTTACACTACAAAATCCTTCCATATAAGTGAAAGTCCTTTTTACCTTTCCCTTTGAAAACACTCCCAATTTTTCCTTCTTTTAGTTTCAAAGTAGTCACACACAAACCAGTCGGTTGACGGTAATATTCTCGCCCTATTACTTGGGATCAATAAGCTGGCGTTATCAAGATGTAACTTCCTACCAGATCTGCGGGCATGAGTACATGTATGTTTCAAAAGACATTACCACATTTTTTAAATAAGTTATTAATAGAATATGCCGAGATTGCGTAGTTAATTTGCCAGTCTTTTTGTTTCGCTGCTTGACAGTTATTGAATCATTTTATTCAATTCTTACTTTGATTGTCGATGTACTGTCAAATATCGTCACAAAATTGGTAAATCATCAGTTCCAAATGAAGTATCCCCTTCGGTCGTCTGTCGACTGTGTTCTACATTTTATTTCCTCTCTCGTTGTCAGAATCAGAATCCAAGAAAGAATCATATTGCTGAGCGGGCGAAACAGACATTAGAGAATAGTTTCCTGTTGCAAGTGAGTCTAAATTACTATAATAAGTGTTAACAGTGAACCGTCCATGTGTCGCACTCAATTAACCAAGAACATGTCGAAACGTTGTCACCATTCTTCAAGTCAGTATCATACCCGTGCCGGTATTGTTATACCCATTCATCAGGCTAAATTTAATTAATTTGTTGATGTAAACATAGTTGTAAGCTTTAGATAAATCATCAGCTTTTCATCTAAAACATGCTAAAAAGAATTAATATAGAAACTGGGCAAATATCTGGACATGGTTTCCAACATAGCTTTAATAGTAAACAATGTAATAAAATTATTTGTAGATTAGATTCAAATCATCTGAATCAGTTAAATGTGACACCGTCATTACATGTTTATGATGATAAGATAACTATAACCGGTATTGATGTTGCCAATAAAATAACGTATATAATATACATTTTACACCACCTTTAACTGTAAGACTAGTAGCTATTTTAGAGGATTTCTTGTGAATTAATAATTATTCATTACAGCCATTGGTCACACACATCCTTTTACATAGCAATTGGTCAAATAATCACAGTATTAACAAAAGCACTTAAAGCTAAGTACCTGGCAGCACTCAAGTTTTGAAATGAATGTTACAGTTAAAGAAGCAGCAGCAGTTGCAGCAAGAGATCCTGTTGCAACACTTCCAGCAACAGCGCCAGCAGCTGGCGCAAGAGCATGAGCAACAACTTATGCACCATTTGAAGGTAAATGTGAGTGACAAATCAAATTTTATTTTAAAGAGATATAAGAAGATAATTTTGTAACTAGTTTTGCATTTTAGTTGGTCATTAACATGAGTAGAAGTGATTATTTCTAGAAATAATAGTAAAAATAATGTGCATGTGCGTATTGTCGAAAGGTGTACCACAGGGACCAGTCGTAGGTCCATTACTAATATTATTGCTAGTATCACTTATAAAATGACAAATGACACTTCATTGTAAGAAACCCACAATGGTAAAAGAAAAGCGAAGCAAAATGTAAACGCAAAGCAAATGTCGAAACGGCGGTGTTATAATCGTCGCCAAAAAACTTGACAATTTGGCATTGACGCGCAACCAATCCCGTGAGGCTTTTGAGACAAAGGGCTCGCGTGATTGGTTGCACGTCAAGTTTATATGGTCAAGATTTTTGGCGTTGACTATACAAATGTATTTGCGTTTAAAGTTCTTGCTACCACCGATAAACAAACTTTACATTTGATGTAGTATAGTTTGGTATGCCATTTCATCGCAACTCATGGCCGGTAAAATCCTTATCTGTTCTCAATACATGAACTGAACAGAAATGACAAACCGTGTGCGCGTGGTGAGTTTAGTGTGATATTACATACTAGCGACCGCTCCGGCTACGCACGGTTGCAATGGATGTTATTATACATATAAACATTCCTCTTCAATCACTCTATCTATTTAAAAAAACCGCATCAAAATCCGTTGCGTAGTTTTAAAGATTTAAGCATACATAGGGACAGAGAAAGCGACTTTGTTTTATACTATGTAGTGACTAATGCACTTTAACATTCGATTTTCATAATGTTTTTATGCTTTATACGCAACACAGGCTTGTGAAGTGATAATGCATTGAATAATAAGTACATTGACACGTTAGCAAAGCAGCCATATAAACTAACTGCTTAGTTATCAAAAGAGTGTGTAATTGTTTGTAAGTGTATGTTAAGTGCATGCGATCAGACTTTCTTGTTGTTATATTTGGAGAGGTTAGCGGCTACTTCGTTGATATTTATTTAAACTCTAGACACTCGTACTGTATACATGTATTTTCCATTTGTAGTGACACCTTACCTATTAGGTTAACGTCTAACTACAAAGCCTTTACTATTTTTACCCCCTGGACTAAGTAGCAACATTACGCACGGTTTGTGGATTCAGCTACCTTTCTTTACTTTATCCCATTCTCCTGTTCTCTTTGCCCTTTCTCCTTTATCGGCGGCAAGTGGTAACGGACAAGTGTTATCTATAGTCTTGCAAGCGATAAAATAAAAATAATAATAATCGTAGTAAATAACGATAAAAGTTAAAATACAAATACATTTTGAACTATATGTATTGTTTAATTCAACAGTTTTTCATAGAGTTCACCGCACAGACCGGTTTCAATTCACACGGCATTTTCTATCCGGTCGTAACTACGTAATTATATCAGCAGGTACTGCACATACGGGCGTAGGCGACGTTAAAAATAGATCGGAATTGAGTGCAAGTAATTACATCATACGTAGTTTGTATAATTGTGTTAGCCTCATTTGGACGGGTCACTGGCCACACCCTTTTGGGGCACCCTGAATTAGCGAGATGATATCCGGAGATGCGCCCGCGCGCTGTATCAGTTTGGCCATGTGTCAGCGAGGTGAAAGATCATTTCGTTACGTTGATAAATATAAAGTTGGTGTTGCCTGGTTAATGATGTAAGTTGATTTTCAATTGTTATAAAATTTTATAGCAGTTTAGTTTTTGTTTGTTTTAGCATCAATGTGATAAATTTACTGTATACATTTTGAAAAATATTAATGTTTTAAAAAGCCTTTGAAGAAATTTAACAACTTCTAGGTATAGGTTGCACATACCGGTTTTTTTTTTTTTTAACGTGCGTAAATCCCTTCGGATACCCCCCCGCCGGCCAGCGGGGGTGGTTATGTCGTGTCTCGACTGAAACCGCACGGTGTCCTCCCCAAGTGTCCGTTGCCGGGCACCCCGGTTAAGCCCTCGAAAGGATAACCCTAGGGTTGCCGGCGGACTTAGGCCGCCACCGCGGACTCGCCTCGCAGTTGATGGCATTACAAAAGTTGCGAAAGTATATAATATTTGCACTAGTTGTTGTACGCGGTTGCGCTCGCGTGGATGTCAGTATTGCGACTAAACTTTTCCCAAGCTCTAGTCTATCACTGTACCAAATTTGATCAAAGTCGGTTTAGTGGTTTAGGTGTGAAAGCGTAACAGACAGATAAACTTTCGCTTCTATTATATTAGTATGGATATAGTGTTTCTTAACAACCTATGTCAGTTCTTCCATAAATATGCCTGATACTTAATGCATAAATTACATAAATTGATCAATATCTACTACAAAACAGAAGGCGTACATTTTGTAATTCATAATAATTGACACTTTATAAATGGCAGTCTAGCGAACAGGTCACCTTTGGTAAAATGCAGCGGCACTTAAACGAGTCTGGACATGCTAAATACATATATAAATATAATGTTCGAGAATGGACACGGAAAATGTGAATTGTGACTGAAAAAGTATACGTTTTTTTTTATATTTAGTACACGTCAATTTGACTTCACCTCGCCTGATGGTAAGCTGAAGGTAAAGTCCAAGAAAGAGGGTCACCATTACATACACATAACCATGTTTACAATGGTGGCACTCAGCTTGACGGCCTCATCAGAAGAGGATTGTCGTCGCAGCACCGCGTGACACCCACCGGGCCCACTAGTGCTGCGAACACAATCCCCCTGCCCGGCTATGCACTTGCTGAACCCTGAACGCAATTAAACCGAAATTTGATTACTATGGAGGGTTTTTCATAATCGTGCACGGTGGTACCAACCCGGCCGAATTTTGTGACAAATTTGTGTCATCAAATTTCTACCACCAGTATTGTCTTCGACAACATTTCTTTCGGTGCACTACGTGGTATTTTAGTCAGTGCCAGATTTGAGGCAGAGTAACACTAGCTCTAACCCCAGTGCAGGTCCTAAAGAGTCCTCCAAAATTTGGTTTAAAAAAAATAAGGTTTTGTGTGCCCAGAAAAAGCCTTTTAAAATTTTTCTTTTCATGTCCTACGTCGATGATCTTATAAATAATACGTTAGACAACTTGGCACCAAAAAAAAAAAGATTATTTAAATAAGGCTTAATTGACTCTACTCTACTCTCTTTTAATGTTAGTGTTGCCTGCCTGGGGTTATCCTTTCGAGGGCTTACCCGGGGTGCCCGGCAACGGACACTTGGGGAGGACAATACACGATAGTCGATACACGACATAACCACCCCGCTGGCCGGCGGGGGGGTATCCGAAGGTATGTCCGCACGTAAAAAAAAAAAAAGTGTTGCCTGCCTTTAAGTAACAGTATGCATACGGTTTGTGAGAGTGCCAGTGGCTAAACCTGTTTCCTTTTATCCATTCTGATTTCGTACCTCCTTACCCTAAGGAGAATCTCCTCTAAGGATGGCAATTAATCAACACAGCGTCTAGTGAGATGATTCCGACTTGGGACAAATATTTCTATGAGTCACAGACAATGATAATAGTAACAGTTATTAGATATTGGGGTGTACCTCGCATTCGTTATTTATGTACTCGGAGATGTAGGCAGAAGTGTATTAATGCCCAAATTACTTACACTTAATTCCGGGCGAGCCTATCGCCGCCAACCGGACAGTGCCATATGGAGAACAGCCCTAAAATTTAGTCACCACCTAAGGAACGAGTGGCCCTTGTATTCTACTTCGCAGAGGACAACGCCTTCCATGCCATTACTGCTTAACCCATGCTAATGCGTCCTGAATAAAGTATTCCTCTACCCACCTAACAAATTGTGTAATGTTTTTAGCGAACCGTAGATAAAATATTCCTTCGAATACATTTTCACGTGTTTTAAATCATGAATCCTTCCTGCATTCCTAACGAAATCCAAGATCATGATCTTTTTAAAGATTTACGTAGGTGCACTAAAGACTCACTTCATAAACATGTAAGCAATGTCATTCCTAACGCAGCCCTCAGATTCCTGACGCTCAACATACGTGAGTCAAGCGAAAGATCAGCTGAAGGAGTAGAGTGTGCACCATCATCAGCTAGTTCGGCATAAAGAGGCCAAGTAGCCGCGTTGCTCAGTGCGCAGGCATTTGGGACCATTTGTTAATAACAGGCTATGTATTATATTTGTATACTGACTCATTTATGTTTTTGTTTTAAGAACACTATTGTAACGCGTTCAAATTTTGTTTCGTTCTTTCGCAACCAAATATACTTGTTAGGAGGTGCCCGGCAACGGACACTTGGGGAGGACACCGTGCGGTTTTAGTCGAGACACTACATAACCACCCCCGCTGGCCGGCGGGGGGGTATCCGAAGGGATTTCCGCACGTTAAAAAATAAAAAAAAGGGTTCCGTTGCCAAATGGCAAAAAACGGAATCCTGATAGATTCGTCATGTCTGTTTGTCTGTCCGTCCGTATGTCACAGCCACTTTTTTCCGAGACTATAAGAACTATGCTGTTGAAAATTGGTAAGTAGATGTACTCTATGAACCGCATTAAGATTTCTTACAAAAATAGAAAAAAAAACAATAAATTTTGGAGGTCCCCATACATAGAACTGAAACTCAAATTTTCTTTTTCCATCAAACCTATACGTTTGTGGTATCTATGGATAGGTCTTCAAAAATTATATTGAGGTTAACTGAATAGTTTGCGCGAGAGACACTCCCAAAGTGGTAAAATGTGTCCCCCCCCCCCCTGTAACTTCTAAAATAAGAGAATGATAAAACTAAAAAGAATATATGATGTACACTACCATGTAAACTTCCAACGAAATTTGGTTTGAACGAGATGATCTAGTAAGTAGTTTTTTTTAATACGTCATAAATAAAAAATTTACTTGCTGCTACGGAACCCTTCATGGGCGAGTCCGACTCGCACTTGGCCGGTTTATTTTTATTACGACCCAATTATACTTAATGTTATGCTATATTATATATAACACTTTCAACTAACACACGGCCTGCCTAATAACTGCTACAATACTAGAGTTACCAGCGCACGTTCCCCCCTGCAGAGAGGAAGGGACATGAGAATGAAAAAAAGGGGTGATAAAAATGGTCTATCCATTTCGTCTCCAGAAAGAACAAATATACATACATTGATAACCACGTTTGGCACTATGCGCGTCGCGCAGGTAGTTAATATGTAGATATGTTTCCCGGTGAAGTTGTATACAAAAGCCAATCCATCTCTTTCCGTGAATGTCGTCCAAGGCGACTCAGGATTTTTTTTTTTTCTACGTGCAGAAATCCCTTCGGATACCCCCCTGCCGGCCAGCGGGGGTGGTTATGTCGTGTATCGACTAAAACCGCACGGTGTCCTTCCCAAGTGTCCGTTGCCAGGCACACCGGGTAAGCCCTCGAAAGGATAACCCCAGGGTTGCCGGCGGACTTGGAGGGGTCGGGTTTTGTCCCGCTTCGGTGAGTTGGCAGGCGTGTGTAGGGCACACACGACACGCCTCCGCCACGGCCTGCTTCTGTAAGGACGGCGAGTCGGCCAACTGCCGTCTGGCGACTCAGGGATAGAGCTATTCTAAGTCAGACTGTAAACCCGAACCACAGAAAACTTACCTAATGAGCACAATAAGCTAGCCTTGTTATGCTCGGGTAGGAAAAATACTTGGTGAAATGTAGATTTAAACACCTCGGCCAACCAATTAATATTGACTTATACTGCTTAATAAACAATGTTGTTTGTAAATATTACAGCACTTATATTGTGGTGATGGAACACCTGAATGTATAAAGAGTAAACAATTTAGATAATACTTTAATAAATACATTCTGTTTAGTCAGTCCCAAGCCATATGGCTGGAACTAATTGCTTGTATATGATGTGGCCTGGTGGTGGCAGGTGAGGCCGCCTGTCACACCCATCAGAGAGGGCCATCTCAAAGCCGTAGATGGATGGTCAGCCGGGGTCCGACGGAATTGCCTCATTGAGCCACCTTAAACTTCGGCATTAGAGACTCAGGACTGCGGTCTCGGTAGGTTCGAGTCCGACATAACTACCTTTACTGGCCGGCGGGGAGTACTCGAGGGGATCTCCGACAAAAAAATAGGTACTATATGTGGCTGGCGGATCGTGTAACACAAACCTAAAACTGAATAGCGATAGCAACGATGCCAGATGTTTTCGAACACCATTTAACCTATCCAATTATAGATAATACCTATATTAAAGTTTCAATGACAGTATTCACGCATTAACATACCTTATTTACGCCGCCTGGCACGTTAAAACAGGTTGGTTTTATCTTTAAATTAAAATTAGGTTCGTATGTCTTCCAAGTGGGTAATATTATAAATTTAACATAACCCAATTTAGTGAAGACTTCAAAGGTATCAATTTTGACATTCGAAATGCAATTAGTTTTATATTTATTTAGGTATATTCGATTGCCTCGTCGGCACCGTAACATTTCTGAATTCAGTTATACCGAGTTTCTGTGATAGGCAATTTTAAATAGTAGCACAGTCTTCTTGTAACCTCTGATATATAATAGAGTAGAATATTGGCTCACCCTTATTACTGGGACCAAAAATATAGCAGGAGATATATGGGTGTATTTTCAATCCTTTCGGGATAAATATTATACGCATATTTGCAAATGCTTCTTTAGTCCGCACTTGCATAGTGTTGGATTAAAGAAGCTTTCGGGCGGACACATTGTGAAAATGATCCACGTAACCTTTAGCTCAGCACATACAATCAATATTAAGCGAGCGAAGCTAGCTCGTAGCGCGCACCCTGACATAGATAGATATAGGTTTGAAGGGTATGACGGGTATGACCTCCGCCATACCTTTCGTTTTAGGTTACTTCTGATACTGCATGAAGAAATACGAGAGTTCCGCGAAGCCCAACTCCGTCGACATTAGTTACTAATTGGTAAGATAGAAAAATACGTATTTAATTTCCACTCACACATGTCGAAATCAAGTACTTTTCCACTATGCTTAACAAACCACATTTTCATCATAAAACAATTTCATTTAAGATAAATTATCAGTGCGAGCGCGTGGGCCGCCGCCACCTCCTTCTGCGAGCATGTGATGCTCGCGAAGGAGATGGCGGAGCGCGCCCGGGAGAGGCTCAGAACTCTCCCGGCCCGCCGAGCCCGCAACATGCTCACCGCGCGTCGCAGGTGACTCAAGCGCCGGAGGTCGGTCAACGACCTCCGTCCTCCATGAGCGCAGGCCTGGGGGTAGCAGGTGAGGCCCAGCTGTCACCCCAGCAGAAGCAGGCCGGGACGGTGGGGCGACAAGCGCCCGTCCCCCAAACCGGGGCAAGACGGGGACACCGTGGTTCCCAAACCCGAGGGGGCCATCTCGAAACCGGAGATGGCCCAGGGTCAGTCGGGGTGCGAGGGATATGCTCTATGGGCAACCTTACACCCCGGCGTCTGCAGACCCGAGACGGCATGCGGTTTTAGTCGGTTCAAGCCCGACATAACCGCCCCCGCTGGCCGGCGGGGGGGTATCCGAGGGGATTTCCGCACGAAAAAAAAAAAAAAAAGGTAAATTATCAGTTGCGGCAAGCGACAGGGACGAGCAGGGTTAGGGAGTTTGGGGGCGGTACGTGTAACGTTAGCCCTAGGAAGCATTTGCACTCAATAACACAATTTGTCTCCGCAAAAGCTTCTTCAGCCCAACACGATTTGTGTGTTGGGCTAAAGAAAGAAAAGTGGATGATTTTCACAAATTGTCCTAAAAAACTTCTTTAGCCCGACTGTATGCAAGTGCTGAGCTAAAGAAGCATTTGTAAACACGTATATTATACATGCATGAGTATTATCTTAAAATCATTAATGCGCGGCTTATACTTTTGTGGCAGAACGGGTGTGATGTTCCTTCGCCACAAAAGAAGATGATTCAAACCGAAAGCTCCAGTCTTTCAGGCTGAATCACCCTAGCATAAACTAAACCCTAAACCTAAAGATGCACAATGATATATAAATGGTAGTATGTAATGGTAGTAATAACGTATTCGTCACAACTTCTATACCACGATGCAGGATTAGTAGTGCCAAAGTAGTTCGGTTTAACTTCATTAAATGGCGTTGGATATTAGTGGTATCGTTACAAACTAAAAAAAAGTTACTCGTGCCTTATAGAACCAATAACTAACATATTGTTTTCTTTACGAGATCCTTATATAACCTGACCCATAATAATCCTGTTTGTAATGTGAATACTAACGTTTCAGTTATGGGAGCAGCAGAAAGCCATGGAGGAGGCGGCTCGACGGGAGGCTAGAGAGGCGAGAGAGGCCCTAGAAGCGCGAGAGGCTAGGGAGAGGCATGAGAGGGATCGAGTCGAGCTACTTCGGAAAAAGGATAAGCACGAACACAGTGCAAACGCTTCCTCCGAAGTCAAGCAGAAGTTGCAACAATTCCTGAAGAAGAAGCAGGCCAGTGCAAATGGAACAGTACCTGGTTCATCATATAGAAATTGGTGAGTCTATTCAGAACTCCTTCAAATTGAATTTATTTAACAGTATAATAAAATTCAGGTTTGCGATTACAATGAAACTACTTTTGTCGCGATTTTTGAGCTGAGTGAGACGAAGTCGAGCGAAAGCACCTCATACCAGACTTCAGGATTTTCTTTGTCACAGGTCTCCTCCTAAACTAATAATCCAATCAGAACCAAATTTGGCATGATTAAAGAGGTCAATCAGAGGAAGGTTTATGGATATATTTTGAAAAAATTAATGGTACCACAGAGGAATGATCACCTTTGAAAAAAATCCAGATGGAATTACATAATAACCGCTCGAGACACTGTGACCAAACTTTACAAGCTCAGAAAGCATGTCCAGAGTTGTGACTTTCAAAAAGAATTTTCAAAATCGGACTTGCCACGGAGGAATGATCACTGTTCAAAATTTTCAAAATCTGATTCCGCAATAGCGGTCAAATCTATTGGACAAGTTTTGGCGCCAAAACAGTCACGATGTCTCACTCAGCTCAACATTGCAAGCAGCGATTCGCCTTGCAGACCTAGTAAGTTTCGGTTGCTTTTCTATGGCCATGGTCACTGCAGACCAAGTTGATAGTCATCTCATGTTTTTGAATGTCAGTTATAGTACCCGAATTTTATATAATTGTTGGTTTAGGTAAGTTGCGATCCAGTATATTCAAGTTCAAAGTCATTAATTGATGGCAACTAGGCCTAATTTCTTAGTAATAAAACAAACAAAATTGTATAGGGACCAATCGCGCTTGTTTGCAGATCAATTAATCGCGTTTGCACATCAATATTACTAATATATATTGACAGGATCGCGCCCTTAGAATAAGAATGCTCCAAGCGTGTTGAGACACGCTTGCAGCATTCTTATATTTCAAGCATTATTCAATGTGGATCTTTTCACCAGGTCCTTTTTATGGCGAAACATTTCGCTTTTATTTCAGATTTTTTTTAAAGGAATATTAATAACCGAAATTACTAATATTCCCCCTAACCCCTCCAGCTAAGCTAAATTGCTTGTCTTAGGAGTGGGTTCACGTCGGTAGTGTAATGGCCAGGATTCGAAACTGGGACCTCTCGATCGTAAGGTCGACTCCTTAACCACTAGGCTACCGATTGACATTTATGTTTAGTCGCTAATGTCAATGTTTGGTTTCCGCTTCCAGGGGAATAGTGAAATCGTCATCGGGCGAGTCGATCACGTCGACGGGCGCGGCGGCCACGCACCCGTACCGCCTGGCCGCGCCGCTGCCGCTGGCGCTCAACGCCGCGCCGCCGCAGCCCTCGCCCGCCGACTACCCCCTGCGCAAGACTGGTGCGTACCCTCTGCGTCTGCGCACCCGCACTCCCCGCACTCCCCGCACTCCCCGCACTCCCGTACTCCAGTGTGCAGTGCATCCGTATTGTGTGCCCATTTGATGTCGTCCGAGTGTCTAGTGCGAGTTTTATTGACAGAGTATCGATCGCAGGCAAGTAATTGTTGTCTGTTGGATCAGCGCCACCTGGCGGCAAATTTGTGAAAATATTTTAACAATTTACTCGATAATGCGTTGGTCATTTGAACATTGTTCTCAAACTCGCATCAGGCACTCTGATGTAACTCTGAATGTTATGTAGATATGTAAGCATGTTTAGGAGTGAGACGTAGGAGAAGACAGATACACGCTGAATTTATAAAAATCGTTTTATATATATTTATTCGGAATAATTTATGGTACCAGATTAGGATTCGTAACGAATACATCCGACAGAGAACCAAGGTTATCGACATAGCTCAAAGAATTAGTAAGCTGAAGTGGCAGTGGGCCGGCCATTTCTCGCGAAGAACCGACAACCGATGGGGTAAACATGTTCTTGAGTGGAGACCGCGACTCAGTTTATTACGTGTATACCGAATGCATAAACCTTTAAAATATTTCGTTCTAAAACGACTATAAAATCAGCGTGTATACCATCTTCGAGAGATTGACAAGCGATTGGACATTCTACACAGAGCGCTATCTAGACCCACAGTAAACATCGTTTTTATTATGGGTTATAGAATGCGGATAAACATATTTATATCTACAAAATGTTTGTTACATACCTAATTCTACGTGTCCTACATATTATATGAGTACAATGAAATAATACTGAAATAAAAACGAAAATATCAAGCTATATTTCATTCAATTAAATCTTTAAGCATTTTGTATGCTTACGTTTTCTAAAGATTTAGATCGGAAAAAGAGAACATCTAGAACGGGACTTGAACCCGCGACCAGTCCCTTACAGGGCGAATGCTCTGACCAGCTGAGCTATCTACACACGTCCCAGATATTCGAAATTCTCCGATATATTATATACGTCTTAAGGCGACGCTGGAGTCATCTACCGTAATTCTTGCGAACTACGGAAACAATAAATAACTTTACAGTCATTTTTAAACATTCTTTTTCGATGACCCCGATTAATTAATTAAATTAAATTAAAATATATCGGAGAATTTCGAATATCTGGGACATGTCTAGATAGCTCAGCTGGTCAGAGCATTCCCCTTGTACGCTGGTCTCGGGTTCAAGTCCCGTTCTAGATGTTCTCTTTTTCCGATCTAAATCTCTATCAAGTTATAAATAGAACATCAGGTCAGTCGTCCACCGTGAGCGTAATAATGTCCTCATTAACTTTGCTATGTGGCGTGTGAGTTAACCCGTAATAAGCATGCGCGTGCACTAACCCCCGCAGCGTCGGAGCCCAACATGCTGAAGGTGCGGCTCAAGGCGCGCGTCATCGAGCGCCGCGCCTCGCCGCTCGCGCGCCGCCCGCTCAAGACGCGCGTCAAGCACCGCAGTGAGTACACCGCGGCCCACGCGCTACGTCCGTAAACGTTGCGACCGCGTAACGCCCATACACGTTGCCATCGCGTAATGCCCATGCACGTTACCATCGCGTAATGCATATACATGTTACTATCGCGTAACGCATATACATGTTACCATCACGTCACGCCCTTACACGTTACCATCGCGTAACGCTTATTCAAAATAATCCCCTACTGGAAAAGTGGCAATTGTTCTCCTATTTTGTGATATTATAGGACACATAATTGCAAAAATTTAAAAATTTGACGGATTTGACGGAAATGAAAACATTGAGTTGGCACGTTACAATTTTTATCAATGTTACTGATTCAATGTTCATATTTTTGTAAGTTAATTTATAATTAATTTTGTTAATTTTCGTTTTAAATCATTTCAATACGAAATATAAGCCAGGGGTTCCACGATGATATACAATTTATATTTTACTAGCTGACCCGGGCAAACTTCGTTTTGCCTTAGAGTCAAGTTATGTTGGTTACTTTATCAGCTGAATTGATTAAATATACTCCGACATAAAAGGTCCGAGACGGCGTGATGTTTTGATCGGTTCGAGTCCGAAAGAACCTCCGCCGCTGGCCGGCGGGAGGGTAACCGTAGCGATTTCAGGAAAGAAACCGCAAAAAGGCATGGTATCGGCGGACACAAATCTAAAAAATCAAAGATCATGAAAATCGATCCAACCATTCTTGAATTTATCCCGATCATCACTTCGTGTTTTCATATCCGGGTCGATGGACCATGAAAAGAGTGTACACACACACTCTTCATGGTCCTTCGAACTGGATGGTCACTATAGCGTCGACGCAGACTAACCCTTTTCAGGCTCGTTGAATTTATCCCGCAATTTAAATCATACGTACTATGTCGAATGACATGTACTTTGCCGTGGAGATTATAAATGACATGGGGCAGTCCCCGGAGGAGCGTCACCTCAATGTAATGTGGAGTGCGTTGTGCGCAGACTGCGAGGGCGGGTCGCCCCGCGGCTCGCCGCCCGGCGCGCTGGCGGGCGTGGCGGCGCCCATCCGCGAGGAGGAGGAGGGCTGCGCGCGCGCGGCCGAGCTGCTGTTCTCGTCGCCGTCCATGCCCAACATCTCGCTGGGCCGGCCGCACGCCGCGCCGCCGCGCTCGCACGCGCCGCCCGCGCCGCCGCCGCACCCGCCGCACCCCCCGCACCCGCCGCACCCGCCGCACTCGCACACGCCGGTATGGGGCTGCAACATCTCTGTAATTTTACCTTTTGTTTTTTTTTTCATCCCGGTTCATCGACATCTTCATCAGTAACCATTTTCATGCCAATATTTGTTTTGTTATTTATTATATTTAAAAAAAAAATCATAATTTAGATGTTTCGGTTACAAATTCATGTTATTTATTCTCAACTAATAATTTACTTGCACACGTAAATCAGTCAATTTAATTTAATTTCAAAGTAAAAAATGTTATCATTGTTATCAAACCATTTATCATCATCGCATTACCATTTTGCTCATTCGTAGACTATTTGAACTCACTAAAATTTAATTTCACAGGTGGGTGCCCCTATTCCTCTGACTGTAGGATCGACCCTCCCCGCCGTATCAGAATCCTTAAGCACGTGGGGGACGCTGGGCGCCCGGGGAGCGAAACGACCCCTAGGCCGAACCCACTCCGCCCCCTTGCCACTCGGTGACCCTGCGCTCGCACCGCCCAACGCGCACCATTATCTCAGAGATCAAATACGGAAAACGGTATGTATAAACTAACATGGAATCGAAATGAATCCATCCCACCTGAGCGTCGGTCCTAACCGTCGTCGCGTTCCCGGCAGGTGCTGACGCGCGCGCACGACGCGGCGGCCGCGCAGCTCCGCGAGGAGGAGGGCGAGGTCATCGACCTGACGGCGCGGCGCCCGCAGCCCAGCGCGAGCGACCCGGCCGTGGGCTCGCCCGCCGCGCCGGGCCCGGCCGGGGCCGCGAGCTCGGCCCAAGCCGCAAGTCCGCTCATAGCCGGCGCCGTGGCCTGCGAGCCCGCGCCGCTGGCGCGCGCGCTCTCGTCGCCGCTGGTGGGCGCGCGCGCTCCACCCACCGGCCTAGCGTACGACCCCCTCATGCTCAAACACGGGTGAGTAGCTCTCGTCTTGCGCCCCACATAATTTTCAGAATTATCAAATTCACGATTTTGTATGGCATCTTTTCTTAGGCCATAGGGCCGGGAAGGGAGTGAATATAAAGAGTAATACAAGCGAAGAACAATAAAGGCCGGATGCCGGCAGGATGTCGAATACAACTGACCAATTCGAGTCGTACTACCCGAGTGTTAGCGTACCGCACTAACGGCCCTCGCCCGCAGGTGCGCGTGCGGCGCGCACGCGCCCACGCACCCCGAGCACGGCGGGCGCCTGCAGTCCGTGTGGGCGCGCCTGTGCGAGACGGGGCTGGCGGCGCGCGCCGAGCGCACGCGCCCGAGGAAGGCCACCTTCGACGAGCTGCAGGTGCCCATGTACTTTATATCTACACTTTAAAGACATTGCTTTCTATGCCCCTGATTTGTAACCGACGATAGCTACTATACTTTACTGTTATATTTCGCTCAAACTAGTACTACATAATTATGATTATCATTGATAACCCTACCATAATGACTCTAAAATCAAAATAATAGCAACGACTAGAAGAGGGCCCAAAACACTACCCTGTGGAACTCCTTAAGATAGATTTCTAAAATTCAATCGAAAAACTATATACTCTCTATATTCTATTTTATACAATTGCTTATTATAGTAATTATCTATTAATAATATAATGTGTTGTACAAACTCCTTTAACACTATAACATATTTAACTCACATAGAGGTATTTATGGTATATACAATCGAAAGCTTATCATAGATCCGCCCAAAGGTAAAAATATAATAATACCATATTACCTATGAAATTGTCGAAATTTCTTACAAATTCATGAGTTCGTTATTCCTGTAATTTAATAGCTATTTCCATTATTTATATTTTGTTTGAAAGTTGATTTCAAGATTTTACAACTCTGTATTAACTTTGTTTTTATTGGCCGCTTGATAAATTAACTCGATCTTCAAAAACAGTACTTCCTAAATGTTATCCATTTTGATGCTAAATTTCTTATTACTTAACAGCTGTCACTTTTCAAAAATTTAATAAAAGTTGCTGTTTGTTAGCTTAATGTTGTCTCATTCATACACAAAAAAAAATCAGTTTCGATTTTTCATTCCAAAAAAAATATGCAAAAATGTTCGTACTGAAAATTGGGTTACCTCCAATTTCTTCAAGAAAAACGGCAATTTTATATGTATCGACCTAATATTTGTCAACTAGTTTTTCCATAAAAACCGTTGAAATTAATTTGTACATGCTTATTTGTCACTAGCAATTACAATCACTAGCACTCCTAAGTTGGTCCGAACCGGGCTTAATACTTGGAATGTGTCCTCCCCACAGTCAGTGCACACGGAGTCGCACGTGACGGTGTTCGGCGGGCGCTCGCGCGAGGCCGGGGGCGGGGGCGGGGGCGGGGGCGGGGGCGGGGGCGGCGGCGCGGGCGCGGGCGCGGCGGGCTCCGTGCGGCAGCTCGTGCGGCTGGCGTGCGGCGGGCTGGGCGTGGACTCGGACACGGCCTGGTCCGAGGCGCACACGGCGCCCGCCGCGCGCATGGCGGCCGGCGCCGTGCTGGACCTGGCCGTGCGCACCGCGCGCGGCGACCTGCGGAATGGGTGAGCCCCACTAGTTTGACGTAAATATGTCTTAACAATTGCTTCCATAGGCAGGTAATAACAAAAACAGCAAATTGGGGGGATATAGTTTGGTGTTGCAGTTACATATATGTCTATCAACTCCATCAAACATACAATTACACCACTGGGTGGCTACATGGTCAAAGAATTTATTATGTGACACTCAACATTGAGGCGATATTCCGGTCTTTGAAGACAAACAGCTGCATCCCGTAGTAGTAGCCTTTTATAGTGCTTGGCACAGGTGAAATAACTTTTGTATTTGGATTCCAAGTTTACGAGACTTGGAATTATTGGAAAGTATGACTGTGATATTGAGCAGAGTTTTGGCAGTAAATAAAGTGAATATAAGCTATCAAAACATATCTTAGAAAGCGCAACTGTCTGCTCATAGATGATGCTAGTCCCCATTCTTATGTATTGTAGTGAAATTGGGTCTGGCAAAAGAAGCATGAAAATAAACTGAACGCTGTGAAAATGAGTGGTCTGAGAGGTAAAGCTGGAGTGGCAATTATTAGGCCGGGACGTTCTATGGGTGTTAGGAAGAACATTGCTGCACTCACAGTTTATCGTTCATGACTCGAGCAACCGTTCAACTTGCAGTTTCGCGGTAGTCCGTCCCCCGGGCCACCACGCGGAGCCTAACCAGGCGATGGGCTTCTGCTTCTTCAACTCAGTGGCAGTGGCCGCCCGCATCCTACACACCAGGCATCGACTACAAAGGATACTCATCGTTGACTGGGTAACTTTGAACACTGACAATTCTATTTTTTTAATTAATCCACTGGCAAGACTGCAGCAAGTCCAAGTTTTTTTTTGTAATTTACTTTTACATTCATTTAGTCGTATGAAGGCCAGTGTTTATGGCGAGTGTCATCTAAAAAATAGGTTATGTCATTCATTGCTTCATAACTCTTAGAAATTTTGGTAGATGGTAATGGATTTAAGATGGATCATAGCTCTGTCGGTAGATACTCCTTTTGTAAAAGGGGGCTTTCCTAAATGTATTTTCGTACCACGTACGATGTTGGATGCTCATCGACAATATTGGTGTACGGCAGGACGTGCACCACGGCAACGGCACCCAGCAGATCTTCTACGAGGAGTCCACGGTGCTGTACATGAGCATCCACCGGCACGACGAGGGCAACTTCTTCCCCGGCACGGGCGCCGCCACGGAGACCGGCGCGGGCGCCGGCCTGGGCTACACCGTCAACGTGGCCTGGCGCTCCGGGGTCAACCCGCCGCTCGCCGACGCCGAGTACCTGGCCGCCTTCCGCTCCGTCATCATGCCCATCGCCAAGGTACCGCCACGCGCCACGCGCCACACCCCACTGCACCACACTCACAATACGTGTTAGGCATTCCCATCGCTCGTGAACTACCAATCTTGCAAATGAATAATAAAATATTAAAGTGAAACTTTTATTACATCGTCTCAAACTTTTTCGTCTGTGTGTTGCATGTCGCGTGACGGTCGGCCGCGGAGTAGGGATAAAGTGAAAGGCGCTCGTCATAGCAGCCAAGGCCAATATGGCGGCGCCTATAGTTCGCAGCAGCTGACCGTGTAGTGTATAGACTATCACTCATTTGTGCCAGTGCTCCACGCTGTTTTGTTTGTTTTTGTCAGTGTTTAATGTAAATGTTGTTTGTCAGTGTTTAATGTAAATGTTGTTATTTTTTAGTTAAATGTCTATAATGTGAAAAATAGTTTCACTTTTACCGTGCTTTCATAAAACCACACAATCCTTTTTTATTTTATTATTCGTTTGCAAGACTAGTAGTCTATCTATTGTACGAAACTATTGTCATGTGAATTAAACTAAACTTTATTGATAGTCGTATCAGTAGTCCAGTAACTGTCATCAGGGCATAATAAACGTTGGATGTACGGTTCCACTATGATCTTCAGGACCAAACCAATCTCATCTATAAGTCGGTATACCTGCTATTTAACGAACAAGGCTCTGGTGCAGGCTTTTCTCTCAGAGTTGACGTACAGGCGGCAGTTTAAAGCCAAAATAAACCAAATATTGGACAGTAGGTGTGGAAGAGTGGACCCCGCCTTCCAAGCAGCTAGGATTAGCGATTGAGGTTATAATAGATAGATAATTCTTAATTGTACACCAAAAATGTACAGTACATGTACAAAAGTAGTACGTAAGCAGCTGAAAGATACAAAGTGTAAAGTGGCGCTGCGCATGTGTTGGGGCAGGAGTACGACCCGGAGATCGTGCTGGTGTCGTGCGGGTTCGACGCGGCGGCCGGGCACCCCGCGCCGCTGGGCGGCTACAGCGTGTCGGCCGCGTGCTTCGCGCACATGACGCGCGAGCTGGCGCAGCTGGCGGGCGGGCGCGTGGTGCTGGCGCTGGAGGGCGGCTACGACCTGCCCGCCGTGTGCGACTGCGCGCAGGAGTGCGTGAAGGCGCTGCTGGGCGAGCGCCAGGCGCCGCCCGCCTACGCCGAGCTGGCGCGCGCGCCGCACCCGCTGGCGCAGGAGGCGCTGCGCAGCACCATCGCCGCGCAGCTGCCGCACTGGCCCGCGCTCAAGCACAGCGCCGAGCTGCTGGCCGCGTCGGCGCTGGACGCGGCGCCGGGCGCGGCGGCGCGGCGCGGCCGCCTGCAGACGGAGCGCGACGCGGCCGACACGGCGGCGGCCATGGCCACGCTGTCCATGCACCACCCGCCCGCGCCCGGCCTGCCCGCCCTGCCCGCCCTGCCCGCCCTGCCCGCCCTGCCCGCCGCGCACCACCTGAGGTGAGCGCTCCTAACTATTCCTAACTTTAAAGTTATCACTAAATAAAAGGCCCGTTTTGACAGTTCGCGCCCATGAAGTTTTCAATTTTTTACCAATTAAAATGTTCTGAAGGTAATTACATTTTTCATTGACAGGTACCGCCCACTCGGCTTAGTGCTGTGCATAACGATTTTTTCACTTTGTCCACAGACTATTAATAATCAGTTAAAGAAAAAAAATATCGAGCAAGATATGTTTTTACAAGCCCGACGCGCACTTTTATTTTTATTTAGTTAAGACCAAAATTAATTTGTGTAGTGATCTTTACTGAAAATAATGGCAGCATTGATTTCTATAGAATGACTTGTCTCTGACCAATAGGCCTACGCGTGTGTTCGCTATCTTGCGAAGTTGACTGTGCGCCCGTTCCGTTTGTTTTGTTGATAATATTGCCCGACTCGGCTTTGTTTTTGGATTATTTCTGTTTGCTATCACGTTGACCTCGGCTTTTCTATTTTGGACATTGATTTAAACATTGAGATTTGAACTCGATTTTGGTGTTTGTTGTTGTATTGTACGAACTCTGTTTCAACATGTGAAAAAGAGGACGTACAATTAACAGCTGTTCGCGAATTGGTTGTAAAACAAACGCAAACGCAAATCAGTTAATGGTGGACCTATATTATCCGTAACGCAAGTACAAGATCGCGTCGCACAAGCACTTGGTATCGGTAAAAAAACTATTCGAACCATCTTGAAGCAAAAGTATGGACCTTCCGGTACTGACCACTATATATTACGTACGCCTAAAAAGAGGAAGAAAAGCCAGCCTGTAACAGGTATTGACACATTTGACGCAGTCGCTATTCGAAACCACGTGTATGCTTATTACACCAGAAATGAATACCCAATTGTGAGTAAATTGCTGATAACATTACGAGAGGCTGGCCTGTATAGTGGCGGTGCCACGTCTTTCATAACAAAAATGAAGCAAATTGGTTTCAAATACAAAAAACAAGTTGAATTCCTAAGACGAGCTCAGCCGAATACAAGGGATATTTTTTATCTTTTTTTTTTATCTTGCAATGGTTCACCCCAGCACGAATCTATTACCGAAAACAGCAACTCGATAGCTCATCTCCTTCATACCCAAAACCGTGACAGAAAATTGGCAACGACGACGTCGACGACAACTCGATAGCAATAGGGCTTTTCTAAAGAAAATCCCTAAAAAACGACAAGATGATTTAATTTTGCACCGAGTATCGTTTTTGAGGGAGGTGAGCAAAATCACAAATTGGCATAATGTCATATTTGTCGATAAGACTTGGCTGAACTCAAATCATACCGTGCCGCAGTCATGGACAAACGATACCAAGTGCCAATGGGTAAAGGTGGACGCTTAATAATCTGCCACGCCGGATCAGCTGGGGGAGGTTTTGTGAATGATGCCTGAATGCCTGATGAAGAAATAGACGCAAATAAATTCACAGAGTGGTTTACTAACTTGCTAATAAACCTCCCTGAACAGTGCATAATCATAATGGACAATGCACCTTACCATTCGGTTCAAATAGATAAAGGGTGCTCAATCAAACAAAAATGCTGATTTGGTAGCATGGCTACAAAGACAAGGCGTTGAAGCTGACACGAATTGGTTAAAAGCTGAATTACTACAACAGACTAGTAAAAGAAAATAAACCTGAGAAACCAAATTATAAAATTGATCTTCAGCATGGACACAGAGTGATAAGAACGCCGCGTTACCATTGTCAGTATAATGCTATTGAGTTGATTTGGGCTCAAGTGAAAGGATACGCAGCACGCCACAACACAAAGCCGCCATTCTCCACTATGAAAATGATGAAATTGTTGAATGAAGCTTGTGCCAAAATTACTAAAGAAGACTGGGTAAAAGCGGTTGAAAGAACTCGAAAAATAATAAAGGAAGACTATGACAGAGACGTCAATATTGACAGTACAATAGAAAACGAATTAATTATAAATACGGGTGACGATAGCTCAACTGACGACTTTAGCTCATCATCTGAAGAAAATGATTCTAAAGACTGATTTAATTATTCTTGTTGTTTTTGTGATTGAGTGAATGTTATCATAACAAAAATATTAAATAAAAGTAAATTGACCTTTCATAATGTTGTGTCAACTTTAATCCAATGCACTTTACATACATATTCAAATCCATCAAATCCCCATGCAAACTGGGTTCGATTCATCGTGAGTATCGAGTACCGAGTCGTATAGTTACATCACTAGTTACGCCACGAAGACAAATGTCAAAGCGAGCCTTTTATTTGGTGATAAGTTTACTAGTTAAGTGAATCATATATTACTAACGTTCACGTTAATCCCTCTGGCTGAAGGAAATTCCTCGTTTAGCGAATTCGCATCAAATTTTATGCATTTAATGTACATTTTGAACCCACAAGAACATTATACTAGGTCTGCAAGGCGAATCGCTGCTTGCAGGGTTGAGCTGAGTGAGACATCGTGTATCAGATTTTGAAAATTTTGAACAGTGATCATTCCTCCGTGGCAAGTCCGATTTTGAAAATTCTTTTTGAAAGTCACAACTCTGGACATGCTTTCTGAGCGTGTAAAGTTTGGTCACAGTGTCTCGAGCGGTTATTATGTAATTCCATCTGGAATTTTTTTAACGGTGATCATTCCTCTGTGGTAGCATTAATTTTTTCAAAATATATCCAGAAACCTTCCTCTGATTGACCTCTTTAATCAATCCAAATTTGGTTCTGATTGGATTAGTAGTTTAGGAGGAGACCTGTGACAAAGAAAATCCTGAAGTCTGGTATGAGGAGCTTTCGCTCGACTTCGTCTCACTCAGCTCAATTATTCGGTTTAGAAAGGAAATGCCTTATTCCGAAAATGGCCAATGAGTCCGGAAAGGACTTTTTCTGAAAGGACTTATTCTTAAAAGGACCATTTCCCAATATGACCTATTCCGAATTGTACTCATTCCTATAATGACCTTCTTGTAAAAGAACACATTCTCAAAATTTCTTGAATCTCGAAAACTGAATAAGGAAAGAAATAAATATATTCAACAAAAGTAAATAAATCTTTTTAAAATAAATTTATCGACACCCTACACACAACATATATGGAAAAATAAACAATTCCTCTTAGATTTTTTTGACATAGCGCACATTTTAAAGACAATGTGCTATGTCAAGCTAGGTGGTAGAGTCAAGCAACAGTCATTTTGGCCGTTGCATGAATGGTTCGACTCGACCGGGGAAGCACACACTCACAGAATATCGACGCCAAGTAACTGTTGCGTCCCGTTTGGTGAGTGAGAGTGCCGGAGCCCAAACTCCTTTCCCATCCCCTCCCAAACTCCTTTCCCATCCCCTCCTAAACTCCTTTCCCATCCCCTCCCAAACTCCTTTCCCACCCCCTTTCCTTTACAGGGTCGGCAGCGCGGCTGTAACGCCACTGGTGTTGCACACGTCCATAGGCCGCGCTAACCGCTTCCCATCAGGTGGGCCGTGTGCTTGTCTGCCACCTTAGTGGTAAATAAAAAAAAGAAAGACAGAACATTTTTTTATATTTATCATTTATGTTAGGAGTAAAAGGTGTTGAAGAAAATTTACTTACTATTCAGAATTTTCAGATGTGTCCTTTTAAGAATAGATCGTTATAGGAACGAGTCCAATTCGGAACAGATCATTTTCTTAACCTTACTAATATCACTAAAAAGCACACATTCCATGTATAGTCAATAGCGTGTAATGTGACCTAATTTTATTATTTTTAATATTTCCTAATATTTACTTTTCTTTACTTCAATTTACTAATATACTTTATAAAAAGAAAATGGTCATTTACAACTAACAACGGGAAATTTACCATGTTTACATATCAGATGTTTCGGCACTGTTGCAAGTGCCATGATCACGGATGTACTGGAGTTCGGCGAGCTAGTTGTTGCTAGGCAAACCGTATCAGCCTACCCTCTTCCTCACTCGTTTCTGACGCGTGTCATCGCTACGCGTTCTCACTTCGCACTCGATCACGTTTACGACACAATACTCACAGTATCCACTCGCGGGGTTGCAGGAGATGCAGTTTGTTTGGGGCCTTGTGAACAATTGGAAGCCAGACACTTGGATATCGTATCGATATCGGATACTCAAAAAAAAATAAACATGGTATATATCCCGTTGATAGTTGTAATGGGCATTTGGAGGCGGCCCAGAGAGCCATGCGCACCGTACTCACCGCCCGGCGGGCCCGCAGGTCGCGCTCCAGCTCGCGCTCGGCGTCGGCGGAGCCCATGGAGCAGGACGAGGGCAAGTGAGCGCGCGAGGCGCCGCACTTCAACATTCCCCCGCGCCGCGGGCAGACGTACTCGAATCTGTGGAGTGGCCGAGTGGAGCGCTCGGGACTATCTTCATTTGAAAGCTTTAAACGGTGTAGTCGGAGGTGATGTGTACAAATATTGATATATAATTGTTGTGTTGTAGTGTCGTCGCGAACAATCTCGTAGAAATAGCAGCTCGACTGTCCCCTACCTGTCCCTCCCGGTCGCCCGGTCGCGCGGCCGCCCGGTCGCGCCGACCTGATACTTTCTACTATACCAAAGATTGTTTCAAATTCTGATGTTACAAAAAGTATTTATTCAATGTGTATATAATGGAAATTGTGGAAATCTATTGTTGTAATTTAAATTTTTTATGGTGAATATAAAATATTTGTATATCTGTCCCGTCACGTCCCCGTGACCGTGGCCCGCGAGGCCGGAGCACGTTCGCTCCAGTTCCAGCCGCCCGCCGGCTGTTCCCGCTGCGCGTACGCAGCGCGTCTACACTGCGATATGTTACAAGGCAACTTTTGGACGCCGCGTCCCACTTTTTGTAACGTGTGATAACTGAATATGAAACGAATTAGAATTTTTAAAGAAGTCTAATTAAACTATTAAATGGTGAATTTCTATATTTCCTCCGTACGGAGACGAAGATGTTGTGTATCAGTGTTGATTTTAATGTTTCATTGTGATCCTGGAGGGTATCTGTCGACCCAGAGATATATGAATGTAATTAGTTTGTACGCAGAGTCAGATTTATTGTTTATATGAGAATCGTATATTGTAGTAGCCGAATGTGATCAAGTTTCTGAGAGCGAACTAGTTGAGTAGCCGAACCCTTGTCTCGGCGCGAGTGCGGGTTCGATGCTCGCTCGCGCCTCTATTATATAAATATTTTTGTATGATGGCTGTCTGTGTGTATACAACGTACCTACGGGATGGGATCCTTGTACGATAAACAGAGTTAAACAAATGTTGTGTCTTTGAAAATTTTATTGTTAAATTGGAATAAAGATGAAATGATTATTTAATAAATGTATATATATTATATATATATTTGGAAATATAAACGAAGTTTTATTTGGATTCACTAACTGGATTGGACTAAAAGTAATACCGTCAAAAGCCGCCGCAGACGTGAAAAAGCAGGCAAGTACCTTTTATTTTTCGTGTGGAAAACCCCCGGATACCCCCCTGCAGGCCAGCGGGGGTGGTTATGTCGGATTCGAACCGACTAAAAACGCACGCCGTCTTGGGTCTTCAGATGCCGGGGTGTAAGGTGGCCCTAAGGCATTTCCCTCGCACCCCGGCTGACCCAGGGCCATCTCCGGTTTCGAGATGGCCCCCTCGGGTTTGGGAACCACGGTTTCCCCGTCCTGCCCCGGTTTGGGGGAGGGGCGCTAGTCGCCCCACCGTCCCGGCCTGCTTCTGCTGGGGTGACAGGCGGCCTCACCTGCCACCCCCAGGCCTGCGCTCATGGAGGACGGAGGTCGTTAAGCGACCTCCGGCGCCTGACTCGCCTGCGACGCGCGGCAAGCAAGTTGCGGGCTCGGCGGGCCAGGAGAGCTCTAAATCTCTCCCGGGCGCGCTGCGCCATCTCCTTAAAGGCATTAGTTGCTCACAGAAGAAGGCGGCTGCGGCCCACGCACTCGCGCTCCGCAGCAGGCAAGTATCTACCACAACTCGATTGGTTTCCATACTGACGAATTGTAAGAGACACCCTCTTGATTTTACATGGTTTTTTTTAATAATAAGTATCGTATAAGTACCTACAATTCTAGAATTAGTAGTAGTTGTAGAAATAAGCTTATAGACGTCGGTAGGGGTGGCACAAAAAAAATACAATAAATATTATTTTAAGTTGACAATTTGAATAGCCTACTGGCGGTAAAATCCGACACTGTTAGTCTGTCCTTTAATCAGCACGTGTAGCGGTAAAATATTACCTTTAGACTTACCCAAAATAGATAGATTTAATACATGTGATACGTTACAACGTTGTCACGTAAATTAAAAATGAAAATGATGTGCATTCATAACAACAAAAGAGTGACTGAAAAACGATAAACTATCTTTTTTCCGGTAAGTAAAAAAATTGATATGCATTTTATTATTCACGCTTTGATATTAATAAGCTGTACCTTTTAGTAGTAGACAGGTCTTCATGTGAAATAAATCTATGGCAAATAGTAGTTATCGGCAAAAACCTTGAACAAAAGTCACAAACCGAAACGTCGGGTTCAGTGTAAATGACTAAGACGGTTACCAGCTTCGCAATCAGCCCAAACTTAAGCGTAGCGAGATTTGCCTATCCAACAATAGGTCAACGTGACCGGTCGACTTTTTCCATTGATTTGGTTTTTCGGTGATTATTCCTCGATGGTAAGACCGATCTGGACATTCGACCCCTTTCGACACTCAGTAATGTCTACTTGATCATCGTGGCAAATTTGGTCGAGATCGGTCAAACGGTCTCGGAGGAGTATCATTTGTTTGAAATGCAACTTTGAAACCAAAGACGCTTCGCTCGCCTTCGGCTCGCTACGCTTAATGAACTAACATCAAATAAATCGCGATAGAATCTGTTAAAACGAGTTTTATTTCAAAAGTCAAATAGTTCGCGCATATGCAGCACTAACTGGCCAACCAATAAAAGGAATGATCAACGTCAATGACGCGGGCCCTTTCACCTCGTGATTAGTTCAATATAATCTATGATTGGATAATTGATTCGAGGCACCTCCCACGGCTACGACCAGAGACCTAAAAAATGCGTACTGCATAACTGTACAACTAGAGTACATTATCAAGATTTTTGTCGATAACTATACTTACTTACCTATAATAAAATTGTAAATTATGCTTACATTCTTACTTTTGCCAGTGTACAACAGAAGGTACAACAGCGATTTGGCGTCGTTCTTGGTTTTCCAGTAGCAGAATAAATAGGTACGATTTAGGTATTTCCTTCGAAATTTTGATGAGAACAAATTATCTACGAAACAATTTCCGAGTCAATGTTTTAACATCGTCACTAGAAGCACTCATTTTATTATATTTATTGATACAAAAGCGCAACCACAAAAGAAAACCTAATACCCAGAATTGGCGGGATTTTGTTTTCCTAATTCAAATTAAGCAGCACACCAACCAGACAGCCACTATGAAAAAAAAATTCCTATGTTCAGCACTATATATTTTTGGGAATCTATTTTATTCTTTTTATCCTAGTATGTATATTTCTTACTCTGTGGTACATTTATGCTTGTTCCAAATACAAATGTATGTTTCGATTCAGTAAGAGAAATGTAAGAAAAATAACTTCTTTTTTCTTAATCAGTAAATTAAATGCCACGTTTTTAGTGGTAATAATTCACTAAACTGAACATTAACTAAGACAAGTTGATCAATGGACCATATAGTATAAGTTGGAAGATTATGAATCTCAGTGAATTTGATGCCGCTGTTAATTACAATTGAATCCAGGGAGAGATTAAAGGATACGAGAGATGAAGCATTAGCAAGAAATTTTTATTTCAATGGATTATATTATTGGTCATATCTCCAGTTCTACTTAACCAATTGCAATCAAACTTATGACAGATTTAATTTTTCGAACATACAAAAGATTTTCGAAAGTATACTGAGACACTACAGTTAGAATTTTTGTTTCTTTAAACTTTTAAGGATTAATTTCAGTTTTTTTTGTATATATTGTATATATGTATATATTTTTAGATTAAGGTATAAGCTAAACTTTATTCTTTAATCAAAATAGTGATATTGGATATCGATATAAATATTATGAGGCGAGGGCTACTGGGCAACCCGGTAAAGGTCGACCTAGGCGCACGTATGCCAATCAGATCGATGACGTTTTGAAGAAGGGCCAGGTCAGAAGTACCCGTAACCGGCGTGCATGTATGAAAACAATTATGAAAGTGGAAGAAGCGAAAGGTGTATGCCAAGATCGTAGCAAGTGGATAGATGTTGTCTCTGCCTACCCCTATGGGAAAAAGGCGTGACTGTATGTATGTATGTATGTATTTAACATAAATATAAATATTATATTAGGTTCAATATAGGTAGGTCAGGTACTGCGGAGTAGTATTAAAACATAACATTGAATCAAATAATTTTATTTCTTAACAAATATTACAATAAAACAATTGACTTGAGTTCTAGAAAAGTCATAAAATACATAATAAGCCTTACATAAAAGTTGAAATATTTCAAAAAGTGAACATCGTAGAAGTAAGATGACGTTATGTCATTGTTCTATGATGCATTATATTATAACTCAAAACTTGCTTTTGGTAGATACAGTCGGCAGTGGACTGAACGCGCCCACAGAGAATAATCTAAAATATATATCGTATAAAATCAAGACGAAGTGTCCCGAAGCATCGCCTGTGCGCCATAATGCTGCGAAGATATTCATCATATCCAACTATCTACAGGCTAAATGTCTGAAGGCTTGACCACATGTCGGAAATTATTACCAATATCGTCACTGTTTTGTTTGACTTGATATGTACTACAATAGTGTACAAACTCAATAAAAAAAAGCTCAATAATTTGATTAATATCTTTTTATCTTGGTGCTGTAACATCATTCCACAAAATAATAATTTTCTTATTATGATTATAGTTTTGTTTATCGTGAAATACAAGTGATTTTGTTCAACGTAATAAAGTATAAAAGTGACAAACGTCACAATATATCCTATTCTGACTTTCCTCACTCGAGTTCGGGACAGCTCTTTATGTGAGTGTGGTTTGGATGAAGGCACTCTTGAGCATATCTTCTACTCTTGTCCAAGATTAGTAGTACCATTATATGATCTCCTTCCAAAACAAATTCCTCGACCGGTTAATTTGGCCTACTTACTTACCCTGGTTCACTCCTCACTTATAAGGATCCTCTACAAATTTATCTCCATAAACGAAATAAAACTATAACTCCCCTCTTTTGCCTACCTTCCTATTCTATTTATACTTTCTACTCATCTATCTACCCCACTAAGTATCCAAATGGTTTTCCCCGATACCTAAATAAACTCTTTATCGTAACTAACAATTACTAACACTTGTGTTCAGTGAGCAGCAACGACATGTTGTTTAATTTACAAATACCTAGAAACCTCTATAAACGATTAAATCTACTCTCCACCTTGATGTTGTACCCCTTAGTAGTCTGTGGTTGGCAGAATCATCGGTACCTAAACAACCGATGCTAGGTGCCACTTTAATAAAAAAAGAAGAAGAAGAAGACTTTCCTCACTGTCACTATCATCTTGGCAATAGGTAAATATTATCTATGGGTAAAACAGTTCTTTATAAAATTTAATTTTCTGCGTTTATTCCATCGTATTTGTCTACTTAGAATCGAGCCGTGATCAATACGCATCGTCGCCTGCACAGATGCACCTTTACCGGCGTCAGGTCTAATGTCAGGACATCATGTAGCTTTAGTCAGTTCGACTCCGAATAAAATACACTATATGCATCACGACCGACGAGGCCGAATATGTATTTCATCAGGGTTTGCATGCGAGGTCATAATAGGTACATATGATTACATTGTATATAAAAATAACCCCTCTTACGAACTAGATACAAAAATATTTGCCCGTGTGCGTTTGGCCTTAAGTTAGGTACACCAAAAATATATTTATATTATACACCTATCTTTACAGTTTGAACACAAGCTTACTAATCATATACAAAATAAGGTCTTTATAGTCCGTTCTGCTCTAGTGGCGAAGTCCCGGGTTTGATTCCCGGCTTTTATTTATTAAAAGGTAGAGTATTACATGATTTTCCGTCTCATTGTAGCTGCCCGACTGGGGCAATGCGTCCAGCTTATAGTCACAACGCTGTAACGCAAGTCGCACCAACGCATGAGGAGGAGAAACAGAACGGACGTAAGGCAACATCGCGTTGCGAGCCCGACGCCCTTTCAATGAGTTTCATACAAAATGTATAGAAGCGTTGCGACAAAACAAACAGATAATACGGGGCGCTGGTGAGAAAGCTTAATGTGAGAAAAGTCTTCGCGGCCTGTCCGTGCCCCGTCTGTTTAATATACTTCAACAGCGGACACGTCTGCGACGCTTCTGTGGTGCGCCCGCGCCTCACGCCCGTTTTGTTTACCCCGCCCCTATAGTAAAACACTTGGATAGTGGTATTCCTGCGGGGTAGTGGGGTCGTCGGAGCTATTTGGGTAAGAAGATTAACAAATTAAAGAAAAAAACTATTCGTCCCTGTTTTAAAATTAACTGTATCTATATGAATATGTACTGTACATCGTGTAGTATCTCAGATTTAACAACCGGCTACCAAATATTTGAAACAAAATTACGCATTGACAGATCTATTTTATTTAGATCGAACAATACAAGAACAAGAACACGTCTTTAGTATAGTGACCGGCAAACTTCGTGACAATAATGTACCAATATAAATCTTTTTTTTTTATAAATCTTTAGGCTTTCAAGTTCTGCGTTGCATGTAGAATATATTGCTTCCGGGCTGTTTGGCCGTGGTCCATAGGAAACTTGTAGACTGAGTCAGTCGCAGAGAAGTCGCCGCCGAGGAGAGTTCTCCGCACTCGTCGGCGCCCCGAACTGTACCACTGAAGATGTCGACTGCAGTGATCGATGAAACGTTTGGAACCAAGTTTCCTATGGACCTAGGCCAAACAGCCCGGAAGCAGTATATTCTACAATAATGTACCTACTCTACCTGCGCAGAACACGTATACAGGTCTCTTTGGTGGTGGGGCGCGCCAATCGTCCAATCATAGATTCTATTAACCCACATTGGTTGATCAGTCCGTTTATTGGTTGATCAGTCCGTTTATTGGTTGACCAGTTACTGCCCATGTGCGAACTTTTTGACGTTTGTACACGAAGTTTAATGGTAAGCATAACTTCTGTTATAATTTTAGTATATTCTATTGACTGAGTGCTGACCTCTAGAATAACTGAATTGGCTGTTTGTTATTTTTTCACGCAAAAACGGCTGATCGGATCTGGCTGAAATTTTATATTGGGATAGATTAGAATCTGAAATAACATATTTGAGACTTTTTATCGCTGAAATAGGTTCCCATGGGAAGCAGGAACGGGTACAAAATTCCACGCGGGCAAAGCCGCAGGCAAAAGCTAGTTTACAATAAAAATTTATATATTATACAGGATTCGACTAGCTTAATTGGCAGATTAGAATTAGTTAGGCTTAAGGTTGAGTCCTATTACAAACTTTATTATTTTACACTAGCGAGCGAACCTTGTATAAGCTCAGCTGCAGCTAAGCATCGCCCAGTTAGAATCTGTCCGGCGGGTCGAGCGCCGCGCAGTGGCAGTTGCAGGAACTCACTGGACACTCCGTGTGTTCCCTGTGCGGGGAAAAGTAAGTTATTGACGATCTGTACCGAGTTGACATCTACATAGCAGGCTAGTACAATGAGTTGCCTCAACCGGGGCAGGCCCGTCCTCTCACTAACGAGTTGTAGTGTGCTGAATGTACGCAATTCAGCTTACTGCATTCATTGGCGGGCCTTGAAAGTAAAACCGACTCGCAAGGTGTGATGGTAGGGTGAGTGTGAAATATTTGACCTATTGTGGTCATACTAAGTAAAACTTTTAGGTCTGAATATAAATTTTGAGGCTTTCACGGCCGGCGTTGCATGTAGAATATATTGCTTGTACCACTGAAGATGTCGCCGCAGTGGCGCGCGTACAAAGGACAACGCAGAGCGAGGCGGGCACTAACTTGAACCAGTTGATGAGGTGCTGCGCGTGGCCGCCGTGGCGGCAGGCCACGCACCAGCTGAACCAGCCCGCGAAGTGCGCGCCCGGGCCCGCGCCCGCGCCCGTGCCCAGGTGCAGCGAGCACACGCCGCAGCGCGCCAGCGGCTTGCGGCAGTGCGGGCACGACGACACCTGCTTCATCTTGGCGGCCGGCGGCGGCAGGCGCGCGAAGGCGGCGCGCGCCCGCCCGCAGCCCGGCGGCGCCGCCACCGACTTGCCGCAGTACGTGCAGGCCACGCACACGTGGCGCGGCACGCCGCCCCCGCCGCCCTCGGCCGCGCACGCCCACGTGTCCAGCGCGCAGCGCGCCCACCACAGCTGCCAGCTGTCCAGGATCGTGCGGTAACTGCGCGATAACCAAAAACCATACAACCATTTACATTTAGTCAAAAAGGTATCGGAAATGGATGATTTGTTTATGGTTCCAAATTCAAATTTTTGTTTTTTTTTTGTTGTTGTTTGAGTTTGAGTTGCATCTGTTTGTTTTTAGTTATATCATATCTAGTGTGTATAACGAATTCCATTATGGACAAAAACATCGAACAAAGTTTGTCTTAAATTTTGCATCAATAGATTTTCGTGTTCGGAGTCACTGAAAATGTTACACAAAGCAGAATGAGTGAGACTAAGGAGAATTCGCGGCGAGAACTGAACTCTATTCCGAAAACAGCGTTTAAAAAATGTTTTAATGATTGGATTATTCGTTGGCGTAAGTGTATCGTTTCTGAATGAGCATACTTTGAAGGTGATAAAATAAATTGGATGAATAATAAACATTTTGTGTATTATTAATCTTACTCTTCTCGTTACTTTCTTGACAGAGTAGGTATATATAGGATATAATATAGGAGTATATTAAATATATTGACGTAATGTGGGTATAGGTAAATCTTAATAAGGTCCTTTAACACGTGACAAACGGACGACTCGCCTCCTATTTTATAGGATCAAGAAACTCAGCTCTCCAAATGTGAGTGTAATCACACCTGAGTGTTTTTATCTCCGAAAGGCTAGACCCTTCGGCTATAGACAAGCATGATTATAAGAGATTTTAATTATAAAGTATGCAAGGACATATAAAATAGAACTAATATCTTTATTACCAACTGATATAAAGCCGATATCAATAAAATCTTAATATAAGAAGTAATATTGAACAAAAAAATATTGATCGTCGATAGGTCGTATTGAGATAAACCACAAAATAGAATAAACATATATAAAATAATACACTTTTGGCCTTGGACATGTAAACATCTTACTAGATAATGCTACTAAAAATAGTTTATGTCGTAGTTTTATTAGTAAAAAAGCATATCTGGCAGCGGTGGGATTCGAACCCACGCCTCCGAAGAGACTGGTGCCTTAAACCAGCGCCTTAGACCGCTCGGCCACGCTACCTTGTGTTTACGGGAATGAATTTCATCACCTAGTATTCAATAGTGTATAATAATGTATTTTTAGGACACATAATTATGAAGACCATTTACAATCTCGCTAACTACGCAATGTACAAAATTGTTTATATTCTATATCAGAAAACTTTCATCCCAGATGGCTATTGTGAATTAACTATAATTAGACATTATCGCCTCGCGAACTATTTTATGGGATTATTCCTATAATTCACGTGTTTTACTCACACACGTGTTCCCTACACATGTGTGGGTAAAACACTATTTAATGTACGATGATAAAGAAGAAACTGAACCGGTTGCTTAGTGACGAGTTGCCGTACGAGGGTATACTCACCGGCAAACTTCGTGAACAAATGTCAAAAAGTTCGCGCATGTGCACTAACTGGTCAACCAAAAACATAATAAAAGGACCGATCTACCAATGACGCGAGCCGAGGCCTTTGAGCCCGAGATTGGTTTAATGTAATCCATGATTGGTTGAATGGCGCGCCTCCGCCATCTTACCACCAAAGAGACAAATGCCTTCTAGCTAGAGTACATTGTCACGAAGTTTATCGGTATAGAAGGGTAGAGTGGGTAGCAGCAGTGTGAAGGGCTGACCTGTCCAGCCAGTTGAGTACGCGCTGGTCCTTAAGCAGATCGGCGGTGAAGCAGCGCGCGGCCAGCAGCGCCGCCGACTGCACGTCGCCGCCCTGCTCCACCCAACGCTGCAGCAGCGACAGGCCCTCGGGGGACGCTCCTGGAGGACAGTATTCACCGTCATTACCCACTAACTTTTGATGAAACATTTGTGTATCAAATCAAAATCCATTTAAGTGGATAACTACGGCCAGCTCTGGAAGTCACAGTTTTAGGTGACTTTAAGTTGCGACAATACCAAAAGTACTGCTGATGCAGTCCGACTTCGAAATGTTAGACTGTGTTAATTCTTTGATATTTCAACTTTCGAGATAGATGATCAAGATCAACTGTTGGATGTAAACGATAGACATGTTGCTGGGTGCTTCGCCCTATGAAGTTGATTTATTGAAGTGAAAATGGATGAGAAAACTCTAAATTGTTACTTCCTACGGCTAAAAGCGCTACATATCAGCATTTACCTGTGAGCAGTATGCCGGAGAGGTCCCCCTGCTCGATGAGCGTGTCGCTCGTCTGGCGGATGTAGTCGTGCAGCTTCGTGTCCGAGAGGAAGATGCAAGCGAACGCCACGCGGTCTTCTAGCCGCATACCCGTTTCGTCCTACGAGAACATGTACGTCCATGTAGTAGAAGTTAGAGTCTGACACACGAAACATGAGCCAGACAATTTTTAGACATTCTTCATACGGCCTCACCAAATAGATGTCAAATGTCCGTACATGATTTGTCATTTAGATAAAACGTTTTTGCTTTTTTTGCTGGGAAATTATTATACACCATTAAATATGAAGACACCTATTAGGAGTGAGGCTAGAAAGCTACTACTCAACATGATTAATAAATTTGATGTGAGAAATAACGACAATGAAATGATTTTCAATGAGAAAGAAGAATGTTTGTATACAATCTTGGAGACCATTGGTAAGTTCGACATGTGAATCTTGATCTTTTGCTCAATCTTAGTAGATGTAGGCATATTTGATTAAAACATTGTTGTTTTTTTCTGTACATCTTGTTATCCATGAAAGTGTATTCAATGTTTTAAATATTTTCGTATTTCTTTCAGAAACCGAAGTCAAATATGGAAAAAATTATAAAAGATGCTTTTGAAAGTGTAACAGTTGTAGAATGGAATAATTAAATAAATATTCTACGACATTCTACACAGCGCTTTCTAGACCCAAAGTAAGCATAGTTTAACTAGCTTGTGTTATGGGTTCCAGAATGCGGATAAACATACTTATATACTTTTTTTTTTTTTTTAATAAATACATATTATACATAGAAACACCCAGACCAATGCAAATAGACATATTCATGCATACAAATATTTGCACTGAGCGGGAATCGAACCCGCGCCCCCTGTCATAGCAGTCGAATGCACTACCACTACGCCACAGAGGCCGTCAAACATGCATAGAACACGTCATAAAAATCGAAAATAATTACATTCAAAAAGATAAAATTATGGAAACAGAACTGGAAAGTTTTATTATAAATGTAACAGAAAATGTTAGTAGCGATAGTGATGAATCTCTTGAAATAGATTTTTTGGACTCTGATTTTGATTACGAATCACAATAAATAAAGAAATTATAGTAACATTTTTTTTTATTTCTCCTTACAATTACAGACGAATTAAATACAGAAATACTATATTGAAACTAATAAGATCAATTTAAAGGCTATAATTATGACACTCGCTCTGTCAAGACGAATCTAAAGTCGTATCATAAATCAAATCAATAAAAAAATTGTATGAAGTAAAAGTATAATAATATTTGTCTATAATCCATTATGTATTTCTAGTATCAGAATGTATTTGTACGGTCCGCACACCTTGGGTAATATAAATAGTTCAGTAAAACAAAGATGTAAATTTTAACTGACTACGTATATTTATTGATATAATGATACACGACAACTGTTGCTGTACGCGGGGTTCGTCGACAGTTGCCGAACGCGAACTGCACTTAAAGTAAATGGCATGGATAATGAAATATAAATAATGCCATGTTAACAAATATTAAAAGTAGAGCAATGTACGAGGCTCGTACATACTCCCAGGCCAGAAAGTGAGGATGATGGGATGCTGATAAAAATGATAAGTGAATAACAAGGTGATAGAACAATATTATCATTGTGAATAACAAGGTGGTAGAACAATATTAGCTTAATAAGATATACCTAAGATATTTCGTTCACTATAATGTACGATCGAATTTGGGACGGAAGGCTACCGGCGAACTAGCCTTATTAAGCACACGCGCACTACGCGATTTGTCCTCGACCTCACTACAGGCACAACACTGATTCACTGCACTGTCACTGACACATCTAACCGAGCGAGGTCCGTAGCTCGTCGCTTGAAGCTCGATGTCGATGTGCCCTGCTGCGGCAGGTGCAGCAGGTACTCCCGGGCGCAGCGCCAGCATCCGCGCGCGCCACCGGCGCCATGCCAGCACCGCGAACCCAACTACACACGCCAAGAGTATCCCGTAGCTAACGGTATAGAGATGGATATCATGCTGTGAAATGCGCTCGGTCAGCACTCCGTCTGACGCGCTAGCCTTTAGCTCCTTAATCTGCTGGTCGATTTCCTCAAAATACTTTTGGTGATCTGTGTAGGATTGGTTCTCGATAGTAGAAATTGGCATAGAAAGGTTCATAATGTGATTAATGGGTGGGATCTTGATCTTCATCGCATCGACTTCTTTGTATAACGCATTTGATGGCGTTTTATGAGCGTAAATCGTAAAAGTATCGCTCTTGATAATACATTCCTCGCCTATTGTTATTATGCCGGACTTATGTAATAGCTCTGCAGTAATTTGATTCTCACATATGATACGTATAGGGCATTGATCGCAACAAGTGAACAGGTAGGTGTTCACGCGATTCAGCTCATTCCAGGAATCTTTGCAGGTTAGTGTTACAGTTTGACATTGATTGGAATGGCGATCCCTGACACACAAATTTTCATCTGATGTCATGTGTAGGATGGGCTGCTTCAAAGGACATAAATGAGAATCGTTTTCACTTTCGACACAGTTGGATACATCTCTCTCCGACATAGTTACGTAGGAGTCCTTTTGTATATTAACGGCTACATAATCTGATATTGGTACTAGGCTGATCATAGTGTTTTCCCTTTGCTGTGGGATAGGCAAAAGCCTGTATAATTCGAAGTAGTCTCTGCTAACTAGAGGAATCTTTATTTCGAAGATAATAAATTTATTTGAAGCTCTAGCTATGACTGCAAGAAGACGGTACATGTTGGATATGTTTTGTAGATTAATCAATGGCAACGAAATATCTCGAGACAGTAAACTATTGATAACGTTTATTTCCCCTTGGAGCTGCTCAGGGGTAAGTAAATGGAAGTTGAACTTGCCAGCATATATGTCGGTTAAAGAGTCAATGATCATTTCTTGGATACTCTGCAAGGTGACTAGGACACCTTGTGCGATAACAGAAGATAGTGTGAATTCGCACGATGAAGATACAGCTGATAAATCATTGTTTTGTTGGTTTATCGACTTCTCTAAATTGATCAAATACTGGTTGAAAAGTTTGCTTTGTTTGTTGACAGATGCTTCCACTCTCTTTATTAAATTAAACTCTCCCTCGACGACAGAAGTTTGATTTTTCCAAAGTAAACTGAGATGTTTCTGATTTTCTCTAATAGTCTCGATGTCTCGTTCATACTGTTCTGCGAAATCTTGATCGAGTACGCCGAACAGTTTGTTAGCCAGTAACCCAACACCGTTGATAAGGCCACGGGCTGCGCGCACGGGAGCGCCGCCCGCACGGCGTGTGAATTGCTTACCGAACAAAATTCTGTTGTAATGTTCGAGCTCATTGAAGCCGTGATGTAATTGTAATAAGAGTACTTCACACTGACTTATCCTATTCTTTGTTTGATCGTTGCAAACGCCGTCTAAATGACTAATATATTTACTTAGTAGTTCAGTGCTTTGCCAATAAGGAGCCATGTCGTAGTAGATAATTAGGTTCCAATGATCTCGTTCCAGACGTATGGTTGAAATGTGATCGAAGAAAAGGCCTTGACTGATATTCAGGGTTGACATTTGATACTGGCTTTCCACGGCCGATGTCATCATAAAAAGCAGTGTGAATAGCATAACAATATAGCTAGATAGGCTATGTTTAGCTGAGCGCTTGATAGTAACTGAGGGGACATTTTCTTGTTTCTGTTGAAACTTGTTGTTTTGGTCGACTCTCTCAGTTTCTCGAGCTGGCAACTTTGAAATTTTGGTGATTGGTCGCTTGATCGTACCGCTTTTAGTTTTTAAAGTCACTACGCGCACGTAGTTATCCTTGCCCGGATGCAAAGCTATAACTCTACCGAGAGCCCACTTCCCTGAAGGCAGATTCGCGTCGTGAATGATGACGACGTCGTTTATCTGTAGATTTTCCTTTGGAGTGCGCCATTTGCAACGGGCAGATAGTTGACTAAGGTATTCTTGTTGCCATTTTTTCCAAATGTCTTGGAAGATTTTTTGAGTGAGTTGCCATCTTGTTCGTTGGTCTCTCTCGGTCTCTACAATAGTGTTGGTCGGACCACTAGCAAGGAAGTGGGCCGGCGTTAGATATTCCAGTTCATCGGGGTCTTCCGTAAGAGGGCATAGAGGTCGTGTGTTCAAACACGCTTCCACTTCAGCTAACAGAGTAGAATATTCCTCAAACGTCAGTTTTTGATCACCGATGACTCTTTTTAGATGATATTTAAGGCTCTTTACAGCCGCCTCCCATAAGCCACCTGCACTCGGCCATCCAGGTGCATTGAAGTGCCATTGAATTCTCATATCTGTGATAGATGAATAAAAGTTAGTGTCCAAGGTAGCCTCGAGATCCAGATATTCACTATTGAGGATCTTGTTGGCGCCAACAAAGTTAGTACCAAGCAGTTAGTGGCAAGGCGCTCCCCTCCGAGACGCCATTCTCCGTAAAGCGGCTAGGAATGCTGAGGAGCTAAGGTCAGTCACTAACTCGAGATGCACCGCTTTGGTCACCATGCAAACGAAAACTGCGATGTAGCCTTTTGAAGTCTTTATTCCACGACCCTTGTTTGATTTGACGTCAACAAATCCAGTATAATCGACGCCGTAATGATAAAAAGGTCTAGTGGGGACTGTTCGAGCAGCTGGTAAATTTCCCATGATCTGTTCGTGTTTGACAGGGTCATGGCGTCTGCACGTGACACATGAACGAAGTTGTTTCTTCACGATTTTGATTCCTCCTACAAGCCAATATTTTTTTCTTAAAAAGACTGACGTAAGGCGAGCCCCACCGTGATAAGAAGCATAATGCGCTTGATCAATAAGCAGCTCTGCAAAGCGGCTGGAGCCTGGTACGATAATAGGATGCTTCATATCATGAGGTAAGTTAGAGTTGCTTAGACGTCCTTTAACTCGTAGGATTCCGTTTTCGTCCAAGTAGGGAACAAGTTGTGATAGCTTACTTTTACTCTGCACGTGACCGTTCTTTTTGATACTCAGTATCTCTTGAGAAAATTCAACTTGTTGGATGTGCTTGATAATGAGATTTTCGGATCGGTTTAGTTCGGATAATGATAAATAGTCTTGCTTTTTGTCTTGCTTTTCAATTAATCTAAACATCCATGATATAATTCGAATTACTTTATTGATATTGCTGTGTTTTGATAGAAGCTGATAAATAATATTGATATTTATATCTTGCGCGGTGGTAATATTAGCTTGACGTACCCTTTTCATCACTAGGTCCGTACTATATTCTGGCCTTATGTCTGGTCCATCAAATTCAGTTAACCAAGACGGCCCTTGCCACCACAAGTCATGATTGATCAATTGAGAGGCAGTCAATCCGCGGCTGGCACAGTCCGCTGGATTCTCCTCCGATTTAACATAACGCCAACATCCTGAGGGCATTGTGTTAGTTATGTCACGTACCCTGTTTGATACGAACGTCTTCCACTTTGATGGATCTCCATTGAGCCAGCCAAGGACGATCATAGAGTCAGACCACCCGTAGATTTTGATTTCATAGCTACTCAAGCACTGTTGCACTTTGAGTAACAACCTTGAAAGGAGATGAGCTGCGCTTAACTCTAATCGCGGAAGAGTGATATTTTTAGACTTCGGTACAAGTCTTGTTTTTCCAACTAAAAGAGTGATAATAGTTTGATTGTCGCGCTTGACTCTACAATAAATAACGCACGCGTAAGCTTTGATCGATGAGTCACAAAAGCCATGTAATTCGATGATGTCGCGTGCCCTTGTTGATAGCCACCTAGGTACTTGCAGTTTATTTATGTTTTTGATATCGTTCTTGATAGTAATCCATTCAGATAAAATATCATTGGGAAGAGGGTCATCCCAACCGATGGTGGATAACCAAACGGTTTGGAAAATGATTTTCAGTTTTGTTGATATAGGTGCCAGCCAGCCGAGCGGATCAAATAATTTAGAGATATCAGATAATAGTGATCGTTTGGTTTGCCGTTCGGCGGACGGTTCAATTTTTGTACTAAATGTGAAGACATCCTGCTGGTGATCCCAGCTCAGACCCAAAGTTTTAGATGTCTCTAGTTGCTTGAAGTCGAAGCTTTCTTGCTTACAATCCTCTTGCTTAGCGTCTGATAGATCTGGCACGTTAGATTTCCACTTCCTTAGGTTAAACCCACCTGACTTTAATAAGTTGATAAGGTCGATGCGTAATTGTTTTGCATCTTCAAGTTGATGAGAGCCATGTACCAAATCATCCATGTAAAATGAAGTTTCCAGGACTTCGGATGCTGGGCTACTCAAAAAATTGGTTTTCTCATCTGATGCCAACTGTCGTAAGGTCATCATTGCTAAGAAAGGAGCCGCTTTAGTGCCATAAGTGACAGTCGTCAGCTGCCAATCTTTGATAGATTCATGCTCAGAGTCTCGCCAGATGATCCTTTGGAGGGTTTGATCTTGATGACTTATCCAAATCTGACGAAACATCTTTTCAATATCTGCAGTGAAAGCGAATTGATATTGACGCCATTTAATTATTAGCGACTGCAGATCTTGCTGAAGGTTGGGCCCACATTTCATAACGTCATTCAAGCTGTATCCCGTTGATGATTTGATAGAACCGTTGAATACGACTCTGAACTTAGTTGTGGTAGATTCAGCTTTTTCTACACCGTGATGCGTGAGATAGAAAGCAGGCTGCGTTTTCCTTGATGCTGGAGCAGGAATCATGTGTCCCATTGCTTGATATTCATTGATAAATGATTTGTAGCTATCTTGCATCAACAGATTTTTCGAAAACCTTTTTTCTAAAGATTTCAATTGGGCAACTGCTTTGTTTTTTGATACACCTAAATTGTTTTCATAATTGAATTTTAAGGGTAACCGCACCTCGTATCGACCATCCTCTCGGCGAGTAGTAGTACTCTTGTAATACTGAATGCACTCTTGATCTTCGGATGATAGGTTGGAGTCTTCTGCAATGTCCTCGATCTCCCAAAATCGCTGAATTTCTTCTATATTGTTTAAGGTGACATTACATTGCAAAGTCCTAGCGCACCCAGTTAGGATCCATCCTAAACGCGTGTTTTGCGCAAGAGGTAACTTACTATGATCACCCCTGCAGATCCCTTCTAATAGAATTAACGAATAGATATCAGCTCCAAACAGAATATCAACTGGACGGCTGACGTTGAATTCAGGATCTGCTAAAGTAATATGATCTAGATACGACCAATTTGGCTTAGGGAAGGAGTAGCTTGGCAGATGCTTAATAAGATTTTGCATAATGATGACGTCAGTGTGGAACTCGAAATTATGATTCGTTGATACGCATTTAATGTTGATAGTTCCCTTGCAATTGGTTTGCTTCTCGCCTATTCCAGTGATCACGCCCTGGTATCTATGACGAGGAAGTCCAAGTCGTTGAGCGGCGTTCTCTGTTATAAGAGAGGTTTGTGATCCCTGGTCTATGAGTACACGCAAGTTGATATAAGAGCTATCCCAAGTTTGAACTCTGTTGCTAAAAGGATTTCAGGTATTTCAGATTGCATAGACACGTGTGACCTTAGATTCGACCTTTGTCCTGGTTTGGGTAAATCGCTGGCGGTCGATGGTCCGGCTTCGTTGTCATGTTGCGCAAACGCCTCGTGTAATAAAGTATTGTGTGACTGCTTACACTCACGACAGCGTTTTTCAGAAACACACTCATTACCATTGTGGCAATATAGGCAATTATCGCATAAATTTAACTTCTCTGCAGTTTTACGTTTTATAAGCGGGTTCATCGCTCGGAATTTATTGCATTGAAAGATGGTATGATTATTTGTTTTGCAAACTGCACATTTGTGATATTTCGCAACAAATACGTTTTTCTCGCTATACGATTGTGAAATATTACGTCCGGTCGATGACGACGATGGCTTTGCGTTGTAATTATAACCTTTATGAGGTTTATGATTTTCAGGAGATACTTTTGGCTCAGATTTTCGTTTTGACGTTTCCATGGTCGTAAACGTCTTCTCTAAAAATGATAAAAACTCTTCCAGCTTGAGAATTTCCCTAGGTTCTTTTAGAGAGAGTAAATAATCATTGAGAGTCTCCGTATCCAATTTTTGGCTCATGAGATGAACGATAAGTGGATCCCACGAGTCCACGCTTACTCCTAAGTTCTTGATGGCGTTCATGGTTTCTCGGGTAACATCGTGAATTTTCTTGATATGGGGAACAGATTTATATTGTATCACGGGGATGTTAAGTATTTGATCAATAAGAGAACTCATTATCAGCCGTTTATTGTTGTACCGATGATTAAGTAATTCCCAACAAGTAGAGTAATTGTCGGAAGAGATCAGTGAGTGTTGTATGAGTTGTTCCGCTTCACCCCTAACCTTAGACTTCAAAAATTGCATCTTCTGAGCGCAAGATAAACTCGGATTCACATGAATAGTCTCTGTGAAGAGATCTTTAAAGCTGGACCATTGAGGATAGTTGCCAGAGAAAATAGGGATATCTATTTTAGGAGTAGATTTTTCAAAGTGAGAAACAGACCAAAGTTTTTTGTTATTAGACTTGACAATGTCCATAAACTTCTTCTCCGTTCGGTAGAAGTGAGATTCGTACTCCGGATTCCGCTGACCTAGCTCGCTATCCAGCTCCCAATGAAGACTATCGATTGCTGTCCAACGAGATTGTACGCTACGTAACAAATTATCAAACTCCCATTTTTCAGATACTAAATCTAAATTGATAAGCGAAACAGTATGCTCAAAAGCTTTGAAATTACTGCTCTGTTTCCGCAACATCTCATCGGTTTTACTGTTGCTACCCCGAGCTTGAGAGGAAAATTCTGGCATGGGAGACACAGCCATGGGGGTAGCTGGTTTGATTAAAGGAGCTTTTGGTTCTTCGCGTGATTTCACAGTACTCTCGTAATTTTGAATAGCAGCTTTGATAGAGGAGTACCTATCTCCGGTTTGCTCGAAATAATTGCTGGTAAAATACTGATGAGACCTAGTTCCAAGTCCACAAAGCTTGATATGATTCGACTGATACTCACTCCAGTAGCTATCTAGAGTGTCTAGCCGACGTTTGATATTATCGTGAGTTTTCCTATCCGAACCGTCCTTCTTAAAATTCGAATAGAGTTGCTCAATCGCCGTTGAGATTTGTTCTTGAGCAACTAGTAAGTCTTCCATGTTCGACATTTTGATATAAGCAAACGAAAGTAGTGATATGGAAAGATCTTACTTGATACTTGACGTTGACGTAGAGTAGTCTTTGTCCGGTGATACCTGTTGGTACCTGCTGGAATGTTGAGATGCGCAGCTTGTCTGCGCTGATAGTTTCACTGCTAGTGGATCCTCACTTGTGTCACAGAGCCGAATTGATAACTACGATACACTGAGTCATTCGCGAGGTGATAGTCAGATGTTAAAATTTAAAAAAAGGATGTACGGTCCGCACACCTTGGGTAATATAAATAGTTCAGTAAAACAAAGATGTAAATTTTAACTGACTACGTATATTTATTGATATAATGATACACGACAACTGTTGCTGTACGCGGGGTTCGTCGACAGTTGCCGAACGCGAACTGCACTTAAAGTAAATGGCATGGATAATGAAATATAAATAATGCCATGTTAACAAATATTAAAAGTAGAGCAATGTACGAGGCTCGTACAGTATTTTACCTACTATACGCAGTGATACCAGAGTTAGATTTCTTGAATTTGGCGCTATTTTCCAGGCTCACGTTTTGTGTGCTAGACTCTAGAACCATTTCATTAAATCATGGACAGAATTCACGACAGTTTCTATAATGGCTTTTAAGACTTTTTAGTTTTACCTCATTTTCGACAAATTCCTCACCGACCAACTCGTATGCACAACTAGTTGTGCTGTCAAGAATGCCAATAGATTATCCTTCCCCACAGCACAACCAGTTGTGCAGTATTATAATAAAACAGATATTAGGTATTTAGATACTTAGACTTAGATATTTTAGCCGGTCGGTCGGGAGAGGGAGGGAGAGGGCGCGGCGCGGCGGGCACTGACCAGCACGGCGGACAGGTCGGGGTAGTGCGCGGGCGGCTGGTGCAGCGCGTGGTGCGCGGGGTGCGCGGGCGCCGACGCGGCCAGGAAGCGCAGCAGCGCGCGCAGGTAGGGGTCGGGCAGCGCGGCGTGCGCGTGCGCGTGCGCCTCGCGCCACAGGCGCTCGTCGCTCAGGCCGGCCAGCGCCAGCGCCGCCACGCGCAGCGCCGGCTCGCGCGCGCGCGCCAGCACGTCCAGCGCGGCGCGCACGCGCAGCTGGAAGGCGGCCAGCGCGGCGGCGCGGCACGGCGTGCCCTCGGCCTCGGCGCGCTCCACGCCCGCCAGCGCGTTCTCCCAGCCCCAGCCCCAGCCGCACAGCTGCAGCGCGCGCGTGCGCTCCGCGCTCCTGCGGCCAGCGAGCGAGCGAGTCAGCCCAGTGTGGACAGTGGATAGTTGGTGCATCAGGATATACAACAGCCTTACCTGTAGATGGTGACCCTCCGATTGGGCAGGTCCGGCAGAATGGACGCAACCATCTCCGAGCGGTAGCCGCCGTCGCCCGCCGACCGCAGGACCGTGCGTACTCCGGGATGCTTCCATGGACTGTTGCGTATGCAACCTGCGGACGGATTATATATTTTGACTACAATTTGTGGCAATGCATACCCAATGTGTACCAGATTTTCTGTCAAAGTTCTCAATGGCAACACAGAATATTGCCCGCTCTCTATTGCGTAGGATTTTCATAAGCCTTTGAAGGTATACATATACCTAAGTTTATAAAAACAAAACAGATAGAAAAATGTAATTTCAAGACTTACCATCCTCAACTAGCGATTTACTGAGTGCCAAAAAGTGCCAGAGTGCACTAAGTGTATCGTCGTCTGCTAGATCCGCATTTTGCCATAAGTCTGGCTGGAAACAAATCAAATCCAATATCAATCATATAATTTTGCAAATAAACTGTTCTTGCATGTTTACAAAAATATTCAACTTCATTCGCGTTTGGGAGATAATATTTAACTTTGTATTCCGTTTTTCTCTTATTACAGAGATGTGGTCTATAAACAGAATGCTATATTGTTTTATCGCTCATTATGAATCATTATCATGAATAGCAGAAAAAATAATGGTCCAATACACTGCCCTGTGGCATTCCATGTAAATTTATTTTGTATTTAAAATCTGTTCTTGTAGGTATATTATGCTTAATATATAAATTTAATAAATTGATTATGGGCTAAAATAACTGAAATTTAATTCAGTAAAACTGCTTTTATATCCGGTTTTAACAATTTCTAAGTGATATCTGATGGTGTACAAAGTCGAAGGCCTTGCGCATATCGAATTATATAAGTAAGACACGTTTCTAATTGAAAATAGACAAATTTTCGTATTTTTATATTGATGAAGGTAAAAACAATTTTACTGTAACTGTACTTAATAATCTTTACTGGAAGTCAGACTATAATTTTTGAGATAATTATTGTGATTTTAATGACGGAAGCGAGGCAGGAGTCGCTGGGCACACGGCGCACCTTGAGGCCGTAGTCGGTGATGGCGCGGCGCTTCATGACGTAGGACACGTCGCCGATGGCGGCGTAGAAGTCGTCGCGCATCATGCGCAGCGCCCCGGCGCCGCCCGCGCCGCCCGTCCACAGCAGCGTGCCGCCGCCGCCCCACGCCAGCGTCACGCGCTCGCACACCGTGTAGTCCACCAGCGCGCCTGCAGCGGCACGGCGGCACAGCGGCACGGCGTGCCACAAGCATGAGTTGGAAATAGGTTGAATCGCCAGACGAGTATTAAAATAAACAGGGAGTTTGCGTCAAATAGCGTGATGGATTCATTAAAGATAATACACATTAAAAAATAATGTTACCCACAAATTCTGATGAATTCTAATAACATGTATGTTGTTAACATGAACATTTAACTCAAAAATAAACTTTACATCACGGTAAAATGGACCAAAAATCGAACCTTGTGAAACACCATAAAAACTACAGATATCATTGTACATATACCGTTAACATCAACGCTCTGAACTATTGTTCAAATATGAAATCAAGAGGTCGGAAGCCTTGTTCCTTATTCCGTAATGATTAATGATCCCAGAGATTAATGTGTCGTGATAGACACAATCGAAGGCCCTGGAAAACACCTAATGCATCCTGCTTATCTTCCCACGCCTCGTAAATGCATTTCTTGCACCCTCACGTCCGACACTACGATACTCACCGTTGGCACAAACGCACAGAAGCCTCGCCTCGTGAACAGGGTGACAGCTGAAGGTTACTATAGACACCGCTGGCGACGGAGACACATCACGTTCTATCACGCTGGGGCCACGGGAGTACTGCTCTTCGAGCTCAGCTTCTACGGCCGTGGCAGTAGCCTAATAATAAAAATATTTTTTGTATATTCACGCATGTATTAGGTAGGCAGAAGTGTGGGGTGTGTGTTGGGTAAGGGGTGTGTGTTGGGTAACCTCCTCGAGTGTCGCTCCGATTCCGATCCCGCTGCAGTCCGGGGGGAACGGAATCGGAGCGGCCGGTACACCCTGGGCGGCGGTCAATGGCTTCCCCTTCACCCCTTCATAGGGTTGGCATTGATCGTCGGCCAATACCCAACGTGGCGGGAACACATCGCTCTCCGTACTCCTCTGCTTTCAGAGGAGACAGGATGAGCGATGCTGTTAGTGGTGAGATGGCCCAGGGTCAGCCGGGGTGCGAGGGATATGCTCTATGGGTAACCTTACACCCCGGCGTCTGAAGACCCGAGACGGCGTGCGGTTTTAGTCGGTGCAAGCCCGACATAACCGCCCCCGCTGGCCGGCGGGGGGGTATCCGAAGGAATTTCCGCACGATAAAAAAAAAAAAAAAAAAAAAAGGTAGGCAGAAGTGTAATTATTCACTTTTCACCATTTATCTTTAGGCCCACTTTATAGAGGAGAACCTATTGCTGTTATTGAGCACTTTTCCGACACACAGATAACACCTTTGGCGTCGTAGGCATTCATAAGTCGCGGTTATCACTTAATATCAGAGAGGCAGAATACTTCGTTGTTAGCTTAGTAGTATAAAAAGTAGCCTACCGCATTATCATTCAATATGTTAATTTTGTTTTCGCTCGCTTGCTGAATGTCGTGAACGCGTAATGTACTCGAATCACGCTGTAGCGATAACAGTAGGTTTCGTCTGCAAATTAAATGAGAGTAAACAGTTATAATGATTCAGCAGACAACATAGAGATAAAGTAAATAAAATTATATATTTGATACTAGCTGTTGCCCGCGGCTCCGCCCACGTAGAATTCTGATGCCGTTCCCGCAACCCATGGGAACGTATTCCCGGGATCAAAGTGCCTATGTGTCATTCTGGACTATAATCTATCCCTGTGCCAAATTTCAGCCAGATCCGTTCAGCCGTTTTAGCGTGAAAGAGCAGAGCAACAAAGATACATACATACATACTCACAAACTTTCGCGTTTATAATATTAGTAGGATAGTTTTGAATAGGTTCCTTTTCAGAATTTAGAGGATAATAGGGAACATCACCCACGGGTAAGTGACAGGCTGATACCCTATGAAGCGTATACATATTACTTCACCCTGATACCAGCTTTAGATAGACTACCATTCCATTAAATCCATACGATATTAATGAAGCACATATGTCTCACATACACATCATTGCTATCACCCTGACAGAAGTGAAAAAAGGTTTAATGAAAAAAGGTTATTATAAAGAAGATGAATATCTTAATGATAAAAATGCATGGTCAACCTAATTAATAATCTCTTGCTCTCGCACATATTTATTATAAATTAAACAAAACTATATATTAAAAAATAAATAAAAAAGAAAGCATAACGATGATCTACCTGAGTTTCTTGCTGATCTCTTCTCAGTAGATCCAACTACCGAACCAGCGAAAGAATCATTTTCAAATGATTAAAATAATAATAATAATCTTTATTGATACAAGAACCTTATGACATTGCTTAAGACTTAAGACTAGGTTACATCTATATTGGTTAAGGTTACACAGATAGGATAAACTCTAACCCCCAAACTAGGTGTTCCTGTGACTTGGGAGTTAGTGCTCTGCTGTCACTATGATACCAGGAATTCCATTTTAATGAAAGCAATTTAATCTTTTAAAGATTATGGGTTCGAATACAGTCTTGGTTCCAACGAATAAGAGGAATAAATTAGATCAATTAGAATATTGTGTGTGCGTGTATGCACGCGCGCGTGTCTGTCCGATTAATTTACATCTTTTTAGGAATTTTGACAAACGCAATTGTAAAACTTTGACATTATGTACTCTTTATGTGCCTAAACTGAATAAACGAAATTGATTCTTTGATTCCTGTCCCTGTAGCACTGTTTGCCAACTGAGACTATGTCTTTTTTTTTTTTTTTTTCCCCCTCTTGGTTAAATCCACCTTGAGGGGGAGTTTATTATGGTATGGCGCATTCTGCTATTGGATACAGAAATATAATGGAAAGTGAGGGTGTATTCGAGTGCGTTTTGTGTTAATGAGTTCTGTGATAGTTTTATGTGTTATTGAATTTTTTGAGTGAGTTAACTATGTGGGTGATGTGAGTCATAAAGGTGTGGATGGCGGCGCTGTTTGTGATCAGAATTGTTAAGTTGTATGGGTCGAGGTTATCGTAGTGACAGAGTTGTTCATGGTTGAGTCTTGTGCGAGCGAATCGTGGGCATTCTATTATGAGGTGTGTAAATGTCTGAATTGTTGTGTTATCGCAGGGGCAGGTATCGTTATCGGTAATATTAAACCTGTGTAAGTATTGCTTGTGATAACCGTGGTTGGTGAGTAACTGTGTAAGTGCAAAAGTGTGCCCGGTTGTGTCAATGAGTTTGTGTAGGTGTGTGAGTGATGGGCACCAAGTTTTAATAATAGTTCCTTTAATGTTATCAGTATATCTGTTCAAAGCTAGGTTGTGGCTATGTGTTTTGGCCTTTTTTATTACATAACTTAACGGGAAGTGCATGAAAACGGGTGAGGAAGATTCAGAAGCCGCAGCCTTGGCTGCTGTATCTGCAGCCTCATTACCGTATATGCCCGTGTGAGCTTTGACCCATACAAAGTTAATTTGTGTGCGTGTGGTGTGTAGGAATTTTTGTATGTTAGTGGTGATTTGGTGTGTGCTGTGGGTGTTATTGATATCTTCCAAAGCCGCCCTGGAGTCCGACATGATAAAGGCTGTAGCAACTTGTTGCTTGTGTAACCACTGACAGGCTTGGTCGATGGCCACCAGTTCGGTCTGAAATACAGTGCACTCTGAATGTAGCTTGAATGTTTTTGTGATAGGGGTATTTTGTGGCGTATATACCACAAACGCAGCTCCCACCAGGTCATCGTGTTTACTGCCGTCAGTGTAGATGTGGTGTGCGTGTTGTTGAGTAAGTAGTGTGTCATCTAATTCTGTTTGTGTGCTGACCATGTCAAAGGAGTGTGGTTTTCTGTATGCCGGGTGAAGTAACTGCGATGGTTGTGTAGGTGTATCAAGTGTGAGATCGAGTGGGAGGCAATCAGACACCCCTGTCATTTTGACTAATTCAATTCGCGCTCTTTCTTTAATTTTTTTTTTTTTTAGGTCAAGTGGTGTTAGTGAAGATATTGCTATGGCGTTAGTGGTGTTAATTGTACGAAAGCCTCTAATTATTTTAAGTGCAAACCCTCTTTGTAGCGATAATAGTTTATTACAATTGGTTTTGAAGTTTAGGGCCGTGTGCCTTACGCTGGAGGCGTAGCATATTATGGGTTCGATTACTCCCCTATAAAGTGTGAGTATGTTTTGGGAGTGTATTCCCCAAGTTGGTCTGATGAATCTAGTAAGTGTGTTATGTAGTATACGTGCTTTGTTGGTGATATAGTTTACATGTTGTGTAAAGTGCAATTTGTCATCGATGATCACCCCCAACACTCTGGCAGTCCGACTGAATGGGATGTGTGTGCTATTCATAGTTAAGTGTAGAAGTTTAGTTTTATTAGTGAAAGCTAAAGCGATGGTTTTGTCAGGTCCAAAGGTAAGTTTATTCTTGTTGCCCCATTCGTGAATGATATGTAGACTTTGATTGATATTGTTTTGTAGAGTGATGAGCTTTTTATGTGCGGCTATTAGAGTGATATCATCTGCAAAAGCCTGCAGCTGACAGCCCTCCGGAAGTCGGTTTTCGGACGAATCGCCAGACACGTCCAATAGTTCGTCCAAAATCAGATTCCAGAAGGTCGGACCGCATACAGATCCCTGAATGCATCCCTTACTTAGTTGTTTGGTGGATGTGGCGTCAGAATATAATATGGTAGCCGTGCGATCTGATAAGTAATTTTGAATGATGGTGTATATGTTTTTAGGGCATTTGGTGTGGTGTAATCGTGTGAGTATGGCAGGCCACCAGGCATGATCGAATGCGGCTTTAATATCAAGGGAGATCATTGCCTTATGGACCTAAAATGATCCATATGAGGTATGGGTGCAATCGATACCGGTACAAGCGGTTTGGTGATTCCTTTCTTTATTGTAATATAAAGAACTGGAATGCTTTACCCACACACGTGTTCCCTTCTTCCTGCAATCTTGAGTTCTTTAAGCGGGACGTGCAAAAGCATCTGTTAAGGCCGTCTAGGTAGGGGCCACCACTTCACCTTAGCTGACCATCAGGATCGTGCAGTCAATTTGAAGGACAAAACATAAAAAGGAAAATAGCTAGACACCTTGTGGGACATCACTGTACATTAGTGAGAGGCGTGGAGTTTTGTAGTATCGGAAATAGCTTCTGAAATATGCACGTTACACACGAAGGCTATTTTCTCACTCTGCAGAGATTACTGCGACCTCTCTTCCGACTACTTACGTCCGATGGACCCAAAATTACCTTGTGGGACACCACTGCAGATGAGTCAGAGGTTTGGGGTGCTGCAGAGTCAACAGCGGCCTCTGCAACGCACGCGCATCCCACACACACGCCACGCCCTCGCCCCGTGACGCTATCTGCCATCCGCCGCAAGGCTCCGCGCACACGCCGTAGCAGTAACGCGTGGTTGTTGTATTTACTGATTTGTTCGACAAGTCTACCAAATAAATATATTACTTATCATTAGTCAATATTAATCATCATAAAATAAAATAAAATATATATGGAAAAAGAGTTATCTGAAGGAGACACAACACAGTCTATCACATACCTCTTAGATCAAATATCTTTATGTACTTCAAGTTCATCGAAGCTATGAGGGTTCGAGGTGAAAAGTTGGCCCATGTGACACTGTGCGCGGTCTCCGACAAACCCATCTCTGCTACGGGCTTTGCAGGATCTGGTGGTGGAGAGGCACTCTCACCTGCTATGTTAACAAAGCAAATGAATACGTAAATATTGCGTGTGTTAAGACATAAGACAAACAAATACTTTGATTTGACTAACGAGTTAACCAAAAACGGCTACGTGGTTAAACTCTACGCCGTAGAAGTAGGAGCAAGGGGAATTCCAGCTAAATCCCTGTACAACTTACTTAAAGACCTCGGATTGCCAAGAGCTTCAGTAAGTTCTTTACTAAATCGTACATCAAAAGCGGCATTGTTAGGATCTTACCAAATTTGGATAGGTAGGGAGGAGAACACTACTGACGGTGGAGGTGAGCGCTGATGCATCACAAGGTGGCCACCCTAAACCTACATCTGGGTCGCAGGTCCCGTCATGGTGTTCCTCTCTGTACCACACTATGGACCCGGCGACCGCACCGTGAATCCATGGAGTGCTGAGAATCGGATCTCATTGCAGCAGTGGTCTGACTGAAATAGACTGACCAGGCGTCTTCGACAACTGACCAAACAGCAACTGCGCACGGCCACAGCTGCCATCACGGGGCACGGCTCCTTCAATAAACACTTATATTTTAGGAATCACCGACAGCCCTCTCTGCAGAGCCTGCATGAAAGAGGAAGAAACAGCGGCACACGTGCTCCTACACTGCCCTGTAACCGCCACATACAGGGTTAAGTACTTCGGAAATACAGGTACGCTCCGGGAGATCGCCAGCAGCGTGAATAGCCTGCTGGCGTTCTTCAATGAGTTGGGGTGGATCGAGTGAAATGCCCACCCTCACGCAAAAACCGCGCCTTGTCGTGGAGTTGCGGATACCAGCTCGCGAAATCATACTATACCATACCATAGCAGTGGTCTGTCATCTAGGAAAATGCCATTAATGCGCAAGTTACTAGTTAGATCCAAACATTTTTGTATAATTGTGTACTGGCTGTGCACCACAGAGTTACACATGCAACGTGCAATTCAGCCTGATGATGCATCATGCTGAATTGATGCTGCGTTCTACTTACAAGTCTACATAGTGATAAAAAAATCTTAATTCGGAAGTAGTCTGTGGCCTCATCTGTATCTTACCTCTAGCCTCGTCACACAGCACAGATCCCCGGTATACATCCCATAGCAGGATGCAGTGGTCGCTACGGTGCTTCTCCATGGCCACTGCCAGCATATTCGTCTCCTGGTGATTCCATGATACAGAGTTGCATAGTCGAGGGTGACGAGATGCTGCCGTAAAAGTTAAATTGCATGGGTCACTTATAAAAATAAGATATTTAAAAAGCAATCTGGGATATTTAATTCAAATTCTGTTGTCATGTTCCTCAAATTTTGATTGACATACAAGCAATTGATAAATACCAGTACTTAATTTTATATCAACTAATTCAATAAACAATTTATATCAGTTTAATAAATATAAATAAAATTGGTAATCTATAAATTAAAAACATGTATGACTCACAAAACTCCCTGCCAACAAGTCCAAGTGGGTCATAAGTTTGCTTGAGAGTAGTTAATGCTACTTTGCCACTTGTATAACCTAGTGCCAGCAATGGTTCAGGTTGGTCCGGGATGGCACTAATATCAGCACACCGAACACCACTTGCGCTCTGAGAGGCAATAACTGTTGCTCCACGGGTGGCAGATATAGGAGTGACTAGAAATTAAAACAGACAATATTTTATAGGGACAAAATACAAGAGAAGGCAATCCTTTCTATGAAATGTCCACGGGTAAGGTTCTATAATTGTACCGAGGCCTAGCCAGGGCATGCAGCTAGTGATTTAATAAAATAGTCCCACAAAACATTAAATGCACCGCATTTCCACAATATCCATCTTTTCCTAACAGATGGAAATGAATATCTAGTACATACCACAAATAAAATATTTTCTGCTTATTTTACCTACATGTAAAATATTAATCTAATGTAGAGTATCTGATCCAAAAATGCTGCAGCGTTATAATTGGTTATTATCTTCTAGTACTATTGGTCAATTATCTACGCTAATGGCGTGTTGTGTTACAGAACAGAGTAACGTATCTTACATCGAAGTTTTATTGCTGATGCAAACTTAATAACAATAGAACATAAAATGTTTTACAGGGCTAACAGGTTCAGATCTCATCCAAGGTCCAATAAGTATGATACTATACTTGCCTATTATAAATAATTATATCAAATTATATACGTACAAGTGGTTTTCTTCTCTATTTCCTTGATTCGAGAGACTTCGTATAAGGTTATGTCTGGACCCCATATTATAAACTTATCATGGTGTAATGGTGACCATAGGACGTCCGATTTAACCCCAGACATCATTTTATATTATCACAAACAAACTATGTATCAATTAGTAAATAGACATGTTTATTTTGCATGTAAATATAGTAAGCAAATCACACGAAAACAAGAAAAACAAATGTTTTGACGTTTAACAAGTTTTGTTTCTACATCAACAAAAACATTACAATGAGTCTGAGACGCCAAGCTACAAATTCTCAGATTCTAAAGCAAAATCAAAACGCATAATAAAAGCAAATGATTTTTGAACGCTTATTATAAAATGTCAAATATCTTGAATTGCCATAATCTAAATCATATTTGGCTTCAAAAGCAAGTTGCAAAATGCTTTACCATGTTAACGAATTACAAGCCTTTTCCAAAGGTAAAAGTCCGTTAATCTTAGTTAATAATAATTGTGTAGAAATTATTTCATTGAACGTGTTGTTTTGCAAAATTAAATGTGCGATTTAAATTATTATTTTTTGCATTTCATTGCATGACCATATAATTAAAAAGTGCCTTTCCATGGCTATATAGAAGAAAATGTGGTCCAGAAGGACCTGAATGTGGCCTGACCCTGACAGTGGATGACGCTATACAGTGACATACATGGCGCCTCAAGATTAAGAAAAGAAGCAAAGATGATTTTATAGCTTATAAAACCCTTAGGAGCCGAACAATAAGATAAAAATATGAAAGACGCGAGCGAACAAGAGATGCGACGTAGTGCAATGGAATCAATTATGGTGGATGATACCACTGGGCACAGCTAGTATTATTATGCTTAGCTGTTATCCTCTATACAAGACTGCTTGCCTACCACTTTGAACACAGAAAGGATACCGAGGATAGTCCTGTGTTTCCCGATGATTGTGTTTCCTGAAGTTGATTTTATTTTCTACTAGCTGACCCAGTAAACTTCGTTCTGCCTTATAATCAAGTTATGTTGGTTACCTTATCAGCTGAATTTATTTCGTGACTCTCCACAAAACTTAGGTCTCTCTCTGCAATCGATACCTATAAATACTTCGGTATGTCGCAGGCGTTAGGCATTACAGAAGCTAGCATGAAGCAATCGTTACGAGAGCGTTTCTTTGGCCGCTTTAAAAGAATCTTGTGAAAGCCGAAAAAGAAAAACAAATAAAGTATTTGGATTTGGCTCACGAGGTTGTCAACATGTGGAGTGTGAATTCGGCGATTATTGTTCCGATAGTTGTATCGGTTCACGGACTGATTGCCAAGAGCCTCGATCAACATCTCAAGAGGCTCGCGTTAGGCAGTTGGGTCAAGGGCTTGATGCAGAAGGCAGTGCTCCTCGACACGGCACGTATTGTGAGGAGATTCCTCTCTCTGGAGCCCTAACCACCGGTAGCTTGGTCCCTGTACCCGATGCCAGTGGGCCACTATTTTTTATATTTTTAAATATGGTTTTTTTTCTAATATATAGAATGTATTTAAAAATATAATTTTTATGTATTTAAAATTTAGTAAAGGAAATAATAGTAATAATAATGATCCTTAGAAAACATAAACTTGCAAGGTGTTTCGATTTTTCTGATCTGAGGTCTACTTTCTTCCATCTAGAAGTGTCATCATTAATTTATTATGCTTGGTTCAATTTGACGCCATGCGAGTAAAATGACAACTAGGTACAAACTGAATAAAAATTCCCCAAATATGAGGACATATTTTTACACATCTTATAAAGTATGAAGAGGTCGCTACCTACGACATCGACACCGACCGATCATCAACCCTTTTTGACAGTCGTGTGAAGTGAGTGAACATTGACCAAATAAGTGAAATCAATTTACACCAGAACTCTAAATTCGAGGATAAATCAGCTAAGTCTATATATTGGGTAAGTTCTAGAAACATTTCCAGTGACATTCAGAAAGTGTAGGTGCATTTATGTATGGGTCAATGACGTGATGTTTAATGTTTACTACAATGGCAACGCCTCGCATTCTCCCACAGTTTCTCGCGCATTGTCTTACGGTTCTCACGTGTTATTGCGCTTTTCTCGACCTGGTTAGTTGACGGGCAACTACGGTAGTGCTATAGCTTGCGCATGTACAGTTAAGTGTTTGACGAGATACCATAAGGCATCGTACCCAGGATACGTTCGTGAGTCATTCGTTCGCTCGGTTTTTGATTGATTTCCACGATTTTTTCTCGCAGTTATTCGTTATCGTAAATTATAATTGATCGTGAGGTGACAGACGATAGCACCAGCCCATTATTGTGCGCTATAATTTGCACTATTGTCATGATGTTTGTGTTAGGGAGCTCTCATTCGTCTCCTAATTGCTGGAGACTATGCTGAGTGCTCAGTGATGTTCTCGGCTATAGCATACCAACTATCAACAAAATTCCTAGAGGAACAAAAGGTGAGGATATATAATTGCGTTTAAATAAGATTCCTTGCTTTAATTATGCCTGCACATATGAAGTCATGTGCAAAATGTTATTTAACTTGTTATTATATTGTTTGTGAATTATCAAGCGAGTTAAAACAAGAATATGTTAACTTTTTAGCGTTACTTGTCCTTTGTGCTATGTTCTGGTTATAAAAACAATGTACAATGTTTCACTTTCTATTATATTACAATTTAGAAAATATTGTACTCATACAATATTTTTTTAATCTCTTAGTTTTATGGGGTATTATCTGTGTAGATATGCCTACTCCTTTGTAGGTTGACAACAATAAGCTAGCTTATGTGGGACCAAAGAAAATATTGTTGTTGAAATTTAATGTGGGTGAACACACCTTTAGGAGTATGGAGGCATCATGTAGCTATATTGATTATGTATGTCTAGTATTCTTGAAAACCCCACCACCTTCATAATTTATGCTGCATGTAAGAGGATTGGTTTACAAGTGTATATATCCTATGGTTATTGCCTATGTGCCTTTTGCATCAGAGATTAAATTCTTAACCATACACAATAAAAGACAAAACAATAAAATAAATTATGTGCAAAGGCGAGCTTAACTCTAGATCTTCTACCAGAAAACCTTTGAGCAGTAGAGGCATAACAATTACAGTGGGAAGCAAAGTGTACAACATACAACAGCATTTCTTGCACTAAGCTAATCATTATGTAGTTAAATGGATAAAATAAACAAAGTATGAAAGTTGTTTGTAGCCTTGAAATTGCAACCTATTAATGGTGAATCTGTAGCTTGTGCCACTGCTAGACGAGTGCTCGGAAATAAGAAACCCATGTTGGGTGAGTGTTATTGGCATATGTTGAAAAATCTTAGCATCAAAAATTAGTAGCACTACTAATTATTAGCACCGTTAATGGTAGTAGACTCAGTCCCTAATAGCTAGAAACACAATGGTTGGTTGTCAATACATTTTGTTTATCCTTCATCATTTGGTTTCCACCTTGGTCCCTGGGGTCTGTATGTAAAGATTTACTTAATGTGGTCAACAATACATTGTGAGAGCGATTGCCATCTGACCTACCCATCAGAGCCTCAACAGTTGCGCCAGTTATCAGATGAGATTTTCTTGGGCCCCAAAGACTTTGGTGGGGCCACTTGGTCTCCTACACTTATAGCTCTGCTCGCCACTTTTGGGATGAACATTGACAACTTCCGCTCCCACTCAGTGCAAATATTTGTATACACGAATAAACTATTTGCATCAGTTTCTATTTATAATATATGTGTATTTAAAACATATATAAGTATGTTAATCCGTTTTCTGGAACCCATATTATGCTGGAATGAAATGTCTGAAATGTCTGGAACACATATATTATATATAAGCTATGCTTAGCTTGGGTCTAGATTGTGATGTGTAATATGTCCTAAAATATTTATTTATTTATGCCCAAAAATGTTTGTTTATTTTTATAGGAATAACCCATATCATGCTTGCATCTTTCATATATAGCCCTTCTAGCACATTTCATAGCAACTAGTAGTCCAAGATACAAATATTAGTACGTGTTCATTTGTCAAGATCAAAGTCAGATAAGTTTGTTTACCAGCCTGAAAGCAGTGTCATTAACGTTATCAAGAGTGTCTCGAGCTAGGTCATTAGCATGTTAGTTAATACCGGTGGCTAGCGTCTTTGTAATGGCCTTTAACTTTCTAACTACTGTATGTATGTGTGATGTCTCATGTGAACATATAATGGAAGCATTTTAGTTATCTCATGTGAATAGTGCGAAAGAGTTATTGTCATTTGACTTTTATTTTTATCTTATTATGGGTGGTACGGGCTCTACGAGAAATCATTATGATTGCACTGTACTTATAGTTTTCAGATGTTCTCAAACACACATACCTATTTTTCTGTGCAGTCTAAACAGTATAATGCGATCCAAATGATTTCTCGATGCGTTTGTGCCACCCATTCGACAATACTAGTGTGTGTCCATTGATGGCAGTTCTACCATAAATCATTATTGAACATCATAAAAATATACATTATTATGAGCAGCCAGAAAGTATCTAAAGAGACACGACTGGCTGTACATAGAGGAGTACTTGTCCCCACACTTATGTATGGTAGGGAATGCTGGGTGTGGCAGAAGGAACATGAAAGTAAGTTGAATGATGTTGAAATGAGAAGTCTGGGAAGTATAGAATGTTGTGGTATGTCAGAAGATGTAGTGATCAAGATAGAGAAAGGGATGCTTAGATGGTTCAGTCATGTAGAGTGGATGGATGAAAGGAGATTAACAAAACAGATTTATGAGCCAGAAGCCCTCGCCTAATGGCCAACCCAAAGCTCGACGTAGGCGTAGGTACGTATGCCAATCAGATCGAGGACGTTTTGAAGAAAGGCCAGGTCAGAAGTACCCTTAACCGGCGTGTATGTATGAAAACAATTATGAAAGTGGAAGAAGCGAAAGGCGTATGCCAGTATCGTAGCAAGTTGATAGATGTTGTCTCTGCCTACCCCAAATGGGAAAGAGGAGTGACGGATATAGGTATGTATGTATAATAATATTAAGCTTTGAAAACGTTCGGCTACTTTGTGGTTGACTGTACATTGTTAATAAAAATGTTTGGCAAACTTTTGAGATAAACACACAATCATGCTACGTAATAAGTAACCAGAAATAATTAGCGTGACATGTATGAACCGAAACGAAATAACTTTTATTGTTTGTTGTACCCTCACAATACTTAATGGTATTCAGTGAAACCATAAAAATGGTGCATTTTTGTATAAATATTATCACCGTGAAAGCGTTACGTGCGGGTACAAGTCTGAACAATAAGTGGGAGGTTTCTATTCCATGCGTAGATCGCTATTCCGATGACATTTGTACAATTGTGACACAGAGCCGACGAATACGGAACACAAAGCATACGGTTAGAGAAACAGCTCTTAAATTGTATTCAAATCTCGTACGAAGACAAGACAGGTATTCAAATTACGGTCAACATATAAAATATTGTGAAATATATGATTTTTTATAACAATATCGCTAAGAGAATGTGCCGACTCGATCGAGAAAAACTCGATCCTGAATGAGAACTCAATATTGAGTTTTTTACGTCCCTCGAAGTCTCTGCAGGTGGCACAAGTATCATTTGTAGTGTAGAGCTTAGTGCCCCATGTACTGACTGATTAGATGAGAGCTTTTCGGGTCGGACATACTAGGCATTGAAGACTTAAGGGATCTAAAGGTGGGACCGGTCCTGAATTCTGCAAAGAGACGAGAAGGTTCGCCGTGAATGCTGAATTTTTGACTGATTTGATCAACCACACTCGTCCTTAGTGGGGTCCTGAGGAAATGGATGGAATAGTTTTGTAGCGGAGGTAGGTGTTCTTGTAAATAAAACGCACTGATAATTCAATAAAGATTGACTGCTTATATTTTCTTAAAATGTACAGTTTATATGTGAAAATAAAGTCCCGCAAGTAGTGACGGTCTTAGCGAACTACATTCTTGTGTATACAAAATTTATTCTTGCAAGTTGCGATGACGTTAACGAACAGCATTGTATTCCGAGTGATCTTCTCTCTCTGTCTCCGTCGCACGCACCGCGCGGACCGTGTAATTCTGTGGTACGGCGTATTTCGTTTTCAGTGCTCACAGTGTTCTGACGCCGGAATGTTGTTCGTCGGAGCGGTGATATTATGCACTGTGGTACGTGAGTCCCACATCACTCCCCCTCAAGCGAAGCGCACGGAAGGTTTTACAGTTCTTCCGGACTTGGTGACGTATAGCGGCTTCTGTTTCTCTGCTTCGATAGGGGCACGTCGATCAGTATCTTCTGTCAAATCGTTATAGATGTATGCTGGCTTGAGTCGGTCGAGCGATATGACTGATGTCCGATTAGGTAGCTGTATCTTGTAGAACTTGTCACACCGCTGAATAACTTTGTATGGACCATCGTACGGTGGCGTCAACGGCGAACGAACTGTATCGTTTCGTACGAAGACATGTGTACACGTAGCGAGGTCCTTATGGATGAACGTATTTGCACCGCTGGTATTTGAACAGGTACTCTCCTTTATTGATGCCATAGTGTCTACGAGGCGGCGTACATACTCGCTCTCGTCAATACTCGTTGCTGCGGGTGCAATAAAATCCGATGGAAGACGAAGTGTAGTTCCGTAGGTCATCATAGCAGGGCTTAAATTGTTACTGCTACGTAGGGTTGTTCGTAATCCCAATAGTACAGTCGGAAGTTCTTCCGACCACTGCGTAGTAACACAACGGGCCATAAGAGACGCTTTGATTAAGCGGTGCATTCTCTCGAGTTGGCCGTTACTCTGAGCATGGAAGGCCGTAGTACGAATGCGCGTGATGCCTAATCTCTTCATCAAAGCCTTGAATAATGATGCTTCAAACTGGCGACCTTGATCTGTAGTTATTCGTAATGGGCATCCAAATCTTGCTATCCAACTGTCGTAAAATGCTCGGGCGACGCTCTCAGCTGTGATGTCTATAACAGGAATTGCTTCTATCCACTTCGTACAACGGTCAATGATAGTCACCAAGTATCTATAGTTATTAGATACACAGAGTGGTCCGACGATGTCAATATGTGTATGCTCGAATCTTTCTGATGGTGGAAACTCGCCTAATGGGGTAACAACATGACGATGAACTTTTGCTCGCTGACAGCCTATGCATGCTTTGGCCCAGATTCCGACGTCCTTGTTCATGTTAGGCCAAAAGAATTTTGCGTTTACTTGCTTCCGCGTTGTCCTTATGCCAGGATGATTCAAATCATGTTGCGCCTTGAATGCAGCAAAACGATATGAACTTGGTAGATACGGTCTCGGGCTTTTCATGGAATTCTCGCATGTGATTGGCTGACTCAATCCGGGTATGGTGACGTCGGTGAACTGTAAGTTCGTTTGTTTACGAAGTTGTTCGAGTTCCGCGTCACTTCTTTGATCACTAGCCAATTTCTCGTAGTCGATGGTAGTAGGACAACGAATATCTTCAATACGTGATAGCGCGTCCGCAACTGGGTTGTCTTCTCCATTCACATATCTGATATTTGTGCAGAACTGACTGATGAAATGTAACTGACGTTCTCGGCGGGGTGTGTCACTGCTATTCGCTTGACGTGTTAACGCGTAGACAAGTGGCTTGTGGTCAGTGTACACAGTAACTTTACAGCCTTCTATGAGTCGCCGGAAATGTTTAACAGCAGCGTAGATCGCTAACAATTCGCGGTCATATACGCTGTAGCGCTGTTGAGTCTTGCTCATCGCCTTTGAAAAGTACGCGAGAGGCGTCCACATGTTGTTGATCTTCTGTTGTAACACTGCGCCGAGACTGAAATTTGACGCATCAGTCATAATGCCGAGCTCACTGCCAGGAACGGGATGTACTAATTCCGTAGCTTCTATAATGCTTTGACGGCACTTTTTAAAAGCTAATTCGGAGTCTGGAGTCCACTCTATAGCAGTTTTGTCATTGCGCTTCCGGTTATGAAGAAACTTGTTTAATTCCACCTGCATTTCAGCTTGGCCAGGTAAGCAGCTCCGATAAAAATTGAGCATGCCAAGGAAGCGACGTAGATCAGCTACTGTCTTTGGTTTTGGATAATTTGCTATGGCTTCCGTCCGTTCCTGTGTCGGTTTTATACCACTTGATGAGACTTCGTAGCCCAGGAAGTTAATTTTCGTCTGACCGAATTGACATTTCTCAATGTTCAACATAACACCGTGTTCCTTAAGCCGTTGTAGCACTTGGTATAAGAGTAGTTTGTGGCTTTCTTCACTCTCTGACGATAACAGGATGTCGTCAACAAAACAGAAGCAGTTGTCTATACCTCGTAGAACTTGATGCATAAATCGTTGGAATGTTTGACTAGAGTTCCGTAAACCAAATGTCATTGACCTGAACTGGAATAGGCCAAAAGGAGTTATAATGGCCGTCTTCTGTGCGTCTTGTTCAGCTATTGGGATCCAGTAGTAAGCCATCTTGAGGTCTAACTTCGAAAACAGCTTCTTTTTATGCAGCTGGTATGTGAAATCTTGTATGCGAGGTATAGGGTATCTGTCAGGTAGAGTGACCGCATTCAGTCTGCGGTAGTCTCCACATATGCGTAGTCCTCCATCCTTCTTCTGTACCACATGGAGTGGGCTTGCCCATGGGCTTTTAGAGGGCTCGCAAATCCCCAACTCCATCAGATGTTCAAACTCTGCCTTTGCTGCTTTGTACTTCTCTGGTGGCAGAGGACGAGCTCGTGCATAAAGTGGTGGGCCAGATGTTTCGATGTGATGCACGACGTCATGTTTTGCTGGCTCCTTCAGGCTGACAGGTCTTAGCACCTCCGGATATAGTTTCAATATATCGTGATACACTTGATCGGAGCTGATAAGGTGTACTGAGTCGAAAACAGCAGTGACTTCTAACGCGTCGACTGATAGCTCGGTGAGATTGTCGATAAGTTTCTTTCGACTGAGATCGACCATCAACTTATAGTGGCGCAAGAAGTCTGCTCCCAGGATAGATGTTTTCACGTCTGCTACGATGAAACGCCAAGTGTAACAACGCCGAAGTCCAAGGTTGAGTTTCAGAATTTTCTCACCATACGTATTGATTGGCGTGTTATTAGCAGCAAACAATCTGTAGGCACTTGCATTTTTGGTACTTATTCGCGTTGTGGCGGCTAACACGGAGATGTCGGCACCGGTATCCACAAGAAAACGTTCTCTCGTGTTACGATCGAAGACACACAGGCGGTTAGTTGTTACGGGAACATCGACGTCCGCCACAGTCGATGTTGCAGCTAGTTTAAAGATGGCGATGGCGACGCTTGGTTCTTCTTTCTTCTACAGCACGGTGACTCACATCGCCTCGCCTTGTCACCAAAGCGATAGTGAAATCTGCATTCCCATTTTGGATCTCCGGGCCTGACTGCAGATTTACTATTCTCACGGGATTGTGAACGTGAGCGATAGGGTTGGCGGCCTCGCTGGTATCGGTGTGTAGAGCGACTGCGCAGCTCCGCTACTTCTAGGTCTAATTTTTCAATTTTCTTAGTTAGGACTTGTAACTGCGCTAACATCACTGCATCTGTTGATGTTGTAGATACTGCAGCGACGGTAGGGGGCTCCGAGTATTCTACCATTTTGTCGGCCATAGCAGCTAGTGTATCTAGCGATTATTCGGTGTTTACCGACAGCACGACTCGGATTTGCGTAGGAATATGATTCAGCCACTCAATGCGAAGTCCTTCATCGGTGATCATGCCGCTGCCTAGTTCTCGCATCTTCCGCAACAATTGGGATGGTTTTTGATCGCCCAACTCGAGACCACTGATGAGCTTCTGGAAATTCTTGACCTCAGATTTATCGTATACAGTTAGCAGACGATTCTTCACTGCATCATATTTGTTTGAAGCTGGTGGGTTGTACAGTATATCCGTAATATGTTGCAAATCGGCGGCTTGTAACTGTTGCAGAACATATCGAAACTTCTGGTCGTCTGAAGTCTTCAGAGGATCCACGACGGCTTCAAATTGGATAAACCAGGCTCGTGGAATCTCTCGCCAAAACGGTAACAATCTTGATTGTATAGATACTGCTGCTAGCTCTGGAACGATCTTCGCCTCTGGAGTAGTACTGGTACTTGGGTTCACCGGATCCCTGGAGTTTTCTTCTGACATCTTGATGTTATATGGAGCACGTCGGTATATAGATCACGTCGGTATATAAATCACGTCGGTATATAAATCACGTCGGTATATAAATCACGTCGGTATATAAATCACGTCGGTATATAGATCACGTCGGTATATAAATCACGTCGGGGTCACCAATGTAGCGGAGGTAGGTGTTCTTGTAAATAAAACGCACTGATAATTCAATAAAGATTGACTGCTTATATTTTCTTAAAATGTACAGTTTATATGTGAAAATAAAGTCCCGCAAGTAGTGACGGTCTTAGCGAACTACATTCTTGTGTATACAAAATTTATTCTTGCAAGTTGCGATGACGTTAACGAACAGCATTGTATTCCGAGTGATCTTCTCTCTCTGTCTCCGTCGCACGCACCGCGCGGACCGTGTAATTCTGTGGTACGGCGTATTTCGTTTTCAGTGCTCACAGTGTTCTGACGCCGGAATGTTGTTCGTCGGAGCGGTGATATTATGCACTGTGGTACGTGAGTCCCACAGTTTGGTTCGGTTGACGTTGTTCCCGCTGGAAAAAATATTACCTTTAGCCTTGCAGGCGTTTATGGTCACTACGGTAGCCGCATACAATAGGGCCCTGGGGTTATCCTTTCGAGGGCTTACCCGGGGTGCCCGGCAACGGACACTTGGGGAGGACACCGTGCGGTTTTAGTCGAGACACGACATAACCACCCCCGCTGTCCAGCGGGGGGGGGGGGGTATCCGAAGGGATTTCCGCACGTAAAAAAAAAAGGGCCCTGTGCTTCTTAGCTTCCTTAGTAGTATTAACTATTCAGGACTACTACGATACTAATAGTTGGCAACACATTTTTATAGCATGTGTATGTGACTACTGACTAATGACACTTTTTTTTTTAAAAAGAATATTAGTAACCGAAATTACTAATCTTCCCCCTAACCCCTCCAGCTAAGCTAAATTGCTTGTGTTAGGAGTGGGTTCACGTCGGTAGTGTAATGGCCAGGATTCGAACCCGGGACCTCTCGATCGTAGGATCGACTCCTTAACCACTAAGCTACCGTCGCTTCAAAGGTGGAACTTGCTACACATTAAACCACCAACGCCTCACGGCATTCTCAAAAGTTTTTATGTGAATATGACTTCACCGCAACTATGGGTGCTGCCATATATGTGCCCCCAGTAAGATCTTCTGAGCCCAAACCAACCTCAAGGCAGTACACCTGCTGATTGACGGACGAGGTTCTGATGCAGGCTTTGCTCTCGGGGTCTCTGGGCGTCAGACAGCAGTCATAAAGACAAACCAATCCCAATTATGTAAGGGAGAAGTAGAAGAGCAGGCTCAGGGCTCCAAAGTGCAAGCTTTGGATGCTACCGGAACTGGCGCTCGAATGAAGAAGAATATTACTTCACCTCGTCTGATGGTAAGCTGTAAATTGAATGGTGGTTCCCAAATGTTGGTCTTGACAGATATTTTCACGCCCGCTTATTTAGGATAACACAACACAATATGAGTTGAAGATTTTTAGGTTAATCTATGTCAGTACTAGGTACCTCTATTTGTTCTCCTCTGCTTTCAGAGGAGACAGGATGAGCGATGCTGTTAGTGGTGAGATGGCCCAGGGTCAGCCGGGGTGCGAGGGATATGCGCTCTATGGGTAGCCTTACACCCCAGCGTCTGAAGACCCGAGACGGCGTGCGGTTTTAGTCGGTGCAAGCCCGACATAACCGCCCCCGCTGGCCGGCGGGGGGGTATCCGAAGGGATTTCCGCACGATAAAAAAAAAAAAAAAAAAAGGTACCTCTATTTGTTAGGCTAGGAGGTCCCACGCACGTTACTAGTTTCAGAGGGAAAGAAGGGGACTTCCGACACTCTCGCAACATATCAGACAACCCCCAAAACACCTTTATATGTGGAGATCTCTTTAGCGTGGGAAACCACGGTCAACACTTTCGCTCATAACGCGCATCCGTTAACGAAATCACTTTCCCTGACAAGTAATTATTTCATACAGAGATGCCATCAACAACACATTATTCCTCAAAAAAAATCTATAAAAAAAAAAAGTTAACATAATAACGTCAGCTGTTGCAGCACTCTAATTTATAATTAAAAAGCGGCCAAGTGCGAGCAGACTCGCCCATTAAGGGTTCCGTAGCAGCAAGTAACATAATAATGCTTTTTTTTTAATTTTTATATTTGACCTGATTGAATGAAAGGTAAATTGCGGTTTACGATTATGACATATTAAAAAAAAAACTACTTACTAGATCTCGTTCAAACCAATTTTCGTTGGAAGTTTACATGGTAGGTAATACAAGTAGAAGTACATCATATATTTTATTTAGTTTTAGCATTCTCTTACTTTAGAAGTTACAGGGGGGGGGGGCACATATTTTACCACTTTGGAAGTGATTCTCGCGCAAACTATTCAGTTTAGAAAAAAAAAAAATTTGAAACCTCAATATCATTTTTGAAGACCTATCCATAGATGCCACACAAGTATGGGGAACCACCAAAATGTATTGTTTTTTTTTTATTTTTGTGTGAAAAACTTAATGCGGTTCACAGAATACATCTACTTACCAAGTTTCAACAGCATAGTTCATAGTTTCGGAAAAAATGGCTGTGACATACGGACGGACAGACAGACAGACATGACGAATCTATAAGGGTTCCGTTTTTTGCCATTTGGCAACGGAACCCTAACAAGGAGCAAAGTGAAAAAAGAACGTTCAATAAGTTAATAATAAACCATTAATTTAATTAACTTATATTTAAACTAATAAGTACTTGTAACGTTTCACAACATGAATAAGTTTCAAATATTTATTTTTTATTATTAACTAGCTGACCCGGCCATCCTTTCCTTTCGAGGGCTTACCCGGGGTGCCCGGCAACGGACACTTGGGGAGGACACCGTGCGGTTTTAGTCGAGACACGACATAACCACCCCCGCTGGCCGGCGGGGGCGTATCCGAAGGGATTTCCGCACGTTAAAAAAAAAAAAGCTGACCCGGCAAACTTCGTTCTGCGTTAGAATGAAGTTATGTTGGTTACCTTATCAGCTGAATTTATATCGTGAATATCTCCTTGCACCACGGCATCAAAGACCCGAGGCTGCGTGAGGTTTTGGTCGGTAGGCCGTGGCGATGTGTCCGCAAAAAAATAACCACAAAAGGTACAGTATAGGCAGAGATGATAAAAAAATCAAAGATTATGAAAATCAGTCCCCCCGTTCTTGAGTTTATCTAGGTCATCATTAACACCACTTTGACAACATAACATAACTTCACGCCTGTATCCCCGAAGGGGTAGGCAGAGGTGTATGACACATCCACGATTCGCCAGTTATGTTGAGGTGTAATAGGGGGCGAGCCTATTGCCATCTACCGGGCACATTATTAAGCGAGCGATAATTATCATTTATTAATGATACACACATAACTACGAAAAGTAAGGTGTGTGCCCGGGGCAACTGGGGATCGAACTCGAGACCTCGTCTCAGCAGTCCGTTACGGTTGCCACTGGGCTATCGCCGCTCTTACACACGACTTTGAGATTTAGACTATCAGATGATAATCATAAACACCCTTTATTTCGTTTGTAAAAGTTAATTTTTTCGCTGATTGTACCATCTACACGTATCATCATCAACCTATGCTAGTTCACTGCTGGACATAGGTCTCCCCTAATGAGCGCCATAGCGCCGTCTTCAGCTTGCCGCATCCAGCAGATGCTGGATGCGGCAAGCATCTGTGAAAGACTGCGGGCAGATGCCCGCAGTCTTTCACAGATCGCCATCCCACCTGGCCGGAGATCGTCCTACACTACGTTTGCCGAGTCGCGGTCTCCACTCAAGAACACGTTTACCCCAGCGGTTTTCGGTTCTTCGCTAGATATGGCCGGCCCACTGCCACTTCAGCTGGCTAATTCTTTGAGCTATGTCGATAACCTTGGTTCTCTGTCGGCGCTCCCACGTTCACATCAATTAAACACATCATGGAGAAAGGTTCAACCATTCTATCGCTCTAAATTTCACCGACATTCATATGAACCAAAATCCCATATCAGAAGATATAGTTGGCTCCTGGAAGTCTTCTGTCAACACAATTCCAACAGCGTGTATTCCAAAGAGATCACTTTCCCTGCCGTGTAATCGTTTCACAAACAGAGCTGCACCCAACAGTTCATTTGTGTACAATCAGAGACAAAAGATTTCAAAGGCTAATAGATTTCCAAACGTTTACAATCAGCCGCAAAAGTTGCCAAAGACTACAACAAATTAAAGCGCTCTTTACATTGAAATACAGCTGTATAATCCTCAGAGGGCAATGTCAATATTTCATGCCGGTTACATCCAAAGCTTGCACTTTTGAGCCCTAAGGGAGGGGGGGGGGGGAGGGCTGCGCCAGAGCCTCTTCCGTTTATGAGCAAGTTCCATAGTCAGTCAATACTTCATTATTTGCTTATTACGACGTGTGTGACGCCGCACTAGAGCGGTCGACTGCTACGTTAGAAGTTGCAGGTTCGATACAAATTCTGTTTATTCTCTGTGTAATATGTACGAGTAAAAAAATAATATGTGTAACTGCGTTCTAGAATAAATATTACAATAGTTAGGCCACTTTAGCGCTGTGTAATACGTCCTAGGAATAAAACAAATTGTTAAACCGCATTATATAGCGATTTATTTGGTGTTATTTCATTATTTATTTAAGATGTAAATTGTAATGAGTTAGAATACATTTTTATTGATTAATATGTATTTATTTTGATTTAAAATGTAATTTTCGAACACCTTTGCTCAAGTATTTTTCTGAACTATTCAGCATGTCTTCAGGGTGGTTGCAACTGCTCACTGAAATACAGGCTACTAGCCTAGCTCAGTGACAGAAGCTGCAATTGGATGCTATATAATACTCTGCGTACGTATGCATAAGAATTAAGAATGTAAGAATGTTAAGAATTTATAATAAGGTATAAATCATGTATCATGCTTTTTTGGAAATAAATTATTATTATTATTATAAAATTTACACTGATCCTGACGTTTCGGTTGCCTTTCAGCGCGTTTTCACGAGGAACGAACGGGAAAAATAGTTATCCTTTCAAATCAAATTTTGAGAAATTTTGAATGTCGTAGAATATTTATTTCAATGTGTAACTTTTGCGTAAAATACCTATAATATCACGTCCTACGATATTTATTAATTTATTATTTTATTAAAGGCTATTTAATGCTAAACTTATTTGTAGGTACTAGTGGTAGAAATTTGATGACACAAATTTGTCACAAAATTCGGCCGGGTAGGTACCACCGTGCACGGGGTGCGAGGGATATGCTCTATGGGCAACCTTACACCCCGGCGTTCTGTAGATCCGAGACGGCGTGCGGTTTTAGTCGGTTCAAGCCCGACATAACCGCCCCCGCTGGCCGGCGGGGGGTATCCGAAGGGATATCCGCACGAAAAAGAAAAAAAAGAAAAGGTACCACCGTGCACGATTGTGAAAAACCCTCCATAGTAATCTAATTTCGGTTTGATTGCGTTCAGGGGTAAGCAAGTGCATAGCCGGGCAGGGGGATTGTGGTCGCAGCACTAGTGGGACCAGTGGGTGTCACACGGTGCTGCGACGACAATCCTCTTTTGATGAGGCCGTCAAGCCGAGTGCCACCATTGTTAACATGGTACGTGTATGTAATGGTGACCCTCTTTCCTGAGACTGCCTACAGCTTACCATCAGGCGAGGTGAAGTCAAATTGACGTGGCCTAAATATAAAAAAAAAAAGAAATGGTCGGAATGTGCTAAGCTACTTTTTTCGCTCATTGTACGATATGCAAATTAGGCTTGAACAGGTAGTTGTTTGTGCCGAAATTAAGTCGGTCACTGGCCCGTGACTCACGGTCATGCCTATGGCTGACACGGTGTGCCGGTCTACTAACATGACCTTTAACTAGTGCTAATTGTATTTACGACCATAAGTCTGGCGTACATGAAACAATTTGTTAGCCATATTTAGCGAGCTCACTGTCTATTGTAGTCGAGTTGGTAAAGTTATAATTGGGTAACTAGCTATTACCTACACCTCGCCTTCATGGAGTTGTAATCCCGTTTTAATTCCAGACTAATCTATCCCTGTACCAAATTTTAGCCAGATACGTTTAGCCGTTTGAGCGTGATTGAGTAACACATTGCGTGATTGACAAACATCCATACATCCAAATATCTTCGAAAACTTTCACATTCATAATATTAGTAGGATTATAAATGCGACAATTTGGATCGGGTGTTTTTGTGGCCCCAAAAAGAACTTTGGGGCCCCAAAAGCAAGTTTGGAGCCCAAGTCAACCTCACCTGCAAGCCGGTACACCTACTGTGTGACGGACGAGGTCTGACGCATTCGCACCTCTCGGGGTTCGGAGCTCAGACGGTAGTTGCTTTCACAAAAGCCGTGTAAGCCAAACCAAGAGGAGAAGAAGTAATCGAACCTGCCTCGGAAGCAACCGGAAACAATGCGGAAGTTTAGGTGGTTAAATGGATGTATGGAAGGATGGGTGGTTGTTTGTTATTCAATCACGCCTGAGCGGCTGAACGAATATAAAGAAAATTTGGTACAGAGATAGCTTATAGTTTGGAATACCACATGGGCTGCTTATTACGACACTTCCACCGCACCTGGTAGGAGAGGTAGACCCGCGGATTCGTTTATTTTTTTTTATACCACCAAGGTGGCAGACAAGCACACGGCCCACCTGATGGGAAGCGGTTACGCGGCCTATGGACGTGTGCAACACCAGTGGCGTCACAATCGCGCTGCCGACCCTGTAAAGGAAAGGGGATGGGAATTGAGTTTGGGAGGGGATGGGAAAGGAGTTTGGGAGGGGATGGGAAAGGAGTTTGGGCTCCGGCTCTCACTCACCAAACGGAACGCAACAGTTCAAATACTGTTACTTGGCGTCGATATTCTGTGAGGGGGTGGTGCTTCCCCTGTCGAGTCGGCCCATTCATGCAACGGCCAAAATGACTGTTGCTTGACTCTACCACTCAATGGTTTCACGGCTAGGAATGTAGAAGACCTAGTGAAGTGGAGGATGAGAAGCCGGAAAGCGCTCCGTGGTGAAAGCGTCGGAGGCAACTGGTACTCGACTCAATAACGAAGGTAAATAACGGAATCAGTATTTCATGAGTGCAGGGCCGCGGGCCACAGCTGGTATGTCTAGATTTAGAGTTTACCATATGGTTGAAATTCCACATTTAAATACAGGTTGATGAGGATACAATGCACAATAGCATTATAATTTAAATGTATGCTTCTGGCCGGAGATATCTGAAGTCGTTCGAGCGCCAGAAACATGACAACGTGCATTGTATAGACGTAGTTTTGGCAGCATATAATGGCGTCTTTTGTTTACCAGACCGTTTTAGACTTGACTATGAATAAACATTTTTATGGCCAGGCTAGTTGGGTATAGTCTATCGATAAAATCTGTATCAAATTGTGAGCCCGAACAGCGGAATACTTGCTACCATTTTTTTTAACGTGCTGAAACCTCTTCGGCCTTCAGCCTACGGTGAGATGGGTGTGTCGGGCATGAACCACTTGTTACCTACAGAAAAAAGCAGTTTTAAGGGTACCGTGACCGTGGTGACCAGACTGGTCTTTGGATCCTCCTTTCCTGTAGAACTCTAGACTACGTTCCTCAGGTCCTTTGCTTGCAAATAAAGTTAAAATACTCATGTATTGAACTTTACGGCACTCTGTGCATGTGTGCGTGTGTTTAAATTTAATACGATGACGAGATCTTTGAATGAAGTTGGGCGTGTTGTGTGTGGCTGGTGAAACGTGCTGTCTGAAAATAGAATTGTCATTGTTATCGTGAAAGGAAGATACACCGTTAACGTATACGATATACTGACGACTATTATAACCTGTAGGAGGTAAGCCGACATTACGCCAGTTGATGTTTTTTGTCCCATCCCACGTAAAGGGGGACAGCACTTTTTCAAGACTGTTCTGCTACTGAGAACATAAATACATACATACAGTCACACCTTTTTTTTTTCGTTGAGGTAGACATAGACCACACCTTTCCAATTGTAACGATCGTGGCATTGGCTGGGATTAGAGGTCAATAAAAACCGCGATCTAATATTGTGATCTGGTGTCAATATCCGTACGAATAAGAAGTTCAAGGTGGTCGATCAGCGGCACGGGTACAGTCTCTAACTATACTAACGGGCAAACATACTAAAACGTTGATATATTTTCCGTAAATTCCACTGGCAATTGCCTATACAAATCGATAAATTGGCTCGCACTAGCGAAACTAGCGCCACTAAAAGTGTTGACGGGCTCGTCAACAATTAATCACCTATCGTAGTGGGTGTTTATCAGCACCTCGTGAAATTATTATCTTGCAATATTTACATACTTTTCCCTTGAGTTTGTTATCGGTGCCTGTATCAGACGGACGTAAATCCTCTGAATCTTTCTGTTTCTTCATCCAGTAACAGGTTAGTTACTATTAATTTGGTCTATTTTTATTTCACGAAAAACTTGTACGTGTATGGAGCCCCACCTAGATATTCGCGGCAGGTACATCTGGTCGGTTTAAGCCCGACATAACCGCCCCCGCTGGCCGATGGGGGGTATCCGAAGGGATTTCTGCACGAAGAAAAAAAAACTACATCTGCCGATTAACAGACAAGGCTCAGGCGCAGGCTTCCCCGGGGAAAGACTGTAGTCGCTCCTGTAAAAGCCTAGTTAACCAAATCAAGAGATAGAGTAGGAGAGCGTATCTACCCCGGGCTCCAAAATACAAGCTTTGAATACAATCGGGACTAAGACTGTGATATTAATGATGACATTTTGAAAGCCGAACTTAGAGTCAAGTGCCGTCTTCGGGTCCGAGTGCGAGACTAATGCGTTCCATGGTACCAATTGCCCGAAACTTGGGTCCAGATTTCGGAATTAATGCGTTTCATGGTACCAATTGCCCGAAACTTGGGTCCAGATTTCGGAATTAATGCGTTTCATGGTACCAATTACCCGAATGTTCAGTCCTTAAATTCGTATGCACGTTCCATTGTAGACCTACTGAGTTGCATTTTCCGTTTGAATGCTTTAGATGCTATGTATGTAATGAAGCATCGTTTTTAATTCATATTTGTCCGTTCATCGCCTGGCACGGTGTCATTGTCACTGGTTTCTATTCCTCACTACTGGTGCTAGGAAGCGTTGAACTTTTTCCACGCGATTTAATTCGATTATTAGCCATTGGGTATTTTAGAATAGGGGCACGCAATCAAGCGAAATCTAATTTATTATCACTTGTATAGTTGGATTATAGCTCGTTGATCGAGTATTCTTTGCATTATATATATGATGCATATTTTAATGCATTAGCCGCGATGACAGTTTATTGTAACTGTATTGTAACTGTACTGTAAATTGTAAAATTTATTTTGAAAAACCGGCCAAGTGCGAGTCGGACTCGCCCATGAAGGGTTCCGTAGCAGCGAGTAAAATTTTTATATTTGACTTGATTTGAATGAAACGTAAATAGCGGTTTACGATTTATGACATATTAAAAAAAACTAGTAACTAGATCTCGTTCATACCAATTTTCGGTGGAAGTTTACATGGTAATGTACATAACATTTTTAGGGATTTTCTTTAGAAAAGCCCTATTGCTATCGAGTTGTCGTCGTCGACGTCTTCGTTGCCAATTTTCTGTCACGGTTTTGGGTATGAAGGAGATGAGCTATCGAGTTGCTGTTTCCGGTAATAGATTCGTGCTGGGGTGAACCATTGCAAGATAAAAAAAAAAACTGACGGTTTTGGGTATGAAGGAGATGAGCTATCGAGTTGCTGTTTTCGGTAATAGATTCGTGCTGGGGTGAACCATTGCAAGATAAAAAAAGGTATTTTCTTTAGAAAAGCCCTATTGCTATCCAGTTGTCGTCGACGTCGTCGTTGCCAATTTTCTGTCACGGTTTGGGTATGAAGGAGATGAGCTATCGAGTTACTGTTTTCGGTAATAGATTCGGGCTGGGGTGAACCATTGCAAGATAAAAAAAAATCGCAAAAAATCGCAAAAATAAAAAACGCAATATCGTAAATCCCTTGTATTCGGCTGAGCTCGTCTCAGGAATTCAACTTGTTTTATATCACTTAGGTTGCAGAACAATACTTAAACCAACGGAGCTCCATGGACTCCTCCTGAATAGTTATAATTTTCGTCTACATAGGTCTTGTCATTGCCCTGAATGTTCAGAATGACTCCAGGTTGCTCAGTTGATAAAGTTTGTTTTTTAGAAAAATGTATTCGCCTATACATGTGAATTACGATTGCTTTTACCCTCCGCCGTATCTGAACCGCCTAGCTTGTTCGAAATCCACTTCCGCCTTGAAACAGTTAAAACCGCTGCTAAACATGTATTTCCAACTAATAAATTCTATCAATCCACTTTCTTTTTCTTTCTAGGACACGCATTTTTCTGTAGACTGCCATTGACTTGGGTCCGCGTTACTGATATTCTCGTTAATCACATAACGTAAGCTAATTACTTGTGTTAGTAGTGGGTCACGCCGTGTTGATGGGTGCACAGGACCCCCATAGTAGTTGATGACCTCCACAGTAGTTAGGTGTACAGGGCCCCCACAGTAGTTGGGTGTACAGAACCCCCACAGTAATTGGGTGCACAGAACCCCCACAGTAATTGGGTGCACATGACCTCCACATTAGTTAGTTGTACAGGGCCCCCACAGTAATTGGGTGCACAGGACCCCCACAGTAGTTGCTTGCACAGGACCCCCACAGTAGTTGGGTGTACAGGACCCCCACAGTAGTTGGGTGTACAGGACCCCCACAGTAATTGGGTGCACAGGACCCCCACAGTAGTTGCTTGCACAGGACCCCCACAGTAGTTGGGTGTACAGGACCCCCACAGTAGTTGGGTGTACAGGACCCCCACAGTAGTTGGGTGTACAGGACCCCCACAGTAATTGGGTGCACAGGACCCCCACAGTAGTTGCTTGCACAGGACCCCCACAGTAGTTGGGTGTACAGGACCCCCACAGTAGTTGGGTCTACAGGGCCCCCACAGTAGTTGGGAGCACAGGACCCCCACAGTAGTTGGGTGCGCAGGGCCCCCACAGTAGTTGGGTGTACAGGACCCCCACAGTAGTTGGGTGCGCAGGGCCCCCACAGTAGTTGGGTGCACAGGGCCCCCACAGTAGGTGGGTGCGCAGGGCCCCCACAATAGTTGGGTGCGCAGGGTCCCCACAGTAGTTGGGTGCGCAGGGCCCCCACAGTAGTTGGGTGCGCAGGGCCCCCACAATAGTTGGGTGCGCAGGGTCCCCACAGTAGTTGGGTGCGCAGGGCCCGCACAGTAGTTGGGTGCACAGGGCCCCCACAGTAGTTGGGTGCGCAAGACCCCCACAGTAGTTGGGTGCACAGGCCCCCCACAATAGTTGGGTGCACAGGCCCCCCACAGTAGTTGGGTGCACAGGCCCCCCAAAACAATCTGGTGCACAGGCCCCCCACAATACTTGGGTGCACAGGGCCCCCACCGTAGTTGGGTGCACAGGCCCCCCACCGTAGTTGGGTGCACAGGCCCCCACAGTAGTTGGGTGCACAGGACCCCCCCAGTAGTTGGGTGCACAGGACCCCCACAGTAGTTGGGTGCACAGGACCCCCACAGTAGTTGGGTGCACAGGCCCCCAACAATAGTTGGGTGCACAGGCCCCCCACAATAGTTGGGTGCACAGGCCCCCCACAGTAGTTGGGTGCACAGGCCCCCCACAGTAGTTGGGTGCACAGGACCCCCACAGTAGTTGGGTGGACAGGACCCCCACAGTAGTTGTGTGCACAAGGCCCTACCAACACTTTCGAAGCCCAAGTCAACCTCACTTACTAGTTGGTGCTCCAGCTATACTACGGACGAAAGTCTGGCGCGGGCTTTCCTCTCGGGGTTGGGAGGTCAGATCGTGCAGCTGCTCTCGTAAAAGTCAACAAACCAATCAATAACAATAGGCAGTCCCGGGCTCCAAAGTGTACACTTTGGACCCAACGAGAAAATAGCTATGAGGATGATTATATAATATACCACCCTGGAATGAAATAGTGGAAAAATAATCCCACCACTCCCTTTTAGGTGGGTAAGTGGAACAGACCTAATGAAGACAAATTTTTTTTATATTATTCCGTCATATTGACTGCTCCCCGCCTGATGTTAGCTAAGGTGAAGTTCAAAAAGTAGTGGCCATCATTGTCCCAGAGATTGTCCCTAGAATGGCGGGCCCTACCTAGACGGCCTTGACAGATGTTTTCCACACCCCGCTTAAGAACCCAGGATTGTAGGATGTTGTAAAATGATTCTAATGGAGGCTGTGATGTAAATTGAAGGCCATTATCAACAGATATAACATGTGTGCGGTCAAGCTGTAACGGCCCGTGCCACGCTCGCGGTGGTATCGGAGTAGGCGATGCTATTATCTCAATTACGTAGTAGTTGTACAGAGATAAAGTGTGGAGGCTGCTGTAACAATATTTTTATTGCCACCTCCGGTTAAAAATAGAAAGGTAAGCCGGTAGAAATAGTATCGGTGCTACCGGCTTTTCTTTTTTTCTTCGATAGCAATCACTCCCCGACAGAAACGCAAGTCTGGTTTTTTTCTGCAAATCGCAATAGGCCACAGTGCCTGCTTATCATCAGGTGGGCCATTTGGTATACTCTCTCACTTTCTTATCTTCTTCTTCTTCTTCTTCTTCTTCTCTTATATATAAAAATGAATTGCTGTTCGTTAGTCTCGCTAAAACTCGAGAACGGCTGGACCAATTTGGCTAATTTTGGTCTTGAATTATTTGTGGAGGTCCAGAGAAGGTTTAAAAGGTGAATAAATATGGAAGTTGTTGACGATTGAGGCAGTACGAAGTCTGCCGGGTCAGCTAGTTTATAAATAAATGAATAATGAAATATTTTAGTGGTCTATTTATTAGCGGACCCCGGACTCCGAGGTGAGAACCTCGGTTGCGACGGAATATTCGCGGTCGTCCCCACTGGGTACGAGTGGGAAAAAAATAGTTTCGTTCGTCCCCAGTGGTGACGATTGGAACTTTTTATTTCCCACTCGTTCCGCAATAGACCGAGAGTCAAAATGCAATAATCGCAACATTATAGTAAAATATTAGTTACCTGTAGATAGTTTTCTTCTTTTGTATATTAGTTAATGATTACGACGGAGCCCCGCTTTCCGGGTCTCCTATTTCTAAGTGCATTCTCACAAGTGACAGTCTTTTAAAATTATTTTCAATCAAAAACATTGTTCAGTCTTGCTCAGAAAGTCGTAATTAAAGCATTTTAACAATCCGTGAAATCTCTTATTGATATCGTCATGTATTTTGACTCTCGGTCTATAGCGGAACGAGTGGGAAATAAAAAGTTCCAATCGTCACCACTGGGGACGAACGAAACTTTTTTTCCCACTCGTACCCAGTGGGGACGACCGAGAATAAAGTGTTACGACAGGTACTAACTCGAGGCTGATCATAAAATAAACGAATAATAAAATCTTCTACGACACACGACTGTCAGTCTATAGTTTAACTGGCTTGCATTAGAAACACCCAGACCAATGCAAATATACATATTCATGCATGCAAATATTTGCACTAAACTGTAATCGAATCCCGCGACCTCCGACTTAGCAGTCGATCTCTCAACCGCTACGCCACATAGTATTCGTCTGGTTCACCTTTTTAGTTTCTATGATCTACAGAGTGACATTTCTACATTTGATAGTGAACTATGTGCTCCATTGCTGTTTTAGTAATTTAAAAATACAAAGTGAAAGTTACAGCTTAGTATTACTGCGACAAATGTTATTCGTCACAGTAATTTTAGAGTTATGTACTAACATAAAAAAAAACTGTTCGATTCTTATCGTCTGCGCACGCGTCGAAGCGAAACGCATCGACAAACAATGGTGGCTAAATAAATGGCGATACAAGAATACAACCGGGTTACGTAATCCTCAGAACCACTTTCACTATATTTTGTGGAATTTTGCGTGCACAGGACAACAATAGATATGTTTACTTGTCATTTATGTTTGAAATATAATTGTTATAACGGAGTGACGCATCATCATCATCATATCAGCCGTAGGGAGTCCACTGCTGAACATAGGCCTCCACCATCGACTTCCATTTCGACCGGTCTGTAGCGGCCTGCATCCACCGAGTCCCTGCGCTCTTTGCTAGCTCATCTGTCCACCAAGGTGTTTCTCATGATATGTCTGCTTCAAATCTGCCACTCACCATTATGGCATAGTTTCCGGTTGCATCCAAGGCTTCGGTTCCAGGGCCTCGGAGCCCACGGTCCGCTTACTCCCCCTATGGCAGCGAATTCCGACTGTCGGGGTTGGGACCCCGAAAGGAAAAACCCACGCCAGAGCCTCGTCCGTAAATGGAAATAATTGAGCTGAGAGTGAGACGAAGTCGAGCGAAAAGCTCTCTATACCACTCGGTGTATTTCGATTGTTCCTTCTAAACTAATCGACAAATTTTGACCAAATTTGGCATGTAAATACATCTTGATACCCGGAATTTTAGAAAAAATAAAATTGAAAATCGAACATACCATGGAGGAATAATCATCCTTCAAAAATGTCAAAATCTGATTTCTCCAAAATGTAGTGCACTCACAGCTCAACATTGCAACAGCAGAATGCATTGCGCCCCTAGTAATACATAGGAATACATGCACCAATAGTGAATGTTTCAGTGGTATTATAATCCCCAGAGAACAAAGTTAATATTATTCATGTTTTATTAAGTCTATCGTCTATGGTTTCAAAGTTGCATTTCAAACAAATGATACTCCTCCGAGACCGTTTGACCGATCTCGACCAAATTTGCCACGGTGATCAAGTAGACATTACTGAGTGTCGTAAGGGGTCGAATGTCCAGATCGGTCTTACCATCGAGAAATAATCGCCGAAAAACAAAATCAATCGAAAAAGTCGACCGGTCACGTTGACCTATTGTTGGATAGGCAAATCTCGCTACGCTTAAGTTTGGGTGGATTGCGAAGCTGGTAACCGTCCTAGTTTATTGTTTTATGATTTATTGTTTTATGAAAGGGTTACGAGCTTAGGTGATTAATAGATTGGAATTTGTTAAGTGACTTCTGTCGTTGACTGTACATATTTTATCCAAATACTAGTTTTAATTGATCATAATGATTGGAAATATGAGGCAAACATGAGTGAAGGTTAAAATAAGTAACAGTGTCTATGTATACTAACTGAAAGCATTGGTAGCTTAGCGGTTAAGGAGTTGGCCTGACATGACGGTCCCGCTCTTACGATTTATACGAAAATTTGTATTTAAAAAGCGGCGATAGCCCAGTGGAGTACGTAACGGACTGCGACGATGTCTCGAGTTCGATCCCCAGTCGTCCCGGGCACACACCTCTGACTTTTCGTAGTTATATGTGCATTAGTAAATGTTAATTATCGCTTCCTCAATAATGTGCCCGGTAGATGGCATTAGGCTCGCCCCCTATTACATTGGGACCTTAACATACTGGCGAATCGTGGGTGTGTAATACAACTCTGCCTACCCCGTCGGGGATACAGGCGTGAAGTTATGTTATGTTATGTTGTATTTGAAGTTATAGTTCTATGTAGTTGTACAGTATTGTACAGTAGTACCTGACCTAGCTGTACTATCAGCTAGGTCAGGTACCTACTACGAGTAAAACCGTATATCTTTTTTTTTTTTTTTTCGTGCGGAAATCCCTTCGGATACCCCCCCGCGTGCTAGCGGGGGCGGTTATGTCGGGCTTGAACCGACTAAAACCGCACGCCGTCTCGGGTCTACAGACGCCGGGGTGTAAGGTTGCCCATAGAGCATATCCCTCGCACCCCGACTGACCCTGGGCCATCTCCGGTTTCGAGATGGCCCCCTCGGGTTTGGGTACCACGGTGTCCCCGTCTTGCCCCGGTTTGGGGGAGGGGCACTAGAACCGTATATCTAACATTCTAACTGCATCAAAAACTCATCTGTTTCTGGCTGTTACCCACCATTGAACTGTCATTATGTTGATTAAAGAACCACACACGAATGTCACAACAAGTCATTCCTTATTTACACAATGTTAAAACACATTATAAGAAAATCCTTCTTCAATATTAGCATTACACATCTACTTCGTCAACATTCATAAAAAGTTTAAACCATAAATGTCTCCATAGCCGACTATGACACATTACGCATCCAGAACCCAAATGGACCGGACGTATATGTGACTGTAACTCGTTTCCTAATTTTCTGTGTTGTGTTTTTGTGCGTACAGTGTTATCATGGGGCGGCTACAGAAACGCATGGGTCGTTTGTGTTGTGTAAGTACTGATTCATGCCGTGTTGATAAATTATTCATATCTGTGAGTCATGGGCTTCATAGCGTGCTAGACAACTCATCTGTAACTATTTGTTTATGACTAGGAGAACTAGCTTCATCCTATTAACTAGTAAGGCTTCGTATCACTGCAGGAGTTGTTAGAAATATGTGCTGTTTTTTTTAGTGCTAGCTTCGATTTAGTATTTTTTGACATAGGATTAGGTTTTTTTAACTGTTAGCTGTACCCGGGACTTCTGTCTGCGTGGATTTAGATTAGGGATTTTTTTTTTGGCGTGAAATCCTATTATTTTTTTTTAAATATACGCCTGATTACATGAGCTCTCTGCCACTGAAAATCCCGTGAAAATGATTCAGACGTTTCAAAGATTTTTACTTGCGCCTATCTTTCTCTGGGGTAAATAATTTCTCTTCTTTGTCATCATCATCATCCAATAGTACTCTATATGTACTTCAGAGTGAACTCATCTCAACAGCATTGTTACTACTTTACTTTTTAAAGTTAAAAATCTAGATTTTTGCTAACAAACTGATTGATTGTGTAACAAAAATAGAAGACAAGTCAGGAACATCAATGGTGACGTCAAAATGAGCAAAACCTAATTAGTCTGCTGCGTGTAAGATGACCTTTGGTCAAATGAATAATTGACTCATGGATCCCACAGTATAACATGTGTCAGTACGGAGGACCTAAGCACGGATACAAGTGTGCTTACAAAATGGTTATATATTTGTGTACTTACCAAGTTGAAAGCGAGGTGGCAGTGGGATTTCTGCAAACTAAAATAAGTTTAAATAGAACTTCTTCCAAAGAGCCTTACAACAATAATAGTTCGTTTTGCAGTTCGCAGTTTCATTACAAAAGTATTAGTTTACGATGCATCTACGTATGAACTAAATGGCCTTCCTGTTTTATAAATTATGCATCAATAAAAAATTACATTTTCGTTACAAATCGATTTTAGACTCGTATCGGCAGGTGACCGCAGTTTTTAGAAAAAAAAATAACAATTCCTATTCCAGAAATAAATAGGTAATTAGTTGAAGCAGTTGTTATTAATTGGTAGAATTCTTAATGCTACCGAAAAGCTATGTCGGTGCCGTCGTAAATAAATAATGACTTCCGAAACTAAAACTCCGTATTAGAAATAAAAGCAAAAAGTCAGACGCAAACCGACGCGACGTGGTCGCGCCAATTTTAACTTTAACTGAAGGAAAACATCTATTTTCGGCATCTATTCTTTCACTGCGTTAGGAACAGTAGCTTTATCTTATTATGACTCTGTTTTTAAATGCACCGTACGAGCTTTTGTAAATAAGTCTTTATATCTGCATATGAAGCTAAATTTTAACTAGGGATGCGATGCAGTTAGCCGACCTCAAGAAAATTAAGCTGAGCGAGCATTTATTTTTTTAGTTCAAAATCTCCGCGCGAACTTTTTCCATTAGTTTCAATGGTAAATTTATTTTTCGGTGATAATTCCTCAACGGTATGTCCGATTTTTAATTTTATGGTCTCGAAACCTACCCCTAGATTGTCGTTATGACCATGCCAAATTGAAATCAGATTTGTGGTTGCATTGCAAAGGAGTATCCGAGTTTGTAAGCGGCTATCCCGCGTATAACAAAAAAGTTAGCATACAAAATGCTTAAAATTTAATTGAATTAAATAGGCGGATTCATCAAAAAACAATGTTTAAAAATGACTGTAAAGTTATTCATTGTTTCCGTAGTTCGCAAGAATTACGGTAGATGGCTCCAACGTCGCCTTAAGACGTATATGATATATCGGAGAATTTCGAATATCTGGGACGTGTCTAGGTGGCTCAGTTGGTCAGAGCAATCCCCCTGTAAGGGACTGGTCGCGGGTTCAAGTCCCGTCCTAGATGTTCTCTTTTTCCGATCTAAATCTTTAGAAAAAAGTTAGCATACAAAATGCTTAAAATTTAATTGAATTAAATAGGCGGATTCATCAAAAAACAATGTTTAAAAATGACTGTAAAGTTATTCATTGTTTCCGTAGTTCGCAAGAATTACGGTAGATGGCTCCAACGTCGCCTTAAGACGTATATGATATATCGGAGAATTTCGAATATCTGGGACGTGTCTAGGTGGCTCAGTTGGTCAGAGCAATCCCCCTGTAAGGGACTGGTCGCGGGTTCAAGTCCCGTCCTAGATGTTCTCTTTTTCCGATCTAAATCTTTAGAAAAAAGTTAGCATACAAAATGCTTAAAATTTAATTGAATTAAATAGGCGGATTCATCAAAAAACAATGTTTAAAAATGACTGTAAAGTTATTCATTGTTTCCGTAGTTCGCAAGAATTACGGTAGATGGCTCCAACGTCGCCTTAAGACGTATATGATATATCGGAGAATTTCGAATATCTGGGACGTGTCTAGGTGGCTCAGTTGGTCAGAGCAATCCCCCTGTAAGGGACTGGTCGCGGGTTCAAGTCCCGTCCTAGATGTTCTCTTTTTCCGATCTAAATCTTTAGAAAAAAGTTAGCATACAAAATGCTTAAAATTTAATTGAAAAAAAAAAAAATTACATTTTAAATTATATAACAGACTGATCGCTTTTTTTTCTTTCTTTTTTAAACAAATTTTGCTAGCACACAATCCTATACCAGCTTCCGTAATTAGTATTTTCAGTATGATAATTGTCGGTTTTACTTGCAGTAACTTCCATTTCGTGCGTAAATCTCCTCGGATACCTCCCGGGCTTGAATCGACTAAAACCGCACGCCGTCTCGGGTCTTCAGACTCCGGTGTGCCCATAAGGCATTTCCCTCGCACCCCGACTGAGCCTGGGTCATCTCCGGTTTCGAGATGGCCCCCTCGAGTTTGGGAGCCACGATATCCTCGTCTTGCTCTGGAAAGGGGGGGGGGATCTATTCGCCCCGTTGTTCCGGCCTGCTTCTGCTAGGGTGCCAGGCGGCCTCACCTGCCTAGCCTGCGCTCATGGAAAGTTAAGCGACCTCCGACGTCTGAGTCGCTTGCGACTTGCAGTACCTTTTTTTTTTCGTGAGGAAATCCATTCGGATACCCCCCCCCCCCCGCCGGGCAGCGGGGGCGGTTATGTCGGGTAGGTACTTGCAATACCTACCTGCTGTCTCATTCATAAAACAGTAATTAATTATAAATGTAAACTGAAATACATTCTAATTTGGCGATTGTAAGAGAGGGTTTGCATTGAATTGGCGATTGCATTGCAATGTGAAATGGAAATAATAGTCGTCACAAATGTCACATTATCCCACTAATATGATAAATCTGAAAGTTTGGATGGATGTTTATTACGGCTGAACGGATCTGGCTGAAATTTGGCACAGGGATAGATTATAGTCTGGAAATAGGACACAGACTACTTTTGTTGCTACTCTACTACAACTACTTCTACTTTTTATCCCTGGAATACTTTCCCATGAGAAGTGAGAACGGGATGGAATCGGGCGGAGCCGCGGGTAACAGCTAGTGCTCCATAAATTATGAAATTATTGCATTTCGTTGCATTCTAGACTGTATATAATCAATCTCAAGTATTTTCAGAACAAGGTCGATATGTTGTTTTCTTGGTTTCCGCAAACACTCACTGAAATGAAGTCATTATGTAGTTAATCTTCGGTAACGTAAGATTTAGGTATAGGAATGTCTTTGCCGGAACTCCGCCATGGGACCTGGAAGCGAGAGCCCTTTCGCAACTGTACCAGTGGCGAAAGGAGGCGCGGGAGCAGGGATGGAACTGAGTCGCCTGCGACGCGCGGCGAGCAAGTTTCGGGCTCGGCGGTCCGGGAGAGTTCTAAATCTCTCCCGGGCGCGGTCCGCCATCTCCTTCGCGAGCATCACATGCTCGCAGAAGGAGGTGGCGGCGGCCCACGCGCTCGCGCTCCGCACCATTGCCGCAATCATGCTGCCGAGCGAGAGGAGTCCCACCCCAATGGCTGCCACGAGGTCACGCCTCGGCGCCTCCCACGCCGGGCAGTCCGCCAGCATGTGCAGCCCTGAGTCCTCGCTCGCGTCGCAGTGATGACACTCAGGCGTTGGCTCCTTCCTGACTCGATGCAGGTGGTCCCCGAAGCACCCCTTCCCGGAGATCACCTGCGTCAGTCGGTACGAGAGGCTTCCGTGTCGCCTCTCTAGCGAATCCTCCTCTATTGCGGCGTGCCCTGCGCTTGGTCGCCCCCAGTCGTTCCTTCCACTCCACCACGATGGCCTGGCGGAGCTGGGACTGCACGGCCTCGATTTCTCGAGGCTCGAGGTTCCATCCCTGCTCCCGCGCCTGATATATAGTACCTGACCCTACTTTACCATACCGTAGATATTTGAAATTGGCTGTGGGTTTTTTGGTTGTGTATTCCCGCTAAGAATAAGCATAATCTTTATATGCAAGAAAATGTGTACGTACTTATAAATTAGATCGGAAAAAGAGACTAGTCCCTTACAGGGGGAATGCTCTGACCAACTGAGCTACCTAGACACGTCCCAGATATTCGAAATTCACCTCCCTCCACTAGGATCCACAGTCTAGATCCACATGTGGATCATTGGATACTTTTATATCCGCTCCGATCCACATATGGATCTTTGGATATTTTCACTATTTAACTACAAAGCCACTAAAAAGCTACTAGCTTGCTATCGAGTTCGGCTTCGAACCGGTGGTCCATTTGCCAAACATTAGATTATTTATTTTTTTATGACGTTTTGTAAGTGCCGTATTAATGGTCTATGCAGAATAAATGGTTTTTGACTTTGACTTTGACTTTGTTCCGGCGCTTCTGGGTTAGGTTAGGTTAGAACTGTGACCTCAACAGAGCCCGAACCAGCTAGTAACTTTTTGGTGGCTTTGTAGTTAAATAGTGAAAAGTATCCAAAGATCCATATGTGGATCGGATCGGATATAAAGTATACGATGATCCACATGTGGATCTAAACTGTGGATCCTAGTGGAGGGAGGCCGAAATTCTCCGATATATTATATACGTATCGGGGCCATCTACCGTAATTCTTGCGAACCACGGAAACAATGCATGATGTTACAATCATTTTTAAACATTGTTTTTGATTACTCCGCCACATTAATTCAATGAAGGTTTGTTCTCTTTTTCCGTATTCTGCGGCACCCGATGTATCTTTTCAGTACGAAAATGTACTTTGCTGTACCGTCACCGGTGCCACTTTGGTGAATATCCCCTCCTCACAAAACAAGGCGATGTTCTCCTGCGTGATCTCTCTCCCGCGAGAGGATTTACTATCGGAAGGCTCTTAATTAAGGTCGTGGCGCTGTTGACCCGCTTTGGAATCCAACTAGTTCAGGCATAAAATTACGAGTACTTACCAATGTCATGATAATTGTTTAACTAATTTAATTATGCGTTCATCCATTTATTTAATTATCATTTATACACTTATCATCAGCATTACACATCGTTTGAATTAATTATTATTATATTATTAAATATTATTCTATTTTAGTTTCTATAAATGTTATAACCATTATTATACAGTTTAATGCGATGAAACTTAATATGCTTTGTTTTAGAACATACATCTAAATACGAAAGAAATAAGGTGGTATTTTTTGGCTACTTTGCCAGGAATAATGTGGCAAAATTGATAGTATTAAATTCCAGTGCGTTCAACATTTTTTCCCTGATAAAAACAGTTTAATATTGTGGAAAACCCGTTGTTTATATCAGGAAACCTAACACAACATATTGTTGACAGCTGAACCTTGTGATACGTGGGTGGAATTTATAACGGACGCATGATTACGCATTCTTTAGGCGTTTTGACGTATTGTTATCAGTTGATATTTATCGGGGCGTCGAGTGCTGAGAAGGCCGTGTCTGGCGGATAGATTTTCTGAACGTAGGCTAGTGGAATATCTCAGTTCATTTCACTGATAATATTATCGTTTCAAAAACTTCAAAAAATTACACTTTTTGCTAAATGTACCTTTTACCTGTTTTATCGTGTGGAGATCCCCCCGGAGATTCGACCCGACTAAAACCGGTCCATTAGATATTTCCCTCGCACCCCAGCTGACCCATGGCCATTCCCGGTTTCGAGATGGCCCCCTCGGGTTTGGGAATCACGGTGTCCTCGTCTTGGCCCCGGAAGAGGGTGGGGGAAGGGGGTTCTAATGATTAATTCGAGGGGTTTACTAGAAGTCGTTGAAGAGTTTCATTATCCCCATTCTCGAACATCAGGCGGCAGATTTGTTAATCCTCCACGCTGCAACGGCATATAGGATTCAGATTGGCGATGAGAGGCATATTGGAATGTTGATAATTCATATCCTGAATCCTTTTTTCCTGTGAAACGTTCATTGGCACTCCTTGGCAGTAAATCAGACTCGTATGCCGCGTCAGCAAACGGTATGATCGTCAAGCCGTCATACCTTTTTTTTTTTTTTTTTTATCGTGCGGAAATCCCTTCGGATACCCCCCCGCCGGCCAGCGGGGGCGGTTATGTCGGGCTTGCACCGACTAAAACCGCACGCCGTCTCGGGTCTTCAGACGCCGGGGTGTAAGGTTACCCATAGAGCATATCCCTCGCACCCCGGCTGACCCTGGGCCATCTCACCACTAACAGCATCGCTCATCCTGTCTCCTCTGAAAGCAGAGGAGTACGGAGAGCGATGTGTTCCCGCCATTTTGGGTACTGGCCGACGATCAATACCAACCCTATGAAGGGGTGAAGGGGAAGCCATTGACCGCCGCCCAGGGTGTACCGGCCGCTCCGATTCCGTTCCCCCCGGACTGCAGCGGGATCGGAGATCGGAGCGACACTCGAGGAGGTTACCCAACACACACCCATACCAAGCCGTCATACCTCATACATATTTTACCCATGTTTTTGTTCTTCAAAATAATATTAGTAACCGAAATTACTAATATTCCCCCTAACCCCTCCAGCTAAGCTTAATTGCTCGTGTTAGGAGTGGGTTCACATCGGTAGAGTAATAACCAGGATTCGAAGCCGGGACCTCTCGATCGTAGGGTCGATTCCTTAACCACTAAGCTGCCGAAACTTTTTTATTATTATCCGTTTCAGAATTGTTTTTTTTTTTTCGTTTTATTGTATTTAATTTTATTGGTTTTCATTGATTACAAATCCTGCCATCGACTTATATGTTACACATCTGGTGAACACCCGGGCATGACAGCCATAATATATATTTGTTGCTCATTCATTTGAAGCTCATTTCTTGTAAGCGCAGCTGACTGTACTAATAAATTGGGAAACCATCCGGAATTAGATCTGTTTAACGCAAGTCCATCCCTCCTATAGTCGCTTTATCCCTAAGAAAGGGTTTGAATCGGTTCTCTGACTGTATTTTTGTTTTTTTTTTAAATATAAGTGTTTCAAAAACAAACATAGTTTTTTTTACAAGCAAGAACTAAATATGCACATGCGAAAACTCATAAATGGTTTACAGTTGTATTAACAGTCGTCAATTAGTTGTAGTTCAGTCCCGAACTCAGCGGTTCGGTGCTTCCTTTCTTTGTCGCACGATAAAGAGCTGGAATGCTCTGCCCGCGCACGTGTTTCCTTCTTCTTACAATCCCGGGTTCTTCAAGCGGGGCGTGAAAAAGCATCTTTTGAGGCCGTCAAGGTAGGGGCTACCATTTTGGGATCGTCAGCATCTGGGATGGCGGCCCATATCTTCTGGACTTCACCCTAGCTTCTCACCATCCAGCGGGGTGCAGTCAATTGACGGAACAAATATAATAAAAAAAAAAAAAAAAAGATACTGTTTGTTTTCCTAATAAAATAAAATAAATATTTAAAATATTTTTTTGGGAAGACGTGGACCTGTTTCTCTGGTAACCTGCCATCGACAATCCCAGCCAGAGACATTACCCAATTGTAGTGGTACGTAATCATATTTTCTGTGACAAGTTTTGATAACAAATAAGCGGTAGCCTTAAAGGCAACTTATCTGCAACTGATAGCAAATTGCATCACAGTTTATCGAGTTGCTGCAATCAAGATTTCGTATGAATTTCATATTTTCTCGGAAAATTAATCGCGAGTCGCATTGTGGGTACAAATGTTTGTATACATGAACACATACATACATGTATACATGAATTCTAGGTTTCTGTGTAAAGTTATACAGGGTGTCCATAAAAGAACTCCGGGGTTTTGAGGCAAAATATTTTAATGAAATAAAAAACACACATACATGTTTTATACATGACTGAAAAGCTTACATTTTCAAGTTTTTTTTAACACTTAGTAAAGTTCTATATGAGCCCCGTTAGTGGCACGGCAGACGTCTAAACGGTATTCTACCTCTTCCCATGTCCTGGCGAGCATGTCGAAGTACCTTACCGACAGTTGATCTTGGTAACCCCAACTCCAGGCTGCGTCTTGTCAACGATTTCTTAGGGCTTCGAAGGCATGAAGCTCGGATTCTGTCCACTTTCTCTTGAGACACACTCGGCCTACCCGGCGACTTTTGCTTCAAAACACTTCCTGTTTCCTTAAATGCACTGAACCATTAACGAATGGTTTTGTCAGAAGGCGGGTTAACACCATAGTTACGTCGAGAGTTTCTTTGTACGGTAACTACAGACTTCGTTTCTATGAGCCAAATAACACATTGAGCCTTTTGTTGCGGAGTCGCCATCATTTCAAATTTCGCGACGTCATTTCAAGGTCAACGCCCTGCAGCGCCGCCAACAGCTGATACAAACATTCCCAATTATAGTTAGTGAGATATGAATTTTTAAAACCCCGGAGTTCTTTTATAGACACCCGGTATATGTGCACCAAAGAATGTATCTATTTATCTGCATTCTAGAACCCATATTAGAGACAGCTCTAATATGGGTTCTAGGGTGTAATATGTAAAAATCAATGTTTTTTTAGATCGTATTAATTAGGTATAATTGTGATGTCGCACCGTAGACTATTATGAGAGTAAAAGCGTGTACCAGGATCCTTGGAGTTAGGAAGATGTTGTCTCTGCCTGCCCTAATGGGAAAGAGACGTGTAACGAAGAGGAATAGGCCGAGATTGGGCGAAGATGTATATTTGGAATAATAGGCAGCGTCAATACAGTTGTTGTTTATTCAGCGTCTTACAGCGAACTGAGAGCTCAAATGATTGTACATCGTGTTTTTATAACCGCGTACAATGATACCCACTCAAAAAAATATATGTCTCGATACATCGTTATTCAATTTAGCACTTAATCAATTATTAATGACTAATCAGAAATTAACTTTTAAAACAATAATCTGAAATCTATATAACTTAATTAAATACTAATTATAAGGAATGCAGAATTAGACTGACGGTGATGTCACTACTTCCCCTAGTCTCTTCACGTTTGTAACACTCGGCCATCCTGCATACGCCGTGTCTCACGGCGATCGTTCCGTCTCTGGTCGTCGTCATTTTTTTTTTGGAACTGAAATAATAAAAATATCACGCAGTTTATGCCCTTATGAACTTAAAATCCTAAAATGTTCTTCGATACAAATTTTTTTGGACACTAGGCAGCCAAGTATATGCACACATATATGATATACTCCTTCAGCTTTATGTAGGTACCTAAGTATAATGATCTTTCTAGACTACGGATAATCACCATATTACTGTTATACACAGATGTAAACAGTCATAGTTTAGTAGATACACTCAGTAGGGTAAACATATTTAAGTGTTCATGTAGTTTGTTGTATCACACAGCTTTGTTGTATCTTTCTTTGTTATCTTTTGTTGTATCACAATACAATTTATATTTGTTTAATTTCTTATGTACCATAATATCATATGGTTATGTTTTGGGTTCACATAGATCTAGAATACCGTACCATACCGCTAAGTAAAATAGATAGATTATGTACAGCTAGAATACCTACATGCTAAATTGATATTCCTTTCAATATATATCACATAATTTAACGTCGTTTCACATAGATCTATACACAGTATCACACAGCTTTATAGTATAATTGATGTTATATTTATGTTTCTTGTCATGTATCACGTATATTTGTAAATACGTCTCACACAGATCTGGACTGCACCATCACACAGCCTTGTGGAATAGATGTATTATATGTCTTGTTATGTATCAAGGATACTTTTTAACGTTGTTTCAAATAGATCTAGACTACAGTATCACACAGCCTTACATAATTATATATATTTGTGTATTATTTAAACAGTTAACCCTGCTAACAGCCCCATCTATGTACATGTTTGAGTGTTGCAACTTCGTTAAAGGTCATAAATATTTATTTAAAACATGTGAAGACCACTATAAGTTCAATACACGTTATCCTGGTCGACTGTTAATACCTTCGATAGAAACGGAGCAATATACGAGAAGCTGATATCCAATGACCATCAAATTTTTAATAAATTACCAAATTACATGAAAGATCTGCCTGTAAATATTTTCTGCAGAAATTTAGCTGGTTGAAAGACATGTGTTTCTACAGTGTCCAGGAACATCTAGAGATGTCATTATTATGATAGCAAATAATGCAAATAACTTAGACATGATGAACATACAGTTGATAATTAATAATAACATTGATATATTTATCGACATTTTCCTTTCATTTTGACATTTTTTATTTTGTTTGAAGAATTGTGTTAATTTGTTTATTCATTTAAAAAAATGTAATATCTCTGCATGTAGTCTCACATGCCAGCAATGGCGAATATGAGGATACGATTTAATGTCATCTACCACCAATATGTAACCATATTCTTTGATTTTCATATTATTATTATTCTTGTAAATTTACTATTGAAGTCTCTTACTTCGTTGATATTAAATTAGGACCTTTATCAAACAGCCATCCCATTTATATAGCATCACACAGCTGTCTTTCATTTATATAGACTTGATCACACAGCTGTCCTTATTCATATAGACTTGATCACATAGCCGTCTTCATATATATGGACTTGATCACAAAGCCGTCCTCATTTATATGGACTTGATCACAAAGCCGTCCTTATTTATATAGACTCGATCACACAGCCCTCATTTATATCGACTTGATCACACAGCCGTCCTTATTTATATGGACTTGATCACACAGCCGTCCTATTTATATGGACTTGATCACACAGCCGTCCTATTTATATGGACTTGATCACACAGCCGTCCTATTTATATGGACTTGATCACACAGCCGTCCTATTTATATGGACTTGATCACACAGCCGTCCTATTTATATGGACTTGATCACACAGCCGTCCTAATTATATGGACTTGATCACACAGCCGTCCTATTTATATGGACTTGATCACACAGCCGTCCTATTTATATGGACTTGATCACACAGCCGTCCTATTTATATGGACTTGATCACACAGCCGTCCTATTTATATGGACTTGATCACACAGCCGTCCTATTTATATGGACTTGATCACACAGCCGTCCTATTTATATGGACTTGATCACACAGCCGTCCCCTTTTAGCTATCCACTACAGACTTTGTTTTTGTTATTCTAATCCGACTTCTAATGTCTAATGTATTTCGTACAATTTTATTATTCTGTTATTCTATCAATCTTAATTTGATTTTGATTTGAATGATTTTTCAAACTTAACATGCAACGTATGATCTACTTACATTGGTTAATAATGATCTATTCTATTACTTCTGCAAGACAATCAGTCAATGATGTGCATATTTGTAATTGGTGTAGCACATGCCATATTTCCATTGTAACTAGATAATGTTGGTGCTGACAATATTGGTGTTGACACTGTTGGTGTTTACGCTGTTAATATGCTTTAATACATGAATGAAATAAATAGACTTAGTCTCACAGCCATTTCATAATGATATAGGTTATGCAGTTGTCCTGACTGACCAATACTCATAGCACAGTTACTTGTTATCATTATGTCCTCTGTACATTAAAAAATAATAAATATCAATTATTTATTGATTTCTTTCAATGTGAAGATCGTTTGTAGTTTTTTTTTAGTATTCAGCAACTTCTGGGGGCGACTGCAGGTACCCAGTGAAGTTAAAGCTTTAAGATACATAAAATTTTAGAAGACTGGTTGCTTGAAATATGTTTTAATCCATTACGGACTTTTCATTCACCCGTTGTAATAGATCGATAGATAAATGATTGATAATTTAGGGTCCTCATTATCTATACTAATATTATAAAGCTGAAGTTTGTTTGTTTGTTTTGACGCGCGAATCTCGGGAACTACTGGTACGAATTGAGAAATTCTTACATTCTGTTTGGTTATAGGCTATATGTCATCGCGTTACTACCTAGAAGAGCGGAACAGTAACATAAATGTGAACAAATCGGGCAAATCCATAGGTTATTGTAGATCTATTCCTAGTCATAAGATATTTAGTGGTCGTAATCACAATATTCTAATAACAAAAATTATTATTAATCATTCCTTTGACAGCCTATTCACATTTATTAACGTGAACAGGACTACTTGATCGTAATATTTTTCACAAATTCTATTTGGAAAGTTTTAGAGTAGCACACCTTGCCATTCAATGCAATATTTACAATACTTGGATTAGTCATCCCTTGTTGTGTTGTGTTCATCTTGCAAGTATGTAATGTTGAACTCAAATCTGCCAATCAATTTGAAAAACTGAACTCTTCACAACCGAGCATTTGCGAGTCTCGTAATTTCTACTACGTATTTCTATAACTGAAAACATTTATGTCTAACGACACGTATTACACTCATCTATTTCACAAAAATCCATATTCGCAAATGTAGCAAATTTTTGTTTTCTTGTCAGGGTAGGTACTTTAACATTTAACTATCGGTATCTACCGTGTACTAATCCGTATTGCCTATGTTTATCACTCGTAGTTGGTACGATTTTTGTGTTTAAACAGTTTGATGAATAAAATAATAAAGGATTGCTCTCGTAACTAGCAAAGTATTCAATGGTGTATAGTGTTCTGTGTAAATACAAGCATCGCAACAACAGCTCCTCATGTTAATAGTGACACTTTTACATCTACACTAATATTATTATGAGAGAATATTTGTATTTTGGATGGTTGTATGTAACGAATAAACATAAAAACTATTGGACCGATTTCAAAAATTCGTTTACCGTTGGAGTGAGACATTATCACCGAGTAACATTGGCTATTTTTACTACTAGAAAAATTAGAGGTCCTTAGAAATCCCTACTAAAATCAACTCGAAGGTATAAAAATATTAGTCTAAAATCTTTCATCGCATGCGCTGCGGTAAGTATTGATGATAGAGCAATGTTCTACAATATTATAGAACATATCAATATTTACAAAAAACTTCGCGAGACCTTATGTCCAACTACTCGTATTGTAGTTATGTCAATATAACTACTTTTTTACATTTTTAAAGTTAATAGTTTTTAGTTTTATTAACTATACGACATAGTTCGTTGGTCGCGATCATCGACATCTACGCGGGCGGAACCGCGGGCAACGGCTAGTAGTCAGATGCAAACTTAGAACTTAACGCTTGAGAAGTTGGTACCTAAGTACCTGGATCACTTTTGGATGGATGGTTGTCAAATAACTATTTATATTGTTTAGATTAACATTCGTCGGTATGAAGTTTAAATCGTACTTTGCTTAGTGACAGTGTATGTAAACCTCGAAGCGTTTGACTAGTTTAAACTCGGAAGTGTGTTCAGAACAGAAGCAGATGATGGATCTGGATAATTTTCTATGCCCAACTCGGGTAATAAATATGTGAGAATAGGTTTTGTATGTATGTAGGTTAACTTACAGCCGTAATTTCTAAATCTCTAGTATAAACTAGACCTCTCGTATTCGTAATTATCAGCCAACACTCGATTATTAATCGAAACAAATTTTACAAACAATGCGGATAGAGTTTTTAGAATGCAAATAGTAGTGAACTATACATTCCGTACCAGTAGCGTGTGCTGGGGCCTCCGTGATTCGTGATGCAAAGAAGTAGTATACTACGCAGCTCTGGAAGCGGGCTGCGAAGTACTCGTACCGGCTGCATAGCATCAGGTGGCAGCGGCTGGGCCATCCCGCCAGTTGTAGCAGGTCCTCGGCGCGGGCGGCGCTTGCTGCTGTCCCTTACTGCCAGGTCGATTTTGCTCCCAATGTTTTTGATGTGTAAATGTATAAAGAGATTATTATTATTCTACCTTCATAGAATTTTCAAAAGATGATAAAATCCTTGGATTTTTTTTCGTTTTATCATTTTCTCGTAGGCGGTCAACAAATAAGTGGAACGGGGAAATGCTTTTGTTAACCTATCTTTCCAATTAGTTCACGAGGTGCCGTAATCATCCAGATCGTTATGTTATTCTCGTGCTACGCCACGAAGACGAATTTGTATGGAAAAAATATTGTCACACTCACTTCGTAGAGGCTCCTAGCTACTAGATTTTGTGTAACCAACCTTTTACATTTGTGCATAGAAAAGCAGAAGTTCAGGATCAAACTTAGGGATGATTTCAGCGTCCAAATGTGTGCCCTCTTTTTCTTAGTTGAACTAAAATGCTATGGTGGTAGGTACTCAGAGAAAAAAAAATTGCTTACGTTTTCGTCTTCACTGGTCGTATTAGCTGAAGTCTCGCTGGATATTCATTTCCTCGAACTGCTGGAGGATGGTGGCATTCTTATTTTGTTCTATCCCACTTCTGAAGTGTAACGAAGAGGAATAGGCCGAGATTGGGCGAAGATGTATATTTGGAATAATAGGCAGCGTCAATACAGTTGTTGTTTATTCAGCGTCTTACAGCGAACTGAGAGCTCAAATGATTGTACATCGTGTTTTTATAACCGCGTACAATGATACCCACTCAAAAAAAAATATGTCTCGATACATCGTTATTCAATTTAGCACTTAATCAATTATTAATGACTAATCAGAAATTAACTTTTAAAACAATAATCTGAAATCTATATAACTTAATTAAATACTAATTATAAGGAATGCAGAATTAGACTGACGGTGATGTCACTACTTCCCCTAGTCTCTTCACGTTTGTAACAGACGTGACTTTCCGACAGTTTCATTCAATTGCGATAAAACTTTGTCAAAATTATTGCTTGCACTTGCGCGAAGATATCTTTATTGGATCCGGTAGATGGTGCTACGATTGAGTCATATGAATTTTTTCACGATTTTTCCCGTGGGATGCTGGGACGGGTCAGCTAGTTATAGCTCGCTTTTCCGGCCTGTGTCGCGTACGAACGTGACGATTCATCTCATATTATGTATATGGTCCAGGTGGCACCTTATTGATATGCGCTCCACGGTCGCCTTTGTCGATTAATGTTCCGCATGAATCGCTTAAAACTATATTTTACAGCTGTTCAATTCACAAGCTTTTGTTTAAATTGCAAGGTTTGTATATTAGTTTTTTACAACATAACATAACATAAACTCTCACGCCTATATCCCCGAAGGGGTAGGCAGAGGTGCTAGCACCCACATTTCGCCAGTTTATGTTTAGGTCCCAATGTAATAGATGACGAGCCTATTGCCATTAACCGGGCACTGATAAACGTGCGATAAATACACACATAACTTCGAAAAGCATCGAAAAGTCATTGGTGTGTGCCATGGTAAAACCTGGGATCGAACCCGAGACCTCGTCTCAGCAGTCCATTACCCATACCACTAGGCTACCGCGGCTTTGTTAGTGTGTTAGTTTTTTGTTTAGGTTAAAACTTGAAATCGAGCGAACCCCAGGCTTGTGAACTCTCGGCGTACACCCGTGCCGATGGGATTGGATGCCAATCCCTGTTGCATCCAAAACCTGCGCTTTGGAGCTCAGAGTCCGCGCTCCTACGCTTTATTCGTCTTTCCATAACTGCTCCTTAACCGCTTCTAAATGATAAAAAGTCACTTATAAAAATACCGTTTCAATTACGATAAAAAAATCACAAATCGTGTGATGGTTCACGTGGCAAATCCATTTGTGATTCCCGTGAGATGCAATGTCTATCGATCAACGTGACTCGGCAAATAACTGTTTTCTCATTATTGTGGAATCACTCCTCCTCGGTTCCACAACTAATAGCCACGTAATATAACATCAAGACGAAGTTGTGAAGCCCCGCAGCTAAAGCTTGTATGCCACAACGCTCCACAGATGTTTAATATGATTCGCAACGCGATTGGCTGCATTCACATTTACTTTTTGCGAATTTTGCACACATATCAAGGTCCGATGACGATGTATGTTTACTGTCAGATGGGAATAGCCCTACCCCTAACCCTTAGTCGTCTGCAGGCACCAGAATTCGGACCCAGGATCTCGCGATTACCCACAAACAAAATCAGAAACTTTAACCACGGTATTGCTAAAAATAAACTAGATTCGAATTTTAAATTCAAAAAATTTGTCCCATATAGAAAAAAAAATAGCTATTTAAAAAATCCTTTTATTTTTTTTTACCTTGGTCTTCTACCAAGCTAAAAACTTACTATTAATTTTATTGTATTGTATATTTATACTGTTGAAAAGCGTGGGGTGTTCAATAATAATTGTTGTAAGCACCTTTTTTTTTTTCGTGCGGAAATCCCCTCGGATACCCCCCCGCTAGCTAGCGGGGGCGGTTGTCGGGCTTGAACCGACTAAAACCGCACGCCGTCTCTGGTCTACAGCCACCGGGGTGTAAGGTTGCCCGTAGAGCATATCCCTCGCACCCCGACTGACCTTAGGCCATCTCTGGTTTCGAGATGGCCCCCTCGGGTGTTGTAAGCACCTCACGCGTTTTTCACAATGTAATGAATGCTTTGATATTCACACTCTATTTTCTACTCTCAAACTCATTAACACGTTTAATTTTTAGTTTGGCCTTCTATTTAAAAAGTGTATGTTTTATTTATTTTCTCATATTTACGAGCCTTCAAATATTTTAGCTTCAGTTAAAAGACGCGCCTAGATATCGTAACAATACATTATTTGATTTAATATATGAGTTTGAAGGCTGAGCCGTAGACGAGGACTTCACTAATACGAGACAGGCAATTGCCATTTCCGCCGACACATATATAGTGCTTTTCTCAAAAGAATGCAGGGAATTAAGCATCCTTTTCATATTAAAAATTTAAAATATACATTTAAATTTATTGTGCACGACACAAATAGACCATAGACACATGTGCCAGTGACACGTAGATTAAGTAAGCGTGAATATAATGAATAAATTATGAAAATGTTAGATTTACGTAAATTAAAACGTAATTATGTAATAACTTTGATATTAAGCTAAGATAAATAGCTTACTACTGTTAGGAGTTAGTTTTCTGAGTAATTAAGTATGTTAGAGCCAAATTTAATAAAGAAAGTACATTCCCCGAAAAGCATAATTGCAAATATAATTACGTAAATGCATTACTCAGAATCTAACATAACTTCGTATAAATAGGAAATACGACTTTGTATATTAGTATGTAAGTTTAATTACACCCCGCGACTGCCTCCCACGCCGTAAGAAGCGAATATGCGCTCCCCCGGCTGGTGCCATTTTATTATATAGTAGCTCGCGGGAGGCAAGGCCCATATATAAGCCTGAGGGGTCAATCCGCCCGTCATTCAGTAACCCGACGTCGCACGGTACAGATGTAAGTACCTATCGTCGTGCAAGTCTTATCTCTACCTATGTACATATATGCTATGTAATTAATATGTAAAACATAAGTTTTATAAATAAATGGAAATGCGGAGGTGAGGTAATTTGGATCGCGGGCCAGCACTACAAAAGACTATAAAAGCAGGGACCATTTGGTAGGAAATTATTGGACATTGGGCAACAAGTAGACAACAAGAGTCTCTCAAGGAACAAGGAAGCTCAACAGGAAGTAGTAGATCAAGAGTAGTGCTGGGCCAAGTACATCCGATGCCTCACTGACGTCAATGAAGTCCACCCATCCAAGTGTTTCATTCTTCGACTCAACATCCAACAAATACAGTCCACTGAAGGCGACCGCGAAGTAGTGGCAGTCTATTTGGAACCTTATCAGGTCATAGTCTGTTACGAACCACGGTCCTTAACATTTATCATAACCCCAGCACGCCGTTTCATACAACATTGCTAGAGCGTTGTAATGTTCCAAATTGAAAAAACGCTCCAGCAATGGGTTTGATTTTCTTTGCCCGTAAATTGGCTGGAGCATTGTAATGTTCCAAATTTAAAAACCGCTCCGGTAACGGATTTGTTTTTCTTTGTCAGTAAATACGATACTTCGCGTGTTCTTCGTTCGAAAATAATGACAATATTTCCCATGCATGTTTGGGAAAAAGTTATTATTAAAAATTTGTTTAACATTTATTTACAACAGCTAGTTAATATACAATAAACTAACGCATGTTGCAGTAATATATTTTTATGCAATATAAAAATATTTTTTGTCTTGTAATAATATTTATGCCACCTAAAGAACATTATTTTATATGTTAGTACATCTGCGGACTTATTAATGAAGATGAATGATTTATAAGTCTTTATGATTAGAGACTCTTCAATCTTTCATCATTAATAATATCGCCACAGATGAATAACTGTCATGACGCTATGATGAGATGATCCATTATTATTGCTTGCCTAAGAAAGAAACCGGCTATCCTCATTCTGTAGTGTAACATTTTTTTGTACCTTTTTTTATATGGCTAAAAGAGTTAGTAGTACTTTTTGACCTTTTTTGCGCCCATGCTGACCATGGATTTTTTATGCCAAAACCTAAAGAATAAATCGCTTACAATTAAATTTGCCATAAACTTACGTCGATCAGACCTATAGCACTAGAATAATCACTTGATTTCGGACCTTTCCTACATTTAATGATTAAATTTTACCAAAATCCTCTACCTTATGGAGATAGTCGGTTCAATTTCGATATAACCACGTCACCAGTTACAACTTCAAACTAAAAAAGCGGCCAAGTGCGAGTCGGACTCACCCATGAAGGGTTCCGTAGCAAGTAACATAATGTTTTTTTTTTTAATTTTTATATTTGAGTTGATTGAATGAAAGGTAAATTGTGGTTTACGATTTATGTCGTATTAAAAGAAAACTACTTACTAGATCTCGTTTAAACCAATTTTCGGTGGAAGTTTACATGATAATGTACCTACATCATATATTTTATCACTTTCGAAGTGTCTCTCTTGCAAACTATTCGGTTTATAAAAAAATTATATTAGAAACCTCAATATCATTTTCAAGACCTATCCATAGATACCACACACGTATAGGTTTGATGAAAAAAAAATTTTTGAGTTTCAGTTCTAAGTATGGGGAATCCCCAAAATTTAATATAATTTTGTGTGAAAATCTTAATGCGGTTCACAGAATGCATTTACTTACCAAGTTTCAACAGCATAGTTCTTATAGATTCGGAGAAAAGTTGCTGTGACATACGGACGGACAGACAGACAGACATGACGAATCTATAAGGGTTCCGTTTTTTGCCATTTGGCAACGGAACCCTAAAAAGCAGCCAAGAGATGAAGGTCGTACTTGTAGATGTTCGTAGTCATTCGTCGAGGATTATCCTCTTACAGATTCACTGCAACATGAGATCCAGTAACTAAGCCATTAACTTCTAATTTCTACATAAAATAATCTATTCCATTCGCTTGTGCCTTTGTAATTCCATCAGCTCATTATTATATTCATCGATATCTTTGTTTGAGCGTCAACAAAATTTTGGAAGGACGTGCGGAAATTGATCGTGACGTCATTATAGGCTTTTAGTTGGAGGGTTGCATGATTAAATTACATCAAAGCCTAGATGCCGAAGTAAATATGGCTTTTCCATTGCGAAAATTGATTTACAAACATTAATTGTAAATGTGAAGCCTCATTAGGGAACCCATTGGTTCACCAAGGGTAAATACCCTGGTTGTCCCTGGTCCTGTCAATTCCGATATCCAATTTCCAAGAGGCGGTTTCTACAGGGTCCAATTTTATAGTGTTCCGCTGTGGGCCGGTGCTAATGCCAGCATCGTCAAAATGTCTCCATAATGTGCCATACAAAACTGATGAAGGGCAAGGTTTGCCGGGTCTAGCTCCCGAGAGAAACCGTTCAAAATACGGCCTAAAAATTACAAATTACCGGTAATACTTTGTTTTTAACGTTTAACTTAGCTTAAATTTTTATTTTAACTTTTGTTTTTTTTTAACACGAGACAAAAATGTACATTCGTCCATATTTAGTCTTAAGAAATCACTATTTATAATATGACGTCTCGAAAATGCCGCAGTGGAGTTTGTTGCGCCGTTTCTTCTCCACTAGGGCCTAGGAAGCGGTGGTAAACTTAGTTTTAAGCAGATTTTGACGTCAAAAAGATGTAATTACGTTGCACTATTTTGAAAAATAAAGACTGACTTTGAATTCAATAAAATTTTGAAGCCAATTAGTATGCTAAGTTTTCCTATAGATTTAGATTGGAAAAAGAGAACATCCAGGACGGGACTTGAACGCGCGACCAGTCCCTTACAGATGGAAAACTCTGACTAACTGAGCTACCTGGACACTTCCTAGATATTCGAAGTTCTCCTATATATTATACGTCTCGGGACGTGTCTAGGTAGCTCAGTTGGTCAGATTATTCTCCCTGTAAAGGACTGGTTGCGGGCTCGTTCTTGAACTAAGTATCATACAAGGTCGGCGGCATGTATGTGATGCCTTTTGCCTAGCTTATTTTATAGGCTACAGATACCACTTCAGATAAGATGACTATCAAAAATGTAGATTATCTACGGGTGCAGTAATAAAACGCCAAAGTCGCCAAATTCATCTTCCTTAGTTCTCAGCCTAGTTTCATTATGGCTTTTCTGGTCAGGTAACTTTCTTTTTTCGTGCGGAAATCCCCTCTGATTCCCGCACCCATCTCTGGTCTTCTGCATGACGCCGGGGTGTAAGGTGGCCATTATGGCATTGCCCTCGCACCCCGACTGAACCTGGGCCATCTCCGGTTTCTAACTGGCCCTCTGGACAGGTAGCTCAGAATTCCTATTACACCCGCGGTCTCTGAAGACAGAGCAAGAAGTATTCCTTTGCTACATGATACGCGTGTGTACGACGACCACCGTCCGCCGCGGTTCCCGGCCTATGCATTGTGTACCTTAATGTTTGTATCTATCGCGGTAATCTCAAACTACTAGGAATACCCCTAATTAAATTTATAGGTTTTAAATCATAGATAAGACTGTTTATTGAAGTTTGATGAGCGATATGGAATGTGTATCGCTACATCATAAAAAAATGATTGTTTATCTGTGCAATATCGCTTTTATTGCTTGTTTTCACCGATTAAGCTGAAAGATTACAATTTAACTAAATTAAAAAGTGCACACCACGCATACATTCAGTCCGCCCTAAGCGTCCAATACACAATGGCCCATGATGGGCCACGGCAAACCATCTCCAATGTGTATAGGGGATGTACAGTAGCACACGATTGGTCGTCGTTGCGTTAATGGATATGTGGTCGGTTTTTTGACAGACTTCAAAGGAATTGTGGCGTAGCAATGATCTATGCACCACTGTGTGAACACCTATGTGATGATGGCTTTAAGTGCACACTGTAGAGCATGGCGCATCACGACCATCACTGGCCACTGTGTACTTGGGACATAATATTCTCTTTCCGGATTTGTGCAGGCTAATCTGCGCCCGCCCGCAAAGTCACTTACCGGGAAAAGCCGCCTCTTTTTACGTGTGAGAACCCCAACGGGATTCACCCCATCGGTGCCAAATATGGGTCGGGCGTGTAAATCAGACCGACTAAAACTGTACGGTATTCTCCCTAAGCGTCCACTGCTGGGCACCCCGGGTAAGCCGTTCAAAGGATAACCCCAGGGTTACCGGTGCACGTTGGCCGCCTTCGCGGGGACGGGTTTGATCCTGCGACGGTGAGTTGGCAGGCGTGTGTAGGACACACACGACACGCCTCCGTCTTGGCCTGCTTCTGTAAGGACAGCGAGTCGGCCAACTGCCATCCACAGGCCGCGATCATAGAGGTCGGTAGTCCCGGGCGTAGACAAGACTGCGGAACTCAGGGGGTTCTACCTGCTGCCTCTTCGCCGCCTCTTTTGCGGTCATTACCTGCTCGCAGAAAGAGGCGGCGGCGTGCCACTTGTTCCCGTCGGAGACCACGGCCCTCACATCATAGTCTCCATCGAGAGAACGTCCATGCCCAGGACCGCAACGAGATCCCGGCGTTGACTCGCCCACGGGGAAAGCTGCCTTTAGTTAGAACACGTTTCACACATTTAGGTGTATTTAAATTTCTGGTATTGGAAGATTGTTAATTTCGTATTCATTATCATAATATCAGTTTACTTCCCACATACAACAACTGCGTTATATGGATAGACATCCATATAACGCAGTAGTTATGTGCGATGATGAAATATTTCGAATGTCCAATTTATGTTTCTTCTCATACGAACAGACTGGTAGACCTGTTAGCTAATATTTGGCGCCTCAACGGTAGGTTCGGTACTACCACCCCCACTGTGAACTGGTATGGTTTGTTTTGTACACCGAAAAATATTCAAAATGCCCTCGTCAACGGCCCTTATGGCAATATCGCTGAAACGAACTTTGTTCGTAAATCTTAATGTAGTTCACAGAATATATCTACTTACCAAGTTTCAACAGCACAGTTCTTATATTTTCGGAAAAAAGTGGCTGTGACATACGGATGGACTGACAGACAGACATGACGAATCTATAAGGGTTCCGTTTTATGCCATTTGGCAACGGAACACTAAAAAGTAGCCTATGTGTAATTCCAGAGTATAATCTATCCCTGTACCAAATTTCATCAGATCCGTTCAGCGGTTTGAGCATGATTGAGTAACAAACATCCAAACATCTGCACAAACGATAGTAGGATAGGATATTGCTGTATATGGATATGCTGCACTAGTTTAGAATGTGGTTTACAAGATAGCCTTCCGGTGAGTGTCGTTAAACAATCAGATGAAATCATCCGAATCGCCGGACGCGACAGCTCCCGCAATTCTTCTCTAACGAGTTATTACGTCACTCCTTAGTAATTGCTTTTGTATTAGGTCATTAAGTGCTTGTTTATCTCATTAGTACTGTGGTCAGTAGGACGGAGCAGCTAATGTTATCGTTTTTTTATTGTCTTCTGTTGCACAACCTTGGAGATTGGGACTTGGGATTTCGGCGAGTGTGCGCTGGAATTGCACAACTTGATACCTCCAAGCCCTATCCACCAACCAACGACCAGACGCACAGCGACGCGTCACTGCTACATGGTGGATATTCCACTCATACGCACGAAACGTTTCGGCGACACATTTATTATGCGTACAGCTAAGGAGTGGAATTGCCTGCCTAAGTCTGTGTTTCCGGAAAGCTATAACCTCGGAATCTTCAAGTCTCGATTGAATAGGTTCCTTCTAGGCAAACGTGATCCATCGTAGACAACACCGTCACTTACGACCAGGTGAGATAGAGGTCAAACGGTATCATCCATAAACAAGTTGAATTCCTGAGACGAGCTCAGCCGAATACAAGGGATTTTCGATTTTGCGTTTTTTTTTTTTGCGATTTTTTGCGATTTTTTCTTTATCTTGCAATGGTTCACCCCAGCACGAATCTATTACCGAAAACAGCAACTCGATAGCTCATCTCCTTCATACCCAAAACCGTGACAGAAAATTGACAACGACGACGTCGACGATGACAACTCGATAGCAATAGGGCTTTTCTAAAGAAAATCCCTAAAAAAAACAACCAGGGGCTGTACCACGACGTGACGCTCTTATAGCTATGCAGTTCAGCTGAGGGAGGTTCTGTTTTTGAATTGGTATAAGAGCGTCGTGGTAAGGTGCCTGGTAGAGAGGTCGCCTACTACGTCAAGGGTCGAAGGGTGCAATTTCTGCTCAGTGCAAATATATGCGCGATAAAGAGAACACTTTACCAGAGAAGCCAATGTTAAGCGTAATTCTTCTTCTCGACGGGTCAAATCAAAAGCTGGGTAATGTACTTGTTTGCAGACAGCTATTGCTCAGCTGCCCATCAGGTGGGCCGTCTGCCACTATCACTTAAGTGGTATAAAGAAAAGAGTTGATGGAAGAGCACCGTTGCGTTGACAACGCGACTGCATCGCGTGACAACGCTTTAAGTGAAAACGTGGTACTTTTAATCATGCCGGGAAAATGTGTGCTTTTCGAAAGTAATGTTCCCTTTTGTTCTACACACTAACGTGCGTATACTAACACATTGCTAGTACACTTTCAACGAAACGATGCCGTGAAAGCAGGTTCGAAACCGTAATGTTCTTTTATATCCGCATAGCGGTCCCATCCACACATCGACGAAGTGTCATTTTTTATGTAACGTAATGAAATTCATGATATTTTTGCATACAATGCAGCCTCTTTTCTTTCCCATTGGGGTGAACAGAGACCACATATTTCCACTCTTTCATTATTTTTTTCATAGATGCTTGTCGCTTGTGGATACTCTTGGCCTGGCCTTTCCTTAGAATGTCATCGTTTTAGTGGTATATTTATAAACTCTTTCACTGCGTTTACTTGCTCACGAATTGATAAAGCTTAGGTACAATGAAGTGCACTTAAAGCTCGTTCATATGAAAACGAATGTCAAATTCTTAAAATGGCAAATTCTCTAAAAGCTTAATTCTCTGAATGGCCAGGGTGTAAGGTGGCCCCCATAAGGCATTTCCCTCGCGCCCCGGCTGACCTAGGGCTATCTCTGGTTTCGTTTCGGGTTCGGGAACCACGCTGTCCCCGTCTTACTTCTAGCAGAAGCAAGCCCCCGGTGTCTTCACCTATCACCCCCAGATCTGCGCTCATTGAGGACGGAGGCCGTTGAGCTACCTCCAACGTCTAATGCTCTAATAGCCAAATTCTTGAAATGGCAAATTCTCTAAAGGTCTAATTCTCCACGGTATTTAGGTGCACATAAGCGATAACGACACTATTCCGTGTCTATAACCTACAATTAACCCGAGGAATCATGTAACAAGAACCCTTTGCCACCATGAGTCGCGGTAACTCGAATTTTCCAGATCATAACATGTCTCCCTACTTGTTCCAGTGTTCGTGTCTCGTAAGCCCGGCCAACATGTCGAAGAAGCCGGCGGCGCAGCCCACGCTGCACAAGGTGATCATGGTGGGCTCCGGGGGTGTGGGCAAGTCAGCCTTAACCCTGCAGTTCATGTACGACGAGTTCGTCGAAGACTACGAGCCCACTAAAGCAGACAGTTACAGAAAGAAGGTGAGTTTAATTAAAGTAAATGTAGCAGATATTTTGTTTTACAAGGTGCAATGGTAATAAATAAGACGTTTCTAATTCGCAGACGCGTAAACTGAAAGTAAAAGGACGATCAACGATCAGTGAAAACAAATTGCCGCCGCTACGTGCGGCTACTAAATCAATCATTTAACATGATTCTCGCAATATTTAATGAAGTTATGCGATTATATCATCGTATGCTATATTTTTTATGCTATGTTTAAGACTTACACAGTCTGAGCGGGCATTAAACTCATGATCCCTGACATACCAGTCGATAGCTCGATCACAAAGTATTTGGCGTTGTTCTCCGTTAAATAAAAATACAAAATGTACTCCCTTATTAATTCCTATGTATCAATTCCAGGTGGTATTAGACGGCGAGGAGGTGCAGATCGACATCCTGGACACGGCGGGCCAGGAGGACTACGCGGCCATCCGCGACAACTACTTCAGATCCGGGGAGGGGTTCCTCTGCGTCTTCTCCATCACTGAACCGGAGAGTTTCGACGCCACACAAGAATTCAGGTAAGAGATAAAGATATTACTTTTAGATGGCATATTGAGCTATCGACTGGTAAGTTGGTACTTCACGCTTAGTACAAATATTTCGCTACTCGACCGATTACAATGTAATTGTCCACTTCTGGACATAGATCTCTCCCAATGTGCGCAATATCACCGGGTTTCTCTACATTTCGCTTTCAGTCTATCCCAGTTAACATTTTCTAGGTATCCTTGTATCCTTCCATCTAGGGCACGCCGCAATAGCGGCGGTAAGGCCCATCATGGAGGATTGGCTGGAGAGGCGACACGGAAGCCTCTCCTACCGACTGACGCAGGTGATCTCAGGGAAGGGGTGCTTCGGGGACCACCTGCATCGGATCAGGAAGGAGCCAACGCCTGAGTGTCATCACTGCGACGCGAGCGAGGACTCAGGGCTGCACACGCTGGCGGACTGCCCGGCGTGGGAGGCGCCGAGGCGTGACCTCGTGGCAGCCATCGGGGTGAGAGTCCTCTCGCTCGGCAGCATGATTGCGGCAATGGTGCGGAGCGCGAGCGCGTGGGCCGCCGCCGCCTCCTTCTGCGAGCATGTAATGCTCGCGAAGGAGGTGGCGGAGCGCGCCCGGGAGAGACTTAGAACTCTCCCGGTCCGCCGAGCCCGCAACTTGCTCGCCGCGCGTCGCAGGAAACTCAGGCGCCGGAGGTCGCTTAACGACCTCCGTCCTCCATGAGCGCAGACCTGGGGGTGGCGGGTGAGGCCACCTGTCACCCCAGCAGAAGCAGGCCGGGACGGTGGGGCGACTAGCGCCCCTCCCCCAAACCGGGGCAAGACGGGGACACCGTGGTTCCCAAACCCGAGGGGGCCATCTCGAAACCGGAGATGGCCCAGGGTCAGTCGGGGTGCGAGGGATATACTCTATGGGCAACCTTACACCCCGGCGTCTGTAGACCCGAGACGGCGTGCGGTTTTAGTCGGTTCAAGCCCGACATAACCGCCCCCGCTGGCACGCGGGGGGGTATCCGAAGGGATTTCCGCACGATAAAAAAAAAAAAAAAAAAAAAGGTATCCTTCCATCTCGCTGGGATTGCTTGGGCGTCCAACCTTCCGTTTTTCGATGTTTGGTCTCCATATATCTCGCGTAAACCAGGAGATAGGGTAGTTAGGCGAGTTAGTCTTGTTTCTTAAACAGCTTATTAACTAGAGTGATACTTCTCCGGTACTTTTGTTTCACGTGGGGATCGAATCATCGCTGAATCGTCAGTACAATAATTATGCCTGCGGACATTTATTAACGACATGGATTTGGAGGTTATAATATGCATATGTTGTGCTCCAGGGAGCAAATCCTGCGCGTGAAGAACGACGAGAACATCCCGTTCCTACTGGTGGGGAACAAGTCAGACCTGGCGGAGAAGCGGCGCGTGCCGCTGGACGCGTGCCGCGAGCGCGCCGCGCACTGGCAGGTGCCCTACGTGGAGACCAGCGCCAAGACGCGCGACAACGTCGACAAGGTGAGTCCGCGGCCCTCGCGCAGGTACTCTGCACGCGCACTGGCAGCTGCCCTGCGTGGAGACCAGCGCCAAGACGCGCGACAACGTCGACAAGGTGAGTCCGCGGCCCTCGCGCAGGTACTCTGCACGCGCACTGGCAGGTGCCCTGCGTGGAGACCAGCGCCAAGACGCGCGACAACGTCGACAAGGTGAGTCCGCGGCCCTCGCGCAGGTACTCTGCACGCGCACTAGCAGCTGCCCTGCGTGGAGACCAGCGCCAAGACGCGCGACAACGTCGACAAGGTGAGTCCGCGGCCCTCGCGCAGGTACTCTGCACGCGCACTAGCAGCTGCCCTGCGTGGAGACCAGCGCCAAGACGCGCGACAACGTCGACAAGGTGAGTCCGCGGCCCTCGCGCAGGTACTCTGCACGCGCACTGGCAGGTGCCCTGCGTGGAGACCAGCGCCAAGACGCGCGACAACGTCGACAAGGTGAGTCCGCGGCCCTCGCGCAGGTACTCTGCACGCGCACTAGCAGCTGCCCTGCGTGGAGACCAGCGCCAAGACGCGCGACAACGTCGACAAGGTGAGTCCGCGGCCCTCGCGCAGGTACTCTGCACGCGCACTGGCAGGTGCCCTGCGTGGAGACCAGCGCCAAGACGCGCGACAACGTCGACAAGGTGAGTCCGCGGCCCTCGCGCAGGTACTCTGCACGCGCACTGGCAGGTGCCCTGCGTGGAGACCAGCGCCAAGACGCGCGACAACGTCGACAAGGTGAGTCCGCGGCCCTCGCGCAGGTACTCTGCACGCGCACTGGCAGGTGCCCTGCGTGGAGACCAGCGCCAAGACGCGCGACAACGTCGACAAGGTGAGTCCGCGGCCCTCGCGCAGGTACTCTGCACGCGCACTAGCAGCTGCCCTGCGTGGAGACCAGCGCCAAGACGCGCGACAACGTCGACAAGGTGAGTCCGCGGCCCTCGCGCAGGTACTCTGCACGCGCACTAGCAGCTGCCCTGCGTGGAGACCAGCGCCAAGACGCGCGACAACGTCGACAAGGTGAGTCCGCGGCCCTCGCGCAGGTACTCTGCACGCGCACTGGCAGGTGCCCTGCGTGGAGACCAGCGCCAAGACGCGCGACAACGTCGACAAGGTGAGTCCGCGGCCCTCGCGCAGGTACTCTGCACGCGCACTGGCAGGTGCCCTGCGTGGAGACCAGCGCCAAGACGCGCGACAACGTCGACAAGGTGAGTCCGCGGCCCTCGCGCAGGTACTCTGCACGCGCACTGGCAGGTGCCCTGCGTGGAGACCAGCGCCAAGACGCGCGACAACGTCGACAAGGTGAGTCCGCGGCCCTCGCGCAGGTACTCTGCACGCGCACTAGCAGCTGCCCTGCGTGGAGACCAGCGCCAAGACGCGCGACAACGCTTAGATGATGATGATAGTAAAGTCTAATTATTAAGACATTGTAGATGCCTAGCCAATTATAGTATAATTATAATAGAATAATTGTAATGTTGCCAGTGCCTCTATAGAACCCCCCACTGAAGCCAAGCCTGAGCTTAGCACGCGCTTTCAGTTGATGATAAATTATTTACTAAGTGCAGCTCTGGTCGGCTTATTTAGAGTTGCGTTTGCGCATCTGCCTAAAGCTTATTTCTGAATACTGTACACATACATTCAACTACAATAGCTAGGGATAGTGGTATTGACTAGGAATAGTATCTATATTATTAAAAAGGCCGTTTGTAACTAACTAATCAGCTTTCTTCAATACTTTAGTAGAATATTATCTGATTGTAGGTTATAACTGACAAACAGCCGTTATATTTAGCCTACATCTTAATGTATACGTATACTCACACCATTACTCCTATGGGATAGGCAGTGCCTTGCACCGCAGCATTCCACTTGCTCCGGTCTTTAACAGCCCCCTAAACTCTTTTTACCAACACTAGCCTCCTCAGCTGTAGATTTTTATGGGGTATAATAATACACACAACAAATGTAATTTATTTCAACGTTTTGATACGTTGTGTGGCATTGTGGCTAATATTTGCTAGGTTTTTTTTTAAATATAAACGTCTTAATTCTAACGAGTTTTTAGATATTTGGATAGTGCGAATGGTTTATGTATGGTGTATATGAAACCATGGAAACTGCAGTCCTAAATTTCTAATAGGTATTCGTCTCTGCGGGGTGCGAGGGATATGCTTTATGGGCAATCTTACACCCTGGCGTCTGAAGACCCGAGACGGCGTGCGGTTTTAGTCGGTTCAAGCCCGACATAACCGCCCCCGCTGGCACGCGGGGGGGTATCCGAAGGGATTTCCGCACGATAAAAAAAAAAAAAAAAAAGGTATTCGTCTCTGCGGGGTGCGAGGGATATGCTTTATGGGCAATCTTACACCCTGGCGTCTGAAGACCCGAGACGGCGTGCAGTTTTAGGCGGTTCAAGCCCGACATAACCGCCCCCGCTGACCGGTGGGGGGTATCCGAGGGGATTTTCGCAAGAAAAAAAAAGTATTCGTCTCTAAATTTTGAAATTACTCAGCTGGTTTCGTTTAAAATGTCGTATTAAATAAATGACATTCCACATCATAGCGGCTTCCTTTCGAAGTTTACTCATAGAAGTATTTTGAGGACTTAATAAGGCTTTGCGAAACGCAACTCTAAACTTAAAGCTACAAGGATGATTTACCAACTATCCAAATTGTAAAAGACCATTCTCTCTTAAAATCATTCTCTTAAAAATATCAGATACTTGTATGGCCTGTTGTGATCTGTCCGGGGCTTTGGGACTGTGGGGCTTCTGTGTTGTCCGCCATGTTGACCCGGTGTGGTGTGCAGGTGTTCTTTGACCTGATGCGAGAGATCCGGTCGCGCAAGTCCGACGACAGCCGCGCCACCAACGGTGACGTCAAGAAAAAAAAAGGCAAGAAAATGAAGTGCCGCATCTTGTAGACACCTTTCTCCACCGCATTCACCCGCCAGCCTCGCGAACTGCTCGCCGGACTTGACACATGGACGTCGGAATAAAGTGTAGAGTCCCTGTACGGACGTGTATGCGTATCTATTGTAAATACTATTGAGTATAAACATTCGTGTGTAGTGTTCGCGGGCAGGAACTTTGTCCGTAAAGCTTCGATAGCTTCTGGGACGATATGGAGTGTCCTGATGTCTGTACGAGCTTGTGGATACATGCACTATCACTAGAACAGGCTAGATAACGCGTGTGTATTAGATAGTAAGTTGTGTGTCATTTTTTGCCCACCACCGATGACGTCACGCTAGCCATTTATTGATAATTTTTCTCTGTATACATAATTGTTTCAATACGTCAGTCAGCACAATGTGGGGTGTCGAGTATGGACCGGCAAGGTTGAACGTGGACAACAGTAGAAGCGCGGAAGGACGAGACAAGTTTGTTGACTCGCGGGAGTACGGTGAGCGTTGTCTGGCCTGTTCTGTTCACACAATACTTTCATATGATCGCTGTAGTTTATAGCCACAGATTCCAATTTACATTCATTTATAGATTTTATAATACAATCTGGTATAGTCTGCCAAATAATGCAATGATAGATTATATATAATTATTATTGAGTATATTACAGCCATCAAATTCATACAACTTTTCAGGACATTTTCTTGTAAATTTGTCTTATGTACTTTGTACTGTATCACACTGATATTTAAGTTGATATTCGCGTGTCGCGGCACGTCTCTAGGTGTAAGCAGGTTCTTGTAAAATTTAATATATTTCGCCCAGTTTGGTGCTCGCATTTATTGAATACTGTTTGTAATGAATCTTTAAATTAATATCATATTTTTTTAATCAAAATAGTATAATTTAGGTGCAAAAGTAGTTTAATATAATACTATTTTTTACGTCACGAGTCCGTCGTGGACTCTCCCAACGATATGACGTCGACTCGTCCAGGGTGGCGAGCTCACTTCACTAACATATGTTTCGTTACAAACAGAATTCCATAACATTTTTTAAACAATTGTTGTAACTTGTACTAAGCTTAGTGCTTCGTGTTTTTGTACGCATCGCAATTATATGTGTGGGCGCACGGCGAATGAAATATATGGCCGAGTCATTTAAAATCTCTTGATCCATTTAAAACAGTTGAATCAACTAGAAAGTTTTTTGTAAATTGCTCACATCGTCAGGCAGTTCAAAGGTATGTATATACCTATGCTATGATCGCATTAATTTCTATTCACGTTATTATTATATGGAAAGTGAACTTTAAAAGTACTTTTTGAAATTATATACTAGTGTAATTCATAGTTGCGAAGTTCAATATCGCGATGTACGTTACAGCGAAAGTTTACTACTGCGACAGACGTTGTCGCGAATTTTGGTTGCTACTAAAGTGGGTTAGGTTAGGTTAGAACTGTGACCCCAACAGAGCCCGAGCCGAGCGAGCGGAGCGAGCGTGCCGCGGCAGCGGCCGACGAAGCGCCGGAACCACTGGTCTTTTTCTTTTTAGTATAGAACTTTCGCGACAACGTCTGTCGCAGTAGTAAACTTTCGTGTAACGTACATCGTGATATTGAACTTCGCAACAACGTCCGTCGCAATAGTAAACTTTCACTGTAATGTACATCGCGATATTGAACTTCGCAACTATGAATTACACTCATATACAATACGGACTTCCGACAATATCATAGTTATCATAGTTTGCAAAATTTTGAGGCAACTATTGATCACAGATGACCTATAAGCCTTTCTTTGAAGTTGTTTGTCTGTGCCTAATGGTTTAAGAGACTTTACTTACTCGCCTAACAGGTGCAATGGTCAGTTTATGACAGAACCAAAAAATATAGTAGTAATCCTTTCCGTCACATGGCATTCAGTTCAGAAGTTTTAGACGGTTCTGTCACTGAGCAATGTCCACACACGTACTAAGCATGGATGTTAGCGTAAGTTTTGTATTTATTTGTATGTAGTAAGTGCTAAATGTATTGTGTAATGCGTTGAGGGGTATTCTGTAGTGTGGTCAATGAAACGGTATTTACGTTGTATAAATTGAACCTTAGACTATGCGGTAAGAAAGCTAGTCAATGTCTCAAGAGTTGTATGTTACTTAAATTTAACTTTGAGGCTCAAGTTTTTACAGGAATCGCCTAAAGCTGTCATAAAACCAGTGAAGTTAAATCATGAGAATGGAATTAGTTATTTTTCAAATATAAATTACGTACATTCCTAATTGTTCAGAGCACTAATGAAGAAATACTGTTTCAATGAGCATAGCATTAGATTGTGATTGTCCGCACCTGATTGTATCGAAATAATATATTGCTTCGCGGGACTAGCCGATGTTGTAAGGTCGTGTATGTTATGGTTTGACGTTTTGACTGCCATTTAAAAAGACACTTAACGCCATCTGTAATAAATTCCACAACTATTTTAAAACGCACTATCGAAGTTGTGACAGCGAGTGCCAACATTGACTGTTTACTCGCCAAACAGCCTTATTTGTTCAGCTCCTTGAATGGATGGAATGACTATTTATATAAAACGCGAGCTTTATGTTATTTTATTATCAGCAATTTGAATAAAACATTGCGTACTTTGGGGCAATTTTTCGGGTGGTATCATTACGTCATATGATGGTAGACAAAATGTCAAAACGAAAAAGTAATTCTAAGTTTTTTATGCAACAAAGTCTGATATTTTTAAATCTCCACGATTTATTTTTATTATATTTGGCTGTTGACCTGCCACTATGGATATTTGGGTTTATTTTAAGATAATGTTTGTTGTGAGAAGCTACCCACTTGATATATTTAATTTATTAATATTACTATTATAATACTATCTCTCTTACGCATAAGGGAAATAGAGATAGAAGCTCTGCCATCGTAAAAACATACACTAATAATACAGTTTGGTGTTACTAGCCGCTCACTCATCCATATTGTCTACAAGCCAATGACATTTTATACACAAGCACTGACACACGAAACATCAAGTTCGGTATCGTGTGATTATTTTAACACATTCGGTAAGCTTCCTCACAATGAACATTGGGAAGATAGTCGTAAACAGTAAAGACGAACGGATCGTTTCCGTCACTTTGATTGAAAGAACTTTGCTTGTTAGTATAATTTTAAGTGATGAGCGTGTGTACACGGCTTTATAGCCCACAGAGCTCAGTATGATACTGTAATGCCATTTCTGTGTACACTCAGTGCTACGGCACGAATAGCAATACGGAGTTAGCATAATAAGAGGCCTCGTTGTATCTTAATATGACCGCGAACTGCCAAGACGACCTTACTGAATGCTTTAGAAGAATATTATATATTATATATATATTATAGTTATAAAATCATCCGATCGTCTAGATTAGGCGTTTTGAGCCCGTACTTGCTCTGCTTCAAAACATAATTGTGTATGGATGGCGTGTATGCACGTCCGGTATCTTGCACAATGGACTGCCAATCGAACGCTAAACGTCACATTTGGACAGTTCAAACTTATGCCTCTTTGACGTTAGGTGCCGATGGTAAATGTCAAATTGACAGCGGATGCCGATAGACGTTTTTACAATTTGTATTCCTATGTAATTGTAATTTTTATGCGAAAATCAAGCCAATGCGTCTACCTTGCGTTCACTGTGGTTTTTATAAGGAAGGATAATATGAGTTTGTTTGTTTGGTTGAAATTTGCGCATTTCAGGAACTACTAGTCCGAATTGTAAAATTATTTTTGTGTTAGATAGCCCATTTATCAAGGAAGGTTATAGGATATATATCATCACGCTACTGCCTAGGAGACCGGACTAGTAATCATAAATGTCAACAAGTCGGACAAATTTCCATTCAATATTGTAGAAGTAATAATTTATGTTTGGAATAAATGTTTGCCACGGGGGCAAAGTATGCCACGGGCGAAGCCGCGGGACAGCTAATATATATATATTTATAAATTGAGTTCCCCCAGCGATTGAATAACTTGATTTGTTGTTAATTTTTAATTTTCGCCCCATCAAATTGTTGACTGAGTGGACGCCCTAAGGCGTTTGGTCAGTCTATAATTGTTGTACGCAAATAGATCACTGTGAACGTAGACTTGACGACTCCGGAACCGTGGTCCCACTGTGGTGTCCCCCCGGTGGGACAAAAATTTTTCGTGGTCCCACCAAACACACACTTGACCGTTTTGTTACGCCGAACTGAAGAAATAGAAAAAGACAACGAAATTATAAAACTGCAAATGCAGCTAATTCATGGCGAAATTTCAGTTGGCCATTATTTATAAGCTTTGCGGTAAAATAGAAGAGATAAATTTTAATTTTATTGCCTTTTTTATTTTGTTTCAAGAAAGCAGGTAGCGACTATTACATACCAGTGTAACAAAACGGTCAAGTGTGTGTTAGGTGGGACCACGAAAAAGTTTTGTCCTACCGGTGGGACACCACAGTGGGACCACGGATCCGGAGTGGACTTGACGCGTTGGTTAGAGCGTACCCTTATAGAATAGTTATTTTAGTTCACAAATGTATGATTATGTACCTACGAGTATGTATGTATATCGACGTCACAGGAACAAAACGATTAATATAAAGCAGGAAATATACAGATTTGCAAAATGACGTGTATTATTTTTAAATGTGAACGTTGACTAGTGTCATTTGAAATTAGGTGTGTAATCTTTTTCAAACCATTTCTCAAAATTAAATATAAATATTCTACAACATTCTACACAGCGCTTTCTAGACCCAAAGTAAGCATAGCTTAACTAGCTCGTGTTATGGGTTCCAGAATGCGGATAAACATACTTATATACTTTTTTTTTGTAAAGACATAAATATTATACATAGAAACACCCAGACCAATGCAAATAGACATATTCGTGCATACAAATCTTAGCACTGAGCGGAATCGAACTCGCGCCCCCTGACGTAGCAGTCGAATGCACTACCGCTACGCCACAGAGGCCGTCAAAATTAACTAAATAGAATCCAGTATAACGTTGGATTGTTTTGAATTAGCAAAAGTATCAAGAACTTGACATCTGCATCGGCTAAACCTTTTTATGGAGTTGCTAGTTGCAAGAATACTGTCTTTTTGCATCTGCGGGGTCTTTACAAAGGCTTCGAAACTTCTTTCTGATTGTCACTGAGTACGTTTCATATCTAATAACGGCCTCTGTGGCGTAGCGGTAGTGCATTCGACTGCTACAACGGGGCGCGGGTTTTATTCTTGATCACTGCAAATATTTGTATTGCATAAATATGTCTATTTGCATTGGGCTGGGTGTTTCTATGTATAATATGAATGTATTAACAAAAAAAAAGTATAAAAGTATGTTTATCCGCATTCTGGAACCCATAACACAAGCTAGTTAAACTATGCTTACTTTGGGTCTAGAAAACGCTGTGTAGAATATTAGAAATGAGGAATTATTCTCGAGTACACCGATCTGAGAGGTAACTTGATAAAATTGAGCTTCAATTTGATTGAGATCAAATTGAAGGTTTATGCAAAATATCAGTTTTTCATACTTACTAGACTTTGGCTTTCAATAGGATAGAATAAACGAGTAATCTCTGGGTACCACATGTTGAATCTCACCGTGTCTCCGAACAATTCAGGCTTATTACCGGGAAATGTGATATGCAGGTGTAAAAATACCCTGGACACGCTTCTTTCATCTTCAGAAGCGCCCCATACTCGAGGATGCCGCCATATCTGACGCGGTTGTTAAGTGACAGGCTGCCCAAGTTGTCACATGGCCATAAACAGGCTATCAGGGCAATATTATATACAGATTATCAGTTTCACGACTTCTCAAAGCACCTTCCCTGTCTTTGCAGTGCGGACGGAAGCTAAGTAAACAAGTAATCAAAAACAAATGAGTGTATACGAGTACGTGTGAATGTTAGAATAGAAACATACAAACTAAACTTGACTGTACATACGCAGGCTTTCGTGTCATTGATCCGAGCTATGTCGACGTTGAAGAAAGCACAGGGACCTCTAGAAGACCAATCCGAACCCAAGAAGAACACAACATGCTGCACAATGATCTAGCTTCAGTATAGACTGATGATAAGGAAATTTGGACGTATCATGTGGTGATGTACGAGAAACGGGTAATAATGGTATAAACCATGTCCATTTTTGCGGACTGCCAATGTTAAGAATAATCAGTGCTAATTATTTTAATGACCTATCACTCAATATAAAAGTACGTATATGTTTGTACTTAATTTTACGTGAAATACTTTTCTATGATCTTAATATATATATATATATATCAATTATTAATTATATAATATGTATAAATTTCAAATTTCTCTAAAATAGCTACTAGAAATATTGCGAAACGCGTGGTTGAATGGAACGTGAATCGAAGACGACCCCATCATTTTCTTTTTATCCATCGGACAAGTAAGCAGGTACAGCTATTGAAAAAGTGCCTGATTGACGGCAATAGACTCACTCCCTATTATGTGGAACCAAAAAAAACTTCGTGAAATGTGATTGACTTCGGTTGGATGCAGGCGTATGTGGGGATGTATTTATGTGTAGGAAACAACCTCAAAGGCCATTATAACATCCGCATGAATTATCCGCAGTAACCAATAAAGCTATGCTATTTGTAAGTAAGTACCACTAAGTATTTGTACTACTGGCTACGGTTCTGATGCCCCAACTGCCCTATAAAGTACCTTCTGCAACCTTTGCAGCCAAGGTCAAATAAACTGCTGTATAGTGTCAATTAGAATTAAGGTACTTACTTGGTTTGATTGGTTTGATTCAGAGTTTGACTGAAGACGGCCGTCAGTTCAGATGCTTTCGATATCTGATATTTGAAATGATGGTGCAACTCTCTGGACTGTTCTTAATTGCATATCCCATAGTTGCTACAACTATAGGATATAAAATTAAGAAGTCTTTATATCTCATTTGTATGAAACTAAGTGTCACCAAATTCTCACATATTAGGACTAATCAAATCACACAAAAAAGTTACAGGATTGGTCATAATTTTAAACAAAGAGCACTGAAAAGTTAATGGCAATTAGTAGCCAATCGCGTCGTGAATTATGTTGAACATCTGTACACACCAGCAATAGCTCCTTCTTGATTAGATATTCTGTGGTACTTAGTAACACAACGTTACGTGATGTTGAATTCCAAAAGATATGGTTAGTTGTGTTGCGTTCCTGAATAAGTCGGTACACTACACTGCAGAGTGTACCTACGTTCACTTAGCATATAAAGTATTTATTATGTATAATTTTATGGATATATAGGTGTAATATGGCGTATAGTTTGCTAAGTAATAAAGTCCTTTATAAGGTTATGTTAGATACATCTATTAATTTATTTATTTTGTTCTGTGAAATTATCATTAAACATATCCATAAAAATCCCGTATTCTATAAAAAAACTGCCACCAATGTACCTTTTTTTTTCGGCCAGCGGTTATGTCGGGCTTGAACCGACTAAAATAGCACGCCGTCTTGCTCTACAGAAGCCGGGGTGTAAGGTTGCCCATAGAGCATATCCCTCGCACCCCGACTGACCCTGGGCCATCTCCGGTTTCGAGATGGCCCCCTCGGGTTTGGGAACCACGGTGTCCCCGTCTTGCCCTGGTTTGGGAGAGGGGCGTTAGTTGCCCCACCGTTCCGGCCTGCGCTGGGGTGACAGGCGGCCTCACCTGCCACCCCCAGGCCTGCGCTCATGGAGGACGGAGGTCGTTAAGCGACCTCCGGCGCCTGAGTCGCCTGCGACGCGCGGCGAGCAAGTTGCGGGCTCGGCGGCCCGGGAGAGTTCTAAATCTCTCCCGGGCGCGCCAAGGAGGTGGCGGCGGCCCACGCGCTCGCGCTCCGCACCATTGCCGCAACCATGCTACCACCATTGTACCTACTGCTTTAAAGGTATTCTTTAAATGTGCCAGTTTGTTTGCTACTCAATCAGGCAAAAAAAAATTAAAATTGTCACAATGTGTATTAAAGAATCCTATGACCTGAACAAGTAACATACTCGTAAGATACTTTTTATCCCATAACTGGTACCTTACTATTTGTTTGTATATTCACATTAAAAATAAATAATTAAATTAACCCGCCCCTCCCCGTACCCGGTGCAAAGGTGCCTATTACGCTGGCTGCATTGCCCCGTTGAATAGCGATGGCTAACCTTTGCATCAGATATGAGTCGGAGCGGGCAAATACCTATGACAAAAAAGTACAATATTGAACGTGAAGCTTATACAGACAGTCACGGGTAACTGTTAGTGTAAAGTATTAGTCTATGCATTCTTATACATACATTTTTATTCATCATATGTGGCATGTCGTACCGACAAGATGGTTAGGTAACTACTGCCTAAAAAGCATTGAATTTTGTATTTAAATAATATATTTAGTCTGTATTCTGTAGGATTCTGTATTTATAGTTTCTTTAGTCCTAAGTTGCTTGAGCTAAGTACCAATGTCTTGTGTATGCTATGCAATATCCTCGCCGAGCTTACTTGTTAATCCTCTTAATGTTCCTGTAAATAATTATCAACTACGAACTTAAGAAAAGGTGCTCTTAAACCTCGTTAATAGAGAAACTAGTATAGTTGAACTCGCATCAAAATCATTCTAGCGTGGTTGCATCGTGATTCCATCCAAGGCTTATACCTCGCAGCTCCGTTTACTCCTTAGGATTTGGCTCATGCGTCTGACCGCCCAACCCCTAGAGGAGAGCCAGTGCAAGAGCTTGGTTCGTTAATCGGCAGGTGTACCGGCAATTAGGGAGGTTGGTTTGGATTCGAGGGTCTTGGTGTGTTGGATCCTTAAACATCCGCTGAACTCGCACATTATGACCAATCGTCACACAAACAGTGATTGGTTAGAACTTTCAACGGATAACAGGCCGTATAGTATGCCAGTAAGAGCATCCAATTGCGTTGCAAATTCTGTTCAACATCTTTACAATATTGCGGCACACAAGAAATAACACTGAGGCCTTTTCTCTCGATTTTTATCCCGTGTTATGAACATAATAAAACGATTATGTACGGTTAAAGAATTTTTATTTCATTACAAAAAGGTTAACTACAAAATATACCCTCAAATTCAGTCTGTGGTCTGCTGACCACACATTACACTTACAACTACAATATACAAAAAGCCGTTCCCGCAGGGGGAACGCACAGGTAGATTTCGTGAAGCAATTAATATTATTTTATTAACATGTTTAACGGTAACTTTTAGCGAAAAACTTTTCAGGCATTTATTTTAGGCTTAAAAATGGCCTATCGATTAAAAATGTTTCCGACGGCAAGAATGTTCACCGGTTAGAAGTTACGATTTTTTTCCCGAAAAATTTTGGTTTTCCCCCCTCCACTTTTAGTTAAAGTTTCTTATAGGTTTATAACTAAAAGTTGTTGGTATTCATGTATACTATGGGATAAAATTAGAACGGTTCGAATATCTTTCATGGAACGTGAAATTTTGAGGAAAAACTGATTTCACAAAAAGTGAGGCCCTACCGTCCCCTTAGGCCGGATTCCACCCGTTCACGAACTTAAACTAAGTTTACACCCAAGCAATTTTTGACCGCAGTTTGAAAGCGATCGGGGCAAAAATGCGACCGTGAGAGTGCCGCAAATTTTGGGAAGTGGAACCATACATACATATATATATATATAAACTTTTTGACCAGTGGTCATTTCGGACTCAGGGGGTCATAACTAGACCTATGAAGATTTTTTTTTTAAATTCGACAGTAGTCAAGAAACCAATAGGTAGATCGATTTCATCGAAATCTACCTAAAATGGATGATTGAAAAATACCGCAATAGTGGCTTATTTAAATTTATTACCAAAATATATATTTATACTATCAAGGCGTGGATACAGGTAGAGGGGGCGTCACAGGCGCCATCGGAACCTCCCACTGGTTCACAATCTAAGTACTTTATTTTGACCGATTTCATCTTTATAAGGACATCCGCTGCAAAAACAACTGCCCCTTTTTCTGGGCCGACATGTAAAATGATTGGGAGCGGGAAGTCCAGGGGCCAGTCTACTACGCTGAGCTGGTAAATGGCGAAGAAGGCAGACGGCTCAAAGTCTTCGCACACCAGTGGCAGTACATCAGAGCAAATCTACCATGTTAATCACCGGGAGAGCCCAGGCGAAAGGTCGCTGTGATTGTTTTTGTGACGCCCCAAAAAAGGTGAGAGGATCCATTTAGAGCAGGGATGCGTGAAGGAATTTGTAGGGAGCCTCAAGAAGTAAGTACCGGCTGTGTCTCCCGCGATTCGGTCCGTTATGCCGTGAGGCGGGAAGGACCATGGGAAGGAGGGTGGGAATGCCCCTTTCTTTGTAGTGAAATCCTCCCCCTGAACAAATTTCTGTATCCGCGCCTGCACCAAGTTATCCAACAAATATACGGTTTGATGATAAGCCGTCACTGGTGGCTATGGCAGCTTGCAACAGTAAAGATAAATTTATTTATTTTAATATATTATTAAGATGTCACTCGCTGTTATTTTTCTTTTTTATACCACTCAGGTGGCAGACAAGCTCACGGCACACCTGATGGGAAGCGGTTACCGTGGCCTATGGACGTGTGCAACACCAGGGGCATCACACTCGCGCTGCCGACCCTGTAAAAACCTAATGCCCTTCTTGAAGCCTTTTTTTGCTTCTTTTTCTCGCTTTGCTTTTTTTAAATGCCTTTCTTCGCTTTGCTAACTGCAGAGGAGAAAGACAAAAGAGAGTAGAATATACTAAAGAAAGGCAGGATAGACGAAGGTCAATCTCACTAACCGTACGAATATAGCACTTACTTCAACATTAGGTAAGTAAATCTTTATGAATATGAAGAATAAAATATCAAATACAAGTTCCACACTTTCGGATCCGCCATAAACATATAATATATGTATTCATCTTCCAAATACAAGCTACAGTGACATACACATTTTCATACAACCATGCATGCGATAACTTCAATGGATCGATTACTTTACCGCGATTTAAATATAGTATAGTATTCGGACGATAACAACTTCCGTATCGCTGCTTGCACTTGGTTAAGGTGCACGACGACCTCTGTGACGTAGCGGTAGTGCATTCGACTGCTAAGTCAAAGGTTGCGGGTTCGATTCCCGCTCAGTGCAAATATGTATACTTGCATTGGTCTGGGTATTTCTATGTATAATGTGTATTTATTTACAAAAAAAAAGTATTTAAGTATGTTTATCCGCATTCTAGAACTCATATGACAAGCTCTGCTCCGTTTGGGTCTAGATGGCGTTGTGTACTTTGTCCTACAATATTTATTTATTTATTTATTCCTTGTATTTCTCCGCATCGATGTCACTGTGGATAAGCAGTTGGTAGCCTTGGGCAACACTTTTGGAGTCTTACCACCGCTGGCGTTCCGGTTGTTCTAGAACCTATTTAGTCCATTGAAATGTTACGTTTTTTAGGCTTTACCTTGCGTTTTTTAGAGGACGCAATTTTATTTTTTTGATGTGTAGGGGGGGTCAGTGTAAAGCTAAAACCAAGTTTGTGGGGTCGCCACCTTTGTCCCACGGCCGCCATCTTGAAAATAGGGGGCTTGAAAATAGGGTCGATGGGGAGGAATTCTTTGACGTCTAAATCTGTAGGTTTGTATATTATATATTTTGTAATGTTATTATCTACCCACCCATATAAATTAACTGAAATAAACTATTATATTTGTATGATTATATTCAGCAATAATTTTGCCTTCAAACCCTCTCAATAAAAAGAAAAAAAAAGATCGCTAATTTTCACAAGTCACACACTTTGACCAGGGGGCCTACCGCGCAAGTGTCGTCGATATCACAGCCGTCGAAATGTTGCGTTAGTCAAGGTCGACGGCCATTTTGTACCGCTCCAATGATAATCGATACCGGCGCGGCGTAAGAATGAATGAAACGCTGTTTTTGGCAGTTAAATAGCTGCCGCCTAAAAAAATTCAAATCGACGGCGTCGCTTTGAAGTGTCATTTCATTACGGCACCTCATGAGCTGTCGTTTTGAATATTATTTTTTGTTCCGACGGTTGATTACGATGCCGATTGCACATAACACTGGGCTACTATGGCTTTTATGGGTGCGACTGCCGACGAGTAGGTTCTGCCGTCTTATTGCACCTAACACTGGGCTACTATGGCTTTTATGGGGGCGACTGGGTTCTGCCCTCCTATTGTACCTAACACTGGGCTACTATGGCTTTTATGGGGGCGACTGGGTTCTGCCCTCCTATGGTACCTAACACTGGGCTACTATGGCTTTTATGGGGGCGACTGCCGACGAGTGGGTTCTGCCCTCCTATGGTACCTAACACTGGGCTACTATGGCTTTTATGGGGACGACTGCCGACGAGTGGGTTCTGCCCTCCTATTGTACCTAACACTGGGCTACTATGGCTTTTATGGGGGCGACTGGGTTCTGCCCTCCTATTGCACCTAACACTGGGCTACTATGGCTTTTATGGGGGCGACTTCCGACGAGTGGGTTCTGCCCTCCTATTGCACCTAACACTGGGCTACTATGGCTTTTATGGGAGCGACTTCCGACGAGTGGGTTCTGCCCTCCTATTGCGCCTAACACTGGGCTACTATGGCTTTTATGGGGGCGACTGCCGACGATGGAATTTCGTCCTCCAACTCCTTCGCTTATTCCTTCCTTCTGAAAGATACGAAAACAACAAACAACACAGCATAAACGTTTAAGTAGGTAAGGTAAAGATTAAAGAGTGTTTTAATTTGTCGCAGGTACAATAGAAGGGCAGAACTCAGTCGCCTATGATAATATAAAAGAAATAGTAGCCCAGTGTTAGGTGTAATAGGAGGGCAGAACCCAGTCGCCCCCATAAAAGCCATAGTAGCCCAGTGTTAGGTGCAATAGGAGGGCAGAACCCAGTCACCCGCATAAAAGCCATAGTAGCCCAGTGTAAAGTGCAATAGGAGGGCAGAACCCAGTCGCCCCCATAATAACCATAGTAGCCCAGTGTTAGGTACAATAGGAGGGCAGAACTCAGTCACCCCCATAAAAGCCATAGTAGCCCAGTGTTAGGTACAATAGGAGAGCAGAACCCAGTCGCCCCCATAAAAGCCATAGTAGCCCAGTGTTAGGTGCAATAGGAGGGCAGAACCCACTAGTCGGCGATCGCCCCCATAAAAGCCATAGAAGCCCAGTGTTAGGTACAATAGGAGGGCAGAACCCAGTCACCCCCATAAAAGCCATTGTAGCCCAGTGTTAGGTGCAATAGGACGGCAGAACCCAGTCGCCCCCATAAAAGCCATAGTAGCCCAGTGTTAGGTACAATAGGAGGGCAGAACCCACTCGTCAATAGTCGCCCCCATAAAAGCCATAGTAGCCCAGTGTTAGGTACAATAGGAGGGCAGAACCCAGTCGCTCCCATAAAAGCCTACTACTAAAAGGCTAAAAGGCTACTATAGCCCAGTGTTAGGTGCAATAGGACGGCAGAACCCACTCGTCGGCAGTCGCACCCATAAAAGCCATAGTAGCCCAGTGTTAGGTGCAATCGGCATCGTAATCAACCGTCGGAACAGAATATAATATTGAAAACGACAGCTCATGAGGTGCCGTAATGAAATGACATTAAAAAGAGACGCCGTCGATTTGAATTTTTTTAGGCGGCAGCTGTCAATGTCATTAACTGTCAAAAACAACGTTTCATTCATTCTTACGCCGCGCCGGCATCGATTATCAATAGGACGGTACAAAATGGCCGTCGACCTTGACCAACGCAACATTTCGACGGCTGTGATATCGACGACACTTGCGCGGTAGTCCCACAGTTTCAAACAAGCATAAAGTAAACTTGATGTTAGGTAGTTATCGCGTTGAATGCTAGCAACACCAAATACAGGCAAGGAAGCGCAAAGAGAATGGGGAAATGGAAAGAAATGGAAGTAAGGCCTCTGGCACTCTAACAATCAGTTTTTGATGTGCTTCGAGACATGTCGATATCGAAACCAGGGTATCCTCGAAACGATGCCCGGGTTGATTAAAATAAGCTCTAAAATATCTCATATATCAATGCCGCAATGGACTAGACAATGACTAGTATCCTATTTTTTATTAAAGTATGCAACATTCGACTTTATCCCTCGGGGGTTATCAACTCAAAGATAAGCAAAATAATCTGCCAAAATCTGCATGAATGGCACATCTGGCAACACTAAATTGTGAAGATACTAGCGACATCTAGCAAATAGTGACTAATTTATTACATAACACCGTTTATGTACACTTTCTGGTAGTTTTCATATTAAGGATACATTTACGAATGGATGTTCGTAATACATTTTAACTTAAAAGAATAATGTCGTGGTCAACTAATTATAATTTACTTTGTTTAACCTTTCCGAGAGTACGATGCTTCACACCTTACTTAAACCAAAATGTGAATATTATTATAACTTTTTCATTGAATTTAAACAGCATTCGTAACATTCAAATAAAATTAATACACAATCAATATGAATAAGTACATAATCAGGTTATTTGTCGTCACGACCACAACGTATATATATTTTTGGCATATCGAATCAATGTTACCGTTTTTTAAATAAATTTTAAATAAACGAGTATATCGTTTTGCAGACATGACTGCTCTACAATAGCTTCTGGCATCACACACTTAATTTTATCCTTAATATCCCTTCTCGGACTGTGTACCTGAAGATATCGTCAGGTTGTGTGTGTCAGCCGAGTTGGCAGGTGTGTCCGCAGCCCGCAGGACATAGCTGGTACTGCTCCATCCACTTGCGCATGTGGTGCAGGTGTCCTCCGTGAGAACAGCCCTGGCACCAGGCGTAGAGACCGCGTACCACCTGGATAAATGTCACAACATTTTTTAAAGAATACTAGTAACCGAAAGTACTAGTATTCTGTTAACCCCTCCAGCTAAGCTGCTAAATTGCTTGTGTTAAGAGTGACTTCAGCAGTGTAATGGCCAGGAACCGGGACCTCTCGATCGTAAGGCTAGGGGGCTAGGGGGTGGCAGGTACCTGGTGGGACACATGCGCCTGCGGCTAGAGGGCGGGCAGTACCTGGTGGCACACATGCGCCTGCGGCTAGGGGGCGGGCAGTACCTGGTGGCACACATGCGCCTGCGGCTAGAGGGCGGGCAGTACCTGGTGGCACACATGCGCCTGCGGCTAGGCGGCGGACAGTACCTGGTGGCACACATGCGCCTGCGGCTGGGGGGCGGGCAGTACCTGGTGGCACACATGCGCCTGCGGCTGGGGGGGCGGGCAGTACCTGGTGGCACACATGCGCCTGCGGCTAGGGGGCGGGCAGTACCTGGTGGCACACATGCGCCTGCGGCTAGGGGGCGGGCAGTACCTGGTGGCACACATGCGCCTGCGGCTAGGGGGCGGGCAGTACCTGGTGGCACACATGCGCCTGCGGCTAGGGGGCGGGCAGTACCTGGTGGCACACATGCGCCTGCGGCTAGGGGGCGGGCAGTACCTGGTGGCACACGGCGCACAGGTCAGGCGTGTGGCGCAGCAGCGGGTGGCACGAGTCGCAGGCGGCGTGCGGCCGCGTGCGCCGCCCGCAGCGCCCGCAGCACACCGCCACCCCGCTGGACTGCTGCGACAGCACCCACACCGAGCTCAGCCACGCGCAGCGCACCACCTGCCGAACGACCACGGTTGGGATGCTAATGCTAACTAACTATATAAGTGCCAATAAAGCAATAACCTAAAACCAGTTGTACGTTAACCTATGAAGATACAAAAAGGACTGGATCTCCGATCAGAATTGTGGCAAATATCCTAAAAATATACAGGAATACAAAAATAACCTTGCCTCTTTTCCCCTTTTCACCCTTGCCACATTTACCTTTTTTACCCTTTCCACCTTCCCCCCTTTTCACATTTCCCGTTTTTTAACCCTGCCTCATTTCTCCTTTTTACCCTTGTCACATTTTCCTTTTTTACCCTTAGTACTTTTCTCCTTTTTACCCTTTCTATATTTCTCATTTTTACGCTATCCACATTTCCCCTTTTTACCCTTTTTCACATTTCCCGTTTTTACCCTTTCCACATTTGCCCTTTTTACCCTTTACACAATTCCCCTTTTTACCCCTTTATAGTGTGTGTGTGTGCAAGTCACACACGGTAGAAGTGAAACTTCTGAAAAGTCCCTGATTAAAAAAATAACTATGGACTTATTTTTCGTTTCATCGAGTTTGAAATCACAACGATTCTAAAGAAGTTTCATTTCAAAAAAAATTGTTGTAAGATATTAGCAGTTTACTGTAGAAAAAGTATCATAATATCATAATCATAATTGAAGGTAGTAAATATAAACGATTTTTTAACAGATACCTGATATGAGTTCCAGGTCGCATTTCGGGAATCGACGTAAGCTTTTGATTGTTTTAAACATACACAATTCTGGGAAAACTCAGCTAGCATGGTATTAACAACCCAAATACTTAACATAAATATCTGTTAAACTTAAAAATAAACGCTTATTATATACGAGAAGTCATATCCACAGAATAAAGTGTTTTGGATAATCTTTCAATATTAAAGTGTCATAGAGAATGCCGCAGGGATACATTTTCGGTCCTTTTAATTAACTAATTAATTCAACTGGAATTTGTATGTTTATAGTTTGAATTAAATGCATAAACTTATGTATTGGAAGCAATATTTTATATCATTAGATAATCATTAAATGGAGATTTAAACACTAAGAACAACAACACAATAACAATTTACAGGAATAAAGATAATTTGAGTATTTGAATTTTACAAGCATTAGTATCGAAGGTCTGACGAGTTTGACGTTTCAATAGATAGAAGTACACATACCTCAGTCGCAACATTATACAATTTATGTCTCTGCAACAGTTCGATGTAACCGAGCAACCAGTGCTCCTGGAGGCTTTCTTCGATGTACGGGTATAGGTCACTCCTGTAAAGTGTTAAGTTTAAAAATATTTTGACTATTATAACCAATGATGAGAGTAGCTATTAGGTTAAATACATATATTTGTATTGTCTCTCTCTTGTCTAACGTTACATTCAGTAATGATATGTGCGTAGCATCATCACCATCATCATCCCAATGGTTATTCCGGTTGCTTCCAAAGCTTGCACTTTGGAGTCAAGGGTCATCTCTCCGACGCTTCCTCCTCCTGATGTCACGGGAGCGATTGCCGTCTGACCTTCTAACCTCAAAAAAGAAGTTTGCGCCGGAGTCTTGTCTGTCGATCGGCAGGTGTACACCCTCGTGCAACGTCATGTGATGCCGCTCACCATGCCGAGCGGGGCAGCCGCCGGCCGTACCTGTGCTCCTGCAGCACGAGCATGACGACGGCGGCCGTCTGCACGTCGCCCAGCTCGGCGTGCGCGCGCAGCGCCGCGCCCAGCAGCGGCGCCAGCGCCAGCGGCGCGCGCCAGCACGCGCCCACGCGCACGGCCAGCTCGCCCCCCTCGCCCGCCTCGCCCGCCTCGCCGCCCTCGCCCGCCTCGCCGCCGCCCGCCTCCGACTGCGCACACACCCCACAACTCTACAACGGATTTCAGGCAGGGCTTACACCGAAAGAAATGTCACATACTATCTTCGAACCCGATTGCGGAATAGATAGGTTTCATGGTAAGCCTAAGCCTACAGAACTGCTCTACTATTGACGACAACTTGACTTAAACTATTGAAATAAAACTATTTTTAATAAATAAATGATAAAATTGTACAAAATAAATCGCGATGTTTCATTGTGTAATATTCGGGTAAACTTTCGAGGATTGTTCAGTGCGTGAACCCAGCGAGCGCAGTAATAAGAAAAACAATTAACAGCTCTGCTACCAGTCTCCTTTAACCCGGAGACAAGGGTGAGGAGTGCGGCCACGAGCAGGTAGTATTCAAGCCGTAGCCCCACCACTCACTTTCACGCAATCACTACTTCGTTCCGAAGCGTGATCTAAAGCCGACAGTGGAAACGCCAATAAAACTAAAACTTAATATCTAACTAAAATGAAGTGTCTAATGATCCAGATCTACACCAATGTGCAGTCAATAAACGGTACAAAATCATTAATCAAACACAGAAAGTCGGTACGAATATAAAACGGTTCAAAAACAAAAAACACCGCGATTTTATTAAAACCGGTTAACCGACAAACCCTCAAAACGGTCAAAAGGCATTGTAGGAACCGCCCGGAACTTAAAACAAATCAAACAAAAGTAATATCAAAAATTCCCGGGAAGTTGAATTCCCATTACCGTGAATCGGTTAGTTCGGTCAGAATCGACCACCAAAATTACCGAGACATATTTAACTATAAAATTAGCTATTTTAAACGCTAGGATACAAACAAATCAAATTATACATTACTTTCAATTTTATAGCAAGTAAACACAGATGAATATCTACTCAGACCGCCCAGCGGGTCCCATCAAACACATGAATAAACAACAATTCAAAGTTAAACTGATTTTTAGCACGTACTTGTTTCAATAATCAAATTAAGCCGCAATTGACACCCGATCGAAATCGACCAGGAAATATTTTAATTACAATAACAATTTCAAGTTTTACGGTGAAAATAGTCAAATTCAATTGCACCAAAAGGCAAAATAATACCGATAAATTAACACTCAAAATGACGGACTCTAACCGCGTGTTAAGTTTCAAATTGCAAACCAAAATTAAACCAATCCGTTATTTATTATCAACAATACATTAAATATATTAAGAAATGGGTCACTGACCTTCAATGGACCGGGATTCAGCCGGGAAAGTAGCAAAGATTGGAAAGTGTGCCTATTTAATGTATCAAACTATATGTGACATGAATGTACGTGTAATTGAATTTACAATAAACTTATTATTCAGTAAAATATAATGTGAGATATACTTCCCATAGAATGTGTTTTCAACCGCAGCAAGGTTCCAAGTCCAACGAACGCGATGGGCGTATTCACTTTATTTAACAAATAGATAACTATCTCGATAAATAAGTTTCACCAATCAATCAACATTTAACAAATAAAATCACAACAATGCTCCCCAAAGCGCGTAGCAAGGCTATCCCATAAAAGCGCGAGCCCCGGGTCTACCAAACGAGCTCATGAGCTTCACGTACAATAATGCGCGGGTACGTAAAGAAAAAATATGATTGATGTTGGGCCTATCAATACGCGGTACCAACATCAAAACATAAATACTTTACAATTAAAACTAAACAAGGATATTATATTAAACCGATCTAATTCAGTTTATCAATTCAGGATATTTTAAGATTATTTTTATTGCGCCCTCGGCACTGGATGCATCGTCCATTGACTGACGCGGAATCATACCATCACTATACCCACATCGACTATAGGTGATGGCCAAAGATAATAGTGTCCTATCCAATCTTCCAATTGCAAGTATGATGTGTACTATGTGAGAATACAATCGGTAGCTAAGTGGTTAAGAAGTCGGCCTTCGGATCGACTTCGCCTTCGGTGCGATTGCTGGCCATTACACTAACAATGTGAACCAACTCCTAACACAAGCAGTTTAGTTTAAGGGTCAGAGGGAATATTATTATTTTCGGTTCCTAATATTCTTTAAAAATAAAAAAGATTTTGCTAGGGCATTCGGCATGATCGACCATAACTGTAATTTTCTTATGTTTAAGGATATACTTGATTTTATGAAACTCTGTTGTAACTCGTATCGGTACGAGTACGTACTCCTAAAAATCTATTCTAGTCAATGTTTGAGATTTCAAGTACATATAACATTACATTACACTAAATTGTACCCTCAGGTATACCTCAATGCGGGGGTGTGTGTTGGGTAACCTCCTCGAGTGTCGCTCCGATTCCGATCCCGCTGCAGTCCGGGGGGAACGGAATCGGAGCGGCCGGCACACCCTGGGCGGCGGTCAATGGCTTCCCCTTCACCCCTTCATAGGGTTGGCATTGATCGTCGGCCAATACCCAACGTGGCGGGAACACATCACTCTCCGTACTCCTCTGCTTTCAGAGGAGACAGGATGAGCGATGCTGTTAGTGGTGAGATGGCCCAGGGTCAGCCGGGGTGCGAGGGATATGCTCTTTGGGTAACCTTACACCCCGGCGTCTGAAGACCCGAGACGGCGTGCGGTTTTAGTCGGTGCAAGGCCGACATAACCGCCCCCGCTGGCCGGCGGGGGGGGGGGGGGGTATCCGAAGGGATTTCTGCACGATAAAAAAAAAAAAAAAAGGTATACCTCAATGCGTGATTCGGGGCTCTGGTCATTGTTTATTTTGTTTCTGAAAACGCACACTAAACGAATACATGGATTTGTGAATAAATGAAATGTAATACTAACTTGTATGCTACTGCTGAAATGGGCATGAAGGTTAGGCGGTGCGGTACACGCTGACCCGCTTGAGCCCGACCCTGGTGATGAGCTGCCTCCAGGAGACGTGCCGTCACCCCCAGTGCCGCGATGAGATGCTGCGAAATGAAGAATAAATGCTGATATAAAGCAACCCGGAGACAAAAGAGAAGAATAGTATACGAATTTTTAACTTCCAAGAAAGATAAAGCTTCTCCCAGAATCTGTATGAAACGTACAAAGTACAATATTCTTATTAAATGAGAAGTTGGTCCTTCGAGCCGGCCCATTTATGTGATCGGGTTACCAACAAGACAAGAACAACAAGATAATTAAATATACAATACAATGTACTTACGATGAGGCTCCTTCTCCTCCTGACTCTGGTGCTGATGATGTACTGGAGACGTGTGCTGCTGGTGGTGCTGAGGTGCGGGCGGCGGAGGCGCAGTCCTCAGAGGGAAGGCTTCTTCAGGCAGGGTCCAGTCAGCAGCCTCCACGTCTACGTAGTGAGCCGAAGCGGCAGACACCCAGCCCGCTGTATCTGAGGGGTTTATTTAATAATGTGTATATCCCGAAAGGTGAGTGGATAAGGCCTATTATGTAACAAATTTGGCCATTTGACGGCCTCTGTGGTGTAGCGATAGTGCATTCGGCTGCTACGACGCGACGGGGCCGCGGGTTCGATTCTTGCTCAGTGCAAATATTTGTATGCGTGAATATGTCTATTTGCATTGGTCTGGGTCTTTTATGTATAATATGTATGTATTTACAAAAAAAAGTATATAAGTATGGTTATCCGCATTCTGGAACCCTAACACAAGCTAGTTAAGCCTGTGTAGAATGTCATAGAATAATAATTATTTATTTATTTTTATTAGCCCCACGTCATAAGGAGCGAGCATAGGGTGGTTAATTGGGCCACTTACACTGGTGAGGGAAATGCCTTATAGGGCCGGCCACCTTACACCCCGGTGTCTGAAGACCCGAGATGGCGTGCGGTTTTAGTGGGTTCAAGTCCGACAAAGAGAAGTGCGCTGGCCGGCGGGGGGAGGGGGAGGGGAGAGCGGGCTGGTATCGGAAGGGATTTCTGCACCGAAAAAAAAGGTTGAAGGTAAGGAACATCCACTCAACTTGTGACAAGGAGTTTTAATGCCAATCATAATGGAATTTCGGACCGACTAAAACCACACGGTACATATGCTACTACCGTTTCAGAGGCACTTACCGTCGTTCCTGACATGTGCGGGCTGCTTGGATGGCGGTATATATATGCTCAATGTGGGTTTGCCCAGCACTCCATTGTTGTGGAACTGTGTCTCTGCCCAGTCTTCCACTTCTTCTAAAGGCTCTTCTACAGCGCTGTTCAAAAATGAAGCCAAGAATAATTACCATTTTCACTACCAGAAAAAGATTTAGGCCTCAATCAGTCACAAACATTATCGATAAGTGGGTCCAGTGATTATTACAACCCATCAATTTAGTTAAAGCTGCTAGTGCGGGCTAGTGACCGAACATTTCGCAAGATCCGCAAATTTACCTTTACCTTTTTTTTTACTTGTGGAAACCCTCCAAGGGCTTGTCGGAATCGGACCGACTAAAACCACACGGTGTCCTCCCCAAGTGTCCATTACCGGGCTCCCCGGGTAAGCCCTCGAAAGCGCCGATAACCGCGGCCTCGCCTGGTGGGGTCGGGTTATATCCCGCGACGGTAAGTTGGCAGGCGTGTGTAGGACACACACGACACGCCTCCGTCCCCACCTTCTTCCCACCACACACACACCACAATTCTCCCCAACTTGGTTGCCCAAGTCGCACCCTCCATGTCTCCATGAGTTTCTGGCGGAGCTGGCACTGCTGAGCCCTGATTTCTCGGGGCTCCTGCCTATGGCCGCGCTCCAGTGCCTCCTAGCGCCATTTACGCGGTGACTTACATATAAATTACATTTAGTTCACGTTAAGCAATCGACGAGCTACCACACGTGACTCTTCTGCCAACTGCGCTGGTAGTATACTCACTTAGTGGTGTAGGTGTAGCTGTAGGGCGGCAGCGGTGGCGGGTCGGGGCGCGCGGGCAGGGTGCTAGCTGGGGGCGGCGACGGCGTGCCACGCCCCACCGCTGTGCGTGCGCTGTACTCCTCCCACACTCGACTCTCCTGCCGACTGCACTGGTAGTATACTCACTTGGTGGTGTCTGTGTAGCTGTAGGGCGGCAGCGGGAGCGGGTCGGGGCGCGCGGTTAGGGTGCTAGCAGGGGGCGGCGCCGGCATGCCACGCCCCGCCGTTGCGCGCGCGCTGTACTCGCAGCAGAAGACCTCCCACACGTGACTCTCCTGTCGACTGCACTGGTAGTATACTCACTTGGTTGTGTAGGTGTAGCTGTAGGGCGGCAGCGGGGGCGGGTCGGGGCGCGCGGGCAGGGTGCTAGCAGGGGGCGGCGCTGGCGTGCCACGCCCCGCCGCTGCGCGCGCTCTGTACTCGCAGCGGACGAACTCCCACACGTGACTCTCCTGCCGACTGCACTGGTAGTATACTCACTTGGTGGTGTAGGTGTAGCTGTAGGGCGGCAGCGGGGGCGGGTCGGGGCGCGCGGGCAGGGTATTAGCAGGGGGCGGCGCCGGCGTGCCACGCCCCGCCGCTGCGCGCGCGCTGTACTCGCAGCGGACGACCTCCCACACGTGACTCACCTGCCGACCGCACTTCACTTATAACAGATGCAGCAGTTGACTGTCAAGTCAAAATAAAATTCCACATGTTACATCTAATAGAGTGTGGTAAAATAACAGATTTAACATTCTTAATGTCTATTTTTAACGGACGCACCACCATTGTTTCTGCGTAAGCCTAACTTACTACATGTTCCTATGGCAAGTACTCCTATGTGCTACGAGCTTGCCGTATCTACAGTGTAGCATGTTGGGATGTTGATATAGATATATTTTTCACAAGCATCTCCAAAGTAAAAAGAGCCTTATGTGATACTGTGTGGAATGAAATTACCATGTTGTTGTAAGTGCTGATCTATGGATTGAATCATCGTACTTCTTTAAATGTTTAAAAACAAAATGTTATTTGTGAAAACTCATAATTGCCCATCATTATTGTTAAGTGTGTGAACCGAACGAGCGCAGTAATAAAAAAATTATGAACAGCTCTGCTACCAGTCTCCTTTAACCCGGAGACAAGGGTGAGGAGTGCGACCACAAGCAGGTAGTATTCAAGCCGTAGCCCCACCACTCGCTTTCACGCAATCACTACTTCGTTCCGAAGCGTGATCTAAAGCGCGACAGTGGAAACGCAAATAAAACTAAAACTTAATATCTAACTAAAATAAAATGTCTAATGATCCGGATCTACACCAATATGCAGTCAACAAACGGTACAAAATCATTAATCACACACAGGAAGTCGGCACGAATATGAAACGGTTCAAACAACAAAAATACCGCAATTTTATAAAAACCGGTTAACCGATCAACCCTCAAAACGGTCAAAAGGCATTCGAGGAACCGCCCCGAACTTAGAACAAATCAAACAAAAGTAATATGAAAAGTTCCCGGGAAGTTGAATTACCGTTACGGTGAATCGGTTAGTTCCGTCAGAATCGACCACCAAAACTTGACTTGACTTATTTTCCTAGGTCCCCTATGTGGGGCAGAGGGCGTCCACAGTGACTCGCCATCTCGTCCTGTCTTGGGCTTCATGTTTCACCTCCGACCACGTCTTGCCGATCTTCTTGATGTCGTCAATGATGAAGCGTCGCCACGTGTGCTTGGGACGACCACGCTTTCTTCTGCCTTGAGGGTTCCAGTCCAATGCCTGTTTAGGAATGTGGTCTGGGGATCTTCTCAAGGTGTGGCCGATCCAGTTCCACTTGCGGCGCTTTATCTGCTGTTCGACAGAACATTCATGGTATCTCCGCCATAGCTCTATGTTGGAGATCTTCTCTGGCCAGAATATCTGTAAGATGTGGCGAAGGCATCGGTTGACATACACCTGGAGCTTCTGCATGAGGTCTTTCATGACTTTCTATGTCTCACACCTATACAGCAAGACGGTTTTGACATTGGACCTGAAGATCTTCAGTTTGATCCTTCTTGTAAGTTTGCCATATTGGGCGGAGTATTGCGAAAACCACCAAAAACTACCCGGAAATCCCGAGAAATATTTAACTATAAAATTAGCTATTTTAAACGCTCGGATACAAACAAATCAAATTATATATTACTTTCAATTTTATAGCAAGTAAACACAGATATCTATTCAGAACTCCCGGCGGGTCCAATCAAACCTATGAATAAACAACAATTCAAAGTTAAACAGAATTTTAGCACGTTCTTGTTTCAATAATCAAATTAAGTCGCAATTGACACCCGATCGAAATCGACCAGGAAATATTTTAATTACAATAACAATTCCAAGTTTTAAGGTGAAAATAGTCAAATTCAATTGCACCTAAGGCAAAATAATACCGATAAATTAACACTCAAAATGGCGGACTTGAACCGCGTGTTAAGTTTCAAATGGCAAACCAAAATTAAACCAATCCGTTAATTAATAATATATAATAATAATAATAATTTATTAGCCCAAAAATACATATAAGTTTACATTATTCAATTTATCTGTATTAGAGATACAATACATCATAGTTAACTCAGTCAACATTAATAGATATTTATATATGTATTAGGAAGTTAACACAGTCAAATTAACAGAGGTAATAAATAGGGTACTTATCAGTTTTCACAGTCATCATTATTAGAAATACAATGTCATAAGTTAGATTTTACAATCAGTCAGCATTAGGAGTAAATTTAAGATGTCAGTTGAATTAGAAATAAAATTTGTATTGTATAATCTAATGTTCAAAAACCTCTATTAAATTATTTTGTAATGTAACAATCATGCGTCTGTTGCCGAACTAGGCTTTTAGCCTGTATTTCAGCATACAGAGTCAGCAACCCCAAGAATTGTATCAAGAGTACATTATTGTAACTACTTATTGTTAGGCTTTTGGAACTATTTCACTTAAAAGGACATTTTGGAACAATTGTGTGTTTGAATGTGTGTGTGTGTGTGTGTGAGAGAGAGAGAGAGAGAGAGAGAGAGTGTGTGTGTGGAGTGTGCATGAATAGGTATTGTGGATGTTGTATGCATATAGGTAAGATCCAATGTATTATGATCGCAGGTATTGAAAGCAGGATGAGCCCTGTATGTATAAATTCAGAATACTTACTTTATAATTAGTAAGTACATGGTGTACAATGTAGTGGACAATCAAAATCGTGAATTTAAGTGGGATTTATTCAATAATTTTTATTAGGGATTCTGTCTCGTCATATGACAGTTTACTAAGCCACTCAGTAAGGATTTTTTTGGCCTCTATTCTATATAAGGTGTAGATATTATTTACCTTGTTTACTCTATTATATAGATATGGACCCAGGAAAGGGAAAAATCTCCGAACAAACGACGTTCTAGGTGCAAGAACCCGGTCACTCACCGCGTAATCTCTTCGCCTCACCTGTGAGGCAGCTTTATACTCTACAATGGCATGTTGTTTCAGAATTACTCTTAACAGGAACAACTGTCGCACGGTCAGAACTTCGCAATACTCATAGAGGAGCTTGGTGGGGTAACGGAACGGTTTAAATGTACATATTTTTAGTATAGTCCGTTGCGCCACCTCAATTTGAATGAGAGACGTTTTAAGAGCGCCACCCCACGCAGCAATGCAATATGTGATCAAAGACTGACAAAGAGCGAAGTAAACCTGCTTAAGAGTAGTCGGTGCGACCACACATCTCAGCTTCTTGAACATATAGATCAGTTTGCGCAGTCTTGTAGTTATTAGCTGAATATGCGCTCCGAAACCAAATTTTTCATCAATCATAACTCCCAGATATTTTATAGTTTGGGTTCGCTCTAAAGGCTTGCAGATACAGGTCACGCCAGTCAGGGGTGCAATAGCACAGCTATGTGCAGTCAGAGATGAGCATGGTTGTTGAGAGCTACGAATTGAAAAGGTAATATATTTGGTTTTATCGGGATTTAAGGTAAGGACGTTGTTCCTGAGCCATTTCGTGACCGTATTTAAACCCTTTTGGGCTGCGATATAGGTGTCAGTCCACGTTTTCCCTGTGAAGATGAGGGCTGTATCGTCAGCGTAAGAGATCAATTTACCTTTAAAAGGGCTCAGGCATGGCAAATCATTTATGTAGATGAGGAACAATGTCGGGCCAAGAATGCTTCCCTGCGGGACGCCATATGTGACGGGAAGACTAGTGCTGGTGTAAGGGCCAATTTTAACACTCTGGGTTCTATTGTTAAGGTAGTCAGAGATAAGTTTTAACTGAGTCCCTCTAACTCCCACTTTCTCTAACTTATTCACCAGGATCGGAACAGAGACGGTGTCGAAAGCCTTAGCCAAATCTAAAAATATCGATATGCATTTATTACCCTTATCCAAATTCGAGGTCACATAATCCGTGAGTTCTGAAATCGCATCATCAGTTGACTTACCCCTACGAAATCCATACTGATTATTTGTCAAGGTATTACTACGTTCCAAGAAGTCACTTAGTCTGGAGTTAATAATTTTTTCCAGAGTTTTGGAAAGAGCTGTCAAAATAGAGATTGGTCTATAGCTTTCAACACCCTCCCTGCTACCACCCTTATATACCGGTAGGATTTGTGATTTTTTAAGGTCATCGGGAAAGACTCCACTATCCAGACACATATTGAAAATATATGTTAAGTGAGGGATAAGAATGTCTTTATGTTGCTTCAACAACTCACTCGATATACCGTCCCAACCCACAGCACAATCGCATTTCATTGCTGTTATAAGACTGTCTATTTCACCTTCGTCCGTATTTAGGATTACAAATGAATCCAGAGGTCCATTTGTGGAATTTGACTTTTCTGCAAAACTGGTTTGTGGATTAGTAACACTTTCCGCAAGTGTCTCACCCAATTTGGAAAAGTAAATGTTTAGAGCGTTTACTGAGTCAAGTGGAGTGTCTGTTATCTTGAGTAGTTCCTTTGGAAAACTCATGTCTTTCTTGCTATTAGTGATATGCTTTATACCTTCCCAAATCTTCTTACTGTCCTTTCCTGCCCTTTGCATGAGGTCTCTTTCATAACTGAGTTTCACTTTCTTCAGAATTGAGTTACAGAAGTTACGGTACCGTTTATATGTAATCATCAGCACGTTATTTTCCGGACAGGCGTGTGTTTTTTTGTGTAAAATGTCCCTATTTCGCATGCATCGCAATAAACCCTGTGTGATCCAAGGTTTTATCACCCGCTTACGTCGTGCCAAGGTGACAGTTGTAGAGTTGTTTATCAACGCTGTTTGTAACTCCCCTATAACATAACTCATTGCTGTGTTACAGTTATTAGTAGCATAGACTGGTTCAAAACTAATGCTACTTATGTCCCTCCTCAGGCCCTCCTGGTCAATCCGTGCGCGAGTTATTGACGAATATTCTCGAGTTACTTTAACACATCCCACTCGATCCCGAGATCCGCCAATAACACCTCAAAGCTTGTAAAGTTACAGTTTATGCTACGAATGTTTTGGGTAATCATAGATAGAGAGGGCTGTGTTGGAAAGTATTCCTTAGTCGCACTTACTGGACATGTAATTGAGTTAGAGGCAGCAAAATCGTCTACGTCCTCCAAGATACAGTTCAAGTTAGCCATGAGAGTAGATGGAAAGGCATTTTTTCCAGTAAAGTTTATCGGTAAGACACACCCTACATCCAATTTGACCACTACAGGTAAGCTTATAAGATAATTGCCTAACTACAGCAGCCGTTGGAGCAACATAGATTCTGTTTTTAGGTATATTATTTTTTGTGTTGTATGTGTGTTTTTCAGGTGAGGTGATGCTTTGTTTGAGTGAGCACTTATGACACGTGTAAGGTAATGTGAAGAGTTTGTTTTGTTTGTGTGATAACTTAATTAGGAACATGCAAAATCTAACCTATATTGAATACAGTGGGCATGAGTATACAATTTTAAAAATAAGAAAACAGAGATGCATGGTCACTTGATAAGTTTTGTAGTCCTCGTACGCTGCACATAGTCATATCTTTTTCTTTAGTGTATCGAGGACGGCTTCCGATGTGACACGAATCTGGGAACTGCCAGTTTCTTTGCGAAGATAAACCACTCCATTTGAAGACCAACAAAAGGAGTAATTATGGGTTTTTTGAAAAGTTCTAGCCAGGTAGAATAATCTTTGTGTGTTATGGGTTAGGCTTTCCGATATGTACAATGGTTTGATAGGTTCTTTAATATTAATATGACTGGTGTTTAGCTTCTGGTTAATAGGTTTGTTTTTGTTAAAAGATTTAACTCCCATTATCATTTTATCTTTCAGCAGTACTGATGCGAAGTCCACTACAACTGGGTTTGCATTATCTTTAGTAGAGAGTCTGTATATGTCACGAATATATCTTGGTTGGATGTTAACATCAAGTGTTTTTCCAATAGTTACGATGACATTGCAGAGGGAGTCTTTTGTTTCCTGTTGGGGTTTGGGGATATTTCTTACTTCGATACCCGTCATGCGCGCTTTACGCTCTAACAGTTCAACTTTATCCTCTAGTTGCCTGATCGTCCTCTTGTCTTCTTCTCTCTCCCTTTCGAGGCAAGTAATTTTTTGAAGGAAATCATCATATTTAGTCGACATCACTTCCACACTCTTCTGGAGCTCTAAGTTTTGTTCTGTAATTTTGTTTATTGTTTCTTGTAACTCACGAAAACGTAGATCCTGTTTATTTGAGAACTCATTAAAATTATTCTTTATTATAGAATTTATTGAAGTAGTACAAGTACCACTCTCGTCAACCTTCCTCCTCTTCCTTCCTGGGTTTGCCGAGGTTGCAAGAAGATTGGCTGCCACTTCATCTGCCTTAGTGTTGCTGGGCACTCCCACGGGCGCTGGTGTAGCGGGTGAAACAGGGGGTGTTCGCTTTAAAGGCATTTTTATTTTTTTGTTGTTGCTCTATAGGCTATGTAGATAGGAGGGGTTTTTTAATTTAAGCTGCGGTATATTTGTTAGAAACCGCGCCAGCAAGCTTAGATTATATTAATCTGTCTTAGGTATTTGTTCGACTAATTTTTACAAGTTTCCAGTTCTCAATATTCTATTTAATATACCAAAACCTTTTTCCGAACGCACCCTTAACTCAGTGAACTAATATCGATGCCGAAAGCACCATGAGTAACTTAACTAAACGCAGGTGTCAATTGTTAGTATTTCAAAATGAGAATATCTGTACTTGAGTGTTCTGTTATGTTGGTAGCGTTGGAATATTTTCGTTATGTCAAAAACAGTTGATATTGTTTTGATATTTTGAGTTTAGGCTTGTGTGAGTGTATTTTGAAAATTATAACAGCTATCTCACAGTGAACTTATCAATGTGTGCGTATTTTGAAATTTTTGATAACAGATCTATGAGAATGTTATTGTTGTATAACTCACAGTATGTCCAGGTAAAGTTGCTATTGTCTTGTTTCACTATTTGTAGGTTAGGTTTTGTAACTTTCAACTTGATGTAGCACTGCTTTTATTAACTTTTACAATTATTTATGAATTTAAAGATAGGATCTTAGTCAGACGTGTGTATCCAATTGGGGTTGCCAACTGCCAATCTATTATCATCAACAATACACAAAATATATTAATAAATGGGTCACTGACCTTCAATGGACCGGGATTCAGCCGGGAAAGTAGCAAAGATTGGAAAGTGTGCCTATTTAGTGTATCTAACTATATGTGACATGAATGTACGTGTAATTAAATATACAATAAACTAATATTGAAATAAAATAAAATGTGAGATTTATTTCCCATACAATATGTTTTCATCCGCAGCAAAGTTCCAAGTCCAACGAACGCGATGGGCGTATTCACTTTATTTAACAAAGATATAACTAGCTCGATAATTAATTTTCACCAATTAATCAACATTCAACAAACAAAATCACAACAATGTGCCCCCAAATCGCGTGGCAAGGCCAACCCAAAAAAGCGCGAGCCCAGGGTCTACCAAATGAGCTCATGAGCTCGGACCCTTCACAAAGCCACGTCGCGCTCAACTCGCGATGCAGTGGGGTCATAGTTCCCGTATAATAATGCGCGGGTACGTAAAGAAAAAATAATACACAAACAGACACTTCAATACGCGGTACCAACATCAAAACATAAATACTTAACGATAAAAACTAAACAATTATGTTATTTACCATTTTATTGTTATTTGTTAGTTGTAAGTTTACCTAAAACTGTAAAATAACGCATGGCGTCATACCTCTTTTCTGTCAAATAATTTAATAGTGGTTAGGTAACAGACATAAGTAATTGCTACAACCGATGTTAATAAATGTAAATAATAACAAAAAATCGAACAATCGCATAACTTCCTATAATATTGAAATTAAATCATATTTAACGGATTCTATCGCGATTTATTTGATGTTGATGTTTGACGGGGAGTTTCCCCGTTACCAAGGCTGCTGAAAAGCAACCGAAACGTCGTCAATGTAAATAATAAAATAACATCAAATAAATCGCGATAGAATCCGTCAAAATATTTTTTTTCTGTTTCCTCGCAAATGTGTTAAAGAACGTCGTACGATATACGTGCGTATTGGTTATAACATGCTCGGCTCAATTACGCCCTCGCCTTCGGCTCGGGGTGAAATTCCGCCTCGCATGTTATAACCATCTTAACGCACTAATATCGTAATGTACTATTAAATAAACTCAATCTGTGAATGCACACTGTTGCTTTCCTGCCATTTTAACAGCGCGCTAGCGTTGCCTACTGAGTCGCGCCGCGCGGCGATTAGTTCGAAATTTGAATAGCAACAGCGCGCTGCTCACTAGCTGGAGTCGTGCGGCGGCGATCAGTTCCATATTTGAAATGGCAAATAATACTGTTATGGAATTTGTATGGACTATAACTTAACTATTTGCTTTGGTAACACACGCGTTTGTTATGACCCGCTTTACATATTTAAAACCGGTGGAATAACATCAGCTTTACGAGCAAGGGCGTTAAAAAAATAGTTTCATTTCAATGTGTGACATTCGCGTAAACTTCCGACAGTCCCTATAATATTCTGAAAATATAAACCAGTAATCAAAATGTGTTAAACTCACGATGTGCCTGTTCTGCGAGCGCGCCACCTCGGCGTTGTGCGCCGCCAGCTCGTGCGGGCTGCCCCCCCGCAGGCGGTAGTGGCGCGCGCAGTGCAGCAGCGCGGCGTGCAGCGGCGCGGCGCGCGGCTCCGACGCCACGTGCGGCAGCTGCGACGCGGGCGGCGCGGCGGGCGGCGCGGCGGGCGGCGCGGCGGGCGGCGGGCCGGGCGGCGCGGCGGCCCTGTGCCGGCACAGCGTGGACGAGGCGCCCCCCGGGAAGGCGCGCTCGAGTTGCGCCTGCGCGGCGCTGGACAGGGCGCCGGCGGTCGGGTGTTTGCGACTGGTGAACGAAATGAGATGTTATACCGCTCGTCAGGCGCGGTCACACTGAGAATAAATGATACCTAAATGCAATAAAAGCGATGGTTTTCATATCTGCGCTTTTTAAAATATAGTTTAGTTTGAATTATAACGCCTAGAACACCTTGTTGATTGATACATTTACGTAGATATAAAAATAGATAAGATGTATTTGTTTCGATTACTTGACATTTATCAAACTGTAACGTACCCGCTCGTATCTGTTGATATTATTGGGTCAATTTCTTGATTTGGAACCGGTTAAAGCGAAAGAAGATCTCGAGTGTAGCAACGCATATTCAGTTGCTGTTGTGTGGCTTTTAACGCGCTTTAAGGCCGTGTTCAGACGACCCGCGCCGACCACGCACACGCGTTGCGTATGCCTTACACCAGCGCGCGCAAAATCAGTGTATACATCCCGCAAAATGGATTCGACTGAGCTAAAAAAGTTCTAATTGCATACTACATAATGGGCAGGGCGGGCGCGTGGCGGGCGCATGGGGTGTGCGGTTGGACTTAGATAAATGCAATTTGAGATCTATTGATTTGTCATAAAACTCAAATTATACATATACAACAAATTTCAAAGCGAGTTAGACGCGGGCGCTGACGTGCGTGGCGTGCGCTTAGCGGGCGCGTGTCGTCTGAACGCAGCCTAATAATGTTACGCGCGCGGGGTACAATTAAACGCCGTTTATACAACGAAGATGTTTATTAGCTCACCACAAACTAGATAACTAAATAACTAGCACACACAGTACTCTTCAACAGTTCAAGTCGCTCAGCAGTTCACAGTAGTCCACAGTCATCGCTTAAGTCGCAAGTACAATCCTTTTGAATCGCTTCGGTAACGCTTTCGCTTCCGAAAAATAAACTGACTGCGTGTCGATATCCGGGCGCCTTTTATAGCTCTTAATTAGGAGGGTAGAATGTTTCAGAATCATCTAGAGATACTGCACGTTAAGTATCTAACTAGATCGTTCGAGAAAGGCACTTACACAGTAGTAAGTACATACGCGCCGACATTCAATGTATTCAAGATTTGTAGGTATAGGTATCCGAAGTAGTTGTGTTTTTGTTTTGGCATTTCTAGATTTTTCTACACTGTTCGGTAGAGTACTTCGACACTAACAATGCGTTTGAATTTCCAGAAGATTCGATCAGTAGTTTTCGAGATATCGACGCTAGTTGTAACAATAATAAATACTCTACGACATTCTACACAGTGCTTTATAGACCCGAAGTAAGCACAGCCCATAACACAAGCTAGTTAAGCTTGTATTATGGGTTCTAGAATACATACATATTATACATAAAAACACCCAAACCAACCAAATAGACATAATCATGCATACACATATTTACACTGAGCGGGAATCGAACCCGCGCCCCCTGTCGTAGCAGTCGAATGCACAACCGCTACGCCACAGAGGCCGTCAACTTACGACCGCTACAGTCGTAACAACGTTGCCGACATTGTTTTGAAAGCTTATTTCGAAATCGCCGTCATATATTTTGGTTTAGATCAATCTGGCGTTAGTAGGGTAGTTGTAAAAATCGAGTGACACAATTACGGATATAGTGACCTACAAATTTCGTGACAATGTACTCTAGCTGCGCAGAACGCATTTTTAGATCTTTTTGGTCACAAGCGCAGGGTGCGACTGTCGAGGCACGCCCATCTACCAATCATAGATATTAAATCACGCACGGGCTCAAAGCGCTCGCGTCATTGGTTGTTCAGTCCTTTTATTGGTTTTTGGTGGTGCACGTGAGCGAACTTTTTGGCACGAAGTTTGCCGCTGACTATACCAGTAGAGGGGCACTGGGGGGGAGGACGTGGGGCTCACCCCAGGCCGGGCAGCGGGCGCTCGGCGGCGGGCGGCGCCATGGCGGGCGCGGGCAGCGGGCGCTCGGGCGCGGCGTGCGCCAGCTCCCCGCGCGCCGACACGCACACGCCCTGCGGGTTGGCCCACAGCACCGGGTGCGCCGCCGCGCTGAAGTGGTGCCGGTATAGGCTGCAGTCCTGCCGCGCCACAACACCACACTTTATATAGGTCACCTCAATGTGGCTTCACCTCACCAGCTGGTAAGCTAAAGGGAAAGCCTCAGGAATGAGGGTTGTAAGCGACAGAAACCCTTAATTTTGTTATAAATTAAAAATAGGGTCTACGTAAATTACTTTGCTGTGTTAATTTGTATAGACAGGGAGTGTGCGGAGTTTGAGGGGCCCGAGGGGTACAGGTGCGCGCCGTCGCACGTGTCACTAGTTTTGAAAACTTATAGTGGGTACTGAGATACCTTCCTATTACCCGAAACAGTAAAATTTGAAACTTTGACACCCCCCTAAAATAATTTAAATTGAAACACGATACTATACGACTAATTTCAAAAGTTCAAAAGCTTATCGGCATCCTACATTTTCCATTTTACTACGATTATTTTCACTCAACATTTCCGCATTCGGTATCCGTCCAATCAGAAGCCGATTCACAGCGCCAGTGGAAACATGTCAGGACTCGAACGGTGATGTACGTGCCATCCCGCCGCCGCCATCTTCAGTTCCGCAGTTCTAGTTCGAGTGTGCTCGAGTTTACAGAAACATTATTAGCGCTTCGGTAATTCATTGACAGTTTTTAATGAATGAAGGTTCGTCCTTGTTCATAACTGCGTAGGTACCTGTTAGGCGAAACAGGCCGCGACACATTGACCACTTTAGGTACCTACTTCACTATTCAATCATACTTTATGAAAAAGGACATAGGACCGTCAGAAATACTGTATTAGGATATGATTTAACGAGAGGAGCCCAGTGGTGTACGTAACGAACTGCTGAGACGACGTCTCGAGTTCGATCCCCAGTCGCCCCGGGCACACACCTCTGACTTTTCGTAGTTATGTGTGCATTAATAAATGTTAATTATCGCTCGCTTAATAATGTACCCGGTAGATGGCAATAGGCTCACCCCCTATTACATTGGGACCTTAACATAACTGGCGAATCTTGGGTGTGTAATACACCTATGTCTACCCCTTCGGGGATACAGGTGTGAAGTTATGTTATGTTATGATTTAACGATAACGACTTTATGGTCTATACAGTGATAATAAAATAAACACAACAACAAAAATAATTATAGCTGTTGACAAAATAATCAACTTACATAGGTACCTTCTTAGTTTACACTTCTCTGAACAAAGTAAGGGCACTTTTATGGTTTTATGCTCTTGTCTTTTAACGTATGTAATGTGTGTGTCTCTATCACTTTTCACGAATTCCAAGACATTAATAAATGTTAATTATCGCTCGCTTTATAATGTACCCGGTAGATGGCAATAGGCTCACCCCCTATTACATTGGGACCTTAACATAACTGGCGAATCGTGGGTGTGTAATACACCTATGTCTACCCCTTCGGGGATACAGGTGTGAAGTTATGTTATGTTATGATTTAACGATAACGACTTTATGGTCTATACAGTGATAATAAAATAAACACAACAACAAAAATAATTATAGCTGTTGACAAAATAATCAACTTACATAGGTACCTTCTTAGTTTACACTTCTCTGAACAAAGTAAGGGCACTTTTATGGTTTTATGCTCTTGTCTTTTAACGTATGTAATGTGTGTGTCTCTATCACTTTTCACGAATTCCAAGACGTACGACCACCACTGCATAACTCATCACGAGTATAAACAAGTCGTTTTATCACAAATAAAAGTCTAGGGTGCACCAAAATCAGTATTTAGACTATTTTAGATATTGACGCACTGCGTATGTATAATAGGCCGGATGGACAACGTCGTAGGTACCTTCTAATATTTTCTGGTATTACTGGACCTACATAGCATTACTAGATACGAACTACCAGTGGGATGACCTCAACAGACGGGCCCTAATAATTGATCGTTAATTATACCGGCACAAACAGCACACTCGAGCTAGAACTGCGGAACTGAAGATGGCGGCGGCGGGATGGCGCGTACCTCGCCGTTCGAGTCCTGACATGTTTCCACTAGCGCTGAGAATCGGCTTCTGATTAGACGGATAACTTATGCGGAAATGGTAAATGAAAACAATCGTAGTAAAATGGAAAATGTAGGATGCCGATAAGCTTTTGAACTTTTGAAATAAGTCGTATAATAACACGATACGTGTTTTAATTTAATTTATTTTATGGGGGATGTCAAAATTTCAAATTTTACTGTTTCGGGTCGTTTAGGTCGAATGAACTGTCACATGTCGTTTTCGGGTACGATTGTGGGATAAGCGCTAGTCATGGTCCCGATTGCCTGAAATTTCGGTCCGCAATTGCGGATATGCGTTTCATGGTAGGTCTACTGTTTAATTGTATACTTTTTTATGATTTCTAAATGTCAATGATTATTCCATAGGCCACAGCTCTGTACGCGTTATTCAGAACAAGCAACACAATTTAGCTAAATTCGATGTTCTGTTAACTTGTAACAGAACATGCTCAAGTGTATCAGCGGCTCAAAACACTTCAAAATTTTAATTGTTTCTTCAAAAGATTTCAGATAAACAAGTAGATATTAACGTACCAATTGGTGAGGTCCCAATTAATATATTAATGCTATATTCACGTTTATTCACAATTGCCTTAAAAAGATTTTCCAAGATGCAGCATCGCCTGTAGATCACCTTCGAGTGGAGTTCGTAAATATGCGAACCCAGTGTGAGTCATACTGCGCTTGCATATTCACGTCCAACACTGAAAGGTCTCTGGCTTCATTGTGGGCCCCCTCTCTCTCTCTCTGGCTGGGGTCATCAAGAGATGGGTTCTTCTAAGAAGCGTCGATTTAGCTAGCTTCATGCTATAATGCATCCTACTTTATAATGTTTAAGAGTTTTTCTTCTTCATGATAAGTAGGTAGGTACATAGAAATTGAAAATTTTTAATAAAATATTTGATTGGATGGACAAAACCAATATTTCATCTATGGACAATAAATTAATAATAGTTTAATTTTTTTTAGTAAATTTTTGTTAGAATTTTAATAAGTAACAACTAATTAAAATATAATATAAATTAGATTCTTGTAATAAATTAAAAAGAAATAAAACGAAATAATGAATTAAACTACCCACATACTTTTTAAATCTGAAAATAAATCAAAATCAGTTAAAAAATCTTCTCATTTAGAAAACATTTTTCTTTTTTTAAATATTTTTCTAAAACATATTTTTAAAACAAGTTTAATGAAACAATTATTACTTATACAGGTACAACATAATATACGTCACGCAAATATTAAACATGACAAAACCATCGAATAACCAAAAAGTCGTAAGTTAAGATTTTTATTTAATCTTACCCTACTCGTAGACAAAAACGAGTGTGGTTCGGCGAGCCAGGCGATGGCGGTGGTGACGTCACGGTGCTCCGCGAACGTGGCCAGCGGCACGTGCGGCCGCCGCACGTCCCACACGTGCACGGCGCAGTCCAGCACCAGTGCGCAGGATGCTACCTGGTACCTGGCAATATGAAATGAAGATTCAAAAAAGAAACATGTCTGAAAAGTGAAAACTTTTCACTTCTGTCAGCACTCCTGGAGTGCCACTGGCTTTTTTCTCGCCGGAAGTGAAGCCAAATATTTTTTTTTTCCCAATGAGCAGTACAGCTACTGTCACTCGGGATGATGTAAAGATTCTAAAGACCCATAGATCCAAATCTTTTTAGCCATTTTACAGTGAACGTCATGAACATGAACCGAACGAACTGAAATATTATAAGCAGCTTTTTTGAGCAGTCGTGTAAAATTACACTAATTGTACATAATAAATAATAGTGTTTCGGTACGGAGCATTGCTTATTTCCCTTATATACAATATGTACCCACAAATGCGCAGGCGCATAAGCGTATTATTTATTATTCATTGATAGTGTTGTCATTTTATTTCCAACCATAAACAATAAGAGTACCATGAAACTAAAATGCCCCTGCAACCCACTAGTGGGTGAAGCCAGTAGGTGAATGGATGCCCCAATCGTCATGTACGTACTTCTTTTGTGGCCTCCACTTGACATGGCCGACGGACGCTATGGTGTAGATGGTGTGCTCCAGGTTGGGTTTGCCGTAGATGTCCCACACCTGGAATCAGAGTGTTAAATAATGGAATCATAGTGTTAAATTAATGGGATTTCACCCTCTGCGAATTCAAACTTAACATTCTACACAGCGTGTATAGATCCAAAGTAAGCAAAGCTTGTATTTGTTATGTTAAATACAATGCAAACATACATATTCCTGTATACATATATATGCACAGACGGAAATCGAACCCGTGACCTCTGACTTAGCAGTTGAATGCTCTATCGCTACTCCACCTAGGTATAATATTTTATATGTGAAGATATAACATAAATTACATTTAAATATTATGCAGGCTGCAAATAATTATATTTCTATTACGCTTTCTGAACAAACCACTTTCAGGTGCAGAAAGAATAGCATTGTATTTAAACTAGCAATCGCTTCGGTATTTATAAGTTTTATTTAACTCAAGCCATCGTATTTTACATATAACATACTCGTAACATCCTATGTCCATCGGGAAAAATGTACCATTCAAATGTTGAAAGAATTTTTGCAACAAGTGCAGTAATTTCGAAGATTACCCCAGATATTAAGTAGGTATACAAAAAACTCACCAAACTCGACCTCTCTCTTTATAATCATCATCATCATAGCGACCATCTCAGTTGCGTCCAGTGACGTTTGCACTTTGGAGCCCGAGGTCCGCTCATTGTCGTCTGTCCTTCCAACCCTGGTGCGCCTGCACCAGTGTCTCGTCCGTTGTTTAGCAAGTGCACCGACTAGCCGGTGAGGTTTGCTTGGACCCCGAAGATGTTTGGTAGAGCCCTGCACGGCCTCTCTTTATAATATTAGTAGTTATAGATAATTTTCACCGAGCTATCAATAAATCAATACGATGTAACATTCGCATCCAAGTCACCTGTCATTACGTTATCAGGACACTCGGGTCTATCGCGCTGACCAATGCTAAGCGCACGGAATGGATTCGTCAACTAAGGTCAAGGCGTTCAAGTTCCCAATCAGGAAGCTGTTACGAGCTGTTTAATGTTTAACCTACGAGACCTTTGCTTGTTATGGCTAACACACGCTGGCGTTATCGATTAACGACCACGGTCACTTTCTTAGGTGTTACATTCAAAGTTTTAGGGATAGTATATGAAATACTAGCGATTGCAACCTTGAAAGTATTATTCTTTAAATCTTGCATTCATAAGACCTAAAACACCATACCACAATCTTGTGTATAGGCACAATGGACGTAATTAGGACAAAATAATACCCAAAGTTTTACCAAATATCACCATGGTTTAAGACGGCAACTGATTTATTTATGGTAACATTGCACTAAATGGTAAATAAAAATCTAGATTTGGTTTTATCTTAGCTGCTGTCTCACCAACCAACCCCGAGAAGAAAGCCTGCGCCAGAGCCTTGCCGTTAATCACGAAGTGTACCGGCTAGCCGGTAAAGTTGGCTTGGGTCTCGAACCTCGAACACCTCTACAGGTCCCAAATATTTTTATGTACTGTGCCTTTGATAAATGTGTTTTGGCAAAAATATAATACAGTACATTCGAAAAAGTTTAGAATTGGCTTTAGTATTTTATGTCTAAAACTTGGCGGTCTTTTTCCATAGTCAAGTAGACGGCAATGAAAAAATGCCCTGGTGAAAGTAAGTACATAAAATTACCTTAGCCTGTAGGCTGTGCCGAAAATCTTTCCTTTTTATAAACTCACGATTGTATATTTCCGAGAGAAGTATTTTATTTACATATTACTTTTGAACACGAAAATCTATTTGAAATCTAGCACACGACCCTCGATTTCGACTTCAGAAACGGTAACTGAGACAGCAAGGTATTTAAAATTTTATTAGGAAAACGATTATCTGACCCTCTCCTTCCCTATTCAGAACAACACGTGCTGGGCTAATGCGTACCCCTATACGGTGCAAACAATTCCATCTCGAACCGAACTATTCAGCGCGTGCGACCTAGTTTTGCTGTACACGTGTTTCCCTACGACAATGATGCCGTGTTCTCTAAACAGCATTTGAAAAGGCCATCTTTTGAGGCCATTAAACAGAACACTACCAGTTTACAGTTTAAATGGTGACCTATATTTCTTTGACGTCATTTACCTACAGTTTTCGATGGGGTGAAAATAATTGGATATACCATTTGAAATAAAACATCTAAGTGAATAAAGAAAACGTCAAATGCGAGTCGAAATCGCATACGAAGGGTTTCGTACGATCTTAAAAGATTTAACACTAGGTATGTACTTTTTACCCGACTGCAAAGAAGGGTTATGAACGAGACATAACGCTATGTGGGTACTTTTTAAATACTTTCATCAAAGACAACAGAAGCGCTACAACAATATGTAACAAGTAAAAAAAATTACTAGTAATACAGCTTGTCAAAATTTAAGCTGTCTAGCTTTTAAGAAATACAGTGCAGCCTGCTGATAGACGAACATACAGCATACTACATCAACAACAACAACATCTTAATCTAAAACGCGAATCAAATATATTAGATCATCAAGCCGCATAGGTAGATACTACGAGGGTCAAACTGAAAGTTCTTAGAAAATCAAAAACTGATTACATTAGCCAGTTATTAGTTTTATTATATCTTTTCAAAATATTGTCCATTCACGTCAATACACCGCTGCATGCGATGGAACCACTGGGAAAAGCACTTTGCCCACTCGTCCTTAGGGGTCTCTTCAATGGCATCGCGATACGCAGCCACCGCTTCTTCAGCATTCATAAACCGCTTTCCTTTAAGTTTTTCTTTAATTTTTGGAAATAAATAAAAATCACAAGGCGCGAGGTCGGGGCTATACGGCGGGTGACCCAGTAATTCAACGTTTGATGTCGCCAAATAGTCGATCGTTCGCTTGGCGGTGTGCGACGAGGCGTTGTCGTGGTTAAGGAGGATCCTACTGCGAGGTCGTTTCTCTCGAACTTTTTCCAAGACAAGTGGCAAACAATTGGTAGTGTACCATTCTGCAGAAACTGTTTTTTGATCCTCTAACACAATTGTTACGAAATGACCTATCCTTCCAAAGAACGAGGCCACCATTTTTTTTCCCGCACTTCGATCTCTCTTCACTTTAGTTGGCAACTCCTCGAAAGGAAACACCCACTGAGCAGATTGTCTTTTGGTTTCAGGATCATAACAGTAAATCCAGCTTTCGTTACCTGTTAGTATGTCGAACACAGCATTAGAGTCACCTCCGTTAAATCTTTCAATCATTTTACGGCACCAATCCACACGATGGAGTTTTTGAGCCTCAGTCAAATTATGAGGTATCCACCGGGCGCAAAGCTTCCTGACCGCTAAATGTTCGTGGAGGATTTTGTGCACTTGACTCATACCGATGCCTAAGCTTGTCCGAATCTGCTGATAGGTCACTCTTTTGTCAGTCTCTATCATACGCCGCACAACACAGATGTTATTTTCAGTCGTCGCCGTAGAAGGCCGTCCCTCACGTAAATCATCAGTGAGATTAGTGCGACCACGTTTAAACTCATTAAACCAGTTGTAAACAGTCGCACGAGATGGGGCTTCATCGTGAAAGGCCAATCGTAGTCTATCATAACTTTCTTGTTGACTTAAATGACATCGAAAGTCATAAAAAATCATTGCACGAAAATTTTCTCGTGTTAAATTCATGTTAACGTGACACAGTCAATTTTCAATTTGCCGCCAAATCGTAAAAAAAATGATAATTGAATGAAATATATACTCAGTAATATTGGCAAAGAGTTCTATTTTCAAATTTTAGAATTATTTTTTTATTATATTGTTTATAAGTGGCCAGTTCTAAGAACTTTCAGTTTGACCCTCGTATTAGAGCGGACAAATACACATTTGTTGGCGACCAACATATGGGAGTTATCTGTCTGACCCACATGTTTATCGAATGGACTCCGATAATGTCACATTTAGTCACTACCAATTTGCATACTTTGTTACTATACCTACATAATATATAGATGGTTAATGGACAAAGGAGAGAAGGATATTTGCGAGTCGGTGGAAAAGGAAGGAAGGCGGAGGAAGTCTAGCACTTTCCCGCGCCGCAGAAGACTTCCACCATCTTTGGCTTCCTTGAACGTGAGAAGGAACAACAGTTCCGGCTAGCTGTCGCACTAGCAGAAGGTGGCCCAGGATGACATCGTGTCTAGCGCGCGCTAGCTCTTTATAGGGTAGGGAGAAATCGGTTCCCACAAACCCCTACTGGGGCTCCTAGAGGTCTCCTGATTAACCAGCAACGCATGAAGTAACAACGTGAGGTTTTAGTCAGTTTGATTTCGACACCACCCCCACCTAACTGTTAGCTCGGTAAAATGAAGCTCGAAAGGGTTTTCAGCACGTAAAAATGGTTGAATCAAATCATGTAGACTGCTTTTCCTGTCAACTGTAGTTAAAAATAAACTACAGATTAAATATAAAACTTACCTTGATGGTCTTGTCTCTTGATGCTGTGGCCAGCCAGGGCATCTCCGGGTGCCAATCACACGCGAAAACCGGCCCCGAGTGCGCCGTGAACTGAAGCAGACATCGCTCATGTCTCCTCACGTCCCACAGCTGGACGTTACCGTTCTCGGAGACTGCCGCGAAGGTGTTTGCTTGGTGCGGACTGAACTGGACGTCTCGTATTGATTCCGTGTTACTGTAGAAGTGTTGATGATGATGTTATTGCCAGATTCTTTTCTCGCAGCCTTTATCTAATGACTTGTGAATCTGGCTGTAAGTGTAACTGTAGAAGCAATAACCTTGAAGTCCATCAATGTTACTTTGTGATATACATGACTAAAAAGAGATTTGATTGTGTATATGGGGGCCTCACCAGGACCCTCGAGGGTAAGCCAACCACACCGGCACTTGCTGATTGGTTCAGAGGTCAAACGATTATGCCCTACATCTAGAGGAGTGAGCGGACCGCGAGGTCCAAAGTGAGATGATGATTATTTGATTAAGCGGCGATGGCGTAGGCTAAAGTAGATATTGCATTTGCAATTAAAAGTTTTCTGGTTTGAAACCCTCGGACGTGAGCGGTAGAAGAAGCAAAAGGCGTATGCTAAGATGGTAACATTCGTCATTCGAGTTTTTTTCCAACTCAGTTAGGGTCCGCTTTTTCTATATTTTCCATGAACAGAATAGCATCTGGCCTCCACCAGTTAGACCAAATTCTAACTCGCACCCCGGCTGACCCAGGGCTATCTCTGGTTTTGAGATGGCCGCTTCGGATTTGGGAACCACGGTATCCCCGTCTTGCCCCGGAAAAAGGGAGGCGCGCAACGCGCTTCCACCCTGATCTGCTTCTACTAGGGTGACAGACGACTCAACCTATCACCCCCAGGCCTGTGCTCCTGAGTAGCCTCCGCGCTTCGCGGGCTCAGCGGATCGGGAGTGACCGAGTTTCTCCCGGACGCCTTCCGCCGATTCCTTCTCGAGCATTAATTGCTCGCAGAAGGAGGCGGCGGCAGCCCACGCACTCGCGCTCCGCACCATCGCTGTGAGCAAGACACCGAGTGAGATGACTCCCACTCCGAGGGCTGCCACGAGGGTCCACCTCAGCGCCACCACGCCGGGCACTCCGTCAGCGTGTGCAGCCCTGAGTCCTCGCTTGCATCACAGTGATGGCTCTCAAACGTTGGCTCCTTCCTGATAGTCTCTGTCTAAGCTGATGAGAAATAGGTGTCTCTGTTTGTATGTAGGACCTACGTAAACGGAAATTCTAACACAAGCCATTTAGATTTATTTAAGTCAGTGAAAATACTAATGCTGTGGCCTGACGCGGCCCGCGTTACTAGTATGTAGTCTCTAAAGTGAGTATCGAAGTATTGGACTTCTGAATCTCAGATGTGTTGCGTTCTTATTTTAAATTTCATACCATTAAGGTGCCAAAAAAGCATACATCGGGCCTGGTGGCTCGCCCTATGGACAGAATCTATACCTGGATGTGTGATTATAGAAACTGTGGGCATCATTTCAAACAATTTCTCTGAACACAAACCATTACACATATATAAGAACAGCAAATATTAGATGAAATCTTTCCTAAGGCTAAGAGGTTTGATACCCTTGCTAGAATTAGATACTCAACAATCATTAAATTTCGTCTTTGTACCAAGTCAAAACTTCAATGTTTCCATTTTAGTTAGTCTGTGACCTTAAGGAAAAAGGGAAAATGTAAAGATTACATTCATACATATTAAGCTTACAGGTTAAGCTATTACAAGTACATTAAAAATAGATTACTAATTGCTGTCCACATAATATATATATAACCAAACACATTAGACTTGGGAGATATTATCTTACCTTATAAAGGTTCTGGCAACTTCTTTCATTCGTAGATCAAAGCATTTCATCATCCCATCTTGAGAGCCCGATATAAGCAGGGCCGGTTCTGTTAGATGGAAGCTGACCTGTGTGAGACTAGCGTTGAATAACTATAGTTCAAAGTTCTGGAGTATTAATTGAAATACTTTATTTATGTATTATTAGGATCTTGGCTCAAAAGTACAGGACCCGACTAAGGAACCACCCCAACGATCTGGCTACTGGGCTAATTAATATTAGTTATCCCAAACGCCTCAAGCGATACAATATACAAGACTTGGAGTCCAGATACTAAGAAGGGTGCTGCCACTGGGGAGCACCATTGACACAACACTGGACGCTCAACAAATCCGCTTATAGTCAAGGACTGATTGCAGATACGACTAGAAAAAAAAAAAAAAATATATATGTATTACACCAAGAAATCTTAAATAAGCATAGGCTAAAATTATCAATTATTCAAGCATGGTAGCATCCGTAGCCGAACTAGGACGAGCCTGTATATCAACTTACAGCACCAATCCCTGCCAAAAAAATTACACACTGCTCACGGCCCATCTCCAAAGTTAATATTTGTTATAATAGAGGCCATTACTCACGCCGCCACGATAAGGTGCTTATCATCATACGTGAAGCAATGAGTCTGGCAGTAGCTAGAGCCCAAAAAGGATTGACTACTAACAGACGTCATATCAACTTTGTGTCTGAAGGTTCATCCATAACACCCAGGAACAAACCTTATTCAATCTTAGATACTGCCCCAGATTGGACTCTCCTAATCGACACGTATGAAAAGCACTACAAAATTCCGGAGGATGTTGGGGTTTCGTCATCTAGACCTGACATATTCCTATATTCTAAGAGATTAAAACATGTGGTTCTTGTGGAACTTACTGTACCGTGGGAAACAAATATACCGAAGGACCACACAATAAAGAAAAATAAATACTATGATCTCACAAACGAATTAATCAAAAACGGTTACGTGGTTAATTTGTATGCAGTGGAAGTGGGAGCGAGAGGTATACCAGCAAAATCTCTCTATAACCTACTTAAAGATCTAGGCCTATCGAGAGCTACAATAAGCTCATTACTAGGACGAATGTCTAAAGCGGCACTAGTAGGTTCGTATCAAATTTGGTTAGGCAGGGAGGGGAACTTGGGTAGTGAAGGTGAGTGTTGATGTACATCAACAAAAGGGGCCCCTTCTAAACCTACACTTGGGTCGCAAGTCCCAGGCACTGTCCCGAGTTCCCAACTCAGCAACGCGATGGACCCGGCACCCGCACGGAGAATCCATGGATTGCTAAGATTACGGTCTCAACATAATCATGGTATAGTTATATCAGGGTTAAGGTACTTAATGAAATAAAATTAAATAATACAATACTGAACATGCGATGTAGTCTGTGTAATGTGTGTTTTTGTGTTTGTGTGTGATTGTGAGGGCATTGTGTATATGTATGTGTGAGTTAGTGTGTGAGAGTGTGTGCAAATGTGTATGTGTGTGTATATGAGATACAATGTCTGATTCTCTGTAAAAGAGTGATACCGAATTTAACTAAACCTCTAGCTCTACATGGTGATGAGATTTTGACACCGACTCTAACAAAAAAGTGTAATGCATATTATTTTTGTCTTTAGAATTCAATTTGTATTTTTTTTTCTTTTTTCAGTGCCCGTTTTGAGTGGCTTTTTGGTTTTTGAAGCTGGTTTTTTTAAATTAAAATTTTACTTAGCTTACACAAGGACTGGGGAGTGAATATATTCAGGGTCAACTTAAGGGGTAAACTTCTTGTTGGAAACACTTGGCTTAGTTAATAATAAAGTTACTTTGAGGGCTATATCATCATATTTAAATGAAACTCATAAGAGTTACCTTGTTGACAGTTCTCTTGTGATCTGAGAAAACATGTTCCTGTTTCGATCTGCCGGACCTGCCCAGATTCCATACTACTACTGCCCCATTGGTAGCTGCAGTTGCTAGAGTATTTTCTGGGTAAAAAAAAAGTTTTTCAAAGAAAATTACTCATAAGTTCTTCTTTCAAAATCATTTGTGTCACAAATTATAGTTTAAATTTAAAAACTAACATTCAGTTTAATTTACCTTCGATTGTGCTCCAGGCCACATCAATAGACGAAAAATTTAGATTTAAATTTTTCCCCACCCTTAAGTTACACACTTCAGAAAAATCATTCTCACCGATTGAGAATACTTTGAACACTGTAACAAAATTGATTCATGTTATTGCGCACACTGAAATTTAAAAATTTGAAAATAATTTTACATTGTGAAACTAATTTACCATTTCGCCCGGCTATCACAACTTGTGAACAGTCTTTGTTGAGAGCTAAGGCATTCGCGGGCCCTTCCTGGGAAACGCATATTGTGTTCGACGGTATCATTATTAATAACTGATATCAAAACATTAAAACTAATTGCCGAATAAACAAGTCAGCGCACGATCACATCCCTGTTGAAAATGACTGGAACAAATCTTTTTCGCTACTGTGTCTGTATACAAAATTACAGATGACAAATGATTACATAGTATTATAAAATAAAATAAATTTAATAAAACAATACGTAATTTTGTTTATTTTGACGATTTTGAGGTTGTTTGTCATTGTCAATAAACTAAACATACTTTCGATAAAAAATGATATTTTTTTTTTTTTTTGGAATTTTATGGCCTGGTAACAAGACCTTTAAGCCAAGTCTTCATTTATTTACACGAGTATTGTTAGCAACATCGGTAACTGAACTTCACTTGAGTTAAGCACTTCACTATATGTCAATGTTTGTCAGTCAAATATTTCCACATGAATTCTTGATGAACTTGTAAATTGGTTTATAACAGTCTACATTTTTTAAAATCACTTTGAGGCGGCGGGAGGGGTCGTTTGTAACTGAAACCACTTCGCTATCACTTAGTTCACTTGCCAAAATTAACCGATCCAAAGAATATGTGGGGCACGAAAAGATCAAATGATCTAAATCTCCAAAACTACTGCAGTTCATGCATCTGTTATCCTCGACAATGCCAAGTCTGGCTAAATGTGCAGGTGTCTTAGTATGGCCAAAACGAAGGCGATTGATGGTGGTGATAAATTCACGACTTCCTGACTCCAATTCGTTATACCATGGCTTAACTGGTAAGTCTTCTTGAATGCTTCCATACCACTTTCCCTTAACTTCTTGATCCTTTTCCCAAAATTCTTTCCACAGCTTTTTTAATACAATGTTAATAGTTGCATAACAGTCTGTCATTGGTATATTAACAATAGATGACACATTTAATGGATTTATTCCTTCATATGCAGTCTTATCAGCAATTTCATTACCTGTTATTCCTTTATGTGAAGGGATCCACATAAAAGCAATTTCCTGGCCTTTCTTCTTACAATTATATACCATTTCCTTAATTTTATAAATCATATATAGAGTTTTAAAGTGTAATTGAGAGTTTTCCAAAGCTTTAATTAAACTTAAAGAGTCAGTTAGAATAATAAACTTTTCATGACTTTTAACTAATGTAATAATTTTGATCGCTTCTAAGACTGCATAAGCCTCTGCAGTGAATATACTACAATTAGTATCAAGAATAAAACTTTGAGCAAATTTATTTTGAGGATTATACACTGCACTACGGACATGATGTTCTCCCTTACTCCCATCAGTATAAAGTTTGTAGTAATCTCTATTTCTACTTAAAAATTCTAACATATTTTGATTGTTCTTGATAGAGTCCTTAAATATGGGAATATTAATAAATAAACAATCATAAGAATGAGAATAACAAGGCCATGGAGATACAGTGTATATTGATGTGTACTTTTTCTTAATTTCCAGCAAGATGCGGGACATTCTAGGAGACCGGCCACTGAGAAGATCAGCACCTGTCGTCAGAGGAGCATTGTAGTCTAGGTCACAAGGTACTATTCTTTTAATTATATCTTGATTATTTGATGCTACTAGCTTCACACTATGTCTTTCTGCAAGTAGTAACCTTCTCAATACCAGAGGCATGATGTTGGTTTCAACCTCCATTGCCCTTATGGGAGTTGAGCACATAGCTCCTGAAATTATTCTCAAAGCCTTATTCTGAATAATATCTAATCTATGTACATACCTACTATCTAAATAAGCTAAACAACTATAATCAAAATGACTTCTAACTATGGATTTGTACAGAACTGAAAGTATCTTTGGGTCAGCCCCCCAAGATACTCCTGCAAGACACCTCATAATATTAAGGCCTTTTGCTGAATTTTGTGAGATGTATTTAATGTGCTTTTCAAAAGATAAATTATTATCAATTACTATGCCCAAAAATTTATAATGTTCAACTTGAGGAATTACTTCATCATTAGATATAATAGAGTTTGAAGGAAAATCCTTACTAAAGATCATGGCGCTACTTTTAGCTGGATTAATTTGTAGAGATAATTTGTCATGGTAATATGAATGTAGTTCCTCGAGAGCTTGGTTAATTCTATTTACAGCCATATCAACATCGTTATTCACAGAATATAGTACAAGGTCATCAGCAAATTGTAAAATATTTACAAAATCAGTATTTACATATTTACAAATCTCACTAGTATACAAATTATATAATAATGGGGACAAAATTGCACCTTGCATAGTGCCCCTGGACACCATTCTTGGGCCATGTAAAATATTATTATGCTTAACATATAATGTCCGGTCAGTTAAAAATTCATGCACCCACTTAGCAAGTAGGCCAGGTACTCCTAAGCCAGTTAACACTCTAACTAGGATTCCAGGGTGAACATTATCAAATGCTCCTTTCACGTCCAAGAAAGCACATGCAACACTAGCATTACTATTTTTTGCATATTTCAGGTCCGATATAAGGGATAAGAAACTATCTGCACAGCTTCTACCCCGTCTGAAGCCATATTGGATATTCGGAATGATGCTGTTAGCTTCTACAAACCAATCAAGACGACATTTCAAAATATTCTCAAATATTTTACCTATACATGAAGACAAGGAGATGGGACGATAAGAGTCTGCACTATTTGGCGGTTTATCTGGTTTAAGGACTGGGATGACACTTTGAGTTTTCCAAGACTGAGGAATTATTTGTTTTATCCATAATGCATTAAATATATCTAATAAAATATCTTGAACTGCTGAATCTAAGTTTTTAATTAGTATGTATGGATAATCGTCTAGACCAGGACTAGTATTTTTCCGTGATTGAAGGCTTGAATGGAATTCGTTTTTCGAAAAAGGCTCTAACAGAAACTTGGATTTCTCATCATTGTTATTAAGATTATAGTAAACATTGAGGTCCTCTAAAAGTACCGTAGTGCCTTCTGACAACTTATCTAAAAATGAAGGGATAAATTCATCACTGAGGGATCGGTTTTTATTTTTATTCATACCTTTAAACAATTTAATGTAGTTCCAGATAATACTTAAACCGCGGTAGCCTAGTGGTATGGGTAATGGACTGCTGAGACGAGGTCTCGGGTTCGATCCCAGGTTTTACCATGGCACACACCAATGACTTTTCGATGCTTTTCGAAGTTATGTGTGTATTTATCGCAGGTTTATAAGTGCCCGGTTAATGGCAATAGGCTCGCCACCTATTACATTGGGACCTAAACATAAACTGGCGAAATGTGGGTGCTAGCACCTCTGCCTACCCCTTCGGGGATATAGGCGTGAGTTTATGTTATGTTTATGTATGTTATGTTTAATACTTATTGGGGTGGTTCTATTGAAGTTGTCACACAGTCTACGCCAGCCATTGTGTTTTTCTTTTGCTATGGTCCTTTTTTTAACAGCATCAATCCTTTTATATTCAATATAACTTTCCATACTAGGATTAGCTCTATAGAACTTTAAAGCCTCATAAGAGTTGATGACACTCTGTTCACATTCATCATTCCACCAGGGTGCTGGGGGCTTACTTTGAAAAGTTGAAGTTTTAGTAAATTTCGGTATACACTCTTGTTTAAGTGTATCAAGTCGAGAACAAAACTGATCGTAGGATTCCAAAGGATTTTCATGATCTACAGTCAAATCATTAAACACACTACTGGATAACTCGCTAAACTTTACCCAGTCTGCTTTGTTGTATAAAAACTTGTCAATTGGAGGATTTACTTGATATCTGTCGATAGAAAGTGTGATATCTGTTATAGTTGGAAAATGGTAACTACTCATATTGTCGTCATGTACTGACCACTTACAAAGAGGAGCGATACAAGGGCTAGTTAAACTTAGATCAATAGCAGATGGGTTACGATTAGGATAGTTAAGCGTTGTAAAGTTACCTTCATTCAATATACATAGATTACACTCTTCAATTATATCAAACATCCGCTGTCCCCGTGGCTTAGTGGAAACGCAGCCGAAAGCTATATGATGAGCATTAAAATCGCCTGCTACAAATATGGGTTTAGGTAAGTCGTTTATTAGTTTCTTTAACTTATTAATTCGCATAGCACCACTTCTAGGAGGGCAATATACACATAAGATAGTAATTTTACCAGTGTCAACTGTTAAAGATAACGCAATTGTTTGAACATCCTCATAGAAAAGTGTTTGCAATAAATTATATTTTAAAAATGGTTTTATAAGAATAGCTACGCCACCATGTCCATTTTCTGAATTTTTATTATAGAGATTATATCCAGGTATATTAATAACTTGATTATCTTTATGCCATGTTTCATTTAATAGACAGATATCAATATTACGATCTTTTAAGAATTTTAAAAGTAAAGGCTTTTTGTTGTTAATGCTTTGAATGTTAAAATGAGCAATTCTTAGAAACTGAGAATTGTGTGACTGTGTAGGGTCCATTTATGACAAGTTTTTAAACAGTAGTTCCTTAATTGATGTATTAGTGATTGGGGTGTCATCGGCCTTATTTGCCAAGGCAAGTAAAGTTCGCACAATAGCCATCGTCAAATCATTGTTGGCTAACAACTGTGCCTTTACATCGGCAACAGAAGCGGATTTGGTTGGTGTTTGCTTATTTACAGAGGTACTATTGTGAGGAGACTTATTTACATATGTATTCGGTTTATTTACAATTTGTTGCGGGCTCTTAAGAGGAGGAAAATCATTTTTATTTACAGTTGTCGCGTAACTGCTATAAGCTATCTTGCTTTTTTTATCTAACATTTTTTGTATTTTTACTGGACAGGCTTTCGAAATAGCCAGATGAGGTCCGCTGCAATTTACGCAGCAGAGCTTATCTTGCTTTTCACAGTCCTTGTAGTAATGCTCTCCTGCACAACAACTGCAGCGTTGCTTAGCGTTGCAGATCTTGGCGGAGTGATTGAACTTGAAGCACTTATAACATTGCTGCAGAGGTGGAACATATTCGAAAACCCTGTACGAGAATAAATCGTAGTGTACATTTTCGGGCAATGTATTCGATAAGAATGTTATGCTTACAGTTTGTAATGCGACTCGTTCTTGGCCTACTTTTTTGGTAAATCTTCTAATTGAGATTATTTCATAGATTGACGAAAGCTTCGTATACAAGTCCTTGTTCGAGATGTTTGTTGGGACGTATCGAATGACTCCAGTTTTTTCGATATGGGCTGCGGGGATGAACGCCCGCATACTGTTCTTCTCCAGAAAAGCCGTATTATTTATAAAGTTGTTGGCCGTGTTAAATTGTTTGAACACCACCACAATCTTGTTGGCGTTTATTCTCCGTATAGACACCACACCTTTGATGCCCGTTGTAAATATATGATTTAAATATATAGGGCTTTTGTTCCCTAGACGGTCATTATTCGTCGATTCTACGAACACCTTAAATTCCGTGGATAGCGAATTTTCAGGATAAAGTCTTTTATAGTTCGGTTTGAAATACGGTAAGAAAAGATTTTCCTCACCGCCGCCGCCGCCATTGTCCTTTATTTTGTCCGGTCTGGGCCTTTTAAGGCTAGGGGTCGGGGGATTGAGGCCCCCGCCCTCGTTACCTTCCATTTTTTAACACTATATTACACACTTAGTTATGTACAAACACTTAAAATCAATATTTACTACTTTATACAAAATTTTGCAATTTTAAGGAAAAAATTCAAAACTCCGCGCCTGTTCGGTTCAAATTCCCGCCCGATTTTCTAAAAAATGATAAGTACGACTCGTTTCACGAATAATAAATACCGTGCGATAGTCTATAAAATTAAATTTATTTAGTTTAGACTTTTGTTTGTACTAAAACTAAAAGATATTTACATTTAATAACGAATATAATTAATATTTTCCCCCTCGACATAATTTTAATTCTATAAACAATAACAGTAAAATGAAAATGTGAGGTGATTTTATTTTGGATCTGCGTAAAAAAAGTCTAATGTCAGAACACAAATCATACGCAGGTTTTCTTTTTTTCACGAATATTTCGAAAAAAACGTAATAACAGAGGATTGGTTTCGTATTTAGTTCTCAGAAAATTTCAAAAGTACAACCATTAGTATGTGAAATTTAGTGAGAAGCTTATTCAACAGCTTGAGACGATGGATGGTGGAGACAGGATTTTGGTGGCTGCGGGCCTGACCGCTGCTGTAGTGGTGGGTGCATTCGTGCTGTGGGGTCCCGGTGGGGCTCCCAAGGTGCGAAAGCGTCGGGGACAGATAGCGGGGCTCCAGAACCTGGGTAGGACTTGTTTCCTGAACACACTGCTGCAGGCACTGGCTGCCTGTCCCACTTTCATCGAATGGCTCAAGAAATACGCCAAAGCTGATAGTCACAACAGTATGATTACCACATTGTATACAGTTATTGAAGGTAAACAATTTTTAATATTTACTTTAATACATGAAATACCAATCTTAAATGAAAAGAGTTTTATTACTCATAATGAACATTTTTAAAGCTGCATTTGAGGTATATGTTTAAATAAATAATTTAATAAAATAATAATTTTATAAAATTTCAAGATCAAATACAATCAGATATGTCAAGTAAATCACCAATATCATAGAATAGATAACAGATATCTGCCTAGCCTATGACCTTGTGATTATATCATAGGTTTCTTTTCTATACACTTTTTATATGGTCATCATGAAAGTAAAAAGATTCTATAAAGAGATGCAGCTATTTACTTTTGAACTTAACAAGTGTTTTTAATCTGAAAATACCTTTGCAGACAAGAATGGATTTTCCCAGATTTATTTGTCCGATTGTCCGACTCTGAGCAGTACCACCCGTTCACTTTAAATGTATTCTTTAGCTGTATTCTGCACTTGATTTGTGAGAGTCTGTGTATTTCCCAATGTTCCTTTCTCCTGTTCACATTCAATCCCCGCTCCCCTGCCTCTCTGCAGGCGATAATACTTGAGTGCCACCTGTAGTGGTATAAACGTTTAGGCCACACCATTACTATAAGTTGACCTGTTAATTTTGATAACTTTCTTGTGCCTCGTTTTCTTTGTAATTTCAATCATTGTGTAAACACAACCTGATATACTTTGTAAGTAGTATTTCTGTTAGATCTCTCAAGAGAACATACATCCAGTCTAGGCCAAATACTAAACCATATTTTTTTAATTATTAGTTTGTATATTTATTTCATATTTCTGCCATTATACTCATACTTGTATATCCCTGAAGAGTTAAGCAGAGTGTAAATATAACCCACTTTTCAACATTTCCAACCCTATTACCACCAACTGAGGGTTTTACCAGGCTGTTTTATGCTAGTGAGAATTATCCTAACAGAAAATTCCAACTTTGCTCGCTGCATGTCATCTCATGCTTACTAGCTGCAGCTGTATAGGCAATTCAATATTTATCATACATATCATCAGGTTATATGATTATATCATGTGTTAACAGCTTTTAAATAGTAATCCATAGGATTATTATTGTTTTATCAATAGTTATACTATGTTATTTGTACCCCTACTGCCTTGCCTCCATGCCAAGATCCATACTATTAGCAATTTTTTATAAACGAAAGCTACCCTAACCTATACTAAAATCTATTCTAATAGTGAGGCTCACGAGTTTGTTAGTTGAAATTCTTTTTGCACTTATATACCAGTTCTTGGGGAAGGTTATAAGCTATATAACATTATGCTAAGACCCTTAGGAGCTGAGGAATGAGGAAAAACGCGGTGAAAAGGGTGCAATTTTATATAGTGGAATCGTAGGTACCAAGTCTGGCAGGGAAAACTGCAGGGCACAACATATAAATAATAATAATATAATTAATAAATATTCTATGACATTCTACACAGCGCTTTCTAGACCCAAAGTAAGCATAGTTTAACTAACTTGTGTTATGGGTTCTAGAATGCGGATAAACATACTTATATACTTTTTTTTTTGTAAATACATACATACTATACATGGAAAAACCCAGACCAAATGCAAATAGACATATTCATGCATACAAATATTTGCACTGAGCGGGAATCGAACCCGTGCCCCCTGTCGTAGCAGTCGAATGCACTACCGCTACGCCACATATATCATAAATGTTGTGTAGTACTATTTCTGATTGGTGTCATGTAAATTGGAAGACTCAGAGCCACATTAAAAATGCCCAGTCATTACTTTCACAGAAAGTGAGAACATTATTTATACCTAATTGTAATAAAGATAAGTGGTGTACAATAAAGAATATTCTATCTATTTTTAAGACAAATAAATATTACGCCATTATATAGGTATCATGGCAATGTGCTGCCAAAACCTAAGATATAAAATTCAAACATGCAACACTCTGACCAACGTCAGCGTCGCCCCAAGTCGTATCTATGGGAGAATTTTGGCTTTCCAGCATGTATCAGGTAGCTCAGTTGATCAGAGTATTCTACCTAGTAAGGATATGGTCACTGGTTCAAGTCCCAAGTCACTTTCTGAATGTATAGTTTTTCCTATTTAATTAAAAAGAAAAGTTAGCACACTAATTGCGTAGCTCGCCTTCACTGTCGCGGCCACATTCTGCGGCGACTGCCAGGCTACTTGGTCACAAATGTCTGGTCATGCTACCTCCGCCGGGCCCCGGTAGGATGGGTAGACCCAAGAAGTACTGGCTTGGTGTCGTAGAATGGTCTCACTGCCCAAGACCGTGCGAAGTGTTGAAGTAAAAGCCGGGAAGCGGACTCCGGATTCCGAGGTGAGGACCTCGGTTGCAACTGGGACTAACGCTAGGATAATGTGATGATTAATTGAGTAGCTCAAAGGTAGCTGAGCTACCGGTACCTATGTATACTTCAAACCTGTTTAGTACACGTTCAAAAATGACCCGCTCAATAGATTAGCTAAGTAATATAATGCTGTACGCTATTGAGTCAGAATTTTAATATACAGTCTCTATTTAGAAAACTTGACGTTCAGAAATATTACAGCATATTAAATTTAATTTGTGTTAATTTATTCTTAATGTTGCTTTTTTCTGTAAACTATTACTGAAGATCTTGTGTACAGTTGTAATTGGCCTTCAGGTTTGGAATTGTTGTAAAATAAGAATAGAATAAATTAAAGTGTAAATAGAATTATAACAAACGAAATTATAGTAGTAGTTGTCGCATTTTCTACTGGTATTAGGTCCTATTGACATCCTCCGGGGTTTTCGGGCCGCCTGTTTCATGCAAATAATTTGTGCGAATTTCGTGCCAAAAATACATACAATTTGCACGAAACAGCACGCAGTGCGGGCGTCCGCGGCCCATCGGCGGGGTATCCGTAAAACATAAAATGCAAACAAACGTATACTTTGAGGCAAAAATCTTGAACAAGTGTCAAAAAGTTCACGCATGTGCACTAACTGGCCAACCATAAACCAATAAAAATGATGGGAAGCGGTTACCGCGGCCAATGGACGTGTGCAACACTAGTGGCGTCACACTCGCGCTGCCGACCCTGTAAAGGAAAGGGGATGGGAAAGTAGTTTGGGAGGGGATGGGAAAGGAGTTTGGGCTTCGGCACTCTCACTCACCAAACGGAATGCAACAGTTCAAATACTGTTACTTGGCGTTGATATTCTGTGAGAGGGTGGTGCTTCCCCGATCGAGTCGGCCCATTCATGCAACGGTCAAAATGACTGTTGACTCTACAACCTACAAACCATTCTCATCACGCTCCACGATTGCCACCAAGTACATTGTACAGATTTTTGCCTATAGTTATGTTATAGATCATTTTTATATCTTTATACAGTTGTAAATGGAACACACGAGTCTGCCCGAGGCACGCCGGTGTGTCCACTAGGGGTGCTCCAGTCGCTCCGCGCGGCCGGCTGGGTGGTGCCCGCCGACCAGCAAGACGCGCACGAACTACTACACGTGTTGCTCTCGTGCATAGAAGAGGAGACCACTGCTATGTCTAAAAAGGTAAATGGACATAGTGTGACGCTGATAACCTACGCGGCAGATAGTAAAATGTATTAAACTTATATAGTGCATTCACTGCGACTCGGACTCGACAAGTTGTGTGGGATAGCTTTCCGCAACGTGTAGAGTTCAGTTTGGCGTGTTTCCATAGAAGTATCTGACGTATGTTTTCCTCTTGAGGTTGAGGGGATCAGACGGTAGTCGTTCCCGTAAGATAAGCCACATAAGCGTAGCCCAAGATCCAGTGCTAGTTTTGGATGCAACTGGGGCCTCTCGCGCTGGAATTGTGATGATTTTTAATACCTGCCTTCTGTATATACGTTTTCGAAAATGAAAACCAAACAAATATACCTTTGGCAGAATCGTTGCAAGTCGAGAGTCATCTGCTTACCCCAATGGGAAAGACGCGTGGCTGTATGTGAAAACCAAACCCAGGGCCTCAGAATCGTACGCGAATACAGACCATGGTCTAAAGACGATTTAAACCAGGTTTTACAATTAGACCGTGTTTTGTAATAAGACCGATAGTGTCTCTATAATTCTGTAGGTATATAATATGACAATAAAATAGTCGAGGAATAAATTATAAAGAGTTAGAAACTTGTTAAAACTAAGTTTATGTAAGTATATATAACAGTTTAGATAGAATTTATCTTTCTCTCAATGCGTTCGTAACTCCGCGAGTAATTACTATTGGTATAAGTACGTATACCTACCTACCATTTTAAAATGAATGAAATAAAAATCGCTCTAATAGTATATTATGCAACTAGTGAATAAAGGACGGATTTAAAGCGAGGGCCGTAGATGAGTCACGAGCAAGTGAAGGATTCTAATGATTGAATCACGAGCGCAGCGAGTGATTCAACTGTTAGAATCCTGAACGACGCGAGTGATTCATGGCCCTCGATATAAATTCATACTTTATTCAAGAGTTGCATACTATACTTTATACCATGACTACGAGAAAAGACATAATTTAAGCGAAAATAGAAATTTAATCAAGAAATAAGAATTGTTACATTAATTGAAATGGACATTAAAATTAGAGCAATGACTGAAATTAAGCGTAATTTTCTTATTATTATCATTAGAGTGGTCAACTTGTGAAACAATATTTATTAATCTTGCCAAACTCCTTGTCGCAAATATCGACCCTTCAAATCTCGAGGATTTATTTGCACCAAAGAGTTTTGAATTTCGAATCTTAGCGCAAGGAGTTTGTGTAAGCATTGAAATAGAGACCGGATATATTTTTGTGCTCCAAATTCAAACACCAAAATAGTGAATAAAAGGCCTTTTTATTCACTGTTTTGCGTGAATAAAATAAGCTTTTTAGAGTAGGTATGGTATAAGATAACATTTTTGCATGTATTTGGACAATAATATTATTCATAAGCCAGAATATATACACTTTTCAGAAATAAGTGAACATATTATAATATATGAATACGCCTCAAGCTCGCTGTTTTAATTATGTGCTAATAATACATTTCCATTGAGTTAGTTACTCTATCAATAGAGCAGGAGTATCTAGCTCGCTTATGCGTTAGTTTGACGAGCAACTTCCGTCCCCTTAGGAAAATAAACTGATCGGTTTTTCCTACTGTGCCAAATGAAACCGAAAAAAGCGGCCTACTGCGAGTCGGACTCGCCCATTAAGGGTTCCGTAAAAGCAAGTAACCGAATAATGTTTCTTTTTAAATTTTTATATTTGAGTTGATTGAATGAAAGGTAAATTGCGGTTTACGATTAATGAATTATTAGAAAAAAACTACTTACTAGATCTCGTTCAAACCAACTTTCGGTGGAAGTTTACATGGTAATGTACATCATATATTTTTTTAGTTTTATCATTCTCTTATTTTAGAAGTTACAGGGACACACACATTTTACCACTTTGGAAGTGTCTCTCGCGCAAACTATTCAGTTCAGAAAGAAATGATATTAGTAACCTCAATATCATTTTTGAAGACCTATCCATAGATACCTACCACCACACGTAAGGGTTTGAGGAAAAAATTTTTTTTACTTTCAGTTCTAAGTATGGGGAACCCTCAAAATTTATTCTTTTTTTATCTATTTTTGTGTGAAAATCTTAATGCGGTTGACAGAATACATCTACTTACCAAGTTTCAACAACATAGTTCTTATAGTTTCGAAAAAAAAGTGGCTGTGACATACGGACGGACAGACAGAAAGACATGACGAATCTATAAGGGTTCCGTTTTTTTGCCATTTGGCAACGGAACTCTAAAAAACTGAAAGAAACCGCCCATTGTACATCAAGTATTATCCTTCTTTAAATACTTTGTTTGTCGTGCAATAAGTGCAGTCAGTATGTCCATTTGTTGCAGCCGGGCTGTCTCTCCGACGCGCTCGGCCTGGGCGGGAGCCGCGCGTGGTCTGCGCTGGCCTCACCCGCCTCCCCTCCCGCCGCGCCGAACCCTCTCCGAGCAGACTCCACACCACCCACACCCTCGTCGCTTTCGATTAGGCCAGCGTCCGCTGCCCCAACTGATGAGCCAGATTTAGTGGAACCAGGTAGGCCTGCTTAAAGAACCCCGGATTATAACTTCTGACTTCTTCTTCACTTGACGTTCACTTTGTAACTTACGCATGTCGGGCTTGAGCCGACTAGAACCACGGTGTCCCCGTCTTGCCCCGGTTTTGGGGGAGGGGCGCTAGTCGCCCCACCGTTGAATAATGATATTTTTTTTTTATCGTGCGGAAATCCCTTCGGATACCCCCCCGCGTGCCAGCGGGGGCGGTTATGTCGGGCTTGAACCGACTAAAACCGCACGCCGTCTCGGATCTACAGACGCCGGGGTGTAAGGTTGCCCATAGAGCATATCCCTTTTTTTTTTTTTTTTTTTTTTTTTTTTTATCGTGCGGAAATCCCTTCGGATACCTCCCCGCCGGTCAGCGGGGGTGGTTATGTCGGGCTCCGATTCCGTTCCCCCCGGACTGCAGCGGGATCGGAATCGGAGCGACACTCGAGGAGGTTACCCAACACACACCCCCCATAGAGCATATCCCTCGCACCCCGACTGACCCTGGGTGAATAATGATACCTATTTCATTTTGATTTCCAACTATTTAGTCGTATATGTCATATTCTTTTGTTTCTTTTAATCATTGCTCATAGAAAACACAACATAATGCATATACGAAAGAATATTGTAATTATTTATTTCTTCGTAATTTGAAATTGTAATTTTTTACCTAATTGTTTACTATTTAAGTTTATTTATACAGTTCGTGGACAGTAATCAAGGCTACGATACGTTTTAACAAATTATCGATTGATAGTTTAACAGTTTAGCGTCGGTAGCTTAGTGGTTAACGAGTCGACCCTACGGTCGAGAGGTCCCGGGTTCGAATCCTGGCCATTACACTACCGAGGTGAACCCACTCCGAACACAAGCAATTAAGCTTGGCTGGAGGGGTTAGGGGGAATATTAGTAATTTCTGTTACTAATATTCTATCATTTATTGCGCTATCGTACACAAACATGACAATTTATATTACATTAAAAATTTAACACTTCAGAACTATTACAATAATTTTACATTAAAAAGTTTATCTCTCAGAAAAATCAACTTCCATCCATAATTTCAACGACTTTTTCACCATCATTATTACCAGAACCATCATCGCCAATATATTTATAAAGTACTCACTAATTTTCTTTTGCTATTTCTTCGTCACTTTTTTCATTAATAGATGCACTTTGTATAGCTTCCATTTTATATCAATAAATATATAGCACAAAATAGAAAAAGTAACATAAAAAGTTATACGATGACAAAACTGTTTCTTGGGCCTCGGTCGAAATCGATCTCAGTCTTGACGAAGTCAGCGACCACTCGCGCCACCAATGTTGTTAAGTACAGTGTGAAATTAGCGCTTCTATATTTGTCTGCAAACGCCTTACGAATTTTCGAATCAGGACACGTGACCTGCACGTGTCCTGACGCGAGTTTAACGTTTTTACCCATTACAAAAAAGTAAACAACGCCGCTAAAGGAAGACTTCAAAAAACAAAGCTTTGTTACTCGTCTATACAGGGTGGTGCGAAAGTAGTTTACATAATTCACAACATTATGTGTGATTTTATTAGCAACCACATTCCTTGTGTACATAGATATGTTGAAGTGAAGTGTGTAAGGATAGAAGTAGATGGCAGGCTGCTGTCTCTGCCTACCCTGGAGGGGAAAAGGCGTGAGTATATATATGTATGTATAGATATCTTCTTCGCGTTGATCGACGACATTTATCAAGCAATATAATGAAAATAAACGTGAGCACCAGTTGGTATATCGTCACAGAGCCCACGCTGCCGCGCCTGACGAAGGGCGTGTCGCGCTCGCTGTGCCACCTGAGCTCGGTGGGGCGGCGCTGGGCGGCGCCGGCGGTGGCGCGGCCGCCGCCCGCGCCGCCCTTCCGCGGCACCCTGGCCTCCCGGCTGCAGTGCACTGTTTGTTCGCATAAGGTAAGGAATTCTGCGCAGGGTGCGACTGAAACAAATTCAGCTGAGCGAGCAGGACTCGCACTTGAAAATAACACATCTTACTACGGTCGCGCGCTTAGCTAAGGCCGCGCGCTCGTCAAACTGTTTTTCGGTGATTATTTCTCAATGGTACATCGGACATGAACCATCTCGCTTCAAAACACTCCTCAGTGTCCACACTATCACCGTGGTAAATTTGGTCAAGATCGCACGAGTGGTTACGGAGGAGTTCAGCCACCAGCAAACACCTATGCCGCGTATAAGAGCTTCGCTCGCTCAGCTCAAAAACTTATTATTTTCTTAACTCTTATTGCTGATTCAACACTTGCAGTCCCCGACACAAAAAATACTTAAAATGATGTTGTAGATTTGACCTGGAGTCCGAATTAGTAACGTCACGTTTGGGGAACGCGTGATTTAAATTTGGTTAGTTAGATAAATGGAAAAATACTCTGGTATAGGCTTCGCCAAAAATCTTAACAATTTAACTTAAACTCAACAGTATGATCTGTCAAAATAAAACCTACCTACGTTTTCGTAGAATCACGCATAGTTTGATTCGCTTTCAATTAGATTTGATCATTGTAATTTATGAGTTCACTTAAACTTTGAAATCACACGTTTTTTATAACGTAACTTAGGCTCGCCCCCTATTACATTGGGAGCTAAAAAACATAACTGGCGAATAGTAGGTGTGTAATATACCTCTGCCTACCCCTTCGGTGATACAGGCGTGAAGTTATGGTATGTTATAAAACGTAACTTTACTGAATCGGGCCCCAGATAGATGTTATTGCAGTTCACTGTTGGAGAACAATTTGCTAAAGTATTTTTTTTTTTCAAAAATATTTGTGTACATACAATAAGCTTGCAATTCTGAGGACATAGATATTTTTCATGTTTGTACATTGTACTTTTGTCGTTGACTGTACAAGGCGAGCTATTGAAACATGCTGTACTGTACACAATAATGAACACTTTTAATCTTAGATATTCTTCTCACAGTAAATTCTAGCATTTAATTTTCTCGTGGTATTTACTTTTTAACCGACGCTAAAACAACTTGTTGGTATATGTTAGACGTGTCTGTTTGTGGCACCCATGCACCCGAACAGATGAACCGATTTTGATTTTGTTTCTTTTTTGTGTTTTTCACCTGAAATTCACCTTGAATTAGTCAGAAGCGCTATAGGCTATGGTTTTTTAAATTTTTAATATACTTAATAATTTTTGGATTTAGAATATACTCCCATAGGAAACTTGTGTGCCGAACGTTTCGTCGATCACTGCGCTCGACATCTTCAGATTGATCATCGAGATCAACAGCCCGGAAGCAATATATTCTACATGCAACACCGGCCGTGAAGGCCTTAAGATTTACATTTTTGTATTGATTGATGACATGAGAATGAGGTTCAAATAATGTGTTGTTAATCCTATTAAAACTAATCTGTACATTAGTCACATACGTCCAATGAGCCAGCACTGGCCACAAATGTTCTCTTCCAACACACCATGTAGGTGCTAATGTTTTGTACGGGTACTTTCACAACGATGTCGCCTCGCCAGAGCCCGATCCGGTACGACAAGTTCGACAGCATCTCGCTATCGATGACGAACGCGAGCGCCGGGCTGGCCGGCTCCTTCAGCCTCGCCGGTGAGTTCCACCTTGCTTCCGCCTGCTTACTTTCTAGCGTACTACGCGTCCAATCGCAATTGTTTTTAAAAATAAATGTTATTAAAAAAAAACTAAAAAACATGCTTTTTACCGAGCTTTTAGCCGATTTATCTAATATTAACAAACTTTCGAACACCAAAGAGAATTTTTAATTCAACAAAGCATATTATAGTTTAAAAAACCTCAATAAAAAGTTTTTATAAATAAACAAAACTAAAAAGTAGGAAATAAATAATAGTTTAAAAAAAATATTCTACGACATTCTACACAGCGCTTTCTAGACCCAAAGTAAGCATAGTTTAACTAGCTTGTGTTATGGGTTCCAGAATGCGGATAAAAATACTTATATACTTTTTTTTTTGTAAATACATACATATTATACATAGAAACACCCAGACCAATGCAAATAGACATATTCATGCATACAAATATTTGCACTGAGCGGGAATCGAACCCGCGCCCCCTGTCGTAGCAGTCGAATGCACTACCGCTACGCCACAGAGGCCGTTAAAAAAACTAAAAAACACGCTTTTTATAGAAAACCGAACTAAAAAATAGAAAATAAGTTTTAATCAATTTAAATTAAGAATAGTGTTAAAAATTTCAATAAATATAAATTAATAATAGTGTTAATAAAAAAGGATGTATTTTATTTTTTAAAAACGTGAGGGTTTTTTTTATTTACACTATTATCTTTATATATATATTTCTTGTTTGCGTGTGTATGTCACTGAACTCCTCCTAGACGGCTGGACCGATTTAGATGGTTTTTTTTGTGTGAGTTCAAGGGGATTCGAGGATGGTTTAGATTCACAACTTGGTCCACAAAAAATTAAAATTTCTGCCTTATCAACTATAGATGAAAATTATATAAATTAACAAAAATCTTATTTTGCAAATTTAAAAATGGAATAATTTTATCAAATTAGTGTATTATCATCGGTCCTCGATAAATCTACAAAGTTTGACCGAAATCTGGCCGTTTAAAGTGGGTAAAAATCGCGCCCAAAGGAGTCGGTTACAAACAAACATACTGGTGAAGCTAATAAAAAGCGTGTAATGATCAACGACACTTGCTTTATGTAAGATCATTTAAAATTTATTCCTAGATATTATTAGTTGTTGACATTATTATTCACATATTTGAGACTATCAAAAACTTGACATTTTTAATTACATTACATTACATTTTGATATTTTTGTAATTAATTATTAATTTGTCAATACATATTATAAATTATTTTACATTGGTTTGATAATATTAATTAAACGACAACAGTTACAATAAATTTTCTTGAAATTTCATTGTTGCATGCTAACTTATAATTTTAAAATTTGCACACCGGCCACCTGTCACCCCAGCAGAAGCAGGCCGGGACGGTGGGGCGACTAGCGCCCCTCCCCGAAACCGGGGCAAGACGGGGACACCGTGGTTCCCAAACCCGAGGGGGCCATCTCGAAACCGGAGATGGCCCAGGGTCAGTCGGGGTGCGAGGGATATGCTCTATGGGCAACCTTACACCCCGGCGTCTGCAGACCCGAGACGGCGTGCGGTTTTAGGTAAGGCGGAGCTCGTACATATTATATTATATATTCTATATATATTCTACGACATTCTACACAGCGCTTTATAGACCCAAAGTAAGCATAGTTTAACTAGCTTGTGTTATGGGTTCCAGAATGCGGATAAACATACTTACATACTTTTTTTTTGTAAATACATACATATTATACATAGGAACACCCAGACCAATGCAAATATACATATTCATGCATACAAATATTTGCACCGAGCGGGAATCGAACCCGTGCCCCCTGTCGATAGACCAAGGCCTTTCTGAAAGCAAGAATTTTAACAAAATCCGTTCAGTAGTTTTCGCTTCCATCGCGAACTAACTGACAAGAATTTCAACAAAAATATATTTATGTGTTCAAAATAGTTCATTTAACGTAACCCAAATATTTTTTTTTAATATCTGCAATGTATAGACACAATAATTTGCAATTGTGTAATAGTATGTAGGAGTTGACATATTTATTGCTTTGCAATTGCATTTTTTTATTGCTTATTTTTTATTATTTATTATTATTTTTTCTATTATCAGGTCAAACTCAAGACGCATGTAACAATGATTAGTACGTTAATAGAAGTAAAAGAAAATTAATCAGCTAATTGTAAGCCTAAGCCGTTCATTAAACGGCGCGGGAGCAAGTGAAGTGAACTCGCGGAAACTGCTCGCCCTGAAACGAATAAATTCGGTTCTTTGGCCATTGCCTGGCAATGCCTGTTAAGGAACGGCCTAGGCGTCCAACGAGCTCACTAATTTAACAGAATGACTGGGACATTTTGTTTAATTTATTTTACAGTTTTAGGAAAATTTACAGCTAACAAATAACAATAAAATGATAAACAACATAATGAAGGCCGATTATGAGCTTTCACAAATAAAATTTTGTTTTTAAACATTTAAAAGTGAACCATGCTGAAGACTCAATCCATAGATAAGCACTTACAGCAACATGGTCTTTTCATTCCACAAAGTAGTGATCACATAGGGCTTTTTTATACGCTTTTTATTAGCTTCACCTGTATGTTTGTTTGTAACCGACTACTTTAGGCGCGATTTTGACCCACTTTAAACGGCTAGATTTCGTTCAAACTTTGTAGATTTATCGAGGACCGATGACAATACACTAATTTGGTAAAATTATTCCATTTTTCAATTTCCCAAATAATATAAACTAATGAATTCGCGAAATATTTTCTGACAGCCCTGTAAATATTTGATAACAGCGCCATCAATCCCGTCAACTTTGTATCACGTAGTAGCGAATAATGTCAAATTATAAACTCTGAAATAGTTGGCAACAGCGTGTTAATTTATTTATGAATAAACAAAACTAAAAAGTAGGAAATAAATAATAGTTTAAAAAAAACTATCGCGTTTTATAGAAAATCGAACTAAAAAAATAGAAAATATGTTTTAGTAAATTTAAATTAAGAATAGTATTAAAAATTTCAATAAATATATTTTTTTTTGAACTATTATTTATTAACTTTGTAGATGCTTGTGAAAACATAACATAACATAAACTCACGCCTATATCCCCGAAGGGGTAGGCAGAGGTGCTAGCTAAAAATATATCTATATCAACATTCCGACGGGACAGTCCGGCGAGCTCGTAGTAGATACGAGTTTTGTCGATAGGTAATAAAATGAGGATTTTAATGTGGTGGCAGGGCTCCTGCGCGCCTTCACCGCGCCGGAGATGGTGAAGGGCGTGCGCTGCAGCAAGTGCTGCCCCGACAGCGCGCCGCCCCCCGCCGCGCCCCCCGCCTACACCAAGCATATCCGGACCGTCAGCTTCGGGAAGGTAGCCTCTCTTCATTTGATGGGAACAGTTTGCGACGAACCGGCTTAAGGCCGTCCGCTGCCTTATGCGGACGCCCGCACTGCCTACTGTTTCTTGCACACGCATGAGACAGTAGACGGCCTAACACATGCATCTCCGTAGGTTTAAATAAAACATTTGTTCTTAGAGAATAATTAAAATAATTACACATCAATTAGACTCTACAAAAAATTTCTAGTTGTCAGAATAAAATGAGTCTTTGCTGCATAACAATAGGGATTATTTTTGATAGTTTGGTATCAATATCTCAATTTTGGCCAGTAGATAGGTTGGCTCATTTCTGAACAACGGTTCAATTAGGTATATTAATAATTTATGATTCTACAAATATGTGTTGTATAGTGATGCTAATATCTTGTATTTCTTATTTATCACAGTCCGTCAAGCGTGATCAGATGGCCTGGTCACAGGATTCTACCTCCGTGTCGAAGGAACATTGCACTGCGTTCTTCCACATAAAATTAATCAATGAAAATGGGAACACGCGATGCATTCTTTGACCGATTGTGAAGTTATTCATGAATGAAAGTGTTGCGGCAACCAATTTTGGTTGGTGGAACCATCCTCATGCAAAAGAGTGTCTGTGCACTATTTTTACAAGTGCTCTGTGTGTTTCTTAGATATTAAGGGTGAAATCTTGGAAGTCCAATTAGAGCCATTTGCTGACGATAGATACCAAATTGTCACCGAAGATACCCAATCTTCGGTGACAATATATATGGTACTATGAAGCTGGTCTGACGATGGAGTGCGAAGGTGTCCATTGGAACTCTTGAACTAAACAATATAAACCAATCGAGTTTGGGCTCATTTGTTTGGTCTTAGCAAATACTTTGATGCTACATGATATCCAGGGTCTGAAGATGGAGACGGGAGGTGGTCATAGGAACTTTTAATTTAAACAAGAGAAACCCGTCATGTTTGGGCTCATTTGATTTGTCTGGTTATGCGCTTATTAGAAAGCTTGTTTTTAAAAAAAAATTGTAGTCGAAACTCAAACTATGTTTTAGCACACATTTTTTTTTATACCACTAAGGTGGCAGACAAGCACACGGCCCACCTGATGGGAAGCGGTTACCGCGGCCTATGGACGTGTGCAACACCAGTGGCGTCACACTCGCGCTGCCGACCGTGTAAAGGAAAGGGGATGGGAAAGGAGTTTGGGAGGGGATGGGAAAGGAGTTTGGGCTCCGGCACTCTCACTCACCAAACGGAACGCAACAGTTCAAATACTGTTTTTTGGCGTCGATATTCTGTGAGAGGGTGGTGCTTCCCCGGTCGAGTCGGCCCATTCATGCAACGGCTAAAATGACTGTTGCTTGACTCTACCACTCTAGAAAACATATGTACATGACATATGTAATGATTTTACACTATGCTAGCATAGGTAACAACTAATGTTAGGTAGGGCTCCGTGGCCCGGAGCGAACGAGTTGAGCGCGTGTGCCCAGTGGAGTACGCTGGGGCGTGACTGGAGGGCGTAGGCGTAGGTATATGGGCACGTTCGGAAATATGGTCGCGTTACAAAGTCTTGAATGAATAATGATTGACCGTAATGTGGCGTAGTACCGGCAGTAGTGAAGGGCTTGTCGCGGCGTGTTGCAGCTGCCGTGCTGCCTGTGCCTGCACGTGGCGCGCGTGGAGTGGCTGGGCGGCGCGCTCAGCAAGCGCTCGGAGTTCGTGGCCTTCCCCGAGACGCTGTCCATGGCGCCCTACGCCGCCGTGCCGCAGCCCAAGGTCAGTTAGCACTATACACCGTATAAGCGACACGCAGCCCAAGGTCAGTTAGCACTATACACCGTATAAGCGACACGCAGCCCAAGGTCAGTTAGCACTATACATCGTATAAGCGACACGCAGCCCAAGGTCAGTTAGCACTATACACCCTATAAGCGACACGCAGCCCAAGGTCAGTTAGCACTATACACCGTATAAGCGACACGCAGCCCAAGGTCAGTTAGCACTATACACCCTATAAGCGACACGCAGCCCAAGGTCAGTTAGCACTATACACCGTATAAGCGACACGCAGCCCAAGGTCAGTTAGCACTATACACCGTATAAGCGACACGCAGCCCAAGGTCAGTTAGCACTATACACCGTATAAGCGACACGCAGCCCAAGGTCAGTTAGCACTATACAGTCTATAAACGAAACGCAGCCCAAGGTCAGCTTGCACCATACACCGTATAAACGAAACGCAGCCCAAGGTCAGCTTGCACCATACACCGTATAAACGACACGCAGCCCAAGGTTAGTTTGTACCATACACCGTATAAACGACACGCAGCCCGAGGTCAATTTGCACTATAAAGCGTATAAACGACACGCAGCCCAAGGTCAGTTTGCACCATACACCGTATAAACGACACGCAGCCCAAGGTCAGTTTGTACCATACACCGTATAAACGACACGCAGCCCACGGTCAGTTAGCACTATACACCGTATAAACGACACGCAGCCCGAGGTCAATTTGCACTATAAAGCTTATAAACGACACGCTGCCCAAGGTCAGTTTGCACCATACACCGTATAAACGACACGCAGCCCAAGGTCAGTTAGCACTATTCACCGTATAAACGACACACAGTCCCGTTTAACTCCCGACATTTATTTCTAACCAGAAGCAGTTTTATGAGAGGACAATGCCCATGTCAGTATGGAAATCGGTTGCACACTTTTTTTTGCTATGTCACATAAGTATAAACTGCATTAAATAGCCTGCATTAAGTATTATCTGAAATATAAACGCATATTGTAACAGAACTTGGGGTTATTGAGAAATTAAATTATTACAACGAGAAAAACAACAAACAAGAAAATATTGTGACACAGACTGTTGAACTGACGTTTTAGTAAGACAGGTGTAGCCGACAGGAAGAGGGGTGCAAATAAAAGTAGGTTTTAGCAATAGTGTCGCCGCACACAGCGTTCGCGTCCGTTCGTCAGAGGTGTATGCGGAGGACTCCGCGCGTACTAAAACGGACAGGTAAGTAGGCCCGTCCCCCCGCGCGACATACCCTACCCCTCGGACGCGCGGCCACAAGCACTGCATGCGACGAACCATTTATTATCTTTACACAGGTAAGTACATAATTACATTTTAGAAAAGACAAGATAGGTAGGTATATATACAGACAGGACCTTACGACTACTTAGTTTAATTATATATTTCTACATTTTCAGGTAAGTATTAGGCAGGTTCATACGGACTAACGTTCCGTCGTCAACATTCCCCACCCTAGTGCAAGATTGCACTCCTAATCCTATCCCTAATCTATTGCGATGCGTGCGACGCGTGCGGCGGAGCGTGTTATCACTCCCGTACGCGTTCCGACGTCGACAACTCTCACTCGCCCGTCTTTACCCGGATGAACCGAGTCAATCCGACCGCGCACCCACACGTTCCTCGGAGCATTAGGATCCACAACCACCACGAGATCACCTACCTGTAAAGGCCTTTCTTCTGCGGTCCACTTTCTTCTAGGTATCAGCTGAGGCAGCATTTCTTTCACCCATCTCATCCAATACATGTCTGCCAGACGTTGGGCTATGCGCCATTGTTTGCGTAAGTAAAGGTCAGAATCATTATACTCCCCCACTACAGGCAGATTAGATGAAGACCCCAGAAGAAAATGATTCGGGGTGAGTGCCTCTTCGGTTCCCGGCTCAACGCTAACATGGGTCAGTGGACGCCCGTTAACTATTTGTTCCACTTCTGCCAACAATGTAAGAAGAACTTCTTCACGGGGGGCACGTTCCTTTAAAACAACCTTAAGTGAAGTTTTTACGGTGCGTATAAGGCGTTCCCACGCCCCACCCCAGTGCGGACTGGAAGGCGGGATAAACGTCCAGGTTGTCCCATAATTAACCGCTTCCTCCTTCAAATGGTTAAGATCTAATCCTTTTATAGATTCTCGCAATTCTTTATCAGCTCCTCTTAGATTGGTTCCATTATCCGAATATAAATGTAAGGGCCATCCTCGTCTCGCACCCATCCTACGAAGGGCCATGATGAGAGAATCTGAGGTCAGACTAGCCACGAGTTCCATGTGTATGGCTCTTACAGTAAGGCACGTGAAAAGAACCGCATATCTTTTCTCTCTTCGTTTCCCTATAGTGACCTCCATCGGACCGAAAAAGTCAAGCCCGCAGAACGTGAATGCGCGTTGATGATGAGCCAACCTAGCCTCTGGCAAGTCTCCCAATCGGTGAGCGATAAAAGATTTATAAGTGCGAGTATCATTTCTAATCCAATGCAGCACCGTACTAGAATCGCACCAATAAAATATTTTTTCCGGCCTCATATTGTGCTCCTTTTTAATCGAATCAGATAGCCGGGCGGCAAGAAGTGCAGCCTGTAATTCCAATCGTGGCACTGACATGTGTTTTAAAGGAGCGACACGGCATTTGCTTGTAATAAATGCCGTGCATATACCATTATCTTCCCAGCGCCAATACGCTACGGCGCACATAGCTTGAGTCGAAGCATCACTAAATATATGTAGTTGTAGATTTGTATAACCACTTGAAATCGAGCGCTTGTTATCTGTAGTCAAGTATGACTCACACTGCATCGGCGCGGTCGCTCGTTCGGCCGGTCGAGGCTGCGCGTGCGCCGCCGGCTCAGCGGTGCATTCGGCGCGGTCGCAGGTTCGATCGCCCGATGGAGGCAGCGACTGCGGGCTTGAGTGTACCTTTTTATCTCTTGACACATTTTGGTAATAGCGCGGCAAACGTACTGTACCAATTTTTTTCAAATTTTGTAAGCATTCAACCCATTTCGTGAAAATATTATCAGGTATGACGTCATCCCATTGCACGTTACCTCGCCAAGTGTCCTGAAGCATTATTTTCGCCTTTATTGTAAAGGGTGACAAGAATCCGTCAAATATGGACATAACGACCCGTAACATTTCCCTTTTTGTCGGCCTCGTAGACCCGTCCATAATTCTTTTAGGTATTCTTTTGAACGAGACGTCAAACCCCAGGTTATCTTCCCCGGGAAACCATATTAGCCCGAGAGTGTGTTCACCTTCATCTCCTTCTCCTATTTTGAATTTTACCGCTGAGGTACCGAGCGCTTCCTTTGGTAGACAGGACAAAACAGAGGGACAATTACTCGTCCAGTTTTTTATCTCAAACCCGCCTTGGCGGTGAATGTCAACAATATCACTCACAAGTTGCATTGCGGTGCTTTCGCTGTCTATACTATCTATATAGTCGTCGGCGTAGTGTTGTTTACAAATAGCGTAGACTGCGGCCGGCTTACTCGCTTGAAATCTTAATGCGTTTTTGTTCCTTATAAATTGTGCGATGAATGGAGAACAGTTAGCGCCAAATATGAGTGACTTTATCGTGAATGTTTTGTAGGGATAGTCCGGACTGTCGCACCATATAAATATCAAGGCATCTTGATCTTCGCGAATAATTTTCACTCTGAGAAATTGATCTTTAATATCCGCTGATATAGCTATTTTGTTTTCTCTAAAACGTAGCATAATTCCATACAAGGACATTAATAGGTCTGGCCCCTTTAACAAATAATCATTTAAACAAACACCACTACTTTTGGCGGCGGCATCAAACACGAGACGCATTTTTTTCTTGTTAGGATTATCCACGCCGAAATGGGGAAGGTACCATGTCCGTGGGGACGGTTCCGACGTGATTAATTCCTGTGCAAAATCATTTTCAAGAAGATGACGAATCCTTTCGGTATATCGAGTGGCAAATTCTTCATTGAGTTTCATCTTCTTTTCCACGTTGAAGAGACGTTTTCTGGCATTTGGTAAGGAATCTGGCATCTTCCCGTTCATGCTTTTCCAGGAAAGCCCGACATGCCATCTTCCCGCTATGAGGGTAGACGTCTTCTCCAGGTATGCAACGGCCCTCAAATCTTCAGAGTTTTCGCGTGGTTTGGTTGTAATTCCCATTGACTCCAAGGTAAACGATCGACGAACTTCTTCCTGTATTTCCACCAGTAAACGTTCGCTATCTGAAATAGAATCAGAGCTTCCGAAGACGAGGAGTGAAGAGTGTGCCGAGTCATCGGAACGCAAACGAGATATATGACCATGTAAACCCCACCCCAGCGGAGTGAGGGTTGCATAAGGTTCGTTACATTTCCCCTTAATGACTTGTAACGGTAACAGTAAATTATAATTATCCTGCCCTATCAAAATATCTGGTTTACAATGCCCAGTAAGTATTTGATTTTTTAGTTTACCTAAATGTTTATATTTACAAATATCTATAGATGGAATATTCTGCACAGGTAAATTTAATTCGTTGACACTTTGTGCCTTTAAACTAAACAAAGTTCCATCTGCACCAGATACACTCAAACTTACCATCTCGGTTTCACATACAAGCTGTGAATCATTCCACGCACCGCACACACGCATAGTTTTTTTACTACCGCTTATCCCCAGTTGTTTCGCTAGACTCGCGTTTATCAATGAAATACTTGAACCATCATCTAACAAAGCAATAATTTTTACTATACCTCTAGCGCTGTGAATATATATTGGAATAGTTTTTAAAAACACTTTAGAAATACAATTGACGTTCGTAACATGTTCTACGTTGGGATCAGAATTCAATGACGGCGGCGTAACGGTAGCATTGTGTGAAGACTCGTTTGCACTTTTATAATGTAATAATTTATGATGCGACTTCTCGCAGTTATCAATGCTACAGTTAGGTGCCGTACAACTGTCTCGACTGTGACGTGATACTAAACATTTATAACATATTCCATACCGTTTAACATAATTCCATCGATCTTTACGCTTTGCCTTTTTAAATTTTCTACAATCAGATAAGATGTGTGTACTTACGCGACAGAATTTACACTTTTCCTCAGCGTCACTCGTACTATTTTGGACCAATAAAGTATGAACATTACCACTATGTTTATGCTTATGTTTAACGTCATTATGAACTATGCTGAGAGTCACAGAAGTTTTACTTATCTTCACGGCTTCTTCACTCAGAAAGTCCGACAGTATTTCGAGTCTTGATTTCTTTCCTTCTTCAATCCGTGTAAAACCGTAGTCTGCCCATTTGGAGATAAGCACAGGAGGTAGCTTAGACAGGACAACTGCTGTGATGCTCACCCCTCTGAGATATTTCTCTTGCCCCAGAGCCAAAACTGCTGCCACATAGTTCTTTATCTTCACCGAAAACGACACAATATCTTTGTGGTATTCAGAGGTGACGGGATGGAGTCTCGTAATGTCACCTATGATCCTAGGTAGTATGATGTCTGGCTGTCCATATTGCAGCTCCAATGTAGACATCACAGCTTCCGGAGTGGCGGCGCTCACGAGGAGAGCCCCAACTGTATCACGGGCCGCTCCTTGGAGGCACTTCCGTAAACGCCACATATTTTCTTTAGGCGTAAAATGACAAACCTCCGTCGATTCTTCGTAGGCGTGTTTGAAGTTCAGCCATTCCATTGGGTCACCGTGAAAAGTAGGTAAGTCTTTCGGCGTGCACAACCGGCTCAACATTTTAGCGTTTGGTGCATTGGAGGTTGCTGCCACCGCAATTTCTTTGATCGCTTGTGCTAACTGTTGAAAGTCGGAAGGCGATGATTTTTCGGGCAAAGATGTGGGTAGGTGTACATCTTTGCTGCAGAATTTTTCTTCATCTTTCGGCCGTGGTGATGATGCCCTGGGTAGGATGTCTTCTTTTTGTTCGTGCTCACCATGATCCAGCCATCGTTCCACCTTTTGTGATGCACTCATCGAAGTTTCACTGCACGTACCGCGAGATCTTCGAGATCGTTCCTCCTCGAGTGCAACGATGTCGGCCGCCAGTTTTTTTTCAATAACTTCTTTGCTTAACTTTGCAATGGCTTCAGCGGCTTCCAGTTCCAGTTGAAGCTTGCGAAGTTCAAAAGATTTCCTTGTTGAAGCTATGGACCCTTTTTTTGACGAAGTAGGTATTTTGGTGACGGTTTTCATTTTTGTGCTACCGCCCGCTGCACTATGCTGCCTGCTAGGACCTTCTGTTGCACCAGTTTTCCCCGATGGTTCTTCCTTGGTGGTTTGTTCTGCTCCATTGTCCCTTTTCTTTGCGCCACGAGTTTGTACCATATTGTGTGGCGGTGGAGTGCTGAACATTCCAGAAACCGGTCGTTCCTTCTCGTTGGTTCAGATTCGGCTCGAAGACCAGCTTATGTAGCCGACAGGAAGAGGGGTGCAAATAAAAGTAGGTTTTAGCAATAGTGTCGCCGCACACAGCGTTCGCGTCCGTTCGTCAGAGGTGTATGCGGAGGACTCCGCGCGTACTAAAACGGACAGGTAAGTAGGCCCGTCCCCCCGCGCGACATACCCTACCCCTCGGACGCGCGGCCACAAGCACTGCATGCGACGAACCATTTATTATCTTTACACAGGTAAGTACATAATTACATTTTAGAAAAGACAAGATAGGTAGGTATATATACAGACAGGACCTTACGACTACTTAGTTTAATTATATATTTCTACATTTTCAGGTAAGTATTAGGCAGGTTCATACGGACTAACGTTCCGTCGTCAACAACAGGGATACCATGTATAAATTAAGAGAAAACTACCACTGAAGCACACAATATTTTACAACTTTAACTGATTATCACTAATAATTTACGAATACATACACGAAATATTAAGATTTCACAACTGCAATATATTTGAATGTCACATTGCGAATTATTATCACGTATTAACCATTTTATTTTAAAAAGATTGGTATATTTGCATTCTACCCTTCGATCAACAATAACACTCCGCTGACAGGCTCAACGATTAATTTAATACCGCTGCTCGGCTCAGGTGCTTAATCAGATGACGTCATTCCGCGCCCGCGCGGGTCGAGTTACGAAACAAAAAATAATTTATGGCTTTACAAGTGATAAGAGACGCTGAAGTGTTATTTTTTGTTAAGATTATGAGTCATTCTTTCAATTCTAATAAGAATCTTATAAGAATTCTTATAAGAATTTATTATATGTGACTGTAAACATTGACGATAGTTGAAACTGTTACTATGTCAACTTTAAGTGTGTTTATTTCAAAAAGTAAATCGATAACCTATGTATTTTATAATTTTAAATTGTCTACAGGTTCCTACTACATAGGAGTATATAAAAAAAAGCATATGTAATAGTACAAAAATATTTATTTACAGGCCTATGACTAGGACGAAACATTTGCTGGCGGCGAACAATTTTTCGGCAAAATTAAATGATTTATTTTATTTTTATCGACCTACGTAATCTAAAAATATGTTAACACCTGAAAGCTTAATTCATATTGTAACAGAAAACGTAAACATTATTACGATAGGTATTTCTTTTCCAAAAAAATAAGGGATTCAATGTAGGTAATACCACTTTCGTAACAACACATGGTACCTTACTTGTTTTTATTTGTTCAGTAAAGTTTGAGTAAAGGAAATAAATCATACGTATCTATTTTCTACAATAAACGCTCTTTAAAATGATATATCACACTTGTTGTACATTATTCTGTATATTTTTACAATTGCGATTGTAAAATAAACAAACGAATAAATCTGGGGGGGGGGGTACTGCGTATTGCATACATGGGGGCCATTTTTTTTTGCTGTTTTTTCACACGATCATGAATGTAAATTGTAATCCTGACTACAATTTAGTAGTATTTTGCAAAATCTTTATTGAAAACTATTTTGGATTATATATTCGATGCCACAATGATTAATTTTTACACAGAATTAATGCTACAATTAAATAAATTGACGTGACATTTTGACTATTTCCAGTAACCGTAACAGACATGAACAATAAAGTCACACAAAAACAGAATTATACTTACGTTTAGGTTAAATCCTTTTATCACACACTTCAATTATGTTTTATTATACACTAAAAACAAGTTTTTATTGCAAAATAACAATAATAAATCACAAAAACCATTTAAATTCGTAGAGCACTCCACACGCGTAATGTCTTGTTTACGCTACCCATAGATCATCAACTTCGAACATATTTTTTAAATCGAAACCACTAGTGTCGGACCGTGTTTAATTTTTTAGGGAAAATCCGTTTAGTATTTAGTCGATTTAAAAGACGAAAACCGATATAATTACAAGTGTAAAAAAGAAATTGGTCGGAATTTGCGTGCACGCCCTACCGAATCATAAAAAGGGACCACGGCCCCTCTGAGCCCGTCAGTGGTTTTGAAGAAAGGGACTAGAGTCCCTTGGAGCCTGTCAGCGGATAACGGGTCAGCGCAAGAAAAACATCTCGGCAAATAACAGCGCACTTGTGGCGTGCGCTCTTATTTTGATTTAGTTCGGGCCAATTACGGCCAACGTAAACGCGTTTTACAATGCCGCAATGTGTGTTCAAAAGTTGTAAAAATAATTCCCGAAAAAGCAATGTATCGGTCGGAGTGTCTTACTTTCGGTAAGTACATACAGAATTATTTATATTTTAAGCTTTAAACTAACAAAAAATATTAAATTTTGAATAAAATGTCGGATTTTATAAAAATAAAAGTTTAGCTTAAAATGTTGGGCCAGTCCACGTGTATTGGCCCCACATTCAAAGCCAACCTTTTGTTTAATAGAACAGGAGATGCTTGGAGTATTTTTAGAGTAATAATTTTTATTGTAATTTTTATCGTGATAATTAATCACGATAAAAATGACATACAAACAACAACAAAAAATTTGCTAAATGGTCTACTTTTGTCTTTTTAAAATCTTATATTTAACTTGCAATGTATGTGTGTATGTACGAGTGGAATCTTGCAACTGAATTTTAAAACTGGTTTCCCTTAACCGATTTAGTTGTGTTAAATTTGGATGAAAATGCATGCTAAGCTAATTTGGTAACGATTTTACCATCATCCCTACGCATTACATGCCCGAACCAAGACAAGCGATTTCGTCGCAACTTTTTGTGATTGGCGCTACTTTCACACTTCCTCTAATGTTGTCACACCACCCATCCATCTCAACATTCGTATCTCGTCTGCATGGAGCCGTCTTTCATCCGTCGCCTTTTTACTCCTATAATATGGGTATCAAAATAAATGTTTGCTGAAAAAAAATACGGTTATAACTAAGATGTTTTTTTATTGAATTTTGATTAGATATTTATCTTTTAGTTTTCCTAGCAATCCGTTTACGTGCGCAGAATGGATCTCGATAGTCAAAAGAGAAAGAAGAGATGAGTTTTATAAGCCAGCCAAGAATTCCGTTATATGTTCGGATCACTTTGATAAATTGAATATATCTAGCTAGCCTTAATTAATTTCCTTTAAACAAATTGTTCGTCCGTATGGATTTAAGATATTTAAGGTTTTAATTTTTTTGCGCGGAACCTTGATACTTTTTGTAAAATCAAAGTAGCCTTCTATCCTACCTATCTGCCAATGAAAGTCCCGTTAATATCGGCCTAGCCGTTCCAGAGAAAATCAGATTTTATTCACAATTTTGTGGATTTTATTTTTTTTAACTCAAATTCTTTATCTAAAATTAAAGTAGCCTATGTTACGCCTTGTAACATTACCTATCTGCCAGTGAAAGTCTCGTCAAAATCGTCCATTGTTAAAATAAGATATTTGCTTAAGTTTGCTGTACGTTACCTATATGTTTTACAAAAAGTTATTATGGCGACTCCACAACTTTGTTCCTACTTTAGAAATATTCTAAGAAATGTGAACACAAAGAACAAAACGACATTACTCATGTATTAACGATATGGTATTTTGTACTTTATTTAAGACAAATTAAGGTTGAAATTTGAAATTGATTTGTAATATTTTATTAAGTTTTCTACAAAATATAAGTATAACTATGTCAACACGGACCGTTTTTCGCTTTGATTTTGTTCGCGACCCGTTATCTAGTGTTATTGTTGATCGAAGATTCTACCGCCAATGGTTTATTAAAATAAATAAATATAATGGTAACAATTAAATTAAAATGGAAACGGTTATTCATTCAATTTTCATATCTTTATAAGTTAAATTCAAACCCCAAGTTCTTTAGAAGCGATTTAGTGTTGCAAAGTCATACTATAATCAATATTGTTTTTTAACATTTGAAATATTGACGCGTACGCCTAAAAGCGCAACCAATAATGGGCATTCTCCTTTGCTATTATTATTTTCGAATGATGACCTCCAAAGGGGTGATATTTCCAAAAGTGTACTCGATGGCTAAAAGAATTTGTCTCCGCAGGTGGACCTTGTATCACTGGTGGGCGAAGGCCGGCTCCGCAGCGGCCTATCAGCTCTAAACGCGGTGGAGAGTGGTGGGGGCGAGGGCGGCGCGGCGCTGTACCGCCTGCGCGCCGTGGTGGTGCACGTGGGAGGCCCGCGCTCCGGCCACTTCGCCACCTACCGCCGCGGGAACGGCTTCGAAGCCAAGAGGTACACTCACCCCCATTTCCATACCTGTGAGGAGCCCCGAGGGCGGTACACCGGCTGATTGACAGACGAGGCTCTGACACAGACTACACTAAAACTTGTATCAGCGAAATCAATGTGAGGAAAAGGAGTGGGCCGACCCTGAGCTGAAGAAGCAACATGAGTCATATATGTACAAGACCCGACTTTTGATTTTTGAAGAGTATCTTTAAAGAGCACAGCACAACTACAGTTTGATATATTTATAGAGTAGTTAAAACCGAAACACGAAGTTAGGTAGTTGTTTCTAGGGTTACGTTGTCAAATGGCAAGAAACGGAACCCTTATAGATTCATGTCTGTCTGTCTGTCTGTCTGTCCCTCCGTATGTCACAGCAACTTTTTTCCGAAACTATAAGAACTATTCTGTTGAAACTTGGTAAGTAGATGTATTCTGTGAACCGCATTAAGATTTTCATACAAAAATAGAAAAAAAAACCATAACTTTTGGGGATTCCTCATACTTAGAACTGAAACTCTAAATTTTTTTTTCATCACACCCCAACGTGTGTGGTGGTATCTATGGATAGGTCTTCAAAAAAGATATTGAGGTTTTTCATATAATTTTTTTTAATACATAATAATGTTTTTTTTTTTAATTTTTATATTTTAGTTGATTGGATGAAAGATAGATACAAATCTATCTATCTTTCATCCAATCAACTCAAATATAAAAATTTCAAAAAAATCATTATTTTGTTACTTGGCTACGGAACCCTTCATGGGCGAGTCCGACTCGCACTTTGCCGGTTTTTAACTTAAACGGTTTAACTACTCTATAAAGATAACAAGCCGTAAAACAAAAGCTATATACTTACAATAAAACTACATTCCGCTACAGATGGTGGTACACATCAGACACGTTGGTACACGAGGTGTCGCTCCAGGAGGTGCTCCGCTGCTCCGCCTACCTACTGTTCTACGAGCGCCTACGCCCCGAAACTGCACTCTCTACCGCCGGCACGCACCACTTCTAGGGCTCCAGAACCGTCCGGGGCTCCCCCGGCCGCCACTCCAACGAACACTACGCCACGACCAGAAACTGTCAGTATTCGATGAACAATTTCGACGTTCGACGTTTCCATTGTATTAAGATTGACAGATGTCATAGTGAAACGTCACTGTGTTGTCATCTGTCATACGGAAATGGCACTGTGATGCCATCTATATAGAGTAATATCCGAGAACAAAATAAGATGAGTTGTATTTTGAAGCATTGATTATGAGCATAATTTTGTTGCCAAAAAAAGTGCAATATGTTTAAAACATAGCAAAAAGCCACAAAAGTGCGTCTCTAGACTGAATATCAAAAACTTATTGAAAATAACGGTGTTCTGTTTATATATTTATACCACCAAAGAAAATAAAATCAATAATGGTTATGCGAATTCACAGAATTTTCGTAATAAAAAAATAGAAAGAAATTTTGAGAAACAACAAAAATTATCTTGAACTGTCATTATTATTCACTAGCTGATGCCCGCGGCTCCACCCGCGTGGAGGTTTTAGTCATATCTCTAATTCTACTTAACCAATTACAATCAAACATACGGTAGATTTTAAGAATTTAATAGAAAATACCTTTCTAATAGAAAAAACCGCATCAAAATCCGTTCAGCAGTTTTTACGTCTATCGCGAATAAACAGACAAGAATTAAAAAAATATATTTCTGTGTTCAGATTGGTTAATTTAACATAACCCAAGTATTTTTTAAATATCTTCAATATACAGACACAACTAATTTATAATTTTATAATAGTATAGAAGTATTATCACCAAGGTACCAAAAATATTTCAGAGTGGTCGATACAATTGGCCGCTTCTCTCAATCTCTTACAGGTAACCATGCGGTGAACATTTTTACCATTTCTGTTGTTTTAGTCATTTTGACTGGACTGGCACTTGATGAACTATACTATCTACTATAGTAGACAGTAGAGTATACTAGGTCTGCAAGGCGAATCGCTGCTTGCAATGTTGAGCTGAGACATCGTGATTCTTGTCCAATAGATTCGACCGCTATTGCGGAATCAGATTTTGAAAATTTTAAAAAGTGATCATTCCTCCGTGGCAAGTCCGATTTTGAAAATTCTTTTTGAAAGTCACAACTCTGGACATGCTTTCTGAGCGTGTAAAGTTTGGTCACAGTGTCTCGAGCAGTTATTATGTAATTCCACCTGGTTTTTTTTTAACGGTGATCATTCCTCTGTGGTAGCATTAATTTTTTCAAAATATATCCATAAACCTTCCTCCGATTGACCTCTTTAATCATGCCAAATTTGGTTCTGATTGGATTAGTAGTTTAGTAGGAGACCTGTGACAAAGAAAATCCTGAAGTCTGGTATGAGGAGCTTTCGCTCGACTTCGTCTCACTCAGCTTAATTATATAGTATAATAAATAATAAATTTATCAAATTCGTCCTATTGCTGGCTAAAGTGTCTTCTAATCTCTCCGGTTTCGCTTTTAGCGAGCCACTATTTTTTACAAAAGGTCACCCAATATACTACACGCTACATTGCCCCGAAACGGTATCCGCTCGCCAGTCTTTTCATGGCACACTATGGAGCCATTTCCACGATACCATCGCAAGCTATTAACTACGGTACACCGTGAAACCGGACCGTGTAGAAATTATCACGTGGAAAAGCAAGGATTCCGATATTACTAAATAAAAATTAATATTAATGAATTCACTTAACACATCCTCAAATATGAACACCCTTTCACTAGATTTTAGTGTTGCCATTTGAAACAAAATAAAAGATTTTTCCACTAAACTATTTCTCGTGGTTATTTCATCCACAAAAACTTTTTACATTCTGTCTAATTTGGTTTGAAGTACGAGTACATTCTATTCTTAAGACAGCTTCTCTACCGATGTAAGCTGTGCTCAGCTGTGTACTGAGGTATGTGCATATTGTGTATGTATGATATCAACCAACACAATCGTTTGATTTTTATACTAACGATGCTAAATAGACTGGAATGTCGGATATGATATCGCGTTAACACGACCAAAGTCTTGTATAAAATAGATTTGACGGCTACTTGGGCCTATTTTGGTTATGGCAACACTGATCAAAACTAATGGGCAATGGCGTCCAAGTAGATTTTGATCGTGTCGCGTTGGTCATAATGTACATAGTAATTCATATAAAGTGTGACTCGGTACTCTGTATGTCTAGTGTGATTCGATAGGTATGCCACCCGTTTATTAAGTTTCGAGGTGTGATGACTAGTATTGTATAAACTTTAGCAAAACTATTGTATTACTTACTGCAATGCTATAATTTCCGCCTGCTGACCAAACGGCTTGATCTAACTGGACATTTATTACGAGTAATTTTATTATTCTTTGGTAAGTGTGAAATTTTGGTAAAAAAAATAGAACCGTACATATTTCCTCAAGAGATCGAAAATCAAAAATCTTTTGTCAATACAGTTTTTTTGGTCGGGATTATATGGTACAACTAAAAATGGTACCACGGTAATTTTATATTGCCATCGTACCACCCAATTATACCATGGCAAACATGTATTACCATAGTACTGCAATGGGTTGAGGTCTCTTAAAAGCAAGAGGCAGTTCTCCTGCCTCAGCTGGTTTATATCAGAATTTTTAGAAGCCGGTTAGTATCCTGAACTGTCCCTTTAGCTAGAGATCTTTGATGTAAATACAAATAGAAACCGGACACAAATTTATGTCGTACTATTTAATGTATATGTATGCAATTCAGTTGGAGAGTAATGCATTTGATTTGTTGAGAGATGTGTTTGTAAAAAGAAGCCCTTTTGAACCTCCATCCCTTTTATATACGCTCATAATCAAGGAATATAATATTAAGAGGAAATGCCATAAAGCTGTACAAGTGTTCAGCATAATTTGCATCATGATTGGCTAGTAACTGACATTTATTTTTTTCAAATTACTATCGTAATAGTTAACTAAATATTTACCATATTTATTTGTTTTATCGAGTTTCCAATATTTCGCCACTATTACAAGCTTCTTGACCACGGATGTACCTTGGTATATCCGTGGTCGTGGGATGGTAAATATCTTCTTAATTATTAGAATAGTAATTTCAATGAACATGTCAATTTAAAATCATATATTTACTCCTAAGCTTGTTCGCTGTTGAAAATTCCTGCCTATCACATAACTGTTTTGTGACGTGATTGGTCATGATGTTTGAGAGTTTAGCGACACTTGAGGTATTTTTAAGGGCACTTCCTCTTGGTTGTGTATTCCGTGCTCATAATCGTATACTGTTGCTCAAAGTCTATGTTACAATATGCTTTTGATATACTGCATTTGTCTTTTATTAATGGAGGTAGTTCATTTTGGAATAATAATGGCATAATAATGTTATAGAGAATTATAATACTCTAATGTTTTTTTTTATATTATATGTTAATATTGTTATTTAAACTAGATTCTAGGCTGGAAGCGGTAGATGGAAAGAGGCTTGCCTCATGAAACAAAATTCAAACCATGTAAGAAGACATAGTGATGGAAAATAGAGAGTTAATTCTAGAAAATCACGAAAAGGGATTGATAAAATTCTTTCTTTTCGTGGTATTCAACTTTGTCTAATGAAGTATAATTTTATGTGCATGTGTTAGTGTGTTCAGTAATTTTTTGTTGCGAAACTGAGCGACCGCTTCACCGTACCTTACTGCTGCATTTATTTTAACTATTGACTCGTCTACACCTGTAAATAATATTACAATTATGTCTTGAAAATCAAATTTTCTATATTTAATGCTCGTTTTATAGATTTTTGGATATATATAGCCAGGCTAATGTAATTTGTTAGAAGTCCCTGTTTTAAAAATCATGGGGAGAAGAAGATTAGTTCCCTCACGAAGTAACGTCCTGGCATCGTCACTCGGTACTCGAATCGAGTGTCGAGTGCGGGCTCCATTAAATGGTTGACTTCATCAACGCGTTATCGAGTAAATGTCAATGTTTACCTGTTTCCAATCGAGTTGGTGGTAAACTCGCACTAGACAATTTGTAAATTATGACTGCATGTGTGCGTGCAATCAACGCAATGCCCTAATCTTTTGTCTGTACGAAGAGCATAAGAACGTCATTCAGGTAAAAATACTGCATTTAGAATATGTATGCAGCAACATCGCAGGCGCGGCGATACTAAACTTACAAACCAGTTTTCGGATCATAATTACAATGATTAGGTAGTCAATATAAGTACGCCTAGCGCTGTTATATATTATTACTTTGATATTTCGGTACTTACACAGAAGTTTTTGCATTCCGAAACAGCAGAGCAAAAGTCAGGATTACACGCAAAAAAAATTGTCAACTTTAGGCACATTTGCACTATCAGCTTTTATATAGCCTGACTCCATTTCGTGAAACCTCTCTCGAAATATTATAATGTTTATTTTCTCAGAAAATCACGGACGACAAAACGTATAACGTTGAGTTTATTGAAATGTGACGTCACACGATGCTCAATCATGGCCGCCCGCGTTTCAATCCTTGTCATCCACAATAGTTTTTTCCAAAAATAAAATATTTACCATTTATTTTAATGTAAAGAACCTATTGAGTAATTATTTCTACCTTTTTTTTTTTTTTTTTTTTCGTGCGGAAATCCCTTCGGATACCCCCCCGCGTGCCAGCGGGGGCGGTTATGTCGGGCTTGAACCGACTAAAACCGCACGCCGTCTCGGGTCTACAGACGCCGGGGTGTAAGGTTGCCCATAGAGCATATCCCTCGCACCCCGACTGACCCTGGGCCATCTCCGGTTTCGAGATGGCCCCCTCGGGTTTGGGAACCACGGTGTCCCCGTCTTCCCCCGGTTTGGGGGAGGGGCGCTAGTCGCCCCACCGTCCCGGCCTGCTTCTGCTGGGGTGACAGGTGGCCTCACCCGCCACCCCCAGGCCTGCGCTCATGGAGGACGGAGGTCGTTAAGCGACCTCCGGCGCCTGAGTTGCCTGCGACGCGCGGCGAGCAAGTTGCGGGCTCGGCGGACCGGGAGAGTTCTAAGTCTCTCCCGGGCGCGCTCCGCCACCTCCTTCGCGAGCATTACATGCTCGCAGAAGGAGGCGGCGGCGGCCCACGCGCTCGCGCTCCGCACCATTGCCGCAATCATGCTGCCAAGCGAGAGGACTCCCACCCCGATGGCTGCCACGAGGTCACGCCTCGGCGCCTATGCTAGCTTAAACAACATATTTCATATTTTATTGTTACACCTGTCAAATAGCCAATTCCCATTTTAACTGTAATTAGTACAAACAGCTGTAGGCATGATTTTTTTGTTCAGCTAGCCTAGGTAATATTATGATACTGATTCAAATCTTATAGTAAGTAAGATGGAAAAATCACGTGATAGAAAATTTATTATTATTTATAATAATGTATTTCCGATGTAAAAAGTTTCCAGAAACTCTCATCAATGACCTGCCGATTTTGATTTCTATATCCATGCCTGTATGTATCCCATATAACCGCTTAACAAATATTTGCAGCTAGAATGGACGACACAGGTGTGCACACATTCGTGTAACGACATTAAATTGTAATGGCGCGACCTCGTGACGGAACAGATCTGTATATCGGTGCCTAAATGTGTTTTGGTGAGTGTGAGAGGCCAAAGGAGAGGCGTTACAAGTGACTTCGACTGAAGATGAGAGATGCCATGTAATCATAACGCATAAATATAGTTTTAGATGTTATTTATTTTGGTTTAGTGATTGGTAGAGGCTCGAAACTAACTCGTAAAGTTACTGGATGCAGGGCAGATGGTAGGAATAATTTGTTTTTGAACTTACTTTTAGAGCAAGATGAAGCTTCAGTTTGATAACTGTACCAGCCCTAGTAATGATTTTATGTAAACTACTAGCCAAGCTGTTTGGAACAAAAATTATGCCACGATGCCAGGGTTAGGCGGGAATGGGGGAGGGTACCGAACGCGGAGACAAGATACGAGTTAAGTAATTTTAGCACTTATCGGTATAAGAATAGCACCCTTTTTTTGTAATGTCATATGTATGACAGTTTCAAAAAGTTGTACGTGATTGATAGTCGGTTGATGGTCTTTCGCGATAGAAATTTTTTTTGTTCCACTCAGCCTGTCTAATAGCTAAGTATATATATTCTGTGCTTGTGGTATACGAAAGTCATAGGTAGTTCGGTGATCTAACTGTTTGGACTGATACCTGGTATTTCAATTTGAAAGAGTAGGTATATTTGATAACAAGTGTACCTACTCCAGGCTACATTGAAATTGCAGCCTCGAAAATATATCACAAATTGTTCTGTCAGCTGACCCTGTCAATCGAATAAAATTCTTCATTATATTTAGTTATAGAAAAATATTACAAACATGTAACATAAATACGACACAAATCTGTATTTTTGGAAAAATAAATTAAAACAGCTTAATTTGTATTTCAAATGTTGCATTGTATATTATTTTTTAGGATATTAGTTGTACACAACTCCAACTGAAATTGTGAACTGTTTAGAGCCCGTTCTGTTAGTATAACAGTTCGACACAAATCTGTATTTTTGGAAAAATAAATTAAAAACAGCTTAATTTGTATTTCAAATGTTGCATTGTATATTATTTTTTAGGATATTAGTTGTACACAACTCCAACTGAAATTGTGAACTGTTTAGAGCCCGTTCTGTTAGTATAACAGTTGATAAATGTACTTAATAAATGTTGCGTAATATTCTTGCAAACTTTAATACGACAAGCATGACTCATGTTATGTGGAAATATTAACAGGAATTCGTTAGGGCTTACCTAAATTTAAAAAAGTTGCAAAGGTTGCCTCACTGACTTCTAAATAGGTACTCTACTAGACAAACTATTTATATGTATCTCTATAGGCCTAGCGCACCTCTTTGGCGCAATGTTGCTAGTCAAATACTGGTCTTCCGCGATACCAAATTTTTTGCTACGTAAAGCCAGTCTAGTATAACTTGCCAAATTCATGCGTGACACACCCATGGCTCGCGCGGGATGAGAGGCTAAACGCAGGGGGGAGGGGTGAAACTCTCGCGAAGGACGTGGTAACCGTCCCGCGTGAACTATGGGAGTGTCACGCAAGAAGTTGCCAATCTATATTTGGTATCTATACATAGGAGTCATTGGGATGCCTCAAACAAATAAGTCACCGTGCTGACCAATTTTGTACATTGTGTTTAAGACATCATATTCATTATGCAAAAAAAAGAATATTTACTTTCCAATAATAATAATATAGTAGATACTAATATGCAGGATAAGCAACCAACCATTCTCTTTGTTTGAATTTACAAAACGACGATTGCATAATACTATTGCGCAACATATGTTTGTTACCTTGATACTCATTCATGAATGAGTTGTGAGTGAACTATAATGAACTTGATTTTCCCGCCAAAATACGAAGCCCTTGCTTGGTAGGCAGATTCGGGATTGGACAGATTATAGATAATCTGCCGAATCACGAATCTGTCAAGCACCGAGCAAGCGATTCGAAGTGCCTCATATGTTTCTATGCTCATATATTTACAAGGTGAATGACCTTTATCTTTTTGTCACTTTTCGGTAGTCGCAATATACCTATATTTATTACAATTGTTGTGGTTATAATTTCATTTAGTTTAGTTATGTAATTGGGAAAACTATTCCAATTATTTCAACTTGCAACAATATGTATATAAAATTAAATTAATTGGATTTTTTTCTAGTTTAACTATGTAGCTTTGAGAATAGAATTTGAGTGGAATAGATGAATTCTTATATAATGTTTTACAGTAACTAATATATACCTTAAACATCACATACCTAAATCAAGAGTATAGTGATTGTTAATTTGAACACATTGGAAACATTAGTGTGAAAATGTTGAAAACCTAATTTAAATGTAACCCCATTGGGATAGTATGGGTAAAAATAGAAAAATCCATCCCAACCCTGACATTTATTATCTAAAAATTGAAAAACTACCAAAAGAAATCGAAAAAAAAGTGAAAATAATTAATTGAAAATGATAGAAAATATTCAGGAAATAATAACTGAAGAGAGAATATCATGAAACTGTTATAGTATATATAATAACATTTTTGTTAATTTAGGCTTACTCTTGAATCATGACCCTACCCTTCATACCCTCTAGACCAGCACTCTCCATATTTTGGCAGAAAACCATATCATTAAGGGTGAATGTCACCAGTAAAAAAATCCTTCAACTAAACTGGGTTCTGTTTTACTCAATTCATTGAATAAAACATGATCAACATACTTTAGTTTTAAATGTTTTAATTTAATTTTGGTTCCTATTATATGTGAAAAGGCTCTAAACTAGACTTGCCGTTTATATTGTTTTTTAGTTCCTATGGCAATGTTAAACTTCCAGAGAAATGTGGCAACTGTAGATAGAAGGATTGTATCTAACAAATGTTTATAAATAAAGTGTATCATAAGTATGTATATTCATTTTAACCCTTATCTCAATTACACGATTCATTAGGCTTATTCAAAATGAACAGCATGTTATCAGTTCTGCTATATTTGAAACTGATAAAATGATTTTGACATTTAGGATTTTTAGGATAGCTCTATTTTTTCACTGCAATTGCCAACAAGCTATTGTCTGAGTGGGTTCACATCATCAGTGTATCGAATGAATTCAGACCCTTAACCTTTTGCTCACAAGTCTGTCATCAGAATTATTACCAGGGTTCATGTAATAAGGTCTAAGATTTTTGTTGTTATATCATGTTTTATTAATATTCACAATTTATTTTTTACAAAAAGTTTAGTCCCAGGACTCACGGGATGAATGCAATACAATCAACCAATATTTACTGTTTCAAAAATTTTCTTGCAGTGTATGCAGGTCACAAATAAACTATCACAAACAGTCTGCTCCACTCATAATTAACGTTATGACATGCTGTCAATGAGCGATGCTCGCATTGTAGATGTGATTGCAGTAGGTTTAGCATCATTTAACTTAAATACACTCTCAATTACTGATATCTCTGTTGACGTTGTGTCTAAGCCACAGAATGCACACCAATCGTTAACAACCATTCCTGCCGCAATGACATCACTGCCTCTATTCACTGTGCCCGCCACCAAGGGTACTTGTAAAAGGGATGACAACTCATCCTGATCCTGGATTGCGGTTTTAGGGTGGACTAGACCACCACGGTTACTAAGCGCTGCGTACGAGCCAACTAGGACGTTGCCCGCGACCGTTTGTCTAAACACTTCCACATCTAGTGTGTCTGCTAAAATTTCTTCAGTGGCGCGGTCGAGGTCGGGGTGCACAAGTGCTACATAGTCGTTGCACGCGATGACATTGCCCAGTGCACTGAGCCGCTCTTCTACGCGCTGCAACTTGACGTTTTCTGGTAGACTATTTCTAATATGTTGCAATTCTGTGTCTGTTGTGGACGATGGAACCAAGAGTCCGTTTTTGTTTCCAACCGTCATACGGCCAATGATGCGGCAACCAGCTATGCTTACATGTACTACAGGGATAGTATCGGCCAACTCTGCCTCGAACACGCTGTAAAAATTCTCGGATCCCCCGATTGCGACAAGGCAATAAGAATTTGTTAGTTTACTAAACACTCCCACTTCGTTATTATTTTCAAATTGAACGCGGACTGCCATTATTTTACCGTTTAATATGTAATTGCAAGGTATTTCACAACAAAAAAAGCTTCACGTGGGGGGAAATACACGGATTAGTCGGTCCGGTCGGTTTACGTCAATTTGACAAATATAGGCGCTGTTATATTTCGACTGAGCGTTCCACTTAACCCTGGTTACACTGCATGTTGTATCATCTATAAGATGATTTCTCACTTCAACCAATTCGGATGCTCTTTTATCGATCTCCTTGCTCAAGCTTGGTGCATGTATTTTATGTTATGTTGAATCTATAAACTCTTATTTCGAAGAGTACTGGAACGCGGACACAGTGACACATTAACAGTTAGTGTTACCACATTAGTAAATTAAAATTACAGTATTGAGTATATGGCTGGACCCGCACATCCGGAATGACTCTGAATTCAGCATCTGAACTCCGAAGCTGAATTCAGATCGCTCAGAATTCTATGCAACGTCTGCGTGTTCCTCAAACTTGAGGAATAAATAATGAATTTTAAGCTCAATCGGACAGAATAATATCACGAGCGTCCGGGTGTCCCAGACTAGAATATTTCCAATTCTGAATTCATAATGCACCGAACTCCATACATTTGCTTATAGCAATTCCAGAAACAATACATTCGGAAAAATTGAGATTGAAAAATAGTATTGATCAATCTGAGTTTTTCTGGATGTGTGAGGCAAGCTGCCGGAATTAACTAATATGCAATTCAGGTACTGAATTCATAATACCCTTGACCCAAGGCCATTTCCGGTTTCGAGATGGCCCCCTCGGGTTTGGAAACCACAGCGTCCCTGTCTTGCCCACGGAAAGAGGGAGGCGCGCAACGTGCAGCCGCCCGGCCAACAATAGCAATTGGTCAGTCACCCCGGTACCTACTTTTATAAATAGCAAAGGTGAGCAATCGCCTTAATTGGCATCTCTAAACAGTTCAAAGCTTTTTCAGTTACTCGAGAAATTGTTTTCAAGAATGTTGCTCAATTTTTGTGGTGTGATAATCACATAACACTAAAACGATCAACAATTACAATATTAACTCATCGATGGTTCATAAGTGTACACCTACCTAAATGTTTTCGCATACCTGCCTAAACCAGACCATATTACCTTATTGTCATCATTGCTTTGTTCCCGGTCCCTTCCCGGGGTCCTCCTTCACCTGCTATTGGCTTTACGCGGCTTATATAGGAGTGACTGGCGTCTAAACTAAAGTTACTAGGTAGTACGTATGTAGGTACCTTTTCTTTTTTTTTTATCGTGCGGAAATCCCTTCGGATACCCCCCCGCGTGCCAGCGGGGGTGGTTATGTCGGACTTGAACCGACTAAAACCTCACGCCGTCTCGGGTCTACAGACGCCGGGGTGTAAGGTTGCCCATAGAGCATATTCCTCGCACCCCGACTGACCCTGGGCCATCTCCGGTTTCGAGATGGCCCCCTCGGGTACGTATGTAGGTACCTTAGGTATTAAAAAATAAGAAGCCTGTGCCAGAGCCTCGTACGTCAATCAGCAGGTATACTGACGTGCAGGTGAGGTTTGCTTGGCCCCGGAGGTCTTGGAGGAGCCGCACCACAGAGATAATAATTCTTTTTATGTCTGTGGGCCGCACACACTTTTGTAATATTGCACAATAGCCTTAAACGGTGCGTGAAAAATATGGTGCAATAAAAATTACACTCTCTCAAACTTTCATTCAATCATTGGGCAATCTTCAGTATTAACTCTAAAAAGGTCAATATTTTACAATTCGTAATAATGCGCAATTTTTTTCCTTTTAAAGAATATTAGTAACCGAAATTACTAATATTCCCCCTAACCCCTCCAGCTAAGCTAAATTGCTTGTGTTAGGTGTGGGTTCACGTCGGTAGTGTAATGACCAGGATTCGAACCCGGGACTTTTCGATCGTAGGGTCGACTCCTTAACCACTAAGCTACTGACGCTTCCTTCATAATAATGAACTTTTAGAGGCTTATTGAGTTACTAGACAGATACTCTAAGTAGTACGTAAACAGTTAAATCGTGGACTGAAAATAAACGCTAAAGCTATTCTCAGTCTACGAGTTTAATGTAAAATGCGTTTTAATAAAATAAACTACGGCCTTATCTCTAAAAGCACTTACTATGGTGTAAGGAGCTGTACAAAAAAGGCATGTAAGTACGAGATGCCGACAGGATCAACGCGAATATTTCTATAAAAAGATAATTAAATGTTCTTTTAAATTGTAAAATTAAGTTCTAGCAGCAAAACTGTGCAGCAAGGCAATTTAACATTAATTTTTAAATTATCTATTAAAAAAAGGTTATAAAATATCTATTGCTACGCTATTGCCCGATTTGCAGTTGTGGTTTCGCAGAATATCATAGGATCCTAAATACTCCTAAAAAGGTATTAATCCAAAAAATATTTCTATTAATTTAATTCAACAGAAAAAAAAATGATCACTTGACTTATCAAAAACTGACAAACCACCTAGATCACGCAATGGACTATTTTATGTAACTTATGTTACAGTACATTTTTATATAAATTACCTTTAAAAGAATAAAAAAAAAATATTTCCGCGATGTTGATAAAACATGCGTAGATACGTAACTATAAATTGCTTAGTGGATAGTAATGATTCGGAACCGTTTCCAAGCGATGTAATCCAAAAGCTCAGGCAGGCTGTGCTCGCTCCGATTGGGTTTTCGCCGAGGATCCAGCAAGCCTTACAAAAAAAAAATTTCAAATTTCACAGGACTTGCAGCTATTCAAATATCATAAGGGTATTTTTTTTGTATTATTTTTTGTGTAGTAGTGTATGAGTATGTTACCATTTAAATGATGGCTACCAATACCTCAGGTCACCAATTACATGAGGTACTTGACCTTATAAGTAATTTACCGATAACTTACCTATAGATTAACTTGAAGCACACAGGCTTTGTCGACTGAGATGCTCCTGGGAGGGATAGAGGTGAACTAGCGGTCTTGGTCGCCCTAGACCACAAGAACAATACTTACATAGGGTACTTACTTACGTAACAATCTTCCACATTGCTATTTAATTTCTGTAGGAGTAACAAATTCGTTTCTTAACCTGGGTAACTTGATGTGAATATTGACAGAAATAATCTTGATTAGAAGTGATATGGATGGATCGCTGAGCGCGATACGATTTTCTTGACTTTAGATCTGAATGTGAAGTCACTCGAAATGTGGTCGAGCCCCTATCAATCAAACCCGTAATATCAATAGATGCAGCTGTTGCCACATGAATACGACAAAATTAAACTTTCTCAACGGAGTATTGATGCACTAAGTGCTAAGTGCTAACCGATAGTCAGCCGATTACGATTCATTCTATTATGATCGGCTGACTTCAGTAGCTCTTATGAAGCAGGTTCTAGTCAAATTCAGAGCGTTCTGTATCGTTTTTTTAATACTCATAGACTATTTTGAATATAATTAGGTCAATTACACCCCTGAAGTTGATAAGTACGTTGGTACTGATTTTACAGGAATAAGGGTGGCAAAGTCAAGTGTCGCAATTTACCACATAAGTTCACACCTGTCTCGCCGACTTGTAATGTATGAGAATTTTGTAAACATAAAATTATTCATTTGTAGGAATGTGATGTTGGAGAAGGTGAAACTCTGTTGATGTACTGGGGCCTTGGACGCTCCGACAGTAAAGCAACAATGAGTATGTCTGCGTCCAGCTGCTCGTCTCTGCACGTGCCTGTGAGTGTTGTCATTATTTTGTATTTGAAATGCATAATATTGCTGCAACTTACAGTGGAGAGATGTCTATACACGGCCCGCTGGTTTGACGGAGAAGATTTGTGTCAAAACAAAATTCAGTAATGAAACTAAAACGACTCATTTCATTGGTCAAAGTGACTGAAGAGAAACTATATCGACAAGAGTCTCTTGTTATCTATGGGGGCAATTCTTTACTGTGCGACAAAGAAATTACTGCTCTTATGTGCTAAGACAGTATTTTTTGCATCGTCTCTTTTATTCGTCGAACTTAGTCTTTCGCTTTCTTCCTTTTGGAGACAATTCAAGTATAAAATACTAGCTGTTATCCGCAGCTCCGCCTTTGTGGGACTGTGATCCCGTTTCCGCTTTCCATGGTAACTTATATCAGGGATAAAAAGGAAGCCTGTGTGTTATTCCAGTCTATATATCTATCCCTGTACCAAATTTCAGCTAGATTCGTTCGGCCGTTAGAGCGTGATTGAGTACCAAACATCCAAACATCTTCACAAACTGTCACATTTATAATATTAGTAGGATACAAGTACATAGTTATTAGCTTCAAACCGCGTTGTGCCCAGGTGTCGCCACCGCCTCAGCAGCGCGAAAAAGAGTTGCGCTCGCAGGCTCAGCAGACGGATATCAGCTGTCGATATTCCCCCGGCATCTCATCACCAGGTATCGGTAATTAATTATCTACAATTTTGGATTATGTACTCATACTCGGCCAGAAGTTAGCTTTTTGAAACCTTTGGAGATTTAACCATAGTTGTAAAGGAGAAATTTAAGATCGTTAGTCTCATATCTCATGCCACCTATTTACTAATATTTGTGTGCAATCCTATGGCCCTGTGTTCCGGAAATCGAATACAGGACCTTATGATCCTCGACTAAAGTATTTTTCATAATTTGGCCATTCTTATTTGGCAAGGTTAAAGTATAGCTTTCAAAATTTGTCTATACAGGATGAGTTTATAAAAAAATACAGAAAGATATATCTATAAAAAGACTATATCTATCTTTGAAATTATTTCTTCAGCCACCGTGAACGACACCGAGGAGCAAAGAGTGATGCGCGCCCGTATCGCTGACTCCCTGACGTTCTCATCGCCCGCATCTTCGCTTTTGCAATCTGGCGGTGGCAGGTCCATGTCTATCCTGGGCTCGGTGTGTGCCCTGTTACTCAATAAGCAGGTAGTCATTGTACCTATCATATTTGGTAAATACCACGACTGATAAGAATGTGCGCACATTTCGAGTCATTGATAACAAAAAAGTATGTGCTTAAATTAACCAATTAGCCTATTGCAGTCAACTGCTGAAAACGAGCTACACTGAAAGTGCGCTTGTTTGCACAAACAAGTGCGGAACTACAACGTGTAACATTATATGCTTTAAAAAAATCATAATCAAATAAAAAAGAGTTAAGTAGGTACACAGATCAGAGATCACAGAGCCAGCGTCGGACAGATCCGGTCTCTCCGAGAGGCTATGGTTGAGATTTTGATATTGTCCTTGAAGGCGGTCTCCGATTGGGGTGATGCTAACTTGGTCAAATTCAATGTTACTAAGACACTATTTAGTAATATGTGCTAAGACCCAGGCGTGTTTTTTTTCTGCCAAGCGATGTCAATTTAAGCCGAACCCCACATTCCGAAATGCATCCGTGCCGATAACCGAACGCCTCGAGCTTCTTGGCGTTACTCTGACATTCAACCTCAATTTTGGGTCAGTGGGTTTGGGTGAGTTCAGAGCCTTGAACATCGAAGCGCAATGTTGCAGGCCTATCGGTTTTTTATCGGATGTATTTCGGAGTAGCCTAACCGCGGTAGCCTAGTGGTATGGGTAATGGACTGCTGAGACGAGGTCTCGGGTTCGATCCCAGGTTTTACCATGGCACACACCAATAACTTTTCGATGCTTTTCGAAGTTATGTGTGTATTTATCTCAGGTTTATAAGTGCCCGGTTAATGGCAATAGGCTCGCCACCTATTACATTGGGATCTAAACATAAACTGGCGAAATGTGGGTGCTAGCACCTCTGCCTACTCCTTCGGGGATATATGCGTGAGTTTATGTTATGTTATGCATTTCGGAGAGTGTGCGCTGGAATTGCACAACTTGATACCTCCAAGCCCTTTCCACCAACGAACGACCAGACGCACATCGACGCGCCACCGCTACATGGTGGATATTCCACTCATACGCACGAAACGTTTCGGCGACACATTTATTATGCGTGGAATTAATTAATTAAGGAGTGGAATTGCCTGCCTGAATCTTCAATTCTTGAGTGAATAGGTTCTTTCTAGGTAAACGTGATCCATCATAGACCACATCATCACTTACGACCAGGTGAGATAGAGGTCAAACGTGAGCCTATCGTTCAAAAAAAAAAACAGATGTAAGAACAATTTTGTTTAGAATCTATAAATTTAAACTAAACTTTTGCTACGGTTAAAATGATTGGAATTGGGGATTTAACTCACTCGAACAATATGTTTTCTATGAAATCAAATTGAATACGAGTTTCTATGAATCAAGGGCCCGCAAGCTGCAAAGGAGGTGACGAGCTTCACGGGCAGTCTGCGGTCGGACAACATCTGTCGTATCTGCTTCGGTGGGGAGTCCGCCGAGCGTCTGGTGCGACCTTGCTCTTGTCGTGGGACTATAGCGGCCGTGCATCGCTCCTGTCTAGAGCGCTGGTTGCTACAGGCCGCCACGTCGTACTGCGAACTTTGCAGACACCATTATGTTGTCACCAGGAGTCACAAGTAAGTAATTGCTGTATTGGTTGAAGGCTGTTGCAAGTCATTTGAAATGTATTGGTCTAGAATCTCTCTCGGTAAAACCCTATCATCTCCCGATAGTAAACACATACAAAGTTTTTGGTTGCCGGCGCTATGATGTGGGACCGAAATATAGTCGACGAAAGAGTAGCACACAAAAACTACGAAAGCTATAGTGATCTTAAATAAGAAAGCACTCAATAAGGTGATATCACCATTCCACCTCCATCGGGCCCCAGTAGGAAGGAGAGATCCAAGAAGTGTTGGCTTGGCGTCGTAAGGGTTGACATGCGTGTCAATTGTCTCACTGCCGAGGATGCCGAACACCATGCGAAGAGCAGTAGGTAGTAAAAGCCAGGAAGCGGACCCTGGGTGAGATGATAACGTGTGTATCGTGCTGCCCCGCACCACGCAGGTGGTCGTGGATGCGCTCCATGTGCGAGTGGGCGGTGTCGGGGCGCGGGCGCGCGCTGGCGGCCGACGTGTGGCGCGCGCTGGCGCTGGGCACGGCCAGCGTGCTGGGCACGGCGCGCGCGCTGCACGCCTGCGACGCCGTGCTGCAGGCCGGCGCGCGGCGCGGGGGCGGCGCCGCCATCGCCGCCAACCTCTTCTCCTCGCTCCTCATTGGAGTCATCGGTTACTATTATCTTACTAACTCTTCCACATTATTGTACCTCCCTTGCAGTAGGATCAATATCAGCGACTCACGAACACACTTGGTAATGACACTCGAGAAGCATCAGGGAGCTAAAAATTGAATAGCTCTCGTACTCGTACAATGCCGTCGTTTTAAGTTGTTCAGTATCACGTTCCAAATGTCAACAAACGAACCAAACGCGAACGCGTTTCAATTTAGGCATGTCATAGTACGGATCATAGCAATTCAGTTTACAAACTTGTATTGAATTACTCCGAAACTGAACTGTGTGAAGCATCATGATAAGGCACTAGAAAAATTAAAATTTCTCGGAACATTTGGAACCCGCAACGAAATTAATCAGAAGGAAATTGGAGAATTTGGAAATATATTTGGGATAATCCATTTGCCTTCTTGCCAAATTGAGAGCCAGCAATAAAACGAAGAAAGCTAACATCTATAATCTCAAAAGGGTTCAGGGTTCTTGCTGTGTTGTCTTGTTGGTTCCATTATATGATTCCATTAATGGAACTTTGAGTATTATCTATTCTCTCGTACCGATTGCCTATTACATATTGAAACAATAATTCTAGTACCACATTTAGTGTGGAATAAGTACAAGAGTTGAATTCAACAGAGTTTATTTTTTTCAGGTACCAGGGCAGTATAGTCAAACAAATCAACAAATTTTGTAAGAAAAGTACATAATTTCAAATTCAGTGATAATACTTTCCTGGTACTTTAAACGAAGAAGCTCTTGAAAGTTCAATATCTTTCCTTTCTTCGCATTCTTCATTGCTGAAAATAAGGGCGGTTTACAAACGAGCTGCCGTCGACGCCACATTGTCTTAGGCTTATCGCAGGACAGCAGAAATTGTAAGTCCCGTTCGCCCGCGTAATCTATCATCTACTTTGCCTACTACATTTTTTTTTCTTATGTTCAGTCAATACCTTTTTTTTATTTTTTCGTGCGGAAATCCCTTCGGATACCCCCCTGCCGGCCAGCGGGGGCGGTTATGTCGGGCTTGAACCGACTAAAACCGCACGCCGTCTCTTGTATTAAAACACCGGGGTATAAGGTTGCCCATAGAGCATATCCCTCGCACCTTCAGTCAATACCTAATATCAAAACCACTAAGGACTTGTTGAGAATATTGTGGGCAGCAGGGCGATCTGTCTTCTGCATCTATCTTTCGTATCATGGTCTAACTCTGTCAGGCAGTTACCCAGTCTATTTTTAATGACCTAATGTGTGACCCCATGATGTGGTAATAACAATTTAGTTTTGGACAGCGGAGCGGAGGGAGAAATATGATGGCCAGCTCCACCTGTCTTCCTCAGCGCCGCTGAATTGAACTGAATTGCTATGAGCGCGTCGTGGTTAACCCCCTGAATGTTTTGGGTCTGAAACTATAACTAACTAAGACGTAAATCTTCTGTTAAGAATGTGTGTAATTTGAAATATCCTGGTACATAAAATTATTTGAATATAACCCCTCAATCAAATCTCAATCCTGCAGAATTATAATGATTTTGTTTTTTTCCTTCCCACATATTTCTCCTTTCAGTTTTATTAACACGTGAATCGAATTCACTCATCTTCGATCCAATAAAAAGTTCAAAAGGGACTCATTATTTTTTTACTTCCTTCGAAATATTTTCTTAAGTAGGGTTCTAAGTGACTTTTGTTAATAGTCCATTGAAATGTTACATTTGGGGTTGCGTTTTTTAGAGGACGCAATTTAATTTAATAAGTGTAAAGCTAAGACCAAGTTTGTGGGGTCGCCACCCTTGTCCCACGGCCGCCATCTTGAAAATAGGGGTTGAAATGGTTTTTACGATATATATCTTAAACTATTTATGTGATAAAAAAAATTGTTAACATTTTTTGTTGCAAATTAAATTCTCTACAACTTTGGTCCAGTAGCTTTTTGTCGTAGAACTATAAATAAAAAAGTTATAAGTGAAAATGTTCAGAAACGTTCTTTTATCTCTTTATACGGTGGTAATAAAGATGATAATGCTCTTGACAGCCTAAGATATATACAATTCGCCAAGGCAGTGACAAAAAGTACCATTTAACTTATCTTCACTTCCTCCAACACACACAACACAACACAAGACACAGCTCGCTTTCATACTTTCCGAGTCTACCATCAGGTCCAGTCGTGGCTTGGTAATAATAATGATCCTGAAGACTGGGGCTGGAAAAAATGTGGAAAATTATTGATGCCAGTGCCCCCTGAGCTTCTAAAATTGATCTTTTGCAAATGCAAAGGAAACTGTGGAGCGAATGGTGGATGTCGAAAAGCAGGGCTGAAATGTTCTGCAGTGTGCTTCCATTGCTCTGGAGAGACTTGTAGCAACGTAATGGGGCTCTCAGAATTAATAAATGAAAATGACTTTGATGATGAACCGCCGACATTAAAACACCCCTTCCTTCTCCAGTTCTCCCGCTGATATTTAATTCAGAAAGCCGATCAGATGCTACACACAGCCTGGTCCATCGAAAAGACTGAGGACGGAGTAGTTCAAATTTAGAATATCACCGTGGATTATGCCTAGGCAGGGGGGGGGGGGGGTACCACGTAAAAAAAAATTGCGCCTCCAGACTCTACCTCGTGGGTGGTGGGGAAAAGTGTCAATAATTAATTGGTAATAATATTGCAAAATTAATAATTAAAAAGATTATAACAACAAAATGAAAAAAAACAAACAAAAGTTACTGGACCAAAGTTGTTGTGACCAAAGAATTTAATTTGCAACAAAAATGTAAACAGTTTTTTTTATTCAGTTTTTTTTTATATTTAGGACACGTCAATTTGACTTCACCTCGCCTGATGGTAAGCTGAAGGTAAAGTCTCAGGAAAGAGGGCCACCATTACATACACGTACCATGTTAACAATAGTTTACGAGATATCGACCCCTAAAAAAACCATTTCAAACCCTATTTTCAAGATGGCGGCCGTGGGACAAGGGTGGCGACCCCACAAACTTGGTTTTAGCTTTACACTGACCCCCCTACACATCAAAAAAATAAAAATGCGTCCTCTAAAAAACGCAAGGTAAGGCCTAAAAAATGTAACACTTGAAAGGACTATAAGTAGTTATACAAATTTGCAAAACGCGTAGACGGTGTTTTCTTTTTACGCATTCTCAGAAAACTGCTAGTTATCTATGTTTTAAATCTTTTTAAATTTTAAACTCAGACTCAGATGATCTATTGCGTGTGCTTACATATTTCATACAATTATGGCACACCAGTCCACTTGTTCCCATTACCGGTACATTATATTGGAACAAATAAGACAGCAGAACACCCGACCTAAAACATTATGATGACACCATTTCCAATATTACTGAAAAAAAAACGCGTAATTGTATCTGGTTATCTAGATAGCGCACTGTTTCAACTTTTCGTGATGACCAACACACCAGGTGCGCTGAACGGCCTGCTGACGACCTGGATGCTGCTGAAGATCCAGGAACACCAGCTGTCCTGGCAGGCGTGGCGGGACAGCACGCTACACGTGCACGTGACCCTCGCTGACGAAGAGAATACTCTGACCCCCCACCCTTCCGACACGACGGTGGTGGGCGACGATACTGGAAATGCGACGGCTGATAGAAGCACTAACGTAGCCGACCCGTTTATGGTCGCCCTCCCGTACATGCTGCCAGATCCTTGGTATGAGGTTTTATTTTTTTATGGCTCATAAAGTTATGTTTAGAAATCACTGCAAAATATGTGTTGTTACAACCCTTAGTTCGATGTTGGACAGCCTCGGAATTGGACAGATAAGATGTTTCTGTACATATCTCAATTGCTAGAGGCCTTACCATATTATTACTATTCTTCATTCTTTTGTTACCCAACCCTTTTCGTTTGATTCTTATCTAACATCACCGATCTAACTGTTATGATAAAATTCCTATCAAACTTATAGTTGGATATTATCGTTCAAAACGATTAGATAGCACTTAAATGTATTCCCACCTTTGTTTGGGATAAACTTTAGTCCAGTGAAACACGTTTAGTGATGGCTTTATAACAACAGAATTAGTACCACTAAAATCTGACTCCTGCATCCAATGGTTGCCTGTAAGAGTTTGCCACAGTGCTGCCAATTGTATTACGAACATTTGTGTACTGTAGGTACTTTGTGTTTTATATCGTTCACAGAACGAACCAATACTTATATTGCTTTAGTTTATGATATTGTCGGAAGTTTACGCGAATGTCACACATTGAAATAAAACTATTTTTAACGGATTCTTTCGCGATTTATTTGATGTTATTTTATATTTTACATTTATCCCGACGTTTCGGTTGCTTTTGCAGCAGCCATAGTCACGGGGAGACTAAAGATGGTTGTTGTCTTGTAGTTTGAAGTGTAAGTTATCTCAAAGTCTAAAGTTAAAGAAAATCTTAAGGCTTTCACGGCCGGCGTTGCATGAAGAATATACTGCTTCCGGGCTGTTTGGCCGTGGTCCATCGGAGACTTGTATTCCAGACGTTTCGTCGATCACTGCGGTCGACATCTTCAGTGGTCACGTCGGGACGCCGTCGAGTGCGGAGAACCTTCCTCGGCGGCGAACTCGGTGCGACTGATGTACCCATTTACCTCAAAGTTCCCGAACTATGTTGAATTGTTGGTGTTACTATTGAGGCAGAGTGAGCTCACAGTGTCATGAAGTCCTGTTGTATTTTGATTTTTCTTGGAATTAATCAAGTGAATGACTGGGTCCCAAGCTGGTGGTACATTCCAACCATCTTCTCTATTAAAATTAGGATGTTTTTTAATTTCAATAGCTTCGCGGAGCATCCTAGGTAGGAATCGTGATCGGAACGTCGGGATCAATGTAAAATGTTATTTTATATTTTACATTGATCCCGAATAAATAAATAAATAAAAAATAATAATTCCTCAAATAAATCGCGATACAATCCGTTAAAAATAGTTTTATTTTAATGGTTTAGTTTGTGTTAATTTACTACCTACTAAATACACAATAACGCAGCATGATTGGTGTTTTCTTTGTCAAATACTGCTACAGGTACATCATCATAAACTCATAAACTCACGCCTATATCCCTGAAGGGGTAGGCAGAGGTGCTAGCACCCACATTTCGCCAGTTTATGTTTAGGTCCCAATGTAATAGGTGGCGAGCCTATTGCCATTAACCGGGCACTTATAAACCTGCGATAAATACACACATAACTTCGAAAAGTCATTGGTGTGTGCCATGGTAATACCTGGGATCGAACCCGAGACCTCGTCTCAGCAGTCCATTACCCATACCACTAGGCTACTGCTACAGGTACAATTATTAATTTTGTTTTCAGATGCTGGTGTATTTTCTCTAGTGAGTGGAAAGCGCATAGCTATAAAAAGTCACCATTAGGAATATAACAACATGGCGATTTCTTTCATAGTATTCTTGGTATCGACTTGTATCACCTTTATTATCTTGATAGTTTATATTTTTATAAAGTCATCAGAAAATACGAATACAAACAGATGTCTTACACAAAACTAAACTTAGAAATTTTTTCTTTCAATTCAGGAGTACTCTGAATATAATAATTAAAAAAAAAACGTTGAAGATTTCATTGAAATTGTTTAAGATTTTTATACTTTTCTAGTTGTTTTGTACATTCACGACTTGTACCTTATATCCGATGAACATAACTCGATTCTTTATGAGCTTTGTCACGTAGTCGTCCACTTGAGGCCACAACGTGGCAATTTGATTGAAACATCGGGTAAAAAATAAGTCTAGATTATCTCGCGGGTTCAAGTCCCATCCTAGATGATCTCTTTTTCCGATCTGAATCTTTAGGAAAATTAAGCATACAAATTGCTTAAAAATTTAATTAAATCTAGAATAACTAGTAAATATTTTACATAACTTGTCATTGGTATACATCACAAGAGTCTTCGCAAGATATATGAGTGAGATACAGCAATAATATTGTAAGAATAAGAAAACTGAGGTCAGAATGTACTTCCTCGATATATGATCTACTGGATGAGTTTTATTTAAATATTATCAAATAAGTCCAGCAGATTAATAATCATATAGAGGGGATATTACGATTATGATACCATTGGTATGATCGAAGATGAGTAATTAATTAATTAATTAATTGATCTTGAATGTCATTAAACTTTCTCGATTTTTACATATAATTAGATAAAAATTGGGATACGATCGCGATAATACATGAAGGTACGGTACCTTGTGACCATACGATTCGGGGAAACAAATTGTATCGTACCTACCTAACAATATAATCGCGATTTGGGCCCGATTTGTATCTAGCTGAGGGTCTGTTTTATTCAATTATGTTAATAAAATTATACAAAATCATTCAAAGCTTTTGGAATTTATATGTTGCAATAAATGTTCTTAAAATAAATTTATATTATGTTCATGATTAGGTCAGCTGCCATTGTGAACTTAAAAATAAAGGTTTAAATAATCACACCACTGTTTTGTTAATCAATATTTATTTCATTATCAATATAAATTAACATAATAATCAATAATATCAAATTTTATAAAATCAGTTGGCGATTACATCAAGCTGCTGGTATATTAAAATATGTCAAATCCTAAAATGTTAAATATTCGTGAAACGGTCTGTACACTTAGCAGCAAAGGATTCTACTTTCTTATGTCGGCTATATAAGTTCAAGCGATCCTTTGCAGTGCGCACTGCTCTTAGACCTAAGCTATGACCTACAGTCGCTCGGTATATAAATGTTAGTACTTACAAGCTAAACGTAGAAAAAAATCACATGTTGAGATTATAATAAATAGGAGGACTGTCGAGACAGCGCTTGGAGATACGAGTTGGGCGGACACTGACGTAAACACTTATAACAAAAACAATCAACAACAAACGCTCTTTGGATTTATAACACACTTCGTACGAACTATTTGTGACTACACGTTCTACTGCTGCCGCTGGCGCCGGGCCCTGCGGCCGCACCGACGTACCGCCGCCGGTACCAGCCCGTCCCTAACTTTCCACCACGTCTACGTAAACAGCACAGGATAGCAATCAATTCACTGGCATTGTTTCAATTCAAGATTATACTGTTGCTAAGATCTTGAGTACTGTAGAATTGGTGGTACTGCACGTGCAGTATTTATTAACGCGCGTCCATTGATTTTGGACATAGCATACGATACACGACATTTTTTTACTTTGTGGTTAAAGCTCAACATAAAAAATATGAAAGCCCCACGTAAATATTCGAAAGCCCCCATATAAATGTATGAAAACCCCATATAAAAGTGTAACGGCCATATGAGTGTGTGAAAGCCCCACATAAATGTACAAGAACCCCACATAATGTGTGAAAACCCCAAAAAATGTGCTTTGCTTTTTACTTTTTTATGGAGTATGTTTGTGTTCGTTTTAATTAACGGTAATTTATCTAGTAATCATTTGGAACTGTGCTCAAGATGCAAGACTATAATCTTAAGTTGAAAGTCTACTACTGATTTAACTGAATCTGCATACCGAGAATTTGAATAAAAGCTCTCTAGAAGTAATCGCGATCTTAGACCAGGCTAATGAATTACTTGTCGAGGCTTAGTCTGACGGTTGGCAGGTCGGTACATCGGTGTTGGCACCCCGGGGGGCGGTGTGGTGGCGGTCATTCGTCCTTGAACCGGCGGTAGATAGACTGCACGTACGTGAACACGCACTTCCAGTCCGGCTTACGCATCGCCACCATATCGTCCACGTCCAGCAGGGGGTAGATGCCCGCCTTCTCACTGGAATATAAGAAATTACTGTTTAATCGCCGGATGATAAGCGGTTCTCCCGCCAAAAATACTTTTATACAAATATTCCAACGAGAATCTATTTGATTCTACTTTCTTATATATGTTCTACTGCTTGTACTTATACTGGTTTGTGTTATAAGGAATTGTTGGATAAAATGCCCACAGCTTCCGTCTATGTAGGTACCAAGTGTATCTAAGAGTAATCATTATTACTTGTACTTGCAAAAAGTGTATCCAGCGGAAGCGAATCCGGATATTTTCAAAAAATGTATCTAAGAGGAAAGTGTATCTACGGGGAATAAACCGTTGCGATCACCATTATCATCACCATAATCATCACTTCAAAACCAAAGTAAAAAAATTGTGAACTGTGCATTTCTATAGGGAATCCGTGGATGCTCTAATTATGGCATGACTACACTGCTCTAGATTTTTCTCAAGAATACAGTATATGAAGATCTTCAAAACTAAGGTTTATGCAGAGTCGACAACTATTTTTATCATTAGAACAAGATGAAAAATTTCTTCCTTGGCCTGTGAGGTAGGCTAAAACTAGAGTTCAGATGTGGGATATTTTATAAACATTGTTGATATTTAAAGTAAGTATAAAAGATAATAATATTTACTCGGCAAGTTTGAAGGCGAGCGTAAAGTTGTGTCGGCGTGTGTCGGCGCTCAGCTGCGAGTAGTCGAACGCGTCAGGCAAGAAGTGGTGCAGCAGCGCGCAGAACGCCAGCCCGTCCGCCCAGCTCGTCGAGAAGTTCTCCAGCTTCACATTCTGGACAATCCCCCACCACACATGTTAACGTTCATTCAATTACAAATTATATTAGCTTCGCTCTTCCTCAATACGACTACCTGATAATACAGTCGGCAGTGCAGTGTGACTCTTTCAGTGAGGATACTACTTCGACCCATACAAAGAATATAGTTAGTTTTTGCACTACGTCACGTCCTTTTGTATATTTGTCAAATTCAAATTCTTTATTTGCGGAAATGTGTTGGTACAAGATGTGACATTATTTTCGTTCAGCACATTTCCTATTTCATTTTAAGGCATGCAAACATTAACTTTAAACAATATATTATATTAAACCATTAAACATTTTTAAAATTGACCCATCTGTAACTAAAATCATTATATATTGAAATTATTAATAATGTCATGGTTTTGTCGCTTATATTAGCCAAACTTAATACTTTAAATGTTCATGTAAAAGATTTTTTTTCTGAAGATGAAGAAAAATGTTACAATAACTTTGGTGTCAATCAAATAAATGGCTGTCCTGAAAGTAGTGATTTTGCAGAAGTATCTTTATTCGATGGATAGGTCGAATTCTATTTGTGCTTTTAAACGACAACAATAGTTCAAAGGAAACTGTAGAAAGTGAGTTTCCCTTTAAATTGCTTACAGATTAATTTAAAGCGCTATTACATTGTGAATTATATCGCGGTCAGTCGCACTTATCGTACATATTTTGTCATTGTGGGGATATTTAGTGTTTTTGGTAGCTGGGATAGACTGGTTGCGGAAGGCGGCGGGTCGGGAGCTATGGCGCACATTAGGATAGGTCTAAGTCCAGTAGTGGATTGCAAAAGCCCTCAAAGAGAAAAGTATCTTATTGAAAGTCGTACGAATTGCAAAAGACAAACATAAAGTGCAAAAGACCGCTCATAAAGGAATTGGTATGTCTACAATCTCTACACACAAGTTCCCAATGTATTATTAAGTACTGTGAAACATTACAAACATATATTTACCAATATTTACAGACCTAGCAGTATTCGGTATTCACATGTTATCGACACACAAAAATCATGCAGTTTACTCCAAGCTTTTTCTTTATGCCGTAGGTACACTTCAATTACTTTTGAGACAAAAATCAAAATTCATGCTTTTCACATCTTAACAATCGGTATCCTAAGTTAACATTTTGTTATATCTCTTTTACATTTACGATGACAATCTCCTGTTACTTTTTTCGTAATAATTATATAGTAAGTCATTTATAAATGCATTATAAAATATATAATAATAATATGTAAGTACTTACACAGAAGTATTTTATATATTTCGAAACCAAAGTAATACAATTTGGTCGTATATAAATGGATTAAAATAATACTTACACAACCTATACATATATACAGAAGTAGTAGTCGCAATGAAGCAATAAGAGAAGCGTGTAGAATGAGCGGTAGTGGTAGTGACGTGTATGTTAATACTAGGTGCGTGTGCGCAGCGAACGCTAACAACATGCCTCTTGACAACGCGTTAAGTCCGTTACATCCGAACGCCCCGGAAGTACAGATGCACACTTTAATCTATAGATTTAGGTTGTAAGTCAAGTATAAAAAAAAAAATATGCATCTGGCTATTTTAAATGCAACCTTTACCTCCCCAATGCGTGTCTATGGTGCTATACCATTCATTTATAAACAAATGTTACTTGCAGCTCGCAAATATACAGCTAGGTATTTATTAGAACTAAGTGTATCTAGACAAAATAACAGCGTACGCAGTGGGGGGTTTGGTGCAGTTTGAGGGCTGAGGGGGGAGCGGAGGTGTGGTCTGTACCTCGTAGTCCCGGGTCTTGTCGCGACACCACTGCAGCAATCTTTCTTTTATAGTGACGGCGCTCGCTTGCAGCGTGGGCTCCGTGAACTTGAAGTAGGGCGCCGGAGAGCCCGGGCTCTTCGGACTGGGCGAGCTACAACGGGGGGCAAGGTTAGTCACCGGCCAACGCGTACCATGGGCGCTAGCTATTGTATTGATGCCCTCAGGGCAGGTATACAAACGCAGACGCGGTTATCTCGCCCTAGTTGATAGTTCTCACTAGGATTAGTTCGCCATATCGTGTGCTACAGAACGCGTGTGCAGAATGTATTATGTATATTAATGGGTCTCGCAGTTATTTACAAGATATTATTATTATTAACGCGTGCTAAGTCATGTCAACTAGGTTCAAATCATTCATTCTTGTGTGATTTAATGTTCTCATGGCGGGACAAGCACATATGCGTTTTTGACATCTACCCGCGTATGTACTTTGCCCCGAGGAAAATGATTCGTAATAAGCGTCTAGTATACATGTTATAGGTATGCAAATGGAACTTGTATATTTACTTGAAACTATCCTTATTCGTATCCACAGATATGGCTGCCAAATAAATAAAATATACTGCATTATATTACTTATCAAGCGACAGGATCTTATACATACAATATAGTACTTTGATGTTCGATATAATATGAAATCTTTATGTTTCTGACTCGTATTCGTTTGGAGTGTGTTAGATGGAGAATACGGTAGGACTCACTTGGGACTGTTGGTAGAGTTTTGCTTTTCGAGTTGCCGGAACTTAGCGAACGGCGACACGGGCTTAGGCGCTGGCCTGGTCATACTATCTATTACTGTAAAATGTTATAAATTGCTTTATAAAAACGTTCTTTTTCCACTGAGCTACGTAAAATATTGTATATTATTCTAACCTTTAGTCGTTTTAGTGGTTGTGGTGCTACTGCTAACAGTTTTCTCTGACGAGTTCCTCCTCACGCTCGATGTCACAGTTACTTCCTCTTCCTCTGCAAATGAAACATTGGTTTATGAGTAATCTTCAAGGAGGAGGAGTAGATGACTAAACACTAACTCGAAACACTTGGAACACAATTAGCAAGACATTACAACGATACCTATAAGCTATTAGTCAAATAACACGGTTACAGGGCGCGGAGCGATGATGGTCGGATGTTACGAGCACAATGTACAGAGACGGACACGCGGGGTGGGGTACATGCGGCGGGGGGTCGGGGCGCGGCACAAGCGACATGACGTCACACACACTCGACTCACGCGCGTCTCGCTCGCCTCCCGCTCCTAACTAGTGGAATGTGTCGCGGCGCTAACCGAGCGCCGACACCAGGTCCTCGAACGCGTCGTCCGTGTTGCTCTCGTCCAGGAACTGCAGCTCCGACACCGTGGGCATGGTGCGGCTGCGCCCCAGCGCGTACGGCTGCGCCGGCGCCGGCCGCGGCGCGCGCGCCCGCCGCGCCTGCCGCGCCTGCTGCTGCTCGCGGGAGAAGTACGCCTCTACGGTTCGCTTCTTTTCTGTAACTTCTTCCCGGGCGATACCACCTTCGTACAACTTGGGCACGGCCAGAAGATGCATTGACTTGGCGCGCGCGACTACGCGTCGCGGTGACGTCGCATTGGGGCTGACGGCTATCTGCTGCCAGGAACCAGACCTACTGAGTGGACTGGAGCCTATGCTGGCGACGGACTCACTAGACACGGACTCACGGGATGCGACGAGCGCACCGGGGGACAGGGACGCACCGCCTAAATCTACGGTGGGGGGTCGGACGTGCGGGGGTGCAGGCGCGGGCAGGGGTGAGCGGCCGGTATGTACAGGGGCCCGTACCTGCGTCTTTGTTGTCTCTCGCTTTTTCCTTTCGATCTGTGCAATGACGTCCTGTTTCGGGGATGCAAGCTTGTCGAGTGCACCTCGTAGACTGTCAGCTGCGGTGCCACGGCGACCGTCATCGTTGCGTGTTCTGACCCCTGTTGTGATTACTGCGGAGCCACGCACGGGGCCACGCATCACGCGTGTTATTACACTGTTGTGTTCGATTGTGACTCCGTCGTCTACTCCGTTTGTGTAGGGTACATCTCCATTCTGGTATGCGTGTGGTGATTCCATAGGGTGGGTAGATCTCGGTGAAAGAGGACTAATGGGTGCACGTGGAGCATGGGGTGAAGCACCACTCCGTTGCCTGTCAGTGTCGTTGGTAACGACGTCCGGCAGATAGTCAACTTTGTGCGCCCGCGCCTTTTCTATGTCAGGTGTGCGTTGCAGAGGGACGAACGTGGATATGCTACCGGTTGGCGTGTAGTCCACGACGGTATAAGCGGGAGGGGCGGGAGGCTTGCGCTCCGCGGGCTCTCGGTGACCGTTCATTATAGCTCCACGACGATTCTTTTCGCGAATCTGCTTTTCATAAAACTCTATTTGTAAACGCTGTGCATCAACCTTTGGGACATCTTGTATTGGGTATTTCGCATCGTCTATTTTACGCACTAGTTCCGGAGCAGAGAGGTCATACTGGTTAGGTATATTCTTCACCGGATAGTTTTGTATTTGCGGGAGCGCGTGAGTCAGCGGCGGGGGCGGATGGAACGCAGAGGGTTTGTATGGGGCCACTTCCTGCTTAGCGACGTCTTGTCTGAATTTGTTAGTGGCGATTGCAGCCACTCTTCTCGACTTATCGACGTCAGTAGTTGTAGTCCAGGGTGCGACACATGTAGTTGGGCTGAGTGCTGTTGTGGGTGAGGCATTAACCGGAAACACGGGAGCGATATCCATAGTCGGAGACATAATATTGTTTAGAACAGACGGTGGGCTCCAGACATTCGCGGGCGCGGTCGTCGGTGATGCCACTTTTGTTGGCGGTTTGAACGCGGACATTGGCGCATGCGAAAACTGATTTACAGGGATGGGCCGCGTCGCGAACGGTTTAACGACCAGTGGTTTAGTAGGAGATTGCGGTATTGGTGGGTGTGACGGTGGTGCCACAGATGCTACGGGTGGTTGCACAGGCGATGCTAGCACGGGTGCGTGTGCCGACGCGGTCTTGCGGTTGGGTAGCGGCACCGGCGCGCGGGCAGGCAGGTGTGTAGGCGCCGGCGCCTGCTGCGCTTGTCGCGGGACGTTCACACGCGCCGGCTCCCGTCGCTCAGATACCCACGGAGGTTTAATTATGTTCACAGCATTTTCTGATAAGAATTTTCTCGGGCGCGCGACTGCTGGGTTTATAGCAGATTCATCTGCTCCTCGCCAGAAGCGTCGTGCAGATGACGCACTAGATGAGCGGCTGTGGTCCTCGCGCTCGCGGTTTTCGAACGCGTGCTTAATGTTGCCAAATCGATTGCTCCAGTTTGCCTGGATGGTGCCCGCAGTTTCCCGTTCGGCGGCTTCATTCTTTCTCATAAAGGCGACAAACTTCAGGTCATTCTCGGTCTGCGGCCGGAACTCTGGCACCTTCGGCTGCGTGGGGCTGTCATCCTCTTCGCTTTCAATTCGATAGCCAGCAAGCGGTCGACCTATATCTATGGTGTTAGCTCGTTTCATGCGCAACCGTTTACTATTATTTGAGAACCTATTAAGTGGTTTGGAGTCATCTTGACTAGTAGGAGGTGCCGCAAAATTATATGTGGGTGGAAGGGGCATATACGTATGTTTATCCTCGCGTTTGAGTTCGTTCTGCTGAACCGGAAATTCAATAGGTGCGCGTCGCAGTATGTTTTCCTTTCTATCGCTAGATGAATCCCGAGCATGGGAGTCAAACTTGTTGGCAATTGCAGCTATGCTACTTTTAGACTCAGAAGGGCGGCGGTCCATATACGGAAGTGGTTGATGCGGTGGCTGCGAGGAATACATTGTAGCCGGAGGGAACGCGGGCTGCGGCTGATGAAGTGGCTGGGGCTGTGGCAGTTGCACCTGCCTTGGTTGGGCCTGAGACTGTGGTTGCACGGGTTGTGGCGGTTGGGTTATTTGTTGTACAGGACGAGTTTGATGTGGCTTAGGTCGTTGCGTTTCAACGTCAGCTACTGAATGGCGATAAAAGTCAGGTTTACGTTGAGTAGGGGCGCGTTTTTCGACAACGACGGCGGCCCTGTTAACTGGAGGGGTAACTTCGTAGCTGACAGAGTGTGCTATCGGATTCGGCCTTTGCTGCGAAGGGATAGCCTGATGGTAACTTAGCTCCTCATCAACACTTTGTTTACGCTCAGGCGTGAGAGCTTCGTCGGCACTGTTGGTATTTACGGAGGCAGTGGAGGTAGCGCTGGAGCCGTGTCGGTCTCCAGGAAGCGCGAGTTGATCATTGTCTACCAGTCTCCGCGCTTCATCTAGTTCTCCTCTAGTGACTCCCACTGTGTGCCTGGCAGTACGGGAACGCCTCCGTGGCCGACGCTGCCTGCACCCATCTAATCTATCAGCAGCATCAAGGGCATCTTCTAGTCTGTCAGCTAGAGCGAGTAAAGCTCGCGCTTGGGGATGTGCCGCCGGCGGAGCTAGGGCCGCCCTGAGCCTGGCAAGGGAGCGTCGCACATCGGCGACCACATCAGCGGGCGCAGCGCCGAGCCCGGCCAGCAGGCGCTCGCCTCCTCCGCCCAAGAGGCCCTGCAGCAGCGGTAACAGTAGTGACTCACCGCGGGCCTCGTTGGTGTCCTCTGGAGCTTCGCCAGCCGCCGCCAGCGCCTCGGTCACTGCGCTCGCGCATGCTGCAAGAGGAATAACTCTTCGTATTTATATCAATAGGTATAACAAAAAGAGCAAGGCGGTTATTGTAACGAGGAAATTTGCAGCACAGAACAAGGATGTACTTTCAAGTGAAGTTATATTCTACAGGTAAAATTAGGGGTCTTTTAATTTTGTTTTCCTGCGTTAAGTAATTTATCTATTTTTATTATAGAACAATGGAATTAGTACCTTCTTGTTCAGCCATTAGAGCACGGATTCGCGCACGCAGTCGTCGGCGTTGCTCGTAGTCCTTACTCTCGTCCAACTATAACACCACATTAGAACGATTATTTTTTATAGCCAAACTGCCGCTCATAAATGTCAATATTCTATGCTAGGTAGGGCCTGCTAGAAAAGTATCTGACACTAAAAAGTTACGCTCATCCTTTAACAAACACCGTATCTATCTATCTACAATTACTGTGGGAAGCGAGTGACGCGGTAACATGCTGCAATTATTACACTACAGGTCAAAGCGCCTTGCACATAAATGTTGTGGTACAAAGGGAATTAATAAAAACTAAGCATTTGAAAAATACAATGACGGATGTAGAACTTCTACTTAAAGAAATGAAAAATAAGCCGCTCTTATTCAAGAAGGTAAGTTACCAAATAAAATTTATCGATATTCCATTGGTCCATTCAGATGAAATTCCATAGGTCGCTGCTTCAGATCCGGCTCGAAGGACCATGTAAAGTTTAGAAGTCGGTAAAGGATACGGCAGATGGATATTTGTAGGATTTCATTATTCAGACCAAATTAATTATAATATAAACAAGCGAGGCAGCGTACGCGATGGCCGTGAATCTGTGTGCTGATTCGTATACTGCGAACTAAAGGAAAAAAACTTCAGCAATAGTGTACGATTGCATCGCACAAAGTTTCACAAACAATTTTATTTTTTTTTATTTTTTTTATTCACATTTTTCCTAACGTTCCGGTTACTTTTCAGCAGCCATGGTCACGGAGAGAATATCACCGTGCCCATAGCTGCCTAAAATCGGCATGAAAGCCGTGAAAATAATTTTAAGAAGTAAATACTATACAAACGCACATGTAACTCTCGTAATCCTTTCAACATAGCGATAGGTGTAACAGACAAACTCAAGTACACCGCAAGAAATACAATACATAAACCACTATATCATCATACTGTTCTAATATTGACGTTTGACATGCGCGTACGCAACTCGCGTATACTTAGTAGCGCTACCGGCGCGGCTACTGTGTACGATAGTGTTACACTTAGGTACACCGGCTATTGCAGTTGTGGTAATAAAATACGGGCTGGTACACACTGTTAGAAATTGTATGATTTTCTATGCACGATATTTTAAACGAAAATGATGCAGATTCTGTTGTTATAAAAAGGTCCTAGAAGTTATACGTCTTTTGGCGCGTTAGGAAAAAATTATGAGAGTAAATTTTTACGATGCGTTAGTTAGCTAGTCAATATTTTACTTTGAGTAGGTTTGTAGTATTTGAGGTATGTTGACGGTGGGGTGTGTGTTGGGTAACCTCCTCGAGTGTCGCTCCGATTCCGATCCCGCTGCAGTCCGGGGGGAACGGAATCGGAGCGGCCGGTACACCCTGGGCGGCGGTCAATGGCTTCCCCTTCACCCCTTCATAGGGTTGGCATTGATCGTCGGCCAATACCCAACGTGGCGGGAACACATCGCTCTCCGTACTCCTCTGCTTTCAGAGGAGACAGGATGAGCGATGCTGTTAGTGGTGAGATGGCCCAGGGTCAGCCGGGGTGCGAGGGATATGCTCTATGGGTAACCTTACACCCCGGCGTCTGAAGACCCGAGACGGCGTGCGGTTTTAGTCGGTGCAAGCCCGACATAACCGCCCCCGCTGGCCGGCGGGGGGGTATCCGAAGGGATTTCCGCACGATAAAAAAAAAAAAAAAAAAAAGGTATGTTGACGGTATGTATAATTCACATCATAAATAATATTAATATAATACTAAAAGAAATTTCTACATTATTATATCTACAAACGCAGGATAACGCAAAGGATAAAATTTTTGCAAAGGTTTTTATCTTCTTACGCTACGTACGTACGTACGTAATAAGTACACAACCACTTTTTTATGTTTACCTCGCCTGATGGTAAGCTAAAGCGGAAGTCTCAGAAATGAGTGATTTTTCTAAATTATTAGTAAATTATTACGATGGTCCTCAGTTTGACGGTCTCATTATTAAACTTAAAAAGAAAACTATTTATTTATTGGACTCTCTTCTTCATCCGAGCCCCAGTCCCGGTTGTATCCAAAGCTAGCAATTTGGAGCACAGGGTGTCCCATCCTACTCTTCACTTCCAAAAATTAGTTTATTTTGACTTTTATGGGAGCGACTTCCGTCTGAACCACAAGAGAAAAGCCTGCGCCAGAGCCTCGTTCGTTAATTAACAGGTGTAGCGGCTTAAAGGTGAGGTTGAATTGGGTTGACAATACAAAACAAATACAAAAAGAAACAGTAGTTAAATATCAGTGTGTATACAGCCTAATATTTCTGCACGAGCGATCCAGTTGTCAATAAGTGACATTTTGTAACCGCCGACCGGAAGTGCTCTCTCGCCGGAAACAGGAAGTGACTTGCCGCTTTGTTGTTGGTACGAATGACAAACCTCATTTGTTGGTAATTTGAATATTTTTGTGCTATAAATATTGTAGGACAATATAAATAAATATTGTAGGACAAAGTACACATCGCCATCTAGACCCAAACTAAGCACAGCTTGTCATATGGATTCTAGAATGCGGATAAACATACTTAAGTACTTTTTTTTTGTAAATAAATACATATTATACATAGCCAATGCGATATACATATTTGCACTGAACGGGAATCGAATCCGCGACCTTGGGCTTAGCAGTCGAATGCACTACCGCTACGCCACAGAGGTCGTCTATGTACCTTTTTTTTTTTCGTTCGGAAATCCCCTCGGTTACCCCCTAGACTAGTGAATAAACCGTGCCATAGTAAATGTATGGAAACTGCAAAGTTCATATGAAATTTCATTTTAAATTTCTTTTAATGTTTATTAGGTAGGTAAATTTGGTATTTTTTTACGTTTCTACTTATCTATTAAAAGCGACGATAGCCCAGTGGAGTGGTGTATGTAACGGACTGTCGAGACGAGGTCTCGAGTTCGATCCTCATTCGCCCCGGGCACACACCTCTGTCTTTCCTTAGTTATGTGTGCATTAATAAATGATAATTATCGCTCGCTTAATAATGTGCCCGGTAGATGGCAATAGGTTCGCCCCCTATTACATTGGGACCTTAACTTAACTGGCGAATCGTGGGTGTGTAATACACCTCTGTCTACCCCTTCGGGGATACAGGCGTGAAGTTATGTAGGTTATGTTCTACTTATCAGACTAGCGGATGAACCGTGCTAATGAAATGATAGACTGATGAAATGTATAAGAAGCGCAAAAGTACAAATTGTGAACACATATCAAAGTTTTGTAATATCTGATAAACTAAAAAAATAATCGGCTGGACAAATTTAAAGTTTCCACCCTGTATGCATAAGGTAGTGACCCTACCTTCGACGCCGCGGGTTGCGTTCAATTCCCATGTACCCACGGTCAAATGTGATGAACCCATATGTTGGCTGTGTAAAATGTTTCCGAGGTGAGTTTACGTCAGGTAGTCGTAAAAATATGGTTGAATCTTAAGACAAATCATCTTAAGACATCTTAAGACATGTGAAATCATATTGTCTCGACGCCACCTGACATCGGATAAGGGCAGGAGGAACAAGACAGACATGTTCTACCAACGATACGTATAAACTTTAAAAAAAAAAACTTTATAGTTCACTTAAGGATATGGGGATCCATAGGGGAAGATTACTTAGGGCATCAAGTTGCCTTAATCCGGTACAATTACGGACCATTTCTTAACATTTCGTCCGAGATGAAACGCGGGACCGAGGTTGACACTTTAGATATACGGAACCGATTTGTAGCAGTAAAAAAGCTTATTAACAACATATTAATAAAGCCATTGAAGTTGTGTAGTATTATGACATTCGGCTATAAATCCTAATTGACAGCTGACAATGACCAGCACATGTGATGCGCCCGCGCTGTCTCAATGAAAGTGATTTGTACAGGCTGCGTAAGACACGAGCGGAGAGCGACTTTCACTTAGTATAGTTATCCGCAAATATCTTGAACAAACGTCAAAAAGGCCGTGCATGTGCAATTACAAAAAAACTAAAAAAAAACCGGCCAAGTGCGAGTCGGACTAGCCCATGAAGGGTTCCGTAGCAGCAAGTAAAATTTTTATATTTGAGTTGATTGAATGAAAGGTGAATAGCGGTTTATGACGTTTTTATGACGTATTAAAAAAAACTTATAAGACCTCGTTTAAACCAATTTTTGGTGGAAGTTTACATGGTAATGTATATTTTTTTTTGTTTTATCATTATCTTATTTTAAAAGTTACAGGGGGCTCGTCTCAGCAGTCCATTACCCATACCACTAGGCTACCGCGGCTATATAGAAAGAAATGATGAATGAAAATAATTAGAAACCTCAATATCATTTTTGAAGACCTATCCATAGATACCGATGTACACGTATGGGTATGATGAAACAATTTTTTATGAGTTTCAGTTCTAATTAAGTTATTGCCACCTCCAAATTTATTGTTCTTCTTCTATTTTTGTGTGAGAATCTTAATACAGTTCACAGAATACATCTCATCACCAAGTTTCAACAGCATAGTTCTTATAGTTTCGGAAAAAGTGACTGTGACATACGGACGGACAGACAGACAGACATGACGAATCTATAAGGGTTCCGTTTTTTGCCATTTGGCAACGGTACCCTAAAAACTAATAAAAGGACTGATCAAGCAATGACAAGAGCCTTTGAGCCCGAGATTAGTTTAAATAATTATAGGATTTGTTGATTTGTGTGCTTCCGCTGTCGGGCCGGCGTTTATCATCAAAGATACTTAAAAAAGTGTTCTGCGCATCTAGAATACATAGTCACGAAGTTTGTCGGATATTATACGTCTATTTATCTACAAAAAATATATGTATTTTTTTAATAGTATTATTGATGTTGTGTGATGTACTTATCTATTTACGATGAGATGAATGTATCCGAATTTATGTGTTTGGGAGCGTGCCAGTTTCATGAAATAAGAATGTTTTAACTATGAATACAGTGGTTTAATATAAGAAATAGTATTGAAAAGTTTTATTTTAACTGTAGTAAAGCAATGTATGGAAACGATATTATTAAGAAACAAAACAAATATTTAACTGATGGGCAACCTGCATGGATTTATTGTTTAGCATGTTTCTTTAGGAAGTGATTTAAGTTGTTTTAGATTTAGCCACCTGACGTAGTCGGAGATAGCGTGTACACGAGTAGAAGAGTATTTCAGGGTTCGAGCCAAATCAACGAAAGAGGCTTTAGTGCAGGCTTTCTACTCGCAGTCAGTGGTCAGACGAGAGTCGTACTCGTAATATCCAACAGAAGCAAAAAAAAACCATGGAAAACAGCTTTAGGCTCCAAAGTGAATACCTCGAATGCAAATGGGATCTCCGTTAAGATTATAATGACATTGTGAGGTATGACCAGAAATCCCTGGTCACTCATCTTTCTCGATTTTGTATATTATGTTACCGTCTAAAACAATAAAATTAAAGAATTTGTACTGTTGTGTTGTGTTTTTTTTCACTTAATGGTGTTATTATGTATTATAATTCGGGAACCATAAAATACTTGAAATGGAAAACTTTTATTAAAAAACTCCGAATAAATAAATAATAATAATAATATAAATAAATATTCTAGGACATATTACACATCGCCTTCTAGACCCGAACTAAGTAGAGCTTGTCATATGGGTTCTAGAATGCGGATAAACATACTTCGTTACTTTTTCATTGTAAATAAATACATATTATACGAGTACATAGAAACATCCAGACCAATGCAAATATACATATTTGTAGTGAGCGGGAATCGAACCCGCGACCTCTGACTTAGCAGTCGAATGCTCTACCGCTACGCCACATTCTTTCTCATCCGATTTTTTTTTGTCTAAGATTTAGTATAATTCGTGCGTTTATGACTTGTCACCCGCGCTACACAGTGTGTGAGCCCGCAGTTAGCCTCGCCGGAAGTTTCACGCGATGACATGCACATAAGTGGTTGCTGGTTGTTGTCGCCACGAGAGAGCCTCACACAGTGCTATACTTTCCACACGTGAGTTTGAAGTATTTATAGGCGTTTTAAGACAAGATAAGTCTGCATACTACGTAGAAATAAATGCTAATAAATAATTCTTTATCGACTGGGAAAAGAGGTAGTTTCGCTAGTAGTTATTGGTTTCGGCTTAAACTGGAGGGCCTGTTGCCATAATGAATAGTTTCTCGAGTTGCTGTTGTTGAGAAACTCCTGACGGGATTAGGCAATAACACGTTGCCTGGAATATGAACTGGGGACCGTGTGCACTGCAGTGGAATTTGATACAAAATAATATCAATCATATTATCTAATATATATAATATCTATATATATATATTATCTAATAATAATATCATCAAAATAATACAGGTATAAGTACACAATGGGGGGTGTTTTAAATAGGAGAGTAGAAAAGACTTGAATTATTATTTTTGATTTTGAATTTTGACATAGGACTTTGTACTTTAAGAGAAATAAAGTGATAGACATTTTGAAATTAAAGTAACAAATTGTAGGTATCTTACCTACTTCTTGAATTATCTCACAAATTATAATTTTTATTACACTTTTGTGTGTTTTTCGTTTTTAAATATTAATGATACTTTTAGAAGGTAAGAAGACAATAAGACAGCTAAACAGTTTAGAACTCTTCACATATGTTACGGGCTGTTACGGTATGTTATGTTATTTATGACCATTATGTTCACTATTAACGCTTTCTATTATCACTTGCTTTGCGGTCAAAGAAAGTGATAATAAATGATGTAAGGAAAATTTTCTTCATAACATTCCTTTCAACGCATAGAGAGACACCTACCTTTTTTTTTTTTTCTTGCGGAAATCCTTTCGGATACCCCCCCGCCGGCCAGCGGGGGCGGTTATGTCGGGCTTGAACCGACTAAAACCGCACGCCGTCTCGGGTCTACAGACGCCGGGGTGTAAGGTTGCCCATAGAGCATATCCCTCGCACCCTGACTGACCCTGGGCCATCTCCGGTTTCGAGATGTCCCCCTCGGGTTTGGGAACCACGGTGTCCCCGTCTTGCCCCGGTTTGGGGAAGGGGCGCTAGTCGCCCCACCGTCCCGGCCTGCTTCTGCTGGGGTGACAGGCGGCCTCACCTGCTACTATAATAGATTTGTGCGACATCAGGTGTGCACAAAAATTTTCAGCTCGCACTTATTTTTAAAAGAAAATGACGTTTTAATGTTTGTAACTCTGCTTTTAACTTTTTTTTTTCCCACTTAATTTTATAGGCCAAGTTAGCATAGATATATTCCTTGTCTTGTTTTAAGTAAATTGCATTTGAAAAACTGTGAACGAATGGATATTTTGGAAATGCATTTGGAGTTTTGCTCTAATGTTATAGGTATTAGCAGCGTGGGACTACAACTGCTATTTCGGGACGGTCCCGCAGAATGTGGAACAGTTGGTCATCTTATTGTAAGCCGAGCAAGTAACCGGTGCAGTAATTAAGCCCGCCGCGTCGACATGGGACAATTTCTGAATGAAAGTCGTCTGATCGTTAACTGTATTATCGATGACTCACGCGCATCAGATTGCACATTAATTTCTTATAACATATATGCCTTGTAATGTTTATTTCAATATGTTTTGAAGTGTAATCATTGCATAATGTTAAAAAGTTAAGGAATTGAACAAGATTTTTTTTTAATTGTACTGGCTACATGATGTTAAGCGGTTATCATGACCTATGAATTTTAACAATAACAGGTATGTTACCTGCTCTTATCTATCGACTGGAATGAGAAAAAGGAAATGAGGTCCAACCACTTTCACAAACCTTTTTTCTTTTTTTTTTCGTGCGGAAATGAAATACAGTATTAACACTACTTAAAGTGAGTTCCGTAGTTGAACTAACTCCGTGGGGACGCAACCCGATCAGGTTTGCTCGACCGGGGAAGTTTTTGATTTTACCACTTAGAGATAAGATCCGACAAATACCCTAACGGATTTCCCACCTTTGTTTTATTGTTAAACGTCAAAACAATTAAGCCTTCCAGGGCCAGATAATATACAATTATGATTTTGTACATTAGATAGGCCTACGTACACAATCGTATCTGCCTACCTTCCTACGCTTAACTGCCGCATTGAGTCTGTCAACAGATAACTACCTGCATTATATTTTATTACTCCTGTGTCATAATTTTGTCATCATACGGAAACATAAGCTACCGTAAGATCGTTCATATTGTCTTGCTTTGGTGGCGCAGTAGTACCGAGTGCAACTGCTGTGCACGAGTTCTCGGGTTCGATTGCGAAAGTGATATTAGGAGAAAATTTTCCATAGCGTTAACGCTCGGTGCATCCCAAATACAAATTATTCTACTACTACCCCTACTCCTGCAGAGATTTAAAGACGTAAGTATCTATATTAATATTATAAAGAGAGAGGCCGAATTTTGTGAGTTTGCTTATTTGTTTGGGGTAATCTTCGGAACCACTGCACTTATTGGAAATATTTTGTTACCATTTGAAAGATATATCATCCCGATGGGCATGTAAAAAAATACCGAAGCGAAGTGAGAGTGAATTGCTAGTAAATGATAAAAGTAACAACTAAATATTTATAAGAATATATACCTACTTTGACCAAAGGAGATATAATTTTTTTCACATTTAGCGCATTTCAATTCCATGGCGGTAGAAAAATCCATTAATTCCATCATGTAACTAGTTAACAGAACTATATAGGGGGTAGCCTAGTGGCTTAGCCTGTTAACAGAAGTAATTTAACTCATCTGGGGGGATTCACCACAATATTAGTAATTTTTCGGTTACTAGTATATTTCATAAGAATAAAAACTTCGAGAAAAGGTAGATAGTGCCATGTGTTCCGCTGCCTCGTTTTGGCGGGGACACTGTCGTGCACCTAGATCCGCTCAATGAAACTGGGGGAAGAATAAAACGGATACGGCGCAATTTATTGCTTCGTAGAAGGTTAATTAAACATATGGAAAAATATACTCACTAGTTTCCTGAGAAGTCGCTCGTCCCAGCACTGGTCTATATCGTACTCCTGAACGCTGCGGGTCTGCGAGCTGGTCACCTTCCCACCGTTATTGCTGCTGGTGCGAACTGTCTCCTGGACACAAAGACAGACATACGTTACACACACGCTAGGCTCACGACTCAGCGTGTTCATAAGTAGGTCAAAAGATTGAGAACAGATTGTTTGATCAATGGCGTTTCTTAACAACATGCCTATAACGGAATTGTAGAATTTTTAGAATGTTTACGTTTACTACGAAGAATATACTACACCCACGTACTACTAAACTACTCACGTTGTGAAACACTAACACATTGCTTGCTCATTACACACTTAACTAGATGCTTGCCACGGCTCCTCGTTGGAAATCCTCTATCGCAGAAATCATCTTCATCACATTATTAACTATCTCTGCGAGTATACACACCTCAACACTGTCTAGGGGTATTGTACATTTATAGATGTACATCATTAAAACAAATATGAATTCTAGAAAAAAAAAATATTACGTACCAAATTGTTATGTTTGATATAAAATTTAAATTAAAAAGATTGTAAAACGTGGCAATGTTAGAATGGATAGTTTTTAATTACATTCAATAATGTAAGAAATCCCTAGACAGTTTTGAACTGTGTATATATGAGTAGATAGACAGACTGTATTTTCGCATTTATAATAACTATAGATATTATTAGTAAGTATGGATACGCTATGCGAAAACTTTGGGATCGTTTTTCTCGTGTTTGTCTACCGGTTTTTCTTTTTATCTTGTGAAGTAACTATAGATGTGCTTTTTTTGTGTTATTTAAAAATAAATAAATGGTTTTTTCTTCGTAGCTTCGTAATTAAACTGAAAAGCCGACTCCAGCTTTGTTGGGAAAAGGTTCGGAAGATGTTGAAATAAACAATTTTTTGTCCCCCTCCACCCCCAATCATGTTGGCATTATAATTTATTATGGCCCAACCAGGCTGGATAATTATTAAGTTGCCATATGAGTGATTTGAGTATGGAACTTGAAACGAAAATGGCTCTCAACGACGGTGGCAGGTGAGGCCGCCTGGCAACCCAGCAGAAGCAGACCGAGGCGGGCGGCGGGGCGACAAGCGTCCCCTACCTTTCCGGGGCAAGATGGGGACACCGTGGACCCAAACCCAAGGGGGGCCATCTCGAAACCAGAGATGGCCATGGGTCAGTCGGGGTGCGAGGGAAATGCCTTACGGGGCCACCTTACATCCGGTGTCTGAAGACCCGAGAGGGCGTGCTGTTTGGGATTTCCGCACGAATAAAAAAATAGGTTACGAAATAGGTATTTAAACTATCATGGTCACTCACATAAGCATTAGAGTTAACGGGATATTTACAATGTGTTTTTAAGAGTGTCCGATATTTCGGCAGTTCCGGCGTTCGGGAGTTCCTCCGGGATCATGGCGCTTGCAACAGTGCCGAATTATCGGACACTCTTAAAAACACATGTTAAATATCCCTTTAACTCTAATACTTATAATTTACGAAAGTTGAAAACCGAACAACACAGTTAGTCATGACATTTAAGAACCAAGGCAGAGTTGAGTAACGTTTTCAGAACAAAACATTACACAATAGAAAAGAAAACAAAACACATGCAAATTGAGTCGACACAGCATCTCCGGCGCGGTACGAGATCAACTCTTAGTCACACGTTTCAAAACTTCACACCCAATCGATTGGTTCGGTTACCCAACAGAGTTATTTTCATTTCAACGAAGATATTTTCTTTTCTATCTTGTTTTAAAAGTGAAAATAGAAAACCTCGTTCGGAAGGTCGCCCTTCGGCGCCATTCGCCCAAGAGTTTACACGTCTGTCAGCGGATATTTAGAGTTTTGCTCAGCAAAGTTGAGAGATTACATGAAATATGTTTTAAAGTGCATTCTTATTTTGTTGTTGTTATAGTACTTTTAGTACTGTCTAGTGTTTTTTAGTTTTTTTTAAATATTAGTGATTGAAGTTACTAATATTCCCCCTAGCCCCTCCAGTTAAGCTAAACTGCTTATGTTAGGAATTGGTTCACGCCGTTAGTAATGGTCAGGATTCGAAACAGGGTCCCATGTTGCTAACACAGAAAGAATGTTCATATTCTTTGTTGTATGCAATTGCGTGACTCAGTTATCTCTGAGATGGAGATGACGTAGGTGTCCATCCTTTAGGCTTACACAATTACAGCCCAGGATTCCCTTGCATCAGAAAAGGTTCAGGACACGTCATGGCTTTTCTTAATTGCCACTATGCGTTATGGTCAAGTCTATACTTCTATACTCCAAAAAAAGAACTTAAAGTACAGCGTTCTCTATCAAAGTAAGTCAGACATTTTATTGATAATGACATCTCAGAAAATTTATGTAACTATTTATTTCCCAGCCATGAAAATTATTCAAGTTTAATTTCACGAGGAAATGTGAAGTGACTGGTATATTTTTTTTCTGGTGGCACGTAAAAAGCAGCTGTTGCGGAATTTCACAATAAATAACATCGCTTACATTATAAAATTCATTGATAGTGTGGTAATGTGCGCGGGCGGAGAAAAGTGCGTTTATTGCGAGAATGCTCTCTGGTCAACCCGGTTCACTTGCCAGCTTGAATTTATAAACATCATCTTGACCTTGAATCAGTAATTTTTAAATAGGGTTGCTGTTTTTCGGCCACGATATTCTAATAAACGCTTTATTACATCAGGAGTTTTTGTGAATGGAATCTTGAAATTAAATTTTTAATAGGATTGGAATAATTAGAAAAATTCCACTAGTATTCAGAAAAATAAGTTAATACAATAGTTTCTTTTGAATTAGATAATTTATAACTTATAATTGTAAGTTCTGCTATGAGCTCCTCATATTTTCCTGGATTTCCCAGGACATTTTTTTGCATAAATATGAATATTAAATCTTCTAATAATAATGTTACAATGGTTAAATTGATCATTACTAATATTCTTTTTAATCTAGTAATCATATTGGTTTGATATCAAAATACACCCTCCAGTAAACTGTACATACATATACTCACGCCCTTTTCCCTCCGGAGTAGGCAGAGACAAAAGCCCGCCATCTGCTTCTGTCCTTAGTTCCTTACACACTCCACGAGCTTCGTTCACTGTCATTAAAACTTTCATGCAAGCCTGCCGGTTTCGTGTGCTTTTGACCTGCTCTTTTAGATAGATTTCGATGAAATCGATCTACCTATTGGTTTCTTGACTACTGTCGAATTTAAAAAAAAATTCTTCATAGGAGGTCTAGTTATGACCCCCTGAGTCCGAAATGACCACTGGTTAAAAAGTTTATATATATAATATGTATGTATATATGTATGTATGGTTCCACTTCCCAAAATTTGCGGCACTCTCACGGTCGCATTTTTGCCCCGATCGCTCTCAAACTGCGGTCAAAAATTGCTTGAGTGTAAACTTAGGTTAAGTTCGTGAACGGGTGGAATTCGGCCTAAGGGGACGGTAGGGCCTCACTTTTTGTGAAATCAGTTTTTCCTCAAAATTTCACGTTCCATGAAAGATATTCGAACCGTTCTAATTTTATCCCATAGTATACATGAATACCAACAACTTTTAATATGAACCTATGAACCTATGAACTTTTAATTATAAACCTATAAGATTAAAACTTTAACTAAAAGTGGAGGGGGGAAAAACCAAAATTTTTCGGGAAAAAAATCATAACTTCTAACCGGTGAACATTCTTGCGTCGGAAACATTTTTAATCGATAGGCCATTTTTAAGTCTAAAATAAATGCCTGAAAAGTTTTTCGCTAAAAGTTACCGTTTTCGAGAAAAAAAAATTAAACATGTTAAAAATGCGCTCGGCATGGGTCATAGAAGAAGCATAGGTCATAGAGGGGCAAAAAAATATTTCTAACCGTGCTTCACGAAATCTTCCTGTGCGTTCCCCCTGCGGGAACGTATTTTTTCAATATCTAATTAATTTGATCAGTGTATATTCCGCGAGGTCAACCCCGGCTTGCCTGCCCACTTAAAACTGCCTTATATACTTGGTGTGTCATTCGCTCAGTACTCATTCGTTCCAAGTGCCCAAACCACCTTAGCATACCCTTTTCAATTCTTGTAACAACATTCTCTCAGGCCAAACCATTCTCGTATATCTGTATTCCTATTCCTATCAGCTAACCGGTAATAGACACCTATTTTCGTATAATTATTGTTAATAGAAAGAACAAAACAAACATATATACAAACAAAAGCTGTATAAAACAAGTCATCTCAAGTAACTTTTTTTTTTTTCGTGGGGAAATCCCTTCGGATACCCCCCGCCGTCCAGCGGGGGCGGTTATGTCGGGCTTGAACCGACTAAAACCGCACGCCGTCTCGGGTCTTCAGACGCCGGGGTGTAAGGTTGCCCATAGAGCATATCCCTCGCACCCCGACTGACCCTGGGCCATCTCCGGTTTCGAGATGGCCCCCTCGGGCCATCACAAGTACCTATCTAGACACAACAGTGGATAGTGAATCAGTTTGACAGCCCTACTGCGTCAGTATTTTGGTACCACGGGCGGTTGTAGCTATTCTCAGAGATAGTTCAATAAGACACATGTCGGTTATATCGCTACGATTTTTCTTTATATTAACTAACTGATTATTTTGTTACGATGAAAGAGAAGAAATACAATGTTAGTGATATTCATTATAAAACAAAGTCGTCCTATTTACTGTACAATATATTAATGTATTTATTTTATTAACTACTGCAGTCTTTTTCATGCTGTTTTCACCAATGGATAGAGTGGTTCTCGAGGAGGGTTTTAGTATATAATTTGTCAAATTTTTGTATACATTGGCTAAAATATAATGATATTTGTTGGAGGTGTCGAAAACAAACGCTGCCTAAACCCTTTGAAATATAACAAAAGGTTGTATGGTGGAAATGTGTATCGTATACCTATAGATTGTGGTGGTGGAATAGGGTCGCATGGGTAGCGAGATCAGAACTCCACGCGGGTGAAGCCGGGGGCAACAGCTAGTTTAGTTTTATTAAGTACTTATTTAATATAATATAGGCGTATGCCAGGATCCTAGCAAGTTTAAAGATGTTATCTCTGCCTTTCCTGATCGGAATGTGTGTAAGTAATATAGAAAACATGTCAAATGTAATACTTAGTACGAAATTGTATGTATTGAAGAAGTGACTTGTAATTAGTTCAATCTTGAAACAGTCGATTGCTCTGCCACCACACGGTACCAATTTTTTTTTTGTGCAGATACCCCCTGCCGGTCAGCGGGGGCGGTTATGTCTGGTTTAGAAGGTTGAGTCTACTTAGTTGCGTGGGAGTATTCAATGAAAGATTCTTTACACTTTAAATAAATATTCTACGACATTCTACACAGCGCTTTCTGGACCCAAAGTAAGCATAGTTTAACTAGCTTGTGTTCACAATATTACACTGTATATTAAAACTGACTAAATAGTGAGTGTGAAGTAGTGACTTGGGACTTCAACCGACTAAAACGGCAGACCGTCTCGGGTCTTCAGACGCCGGGGTGTATGGTTGCCCATAAGGCATATCCCTCGCACCCCGACTGACTCAGGGCCATCTCCGGTTTCGAGATGCGACGCGAAAAGCGGCTGCTTGAATAGAACCGAGTACCTTTTTTTTTTTTTTTTTTTTCGTGCGGAAATACCTTACTGCAGGATGAAACCACTGGGCACAGACCACAGTGAGTGTAGTATATGTTTGTTTATTACTCTTCGAGGAGTATTTACACAGTGCAGCGGCGGCGGGCGCGGCTCCAACGCGGAACTCGTTCATAATGTTAATATAACGATGCAGCTTTCCTTCAAGGCGGTATACGCATGAGTGTATGTGTATGTCTGTACGGACTCTGCCTCTATTAATAGATGTAACTTCATGATACTGCGCATGATTTGATATACTGATAAGCAGATATTAGTTCAGCTCCAGTTATAGCCGACTGCGGTGACGTCAAGAAAAGAGGGTTGTACCTTGGACATCGGGCTTTTCAGTAACACCACATTTTCAAAACATGTGTTTTCTATTCGATTAGTAAGAAAAGCTGAAGAAAAGCTTACGGAAGCTTCAGTTTAATCTGTCAGAACAAAACCTACCTATGTTATTGTAAGATTCATAATCAGTCCTAGTCTTTTTTTTTTTATACCACTAAGGTGGCGGCAGACAAGCACACGGCCCACCTGATGGGAAGCGGTAACCGCGGCTTATGGACGTGTGCAACACCAGTGGCGTCACACTCGCGCTGCCGACCCTGTAAAGGAAAGGGGATGCGAAAGGAGTTTGGGAGGGGATGGGAAAGGAGTTTGGGTTCCGGCACTCTCACTCACCAAACGGAAAGCAACAGTTCAAATACTGTTACTTGGCGTCGATATTCTGTGAGAGGGTGGTGCTTCCCCGGTCGAGTCGGCCCATTCATGCAACGGCCAAAATGACTGTTGCTTGACTCTACTACAAGTCACTTCATTTTTAATTCATTCCGTCAATTAACTGCACCCCGCTGGATGGTAAGAAGCTGTGAAGTCCAGAAGATATGGACCACCATCCCAGATGCTGACGATCCTAAAATGGTAGTCACCCCTACCTTGAATTTAATCCCTTATAGTTAGACTGCGTTTTCAATTAGAATTTGAAATTTTAATTTATTAAATTTTCTGGAGATTTGTAATCATACGTTTCTAAGACGGAATTTTACTGAATCGGGCCCCTGCATGTATTTATGTATATAGGTATAGTCAACAACAAAAGTTGAGGTACACAAAAAAAATTATAACCCTTTTTTCCATTGGAATACATGTACCAATAATTGACGTATAGTTAGTTTTATATTCCCCAGAAGATAAGGTTAATATAACTGATGTTTTGTTTATTTTTATGAAAGGTGTAAGAGCTAAGGTGATCTATAAAAAAGAATTTGTAAAGCTATTTTTGTTGTTGACTGTACAGTACCGGTCTTTTGATTGTACATTGATATATAGAGTGTTCTATCTAACGTACATCAGACATCCAGGACGGGAGTTGCACCCGCGACCAGTTCCTTACAGGGGGAATACGGGGGTAGACCTTTTGTTCAATTTTTTTAAAGAATATTAGTAAATGAAATTACTAATATTCCCCCTAACACCTCCAGCTAAGCTAAATTGCTTGTGTTAGGAGTGGGTTCATCTCGGTAGTGTAATAGCCAGGAGTCGAACCCGGGACCTATCGATCATAGGGTCAACTCCTTTACCACTAAGCTACCGACGCTTGATATTCCATGTTTATAACTCATTACCGTCCATCTTGGCGAATAAATACAGTCTGTCATTCGTCTGCATCAACCAACACTGTTCTTATTAACTGCTTATCTAATTTTAGCTGATGAGTCAGAAGTCATGACATACCCGTCATGACTTCTATCTCTTAATTCCCATGTCTAACTCTTATTGCATTCCTCGCTCGTGGCGGGTTCGGGTTCGAGTTTAATTCAAGCACAATGTTGCAAGGCCTTGTCGGGGAATGCAAAGAAACTATGGTTTTGAAATTCTTGTATATTTTTGACTGTTTGCGACGAGAGTTTGAATGAATTACGCCTCTGTAGCGGTAGTGCATTCGACTGCTACGACAGGGGGCGCGGGTTCGATTCCCGCTCAGTGCAAATATTTGTATGCATGAATATGTCTATTTGCATTGGTCTGGGTGTTTCTATGTGTAATATGTATGTATTTAAAAAAAAAAGTATATAAGTATGTTTATCCGCATTCGGGATCCCATACCACAAGCTAGTTAAACTATACTTACCTTTTTTTTTTTGTGCGGAAATCCCTTCGGATACCCCCCCGCCGGCCAGCGGGGGCGGTTATGTCGGGCTTGAACCGACTAAAACCGCACGCGCCGTCTCGAGTCTACAGACGCCAGGGTGTAAGGTTGCCCATAGAGCATATCCCTCGCACCCCGAGTGACCCTGGGCCATCTCCGGTTTCGAGATGGCCCCCTCGGGAAACTATGCTTACCTTGGGTCTAGAAAGCGCTGTGTAGAATGTCGTAGAATATTTATTATTATTATTTATTATTTATTAATTGACAGCCGTTCTCTATTATGTCATCGTAGACGAGATTTTTAGTTATATAGGTCCAAACTAACCACATCTGCCAGTCGGTACACATGATAATGACATGTTTTTTTTTTTATATTTACGACACGTCAATTTGACTTCACCTCGCCTGATAGTAAGCTGAAGGTAAAGTCTCAGGAAAGAGGGTCACCATTACATAAACGTACCATGTTAACAATGGTGGCACTCAGCTTGACGGCCTCATCAGAAGAGGATTGTCGTCGCAGCACCGCGTGACACCAACAGGTCCCACCAGTGCTGCGACCACAATCCCCCTGCCCGGCTTTGCACTTGCTGACCCCTGAACGCAATCAAACCGAAATTGGATTACTATGGAGGGTTTTTGATTTTTGACTTGATGGTCTTGACTTTTATGGGGGCGACTGCCGTCTGAATTCCCATCCCTGAGAGTAAAGCCTGCACCAGAGCCTCGTCCATCAATCAGCAGGTGTACCGTTTACCGGTGTATTGGCTTCGCCTCGAAGGTCTTTGTATGACCCCATGCAACCCTGTGCTTTCATACACCCACGCTTCTGCTTAACCCTTCAGGAATATAATAGACGTGAGTATATTTATATATAACAATGCCAATACAAAATACCAATCTTATATATAGGCATCCATCATCTGAATATCAAGTCATCGATCAACTGATTGACAGGCAACTCCGGCGCATCGCATTCGTGGGCGTGCGTTGACATCCTGAGTGCCGATATGAATCAGTCAGTCGTCGGCGCCAGGCGTGCCAATATGCGGGGTGGTAACCTACTACTTTGATGTGGATCCACACAACCTGAGGCCGGTTTCATCCGTGTAGGTCCTGGTCCCTAGGGAATATCGGGATAAAAAGTAACCTATGTTACTCAGGGGTAATGTAGCATTCTAATAGGGAAAGAATGTTTGAAATTTGTTCAGCAGTTTCAGGAGTTTACCGATTCAAAAAAGAAAGCTCCTCAAATTTCCTCTTAGCATAAAAGTATAGATAAACTTAGATTAAGGATTTCTATCTTCCGTGATGAAAAAGCCGTGCGGCTTATAGTCTAGTGGTTAAAGCATCAGACTTGCGATTTAGACGTCGCTGGTTCCATGAACCCATTCCAAATACAAGTAATTTTTTTAATGATAAATCGTTCAATGAGCAAGCGGTACGATGATGGCAGTGCGCCATCATCGTTTACACGGGCACAATCACTGGCCATCTTCAAAAGGATGATGAAAAAGCACTACCTGGGTCCATAGTCTCCCACACTCCTTGTTTGCGTTATGTGCTGTCTAACTATCGTGCGAGATCTAAAAATAATATTTATGTAGGTTAAGTATATATGTTAATTTTGGATGTATATATGAATAATTTATATTATGTACGATTATATATAGGTGTCGTATTTATGTATCAATGTATGCTTATTTGTACGTATATGTACCTACTACATTGCAATATGTGTTTGTAATCTAATCTGTTACATTATATGACTACGTTAGTTCTCTTCTCCTTCCTGTTACACCAATAACTACCCAATATACGATTTAGGTCATTTAAGATTCATGTCCATCGAAAGGTTGCCTGTAAGATATTGCTTTTAGCGATAATGCCGCCATTTGTACATGTATTAATTGAGTTTCCATATATGTATATTTTGATTGGTGTACAATAAAGTTTATATCTATCTATCTATCCAATTTAGCTGAAGTAGGTAACGGGAATTCTAGTAATTTTCTAACTAACTGTTTCTGCATTGTAAAATAAAGTTATCACACAACATCAACCATTGCTGAGGTACGTCAGGTTTGATTACCTTGCCAGAAGATTACAATAATATTTATACCTTTATCGATTTATGTATTGATTTATTACAAATTAATGTAAATATCATTTGAAAATTGTAAAGTGTTCAGGAACTTCTGAAGGCGGCGTTTTACGGAAACCGCCAAGCTACATGGGAAACAAACGTCTAGGCATTATACCTCTACCGGGCCCTGGTAGGTGGGGTAGATCCATGAAGTGTTGGCTTGACGTCGTAGAATGATATGCAATGCCAATGGTTAGGGATGCACAAGACCGTGGAAGAGCTAAAGGTGGAAGGCAGACCCCGGGGTCCGAGGTGAAGACCTCGGATGCGATCAGGATGCAATGAGGAACTTCTAAGGATGACTGTACCCCTGCGAAGATCATCGTACTGAGCCATCACAATGCAGGCCGCCTAATAATCAAGACAATGACTAAACCACATCGGGCACGATAGCATTAATAATAGTTACGCGTTATATTTCAGAAGATCAGTGGGCCGCATATTTGGCAGGTCGCGCTGACGCCAGCGCGTGCGCAAAGTAAAAATAACGTGATATGCGCCCGCGCAGCTTCCACATACTCTCAGTAGATATGGGATACTACCACGGGAAAAGTTATAATGAGTTATTTTATGGAGATGTTAGGATAAGTATCTACATGATGAGATGAAAAATGCAAAATTATTTAAGATATTGTCTTGGTGGTGCTACTATGCATGGGGTCCCAGGTTCGATTTCCGGTAAAGTGTTATTAGGATTTTTTTTCAGTGTCACTGAGTTTAGAAATGTGCTCGGTAGACAACAGTAGACTGGGCTTATTGTTTGTTTTTACAAAATAAGAAGTTATAATGTAGAAGCGCAGAGTTAGAGCAGGCTAGAAACCGTGTGAGCATTAAATATGACATTACGCGAGCCATGCTCACCATAAACAGAATCGTTTCAAACGTTGGCAGGAATTTATTAAAAATGTCGTACGTTTTAATTAATCGTTTGTTGACTACCGACCGGCTAGATTGAACTTAGATCAAAGTAGGAGATAAGTAAAGTAAAGTTAGTGCATTACACCAGTTTGTTATGGTGAAATTGGGCTTGCAGTATTTAGCCTCCTTTGTAATCTGTGTCTAGAATCTAGAAGATTAAAGTCAAAATCAAAAACAAATTTCTTCTGTATAGACCCATCGGCACTTACAGAAGGTAAAAAAAAAAGAATAATGTTTAGCAAATGGACCACAGATTCGAAACGCGGCCCTATCCTGAGAAGGTTAAACAACACTTACGAATTTGCAACCGTTCATATATTTCCGTAATTTTCCTTATAAGGTGAGTATAATATTTAAAAAGAAAGTCTGTAATCTGGGTAATTATTGACAAGCCGATGTTAATCTTACAACTTATGCGGTAATAACCACAGTCGCTAAAGTGGACGATACACATGAAATGAAAGCACTTTGTACGAGTATTTATTAAAAGTATATGCCATCGTAAAATACTTGGCGTTTGCAAAATTTCATGTAAAAATATGCTTCGTTTCAAATTTCAATATTGCCTACCTTAGCTCTACCAGTGTGGAATACTTATCCCGCCCCCCTCAACTCACAGGAACATATTCCCGGGATAAATAGGCTAATATTCTATTTCCGGTCACACTTTACCTGTGTGCAAAATTTATTTTGCTTACATGATTTTAAGTAACGCAAAAACAAACACTTTCGCATTTATAATATTAGATTTTTGCCGTTTTTCAAAACCCTGTTCCTGTAACCCATTGGAAACTATTTCAGAATAAAAAGTATCTAACCTATGTGCTATTCTTGACTATAATATTGCTATCATTATAAAACAATGATTTGATTTGACGACATATGTTGCGTAGCGGTAGAGCGTTCGACTGAGTTCAGAGATCGTGGATCCGATTCCCGCTCAATACAAGTATTTAGATGAATAAATATGTATAATTGCATTGGTATGGGTCTCTTCTATACAAAGATAATATTGTTACGTGCGCGGGGTACAAATTAAATGCCGTTTACACAACAAAGAGGTTTATTCGCTCACCACAAACTAGACAACTAAATAACTAGCACACACAGTACTCTTCAACAGTTCAAATCGCTCAGCAGTTCACAGTAGTCCACAATCGTTGCTTAAGTCGCAGGTATAACTCTCTTGGTTCACTTCGGTAAGATGTGTTCACTTTCGCTTTCGAAAATTAACTGCCTCGTGTCGATAGCCGGGCGTCCTTTTATAGCTCTTAATAAGCGGGGTAGAATATTCCGGAAGGTACTAGGGCGTTCGAGAATAGTAGGTATTTACTGGGGCGTTCGAGAAAATAAGTACCTACACAGTCGTGCCGACGATAGAGGTGAATGCCCTTTTATCGCGATTTGTAGGTAAAGTTGGTATAGGTAGACAAAAGGGCGTGTGATTTTGTATTGACTTTTCTGGATTTTTCTAAACGGATCGATAGAGTACTTCGACATTAACAATGCGTTTTAATTTCTAGAAGATTCGATCAGTAGTTTTCGAGATATCGACGACCGTTGTAACATTACCCCCCTCTTAGTCATGCTCGTCCCGAGCATCATTTGTTCCATGATATCGCGTCAACCTATCCACATGGACTACCTTTGGTTTTCCCCTAAGCCCCTTCTTGATGCGGTCCTTTAACCGAAGCACATTCAGTGCATTTACGGCACCAATCCTTGACATCTTCCCGACAACGAAGCCAGTAAAACCGCTGTCGCACTTTAACCAGAGTTTTCTTGACTCCGAGATGCCCGCCAGAAACACCATCGTGGATGTTCCGTAAGAGTGAGGCCGCCTTGCTTCGTGGTACCACTACTTGCATGGTCACTTCCTTGCCGTCGCTAGACTCCCATTTCCTATACAGGACATCGTCTACCAGAGCTAAGCTGTCCCACTGGGCCCAATAGCTTTTGGTAGTCGAACTGTGAGCAGATACATCACTCCATTGGGGTTTGCTTCCAAGCTGTTTCCAATGCAGTATAGGTTGTAGGTCATCATCATCCTCTTGAGCCTTCTTCATACCGCTTCCAGTCCATTCGTCGTCAAGTCCATTTACCTTTAGGACTTTAATCTCTTCTCGGGCTTCGTTCCACCGACAATGCTTGCGATCTTCGACACACGGCCTTCGTGACAAAGCATCAGCATTGCCAACTTGAGTTATAGTGATGGTTGGGGCTTCATATCGACCAACCAGCGCACGCCCTGCGGCCCTGGCGACATTTAGTTTTAACGGAACATCTTGATCCACTTGGGTCCAGGAGTCCGTGACCCTTCTCCGTTTCCTAGAAGGACACTCTAACTGGATATGACCCCTTCCTTCACAGAAATGACACGTTGGGGCATACCACGGTTTCCTCTCCTCTGCAACTACTTCCTTGACCTCCCTGACTCCATGTTCCACTTGGGTCCATGAGTCCGTGACTCTCCTCCGTTTCCTCGAAGGGCACTCTAACTGGATATGGCCCCTTCTTCTACAGGAATAACAAGTTAGGACATACCGCGGCTTCCTCGCCTCTGCAACTACCTCCTTGACTTCCTTGACCTTACTTATCCCGGCGTTCTGCCGTACGGTTTCAACCTCAAGGGCATAAGCCAGTGCTTCTTTTAAGGTCTGGTGGTGACACAACTGCACACTAGTTCTCACTTCTGCGTCCCGTATACCGTTTAGGAAGGCCTCCAGTAGAGTGGGCTCGATCATCACGGGTGTCGATGAGTAGGCTCGACGTACGAGCCTTTCAACCGCTACAGCCCATTCCTGGAGGCTTTCACCAGCTTTCTGTTTCCTCTCCCATAGCTGCGCTCGGTAGACCTTCTCCAGGTGCCTGTCACCATAGCGTGTGTCTAATGCTTCCATCAGAGACTCCAGTGTCCTACCTTCAGGCGGCAGGGTTTCCAGTATTACTAAGGCATCTCCTCGTAATCCAAGTGTCAAGGCCATAAAGGACTCCTCGTTGCTCCAGGCTTTAGTTTTTGCCAATATCTCAAATTGGTACTTGAAGGCTGCCCACGAGGAAGTTCCATCGAAGTGTGGTAGGTCGAACTTCGCTACTAATGGTGAGGTCACGGCAACAGGTCCGCAGGTTTTTAGCCTGACAATCTCTTTCTCAAGCTCTTGCAAGCGGTCTTCCATGGCCCTAGTCTTCAAAGCCACTTCCTTACTCAGCCTTTGCAAGTCATCTTCGAGGTTCTTCACTTTATCTCCCAGTGCATGGATGCCTGCATCGATTTTACCCATGACAGCTTCCTGGTTGGCCTGTATCATCTCTTGCATGGAGGCCTGCATCGTCTGTTGACTAGCCTCTATGGAGGCTTGCATCGTCTGTCGACTAGCCTCTTGATTGGCCTGCATTTCTTGCAAGGAGGCCTGCATCATCTGCTGCATAGAAGCCAGCAGCGTCATCATGTTGGTATCTGACGAGGTTCCATCTGGTGGTGCCGTAGTTCCCGCTGAGACAGCAGCATCGGCCTGACGCCCTTCATCTTCGAGGCTCCGTTGACGTGCAGCATCCATTTCCACTTGACGTCTGGTCCGTGGAGTACGCCCTTCGTCTTCACGTGGTAATAATGGCATCGCACTTCTGACACCAGTTGTTACGTGCGCGGGGTACAAATTAAATGCCGTTTACACAACAAAGAGGTTTATTCGCTCACCACAAACTAGACAACTAAATAACTAGCACACACAGTACTCTTCAACAGTTCAAATCGCTCAGCAGTTCACAGTAGTCCACAATCGTTGCTTAAGTCGCAGGTATAACTCTCTTGGTTCACTTCGGTAAGATGTGTTCACTTTCGCTTTCGAAAATTAACTGCCTCGTGTCGATAGCCGGGCGTCCTTTTATAGCTCTTAATAAGCGGGGTAGAATATTCCGGAAGGTACTAGGGCGTTCGAGAATAGTAGGTATTTACTGGGGCGTTCGAGAAAATAAGTACCTACACAGTCGTGCCGACGATAGAGGTGAATGCCCTTTTATCGCGATTTGTAGGTAAAGTTGGTATAGGTAGACAAAAGGGCGTGTGATTTTGTATTGACTTTTCTGGATTTTTCTAAACGGATCGATAGAGTACTTCGACATTAACAATGCGTTTTAATTTCTAGAAGATTCGATCAGTAGTTTTCGAGATATCGACGACCGTAGTAACAATATTTAGATATATATTTATAAAAAAAAATAGGAACTAAATATGTTAACCCCATAACCAAGTTAGTTATACTCCTAACCAATACAAGTTCCAATACAAGTTAGTTATACTCCTCTGTGGCGTAGCGGTAGTGCATGCGACTGCTACGACAGGGGGCGCGGGCTCGATTCCTGCTCAGTGCAAATATTTGTATGCATGAATATGTCTATTTGCATTGGTCTGAGTGTTTAAAAAAAAAATATTTAAGTATGTTTATACGCATTCTGGAACCCATAACACAAGCTAGTTGAACTATGCTTATTTTGAGTCTAGATAGCGCTGTGTAGAATGTCCCAGAATATTTATTTTTGATTTCTCTGGTCAGTCAGAATATACACAAGTGGAGTGTTCAAACTTAACTAGCTGACTAATTAAATGAACACAAGTGGAGAAAATCTCTCTGATTATAATCATTTAGTTTCTAGTCCATTTACCGAGGTACTAAATACTTATAACTTCACTGTAGCAGCGTTGAAAAAGATACACGCGATGCTCGGTGATGCGTAACGCGCTCGCGGTTACTAGGTGCGCGCGCGCCGGTGACAGCACGTGCCGCACCAATTAGAATTATGTTACGTGAGTAAAGTAAAAATGTCAAATACACCGGACATGAATATACAAGACACACCTAATAATATTCAGATAATTACATATCTTTTGTAACATCTATTTATGAATCCGAATTGATGGGAAAAGGGGCGAACACTGTAAAATTCTTGATGAAAAAGGATAAATCATGAGGAGGCCAAGTGCTAGACAATAAATAAATTAACAATGCAATAGTATAAAAGGACCGCCCCATCGTTTTCTGTGGGTTACAAGACACACTTTCGTCTTTCTAACAAAAACACAAACCTTGAAATCAAGCGGGTACAAGAACTTTCTATAAACATTGAAAAATTATTATTTTGATATATTAAAGAACTTCTTTGAAGTCAGTTTAAAAGACAATACAATAAAGCTAATAATACAAAAAATAAAATTGAAAAATAAATGAGGATTCGAAAAACTCAAAAAAATTGAAGTCATACAGGAAAACTGTATTTAAATCAACAGGAAAAGAATGACCGATAGTGTGCCAATGAAAACTAGACAAGCCTGTGTCAAGTAATTCGCGGAGAAAGTGACGGATGGCGGAAAATATCTTGATACCTTTTGTGTTACATAATAAAATTACGAAATATAACAAGGTGACAATCCACCATTGACAAACAGATTTTTTTCGTTCGAATGATGACAAGTGGCTACTGATACCAGTGGATGGTTGCAGTGTTACTGGTATACCTTCAAATCGGTGCTGCCAGAAGTGGTAGCGGTTACTTTTCCTTGACTTAGTCTTTATCTTTGTTATATCTTAGTATAACCTATCAATGTCTTCCTATGGTCCTTCGAGCCGGATTTGAAAAAATAAATTATCAAATATAAAAAAGAGGGCTAAAACATTTCATCATATTATGAATAAAGGAGGCAGCGAGTCATAAATAGGGTGTAACTGCCAAACTAATAAAAAACTGTACAATCTTGAGTACGAATAGTAGCAAGTAACAAAGACATTAGACTAAACAAATCAGAGACTTATAGACATCACAAGCAAATATACAACCGGCAATATGAAAACGTAAAAGGGCTGTTGGCATTCGTTCACAATTCAACAATATTTTATTAAATCCATACAAATTTTGTTGGTTGAAAGGCCCAGGCTCCTAGTCGAAATTGGCTTAATTTTGTCTAAATTACCAACAATATTTTTTTCAAGGTCATGAACCTATTAGCGCACTAGTATTTTGTCTGTTACTAAGCGCTAACTGGGTCGGGCTCCTTGTTAATCACATCAGCCAGCGTGTCATCGGACGGGGACAGATGCTGGCCCGAGACGCTCTACCAGTGTATTCTGCGTGAGTCTTTCATCAAGACCGAGACACAAAGACTCCGTAAATACATATGAAGCCATCAGCTTACGATGATTGACGATTGTCGGGGACAGAGAAATAACATTTACAAAAGGTGCATGAACGAGGATGCCCCCTCAATCATGCACCACAGTAATAGGGCACGTTCTCACGTCGTGCTCTCATGCCACACTTTGTCAGCATATTAACATCGCACAAAATAATTTAATTTGCTCGTAACATTTTAACTAACACGCGGTATTTGTTTACAAAGACTTGTGACTGCTTCAACGCAAAATGTGTCACTCGCGTGTACTGTCGTGAGGAGAAGGTATCAGATGACCAGTCGTCAGAGAAGAGGGGAAAATGAGTAAATGTAAGAAAGGTGGTTCTCCCACTAACGGAACTTTCCTGTAAAAGTATCTAATAACTAAATACTAGAGGACAAATTACACAACGCCATCTAGGCCCAAATTAAGCTTGTCAATATGGGTTCAAGAATGCGGATAAACATACTTAGATACATTTTTTTTGTAAATAAATACATAATATACATAGAAACACCCAGACCAATGCTAATTTAATGCTAGTATTAAGAGTAGGTTAAAGGCGATGGTATACCGAGTGGAGTTCTAGCAACCTTTTGATTGCAAGTTCTTCTTCTTAACTATTGCGCTCTAGTGATCACCGTTCCAAAGCAAATAACGATGCTTCGTAGTATTAATGTGAATATTTAATAGATATGCAATTTCTGTGAAGTCTAAACCGATGTTCAACACCGTGATATACATACGCATGTATATATGTTAGGTATGCGCTCGTACGTAATTGTTTGTTGAGTTATATTGTTAACAAACACGTGAACTGTGTTGTAACCAGTGCGTAACATTTGGCTAATTTGAGAAGTTGTACTAAAGTATGCCGTATAATGTTTAAAAGTAGTAGGCTGGTGTAACCACTCACTGTTCGCAACTGTTCTCATTTACGGTTTCAAAAAGATGCTTTACCGAAGACTGGGAAGCCCGTCAATATATTAAGGGCATATTATGCTCCCCAAGGTAGGAAAGAAACCTGTTCTCTTTTTGGAGTCACCAGTAATAGAATCAATCGGCCTAGAGCTAGTGGGACTGATATAGTAGACATGGTGTGGTTTTAGTCAACACAACAGTATCGTAAAGGATAGGAAATTGTGTGTGCGCACGTTACTGAAGAAGGGGATTTGTTTTCGAAAGGAAAAATACAAGATACTATGCAGTTATTGCAGACTAGTAGGCCAAAAGTGGATGCATTGGTGCACATCGGGGAAGACTTATGTACAGCGGTGCACTAATTCGTTGACTGTATGTTTCTATCTTACGATTTAAATGTGCGGACACTTTTAGATATCCACTAGGTTAATTATGGACACAAAGTATTAATGGCAATATAATCATTCGAAATAAAAAAAGACATTATACAAAGGCGGTTCGTTCCGAATTGATGTAATTATGTTTTTCTTTGTTCTGTGGATGGTTTGGATGTAATTGTAAATCGGATTGGGCTGTTAGATAATAATTTCATGTGAACGACAACGCGTTTTTATTGAAGACAAGAAGCAAACGCAATAAATTATTTATTCCATACGTTCACACATCTAGAAAATCTAACTTTGTACAGGAAATAATAAGACATATCTATAATCTACAGACTGTTCCTATCACAGAATGTTGCACATATCCTGTGGAAAGTATATCCTACTGTATATTTAGGTAAGACAAAAACAATTAAGTATTTCACAGACCGGTGTCTACCTATTACCGTACCGGAAAAGTTTCTTTTTTTAAACTAGACCAAAAAAGGAGGTGGCTTATTAAAAATTCTTGTTTAAATATGGAGCGACAGCTCCGACAACCGGGGATGTGGAAGTACAACCTTAAAGAAATCGACAGTCCTTTCTATTCGGCGAGTCAAGTAATACTTTTTGCTTGTCGTTGCCGTGTCAAAAGTTTGCGTAAGTGCTAAGTTCGAATCCTATAATGGTGCAATGGTGTTATTGAGCTGTTCTGTAGCAGCAAAAAGTCTGAAAATATGTCTGAATATGGTAATAGGCCTGCCACGTATTCCGTGGGGCTAAAAACATAGTGAAATATGTAGGTAAATCCACCCCTGAATACATCTGCAAAGATACTTAGGTGCGAATATTATTATAGTGCATATAACATGAACGAAAAAACAATGCTCAAAATTATCCCTCGAGTCTTACTAAAAATACAATTGACCAAAAACAAGCAAAGCGTGTGCGCAGTGTGCCTCCATTGATCTCGTGCCAAATTGCGCATCTACGACAAGCTAATGACCTTCCATCTTGCTTCCCCCTTCTCTATATATGGAACGGTGCGATACTCTCAAGAAAAAAGGGCCAAGGTCTCAATTCATTCACCCCTTATCCTACAGCTTTATTACAAAACGTCGACAATACAAAAAACTAGGTTTACATTTACGCAAATCTTACAAAAAGTACAAGACAGCAAAGTTTCAAGACACTTTGAGCTCATTCTGCGTAAATAGTAACAACAATAATATAATTAAACAAAGAATAGAATAGAAATAAACTTTATTGTACACCAATCAAAATATTCATAAAATATTATACGGCAAACACGATTAATGTAATTTACAATAGGCGGCCTTTCAAAAGTTCTCTCAAAGTATCTGCGATAACTTTACACTTCAAGACATGAGACGACCATCATCTGTGACCGTAATGGCTACCACGGAGAACAATTAGTAGTCAATTTGATAAAGATAATAAATAGAAGTCAATTCAGGGATAACAATCATATCTACGGATTGAATTTTTGCTTGTCTCGATAACTGCGAAGACTTTAAACTTCTTTGAAATTTTATAGGTAAGTATCTCTAGATCTCTAGACATCTCTAGACACTCACTCAAGGAAAAGGTATACGTTATCACTATAAAGGATAAATATAGGCACCGTAAAATCATTCTATAGAATTTCGACACCATTACTAGCGTTGATCACGTATGTACTGGAGTTCAACAATCTGAAGAATATTTTGCAGTAGGGGAAAGGAAACGTTTTAATAAATCATTGCATTTACGGTGTTCTAAATAATGGCTACAATCTATAATAACCAGAAAGTTTGTTTCCGCGTGTCACGCCGCCATGTTGGCAGATGCGCGGGCACACCACGTGCGGGTGACTAGTCAAACGCACAACTACGTCACACGCGGATATTTCTGGACGAACAAAGACATAAACATACATCGCTAGGGAAAATGGAAAGGGAATGATCCAGCGATTTTGGCGAGAGGCAAGTTTTCAGGAAAACTAACTTTTCTTTGGCAGCGAAAACATATTTCTGCGAAAATGAAAAATGGCTTATTTGTTTTCAATTAAGGTTTTGATACATTTATTGCTACAGCTTCTGTATTCACCTAAATCTATAGATATATAAATAATTTATAATTTTAAGATGATTTTCAACTGGCTACAATTGGGACAAAAAGGAGATAACTGCAAAAAACCAATTGGCTGTAGCTCCAATGTCTAGTTCTGATCATTAAAAGATCGATTGTCGGGTAAACCGTAAAGTAGTAAAGTCAGTTTTTCTTACCACTTTCTTTTAACGTTTTTTCTTACTTCTTTATTGGTTACGCCTTTAAAGATATGCATCTACGATTATATTATAATATGAAAATGACTTACTGCTAACAGTAGTAGGCAGCAGCCTAGTACTACTACTATCAGCAATCCGCTTTTATCCTTACACACTTCATTTTATGTAGTCACTACACAAATATTTTGTTATTTTTTTATTTGGAAAATACGAGTTTTACAAAAACAGTGTCAAAATTGATAGATAATGTAGAGACGTGAGTATATATAAGCTATGCTCGGAGTTTCTCTGAAGGATAGGATTCGTAACGAATACATCCGACAGAGAACCAAGGTTATCGACATAGCTGTAGGACGCCCTCCGGCCAGGTGGGATGACGATCTGCGAAAGACTGCGGGCAGATGCTGGATGCGGCAAGCTGAAGACAGGGCGCTATGGCGCTCATTAGGGGAGATCTATGTCCAGCAGTGGACTAGAATAGGTTGATGATGATGATGATGATGTGAGTATTATATTAAGCTTTCAGTCATACACATATATTTATTTCAAGATTCATTCATGTTAAACAAATTCCAAAGATCAGAACGCTTCACGCTTTAATCCGAGATAATCCGATACTTTGACGTAACCTACTTTGCAGTTACTACGCGCCAGCTATAAATAACCCCCAGTTCCCGGTTCCCCTGACATTATACCCCTGATATTATAGTTGGTATCAATTAATTAGTCGATTGACCCACTCATCTTGGCGCAGGCCGAGGCCTATAATTAGCGAGTTGAATGCCCGAATATGATTGATTGACCTATGGGTTGGGAGTATGGAGGATGTAGAAACGCGGGAGTAGAAGGTGAATGGGTGACTCAGCTGGATACGCAAACAGCAGCAAATGTAGAGCTAGTGCAAGCTAGGGGAAGTACCTTGCTATACACTACACTGTCATAGTAGTTTATTGGAGTCCTATTGTTGGTAAAATTTCCGGAGGCAATTCTTTCCTTGATTTTACCATTCGTTTCTCGTCTCTTGCTTTTCTCCTCTCTCCTCGTGAAGTGATACTTCTGATGTTCCCTATAAATACTCGTCACTTGTGCCTTGTGAGTGAGCTCCTACAGATAGTAAAGGGACAGTTTCGAAGAGAAGAATGGGAAATAATATATACATATTCTAGGACATTCTACACAACGCTATCGAGACCCCAAGTAAGCATAGCTTAACTATCTTATATTATTGTTTCTAGAATGCAGATATTCAGATATATTTTCTTTTCTATAGCATACATATTATACATAGAAACACCCAAAAAAATAAAAGAAGTTTACGTCTTCGAAAAACAAAACGTGTTTTTTTCTCTTAATCTTTAGAACAAAACGTGTGAAATGCAACACTCATCTATATTCTGTATTCCAGACTGTGATAGTCTCGCGCTTTAGCTGGTTCTTCATATTGGGTAAGGCATAGCTTCGACACCGTACACAATAAAGATCTTCAAAACAATGTAGATTTCCAAGGGTACAACAAGCAAAATTTGGAGACAAAAACGTTGAAACTCGCTTCCGCACCCGCTTTACTTCCCATATAAGTCCGCTACCTCACGGTTATTTGGCAAGCGACACAATCTTCGATACATTCAATATCAGTCCGTGTAATGAATAGCTCAATAATGTCAATTTGTAACACATTTTACTGTAGAGCATTCCGAGGCGGTGAAGCATTGCATTATAATGCCGCATAATACTGTTACGAGCACGTCGTGTCATCACTGTGCTTGTATTATTTCGACCTTCTCCGAGCACCATCTAAACGAGGGCACGACGTAGGAGTTTAAATATAATTAAAACTAAATAAAATTACAAGTTGTCCTATCAGAACCAGGGCTTATGCCGTAGAGACAGTATGACCACAGAATGAAGTACCTTTTTTTTTTCGTGCGGAAATCCCTTCGGATACCCCACGCTGGTCAGCGGGGGCGATTACGGCGGGCTTGAACCGACTAAAACCGCACGCCGTCTCGGGTCTTCAGACGTCGGGGTGTAAGGTTGCCCATAAAGCATATCCCTCGCACCTTGACTGACCCTGGGCCATCTCCGGTTTCGAGGTGGCAGCCTCGGGTTACGGAACAACGGTGTCCCCGTCTTGTCCTGGTTTGGAGGAGGGGCGCTAGTCACCCCACCGTCCCGACCTGCTTCTGCTGGGGTGACAGGCGACCCCCAGGCCTGCGATCATGGAGGACGGAGGTCGTAGAATGAAGTACTTACTCGTAGAAGTCCCGCTAGGTTTTGAAAGGCAATACTGGTGAGTTGCTTTGAATTGTTTGTCTTTACACTTCCCACAAGCTTGCGCATCTATCATCATTTCTTTAGCGAGTAAAAATCCTTGCCAAAATATGTAAATTTTATGAAATCATATAAAAACAACGAATGTTTACAAACTTGTCATGTTGTCTTGATATATAGTGTGAATGTCGTGTATCGGGCGTGTCGACCGGACAGATAAATTTATATTTGAACAGCAAAACAATGCAATGGCCGGACCAATAACTTTTACTGATGACGTTAATACAATCTGTCATCTAATAATTATATCTTAAAGGACATTAAGTACTATCAGTCATCATCCTCCGGCCAACACCATCTCAGTTGGGATTGGCTTTTTAATCTAACTACGAAGTGACCGAAATCTGGCATTTGCCCTCCACGACCCATTGACGATATCGAAGTCCCGTAGTCAGACCAGTTGTCGGACTTTATAGGCCTACTTCGTATGGCAACTGGGACCGACGACTTAACGTGTTCTCCGAGGTCCGGAGAGGTCTCAATGTGTTAAGAATTGTCACCCATCGAGTAACCTTGCTATGAGTCAAAACTAAGATACAGTATTCTTTTTTAGGGAGGTAGTTATGAATACAACATTACTGGTGGTAGAAATTTGATGACACAAATTTGTCACAAAATTCGGCCGGGTAGGTACCACCGTGCACGATTGCGAAAAACCCTCCATAGTAATCCAATTTCGGTTTGATTGCGTTCATTCAGTTCATTCAGGGGGATTGTGTTCGCAGCACTAGTGGGACCGGTGGGTGTCACGCGGTGCAGCGACGACAATCCTCTTCTGATGAGGCCGTCAAGCTGAGTGCCACCATTGTTAACATAGTACGTGTATGTAATGGTGACCCTCTTTCCTGAGACTTTACCTTCAGCTTACCATCAGGCGAGGTGAAGTCAAATTGACGTGTCCTAAATATAAAAAAAAAAATGCAGCGTGCTTTTATTTTACAAAAAAGAGCCATAAGGATAATAGTACGCATAAGACAGGACGAGTCATGTAAGACCCACTTCAAAGATTTGGGCATATTAACTGTTCCCAGCTTGTATATTTTGGTATTGTTGACCAACTTTGCAAAGCACATACAAGAACATGAATCAGACGATGAGAAAAAGGCAAGAGAGAGTACACGTAGAAAATATTTTCAGAGCAAATTTGTGCCTCGCCTTGACATTCTCAAACATAGCACGGTGTATAACTCCATCAGAATATTTAACAAACTACCTATAGACTTAAAAATGATAATTTATAAAAGAGAGTTCCAAGCCGAATTGAAGGCATTTCTATTGAAAGGGTGTTATTATTCCGTCGAAGATCTATGATATGATAAATAATATAATATAATATAAATAATGTATCAGAGTTCATTACCGCATTAAAAGGTTGACTTTAAGCAAATTTACTAATATTATCAAAAACTATTGACATCTTGACATTTTTATTCTATTTGACATTTTTTTTATCGAATTCATATTGACATCTAATTTTATAAAGATTTAGATCGGAAAAAGAGAACATCTAGGACGGGACTTGAACCCGCGACCAGTCCCTTACAGGGGGAATGCTCTGACCAACTGAACCACCTAGACAAGACTAGCTGTTCTCTTTTTCCGATCTAAATCTTTAGAAAAAAGTAAGCATACAAAATGCTTAAAAATTTAATTGATCTAATTTTATATTATATTATTTTTTCTCTGACATTAATTTAAATATTTTCCAACTGTAAATTATTTAAAATGTTGTAAATGCTTTTGTATTATTTTATTTTTTTCAAACACAATGTAAAAGTTATTCATGAATAAATACTGAATACTGAATGTGTTAATCTACCTCTAGTAGTATCAGTAAAAATTGTAAGTCACTGAAACATCATTATCGTCTGTTTGTCCTTGTTGAGCGAAGTTCGTCAGAGCTTTGCTCTCTTTTAGACGACTCATGTATTTCGTTAGACCATCTTCTCCTCCCAAACGGCTGGACCGATTTTAATGAAATTTCACACAAGCAAAGATGTTACTGATGGGAAAGACATAGGCTATGTAATTAAAAAATCATGTGTACCACGTAGGAATAATCACCGAACAAAATTTTCAAAATTTGATTCCGCAATAGCGGCGATAGCCCAGTGGCATACGTAACGGACTGCTGAGACGAGGTCTCGAGTTCGATCCCCAGTTGCCCGGGCACACACCTCTAACTTTTCGTTGTTATGTGTGCATTAATAAATGATAATTATCGCTCGCTTAATAATGTGCCCGGTAGATGGCAATAGGCTCGCCCCTATTACATTGGGACCGCAACATAACTGGCAAATCGTGGGTGTGTAATACACCTCTGCCTACCCCTTCGGGGATACAGGCGTGAAGTTATGATTCCGCAATATCGACAGTTCAGATCATATTACACTGGTAATGGTTATCAGTCGGGGAGCTTCGCTCAATTTTTGTAACATCAAAATGTATTGCAGACCTAGTTAATATTGGTTTGGTGCAAATCTCATTCCTGTCAGACTACATGTACTCCGTGCTTTCTTTGTTATTCTCTCTTGCACGTAATCCATCTTTTATTGGGTCCGTCTCTGTTTCTAAGGCCTTCTTCCTATATTCATTCTCTGATTGAACCTTTCTAAGTGACCTTTCATAGTTACTAAAACTAGAAAATGAAACGCTCACAAGCATATATCACCAAAGCGCAATTACTCGCAATTGGTGGGCCGTAGCCCAAGGGTTTAACAATTATAAATGTCTTTACATAGCGCGAAGTATTTCACTTTGTGTTTTTAATACTTCCTACTCTAGAAGCGGTGATGTTGAACAGCGTTTTCATTAATCATGCTACGTCAGAATGTTTTGTCGCAGAATACCTTCCAGCAATTCCTTTATTCGCCCCTACATTTTTATTCTTGAACATAGTTGCTTTATTTTCTGTGTTTATGACAGTTTACGTCATTACCATGTTTATTTCTTCTCTGACGTGGTCTTCCCTTGTCTTTTTCTTTGTTTCCCTAGTGCCTTTGTTCACTAGCAACGACGCAACGTCTTTATTTAAGTAACTTTGTGGTAAGCTCCTTTGAAATTTGGCCCAGTCTGTTGGTTCTCTTTCTATGTCTATCGTGTTTTTAACTCTGTATTACCATAATACAGAGTTAAAAACACGAAAGATATATATATAAACCTAATGGTTTATATATCGGATTTTGAAAAGCAAAAAGGTTTCGAAAAGACAGTTGACAGGAGAATCATTGCATTATGATGTCGTAGTGACTGTTTCTCTGCTAAAAACCATTAACATCTAAAAACTTAGCACCATTTGTGGAACGTAGAGCCTGATGCAGTCGAGTCGATAATTGACTATACACTTAACTCTCCAATCATTTCGCGTGTAGCTTCAAATAATTGAATGTACATTGTACATCACAAAAGGCAGACATAATGAATAAAAGTGACAATATTACATAATGTAAGAAAGTGCGGTGGTCTCCCTGGTGTTATGCCATGTGAGAATTAAAAAGTGCTTATCATCATTCGCGGACTTATGTGACTGGCAATATTAATTATATTTGTTTTAGATGTTATACTACTAAGGTATGTAGCTATCGAGTAATAAGCGGTTACCGTATGCCTGTGCACTTCCCTGAATATTTGTATGCATGAATATGTTTATTTGCATTGGTCTGGGTGTTTCTATGTATATATGTATGTATTTACAAAAAAAAAGGATATAAGTATGTTTATTCGCATTCTGGAACTCATAACACAAGCTAGTTGAAATATGCTTACTTTGGGTCTAGAAAGTGCTGTGTAGAATGTTGTAGAACATTTATTTATTTATTTCCCTTCAAGAGGAAAGAGAGTGAGAGAGATAAGGCAAATATGGTGGGAATGTGGTAAGGGCTATGCCACTCTCACAAACTGTTTGAAATACAGCGTACCTTCTGATTCTAGAATTGTTTATGGGACGGTGCTTTAAAGATGAAAAAAGATGAACGAAGATCGACCTTACTCGGGTTTTTCTTGAATTATGAGCTTGGAATATGACAGAAGTGACAAGTAAATATATAATACGCATCTTGCAATTGCCAAAACTATAAAGTTAAATCGAAAAAAGTTAACATCTAAACGGGAATTGAACCAATGGCTATCCCCTTCTAGCGGATTAATCTCGGTCAATCTACATACTATTATAAATTGTAGGGATTTTAGGTCTCGGTCAGACCTAAAATCTGCCATATGTTTGATTGCAATTGGTTAAGTAGAACCGGAAATATGGCCAAAGAACGATAACCGACCCGAGCCGCGGGCATCAGCTAGTTAACTAATAAAAGAATCTCTGTCAACTATTACCGTTTTAAATTTATAGGAATGTTAGCAGACTAATAGCCTAAAAAAATCATTTATTACAGAAAAATTTAGGGACTTTCAGTCTTGCGTTCCTGTAGATACAGGAATTGAAGTCTGAAAGTCTCTAAAATTTTTGCAGGCAAGTTAGGTCATTAGAATGCAAACAGATATTATACATTAACTTTTGATACGGCTGGTAGAGCCTAGAGGCATGTAATGACACGATATTATTGAGAAAACAGTAATTTAACGTAATTGCAGCATAAAGCTTTGGACAGACTGGTTACAGTTTGTATTTTACAAAGGCTAGAGTTGGAAACGAATGGATATTCGGTATCGCAGACTCTGTAGTGGTGTTACGAATCGAATTCAAATTCTAAAAGTGAAGTTAATTCATTCGGATATATATTCAACACTAACCAATTACCTAATCTGTAGTTTTATACGCTTGGAAATAGGTGATAACGGTTTTAGAAATCGGATTTTAAATTACTTGCACGCCTACCAACTCACCAACGCGGGATAAAACCCGACCCCACCAGGCGAGGCCGCGGTGGCGGCCAAAGTCCACCGGTAACCCTGAAGTTATCCTTTCGAGGGCTTACCCGGGGTGTGACACTTGGGGAGGACACCGTGTGGATTTAGTCGGTCCGATTCCGACACGCACACCCCATCGTTGGCACCGATGGGGTGAAGCCCGTGAGGGTTTCCAGACGCTAAAAAAAAAAGGTAGCATACGGGGTAAGAAAATGTGATCAATAGACGGCAATAGACTCGTCCCTATTAGCTACTCTTTTAGGGCAAAACAGCGCGTAACCGAATTAGATTTTATTCAGATTTAGGATGTAGGTAATGCTATTCATAATAGATAGAAATCGATTTTCGATTCCAATTCCAAAAAAAATATGACTCAAATTTTCTCCGTTTCTGATTCCGTGTGAACAAACCTTTATCACGTAAAGATTATGTAGTTAGTTACAGCAAGCGTATTATTTGTTTGGCTTTTCTGCCGCAGTTTCTGTTGCTGCGAATAGCGGGTCCAGACCACATATTGTGGTACCCCGTAGTTTATTCTCAACAAGATTAGAGAAAATAACTTGTGTAATGATGAATCATTTGTTGGGTTGTTTGCCAGTGAAACTCGGATTGAGTTTGTGGAAAGTGTTATTTGGAGGACAAACATCTAATGTAATAACGTCTCAAAACTCGTTTAGGCTGGATTTCACCAATGAAGATCTGCTCAACTGTCCCTTGAATTAAATTTGATAAAGTAATTCAATTCAATTTTTAAGCAATTAGCATGCTTTTTTTTTTACGTGCGGAAATCCCTTCGGATACCCCCCCGCCGGCTAGCGGGGGTGGAACCGACTAAAACCGCATGGTGTCCTCCCCAAGAGTGTCCGTTGCCGGGCACCCCGGGTAAGCCCTCGAAAGGATAACCCCAGCATTTAGCATGCTTACTTTTCCTATAGATCGGAAAAAGAGAACATCCAGGACGGGACTTGAACCCGCTACCAGTCCCTTACAAGGAGGATACTCTTACTAACTGAGCTACTTAGACACGGGCTGTGGTCCTAGATGTTCTCTTTTTAAGATTTTTTTTTTTTTGAAGAAGAATATTAGCAACTGAAATTACTAATATTCCCCCTAACTCCTCCAGCTAAGCTAAATTGCTTGTGTTAGGAGTGGGTTCACGTCGGTAGTGTAATGGCCAGGATTCGAACCCGAGACCTCTCGATCGTAAGGTCGCCTCCTTAACCACTAAGCTACCGACGCTTCTAGATCTAAATCTATATTTGATAACGTATTTTAAGTAGGTATCCGCTTTAAATCCACTCCATCTTAGAGTGGTTCCCGGTTGCACCCGAACCTTCCTCCTTACTTACTCCTTCTTCTTCTTTTCGTTTGGCTTATACGGTTTTTATGGGAGCGACTGTCGTCTAACCTCTCAACCCTGATAGGTGCGCCTGCGCCAGAGCCCCGTCTGGTAATCAGCAGGTGTAAGGCTTGCAGGTGAGGTTGGTTTGGGTTTCGAAGATCTTGGGGGATCCCCTAAAACACCCTTTACCTACGTGCTAATGTAAACAGAATGTAGCGCTCCGGTTGCAGTTAAAGTTTGACTTTAGTATTTTTTTTATTGTCATCGGTATCCACTTATCATCAAGTGGGCTGTGTTAGAAGAATGTCTATTTTATTTGTATAACTAGCGAAGTGTCGCAAGTTTGACCTCCGTTTGACGCGTGTTTGACAGGTGACATTGTTAGACAGGCCACCCATTTATAACGAGTAGGTCGTTCAGTTTTTCAGGTATTTGGAGTGAGTCATAAAATTATTTGAAAGGTCTTTAGTGTGTGAATATCTATTTCATTTTATTTTTTGTCATATAATTGAACATCATGTATATAATGAATAGGCACAGGTCATGGCATACAGGGTGTATGTTTTATGAACTGCCTGTATATGAAATATCGCTGAGTTTGAAATTTTTCCGACATATTCTAAAGTTTTGTTTGAGTACCTGATCCTACGTGTAGGTACCTTTTTTACTTTTTTTCGTGCGGAATCCCCTCGGATACCCCCCCGCCGGCCAGCGGGAGCGGTTATGTCGGACTTGAAACAACTAAAACCGCATGCCGTCTCGGGTCTTCAGACGTCGGGGTGTAAGGTTGCCCATAGGGCAATTCCCTCGCAATCCGACTGACCCTGGGCCATCTCCGGTTTCGAGATGGCTACGTGTAGGTACCTAGGTTATACGCAGGAATTCTGGGTAAGTAGATAAGGGTTTGTGACTATTCTAGACATTATGTGTGTCTCAAATTCCGAGTTCTTAGATCTCATTATCTAAGAACTCGAAATTATCTCCTCATGATATATAGGTGTATTTTTAGGGTTCCGTTGCCAAATGGCAAAAAACGGAACCCTTATAGATTCGTCATGTCTGTCTATCTGTCCGTCCGTATGTCACAGCCACTTTTCTCCGAAGCTATAAGAACTATGCTGTTGAAACTTGTTTAGTAGATGTATTCTGTGAACCGCATTAAGATTTTCACAAAAATAGAAAAAAAACAATAAATTTTGGGGGTTTCCCCATAGTTAGAACTGAAACTCAAAAAATTTTTTTTCGTCAAACCTATACGTGTATCAATGGATAGGTCTTCAAAAATGGTATTGAAGTTTCCAATATCATTTTTTTCTAAACTGCGTCGTTTGCGAGAGAGACACTTCCAAAGTGGTAAAATGTGTGTCCCCCCCTGTAACTTCTAAAATAATAGAGTGATAAAACTAAAAAAAATATATGATATACATTACCATGTAAACTTCCACCGATAATTGGTTTGCACCAGATCTAGTGAGTGTTTTTTTTAATACGTCTTAAATCGTAAACTGCAATTTACCTTTCATTTAAACAACTCAAATATAAAAATTTTACTTGCTGCTACGGAACCCTTCATGGGCGAGTCCGATTCGCACTTGGCCGGTTTTTTATGATGCCGATTTAGGAGGTAACAAGTTTTGCGTAAATTCAAGATATAGAGTGTGTTCTCCATTCTGGGTTAATAGATTATCCATTTATTTCAATAGCTACTCGGAAGCTACTGTAAGTGCTAGTTTTATATCTATTGCATTCAAACATTAAAGATAAAGTAATATAGTAAGGAGGAACTCTCCCACTTGTGAGCCACAAGTCAATGACCTATTTAATAGCCCTAATCTATATCGAACATGACTGCATTTAGTGCGCAGATGTTTATAATCTCGCGATTTACGGCGTAGAAGCCATATTTACTTGAGATAAATCTCCCCTCGCCTGGGTGTCCCTGTAACCCTCAGCTAAGGCTCAAAGACATCGGTCATGACGTACAGACCGCATGAGTGATGGATGACAAACGAAAGAATTTAAAATTACGATGTATGCTATTTAAATACAAATCGGCCAAGTGCGAGTCGGACTCGCCCATGAAGGGTTCCGTAGCAGCAAGTAACATAATAATGTTTTTTTAATTTTTATATTTGAGTTGATTGAATGACAGGTAAATTGCGTTTTACGGTTTATGACGTATTACAAAAAAACTACTTACTAGATCTCGTTCAAACCTATTTTCGGTAAAAGTTTACATGGTAATGATAATACATCATATATTTTTTATAGTTTAATCCTTCTCTTATTTCAGAAGTTACAGGGGGGGGGGGGGTGCATTTTAGCACTTTGGAAATGTCTCTCGCGCAAACTATTCAGTTTAGAGAAAAATGATATTATAAAACCTCAATATCATTTTTGAAGACCTATCCATAGATACCGCACACGTATGGGTTTGGTGAAAAAAAAATGTTGAGTTTCAGTTCTAAGTACGGGGAGCCTCCAAAATTTATTGTTTTTTTCTATTTTTGTGTGAAAATCTTAATGCGGTTTACAGAACACATCTACTTACCAAGTTTCAACAGCAGAGTTCTTATAGTTTCGGAATAAAGTGGTTGTGACATACAGACGGACAGACAGACAGACATGACGAATCTATAAGGGTTCCGTTTTTTGCCATTTGGCAACGGAACCCTAATAATATTGTTTATGAGTATCATTAATTCATTACATTTTAGAATTTAAAAAAAAAGGGGAAGCTTTATTCAAATTTAGAACTTCAAAGTCCGAATGCTGTGACGTCATGAGCGGATTATAACTGCGGTTAGATTGCGGTTATATATAGTATGTTCTTTGATTAGACTCTAAATATTATATTAATTCTCTACAAAAAACGTTTCAGCAGCACTGATTGTATTATTTTATTACTTAGTTATATAAGGGTAACTTAAACAAAAACAAAAAATATTTTAGTAAAGAAATAAAAAAAATGTGAACTCACCACAAAATGTAGAAAATAAATATTTTAAAAATCCTTAATCCAATCACTAGTCTACACCGGGGCTTGTCGGTACTACTGCACTAATTAATTTTATTTTAATATAATACTAAGGTTCATTTTAGCATAGTATGTTCAATTTCATGGCTTCGGCAGCGTGCCGGTTGCGCGGGAGTCGGGGGCAGACTGCGCGCGCGGCTCAATCTGACGTCAGGAAGCCAAATATAGTCCTGTAAATCGCGCAGGAGAAACTCAACCATACATCTTCCCGTTTAAAAGTTATTAAGGTAGCTTTTTGCTTCGTTAAGCTTGTGAGTTAAATCTTTTTTAGGTTGTGTTTAGTGAAATGTCGGTCCGGGCGTGTTATTTTTGCATAGGATTTTCGACGTTTTCCGCGCTACAACGCGTGGCTTAAAACGGCAATACGCGTCTGCCGTGTACAGCTTTGTTTACGAGATAGTTCCTTGTAATGTTTAGTGGGCTAGCCAGCAAGGTGGCCGCGCCTACAACCCATGTAACACTTCATTGCGACAGTTTTTTGGGTTTAAGGCATCTGAATAATTGTATTATTTGCGTATGCAATATAATAAAGTTATTTGTATTCTTTCTATTTCAATTTAGGTGGTGGTAGCGGCTAAGGCTTCAGACTTATGGTCGAGTGTTCGCAGGTTCGAATCGCAGTTAAAACATGGAAATAATTATTTAGAAAGAGGTATTTCCTTGACGAATAATTATATACAACAGTTTTTTTTAATCGCCGTATACTTCTTTTTGTTTATGTATTAATGATATGAAATGTTTATGAAGTTTATGAGGTAGAAAATGAAGTATTCAACAAAGATGTTTAAGCGATTTTAAAAAAGGAAGGTTCTCAATCATCCGTCGCAATCATCTATGTTCAGCGATATTTTTTATCATTTCGATCAATTTTATGCACGTACCTTAGAAATGGTATTATATTACCTAAGCGGGTGAAAAAGCGGCGATAACCCAGTGGCGTACGTAACGGACTGTTGAGACGAAGTCTCAAGTTCGATCCCCTGTCGCCCCGGGCTCACACCTCTTACTTTTCGTAGTTATGTGTGCATTAATAAATGTTAATTATCGCTCACTTAACAATGTGCCCGGTAGATGGCAATAGGCTCGCCCCCTATTAGCGACCTTAACATAACTGGCGAATCGTGGGTGTGGAATACACCTCTGCCTACCCCTTCGGGGATACAGGCGTGAAGTTATGTGAAGCTAAGTAGTTGCAATATAATCTAAAGTGCCACATCTGTATCAAAGTATGTAAAGCAATTAATATTGAGTATTGACTAACGAGTAAAATGTAGCGAGGACTTATTAACCAGAGATGAATAACTCATCTGTACTCAGAGCTCAATAGGAGTTATTGCTTTCCATAACGTGATGACCATAGATAACTAATTTAAAAGATATATGTAACAAGTTTCATTGTGCATTTGACATTTAATCACCGCGATGCGCGCGCGCGGTTGCAAATATTTAAAACATTTTTATTGCATCTTATTATAGATTTAGCTCGGAAAAAGTGATTCACAATTCACACACCGATTCAAATCAGAACGTGATTTGAATCGGTGACCAGTCCCTTACAGGGGGAATACTCTGACCAATTGAGCTACCTGTCGACACGTCCTAGATATAAATCTTAAAAAGTAGGCCTATAAATACGCCAGTGACTCGGGCCTCTACGTCAGTCGCAGTGAAGTCGCCGCCGAGGAGAGTTCTCCGCACTCATCGGCGCCCGGACCTGTACCACTGAAGATGTCGACTACAGTGATCGGCGAAACGTTTGGGATACAAGTTTCCTATGGACAAAGGCCAAACAGCCCAGAAGCAGTACATTCTACACGTCCTAGTTATTCAAAATTCTCCGATATATTAAATGTCTTGGATGTTCACTATTTCTGAGCTCAATCTCTAGGAAAAGTTTATTGCAAAATTTTATTGCATCTTATTTCAGTATTATCATATTATATTCAGTATTCTCAGTACAAATATTTGTATGCATGAATATGTATTGTCTATTTGCATTGGTCTGGGTGTTTCTATCTATATATATAAAAATGTAACCCGTTTTCCGTTGTCACGACATAGCATGAAAACGGCTTGACGATTTGGCTGTTTTTTTTTTGCAGTTTTCTAATACTCAGTACAAGGTTCTTACGGAAAAAAATATTAAGAAAATCTCTCAGAATTTTTTTTTTCGTGCGCACACCGTACGGTTTTTGACGATACTCGACAAAACCACCCCCGCTGGCCGGTGGGGGGTAGCCGAAGGGATTGGTCCTCCCCAAGTGTCCGTTGCTGGGCACCCCGGGTAAGCCCTTGAATTCAATACATGGCGGATCATTTTGACGTAGCGAAGCACGTACCGGGCCGCTAGTATACAATACAACAAGACTTCATGACACTGTGAGCTCATTCTGCGTAAATAGTAACACCAACAAATCAGCATAGTTCGGGTATTTTGAAATAACTTATACTTCAAACTACAAGACAACAACCATCTTTAGTCTCCACGTGACCATGGCTGCTGAAAAGCAACCGAAACGTCGGGTTCAATGTAAATAATAAATAATATCAAATAAATCGCGATAGAATCCTTTAAAAATAGTTTTATTTCAATATAAAAGTATGTTTATCCGCATTCTGGAACCTATAACACCAGCTAGTTAAACAATGCTTCCTTTGGGACTAGAAAGAGCTGTGGAGAATGTCGTAGAATTTTATTATTTATCTAATCTGGGTCTATAGGTCCCCACCAGGGTGTGTAGAGAGCCCCATATGCAAGCTGGTCCACCTGCTGATTGACGGACGTGGCTCTGGCTTACATGGTAATTATTATCTTCCCTCTTAGGGTTGGGGAGTCAGACGGCATTCGCTCCCGTAATAGACAAGATAATTCAGACACATGTGTTGTTACAAGTGTTCAAGTCCTCTGCTGCGTCATGCGTGTCACGCATGCGATTGCCCACACTTTGTGTAAATCATATGTATATTTTACACGACTTCTGATGAATTATTTGCACGAAATTCGCTTCATATTATTAGCACAGAACGCCCGTATGCGTACACACGCACGAGGCAGCGAACGGCCTTATACGTTTACTATAACTTCTTATTACATAGCGGGATACCGACAAATAATCAGACTTAACTAGATGCTTCCTAAGCTCGATGCTCTTTTTGTTGGGTAGCCCTTACAGAAATCTCTCCGTACTACTTATAAACCAATAATACAAAGTAAACCACGTTTTGTGAAGAAAATTTCATCTACGAAGAAACTAGATACGATTATTTCATTTATGACATTGTCGAACTTTGATGGCTAACGCGTAAATGCTGTAAACAATGGGGTGCGCGTGCGCGCGCCACGCGTATGCATCTACGCGTGTAGTACGTGCTTGTGCGCAGATAGATCATCGTTTGATTCGCCACTACAGTTGGACAACACGAGATCTGAGATTTAGTCAGCTGATGACCTTATAAGGAGTTTTGTTGTATTTATTGATGTTGATGCATGAGTAAGATTAACTATACCTAATTATCCGAAGGGCGTCTATCCGATACGTTTCCTGTCTCATGCTGTGGAGACAACCTCTGTGGTATAGCGGTAGTACGTTCGACTGCTAAGTCAGAGGTTGCGGGTTCGATTCCCGGTCAGTGTAAATATGTAAATTTGCATTGGTCTGGGTGTTTGTATGTATAATATGTATACATTTACAAAAAACATTTTACCACTTTGGAAGTGTCTCTCGCGCAAACTATTCAGTTTAGAAAAAAAAGATATTAAAAACCTCAATATCATTTTTGAAGACCTATCCATAATACCCACAGATAACACACGAGATAAAACACGTGTGAAAATCTTAATCTTAATCTTACCAAGTTTCAACAGCATAGTTCTTATAGTTTCGGAAAAAAGTGGCTGTGACATACGGACGGACAGAGAGACAGACATGGCGAATCTATAAGGGTTCCATTTTTTGCCATTTGGCAACGGAACCCTAAAAACTGTCTCCAACAGAGTCGGGAAAAGGCTCGGATAATGATAAATTCCCTACGACATTGATAACCTAGGCGCATCAATGACGTATCTGCCTGTAATGTGGTGTAAATTAATTAATTATTCCTTTACTTCGTGCTCAATACAGTTAGCAGTAGAATACTCGTAGAAACATGTCAATTAATCATATAGATAATAAATGCTAATTATCGCTCGCTTAATAACGTGCCCAGCAGATGGCAATAGGCTTGCTGAAGTGGGAGCGAGAGGTATACCAGCAAAATCTCTCTATAACCTACTTAAAGATCTAGGCCTATCGAGAGCTACAATAAGCTCATTACTAGGACGAATGTCTAAAGCGGCACTAGTAGGTTCGTATCAAATTTGGTTAGGCAGGGAGGGGAACTTGGGTAGTGAAGGTGAGTGTTGATGTACATCAACAAAAGGGGCACCTTCTAAACCTACACTTGGGTCGCAAGTCTCAGACACTGTCCCGAGTTCCCAACTCAGCAACGCGATGGACCCGGCACCCGCACGGAGAATCCATGGATTGCTAAGAATATCGGTCTCTTGTCGTCTGAAGATCAAAAATGGTTCAAAAATAATATAATACTTCAATTATTTGAAGATCGTTTGTAAATTCGTTTACTGGAATAAAGATGGCATAAAATTGGACTACATGTCTTTAGTAATGTAGATATCAAAGCAGTCATGTGTTCAAGGCTAAAGTTCGCCAATTACTTCTCGACATATTGGCAGAACCATCACGTCAATACTTTTCAAATTCCTCATACTTTTAATTTATGTTTATCGAATTTATGATTTGTTACATATTGTGTATTATTATGTATATGGTATATATATTTATTGAGCTGAGTGAGACGAAGTCGAGCGAAAGCTCCTCATACCAGACTTCAGAATTTTCTTTGTCACAGGTCTCCTCCTAAACTACTAATCCAATCAGAACCAAATTTGGCATGATTAAAGAGGTCAATCAGAGGAAGGTTTATGGACATATTTTGAAAAAAATAATGCTACCACAGAGGAAAGATCACCGTTAAAAAAAATCCAGATGGAATTACATAATAACCGCTCGAAACACTGTGACCAAACTTTACACGCTCAGAAAGCATGTCCAGAGACTTTCAAAAAGAATTTTCAAAATCGGACTTGCCACGGAGGAATGATCACTGTTCAAAATTTTCAAAATCTGATTCCGCAATAGCGGTCAAATCTATTGGACAAGTTTTGGCGCCAAAACAGTCGTCCAAAACTCCTGATAAATAAATCGCTCTTAATAATTCAAATCACGATGTCTCACTCAGCTCAACATTGCAAGCAGCGATTCGCCTTGCAGACCTAGTATGTATGTATAATTGTTTATCAATATGAATAGGTACTGATACATACTACTCTAGTGTAGGTATGATATTACTATACAGTATTATACTCGTAGTTGTATTTAATCAATAATTGTTGCTCTCAATAATGCACCTACTAAGTTTCTCTCTGCACCACCTTTGGTGGACCGGTAGAGAATGCCTGTGCCATAAAGTCCGTCTATGTACTTGTGCATAAAGTTGAATAAATAAATAAATATCAATGACTATCCAGTATCCAGCGCCATTTAGTGAAATCAAGCGGAACTTCGGAGTTACCGATATCGCGTCACGCAATAAAGGTTCTTGAGTTTTTTGTACCTGGGAATTGTTCCTAGGACTTTCTAGACAGAAGTTTGATTCACTCCCACTGCGCCACTGAGGCCGTTTAATTGGCAATTATCTATCAATTCACATATTATTTCTGCGAAAACGTTATATTCCTTCAGACAATTTGTATGTGTCTGTTAAACATTTCGTTGTATTTAGTTCATCATTCAAATATTTCTCAGTAACTCGATAAAGCGAGCCGTATGGATACAATTACTTTAACAACTTCTGCTTGACTACTGATCACAGTGATAATTGCGTGTATGGGCATTGGTTCGTTGTCCGTGTAGAGCAGTAATATAATTATTGGGGTGCGAGGGATATGCTCTATGGGCAACCTTACACCCCGGCGTCTGTAGACTCGAGACGGCGTGCGGTTTAGTCGGTTCAAGCCCGACATAACCGCCCCCGCTGGCCGGCGGGGGGTATACGAAAGGGATTTCCGCACGAAAAAAAAAAGGTATCTATATAAATAAAATAGATTCGTTAATTTGCATCGTAAGCTCAAAAATTGAGCAACACTTTTTGATCATTAATTATTTCGTCACTATCACGATAAGCTTTATTATGAAAAAAAAAACAGCGAAAATGTCGGCAATCGGGTGACGCCAGGCACTAACACCTACTTTATAACATTTAGTCAAATACTCTACGAATTGAGCTAACTGGACTTATAACGAATAGCTGAAGTACTCGTTTACATATGTGATAGGGTGACGTAGGAGCCATCTTCAGAAAAGTTTACTAAATACGCAACAGTAAACGATGTTACCATCATTTTTGATTACTCCGGCTACATTAACGTCATAAAGCCAACAATCTATTGTAATAATTTTTAATTTTACTTTATGGCAAAGTTTTAAAATTTTAGAACAGGAAGTTCCAAATTCAAATCGTTAACTCGATTCTGTTCGTCGCGCGTAGCTCGCGTCCCTCACTGAAAATGCACTGAACAGATTCTCCTAATACATCTAAAGAAGTATTTAAGTATCTTTAATAATATCATATGGACAGTTGAAAGAGTGTAAGCGACATAGAACGTACAAATGAAAATGATCCCAAACGACATCATAAACACTTAACTGAAAAGCAATTTTCTTGTAAACTGTCATTGTCGCTTACACGCCATTATGTTTTATTGCTATAAGCTACAACTGACCTGTTTGACCACGACCTTGCCTGAAGGCTTCTCAGTGACGTAGGACTGCATGCCAGCCATGAGCACGGTGGCGCCCAGGAACTTGTTCAGCAGCGCGCGAGCCTCCATGTCTTCCGAGGTGTCGCCTTCTTGGATCACTGAGGGATAAGGGACCACTGTCAGATATTGCTTTCAGGTTTACAGTGAAAATGTTGCCCGAAAATGAAATCTACTAATCTTAGGGGTACAATGGAGGGGGGGGGGGTAGGTTGAACTAAGTGAGAGTTTATTGATTTTATACATGGGACACACATATCTTGTTTTATCGTTAGTCATGCAATTTTAAGCTAAATTGCATATATTATTTGAGTTTATGTCGGTGGGAACTAGGTGGGCTCAAATCCTTAATTCGTAGAATAAGAATACATTTAAAAAAAATGCCGTACAGTAACTTGCTCTGCCAATTGAGCTATTTGTCGCTATAGCATTCAGAAGTTTCACTCTCATACTTGATGTGTACTTTTTAGGGTTCCGTAGTCAAATGGCAAAAAACGGAACCCTTATGGATTCGTCATGTCTGTCTGTCTGTCTGTCCGTCCGTATGTCACAGCCACTTTTTCCGAAACTATAAGAACTAACTTTGTAAGTAGATGTATTCTGTGAACAGCATCAAGATTTTTACACAAAAATAGAAAAAAAAACAATAAATTTTGGGGGTTCCCCATACTTAGCGAAACTGAAACTCAATTTTTTTTTTTCATCAATCCCATACGTGGGTATGTATCTATGGTTGGGTCTTCAAAAATGATATTGAGGCTTCTAATATCATTTTTTTCGAAACTGAATAGTTTGCGCGAGATACACTTCCTAAGTGGTACAATGTGTGTGTCCTTGTAACTTCTAAAATAAGAGAATGATAAAACTAAAAAAAATATATGATGTACATAACCATGTAAACTTCCACCGATAATTGGTTGGAACCAGATCTAGTAAGTAGTTTTTTTTAATACGTCATAAATCGTAAACCGCAATTTACCTTTCATTCAATCAACTCAAACATAAAAATTTAATTTGATGCTCGAACCATTCATGGGCGAGTCCGACTCGCACTTGGCCGGTTTTTAAATTTGAATGACTAAAGCAACTGTTAGGGATATTTTACGAACCGAACTTTTGGCATCACCTTTTTGGAACATTTAATTGTCTGCTATATTCTAATATATTCTAATACTGACAGCGAAAAAAGCACTTTGACTTTTGGATTTTTTCACGTTGGGTGTTTTGAATGTTTGTAAAATAAACTGTGGTTACCTACACCAGCGCGTTTTAGTTTCAGCAGCTACGATTAGTAACATTCCGCACGAAAAAAAAAAAAGTACTTACGAAAAAGCTAGTTTGCGAGTTAAACTATGTACACATGTACATACATTTATAGACTCATACTTGTTTATCGCTGATGAAATAGACACAGATGTTTTTTGTTCGTCGGTCCCATGTAACAGGGGGCATTTCATTTCATTTCATTTATATTTAGTCTCAGATAGAGAGCCTATTCCTTAGTCGGTCTATACGATAGCCAGAAGCAGAGATGGGTTTGCCCTTTTTTGCATGGGGCATCCACCTTGGGCTTTACTTCAGTATAGCTAAGAATGAGGTGGGTAAATCGGACTCGAACCGACTAAAACCACACGGTGATTCGTCACATCGGTTTGTGTGGCCGGGGAATCTGGTATGCGCTAGAAAGGATATCTCAGAGACTGACAAATAGCGAAACATAGGCGATATAAATCCCCCTCCCCTATGGATAGGCGTGGGCGCAAACACCCTGGGACTGGTCCGCTAGGCCGACGGGGGGTGACCATGGTTCTACTAACCTATATCTGCATTCTTCATCCTGGTCAAGATGTCCTGTACTCCAGTCACCTTTGTGTTGCTGTCGAGGAAGGACCTATCCGTGTGGGTCCTCTCCGGCTCCGAGGCGTGATGGGAGTGCGTCACGTGACCGTGGGATCTTGTGGTAGTGGTGACGGTCCGCACGCCCCCATCGCACCGCTCCGTGGTGACCACCGTGTCTTCCACTGAACCTAGGCTGTGTTCACTGTCTGTGCGGGCTAGACCTAGAGAAAAGATGTAGGATGATCACTTTATGGTATACTAGTTCAAACGTTCAGGTTTTAATCAAAAATTACCGTTCCCGTGGGAATTTTGGAATGAAAAGTATGTGTAAATGCTCTAAGATAAAAATTTAAATTTTAAATCAATCCATAGGCCACTTTTAGAGTTCTAAGACTATAAATATACTATGATGCATTTTTTTTTGTAAATTTAAGATAGAAATATATCCAGACCAACCTACATGATAGACATATTCTTGATTAGAATTATTTGCACTAAGCGAGAGTTGAACTCGCGACCTTTGACGTAAAGGTAGCATTCGGTTCTTCGGCGACCGCGACGAGCGACTGCGACCAGCGACTACGCGACCATGGTCGCCTGTCGCAAGGCGACCCCTAGCTTTCGGATGTCAGCGACCGCGACATCGCCAGTCTTCCCGCAGTTTTTATGTGTGACGGTTGTGTTCTATTGTAGTACGATATGTCGGACAATTTCTCCGAAGCGAAAAAAGTTATTCAACAGCTATTGGAGGATGAGGAAGATGATGATAATCTTATCATGTTATTATCTATGCCTCCGGAAAAAAGGATGAAGGTCAACTCAATTTACCCATCGCGAGAAGAAGAGGGTTGCTTTCAAATACTCATAAAACGACATTTAATTTTTATTAAATGTCGTTTTCCGCGGTCGCGGGTCGCCGTCGCGCGTCGCTGTCGCTAAGAACCGAATGCTACCTTAACAGTCAATCAATGATACCTCAAGTACATATCTATATTGGCATAGGTGCTTGTTTGTAACCTTATTGGTATCACAAAACCACCTGTTTTTTCATAATAATATGCAAAAACAAAGTACAAACAAATTGTATTGTGAAATTACTGCTACACAAGTTTAACTATTAATAGTAAATAAAAGGAGTAAATTAAATGAAAATATATAAATCCATTATTTGTAATACCATTTTTTGCTTTTTTCCCAAAAAAGGTTCATATACTAGTAGTTTCAGGCAAAACAATATTTTAATGTTAAAACCATTGTCTATGCCGTCTATTTATGGTCATTATCAAAGTAATATTTTAGCGCGTCGTTTAAGAACAGAATTTGAATAGTTATAGCTATAATAATTTAACTTTTTCATAATATATGAACTTGTGTAGGTGTCGAATTTCATCTAATAATGCCGAGTGTGTAATATATGGCAAAATAATAGATACTATAAGTAATATCACTTAACATAACGTTACCATGATATAATAAATAAATATTCTAGGATATATTACACAGCGCCAAATAGACCCAAACTAAGCAGAGCTTGTCATATGGGTTCTAGAATGCGGATAAACATACTTAGACACTTTAGATTTTTGTGAATAAATACATATATGCATATATACATATTTGCAATGAGCGAGAATAGAACCCGCGACCTCTGACTTAGAGTTGAATGCTCTACCGTTAAGCCACAGAGGTCGTCATGCTCATTTTCATATGCTATTATATCAAGTGACCCTCATTTGCCTAGATAACATTTAATATAACGTTCATTTCATGTAACTTTCAAAATGTATAATTCTTTTTCTTATGTATTATTCACTAGCTGATGCCCGCGGCTTTGGCCGCTTGGAATTCTGTTCCCGTTCCAGCTACCCATAGGAACCTTAACCAGGCATAAAGTAGCCGATGTGTTATTCCAGACTATAATCTATCCCTGTTCCAAATTTCAGCCAGATTAATTCAGCCGTTTGAGCGTCATTGAGTAACAAACATACAAACATTTTCACAAACTTTCACATTTATAATATTAGTAGGATAGGTAGGTGGTAGGATACCAATTTTCAGGCAATATGTTGTATTCAATAATTAAATATCAGGATATCATACTGTTATAGCTTCTTCTGACCCAAATGATTCACCAACAATAGAGTGGATCAGCACAGCCTAATACACTGGTGCTCAAAAGTCGGCAATTGATGCAGCCTTTTATGTTGGAAGCATCCATCAAAGAACGGTTTTTGGAAATTTAATTTATAAGGGTAAATTAGGTATGAACCGTTGCACGGCTGTCATCTTCAAAGGAAAGCATTTCAACATTTTTTTCCATCAGGGCAGATTAGGGGTGAAAATTATATAAGAAAAGTTTTTAAAATTATTAATTAAAAAATCAAAATACCCGACTGCCATAAAAATATCGAAACAAGCTTGATAGCAGGCGGCCCACCATTAATTTTCTTTCGGTTTATGATTTGCAAATGGGTCCCGCCTGCTATCAAACTTATTACGATTTTTTTGAGCAGTCGGGTTTTTTGATTTTTTTAATTACTAGTTTTTTGTATGCTTTTCATTTATGATATGTACATTTTCACCCTTTCAAGCTCTTCGATTTGATACCTTACTCGATAACTTTAAGTGAAAATATGTTTTAGCGCCAAAAATCTGCCAAAAAAATTCCACATTTAGTGATATCGGTACACAGTAGCAATCTCACAGTAAATTCGAATCAAACGACACCTCTCAAGCTAAAATCCATCAAGCCATTCAGGCTGCAGAGCGTGCCAAACAGTTATACATACATACGTACCTACTCTCGAAAAACATAACTCTCCTTCTGGCCCAGTCGAGTAAAAACATAATGTAGCATTAAATTCAACAAAAAGTTTTCTAAGAGCAAAATTATTGTAAAATTTGCTTCCTAGTATGCGTGTTTGTGCACCTTAGCGCCGGGCAGGGAAAACCGAATTATAGTAATATAGAACTAGTGTTTATTTCAACAATATTTGAATGCAATCTTTCAAAAGTACGTGCTCTTAGAGGTACAGATCAGTCCTCCGAGGGGGCCATCTCGAAACCGGACATGGCCCTGTGTCAGTCGGGGTGCGACGGAAACGCCTTATGGGCAACCTTACACCCTGGTGATTGAAGACCCGAGACGGCGTGCGGTATTAGTCGCATCAAGCTCGACATAACCTCCCTCGCTGGCCGGGCGGGGGGAGAGATGTACGCGAGTAGATATACGCACAAAAAAAAATGTACACATCAGTCTAATGGTAGCTAGATCTGTTCCCCATGGTTCTACCGGCCCCTAAACTGCCTAATCGTATTACATAGGACACGGCAAGATTGAACTGGCCATGACCTTAGCCGTCACTTAAGGATTTCACTATTACAACCACTTCATTATAATTAGTCGTGAATTAAGAACACAAATTAGTTTGACGTCATCAAAAATGTAATTATATTTAGATTTATGTAAGAAATTTAATCTTGTTATTAAAATTTTTTCGCCACCACCGATGACACCACGGTTAACAGACGTAATTTTTAGGTTGACTATTGACAAGGACCCATATTATAAGCTTGGCTTAGGTTGGGTTTAGATGACGCTGGGTAATTTGCCTTACAATCCGATATACCGCCGTCGTTGTTGTTAACTTAATTCATTCAAAGCTACCGACCACTTTAGCCCTAAAACTTTTCATAATATTTATCAAAAATTAAAATTTTAATTTTTTTTCCTCTGAACATTATAAAACTACTTCAGCAGAGAAGTCACCGCCGAGGAGAGTTCTACGCACTCGTCGGCGGCGCCCGGACCTGTACCACTGAAGATGTCAACCGCATTGATCGACGAAACGTTTGGAACACAAGTTTCCTATGGACTACGGCCAAACAGCCCGGAAGCAGAGTATTCTACAAAAATACATCAATTATTTAGTCATTTACTTCAATGTAAAGATAGTTTGTAGATTTGTTAGTGTTCAGCAACTTCTGTGTGCGACTGTACGAATGCCGTAGCAGTGGTTCAACGCCTACAAGGGTATTTGATATTTTAGTATGTATTATCCTCAGGGCGAGTTCAAAGAAAGTATAAACTCACCAGCATGTGCTGAGGAGTCGCTGGAGACGCTGTCCTTCATGGTAGCGGTGCGGAGGATCAGACCTGCCTTGGGGTACGTCGTCCGTTCAGCCTTGGAGGTCTCATCTAAACAAACAAACAAATAAATTCATTAATATATTGAAATATTTTTTACTGCGTGGTATAAGGGCCACGTCACTTTTTCCCATGGGTATTTTGTAAGGCGTCTGTTGGATAACGCTGTTCTGCATGCGATAGTCTACATACAGCCCATGAAAAAATGCCCGACTGATGTCAATAAAACAGGTTTCCTCGTTAGCTTAGTGGTTAAGGTGTCGACCCTACGATCGAGAGGTCCCGGGTTCGAATCCTGACCATTACACTACCGACGTGGACCCACTCCCTAACACAAGCAATTTAGCTTAGCTGGAGGGGTTAGGGGGAATATTAGTAATTTCAGTTTTTTTGTTTCTATAAAAAAAACAAAAAAATAGTTGTCGAAATGTGTGAAATAATATACATCTGTTTAACCCTTTGGCAATATACAAATATATATGTAAGGCATCATTATATGTAATTACTTATATTAAGTACTAGCTATCGCATTGGGGTAACCTGTAATGGTAGTTTTAAGTAAGATGAATAAATAAATAGATAAATATGATGACTACAAAATACCAAACAAAATCATCCGAGCCCCATCAAAAGCTTACGCTTGGATTGTTTTACTTGACTTTAACGGGAGCTGAGGGGTCTGACCTACTAACCCCGAGACGAAAGCCTGCGCTGGAGCGGTGATATTGTCTTGGGTCCTGATACATACATCCTGAATCTCTCCCCCTATTTTTTTTTATTTTTTATAAATATAGAACCCGTCAATTTGACTTCACCTCGCCTAATGGTAAGCTGAAGGTAAAGTCTCAGGAAAGAGGGTCACCATTACATACACGTACCATGTTAACAATGGTGGCACTCAGCTTGACGGCCTCATCAGAAGAGGATTGCCGTCGCAGCACCGCGTGACACCCACCGGCCCCACTAGTGCTGCGACCACAATCCCCCTGCCCGGCTATACACTTGCTGACCCCTGAACGCAATCAAACCGAAATTAGATTACTATGGAGGGTTTCTCGCAATCGTGCACAGTGGTAACCACCCGGCCGAATTTTGTTACAAATTTGTGTCATCAAATTTCTACCACCAGTATACGAAGTTTCACCCCCTTTTAGCTACTTGGGACCGCAAATATAGTGACGAAATGTGGATGTTTATCGGTTGTAAACAAAGATATAATATTATCACTGATAAGAAGAGGTGGTTATTATAAATATAATGTTATCTCGACTCAAATATTATCTTGAAGCGACATTTATATTCTATTGCCTTATAATGGTTGATTGATTCTGCGGCTGTAGCTGCAGGCACTGATAAGTTTATCTTAAAATTTGTATTAAATTTTCCGAAATGACGGACGTACGTAACGGATTGTCGAGACGAGGTCTCGAGTTCGATCCCCAGTCGCCCCGGGCACACATCTCTGACTTTTCGTAGTTACGTGTTTATTAAAAATGTTAATTATCGCCCACTTAGTAATGTGCCCGGTAGTTGGCAAAAGGCCCGCCCTCTATTACATTGGGACCTGAAACATAACTAGCGAATCGTGGGTGTGTAATATACCTCTGTCTCCAATTCGGGGATACAGGCGTGAAGCTGTTATATGCACCGGCAAGCCGATAACGCTGATTAACTGACGGGGCTCTGGTGAAGGTTTTCCTCTCGAAGTTGGGATGTCAGATGGCAGTCACTGCCGTAAAAGTCAAGATAAGCCAATTCAAGAGAAAGAGTAGAATACTGAAGCCTGGGCTCCGAATACTTGAATACAAGCGAGACTAATTCTGTGATGATGACAATAGTCATAAAAAGGTTCTTGCATGATAAGTATCTCACCATAAGTGATAATCTTGTTGTTCCAAGCCTGCTTTTAGTGGGTTATGATAAGGGTTACGACATCTTGAGATAGGTATAGGTACTTATACCAAAATGTCGTAATCGTTATCAAAGTATGTATAAATACGTAACGTTCCTCATGATATTTTCGGAAGTTTACGCGAATGTCACACATTGAAATAAAACTATTTTTAACGGATTCTATCGCGATTTATTTTGGTGTTATTTTATATTTTACATGGATCCCGACGTTTCGGTTGCTTTTCAGCAGCCATGGTCACGGGGAGATGGATCAATGTAAAATATAAAATTACATCAAAATAAATCGCGATAGAATCCGTTAAAAATAGTTATTTCAACGTAACGTTCCTCTTTCTGTATACGTGTGGATACTCCCACGGGCTACACCTAATCGGTGCCAATAATGAGATGGGTTTGTCTTACCAAGTCTCTATTGCAGGGCACCCCGGGTGCGGCTTCGTAAGGATAACCCCAGAGTTACCGGCCGACTTTGGCCTCGCCTACATGGTCGGGTTGTAACGTTCCTTTTATTACCTCTTACTACCCCCCTTTCCTATAATCACGCCACTACACGTCATCTCTTCTGAGTTGCCATGAAACAATATGTTTCAAAGCCACTACTAACTATCGACTATTTGAAATTAATAACGGAAGCTATCAGCCTAAACAAATAAATTCACTTCAACTATTCCTACTCTTTAAATTGTCTTGTAACCAAATTAACATGAGATTATACCAAAATTATATTAAAAGTTAATAAAATAAATCATTAAGTCTTGAATTGTCCTTATAATTTTTATTTTACTTTTAGGCCAACAATGTATGAGCAGTGAGAAGGGTATTTTAATGTTAATCTGCAACGTCTGAAGCCGTTCTGAACAGCAAGCCCCCATCCTCAGACCGCCAATGCAATCTCGATGGTTGGACCGTCACAGGGTGTGATTCTGCTTCGTTGAATTGGCAGGCGTGTGAGGATACACACGACACGACCCGGTTATGGAGGTCGGAGGTCCTGCGCTTAGACAAGCTCTCGCCGCAGGCAAAAAACAATTGGTGTAGATTTAAAAGAAATCTTCGCACGCAATGAAAATTGGACGTTTGGACCATTTGTGGGTAACAATGATCCCATATTTAACATCAGTGTTGGGTACAACCCAGTTGTTGTTTGTTGTGCCTTTGACACTGTCTATTTACTTAAATGTCGTAATTAAAGTGTGTTAATACATAATTTTCTTTATTTCGTTCTTAATCCTGGTTGCATCGTGATATTCTTTGGTCGCTTCTCGTCGGTCGGTAGCTTTGCGGTTAAGGAGTCCGCCGTACGATCAAGAGGTCCCGAGTTCGAATCCTGGCCATCACACTGCCGACGTGAACCCGTGAAACCACTCCTAACACAAGCAATGTAGCTTAGCTTAGTTCTTAGTAGTAATATTAGTCATTTCTGTTACGAGTATTCTTTAAAAAATTGTTTAACTGTTACGAGTAACATAGGGACTAACACATACCATCAAGTACCCCCTTTTCTGTTATAACCGCAGTCGGGTAATCAGTTTCCTCACAAGTTAAACAATAAGGCATTCGCTTGGTGCAACTGTGGGACACACATTCGTTTGTGTTTCTCGTGAATGGGTTGCTTAACTTAAGTAAGGATGAGTCAACTGAGGTTAACGAACTTGATGGACTCATTAGCGAGGTGACTATCACTGTCGTTTCAAATGTTATTTCGAAAGGTCTTTTCACTCGAGTGACCAAAAATGGAGAGTAATATTTTCAGGGTTACACTAAACTTTTGTTTTTGAAGTGAAACTTGTTTAGAATCGTTGTGATTTCAAACTCGAAGAAACGAAAAAATAAGTCCATAGTTTTTTTTTTAATCAGGGACTTTTCAGAAGTTTCATTTCTACCGTGTGTGACTTGCACACACACACACTATAAAAGGGTAAAAAGCGGAATTATGTAAAGGTTAAAAAGGGGAAATGTGGCAAGGGTAAAAACGGGAAATTGAAAAGGGGTAAAAAGGGGAAATGTGAAAAGCGTAAAAACGGGAAATATAGAAAGGATAAAAAAGGGGAAAAGTGGCAAGGGTAAAAATGGAAAATGTGACAAGGGTAAAAAGGAGAAATAAGGCAAGGTTAAAAAACGGGATATGTGAAAAAGGGGTAAGGTGGAAAGGGTAAAAAGGGAAAAGTGGCAAGGGTAAAAAGGGGAAAAGAGGCAAGGTTAATTTTTTTTTTGCATGCGCAGTTTAAGATATAATTAAAATTTTATCTAATAGCTATATATGACAATATAGTTATGTATCAGATAGGGATGACTCCTGTAATACATGTTTTTAGATTAGCACAGGAGTCAGGACTTCAATGTGGATACTGAAATATCTACCAACATGTTGTCTAAGTAAAAACCAATTCTCGTTTGTAATGTATTTATATTCTGATGCAATAAACGTTATTATTATCATAAAGTGAAGTGTATTTTGAAATTATAACATTATGTTTATAGTACTTTGTATGGTGCCGCTAATAGTAAATGTACATACATGCATGTGATAGACACTACAAAATAATTTAAATCTCTGTTGAGTTTGGTCTTGATGATAAAAAAATTTGGGAAAAAAGACAAAAAATGGCATATTTTGAGGACATAATAAGAATTTTTACATCGTTCCGAGTGCCACTACTTATAGATAATGTAAATTGGGAGGGCAGCCATGTCCTCTTTATTACAGTAGTATTAAAAAAAACTTTTAACTTTTGCGGATCCAGGAGGCCTAACTTTTGTGATACTACTTGAACCGGTTTTTAGCATTATAAGTCAGCACCGAGTCCTCAAGATGGGAAGCGGTTATCGTAGTTTATACAGTATTCAACGAAATACAGCATTCAGTAGCGGATTAGGCAAAATAGCTTACTACTATGGTTGTAATTTAACTACCACTTTGGGTATATACGTATAGTTAACATCAAAAGTATGATCAAATTTAAAAACAATAAATTTTAGGCAAAGTAGTTTTTTTTATTGGCAATACATAAAAACAATAAATTTTGGGCAAAGTAATTGTTTTTTTTTTAATGGCAATACTTAAAAACAATAAATTTTGTACAAAGTATTTTTTTTTATGGCCATTCTGTTAAACAACTTAGTGTGATCTATATTTTTTTTCTTTTTGAGTTTAAAATTTTTCGTTTATATTTTTAAGTTTGAAAGTACCATCTTTATTCTCCTTTTGACACCGACTGTACAAGATGTATCCGAGTGTACGTATGTATCAAAACTAGGAATTCAGTGCAGAGTGCGACTGAAATAAATTGAGCTAAGCGAGCAGGACTCTTACTTGAAAATAAGACATCTTACTACGGTCGCGCGCTTAGCTAAGGCCGCGTGCTCGTGAAACTTTTTCGGTGATTATTCTTCAATGGTACATCGGAGATGAACCATCTCGCTTTAAAACACTCCTCAGTGTCCAAACTATCACCATGGTAAATTTGGTCAAGATCACGCGAGTGGTTACGGAGGAGTTCAGCCACCAACAAACGGCTATAAGAGTATAAGAGGACTAGGTCTGCAAGGCGAATCGCTGCTTGCAATGTTGAGCTGAGTGAGACATCGTGAATCAGATTTTGTAAATTTTGAACAGTGATCATTCCTCCGTGGCAAGTCCGATTTTGAAAATTCTTTTTGAAAGTCACAACTCTGGACATGCTTTCTGAGCGTGTCAAGTTTGGTCACAGTGTCTCGAGCGGTTATTATGTAATTCCATCTGGAATTTTTTAACGGTGATCATTCCTCTGTGGTAGCATTAATTTTTTCAAAATATATCAATAAACCTTCCTCTGATTGACCTCTTTAATCATGCCAAATTTGGTTCTGATTGGATTAGTAGTTTAGGAGGAGACCTGTGACAAAGAAAATCCTGAAATCTGGTATGAGGAGCTTTAGCTCGACTTCGTCTCACTCAGCTCAATAATATAAAGGTAATATTAACACAACTACTTGTTTATTTCACTTTCGACTTGTAAACAGGTGACAATGGCATTTACTTGGCATTTAAGGTGACGAGTACCTTGAAATATCAGCAGTACGTAAATACCTTTCATCTCAACATTATAGATGAGATAATAAATATAAGAAATAAGATAATATTATCGTTTGAATGTACATTACAGCTTGTGACTGATATAATTTGGACAGGAAAAGGAGATTATTTAGATTTTGACTTTTTTTTTAATATTTAGGACACGTCAATTTGACTTCACCTCGCCTGATGGTAACCTGAAGGTAAAGTCTCAGGAAAGAGGGTCACGATAACATATACGTACCATGTTAACAATGGTGGCACTCAGCTTGACGGCCTCATCAGAAGAGGATTGTCGTCGCAGCACCGTGTGACACCCACCGGTCCCACTAGTGCTGCGACCACAATCCCCCTGCCCGGCTATGCACTTGCTGACCCCTGAACGCAATCAAACCGAAATTGGATTACTATGGAGGGTTTTTCGCAATCGTGCACGGTGGTACCTACCCGGCCGAATTTTGTGACAAATTTGTGTCATCAAATTTCTACCACTTGGACGTTGGGCCCCCACCCAAGGATGTTTGAGGCCCAAGTCAATTTCCCTCTCAGGGTTGGGGGAAGGGGGAAAGCTGCAGTCGCTCCCGTAAACGTCAAGACAAACCAATAATGGAAAAGTAAGAGGGCGGACGCCGGGCCTCAAAGTGCAGGCTTAGGATGCAACTGAGATTGGTGCTCGGATGCTGATGGTGTTTCAGGCGTTTATAAGCTACGGTAACCACTTAACATCAGGCGGACAGTGCGCTACTTGGTAGGAGATGTAAATGATATTGATCCAGGTCTATTTAATACTAGCTGATACTGAGTTTTCGTTTTCTGTTTTATCTCCGGTTCTACTTGACCAATTGCAATCAAACATACGACAGATTTTAAGTCTGACCAAGACCTTTCTAATAGATAAACCGCATCAAAATCCGTCGTGAACAAACAGACAAGAATTCTAAAAAAAAAGTTTTGTAGATCAGAATCATCCCTTTAACTGTTAAAGGGATTGATTGACCTGAAAATTGGAGATTTAAAAAAGACTTGTGTTATGTTAAAGTTTAACATAACACAAGTCTTTTTTTAAATCTCAAATTCGTACACGTAATTTATAATTTATAATAGTACCTATATATAAAAATACTTGTATAAGTATAGAAAATGAGCAAAAATCTGGTTTCGTTTAGTATGTTTTGTGGATACGGTCTCTGGCCAGTAATAATACAGAATACCTACTTATTAATACTTAGGTACGTACCAGTCATTTCCGCACGAAAAAAAAAACAAAAAGGTACGTACCAGTCAGTACTGAGAACGCAACCTTGAATTCGGTTTGACCAAATTTTGTACACAAATATAAACCATAACAGTGGCGAATCGAGACGTAAAATGTTATAATTCGCATAATTTAAAAACTTGGTTCGTTTAAAAATTCCTCTAAAACTAATTTCTAAGTGAAGGAGAAAAAATTATAAAAATATCTTTAGTTTTTTAATCTAGAGCATTAAACTTAGGATTGAAATTCGAATTCGAAAGTTCAAAAATGTTTATATCAAAGATTTCTATAATTTGTGCGTTATTGGAGTCGCAATGCTCAGTAAAGGTCCACCCTACCAAGTTCTTGGGGGCAACGACCTCCGTCCTCACTGAGCGCAGGCTTATGGGTGACAGGTGGAGGCACCTGTCACCCTAACAGAAGCAGGCCAAGGCGGCGGCAGGCAGGCAAATCAAGAGACCGACATTTGGGCGCAGCCGGAACTGACGCTGTAGCACTTTAAGCCGACGACGGTCCGCTGCTATAAGACCGTCTACGGCAATAATTACGGGTAGTTGAAGTCTTAAAAAGTCTTACAACTGGTCTGGCTACTGATATCGCTAATGTGTTCTGGTCGTGTAATGGCTGTCGTTTCCTGGAAAATATTGAAGTATTTTTTTTTAAGATACCTATGCAGCCGTGGTTTCTTTTTAGGGATTTTCTTTAGAAAAGCCCTATTGCTATCGAGTTGTCGTCGACGTCGTCGTTGCCAATTTTCTGTCACGGTTTTGGGTATGAAGGAGATGAGCTATCGAGTTGCTGTTTTCGGTAATAGATTCGTGCTGGGGTGAACCATTGCAAGATAAAGAAAAAATCGCAAAAAATCGCAAAAAAAAAAACGCAAAATCGAAAATCCCTTGTATTCGGCTGAGCTCGTCTCAGGAATTCAACTTGTTTTTTAAGATACCTATGCAGCCGTGGTATCTTTTTTCAATTTTCTAAATCATATATTTCTCTCTTTTCCCTCACTCATCCCACTCTCAGGTGGCTTTGCGCTGATGACAGCTCTGGTGTTGCAAGCCTCGTTACGCTTACCAATATATGGGCAGAGTGCTTGTGTGCAACAACCTCAGTAATAACAAAGAGCTCAAACAAAAGATGCGTTGCATACCGCGTGATTTTTATGAGTATGACTGGGTCAAGTGCTAATTTTAGCAAGATTTGTTCACACACAATATACCTTTTTTTTTTCGTGCGGAAATCTTTTCGGATACCCCCCGCCGGATAGCGGGGGCGGTTATATCGGGCTTGAACCGCCTAAAACCGCACGCCGTCTCGGGTCTGCAGACGCCGGGGTGTAAGGTTGCCCATAGAGCATATCCCTCGCACTCCGACTGACCCTGGGCCATCTCCGGTTTCGAGATGGCCCCCTCGGGTTTGGGAACCACGGTGTCCCCGTCTTGCCCCGGTTTGGGGGAGGGGCGCTAGTCGCCCCACCGTCCCGGCCTGCTTCTGCTAGGGTGACAGGCGGCCTGACCTGCCACCCCCAGGCCTGCGCTCATGGAGGACGAAGGTCGTTAAGCGACCTCCGGCGCCTGAGTCGCCTGCGACGCGCGGCGAGCAAGTTGCGGGCTCGGCGGTCCGGGAGAGTTCTGAATCTCTCCCGGGCGCGCTCCGCCATCTCCTTCGCGAGCATCACGTACACACAATATACCTTTTTTTTTTTTTTTTTTCGTGCGGAAATCCCCTCGTACCTAAGTACAATATTTGTTTTAGTAGGAGCGGTGAGTATTTTGCTCAGAATAAGTAATATAACCAACTAGCTTATGCCGGGCGGACCGTATGCATGTCGGTTATCGCGACTACTGGTCATATCTCCGGTTCTAGTCAAGCAATTGCAATCAAACATAGGGTAGATTTTAAGTCTGGCCAAAAGCTACATCAAAATCCGTTCAGTAGTTTTTGCATCCATCGCGAACAAACAGACAAGAATTCAAAAAAAAAAATTATGTTTAGGATCGTTCATTTAACATAACCCCTTTTTTATTATATCTCTAAAGTACAGATGTAGTAGTATATATATAGTATAGACTGTCTCCGTGGCGTAGCGGTAGTGTATCCGACTGCTACGACAGGGGGCGCGGGTTCGATTATTCTCAGTGCGAATATTTGTATGCATGAATATGTTAATTTGCATTTAGGAGTTTCTATTAACAAGAAAAGAGTATATAAGTACGTTTATTCACATTCTAGAACCCATAACACAAGCTAGTTAAACTATGCTTGCTTTGGGTCTAGGGCACGTTTTTTATTTTTATACGTTTTTTATTAGCTTCACCTGTATGTTTGTTTGTAACCGACTCCTTTGGGCGCGATTTTGACCCACTTTAAACGGCCAGATTTCGTTCAAACTTTGTAGATTTATCGAGGACCGATGACAATACACTAATTTGATAAAATTATTCCATTTTTCAATTTGCAAAATAAGATTTCTTTTATTTATTTATAGATTATCCTGATACAATCTATTATCCTATTTAGGCGGACCCCGGACTTCGAGGTGAGAAACTCGAATGTGGACGGGGCTAACGAGAGAATGATGATGAATGATGATGATGATGAATCCTATTAGAATACAGATTCTGTCCCTGTGACGCGGACCCCCGACCGCGAAAAAGAAGTACTCTACCTTTGCAAAATTTCAGCAGTTTTACATCAATCATTACCTTTTTTTTCGTGAGGAAATTCCCTCGGATAAGCATCTTACTGCGGTCGCGCGCTTAGCTAAGGCCGCGCGCTCGTGAAACTGTTTTCGGTGATTATTCCTCAATGGTACATCGGACATGAACCATCTCGCTTCAAAAGACTCCTCAGTGTCCACACTATCACCGCGGTAAATTTGGTCAAGATCGCGCGAGTGGTTACGGAGGAGTTCAGCCACCAACAAACGGCTATGCCGGGTATAAGAGCTTCGCTCGCTTCGTTCGCTCAGCTGAATTAATTTTCGCGCTTAGAATTTCAGTGAGGAATAGTCAGGAATAGAAGCAATCTCTTATAATGACGTCCGAAGGTGGAACCCGCACAAGAACACGGTTTTCTGTATCTATATCCTTGAAGGGATAGGCAGAGGTGTATCCCGAGGGGGCCATCTCGAAACCGGAGATGGCCCAGGGTCAGTCGGGGTGCGAGGGATATGCTCTATGGGCAACCTTACACCCCGGCATGTTAAGACCCGAGACGGCGTGCGGTTTTAGTCGGTTCAAACCCGACATAACCACACCCGCTGGCCGGCGGGGGGGTATCCGAAGGGATTTCCGCACGAAAAAAAAAAGGCAGAGGTGTATCAACACTTACTTAATACTTTTTCAACTATTATCAACCCTGTTGCCATTAATCGGACACAATTGGTACACGTGCTGCTACAAAAAACTGTCTGGCAGAACAATTCCACTTTTTTTTTTCAACCCGGGATAATAACCCGGGACTTCACCTACCGCCAAAACCGAGGAACAAGATATTTAAGAAGAAATAGATAAGTGAGAGGGTGGCTTTTTGAAAAAAAAAGGATTATTAGTAACCGAAATTACTAATATTCCCCCTAACCCCCGAGCTAATCTAAAATTGCTTGTGTTAGGAGTGGGTTCACGTCGGTAGTGTAATGGCCAGGATTCGAACCCGGGACCTCTCGATCGTAGGGTCAACTCCTTAACCACTAAGCTACGACAAACCTAGTAATATTTTCTACAAAAATAAACAAGAATACTCAATTATTCAATGAAACAAAATACTAAATATTCAAAAAGTACGTTCCACACATGATAAATTGCAAAGTAAAAAAATATGTTATAAAAAAAACAATAAAAACTAAAACCACAAAAAATAACTCACCCAATTTTTGATAAATATTCAATAACAACTTAAAATTATAACCACAATTATTATTTTTATCCATTTTAATACAACAAATCCTTATTTATTAATTGAAACAAAAGTTACAATCACACCGTCACTGTCTCGTGGGCCGAGTCAGAGCGCTTGATGCCGACTGAAAACGCAAACGCGCTCGGTGCAATATGAAAGTATGAAAGTTATTACATAAGTAGGCTCGTGGTAACGCGCTCGCGTGCGTTTACGTTACATTATCATTATGCGTTGCACGACACTGATTTCCATGCAGAAAATTCCACACCTACCAGAGAGGTATCAACTGGTGGTAGAAATTTGATGACACAAATTTGTCACAAAATTCGGCCGGGTAGGTACCACCGTGCACGATTGCGAAAAACCCTCCATAGTAATCCAATTTCGGTTTGATTGCGTTTAGGGGTCAGCAAGTGCATAGCGGGGCAGGGGGATTGTGATCGCGGCACTAGTGGCACCGGTGGGTGTCACGCGGTGCTGCGACGACAATCCTCTTCTGATGAGGCCGTCAAGCTGAGTGCCACCATTGTTAACATGGTACGTGTATGTAATGGTGACCCTCTTTCCTGAGACTTTACCTTCAGCTTACCATCAGGCGAGGTGAAGTCAAATTAACGTGTCCTAAATATAAAAAAATAAAATAAAATAAAGGTATTGGACTGTAAAATTCACTACGATATTAGTTATGTTTGATGCCATCACTATTGACTTGATTATTGAGCTCTTCAATACGTCGGATTTTTTTTTAATGTTTATTACCATCTATCAAGGACCAACGGTTCACCAAGGATCGATGAAAAATGTAAAGAAAATAAAAAAAAACAAAAAACAAAAAAAAAACACGATTTAATATAAGACCGAACTAAAAACTAAAAAATTATTGTTTATGACTGAGATTTTTTAACGATTACATTGTTAAAGGCGCGCCAACGCGAGAAAAAACATATCGAGGCAGTGTTTCAAAGTCGGGTGCGAGGGATATGCTCTATGGGCAACCTTACACCCCGGCGTCTGTAGACCCGAGATGGCGTGCGGTTTTAGTCGGTTCAAGCCCGACATAACCGCCCCCGCTGGCACGCGGGGGGGTATCCGAAGGGATTTCCGCACGAAAAAAAAAGGCAGTTTTTCATTTTCTGAAATTTGTGTAATTTCGAGTTTTTATGCGTAAAAATGGTGGGTTTTTCGACCTAACGTCTTCGACAACACGCACAAGTATAGGAGAGTGGGATATTTACCGTGAATTGTGATATTCCGTGTTATTTACAAAACTCCACAGAAGCCTCTAATAAAGCCTCCAGTACTTTACTAGGGCAGGACTTTGACTTGACTATGACTGTGAAGGACTTCACTTGACCCTGACTAAACACGAAATTTGAATATTGAATTCATATTCAAATTTTGTGATTTATTCAATTACTTGACACTGGCATTCATTATTGCCAAAGAAGGAAATAAAAAAAAACATTGTTAAAAAGCGTAGGGTGCCAACGTTTGCACGCAGAGCATGTTTTTTTTAGTACTTTGAAACAATTATTTTTTTAAATTAATTTACGTGAAGAACGATAATATTTTGTTTTATTTAATAATGCCGCAATGGCTCAATAGCTAAGTTGTTTGACTTGCAATGAAGAGGTTGTGAATTCGCACTCCACTTATCATACTTTCCGATGTAAACCTACTTAATATGAACGAAAACTCTTATAAGGGTAGAGTTTTCGGTATTGGTATTTAAATTAGGTCTGCAAGGCGAATCGCTGCTTGCAATGTTGAGCTGAGTGAGACATCGTGAATCAAATTTTGAAAATTTGGAACAGTGATCATTCCTCCGTGGCAAGTCCGATTTTGAAAATTCTTTTTGAAAGTCACAACTCTGGACATGGTTTCTGAGCGTGTAAAGTTTGGTCACAGTGTCTCGAGCGCTAATTATGTAATTCCATCTGGGATTTTTTTAACGGTGATCATTCCTCTGTGGTAGCATTAATTTTTTCAAAATATATCCATAAACCTTCCTCTGATTGACCTCTTTAATCATGCCAAATTTGGTGCTGATTGGATTAGTAGTTTAGGAGGAGACCTGTGACAAAGAAAATCCTGAAGTCTAGTATGAGGAGCTTTCGCTCGACTTCTTCTCACTCAGCCCAAAAAGTATACGGTTGACGTCAATTGGCTCATTATCTACGACGCGAGACCGTATTAATAAAAAAACAAAATTGTCTCAATCAAAACTGTCACCTTTTTCTCCATATTTAGTAGAAAAAAAAATACCGTGGATGATGTGTACCAAAAATCTGGGTCAGTTTCAAGTAGGTGTGTTTTTAGATAACATCTTATAAGTTATAACCCACTTCCCGGCCGCAGCCGGTAATAACACAGAACTACCGTTAATTTAGTATGTTGACCTCTCAGTGAGTCACAGGATAAGTCAAATTAAAGTCGTATTAACGGCTAGCGGCACAAATTTAGAGGAGCCTAGATCGCAAGCCGTCCGTCCGTTCCAGCGAGCCTCCGCATCTTTTCGCGTTTCTACTTTAGTCTATGTACCTTTTTTTTTCGTGCGGGAATCCCTTCGGATCCGGTCAGCGGGGGCGGTTATGTCGGGCTTGAACCGACTAAAACCGCACGCCGTCTCGGGTCTACAGACGCCGGGGTATAAGGTTGCCCATAGAGCATATCCCTCGCACCCCGACTGACCCTGGGCCATCTCCAGTTGCGAGATGGCTCCCTCGGATTTGGGAACCACAATGTCCCCGTCTTGCCCCGGTTTGTGAGAGGGGCACAAGTCGCGCCACCGTCCTGGCCTGCTTCTCCTGCGTCCAGGCCTGCGCTCATGGAGGATGGAGGTCGTTAAGCCCGCTGGCCAGCGGGGGCGGTTATGTCGGGCTTGAACCGACTAAAACCGCACGCCTTCTTGGGTCTGCGGACGCCGGGGTGTAAGGTTGCCCATAGAGCATATCCCTCGCACCCCGACTGACCCTGGGCCATCTCCGGTTTCGAGATGACCTCCTCGGGTTTGGGAAGCACGGCGTCCCCGTCTTGCCCCGGTTTGGGGGAGGGGCGCTAGTCGCCCCACCGCCCCGGCCTGCTTCTGCTGGGGTGACAGGCGGCCTCACCCGCCACCCCCAGGCCTACGCTAGTGGAGGCGCCTGAGTCGCCAGCGACGCGCGGCGAGCATGTTGCGGGCTCGGCGGGCCGGGAGAGTTCTGAGCCTCTCCCGGGCGCGCTCCGCCATCGTTAGTCTACCTACGTACAACGTTGCTGGTCGATAGCGTCAACTCAAAAATGCCAAATTTTTCCAACTGACGCGTTACGTTTAAAACGATACTGTCTACGCTGAGCATCTAAATCAACACAGCTTTAGTACCAACAAGCTGTGTTCACGATTTCGTCCGCGTAGATTCGATTTTTAGGGTTGTAGTTCTGTTGCGCGTAACCCTATTTTTTTCTAAAATTAAAGTAGCCTATGTTACGTATATAATATAAAATATCTGAAAGTGAAAATCCCGTCAAAATCGGCTCAACTGTTCCAGGGTATATCAGATTTTATTCACAATTTTGTGGGTTTTAATTTTTTTTGCGGGTATCCCTAATTATTTTTCTACAATTAAAGTAGCATATGTTACGCCTTGTAACATTACCTATCTAGCAGTAAAAGTCCCATCAAAATCGGCACAGCCGTTCCAAAGACAACGTCTTTCGAACAGACAGAAAGACAGACAAAATATTTAAAAATTGTATTTTTGTTATAAGTATTGCTATGCTCTTGCTGACCCCTGAACGCAATCAAACCGAAATTGGATTACTATGGAGGGTTTTTCACAATCGTGCACGGTGGTACTTACCCGGCCGAATTTTGTGACAAATTTGTGTCATCAAATTTCTACCACCATGATATGATATGCCTTAGAATATTTATTTAGTTAATTAAAATATATTGACACGGTCGTCATATATATATACACATATTGACTGTCTATACATCCTTTATAGTGGACATTATCACGAAATGACTCATATAACGTTACTGATGGCAACGTTAAAAGGATACGTTCGGAATCAATTTTAAATAATCTTTATATATAAAAATGAATTGCTGTTCGTTAGTCTCGCTAAAACTCGAGAACGGCTTGACCGATTTGGCTAATTTTGGTTTTGAATTATTTGTGGAGGTCCAGAGAAGGTTTAAATCTTTATATATAAAAATGAATTGCTATTCGTTAGTCTCGCTAAAACTCGAAAACGGCTTGACCGATTTGACTAATTTTGGTCTTGAATTATTTGTGGAGGTCCAGAGAAGGTTTAAAAGGTGAATAAATATGGAAGTTGTTATCGATTGAGGCAGTACGAAGTCTGCCGGGTCAGCTAGTATATAATAATTTTTAATGTCCACGCGGTATCTATCTTGCTCTAAGTCTATGGTTAGGAGACGCTGAAGATGTAAAAGTTGTTTTCGTATAATAAATTAACTATTACTTCGTTTAACGATGACGGAAAACCGCATGGCGAAACCAGTCATGCTACAGTTGTAGAGGTAGACACCGTGGGAGACAGGTTCGTGCGTCATGCCCATGTAGGTGCAAAGGTAGACTGGGAAGTACAGTCACCCACAGAAATTACTGAACATAACTTTACAAACGATCTTTACATTGAATAATTGATGTATAAGCATTTTTAGGGTTCCGTAGTCTAATGGCTAAAAACGGAACCCTTATAGATTCGTCACGTCTGTCTGTCTGTCCGTCCGTATGTCACAGCCACTTTTTTCCGAAACTATAAGAACTATGCGGTTGAAACTTGGTAAGTAGATGTATTCTGTGACCCGCATCAAGATTTTCACACAAAAATAGAAAAACCAAAAAATTTTGGGGGTTACTTAGAACTTAGAACTGAAACTCAAATATATTTATTTTAATGAAACCCAGCCGTATCTATGGATAGTTCTTCAAAAATGATATTGAGGTTTCTAACATAATTTTTTCCTAAACTGAATAGATTGCGCGAGAGACACTTCCAAAGTGGTAAAATTGCTTTCTGCTACGGAACCCTTCATGGGCGAGTCCGACTCATCGCACTTGGCCGGTTTTTTTATAATCTTTACAGGACAAGTTTAATATATTTCATATTTTTTATTATTTAATGGAAGTTTGAGAGTTACGGCATCGATAATTTGGAATACTTATGGTAGCTACTTCTGAGGGCAACTGTACTAATCTCTTAATATCGATTTTTTGTAATATTCTACGACTAACTACGTAGCGCCACCATCTAGACCCGACGCAAGCGTAGCTTCACTAGCTTGTGATATGGTTTCTAGAATACGTATAAATGTACTTATATAAATTTTTTTGCTAAGCAAACATCCCTGGGGTCATTATTTCGAGGGCTTACCCGAGGTGCCGGGCAATGGACGCTTGGGGAGGACACCGTGTGGTTTTAGTCGGTCCGATTTCCACACGAAAAAGGGCAAATATAAACAAAATCGTGTTAGTGATAACCGCGATGAAGTCAAAAACGGGTTGACCGATTTAAATGATGTTAAATTGTTTTGATTTTTCACCCGCCTATACTGTGCCTATATGTGTATTTTTTTCCGGAAATCGCCATGGTTACCCCCCACCGGCCAGCGGGGGTGGTTATGTCGGACTAGAATCGACAAAATCTCACGCCGTCTCGCGAAATAAATTCAGCTGAAAAAGTAACCAATAACTTGATTACTTATAAGGCGGAACGAAGTCTGCTGGGTCAGCTAAATGTCGTAGAATATTTATTTATTTATTTTGTCTTCATGCAAACTATATTTTTTGCACTGAGCAGGAATCGAACCCGCGACCTTGAACATAGCAGTCAAACGCCGCCGCGCCTTACCACCACACCATAGAGGTCGCATTGTTTTTTAAGGTGAGCACAACACTTGCTTTATTTTTTGGTAATTTCCGCTTCCCTGATTTGTGTGTGTGTGACGCGATTGATCATATATGTGAGAGTTTGATGTTACAAGTACTACTAGGACGGTTAAATTTTATAGATATTCTGAGGTTAGTAACGAATATTCTGTGACAAGAGACCAGGGTAAGTTACGAAACGCTGGGAGAGTAACTATTCCGCTCGACGTCTGTTACAACATCGCTCGGATCAGCGCTCAGCGTTGGTCAGACGTCACGTTTTTGTTCAATAACTAAAATAATCGGCAGAAAGTGAAATCTTTTGAAATAAACGACAATGGCGGCTACGCCATGACCTAATTGTGATAACGCATAATCGGCTGCCGGCTGCCGACTGGCACTTGTAGAAGTACTTTTCGACCCATAAATCTCTAGTTAGGGCTAATATAGGGCCAAAGACACATCATAGAGGAATACAGAAGTACAGCTTTGGTAAATCTTGATTCGAATGACCTATACTTTTTGTTTGTGGTATAAGATCTGGGTTTCTGTTGTTTTTTGAAAAAGGAATAGGTTCTCGTCGTTAATGGCCAGAATTCGAACCCGGCACCTATTGATCGTTAAGTCGACTCCTTAACCAATAAGCTACCAACAACGCTTAATTAATTCTTTACTGCTGAAAAATATACGTTTTTAGATTGTAAGTAATATAAGGCAACCGTATTGCCATCAACCGGGCACGTTTTCGTGGGCTCGTTTGTGAAACCCACGCGAAGAAATGGTTTTCTTCATATTTATAACATATTGTGTTGCTACAGAGAATTCAGTACTAAACAGAAATCCCAACAAAACACTTCACTTGACCCGGGAATCGAATCCATTACCTCACAATTGCACGCATATATAGCAGTAGGTATATAAAATAGTACTTACTTGCATTTTTGATGAACTTTTCCGTAAGAGACTTCACCGAGCTCTGCCTCACAGTCTTCTTATCATCAGGACGTTCTTTCCTCTCCACCCTGTCTCCCTTCTTCTCCACTTTCTCCACCTTCTCAACTCGCCTCAGCATCCTGTCTGTTTTGTTATCTGTCCTGTCTCTGATAATGTCTCCAACAATCTCTTCTTTTCTCGTCTCAATGCGTCTACTGTCGCCTGTAATCTCTTGTCTGCTGCTGAAGCTCTCAGTGACGTCTTCGATCCTGGTATCGCTGACTCTGCGATCGCTGTGCGTGAACTGGTCTATTGCGGCGCGTTCCTCCTTCTAGAAGACGGTCGATAATGTTATAGAGAGTTGTGGCATTGGTTTTACGAAGGTTTAATATTTCCACTTATTAATCTTACGGCAATTACAACATCCATCGTTTATTAATACATTAACAAAGCTAGCTTACGGTCCACTTAACGGTAAGTGGTAACCGTAACTTGTGATTATAAGATTATATCACCTAAGTTTATTGTAATATTGAGCGCCTCATATATTTGTTGCAGCAACTAGTGTGAATTGGGTATGATAAATCATCTAGGCGATTTTCTATATGAAAACACCCTACGAAGAGACCCGAGTTGTGCTTGTGACAGATTTAAGTGAACGAGGTGCCCAATGGTGGTAGGAGGTGGTAATGGACACATGGGGAGGACACCGTGTGGTTTTAGTCGGTCCAATTCCGACACGCCCACCCCATCATCGACACCGATGGGGTGAAGCCCGTGGGGGTTTCCACACGCTAAATAAAAAAAAATTAAAAAACTCCTTAAATGCGGTTGTGGTCATGCTTTTAAATATCCAGATATAAGAAAATAAATACAGTAATATTTGAAATTGTTTATGGGTCTGTGTAATGTTAATTTGATCTCTTTTTACTAGGTACTAAGGTAACAAATAGGTAGAAGTCTATGAAGGCTTGTAAGACCAGGAATGAAGTATGAGTAGTCAGAATCACATATATTTACCCCATGAATTTCCTTCAATGTAGTTCCGGTGTCGCCCCCAAATTTCTTAGTGGTGGTAATAGCTGCCAGCCCATGGATTCTGGAAGGTTGTTCGCCCTGGCGCTGCAGCAGTTGCTCCAGCTCCTCGGGTTCCGTGGAGTAGGCGGTCACGGAGACAGTGCCTTCAGGTTCGCCGCCGTTACGAGAGTGGTACTCCTGACGAATCACCGTGCCTTTCACTGTTGAAATAATGATGACAGCTCATGACTCTATTTTTAGACGACTTTTAGGAAAGTTATCGGTCTCTTCGTAATTGTTTCAATTCGAAAAGTAAGTGTATTTTTAAATATATTTTATTTTAAGTTGGCTTCTCGAAAGCTTTTTTAGTTTTGCACAGGAACGAATAGGTCTTTAATTTTTAAAGATAACCAGTATTTAGGTAACTGAAATTTCTAGTAGGTTTTTCTATAAATCCCTTTAACAATGCTAAATTGCTTGTATTAGGAGTGGATTGGTTTTGGTCGTTGGACGGAGTTTGAGCCCCTGTCCTGCCGCTATAGCTGTTTTTGCATAAATATGAACAAACAGACATAGGTACTATCGCATTGGGGTGCTTGGTTGGGGACCTCCACGCGGTGCACCCTGGGCAACGGAGACGGCAGCGCCTCTCTCCTAGGGTGGGATAGACGCTGCCGCCTACGGCCAACTCCGACCGAGGCGAGGACGGCCCTGTTCAGGACTGTTTGGGAGCTTTCCACGTGTCCCTCTGATTATCAGATGGCACAGTGGAGAGCTAGTAAGGGGCCCATCTCGAAACCGGAGATGGCCCAGGGTCAGTCGGGGTGCGAGGGATATGCTCTATGGGTAACCTTACACCCCGGCGTCTTAAGACCCGAAACGGCGTGCGGTTTTAGTCGGTGCAAGCCCGACATAACCGCCCCCGCTGGCTGGCGGGGGGGTATCCGGAGAGATTTCCGCACAAAAAAAAAAAAAAAGGTACTATCGCATTTGGAGAGAGAGCGCGAGCGCGTGCGCCGCCTCCACCTCCTTCTACGAGCATGTAATACTCGCGAAGGAGATGGCGGAGCGCGCCCGAGAGAGATTTAGAACTCTCCCGGCCCGCCGCGCCGAGCCCACAACTTGCTCGCCGCGCGTTGCAGGCGACTCAGGCGCCGGAGGTCGCTTAACGACCTCCGTCCTCCATGAGCGCAGGCCTGGGGGTGGCAGGTGAGGCCGCCTGTAACCCCAGCAGAAGCAGGCCGGGACGGTGGGGCGACAAGCACCCCTCCCCCAAACCGGAGCAAGACGGGGACACCGTGGTTCCCAAACCCGAGGGGGCCATCTCCAAACCGGAGATGGCCCAGGGTCAGTCGGGGTGTGAGGGATATGCTCTGTGGGCAACCTTACACCCCGGCGTCTGTAGACACGAGACGGTGTGCGGTTTTAGTCGGTTCAAGTCGCAACACACAAATAATTAAAGCTTAGCTTTTTATCTACAACCACCTATTTTATAAAGACTACAAAATGAGCGCTACGACTTAGAACTTACCATCTATTTTCTCGTGCAGCCATGAACATTTGTGATATTCCACATATCTAGCTTATCTACATTGTAGGTACAACACTAATAGGCCACTTTGCAAGAATCAAGACAGCTTCACATCGAAACCACGACTGTAGCTAAGACTTAAAGAGAAGTACGCACAGCCGTGCTAATTCAGTTGTGACAATATTTGCTCAGTGATACTCGTATGTGAATCATTTAAGATAGCATGGCCCCTATTTATATCTGAGATATTATGTACCGTTACATTAAACGTGTAGATTTTATGTATATTGGTATGAATGTGCCTTTTATTTTTCGTGCGGAAATCCCCTCGGATACCGCCGGCCAGCGGGGGCAGTTATGTCGGGCTTGAACCCACTAAAACCACACGCCGTCTCGGGTCTTAAGACGCCGGGGTGTAAGGTTGCCCATAGAGCATATCCCTCGCACCCCGACTGACCCTGGGCCTTCTCCGGTTTCGAGATGGCCCCCTCGGGTTTGGGAACCACGGAGTCCGCGTTCTGCCCCGGTTTGCGGGGTATGAATGTACCTACGCTTAAAAAAATATGGCATCTCGCTGCGTCTGCTGCAGTATACAATGGAAACTGAAGAGAATACTCAATTGTAATATAATTTGTCTTCATCATGGATTGCTTTAGCTTTACTTTAAAGATAGCTATTGCCGTTTGAACACCCCAACTTCGTCCGTCAATCAGCAGATGTACTGGCTTGCAGGTGAGGTTGATTTGGATACCAGATCCTGACTCCAGATCTTGGAGAGGCCACATACACCCAAAACATTCAATTGTAATCTTACAATTGAATTCTCTGGGTGTGTGTTTAAGTTATTTGGAAATAATGTATTATAAAAAAGTGATGCTTACCTTGATAGTTACTGGCGCCGTTTCGCAGCGCCCTGATACCGAATAACGGTTTCCCTTCGGCATCCAGAGGCCCTGGTCCATAGCTCGATGTAATCACATCAATAGGTTTCGAAATCACCTTGGAAGGACTCGCAGCCCTGTACTTAGGCTTCTCCTCAATCTTCTTACTGCTGAAGGTACGGGTTTCAGAACTAATTTTCTTCAAGTTCCTATTAGTCACCCATGAAGGTTTCTCTTCTGGAGTCTGCTTCTGTGGTGTCTTCTTGTCAACGTCATATACTGTCTTTATTATAGTTTCTCTTTTGGTAGGTTCAGATTTTGTATGATGTGTAGATCGTTTTTGATCAGGACTAGGTGTTCGTTCGTGCAATCTTTCACGACTCAGGGACTTGCGTTCCGGACTCCGCCTCTTCTCGGGTGATGGTGATCTCTTGCTACCATTTGTTTTTATAACTTCAATGGTATCTTTTGAGGTTCTCTCCGTAACATTTTTACAAGTAGAAAACTCTGTGATGATTTTATGTTCTTCTACTTGTGTCTCTGTCTTATATTTTTCTTCGGTAGCCTTCTTCTTAGATTCGGCAAATTTGAGTTTGTCAGCCTCACTCAAACCCACTTTTTTCATGTAAGCGGACGCATATTCATTAAAACGGTTTGCCTTCGGTTTTGGACTAGCGGTTTTGCTTGGAGACTGAGTCCTGGTCTTTTTATCAGGACTAGCTGGACGAATTGGACTTTTTGTCTTCAGTGCAGACTTTGAAGCTGATTTCTCAGGACTATACGTTCTATTTCGCTTGTCACTTATGACCTTAGCCGATTCCTTCGCGTGTCCATTGTGGGTCGGGTGCTCATGTTCTTTAGGTTGACTACGTTCAGGAATTGATCTATGCGGTATCTTTGCATGACGATCTGGTGAAGATGTATTGTGTGATGTAGTTTTAGGAGCTCGTTCAGGGGATTTGGTGTGATGGCGTTCTGGAGAGCGATCTCTTTGCGTAGTAGTAGTTTGTTTAACAGTTCTTGTACGTGTAGTGTGATCTACATGATCAGTATCTGATTTTCGTGCAATTCGTATTTGAGCTCTGATGCGTCGCCTCTGCTCGTAACCCACGACCTTTTCCAACTGAAAATTAGAACATAATCAGAAGAAATTTAAATAAATAACAGAGATAGACAAAATTATTGCGAGCATGCAGATTTTGTGATCACTGACCATTTGTTCCAGGAGGTCCAGGTCGAAGATGTCTTCGATGCAGGGGTGTTCCACACTACGTCGACGCTCACTGCTTGCAGTTGATCGCTCTACGCTGGTCCTACGAAGTTCAACTCCAAATTTGCCACTTCCTCGGCGACTACTCACTTCCGTCTCTTCGACTACTTTCGGCTCTTCTTTGCTTTGACTGGTTTTGGTTGGACGAAGATATCCAGGGACTTTTTCATGCTTGTCACCTTCAGAACGATGTTTCGGTGACTCAGCTCTTTGAGTAGTAGGATATTTGGTCAAGGTCGTGTTGGTAGTTGTTGTAGTTTCCACTGTGTGATGCATTGGGGACTTTGACCTTCGCCCTTCCGGTGACTGAACTGCGAGCCGAGTGGAACTTGCACGTGTTTTATCATCGGGATGCAGATGTTGTGGTCGAGTTAATATGCCACTAGCAGGACGATCTTTATAGTGCATAAGAACAGTATCCAATTCGATGTCTGTGTCTATTATATTTCTTGATACTTCTTCTACAGATGGATGTAAAACAGTTGTGGAATCTGTCTTGGGCGATTTTTTCAAGACACCAATGTCTGTCAACTTAGTGGTAGTTTTCGGGTGAGTTATATCATCTTTAGTTTTAGGAGCAGTTGAAGCGATATTTTCGAATAGAGCTTTAGCCTTCTTTACAGCTTCACTACTGCGCAAGGTGGTTATTTTCACAGTGGGCGCCCTTTCAGTAGGCTTACTAAGGTTGGGGCTGCTATGATCTTTCTTGGAATGGGAAGTTGTGGTTAGTTTAGTTACTAGTGATTTACTACCTAAACGGTTAGGTGTTTTCCTACTATTGAGTTCTATATCCTCCATCATAGTAGTTTCCTCAATGTCATCCGCGTCATCACTAATATCGTCGACAATCTTCTTCATTATTTTCTCATGCTGTTCATTAATTTTTTTCTCTTTCTCATCGACTTCGTAACTTTCTGTCAAAAACTGCTCAGCTGTTTTAACGAACTTATGAACTTTGTCAGAAACACTGAGCAAACAATCATCGCTCTTTAAAGCTTCATCAACATTAGTCAAATCTGGTCGTTCTACTTTCTGAGGAGTGGGTTTTGATTTAGGAGCTTTTACATTTTCTGCAGTCTCTACAAATAAGTGAGCCTTATCGTGTACACTGAGTTTTGTATAATCATCAGTGTACACGGTATTTGTATCGTACTCATCTACAACTCTACGAGCAGGACTCTTATCTTTGATATCTCTGGGCCCTTTAGCAAACTTGTTGACTTTCTCAGATACAGATAACAAACATTCATCAGAATTTAAATTGTCTTTCACAAAATCAGAATGAACTCTTCTCTCAGTATCTTTAAATACATCGGTAGTGTGTTTGGGCTTTGTAGTATCGATACCCTTCGTGAACTTAGTAACTTTATCAGTTACACTGAGAAGACTTTCATCTTCTTCTGTAACATGTTCTATATCTGATTTTCTTACGAAGAGTTCATCATCTTCACAAATTTCAACAATGTCATCAACAATAGTCTCGGTTTCGTGGATAGTATGATAAGTTCTTCTGCGGTATTCATCGTCAGGCTCTTTAACCTCATCTGGATAGCGTGGAGTTGTAGCATCATCTACAAAATTGACTGGAGTAGGACAAATACGATCTGGTGAGTTCTCCCTGGAAGATTTTGATTGCTGCACATCAATAATAATGTCATCTTCATCACTAGGCGTATTCAGTGCAGTGGCAGATTTAGGTTTTCCGGGAAGCCTAATCTGAGTTTCTTTTAAAGTAGACTTCTGGGGTTTACTTGCAGTTTTTGAGTTAGACAGGTCACTAATTTGTATTTCAGGTTTCGATTTCATTCTCTGGGGTGATGTAGGTGAAGTCTTTTTAGGTTTTATGGTAATATCACTGAAAGTACGAGTTACCTTTGCATCAATTTCTTTCTTAGGAATGCCACTTTCTCTGATGCCTTTAGGCGTAGGTGTCCGTGGCTCACTTGGTCTACCTGCAGTTGAAGGAATTGATTTCGTAGTTGTTCTAGAGGTAGTCGTTTTAGTGAAACTATTTTGCTTCGTAGTGATAGAAGCACCGATTGTCCTCTTCAAATCAGTAGCTATCTTCTCTACTTTAGTCATAGTTAGAGTAGCAGGAGTCGGTTTGCGGGTTAAGTGTGAAGGTATTTGTTCTTTAGGTTTGATTCCACTTGTCTTAGATACTGAAGGCGATAGAGGCTGTTCAGTTGGAGATAAAGGTTTTTTCGGCGAAATGCTTCTCGGTTTTGCTGTTGAGTCTATACCCTTGTCAATTTTTGCAGGGCTAGTAATACCTGAGGGCCTCTTCGTTGGTGACGTATTTCTAGAAGATGGCTTACTAGGTACGTTTTGACCTTTAGACGTTTCTTCTTTGGGTTTTCCAGAGCGATGAATATCAGTTTTGGTTGTATCTTTCTTTGTAGACCTGGTTACTTCCTCGGATATAATCTCATCATGTTTCACCGTTGTATTAATGTCAATGTCCTGCAAGCTAGTCGTAGTTTTACCTGGACTTCGCTCACGGCTTGGTGATTTCTCTTTGCGTTCAGGTGACAATTTCCTCAGTGACTTATGAACTCTATCCAAAATGTCTTGTTCTCGCTCGGACATTAGGAAGTCTGTACTTATTTCTGTAACTTCAACAGTTGATTTAGACGGGGAAGGCGTTCGAAGCTGTCGCGGTTTTTCTGGCTCTCTAAGATAACCAGGTCTTGTCCTTGAAGATTCATCAGGAGATCGAAGGCGTGAAGGTGATACAGAAGATCTAGGTGTGAAATGTTTATCATTAAACTCAATGATATCTATATCTTCAGTAGTAATCGAATCTTGCTTTGAAGTTGGCCTCTTATAACCTGGTTTTTTTTCTGGACTGGTTGGCGTAGATTCATGGTGGTGGTAGTCTCCAACCTTTTTAACTGTGTCCTTTGGCATAGAAGGCTTTTTATCAGAACCGTCAGGATTATCTGTACGTTTAGGAGTTTTTGTTGGAAGGGAACTGTTTGATGGACGTGTAATTGGATATGGGCTTACAGTAGTATTTAAAGTTGTCTCCTCTTGAATATTCACAGATGTGGAATCATACTTAGAGGTTTTCGATGTAGTCGTCCCCAAGTAACCAAGTTTTTCTTCAGTAGGAGTTTGTCTCATCGGCGATGAATCTTTTGGATACCTTTCCCTAGGTTTTCTATCCGGACTAGTTTTTTGTGGTTTTTTATCGGTTATTGGTTTGCGGCTAGGGCTGTCATCTTTATGGGAAGGTTTCTTAAGAGAATCAGAATGTTTTGGCGATTTACGTGTTGGTGACTCATACCTACTTTCTACCGTTTTGGTTAAAGTGGTTCCTTCATAATCTTCTGTAGTGTCGTATTTCGAGGTTATTTCAGTCGATCTTTGAATGTAGTTAGGAGTATTAGGGCTATTTATTTTTCTGGTTGGCGATGGCTCTTTTGGGTGCTTCCTGGTGAATTTCTCTGTTGGTTTTGATGGTTCACGATGCAAAGGCTTGTGATCAGTGTTTTGGTTTGTTGTATCGCTTTCTTTGGGACGGGCGCGTGTTGGTGAAGCTGTACGAGGATAGTGAGTCCCTGGAATCTTGTCACCAATAGTTGGACCTTTCTCTTCAATAACAGTGGATGTATAAATTTCGACAACTTCTGCAGGATTCACTGTATCATGTTTATGGAGATGAGATGAAATTGGTTTCATATAATGCAGTGTCTTCTCCGTATGAGGTTTATGAGTAATTAAATGATGAGTACGAGTCTCTTGAACTTCAACTGTTGAATCTGTTTCTTGTGTATGACGATGGGGTGGAATGGATTGCATATAATGTGGAGTCTCCTTAGTAATTGATTGGTGAGTAGGAGAACGAGAACGTTGTGGTTCTGCATAGTCAATGGAAGTACGCTGAACATATTGATCTTCGGTATCAGTTTCAATTTCATGAGTATGCCGATGTGAAGCGATTGGTGTCATGTAATGGGGAATCTTCTCTGTGCTGGAACGATTGGGCGATGTGTCCTTAGAACGTTTATCTTCTGGGTGCCTTTCTGAATAGTTACCGGTAGTTTGCTGTACATATTCATCTTCTGTTGTAGTTTCATCTTCATAAGTATGCCGATGTGTAGAAATCGGTGTCATGTAATGTGGAGTCTTCTCTTTGTTAATACGATGGGGCGATGTATCCTTAGAACGTTTATCTTCTGGGTGCCTTTCTGTATAGTTAGCCGAAGTATGCTGTACGTATTCGTCTTCAGTTGTGGTTTCAATGTCATGAGTATGCTGATGTGTAGAAATCGGTGTCATGTAATGTGGAGTCTTCTCTTTGTTAGTACGATGGGGCGATGTATCCTTAGAACTTTTATCTTCTGGGTGCCTTTCTGTGTAGTTAGCGGTAGTTCGCTGTACATATTCATCTTCTGTTGTGGTTTCAGTGTCATGAGTATGCCGATGTGTAGAAATCGGTGTCATGTAATGTGGAGTCTTCTCTTTGTTAGTACGATGGGGCGATGTATCCTTAGAACGTTTGTCTTCTGGGTGCCTTTCTGTATAGTTAGCGGTAGTTCGCTGTACATATTCATCTTCTGTTGTGGTTTCAATGTCATGAGTATGCCGATGTGTAGAAATCGGTGTCATGTAATGTGGAGTCTTCTCTTTGTTAGTACGATGGGGCGATGTATCCTTAGAAAGTTCATCTTCTGGGTGCCTTTCTGTATAGTTAGCCGAAGTATGCTGTACGTATTCGTTTTCAGTTGTGGTTTCAATGTCATGAGTATGCTGATGTGTAGAAATCGGTGTCATGTAATGTGGAGTCTTCTCTTTGTTAGTACGATGGGGCGATGTATCCTTAGAACGTTTATCTTCTGGGTGCCTTTCTGTATAGTTAGCGGTAGTTCGCTGTACATATTCATCTTCTGTTGTGGTTTCAGTGTCCTGAGTATGCCGATGTGTAGAAATCGGTATCATATAATGTGGAGTCTTCTCTTTGTTAGTACGATGGGGCGATGTATCCTTAGAACGTTTGTCTTCTGGGTGCCTTTCTGTATAGTTAGCCGAAGTATGCTGTACGTTTTCATCTTCAGTTGTGGTTTCAATGTTATGAGTATGCTGATGTGTAGAAATCGGTGTCATGTAATGTGGAGTCTTCTCTTTGTTAGTACGATGGGGCGATGTATCCTTAGAACGTTTATCTTCTGGGTGCCTTTCTGTATAGTTAGCGGAAGCATGCTGTACATATTCATCTTCAGTTGTAGTTTCAATATCATGAGTATGTGAAGAAATCGGTGTCATGTAATGTGGAGTTTTCTCGGAGTTAAAACGATGGGGCGATATGTCCTTAGAACATTTATCTTCTGGGTGCCTTTGAGTATCATTCGCAGAAGGCTTCTGCCCAGGTTTAAGGTCAGAACCCTTTTCAGCAACATCCGGCTTCGAATGTACTACAGGATAGTCCCCTGATTTAGGGGCTTTACGCGTTGGTGATTCCAAGGGTTGTGATGGAAGATAGTGTTCAGTCTTTAAAGTAGTTGTTTTGTCATCGTGTTCAGAAGAAATTGTATCATACTTGGAACTTAAAGATTCAGTAACTTTCATATAACCCGGGACCTTCTTTGGTTTCCCATAAATTGGCGAAGAATCTTGGGGATATTTATTATCAGGTATCTTATCCGAGCTTGTTCTAGTTCTCTCTGATGGATGCTCCGGTTTAAATGAACGAGGCTCAGTCAATGAAGGTTCTTCGAAATCCTCTGTAGTAGTTTCATGCTTAGATGTAATTGAAGTTGAGGTTTTGATGTAACCTGGTCTAGTTGGAGATGAATCTTTAGGTTTGTCAACGAGTTTCTTTTCGGGACTAGTTCTAGGTTGGCCACGGTTTGGTGTATATGTGATTTTTTGAGAAGGGTGGATAGGCCTAGTAGGTGAGGAGTCTGAAATTGGTGAAGATTTACGCGTGGGTGATTTAGAAGGCTGAGAAGGGCGAACTCGAGTTTTTGTAGTTTCTTTCACCGACTCTACTACATCTTCCGAAGAACCATATTCGGCTACCATAGAAATGGTGGTTTTCAAATTAATAGGTTTTGTCAGTGTAGTCTCCTTTGGTTGATCACTCTCAGGTTTAGAAGGCTGTTCCAACTTACGTCGAGGGATTTCATCCGAAGGATGAGTTGGCTTCTTGATCGTTTCTCCGAGAATCTTACGTGTAGGTGAATCCGATAGCCGCAATGGCTTTCTATCAGTTGTTTTAGTTGTCACTGTGATTTCTTCAGTATCTTTATCACTATTAAACTTTGATAAAACCGTTGTGGTAGTCTCACTGTAGCTAGTTTTGGAATTTGGTTTCTTCACAGACTCTTTTTCTTTTAACTCTAATTTCCTATCAGGGCTAGAACTAGATCTAGGAGAGCTACCTGGGTGAAGTTTGGTTGAAGAACTAGACGGTACAGGTTCGATGTCCTTTGATTTGTGATAACGTTCAGGACTGTCACGATCAGGACTTCCACGGTTCTGGTGAGAAGGCTTTCTTTGAGGGCTTTGAGGGCTTTGTCGCGAGTCAGGGTGTTTTGTTGTTGAAGTCGTTCTTACATCAGATTCTTTAGTAGTTTTCTGTACTGTAATAATATCTTGAAGTTTAGTTGGAGAACTATCACGCACAGATTTGGGTATTTTATTACCAGGTTCCTCTTTTTGGGGACCAGTGCTTTTTATGACATTTTCTTGTTCATGTGTTATGAAGTCAATTACATCAGTTTTAGAATCAGTAACTTTCTTCGTTGTAGTATATGCGAAAGGGGTATCCTTTGGAGTTGGACTGTGGCAGGGAGAAATGCTAGGAGAACTGAGGTTTGTTGCTGGTTCCACTAAGTATGATGTCTGCGTCGTCACAGTCTCGTTAATATCCTCAGTCATACCCAATATCTTGCGGCAACGATCTTCATAAGTTTCTCGTCTTTCTAGGGGTGGTTTACACTTCAATGGAGACTTACTGGTTGGTTCATCAGGGCGATCCTTTTTGACTGATTTATGACCAGGAGATTCTTTAGTTGGTGAAATAAGGAAACTAGTTGGGGGTTTTTCGACTGGAGATGCCTGAGTAGTGTTCACTATAGGTTTCTTTAAAGAGCTTTTCCTTGGTAGACTATCTTTGAGTGGAGAAGTATGTCTTTCAGGAGTTGGAGATCGGCAGGGAATTTTAGACGGAGATGGAGATCTCTTGACTTCGAGATTTTCAGGTCTCCTGGAAGTTGTAGTAGTTTTATCAAATGAATGTGTTTCAGTAAATTCCTGTTCATCTAAATCCGTTACAACTGTTTTTTCAGATCGAGGAGAGCTAAAATAAACAAATCCACTCACAGAAGTTGTAGGTGAGCTTTGTCCAGTGGAAGGTTCTGTGTCATTAGGCCTTTTACGTTCCCTAGTGGGGCTGGCAGATGGTGTTACGAGCTGACGAGGATGATCTTTCGTAATCTTCTTATCAACCTCCTCAGTGGTTCTCTCAGACGTCAATAAATCAATGGTATGTGTATATTTAGTACTTTTCGTGGGAGATTTAACGGGAGAAACGCTATCACGAGTAGTCTTTTTATTGGGAGATGTTAATCGCTCAGGTGCCTTCCTAGTTGGAGAAGGTAGTGACTCAGGAGTCTTTCTTGTAGGAGACACAGAGTGTGCAGGCATGTTCTTCGGAGACTTCCCACGTGTTGGTGTCTCGTATTTGTCATCCTTAGTAGTTGTAATCACTTCAGTGGTTTCAGTATAAGGTCGTTTCTTTTCATACGTTCCAAACTTAGAAGGTGATTTTTCCCTCGTTGTGGTCTTATCAGTGTCTCTTGAATAGCTAGATGTGGTAGAAACATTATTAGTCACGTCAGTTGTTTTGATGGTAGTGTCGATGCGATCATGCTTTTCGGTATTTGTTATATTGTACCTGGGTGATGGTGACCTTCTTCCAGGAACTTTCTTTGTAACATCAGTTTCTTCATTAGGACTTTTTCTTGTAGGAGAAGGGCTCTTATTTTTTGTTATTAACTCAGTGGTTTCAGTGTAAGGCCTCTTTTTATCATATGTTCCGAATTTCGAGGGAGATGGTTCCCTGGGTATAGTCTTGTCACTAGGAGACTTTGTGTCCTTTGGAGTTTGATATGTGGTACTAATACAGTCAGTTACATCTGTTGTTTTAATGGTAGTATCAACACGGTCAAGCTTTTCGATATTCGTAACATGATGTTTAGGGGATGGTGACCCTCTTCCAGGGATTTTTCTGATTATATCGGTATCTTTACTAGGACTTTTCCTTGTGGGGGACGTACTCTTATCCCTTTTTGTAGGGGACTCTGACCCTTTTAATACACGTTTATTATCATCAATTAGAGTTCCGTCTGTAGGAGTGTACATTTTTGTTTCCTCATCTATAAACTTATAATGATCTTCATGGTATTTTTTGTGGTGCGTTGTTGTATAATCTTGGGACTTACGCGTAGGGCTAGGCGAAGACGCATGTTTAGTTGGAGAGTGTTTATCAGCCGGTTTGGCGGGCGGTTTACGAGCATCAGCGGGTAGTCTTGAAGCTATAGGCATCATATAACCAGGTTTCCTATCAGGACTGATGCTTTCTCGATTTGGGATGTTATCCCTAGAATGTTTCTCAGTTGTTGGACTACTTGAATGGTCAGGTATTTTCGTAGTATCGTTCAGGTGAGTTGGAGTGGTAGTTTCTTGAATGCCAGTGATACTATCAAATGGTTTCTGATAAAATGGCTTCCTTTCTGGGCTCTGGCTGGGTCTCTTAGTTGTATCTTTAGGATGGCGATCGCTTGGAACTTTCTCAGGGCTAATACTCAATCGATTTGGAGAAGAAGGGTACCCAGACACAGAAGGAATATGTTGAGTGAATTTTCTGTCTGGACTTTCTTGCGGTCTCGTAGGTGAATAACGTCGATCAACAGGTTGAATTGGAGAATCTGTACTAGGGCTACTGTCAGTATGAGTTCTATGAGTAGGCTTTCTATCCGGGCTAACACTATTTCTCTGCACGAAACTTTGAGGTTTTTTCTCCAGACTGACACTCGGCCTCTGATGGTGATCCTGCGGTTTTCTCTCAGGGCTGTATCCAGAACCACTTGGATGGCGTCCGGTCGGTGGTCTACGTTCATCAGGTGTCGTATACTTGTGAGATTTAGTCTCGGTAACAGAGTGGGTAGAATGAGTAGTATAGTATTGGTCAGAGACAGGGCGAGTAGGTGAAGACCTATCTATTTTATTGGGACTACTACCTCGGCTTAACGGTTTCCTGTAGGTTTTGTCAGGGCTAACGCTACTCCTTAATGATGATGTACTTGATTTGAACGTCCTACTTCCAGGTGATGATGCTCTAGTAGATGGACGAGTAGTAGACGGCGTGTCACCTCTAAGTGTACTAGCCCAAGCTGTATGTGATGGGCTCCAATCATTACTAATCTTCTTTTGAGAGAAATCAGTTTGATAAGTAGTTTTACGTTCTTCTGTGCTAATCTTCCTCTCAACTGTCTCAACCTTATCGTCTCTGGTGACATTATGAAACTTCTCTTCAATATGCGTAGCTTCGGTGTTTTTGGATTGAATATTTTTAGGCTGCGTGTCTCTGGGTCTGGAATCTCTAGGATAGGTTCCTATTGGGCTTGTATCTCTGGGTTGTGAGCTCCTTGGCTGAAAGCTTTCAGGTTGGGACCTCTCAGGATGCGTGTCTCTTGGCTGGACATCTTTATAATCCTTCTCTTGAATATTGCGATTATCAGGCGTAATTATCCTTTCAGGGCGATCGTCATTAGTATCATAGCGGCGGTGAGTTTTTTCAGGATGGGTTGGTACATAATTGTCATTATCAGTTGATTCAATGACTTTGTGTGTTCTAGTTACATGCTGAATAGTCTCTTTATAATCATCGTTGGTTCTAGAGTGATCCACTTTTCGTTGATTAACATTTGTTTCATGATGCTGCAATTTAGAATCGTTATCATCAATTTTAGAATTATCTGTTGTCTTTTTGTTTACTGTAGTCTGATAGCGTGGATCATTAGAATAATCATTATCAATGTTAGAATAGTCAACAGTACTTTTATTAATTTTAGTAACATTACGATGAATATTTGATTGGTCATCATCGCTGACTGTTTTATAAATTTTAGTTACACGCTGTACATTGTCGTAACTATCGTCAGTCTTAGAATGATCAATCACTCTTTTGTTAACTTTTCTCTCATATTGAGTATTAGAATAATCGTCATTATCATTTGTGGAGTAATCAGCGACTTGTTTTTTGAAATCATAATCATCAACGTTCCGTTGAGAGTCAACTATATTAGTTGAGCGACTATCCCGGTTGTCGATTACGTGTTGAGTAACTTTGGAGGAATCCCTGGTATTTGATCGTTGTTGAGTTGAGTAGGATTTATTCTCACTTCGCGTCTGATAAGACTGTTCGGCACGGGTGCTTTGTACTGGAGCACGAAATTCTCGCTTTGTGCTCGTGACCCGAGTGCCATCCGGCAGACATCGCGTCTCTACTATAACTCTGGTGTTATCATCAGGGTAGTCTACTTTTCTCGACACAAGCTCACCGGTCTCATAATCATGCTTCCTTACAGTTTGTTCGTGATCGTTCTTCCTTAGAGTATGCTCATAATCATTCTGCCTCGAAGTCCGCTCATATTCATTATTTCTCAGATTCTGTTCGTAATCATTCGTTTTAGTCATTTGTCTCCTGGTTACTGACGAACCATCTTCGTTGCGGTTAGTATCATAGCTTCGTAGGTCAAAGTCGTCGTTGGTTACATATGGCACTGATTCATGTCTCGTCGAGGACATTTTTTGTATCTTGGAGGACGAAGTGGAGGAGCTGGTGCTTGACGTCACGTGAGTACCGTCGTCAGTCTTTCGTACAACGTGCTCACGCGCAGCCGTGTTAGATGACGTCTCGTTGCGTTTCAGGCTACTGTTGTCATCATGATATTCGGTGACAGCTTCCTTATGATGATCAACAGCTGCAAATTGGCCTTTTCCGCCGTCAACGTCATAACTACCTTCGATGTTGGCGTTGATGGACTTCACATGGGTGCGCCCATCATCAGTCGTCTTGTTCTCCTGCTCCACATTCCAGCCAGCATTGGAGAGCGCCTTTAAATCTGCAAAAAGACAAACATTAACATCTGATAGTGGCATTTCCTCACCGTTACCGATTAATAAGCGTTAGTTCTGTTAGGATTTTTGTGAATCGTGCGTGGTGCACCTTGGCCGCGGTAAGTGAACTCCTTTGGTGGGGAGCCCGCGTCGCGGACCTCCTTGCTCTTCATAGACTGGAAGCTCTGGTCTGCGAAGGACTTGACGTGGTCTTGCGCCGCCGTGAACTCACTACCTGTAGAATTTGGGCACAAAACCACTGACTAGAAGTTCTTGGGTAGTAAATTGACATCCCGTATGTGTTATATAATCTATGTATGTCAAAATAACACAACCATTTTCATAGACTTGTTGGTATTGACTATTATAATTATTGACCTAAATAATAAATGTCCCAATGAATGGGACAACATACAACACATAGTGTATGTTCCTCTGCACATGAGTCCAGATCAAGGATGTACGAAATGAACAATGGCCATCATATTATGGTGGTACATTAGTGAATGATAAACCCATATGATATTTTGCTGGGATTCAAACCCATAATAATTTAGATGTTTACCCACTATGCATCTAATTACTTGCTCTAATTACAAACTGAGTATACGCGACTAATCCCCTCCACACTGTTGTAACGCCCATACACCAAGATCAAAAGCAGAGACCCAGGAACACACAGAGTAATGACATTTCGAAAGTCCTAGGAAAAACTGAATAATGATATTCGGATTGTCCTAGGTAAAGTCAAACTATCTTGGAGATAGAGGAGATCCGTACCTTTGCCTTCATGCTTGGGCTCGGGTGAGTACAGGTTGCGCAGACGCTCCTCCCTCAGGCGGTACATGTGCGCTCGGATCTCTTTCTTGCGGGAGAAGTCCTCGGTCTGCTGCCACTGGAATATTAAAATATGGCCGTTAATTATAAAGTATACCTATCTGTTTTAACGCCAGTTTCATAAGCAAAGTCAAAATAAGTGGGTATTTGGAGTATTTGACAGCATTTGTGTACGTCTGTTCTATTCAGTTGGAATTTTGAATTTGTTCAATAGACTGGCGGTTCAGAAAAAAAAATGGTATAGATTTTTGTATTCTAAAATAGTCAGCTTTGGCGCCACTTCTTGTAACTGTCATAGCCAAAGAGTATATTAAATTAGTTTTATATGAGATCTGTAGTGTAATGGCGCCAAAATGAAAACCAACTACTAACTATTTTATAAAATTTATTTGAAATATATTTAATAATTGTTAAAACCGGGTGATAATGTGTTGGAGGTTCATTTAGGTAAGTAACTAGCTTTCTTTTGCATATTTTACCGTTTAGTGATATTTACATAAATATACACAGGGAGAGGGAGGAGGACCGTACCCCTCCCCGTTCCCGCGAAGAATGATACACTTTTTGTTCTAAACAGCTTGTCTTTTTTTTTTTTTTTTACGTGCGGAAATCCCTTCGGATACCCCCCCAGCTGGCCAGCGGGGGTGGTTATGTCGTGTCTCGACTAAAACCGCACGGTGTCCTCCCCAAGTGTCCGTTGCCGGGCACCCCGGGTAAGCCCTCGAAAGGATAACCCCAGGGTTGCCGGCGGACTTTGGCCGCCACCGCGGCCTCGCCTGGTGGGGTCGGGTTTTATCCCGCTTCGGTGAGTTGGCAGGCAACAGCTTGTCTGAAGTACCTAATTGAATTTGTTTTCATCTACCCAAACCTTCCTTAAAAAAGAATTAAATTTGTAATCTTTTATTGCAATGAAGTTGAAAGAAAAGCAAGAAATTTTAGAAAAATAAAGCATTCAAGGATCCGAAATATGCAGCGCTTTTTCTGAAATCTTCGGCCATTCTCTTTTTGTGCAAATTGTATCACTATTTGACCTTTTTCATCGTGAAATTTTATACCTACATAAATCCTTAAGTTAGTTCCTATGTATAATGTAAGTATGTTAATCCGCATTCTGGAACCTATAACACAAGCTGGTTAAACTATGCTTACTTTGGGTCTAGAAAGCGCTTTGTAGAATGTCGTAGAATATTTATTTAATTTTATACTTCAACGAAACCATAAGCTAATTAACTGGTTGTAAAATAGTAAGTTAGTATACTTACTTCATTTTTATGCTGTAATAAAAGTTTGAGAAACCACACGAAAAAAAAAAAAGGTACCAAAAGCTCTGGTTCTTATATTTTAATATAGACATAATAGTATTTGTAATGAATTATCAAACGCCTTTCACTTCGTGTCTGTGTTTCTTTCCCTCTGAAGCCAAAAATTGACACTTAATTTTCGACCACTTCTGATCACCCTAAAGCTCTGAAATTTTTTATGTAGGCTAATGCCACCTTACATTTACATATTTAATCATCAGAAATAGTCATTAGTTAATGAAAAGAAAAAAAAAAACGTTTTAAAAACCACGTTTTCCTTCCGAACTAACAAGAAGAAAATAAATTTCTCAATCACTAAAAAACGTGTGGCGGGCGCTTTAATCCTTTAAAGTATCGTTTTCCTTAGATATTCAATAATTTAAAAATGTCAAAGAGCCAGCCCCACGTTTTTTAGTGATTGAGAAATTTATTTTCTTCTTGTTGGTTCGGAAGGAAAACGTGGTTTTTAAAAAGTTTTTTTTATTTTATAACCTCAACATGGTTTACCTTTATCAAGTTACTTGTTGCGCTTAAAATATTGTCAGGCGCTCTTAGTACCGGCATCAACCGGTGCCGAAGTAACTGTGTGTATATTTGATTATACTGGTCTGCAATTCATTCTGCTGTTGCAATAATTGAGCGAAGCAATTTCACCAGAACTTTTTCTAACGGTGATAATTCCTCAATGGCTAGTCCGATTTTCGTTTTTCTTTTTTTGTCTTGTGTATATGAACAAATTTCTTAATTTAATACCAATAGCGTGAATGAGGCTTTTTTGTTTTGAGAAATCGGATTTTAATTATTTTTTTCGGTGATTATTCCTCCGTGGTACTTTTGATTTTTGATTTTCCTAGCCTATGTCCTTCCCATCAGTAACAACTTTGCTTGTGTGAAATTTCATTAGAATAGGTTCAGCCGTTTGGGAAGAGAAGAGGGTCTAACGAAATACATGAGTCGTCTAAAAAAGAGCTTCACTCTTTCAGAACTTCTCTCAATTAATACAGCTTTAGTTCTTAAATTAAACAAAGAGATTCCTTAACACTTTTTAAATGGCAAAAGGTACAAAAGGACAGTACGTGGCTTATGATCGTTTATCTATTTGTTGGGAACCGGTGAAGAGTGAATTTAGGAAATTTATAGCAGCTGTAGCAGGTGGACACGGCCCTATCAACACTTTTATGGCCTAAGTCAAGCTCAACTGGTTGTCGGTGATCTGTGAAACAATGGACACAGCTCTGGCGCAAGCTTCCTTCTCGGGGTTGGGACTGTCAAACGGCAGTAACTGCCGAAAAACTTGACATAAGCCACATCAGCATTATAAGCGTGGGAGACCGAACTTCGGGTTTCAGAGCGCAAACTTAAAATGTAATCTGGATAACCGTTGGAAGGATTTCTTTTTATACCACTCATTTGGCAGACATGGCCCACCTGATGGCAAGCGGATACCGCGGCCTATGGACTTGTGCAACACTAGGGGTACCCTCGCGCTGCCGTCGAAGGATGATGATTCCAGGTGAAGAGACGCATAGTCACTACATTATAAAGCTCAATACTGACGTGATCAAGAGACCACCAAGGTCTTCGTGGCCCATGCCAACTTCACCTGCAAACCGGTACACCTGTTGGTTATCGTATATAGACATTATAGACTTTCCTTTCGGGGTTGGGTGGTCAGGCGGCAATGGCTCCCGTAAAAGACAATTAACCAAACTAAATTATAGTAAGGGTTACGGATCCAGGGCTTCAAAGCTTGGATGCAGAGGCCGGGGTTAGCGATCGAATGAAGAAGTCTTTGTATCAAGAGAAATGTCTCACCATGCGGCGCAGTAAGTCCTCGTCCCGGATCAGAGACACGTCCCCGTCAGACATTCTGTAACAAGGCAAATCATCGGGTTAGTTAGCATTCTAATAGAATGGAAATCACGCATTTTAAAGTTATCTACTGGATTTTAAAAAAACTAGCAACAATTAATGAATGATCTTACAATAAGTATAGTTTTTTAACATTTACTGTTACGGCTACGGCCACATTATGTGAATGATTTTTTTTTCATAGATTTATTTCATGATGTTGAATTATTAAATTAAAATTTAGTAAAAAAAGTTAAGTTAAGAACATAACTTCACGCCTGTATCCCTAAAGGGGTAGGCAGTACACCTGTATTACACATCCACGATTCGCCAGTTATATTTAGGTTCCGATGTAATAGGGGGCGAGCCTATTGCCATCTACCGGGCACATTATTAAGCGAGCGATAATTACCATTTTTATTAGACACGTAACTACGAAAAGTCAGAGGTGTGTGCCCGGGGCGACCGGGAATCTAACTCGAGACCTCGTTTCGGCAGTCCGTTACGTATGCCATTGGGCTATGGCCAGCTAGAAATGAACATTTGATGACGTTCTTCATAAAAAGTTTTGTACCATTATCCTTGAAGAGCTATTTTTTACTCTTGCAGATTACGGACTAATTCTAAATCAAACTTTATTTATGGAACAGTTTTACCGGGGGGTTTGCAAACAGAGATGTATTATTAACAACAACAGCAACATTCCAACATTACGCAAACCAAGTTGTCTTCCCCACGTTATAGACAGATAATTGGTGTCATCCCGGCCTTTTTATCTAACAAAAATAAACCAAGAACTCTTTACCCGAGGCCAGAATCGAACCTAGGATCTCATGAGCGTAAGTAGCCAGTTTTATTCCAGACTATAATCTATTTCTGTACTAAATTTCAGCTAGATCCGTTAAGCCGTTTCAGCATTATTGAGTAACAAACATCTTGATAAACTTTCACATTTATAATATTAGTAGGATTTATATTATAAAGGCAATATGTGTCTTACGGAAAAGATTGTTTGTACGGTTTACGTACAAGCAATATTATACAATATTATATTATACACTTGGGTCGCAAGTCCCAGGCACTGTCCCGAGTTCCCAACTCAGCAACGCGATGGACCCGGCACCCGCACGGAGAATCCATGGATTGCTAAGATTACGGTCTTGCTGAAGTCGCAACCTTCATTTTATATTAATTTTATTATAAAGTCAGTTGAACATTAACAGTAATAGCTATTAAACCACGGATTAGCATCCAACCTAACTCTGTGTAACGAATAAATCAAATATCTTAAAATCAGTGGTTTTCGCCCACTCAAGCTAAACTATAACTACACCTAAACGTGTTTTGAGCCGTACATCAAATTTGCTCTTGAAGACTGATAATCCGTATTCTGAGCCGTACACACACTGTACACGTTTAGCATATCCTAGTGTGAAACTGAGGACATCAGTACCATTTTAGAAAATCTGAAAACTGAGGATGTATCACAATAAAATAATATAGGTACAATCATATTAAAATCTTTGAATTCATAACGGTTTTCAATTAAAACAGTGCATGTGCTGTGGACAAGGACAGAAATTAATTCAAAGAGTATGGCATTGTATATAGGAGATGCAATCACATAAATCTGGCAATGAAGTGCTGAACGGCGATAGCACTCATTCGCTCCAAGGTCCCTGCGACCTGGCACTTGTGCTGGTACCGAGAAGTGCCATGATTGATCGAATGAGCGCCTGCGTGGGGAATCAATGCTGATGAATTAATTGATATAGTTAGTTGGCACTTTGACCAGTGACATATTTGAGGTGGATATCTTTGAAATTTTCAAGCAATTAGTGTGCTAACTTTTCCTATAGAGACGTATATAATATACATACATACATATACTCACGCCTCTTTCCCTCCGGGGTAGGCAGAAATAACAGCTCGCCATCTGCTACTGTCCTTACATACTTCACGAGCTTCCTTCACTGTCATTAAACCTTTCACGTATATAATATATCGGAGAATTTCGAATATTTTGGACGTGTCTATGTAGCGCAGTTGATCAGAGTATTTCCTCTGAAAGGGACTGGTCGTGGGGTAACTTCCCGTTTTAGATGTTCTCATTTTTCGATATTATTTTAAGGGATATCTTTCTTTAGGTAGCTTTGTTCTTTAAGCTTTGTTATTTTATGATTTACACTGATTTCGACTTTTCGGTGCTTTTCAGCAGCCATGGTCAAAGGCTCACTAAGCTGAAGGTTGTTTCATATTTGGAAGTCTAAAGTTATCTCAAAGTACCCGAAATATATTTAATTGTTGGTGTTACTATTTACGCAGAATGAGCTCACAGTGTCGTGAAGTTTTGAGGTACTTTGCTGCGGGGGTGTGTGTTGGGTAACCTCCTCGAGTGTCGCTCCGATTCCGATCCTGCTGCAGTCCGGGGGGAACGGAATCGGAGCGGCCGGCACACCCTGGGCGGCGGTCAATGGCTTCCCCTTCACCCCTTCATAGGGTTGGCATTGATTGCCGGCCAATACCCAACGTGGCGGGAACACATCGCTCTCCGTACTCCTCTGCTTACAGAGGAGACAGGATGAGCGATGCTGTTAGTGGTGAGATGGCCCAGGGTCAGCCGGGGTGCGAGGGATATGCTCTATGGGTAACCTTACACCCCGGCGTCTGAAGACCCGAGACGGCGTGCGGCTTTGGTCGGTGCAAGCCCGACATAACCGCCCCCGCTGGCCGGCGGGGGGGTATCCGAAGGGATTTCCGCAGGATAAAAAAAAAAAAAAAAGGTACTTTGCTGCGACCGTTTTTTCAACATTTTAATAATAAATAAATATTCTATGACATTCTACACAGCGCTTTCTAGACCCAAAGTAAGCATAGTTTAACTAGCTTATGTTAAAGGGTCCAGAATGCGGATAAACATACTTATATACATTTTTTTTTGTAAATACATGCATATTATACATAGAAACACCCAGAGCAATGCAAATAGACATATTTGCACAGAGCGGGAATCGAAGCCGCACCCCCTGTCGTAGCAGTCGAATGCACTACCGCTGCGCCAAAGAGGCCGTCATTTCAATTTATAGTACTAAAACTGCCTCACCCAACATTCTATCTCACAAAATAAGTCCACGTAAGAACATATAAATACCATTACCATGATAAGTCTACTGGACCATACCTTAAACAAGTCATCTTAAGCTCGCATGCCCTGTCCCCTTGCCATATGGCGGCGCGGCCAGCGCCGAAGGTTGTGCCCATATACAGGCCTCCCCACTGCCCTTGTCCCTTATTAAGTCATATAAGGAGGCATTATTTTTTACGCGAGCAACACATTGGAATTATTTGACGTGTCCTACATATGGAGGTCGCGTTTTAATTATATTGAATGAACGATTTATGTAATACCGGGTTTACAAATCTCGTATTACAAAATCTGAATTCAAAAGGTATATCATAGAGACTATTCATGCCTATATATCCCTGGAAGGTTACACAGAGGTGAATTGATACTAGCAATTTATAGTATAAGTTTTCCTATTTATTTTTAGTTCGCTGGGAACCACGAGGCTTAAAGCGCAGTTGACATTTCCCACCTGGCTAAGGAAAGATATATAAAAATACCATAATGTCAAAAAAATTCCGCCTGAAACAAATGACGGGTCTCTACGTATCCCGGAAGGACAAAGGCGTGAATGTATGTATGTTATACGGCTATACTCTCGCCCACGCAACCTCTTCAGCAAGCCGCTAAACCTACTGATCGATAGAGGAGGCTTCCGAGAAGGCTTTTGATTCTAGGTTGGGGGGGGTCCTGTAAAAGTAAAGGTAAACCATGAAAAGGAGGTATACGAGGGCTGACCCCGGGGCCCAAAACGTAAGGTTCAGACGCAATCGGTCATGGCACTCGAATGATGATGGAAGATGATGATCACCGTTATCATCTTTGTGGACCTCTGTGGCGTAGCGGTAGAGCATTCGACTGCTAAGTCGGAGGTCGCGGGTTCGATTCCCGCTCAGCGCAAATATTAGTGTGCATGAATATGATTATTTCCATTGCTCTAGATGTTTCTATATATAATATAAATAATAAATAAATACGACAAAGTACACAACGCCATCTAGACCCAAACTAAGCAGAGCTTGTCATATGGGTTCTAGAATGCGGATAAACATACTAAAAACTTTTTTTTTTTGGAAATAAATACATATTATACATAGAAACTTCCAGACCAATGCAAATATACATATTTGCAATGAGCGGGAATCGAACCCGCGACCTTTGGCTTAGCAGTCGAATGCACTACCGCTACGCCACTGAGGTCGTCATATGTATGTATTTACAAAAGAAAATGTATCTAAGTATGTTTATTCGCATTCTAGACCCTATAACACAATTAGTTAAACTATGCTTACTTTGGGTTTAGAGAGCGCTGTGTAGAAAGACATAGAATACGTATTTATTATCAGCGTTGTATCCCGATTGCATCAGAGGCCTTCATACTTGACTATTTGACTATTGACTGAATGACTATGGTGATGTGTGCTATTTTGACCTGAATGCAGACCTTCTCGACAAGTTAGACCGTCTTCTTAATAACTGCATTCGATTCATCTTCAATCTTCGAAAATATGACCATGTGTCTTCTTTCCGTTCCCAGCTTAATTGGTTGCTTGTCCGTCATCGCCGTAAGTTAAGCTCACTTACTACTCTTTTTAACGTTCTCTACTCTCCTATATCTCCTACTTACTTAACTTCTTCCTTCCAACTGTTATGTTCAAACCATAATAGAAATCTTCGCTCTTCGAATAACCGTCTCCTTTTATGCCCTCTTCCCATACAAGTGGCTTCTTAGGCTCCTCTTTCTTCGTTCAGTATGTACTTCTGTGGAACGCTCTCCCTCTTGAGATCAGGATGAGCACGAGCCGGGATGTGTTCAAGCCTAGAGTACGGCTGTTGCTTTCCAAAGAGTTGGCAGAGTCATCTCAAGGGTAATTTTATATTCTGTTTTGTTTTATATTGATTATGTATGAGACCCATATTCTTAGCAATCCATGGATTCTCCGTGCGGGTGCCGGATCCATCGCGTTGCTGAGTTGGGAACTTTTATATATGTATACGTATTCGTATCCTGTATGTATGTATGTATATATACATAACATAACATAAACTCACGCCTATATCCCCGAAGGGGTAGGCAGAGGTGCTAGCACCCACATTTCGCCAGTTTATGTGTAGGTCCTAATGTAATAGGTGGCGAGCCTATTGCCATTAACCGGGCACTTATTAACCTGCGATAAATACACACATAACTTCGAAAAGCATCGAAAAGTCATTGATGTGTGCCATGGTGAAACCTGGGATCGAACCTGAGACCTCGTCTCAGCAGTCCATTACGCATACCACTAGGCTACCGCGGATGGATCAGTATCTATTTTTATATGTATTATCTGTGTAGATGTAATTATTTTGGATTAGTTAAATGTAAATTTCATGTTAATGCCTGCATCGTTCTAGTTCTGCACCACCCTATGGTTCACTGGTAGAGAATACCTATGGCATTAAGTTCGCCAATGTACTTTGTGCAATAAATTTAAAAAAAAAAACTTCGTACGGTCTTGAGCTGATGATCTATGATGACCACTAGACAAAAGCGTTATTACTCTCTTGATTTCAAATTCCTCAGCAACTGTCTGAGCTAGTTAACATACCTAGCCCACAATACACACGAAAGGTATGATGTCATCTAATGACCGTCTGTCCGTCTGTCACCGACGATTACCAAACACCAATATTTTACAGTCAACGGTGCTGATTGGACACACTTATAGTGCTGACGAACTAGGGAAGGTGTGGTACACATAGGCAAGGAGATAAGTATACACCTTTACATACAATTTCACATATACAACTGCCATCCATCAGAAGAAGTGAAGTGTGTGATGTCGTTAGTGACTCAGTTGGCACATGGGATTGTCTCGTAAACAGTTCAGAAGTTACCGTACTAATGGTTTGGGACACTTACAAACTTACAAAAATAATTTGATCCCGTAGGGGGGTATCCGAGGGGATTTCCGCACCAAAAAAGTACCTTTTTTTCGTGCAGAAATCCCTTGGGATACCCCCCCGCCGGCCAGCGGGTGCGTTTATGTCGGGCTTGAACCGATTAAAACAGCACGCCGTCTCGGTTCTTCAGACGCCGGGGTGTAAGGTTGCCCATAGAGCATATCCCTCGCACCCCAAATGACCCTGGGCCATCTCCGGTTTCGAGATGGCCCCCTTTTTTTCGTGCGGAAATCCCCTCCCGGATACCCTCCCGCCGGTCAGCGGGTGGTTATGTTGGCTTCGAACTGACTAAAGCCGCACGCCGTCTGGGCTAATGTTTTTTTATTTAATTTAATGTGTTCTGCATCCGAGCGCCATCTTACTCATCCAAATAGTTTCTATTTTATTACTTTCTTTTAAATATTAAATTTTGAGGACTTCTTTCTGTTATATGATTAATTTTGGCTTTTATGGTAGTAACTGCCGTCTGACCCGATAACACGGAGAGAGTTTCGACGGAGTCGGAGCCGCGGGCAGTGGCTAGTTTTTAAAAGAAATATTTTACAGCACCTATAATGAAGATACCTGCCGTATCTATTTAATCTAAATGTATATACCATTTTGTTACCACCTCTTCAAACTGAATTTCACCAGTGAAATCGCGTTAAACTAGACTGAATTTCATCCTTGATACATTGAGTAAAATGTGCTAACGGAGTTTTAATTAAATTCAATGTGTTATTAGTCATATGGGCAATATAGCTTAAGTCTTAATAACAGTCGAATTTGAAAGGTTGATAAAATTAGTTTATTATTGGAACGTTGAAATTCGGCGTTCCTCCATTTGGCGTTCATAAAGTAATTAAGTGCTACAGGAGAAAGGTCACAGGAATCGAGTAGGGCGGTCGGTCTGCGCCCGCGCCGATGCAACCTGACTGTGAGTCACGTACCCAGAAGGTAACATGCCTATACACTGACGAATTCTCTGTGGAAGGAATTTGTGATAAAATCATTAGAGTTATTCATTACTTGTTTAAATCTGAACACAAAAGCAGTAGGTAAGTAGTTACCTGACTTAAAAAACTGCTAAATGCATTCAATTCCTTTTTACATCAAGAGCAGACGAGCGGAGAATCCTACTATTATAAACTTGACAGTTTGTGTGTGGATGTATGGATGCTTGTTACTCCGTCACGTAAAAACGACTGAGCTGATCTAGATGAAATTTGGTACAGAGATAGATGATGGTCTGAAATAGGACATAAAAAGTAGCTTCTTATCCCGGGACCTTTACGAGACCATTTTATTAATGACCGGACCGGATTTTTGACCGGCGAAATCGTGAACGCAATCAGAATTTCACGCCTAGGCTGTTCTAGTCGGCTATAATTGCCACATTAATTATAATAGTAACTACCTAGTTTAGAGGATGTCATTATTAAAAGAAAGCGATACTGTAAGCGAATAAGTTCTAAAAAAAACGGTAACGTGTGATGGGTTCCGTACCGTAAATTCTAGTAACTAGGAATTCAGTGCAGGGTGCGACTGAAATAAATTGAGCTGAGTGAGCAGGATTCTTACTTGAAAATGAGACATCTTACTACGGTCGCGCGTTTAGCTAAGGCCACGCGCTCGTCAAACTGTTTTTCGGTGATTATTCCTCAATGGTACATCGGACATGAACCAACTCGCTTCAAAACACTCCTCAGTGTCCACACTATCACCGTGGCAAATTTGGTCAAGATCGCGCGAGTGGTTACGGAGGAGTTCAGCCACCAACAAACGGCTATGCCGCTTATAACACGTCTTTTAGGCGTGAATTATACAGAAGAGGTAAGAAATATAAGGTATAAGGCGTAAGGCATAATCAAAGCACAATCTTTGCGATCGCGCTCGTCTTGAGCTCGCTTCTTCTGTATAATTAATTGACGCTTTAGATGGAGACCCCTTTAATTTTTTACTTTTATTTCTTTGGTGTTATACAGACGGATGTGCAGCGGAGTCTTATACATCACTCTAAACATATGGAAGTGAATAGACCTCTACCTATCCCCTCTGGGATATGCAGGTGTAGTATAAGTGTGTATCGACATGTGACATGAATATTAGCATGTTTAATACACAAACTGGTTCTCAGTTATGTATTACTCATATTAAATATGCCATGGCGAATCAAATAATATAATTCTTGTGTACGTACGTAACATTGTAGCTCGTCGAACAGGTTGAAGGATATTAAAAGCAGATTTTATGTGACAACAATAATAAAATGATAAATTAAAGATTCATCTGGTCTAATGCTAAAGCATCGGTGGCTTAGTGGCTAAGGAGGCGACCCTACGATCGAGAAGTCCCGGGTTCGTATCCTGGCCATTACATTACCGAAATGAACCCACTCCTAACTCAAGCAACAACTGGAGGGGTTAGGGGGAATATTAGTCATTTCGTTTACTAATATTCTTATTTAAAATACAATGAAAATAAATGATGTGAGATCATTATCATCTCTCCCGGTAGCATCCAAATCCTGTACTTTAGAGCCAAGGGCTCGCTTTCCTACTGTTTCTTCTACTGATGTGGCTTATCTTGGCTTTTACGGAACCGACTGCCGTCTGACTCTTAAACTTCGAGAGGAAAGCCTGCCGTCAATCAGCAGCGATCAAAGATGTTGGGTTCGAAGTTGCAGAAGTTAACATACCTTGATCTATTCCGAATTTAACGCGGACGAAGTCGCGGGCAACAGCTAGATTGGTAATAAGAAAAGAATAGTTGAGCTGAGTGAGACGAAGTCGAGCGAAAGCTCCTCATACTAGACTCCAGGATTTTCTTTGTCACAGGTCTCCTCCTAAACTAATAATCCAATCAGAACCAAATTTGGCATGATTAAAGAGGTCAATCAGAGGAAGGTTTATGGATATATTTTGGAAAAATTAATGCTACCACAGAGGAATGATCACTGTTAAAAAAAATCCAGATGAAATTACATAATAACCGCTCGAGACACTGTGACCAAACTTTACACGCTCAGAAAGCATGTCCAGAGTTGTGACTTTCAAAAAGAATTTTCAAAATCGGACTTGCCACGGAGGAATGATCACTGTTCAAAATTTTCAAAATCTGATTCACGATGTCTCACTCACCTCAACATTGCAAGCAGCGATTCGCCTTGCAGACCTAGTGTCAGTATTATTTCCTGCCTGTTTTTCTTACAGCATATAGAATTACGAACCAGGCATTAAATTTAAATGTTGACCATCGTAAAACCCATAGGTATAATTAAAACCTAAAAAAAAATAAGACTTCACCACGCCTAATGGCAAGCTGAAGGTAAAGTCTCAGGAATGAGGGTCAATATTGCAGACACCAATAAGCTACAATGGTGGCCCTCAGCTTGACGGAGATGCTTTTTCACGGTCCGCTTATAGGACCCGGATAGAATTCCCATTATTCATGGTGCGGCAAAGAAAAGAGACGCCTATAAAATTTATTTGTTGTAATAGCGATAACGACAGACGGATGTGCAGCGGAGTCAGTTTGAGTGCCAGTTAAAAGATTACGTAAGAATATCTTATTGTGCAGGCCTCCGTGTCGCACCAATTTTAGGGTGAATAGCTTTCTGCCTAGAATTATTAGCGAATTTAACCAATTGAATGAGGACAGTAACCTGGATCTCTTTAATACCGGTAAACATTCTGCCAGATCTTGTCTAACGAAGTGTTTTGTTGAAGGTGTATAGATTATTATATTTCTATTGGCTCAATCTTATTCCTGTCCTACTGGCTCAGCTGTTAACAATTTTGTTTTATATAACTTGTTGATATAACTGTGGAAGCTTGTAATTGGCGTGTACTAACCTAAATGTTGTGTTTAAGTGAATGTAGCTATAAGCTCCCCAAATAAAATAAAATAAACGTAAATGCATGTTTAAAGATCGCGAAAGTTTAAGAGTAAGTAGATTCAAATGGAAACAAACATGTGGCATGAGAACGGAACTGAAGTCGCACTGCCTACATCCGGAGCTGGGAGCAGCAGAAACTTCACTTGGAACGTGTAAAGCACTCACCGGCGCGCACCCTGAATACGAACTGAGCTTACGCATGCCTTGAATGATCAAGCTCAGGAGTGAAAGCGAATTGACATTGTTTACTCCAATAGTCGTTATGTTAAGGACATACGTGTTTTGTTGATTTTATTCTTACTAGCTGTTGCCCGCGGCTTTGCCCGTTCCCGTATACTATAAAAAATAGTCTATGTGTTATTCCAGACGACTTAAGACAAACAGATCCGTTCAGTCTTCTTTGTTTTTATTTTTTAAAGAATATTAGTTATCGAAATTACTAATATTCCCACTAACCCCTCCATTTGTTGCTTGTGTTAGTAGTGGGTTCACGTCGGTAGTGTAATGGCCAGGATTCGAACCCGGGACCTCTCGATCATAGGGTCGACTCCTTAACCACTAAGCTACCGACGCTACCAAGTCTACCTACCTAGTCTAAGCTACCTAGTCTTGAGAGGGTGCTTGAGTAACAAACATACAAATATCTTCACAAACTTTCACATTCAACATAACATAACTTCACGCCTGTATCCCCGAAGGGGTAAGCAGAGGTGTATTACACACCCACGATTCACCAGTTACGTTTAGGTCCCAATGTATAGGAGGCGAGCCTATTCACGTTTACAATATTATACATTATAGTAGAAAGTGTGCTACGAAGTTAGCAAAGGAATTAAGACAGTTTAGGTAGTACCTTTTTTTTTCGTGCGGAAATCCCTTTAGATACCCCCCGCCGGCTAGCGGGGGCGGTTATATCGGGCTTGAACCGACTAAAACCGCACGCCGGCTCGGCGGGCCGGGAGAGTTCTAAATCGCTCAAGGGCGCGCTCCGCCATCTCCTTCGCGAGCATTACAAGGTAGTACCTATGAACTATGCATCAGTGAATAGAAAGTTGAGATTTCGTATTATGAGAAGCGGTGAAGGTTTCATATCGAAGTATATTATGAAACTTTTGTTCATGAGATGTTTTTTGACAAGGCACTCTTAAGTTTAGCAGTTGAGCATAGAGAAAGGAAAAAGAGAAGAAAATATACATTGCGGGTTCCATAATAAACATACATACATACATAACTTCACGCCTGTATCCCCGAAGGGGTAGACAGAGGTGTATTACACACCCACGATTCGCCAGTTATATTTAGGTTCCGATGTAATAGAGGGCGAGCCTATTGCCATCTACCGGGCACATTATTAAGCGAGCAATAATTACCATTTTTATTAGACACATAACTACGAAAAGTCAGAGGTGTGTGCCCGGGGCGACTAGGGATCTAACTCGAGACCTCGTCTCAGCAGTCCGTTACGGCCGCCACTAGGCTATCGCCGCTTAATAATAAAGCCATAATAAAGCCCTCCTTCATACCCGTGAATGGACACATTCTATCAACAGATGATGTACTTCCTTTTTCCATTAGTCACAGAAGAGCAATTGTCAGATTTGTGACCTAATTTGTTTACGGTACGGACCCGATAGCGTCATGCTTAAATTGGAGACGAAGGCTCCCAATATAAAACAATCAGTGTCTACCACTAATTATAATATTAATTATTATTACATACTAGCAACCCACCCTAGCTTCGCTTCCGTTCATGTGAGTTTTTAAACTGAAGACATCGTAATTTACACATAATATGTAAAGCCTATGTCATCGCGGATAATGTAACTTTGAAATAGAGAAAGAATTGTTCCAATAAATGCAGTGATTTCAAAGATTACTCCAAACATATAAACATAACTTCTTACATAACTTCACGCCTGTATCCCCGAAGAAGACGAAAAGGTGTATTACATACCCACGATTAGCCAGTTATGTTTAGTTCCCAATGTAATAGGAGGTGAGCCTATTGCCATCTACTGGGCATATTACTAAGCGAGTGATAATCAACATTTTTAATACACACATAACTACGAATAGTCACAGGTGTGTGCCCGGGGGGACTAGGAATCGAACTCGAGACCTCGTCTCGGTAGTCCGTTACGTACACCACTGGACTATCGCCGCTTTTTTCATATATATATATATATTTATATACATATAATAAAAAAACAAACTGACAAAACGCCTATCTCTTTATAATATTAGTACAGATTTCGCAACTGATATTGATGTGGTTCTTTCCGCACCGGCTTCGCACGGTTGCAATTTAAATTCCCGTTTTTTCAGAAGTCTATGACAAATAAATATACTACGACATTCTACACAGCGCTTTCTAGACCCAAAGTAAGCATAGTTTAACTAGCTTGTGTTATGGGTTCCAGAATGCGGATAAACATACTTATATACTTTTTTTTTTTTGTAAATACATACACATTATACATAGAAACACCCAGACCAATGCAACTAGACATATTCATGCATACAAATATTTGCACTGAGCGGGAATCGAACCCGCGCCCCCCTGTCGTAGCAGTCGAATGCACTACCGCCACAGAGGCCGAAATTATCCCTACATATGTCTCTATGGCGTGTAGGCCTCTGTAATGTAGTGGAAGTGCATTCGTCTGCTACGACAGGGGGGTCCGATTGCCGCTCAGTGCAAGTATTTGTATGCATGAATATATCTATTTGCATTGGTCCGGGCGTTTCTATGTATAGTATGTATGTATTTACAAAAAAAAAGTATAAAGTAAAGTGTTTTTATCCGCATTCTGGACCCATAATACAAGCCAGTTAAGCTATGCTTACATTGGGTCTAGATAGCGCTGTAAAGAATGTCGTAGAATATATTTATAGCTACAAGTATAACTGCCCCCTGGGGGATATACAGAAGAGAGAATATAATTATGTAATATATTGCCTTCCTAAATACTTTGACACTGAAAACTATGTTACAACTGAACAAACATTCGTGGATTCGTCATCCATTACGTCGGAGAGCTCTTAGTATTTTAAAAAGTAATAAAACAATACAAATAAACTTCAAACTAGTACTGTAGTTGAATGTTCAGAATTAGTAGATTGTTATTTAAGAGTAATATAATAATTTATGGAAAATGTCGTGACTTGACGTCATTTAAATGAAGCTAAAGTGCTTCTTCATCTAAGCTCAAATCGTGTACGAAGTTTCCAAAGCCTGCAATTTGAAACTTAGGGTCTACTGTCCTGGGGGTGACAGGTGAGGCCGCCTGTCACCCCAGCAGAAGCAGGCCGGGACGGTGGTGCGACTAGCGCCCCTCCCCCAAACCGGGGCAGGTCGGGGACACCGTGGTTCCCAAACCCGAGGGGGCCATCTCGAAACCGGAGATGGCCCAGGGTCAGTCGGGGTGCGAGGGATATGCTCTATGGGCAACCTTACACCCCGGCGTCTGTAGACCCGAGACGGCGTGCGGTTTTAGTCGGTTCAAGCCCGACATAACCGCCCCCGCTGGCACGCGGGGGGGTATCCGAAGGGATTTCCGCACGATTAAAAAAAAAGAAAAAAGGGTCTACTGTCCTCCCCCTCAAACCGGGGCAAGACGGGGACACCGTGGTTCCCAAACCCGAGGGAGCCAGTTGTCCCCCAGGGTCAGTTGGGGTGCGAGGGATTTCCGCACGAAAAAAGTAAATAAATAAAGGGTCTACTGGCCTACTCCTTTCCATGAATTGCTAAAATTAACCATTTTAGCTTGAACAGGCGACTGCACCCCTCCCCCCCCCTCCCAGAGGAAAGCCTACGCTAGAAGGTGAGGTTGGCTTAGCCCGGAAGAACGTCTTAGTGGCCTAATAATTTCGGTTGCTAATACCTTTCAAAAAAACTCAAAGTTATCTTTAAATGTTTAAGTTGATTTCGCTCACTTAAGTTAACACTCTAATCAATTATAAATCTTTAGGCTTTCAAGGACGGCGTTGCATGTACAATATACTGCTTCCGGGCTGGTTGGCCGTGGTCCATAGGAAACTTGTGTTCTAGTTCTACGTACTCGTCGGCGCCCGGCCCTATACCACTGAAGATGTCCACCGCCGTGATCGACGGAAACGTTTGAAACAAGTTTCCTATGGACCACGGCCAAACAGCCCATAAGCAGTATATTCTACATACTCAAATCAATTGTAAACATAAGATAATTGTATAGCAGTATTTGTTATGCCAATTCCTCTAATAAAGAGTCCAGACTAGTGTCTTGCGTGGGCGTCCCCGCGGCCCCGAATCCACATCGGACAGGAAATATGTTATTGACAGAAATGATTCTAGAAGTGGTATAAAATAACTAGGAATTCAGTGCAGGGTGCGACTGAAATTAATTGAGCTGAGCGAACAGGACTCTTAGTACTTGAAAATAAGACATCTTACTACGGTCGCGCGCTTAGCTAAGGCCGCATGCTCGTGAAACTGTTTTTCGGTGATTATTCCTCAATGGTACACATTTCTGCTAAATAAAGCTTATTATTCGATATATGATTATCTTAATGACAAAAACCATTTAATTTAATTTATAGACTCAATTTCCGATCTTATTTAATTTCCTTTGACATAATTTTCTATTTTTATTGTTTGTTTAACTGAAATTGCTATTTTTTGTAATTCCATTTTATTGACTAGTGAACAAAATATAATATATTTGTATATCACTCAATGTATTGTAATGCACGTAGAGTCCATTATAACATCATGATACGACCTGTCACTAGCCTATGTTCCAAATAAATGGTTATGTGGATCATAGGTTCAAAATAAATGATTATGATTATGATAACAGATTCTAATTAATAAGGCTCTTAAACCTTCCATAAAATAATAAACAAAATATGAATTATATTAAATTCGTCTTCTGGGGATTATAAAACGAATTATTTGTCAATTATAGGTACATGTATTCCAATGTTAATGTGCCCGGTAGATGGCAATAGGCTCGCCCTCTATTACATTGGAACCCAAACATAACTGGCGAATCGTGGGTGTGTAATATACCTCTACCTACCCCTTCGGGGATACAGGCGTGAAGTTATGTTATATGTTATGTATTCCAATGGAAAAAAGGTTTCTTAATATTTTAATGTGTATCAACTTTGGTCGTTAACTCGTATACGTACTGAATAGTTTAGTCTATTTCACAACTGCACCTTACCCTATCCTTGGACTACGCGACAAGCGACTATGAAAATACATCGTGACCTCGCAACAAATGGACGGACACATAAAAAAATCTGAAACAACAAACCACTAAACGTCTACAATTCCTTAAATCGTTCAATTTGCTCACAGCCCACAGAATGTTAACACAATCTTAAAATGCAATGAAATGGACAAAAACTTCCTGCTCTTACGTCAGGGCTGTGTAGACGAGATGATCTCACGTGTTTTAAGTTTATCTGTGCAAACTTAGTGCTCAAATCGTTTCCGTTTCCTCGTTAACTATTTAGTTTAAATATTTGAATATAATGATTGAAGCGTCGGTAGCTTAGTGGTTAAGGAGTCGACCCTACGATCGAGAGGTCCCGGTTTCGAATCCTGGCCATTACACTACCGACGTGAACACAAGCGATTTCGCTTAGTTAGAGGGGTTAGGGGGAATATTAGTAATTCCGATTATTAATATTCTTTAAAAAAACAAATTCGTTACTAACTGATGCCCGCGGCGCCGCCCGCAAAGGTCGGTTATCGTATTTGATCATATCTCCGGTTCTACTTAACCAATTGCAATCAACATACGGCAAATTTTGAGTCTGACTAAGACCTTAGAGAAACGGCATAATTTTTTTTGGATAATAATTACATGTTGTACATAGAAACACCCAATGCAAATATTCATATTTATGCACACATATATTTGTACTGAGCGGGAATCGAAATAGCAACCTCTGACTTAGCAGTGGAACGATCTACGGCTACGCCACAGAGGTCGCCAAGTAAGTAGATTCTTTATTATCATCAAGTGTAATATGTATGAATTTCCAAAAAAAATGTATATAAGTATGTTTATTCGCACACAAGCTAGTTAAACAATGCTTACGTTGGGTCTAGAAAACGCTGTGTAAAATGTCGTAAAATATTTATTTATTTAACCTCATAGTGGTTTCCCAGATTCATCTAAAATTTGCACTTTCAAGCCCGGGGTCTGCTTAATTAGTAGATTCTTATTTCTTTTGAGGTAATAGGTAGATTCTGGTATATGAAAGTTATCTCTCTCTCATCCCAACATGGTAAGCGATGAGCTCTTTCAATCAATCTCATCCCCTCCTACTCTGTCCAGATCTACACGTGCAAGGCTGAGGTGTCACCCCTATGCGATGTAAAATATATAAGATGTAAAGAATTGCAAATATTCATAGCATGGTGGCTATGAATATTGGCAATTCCTTTCGTACTTCCGTCCGTACGTTAGAAAATAATTGCAAATTCCGTCCTACAATCCCGAATTCTTATGCGCCTAACAAAAATTTCGAAACCTTGATTCGTTAGACTTCACTTATCACCATGCGGAATGAAGTCATAATTAACCTCTTTTTTTGCAGAATATACTGCTTCCGGGCTGTTTGACCGTGGTCCATCGGAAACTTGTATTCCAGACGTTTCGTCGATCACTGCGGTCGACATTTTTAGTGGTACGGATCCGGACGCCGTCGAATGCGGCGAACCTTCCTCGGCGGCGACTTCTCTGCGACTGGTGTAGAGGCCCGAGTCCACGACCAAACAGCCCGGAAGCAGTATTTCTACATGCAATGCCGGCTGTGAAAGCCTTAAGCCTTAAGATTTATACTTTTTTTTTCGTACGGAAATGCCATCGGATACCCCCGCGCCGGCCAGCGACTCCTATAACTAAACTTGCATCTTAAGCAACTAAGTACTAGATTATTCCAAACACTTCTCAAAACGTTAATAATCAACACGTATTCCAAGGAAAGCACTAGAAGATTTAAATCACATAAATACGACCTTGCTACTGTCATGCGCACAAACAGTCTGACTCAGTCGCCGCCCACGACCGTCCACAAGTGCCTTGTAACTGATCGATCGCTTATAACTATTGACACATTGAATTGACGGACTTGTCATAATTATCGAAGGTGACGACTTTACTAAGAAATGGTGATTTGAAATTAAATGTTAGAGATGCTATGTTTAACTAGAATCCTTCTTAAACAGTGATGATCCTTGACTATGCTGTGTTTAACTAGAATCCGTGTTAAGGAGGGTGAAGGTCACTGAGGTCAGCAACGCGCTGTTTTTGGCACTTTTTTTTTTCTTTTTCTATATTTAGGACACGTCAATTTGACTTCACCTCGCCTGATGGTAAGCTGAAGGTAAAGTCTCAGGAAAGAGGGTCACCATTACATACACGTACCATGTTAACAATGGTGGCACTCAGCTTGACGGCCTCATCAGAAGAGGATTGTCGTCGCAGCACCGCGTGACACCCACCGGTCTCACTAGTGCTGCGACCACAATCCCCCTGCCCGGCTATGCACTTGCTGACCCCTGAACGCAATCAAACCGATATTGGATTACTATGGAGGGTTTTTCGCAATCGTGCACGGTGGTACCCACCCGGCCGAATTTTGTGACAAATTTGTGTCATCAAATTTCTACCATCAGTAAAGACACTAGTGATAATGTAATAATAAATAGTGTTAAGATAAGTTTATTCGTGTTTATCTTTTCATGTTATGATATTTTGAAATAGAACTGAACAACAATAGATTTAAACGGATTCAATCGCGAGTTATTTGATGTTATTTCATTATTTCCATTGGACCCGACGTTTCGGTTGCTTTTCAGCAGCCATGGTGGTTGTCTTACAGTTTGAACTGTAATTTATCTCAAAGTACCCGAACTATGCTGAATAACATCTTAATAAATAACAACAAATAAACCGTGATAGAATCCGTTAAAAATACTTTTATTTCAATTCTATTCTTATGTCTACTAGAACCTAAGCTATTTTTTATACCATTTAGGTGGCAGATAAGCACACGGCCCACCTTTTGGGAAGCGGTTACCGCGATCTTTGGACGTGTGCAACACCAGGGACGTCACATTTGCGCTGCCGACCACAGGGTCGGCAGCGCAAATGTGACGTCCCTGGTGGTCCCTGGTTACAATTCAAGAAGGGCATTGTAAGGTTTTTACAGAAAAACCTTACAATGCCCTTCTTGAATTGTAATCGCTTGGGAAAACCACAACAGGGAGATCAGTCAGATCAGGAATGAACTTCCTTATATACCTCAATGTGCGCACTGTTTCCGGTTGCAACGGGTGAAGATTGTTCAATTGAATTGACAAAAATTTCAAAAGTTTTCAATATCGAAATTTGATTTGAAGAGTATATTTAGGAGAGAGAAAAATTCTCTCATAGCTTCCTATGAGGAAAGCCCGCGCCAGAGACTCCTACATAACCTATTTGTGCGTGTCCTTAATAAACTTATTTTCTATCTTTGTATACAAAATATCGCGGCTCTATTTTCACAAATCTAACAACATACCCGGTTTATTTATAAAAGCGTCGGTAGCTTAGTGGTTAAGGAGTCGACCTTACGATCGAGACGTCCCGGGTTCGCATCCTGACCTTTACACTACCGACGTGAACCCACTCCTAACACAAGTAATTTAGCTTAGCTGAAGGGGTTAGGGGGATATTAGTAATTTCGGTTACTAATATTCTTTTTTAAAAAAAAAAAGAAAAAAAATATTCTTAAGTAAAAACCATTCCGTGAAACTAAAAGTCAAATATTTTTTTATTATAATTTTTTTTTTTTTTATTAGTTGCGTCTTTAGATCGGAGATATTAAAAGAAAACACTTGGGTTGTATAAAATGAACGATTAAACTGAACACATTTTTTTTATTTTGAATTCTTGTCTGCTTATCTGTTTGTTCGCAATGGACGTAAAAAGGACTGAGCGGATTTCGATGCGGATTTTTCTATTAGAAAGTCTTAGTCAGACTTAAATTCTGCCGTATGTTTGACTGCAATTGGTTAAGTAGAACCAGAGATATAACCAAAAAACGATGACCGACCCCCACGTGGGCGGAGCCACGGGCATCAGCTAGTATTTAAAGTAGGTATTCCGTCTGTTATAATTTGTGCGAATCGTGGGTGTGTAACACATCTCTGCCTACCCCTTCGAGGATACAGGCGTAAAGTTATGTTAGAAATTATTCAATACTATCCGAATCCTTGCACCCACTGGTTGCTACCTACATATAATAACTAAACTGAGATAAATCCTGTGTAGAACTGGTTTGTGTTTCCGTGGGATGCGGCATCTTTGCCTCCAAGCCAACGTCTGAAGGCTTTTGGAACAAAGTTTGGCCAAGGCTTGGACCAACTATAGTTATCGATGGTATTAAGCACGCGGTTTTATAACATTCATATTCCATATATCAAAATATATAATATTACTACAAAATGGAGTTCTTCAAGAACTAATTAGAAGGTTTTTACAGGGTCGGTAACGCGAGTGTGACGTCCCTGGTGTTGCACACGTCCATAGGCCGCGGTAACCGCGCGGTGGGCCGTGTGCTTGTCAGCCACCTGAATGGTATAAAAAAAAACTAACATATAAATTTAAATCGGAAAAGGTTAATATGCAGGGCGCGTAAATTTGTTTGGCGAGCTCGGGTTTTTGACCCCTTCAGGGTAGCACTGGTTGATACCTAACGGTGATAACGAAGCCAGGGCGAGCGGCGACCCGAGCGCAGCCCTCTTCCCCCGATCGCCACCGGGGATGAAGATAGCAGTAGGGACAGTATGGAGACTACTGACATCTCTGCCTCCGCCTCGGAGACAGAATCGACGTCCTCCTCCTCCGACGAAGGGTTCACGCCCGTAGCCAGCGGGAAGAGGAGACGCAGCCCAAAAGCCGCACAGGCGGCGCCGCCAGCGAAAGCGCTGAAGAAACCGCCGGTCCTCACCGAAGCCCCAGCACAGGTAAAGCCCACTCAGGGGCCCACCACCGACGTCCCGGCTCGCAAGGAGCCCACCCCACCCCCCGTTTATGTTCACGACAAAGACCGGTGGACCGCCATCTCCAGCTGGTGCAACGACCAGCACATTCACTTCACCTCCGCCCGTTCCACCCCTCAGGGTATTAAAGTTTCCGTTCCCTCTCCAAGGGACCACCGCGCATTAACCACCCTCCTAAAGGAAAGGAACATTCAGTTCCATTCCTTCACCCTTCAGGAGGACAAGCTTCTCCGCGCCGTCGTGCGTGGAATCCCGAAGGAGGTCTCCTTAGAGGAGATCACCAAATCTCTCAAGGAGGATCAAGGCCTCCCTATTCATAGCGTCCATAGGATGGTCCGCGCTAGGACACACGAGCCCTACGATATGGTCCTTGCCACCCTGGACCGATCCGAGGCCGGCAAGGCCATATTTAAGACTCAGACGGTGTGCCAGTTGGCTGGCATAACCGTCGAACCGCCACACAAGAAGGGGATCATATCCCAATGTCACAGGTGCCAGCAGTACGGGCACTCAGCCCGCAACTGCTATGCCCGCCCAAGGTGCGTCAAGTGCCTTGAGGACCACGCCACAGCAGAGTGTAGCCGTCCGAAGGATAGGGCACTCTGCTCGACACCACCTGCGTGCGTCCTATGCGGGCAAACGGGCCACCCCGCGAACTATCGCGGGTGCCCGAAGGCACCCAAGCAACAACCGTCACGCCCATCCGGGCGTACACCTCAGACCGTAGGTCAGTCGCAGCCCCAAGCACCAGCTTCGGCTCCACCGAAGCCCTGCCCATGGGGACCCAACGCAGCCTCCTCAAGGCCTGCGTTCCCCCCCTTGCCGTCCCAGACTAGGAACGCCCAGACTTCGGGGATTCCGGCGCTTATGAGCGTATATGTCCCCCCGCCTCAAGTCACGCAGCCTCTGTTGCCAACACCAGCTCCGCAACAGCCGCGCCCCCAACAACCTCCGCGGTCGCAGGCTGATAGGACACACACGCAGCCCCCACCACCACAACAATCACAACCATACACAAACACGGCGAGCCAGCCAGCGACCGGGGAGTCGGACCTCGAAGTCGTGGCACGCTTTGCCAGCATACTCAATTACGCGGAACTGCGCGACATGGCCGCGCAGATCCGCGCAAATGAGGGAAACCCGATGGCACTCCTAGGAGTCACAATTAGGTACTCGACCGTCTTCGAGGCCCTCGCCAACTTCAGAGTAAATCCCTAATGGATTCGCGAAACACTGGCAGAGTCAAACCACGAACACTCAAGTTAGGGTATTTCAACGCGGACGGCTTAGCCGGTCAAAGAGATCAGGTAGGTGAATTCCTTAGGGTCCATCAACCAGACATACTTCTCGTGCAAGAGACCTTTTTAAAGCCCGCCCAGAGAAACCCTAATATTGCGAACTACAACATAGTTCGCAATGATAGGGTCGGCTCCCCTAAGGGCGGGACTCTGATCTATTACAAGAGGTCCTTGCACTGCTCACCTATGGATCCGCCAACGCTGACGAACGTTGAGGTTTCGGTCTGTCGGTTAGGGATGACCGGCCACCAGTCAATAGTCATAGTGTCAGCTTATCTGTCACCAACCAAACAGCTGCTCGGTAGCGATCTCAGGGCCCTATTCGAACTAGGACCCTCAGTCATAGTCGCTGGCGATCTCAACGCCAAACACACCATGTGGAACTGCCCCATCACCTGCACCCGAGGTAGGGTCCTGGAATCGCACTCGAGCACGCTCAACTACGATATAATAGCTCCATTAGAATGTACTCACTTCCCGTATGAAGTGGAACATAGGCCGGCGGTGTTAGACCTGGTGCTTCTTAAGAACGTGAACTTACGTTTGTGCTCTATAGAAGTACTGCACGAGCTTACCTCAGACCATAGGCCAGTTATGGTAGAACTGAAACAGAGACTAGGTCCCATTGATACCGGTCAAGCCCCCCCGAATAGGTGGATTACGGATTGGGCGCGGCTTGAGAAAAGACTCGAGTCGACCGAATCCGTACATCTGAACAAAATACCAGATCACATCGTTAGCGTAGAGGACACCACGGAGGCGATCGACTCCTTCACAGAGCACGTACAATCGTTACTTAATGATTGTTCTCGGAGGGCTCCCGAGACGGAAGACCGTCGCTGGAAGCTCCCCGATGACGTGCGTGAACTGCTGAGGAGGAAGAACGCCGCCGTGCGCGCCTACGATAGGTTCCCTTGCGAAGGCAACAGGGTTAGTCTCCGCAGATTAGAACGGGCCGTTAAGGCTCGCATACAGGAAATGCGTCAAACTCGATGGGACACTACATTAAGCGATCTTGAGCCGTCTCACGTCGCTTTCTGGCAGTTGTCTCGATCTTTGAGGAAAGACGTGGTCGCCCCTATGCCTCCCTTAAAGAGGCCCAATCAGTCAGAAGCTTTCGAAGATGTAGAAAAGGCGGAATGTCTGGCCGAAAGTCTCGAGTCTCAATGTTCGCCCAGCACCCTACACACCGACTTAGAACACGTACGCGAAATAAAGGGCTTGCACACGCGTAAAGCACCCGGCTCGGACGGCATCACAAATAAAGTCATTAAATTATTCCCAGAGAGGTTACTCGTCCTTCTGACATACATTTTTAACGCAGCGCTCAAAAATAACATCTTTCCGCAGCAATGGAAAGAGGCCGTGGTCATTGGGATACCCAAGCCCGGTAAGCCAAAGTCCGAGCCGACCAGTTATAGACCGATCAGTCTGCTTAAAGGTTTAGGGAAAATCTATGAGCGACTAGTATGCAATAGGCTGAAAGCATTTGCCGATGCAAAGGGTCTCATTCCGAACGAGCAGTTCGGCTTCCGCGATCAACACTCATGCGTACAACAAGTGCACCGCATCGTTGAGCACGCCAGCGAGCGGTTGCAGTTCAATCAATTCACAGGGGTTCTCTTCTTCGACGTAGCGAAAGCGTTCGACAAAGTGTGGCACAACGGCCTCATTTGGAAGCTGTTCCACATGGAAGTGCCACACAGGCTCGTACTCATCATACGGGACTACTTGTCGAACAGAAGCTATCGCTACCGAGTGGAAGGGACCCTCTCGGATCCTCACCCCATTCGCGCCGGTGTACCGCAGGGGTCGGTACTCTCACCCATCTTGTTCACGTTATTCACGTCAGATATACCTTTGCACGGGCAAGTGAAGACGGCACTTTTCGCAGACGACACAGCCATCTTCCACTCGGGACTTAATCCCAACATAGTAGCTAGAAAACTCCAATCCGCGGCCGACACCCTAGGGGCATGGTTTCGGAAATGGAGGATAGAGGTTAATCCGGATAAGAGTCAGGCCGTGCTGATCCACAGAAGGAGGCGCGACCTGTATCCCTTAGAGGGACTTACACAGATTAGGATGTTTGGCAAGCCGATCCCTTGGGCTAGGCAAGCCAAATATTTAGGTATCATCCTTGATGATCGCCTCAGCTTCAAAGCTCACCTTAAAGCGGTCGGCGACCGGGCCGCCTTCGTATTAGGTAGACTACATAGCTTAGTGAACTCTCGTTCTAGGTTATCACTTAGGAGTAAAGTCAGACTTTACACTAGTTGTGTTAGGCCAATCATGACATACGGATGTCCGGTTTTCGCTCATGTTAGTGAACAAAGGATCCATAGGCTACAAACACTACAAAATTGTTTCATGCGCCGAGCTACGGGAGCACCGTGGTTTATACGTAATGTCGAGCTTCACACCGACCTAGAACTGCCGACGATCAGGCAGTACATAAAACAGTGCTCCCTTAGCTACTTTGACTCTGCCCCGACTCACCCCAACCCTCTAGTGGTTGAGGCTGTAAACTACACACCGAGTTTAATTTCACGCACGCGGAGACCTAGACACGCTCTCGGAGAGCCCGATGATGCAATAACACTCGCTCAACGAAGAGCCTACACAGCTCGCGGAGCTACACAAAATAAACCGCGGTTCCGTCTTCGCCGACGAGGGTGGAACACGCGCCGCGCTTTGTTCGTAAATGTGGGCCTAGGTCGCCCCAGTATTAATCCAGCAGCAGCCCAAGCCGAGGCCGCCCCAACTGGGGACCCTTGAGGCGTGTTGCTTAAAATCAACTTTCGGCTGAGAGCCCTATGCGCTCGCCACACTGTTCGCGTAAGGTTGTAGAGGCCTGTCGGCCAACAACCCACACCGCACACAAACGTTAATATGCAGGGCGGAACTTGAACAACTACTCACTTAAAATACTCTGCTAACTGGTCGCGTAACTAGGTAGCTGAAGAGAGGTAAGATGGCTTCTACGGCTTTCAAAGATGGGTTCAGATAGCATAGATGACAGAGTTTTTGAAGTGAAAACTGCTTTAGCGGCGTTGTGCACTTTTTTTTGTAATGCGTAAAAAAGGATAAACTCGCGTCAGGACACGTGTCCTGATTGAAATTTCGTGAGACGGAGGGAGTAGTTTTTATAACAACGCAATCTTTGCCGTGGCTGCTGAACTATTTAGTTTTGACCTCCATGAAGTTTCAAACTGATTCATAATGAACAACATTGATGGCTCTGTTTTCACTTCTGTCGGCACTTTTTTTTAAATTCAGAAGTAGTTTAATCCAAGTTTAATCCTAAGAAGAGACTCGCATATTCAAGTCTTGTCTTGGCTTTTTCCGGATTGTGGGCCAAGTAAGCATACAAATTGCTTCTGAATTTTATACTTACATACACCTAACAACTTTAATCTGCCGAATACATGCATGTTCTATGATTACCCTAGATACGCATCGTTCCGTGAAACTTTCATCATGTCAGATGTACACATAAAGTTCTGTTAAGAATACTTATTCTTAAGCTAATTACAAGAGCTAAAAAATCCAACTTCGACACTTTATGAAAACATATTAGACGTCAATAGTCCGCCATTTTAATTTCTTATGTACTTAATTTCAATTAACTAAGTGAGACTTACACAATACAGAGGAATTTTATGACATAATCATTCATCAACATAGGTTTAGACATTTGGTAATTTCGAGAGAACATAGAGACAGACGTGTAATTTAAAAACATGATACTGTGACACGTATTCATAGTGCTCTACCTAACCCTTCGAAGATACACAGGTGTGAATATATGTAACATAAGAAATGAATATACTATATTTTTAAATGGCTCCATAGTTACAGCATCGCACTTTAAACAAATATAACTTATATTTATTTTACAATCAAGTTACCAAAAAGGGTGAAATGCTAAATGGCCCGTATTACCGGATTCCTAGTCAAAAACATATCTTACACTAATAAATTTAAAGTCTAATCTCGTGTAATAATGCTAGTTTCCGTAGGAGACTAAAATATTCGGTGGTGGTACAAAAAAATAGTTTTTTGTGGTCCTTTTATGGGCTGCTAAATGCCTTAAAGGATCGCCGCCTACCTTAAGCACAAGTTATGAGATAATTCACTCGCGAGATAACATACCAAAATGTATTTTAAAAAGTCCTTGCGTGACGGCCTCTGTGGCGGAGCGGTAGTGCATTCGACGGCTACGACAGGGAGCGCGGGTTCGATTCCCGCTCAGTTCAAATATTTGTATGCATGAATATTTACATGAATATTTGCACTGGTCTGGGTGTTTCTATGTTTAATATGCATGTATATACAAAAAATATATATATAAGTATGTTTATCCGCATTCTGCAACCCATAACACAAGTTAGTTAAACTATGAATACTTCGGGTCTAGAAAGCGCTGTGTAGAATGTCGTAGAATATTTATTTACATGCAAAGCAATATAAACACGGAAAAGAAATCGAAATTGCCTGGTTTTTTTTTTGTTTTTTTTTTTTTACGTGCGGAAATCCCTTCGGATACCCCCCCGCCAGCCAGCAGGGGTGGTTATGTCGTGTCTCAACTAAACACACAACACAAAAATACATAGTACAAAAGTATTCTTACGTTAAACATAAAAGTTAGATTACTTTACCAGGTGTAACACCTACAAAAGTATATTAACAGGATTAGTTTTATTTACTTCACTACATAATTAATTGATACGTAACTTAAACATTCACTATAATTATGTGAACACGAATTAGTGGACCACTCATTACATGAAACTACCTACATTGGAACAAATAAATATTACGAATAATATCTAGTGAACATAATATGTAACCAGTCACTCGATCAGCGGCGTGCGCTACTCCGTCCCCCGCACGTCCACCGCGATGGGCGAACGAGGGGAAGCAAAGCCGAGACCCGAGGGTCAACGCGATGGCTAATGCGGCCGGTATTGTCCGAGCGCTGGGCATCCAATGACTCGTCGTCACAAAACAAAAGATAGTGATGGGGAAGGCGATACGTACCGTATCTATCGACATAAGGCAGATCGCAGATACGAGATTGACATATATTACGAATTAAGATATTAGGATTTGTTTTGAGTTTATAATAAAAACATTTTGTTAATTTTACAATGAATTCGTATAAGGTTGGGAACTTGATTTCGGCATGGAGATTTTTTAAATTAGTTCGAAATGAGGTATTGAATGCAATTTTTAGGGCTTTATTTTGTATTACTTGTAGTGTTTTAATATTGGAATTGCTGGTATTATTCCATACAGGGCAAGCGAAAGTTAGAATGGGACGTACAAGTGTGGTGTATATTTTAAGTTTAATAGCAGGGCTTAGATTTGACTTCCTATTTAGAATCGGGCTTAAAGCACCTAAAGCTTGAGCACTCTTGACACGCACATTACCTACATGTCTGGTCCAGTTTACTTTATTGTCCAAAGTCACACCTAGATAGCGAACTGCCTTGCTCCAGGGGATATTATGACTTGAAATATTGACATAACGCGTTGGTAACCTACGGTGACGAGTAAACATTATTGCCTCGGTTTTGGCTTCATTTATTTTTAATTTCCATGTAGTAAAAAAATCAAGCAACTTTTCAATTGACAACTGTAATCGACTAATGATTAGGTTGGTATCTGTATCTGACGTGTATGTTGCTGTATCATCTGCGAAGCAAGCCAAATTGGTTGACTTTTGAATCGGCATGTCATTAACATATAAAAGAAATAAATAGGGACCCAGTACCGATCCCTGGGGAACACCGGCGGGAACAGGGAAAAGATCAGATTTAATGCATTCGATGTGTACTGCAAAGTGGCGTTCATAGAGATATGACTGCAAGAGTTTTACATAGGACAACGGAATACCTGCTTTCACGAGCTTATAAAGGAGGCCATCATGCCAAACCGAGTCGAAAGCTTTCTCGACGTCGAGCAATACCATTCCTGTAGATTTATTGAGGTTCAGATTATGAGCAATATGTTCCGTGACCCGGGTAAGCTGGTGGGTAGTAGAGTGTGACGAACGGAAGCCAAATTGTTCATTTATAAGGACATTGTCAGTTATTTTAACGAGTCTCGCACAGATAATTGTTTCAAATAGCTTGGCCAAGGCAGGAAGCAAGCTTATAGGGCGATAATTTGAAGGTACTGTGTCATCTTTACCGGCTTTCCTAAGAGCTATGACTTTTGCTACTTTCCAGGTTTTTGGAAAGTAGCCAAGATGTAAACAGCCATTAAGAATCTTAGTTAGGTAAACAACACTTTTCAATGATAGATTTTTTAGCAGTATATTTTGCAAACCATCGGGGCCTGGTGCCTTATGATTTTTTAGTTTTGCAATGGAATTACGAACCTCGGCAGGGCGTATGGGGCTATGTATTTTGGGATCATTATAATTATTTATTATGTCGATAGATTTGCTGACCTCAGCTTTTACAGTTGGACTATCCCAATCTACAGTAAGGTTCATATTTCCCAAAAACGCTTTAGCCAGGGCCGTACACTGCTCTAATTTATTATCCGTAAGCGTGCCGTCGTCATTATGCATTGGAGGAAATTTGTGTGTTTTAGGTTTCAAAGAATTTACCACTCTCCATATATCAGAACGAGGATTATCTACTTTATTTAATTTAGCCTCCCAAATATGGTCAAGGTAATTTTTTATGTCCACTTTTATTTTACTTTGGAGTTGGTTAATTTTTGTTCTAAACTGCCTTTTTAATGGACCATTAGCAAGTTTCTGTTCAGCACGTCGTAGCTGATTTTTTAATTTAATATGTTTTCTAATTGACCAGGGTAAGGCTTGTGATTTTTTGTTATTTATGTAGGTCGGCACATGTTCGTCTCTAGCTGCTACAATGCAACTTTGGAGATAGTCAATGCTACGGTCAACTTCGGCAACTGATACAAATGTACGAGTAGAAAGGAATATATGATCATCCAAGGTCTTACGATAGCTCTTCCAATCGGCTTTACTGTAGTTTGGAAAAGTAGTTTTGGGTTTAGACGAAACTGACCCATATACCGTAAAGAAGATGGGGAAGTGATTGGATGATAACGCCGGAATTGCCTTCACATTACCGATAGTAGTTATATTTGAAGCCAACACAATATCCGGGTTTGTGGCTGCTAAGTCAGTACGATAGTTAACTTGACTAGGTGTAGTAGACGCATGAATAACGACATCATTATCAAGCAAGTATTTAAAAAGTGTTCTGCCACGGGCATTAATATAACTGCTGTACCAGTGCTTATGGTTGGCATTCAAGTCACCCATAATAATTACTTGGCGTCCTAGCTGAAAGAGAATGTCTAAGTCAGACGTTATAAGAGGCAGATTTGGGGATTGATACGCGGCAATAAGGATGTGGTCAGTGTTTGAAATTTTTAGAGTGACGGCTATCGCTTCAATATTTTTAGTCATAGGAATGTTAAGAGATGAGTGCATTAAATTATCACTGATCAGTATGGCTACACCCTGTCCTCGACCCGAAGGATGTTTATCCTGTCTGTATATAGTATAACCGGGAGCAGATAAGTGAATGTTAGGAGTCAATCTCGTCTCGTTGACCGCGATGATATCGACGGAATGGGCACTTACCGTAAAATCTAAAAGTTCTGTTAGTTTAGTCCGCAGTCCATCAGCATTCCACAGCAGTATGTTTAAGGAATCGATTTCAGACATGATGACCAAGATGAGTAATGATTAAAAGTACTTTATCAAGCAAAGAATTGCATGACATGAATTGTTCTTTAAGCTCCTTGATCGTTTTTAGGATGTTAAGAATTTCTAAAGTAGTTGGATCATTAATGTGAGTATTAATGATTGGATCTGTTTTCGAACTGGTTGCAGTAGTCCTCGGTTTGGTGCTTGCTATGTTTGCCCAAGAACTTTCAATTTTATCGGGTTGTTGCGATTGTCCAGCAATTCTCTGTTTCTGTTGTGACTGGGATACAGGTACGAACTGTTCTTGGATTTGGCTTTTTCTGTCTTGAATTTTTTGAAGGTATAGTAAACGTGCGGGGCAATTGCGGTAGTTAGCTGGATGCGACTCTTTACAGTTGCAACACATAGCTGGGTCTTTACGGTCCCGTTTCGGGCAGTCACTAGTAGAATGTAACTGCAGACACTTGACACATCGAGCTGCCATATTGCAATTATTAGAAGAATGCCCAAAGTTCTGACAGCGGTAACATTGAGTTCCAAGGCTTCGGTTGGGCTTATACTTTTGCATTGTAATTACACAATTAGATAAATACTTTATCTTGCGAAACTTCAACATGTCAGTTCCAGCTTGCAGTTGAACTAAGTAAGGAGGGCATATTGCAGCATCACCTTGTTTAGTTTTAAGCTTTGTGACCTTTGTTCCTTTGAAGCCAAGTATTTCCAGTTCACCAGTGAGTTCGTGCTCGACATATGCTGGCAGTCCTTTGATGACCACTTTGGGAACTTTTTCATCTAATCTTGTGTAAGTTATAAAATTTACATCTTCCTTGAGGAGGCCATCTTTAACTGCTTGATGACTTTCAGGAGCGTAGCACACGATGGCTACTTTGTTATACCGTCTATATTGTAAATTGTACCTGTTTGTATATTTGGATACTATGTTCCTGAGTGTTTCATGAGTCCAGTCCGGTTTCAAGTCCAGAATAATTGGAGGAATATGTCCTATTTTCTTCATGATGGTAGACGCATCATTGAAAGACTTCATAGATGGACCTTCATCTACTTGGAGTTTCTCATATCTGTTTTTGTTGACAAAGGTGCGTGTGTTTCCAAGGCCCGAAGATTCTCTCGGAGCAGCAGTGCGTTTTGCCGGCTGCCATCCATCTTCTAAGGGCTCAGCAGCGCGCTTTGAATTTAGGCTTCCTGTAGATGACGAACGTTCCAGAAACCTTTCCATTATAGAAATGTAAGATATGCCGGTGGATCATCGATATCGATACGAAGTGCGGTGCACATCACTATAGATAAGCAGCGAGCGACACACGTCCACTAGTCTGCACGCAGTGCACGTTACTGGTTATGTCGTGTCTCAACTAAAACCGCACGGTGTCCTCTCCAAGTGTTCGTTGCCGGGCACCCCGGGTAAGCCCTCGAAAGGATAACCCCAGGGTTGCCGGCGGACTTTGGCCGCTACCGCGGCCTCGCCTGGTGGGGTCGGATTTTATCCCGCTTCGGTGAGTTGGCAGGCGTGTGTAGGGCACACACGACACGCCTCCGCCGGCCTGCTTCTGTAAGGACGGCGAGTCGGCCAACTGCCGTCCTCAGGCCCCGATCATGGAGGTCGGTAGTCCCGGGCGTAGAATTAATCGTTTAGGGTGTTTACGGGGGCGCCATTTGGGGTCCAATCCAACCTCACCTACTATTCAATACACCTGCTGATTGAATCGGGTACCTTGATTTTTTCATTTCGAGCGGAAATCCCCACGGATACCCCCCCCCCCTCCGCTATAGCGGGGGTGGTTATGTCGGGCTTGAATTGACTAAAACAGCACGCCGTCTCGAGTCTACAGACGCCGGGGTGTAAGGTTGCCCATAGAGCATATCCCTCGCACCCCGACTGACCCTGGGCCATCTCACCACTAACAGCATTGCTTATCCTGTCTCCTCTGAAAGCAGAGGAGTACGGAGAGCGATGTGTTCCCGCCACGTTGGGTATTGGCCGACGATCAATGCCAACCCTATGAAGGGGAAGCCATTGACCGCCGCCCAGGGTGTACCGGCCCGGGTGTATCGGAATCGGAGCGACACTCGAGGAGGTTACCCAACACAAGCGGCAGTACTTCGATATTTATCATGGAGCCACTGCCATCCGATCTCCACAACCCATTGGCGATATCGCTAGTATTGTGCTAACTATTGTATCTTATAATGTCCTAATTCTTCTTTATCAAATCAAATCAAAATCATTTATTTTACAAGTTGATTTATTGTACATCTATAAATATGTTAGTAACAATGTCTTTTTAGGGTTCCGTTGCCAAACTGTCTGTCCGTCCGTATGTCACAGCCACTTTTTTCCGAAACTATAAGAAGTATGCTGTTGAAACTTGGTAAGTAGATGGATCCAAAGTGTTAAAATGTGTCCCCCCCCCCTGTAATTTCTAAAATAAGAGAATGATAAAACTAAAAAAATATATGATGTACATTACTATGTAAACTTCCACCGAAATTTGGTTTGAACGAGATCTAGTAAGTAGTTTTTTTAATACGTCATAAATCCTAAACCGCCATTTACCTTTCATTCAATCAACTCAAACATAAAAATTATAAAAAGACCATTATTATGTTACTTGCTGCTACGGAACCCTTAATGGGCGAGTTCGACTCGCACTTGGCCGCTTTTTTTTATACCACTCAGTTGGCAGACAAGCTCACACTAATATTAGTAATAAATTAAAATCGAAAATTAAATCAAATTAATGTTATCCTAGTTATTGTATATTATGCCCCACTACGTCCCAAATGTTTTTGTAGTTAATGGTATTGTAACATAAATACGGAGGGAATGGCGCTGCTTACCCCATAACACAGAGCCATAAGGCTCTATTTTGGGAAGCAATGACTTAACCATTAATATCTTTGGGTTTTTCTACCATTATCTTTACAAATAAATAAAATTGAAGAGTCTGTTTGTAATATTAAATTAACAGATTTTTAATAATTGCACATGAATGTATACAAGGTAAATATAACAAAATGAATCGTATGATTCGCTCAAGCGACCCCGTGGGAAGGCTACGCGTACTCGATCTCTGGTCTGCGCGCGCGCCGTTTCCACGAACCGAATAGATGCCATGTTTTGGCGATGGCGGACGTAATGCGACACCATCACTTCTCAAAACAAACGCTCCACATTTGACTCAAGCGCGCTTTCTAGTGAGAACGGACCATATACGGACGTAGTTTATCACAATGCTTTTTATTACTGAGCAGAGATATATATTTACAAACTTTCAAGAGGTTCCGAGTTCGATTACCGACTCAAGTATAATTTTAGCAGCACGGAGTGTTAAAAAGTGTCCGGTTGATATTCGCCTGCGCAGTGACTTTTATTGCTGAATAAAATGTGGGTATAAGGTATTATACCCACATTGCCTTACCCTTTTGGTGACTTTATAGACCGCGATGTATCGGTTATCAGTAATACACAAGACAACTTATTTTTTGTACAACATGCTTTCCTTTCAATCTGAATGTAATAGATTATGAAGATGTTTGGAGTTTGTTACTCACTCACGCGAAAACGGCTCAACGGATCTGGATGAAATTTGGCACAGGGATAGATTATAGTCTGGAATAACACATAGACTTCTTATCTCGGGAATAGTTTCCTATGGGAAACGGAAACGAGAACAGAATTCCACAATAACAGCAACAGCTATAGTATTAAGAATGTGAAAGTTTGTGATGATGTTTGTTACTCAATCACGCCCTAACGGCTGAACGGATCTAAAATTTGGTGCAGGGATAGATTATAATTTGGAATAGAACATAAGTGGAGTGGTAGTAGGCTTTATAGATGAGCACGCTACGCAGGCAGCCTTCACGCTAGCTGCGCAGAAGTACTGAGCCGGTCGGTACGCTATTGTGCGCCGCAAGAACCTAGGACAACTCCGGTCACTGTTGGAACTAGTCGGTACAAGCAGGCGACGATACTCGTAAACAATACTCTTCATGTTAATGGTGCTTCCACACGATACAATTTACACGTACATTGTAAATCAAATCTACACGACACGATTTGCTTGTCAATCACGATTGGGTACAAATTGGGTAAAAATTTAAACAAACAAAGAATTCAGCTTTACTTTTGTTATAGATATTATGTTGCCCGGAGCTCCGTTCGCTTGGAACCCATTTGTCGTGTCAATTCGGCTAGAATTTTGCACACACGACCAGAAATGCAAAATATCAGATTCGCAAATGCCTGAAACGCGGTATAGGCATCTTTTGACGCCGAGAATTGGTTCTAGGGGTTCGAAAGAAGGTGACAGGGAAATAGTATTTCACGCAGTGGAAGCCGCGGGCATTCATTAGGTTCGCAATAAAGCTATTACATTATTTAAGGTGAAAAAGTAGTATCTTTATAATCTAACAAAGTCGTGTAAGTATTTACATCGGTTAATTTTTTTAGATTTATCTCCACATACACTGCGCCTTTTTGTGGTTTTTTAGGGTTCCGTTGCCAAATGGCACCCTTATAGATTCGTCATGTCTGTCTGTCTGTCCGTCCGTATGTCCAGCCACATTTTTCCGAAACTATAAGAGCTATGCTGTTGAAACTTGGTAAGTAGATGTATTCTGTGAACAGCATTATGATTTTCACACAAAAATTTAAAAAAAAACAATAAATTTTGGGGGCTCCCCATACTTAGAACTGAAACTCAAAATTTTTTTTTCATCTAATCCATACGTGTGACGTATCTATGTATAGGTCTTCAAAAATGATATTAAGGTGTAAACTGAATAGTTTGCGCGAGAGATACTTCCAAAGTGGTAAAATGTGTCCCCCACCCCCCTGTAACTTCTAAAATAAGACAATGATAAAACTAAAAAAAAATATATGATGTACATTACCATGTAAACTTTCACCGAAAATTGTCTTGAACAAGGTCTAATAAGTAGTTTTTTTTAATACGTCATAAATCGTAAACCGCAATTTACCTTTAATTCAAATTAAAAAAAAACATTATTATATTACTTGCTGCTACGGAACCCTTCATGGGCGAGTCCGACTCGCACTTCGCCGCTTTTTTTTTGCTGTTATCCCCACGCTTACCCCACTCACCGGCCAGTGGGGGTAGTTACGTTGGACTCGAACCGACCAAAACAGCACGCCGTCTCGGGTCTTTAATGTACGTGTGGTTATTACTATTGTATTAAATACTAGTATGTCAGGTCGAGGCCAACGATATTATAATAACTAAACTTATTACAAACCTCATAGCAAGTTGAAATAAAAAATGTTTTTGTACTGTTTTCCAAGATTTAAGCGGCGATAGCCCGGTGGCGTACGTAACGGACTGCTGCGACGAGGTCTCGAGTTTGATCCGCAGTCGCCCCGGGCACACACCTCTGACTTTTCGTAGTTATGTGTGCATTAATAAATGTTAATTATCGCTCGCTTAATAATGTGCCCGGTAGATGGCAATAGGCTCGCCCCCTATTACATTGGGACCTTAACATAACTGGTGAATCGTGGGTGTGTCATACACCTCTGCCTACCCCTTCGGGGATACAGGCGTGAAGTTATGTTATGTATGTTATGTTATGTTCCAAGATTTTGTATATTATATTATAACAGTATTTGTCTACAAACACACACTTTGTGTATATTTTTTACACATTTTGCCCATGTGACTCGACATTGAGAGCGACTCGACTGCGAGTTATACGCACAATGTCAAATACATCATTATCTATCTTTATAAATTACATCACCTATAAACGGAACATAAAATCTTTATATATAAAAATTAATTGCCGTTCGTTAGTCTCGCTAAAACTCGGGAACGTCTGGACCACTTTGGCTAATTTTGGTCTTGAATTATTTGTGGAGGTCCAGAGAAGGTTTAAAAGGTGAATAAATATGGAAGTTATTATCGATTGAGGCAGTACGAAGTCTGCCGGGTCAGCTAGTTACTAATAAAATATGAATCAACCACTTACGAGTATAATTACGTGGCCAGTAAATTATTACGATTATTCCGAACCTAACCCGAAAACCTAACCCGGTCGCGGGTTAGGTTAGAACATTGAAAAAAAAATTAATATTTGTTCCGAACATAACCCTCTTCCTAACCTGACCCGACGCGACGACTCGTTCCTATCATAACCCGAATTGCGCAGATATGTTTAATTACTTGCCTAGCTATTTAATCAAACAGCTTAGAAAATGACATATTTCTGCATGGTTATAAAAAAAATAACCACGAAGGCTTAATGCGGAAGCTACGCTCCGCTCCGCTCCCGCATTAGCCTTATAACCTAACCTATCCAAGTCGGATACTAAATAGTAAATACTGATTTGACACATATACGTACTTTTTATTTTGAGAAACATTAGAGAGAATGACCAATCTGCACAATTCGGGTTATGATAGGAACGAGACGTCGGGTCAGGTTAGGAAGAGGGTTACGTTCGGAACAAATATTACATTTTTTTTAAGTTTCTAACCTAACCCGCGACCGGGTCAGATTTTGCGGGTCAGGTTCGGAATAATCATTATTTCGACTATAAAGATAAATGTTTCTGTAACTTCGGAACTTATGAAAAATCTTTCTAGACATTTAGGTATACATCGCAGACTACTAGATCACCATCATCCAGCATCATCTTAGATATGAGCGTAGTCAGAGCCCGGAGTCCGCTTTCCATTTTATGATTGGCTCATTTTGGCTATAACGTGCAACTGCCTTCTGATCTGCCAACCCCTGGAGGGGAGCCTGAGCCAGAGGCTTGTTTATTGATCGGCGGGTGTAGCAGATGAGATTGCCTTGGCCTCGAAGATGTTAAAGGACCCCTTACAATCCACCCCATCATCATAATAATGTTGCATTTTATGAAATAATGTCACTCTTACGCATGGAGTTCTTTTTTTATACCACTCAGGTGGCAGACAAGCTCACGGCCCACCTGATGGGAAGCGGTTACCGCGGCCTATTGACGTGTGCAACACCAGGGGCGTCATACACGCGCTGCCGACCCTGTAAAAACCTTTTAATGCCCTTCTCGAAGAACCCCATATTGTAGTCGCTTGCTTGTACGTATCTGCCTGTTTCTTCACTTACTATTAGGATTTCTATACGGTTTTCACTATCATTTAGATATTAGATATTTTGTGCGGAAGGTTTGTATATATATGATGAATAAAAACAGGTCGGTAACCAAATTGCACCGAAGTGCAAAGTATACGTGTATATAAAATGTAATAAAATATAATTTATAAAAACAAGGTAAACTCACAATTTTCCCAGACAGAATAAGATTTTCAAAAAAGAAAAATTATGGTGTGTTTGAATAATACACTTCCTTTTACAATTATTTTCACAATTTAAGTACCTATAACATACACAAAATTGTCTCAAATTACGAAATAACACAACAGACGTATTAATCACTTAAAAACATAACACGTATGAATGACTTCTTAACATAATTTCCTTCAACAAAATGCCGAATGTTTATACAATGCGCCGGCGCTGGTACACACACACACAATTACAAGTTTACACCAACGCTCGCATGGACAGGGTCATGTAGATATCGATGTAAGTGCATTAGTCATCATAAAGACTGGTTCCAGACGTTCGGTGTCAAGGATTAGAGACTTTATCTGCCAGGTGACGACATTTGTCGAAGGCTGTATCATTCAAGGGATGGGAGGGAACTCAAGTTGCAAGCGAGACTAGTTTTTATTGGAGCTAGAGTTTTAAATGTTTACTTAAAACCATAGTTATTAGCGATTTATACTGTGACGTGACATATACAATATAACATACATATACACTGACCGCCTCTGTGGCGTTGCGGTAGTGCACTCGACTGCTACGACAGTGCAAATATTTGTATGCATGAATATGTCTATTTGCATTGGTCTGGGTGTTTCTATGTATACTATGTATGTAGGTACTTACAAAAAAAAATCCGTTCCCGCAGGGGGAACGCACAGGTAGATTTCGTAAAGCAATTAATTTTTATTTTTTTGCCCCTCTATGACCTATGCTTCTTCTATGACCCACGCCGAGCGCATTTTTAACATAATTAATTTTTTTTTCTCGAAAACGGTAACTTTTAGCGAAAAACTTTTCAGACATTTATTTTAGACTTAAAAATGGCCTATCGATTAAAAATGTTTCCCACAGCAAGAATGTTCACCGGGGGAGACCGTAATCTTAGCAATCCATGGATTCTCCGTGCGGGTGCCGGGTCCATCGCGTTGCTGAGTTGGGAACTCGGGACAGTGCCTGGGACTTGCGACCCAAGTGTAGGTTTAGAAGGGGCCCCTTTTGTTGATGTACATCAACACTCACCTTCACTACCCAAGTTCCCCTCCCTGCCTAACCAAATTTGATACGAACCTACTAGTGCCGCTTTAGACATTCGTCCTAGTAATGAGCTTATTGTAGCTCTCGATAGGCCTAGATCTTTAAGTAGGTTATAGAGAGATTTTGCTGGTATACCTCTCGCTCCCACTTCCACTGCATACAAATTAACCACGTAACCGTTTTTGATTAATTCGTTTGTGAGATCATAGTATTTATTTTTCTTTATTGTGTGGTCCTTCGGTATATTTGTTTCCCACGGTACAGTAAGTTCCACAAGAACCACATGTTTTAATCTCTTAGAATATAGGAATATGTCAGGTCTAGATGACGAAACCCCAACATCCTCCGGAATTTTGTAGTGCTTTTCATACGTGTCGATTAGGAGAGTCCAATCTGGGGCAGTATCTAAGATTGAATAAGGTTTGTTCCTGGGTGTTATGGATGAACCTTCAGACACAAAGTTGATTTTTTAAATAAAGTTATGATTTTTTTCCCGAAAAATTTTGGTTTTTCCTCCCTCCACTTTTATTTATAGTTTTAATCTTATAGGTTTTTAATTAAAAGTTGTTGGTATTCATGTATACTATGGGATAAAATTAGAACGGTTCGAATATCTTTCATGGAACGTGAAATTTTGAGGAAAAACTGATTTCACAAAAAGTGAGGCCCTATCGTCCCCTTAGGCCGGATTCCACCCGTTCACGAACTTAAACTAAGTTTCCACCCAAGCAATTTTTGACCGCAGTTTGAAAGCGATCGGGGCAAAAATGCGACCGTGAGAGTGCCGCAAATTTTGGGAAGTGGAACCATACATACATATATATATATATATAAACTTCTTGACCAGTGGTCATTTCGGCCTCAGGGGGTCATAACTAGACCTCCTATGAAGAAATTTTTTTTAAATTCGACAGTAGTCAAGAAACCAATAGGTAGATCGATTTCATCGAAATCTACCTAAAATTATATAAGTATGTTTATCTGCATTCTGGAACCCATAACACAAGCTAGTTAAACTATACTTACTTCGGGTCTAGAAAGCGCTGTGTAGAATGTCTTAGATATTTATTTATTTTACAACAATAGGATAGACATACATACAGATCAAACGTAACCCTACCGTCTGATTACAAATTCCTAATTCCTGTATGATTTATGATATAGTAAACGATATAATATATATAAGCTTACATGAGGAGTAACACAAACATGAGTTTTGAATTCAAACCACTATTTTACACATAACATAACATAACATAACTTCACGCCTGTGTCCCTGAAAGGGTAGGCAGAGGTGTATTACACACCCACGATTCGCCAGTTATGTTAAGGTCCCAATGTAATAGGCGGCGAGCCTATTGCCATCTACCGGGCACATTATTAAGCGAGCAATAATTAACATTTATTAATGCACACATAACTACGAAAAGTCAGAGGTGTGTGCCCGGGGCGACTAGGGATCGAACTCGAGACCTCTTCTTAGCAGTCCGTTACGTACGCCACTAGGCTATCGCCGCTTTTTCCACTAGGCTATCGCCGCTTTTTCCACTAGGCTATCGCCGCTTTTTCCACTAGGCTATCGCCGCTTTTTCCACTAGGCTATCGCCGCTTTTGCCACTATTTTAGCTTCAATTAATTTTTTAAGCATTTTGTATGATTACTTTTCCTATAGATTTAGATCGAAAGAAGAGAACATCTGGGACGGCACTTGAATCCTTACAGGGGGCTGTCTGACCAACTGAGCCATCTGGACACGTCCCAGATATTCGAAATTCTCCGATATATTATATACGTCTCAAGGCGACGCTGCAGCCATCTACCGTAATTCTTGCGAACTACGGAAACAATGAATAACTTTACAGTCATTTTTAAACATTGTTCTTTGATGACTCCACCTAATTAATTCAATTAAATTTTTAAGCATTTTGTAAGCTTAGGTACTATGTTTACGTTGTACTTCACCTATGAATATAAACACGTTTAATTAGTTAAAATTAATCTACTATATTTGAACATTTTATTCAATCAATTAGAGTGTACAGGGCCCCACCAAAATCCTTAATTGCCAGGATAACCTCACCTGCTAAACAATGAACGAGGCTCTGGCGCAGGCTTGACTGTCAGGGTTGAGAGGTGAATCACTGTGATGTAAGTGAGGACTCGGGGCTGCACACGCTGGCGGAATGCCCGGCGTGGGAGGTGCCGAGGCAGGCCCCCGTGGCAGCCCTTCGAGTGGGAGTCCTCTCGCTCGGCATCTTGCTCACAGCGATGATGCGGAGTGCGAGTGCGTGGACCGCCGCCGCTTCCTTCTGCGAGCAAATAATGCACGAGAAGGAGGCGGCGGAGGGGGTCTGGAAGAGACTCTGCGAGGCGCGAAGGCGACTCACGCGTCAGAGGTAGCTGAATTACCTCCGGCCTCCATGAGCGTTGGCTCAATCAAAACAACTGATAGAATCTAGCCTTAATTATTGTAGAATGGTTCAAACTTCGTGCTTATAACTGACTGTCAAAGTCGACAGCATCCGGTCATAATGAGCTTTAAGTACTTAGCATATGACCGTACTGTGCTGTTTTAAACCTTTCAGTGGGAATCACCCCCCCCCCCCCGGATTCACCAGTTATGTTAAGCTTCCAATGTAGAACTGAGGCGAGACTATTGTCAAATTATAAGTAGGATGTTCTATCTCACCCATGAAATACATTTGATTACCTTCTAAAGTTTAAGTAAACAATTTAAATGAATCTATCAATACGCCTATTACAGTCAATTACTGGACATAAGTCTCTTTCCGCCTTGACCTTCTGTTATTTTGTAACGTTGTGGATTCTTTACAAATCAAATTAAAATTATATCCATAAATTAATCGATATTTTAGTATGTTTCTTTAACTTATTACTATTTATCTATGGTTGTGCAAGCGAGATTGGACAACACTAGCCCAGTTATCAACTGACGGCTCTTAAATCGTCCCTTTCCTTGGCAACCTTCGCCGAGGAAGGTCACTTTGACCCCGTGGCCAACTGCTGTCGGCTCCGGGTAAGTTTTGAGATCATCATTTCCTACTTCTTTCTACAGGTGAAGACTTTCCAGCGGTGCAGCTTATTGCCTGCTAAAATGCATGGCTTAATATAATTTATTTTATTCTGTGTGCTATTTCAGCCTACCTAAATAGTGCCACGAGGCCGATGACCCCTACGGTCAGAGGTCGCGGCACCAGCTTGTGCTGCCTATTATATTCTTTTTGTTATAGCTTCTAGCTACGCTGCATTGCCGCTGGGAGATTCTCTTCACCTGCTATTTTAGCGGGTCACTTGGACGTAATTACCTAGTGACAAACTGACCCGCACTTTTTCTATTTCCAGGGTCTTCGCACCGGGCTTCGCATCATCATAGCGGTAGCGAGGCACACCAGCGGAGACCCTGGCACGCCGGCAACATCTAGCCCGTGTCCACTAGCTAAGTGCATACTACCATCTTTGCACAACGGACCGAACAACGCCACGGCAGAACATTTATTACGAATCCATTCCCTGAGGTTCATTTAGTCCAATACCTAATATAAATTTATGTAACGTTCTCTTACCCGATTATAATCTCCTAATATATTGTAATCGACTTTTTATTTATCTCTGCTCGCCCTAGCCAGTAGTTACTCTCAAATACATTAATTATTTTATTAAATATTACAGAGCATAAGTCCCCTTAAATTTAATTAACTTCATTGAAACCCACCTTTAAAACATTAACACGTCTTTATGAACCATTCAAATATTTGATGAAAACTAAGTAAGATTTTATATAAGTAGGTAAACAGACAATGAATAGTCCCGCTTAGTCAACGGTACGCCTGCAAGACAAGCGGCCAGAACCAAAAATATTGATTCTATAAAATAATGAATACAATTACAATAAACGACTTACTTAGAAACTAATCCGGTTCACGGCAGCATGTACACAGAACAAGTTGTGTTATTTACCTCGTCAAAGGTCGGACGATATTTACCTCAATGAGGTAAATTATTAAGAACTTGATAAAATACATAATGAACACAACTGTTCTGGTTGTTCAAACGATTAATGTATGTAATTCACCGAAATAGAATTCAGTGAATTACTTATTAAATGCTATATATGTCATGTGTCTTATGCTCATAAATTTTAATGTGTCACCTTTATACTTACCACATTTTAAGCAAATAAATCTATTATTATTATTATTATTATTATTGTTAAAGGTCCGCAAAGTGCCCCCATCGTACAGAGACTGCAATACAACAGACTTAGGCTTTTTAGGGATCTTCTTTAGAAAAGCCCTATTGCTATCGAGTTGTCGTCGACGTCGTCGGTGTCGTCGATGTCGTCGTTGCCAATTTTCTGTCACGGTTTTGGGTATGAAGGAGATGAGCTATCGAGTTGCTGTTTTCAGTAATAGATTCGTGCTGGGGTGAACCATCGCAAAAAAAAAAAAAACGCAAAATCGAAAATCCCTTGTATTCGGCTGAGCTCGTCTCAGGAATTCAACTTGTTTTATTGGGTCGTGGATCCGTTATATGAATATCACGTCAAGGGGTGCGCATTGTCTTACATAACTTTTGAACTCCTATCATCGAAGGTCCGAAAATGTATCTCATACTTACCATTTAAAATTATAATGATCGTTATTCATAAAAAATATTAAAACCAAATATTAAAAAACATAATCATTTAAATTCATAATATCACAAATTATACACTTAGTTTGTTATGTTATGTTAAGGTCCCAATGTAATAGGGGGCGAGCCTATTGCCATCTACCGGGCACATTATTAAGCGAGCGTTAATTAACATTTATTAATGCACACATAACTACGAAAAGCCAGAGGTGTGTGCCCGGGGCGACTGGGGATCGAACTCGTGGCGAATCGTGGGTGTGTAATACACCTCTGCCTACCCCTTCGGGGATACAGGCGTGAAGTTATGTTATGTTGTTACTTAGATTTTACTAATATTTATTTTAATATATTTGTTTATACTAATGATCGAAACTCATAATCATTCGAATAAATAACTATAATATTCATAAAAACGAGATGCTACCAGACAAGTAGGTTAGGTTAGGTTAGAACTGTGACCACAACAACGCGCGAGTCGAGCGAGCGAAGCGAGCGGCCGGCAAAGCGCCAGAAACTAATTTTATAATAATAATAGAATGTTATGAAGGAAAAAGATCTTAAAAAAAGAAATTATGGATTTAAACTGGTTCTTGGTAGTAACAGTATTAATAAAAAAATATATAATCACTAACTGTTATGAGTTCCGATGACAGTAATAAAATTGTATGAATAAAAAAAGTATGAAAAATAAAATTATGAAGAGTGATTATTATGAACACAAATCGGTAGTATGGAAAAGAATAGGATTAAAAATTTTTGAGCCAATATGGACCCCACGTCAAGATATCTTCAACTCGCTTGATGGTAGGGTTACCATTACAGATACTAATAATTGGTACAATGGTAGCTTTAAGCTTGACGGCCTCTTCAGATGCTTTTTCATGTCCTGCTTAAAGGACAGAGACTGTAGAAAGATGGAAACTTATACGTGTATTGGTATAGAATTCCAAGCCGGGGTAATCTGTCTAGCTAAATGGTGTACGTAACGGACTGCCGGGACAAGGTCTCGAGTTCGATTCCCAGTCGCCCCAGGCACACACCTCTGACTTTTCGTAGTTATGTGTGTATTAAAAATGTTGATTATCGGTCGCTTAGTAATGTGCCCGGTAGATGGCGATAGGCTCGCTCCCTATTACATTGGGACCTAAACAGAACTGGTGAATCGTGGGTGTGTATTACACTTCTGCCTACCCCTTAGGGGATACAGGCGTGAAATTATGTATATGAATTATAAAATCGTAAATTAGATGTCTCGAGAAATCGGAATGGTAATGTACAGCATTGGAGATATTAAAAAAAAAGCGGCCAAGTGCGAGTCGGACTCGCCCATTAAGGGTTCCGTAGCAGCAAGTAACATAATAAGGTTTTTTTTTAATTTTTTTATTTGAGGTGATTGAATGAAAGGTAAATTGCGGTTTATGATTTATGACGTATTAAAAAAAAACTACTAACTAGATCTCATTCAAACCAATTTTTGTTGGAAGTTTATATGCATGTACATCATAAATATTTTTTTTAGTTTTATCATTCTCTTATTTTAGATGTTACAGGGGGGGGGGGGACACATTTTACCGCTTTGGAAGTGTCTCTCGCGCAAACGATTCAGTTTAGAAAAAATTATATTAGAAACCTCAACATCATTTTTGAAGACCTATCCATAGATACCATACAAGTATGGGTTGATGAAAAAAAAAAATTGAGACTATTATTATAGTACCCCCAAAATTTAATGTTTTTTTTTCTATTTTTGTGTGAAAATCGTAATGCGGTTCACAGAATACATCTACTTACCAAGTTCCAACAGCATAGTTCATATAGTTTCGGAAAAAAGTGCCTGTGACATACGGACGGACAGCCATGACCAATCTATAAGGGTTCCGTTTTTTGCCATTTGGCAACGGAACCCTAAAAACATCCTAATTTTAATAGAGAAGATTTTTTTGTTGGAATGTACCACCAGCTTGGGACCCAGTCATTCACCTAATTCATTCCAAGAAAAATCAAAATACAACAAGACTCCATGACAATATGAGCTTATTCTGCGTAAATAGTAACACCAACAATTCAATATAGTTCGGGTACGATGAGATAACTTACACTTCAAACTACAAGACAACAACAATCTTTAGTCTCCCCGTGACCATGGCTGCTGAAAACCAACCGAAACGTCGGGATCAATGTAAAATATAAAATAACATTAAATAAATCGCGATAGAATCCGTTAAAAATAGTTTTATTTCAATCCATCAATTATGGCACAGTATCTGTTAATCGTCCTTAACGATTCCTTGTCCCTCCCACGACCAATAACATCTCGATCTGAGCCTAACATTACCTCGGAAGCAAACAACTGACAAATTAAAGGTGATGATCTCGAGGAGCTGTGTGACATTGATATGAAGTCATTCGTATTTGTGACTAAACGGGACGGCCATCTTGGACGGACAGTAGGCCACTGTGTCGCTAGATGGCAATGATAAGCTATCAATGGCGACACACTGTGTGTTTGTATATTTTGTTTTTAATTGGTGTTATTATTTCATGGATAAGGAACAGGTTGTGTCGGTCACTGAGGCTTTGAAACTGGTTTACTTTGGTATTTGATGTTACAAACATATATTTTCTTACTATTTCTACTATATAGATGTACTAGCTGTTGCCCGCGGCTTCAACCACCAGTACAACTATATAAGATACACAATTCCACCATACATAATATTGTTATATCTCAAAGGGTTTAGGTAACATATTCGTTAAAAGCTCCTAGACGGTTTATTTTTTTCGATACCTCCAACAAATATCATCATATTTTATACATTGACATATTATATACTAAAACCTTCCTCGTGAACCATTCTATCCATTGGTGAGAACAGCATGAAAATTGGTGCAGTAGTTTTTGAGTTTATTGCGAACAGACAGACAAACGCGGCGGAGGTCTTTGTTTAATAATATGTGGTGATAAACGAAAAAGTTTATATCCCGGTTGCATGCAAAGTTTACACTTAACGATTTTTACACACTCCATAGATACATATTTTTTTTATACCACTTAGATGGCTGATAAGCACACGGCCCACCTGATGGTAAGCGGTTACCGTGCCATATGGACGTGTGCAAACGTTGTGAAAACGTTCTAATCAATAATCTATATGCATCAATTAAGAAGTGTTAGGTCTCTCAGGAACATGATCAACATTATTGTCAAAGGCCGCGTGGATCCCGGCGAAGGGCCACTTTTCCCATGAGTACAGGCAATTCTATACAATTTTTTAGGGATTTTCTTTAGAAAAGCCTGTAACAGGGATAGTTGAATTTAAAGTTTATTATAAGTTACAAGTTAATAGAAGATAGTAGTTGGTTTATAAGGTTATAGCAAATCAAACATGAGACTAGTTTTACCTTTCATATATTAAATCTCAAGGGTGAGTACATATAGTTCAATTAAAATTTGAATTTGGAGAATTAAAGAAAGATGTTAAGACGTGAAGACGGAAGGACGGCCCGCAGCAGCCAGGAGTCTGCACTTAGCTCAGGTAGTATCCGCCCGGCGTGTCGCGCTGGCACCGACCGCTGCGTGACTCGCTCGGCGGACCAACGGCTCAGTACCAGAGCTAGCAGCACTAGTGGTAGCTATGCAGAAATTAGGGGCTCGCAAAACCGCTGCACCGTAATTTATAACGTCGGCTGAAAGCAGCGACTTGGTGGGAGTTCATAGATAATGAACCACAGCCGATAGGGTTGACCACAGCTAACATAGACCGAGTCGATGAAAGAATACAGATAATATTAGTAGACTATGAATCGATATCAACTAAGGAATCGACTACATATTCCACTAATATTCTTAAAAGTACAATGTGCATTGTTACAAGCCCTATTGCTAAGACGTCGTCGTCGACGTCGTCGTCGTTGCCAATTTTCTGTCACGGTTTTGGGTATGAAGGAGATGAGCTATCGAGTTCCTGTTTTCGGTAATAGATTCGTGCTGGGGTGAACCATTGCAAGATGAAAAAAAATCGCAAAAAAAAAACGCAACATCGAAAATCCCTTGTATTCGGCTGAGCTCGTCTCAGGAATTCAACTTGTTTTTTATTCGTGCGGAAATACCCTCGGATACCCCGGGTCGGTTATGTCGGGCTTCAAACGACTAAAACTTCACGCCGTCTCGGGTCTACAGACGCCGGAGTGTAAGGTTGCCCATAGAGCATATCCCTCGCACCCCGACTGACCACCTAACAGTAAACATACAGCTCATGTAAAGGCTCGCTCCCAATAAAGCAGTTTAAAACACAGTAGGCGGAATGTGGGTACACTCCCCTTCCTACCCCTTCGGGCATATCCAAGTGTGATTATATCTGTTTTCGTACAAAATTATTCATTTACAAGACCGATTGTGCGAACATTTTGGTTCACATTGAAATTGACTTCACCAACAATGAGTATTCTTTTGCGATGTTTTTGCTTATAAAACATATAAAGTTACAGGAAACTATTTAAAATATAACAATAACAATAGCATGCAACCATTGACCTGGGGTTATTAACATATTTTAATATTCTTCTTAATAAACCGCAGTCTTTTGTAATTCGTATATCTGTTATTTATCTCAGTGCTGACCCGGGAATCATAGAAAAACAAAGAACGAATCAGGCGTATATCTTCCCGGGCAAGTCGTAAGTAAAATCGAATGAGGGATATTCAGAGTCTAGTGGAGTACCACCTGTGTGGGGTAGCCCTACTTCAATACAATTAAAGCTTCTATATTTACAGCCAGATTCGTAAGGCAAATAGGTAACGCCTGTCAAAAAAGAATATGGTAATGATAAATGATGGGTACTCTTCTTCAGTGGTCAGTGAATTGCTGCAACCTATACGCTACGCTAGGAGGAATTGAATTGTTTACATCACTAGGAATTCAGTGCAGGGTGCGACTGAAATAAATTGAGCTGAGCGAGCAGGACTCTTACTTACTGCGGTCCCGCGCTTTTAACTTTCGTGAAACTGTTTTTCGGTGATATCCTCAATGGTACATGGGACAGCATTGAGGATCGCTAAGGGTTTCTCGCTTAATTAAAATAATTCTGAGATTTAAAAAAATACACAGAATTACAATTAATAAAATCAATTCAATTAAGTTTCTATTTATATGTGATTCTTGCAAAAACAAATTGAATTGTTGTTTATTATTATTATTCTCCTGAATTAGAATTATTGTAAATATGTAAATAATTCAATTAAATTTTACGTCGCGGGTTCAGGTCCCGTCCTAGATGTTCTCTTTTTCCGATCTAAATCTTTAGAAAAAGAATATGTAAATAGTTTAATCTTTTCTAATATTAATTTGAATGATAATGTAATTTATTTAAATTAAGTAAGCATTACGTAGAATCAAATATTTGTATTGTTTTAATAGCTTCTTCTTCTTTTTAATGGCAAGTGTTGTGTATAATAATTGGTAATAGGTATGCATATAAGAATTGTAAAACGGATGCATGTCAGAAGATGTAGTTGTACCTATATGTATACTGTTGATGTACCAAAATAAATAAATAAGACATGAACCATCTCGCTTCAAAACACTCCTCAGTGTCCACACTATCACCGTGGTAAATTTGGTCAAGATTGCGCGAGTGGTTACGGAGGAGTTCAGCCGCCAACATACGGCTATATATATTAATAATATATTTCTACTGACAATAGTCTGGGCCGAACAGAATTGTCACCAAAATATATGTATAATCAAATAATAATACCTAAAAAAGATTTTGGTTGTAGCTATAGATTTCAGTGACTAGTATTTCTTTAAGCCTCTACGCAAAAGACGGGTGTTATAGGTTTGACGTCGATGTCTGTGTGTGTGTGTCTGTCTGTGGCATCGTAGCTCTCAAACGGATGGACCGATTTCTATGCGTTTCTTTTTTCATTTAAAAGCCAACTGGCTTCAAAGGCAAACATACAATTTATAATATTAGTAGAAAGTAATAGGGTAGTAGAAGGAAAAAAACAAAAAATGTTAATTATCGCTCCCTTAGTAACGTGCCCGGTAGACGGCAATCGGCTCTCCCCCTATTACATTGGGACCTAAACATAACTGACGAATCGTGGGTGTGTAATACACCTCTGTCTACCCCTTCAGGGATACAGGCTTGAAGTTATGTATGTATGTATGTTATGTGATATTTAATACAAAAAATATTCATTTGTAGCAGTTTCTTTTTTCATTTAAAAGCCAACTGGCTTTTAAATGAAAAAAGAAACGCATAGAAATCGGTCCATCATTATTAACCAAACATAGCTAAGAACCACCGCAAGGAAACTTCCTTGCGGTGGTTCTTAGCTATGTTTGGTTAATATTGGTCCAGTAGTGTAAGAGTATTTTTCAAAATGATGATAAATAATTGCTTTACGCGTGCCAGTATCATCAGCTGTTAAATGACAATTAATGGATAACTACGACCTGATGCTGCAACCAGAATGGTATTTTTTTTTACTTTTTAGGGGTTGTCCTTAAACTGTAAGTATTTTTAGCGTAGGAGAGGGGTTTTTTTTTCATTTTCGATTTGATTTTACACGGTGATTTTATCTGTTTAATTAAAAAGTCATCAGGAAAGTATTAAAGATGTTTTGACTAAAATTACATCACATTCAAGTCTCCCGTTTTGGCACCAGGCCTCTTTCGGCTCGAAGATTTATATTTAGTACAAGTTTAGTTGAATATTAATGACATAGAGATGACAGGGCAGATATTAAACCCACACTAGCAAAAATACAAATCCATTTTTAATCTGTAGCCATACATTTAATTTTCTATTTTTTGTAACTGCTACAAATGAATATTTTTTGTATTAAATATCACATAACATACATACATACATAACTTCAAGCCTGTATCCCTGAAGGGGTAGACAGAGGTGTATTACACACCCACGATTCGTCAGTTATGTTTAGGTCCCAATGTAATAGGGGGAGAGCCGATTGCCGTCTACCGGGCACGTTACTAAGGGAGCGATAATTAACATTTTTTGTTTTTTTCCTTCTACTACCCTATTACTTTCTACTAATATTATAAATTGTATGTTTGGATGTTTGTTATACAATTACGCGCTAACGGCTGAACGGATCTGGCTGAAATTTGGTACAGGGATAGATTTTATTCTGGAATTACACATAGGCTACTTTGTCTATCCCTGGAATAGGTTCCCACGGGAAGCGCGAACAGGATTAGAATTAGAATTCCACGTGTGTGCGAAGAACGTATATGCGTGTATAGTCACGCCTGGTATTACAGAAGGGTTCGCCAGAGGTGTATAAACATCGACATTTTACCAATATCTGTATTCGGTCTCAGATAAAAGGGGTGAGCCTTTTGCCGTTTACCGGCACTTTCTCTTGACCTCCAACGCTGAAGGACTGTCGAATGCGAAAAGCGTCGGTAGCTTAGTGGTTAAGGAGTCGACCCTACGATCGAGAGATCCCGGGTTCGAATCCTGGCCATTGCAATACCGACGTGAACCCACTCCTAACACAAGCAATTTAGCTTAGCTGAAGAGGTTAGGGGGAATATTAGTAATTTCGGTTACTAATATTCTTTAAAAAAAATATGTAAAACTGCTGTTGCTCTTAGTTGTCTTGAAGGAAACCTACGGGAAGAAATGTGCATCCCCTGATTGCCTTATGACCTAGGAAAGCAACGATTAGACTTCGAAAATATATTAACGACTAGAGCCATGACGGAATAAAATCATGAGGAAATGCACCGCAGGTTTCACTTGTGTGCCCCCAATGCTACAATTATCATCGTCTTCAACACAGCATCAGTCCCGATTGTACCCAAAGCTTGCCTTTTGGAGCCCTAGTCCGCTCTCCTACTCTTTCTCTTAAATTGGATAATACGATGACAGTCGCTACCGTAAAAGCTAAGTTTTACGGGAGCGGCTGTCGTCTGACTCCCTAACGGGAGTAGCTAGAGTTTCATCCGTCAATCAACAGGTGAACCAGGTTGCTGGGGAGGTTGGCCTGGAGATCTTCAGGGCCCAGGCTATTATAGGCAGTCACGATACTCTTTTGTGTGACGTGATTGGTTCAATAATGGACACTAAGGTCCATACTAACGACATTTAAGGGCTCTTCCACTTGTTTGCTATATGTGCTACTAGCTATTGCCTTTCGAATTCTGATCTCGTTCCCGGTACCCATGGGAACCTATTTCCGGGATGAAAAGTAGCCTATGTGCTATTCCGGACTATAGTCTATCCCTGTTCTAAATTTCAGCCAGACCCCTTCAGCCGTTATTGCGTAAAAGAGCAACAAACATACACACATAAATAATCACAAACTTTCGCGTTTATAATATCAGTAGGAGTGTAAAATTTGTAAATTAATTGTGTCTGCACATTGGAAATATTAAAAAATAAACTTGGGTTATGTTAAATGAATGATTTTGAACACAAAAATATATTTTTTGTAAGTCTTGCCTGACTGTTTGTCTGTTTCTCTAGTCATTTGTTTGTTTGCGTTGAACACAAAACTAAAGGGATTTTGTGGCGGTTTTTCCTGTTGCGAAAGTTCTTGGTCAGATTAAAATCTGTTTTATATTTGATTACAATTTGGGTAAGTATAACCGGAGATATGGCCAAGAAACAATAACCGAGCTAGTCAAGTGGAACGTCTCGAAACACTGTGTTTGCATAAATGTCACGCCCCACATTATAAGGTCCATAAAGTATCCGTTCACAATAAATACTTTTTACCCGACTGCCAAGGAAGGGTTATGTTTTTCGCGCGTACTTTGTTAGTTATTTACGTATTGAGAACCAAGTTAAGACGTAAGTACGAGTTATTGGTGCACTTGGTGAATTCCAATTAATCCCGACTATTGAATCAATAAACATTGTTTTGGCGAAATTATCAAAGAAAAAATTGGGCTGTGGGTACGACAGCGAATTTACGATCTATTAAATGTATAAAAAAAATCATAGAAATCGGCCAAGCTGTTTCAGAGGAGACAAGATTTTTATACTAGATTTTAGTTCAGCCACTCACCACTAGTATCGGCGCAAGTAGATCCTGCTCCTTACGCTACAGGCCAGACGGGTCCGCTAAGGTTGTGCGCTAGACTGACTAGACTGCGCTAGACTGGCGGGCGAGCGCGAGTGCGACTGCGCCCGCGCGGAGGCCGGCGGATGAAACAATCGCTCGATCTGTACCGTAGCGCCTACGCGCGCTCCGCGGGCAGATGGCGTGATTTTTTATTTGTATTTGCAAATTTTAGTTAATCAAGTAATTGTTTTTAGACTTCTTGGCGACGAGTGCTTATTTTTCAAGGATTATTTATTGAAGATGTTAAGTAACGATGACACACGTACATTGCTGTTTTATGTTGTGGTTTCGTTATTATGTCGCAGGTTTCAATCCGGCTCGATAAGACCACAAGGATGTTTAGGGTGAGTTTACTGTTTAAACAAATTATACTTGTGTGTAAATCTTTAGCCTCTATTACGTATTACTCTACTAAATATAATCCAACGTCCTCGTTCAAATTTAGGCCAAAATTCAGCGCTTTTTACTAACTTGCAAGCTGAAATTTAATATGAAAGTTTAAAAGGATGGAGAAATAATTATGTAAACAATAGTCTGGAATAACATATCTTAAGTTACTTTTATCACTCTGGAATAGGTTCCCACGGCTCGAAACAAGAACTGAACTCCACGCAGACGAAGCCGCGGACAACAGCTAGTAGTGAAATAAAGAAACATATTTAAATACTTCAACCCTTTTTTTTCCATGCGGAAATTCATTCGGATGCCAGCGTAGATGGTTATGTCGGACTTGAACCGACTAAAACCGCATGCGGTCTCGGGTCTTCAAACGCCAGGCCCATAAGGCTACAAACTTCAACCCTGAAAATATTCCATAGTCGTATAACAACAAAAATCGAAACACTCTACGACAACGATTCTGAACAAGAGACTTCAACGCAGTTCGTCTTTTTGAAGCGTCTTCGCAAAAAGTATATTTTGAAAAATTTGCATAATGACTAGTGTTTTTATAAAAGTGTCAATAATAACATGTAGATATTTATAGTTCTGTGCTATATGCACACACACACACGCGGCTCGTAAATCACTTCGTTATGAAGAAGCAAAGCGATAAATTTATATCGGAGTTGTCATTTGTTACTATTTAATTGTACTTGAATCAGCGTTTGAATCAGTATCGTGGAAAATCACAAGTTACGTTATATAGACGCTTTATAGCATTATATAAGTTTCGAGTCCGAGACACGCTCTTCCACTCCTTCTTTACTCAATTTTTTTTATTATATACTAGCTGGTGCCCGCGGCTCCGCCCGTGCGGAGTCAGGTAGGTATCGTTTTTTGGTCATATGCGAAAAACCCTCCATAGTAATCCAATTTCGGTTTGATTGCGTTCAGGGGTCAGCAAGTGCATAGCCGGGCAGGGGGATTGTGGTCGCAGCACCAGTGGGACCGGCGGGTGTCACGCGGTGCTGCGACGACAATCCTCTTCTGATGAGGCCGTCAAGCTGAGTGCCACCATTGTTAACATAGTACGTGTATGTAATGGTGACCCTCTTTCCTGAGACTTTACCTTCAGCTTACCATCAGGCGAGGTGAAGTCAAATTGACGTTTCCTAAATATAAATAAAAAATAAATAAAAAATCTCCAACAATTGCAATCAAACATACGACAGATTTTAAGTCTTGCCAAGACCTTTCTAAAAGAAAACAAACAACAAAAACATCATCAAAATCCGTTTTCGCGTCCATCGCAAACAAACAAATAAACAGACAAACAGACAAGAATGCCGAAAAGAAAATATTTTTGTGATACCGTAAAAAGTTTACGCGAATGTAACATTGAAGTAAAACTATTTTTAACGGATTATATCGCAATTTATTTCATGTTATTTTATTGTTTACCTAGACTGAAACCGATGTTTAGGTCGCTTTTCAGCAGCCATGGTCACGTCGGGTTCAATGAAAATAACTAGGACGGTTACCAGCTTCGCAATCAACCCAAACTTAAACGTAGCGAAATTTGCCTATCCAACAATAGGTCAACGTGACCGGTCGACTTTTTCCATTGATTTTGTTTTTCGGTGATTATTCCTCGATGGTAAGACCGATCTGGACATTCGACCCCTTACGACACTCAGTAATGTCTACTTGATCACCGTGGCAAATTTGGTCGAGATCGGTCAAACGGTCTCGGAGGAGTATCATTTGTTTGAAATGCAACTTTGAAACCAAAGACGCTTCGTTCGCCTTCGGCTCGCTACGCTTAATAAAATAACATCAAAACAATCACGATGGAATCCGTTAATTTTAGTTTTTAGTATTTCTACATAACATAACATAACATAAACTCACGCCTATATCCCCGAAGGGGTAGGCAGAGGTGCTAGCACCCACATTTCGAGAGTTTATGTTTAGGTCCCAATGTAATAGGTGGCGAGCCTATTGCCATTAACCGGGCACTTATAAACCTGCGATAAATACACACATAACTTCGAAAAGCATCAAAAAGTCATTGGTGTGTGCCATGGTAAAACCTGGGATCGAACCCGAGATCTCGTCTCAGCAGTCCATTACCCATACCACTAGGCTACCGCGGTTTTAGTATTTCTGTGTTTCTAATATCTCCAACGTACAGACACAGCTAACTTTTAAGCAATTAGTATGCTTAATTTTCCTATAGATTTAGATCGTGTGTGTACGGGACTGGTCCCGGGTTCAAGTCCCGTCCTAGATGTTCTCTTTTTCCGATCTAAATCTTCAGCTACTCTATATAAATATTATAAATAGTACACATAGATAGCCGTCTGACCTCCCAACCCCAAGAGGAAAACCTGCGCAAGAGTCTTGTTCGTTAATCAGCACTTGTACCGGCTTGCAGCTGAGGTTGGCTTGCCTGCGAAGACCCTGATAAGGCCCCATACCCATAGACCCCATCACAGCTTACCGACTACTCAAACACTATTATTTGGCTTTAACCGAACTCTGCTCGAAATTATAGATTTGATGATTTGAGAACTGTAGTTATCGGAACCTAGATTTCTTACCAACCTCTGCACTAATTGAAAAAAATATTTAAAAAGCGGCGATAGCCCAGTGGCGTACGTAACGGACTGCTGAGACGAAGTAGCAGACGAAGTGCATTAATAAATGTTAATTATCACTCGCTTAATAATGTGCCCAGTAAATGGCAATAGGATCACCCTCTATTACATTGGGACCTAAACATAACTGGCGAATCGTGGGTGTGTAATACACCTCTGCCTACCCCTTCAGGGATACAGGCGTGAAATTATGTATGTGTATGTATGTAAATTTAAAAATTCTTATAATCTGAAGCTATGCGAGGGTAAGCTTTTTTTTATACCACTCAGGTGGCAGACAAGCTTGTGAGCTTGTCTGCCACCGGAGTGGCCCACCTGATGGGAAGCGGTTACTGCGGCCTATGCACGTGTGCAATACCAGGGGTGCCACACTCGCGCTGCCGACCCTTTAAAACCTTCTAATGCCCATCTTTAAGAACCCCATATTGTAGTCGCTTGAGAAAACCACAGCAGGGCGATCATTCCACAGCCTGAGGGTGCGCGGAATAAAGTGCCTTTCATACCTAAACTGTACGCAAGATTTCCGGTCGCAACGTGTGAGGATGAATTCCCTGTCTGTGGCGAGCGGCGCGATGATAGAATTTGGCCGCGGGCATCATATCAAACAATTCTTATGAACACACCCCATTATAAAGGCCGTAGAAAACGCAAAGAGGCGAAATCTCTCCTCAGGTTAAGAGGTTCTACACTGCCTCTAGATATGGGATTGTCGACGTTACTAGTAATAAAATAAAATAACACAAAATGAATAGCGATCTATTATCATGAGTAATATTCCCATAAACTTCAACAATATCAACTACATAATGTACTTTAAATGTTGATATTGTTACAACGATCGTCGATATCTCGGAAACTACTGATCGAATCTTCTAGAAATTAAAACGCATTGTTAATGTCGAAGTACTCTATCGATCCGTTTAGAAAAATCCAGAAAAGTCAATACAAAATCACACGCCCTTTTGTCTACCTATACCAACTTTACCTACAAATCGCGATAAAAAGGGCATTCACCTCTATCGTCGGCACGACTGTGTAGGTACTTATTTTCTCGAACGCCCCAGTAAATACCTACTATTCTCGAACGCTCTAGTATATTCTACCCCGCTTATTAAGAGCTATAAAAGGACGCCCGGCTATCGACACGAATCAGTTAATTTTCGAAAGCGAAAGTGAACACATCTTACCGAAGTGAACCAAGAGAGTTATACCTGCGACTTAAGCAACGATTGTGGACTACTGTGAACTGCTGAGCGACTGGAACTGTTGAAGAGTACTGTGTGTGCTAGTTATTTAGTTGTCTAGTTTGTGGTGAGCGAATAAACCTCTTTGTTGTGTAAACGGCATTTAATTTGTACCCCGCGCACGTAACAACTGGTGTCAGAAGTGCGATGCCGTTATTACCACGTGAAGACGAAGGGCGTACTCCACGGACCAGACGTCAAGTGGAAATGGATGCTGCACGTCAACGGAGCCTTGAAGAGGAAGGCCATCAGGCCTATCTATCTGCTATCTCAGCGGGAACTACGGCAGCACAAGATGGAACCTCGTCAGATACCAACATGATGACGCTGCTGGCTTCTATGCAGCAGATGATGCAGGCCTCCTTGCAAGAAATACAGGCCAAACAAGAGGCCAGTCAACAGATGATACAGGCCAACCAAGAGGCTAGTCGACAGACGATGCAAGCCTCCATAGAGGCTAGTCAACAGACGATGCAGGCCTCCATGCAAGAGATGATACAGGCCAACCAGGAAGCTGTCATGGGTAAAATCGATGCAGGCATCCATGCACTGGGAGATAAAGTGAAGAACCTCGAAGACGGCTTGCAAATGCTGAGTAAGGAAGTGGCTTCGAAGACTGGGACCATTGACGACTGCTTGCAAATGCTCAGTAAGGAAGTGGCTTTGAAGACTGGGACCATGGACGGCCGCTTACAAAAGCCCGAGAAGAGATTAAAGTCATAAAGGTGAATGGACTTGACGACGAATGGAGTGGAAGCAGTATGAAGAAGGCGCAAGAAGATGATGATGATCTACAACCTATACTGCACTGGAAACAACTTGGAAGCAAACCCCGATGGAGTGATGTATCTGCTTACAGTTCAACTACCAAAAGCTATTGGGCCCAGTGGGACAGCTTAGTTCTGGTAGAAGATGTCCTGTATAGGAAATGGGAGTCTAACGATGGTAAGGAAGTAACCATGCAAGTAGTGGTACCACGAAGCAAGGTGGCCCCACTCTTACGGCACATCCACGATGGTGTTTCTGGCGGGCATCTCGGAGTCAAGAAAACCCTGGTTAAAGTGCGACAGCGGTTTTACTGGCTTCGTTGTCGGGAAGATGTCGAGGATTGGTGCCGTAAATGCACTGCACGTGCTTCGGTTAAAGGACCGCCGACAAGAAGCAAAGGAAAATTGAAGCTGTACAACGTTGGAGCACCGTGGGAACGTATCGCCATTGATGTTGCTGGACCTTTTCCAACGACTGATGAGGGTAACAAATACATCATAGTAGTGCAAGACTACTTCACTAAGTGGCCGGAAGTATTTGCGACACCCAACCAGGAAGCAGTCACTGTAGCCAAGAAACTAGTTCAGGAAGTGGTCAGTCGATATGGCGCACCTATGGAGATCCACTCCGACCAAGGACGGAACTTCGAGTCTGCTCTGTTTCAAGAAATGTGCAAACTCCTCGGTATAAACAAGACCCGTACGACTCCAGCGCACCCACAGTCAGACGGAATGGTCGAGAGGTTTAACCAGACGTTGGAAAATCACTTGGCTAAAGTTGTCGACGAACACCAAAAAGATTGGGACCAGTACATCCCACTGTTCCTGATGTCCTATCGATCTGCGGTGCATGACAGTACGGGACACACTCCAGCTAAAGTAAATTTTGGTCGAGAGATAAGGCTACCAGTGGATGCAATAACCGGCACGCCACCCGAAAGTCCTAAGCCCGTAACGGACTACGTGAGTGAACTTCAAAACCGGCTGGACGAGGTGCACAGAATGGTACGGGAAAACAATTTGAAGACAGGTATAAGGATGAAAACCCGGTACGATAGAAATGCAAACACCAACGGTTTTGAAGAAGGAACACTGGTATGGTTTCACAACCCGCTACGCAGAAAAGGGAAATCTCCAAAACTTCAAGCTCGCTGGGAAGGACCCTATACGGTTGTCACAAGAATCAATGACATCACCTACCGCATTAAGAAGGGCCTTAGGGGAAAACCAAAGGTAGTCCATGTGGATAGGTTGACGCGATATCATGGAACAAATGATGCTCGGGACGAGCATGATTAAGAGGGGGGTAATGTTACAACGATCGTCGATATCTCGGAAACTACTGATCGAATCTTCTAGAAATTAAAACGCATTGTTAATGTCGAAGTACTCTATCGATCCGTTTAGAAAAATCCAGAAAAGTCAATACAAAATCACACGCCCTTTTGTCTACCTATACCAACTTTACCTACAAATCGCGATAAAAAGGGCATTCACCTCTATCGTCGGCACGACTGTGTAGGTACTTATTTTCTCGAACGCCCCAGTAAATACCTACTATTCTCGAACGCTCTAGTATATTCTACCCCGCTTATTAAGAGCTATAAAAGGACGCCCGGCTATCGACACGAATCAGTTAATTTTCGAAAGCGAAAGTGAACACATCTTACCGAAGTGAACCAAGAGAGTTATACCTGCGACTTAAGCAACGATTGTGGACTACTGTGAACTGCTGAGCGACTGGAACTGTTGAAGAGTACTGTGTGTGCTAGTTATTTAGTTGTCTAGTTTGTGGTGAGCGAATAAACCTCTTTGTTGTGTAAACGGCATTTAATTTGTACCCCGCGCACGTAACAATATGAACATTTTTATACAAAATGTAGAATGGAATAATGAGGACATTGCCTTCGTGCAATTAGCCCAATGAAGTTTAATTTGAACACTAAATACAGACAAATTCATTTGCGTAGATACAAATAATACGTCAGTGTGAGCTCACACAAATTAACTGGTTCCGAATGATACATTTTTATGACTTTCGTCGAAATAATCGTGAGAAAATATGTTTTCACAATATGAACATATCGTCGCTGCGCGTGCAAAAGTCGCAATGTGTTTTTTACCTATTTTACAGGAGACGCAAAAAACTGATTTTCTCGAAAAATACCTAAAATATTCTAATATTTTATTATTTCTTTAATACATATAACAAATGTGCGTAGTTTTAGATTACTTTTAGATAGATTACATTATTAATAATGGCAAAATTGATCATACCAGGCAAATTTGACACATAGAGTTATTTATTTGAGTCGTAAATACAAGCTATGTGCATTTAGAGCACATAACTACTTTAAATTTCTATGCAATATTGAAGAAACTGGCAGCATAATGACACATAGCTATTTTTTAGAAAGCAATAATTAATAAGGAAGTAAATAAAACCCAATCAATTTTATATTTCAAGTTATATTGTTATTTTAATAATCACACAAATTCAATTTATAATGAGATCAAAATGTGGAACAATATTAATGGTTCAAATTATCGTAGAATAGGTGGTAATCGCGGTGCATGTATTGCTTTAGGCTTTGTAAGTGAGTAAATTTGGTAGAATCAATTTTTAGCGGGCCATCATAAAGACTTGTAGGTTCAGTTGTGCGTGCCGTGTTTGTCCTCCTCTGCGGCAAATTATTCCACTCATGTGTGTGGCGTAGTTTGTAATGGACATCACCATTGAAATAAATAAGTCTTCTAATGTCTGTTACCGTTGGATCACCGGTTTTTCTTCCAGGTCTTATACTTGAAAAACCTCCGGGTATATCTTCATAATTTTTAAAAAATGTGTAGTCTAGGTGATGGACAATGTAAGGTTGTGATGGTCTGGCATCTCTCATCCGCGATATATAGTCAGATGGAGAGTAGATGGGGCCTTTAAACTTTTTTTCTAAAGTTGAATGTACGCTGTCCACCTCCATCATCGTGTGTCCTTTTTCTAGGATAATTTGCTCTATCGTAATGCCTTTTGCAGTGCTAAGATTAGATAATGAATTGCAAAGTGTTTTATTTTTATTTTGATAGGCACATCCGTCAGAGATCAAAATCACTTTTTTGTATTGACTACAATATTTTTCTATGAAATCAATTATACAACTAGTGACATTGTTTGCGGTTACTCCTCCGGCGCCTTCATGCCACACATATAAATATACGTTTTTATTGTTTTTAATATGAAAAGTATAATTATGTAGCCCTAGTTTCATTTTATAGTACTGCTCTGAAACAAGTAGCTTAGGACATAGTAAAACACTCTGCATATCCATTGACACTACAATCACATCGTCCGAGATTTGGTTAATAGCTTCTGTTTTAGCTGCTCGAGCTTCGTCTTTTTTTATAATATGAAGCTGATATACGTCATCAGGAATGTTCCCTTGTTTGTGGCCAACACAAATGTCACATTGATCTTTGCGCGGCTTAAAAATGGAAATTTTCTTCTCTTTTAAAATATCATGAAACTTTTTTCTCTTCACTGCATCTATATTATTAATCTGGCACCAAGAAGTATACACAGAATGCATGTGGCTAAAAGATTCGAATGAGTCTTCAACATATATTCTGGAACTGTTTGCTCGGCAGTAGTGGCTTGGAACTTTAGGAACATATTCAAGCCACTTATGAACAGATTCAGATTTGAGCGCCCTAGTTGTAGTTCCTAATGTCTTAGGGACCTTATCTATTCTTCGAACAGGAGTTCCTTCACTACTTTCTGAAATATTTATATTAGATCTAATCCAAAGCTGAAACATATCTTTTTTCAAATCAAACGTCGCCAGAAACAATTCTTTACAAACTCGAGTCTTGCCACCATTAGAGTTTGGTAAATAGCAATCAAACCCAAAAGATTTTCTTACATCTGTAGAAGATTTTCGTCGGCGTAATATCTTTCTTGCCTGAATCAATCCGTTTATGTAGGATTTTTTAGCGTCCCATGTTGGTAGTTGCCAAAAGTATCTAAAACAATCTATTCTGATTTCATCACTTATTGCAGCACATAAATAACTCCTGTCTGATTTCTTCTCTGCCCCGTGAGTACATGGGGTTTCTCTCAATTGCCTATCGCTTTTTGAAATTTCTTCTAGTTTTGTAACGCTATCAACTTTGTTAACCTTATGTCCTGTGTAATGTTTTCCCAAAAGCCTCATCTGCTGATTTTTCTTTCTCTTTCTTGTCTCACTTGTAAATACCTCTTCCTCAGGTACATTATCAGAAATATTCTCTTTTTCGAGTACTATAGGCTCTAAGCAACCAGTTTGATCATTTAACTGATAAGATACTTCATTCAAATCACCTGAACTTAGGATTCTATTGCTGGATGTTGTAGTTATTATAGATTGCGTAGTACCTGTATTAACTGTAGCAATTTCTACTCCAGCCGTTAAAATATTATTTGGATGTTCAGTATACACACTGGTAGTGTCCATTGTATCTTGGTCCTCACTGTTGGATGGTAACATTTCAGTTGATTGAAAGAGTGAAGCTGTTTCTTTTTCGAGCTCTCTGGCTAACTGATTAATTGATTCTTGACGATCATCTTCCCTACATAAAGATATTAATTTTTTGCTTCTATAAAATCTTGACATTACGATATATCTGAAAGAGGTAGCAAAATAAAAATCGTTAGAACTCACCACATAATACCCAGATAAATAAACGTACCTAAAGCAAAAGAGCCTTTAGAGATATGCGTGCTGTAACCGTACACAATAGTTTTATAAAGAGCCACTATCCACACCACCACCAATAATTAACTATTACGTTAGTGATTAGCAACATATTTCAGTAGTGTTAAAAATAAACAAAAATATAAAGCATCACAATTATATTAGTATTAACATTGTCAAGTATTAATTACAAACAATATAAACGGTAGATATAATTTTACAAAGCGAATACATCAGGAAACATGAAGCGCTCGGGTGGGACTCGAACCCGCGATCTTTCCCTTACAGGGTATTCCCCTTAATTAGCCTTAACCACTAGGCCACCGAGCCACGCTCTTTTTTTCCTGATTAAAACAAAACTTTAACTCTGTAAAATTTACTTACATTATTATCGGTTTAAAATTGCGGTAAATACACTAGCACGTTACACAGTTACAAACAACTTCTTTTATTTTTTACGAATATTTAGTATAGCATAAATATTTTTTACTACGTTCTCCTTCGTTGTTAGTATTATAATGAGCAATCACATCGACAAAACTATCTATGTGACGCTTGACCTGTGCGTTTCGTGATCGTACGAGTCTGTTCTTGACTAAAAAACTCGCTATGTGCATGTGAAGCACATGTCGGGCGCAATTTTTGCTTCCACTTTAAGTAAATTTATTTTAGCTATGTGAATTATAATACTTAGCGTGTTTATATGGAACTTTCGATGTATGAAAGTCACATAGCTACATTCGGTAACTCTTTAAATATTGGCTTTATCACATAACTCTTTTTACAGTATGTGTGTATTGTAATAACGATTGTAATGCATCAAAAACCGCAAAAAGGCTAAATAACACATAGCGACTTTTGCACGCGCAACGACGATATACAATGTGTACCGAGAAAAAAGAAGAAATATTGACTAACTTAAAACATGGTATGTTAGCTTAGATTATTATTTTTAGGATTCTCGTCTGTGTAGTTACGAGTAGGTATGCCAGCCCGGGGGTGTGTGTTGGGTAACCTCCTAGAGTGTCACTCCGATTCCGATCCCGCTGTAGTCCGGGGGGAACGGAATCGGAGCGGCCGGTACACCCTGGGCGGCGGTCAATGGCTTCCCCTTCATAGGGTTGGCATTGATCGTCGGCCAATACCCAACATGGCGGGAACACATCGCTCTCCGTACTCCTCTGCTTTCAGAGGAGACAGGATGAGCGATGCTGTTAGTGGTGAGATGGCCCAGGGTCAGTCGGGGTGCGAGGGATATGCTCTATGGGTAACCTTACACCCCGGCGTCTGAAGACCCGAGACGGCGTGCGGTTTTAGTCGGTGCAAGCCCGACATAACCGCCCCCGCTGGCCGGCGGGGGGGTATCCGAAGGGATTTCCGCACGAAAAAAAAAAAAAAAAAAAAAAAAAAAAAAGGTATGCCAGCCCGACATAACCGCCCCCGCTGGCCGGCGGGGGGGGTATCCGAAGGGATTTCCGCACGATAAAAAAAAAAAAAAAAAAAAGGTAAGTATGCCAATAGCCATGATTATTGAGAGGATAGGCAGGTTCAGGAATGGAATAAATAAAGTCATATTATGAATTTATTTATTTATACAGACACAGAATCACATCACACTAATATTATAGGTGCGAAATTTTTTGGATGTGTGGATGTGTGGATGTTGGTTACTCTTTCACGCACAAACGGCTGAACGAAACTATCTGAAATTTGTTACAGGGATAAATTACAGTCTGGAATAACAAATATGCTATTTTTTAAACCTGGATCCCTACCATGGGTTGAGGGAACCGGATTAGAGATCGTTCGACAAGTATTCGATAATACTAGCTTTTACTAGCTTTACTAGCTTTCGGCTTCGCCGGCGTGATATTCTGTTCCCGTACTCGCTTCTCATAGGAATCTGTTCCGGGGACAAAAAGTAGCCTATGTGTTGTTCCAGGCTTATGACCTATCCCTATACCAAATTTCAGCCAGACCCTCTCAGCCGTTTTTGCGTGAAAGAGGAACAAATATTCATCCATCCATCCATCCAAACTTTCACATTTATAATAGTATATATAGGTAAAAGCGGTGATAGTCCAGTGGCATACGTAACGGACTGCTGAGACGAGCTCTCGAGTTCGATTCCAAGTCGCCCTGGACACACACCTCTGACTTTTCGTAGGTATGTGTGAATTAATAAATGTTAATTATCGCACGCTTAATAATGTGCCCGGTAGATGGCAATAGGCTCGCCCCCTATTACATTGGGACCTCAACATAACTGGCGAATCGTGGGTGTGTAATACACCTCTGCCTACCCCTTCGGGGATACAGGCGTGAAGTTATGTTATGTTATATAGGTATATAGTGGGATTACTGACAGGTTACTACTCCTATCAAGAACTACTCCATCCCTTTCCATGAGTTTCGTACAAGGTAACTAAGGGACTGTTCTTCATCCGACAGTAAACATACCGCTTAAGAAAAAGTATCCGGCTGACGGCAACGGGGGACCAAACATATATCATAAAAGTGAATATACATGTTGGTCAATTTTATTATATCACTGGCTAGATAGCGTAGAATTCTGATCTCGTTCCCGCAACCCATGGGAACCTATTCCCGGGATAAAAAGTAGCCTATGTGTTATGCCGGACTATAATCTATGTCTATGCCAAATTTCAGTAAGACCCGTTCAGTCGTTTTTGCGTGAAAGAGTAACTAACATCCATCCATCCATCCATAATTACAAACTTTCGCGTTTACGAGGGTCAATCTGAAAGTTCTTAGAAAATCAAAAACTGATTACATTAGCCAGTTATTAGTTTTATTATATCTTTTCAAAATATTGTCCATTCACGTCAATACACCGCTGCATGCGATGGAACCACTGGGAAAAGCACTTTGCCCACTCGTCCTTAGGGGTCTCTTCAATGGCATCGCGATACGCAGCCACCGCTTCTTCAGCATTCATAAACCGCTTTCCTTTCAGTTTTTATTTAATTTTTGGAAATAAATAAAAATCACAAGGCGCGAGGTCGGGGCTATACGGCGGGTGACCCAGTAATTCAACGTTTGATGTCGCCAAATAGTCGATCGTTCGCTTGGCGGTGTGCGACGAGGCGTTGTCGTGGTGAAGGAGGATCCTACTGCGAGGTCGTTTCTCTCGAACTTTTTCCAAGACAAGTGGCAAACAATTGGTAGTGTACCATTCTGCAGAAACTGTTTTTTGATCCTCTAACACAATTGTTACGAAATGACCTATCCTTCCAAAGAACGAGGCCACCATTTTTTTTCCCGCACTTCGATCTCTCTTCACTTTAGTTGGCAACTCCTCGAAAGGAAACACCCACTGAGCAGATTGTCTTTTGGTTTCAGGATCATAACAGTAAATCCAGCTTTCGTCACCTGTTAGTATGTCGAACACAGCATTAGAGTCACCTCCGTTAAATCTTTCCATCATTTTACGGCACCAATCCACACGATGGAGTTTTTGAGCCTCAGTCAAATTATGAGGTATCCACCGGGCGCAAAGCTTCCTGACCGCTAAATGTTCGTGGAGGATTTTGTGCACTTGACTCATACCGATGCCTAAGCTTGTCCGAATCTGCTGATAGGTCACTCTTTTGTCAGTCTCTATCATACGCCGCACAACACAGATGTTATTTTCAGTCGTCGCCGTAGAAGGCCGTCCCTCACGTAAATCATCAGTGAGATTAGTGCGACCACGTTTAAACTCATTAAACCAGTTGTAAACAGTCGCACGAGATGGGGCTTCATCGTGAAAGGCCAATCGTAGTCTATCATAACTTTCTTGTTGACTTAAATGACATCGAAAGTCATAAAAAATCATTGCACGAAAATTTTCTCGTGTTAAATTCATGTTAACGTGACACAGACAATTTTCAATTTGCCGCCAAATCGTAAAACAAATGATAAATGAATGAAATATATACTCAGTAATATTGGCAAAGAGTTCTATTTTCAAATTTTAGAATTATTTTTTTATTATATTGTTTATAAGTGGCCAGTTCTAAGAACTTTCAGTTTGACCCTCGTATAATATTAGTAGGATTTGAATTTGTATCACTACTGGCATTTTAATTATTAAATAAATCGAATCTCATAAAAACCATTAAAATTTGCCCATATATCGTAAATTAGCATATATCTTGTTTTTTTTAAGATATAATTATTTGAATATTAGCATAGCAGGCTTTATATTAGAAAATAACAGAAACTGGTTTAAAGTTATTGACAGTGTTACCATAGCGTCATATTTTTTAAGTAACTATGATACCTGTCAGTAGGTATGATAACTGACAGGTTATGATAAATAAAAATATTCTACGACATTCTACGACATTCTACACAGCGCTTTCTAGACCCAAAGTAAACATAGTTTAACTATCTTGTAGGTATTATGGGTTTCAGAATGCGGATAAACATGTTTATATATTTTTTTTTGTAAATACATACATCTTAAACATAGAAACGCCCAGAACAATGCAAAAAGACATATTCATGCATACAAATATTTACACTGAGCAGGAATCGAACCCGCGCCCCCTGTCGTAGCAGTCGAATGCACTACCGCTACGCCACAGAGGCCATCTAATTTGATGATATTTTGTCTATGGCTTCTATGATGTATACCAGACAAGTTGTTCAGAAAAAAGTGTCACACTTGGGGGGTTAGGCGGGGACGGTGGAGGGGTTCTGGCCACCTCCCCATAGAATAATAATGGTCTCTGTGTATGTACATTTATGTCATTCTCAATAAACGGTAAAATATCTAAAAGAAATAGAGCTACTAACCTATATTTTTTTTTTTTTTTTTTATATTCGTTCCATCAATTGACTGCACCCCACTGGATGGTGAGAAGCTAGGGTGAAGTCCAGAAGATATGGGCCACCATCCCAGATGCTGACGATCCTAAAATGGTAGCCCCTACCTTGACGGCTTCAAAAGATACTTTTTCACGCCCTGCTTGAAGAACCCGGGTTTGTAAGAAGAAGGGAACACGTACGCGGGCAGAGCCTTCCAGCTCTTTATCGTGTGACAAAAAAAGGAAGCACCGAACCGCTCAACCTCCAACACACTTATCAGTCGGTTTTAAACAATTATTAAGTATATTTCCAAGAAATTGAATAAAATACGTTGATTTCAATTTTGGCGCCATTACACTACTTTACAGATGACAACTGATGATCTCATATTAAATCAAATTCAATATACTCTGTGGCTATGACAGCAACAAAAAGTGGCGCCAAAGTTATATACAGAAGCGTACAAAAATCTATAACAATTTTTTTGTTCCGAGCAGCCCGTCGAGTACAACATAGAATCGTAAAAATATGAAGCGGCTCCCGGGCTCCAGAGTAAAATTTTTGGACGCATCCAGTATTAATGATGCTGAGATTATGATTACCAGGGACAAAAATAGTTTGATTGTAATGCAGACAATTAGAACAATGAAAACGGTATCAAAAACAGTTGCATGGTTTAGAAGAAGTTAGCGCAAAAATAGACAACACGTGAATGTGAAATTATTTTATTGTCCTTAAGTATTTTCGGTGGTTTTTTAAATATCTTAAATTCAAGATAAATAAATACAGGGAGACGGCACAGGCATTAATCTACGAAACGGAAGAACCCGCAACCGGCAAGGAGACTGAACATTGATGAGATCCTCGTAAGAAGATAAGTGTCAATGTGTGCGTTTGGTTTTACGTTCTGGAACTGGACTTCTGTATTTATATGTTGTGTGTTAGCTTCAGCAGTACAAAATATGTTACTGTAGTGCTGTTCAAGAGTGTATCATACACAGACATGACTTGTTGCGTTTGCTATTTAGTATGTAAAAGAGGTGAGAATTAGTCCTAACGAACAGAGTAAATTCAAGAGCATTTCAAGAAATTTTAAATACCAAAATGAGTTTTACGCGAAGCTATTATTTCTAAATTGGCTAGTACACACAGTAGGACAGCTAGTATTTATAATAATAAGATATCAGTAAAGTGTAACCTCGCTAGTTGGTGATTATCTACTATTTATCAAATAAAACCCCTGACTTAGCAAGCTCTGTGTCCTAGCCGATAAAATCACATCGCCACAGATGCCACAGTGCTGTGGGCGGCCGCTGATACGAGTACCTAACTCACCAGCGAGTAATGAGACAGTCGCTACATGTATGATTGATTGCTCGTCTACTGCAGATCTGACGAGATAGCTCACTAATGCAGCAGGCAATGAAGGATAAATACCGAGTAGGTAGTTTATCACATGAGGAAGTTTGAAACACTAATTACCACAGAGGTTTTTTTTAGTATTGTGTTACTGTTTAGTTTTTTTTATTTTTTATTCATTTTAAGGTGAGCATGACATGAATAGACATCCAGGTTTAGCTGCAAATAAAGGAACTCTTCAATGATCAACAGCATAGACGAAATTTTGTGTACTTTTTTTTTCGTGCGGAAATTCCCTCGGATACCCCCCCCCCCCCCCCCCGCCGGCCAGCGAGGGCGGTTATGTCTTTTCGGTTTTTAATATTACTGCCCGTGTCTGCACCCGCGTAAATTTGAAAGTTACCGATTCAATAAGCAAACAATAAAAATATTCAGTCTGTGAAAAATTATTGCACTACCCAAATTCATATTTTTGTTCTATTGTTTTCTTAACCGCACGATACTACAATAGTCACGATACACAACCCCAAGAGTGGGTTAACGAGGTCTAGGCTAATCTTACCTAAGTTGTTCGTAATACTCTTGACGGAGTTCATACACGTAACCCTTCGAATGCAATCCCGACGCTTTGACGTTAAAGTTATATACATTGAAGCTCGAGCTGTGCGGTACGCCTGTAAAATCAGGCAATGGGAAAGCGAACAGGCTCACACGAGCGAGTCAGGCTACATGGCATTCATTAGACGGTACACGGAATTTGCACAGCGTGTACGCGTTCACCCATTCGACGCCCAACACACGTCGCAACATACGTCGCTTGGCTTATTTTACAATATTTCTTCGTCTTCTCTGTGAGATTATTTTTTACTAGCTGTGCCCGCGTGGACTTAGATTTTGGTTTTAATTTTTCTGTGCCGAACCCTAACACTTTCTAAAATTATCAGCTAACTGCAGTCAAAATCCCGCCAACATCTGCCCAGCCACTTCGGAGACTTTTCTTGGAACAAACAGACAGAAAGACAGACAGGTAGATAGACAGACTAAAAATAAATTTTAGAAATTATATTTTTGTAAGTACCGTATGTACATTTATATGCAATCATTAAAAAGTTTTAATTTCATTATAACAAACAGATACTTCAATTTTATTTATTTGTATAGATGTATAAATAGAATTTGTGGTCCACCAGGTGAACCACGGGAAAAAATAATTACACCCGGATGAACCATGGGAAGAAATAATTTCCTGTGGTCCACCCAGGTGAACCCCGGTCAATAAAGGATACTATTCTACACTAATATGAATAAGTTTATACCTCAATCCAGTTTCGCAGGGAACCCTCAGTGCGCGAGTCACGCACTTGACCGGTTCATTCTTACATTTATTCATTACTTCCCTCAAGCCCTGAGAACATTTAAGTTCTAAAAAGATATAATTAGATCGTAATTCTCTATGTCCCATTTAATATGTTAACGTCGCTATTTGCCGACTGACCACTCACTCCCAGTACGTGAAGCGGCGCGGGCGCATGGGAAACCGACCGAGCCGTGTCGTCATTACCCGCTAGTTACAATGATTGATTGAATCATTGTGCGCTTATCGTCTGTTTGTAAACAAATTAATATGTTAATTGAGTTTGTGGATGTGGAGTGTCAGTATCAAGAAAAAATGCTTGTGAGCAAAATTCAGAGAATTTGCATGAATTAGTGTTGATTTCTTCAGGTTTAGAAAAAAACGCGGCGATAGCCCAGTGGCATACGTAACGGACTGCTGAGACGAGGTCTCGAGTTCGATCCCCAGTTGCCCGGGCACACACCTCTTACTTTTCGCAGTTATGTGTGCATTAATAAATGATAATTATCATAACATAACATAACATAACATAAACTCACGCCTATATCCCCGAAGGGGTAGGCAGAGGTGCTAGCACCCACATTTCGCCAGTTTATGTTTAGGTCCCAATGTAATAGGTGGTGAGCCTATTGCCATTAACCGGGCACTTATAAACCTGCGATAAATACACACATAACTTCGAAAAGTATCGAAAAAATCGAAAGGTAGAAAGAAAGAAAGGTATGAAAGAAAGTGACATGTTGCGTTGAGTCTAAATAATGCTTTTTAAATTTTTGTATTTTTTATATTTGCAACATTTCTTGTCTTTGGCAGAGGTCTAGGATTTCCTGCGTCCATTATGCTCTCTGTCATTTGGTGCTATTACTAGATATACGTGCTTAAGTTTCAATAAAGTTAAATAATTTAAATATAGATCACATTTTGTTTTGTACAAATGTATCATCTGTCGTCTAGTGTACAATAAACTTTCAACCTCATAAACACTTTACTACCTAATAAAGTGTGTGCAATAAATAAACAGTAATTAGAAGATAATGCGATAATTGGTCGTACGTTATTATTGTCCAATCAAACACTAGCACACACTGACGCACTGACACACGAATTATGTTTAGACAGTTTCATAGATAGGTATAATGCCCTTTTTCGAGCACAACAAGAGACTTATATAACGTCGTAGATCTGTATTAGTTTGCCCTCGGGCCAAGGGTTTCTCAAACTTATAGCTCCACGTACCCCTTTTAAATTTTCGAGATAACGGTGACCTCCTTTAAAACGGATTATAGATAACGCAGCAATGGCCAGTAGTAGAACAGATTTTTTTATATTCCTATCCTCCAATGTACTTCTGATTAATTTAGATGTAGGTTGATATAAAACAATTTTTAACGGATTCTATCGCGATTTATTTGATGTTATTTTATATTTTACATGGATCCCGATGTTTCAGTTGCTTTTCAGCACCCATGGTCACGGGGAGACTAAAGATGGTTGTTGTTTTGTAGTTTGAAGTGTAAGTTATCTCAAAGTACCCGAACTATGTTGAATTGTTGGTGTTACTATTTACGCAGAATGAGCTCACAGTGTCATGAAGTCCTGTTGTATTTTGATTTTTCTTGAAATGAATTAAGTGAATGACTGGGTCTCAAGCTGATGGAACATTCCAACCATCTTGTCTATTAAAATTAGGATGTTTTTTAATTTCGATAGCTTCGCTGAGCGTCCTAGGTAGGAATCGATTGTTAGACAGAGGATGTAGGTTATTAGACAGTTTAACTTGCCCTGTGACTTCCTGACTGTCATTACTCGATCACTTCTGTTGATTTTGGTGTACAGAAGTTACAATAGTGTGAATGAGGGTGACATGAGTACCATAAATAAAGCAGTTTAGAACAAAAATATACACTCAGTACATGGGCGGGAAGAGGGGTGCATGCAGGGGCGAAGTGATAAAAATTGGATACATAGAAAACACTCCAAAAAATTAATTACTCACCTAAGTCAAACTTTCCAATAAGTGTTAAAACAATTTTAAACACATGCTTTGCAAATGTTACGGATTTATAAATTTCATAAAACACAGCGATACAGATGACAACTAAAAGTTAATTTATTGTAGATAAGAACCGAGATCAAGCCAAACTAAACTGTGTTATCAGGGGGCACGGCAGCGCCCCCTCCAAACGAGGGCAGGGCACCAGTTACCTTTTCTCGAAACGTTTCATCGTATTTTTGTACCCTTATATAAGTAGATTCGATTTGGATAGTGTTAGAAAATTCAAATTCTCAGGATATAATGTTATGAAAATACTAGCTGTTGCCCGCAGCTCCGCCCGTGTAGAATTTCGATCCGTTCAGCCGTTCTGGCGTGATTGAGTAACAACAAACATCCATCCATCCATCCAAATTTCCACATTTATGATATTAGTGGGATGAGACTAAACTTAGTTGAACGGATTCTCACAGGTGAAATCCAGCCTTAATAGGATGTAAATTAACAAAAAGTCAGTGCCTATTTTTGTTCTGTAAGCCGGTCTATCAGTACCTTTTTTTCGTGCCGAAATTCCCTCGGATCGCCGGCCAGCGGGGGTGGTTATGTCGTGACGATTGAACCGATTAAAACCGCACGCCGTCTCGGGTCTTCAGACGCCGGGGTGTAAGGTGGGCTATAAGGCATTTCCCTCGCACCCCCCGCACACATAGAAGTCTAGCCACGTCAAGTCTAGTTACGTATCTCTCCGACGGCGACGACGCAGCCAGTATGTGCCAATAAATTAGAATCAGTATTTAAACACGTGCTGTGTACGATAGGCAGATTGTGTTAGAACACGTCTGTTCTTACGACACTTAACATGCAGCTCTATGTCTTGTGGTAATGGCTATTATAATAGCACCGTTTACAAAAGGTCATGACGGTATTACACAAGATGTAGCAGATGGTGTTTGATTATTATCAGTTAGCGTTCGATAAGAGGCTCCATCTTTAGAAAGGAATCGCGATGGGTAGTATTGCGTGATTCTAGAAAAACCCCAAATGTGTTCCCGTGTTTTTAATCCAAACAGCCTATGAAAAGACCCCGTTGACGGCATTCTATAACTAGGTGCGCAATGCATTCTGCTATTGCAATGTTGATTTGAGAGTGCACTACATGATTACCTACAATTCACGCGCAATTTTTTTTCAATTGAATACCATTGAATTGTTTTTTCAGTGATTATTCCTCCGTTGCTAGACCGATTTTCAATTTTCTTTTTCTGTCTTAAGCTAATAGTTAAGTTGCACATTTTGGCGCCAAAATTGTGGTCTTAACATTGTTCATTTTGGAGAAATCAGATTTTGAAATTTTTGACGGATGATTATTCCTCCATGGTATGTTCGATTTTCAATTTTATTATTTCTTAACCTTCCAGGTATCAAGTTGTATTTACATGCCAAGTTTGGTCTAAATTGGTCGCTTAGTTTAGGAGGAGTAGCGTCACAACCGAAATATACCGACTGGAGTATAGAGAGCTTTTCGCTCGACTTCGTCTCACTCTCAGCTCAAAAATGATAATCTAGGAGATATAACATATTTATATATATCCTAACTATGCATAACTCGTACTTACTATGGATAGTAGAATACAGATAAACATAGTTTAAAGCCTTTTTTTTTTCCAAATCCCTTCCCCTTTTCTCTATCATATCATATCTATCATACGTATTTCGGAGAGTGTGCGCTGGAATTGCACAACTTGATACCTCCAAGCCCTTACCACCAACGAACGACCAGACGCACAGCGACGCGCCACCGCTACATGGTGGATATTCCACTCATACGCACGAAACGTTTTAGCGACACATTTATTATGCGTACAGCTAAGGAGTGGAATTGCCTGCCTGACTCTGTGTTTCCGGAAAGCTATAACCTCGGAATCTTCAAGTCTCGAGTGAATAGGTTCCTTCTAGGCAAACGTGTTCCATCGTAGACCACATCGTCACTTACGACCAGGTGAGATAGAGGTCAAACGTGAGCCTATCATTCTTAAAAAAAAAACAACCATGTGGACCTTGCAGCCCTTCAGAGGTCACGGTAACCGCTTCCCATTTGGTGGTCGGGCCGTGTGGTCTTATTGCCATGTTTACAGGAAGAACTCGCAATATTCAATCAGAATTATAATGGGTATGTCACGGCCGACGCGCAACCAGCCAATGAGCGCCTGACCAATAAACAAACAAATATATAAAGGTAATATTAGCTATTATTCGCAGAGCCCACACGATACTGATTCATGAATATGACGTCATTACACGATTCTGCGCTTGCGCTGTTAAAAATTAATCTCCGTTAATCAATACGTTTCTTGTTTATTATATATTGTTCTTATTTACTTCAATTAATAGCTTAGTAAATACTAAAGTTGTATGTAGGTATGTTACGAATAATGCTAGGCGAATTAGGAAACTCTCAGACGAGCAAACTGCGCTAATGGCGTTCAGTGTTCTGCGAATATTGTTTTAAACAAAAACACACATGAAATCCGATTCGTTCCGTCTCAGCGATTGCTCTAAACACACTTAAAACTAAAAACAGAGTTGTTAACACACGTACACATTAGACAGACTGAGAGGTATTAAGATTGTATTAAGAAATTGGAGAGAGTTCGCAACTTGACAGATAGCCTGCTTCTTCTATAGGTTAGAGGTTTATAAAAGCGTGAAGTATTGTGCTCATGGAGTCGTTATAATTCGTCAATTACATATCGTACGCTTTACACTATAATTATAATAATTACTGGTTTTTATATTCATTTTGTGAGCATATTGTTTTTTGGAGCGTGTGGGCGGCGGCGCTTTGTCTGCTGCCGGTACGGTGTGTTTGACACTGACATTTTGGAATATATAACTCCAAGCTGTTGCCCGCGACTCCGCCCGTGTGGAATTCTGATCCCGTTCCCGCTACCCATGGAAACCTATTCCCAAGATGAAAACCTATGTGTTATTCCGGACTATGTTCCATCCCTGTACCGAATTTCAGCCAGATCCGTTTAGCTGTTTTTGCGTGTAAGAGCAACAAACATACATACATACTCACAAAGTTTCGCGTTTATAATATTTGTAAGATTGTTATCTAGAACGTCTAAATGAAAACATCGCTAGATACCGACTTCAGATATTTGTTATGAAAACTAGTCATTGTTGAACAATACCTTCTTTTTATAGTGAGGAAGGTTAAAAAGCATCATTTTTAGAATTTATCAACTTGTCACGTGAAAAATACGACACCGATGCCAAAAATTTGATTTTTTGAATTATTGTCTGTTTGTCTGCTTTTTATTATCGATTATCGATGTCCAAGCATCACTTGAAAACCATTATGCTTACTTTGGGTCTAGAAAGCGCTGTGTAGAATGTCGTAGAATATTTATTTATTTTTATTTATTTATTTATTTATTGAACAGTGAAATTTTGCATGAACATTCTTCTAGGGTATCGTCATAAACTGCGCTATATATCATCACGCTGTTATAAGTGTGACAGGAGCAGCAGGGTAAAATCAACCAAATCTGTTATTGATCATTCCTTCATTATTACAAGGCAGATCATCACGAAATTCTGCAGTTCGATAAAACTCGAAAATGGTCAACGTTCGGACTTTAAATCATCACGCAAAAGGTGATGAGCAGTAAAATATGAAATCTTGAAATTACAGAGTTAAAAAGTTATAAAAGATAGTTGATTAGAAACTCAACCTTTGATAATAAATATCATCACGCTATTATATTAGGGAACCGGGTAGAATTTATTTCGATGTTACATGTAAACATCTAATAATCTTCATGACAAATGATTGAAAATATAACGATGAAATAGGTAACCTAATACATGTTGGGTTCGAAACTGCAGAAGTGAACATATTGAAATAAAACAATTTTTAACGGATTCTATCGCGGTTTATTTGATGTTATTTTATATTTTACATTGAACCCGACGTTTCGGTTGCTTTTCAGCGGCCATGGTCACGGGGAGACTAAAGATGGTTGTTGTCTTGAAGTTTGAAGAGTAAGTTATCTCAAAGTACCCGAACTATGTTGAATTGTTGGTGTTACTATTTACGCAGAATGAGCTCACAGTTTCATGAAGTCTTGTTGTATTTTGTTTTTTCTTGGAATTAATTAAGTGAATGACTGGGTCCCAAGCTGGTGGTACATTCCAACCATCTTCTCTATTAAAATTAGGATGTTTTTTAATTTCAATAGCTTCGCGGAGCATCCTAGGTAGGAATGTCGATTCCTACCTAGGATGCTCCGCGAAGCTATCCATCTTTAGTCTCCCCGTGACCATGGCTGCTGAAAAGCAACCGAAACGTCGGGATCCATGTAAAATATAAAATAACATCAAATAAACCGCGATAGAATCCGTTAAAAATAGTTTTATTTCAATGTGTAACATTCGCGTAAACTTCCGACAATATCAAGAAGTAAACATACCTTGATGTATTCCGAATTTAACGCGGACGAAGTCGCGGGCAACAGCTAGTTACTAATATGTGTATTCATTTGGTGTTACTTTTATTATCTTGCTAAAAGCAACCGAAACGTCGGAATCAGTGTCAATAATAAAATAACTCCAAATAAACATAACATAAACTCACGCCTATATCCCCGAATTGGTAGGCAGAGGTGCCAGCACCCACATTTCGCCAGTTTATGTTTAAGTCCCCATGTAATAGGTGGCGAGCCTATTGCCATTAACCGGACACTTATAAGCCTGCGATAAATACACACATAACTTCGAAAAGCATCGAAAATTCATTGGTATGTGTCATGTGGGATCGAACCCGAGACCTCGTCTCAGCAATCCATTACCCATACCACTAGGCTACCGCGGCTATTATATATACTCCAAATAAATCACGATATAATACGTTAAAAATAGTGTTATTTCAATGTAAACAAAGATCTTCACTTTCATAACATAACATCGCTAATATCCAATAATTGTTATGTTTATAACTCGTTGAACCGCTGCGTGGGAACCGTATTATACAACATCGCGTAAGTTCAGCCCGAGAACCCCCCGGACTGGATCCTGCGCCTCGCCTGGCGAGTTCACAGCTTCAAGACCTTCAAGTTATGCGTCGGCGCTCGGCATTGAATGTCATGAATGTGAAGATGTAGCACAAAATGCAATTGCTTTAATTGCTTTTTTTTACCTAAGATATGTTTATTATAAAAACATACGATACTCGTACAGAAAAATAATGGAAAGAGAGTAACTAAGTTATCCATTTAATTATAAGTACTTCGAAAACATGAGGCAAGGCGGAAACAAAAATTGGGACACCGGGAGCGCCGACAGAAATGAATACCTACGTGAAAAGTTGCGTGAATATTTATTGAATCGTCAGAAAATATTTAAAAAAGGTGGCAGTAACGGTAACAGTGTCGCAAATTCAATTGTTTTTTTTTTCATCACAAAAATACCCAACGTGCCTTAAGAAATTTGCACTTCAAAAACACAAGAACCTTATGAAAACCTCAAGAACTCTCAAGAACCCTCAAGAACCCCAAAAAATACTCAAGAACCCAACGAAAATCTTAAGAACCGTCAAAAACCGCACGAAAAACTCAAGAACCCTTTCAAAAAGATGATTTATAAATAAAACAAAACTTAAAATAAACACTGAAAGAGGACTGTTGGTAACTTTAAAAAACTGTTCCTACTTTTTTATTGATGCCACTAAAACTCATAAATAGTTATGAAAAGAAAGAAAATCAGTTGACAAAAAGAGGACAACAAGCACTTAGCGTATTAAATAGAATGTTACCAACGCGAAAAATTGGTACAGATGGTCCTGTTTGTGATCAACAAGTCTCGTTGACTTTTTAACTGAGTGTTATTTTTTAACCTATAGCAACCTAGGGTTGCTCCATATTCATCCCAAAAAACCTCACCCCATTTCGATTTCTTTTTAAATCGTTTAAATTTTTATTCCTCATTGATCCCAGGACATTTTGATTTCTGTTCTTAACTCATCCCTTTTTTCTATTTTGTAGACCCATCTAACATGTGACCTAACTTGCCTAAGTTGTATCACAAAATATATATAGGGACTAGTGCTGTGGTTGTATCAAGTTTAAAAATAGTATTTGCTAACAGACACTACTGCCTGTTCTTGTTATAATTCTAAATAATTTTGATGTAGTGTCGTCGCAACGGACGTCAATAAAATTGGTTATAAAAATGCTGGCCGATAACAGTAACTCAGCTTGGTTATAGGAACGTGAGATAATCATATGAGCAATAAAATATGATAAATGTTCTTGTAACGCTATCTACAAATGAATCGTTATTTTCTTACAACCGACTAAAGAGTCAATAATATTGTAATAAGCCTTTAACCGTGTCTTTCACTAGAAATTGTTATATTTCAATCTCGGTCTTCGTAGCTAAATCGTCGGTATCTTATGTAGATCGAGAGGTCCTGGGTTCGAATCCTGTCTATTATACTAGGTACCAACGTGAACCTTACCTAACACAAGCAATTTAGCTTGGCTGGAGACCATGATATTAAGTAATAACATTGGCGGGTTAACGGCAAAACTAGTCATTTTTGATTTATTTTCATAGTTACTAATATTTTTTTTACATTTATTATCTTTCAGCAGTTTTGCATAGAAGTTTTCGATATTGCTTGACTGCTTGGGTTAAAAATTATTATCAATCTAATAAGTGTTGATAAAATAACATAACATAATATAAACTCACGTCTATATCCCCGAAGGGGTAGGCAGAGGTGCTAGCACCCACATTTCGCCAGTTTATGTTTACGTCCCAATGTAATAGGTGGCGAGCCTATTGCCATTAACCGGGCACTTATAAACCTGCGATAAATACACACATAACTTCGAAAAGCATCGAAAAGTCATTGGTGTGTGCCATGGTAAAACCTGGGATCGAACCTGAGACATCGTCTCAGCAGTCCATTACCCATACCACTAGGCTAGTAGTTGATAAAATGAACCAGTTTATACCAATTGGAACCGACGATTGGGTAATGCCGCAGATTTGAATACAATTTTTATTTTACAAAAGCGGGCTGTGTGGGCAATTTATAATATGGGCCAGTATCTCAAAATATTTTCGAAAATCTTTTGTATGTCCGTAAAACATTTCCAATTTTTTAAGACTATGAGATATATTACATAAATACCAGACATTAACACAGTATAGTGGTTTATGATAGTCGACTGCACAAGATCAGTAATTCCTTCCAATGTAACTGTTTACGCTTCTACAACAAACTCCCTAGTGAAAGTCAAATTAAAACTAACCTTTGCAAAAAGGCTATTATAAAATTCAAGACTATATAGACGACAAACAAGCTTTGCTATGAACTGTTTGCTCTCTCACTATGCTACTCAAAAAAATATTGTAATTAGATGAAGTGTAAATAGACTAAATAAAACAGTCCGCTGAGTTTCTCGCCGGAGTCTTCTCAGGACAGGGCCTCGTTTCAAACCGGTGGTCCATTTGCCGAACATTAGTCAATTTATTTTACGTTTTGTAAATTCCGTTATAATGGTCTATGCAGAATAAATTATTTATTTTTGACTTGACTTTACTTGATAAACCAAATGATTCCAATTGTTAAGAATTTATTAAGGTAGTTGAGTGCCTATATTATAATAAAATTCTGAAGTGGATAATGCTACTCTATTTTATTTATCAAAATTTAATTTAATTTATTAAAAGGACTGAATATACACAAAACATGAATCCAATGTAATAATATAGTGATCAATGTATAATTAAGTCATTCACTTGACATGACATTGTTACTATCAGTAGATTTAAGTCAAATTGTTACTAACAAATTGGGCCTAGTTGCCGTCAACAATGAAGTTGATAATTATATAGATAGGTAAGCACTTTATTATTTTTAAATCATATAAAGAGCTATATAAGTACTCCTACATTACTTCGTTCTAACATAGATAAAATTTAATCAATTACCTACAATTTCACAACTATGACAGCGTCTGTGAAACATTCGTTAGGTTTTTAAATACCCACCGTCATCGAAACGATTCTTTACCAAATACGTGCCGAAGATAAAGGTGTATTGCCTATTTATAAGTATAATGTGGGTGGATCAGGTATTGAACCGAGCCGTGACTAACGCTGGGACCTAGCGTTACCCTTGTCTCTTTCGGAACACGAAGACAAAATTACACTTATTGTAACACAAAAAGAATTAGACGCTGCCTTGATATGACTCAGAATAACATTCAAATGGTAAACAAGCATTGTTTAATATACAATAATTTAACGGGAATTAACGCGATCATGTATAGGTATATACATACCTTTGGATTACCTGACGTTTCGACCAGGTTACACTGGCCGTGGTCACAGGGTAACTGGCGCAGTGGTACACGTCCTATACATGATCACGTTAATTCCCGTTAAATTATTGTATATCATGGAACGCGAAAGTTTAAAAATTAGACAAGCATTGTTTGCTCACCAAATAAGCGATAAACAATAGATTACCCATCGTATAAATGAAGTTAAGAAATAACCTGAATGTACTCCAAAAATTGAGAGCCATTTATGATTCGTCTGTACTTTATTACAGTGGCACAAGTATCCAGCTATCAGGTGTTCAAACATGAGCATCCGAACAGCCACGCCGCACACCTAGACGCAAAGATATTTGTTATGATGACAACATGGGACAAAGCGGGCGCATTCCGCTAGCGAGACAAATACCGACATAAGCAAACAACGAGCGGACACCTAAACATTCGATGATAACATTCATATTACTCATACCTTTAAAATTTACATCAATAAATATCTTAATCAACTGTATTCAAATTCTTCAAATAAAATATAAAATTGTAGAATTTTGAACTCTGTGGCCGACCGTAAATTGATATGTGTGCCTAAATTATGCGTGGACACGTTTAAAAAATAGAAATGTCAAAAATGCCGGCGAAGGTGCTCAGCTGAGCGCAACGAAACTGATAATGTGTGGAGTGAGACATGGTCCAACTTACCTGTGTCAAGCACCACGGCTGCTGCTACAACTCGCCCGTTATCATTTAAATTTAAACAATTCGCTCTGAACTTGATATCTTCCGGTGCACAGTTTAATTTCCACCTTTATGTTAATTATAACTTAAATATTAACAGTTAATGAAGCTCACGTGTTATGCTAAGCGTTAATGTTAGTCTATATTATTCTGTACGGTCAGTGTCTTCGCGAAGTCGTTTCGTTCGTGTCGGCCGCTCGGTATGCACTTTTGGGGTCACTCGGGGTCGATTGGTTTTATTGTGTTTTTTCGCGTGATGCGACTTGCGGGCGGGGGCGTGTGTACGTGGCGTGCGTCGCGGTTAGCGTCCGAGCGATCACTGACTGACTGGCTGTGCAAGCGCAGAGTCCGGCACTGCCCTGCCTGGTCGGTCGCGGGATGCGCGCGCGCCGCCTACACTCCTCCCTCAACCTTCTCCCGCAGGCTTTCGTGCCCTAAAAGATAAAAGACTTATCGAACAGCGTTCCGAGAAAGCGATGTTCAATACACGTATACAACTCTAATTAGCCTAAGTGTGTTATTTATTTTGATACGATAAAAGCTTGTATTTCGATAGTCAACGTTTATGGGCTAGTAGTGCCGGTACACATTTTTGTGTAGTTATCAGCACTTCTCACTATAAATTAAACCATAAAAGTGTCGTTGGCACTCTAAGGGATTCTGATTTGATTCTCATTGGAAAAGTATAAGATACTCATCAAAAACAAGAATACGATCTTGAGTAGGCTAAATCATCAAATAAAGTAGTGACTCAGAACATTAATGATTTTTTGAAAAACGTAAATACTTGAGGATATAACTTTAAAGACAATCGATATTAAAGAGTAGTTAGGTTGCACAATGGCTAGTGGCAGCGATGGGGATACACTGGACAATGAGTCTCTGGGCTATTGTTGAAAACCGGAACAGAGCGATAATCCGGTTTAGCGAACCGATATTGCAAATACGCCTAGAGGAATTCGGGTTCAGAACTTCGGATTGTGTTCTTTAAGCAATTAATTTTATGAAAATTTTGTTCGTCAAAGAACTAATTGTGACAGACCTTTATCAGTGAATAATGTTCGAGGCCAACTTCGCCAAATAACTGGTTTTTTTTATTATGTCGTCATTTACTTTGGTTCGGCTTGTGAACACGTTATTGAAAATATCGAATAATTTATACTCTCCAGGCAATTTTTTTTATAATTAGGACACGTCAATTTGACTTCACCTCGCCGTAAGCTGAAGGTAAAGTCTCAGGAAAGAGGGTCACCATTACATACATGTACCATGTTAACAATGGTGGCACTCAGCTTGACGGCCTCATCAGAAGAGGATTGTCGTCGCAGCACCGCGTGACACCCACCGGTCCCACTAGGGCTGCGACCACAATCCCCCTGCCCGGCTATACACTTGCTGACCCCTAAACGCAATCAAACCGAAATTGGATTACTATGGAGGGTTTTTCGCAATCGTGCACGGTGGTACCCACCCGGTCGAATTTTGTGACAAATTTGTGTCATCAAATTTCTACCACCAGTAGAGTAGAGTATAATTGAAAAACTGTTGTAGTGTAATACAGAGAAAACTACAAACCTTTAATAACAAATAAAACAGAAAGCAGGTTGAGGACAAATCCGACTCAAGTTTGCTTGTCTAGAAAGTGTGTCCGTCTTCCTACAATCACGGGTCCTTTAACCGATAAGTGGAAAAGCACCTATCGAGGACGTTAGTAGTCGTAAGCCACTATGATTGACTATGACTGATTGATTGATTATGACTGATTAATGTTGGCATCTATAATTTCTTTTTTAGACTTAACATGCAGCTTGTTACCGTCAGACGGAGTGTGGTCATATTGACGTCTCCTATATAAAGCCTAGATAAATTAAAGCTTTGGGTTATAATCAAGCTTCTGACAAAGTTCTTGAAGACACAGACCTAATAGAAATGAACTTAGTATTCTGTACCAATTTTTGTTCGCAAAAATATGCAAAGTATTGGTGGTAGAAATTTGATGACACAAATTTGTCACGAAATTCGGCCGGGTGGGTACCACCGTGTACGATTGCGAAAAACCCTCCATAGTAATCCAATTTCGGTTTGATTGCATTCAGGGGTCAGCAAGTGCATAGCCAGGCAGGGGGATTGTGGTCTTAGCACTAGTGGATGTCACGCGGCGCTGCGACGACAATCCTCTTTTGATGAGGCCGTCAAGCTGAGTGCCACCATTGTTAACATGGTACGTGTATGCAATGGTGCCCCTCTTTCCTGAGACTTTACCTTCAGCTTACCATCAGGCGAGGTGAAGTCAAATTGACGTGTCCTAAATATAAAAAAAAGAGGGACCACGCTTTAAAAAAACTGCTTCATGGCATTTAATATATGTTTAAAGCATGTACGTAATTATATGCTCAAAAAACAGCTTTATTGCTCAGAGGAATTTCTCCCAAGCAGCCATTAGATAGATAAAATGAAAACTCACAAAACGAAAACGAATAATTTTTGATATACCTTAACAAAAAATGACAGAAAACATTACACTTAATTAAAATAAAGTACAACATAATCTACAAGTTACTAGGTTCAAATGCTTATGAATAAATATGATACAAAGTATATACAATACATACAGCCGGGAAAGAGACAAAGGATCAAAGAAATGAAGTAGTATGTAAATCATTTTGTAAGTTCACGATTCATACACAACATAATAATCATGTTTAAGTGCTTGAGGTGAATCAACAACTTCGATATCCAGACGTTCTGACCGACTTATGGTTGGTTTCACAGGAGACGCGTAGAATTATGTACCTCAAGTAATGTACACGATTAACACTCGTTATCATTTAGTTTAAAATGCCAAGTAATAAACTTTGAGCATTCCTTTGAAGAAAGTCGGCAATTGGGTAAATTTAAAAGATATTTTCAGAGCATTCCATTGATGTACTTGTGTAGTTATTTAAACGTGAAAGAATAGATGAAAGAACTTATGGAATGCCTACACTACTGATTGATTCCATAGATTCCGACGATCACAAGCATATTGAATGTGCCAGAGCCTCGTCTGTTAATAGGCAGGTGTACCAGCTGGCAGTTAAGTAACCTTAACTGCCAGCTGGTACACCTGCCTTGCTTGATTCGCAAGACACACATACACTCGTAGTATAAAAAGACATATTAGGTTCTATCAGTTACATTATGTTATATAATTAGGCTCCAGTCGCATGGCCTCATTCCAAACCATAAAAATACCAACATTACAACAAGAGAGGTTGAATCTCAAGAATGTAAACTTTATAGCCAACGATTGACGAGTTCAAATAGTTCCATCAAGTGTGGAACACGAATATGGCTGTGGATGAGAGAGAGAAGACTATTTAGCCTGTTGATTGATGATTGTTTCAATAAGAGAGAGAAGAGGAGATACATTTTCTGCGCTTGTGTTGTTTGCGAATGGTCATTGAAGAAGTCTAAGAAGAGGAAAGTAAAAGATTTGTTTGTAAATAGACCAAAAAATAGCCCGCTGAGATTCTTGCCGGAGTCTTCTCAAGACAGGGCCGCGTTTCGAACCGGTGCTTCATTTGCTAAACATTAGTGTTATTTTTTGACGGTTTGTAAGTACCGTTATAATGGTCTATACAGAATAAATGAATTTTGACTTTGACTTTAAGGTCCCTGGCCATTACGCTACCGACGTGAATAAGGTAGAATATAAGTTGAATGTATGTGACGGGACCTTTAAATCAAGGACGGACAAAGGTTATTACTACCCTGCTTCTGATTAATCCAATACTGATCTGGTGTTAAAAGTGCTCTTATGCCACGACAAACTTTTGCCAACCAAACCAAATTAGGTAAAGGAGCATAAAAGCGGACCCCGTGCTTCAATATGTTGACTTTGGATTTAGCCGGAACTGGTCCACGGATGAAGAAGAAATTGTGTAGCTGGCCCACGACCATCCCACAACATGCAAACAACTGCTGGAGAAGGAATAAAGGTCAAATAAACTGAATAATGTTTACCTTGCAAAAGTAGGCAGCGTTACAATATGACATCATCGAATTCTGGCGATCGCCCACCCATCCACCGCAGGAATGGATTTATACATCACGTAATGCAATATTTAAACGTACAAGGCTATTTGGAGCTGAGAACTTTTGCACTGAATGGCTAATACCTTACCATGTAGGCGGACCACTAATTTCGCTTCAAAAAGAAGTCTGATGAGTTAAATCTCGCGTAAGATGAGATAGCTTCCTTGCGCGATCGATCTCAGAGAAAATGACACCGAAATCCTCGGTTCAAAAGAATTACTTATATAATAAGTCACATCTGTTTCTCCCCGAAGGAGAACATATGCTCTGCTAAGCTTCATTTCGTACGTTGTCTTGAAGAGACTTCTCCCTATGGATCCTTGAGATTCCATGGGTATTAACAGAGCATTTTTCCGGACTCCTAACTAATAATTCACTATTAGAAAATTCAAGCGATCTGGCAAATTGAACAACAATCTGATAATCGTGACAAATGATAAGGCAGATTTTTTCACCACGATTTTTTTTTCGGTGTCGGAATTGAACCCACTAAAGCCATACGGTGTTCCATCTAGGGAAATCTATTACGGGGGACCCGGGTATGCCCTAGGAAGGGAATTCCCCGAGAAGAAACACCGTTAAGAAAGACTTTCCTTTGCTTGTCTATTTTTCATCTACTTTCCCTCTAATGGTAGTAAGGCGCCGTGTGGTCGTGAAGTGGAGTGTGCTGTCAGACGATTGATTGATGATTTTTTTTTGAAGATAGGGAAAATAAACAGTTAACTAATGATTCAAATGTACACAGAAATAGCTCTCAACCTTCATAGTAACTTGTATGGAATAGCAATGCTCAGCGCGATGGAGTCACCTTGTTTGAATACATTTACAATTTAATACCTTTAACGAAGAATCTTTGTATATATTTATTTTATGTTTGTGTTTTTTTTTAGTAACCGAAATTACTATTTTTCGTCCTAACCCCTCCAGCTAAGCTAAATTTCTTGTGTTACGAGTTGTTTCACGTCTGTAGTGCAATGACCAGTATTCGAACCCGGGGACTTCTCGATTATAAGGCCGACTCTTATCCACCAAGCTACCGACGGAAACGGCTCCAACGATTTTCATGAAGTTTAGTATGCAGAGGGTTTCGAAGGTGATAAATCGATCTAGGTTTCATTTTAGATAACGTCGAAAAAGAAAATGTCATCCAGGTACTAGCAAACGAGTCCTAGAGTGGAGACTACGAACCGGTAAACGGAAGGTAGGGCGTCCCCCAGCAAGATGGACGGACGACCTGAAAAACGTAGCTAGGATAGACTGGATGCGCAAGGCGGAGGATCGGGTGCTATGGCGTACAATGGAAGAGGCCTATGTCCAGCAGTGGACTGCAATAGGCTAATTGATTGATTGATCCAGGTACTTAACATTAATTGCGATAATAGTACGGACGTACACAATTAACTATTTAATCTAAAAAAATACGTGACAAGTCAATTATATCTCTGCAGCCACTCGTAATTGCCCGAGATTCTAACTCCTTAGGTACGACCAAGGACTAGACCAGCAGCCTGCTGGTCTAGTCCAGTATGTAACAAAAAAACAGTCAATTACGCCAATTTGTTCCATAGAACAACTGAGATTTTTTTTTCTCACTTCCTCATTAAGTAAGACGTTCTATCGCCAAACATTTAATTTTCAACCATTTTGCTTACAATTAATTCTTATTAGTCCAAATACAAAAGTAACTGCCAAATATAGTAAAATGGTAACACCATTTCTCGCTTGGCTGCATCAGCGCAGTTTTATCTTAATAAGTTGCAGAAAAATAAAGCAATTTACTTTCTCAGCCAAAAGAATTTTGTTTACTGCAATTTTATAAAAAATTACGGTCATATTTTCCGAAATAGGTAACCCGGTTGAAACACGGTAAATTCATCTGCCATTCGGTGTACCTGCTAAATCACGGACTGGCGCAGGCGCACCTCTCGGCTCAGATGGCTGTTGTGGATAGCAGTTGCAACAGACCAATGAAAAAAAAATCTGCGGATCCCCGGCTCTTAAGTGGTGACTAGAAACCTTTTACCTACATGTGAAATTGACTAAGTGTCACGAGCCATGACACATATAATGTACCATGTTGAGTGCTGCTATTTTTACGCCCTGATATTGTATGTTGATCAGGAACTAATTAATACAGATGGAAGTCTATTGAAAATGCAAGTGTGAGTAATATGATTAGCATCGAAGAGAGGTGTGTTAAGCGTAATGATACGGTTATTTGAAAACTCTAGAAACTCAAGATTCTAGAGAGGTAATTCGAGTGTAGTCAACAGCAGAGAGAGAGAAAGAGATTAAAGGTAATTCTTCTATAGTTTTTTTTAACAATATAAATTTAATTTATTATATATTCTTTTGTTTATCTCATAATTAGTAATGCACTCGTAATGTATGGAACATATGGAAATCAAAAACATTAAAGAGACTATTTATTCTACGATCAAAATCTTATTAAACTTTTACCTTAAACTATTGTTAGTATTTACTGATAATTATAATTAAATTCCTTTATTTCATCAATATACAAGATATTAATAACATTCTTAAATATCTTCTATAAATAAATATATTTAAAAACAGGTACAATTACAGACCAATTTTATTGGTATTGCGTCGGTAGCTTAATGGTTACGATCGAGAGGTCCCGGGATCGAATCCTGGTCAATTACACTACCGACGTGAACCTACTCCTAACACAAGCAATTTAGCTTAGCTAGTGTAACGGTTAAATTTTTATTGAAGGGATTTCCGCACGTAAAAAAATAAAAATAAAAAAAGGTTTTTAAACGGAGTTGCAATAAAGTTAAGGCAACAGTGATAAATAAAAGGGTCGATTACAATATATTAGATTATAATCGGTGTAAGAGATCGTTACATACATTTATATTAGGTATTGGAAATAATGAATCTCAGGGAATGGATTCGTAATAAATATTCTGCCGTGGCGTTGTTCGGTCCGTTGTGCAAAAATGGTAGTATGCACTTAGCTAGTGGACGCGTGGCTACCGCCATTATGGTGCGAAGCCCGGTGCGAAGACCCTGGAAATAGAAAAAGTGCGGGTCAGTTTGTCACTAGGCAATTACGTCCAAGTGACCCGCTAGAATAGCAGGTGAAGAGAATCTCCCAGCGGCAATGCAGCGTAGCTAGAAGCTATAACAAAAAGAATATAATAGGCAGCACAAGCTGGTGCCACGACCTCTGACCGTAGGGGTCATCGGTCTCGTGGCACTAATTAGGTAGGCTGAAATAGCACAAATAATAAAATAAAATATATTAAGCCATGCATTTTAGCAGGCAATAAGCTGCACCTGTAGAAAGAAGTAGGAAATGTTGATCTCAAAACTTACCCGGAGACGACAGCAGTTGGCCACGGGGTTAAAGTGACCTTCCTCAGCGAAGTTTGCTAAGGAAAGGAACGATTTAAGAGCCGTCAGTTGATAACTGGGCTAGTGCTGTCCAATCTCGCTTGCACAACCATAGATAATTAGTAATAGTATCGAAACATACTAAAATATCGATTAATTTACGGATATTGTTTAATTTGATTTGTAAAGAATCCACAACGTTACACTAGAGTGGTTAGGAGGAATATTCGTAATTTCGGTTACTAATATTCAGTTAATATTTTCTGAAGTTTACGCGAATGTTACACATTGAAATAAAACTATTTTTAACGGATTCTATCGCGGTTTATTTGATGTTCTTTTATATTTTACATTGATCCCGACGTTTCGGTTGCTTTTCAGCAGCCATGGTCACGGGGAGACTAAAGATGGTTGTTGTCTTGTATTTTGAAGTGAAAGGTATCTCAAAGTACCCGAACTATGTTGAATTGTTGGTGTTACTATTTACGCAGAATGAGCTCACAGTGTCATGAAGTCTCGAAACGTCGGGATCAATATAAAATATAAAATAACCTCAAATAAACCTCGATAGAATCCGTTAAAAATAGTTTTATTTCAATATTCAGTTAGTTAAAAAAAACTTTCATATCTTTATTATTATTATCAATGACAACCCGCCCCTCATCTAGACTAACCGTTGCAGCAGGAGCGGGAGTCACCCGTTTTGTCCCTCAACCTACGCCCCAATTCGCCCACTAAATGAGTGAGGGAAATGATGATAAGGGAGGGGGGGGGGGGAAGAAAGTAAAGTAAGGGAGGCAGGGTTTCAGGTACTGTCACGAACCTTAATGATGAAACATCTAAAACAGTACACTTTTCCATAGTGGTACTTCGAAACCCTACTCACTACCTAATGAAAAATCCTATTCACACCGGTATACCGGTATTATTAAGCAATTAATAAAAATATAGTTCAATATTTATTTATTCTTTATGAAGGTGAGCCTATTTGACCTCTATCTCACCTGGTCGTAAGTGACGATGTGGTCTTCATCTACTCAAGTCTCGAGTGAATAGGTTCCTTCTAGGCAAACGTGATCCATCGTAGACAACATCGTCACTTTCGACCAGGTGAGATTCTATAGGCTAACCTATTATTAATAACAAAAAAAAATTAGTCACCTATATTTTCATTACCACATACTTAAGAGAGTAATAGCTTATTGCTGTTAACCGCTATTAATGAGAATTTTCTGACAATGTCCCATAGTCCAATCGGGTAATCCATGAAATAAAAGAATTACCCATAGTACTCCCAGGTAACCTAGATGGACCACGGTAACAAACGGAAAAATCACTGCACTGGCATAACACCTTACGCGCTGCGCCGGCGCAGTGACGTCACTCATTAGCATCACAATAGTGCAAGAACACCACGCATTGTGCCCACTCGAGCACCTCCATTAGGGAACAATGCAAGTGTGCGAGGACTATCAATTATCATAGATTTTAAGTGCAATTTATATCCAGGCATCGGTCCTTGTTTTGGGTAATTTTGAATTAGATAGGGGTAAACATCTATAAATAAATAAATATCTTCTTCTCTTATATATAAAAATGAATTGCTGTTCGTTAGTCTCGCTAAAACTCGAGAACGGCTGGACCGATTTGGCTAATTTTTGGTCTTGAATTATTTGTGGAGGTCCAGAGAAGGTTTAAAAGGTTTGTCATCGATTGAGGCAGTACGAAGTCTGCCGGGTCAGCTAGTAAATAAATAAATATTGTGAGACAAAGTACACAACGCCATCTAGACCCAAACTAAGCAGAGCTTGTCATATGGGTTCTAGAATGCGGATAAACATACTTAAATACTTTTTTTTTGTAAATAAATACATATTATACATATATCGGTGAATGCAGGCCGCTACAGTGCGGTCAAAATGGAAGTTAATGGGAGAGGCCTATGTTCAGCAGTAGACTTCCTACGGCTGATATGATGATGATGATGATGATACATAGAAACAACGAGACCAATGAAAACATACATATTTGCACTGAGCGGGAATCGAACCCGCGACCTCTGGTTTAGCAGTCGAACACACTACCGCTACGCCACAGAGGTCGTCATCTCTTTCATTGATAGATGGGTGTTGTTGCTTCCGGCTAATTCTGGCTGTGGTGGGAATAGCCCACTAGTGAGTTGCTCCACAAAGAGAATCGGAGAGGAGATCGCACGGGTTTTCCATTGTTGGACTTGTCCAGAGGATGTATGGTTCCACTAATATCTTCAGAGTCCTAGTCAACCCTACCTGGTAGCTACTTGCTGATGGACGAGGCTCTCACACAGACTTTCCTCTGGGTGAAATGGGGTAAAATGGCAGTTGCTCCTAAGATAAACCAAAAGTTTAAGAGAAGGAGGAGCAAGTCGGATGATAAGGATTGACTTAACCGCTTGGACTTTTCAACTTTTAAATTACACAACGGCACCATGAGTCATAACTTGGTAGACGCTGGCTACAGTCTCATGGCTAAAACATAGTTTTAAGTGTACATGATGGATTTAAGACACATTAGTCGTTGGGTGTTGTGACATCCGATATTGTGTGAGTTAATGTAGCAGTTATCGAGTTGGTATTGAAAACATTACCACATACCTAACTTCAACTAGCAAGTGGAAACTGTTTACCAAACTGTGTTTTAGCGACAAATCTTCTATTATTTTCTGTTAAGCCAGCTATTACAGGTTTTTTTTATACCACTAAGTTGGCAGACAAGCACACGTCTCACCTGATGGGAAGAGGTTACCGCTACCTATGGACGTGTGCAACACCAGTGGCGTCACAATCGCGCTGCCGACCCTGTAAAGGAAAGTGGATGGGAAAGGATTTTGGGAGGGGATGGGAAAGGAGTTTGGGAGGGGATGGGAAAGGAGTTTGGGCTCCGGCACTCTCACTCACCAAACGGAACGCAACAGTTCAAATACTGTTACTTGGCGTCGATTATCTGTGAGAGGGTGGTGCTTCCCCGGTCGAGTCGGCCCATTCATGCAACGGCCAAAATGACTGTTGCTTGACTCTACCACTTCTAAACTAAACTAAAATTACAGCTTGTTGAGCAATGAAGACCTCTGTGGCGTAGCGGTAGAGCGTTCGACTACGAAGTCAGAGGTCGCGCATTCGATTCCCTATCAGTACAAATATTTGTATGCAGGAATATGTCTACTTGCATTGGACTGAGTGTTTCTATGTATAATATGTACATATTGAGCCAAAAAATGTATCTAAGGTTTTGATTCGCATTCTAGAACCCATAACACTAGCTAGTTACGCTATGCGTACTTTGGGATCTTGATAGTGCTGTGTAGAATGTCATAGAATACTAGTATTTTTTTTTTCTCTGACATGATGATCAGAGTCATTGTTTTCTTTTTCTTTTTTGCATAATATAATTTAAGCCGCGGTAGCCTAGTATGGGTAATGGACTGCTGAGACGAGGTCTCGGGTTCGATCCCAGATTTTACCATGGCACACACCAATGACTTTTCGATGCTTTTCGAAGTTATGTGTGTATTTATCGCAGGTTTATAAGTGCCCAGTTAATGGCAATAGGCTCGCCACCTATTACATTGGGACCTAAACATAAACTGGCGAAATGTGGGTGCTAGCACCTCTGCCTACCCCTTCGGGGATATAGGCGTGAGTTTATGTTATGTATGTTATGTTATGTTATAATTTAATATTATAAACCTGACCTTCCCTATTCCCTTTCACAGTTCCCCATATCCTGTCCCATCCCCCTCTACAGGGAGCACGCCTCTACACGCGGGAGACACCTCTGGTGTTGCAAGTGTACCGCTTACCATCTGATGAGCCGTGTACTTGTTTAATGTTTTCCTGAGTTTTGTAGAATAAAAGTCTATATTTCAATTACATTTTTAAGCACTAAGTATGCTAACTTTTCCTATAGATTTGCTGTCTTCCATAATACAGGCATTAGCCTAGTATGGAATACAGTTTCAGTATGTTCAGTGTCCTTTCTGTTTGATTTTAGAGTTGTAACCATCTGTCTAAAATGTGTACTTAAGTCAAATAAACATTTATTATTATTATATTATAGATTTAAATCGGAAAAAGAGAACATCTAGGACGGAACTTGAACCCGCGACCAGTCCCTTACAGAGGAAATGCATAGTTGGTCAGGGCATTCCCCCTGTAAGGGACTGGTCGCGGGTTCAAGTCCCGTCCTGGATATTCTCTTTTTCCGATTTAAATCTATAAAAGTCTATATATAACTTGGTCCTAAACTTGATTGATGACCACAAGCTAACAGCTAATTAATTTATAAGCTTGTTGTAAATAATATGAGCACACAAATATGGCAGACAAAATTTATAGAACTGTCACAGAACCGAAACGGTGACTTCATCTGTCCATATGGTCAGCGGTTAGGCGTCAGCCCGTTAGCCTAAACGAGAATCTGGTTCAGAAACGTCTTGTCGCGAATAAAACTGAGTTTTATGAGCTCAATATCCAATGTAGTTGTATTACGTACTTTCTGTTAATATTAGCCAATTTACACAATAATTAGGTTGAGTTTTTTTCCATCATGATCAACTTAGCGTTTTTAGGGTTCCGTTGCCAAATTCGTCATGTCTTTCTGTCTGTCCGTCCGTATGTCACAGCCACTTTTTTTCGAAACTATAAGAACTATGCTGTTAAAACTTGGTGGTAGTAGATGTATTCTGTGAACCGCATTAAGATTTTCACACAAAAAAAGAAAAATACATTAAATTTTGGGGGCTCACCATACTTAGAACTGAAACTCAAAAAAATTTTTTTCATCAAACCCATACGTGTGTGGCATCTATGGATAGGTCTTAAAAAATGATATTGAGGTTTCTAATATCATTTTTTTATACTTATATACTTCAGAGGTCGCGGATTCGATAATATATTATATTCTAAGACATATTGCTGTTTGGAATTTCTGCTAGTCTGCCTAAATGGGGTATAGGCATGTGGGATGAGTTGATGAATTAGATAAAAAATTGCAGGTCAAAAGTGCTTACGGCTTTCCTTGTACGAAAGCTTTAATAATAAATAAATAAATATTCTATGACATATTACACAGCGGCATCTAGACCCAAACTAAGCAGAGCTTGTCATATGGGTTCTAGAATGTCAATAAACATACATAGATATTTTTTTTTTGTAAACAAACAAATAAACACCCAGACCAATGCAAATATACATATTTGCAATGAGCGGGAATCGAACCCGCGACCTATGACTGGGCAGTCGAATGCTCTAACGCTACACCACAGAGGTCGTCGTAATGACAGTAGACGAAGCTCGTGATGTGTTTAAGGACAAAAATAAATAACAAATGTTGTGTCTGCCTACCCCGGAAGGAGAAATACGTGAGTGTGTAGATATGACTATCCATTAAGACATAAAACTAGATATGCGAAGAGTGTCGCAACAAATTAAATAGTAAATAAATCATAGCTCCCAGACTAAGTAGACAGAGTTTGGCTAATCTATGGTTTGGCGCAGTTAGTGCGCACCACAGACATCGAGGAAGCTAGATATTTGTTTGAAGCATGAAAACCTCGCGTATTATTTTTCCGCCACTACTGACGACGTCACAATAATCATTTAATGATAATGTTCAACCGCGTCAGTCAGCACAATTCGGTCTATAGATCGGCATTGTTGAACGTAGACTACAGTAGCAGTGCGTAAAGCTCTGGAAAGCTTGAGTTCTGCACCAGTGTGGTGATGGTGACACGCTGCGATGGACGGCTTGTGATATCTAGGTTTAAAGAACTTTATTTCTCATAAGAACAAAATCAGTTCACTTAAAATGAGATACATAGTAAAATATTATTATAAAATGGTAAAAAACATTTGTCTGTGGCGAGTTGGGATCTTTAACAAATATTTCTATTTCGCTTACAAATTTAAATTCGAGCCATCTCACACTGTATGTATATATTCTTTAAGTTTACTTTTGAATACATTTATATTTTCGCAGGTTTTAATAGCATTAGGTAATTTATTGCCTAGCGAGTTATGGCCATCAGGGTCATCCGCGGGTACCGCACGATCTCCTTCAAGGCGGCGAATCTCTTTGCCGGAACTCCGCCATGGGACCTGGAGCGGGAGCAGGGATGGAACCCCGAGCCTCGAGAAATCGAGGCCGTGTAGTCCCAGCTCCGCCAGGATATCGTGGTGGAGTGGAAGGAACGACTTGGGCGACCAAGCGCAGGGCACGCCGCAATAGCAGCGGTAAGGCCCATCATGGAGGATTGGCTACAGAGGCGACACGGAAGCCTCTCGTACCGACTGACGCAGGTGATCTCCGGGAAGGGGTGCTTCGGGGACCACCTGCATCGGATCAGGAAGGAGCCAACGCCTGAGTGTCATCACTGCGACGCGAGCGAGGACTCAGGGCTGCACACGCTGGCGGACTGCCCGGCGTGGGAGGCGCCGAGGCGTGACCTCGTGGCAGCCATCGGGGAGGGAGTCCTCTCGCTCGGCAGCATGATTGCGGCAATGGCCGCACCATTGCCACAATCATGCTGCCGAGCGCGAGCGCGTGGGACGCCGCCACCTCCTTCTGCGAGCATGTAATGCTCGCGAAGGAGATGGCGGAGCGCGCCCGGGAGAGATTTAGAACTCTCCCGGCCCGCCGAGCCCGCAACTTGCTCGCCGCGCGTCGCAGGCGACTCAGGCGCCGGAGGTTGCTTAACGACCTCCGTCCTCCATGAGCGCAGACCTGGGGGTGGCGGGTGAGGCCGCCTGTCACCCCAGCAGAAGCAGGCCGGGACGGTGGGGCGACTAGCGCCCCTCTCCCAAACCGGGGCAAGACGGGGACACTGTGGTTCCCAAACCCGAGGGGGCCATCTCGAAACCGGAGATGGCCCAGGGTCAGTCGGGGTACGAGGGATATGCTCTATGGGCAACCTTACACCCCGGCGTCTGTAGACCCGAGACGCCGTGCGGTTTTAGTCGGTTCAAGCCCGACACAACCGCCCCCGCTGGCACGCGGGGGCGGTTGTGTCGGGCCGTCAATCCGAAGGGATTTCCGCACGAAAAAAAAAAAGTAATTTATTGCCTAGTGTAAATCTGTGGTCTGGACCATCGGCGTTAGCGGTATTTAATTGATAACATTGTGACGAATATCCTCATTTCATTTTGCCTTAAAATAGTACAAGAAAGGCTGTCACTATTATCTATGACTTATTTTTATAAGTAGCTGAAATCCACATCTTTTTGCGACACTAAAAATTATTACATGTTCTTCTTCGTGTTACAGGCTATCTCTATGCCAAATTTTCAATAAAATCAGCTTAGGGATCTAGAAGTGAAAAGGTAAAAGACAGACAGAGTTCCTTTAGCGTTTATAACATTAGTTACGCCAAGGTACCATTATTGTTGAGATATTTAAAAAAAAATGTACGTTCGCCACTTGTTAGTAAATGCTATTATTCAATACAGGAATATTTTGGTGACGATGGCATCGCATAGTGGTATTGGGTATATAATATAGGATATTATTACATATATACAGTCACGCCTCTTCCCTACTGGGATTGGCAGAGTTCACATCTTTCTACTTGCTACGATCCTAGTATACGCCTTTCTTATATTGTATACTAGTCTTCTTTACATTGTAAACTATTTAAATCGATTCAATATGACAAATCCTCTTTAGATTTAGAGACTCTACCGATCATGTTCAGACATTGCCCACGCGCATCCAAGTACGACTTTACAAGTCAGAACACGCAAATTCACATTTATTTATGTATTCGCATCAATTCAGGGGCCCGATTCAGTAACGCTACGTTTTTTTTTTAACCAAGATTTTAATTCGATTACAAAAAAAAACTGTATAAAATATTTTAATATTCAGTATGATCTGTCAAAACAAAATCTATCTTCACTTTAGTGAGATTATTAAAGATTTAGAATCACTCACAGTTGATATCATTTTCAATTAGATTTTGAGATTTCAATGTTCATTCGTTTTGAAATCGTACGTTTAAAAAACATAATTTTACCGAATCGAGCCCCTGGTTAGTTATCGATTTGCACAGGCGGCCTGGGACCTCCTAAACTACTGCGACACTACTGCGTCAAATGTTGCGAATTCGATCCCTCTATAAGACATTTTTTGTTTAAATTTACTACTTTGTGATTTAGCATATGCACGACCCTCCTGACTGTATATTACCACTTGTAGAAGGGAAAGGGAGGGGGAAAATAGAGATAATAAAAATACAGCATACTGCACTATTTGTGTGATACTCGTATTAGTAAAAATACAGCATGTTGCATTATTTGTCTGATACTAGTACTAGTAAAAATACAGCATACTGTATTATTTGTGTGATACTAGTACTAGTAAAATACAGCATACTGTGTTATTTGTGTGATACTAGTAATAATAAAATACAGCCTACTGTATTATTTGTGTGATACTAGTACTAGTAAAATACAGCATACTGTATTATTTGTGTGATACTAGTACTAGTAAAATACAGCATACTGATTATTTGTGTGATACTAGTACTAGTAAAAATACAGCATACTGACTTATTTGTGTGATACTAGTACTAGTAAAAATACAGCATACTGTATTATTTGTGGGATACTAGTACTAGTAAAATACAGCATACTGTATTATTTGTGTGATACTAGTGCTAGTAAAAATACAGTAAACTGCATTATTTGTAGATACTTTACTAGGTACTATAGTACTACAGAACCGATGGCAGTTGGTGCAGAAAGGACCTTGAGTGGAGATCATAACAGCAAGCGCAGCGTAGGTAGGCCTCGCGCAAGGTGGACAGACGATCTGGTAAAAGAGCGCAGGGACTCGGTGGATGCAGGCCGCTACAGACCGGTCAAGGGGGAAGGCCTATGTTCAGCAGTGGACTTCCTACGGCCGATGATGATGATAGTAGGTACTATTAATAAGATTCTAGATTAACGTGTTCATTCAAAGGGTGTTTGGGATCCTAACAATATCTTTGGGGCCAAATCCCACCTCCTAGCCGGTACACCTGCCGATCACCGGACGAGGCTCCGGCGCAGGCTTTTCTTTCGGGGTTGTCAGACGGCAGGCGCTACCATAATAAACAGAATAAGGCAAACTTAAATTAGAAAGCTAATCCCGGGCTCGAATGTAACCGGGATGTAAACAATCTAACCGGAGATGGCCCTAGGCCAGCCAGGGTGCGAGGAAAATGCCTTATGGGGCCACCTTACATCCCGGCGTTTGAAGACCCGATCGAGACGGCGTACGCTTAGAGTCGGTTCCGCCTCCCCCGCTGGTCAGTGGGGGGGGGGAGGGGTATCGGCACGAAAAAAAAGGATGTAAACATTCTAAGACATTTTCACCCTTTAAATGAATGATCATAATACCGCATGTTGGGGTAAATGCGCAACAGAACTGCCACAAAAGGGCGCACGAGCAAGATGACGTCATCAGACACCCACCGACTGAGCGAGATCAACATATGAATGAAATCACCTTAATGCATAATGTAATGAAGTTACTTAAATAAGGTCACGCCTCTTTCCCATAGGGGTAGGCAGAGACAACATCTTTCCACTTGCTACGATCTTGGCATACGCCTTTCGCTTCTTCCACTTTCATAATGGTTTTCATAATAATATAATAATAATAATTCATTTATTTCAGACCTAGCTCGATATGTGTTAGTAACAATGATCTTACAACTATGTTAGTTTTACATTACAAACAAAAATAAAAATAAATAAACATAAACTAGGTCTGCAAGGCGAATCGCTGCTTGCAATGTTGAGCTGAGTGAAACATCGTGAATCAGATTTTGAAAATTTTTAACAGTGATCATTCCTCCGTGGCAAGTCCGATTTTGAAAATTCTTTTTAAAAGTCACAACTCTGGACATGCTTTCTGAGCGTGTAAAGTTTGGTCACAGTGTCTCGAGCGGTTATTATGTAATTCCATCTGGAATTTTTTAACGGTGATCATTCCTCTGTGGCAGCATTATTTTTTTCAAAATATATCCATAAACCTTCCTCTGATTGACCTCTTTATTAATCATGCCAAATTTGGTTCTGATTGGATTAGTAGTTTAGGAGAAGACCTGTGACAAAGAAAATCCTGAAGTCTGGTATGAGGAGCTTTCGCTCGATTTCGTCTCACTCAGCTCAACAAATCACAGAATAAATCGCGGGGATGCGCTAGCATGCAGTCGCATCCACCTTTGTAGGACTGGAAGGTCCCACCTCTCGAACAATACCCTCAGGATACTTCATACATGCCTTCATATAAGGAACTAACAGGTGGCAACCGACAGTAGTCCCAGCATGCATTGGGCATGCATGAATCAGCTTGACCGGGAAATCCCACACTCTCACTTATCTATCTATCTATACTTTATTTATTTTTTTAACGTGCGGAAATCCCTTCGGATATCCCCCCACCGGCCAGCGGGGGCGGTTATGTCGTGCATCGACTAAAACCGCACGGTGTCCTAACCAAGTGTACGTTGCCGGGCACCCCGCGTAAACCCTCGAAAGGATAACCCCAGAGTTACCGGCGGACCTTGGCCGCCAGCGCGGCCTCGCCTGGTGGGGTTGGGTTTTATCCCGCGTCGGTGAGTAGGCAGGCGTGTGTAAGGACACACACAACACGCCTCCGCCACGGCCTGCTTCTGTAAGGACGGCGAGTCGGCCAACTGCCGTCCTGAGGCCCCGATCATGGCGGTCGGTAGTCCCGGGCGTAGATGAGTCTACGGCGTCCTCGCCGCAGACTGCGGAACTCGGAGGGCAGGGTTCTCTCCCGCTCTCTCTCCGCCGTCTCTTTCGCGAGCATTACCTGCTCGCAGAAAGAGGCGGCGGCGTGCCACTTGCTCCCGTCGGAGACCACGGCCCTCACCTATCTCTCTATACTATTATAAAATTGTAAATTAGTTGTGTCAGTAAATCGAAGATATAAAAAAAATCTTGGGTTATGTTAAATGAACCATTCTGAACACAAAATTCTCTTTCAATTAAATTTTTAAGCATTTTGTATGCTTACTTTTTTCTAAAGATTTTAGATCGGAAAAAGAGAACATCTAGGAAGGGACTGGTCGCGGGTTCAAGTCCCGTCCTAGATGTTCTCTTTTTCCGATCTAAAATCTTTACAAAATTCTCTTTTTTGGAATTCTTCTCTGATTGTTCGCAATGAAAGCAAAAAGAGCTGAACGGATTTTGATGCGGTTTTTTTTTCTATTAAAAGGTTCTTAGTCAGACTTAAAATCTGCCTTATGTTTGATTGCAATTGGTTAAGTAAAACTGGAGATATGACCAAAAAACGGTAGCCTGTAGACTGTGGTCGCAGCACTAGTGGAACCGGTGGATGTCACGCGGTGCTGCGACGACAATCCTCTTTTGATGAGGCCGTCAAGCTGAGTGCCACCATTGTTAACATGGTACGTGTATGTAATGGTGACCCTCTTTCCTGAGACTTTACCTTCAGTTTACCATCAGGCGAGGTGAAGTCAGATTGACGTGTCCTAAATATAAAAAAAGCGAAAGATTCTGAACACAAATATATTAGATATTCGAAATTCTCCGATACATTATACGTCTTAAGGCGACGTTGGAGCCATCTACCGTAATTCTTGCGAACTACGGAAACAATGAATAACTTTACAGTCATTTTTAAACAAGTAGTTTCCGTAGTTCGCAAGAATTACGGTAGATGGCTCCAACGTCGCCTTAAGACGTATAATGTATCGGAGAATTTCGAATATCTGGGACGTGTCTAGGTGGCTCAGTTGGTCAGAGCATTCCCCCTGTAAGGGACTGGTCGCGGGTTCAAGTCCCGTCCTAGATGTTCTCTTTTTCCGATCTAAAAATCTTTAGAAAAAAGTAAGCATACAAAATGCTTAAAAATTTAATTGAATTAATTAGGCGGGGTCATCAAAAAACAATGTTTAAAAATGACTGTAAAGTTATTCATTGTTTCCGTAGTTCGCAAGAATTACGGTAGATGGCTCCAACGTCGCCTTAAGACGTATAATGTATCGGAGAATTTCGAATATCTGGGACGTGTCTAGGTGGCTCAGTTGGTCAGAGCATTCCCCCTGTAAGGGACTGGTCGCGGGTTCAAGTCCCGTCCTAGATGTTCTCTTTTTCCGATCTAAAAATCTTTAGAAAAAAGTAAGCATACAAAATGCTTAAAAATTTAATTGAATTAATTAGGCGGGGTCATCAAAAAACAATGTTTAAAAATGACTGTAAAGTTATTCATTGTTTCCGTAGTTCGCAAGAATTACGGTAGATGGCTCCAACGTCGCCTTAAGACGTATAATGTATCGGAGAATTTCGAATATCTGGGACGTGTCTAGGTGGCTCAGTTGGTCAGAGCATTCCCCCTGTAAGGGACTGGTCGCGGGTTCAAGTCCCGTCCTAGATGTTCTCTTTTTCCGATCTAAAAATCTTTAGAAAAAAGTAAGCATACAAAATGCTTAAAAATTTAATTGAATTAATTAGGCGGGGTCATCAAAAAACAATGTTTAAAAATGACTGTAAAGTTATTCATTGTTTCCGTAGTTCGCAAGAATTACGGTAGATGGCTCCAACGTCGCCTTAAGACGTATAATGTATCGGAGAATTTCGAATATCTGGGACGTGTCTAGGTGGCTCAGTTGGTCAGAGCATTCCCCCTGTAAGGGACTGGTCGCGGGTTCAAGTCCCGTCCTAGATGTTCTCTTTTTCCGATCTAAAAATCTTTAGAAAAAAGTAAGCATACAAAATGCTTAAAAATTTAATTGAACAAATATATTACCCCATAGGTAGTTCCCAGTAGTTAGGGGTAATATATTTGTGTCAGAAAATATGGACAGGTATTCAGCAGTAATATCAATCCAGCTAGTGGTTTCATCCAACTAATTACATTGAGTCTCTACATATCTATTCTATGTTCGAGCGTGGTTATTCTAACAGTACAGTATAGTCCAGTATTACCTAGGAATATCCTGCAACGACCCTACGCCACGTGGGCGCAGGCGCAGCACGACACGCGGCCGCACGGCACGCGCGCGTGACTTTGCGCGCACGCGCTGCTGATAGCCGTGTGTCGACTACACCATTTCTTTATTATTTTAAAGGAGTGACAATTGTATTACAACCTAGGACCAACACCAACAACTTGGGACTCAGCCAATCTCACCTGTAAGTACATCAAAAGGGTTGATATATTTTGATGATCGATCCATAGACGCAAATCTTGTAAGAACTATGAATGAAACCCCGCGTAGGCGCAGACAGCCTTGCGACTTGAGACGAGACAGATGATACTTGTTCTGGTTTTTCCTAATACGACTAAGCGCAGATTTCATTAGATGATACGAACCCCCATCACTTTGAACTAAACTGCATTTATCACATTTGACTCAAGAAATTTCGTTAAGTAAAATATGAAAAGTTACGTTAGTTGAATTAATTTTCACTGAGTCACCAAATTAACACTAAACTACACATAGTTCCTAAAATAAGCATACAGTTCACCTGATGGTAAGCCCGAAGTATAACTCCTGCAAGGTGGAAATAGGAGGGCTGCCGGCATTTTCAGAAGCCGAACCGAATGCTGCGTGTTACTTAAAACTTAATAAAAATAAAATGAGGTACTTGCCGCCTGTCGGGGTGCGAGGGATATGCTCTATAGGCAACCTTACACCCCGGCGTCTGAAGACCCGAGACGGCGTGCGGTTTTAGTCGGTTCAAGCCCGACATAACCGCCCCTGCTGTTTCTTCGAAGCGCGCTCGTCTGGATGATACCCGGTCCCCCAGAGGGGAAGCCAAACGCGCGAAAACTGACCCGCGCACCAAGCGGACGGTAAGCTACGCGGACGCCAGTCAGTCGCATCTGCGAGTAGCGGTCACTACCGTTCCGCCGAGGGACCTCACCAAAACCCAGGCAGACCAGCTTAGGGAGGCCATTGACGACAGCATCCTGCAGTCGGTGTTGTCGTCAACGATTTCGGGTGCGCAAGCTCCATCTTTCCGCGGACGACCCTTCCTATTGGAAGGCGTGCTGGCGATGTGGTGTGAAGACGACAATGCTCTTACGTGGCTTGAAAAAGCTGTAAGAAGCATAACGTCCCCGATACCCGAAACCACCTTGGCTGTCATAAAGCAGTCCGACATGAAGAAGCGACTGAAAGCTGGGCTTCTTCTCCACACCCGCATCACCGAAGCCGTAACACTGCGCAGAGTGCTTTGGGCCCAAAACCCTTGGTACAAAGTAGATACCTGGCAGTGTTACGACATGACAGTGGACGACCAAACCACCGACCCGAACTCCAAAGAGAAGGTGGTTCACCTAATTCTGGGAATTCCCGAGGACCAGAAAGAGGCGATAACCAGGAGAGACCGCCGAGTTGCCCACATGTCGGGAAGTGGGTATATTCGCTTCTTCTCCCAAGAAGAAGCGCAGGCCGGGGAAGCAACAGCGGCAGCTACAGCTCAAGAGCAAAAAAAAGAGGCTCCTCGAAAGAGTAAGAGCGAGCTGGAAAGTAGCTCGCCGCTGACACAGGGAGGACACATCAGCGATGATGATGATGACGTCCTTAACAGCCCCTGATCCAGTAAACATCATCCAAACAAACCTCCAGCACAAACAAGCAGCAACGGTCACTCTACGCAGAGTGCTGGAGGTAAGCAAAAAGACCGTAGCCCTAATCCAGGAGCCCTGGATAAATAAGAACTACATCTGCGGTCTAAATAACATAGGCGGTAAGTTAATACGAGATACGACGGTTGAAAAACCGAGAACCTGCATCTTCGTACCTAACGCTATAAACACCACTTTACTTAACCAATTCTGTTCTAGAGATCTCACTGCTGTGAAAATCCACTCAGATAATGCAACCATCCTAGTACTAGCTTCAGTGTATATGCCGGGCGAAGGCGAACCACCTCCAAAGGAGCTAGCCGACCTGGTACAACACTGCGAGGCTCACACCTGGGATTTAATCATCGGCGCTGACTGCAATGCTCACCATCCTCTGTGGGGAAGTAAGGACGCGAACAAGAGAGGTGAGTTACTAACCGAATACTTATTCCAAACCAACCTAAACATTATAAATATAGGTACGGAACCTACTTTCGTAACCTCATGGTGTCAGACCATAGTAGATATCACATTGGCAACACACTCGGCAGCAAACCTCATTAAGGGTTGGCATGTGTCAAAGGAACCATCCTTTGCGGACCATCGCCGAATCTGCTTTCAAATTCAATGTAAACTAGCAGACCCTGTTCCATATCGTAACCCCCGCAAAACAGATATAGCACGGTACACAAATTCACTAAACAAGGCACTAAGTGATTCACAACTACCCGACACAACACTTAGTACAGATAATATAGAACACAACGTACATTCTATCACTGCAGCTCTGCTGGAAAGCTACGAGCCAGCGTGTCCTGTTGTAACACCCAAAGGTCCAGAAAAGAGCTCCTGGTGGGGGCCAGAACTCGAGCGACTACGTGGAGGCCTGAGAAAGCTCTACAACCGAGCAAAAAACACCAGAACCCCTGAGGACTGGGACAGATACAAAAATGCACAAAAATACTACAAGAAACGCATCAGGTATCGTAGAACTGAGGCCTGGCAGAGTTTCTGTAGTAGCATAAACTCGACAAACCAAGCCGCAAGAGTAAGGAAAGTCCTGGCCAAAGGTGAACTCAACCTCATGGGCTCACTTAAGAGAGAAGACGGCACTTACACTAATACGGAAAATGAAACCAGCGCAGTACTGCTGGAAACACACTTCCCTGGCTGTCAAGTCACACCATCCATCGTTTCCATTGACTGGCCACCAGAACACTATAGTGTACCAACAACCCAAGAATGGGAAATCGCAAACAAGGTAGTAACTGCAGACAAAATAGAGTGGGCCATAAAAACCTTCAAACCCTTTAAGTCTGCAGGGCTGGATGGAATATTCCCAGCACTACTACAATGGCAACTGACAAGAATAGCAAAATATCTACTCCCAATCTACAGGGCCTGCATTGCCTTCAAATACATACCCAGATTATGGAGAGAGGCAAAAGTAGTCTTCCTACCAAAACCAGGTAAGGAGGACTACACACATCCCAAATCATTCAGGCCCATTAGTCTCACATCATTCCTCCTTAAAACGTTGGAGAGACTAGTAGATCGATACCTAAGGGATGGAACACTAAAAGACAACCCACTACATCCTCAGCAACACGCATACAGGAAAGGTAGATCAACAGAGTCTGCACTACACACGGTAGTGCACAGGATAGAATCGGCTATCACAAACAAAGCCTCAACACTAGCTACTTTCATAGATATAGAAGGGGCTTTCGACAAAACGGTACACAGCAGCATTAACGAAGCCTTACGGAAGCGTAAGGTAGAACCAGCCATAAGGGACTGGATCACTCAGCTGATAAGCAAAAGAGCAGTCCAGATAGTGATGAGTAACACCATCACAAGAGCAAAGGTAGTCAGAGGATGCCCCCAGGGAGGCGTCCTATCACCACTCTTATGGAACATAGTAGTAGACAGTCTTCTAAAGAGACTAAATGAGAGAAGATACACCACCATCGGGTATGCGGATGATCTTGCAATACTAATAAGCGGAACGGCGGAGAACGTGCTATGCAAAGTCATGCGCTCAGCCCTTCAGATTGTGGAAGAATGGTGCGAAGAACACCGATTATCAGTAAACCCGACAAAAACAGAACTTATCCTTTTCACCAACAAAAGAAAGTTACCAGAACTACAACTACCAAAACTATTTAATACCAAACTAGCCCTAACAACTCAAGTTAAATATCTGGGCATCATACTTGACAATAAGTTGAATTGGACTAGCCACATAAATGCTAAAATGAAAAAGGCCTGCATAACTTTTTGGCAATGCAGAAGACTCGTTGGTAAGAACTGGGGTCTTAACACAAAGATAACACTTTGGCTGTATACGGCAATTATCAGGCCTTCTCTAACCTATGGATCAGTTGTATGGTGGCCCAGAACAGAACTGATCACTGTGAAAGAAAAGCTCCAGAGTCTACAACGCCTAGCGAGTACAGCAGCCACTGGATGCATGAGAACCACTCCATCAGCCGCACTAGAGCACCTCCTAAACCTGAGACCGCTGCATCTAATCATACAGGAGGAGGCCAAGGCAGCAGCCTTAAGACTGAAAAGTAATGGGCTCTGGAAAGAGAATACTGGAACAAAGCATTCAAAAATTCTACAGAGAATCCTAAAGAAGATACCACTTCTTGAGGCGCCCGTAGACAGAATACCATGTCACCACGTCTTCGAAAGGAATTATCATATTCAACTTACCGAAGAAAAAAGAGACAGCTCTGGCGTCAAAGAAGTTAGGATATACACAGACGGCTCTAAAACCACATATGGTACCGGAGCAGGTGTCTTCTCGAATGACCTAAACATCAAAATAACAACCACCCTGGACAAGCTAAGTACAATATTCCAAGCTGAATGTATTGGCATAACGAGAGCAGCGGAGACGATTGCCGCCAGAGACGTCAAAGATCTAGATATAAAGATCATATCAGACAGTGCATCCGTACTCCAAGCTCTGAAAAGCAACACCATAACCTCTGTCCTCATATTGGAATGTCACAATACACTCCAATCCATTGCAAACACAAACAAGGTCACGCTGCAATGGATCAAGGGACACAGCAACTCCCTCGGCAACGACGCAGCCGATGAATTGGCCAAGAGAGGATCAGGGGCAACAGTATATGGACCGGAACCAATACTACCTATACCTCAAGCACAGGTCAAAACTTGGCTGCGGAAAAACACGGAAGAAACCCATCAAAAAGAATGGACAAACATTGAAGGATGCAGGCAAACAAAGAATGCAGTTCCGGTAGCATCAAAAACGTTTAGCCGAAACTTCATTAGATTAAAAAGGGACCAGATCCGCAAGGTCATAGGCATCTTGACCGGTCACTGTCCTCTAAACAAGCATCTATTTACAATAGGTGTGACGGACAGCCCCCTGTGCAGAGGCTGCATGGGGGCAGAAGAAACGCCACATCATGTGCTTACAGAGTGCATGAGCGTGGCCGAACAACGGGCGAAATTCCTCCAGTCACCAACGTCTCTCCGGGAAGCATGTGGAAACCTGAAAAGGCTGCTGGCTTTTTGGGAAGATCTGGGTTGGTTGGAGTGAGAGGTAAGATGCTACGCACAATGGCCCAATCAAGAGGCTAAGTGCGGAACAGCCCAGGTAAACTAACTAACTAACTAACCGCCCCTGCTGGCCGGCGAGGGGTATCCGAAGGGATTTCCGCACGAAAAAAAAAATATTGGTACTTGCCGCCTGCTTTACAAATAATAATATTCTACAAAAACATACTTCCATTTTTTTTTTGTAGGTAGGTACATACTTACATACATAGTACCCAGCCTAACGCAAATAAACATACTATATTCTCATTCATAAAAATATTTACACAGAGCTGGAATAGAACTCGTGACCTCCGACGTAGTTATTCAGTAACGGAAGATAGTAGACTCAAACGTGTCCAAAACTCACAAAGTATCAGTTACACATGTCGCAAGCGCAGACGCAGGCGGAGTGCGCACTAGCACCGTGTCGCAACTCGCACACTGCCGGTAACACTACACTAACCGCAGTGTCCAGAAACATAGTTTACGTACTTAGGTGTGATTCACAAAGTATTGGGTCTAGCAAATATACTGATGTACACGCTGCGCTTAAGGCCAGGGCTAGCCTTTGCCCGTGCAGAACCAGGCCTGAGACGGTGGCGCGTCATGTTCCACGCGTACCTTACTCAGCGCAGAGAGGCAAGGTCCACGATACCACCTGTTACACGATAGGTGGTCATTAGCGTGACGGGGTTCCCGGGGAATTCCTCTCTTAGTAGTGTAGTGTAAAACATACCCGGGGTCCCCCCGGAATAGGAGCCCGTGATGGAACACTGTGTGATTTTATTCGGTTCGATTCCGACATAGACACTTCACCGTTAGCTCCTGGTGGGGATGGTACCCATAGGGGTTTAAATACGTAAAAATAAAGCTGGACTCAAGGCCAAGTGGATAAAATAGTAACATAACATAACTTCACGCCAGTATCCCCGAAGGGGTAGGCATAGGTGTATAACACACCCACGATTCGCCAGTTAAGTTAAGGTCCCAATGTAATAGGGGGCGAGCCTATTGCCATCTACCGGGCACATAATTAAGCTAAGGATAATTTACATTTATTAATGCACACATAACTACGAAAAGTCAGAGGATCGAACTCGAGACCTCGTCTCAGCAGTCCGTTACGTACGCCACTGGGCTACCACTAAAATAGTAGGATTAGTAAATACTAGCTGTTGCCCGCGGCTCCGCCCACGTGGAATTCTGATCCCGTTCCCGCTACCAATGGCAACCTATTCCCGGGATGAAAAGTAGCCTATGTGTTATTCCGGACTATAGTCTATCCCTGAACCTGTACTGTTTCAGCCAGATCCGTTAAGCCATTTTTGCGTGAAATAGTAACAAACATACATACATACATACATACTCACTAACAATCGCCTTTATAATATTAGTAGGATCATTCTGTGAAGTTCAAGTGTCACCTCTGTAGGTGGCAACGTCCTGTTAGGTGGGACGTATAAATACTGATACCAACCGGAGAGAACCATTTCCTCGTAAACATCAAAAAGGTATTCTACTGGAAACAATACGAATTTATAATAACAGGAATGCCATTTAGCTCAGTTCATTAAAGTACTATGGCATTACTGCGAGCGACAGCACACGCATTATTCTCAGAATACAGAACCAATATCACTAAGTACCAAGAAAGATAATACAAACAACTTCTGGATCTCAATCGTAGGCAAAACGTGTTTTTTTTAAGATTCATAACTTGTCTATGATAACGATAAAAGCCTTTAATGCAAAACTATTAATCACTTTCTATATTCACGACATCTCGTGCGCAGGTTCGTTCGTATAACGGAACGATTGAATCTTGATAACTTTGATTTTGCATATTGGTTTCTGGTACACTGATTCCTTGGTGAGGAGATAATTGTTCACGTTAATCATTTGAAGTTAATGGTATTTAGAATACCAATGTGAATAGAGATAAACGGTGTTCTGTTTTTCAAATGGCAAAAAAGTGGCCAAGTGCGAGTCGGACTCGCCCATTAAGGTTTCCGTAGCAGCAGGTAACATAACAAAAAATTTTTTTTTTTAATTTTTATATTTGGGTTGATTGAATAAAAGGTAAATTGCGGTTTATGATTTATGACGTATTAAAAAAAACCACTTACTAGATCTCATTCAAACCAATTTTCGTTGTAAGTTTACAGGGTAATGTACATCATACTACGATTGAGAGGTCCCAGTTCGAATCCTGGCCATTACACTACCGCCGTGAAGCAACTCCTAACACAAGCAATTTAGCTTAGCTGGAGGAGTTAGGGAGAAGTCCGCCGGTAACCCTGCGGCCCTGGGGTTATCCTTTCGAGGGCTTACCCGGGGTGCCCGACAACGGACACTTGGGGAGGATACCGGTTTACCTTCTACCGGATAGATAGCGGTTTTAGTCGATACACGACATAACCACCCCCGCTGGCCGGCGGGGGGTACCCGAAGGGATTTCCGCACGTAAAAAAAAAAAAAAAGGGGCGCAATGCATTCTGCTGTTGCAATGTTGAGCTGAGAGTGCACTACATGATTACCTACAATTCACGCGCAACTTTTTTTTCTATTGACTACCATTGAATTGTTTTTTCGGAAATTATTCCTCCGTTGCTAGACCGATTTTCAATTTTCTTTTTGGTGCCAATATCGTGGTTTCAACATTGATCATTTTGGAGTAATCAGATTTTTTAATTTTTGAAGGGTGATTATTCATCTTAATTCTTAATTCTATATTGTACACAAAAAAAGATATAAATGAATTACAAATAAAATAAATTCAGTACAAAGGTTCCTCCATGATATGTTCGATTTTCAATTTTATGTTTCATTTCTCTAAACCTTCCGGGTATCAAGTTGTATTCACATGCCAAGTTTGGTCAAATTTGGTGGATTAGTTTAGGAGAAGTAGCGTCACAACCGAAATACACCGAGTGGAGTATAGAAAAACTCAACTAATATACTTTTAAAAAAAAACTGTGGAATCGTTATGAAGATGATGGTGCTGAGTCTACAGAACTTCTTCTTCTTTTCATTAAACACGATGCCACGAGGAGAAGAACGAGAGTCCGGCTCTTGCCAGCTTTACATTGGAATACATGAATACTATTAAGTACCACTCTCTTGCATTATGGCGACTTAAATCTCTCTCTGTGGCGTAGCCATAGTGCATTCGACTGCTAAGCCAAAGGTTGCGGGTTCGATTCCCGCTCAGTGCAAATATATATATTTGCATTGGTCTGGGTGTTTCTATGTATAATATGTACTTAATTACAAAAAAAAGTATTTAAGTATGTTTATCCGCATTCTAGAACTCATATGACGAGCTCTGCTTAGTACACCCAAACTAAGAATAGCAGAGATGTCGTTGTGTACTTCGTCCTACAATATTACTAGTGGTATGGGTAATGGACTGCTGAGACGAGGTCTCGGGTTCGATCCCAGGTTTTACCATGGCACACACCAATGACTTTTCGATGATTTTCGAAGTTATGTGTGTATTTAACGCAGGTTTATAAGTGCCCGGTTAATGGCAATAGGCTCGCCACCTATTACATTGGGACCTAAACATAAACTGGCGAAATGTGGGTGCTAGCACCTCTGCCTACCCCTTCGGGGATAAAGGCGTGAGTTTATGTTATGTTATGTTAAATTAGCCGTGTCTGTACATTGGAGATATTTAATAAAATAATAATTGGGTTATGCTAAATGAACGAGTCTGAACATTATTTTTTTTGGACAAATTCTTATCTGTCTGTTTGTATCCGATGGACACAAAAACTAGGATTTTGATACAGGTTTTTGTATTAGAAAGGTATTGGTCAGACTTAAAATCTACCGTATGTTTGATTGCAATTAGTTAAGTAAAACCGGAGATATGGCCAATAAACGATAACCGACCGGAGCCGTGGGCATCAGCTAGTAATGAATATATATATGTAGTTTTATAATCCCCAGGGGACGAAGTTAATACATTAATTATTATTAAAGTGAAACTTTTATTACATCGTCTCAAACTTATTCGTCTGTGTGTTGCATGTCGCGTGACGGTCGGCCGCGGAGTAGGGATAAAGTGAAAGGCGCTCGTCATAGCAGCCAAGGACAATATGGTGGCGTCTATAGTTCGCAGCAGCTGACCGTGTAGTGTATAGACTATTACTCATTTGTGCCAGTGCTCCACGCTATTTTGTTTGTTTTTGTCAGTGTTTAATGTAAATGTTGTTTGTCAGTGTTTAATGTAAATGTTGTTATTTTTTAGTTAAATGTCTATAATGTGAAAAAAAGTTTCACTTTTACCGTGGTTTCATAAAACCACACAATCTTTTTTATATTTTATTTTAATTATTAAACAATTAAATAATACATTTCATGTTTCATTCATTATTTTATGAAAGGTTTAAGAGCCAAAGTGTCCTATAAAATAAGAATTTGTTAAGCCACTGTTGTCGTTGACCGTAACAATACCATTTTTGAGGAAGTACCACTCTCTTGCATTATGGCGACTTAAATAAGCGTGATGCAACATTTCGTACAGTTGGTGAGACCGGTAGACACATTTCCCTTCCTTTCATTGCTGAGTCGACGGACGGACAGACGGACTGAGTCCTTGTGTGCCTCTAAAGCTCCGGGTCTGAAAAATCTGTCAATTCAGACTAAATCAATCAATTCAGCGTACATCAAACAGATCCTTTAATTTACGTGACTACCCGAGGTAAATCTCAACCTCGTAGGATTTGGTTAAGTATTCAAAGAATGCAATTAAAATGATGTAAACTTTTGACGTAAGGAAATGACGAATGAAGTAAACATTAAGCTGTACCTGCTATACCCCATAGACGAGGCCGCGATGGCGGCCAAAGTCCGCCAGTAACCCTGGTGTTATCCTTTCGAGGGCTTGCCCGGAGTGCCCGACAATAGACACTTGGGGAGGACACCGTGTTGTTTTAGTCGATCCGATTCCGACACGCCCATCCCATCGAGTTGTGAAAATGGGACTTGAGAAAACTTTCTTAGTACATTAATTACTATCCAATTTTCAGGACTGTATCATCGTCAAGTCTATGTTTCTAGTTTGTGAATAAATTTATTTTCAAAATGTTTACTCTTCACCATTGGTATACAAACTCATCTCGCATTCATGTCATGATCATGAATTAAATTAAATATCTCGATCATGCCATACCTTTTTTTTTTTTTTTTTATTATCGTGCGGAAATCCCTTCGGATACCCCCCCGCCGGCCAGCGGGGGCGGTTATGTCGGGCTTGCACCGACTAAAACCGCACGCCGTCTCGGGTCTTCAGACGCCGGGGTGTAAGGTTACCCATAGAGCATATCTCTCGCACCCCGGCTGACCCTGGGCCATCTCACCACTAACAGCATCGCTCATCCTGTCTCCTCTGAAAGCAGAGGAGTACGATCATGCCATACCTCACATAAAGCCAGATATACATAGTGTAGGTACATAATATATGTACATATTGTACATTTATGTCTTGTTCTCCTTGTAAAACAGATTAATAATGAAATGAAACGTATACAGCATGTAGTTTAAGTTGTGTAGGTAATTTAAAAGCTTTGATATTTTAGCGATGAATTAAGAGTTTCGGAATGTTTTATGCTGGGCAGATTTGGGCTTATGGAAAGAATTTGGTTTGTATTAAGTTTTAAATGGGATGTCATCTCAGCCTGCCAGGTAGAGAGGAGAATAATTGTTAAATATAAAACATATCTCGGGAATCCTAGAAACGAGACGACCCGAAACATGTTTTGTGAAAAAAATGCACTCCGCAGCCTTTTTAGGGTTCCGTAGCCAAATGGCTAAAAACGAAACCCTTATAGATTCGTCATGTCTGTCGGTCTGTCCGTATGTCACAGCCACTTTTTTCCGAAACTATAAGAACTATGCTGTTGAAAACTATGCTTGGTAAGTAGATGTATTCTGTGAACCGCTATTAGATTTTCACACAAAAATAGAAAAAAAAAACAGTAAATTAGTTTCCCATACTTAGAACAGAAACTCAAAAAAAATTTTTTCATCAAACCCATACGTGTAGTGTATCTATGGATAGGTCTTCAAAAATGATATTGAGGTTTCTAAGAGCATTTTTTTTCTAAACAGAATAGTTTGCACGAGAGACACTTCCAAAGTGGTAGCTGCTATGGAACCCTTCATGGGCGAGTCCGACTCGCACTTGGCCGGTTTTTTTTATTTGCATTAAACATATCATCATCGTCATCACAGCGTTGTTCCCGTTTGCACTCGAGGTCTGCTTACTTCATCTCCTCCTATTTTGATTTCATCATCATTATCCTGACGCTAGAGCCGCGGGTAGGCCTTGGTCTGGTCGAGTAAATTTCTCCATTCAATCCTATTCTTAGTTTTTTCCTGCCAGCCGGTCACTCCGATGTCTTTAGATCTTGTTGGATTTCATCGAGCCATCTGAGTTTCGGTCTTCCAGGGGGTCTTAGGCCATCAGGTTTGCCACGCCGAAGACGCTTCAGTGCCCTGTCGTCTTGCATTTGATCTACGTGACTAGCCCATCGAAGACGGCCTACTTTTATAAACTTTACGACATTTGGCTCTTGGTACATCTCGTGAAGCTCATGGTTGTATCTTATCTATTTTGATTTGGCTTAACAATATACATATCTTATGGGAGTGACTACCACCTGGCCTCCAAACCCCGAGAGGAAAGTTTACTCCAGAACCTCCTCCGTCAGTCAGCAGGTGTACCGGGTTGCAGCTGAGGTTGGCTAGGCCTCTAAGTTCTTGGTGGGACGCTATACCCCCGAATTAAACATGTTATGCCATGAAATACATCTACAAAAAACTTAAATATTTGTAACCGAAATTCCCCCTTGCCCCTCCAGCTAAGCTAAATTGCTTGTGTTAGGAGTGGGTCGGTAGTCGACTACTTAACCACTAAGCTACCGACGATATAGTGTACTTGGCTAGTATATTACCCACTAGCTGTTGCCCGTGGAATTTTGATCTCGTTCCCGCTTCCCATGGGAACCTAACCCAGGGATAAATATGGCCTATGTCCTATTCCAAATTTTTAGGGATTTTCATTAGAAAAACCCTATTGCTATCGAGTTGTCGTCGGCGTCGTCGTTGCCAATTTTCTGTCACGGTTTTGGGTATGAAGGAGATGAGCTATCGAGTTGCTGTTTTCGGTAATAGATTCGTGCTGGGGTGAGCCATTGCAAGATAAAGAAAAAACAAACAAAAAAAAAATCCCTTGTATTCGGCTGAGCTCGTCTCAGGAATTCAACTTGTTTTTTTTTTGTCAGATCCGTTCAGCCATTCTGGCGTGATTGAGTATCAAACATCTATCCATCCAAACTTTCACTTTTATGATATTAGTGGGATAATTGACATCTGGATCTTAAGAATTCACCCTGTATTGCGAACGCAACCTACACTTACTGACAATACTTATATTGTGACAATTTTTCCCCGTTCTATGGCCAAGATTCGATGCGATGACAGCACAATCGCCTTGGTTATACAAGACATTAAAATATGACACATGCATTGATCAACAAGTGAATAATACATTCGATGAAGGTGCTTCTATATTTGGATACAGTATGTTGAATTTTTCTAGCAAACAATTACATGGCTCACCTGCGCCATTACTGCGTTAAGAAAGAAGTTTTAATCACTTTCGTACGTGAGTAGTTGTAGAATTTCAATTAGTTAATTTAGAAGATAGATCTTCCTTAAATCTAAATTTGATTTCATTGCAGTACAATTTTTTTAACACCAAAACTAGCACAGTGAGACGGCTATTGGCTGAATCTTTCGTTACTGATGATGTGGGATGCGGTACTCAAACTGTTAGGTAACGCAGTTCAATTTGCTACCTAAAATTAGTAGTTTAGTACTTAAATGCCTACTTATGTATCATTGCATACTACTACCTACTGTAATGTTATTTCTTTGCAAATAGTTAATGTCATTCATACATACATATACTCACGCCTTTTTCCCTCCGGGGTAGGCAGAGACAACAGCCCACCACCTGCTTCTGTCCTTACATACTTCACGAGCTTCCTTCACTGTCATTAAACCTTTCATGCAAGCCCGCCGGTTTCGAGTGCTTTTAACCTGCCCTTTTTTCAGTATTTCATTAATTTGATCGGTGTATGTTCTGCGAGGTCGACCCCGGCTTGCCTGCCCACTTACATCTGCTTTATATACTGGGTGTGTCAATAGTTAATGTCATTAATGTCTAAATTGTTACCTAGCTATAGAGGCTTGTTATTAGCAATATTGTTACATATTTGTTGTTACCCTATAATTTGTCATTAGTCTGTAAGCCTTCTTCAAAAGTAAATGAACAAATTGAATGTGTCGACTAATACGAATAAGTTACAGTTGGTCAATCCGAATGAGGGGTCTTATTTATCATACTGTTACTGTGGTCTATAAGAACGCTTGTAACAACAGAGGGGTCCCTCGTGCCTTGATACATGCAGAAGTGAAAGGAATTAACGTTGCCTCTTTTCCCCTTTTTACCCTTGCCACATTTACCCCTTTTACCCTTTCCACATTCCCCTTTTTCACATTTCCCGTTTTTTAACCCTGCCTCGTTTCTCCTTTTTACCCTTGTCACATTTTCCTTTTTTACCCTTTCTATATTTCCCGTTTTTACGCTTTCCACAATTCCCCTTTTTACCCATTTATAGTGTGTGTAGTGTGCAAGAGTCACACACGATAGAAGTGAAACTTCTGAAAAATCCCTGATTAAAAAAAAACTATGGACTTATTTTTCGTTTCACCGAGTTTGAAATGACAACGATTCTAAAGAAGTTTCACTTCAAAATGAGAACTGATGCCGTTCACACGACTCTCAACAATATATTTCCGGGATGAAAAGAAGCCTGTGCTGTTCCAAACTACGCTATCTTGTGCCAAATCTTATCTAGATCCGTTCAGACGTTCAGGCCAGTAACAACGTCGTAAACAAAGCGCGCGGGGTAAGCGGAGATATTAAGGAGGTGCGCGGGGTGTTACAAAGACACGTCTAGGACGCGCGTCCACTCCGTTCGGTCTGTTCGGCGGCGCCTAAGTACTTACAAATTTTATTTAAAAATAAAAATGCTGGCGTTACGCGCCAATACTCCGACCGATGCCATAATAACTATATTATATTCAATGCGACTCTTTCTTACACAATGGTTAACCGTTTAACCTTATGGAACCGGGCCTTGTCCTAAATGGGTGCTTCTTGGGGTACCAGTCCACCTTGTTATGATGTCATCTGCTTTTTGGATACATTATCATTACTTTCATCGTAATGATTTAACATTTTACCGTATTTTATAACTGTACTACATAAACATAACTTCACGCCTGTATCCCCGTAGGGGTAGGCAGAGGTGTATTACACACCCACGATTCGCCAGTTATGTTTAGGTCCCAATGTCATAGGGGGCGAGCCTAATGCCATTTACCTGGCACATTGCCAAGCGCGCGGTAATTAACATTTTGAATACACACAGTCACACAGTCAGAGGTGTGTGCCCGGGGCGACTGGGGATCAAACTCGAGACCTCGTATCGGCAGTCCGCTACGTACGCCACTGGGCTACCGCCGCTTGTACGACTATACTATAGGTACATATGTATGTGATTATTGCTATATAAACATTCATAAGTACATAAACTTACGCCTATATTCTTGAAGTAGTAAGCAGTCTACATTTCACCAGTCACATTTGGTGCCACATAATAATGTGCGAACCTATTGCCGTGATTGAATGTACAACTAGTGTCAGTTGGCTCCTAATGTCTTTTAGCCGATAGTGGGCGGTAGATAATAGTGGAAGAGCCTACCTCATATAGATGCTTATATCCCACTAGACCCTGAACATTTCTCAGTCGACTTATACGACTTGCCCAGGAATATATGCATATAACGCATTCTATGTTTGTCTCTCATTCCCGGGTCAGCACGAAAATACAAAAATTAGAATATATTACTTAGTTTCTTCTCAAACAGAACAGTACACATCACTTTAATGGACACTCACGCCTTTCTCCCTCCGGGGTAGGCAGAGACACAATCCTATCATTTGCTTCTATCCTTAGCTTTTCACTACTGTCATGAAACCTTTCAAGTAAGTAATGGACAAGCAAGGAACTGAATAATATTAGAGAGATTATTCTAGTTACTGTCATCAGAAACGGTAGCTTAGTGGTTAACGTGTGGGCCTTAAGATCAAGAGGCTCCGGGTTCGAATACTGGCCATTACACCACAGACGTGAAACCAATACTCCTAATACAAGCAATTATGCTTAGCTAGAAGGAGTTAGGAGGAATAATTAATTTCAATCACTAATATTCCATTTAAAAAAAAAGGTGGAACTAAAATTCCAGAGGCCATTGCACAGACAAGGTCTAGATTTCTCTGTACTTCCTCCATTCATTCTTAATCAGGCCAGGAGGCCTAGGTAGAGGGCCTGTAGATACAGTGACATTCTAATATTGGAATCGCTTCGGAACGACCCTTCAAAAGTCCAAAATGTATGGGAGTGACATTATTTGTTGACATGTCACGTGTAACAAATAATGTCCCTCCTATACATCTCAGACTTTTGAAGGTTCGCTTCGAAGTGATTCCACTAGTAGAATGTCACTGTATCTACAGGCCCAGTCTAGTTCATAAACTGCTCTTGAGTATACCGAATGAATAATAGCATCAAAACCAGTCGTCTATTGATGGTAGATTGATCTCCTGTGGTATATCTAATCGATGTGTCTTGTCCATGTTGTCACGTGACTAATGAGGCGGTTAATGGATCCATTTATCAAATGATTTATGTTATAGTTCCTACTTTAAAAGAAAGCGACAATTTAGTTCGACAGTTAATTATTGTATTCAATATGCGTGGTATGATCGTAGGCGCTGTTGGCAGCTAATTTAAGTAAAGATACCGCAACAAAAAAAAACGTCCAGTTAGAACAACTATTTGGAAATATGTAGGAGAAGCGTTTGAATGTAATAATAGGACTATTGTAGCCAATAAACCTGATATAGTGGTGATTGATCGATCAGAGCGTCTCGCAATAATTGTTGACATCACCACCCCCCATGATGACAATCTCGTGAAAGCCGAAAAAGACAAACAATTAAAATATTTGGACTTGGCTCACGAGATTGTCGACATGTGGGATGTGGATTCAGCAATTATTGTTCCGATAGTCGTATCGGTTCACGGACTGATTGCCAAGAGCCTCGATCAACATCTCCAGAGGCTCGCGTTAGGCAGTTGGGTCAAGGGCTTGATGCAGAAGGCAGTGCTCCTCGACACGGCACGTATTGTGAGGAGGTTCCTCTCCCTGGAGCCCTAACCACCGGTACCTTGGTCCCTGTACCCGATGCCGGTGGGCCACTATTTTTTATATTTTTAAATATATTTGTTTTCTTTTTATATAGAATGTATTTAAAAATATAATTTATATGTATTTTAAGAGTAATAAAGAGAATAATAATTGATAATCGTTCAACATCTCAAGAGGCTCGCGTTAGGCAGTTGGGTCAATGGCTTGATGCAAAAGGCAGTGCTCCTCGATACGGCACGTATTGTGAGGAGATTCCTCTCTCTGGAGCCCTAACCACCGGTAGCATGGTCCCTGTACCCGATGCCGGTGGACCACTATTTTTTATATTTTTAAATATATTTATCTTCTTCTTCTTCTTCTTCTTCTTATATATAAAAATGAATTGCTGTTCCTTAGTCTCGCTAAAACTCGAGAACGACTGGACCGATTTGGCTAATTTTGGTCTTGAATTATTTGTGGAGGTCCAGAGAAGGTTTAAAAGGTTTGTCATCGATTGAGGCAGTACGAAGTCTGCCGGGTCAGCTAGTATAGAATATATTTAAAAATATAATTTATATGTATTTATAAAGTTTAATAAAGGGAATAATAATTGAACTGTACATATTCACAGTAGTGTAGGTATATATACAGTTGACTGTTTTTTTTTATGAAATCTGGTACCCAAGATAAGATTAAACTTGTGTTTAGGGTACCCGGGCTCCCGCAGCTTATCATAATTCAATTCATTTCACATCAGGACACAATTATTTGGTGTTCATGACTCTTCATTTGTACATGCATATAAGTACCTCGTCATAGATTGTCTTGAACTTGTCTCTGATTTTGGAACGTTTATTGGGGTCATGGACCAAATTCTTGGGATAGCATCAAATAGCAGAAAGAATCTAATTGTATGTGGAGACTTTAATATAAACATCTTGGAACAGTGTAGGAAAAGTACCCAATTTCTAAACATGTTCAAGAGTTACAACCTTGAAAATATTTTCTGTGAACCAACTAGAATCACTGCTACAACTGCCAGTTGTTTAGATAATTTTTTTAGTGACAGTGTATACTTAAGTAAGTCTGTAATAAGTGCGTTGCCCTCAGATCACTGTGGTCAAATAGTATCCTTTTCCAAGGGAAATAATAATCAACCTAAAGAGAAAATTATGTGTAGGCCCATAACCTCTAACAAAATTAGAGAATTCAAAAACTTGTTAGAGAACAAGCTCAATTGTGTAGCTTACCTAGGCAATAATCCTGAGGTTCATTACAATAGTTTATTTAGTACATTAACTGATGCTTTTTCACATACATTCAAACAAAAATGTAAAAAGCACAGTACTAAATCTAAATTCTGTGAATGGGCTACTGTAGGCATATATAAAAGTAGACGAACACTTTTCGATTTATACGCCCAAAAACAGTACAGACTTGACAGTCGCTTCATTGAATATGTCAAAAATTACTCCAAGGTATCCAAAAAAGTATGTAGACAAGCGAAGGCCATTCATATTAAAAGGAAAATAATTGAGGCTCCCAATAAAATGAAAGAAACTTGGAAAGTTATTAACAAAGAGTCTGGTAAATGTAAAGTGAGGGATACTGTTACTAAAATTAAATTAGAAAACAAGAATATAACCTCTCCGAAGGATATTGTAAATGCTTTTGAAGATTATTTTACCAATATTCCATTGCAACTCACTTCCTCTATTAACTCTAGCGCTGACAGTGCTGTGGCCCTTGTTGAGAGTAATATTAGTTCTTCTAAATTTAAGTTCAAACATATTGATCCCAATGACATTTTAAAAGCATTTAAAAATCTAAAAATAAAAATGTCTGAGGATTACTGGGGCATGTCAGTTAGTTTAATTAGTCATATAATTAATATCATTGCACCTGATCTAGCACTCATATTTAATGAATGTATAGATGAAGGCACATTTCCTAATTTAATGAAACACAGTAAACTAATACCATTATTTAAGAAAGGATCTAAGTCGGAACTTGGAAACTACCGCCCCATCTCTATTTTGCCAGCTCTGAGTAAGGTGTTTGAGAGAGTGATGCTCAATCAGATGCAACTGTACTTTAAGACCAACAATCTTTTCCATAGCCAACAATATGGCTTTACTGGCGGGAAATCTACCACCGATGCGGGAGTGGCTCTAGTCAGCCTAATTTACGACGCTTGGGAGGGATCGCAGGATGCTATTGGGGTATTCTGTGATCTTTCTAAAGCATTTGATTGTGTGGACCATCAAACACTCTTGCTCAAGCTACGTCGATATGGATTTGATGAGAAATCAATAGAACTATTAAAATCATACTTAACAGATAGGCTTCAGACTGTTGTTGTGAATAACGTCAAGTCAAACGGATCAAACGTCAAAATAGGCGTACCACAGGGATCAATCCTAGGACCTTTTCTCTTCTTGGTGTATGTCAATGACCTGCCTTATACGATCGAGGCTCAAGCTGCCATAGTACTGTTTGCAGATGATACATCACTGATATTCAAAGTAGATCGGCGTAGTACAGATGCGAGTAATATTAATAATATTTTGAACGCCATTTCAAATTGGTTTTATGCAAACAACCTATTGTTGAATGCAGAAAAGACCAAATGCATTAAGTTTACACTGCCTAATGTGAGGCAAGCACACGTTAATGTCGTGCTGGAGGGGCAAAGGTTGGAATTTGTAAACAGCACTACTTTTCTAGGCATAACACTAGATTCGAAATTGCAATGGGGTGACCATATCACTATTTTGGCCAATAAACTCAGTTCTGCTGCTTATGCTGTCAGACGGATTAGGCAGTTGACAGATGAACCTACTGCTAGGCTGGTATATTTTAGTTATTTTCATAGTCTGATGTCTTATGGAATACTGCTTTGGGGGAATGCAGCAGATTTAGAAACTATATTTATACTACAAAAGAGGGCAGTTCGTGCCATTTATTGTTTAGGCAAGAGAGATTCTCTTAGGGAACGATTTAAAAAAACTAATATTTTAACTGTAGCTTCCCAATATATATTCGAGAACATACTGTATGTCAGGAAAAATATATCCAATTTTACAAAAGTAAGTGACATTACAGACAGAAATCTGCGTAATAAAAATAAACTTATCCTTCCATGTTATCGGCTTAGCAAAGTTAGTGATTCTTTTAGGGGGGAAGGTATACGCTTTTATAATAAATTACCTGAATCGGTCCTTGGTATGCCTGACAATAAATTTAAAACCTTTGTTAAGACCACCTTATGTAAAAAAGCATACTATAGGACAGATGATTATCTTAAAGACAAAAATGTCTGGTTTGAGCATGGTGCAGGCTCCTCCTAAAATGCTAAAATGTTACAACTACAGCATAGTATTGTAGTAGGCACGCGACATTTTACCATATTTTAACTTTTTTCAATTATTTGAACGATTAACTTGGGTTAAATTTTATTATAACGTTTTTTTATTATATACCTTTATTTATCTTGACACGAGACAAAAATGTACATTCGTCCATATTTAGTCTTAAGAAATCACTATTATAAGCTGACGTCTCGAAAATGCCGCAGTGGAGTTGGTTGCGCCGTTTCTTCTCCACTAGCGCCTAGGAAGCGGTGGTAAACTTAGTATTAAGCAATTATTGACGTCAAAAAGATGTAATTACGTTGCACTATTTTGAAAAATAAAGACTTTGACTTTGACTTAGATATCTTGAAAGTTTTTTGTTTTCCAAAATATAAATACTTTATTTGGGGTTGAAAATCAATGTTTCTATTTAGTAATGTACCCAATTAGGATGTGTACTCCACCAAGATCTTCGGAGCCCAAGACAACCTCACCTGCAAGCCGGTACAGTGACCTGACCCAGCTGACCATCCTCTCGATGCTGGGGGGTAAATTGCAGTCGCTCCCGTCAAGCGTCGGTAGCTTACAGTCGAGAGGTCCCGGGTTTGAATCCTGGCCATTACACTACCGACTTGAACCCACTCCTAAGACAAGCAATTTAGCTTAGCTGGAGGGGTTAGGGGGACTATTAGAAATTTCTGTTACTAATATTTTTTTTTTTTAAATCAAGATATACTAATCAAATAGGAAAATGGGAGCGTGGAAGGCGGACCCTGGACTCCAAAGTGGAAGCTTAGGATGAAACTAGGATGAGGATCGGATGATGATGAGTACAGTTTCTAATAAGTACCTTTTTTTTTTTTATCGTGCGGAAATCCCTTCGGATACCCCCCCGCGTGCCAGCGGGGGCGGTTATGTCGGGCATGAACCGACTAAAACCGCACGCCGTCTCGGGTCTACAGACGCCGGGGTGTAAGGTTGCCCATACAGCATATCCCTCGCACCCCGACTGACCCTGGGACATCTCCGGTATCGAGATGGCCCCCTCGGGTTTGGGAACCACGGTGTCCCCGTCTTGCCCCGGTTTGGGGGAGGGGCGCTAGTCACCCCACCGTCCCGGCCTGCTTCTGTTGGGGTGACAGGTGGCCTCACCCGCCACCCCCAGGCCTGCGCTCATGGAGGACGGGCGCGCTCCGCCACCTCCTTCGCGAGCATTACATGCTCGCAGAAGGAGGCGGCGGCGGCCCACGCGCTCGCGCTCCGCACCATTGCCGCAATCATGCTGCCGAGCGAGAGGACTCCCACCCCTCTAATACTCGTAAGTACCTACCTTTTTATGGTGTGATCGTAAACGCTGTTGATCAATTAGTATTTTGCATCGATTTATCGAGTTATTCTGTATTCATACCACGAAAACTCATCCCATTCTTAAATCATCCCAAATGTGTATTTCTTACTCATCCCACCTTAACAATTCCCAAAATCATCCCAAACTCATCCCAAAACTCATTCTTAAGTCATCCCGAAGCAAAAGATACTAAAAAGTATGGATAAGCATGATCATGCATTCAACAAATTTAATTATTTCGAATTTATTGTTAATTCCTACAATTATAATATTATCTCGTGTAGTAGGTAGGGATAGAAGCAGGGGTGTGTGTTGGGTAACCTCCTCGAGTGTCGCTCCGATTCCGATCCCGCTGCAGTCCGGGGGGAACGGAATCGGAGCGGCCGGTACACCCTGGGCGGCGGTCAATGGCTTCCCCTTCACCCCTTCATAGGGTTGGCATTGATCGTCGGCCAATACCCAACGTGGCGGGAACACATCGCTCTCCGTACTCCTCTGCTTTCAGAGGAGACAGGATGAGCGATGCTGTTGGTAGTGAGATGGCCCAGGGTCAGCCGGGGTGCGAGGGATATGCTCTATGGGTAACCTTACACCCAGCCGTCTGAAGACCCGAGACGGCGTGCGGTTTTAGTCGGTGCAAGCCCGACATAACCGCCCCCGCTTGCCGGCGGGGGGGTATCCGAAGGGATTTCCGCACGATAAAAAAAAAAAAGGTAGGGATAGAAGCAGTTGGCGAGCTGTTGTCTCTGCCTACCCCGGAGAGAATAAGGTGTGAGTATATATATGTATCTGTGTATGTATGTACTTATAATATTTAGTTTCTTTAACTAGTTTCAGAAGAGTAAGTACTTTAACGTCTCGTGAGATGTCCACTATATTTTCCAAAACAAATATGTTTTTTTTGGGATTCAGGTCATTAATACAATGATTTTTATTTGATAATGCAAACTCAGATGAAGTTCACTGTCCTAGTCATATGTTTACTGTCGTAAGGAGAAAAGCCCTATCCCTTAGTCATGTATACACCCATGGGCAGAGATGGGGGGGTAGCCCTTGTCAGCGTCATCTTCTATTTCCCGATTTCGTCCCAAGTGTGGACTTCGGAGCCCGGGGTCCTCTGATTATTTTTACAAGCTTGTAGTCGCAATTAGAACACAGATAAAAAACATGCACGATGCAATCTTTTGAAATCAGCACAACCGTTGCGTAAAATTATTATTTTCATTTTACTACAATTATATTCTTTTTTTTTTCAATTAAATTTTTAAGCAATTTGTGTGCTGACTTTTCCCATAGATTTAGATCGGAAAAAGAGAACATCTAGGACGGGACCTGAACCCGCGACAGGACGTAGACGTGTCTAGGTGGCTCAGCTAGTCAGAGCGTTCCCCCTGTAAGGGACTGGTCGCGGGTTCAGGTCCCGTCCTAGATGTTCTCTTTTTCCGATCTAAATCTATACAAATGTTTTAATAAAAGCTTGGTTTGTGTTGACTTTTACGAGAGCGACTGTCGTCTGTCCTTCCACCCCTGAGGGGAAAACCTGCGTCAGAACCTCCTTCGTTGCTTAACAGGTGCACTGAGCAGATAAGGCTGACTTGCGCCCTGAGGAGGAGGAGCTGGTAGGGACCTGTACATAGAATAGCCCTGGTATCTATTGTATTTCGCCGGGAACCACGCTGCTTTGCTCATGCGTCCTAAATATGAAAATATCTTAGATTTAAAACATCATCGGTACGGTCAAAGTCAAAAACGCAAAAACGGTCGTATTTTTGTTCGAAAGACTGAGCAGGACAGGTATATTGTGGTGAAGGACAGAAATGTCTTGGACAATTTAAAGTAGGACTCTTCTGTGTACTTGTTCTTGTTTTTTTTTTCTCTTTTTATATATTTATGCATGATTTTCTGTGTTAACATTATAAAATTCAAACATTTAAAAGTTTATTATCAGAATACTCGTGGTCTACGAACCAAGACACATTTGTTTTACCGGAACTTAGTTACCAGCAATTATGATATTCTTGTAATAACCGAGACTTGGATTAACTCTACAGTCTTTAGCACTGAGTTGTTTGACGACCGCTATATAGTGTACAGACGTGATAGAGAAACAACGGGTTTTCATAGCGAAAAGGACGGTGGTGGGGTGTTAGTTGCTGTTGCAAAACACCTAACGAGTAGGCGTATGAGCAATTGGGAGAGTAGTTGTGAGGACCTCTGGGTTCTAATAAACATTCCTCATTCCAATTCAATTAGACAGTTGGCGGTCTGCGGAGTCTATCTACCCTCTCCTATCACTCGTTTGATCTTAGAACGTTTTATACAAAACTGTAACTCACTACTAGACCGTTATGATGGCCACTCTTGCATTCTGGGCGATTTTAACCTCAGTTGTATTGACTGGAATAGACCCTCAAACGAGCAGACTACATTGGGTCAGACCTTGATAGACTTTACGTATATTTCCAACCTTAAGCAGCTCAATACAATACCCAACGTTATGCAAAGAATGTTGGATCTCGTGCTTTCAGATATGCCTTCTTGTAAAGTATCAGCGGCTTGCGATGCACTTTCAAAAGTTGACCCCTTACATCCACCACTCGACATCGATATTACTATTATGGACAATAAAGAGCTTGATAGTAACACTAATAATCGTAGGTTAAATTACCACAAAGCTAACTACGAGGCTATCAGGGATGCCCTATCAGTGATTGATTGGGACATCGAATTGGCACAATATTTAGACGTCAACGTCATGGTAAATAAATTCTATGCAATACTCAAGGAAATAATTAACAAACACGTACCTCCCAAAAAGTCTGAGAAACGTAAATACCCGCCATGGTTTAATAAAAACCTCATTTCCATGTTGAAGGAAAAAAATAGGATACATTCCCGCCACAAAAAGTATCGGAACCCATTGGATAAAATAGAGTTTAAATTATTAAGTAAAAGGTGTTCAAAGGTGGCGGAGGAGTGTTATAACCAATATATAGATAGTGTAGAACACAAAATATCTCACAACTCCAAATATTTTTGGTCATTTGTGAAGGCCAAAAGAGATGAAATCAGTTTTTACCCAAGCACTATGACTGATGGAACTTCTGTTAGCTCAGATGGTGAGGGAATTTGTAACTTGTTTGCGTCTCTGTTCTCTCAGGTCTATAATAATGCGACCTCCAATAATAATTTCAACATATCGGAAGAATTAAGGCTTATCGATCATGATGACGTCAATTTCCTCTGGTATTTTCCCACATGAATGGAAGTTTGCGAAAGTCGTTCCCATTCATAAATCGGGCAATAAAGATGACGTAAACAACTATCGCCCAATTTCAATCATCTCCACGGTGGCAAAAATGTTTGAATCCATTGTTTGCCCTTACATCCAAAAATATTTTACCCGATACTTGTCTCCCCATCAACACGGATTTGTTAAAGCGAGGTCAACTTCCACGAATTTAGTCACATTTGTGGAGGACTTGGCTGAAGCAATTGACCAACGTCAGCAGACGGACGTCATTTATACAGACTTCAGCAAGGCCTTTGATAAAGTGCCGCACAGTGTATTGATCAAAAAATTGTCAGTGTATGGCTTTTCTGGCAGGGTTATTAATTGGATTCACTCATACTTGGATAATCGCTCATTCTATGTCGTTGTCAATGGCTTCAGGTCGGATTTGTCCCCCGCCTCTTCTGGTGTACCCCAGGGTTCGCACCTTGGGCCTATCCTCTTTAATATATTCATTAACGACCTACCGAACTGCCTTCTACATTCCAAACCTTATATGTATGCCGATGACCTAAAAATTTCACGCATCATTAACAGTGTTGATGACGTAGGCCTTCTACAGCAGGATATAGACCATATAAACCAGTGGTGCAGAAACAACCAGATGCATCTTAACACTGGAAAATGTTTCCACATAAAGTTCACACGCAAACGCAACGTCATTGAGTCAAGCTATACAATAGAGGGCAATCATATACGAGAAATGGATAGCATAAGGGATCTAGGCATACTTTTAGATAAGAAACTCACTTTTCGGCCTCATATTGAACAAATAATAAAGAAATCATCAAAGATGTTGGGGTTTGTTATAAGAAATGGCAAAGTATTTCGCAGGCCGCAAACAAAAATATTACTGTATAATACCCTGGTGCGCAGTATATTTGAATACTGCCCCACTGTTTGGAGACCGCATTATGCAAGTCATATCTTGAGACTGGAAAGGATTCAGAAGCGATTTTTATGGCACTTGGCATTTGGTGCTGGCGTCTCAAAGAAGCTTAAATCATACAATGAAAGACTCACTTATTTCAAAATACCATCGCTAGAAAAGAGAAGATCGCTTCTGGATCTGAGTTTTGTGTACAAACTTTTGCATAATCAATTGGACTGTTCCGCGCTTCTAGGATATTTAAAGTTTAATGCCCCCAGTCGTATTCCCCGCAAAGCATTGGCACTTATGGCCCAACCATTTCGAAGAACGGTTTTAGGTTACAATTCTCCAATCCCAAGATTGTGTAGGGCTGTTAATAGGTACTGCACGGACTCTGTGGATATACTTAACACGAAGCTACACGAATTTCGCAAAATCGTCCTTGAAAACCTACCTAACTGATATGTTTGTTTAATATATTATCTTATCTTCATCTCATCGAACAATATTTTCTCATTGTTTAAATTAATCACACTCGATCAGAGTACTTTATTTATATTAACCATTTATATACGCTGTAAAGACATATTAAAAATGTTGCTTCTGTCACTTTTATATAAACAATCAATGTTACTTCTATAGGTATTATTATTGTTGTTTTAATTTAATGCATGCTGTATTCACCTTTAATTAGTTATGCAATTAGCTGTAAACCTCAAGAATGTGAAGTTATAATGAAACTGTATTATTGTACATAACTGTTGGTGAATCTAATAAATAAATAAATAAATAAATAAATAAACCATTTATTCTGTATAGACCATTAATACGGAACTTACAAAACGTAAAAAAAAAAAAATCTAATGTTTGGCAAATGGACCACTGGTTCGAAACGCGGCCCTGTCCTGAGAAGACTCCGGCAAGAAACTCAATGGGCTGTTTTTTTTTGGTCTATTTCCTTAACCTAAATACAATATTTCGTTTGAGTAGCATAGAGAGAGAGCAAACAGTTCATATCCAAGCTTGTTTGTCGTCTAAATAGTCTTGAATTTTATAATAGCCTTTTTGGCAGAGTTTACTTTTAATTTGGCTTTTAAATTTATGAAGAGGTAGATTCTTCATTTCACTAGGAAGCTTGTTGTATAAATAATGGTATGAATAATTATAACTAGCGTATAAATAATGTTACCAGTCGACATCGGTGGGGAGGAATTCTTTGACACCTAAATTATTTGTACATAATCTTTTTTAGGATGCAAATATTTAAATCAGTGGCGGTAGCCCAGTGGCTTACGCAACGGACTGCTGAGCCGAGGTCTCGAGTTCGATCCCCAGTCGCCCCGGGCACACACCTCTGACTTTTCGTAGTTATGTGTGTTTTAAAAATGTTAATTATCGCTCGCTTAGCAATGTGCCCGGTAGATGGCAATAGGCTTGCCTCCTATTACATTGGGACCTAAACATAACTGGCGAATCGAGGGTGTGTAATACACCTCTGCCTACCCCTACGGGGATACAGGCGTGAAGTTATGTATGTATGTATGTAAATATTTTAGTTATACATAAACACATACATAAACATAAACTCACGCCTATATCCCCGAAGGTGTAGGCAAAGGTGCTAGCACCCACATTTCGCCAGTTTATGTTTAGGTGCCAATGTAATAGGTGGCGAGCCTATTGCCATTAACCGGGCACTTATAAACCTGCGATAAATACACACATAACTTCGAAAAGCATCGAAAAGTCATTGGTGTGTGCCATGGTAAAACCTGGGATCGAACCCGAGACCTCGTCTCAGCAGTCCATTACCATTACTATTACTAGGCTACCGCGGCACTTTTAGTTATAATTTTGTTTTTATATTGCAAATAGTTTCTCACATTGAAATAAATATACTCCTAAACATCATGGCTATTATTATAAATAGAAAATAAATACATTACGAAACTGAGTTATTTCCAATATTTCATCTAACCGCAATAACATACCATCCACCTATAAGTAAATAATTGTAAGATGCGAACATTTCTCAGTATTTTAAATTTAATTGCAATAAGTTACTCATTCAGGTCAATGTTTAATTGTGGTTAACAGTTTTATTATTATTTGTACACTCACACCTGTTTATCTCTGAAGGAGTATGCAAAGTTGTAAATTCTCAGCCTCAATGCGTATTATAGAAAATAGGATTGAAATTAAAAAAGTACCATTTTCACAAATCCCCTACCTGAGAATCAAACCCGGGATCTCCCGCACAGAAGTCACAGTCGTTACCGCTGCGTCACTGAGACAACTTTACTTGGCTTATTCGACAAATTCCTGATCATATTAATGTGCCTTTTTTTTACGTGTGGAAACCCCCTCGGGCTTCACCCCATCGGTGCCGATGATGGGGTGGGCGTGTCGGAATCGGACCGACTAAAACCACACGGTGTCCTCCCCAAGTGTCCATTGCCGGGTACCCCGGGTAAGCCCTCGGAAGGATAACCCCAGGGTTACCGGCGGACTTTAGCCGCCACCGCGGCCCCGCCTGGTGGGGTCGGGTTGTATCCCGCGTCGGTGAGTTGGCAGGCGTGTGTGTCCTACACACGCCTCCGCCACGGCCTGCTTTTGTAAGGACGGCGAGTCGTCAAACTGCCGTCCTCAGGCCCCGATCATGGAGGTCGGCAGTCCCGGGCGTAATGTGCCTTGATTTTTATTACCACGTTTTTCTTAGTTTCACTTCGTGTCTGTGTTTCTGTGTTTCTTTCCCTCTGAAGCCAAAAATTGACACTTAATTTTCGATCACTTCTGATCACCCTAAAGCTCTGAAATTTTTTATGTAGGCTAATGCCACCTTACATTTTCATATTTAATCATCAGAAATAGTCATAGTTAATAGAAAAAAACTTTTTAAAAATCCACGCTTTCTAAAAAACGTGGGGCGGGCGCTTTAATCCTTTAATTTAATGTATCGTTTTCCTTAGATATTCAATAATTTAAAAATTTTAAAGCGCCCGCCCCACGTTTTTTAGAAAACGTGGTTTTTTAAAAGTTTTTAGGGATTTTCTTTAGAAAAGCCCTATTGCTATCGAGTTGTCGTCGACGTCGTCGTTGCCAATTTTCTGTCACGGTTTTGGGTATGAAGGAGATGAGCTATCGAGTTGCTGTTTTCGGTAATAGATTCGTGCTGGGGTGAACCATTGCAAGATAAAGAAAAAATCGCAAAAAAAAAAAAACGCAAAATCGAAAATCCCTTGTAATCGGCTGAGCTCGTCTCAGGAATTCAACTTGTTTTTAATTATTGTAACAGTCATGTCAATTTGACATCACCTCGCCTGGTAGTAAGTAAAGTGTCATGAATGAGGTTCATCATTCCTGATCCCAATAATGGTACAATTGTGGCCCTCAGCTTGAAGACCTCATCAGACTATACTTTTCACGCCCGCTTAAAGCACCCGGGACTGTAGGAAGAATCAAACACGTGTGCTGGTAAAAAATTCCAAGTCTTTAAGCAGCAAAGAAAGGGGGCGCCGAATCGCTGGGTTTTTGATAGAATTGTTTGTACCATATGAGGGCGACACCTAAGCCCTGCGATAGAAGCGGCGACAACCGAGACGAGTTCTCGAGTTCGATCCCCAGTCGCCCCGGGCACACACCTCTGACTTTTCGTAGTTATGTGTGTATTAAAAATGTTGATTATCGCTCGCTTAGTAATGTGCCCGGTAGATTGCAATAGGCTCGCCCCCTATTACATTGGGACCCTAACATAACTGGCGAATCGTGGTTGTGCAATACACCTCTGCCTACCCCTTCGGGGTACAGGCGTGAAGTTATGTTATGTTAATTTATGTATGCTAAGCCCTGCACGTGTTATTCTTGATAGTAAAGGAGACTGTGAGACTAATAACTGATACTGAATAACTGGGACGGTTGCCAGCTTGACAATCAACCCTAACTTAAGCGTAGCAAGATTTGCCTATCCAACAATAGGTCAACGTGACCGGTCGACTTTTTCCATTGATTTGGTTTTTCGGTGATTATTCCTCGATGGTAAGACCGATCTGGACATTCGACCCCTTACGACACACAGTAATATCTACTTGATCACCGTGACAAATTTGGTCGAGATCGGTCAGACGGTCTCGGAGGAGTATCATTTGTTTGAAATGCAACTAAGAAACCAAAGACGTCCTTAATACGAGACGACCTTAATTACGTCGCTCATATCCAATCATTACATGATAAATAACCCCAGAATATAATCTGTTCTTATTTCTAAATTCTTATAACAACTCACAATTAAATAAATATGTAATAAAAATTGTAGGACAAAGTACACAACGCCATCTAGACCCAAACTAAGCAGAGCTTGCCATATGGGTTGTAGAATGCGGATCATCATCATCATCATTAACCACTACTACTCTAGTCCACTGCTGGACATAGCTCTCCCCCAATGAGCGCCTTAGCGCCCTGCCTTCAGCTTGCCGCATCCAGCATCTGCCCGCAGTCTTGAGGATAAACATACTTAAATACTTTTTTTTTGTAATTAAATACATATTATACATAGAAACACCCAGACCAATGCAAATATACATATTTGCACTGTGCGAGAATCGAACCCATAACCTTTTGGCTTAGCAGTCGAATGCACTACCGCTACGCCATAGAGGTCGTCATAGCGATACGCAGTAGTCAAACGAGTTCAAGGTGTCGAACCAGTAGATAGCACACGGCAGTTCTATTAACACAGTTTTCCTGTTAATCAGTTCCAGCGAAACCGACGGTGGCCTATATAAGGTGCTAGGCAAGCGGTGAGTAAAACAAAACAACCAAGTTATATAGAAAAACTATCTGTAGCTCGCTGCTCCGCCCGTGTGGCATTCTCATACCGTTCCCGTAACCAATAGGAACTTTCATCCTTAGATAGTCTATCTTAAATTTCAACGTGATTGAGTGACACTTTTACTGGTGGTAGATATTTGATAACACAAATTTGTCACAAAATTCGGCCAGGTAGGTACCACCGTGCACGATTGCGAAAAACCCTCCATAGTAATCCAATTTCGGTTTGATTGCGTTCAGGGGTCAGCAAGTGCATAGCCGGGCAGGGGGATTGTGGTGGCAGCACTAGTGGGACCGGTGGGGGTCACGCGGTGCTGCGACGACAATCCTCTTCTGATGAGGCCGCCAAGCTGAATGCCACCATTTTTAACATGGTACGTGTATGTAATGGTGACCCTCTTTCCTGAGACTTTACCTTCAGCTTACCATCAGGCGAGGTGAAGTCAAATTGACGTGTACTAAATATAAAAAATAAATAAATGAAACATCTTCACAAACTTTCGGTCGAATGCGAGTCGGCCTCGCAATTTAAGTGTTCCATAACATCGCACAAGGTATAGTGAAATTGGTGAATATCCGTTCAACTAAACTGAGTTCCCTCTCAGATTAATATCTTTTTTGAAATTCGCTCTACTTTGGTTTAATTTAACTTTCAAGATTAGTTTACATACATCGTCAGTGAATTACATGAGAAGTTAATTAAAAGTGAGTTAAAACACATTCCATTATTAAGTGACTAAAGTAAAAAATTATAATACCAGTTTTTAAGCACACACGACCTTATTTACCTTATATAGTTCTCATAAAAACTCAAAAGATTTAATGCGGTACTAGTGTGTTATACAAAAGATATTTACTCATGAAATCGAGAGGCAGTCATTGACGACACCTTATCGGGCGACACGCTGCCCTTGTTCCACACACAGGGGTAAACGGCAGGGCTGTCACCAGCTCACGACAAAATAACTGTCTCAATACCGTCATCATCTTCTCTTAGCGTTGGTCCCAGTCGCATCTGAGGTTTTCTCCTTTCTCCGCTGACTTCTTCTCCTTTTGATATCAATTATGCGCTCATTCCAGATGCTGTTGATCACAAAATGACGGCCCCCTTGACGACCTTGACAAGTGCTTTTTCATACCACGCTTAAAGAACCCGAGATTATATGAAGACGGAAACACATTGGCGGCTGGAGAATTCGATTGAAGGCCTCTGTGGCCTCTACGACAGGGGGCGCAGGTTCGATTCCCGCTCAGTGCAAATATTTGTATGCATGAATATGTCTATTTGCATTGGGCTGGGTGTTTTTTGTATAATATGTATGCATTTACAAAAAAAAAGTATATAAGTGTGTTTATCCGCATTCTGGAACCCATAACACAAGCTAGTTAAACGATGCTTACTTTTGATCTCTTTTGATCTTTATTTTATTAGTTATAGTGTGACGGAGAAATGAAGAACCGAATAGTTTGGTTCGAGACGGTATTGTTTGTATCATATGGGGGTCATACCTAAGTCCAGCACGGGTTGTTCCTGATGGCAAGGGAGAGACGATGGGAACAATTAACAAAGCATATTAGAACATCGCCATGGTAGAGGCAGAAAATACTGTCAAAGATACCATTGAAAACCTAGTTAAATTTGTTCAACCCTAAAGTTCTGAATTATATTCCACAGTCCACCATATGACGGTACGATGGGTATCGCCAGAGACAGATTTACGGTCTGATGCAACCCAGCACCGAACCGACTGACCTTACTCACATAATTAACTATTTTACCTTTTTTATGTACAATGCGAAACGTTTACCGTCATATAAATATTATGTTAATGATGTAATGTGTAAAAATAACTTTGTGAACATGTATATTTGATTGACAAATATTTAAAACTGAACAAAGATATGTCGCGTACTTATATTTCTTATAAAGGTATTTCTTTAGGTGGACTTTCATAGTGTTCCACAGTCGAGAGACTCTATGGAATATCTATATATGGGCGTCTCCAAGTTTGAACAGGGAAATAAGTCCCACCTCCTTCGTTTTTCTTGTACCCGGCATAGCCGTTTGTTGGTGGCTGAACTCCTCCGTAACCACTGGCGCAATCATGACCAAATTTACCACGGTGATAGTGTGGATACTGAGGAGTGTTTTGAAGCGAGATGGTTCATGTCCGATGTACCTTTTTTTTTTTTTCTTGCGGAAATCCCCTCGGATACCCCCCGCCGGCCAGCGGGGGCGGTTATGTCGGGCTTGAACCGACTAAAACCGCACGCCGTCTCGGGTCTGCAGACGCCGGGGTGTAAGGTTGCCCATAGAGCATATCCCTCGCACCCCGACTGACCCTGGGCCATCTCCGGTTTCGAGATGGCCCCCTCGGGTTTGGGAACCACGGTGTCCCCGTCTTGCCCCGGTTTGGGGGAGGGGCGCTAGTCGCCCCACCGTCCGTGTCCGATGTACCTTTGAGGAATAATCATCGAAAAACAGTTTCACGAGCGCGCGGCCTTAGCTAAGCGCGCGACCGTAGTACGATGTGTTATTTTCAAGTAAGAGTCCTGCTCGCTCTGCTCAATTTATTTCAGTCGCACCTTGCCCTGAATTCCTAGTTTATATGTGCCCATTTCCATCTAGCGACACTAAGTTGAACTACTATGAGATTATTAATCCTGCATCGCGCAAATAAACTTAAAGTTAAACATCATTTATTCTGTATAGACCGTTAAAGAGGCACTTACAAAACTTCAACAAAAGAATTCAATTTTTTTTTCTATTCACAAACACACATACTACAACTGCATAGTGAGGACAAGTTCCCAACATTACGGCTTGCTAAATGTCATCCCCTAGCCTATTCAGAATATCATTATTATTATTTTTTCATTTGTTCCTTAGTTATATAAGACACAGGTTAAGATGTACCTTTTTTTCGTGCGGGAATCCCCTCGGATAACTCCCCGCCGGCCAGCGGGGGAGTTTATGTCAGGCTTGAACCGACTAAAACCGCACGCCGTCTCGGGTCTTCAGACGCCGGGGTGTAAAGTTGCCCATAAGGCATTTCCCTCGCACCCCGACTGACCCTGGGCCATTTCCGGTTTCAAGATGGCCCTCTCGGGTTTGGGAACCATAGTGTCCCCATCTTGCCCTTAGAAAAGGGGGTTGGGCGCTAGTCGCCCCGCCGTCCCAGCCTGCTTCTGCTGGGGTGACAGGCGGCCTCACCTGCCACCCACAGGCCTGCGCTCATGGAGGACAGAGGTCTTCGTTAAGATATATCTAGTTTCCTTTTGGTAGCAGTACACATATAGACCTAAGAAAATATTTACGCGGAAATACTAGGAGCCGTAAATAAAATGTAGGTATTAGCAACCACGTTACATAAATAACATAACATAACACATACATAAATATCATAACATAACTTCAGGCCTGTATCCCCGAAGGGGTAGGCAGAGGTGTATTACACACCCAAGTTTCGACAGTTATGTTTAGGTCCCAATGTAATAGGGGGCGAGCTTATTGCCATCAATAAATAAATATTGTAGGACAAAGTACACAACGCCATCTAGATCCAAACTAAGCAGAGTATATATATAGAATACATAATTTTTTTGTAAATACATACATATTATATATAGAAACACCCAGACCAATGCAAATATACATATTTGCACCGAGCGGGAATTGAACCCGCGACCTCTGACTTAGCAGTCGAACGCACTACCGCTATGGCACAGAGGTCGTCTCATATTATCTTCATCGTACACGCAAAGTTAAGTAGTTGACTACCTACACAAAATCAGATCAGCACACCTTTACAAATTTCTTGTAGTCACGTACGTCAACGACAAAAGTGGCTTACCAAATTTCTATTTATAAACCACTTTAGCTCTTAAACCTTTCATAAAATAATAAACAAAACGTGAAATATAAATAATAAATAATAATAAATAAATATAATAAGCCGCGGTAGCCTAGTGGTATGGGTAATGGACTGCTGAGACGAGGTCTCGGGTTCGATCCCAGGTTTTACCATGGCACACACCAATGACTTGTCGAAGTTATGTGTGTATTTATCGCAGGTTTATAAGTGCCCGGTTAATGGCAATAGGCTCGCCACCTATTACATTGGGACCTAAACATAAACTGGCGAAATGTAGGTGCTAGCACCTATGCCTACCCCTTCGGGGATATAGGCGTGAGTTTATGTTATGTTATGATAAGAAATACATATAAAATGATTACAAAACTACATGTATATTCATTACAAGGTATTCATATTCCAATGTCAAAAACGTTTATAAATATTTGAGTGTTAATCCACTTTTGTCGTTGACTGTACATACTTACTATGTAGCAGACACAATACATGCTTTGTTAGTGCAACCGGTTGGTGCAGATACCCGCCGCCCTTCAAGGTGCCTGGCTTCTTGTACACACAATCGGGGCCTATGTATCTACAGCCATAACTCTTGTACTCACTAGCAGAGAAGTAGGTACCTTTTTTTTTTTTTTTTTTTTATCGTGCGGAAATCCCTTCGAATACCCGGGCGGTTATGTCGGGCTTGCACCGACTAAAACCGCACACCGTCTCGGGTCTTCAGACGCCGGGGTGTAAGGTTACCCATAGAGCATATCCCTCGCACCCCGGCTGACCCTAGGCCATCTCACCACTAACAGCATCGCTCATCCTGTCTCCTCCGAAAGCAGAGGAGTACGGAGAGCGATGTGTTCCCGCCACGTTGGGTATTGGCCGACGATCAATGCCAACCCTATGAAGGGTGAAGGGTGAAGGGAAAGCCATTGACCGCCGCCCAGGGTGTACCGGCCGCTCCGATTCCGTTCCCCCAGGACTGCAGCGGGATCGGAATCAGAGCGACACTCGAAGAGGTTACCCAACACACACCCCAGAGAAGTAGGTACCTATCTGCGTAAAGCTAATATTGTATAAACAGCTTCATAACTTGCAAAATCAACCCTTTGATTTGTTAAAGTCACTGCCTGTAAAAAAGACAATTAGCAAGGTGCCACGAACAAAACGAATGGTGTGAAACGAACAAATTTGCAGTCGCATCCGAGGTTTTCAACTAGAAGCCCGGGGTCCACTTACTGCGGGGGTAACAGGTGGAGCCGCCTGTCACCCTAGCAGAAGCAGGCCGGGGCGGCGGCGCGCTATGTTGTGTTTCCGGGGGCAAGACAGGGACACCGTGGTTCCTAAACCCGAGTGGGGCCATCTCGAAACCAGTGATGGCGCTGTATCAGCTAGGGTGCCAGGGAAATGCATTATGGGCCACCTTACACCCGGCATCTGAAAACCCGAGACAGCGTGCGGTTTTAGTCGGTTCCGGTCCCTGACTGGGCGGCGGGGTATCCGAGGGGACTCACGCATGGAAAAAAAGAGTCCGCTCGCTTCTTCTTTAGATTATGTAGGCTGTAATGGTAGTAAAAGCGTCGGTAGTACGTATAAGCAATACCGGGTTCGAATCCAGGCCATTACACTACCGACGTGAACACACAAGCAATTTAGCTTAGCTGGAGGAGTTAGGACTAGTATTCTTTAAAAAAAAACCGGCCAAGTGCGAGTCGGACTCGCCCATGAAGGGTTCTGTAGCAGCAAGTAACATAATGCTTTTTTTTAATTTTATATTTGAGTTGATTGAATGAAAGGTAAATTGCGTTTTACAATTAATGACGTATTAAAAAAACTACTCACTTGATCTCGTTCAAACCAATTTTCGGTGGAAGTTTACATGGTAATGTACAACATATTTTTTTTTAGTTTTATCATTTTCTTATTTTAGAAGTGTCTCTCGCGCGAACTATTCAGTTAAGAGAAAAATGATATTAGAAACCTCAATATCATTTTTGAAGACCTATTCATAGATATGGGTTCCATCCATCCAACGTATGGGTTCGATGAAAAAAAAAATTGCGTTTCAGTTTTAAGTATGGGGGCCCCTAAAATTTATTGTTTTTTTTTTCTATTTTTGTGTGAAAATCTTAATGCGGTTCACAGAATACATCTACTTGCCAAGTTTCAACAGCATAGTTCTTAAAGTTTCGGAAAAAAGTGGCTGTGACATACGGACTGACAGACAGACAGACATGACAAATCTATAAGGGTTCCGTTTTTTGCCATTTGGCAACGGAACCCTAAAAAGGAGCGTGACTGCCGTCCCTGTCCTCGTTGGTTAATTAGCAGGTTCACTGGCATGCGAAGGAACTCCGAGGATCCTGATGGGGTCGCATACTACCTCTGGTGCACACTTCTTATAAACATCAACAATTTTGTACGGAATTCCATTCCCAGGTACCCCCACAAATCGGATTGCACAGCGTAAACTTTCGTTTCAAGTTTCAGTCACGTCTTATCTCCAGATCGGTCACAGATGTTTTTTTGTGTGCTTGGGAATGGAACATAGCCTTACATCAGTCTAGAGAATTGATCGCAATTGGCTGTATTACTGCTAATACGCTGTTTTTCACTCTCGTTATGGCGTCCATCGTGTGTCGTGACAAGTCCAAACTATCAGCACTAACTATGTCACACGCACAGGGCTGGCATGCGCGACATGTTTAATTTATTTAACTACTCATGCCTTTTTACTACTTTATAAAAATATACTCTTCGTATGCAGCTTGGGACTGGATGTTCGTTCCACAAAATATATTTCAGAATGCTAGAATTTTCAAAGTCAAAGTCAAAGTCAAAGTCAAAAACCATTTATTCTGCATAGAACATTAATACGGCACTTACAAAACGTCATAAAAAAAAAATCTAATGTTTGGCAAATGGACCACCGGTTCGAAACACGGCCCTGTCCTGAGAAGACTCCGGCAAGAAACTCAGCGGGCTGTTTTTTTTTTGTCTATTTACAAACATATTTACTTAACCTAAGTACAATATTTCATTTGAGTAGCATAGAGAGAGAGCAAACAGTTCATATCCAAGCTTGTTTGTCGTCTAAATAGTCTTGAATTTTATAGTAGCCTTTTTGGCAGAGTTTACTTTTAATTTGGCTTTTAAATTTATGAAGAGGTAGATTCTTCATTTCACTAGGAAGCTTGTTGTAGAAGCGTATACAGTTACCCTGAAAGGAATTACTAATCTTGTGGAGTCGACTATTACAAACCACAAGATTGTTTTTATGTCTAGTATTTACGTTATGTATATCACAAAGCCTTAAAAAATTGGAAATGTTTCTTCTAACATACAAAAGATTTTCAAAAATATATTGGGAAACTACAGTTAGAATGTTTATTTCTTTGAACTTTTCTCGGAGGGAGACTCTTGGGCCCAACTTATAAATTGCCCGCACCGCCCGCTTTTGCAGTACAAAGATTGTATTTAAATCTGCGGCATTACCCCAAAGGAGAATGCCGTAGCTCATAATACTATGGAAATAACTGAAATAAACTATTCTAGCGGTATCTATGTCTGTTAAAGTCCTAATCTTTTTCACAGCGTAGGAAGCAGAACTTAACCTACTAGCTATTTTTTCAATATGTGATCCCCACTGTAATTTAGCATCGATACTTAAACCTAAGAACACGGTTGATTCCACAAGGTTCAAAAGGATATGACTTGTTTTCTTATGAAAGTATAAGAAATTATCGCTGATTTACAGGAAACTTCTCACGTCTCGGTATCCCCGAAGAGATTGGCAGAGGTTTAAATATAAGATATCGACCTTTAGCCAGTTCTATTTTTCAGCTCATGAGGTCGTTACACACTTCACGCCGCTACTGTCATTATACATTTCATGTAAGCCCGTCGAATTTGACTGCTTCTGACCTACTCATTTTTTCAAGACAACGTCAATTTGCTCGGTACACTGTGAGGTCGAGTTGATACTCGTACTTTGTAAGTCTCTCTGCTCCATTCCTTCTACGTGCCCATATCAACTGGGTATATAGCGTGAGTAATAATATAAAAAAGATATTTGTTTATTCTGTCCAACCCTAGACAGCCGGCCGGTGTAACCATACTGGGCAGTGGCATATGTCTGCGCCTTCGCGACCATATGGCGCCGTTTGCCTCATCATCTCAACACACCTCAGACTCAGGTCATTGTGGCCTGGATTAGGCAAAATGTTTGCTTTAAATAACAAACATTTTGTAGTTTTTCGTGAAACCTGATTGACGTTTATGCATGAGTTCAGAAATTGAAATGCAGACAGTTTTAATACATTAAAGAGGATATACCTTTACTCTTCAACTACTGTGTGGGACGCTAAAGGGCTCTACGCTGGCCCTGAGAAGGTAGACGTAAAACCCCAGCCCTAGAAATCGTAAAGAATTTAGACTGTTTACAGGCTAGGTTTCTTGGTACCGGCGGAGGTTCAGTCGTAATTTTACCAATGTAGCTAACCCTTTAAATATGATAAATTCGAACGCAAATATCTCCCTACTATGGCCTCATGAAGATGATGCATTCAAAAAACTTAAGCTCCATCTGTCATCACTGTCATCAGCCTCAATTCTTGTATGTCCTGATTATTACAAACCATTCGAGATGCACACAGATATCAGGGATTGTGTACCAGGCGCTGTGCTTACGTAAGCACTCTAAGTGTTAGACCTACTCTTGTCACAATATAAATGGAGTTGCTTGACGAAGAAAGGACCACTTTCTCACTAAATATTGACTTTAGAACAGCATGATTTTGTATGATTTGCACGAGTCTAGAGCCTCCATCCCTGTTCTTATTTGGCTCTCCCTGTTTGTGGTAAGACGCAAGTAACCCTTCTGATGTTACCAAACATAGATCAGACCACGGTAATTAATTAGGTACTTACGGGCGGTACCTTCACGTTTACCCTAGTAGTATAAAATAACGATCAAGAGCTTTATATTAAGACAAAAAATAAATATTAAAAAAAACTTGTTCAAATATCAAGCTATATTAACTAGGGATTAAATAATATTGCATTTACTCGACCAGAAGATTCAAACGAGCCCAAACTCGATGACAAAAGCAGCATGAAAGCGCGCAATCGTTGCAGTTATCAAAAAATGTGTTCTGAATCCAGGGTTTCAAGAATATATCGAGAAGAAGAAGACCCAGCAGCATTTGAATCTGGCGTCACGATGAGCGAGACTGTATAGATATAGGCTCTCACGCTCCATGGGTTTGAACCTGTAAAGAAAATTATTAAGATTCTCTCATTTCAATGAAATAGTTACGTTTTACTAGTCACCCTTGAAATCCTTTACCAACACACGTGTTTCTTAAAATCTCGAGTCTCATGAGCGGGGCGTGAAAAAGTATCTATCGACAGCTTCACACTGAAGACTATTATTGTAGCACTGACGATGAGACGACACATCAAATTGCGCCAGCTACATTTTTAGGTCCCATATACCTATTTTTTTTTTTTTTTTATCGTGCGGAAATCCCTTCGGGTACCCCCCCCCCCGCCGGCCAGCAGGGGCGGTTATGTCGGGCTTGAACCGACTAAAACCGCACGCCGTCTCGGGTCTACAGACGCCGGTAGTATAAACACTCTACTAAAATCGACAAAATCACAATCTAATTTTTCATTAAAATATGTTTATTTTCTCGTCGCCGATCGCAGGCCGAACAGTGATTGCACGCGCAGGGCCAATAAATCTCGGTAGTGTTCACAGAGCCAAAGCTGACTTTTTTAATGATCCCCATTTCAATTTTTCTACTAATTCAATTACTTTCCTGTATACTTAAGTACTTTAACGTTATCTAAGTAGGTAATTATACCTTACTAGCTGTTGCCCGCGGCTCCGCCCACGCGGAGGTCGGTTATCGTTTTTTTCTCATATCTCTGGTTCTACTTAATCAATTACAATTAAACATACAGTACATTTTAATTCTGACAACAAATCGAAATAAAATATATTTGTGTTCTGAATCTTTTATTTAACATAACACAAGTTTTTTCTAATATCTCCAATGTACAGGCACAACAAAATTAAAATTAATAGTACCTATAGATGTAGTGACAGTAGTACTTACCATTATCACAAATATCCTCTAGAATTCGATACTTCAACATTTCGCGCCTGTTATGTAATAGGGGGCGAGCTATTACATTGGGACCTAAACATAACTGGCGAATCGTGGGTGTGTAATACACCTCTGCCTAGCCCTTCGGGGATACAGGCGTGAAGTTATGTAGTTGCTAAAATATACCAAATGTCGCAGTGACAAGAATTGCGAATACTGTCAAATCAATATGTTCCTTCTATCCTTTAGCAGATCGTAAATAATTATTATTTACTGGAGCATTTGAACTGTTACTGTTGTGCTTTTCAAGATGGAGTTTAAATAAATACTTAGACAAATAACATTCCGTAAATATTGTGTAATTATTATCGCTAATACTGCACACTCCACCGCATATATGGATAGGAAATTTTAGGCGCTTAACTAGTAACTATTTTCTAAAGATTTAGATCGCAAAAAGAGAACATCTAGGACGGGACTTGAACCCGCGACCAGTCCCTTACAGGGGGAATGCTCTGACCAACTGAGCCACCTAGACACGTTAGAAGTTGGTCAGAGCATTCCCCCTGTAAGGGACTGGTCGCGGGTTCAAGTCCCGTCCTAGATGTTCTCTTTTTCCGATCTAAATCTTTAGAAAAAAGTAAGCATACAAAATGCTTAAAAATTTAATTGAAGTAGTAACTATTTATTACTCTGTGGCTTAACACACGGTTTACTGAATCGCACTTTTATACCACTAGTTACTTACTGCTACTTTAGTAGGTAAGATTATCAAGTAGTTAAAAGACTCAGAAATGCTAAGTCTTGGCATACGGTGCCGTCACATCACGTGGTACCACGGCTCCACAATGTTGCCGCATACAGTGCCGTAGTTTTACGCAATGCATCGGTAAGGATAACCTAAGGCATGATTTTTTTTTAGATTACATTTCACATGTTACATTTTACTCATAAATTAAACAAAGGCATTAATATCCAGCAAACTATCTATAATACATAAGTAACCACTCGTCCTGACTGATTGATCAACGTAGAGCCTGAACCGTTGTGCTGGCGCTATTAACTTTAAAGACAGTTCATGCCTTTTATGTCGTAAGCATCTACTTAAGGAGTTTTGGGAATTTCAGAGGTAAGGTATGTATTTTACCCCTATAGCACGGCGGCGACGTACCGCTAGTTTTAGTTTTACTAGGTCTGCAAGGCGAATCGCTGCTTGCAATGTTGAGCTGAGTGAGACATCGTGAATCAGATTTTGAAAATTTAAAACAGTGATCATTCCTCCGTGGCAAGTCCGATTTTGAAAATTCTTTTTGAAAGTCACAACTCTGGACATGCTTTCTGAGCGTGTAAAGTTTGGTCACAGTGTCTCGAGCGGTTATTATGTAATTCCATCTGGATTTTTTTTTACGGTGATCTTCTCTGTGGTAGCATTATTTTTTTCAAAATATATCCATAAACCTTCCTCTGATTGGCCTCTTTAATCATGCCAAATTTGGTTCTGATTGGATTAGTAGTTTAGGAGGAGACCTGTGACAAAGAAAATCCTGAAGTCTAGTATGAGGAGCTTCCGCTCGACTTCGTCTCACTCAGCTCAATTATAAAAATTGAATGTTGACTATTAATTTAGGATATATTCTGAAATGGTCACCGAATATAAAAAATAAAATAATGACACGAAATAATCGCTTTATTTACGAGGAAATTATATATAAGTATATTATATACATAATATACTTATATATATGATTGTGTGATTGATTTTTACTAAATTAATTGCGTTGGCGCCAATTCAAAAACGGTGAGGTAGTAAATAATTATGTTTTACGGCCGGAAACCGCCTCAGCCCCCGCCGCGGCAGGCGGGGTGCCGCACCAAGATGTATGTTATTCTTCGACTTACAAACATATTCAAACGAGTTACCGGTACAGAGGACATTTGCAAGAAACATCATTCACACTTCCACCACACAAACTTCGGACCACACAAAGCTACCACTGCGAGCCTTTAAATCTATCTGGTGAAGCTCCGAGTTTTTCAGAGCTAAGTCTTAACTTAGCTTATATCTCATAGGAAAAGTGTTGGTTTCTGCTTTTTAGACCAGTAATGACATCAGGCTTTTTTGGGTTCCGTTGCCAAATGCCAAAAAACATATATGCTGTTGAAATTTGGTAAGTAGACGTATTCTGTGAACCCCATTAAGATTTTCACACAAAAATAGAAAAAAAAAACAGTAAATTCTGGGGGTTCCCCACACTTAGAACTGAAACTATTGGTTTGAACGAGATCTAGTACCTAAGTAGTTTTTTTTAATACGTAATAAATACCTAATACCTTTCATTTCAATCAAATATAAAAATTAAAAAAAATACATTATTATGTTACTTGCTGCAACGAAACCCTCAATGGGCGAGTCCGACTCGCACTTGGCCGCTTTTATTCATGTAGTGGCTTCAACGTCACTGTATTTATAATTGAAATGTCACACTTGTCTTTAATTCGTCCAGGGTGATAATTATTTTTTTCTCCATACCTTTTTTTTTTTTTTTTTTTTTTTATATCGTGCGGAAATCCCTTCGGATACCCCCCCGCGTGCCAGCGGGGGCGGTTATGTCGGGCTTGAACCGACTAAAACCGCACGCCGTCTCGGGTCTACAGACGCCGGGGTGTAAGGTTGCCCATAGAGCATATCCCTCGCACCCCGACTGACCCTGGGCCATCTCCGGTTTTGAGATGGCCCCCTCGGGTTTGGGAACCACGGTGTCCCCGTCTTGCCCTGGTGGGCGCTAGTCGCCCCACCGTCCCGGCCTGCTTCTGCTGGGGTGACAGGTGGCCTCACCCGCCACCCCCAGGCCTACCTATTGACTTGGGTATACATACTTGCTTTAAAGTCAGCTAGACTTTTTGATATTGCCTCATTTAAATTCTGGTTTATGCGTCCTATTTCTTCTTAAAGATTTCGATAGATCTTCCAAGATATTTGTAATGGTAGTTGTTGAAACACATTTCATCTCAGATAATTACTTTTTATGACTAACACGCTTCTCGTACGTCGCTCGTAACGCTTTACACTAAAATAAAAGAGTAGTACTTGCCTGATTACATTTCAATGTCATTAAAACATTAAACCAAGTTTATTGTTTAAATACAATTTATTAGTGCAGGGAACAGATGATCACGACAAATGTTGCACACGTCTATAGGCCACGGTAACCGCTTCTCATCAGGTGGGCCGTGTGCTTGTCTGCCAAGTCAGTAGTATAAAAAGAAACTGTTAGAAGTGGGAACTGTGAGACAAATTGTTTGCGTATATACCTATTTTTAATAAATTATTAAGTATGATATTGGTTTGGTATGGTTTCGCGAGCTGGTATCCGCAACTCCACGACAACCCAGGTAGCATTTATACGTCATTATGTCGTCCGTTTACGGTACTGCTCGACGTAAGAGACGTCATTTCTTGACGTCGGGGGGTCCCAGCAGATGACGTCAATTTGTCACAGCCTCAAGACGACAATTTACAGACGTTACAGAGACGTCGTATACTGAATTCATAGGGACGTTACTAGGCCGTACATATTAGGGCAGCCCCTGACGTTGGAGTGACGTCATATACTGAATTCATAGGGACGTTACTTGACCGTACATATTAAGGCAGCCACTGACGTTGGAGTGACGTCATATACTGGATTCATAGGGACGTTACTGGGCCGTACATATTAGGGCAGTCACTGACGTTGGAGTGACGTCATATACTAAATTCATAGGGACGTTACTGGGCCGTACATATTAGGGCAGCCACTGACGTTAGAGTGACGTCATATTCTGAATTCATAGACGTTACTGGGCCGTACAGTCAACCAATTTGATTCCTAGGTACCATAGAATCCTGTTAAAGTAAAGTGGCGTACGTCGCTACGATGTACATACGTCACTACTATGACAGGGTTCTATGATGGCCTAGGAATCAAATTGGTTGACTGTACACGTCAGGACCTACGGGGGATGCATTATGCTGCCGTGCTTACGATACGATTGTTTCTATCGCTAAAAAAATATAATTAGATTATTTTTTATAGTTTTTATTTTTTCAAGACTTAAAATAACATTGTTATCTCTAAATATCGGACTTATTATACTAAACTAAAAAAAACACGACCGTAGAGGTTTGCCCGGTCTGTTGTGTGGTACGCGTCCATGACGAGTGTGCTGTGTTATGCGTTACGTTTTAATTAAGACTTAGAGCGCTTTCACATATATATAGGCGTTTTTGTCGCGCGACTGTAGGCGCTTCTAAGTCGCGCAGCTGCAGCGCGACAGCCGCGCGACAGAAGCGTGACTGCAGCGCTCCGAACTAGCAGTGGCAGATACGGTGAAGCGCGGCTGTCGCGTGACTTAGCCGCGCTGCAGCCGCTGTAAGGCCGTGGCCGCACTGGTAAGGCGATTAGCAACGCGACGGTGATTTCAACATCAAGTCGCCCAAGTTGTTCTGAAATCGCCGTCGCGTCGCTAATCGCCTTACCAGTGTGGCCACGGCCTTATGCAAAGGGATTCGTTGTGCAGCGCTTCAGTCGCGCGACAAAAACGCCTATATGTGAACGTAAATCAAGAACAAACATGCAACTAATATGTACTCGTGATACAACTTAGTGAATAAACGGGGGGGCAGTATCCGTAATAAACAATCAGTGGTTTAAGGTACCGACATTCACGACCACCTTTGCTTGATACGCCTCTGATTACACCTGTATATTATTCATTCAGAAAAGAAAGTTTCATATCTACTTACATTTAAACAATAATTATAAAAAAATCTAACAATCATAATCATGAAGCATTGGAATGCTTAATGTATAGCCGTTATTGTGGACAACCACACATTTGGTTAAAATGTCATTAACAGGTATCAATTTAAAATGTGAATAATTTTTTACTGCCATCACATCAATAGCTACTGAATTAAAAGGGTACTCAAAGAACGGCTGATAGTTTACAAACTCCTTTCCATAAATGAATAAAGTATGAGTTTTAAGGATGTTGTGTATCTTAAATACCTTCCTATCCTTAGTAAGACAATAACAATCAGCTTCACGAGATTCTGCTACATATAACGTATATTTTTTATATGTTAGTTTTTTATAGCATTCATATACATTTTCCTCAGGTAGTGGTCCAGAATAAAACTGGTCAGAAACAGTTATTTGCGATAAGGAGCTGTATAATTTTGAACATTCCATTTCTTTCAGTCTTCTTACAATTTGTTGTAATGGCTTATTAGGCGATCGTACTAATTTCTTAACACTCTTTAAATGATTTTCAAATGGGAATGCTGAATATTCATCAAGTGTACCAAAGATGCGTACATCATCGCATATATGACATAACATGTGAACATTATATACCAAAAAATGTAATCCATAAACTGATTTTGAATGATTTATAAAAATCAGAAGTAATTCCTGTGCCAAATCTATACCAAGTTCTCTGATATGTTTGTTTGAACATAAAATCGTAATAGCTGAATGAAAAAGTAGAAAGTTTTCGTAAAGTGAACGTGGCAAGATATCTTTTAACACAAATGGACCTACATATAATAAAAACATTCGATATTCAGTTGCTTTCCATCGAGCTAATTCTGATAAACTCCGCGGTTTTCTATTAAATTCAACTGGTATAAATTTAGAACAATGGATTAGTTTTTCAGATATCATTTTAATGAAGTGACTTTGTATACGAACATTTAAATCGCCACTAATCCACACATTTAACAGCTTACGCATTACCCCCAAACAAACATTATGCATATATTCAGTAGGAAATAAAGATATCAAATCTATGGGGAGCCGTAAAAGTGGTGACTCTCCAACATGATGGTCCTCATCAAACTGCGAACGAAATGATTCATTGGTCCTCATGGGTGCTGAGACACTTTCATAGATCACGCGGCCGCGGTATTCGCCTGCTTCAATACACTTGTCGCAAGCTGAATAGCCACCATGTTGTTTAGTACACTTGATAAATGCTCGCGCTGGAGCGTCACAAATAAAGCTATGGATTTTAACACTGTAATGAATATTTTCAAGATCGAAACCATTTCTAAGTAATTCTTCTAATTCGTCGACAAATTGCTTTAGAAATACATCTAATGGTGAAGGTTTAGCTCGACCACAGAAAAGAGCGACAACAAATGGTCTAGCATTAGGGTTATTTTTTAGCAATCCTAATATGGGCCACAATTGTGTATTGGTACTTTTGAATATGGGAAGTCCATCAATGTTAAAAGAAACTTTAATTTCTCTATTCCCAACATTATTATCAGTATCGTCAAATAGTTTTATTTGTTTTTGAATTTGTGAAAGAAGACCTAAATATACTAATTCTCCAGTATCTAACTTAGTAATCTCTAGTTGTAAAGGGGTTGTCAACAATGTTCTACTGTCTTTTGGTAATCCAGGGCATAAAGGAGACACAATTTTAAGAAGACTATTTAAAGCATTATGTGGTATTTGATACTGAGTGGCCCATTGTTTTAACTCTGTTTTTAAATCATCATCTTTTATAGACTTATCAGAATCTGAATCAGATAGTGAATGCACATCATCAAACATAGTAATATGATTGTCATCAGAAATGTCATGTTGCATCAATAGATTGGAATTATTACTAGAACCTTGTGATACAATTTCAGATTGAGAATTATTATTTAAAGTACATGGCAAATGAACTAAGGAAGAGCATGTACTAACAGCTGTAGTACTTTCTTGTAAATTTGAAATTACACTCAACTCTGCTTCCTTTGCTCTTCTTAATAATTGACGTTTGCCAACTATAGCCTTTTTTGAGTATTTAATTTTTTCTGCCATGTTTAGTTTTGTATATTACTCTTCTTCAATCTTTCAGGGGCATGCTTCAACCAATTTTTTATGGAATCTTCTACTTCTTTAGCTGTAGACCCAGATGTTGTGGTGACAACTCCTTCTATAAAGATATAATACATTTATTAATGTTATAACTACGCAAAATCTCCATCTCCAGCATATGTCCCACTGCTGGATACTATAATCGATAGATGATAGAATAGAACAGTCGACGTCGACCGATAGTTTCTACTAGACCAATCGATAAGTGTATCCGTCGATTACCCAAAGCTACCACACTAATCGATTGTCATCTATCAATGCCGATCGATGACATCGATCGATGATCGATCGATTAGTGTGGTAGCACCCTCAGAGTTAGCCAGCCGCTCACAGCTCGCCTACTGGGGACACGGCCTTACACTTAAGTGTTATGTTAAACTTACCCACGATACACTCTCGCAGGCGCAGTTGGCAGAAAGGTTTTTTGTTGGATCTTTTCCCATAGAAGTTATACTGTTCAGCTAGCTGGTCAGTGAAACAAAATTTCATTATCCGAGACACTTTGCTGGAAATATCTCTGCCTCCAAAAGTTCTCATGTATGAAACCTGTAACAAACAAAACAATGTATATTTGTCTAGCAAATAAATTGACGATCAGACCTAACTTATTACATCTTTGCACCACCTGCTTCAAGCTGTTCCTTCCATCTTTCTTATGTAAGTTGCCTGGAATAGATAGCTCTGAAGCTACATGGCCGCCTATTGGTGCAAATTTTCAATATTTATCTTTTTTCTGTAATGCTTATTATGTGGTGTTCTCACTCAGAACTCAATAAAGAGTCAGTCAGTCAGAAGAAATCAATACAGAGTCATTGTATTGTAACTTACCAAATTATCATAATTTTCTTTTTTCTCTAGTAATGATTCAATTGTATATAGTTCATCAGCATTTTTAATTGGGAATTTGAATTCCGGTTTTAGAGTACCTTTCAATGTGCCTGTATGCTTTAAAAGGCTTATTATTTGATCATTTTGGGTTTTTATACAGGACAATAATGACAGCACTTTTGCTTGGTAACCTAAAAAATAATAAACACATCCAAACTGCTGAATCCATTTTGATGAATTTTGGTATACCTAGGAGTAGATGTGACCCTGGAGAAGGACATAGACTTATCTCGAAAAATTGCATACTTAGTTACAGCGGGATAGCTATATAACCAAAATCTAGGCAAAAGAAGTCGCGTTCAACTGCTATATAGTTTTTAATAAGGTAGAAAAGGATAAATTAACCTGTCTCCTACTGTCCCGACGGTAATTACGGATTAATTAACGGATTAATGCGTACATACGGCATTAATGATTAATACATTATAACATAAATATGGAGAGAGTACTAACACTCCCAATAGTCGAATGAAAAGTACCAATAATAAGTTTCTGTCAAAAGTGAAAAAAATTTTTGGTACAAGCTTTTATTGCTGACTGTACTTTTCTGTATACCATCGTCAACTACTACATTAAGACGATTCTAACGAGCCCAAACACGACGGGTTTATCCTTTTTAACTAAGGAGTTTCTACGGCCACCTTCCGTCTCCATCATCAGACCAGGTTTATGGTACCATAGTATTGCATTGTCATCTGATTTATATGTACATGCATGCAAAATTTTAGCTCAATCGGAAACCGGGAAGTGGATCAAATTTAACTTGCAAGATGTTATTACAGACAACGGGACAGGTGAAACTAAATAAAAGCTTGTAAAAAGAAAAACTGCTGAACTGACTAAAAAGTAAAAAATATAGCCTATGACACTCGGGATAACGTAAGGACTAACGATACCTCTCACGCTTTAATCGGTAAAGGCGTTCAGAAATTCCAGGGGTACAAAGAAACTCACATAACCACATGAACCCTGAAAACAATACACTCCTTTTTTCTGCAGTCGTGTAAAAAGTAATACATCATACTATATTACCTACCTGTTAATCCTTGAACACGCGATGGCGTTGCTGGCACGTCGCTGGCGAGATTCGACGGTTGTTCATATCGGCACCGATCTAGCCGTGCAACCGGAGTTAGCCGCCCTTCGCCGTCTTCTGCTAAATCTGACAACATAAAAAATATAAACAATGCCGAACTTTTCCAGTACCTGCCTATTAAAGATGAATCCAATCATTACGTCATTTCTGAAAATCATCCTAGCTGTTTACACTATAGCAGGTGGCAGGAATGAACACCACACACATACATACATACATGATGGTGAAAATACAACCGGATATAAATATATAAACATGGATATCTTAACCTGCACTAAACTGTTTGACAAGACAGGAAGCCCGTCGAGTACATTCAGTAATGAGAGGGTCTGTTGGCAAAAGACATTAAGTTAATATGTATTATATCAGTTTCGAATAAACATCCTCTAAATACCGCACTATATTTATAGCACTGCGCTATATGTTATAGCAAAGTCTGTGACGGGCTTAACCCCAGGTTATCATTTATCATTCTTTTGTACTGTGGACTGTGCAAGTCGGCCTTAGTAATACATTATAATTACAGGGTTTCACAAAAATGACTAGTCACATTTCAGCAGTTAATCAAGTATGTCAGCCAAACTGAACAAGCTATTTTTTTATGTCGAAGGTTAGATCACCTTCTTAAATGTGATGCATTTTTATGAAACCCTACCCAAACTTAATCTTTAACCATAGGTAAGAATAATATTCTATTATGTATTCATTATAATTTACTCACTTTCTGGTGTTGAAGTAGTTTCTTGGGTAATGTTTGGCTGACCTTGACAGGTATCTGCACAGAACATAACATATTGAGATTATTTTGGAATTTTATACCGTTTACCTTTACAATTAATTACATGTAAAAAAAACTAGTTAAAATATATTTATTCACACTGATTTTTAGGGGTCCATAATATATCACAAAAGGAAAAAAACTTCCATTCGAGAAACTTTTTAGTTGTGTCATTTTTCATAACTACCATTGACTATAAAACTCACCTGTGCCGTTGCCAGCTTCTAAGCATACATTGACAGCAGCTTGAACTGGTAGTAATTTGTTAAAGGTCTTTTTCTTTAATGGTGGTGGCCTAATGTGATTGTCGTTATCGTCATCACTGCTAGAAACATATCTTTTTTGCCTTCTCCGTTTGAGACTTGGTTCTTCTGCATCAGTCTGTAGGTCAGAGGTATCCTCAACCAGTTTCAGTTTTTTTTTGGCTTTCTCTATATCATCTTCACATGCAAATGAAATAGAAAAATACACACAACATGCAAAAATAATAAATGAATACAACATAATGCATCCCTCAGTCAATTAAAACAAAGTTATTAGTAATTAGGGAGGATGGAGTTGCATTAGTAGGAACAACTGAAATTGTATGGTCAACCAATTTGATTAGTAGGACACTTTGAACCTGATCACAATGAATGTTGTAATGTGATGACATGCCTGAGCTAGTGCTAAGTTATTGTAAAATTTATAGTGAAAAGGTTCAAAATGCATACCTATAAAAGTACATATTTTATCTTGGAAAAACTGAACTCCAGTCACAGAAAACTTTCACCATCATCAGTAAGCTCTCGATAAATCAGGTATAATATTGCATCCAAATACCAGTCAGGAAATTAACCTTAGTTTCGTTATACCATATTCCAGATAACAATAGAAAAATCGTACATTTATCGTCATGCGAAATCAAGGAAAAATATTTTGGTACGTAAAAATATTTGTAATGTTATGTTTGAAACGTAATTCATAATCGAAATAAGTAAAACAAGAGGAATGTTTCTGTTTAATATCGTAGATAAACGAAGAAACGTAGACAAATTTGTCCGTTAAAAGTCTAATGTTATCTGGAAAAGGGCACATGTGTATCCACAGCCAAATCCAAGTGGTTCGTAAAATATATTAAAATATGCTTACCAGTCTCACAAAAAACTCTTTGAACGCTGTATAATTTCCATTTTTCATCTGGTGTCGCAGCATCAGTCAAAATCTTTTCAAACGCTTTAGTCCCTTTAACGGGAGGCCAAAAGACTTCACATCGCCTTGGCGTAAACCACTGGTTGTTAATTACCGATACTGTCCCACCGTCTTTTTCAGTAAATTGTATCACTGAGTACATTATTAGGTTGTTTGATCTTGATGAAATTTATTTTATTTCTCTTAGGTCTTGAAACGCACAAGAGCAAGAGCACTTAACGGACCACGCGAAGCGAGGGGCAAGCCAACGCCAACGAAAAGGGAGGGAAAATCAAAATGTCAGAATTTCGTTCCGTTCCAACTTTCGATATTTTTAAAAATCACATTTCAAGCTTGTTTTGCTGTTATTAATCAAAAAAACCTGTAATAAATGACTTTATATCAACTTTTAAGTTACCTAAAAAGATGAAAATGTTTTTTTTACTTTATAAATATTTTAGAACACAAAGAATGACAAATTGATATCAAGAAACGAAACGCGTTATTTTTTACGTCGGACGAAACGCGTTATTTTTTAACGACTATGAAACTGTTCAAACTTCGAATTTCTTTGCATATTAAGGTACCGGCTGTACAAAACCTTGTTATAATGGATTAGTAATATTTGCCCTGAGTATTCGCTATATGATGGTGGTACTTCCTCATGGAATTATACTTATATCGTTCTTTAGCTTTTCGGGACCAGAGGTGCTAACGGGAACTGCAAAACAAAGTTTGTTTGCGTTTCCCGCGGTACCTGCGACCTCGCAGGTACTTTGTCAGGAGCGAATAGACAGCATAGGTATTCTTGTGACTAAGTCACAAGAATATGCTGAGAGAAAGATATATAGGTATCTCTTATACAGGGTTACAGGAGAAGTCGACCTAGATCCGTTAAGGGCGTGTAGTACACATCATTTCTGAATGATTTCACTATGGAACCCCCCATCCTAAACTTAACCGTTTTCGAGATATTCGAGTTTTATTTTTTTTTTATGAAAATGACCAATTTTTCGGCTATTGAATTGAATATTTTGATTTTTTTTTGGCTCTTAAGATTATTTTTTTGGTTTTTTACATGAATAATGAGATGCTTAATGACCTCAATGACTAAAATTGCACGTAAGTTAACTAAATAGGTAATCGTAGACGATCGAAACTTAAGAAAATAAGTACAAATTATAAAAAAATATTTTTCTTTTCTGGATATCTCAAAAAATTATTACGGCACTTGCTCTGCAAATGTGCTTAAAAACATCTACATTTTATCAGCTATCCAACGAGGTATAACACTCTAGGGTATTTTTAACCTCAAAGGTGAAAATTAGTTTCTAAGGCTACATGGCAGTCAGAATAAATAGCGCTTATTTAATCTAATTAATTTGACTTAAGTTCAGCATCATTATTTCAGCCATATAAGAGAGAAAACTTCGTTTGCGTTTCCCGGTATTAGCACCTCAGATGGTGACCTAAAATAGACGTCAGTGAAACGTCAATTTTGTGACTAGAATGGTGCGTCCGGATAGTGACTCCAAAAAGACGTCAGTAAAACGTCCACTTTGTGACGAAAATGGTACGTCTGGATAGTGACTCTAAAAAGACGTCAGCAAAACGTCCACTTCGCGACGACAATGGTACTTCCTGGTAGTGACCCCAAATAGACGTCAGTAAAACGTCCATTTTGCCACGAAAGTGGTACGTCCGGAAGTGACCCCAAAAAGACGTCAGCAAAACGTCGACTTTGCGACGAAAATGGTACGTGCGGATAATGACCCCAAATAGACGTCCGTAAAACGTCAATTTTGTGACGAATATGGTACGTCCAGACACTGGCCTTAAATTGACGTGAATACGACGTCCTGTTTATGACCTGACCCTAAACTGACGTCACCATAACGTCCGCTCTCGACGAATAATGACCGACCTTATTATGACCTATGAATGACGTCCCTTATGCGTCGCTGACGTCAGTTTGCTACCTGGGAAGGCGCGGTTTTTGCGTGAAGTATGATATTTTCGGAAGTTTACGCGAATGTCACACATTGAAACAAACTATTTTGAACGGATTCTATCGCGATTTATTTTTATGATATCTTTAGTCTCCTCGTGACCATGGCTGCTGAAAAGCAACCGAAACGTCGGGATCAATGTAAAATATAAAATCACATCAAAATAAATCGCGATAGAATCCATTAAAAATAGTTTTATTTCAAAATTATTAAGTAGTTATAGTAAATAATTTTCAACGAATTCCTCACACGCGTCCAAATTCCTCTGCTTGTAAACTTCACATCTAAGGGCATAAGTCAGGACTAACTCTGACCGGTCCTCATTAAAGTTTTTCTCGTGCGTCTCAAGGTCATCAAAACTAAAGGTCTTTTCGGCAGTCTTTGGGTCTAAAAAAACGTACGGAAAGAGGCCTATTGCTTCAATCATACCAAACATCCTTCCCTTCTCACACCATTTCATGAAGGCTGCTCTATCGTACCCTAGACCGCCAAGTCTTCTTTTCGATCTATCATTTAAATTGTTGGTGAAGGTAGAATAATAATGATCAAGCACGTCGCTTTCACGCGCTTCACGAAAGCCTTTATCTGTAGTAAGATACAGAAATGTCATCAAATCGAAAGCTGGCGGTCCATAACGCAAATTTTGAAAGTCAATCAAAATAGCATTTGTAGGAACTTCGTTTTCATACTTAAACATTATGTTGTTAATCCACAGATCTCTATGTAGTAATGTATTCACTGTATCTTTGTGTTCAGTTAAACTGTCACATGCTACGAGAAACTTATTTAAGAATTTGGCCTCTAAATCTGGCAAGTTAGGATACAATTTCGTAGAAAACCTTTTTAAGAGATTTGTCGATAGTTTAGCAGCTGCTTTTAACCACGGGGAATCACAGAATAATGGTTCCGTCAATAAATGCCCAAACTCTTGTAAAATGCTACATGGCCGCTTTAAACATACACTTTTATTCGTTTCGTAGTTAACGAACGCTGCATGAAACCGTGCAATAGATGTTGTAGTCACGAAGACATGTACGGGGTCCAGGGTGTCTAGGTAAGGCCTGCATGCGTATCCTTGGAAGGTCAGATCCGGCATCACGATGATGGAGTCAGTGTGGATGTAGGCTCTCACAGAAAAGCGTGCTGGATCTGGAAGATACAGTGTACCTACGTATTATTACGAACTGAAAATTACTATAGGTACTAAAACTTCCCCCCAAACCGGGGCAAGACGGGGACACCGTGGTTCCCAAACCCGAGGGGGCCATCTCGAAACCGGAGATGGCCCAGGGTCAGTCGGGGTGCGAGGGATATGCTCCATAGACAACCTTACACCCCGGCGTGCGGTTTTAGTCGGTTCAAGCCCGACAGCCGGCCAGCGGGGGCGGTACTAAACTTGAAAATGAACTGTCATTGGTTTATTCTGTTCGGAAATTCTCAGTTGTTGCACGTAACGTCCCTACCCGACGGACGGCAATAATTGACGTGTAATGCGTGTTCCTTGGAGGATGTAAGCTTGAGTTTAAAAAAACATTATCATCATCCCGTTTGTGTCCAAAGCGCCCACTTTGGCACTGTGACGCTACGACATATACCCAGCGCCATCTAGTAACAACAAGTTGAACTACTTCGATACTACTACTTCACTACCAATCCTGAATCGCGAAAGTGAATTCGCGCGCAGGTATAACATATATACAATATCCCAACGGCAAACGTTGGGCCGCGGCCCGCGTGATTAGCTTGCCTGGTCAGAGGATCCTCCCTTTGTGGGATGTCACCGATCTCACCGATGCGGGAGTTAGCCTAGTTAACTTGATTTACGACGCTTGGGAGGGATCGCAGGATGCTATTGGGGTATTCTGTGATCTTTCTAAGGCGTTTGATTGTGTTGACCATCAGACACTTTTGCTCAAGTTACGTCGGTACGGTTTTGACAAAAAATCCACAGAATTAGTAGAATCTTATTTAACAGATAGACTTCAGACTGTTGATGTGAATAACGTTAAGTCAAATGGATCAAACTTAAAAATAGGTGTACCCCAGGGATCAATCCTAGGACCTTTTCTCTTCTTGGTTTACATCAATGACCTGCCTAATATAATTGAAGCACAAGCTGGCATAGTATTGTTTGCGGATGACACGTCGCTAATATTCAAAGTGGATCGGCGTAATACAAATGCAAATAATGTTAATAATATTTTGAACGCCATTTCAAATTGGTTTTCTGCAAACAACCTATTGTTGAATGCAGAAAAGACCAAATGCATTAGGTTTACACTGCCTAATGTGAGGCAAACACACGTTGATATCATGCTGGGGGGGCAAAGGTTGGAATTTGTAAATAGCACTACCTTTCTAGGAATTACAATGGATTCGAAATTGCAATGGGGTGACCATATCACTATTTTGGCCAATAAACTCAGCTCTGCTGCTTACGCTGTCAGACAGATTAGGCGGTTGACAGATGAATCTACTGCTAGGCTGGTATACTTTAGTTACTTCCATAGTCTGATGTCCTATGGAATACTACTTTGGGGGAATGCAGCAGATTTAGAAACTATCTTTATATTACAAAATAGGGCAATTCGTGCCATTTATTGTTTAGGTAAGAGAGATTCTCTTAGGGAACAGGTAGGTTCAAAAATATTAATATTTTAACTGTAGCTTCCCAATATATATTCGAGAACATACTGTATGTCAGGAAAAATATTTCCAATTTTACAAAAGTAAGTGACATTACAGACAGAAATCTGCGCAATAAAAATAAACTGATCCTTCCATGTTATCGGCTAAGCAAAGTTAGTGATTCTTTTAGGGGGGAAGGTATACGCTTTTATAATAAATTACCTGAATCGGTCCTTGGTATGCCTGACAATAAATTTAAAACCTTTGTTAAGACCACCTTATGTAAAAAAGCATACTATAGGACAGATGATTACCTTAAAGACAAAAATGTCTGGCTTGAGCATGGTGCAGGCCCCTCTTAATGCTACAACTATAGCATAATATTGTAGTAGGCAACCTTTTTTTTTTTTTACCATATTTTAACTTTTTTTAATTATTTTAACGTTTAACTTAGGTTAAATTTTTATTTTAACTTTTGTTTTTTTTATATACCTTTATTTATCTTGACACGAGACAAAAATGTACATTCGTCCATATTTAGTCTTAAGAAATCACTATTTTTTTTTTTTTTTTTTTTTTTTTTTTTTAAAAGAATATTAGTAACCGAAATTACTAATATCCCCCTTAACCCCTCCAGCTAAGCTAAATTGCTTGTGTTAGGAGTGGGTTCACGTCTGTAGTGTAATGGCCAGGATTCGAACCCGGGACCTCTCGATCGTAAGGTTGACTCCTTAACCACTAAGCTACCGACGCTTATTTATAATATGACGTCTCGAAAATGCCGCAGTGGAGTTTGTTGCGCCGTTTCTTCTCCACTAGGGCCTAGGAAGCGGTGGTAAACTTAGTTTTAAGCAGATTTTGACGTCAAAAAGATGTAATTACGTTACACTATTTTGAAAAATAAAGACTTTGACTTTGACTTTGACTTTGACTTTGTGTTGGAGCGGTGTGATGTACACCGCTTTCCTCCACAGCACCAAGGGTTCGCTTTCATACTTTTTTGCTTCCACTTCGCACGATCATCGGCATCTCTGGTAGTGACACCATTGACATATAACCCCTTCCCCTTGTAACAATGCACATTGTACTTTTAAGGATATTGGTGGAATATGTAGTCGATTCCTTAGTTGATATCGATTCATAGTCTACTAGTTAGTTGACGACCTCTGTGGCGTAGCTGTAGTGCATTCGACTGCTACGACAGGAGGCGCGGGTTCGATTCCCACTCAGTGCAAATATTTGTATGCATGAATATGTCTGTATGTATGTGTATGTATGTAATTACAAAAAAAAAAGTATATAAGTATGTTTATCCGCATTCTGGAACCCATAACACAAGCTAGTTAAACTATGCTTACTTTGGGTCTAGAAAGCGCTGTGTAGAATGTCGTAGAATATTTATTTATTTAATATTATCTGTATTCTTTCATCGACTGTCTATGGTTAGCTGTGGTCAACTCTATCGGCTGTGGCATATTATCTATGAACTCCCACCAAGTCGCTTCTTTCAGCCAACGTTATAAATGACAGTGCAGTGGTTTTGCGAGCCCCTAATTTTCTGCATCGCTTCCACAAGCACATTCTAGCTCTGGTACTGAGCCGTTGATCCGCCGAGCGAGTCACGCAGCGGTTGGTGCCAGCGCGACACGCCGGGCGGGGGACACCAATCTAAGTGCAGACTCCTGGCTGCCGCGGGTCGTTCTTCACGTCCTCACATCCCTTCTTATAACTCCTTCTTCAAACTTCAATATTTTAATTTAATCTGTGCGTACTCACCCCTGAGACTAATTGATAACGATTTTAATATATTATATGAAAGGTAAAACTATTCTCATGTTTAATTTACTATAACCTCATATCAAACCTTTAATTAGCTTCTAATAACTTAAAATCACTATCCCTGATACAAATTTAACTATCAATGTTACACCCTTACTGCGTCAAACCAGAATATTTTGAGCGCGAAAACGATTTTTTTAAACAATTATAACCTAAAAAAAACAAATGTCGATGATGACTCACCATCTTCAGGCATCTCGTCCATTAGTTTATACATCAAAGCCTCGCGCCCAAAATAATGTTGTCCATCAATAAAATCGGCCTTGGGTTTGTTATCCACGGGTAGACACTTCCAAAACAGATGGACTTCCTTCTGTTCTCCTTGGACTTCCACATGCAGAACAGCTTTCATGTGCTCACTGAGGAAACCCGCTATGCCATCCATTGCTGGTTTTACTTCACTACCCTTCAGTTCCCACCGAACATCCTCCCCAAGAGACTGACGCAAAATATGCTGGATTTGTTCTGTACTCAAAAGTTGTTCAAGACGTCGAACTTTCTCAGCCATTTTGGTACTGTGATGTTTATTCAAGTTGATATCTTTATTTATAGAACAATTTTTATCAAAGTCTTGTCGTTGTATTTACCTTATCGTAATTGACCCTTGGTCAATTCGTTCAACGCTAAGGCAATAAACTCTAGGTATAAGGTCAAACCTTATAATACACATTCCATAACGTCTCATCTAGAACAAAACCGACCAAAGCTTGTCATACGTGTTCTAGAATACAGATAAAGATACTTCATTTTTCATTCTATTTTGTTGTAAATACGTATATGTTATTAGTTATTTATGCAACTGTGGTATAATGAGGGGTATTAAAACAAGAATGTGGGTTTATCACACGAAGCGAAGCTGAGTGTGATAATAGTATCACATGAGTGTTTTAATACCTAATTATACAGTTACATACAAGACTTTATCTACACCCATGATAAACTAATAATACATCTTCAGAGAATGATGTATTGCCCTTTGATATTTTCCAATTCATGAAATCTTGGTACGCCTTTTGACACTGTTTTCTAGATTTTTCCGGTAGTAATTTGTTAGAAATGTCCTTTGCTGCATTCGAAATGTCTGGAGGTGTGTTATCAAAACTTAAATCGCTCATTTTCGTAAGTAAACAAAACAATTTGCAAAAATAATAGCGAAGAAAAATAGCGGGAATTCGAATTCGAACGAATAAGCTTTAATTTTTTTTTTACGGCGCGCCGCCGCTGTGGTAGTGCAATGCAACGCGCGTGAATGACAGTTCTTTTTTTGAAACTCATATGCAGATTCCACGCATCGGGCGGTAAGGATTTGGCTGTCTGATGAGTAACCCTTTGCGCGGAAGACATTGAAAAAGCGAAAGGAGTGTTATTATGAAATTTCATACAACATTATAACACCCGTTCGGATGATATTATGGTTATTAGGACATTGGATGTATTAATGTAGGCAATAAGCTAACTGTTTCAGAATCTTTTATAGAGGATTTAAAGCATGGGTGTAGATAAACAATATTATGTAATCTGTGGTTATACCTACATAGAAACACCCAGACCAATTTATATTATACTGTGATTATACTGACATATTCTCCCGCGAACTTGGCAGGGATGGGAGCTTGGGTCTCCGGCACGCTTATAGACCGTAAGAACTGCAGACCTACAATTACCTTACAGAGTTGAACATCCCCTTACCTGTAAACTTTGCTTCCCTGCTAACGCACTCCTCACCACGACTGTTGAGAACACTTTTGTCATTTATCAGTAGCTATGATCTTGAATGTTGTTTAGTGTGGTATTTATATTATGTTAATATAATTTCAATATTTATGTATAATATATGTAATCGTATTTGTGAGTGTCCCGTTTTTTATGCATATATAATGTTTTGTTTCAGTGTGTTTACTAACTCCAAGAAGATTCACAACTAGTCCAATATTGTCAAGCATTTTTTTCCCTATTCGGTCAGCGAACAATATCTCCATCACCGTTTGACTTTGGCAGAATTGTCGACATTGGAATCGGCAACGCTTGCCATAAGAAAAATAGAATAGAATAGAATAGAACTGCAGACCACTTCTACTTTTAGTCGATTGCAAGTTAGAGCGTGCTTTGCCCGGTCGAGCAGACACATCATGCGAGAAAAAGCAAATCTATACTCTCTCCGCTTAAATGACTCACGTTTGAACTCGCCATGGTAAGCCCCTGATAGGATAAGCGGGTGAATAAATAAAACTAGAAGAATTTTATAAATAACTATGTTTAATAAACAATAAAAAAATTGCGATATGAATCAAAATATTGTATACATACCTACATAGATCCAAAGCATACTGACATCTATTCACTTTGGCAAGCTAACATTTTACAATATGGCAACATTTGGCTACAATGCGCGCGTGCGCAGATTTCTTTACTCAATCATTAGATTTATATTTTAGTTTATTTTTTAAATTGTGTGTTTGGACAATATTGGTTCGTCTAGTTAGGCTATAAATTATCTACACAAGCTCTTAAAATGGGTACTGGAAACTGTATTCAAGTAAACATTCATTAAAATACATGAAGGCTAGAATCTTGGTAAAATTTGTTTTATTCTAATTTTAAACTCTTTTGTCCCAGATTGGTGGAATATAGCAATGGAGAGAGAGAGTTGGAAAGATTTGAGGGAGACCTTTGCCTAGCAGTGGGACAAAATGGGCTAAATAAAAAAAATTGAAATTATATTTTATGTTTCGTCATGATATTACGAAGTCAAAGGTAATGTCAATGATTTCATTCGGTGGAAACAAATGACGCCGCTCAGATACTCCCAAATCAGTAGCAAGGGCGGTTTGAACCAATCACACTAGTTCAAATTATACCAAAATTTGGCTAAGCAAAGTTTTAACAGGTTCGTTTTTTTCTTCACAAAGTAGATAGTTATTATTATTCAATGCGTGATAAATGCTTGTCTTACAACTAAAATAATATCATCCATACATTATATTTAAATAACAGTAAAATAAAGCTTATTGGAAGAGAGTTGCACCTGGAAGACGATCGAAAACTTAAACTAATGTATAATTAAAATAACAATTAAATACTTTATACTAATATTTGAGTGTGTAAATAAAATCAATTTTAATTTTCTCTATACGTAAAACTGAAAGTAACGCCGTGCTACAGCGAGCGGCAAACTTCGTGACAATGTGCTCTAGCTGCGCACGCGCAGGGCGCGAGGTCGGGGCTCTTTGGTGGAGCGCGGGGCGCCACGGCAGAGGTGCCAAGCAACCAATCCTAAATTACACTAAACCAATCTCGGGCTCAAACGGCTGATCAGGTCTTGATCAGTCTGTTTATTAGTTTATTGGTTGACCATTTAGTACCCATGCGCGAACGTTTTAACGTTTGTTTACGAAGTTTGCCGGCAAGTATACAATGCGATATGCAGCATGCCGCAGTGTGGCACGGTGTTACCTTAACACAAAACCATCTGATACAATAAAACTTCTAGTGAAATTGATTTTACTCGATATAAAATTATTAACTACTAAGGCACTACGGTTGAGCTCAGCGCCAGTAGATGGCGCTGGTTGCAAACGAGGTCATAATGAATAATTATTAAAAAAAACATAATATGTTATTAGTTTTGAGCACGCTTTAAACTATAAATTGTTGATTGCAGCGATTTTTAGACCATGTAGATTTTTTTTTTAATTAATAAGTAATGAAATATATCGTCAGTTAGTTTGATATCTTGTATCACAACACATATAATTTAATTTTGTTGGAAGAGCGTAGTTAATCGTTTTTTTTTTAAATTGAACATTCTTGCATCTTGGAGTACAGCAGGGGGGGGCTACTATAAAAAATCGGAAACTTCAGGCTCGCACGAAACACGAACGGAAAACCTAACATTTAGCAATGCAATCACTTCGAATTTCTTCCAATAGAGTTCTTTTCTTCGAGTCCGATTGCCTGAAACTTTGGTTCGCAACTACAGATGTTTCATGATAGGCCTCTACAGAAGTGCTACAAATATATCTAACTGCTGAAGGGCTAAACAGTTAACAAAAGGCAGTGTATAGAACTATTCGTCACTCATAGGCCACTAAGAACAATGTCAATACTTGTGTCGACTTAAAACACAGTTGGTTATATAAAAATTACTGGCAAGACACATATACACTTGTTAAATATTAAGATCTAATATATGTATAATTATATCAAAGAGTGACGCGACGATATGGACACCTTATTAAAGACAAAGTTTTCAAAAATAGTGTTGTACCGCGGATAACGCTTAAGCATTATTTTTTCTAATATTTTCTTTTGTTCGAAAAATTACCATGTAACCGGAAGTTCTAAATTAAAAGTACTATAAATGAATGAATGAAGAATGATTGAAATCTTGGATTGTATCATACAATCCAAGAGACTTCAATCATTCTTCATTCATTCATTCATTTCATTTGTATATTGTATGCTATATCGGTGGGCCAAACTTCTCTCTGCGTCCTCTAAGGGTCATAAGTATGATTGATCTCCTAAATATGGTAGCTAGTTATTGCTTTGTAAATTGCAATTTATTTTAAATTTTCTTTTAAATCCAATCATCAAATATTTTTAATACAATTAAGATGTCGATGTCAATGTCAGTCAATGCCAGTCAATGGCTTACCATCAAGCGCGCCGTGTTTATACACGGCGCGCTATACAAGTCCTGATAAACTACGGTTTTCTATATCCACAAAAGTAAAATTATCTAATAAATAACATAACATAACTTTACGCCTGTATCCCCGAAGGGGTAAGCAGAGGTGTATTACACACCCACGATTCGCCAGTTATGTTAAGGTCCCAATGTAATAGGGGGCGAGCCAATAGCCATCTATCGGGCACATTGCTAAGCGAGCGATAATTAACATTTATAATACACACATAACTACGAAACGTCAAAGGTGTATGTCCGGGGCGTCTGGGGAAAGAACTCGAGACCTCGAGAGTCTCGGCAGTCCGTTACGTACGCCACAGGGCTATCGCTATAATAATATGTGGTCCTTGTGGAACTTACTGTACCGTGGGAAACCAATATACCGAAGGACCACACAATAAAGAAAAATAAATACTATGATCTCACAAACGAATTAACCAAAAACGGTTACGTGGTTAATTTGTATGCAGTGGAAGTGGGAGCGAGAGGTATACCAGCAAAATCTCTCTATAACCTACGATGTAGGCCTATCGAGAGCTACAATAAGCTCATTACTAGGACGAATGTCTAAAGCGGCACTAGGAGGTTCGCATCAAATTTGGTTAGGCAGAGAGGGGAACTTGGGTAGTGAAGTTGAGTGTTGATGTACATCAACAAAAGGGGCCCCTTGTAAACCTACACTTGGGTCGCAAGTCCCAGGCACTGTCCCGAGTTCCCAACTCAGCAACGCGATGGACCCGGCACCCGCACGGAGAATCCATGGATTGCTAAGAATATCGGTCTCATTAAGAAGCCTACCGCCACACCCCTCTACTTGTGCTGACGTCCTCACTTATATCTATTCGCTAACAATACAATAAACAAATGTATATAACAATGTATATATCTCAGTCTCTTACGTATAATACAGCTACCAAAAACAACTCGTAGGAAGAACTTTATTACATTGCTTGGAAGACTTACAGCTAAAATACCGTATAATGTACATGTATTTTAAATTTCATCAGTATTTCAATAATTAGAAGAACAGAAATCAACGAGTTTACACATCAAACCCGCCGACCCACCGACACAGCCCGGCGGCTTGATGTCGGCGGCTTTATTTCAAAAGAATCATGTCGGCGACTCGTGTGTCGCTCGGCAACTTGTTGCAACATGTCGCCGGCTTGTCTGCGACTTGCGATCGCACTCATTTGCCTGCCGACACTCGAGCTATAGTGACGTGATCATTGTCGAAGTTACTGAAGTCGTGCTGCCGACATTTTTTTTCTATTCGAATGAGATGTCGGCGGTTTGGTGTGTAGACTCATTTATATATTGGATATTTGTAAAATTAACTACACAGAATATAAAATGAAAAGGAAGTGCCCTTGAAACCCTTTAGTACGGAAGGTAATGTCGCAAAATTTTGAAATATTAGGACAGACTTCACGCAACACGGTGACATGATTCGTCATAATAGACATGATGACAGTAATTTAAAAGGATCAAAATTATGTATTTATTTGAGTAAAGATGAGTCATGGAATACAAAAGATGTATTTATTTTTTATAAAGAGCGTGATTGATAATTACTGGATAAAACAAAATTATAAAATACGGCAATCCGCCATGTTTTGTTGAATACTAATCAGAGCGAATGACGTTACTTCTGACTGAGTACTGATCAACTTACTCTGTGGTTACTATATTGAATGAGAGAAGAACTGTGACGTCACAAATAACGCCATGACACTAACAAGTGTTTTGGTACGAAATTTAAAAAAATCAGCTAATAAACCTTTAATTTTTGCAGAAATATGTTATTCGTTTCAAATAATATATGATTTCAAGCATAGGACAGTTTTTTTGAAATCTGTCATCGCGGAGTGAATTATGTTGAACATCTTAACAGTATTGAGGTACAAGAGCGATACTTTCTGTTGATTTTATATTCTGCGATTTTCCAATATTGGCGATAATATTACTATTTGATTTAATAATATTTCTACAGATTGTTTATTTGCAAAATAACAGTGTTATCGTAATTAATGTTGACATATATTTACATATTTTAAACCATATTATTGTGTTTTGGTTTTGCATATCAGTTAAATCTATATGTGTTGGTATATATTGATTTGAAAACATGTTTTATGTTTTATTTATTAATATAATAGTATAATTTTTATAGTTATACAAATGCAGATCAATTTTGTAGTCTTTTAATTTTTAATAAGAATGTGTGTGTGAAATACGGTAAGGTAAATATTAAGTTTACGTTTAGTACAGTTTCGTTGTATAATATATGGCCTTATTTTTTGTAATAATAGTGTTTATTCACGTTCTTTTATAGTAAGTTTTATATTTTATGAATTTAAATACGAAAAAGTTAACTTCCAGGATGGAATTTGAGTCCGTGATCAGTATTAAAATTTTAAAGGGAATACTGTGATCAATCGAGTACATAAGAATTTTCAATAGGTTTCAGGGTCGTTTTAAAATAAACGCATAGGAGAATTTGAAATTTGCTAGACCATCGGAGCCTTCCGTTTAGAATGGGAGGCGGCGGTTCAAGTTTCGTGTCGTATTGTTGATTTTCGATTGAAATTCATATGACAACACATAACATAACATAACTTCACGCCTGTATCCCCGAAGGGGTAGGCAGAGGTGTATTACACAACCACGTTTCGCCAGTTATGTTTAGGTCTCAATGTAATAGGGGGCGAGCCTATTGCCATCTACCGGGCACACTATTAAGCGACTGATAATTAACATTTATTAATGCACACATAACTAGGAAAAGTCAGAGGTGTGTGCCCGGGGCAGCTGGGGATCGAACTCGAGACCTCGTCTCGGCAGTCCGTTACGTACGCTACTGGGCTGTCGTTAATCGTTTTTTAAATTGACATGAAAAGTGAGTATATGAATTGCTTTACAATAGTATTCAGTTGCAGGGGCCGGGGTCGCTGCCCGGCGCGCGGCGGCTAGGCGGCCCGGGGCAGCGCGCGCAGGCGGGCGAGCGCGGCGCGCAGCAGGCGCGGGGGGTGCGCGGGCGGCGCGTAGTGCGCGGGCGCGGCGGGCGGCGGCGCCACGCGCCACGCCAGCACGTGCTCGCGCCCCGTGGTGCGCGACGCGCTCACGCCGAACAGCGCGCCCGCCTGCCACGCCGCGCGCAGCGCGCCCAGCACCTGCGGCAAGCGCGCCGTCACACCGGCACACCGGCACGCCGGCACACCGGCACGCCGGCACACCGGCACACCGGCACAACAGCTCACAGATCGAGCAGAAACGACAATCGCGCCCATGTATAAAAGTAACGCAAGCAACCATGTCAAAAACCGACCGAGTGCAACTTCCATACCATTATACGACTAAACGAGAAATAAAAGACATTTGTTATATAAGAATCCCATTTTTTTTTCGTGCGGAAATCCCCTCGGTTACCCCCAACAGTTTTTTTTTTTTTTTTCACCTCGCCTGATGGTAAGCTAAAGGTAAAATCTCAAAAAAAAGAGTCACCATTACATACACGTACCATGTTAACAATGGTGGCACTCAGCTTGACGGCCTCATCAGAAGAGGATTGTGGTCGCAGCACCGCGTGACCCCCACCGGTCCCACTATTGCTGCAACCACAATCCCCCTGCCCAGCTATGCACTTGCTGACCCCTGAACGCAATCAAACCAAAATTGGATTACTATGAAGGGTTTTTCGCAATCGTGCACGGTGGTACAATTTTGTGACAAATTTATGTGATCAAATTCCTACCACCAATAAATTATATCAATCTCGAACCGACCAAAATCGCACACCGTCTCAAATCTTCAAACACCAGAATGCAAGGTGGCCCCGAAGCATTTTCCTCGCGTCCCAACTAACCCAGAGCCATTTGCAGTTTCGAAATGGCCCCCTCTCAATGTCCCGTCTTAGCCCCGGCTAACAGGAACGTACAAAACGCTACCCCAACCTACTTCTCCTAAGGCAGCAAACGACTCCACCTGTCGCCCCCAAACCTACACTCATGAAAGACGGAGGTCGCAAGTAACAACTTCGAACATCTAAGTCACCTCCAAGCCTCGCAAGCTCTACAGATCGGAGGAGACCTTAAATATTTATTTTTAATTTGAATATACAACTAAATATTGTACAGAGTGGATCAAAAGTCCGATAACATTTGAATCGTACGCTGCTTCGAATTGCGAGGAAGGCGGGACGGAGCGAGCGTTACTAAACGCGAAAGCAGCTAGTAGGAAGTACCATGGCGTGGTTCAGCGGAGCACAACGCGAGTACTATCGCAACAACGATATCGCGACGGAAGCGCAACGAAAATATTGTACTCAATACAACATTCGAAACAGAATTAAAGCTCGATCGACTCGTGCAATTCAAAATTGGATACAGAAGTTCGAGGAGACGAGTTCAACATTAAATCAACCACGATCGGGCAGACCTAGGACGTCACGAGAACCCGTAACATAGAACGCATACGAGCATCTGTTAGAGATGGTCGCTTTTTAAGAAAATCGAAGAAATCGTCCCGTTACCGTCAACACAGAGCGATACATTGCCATGCTACAGAATTTTTTTGCTCCAGCACTACAGGACTATACTGGTTTTAATCAACAGTTATGGTTTCAACCAGATGGGGCAACATGTCAAACCTCCAACGACTTCATAACAGCAGTTCGTAAATTTATTGGGCAAAAAGTCATATCCAAAAGAAATGACATTAACTGGCCACCCCGCAGCGCAGCCCGGATTTGTCAAAAATGGTCTTTTTTCCTTTGGGGATACCTTAAAAGCCGAGTTTTTAATAACAACCCACAATCTATTGAAGAATTAAAAGAAAATATACGCGAAGAAATTCATAACATTCCTCTAAACACTTGTCAGGCGGTGATAGGAAATTTCCGCTCCAGGTTACAGAAGTGCCGGGGTGTGTGTTGGGTAACCTCCTCGAGTGTCGCTCCGATTCCGATCCCGCTGCAGTCCGGGGGGAACGGAATCGGAGCGGCCGGTACACCCTGGGCGGCGGTCAATGGCTTCCCCTTCACCCCTTCATAGGGTTGGCATTGATCGTCGGCCAATACCCAACGTGGCGGGAACACATCGCTCTCCGTACTCCTCTGCTTTCAGAGGAGACAGGATGAGCGATGCTGTTAGTGGTGAGATGGCCCAGGGTCAGCCGGGGTGCGAGGGATATGCTCTATGGGTAACCTTACACCCCGGCGTCTGAAGACCCGAGACGGCGTGCGGTTTTAGTCGGTGCAAGCCCGACATAACCGCTGGCCGGCGGGGGGTATCCGAAGGGATTTCCGCACGATAAAAAAAAAAAAAAAAAAGGTTACAGAAGTGCCAAATTAATCAAGACAGACGGACATACTGACGGACGTACAGACGGACCTCGAAGTCTTAGTAATAAAGTTCAGTTTTACCCTTTAAGTAAAAAACCCTAAAAGAACTTGACTGACATAGTCAATTAAATACATCAATCACATGTTACTAGATGTAACATATTTGATCAATTCAATTAAATTTTTAAGCATTTTATATGTTTACTTTTTCTAAAGATTTAGATCGGAAAAAGAGAACATCTAGGACGGGACTTGAACCCGCGACCAGTCCCTTATAGGGATTGTTTTTTGATGACTCCGTCTAATTAATTCAATTAAATGTTTAAGTATTTTGTATGCTGACTCAGCATACGGAATGCTACGCATCAAAAAACAATGTTTAAAAATGACTGTAAAGTTATTCATTGTTTCTGTAATTCGCAAGAATTACGGTAGATGGTTCCAGCGTCGCCTCAAGACGTATATAATTTATTTATTTATTTATCATTTATTTCTAGCAAATATACTCATAGAATATCATTATTACAGACATCAATATTTTCTTAAATTATTAACTATTGGAAGGTGTAGATTGCAGCAATGGTTCATGTACAAGCAATCCACCCTATCAGCAATCATTTTCAGGAGGGAGTTGGAACTCGCCCTGACCCTGCGCACGAGTGAGGCAGCGCGCTTCCGCGTCGTAGTGTAGAAGCAATCTACTCGCGCCTGAGCAAACATGCCTGAGGGCAGTCCCATCAACCTCCTGAATGCGTTATTGTATTGGACCCGAAGGGCCCCGTACGCCCTCTGAGTGTAGTCAGCCCACAGACTGCACGTGTAAAAAGACATACAGTAGGCTCTGAAAAGAGTAATTTTTACTTGTGGTGAGCAACGTGCAAATCTGTGAGCTATCATATTAGCTCGGACGGACAGAGCCCTCCGTTCCCGATCGATATCAGCATTGTCTCTGAGGTCGGCGGCGACCAGGTGACCCAGGTATTTAAATTGATACACTCGCTCGAGTGCAACACCTCCGAGCCGCACGGGTGGCACACTATCCTGATACTGGGCTCTGCCGGCCCCAAAAACAATGTACTGACTTTTCTTAATATTATACATAAGCCCGTGATCTGCTGCATATGCTTCACACGTGGCTAGGAGCGATCTCAACCCACAGACTAATCCGATAATATATCGGAGAACTTCAAGTATCTGGGACGTGTCTAGATAGCTCACCTGGTCAGAGCATTCGCCCTGTAAGGGACTGGTCGCGGGTTCAAGTCCCGTTCTAGATGTTCTCTTTTTGCGATATAAATCTTTATATTTGATCAAAACAAAAGTATAGTGTAAACCAATGAGCGCTTACCTCCCGGCCCAGGGCGGTGTCGGGCAGCAGCGAGTGGCGCGGGAAGCCCACCGCGTAGTAGGGCGCGCCCGGCAGCGGGTGCTGCGCCCCCTGGCGGCCCGACTGGAAGCTGCAACGCATAGGCATGGACGAAACAGTGCTAATAACCGAAATTATTAATAAGTAATCGCATGAACCCCAACTAACTTAAATTGCTTGTTAAGTTAGAAGTGAATTCACGTCGGTAGTGTAAAAGCCAAGATTCGAAGCAAAACCCTCTGGATCGTGAGACCGACTCTTAACCACTAAGCCACCGAAGGTTTTTACAAGTTCTTACCCGCGAATCCGCCCGCGTGGAATTCTGATCTCGGTTCTGTAACTCCTGAAAACCAATTCTACAACTACAAAGCCTATGTAATCGGTGTGGCGGTGATGCCGGGGACACACGCGCTTAACCAGAGCGTCAAAAGCATCTGATAGAATTACCGAGAATTACCATTTTAGCATTATTGACTTATCAAAGAGCGCGGTTAAGAGTCATATTGACGTGTCCTAAATAAAAAAAAAGGTTAAGTGATGAGGTAGTACTCACTTGTAAGTGACGAGAATGGAGCCAGTGCAGGGCGGGTGCTGCGGCAGCGCCTGCGGCTGCAGCGCCCACGCCATGCTGCCGCCGGGCTGCGCCCCCCGCGCCCCCCGCGCCGCGCCCTCCGCCCCGGCGCCCCCCGCCGCACTCCCCGCGCCGCCCGCGCCGCCGTACGTGCGCCCGCAGACCAAGCATTCGATGTACAGCGGCTCCTGCACCAAAATGCGCGAGCTATAGCTTGTCACTGTGCGGTCAATATTTTGTCATTTGTGAATACTAATAAATGATACATACTATGTAGCTAAGATAACAAAATTCATTTACGAAACAGGTGAAAATAACATGGGACCTAGGATGCGACCCTGCGGTATGCCTACCTCCAGTAGGCAGTAGGCAGGGCCTCCAGCTGGCGGCTGAGGCAGTGCAGGTGCAGCAGGTGCTGGCAACCCACCAGCGCCACGGCGGGCGGCGGTGCGCCCAGCGGCAGCAGGCAGGCGGGCACAGTACGGAACGCACCTGGTTGGCCCTGAGCGCCTCCAGCTGGCGGTTGAGGCAGTGCAGGTGCAGCAGGTGCTGGCAGCCCACCAGCGCCACGGCGGGCGGCGGCGCGCCCAGCGGCAGCAGGCAGGCGGGCACAGTACGGAACGCACCTGGTTGGCCCGCAGCGCCTCCAGCTGGCGGTTGAGGCAGTGCAGGTGCAGCAGGTGCTGGCAGCCCACCAGCGCCACGGCGGGCGGCGGCGCGCCCAGCGGCAGCAGGCAGGCGGGCACAGTACGGAACGCACCTGGTTGGCCCGCAGCGCCTCCAGCTGGCGGTTGAGGCAGTGCAGGTGCAGCAGGTGCTGGCAGCCCACCAGCGCCACGGCGGGCGGCGGCGCGCCCAGCGGCAGCAGGCAGGCGGGCACAGTACGGAACGCACCTGGTTGGCCCTGAGCGCCTCCAGCTGGCGGTTGAGGCAGTGCAGGTGCAGCAGGTGCTGGCAGCCCACCAGCGCCACGGCGGGCGGCGGCGCGCCCAGCGGCAGCAGGCAGGCGGGCACAGTACGGAACGCACCTGGTTGGCCCTGAGCGCCTCCAGCTGGCGGTTGAGGCAGTGCAGGTGCAGCAGGTGCTGGCAGCCCACCAGCGCCACGGCGGGCGGCGGCGCGCCCAGCGGCAGCAGGCAGGCGGGCACAGTACGGAACGCACCTGGTTGGCCCGCAGCGCCTCCAGCTGGCGGTTGAGGCAGTGCAGGTGCAGCAGGTGCTGGCAGCCCACCAGCGCCACGGCGGGCGGCGGCGCGCCCAGCGGCAGCAGGCAGGCGGGCACAGTACGGAACGCACCTGGTTGGCCCTGAGCGCCTCCAGCTGGCGGTTGAGGCAGTGCAGGTGCAGCAGGTGCTGGCAGCCCACCAGCGCCACGGCGGGCGGCGGCGCGCCCAGCGGCAGCAGGCAGGCGGGCACAGTACGGAACGCACCTGGTTGGCCCTGAGCGCCTCCAGCTGGCGGTTGAGGCAGTGCAGGTGCAGCAGGTGCTGGCAGCCCACCAGCGCCACGGCGGGCGGCGGCGCGCCCAGCGGCAGCAGGCAGGCGGGCACAGTACGGAACGCACCTGGTTGGCCCTGAGCGCCTCCAGCTGGCGGTTGAGGCAGTGCAGGTGCAGCAGGTGCTGGCAGCCCACCAGCGCCACGGCGGGCGGCGGCGCGCCCAGCGGCAGCAGGCAGGCGGGCACAGTACGGAACGCACCTGGTTGGCCCTGAGCGCCTCCAGCTGGCGGTTGAGGCAGTGCAGGTGCAGCAGGTGCTGGCAGCCCACCAGCGCCACGGCGGGCGGCGGCGCGCCCAGCGGCAGCAGGCAGGCGGGCACAGTACGGAACGCACCTGGTTGGCCCTGAGCGCCTCCAGCTGGCGGTTGAGGCAGTGCAGGTGCAGCAGGTGCTGGCAGCCCACCAGCGCCACGGCGGGCGGCGGCGCGCCCAGCGGCAGCAGGCAGGCGGGCACAGTACGGAACGCACCTGGTTGGCCCTGAGCGCCTCCAGCTGGCGGTTGAGGCAGTGCAGGTGCAGCAGGTGCTGGCAGCCCACCAGCGCCACGGCGGGCGGCGGCGCGCCCAGCGGCAGCAGGCAGGCGGGCACAGTACGGAACGCACCTGGTTGGCCCTGAGCGCCTCCAGCTGGCGGTTGAGGCAGTGCAGGTGCAGCAGGTGCTGGCAGCCCACCAGCGCCACGGCGGGCGGCGGCGCGCCCAGCGGCAGCAGGCAGGCGGGCACAGTACGGAACGCACCTGGTTGGCCCGCAGCGCCTCCAGCTGGCGGTTGAGGCAGTGCAGGTGCAGCAGGTGCTGGCAGCCCACCAGCGCCACGGCGGGCGGCGGCGCGCCCAGCGGCAGCAGGCAGGCGGGCACAGTACGGAACGCACCTGGTTGGCCCGCAGCGCCTCCAGCTGGCGGTTGAGGCAGTGCAGGTGCAGCAGGTGCTGGCAGCCCACCAGCGCCACGGCGGGCGGCGGCGCGCCCAGCGGCAGCAGGCAGGCGGGCACAGTACGGAACGCACCTGGTTGGCCCGCAGCGCCTCCAGCTGGCGGTTGAGGCAGTGCAGGTGCAGCAGGTGCTGGCAGCCCACCAGCGCCACGGCGGGCGGCGGCGCGCCCAGCGGCAGCAGGCAGGCGGGCACAGTACGGAACGCACCTGGTTGGCCCGCAGCGCCTCCAGCTGGCGGTTGAGGCAGTGCAGGTGCAGCAGGTGCTGGCAGCCCACCAGCGCCACGGCGGGCGGCGGCGCGCCCAGCGGCAGCAGGCAGGCGGGCACAGTACGGAACGCACCTGGTTGGCCCGCAGCGCCTCCAGCTGGCGGTTGAGGCAGTGCAGGTGCAGCAGGTGCTGGCAGCCCACCAGCGCCACGGCGGGCGGCGGCGCGCCCAGCGGCAGCAGGCAGGCGGGCACAGTACGGAACGCACCTGGTTGGCCCGCAGCGCCTCCAGCTGGCGGTTGAGGCAGTGCAGGTGCAGCAGGTGCTGGCAGCCCACCAGCGCCACGGCGGGCGGCGGCGCGCCCAGCGGCAGCAGGCAGGCGGGCACAGTACGGAACGCACCTGGTTGGCCCGCAGCGCCTCCAGCTGGCGGTTGAGGCAGTGCAGGTGCAGCAGGTGCTGGCAGCCCACCAGCGCCACGGCGGGCGGCGGCGCGCCCAGCGGCAGCAGGCAGGCGGGCACAGTACGGAACGCACCTGGTTGGCCCGCAGCGCCTCCAGCTGGCGGTTGAGGCAGTGCAGGTGCAGCAGGTGCTGGCAGCCCACCAGCGCCACGGCGGGCGGCGGCGCGCCCAGCGGCAGCAGGCAGGCGGGCACAGTACGGAACGCACCTGGTTGGCCCGCAGCGCCTCCAGCTGGCGGTTGAGGCAGTGCAGGTGCAGCAGGTGCTGGCAGCCCACCAGCGCCACGGCGGGCGGCGGCGCGCCCAGCGGCAGCAGGCAGGCGGGCACAGTACGGAACGCACCTGGTTGGCCCGCAGCGCCTCCAGCTGGCGGTTGAGGCAGTGCAGGTGCAGCAGGTGCTGGCAGCCCACCAGCGCCACGGCGGGCGGCGGCGCGCCCAGCGGCAGCAGGCAGGCGGGGCACAGCGCGCCCCACTGCGGCACCGGCGCCGAGCGCACCCACACGCACATCATGGCCGACGCCGCGTCCACTCCTGCGCACGTCCGCACGCCGCCGTCAGTCGCAAGGGCACATACAGAGAGGCGTTGTAATCACATTAGATTTCCCGATAAAAGAACGCGTGACACGTTGCGGAGGTGAGGGTGTCGTGAAGATTCTCTTTTCATTTCGATGCTACTACGTATTACATGTCACTAAATGTAACTAGGTCGTACTCCGATACAAAGTACCGCCATCTATAGCTTCGCAAATTCATGCGTGACACTGTGTGGTTCGCGGAATGCCGCGAACCACGGGATTAAACGGGCGGGCGGAACGGCCGTCACGGTACCACGCAGGCAAGTGTCATGCATGAACTTGCCAAGCTATAGCATCGAGTAGAATTATATTTCGTAACAATGAGGGTAAGAGAGCTGTACACTGACTAAGCCCACACCTAATATGATGACGTGAGGTGAGGCCCGAAAGTCGCAGTGCACAGTTACTTAGGATGTCTCCTAAGACGATAGCACTTACCGACAATGCTGCCGTCGGAGGAAGACATGTCGACGTGCTCGGCGCTGGGCGATGACCCATCGAACACGTCGTCGCTGCTCGTGCTGCAGTTGAGCAGCTCGCCCACTGAACCTTGCTGTACAAACGAGTAGCATATTTGTCAAATAAGTTTCTTGTGAAGCCTTTGATACACAATTTTGATACTAAGGATGCATGAATGACTGAACCTGCAAAACGTTTCTTGCAGTATACCAAATTTTAAAAATGCTAAATATAAGCCTCATGATTCAGGGTCATATATAAAACAAAGTTGTGTTAGTTATGATCGGGATAAACTTAACGGGTGGACCGATTTTCATGATCTTTGATTTTTTATATTTCTCTCCGCTAATAGGCCCGACGGCTAGAGGGGTGTGTGTTGGGTAACCTCCTCGAGTGTCGCTCCGATTCCGATCCCGCTGCAGTCCGGGGGGAACGGAATCGGAGCGGCCGGTACACCCTGGGCGGCGGTCAATGGCTTCCCCTTCACCCCTTCATAGGGTTGGCATTGATCGTCGGCCAATACCCAACGTGGCGGGAACACATCGCTCTCCGTACTCCTCTGCTTTCAGAGGAGACAGGATGAGCGATGCTGTTAGTGGTGAGATGGCCCAGGGTCAGTCGGGGTGCGAGGGATATGCTCTATGGATAACCTTACACCCCGGCGTCTGAAGACCCGAGACGGCGTGCGGTTTTAGTCGGTGCAAGCCCGACATAACCGCCCCCGCTGGCCGGCGGGGGGTATCCGAAGGGATTTCCGCACGAAAAAAAAAAAAAAAAAAAAAAAAAAGGCCCGACGGCTAGAGGAGTGGTTATGTCGGACTCGCACGGACCAAAACCTCACGCGTCTCGGGTCTTTAATGCCGTGGTTCAAGGAGACATTCACGAAATATATTCTGCTGATAAGGTTACCAACATACTTTGATTCTAAGGCAGAACGGAGTTTGCCGGGTCAGCTAGCTTCATATAAGTAATTCCTTTTTCTTAGAAAAAAAGCAATTCGCACACAGACTAACAAGACAACAAATAGAAATGACACGAAATATTTCGCGACCTGATCATCTGTTACTGTCATAGGTGTGCCACAAGGATCTACTCCTGGTCCATTACCACCATTAAGGATCTAGACGTGGTATGGGCCACGTCTGGGACCTTGTGGCACGTTATATCATCAGTTACTATTCGCGTGTCACAAGCATCCTGTCGTGGTCCATTTCTATCATCCGTGGCTATGTGCGTATCCCAACAATCTACTCCTGGTCCATCATCTGTTGCTATAGGAGTGTCACAAGGATCTTATCATGGTCCATTTGTATTTTCTCCAGTAATATATAAGTATTTGAACAAATATACTTAAACAATCAACATTTTTATTCAGTAGAATCAACTGTTTATGGGAATAACTTTGGATAGCAAGTTACAGTGCGAATGGCCCAGGGTCAGTCGGAGTGCGAGGGATATGCTCTATGGATAACCTTACACCCCGGCGTCTGTAGACCCGAGACGTCGTGCGGTTTTAGTCGGTTCAAGCCCGACATAACCACCCCCGCTGGCCGACGGGGGGGTATCTGAAGGGATTTCCGCACAATAAAAAAAAAAAGGGCACTCGAGTTTACCATATAAAGCGATTCTAATAATGGGATTGTACAATTATTGTTAGTGTCCCGTCGCCACTATTACCAACACAAGTGTTATATAGCTCAGTTAGTTCTTAAGCTCGTTTTCCAACTACTTCACCCACCTGCAGGCTCTCCTTGCTCTCGTGGCTGAGGTAGGTGGACACGGTGTCGACGCTGTGCCGGCGGCCGGAGCGTGTGCTACTGCACTCGGTGTCCGTGCGCTGCTCCTCCGCCGCCTCCTCTTTGTGTTTGACTTCAGAAAGCGTGGGCTGTTTGTTGTTGTGACCTGTAATGAATTAACTGAATAAACACTACTGTGTCTACTGTGCCGAATATCTCTTTTTATGGCTACCTAGCCGTCAACTGAAGAACTTATAATTCACGAAAATCAATAAAGATATATATAGTAAAAAGAAATAAAAAAAATCGGTTGTCTGTAAAGTCGGTTTACTGACGATAGTTGAACGTAACAACGTCATGAGAACGCGAGGTAACGCCGCATACGTCATGCGGTAACGCCGCATACGTCGATAACGCCGCATACGTCATGTGGTAACGCCGCATACGTCATGTTTTTTCGTGCGTGCAGCCGGCTCCATAGATTTATAAGACGTTGTCACGTCAATACATTGCATACACTAAGGTATACGAACTCAACGTGCTACGAGAGAGAAAGGAATCACGAGCCGAGTGGGAAGAATGTTATAAATGTGTCGTGACGCGTCGCGGAACCGAGTCAGTTTCACTACAAGAGCGGAACATTCTTTTTTTTTATGGATGATAGGCTCACGTTTGACCTCTATCTCACCTGGTCGTAAGACTCGTAAGTGACGATGTGGTCTACGATGGATCACGTTTGCCTAGAGTCAAATTCAAAGTCTTTATTCTTCTTTCTCTTTATTTCCTCTTTCCTCTCCGTCTTTATTTTTCAAAATAGTGCAACGTAGTTACATCTTTTTGACGTCGAAAACTGCTTAAAACTAAGTTTACCGCCGCTTCCTAGGCCCTAGTGGAGAAGAAACGGCGCAACAAACTCCACTGCGGCATTTTCGAGACGCCATATTATAAATAGTGATTTCTTAAGACTAAATATGGACGAATGTACATTTTTGTCTAGTGTCAAGATAAATAAAGGTACGTAAAAAATGTAAAAAAGTTAAAATAAAAATTTAACCTTAAACGTTAAAATAATTAAAAAAAGTTAAAATATGGTAAGAAAAGGTTGCCTACTACAATATTATGCTGTAGTTGTAGCATTAAGAGGGGCCTGCACCATGCTCAAGCCAGACATTTTTGTCTTTAAGGTAATCATCTGTCCTATAGTATGCTTTTTTACATAAGGTGGCTTTAACAAAGGTTTTAAATTTATTGTCAGGCATACCAAGGACCGATTCAGGTAATTTATTATAGTCTGATGGCCAAAATAGTGATATGGTCACCCCATTGCAATTTCGAATCCATTGTAATTCCTAGAAAGGTAGTGCTATTTACAAATTTCAACCTTTGCCCCCCCCCCCCCCCCCCGGCATGATATCAACGTGTGTTTGCCTCACATTAGGCAGAGTAAACCTAATGCATTTGGTCTTTTCTGCATTCAACAATAGGTTGTTTGCAGAAAACCAATTTGAAATGGCGTTCAAAATATTATTAACATTATTTTCGTTTGTATTACGCCGATCCACTTTGAATATTAGCGACGTATCATCCGCAAACAATACTATGCTAGCTTGTGCTTCAATTATATAAGGCCGGTCATTGATGTAAACCAAGAAGAGAAAAGGTCCTAGGATTGATCCCTGGGGTACACCAATTTTTACGTTTGATCCATTTGACTTAACGTTATTCACATCAACAGTCTGAAGTCTATCTGTTTAATAAGATTCTACTAATTCTGTAGATTTTTTGTCAAAACCGTACCGACGTAACTTGAGCAAAAGTGTCTGATGGTCAACACAATCAAACGCCTTAGAAAGATCACAGAATACCCCAATAGCATCCTGCGATCCCTCCCAAGCGTCGTAAATTAAGTTAACTAGGCTAACTCCCGCATCGATGGTAGATTTCCCGCCAGTAAAGCCATACTGTTGGCTGTGGAACAGATTGTTGGTTTTGAAATGAGCATCACTCTTTCAAACACGTTACTCAAAGCTGGCAAAATAGAGATAGGGCGGTAGTTTCCAAGTTCTGAGATCCTTTCTTAAATAGTGGTATTATTTTACTATGTTTTATTAAATTAGGAAATGTGCCTTCATCTATACATTCATTAAAAATGAGTGCTAAATCAGGTGCAATGATATTAATTACATGACTAATTAAAGTAACTGACATGCCCCAGTAATCTTAAGACTTTTTCATTTTGAGATTTTTAAATGCTTATAATATGTCAATGGGGTCAATATGTTTGAAGTTAAATTTGGAAGAAATGATATTACTCTCAAGAAGGGCACTCTCTAGAAGGAACCTATTCACTCGAGACTTGAAGATTCTGAGGTTATAGCTTTCCGGAAACACAGACTCAGGCAGGCAATTCCACACCTTAGCTGTACGCATAATAAATGTGTCTCCGAAACGTTTCGTGCGTATGAGTGGAATATTCACCTGTCCATTATGAATTATAATGTGGATTTCTAAATTGGAATTTCTTTCTAAAGTATATAGACCTGAGAGGCACAGTGCACAGTTACTTAGGCCTCTTTCTCTTTGCTTTTGCTCAGTATCCTCTTCTGTTATTTACTACTCATTTTCAAATTGGTTAGTTCTGTCTTGCTGGTTGGAGGTGATCAATAAGAATCTAAATGGTTGATATATATATATTTTTTTTTTATTTATTTCTCTCACAATATGTATACAAGTATGATAGGATACTTAGGTCTGATCATAACTGATATTACTTATAACATAAAACACATTGTAAGAGCTGGTGCCTATTATGGGTCTAAAAGACCTGTGTTACAAGTCACCAGGCAGTTGCGGATAGCATAGCACTCAATTATAACAATAAGTAAGAGAGAGCAAGCAGGTAAAATAAAATACGCTTAGAAAAGGTACAATAATAAAAATGGTTAAAATAAAATAAAATAAAACATTTAAAAAATGCAGACGTAAACAGGAGTGGATTATGCGTGTAGTGGTTAGGGAGTGTGTGTGTAGTAGTGTGAGTATGAAAGGTGCTTCGTAACTGGTATCTTACGAAGAAGTTTTTTCCTTGTATTGTAACTGGTTACGAACATGCGGTTTCGTAGGCGGCCGGAGGGGGTGAGGTTATTAGTGTTAGCACTGATCATAATATTGAGAGTTTTGAGGTACTCGATATTTTGTTTACACTTAAACTTAAGAAGCGGGTAGATGTTAAGCCTGCTGTAATCTTATTGTATAAATAGCCACCAAGATAGCAGAAAAGGCTATGTGACCGGCTTGTACGCAACAATGAAGGAGCGCATACTGTACCCTTACGACGTTTATCCTTCAGCATTTCTGGATCATATATCAGTTGCGAATGCTTTTTGAGTACAATGTGCAATACAAATGATTGTCTCACAGTCAGCACGTTCCACTTCTCATATAACTGACCTGTTGGAAATCTGAAAGGAAGCCCCGCAGCAACCTTAAGAATTGCGCGTTGCGCCCTTTCTGCCTCAATCATATGAGTCTTGGCTGCACCTCCCCAAGAGGTGATGCAATAGTCAACAAGTGACTGACATAATCCTTCATAGACCATCCTAATCACATGTTTGTTGGCAATGTTCTTTAGTGACTTGAAGATGTAAATGAGTTTCCTTAATCTGGTGACTAGTATGTCCACATGTGGCCGAAAGCTCAGTTGTTGGTCCACAATGACTCCCAAATACCTTATGATGTCGGTTTTTTGAAGAGAAGGGCATGAACACTGACTATGCCTTGACCGGCACGTGTGTGATTTGATCGAGAGTGTTGGTGGGGGTAACGTATTCATTTTAAGAGCAAAGGCAATGTATTTTGTTTTTGAGACATTAAGTGTTAATACATTGCTCTGTAACAAGTCACAAACTTTGTTAAATCCGAACTGAGCAGAGTCAAACACTTCGCCCCAGTTGTTACCACTAAAAAACAATGCACTGTCGTCGGCAAAAGTGATAACTCTACCATTCCCCAGCTGCTGCTGGCAAAGATCATTGATGTAGATCAAGAATAAAGTCGGCCCCAATATACTTCCCTGGGGCACTCCAAAGTTTACAGGAAGTTCATTGCTGAGATGGTTATCTATTCTGACTTTTTGTCTTCTGTGAGAGAGGTAAAATTCTGAAATAGTTTTAGTGGAATACCTCGCACGCCATTTTTTTCCATTTTGAGTAGTAAATGCGGCACAGAGACCGTGTGAAAGGCCTTTGCCAAATCAAGGAACACTGTTAGGCATTTCTTTCGGTCATCCAACTTGGTAATTATTAAATTGACCAGCTCCTGCACCGCATCACTGGTAGATTTACCTTGCCGGAAACCAAATTGACGAGGTGAAAGAAGTTTGTTATTTTCTAAAAACTTTTTATATACAATCCCGGTTCATGTGCGGTCCTGGGCGTGGACGTTCTCTCGCTGCAGACCATGGTGAGAGCCGTGGTCTCCGACAGGAGAAGAACTAATCGATTGTTCATAATACGCTCTAAGATTTTAGAGAGGGTTGGTAGTATTGAGATGGGTCTATAATTGGCCACATAGTCTTTGTCACCCTGCTTGTAAATAGGTTTAATGAGTGCACACTTGAAAGCACGTGGAAACGTTCCTGATGATATGGCCAGATTACATAAATGGGTTATGATAGGAGTAAGGATATGAGCATATCTCTTAAGAATTTTGCTTGATATTTGATTGGTGCCAACAGCACAATTTTCTTTTAGGCCCATAGTCAACTGAAAAACTTCGTTATCGTCCGTGGGTAGCATAATAAGAGATTTAACTGGTGGTGTGGAAGTAGGCTCATCGGGTATAGAACCCACTGGGTGAAGGGGAGACACAATTTGCTTAGCCATATTTTTACCAACATTCGCAAAATATTCATTAACATTGGCTATGCGTTCATCAGGGGCATCAAGACAAGAGGAGTGGTCTGGAAGTTTCTTGTAGCCATTTATTTCTTTAATTACCTCCCATAACCTCTTTTTATTACTTTGTGCCCTCTCCAGATCTTGTTTCTCATAGTTTCGTTTTGTTTTTTGTAGAAGCGAAGTGCAGAAACTCTATATAACTATATATAGCCACGGTTTTGTTATTCGTTTCCTTGAGGATACAAGTTTTGTCTTGGTATTGTCGTTTATAGCTTTGGATAAGTAGTCAACCAACTTATCTGTTGCTAGATCAACATTACTGCATTCCAGTATGGGCTGAAAGTGCGCATTTAATAGTTGATGCCCGCTACTCACTGAATATGTTCAGGTTGTGCAGTATCTGGCGGAAGCCCGGCTTGCGCTCGCGCGGCGAGCCGTGGGCGGCGGGCGCGGACTGCGCCGACTGCAGCGACTGCGCCGACTGCAGCGAGTGCGCCGACTGCTGCGAGTGCGCCGACTGCAGCGACTGCGCCGACTGCAGCGAGTGCGCCGACTGCAGCGACTGCAGCGAGTGCACGCTGGAGCCCGTGTGCTGCTGCGGGATGCGCGGCCGACGTCCTAGTATTGCGCGTGGATTATTAGGTGGTAACTGATAAAATGACTTCATAACTGTACTAATGATTCTACTACCTCGCGAGTACCATAATTTTTGCAACACTTATTTGTATGCAAACCTTCAAAGGTTTAGTTGCCGGTTACCAAAATTCTAAAAATGATGAATGAGTCTTACAATATATAAATTCTTTATTCTTAAAAAAAAGCAACTCTAATAGAGACTAACAAGGCAACAAATATAGACGACACGAAAAAATCCTCGCACCTGCATCATCTGTTGCTAAAGGCATGCTTCAAGGATCTTCTCGTGGTCCATTTCTATCATCAAGGATTTAGACGTGGTATGAACCACGTACGGGAACTTGTGTCACGTTATATCCATTGTTGGTATAGGCGTGCCACAAGGATCCTGTTGTGGTCCATTACTATGATACGTGGTTACAGGCAAGTCACAAGAATCTAACACTATTCGATTCGATTTTGCTACCTCGGGAGTGATATGTTTTGGCAATATTTGTTTAAAAGTTGTGTCCAATCAGGTCACTGTCCACAAAGGTAACAATGATAATCTTGGTTCCACACATTACCTAAACTGCGTTATTAATTACAGTTTAATAAATTTCATTAAGAATTACGTGACAATTTAGTTGAGTTGGGTGTATTTTCACTGATGAAACTCAGTCTAAGTTAATCAAATCATTGAGGAATACATTCAGTGATATAGTATAGTTACCGTCGAGCGGCGCTCGCTCGGGCGGCGGCGGCGGGTGCGAGGCGTGCGGCGCGTGCGGGGCGTGCGGCGGGTGCGGCAAGTGCGGCGCGTGCGGGGCGTGCGGGGCGTGCGGGGCGTGCGGGGCGTGCGGCGCGTGCGGCGCGTGCGGCGCGTGGTGCGGGCGCAGCTCGGTGCGCGTGAGCGGGTAGGGCGGGTGCGGCGCGCGCCGCAGCAGCGCCAGCGCGCCCGAGGCGGCGGCGCGCGCCGTCATGCGCGCGGGGCAGGCCGCCCAGCCCTCGAACGTCACCGCCTCGCCGCCCGCCGACCACGACTCCTCCAGCAGGCATTGAATCTGCCGCACACGTGGTACCATGTCAAGGAAAATGAGCAGGAGCCCGATTCACTAACATTGAATTTTCAAAACGTGTGATTTCAAATCTTAATAATATATAGATATAAAATTTAAATTTCAAAACCCTAATTGAAAACGAATGTATGAATGATTCCGAAGGTTTAATAACCACACGAAAGTATAGCTAAGTTTTGTTTTGAAAACGTGGCGTTAATGAACCGTGCGTTACATAATCAGAACAATATTGTAGATTCCATTTTTGGGCAGGCCTGAGTACATGTAGACAAACGAACATTGGACAGGAACTACGTATATAGTAATTGGTGCAATCGACTTAGGGCATTTAACAAATATCTGTTTATTGGTGTCACAGATGACCCCTTCTGCAGAACCTATTTGGGGACGCATAGAACGCCAACCGGATGTCCTAGACTACCGACCAACAAACCTGCATACCTCGGTACACCTCGGTAGGTCCCTCAATCCGTTAGTCATCTAAGGTAGACCTGAGTAGAACTCAGCCTCCTAAAGGAACTGAGTAGCAACAGTTACACTGAAAAGTTCCTCACGTAAAAAAAGCGTAAATACTGACATTGGATTGCGTAACCAGCCTATGTACCAAAATTAACTTACCTCCATCGGTAGAGGCTCATAATTCAGCTCTCCCCCGAGGGGTGGGGACACGAACCGGGCCCACTCCCAACGCGCGCCACGTCCAGCCGGCGACTGAACGCTATAGCAAGAACGACGAACCCCGCACTCTGTGCTACCTCCATCTAAAACCGAACCAGAAATTCTAAATGGGAATATAAAGACTAAAGCTAGACACGACTCCTGTACGACGCGGACTGCATTTTATGATCTTTCGTAGAAAGGACGCGCGACGCAAAACAAATAAATATTCTAGAATGTTTTTTACATAGCGCTATCTAAACCCAAAGTAAGCATAGCTTAACTAGCTTGTGTTACGGGTTCTCGAATTCGGATGAACATGCATAGGTTTTTAATATTTTGTAAATGCATACAAAATTGTGATTGAAGAATGCTAAGATGATTATCAGAAGGTTTACGAGCAAGAATAGTAAATTTGAGGGAAGAAGGATACACCACGAGAGAAACAGCATGCAGAGTTGCTATATTCCAATACTGTGGCGTGACCATGTTGCAGAGGTACCATGAGATGGGTATTTTAGCTGACCGACCCCGTAGTGGCCGCCCAACTGTTTTAACTGCGGGCCAAAAGCGCTATATTAGATTGCTGGCAGCCCGTGACCCAACAATCAACACTACTAAAAGAAAAGCAGAAGTTCTAGCCGCCATTGGGCTTGAAGTTAGGACTCAGACCATTCGGAATTGCTTGCACCAGGCTGGATTACGAGCACCGAGGTCTTAGTGAGCTCCTTTGAAATCCCGGCAACGTCAACGTTGGAAGTTGCAGTGGGCTAGGCTTCGGCGAAATGACGAAGATGAAGGAAATATTTGGCAAAACTGTCTCTCCGTTGACGAATCGCGAATCAGTACTCATCCAGATAGCCGACGTTTCCGTGTCTGGAGAAGTCTAGGAGACTGGGAAAGGCAAAGAACTGCCACTGGACCAGTTCAGCAAGGCGGGAATCAGTGTTCTTTTGGGGTGGTATTATGATTGGAGTTAAAACACCTTTGAGGCTTCATGACAACAGTCACGTATAAAGCAGTTGCTATAAATAGAATTGTCAGACCATTCCGAGTAAACTATGGGCACCAATTTGTACTGGTCCATGATAATGCGCCCGCCCATCGAACTCAACGAGTCAATGCTGCTCTTCGAAAAATCGACATCACTAGTGGGACCGGCGGGTGTCACGCGGTGCTGCGACGACAATCCTCTTCTGATGAGGCCGTCAAGCTGAGTGCCACCATTGTTAACATGGTACATGTATTTAATGGTGACACACTTTCCTGAGACTTTACCTTCAGCTTACCATCAAGCGTGGTGAAGTCAAATTGACGTGTCCTAAATATAAAAAAAAAAAAAAAAAAAAAAATCAAAGGTTAGACTGGCCTGCCGGCTCGCCTCACTTAAACCTTATAGAGCACTCGTGGGATGCTCATAAGCGGGCTGTTTGGAACCCTCAGCCACGTCCCCAGACAGTGCCAGAGCTCAGGGAAGCTGCTATTCAAGAATGGAAAAGGTTACCCCAAAAAAATCTGAATAACTTCATTATCAGCATGCCCATGAGGATCTCCACATGTATTCGAGTCAGGGGAGGAGTTATATTATATTGAATATAATATTCGAATGCAAGAATATGTATATTTGCATTGGTCTGGGTGTTTCTATGTATAATATGTATGTATTTTAGTTTTATTTAATATAACTAACTAGATAACTAATGGCTAAGATAGTATTTATCATTGAGACGCTAAATAATTGTGGCTGACTTTGTAATTCAGAAGGTAATGTTGATGTTTAAGAAGTGAATAATGCTCTTAAAAATATGTCTAATTAGCACCCATTTCAGATTAGTGTTATCACATTTTAGCTTACCTGGTGTATCCATGCACTGCGTAAGTGTCCTTAAATTAACATAATGTCCTCTGAGAGCGGGGTCTGCATCAGCCAGCACAACTCTGGTTAATTTCTTAGCATGTGCTCTCTCTAGAGTCCGTGTAACTCCTGAGGTGTGCGGTAACCACTGCCCATTGCACTGCCACTCCCAGACTACCACACAATGGACTGACGACATTGTCTAGGTCATTAGGCCTGAAATTTTTAAATAATTTTGTTTTTAATATTTTTTCTCAAAAATCAAAGTCATCATTTTCGTTCATGTGTATGTACAGATGTTTATTAATTTCAGTTTTCAAAATGTATGGGAGTAAAACTAACCTTCTATATATTACATAATTTTATTTACCATTGAATACCATGGAATGCTTGCAAAATCAAAGCAAAACAACTTGAGTACCTACACAGAATGGAGAGGAAGAGCAGAATTACAATGGCCCAGTTACATCTTACCATTCTGGTGTCGAAATATTTTTCTTAATTATTTTATTTACAGCATGCATGTACTCAAAAAATTAAATTAATTTCAATGTCCATGGTTCCATAATGCACAGTTGGACATAATAAATATGTTATGACCTAAGTATTTCCACACAAAGAATGCAATTTAAATAGTAAAGCCGAATCTGAAAACCTATGATCTAATTTAGTCAATTCAGAAAAAAATATTGATATTATATACTGTACTACAAAATATCATATTTCAAATCTAAAGACTATTAATAAGTATATTAAAATTAGAATTATAAACAGGATATTTACCATGTTTAGTATCTTTTTCGAGAATCCGATATTTCGGCACTGTTACAAGTACCATGATCACGGATGTACTGCTTACTTGTAACAGTGCCGAAATATCGGATTCTCGAAAAAGATACTAAACATGGTAAATATCCTGTTTATAATTCTAATTTTAATGTAAATGACCATGTCAATCTAAAATCATATATAATAAGTATATTGTTCTAAACTTCCTTGTAATCCATGTTTCCAGAAGAAATGCATCCAGTTGTCCACACAAATTGCCAAATATTAACTGGCTCTAAGTAGTTTTGGAGCACTATTTCACCAATCACTATACAACTTATACTCACATAGAACACATAATCTTGTCTAACAATAAGCATTCACAGTAAACTATCTAGAAGTATTTATAAGTAGCTACTGTAATAATAACATGAAACCATCCACAATCTTTGTTTTAATAATAGTTTACATTTCACAAGACGATAATACAGCACTACTACTGCGTCTTTGTGTTAGCCTTCAATAGTTTATCAGTGTTTATATTATTACGACCAGTAAATGTTTGCAACATACCATTTATGGAGTAACGAGTCGAGACTGTCGAGAGTAATGCAATATGTTATACTTGAAACAATACTCACTTGCTTTGACGAAAACCCAATCATCTGCACAGCACTGAGTACGTTGACTGCAAGTGTTGGATTACATTTTTCATGTAATAACTGAGAAGTACTAACAACAGGCTATCATTTTGCTACTGGTCATAACAACCCCGCCATTTGGGACAATAATACGAACAATAACAAGAGGCACTATAGATTTTAGATTTGCACCGTTCACTACACTTTTAAAACAGAGATGGCACAGATAAATTAACGTTGGACCACTTAAACAAAACAATTTGTTAAACTATAACTGCTTGCTAATCAATGACTTTCCTACTACTTTGAACATCTAATAAATGAATATTGACAGCTAGGCTGTGTTCCAAACCTTCCGAATGAAACGTAATAGCTAAGAAGTGCTTGATACTAAAAAATATTTGACTGTTTTATATCATAAACAGATCAAGAAGTAATTCCTAGGAACCTAGTGTTATATAGAAGAAAGATAGGCTTACATTTGATAATTTTATTAATAAATATTCAGTATGGTATAAATATACCATCAAACTTACCTAACAAATATCAAGCATTCCGAGCGAACTTTGCAAGAATTGTAACCAGTGCTGCCATCTCTAAGCATTATTACATAGCTATTAGGCCTTTGACAAACTTTTATTTGCACCTTCTGCAACTTTTTTAGGGGCACCACACGAACACTATACTATTTAATCGCCCAATCATTTGCCAATTGGCCAATTTCCATCGACACGTACATTGTAGATCAAATCTTCCATCCACACGACACGATTTGATTTTCAATCTAGTTAGATTGGACTCAAATTGGGATAAAATTGTATCGTGTGAATGCCCCTTTAAATTGCTCTGTTATAATTTCTATGAGCCCCAAGCTCAAAGGGAATAAAGCAAAAAACAGGGGTTTACAGAAGAGACAAAAACTAAAAAAAATAGAATTTTCATTAGGTAGGTTAGCTTTCTCTCATTGTTGAAGATAAAAACATCCAAACGAAATAGTTTTTAGATTTCTGAAGGTTTTTCCCAAAAATGGCCATAAATTGACTGGACTGAGATAGCATGTACTGCATAGATTATTATATATATACCATAGATTATTATATATATACTATTATGTGCTATCGCGACGTTTGACACGACATGCAACCTCTGATAGGTCACAAATCACAAACTCCTTTAACTAGCGCACAGGCGCTTTGATTTTAATTATGTCAAATTTAAACACTCTCGTTTCTAATGTCTACAAGGCATTCATTTCAAATACAGTAGTATAAATACAAGTTTATGGACAATAATTATATCCATATATTTGTACTGATGAACAGATGGAACCGTTATTGTTGGCCGATCCGGATTGAGCAGCTGAGTTGTTTTACTTTTATCCAATTACAGTTTGGTTATAAGTATTTTGAATAAGCAGCCTTCACGATTCCTCTAGCTCTCTGAGTTGAGAAGTCTATGTGTGAATGTTTTAATTGCCCCATTACTGTGGGCGGCTCTCCTATCCGTAGAGCGCTGGTACTTTCCAATTTCCATCATAGTTGATTACCATGATATGAGTCGTATGCATAAATCCCTGGCGTCGTAGCACGCTGTTTGGTAGGCAATTAGGCCAAGTACATTGTTGTGGTTATATTGACATGGGTGATTTGCGGCACAATCTACCAAGAGTAAGGTCTACCGGAAAGTGTCACAGGCACCTAGGTTTAGAATCTAAGCCTAACCTAAATTGATTGTCTCAGCATACGAGTTACATGCACAAAGACACCTCAGTTGGCTCCATTCATTTGGAGTCAACGGCAACTTACATTCCATATGCAGAATATACGTTGTACGTCCTTAATCACCTCCACGTCGAGCTACAAGACGAATGATATCATGTTTTAAAGGCTATATATATATATATATATTTATATATATATATGATGTAATGTAAGGGCATCCACAGTAGATGCAAATTTATTGTGGAAGCGTGCTGGGCCCATAACCTTTTGTTATTTAAGTTTTAGTGGAAGCTTTAAATAAATACCTATTTTAAGTAATTTTAATGTATTTTTATTTCAGTAGTGATACAGATTATACAGAGTACAATTAGCGTGGTTACTGCATGACATTGACAGTTTTCTTTTTAACTTAGAGATGTGCCAACTTGCGTTCTTACAACAGACCCAACGAAAGATAACTTTTTAAGCAGAATGTATGCGTGTTAATTCTAGTGCATGATATATTTACTAATACTAAGATAAGGTACATTTAAGTAGCAGACCGCTACAAGGTTTATTTATTTGGATTAAAGGTGTTAAAAGTAATTATGGTGATATTGACTTTACCTTTCTTTGCAGATGAACGCCAAAAGTTTGACGTGCAACAAATGCTACGAGTGTTACAATATAACCCTCTTCACTGGACAATATGCCGAGCAATTCCTTACACGTTTCGTTTGGTACTTAGCGTTATAATTCACATTAATTGAGGATTCTCTATCTATTCGAAAACTACTTTTAAATCTAATAAATGAAGGTGAAGACCTCAATATTGTTTCCTTTATTTTTTGTATTGCACATAATGTTGATACAGTTTCAATAGTAAATAGTAGTAGTAATAGAAAAAGTTTAAATTACTAAATCTGAATTTAATAAAGAATAAGTTCGCAAAAATTACGGTAGATGGCTCCAGTGTCGCCTTAAGACGTATATAATATATCGGAGAATTTCGAATATCTGGAACGTGTCTAGATAGCTCAGCTGGTCAGAGCATTCACCCTGTACGGGACTGGTCGCGGGTTCAAGTCCCGTTTAAGATGTTCTCTTTTTCCGATCTAAATCTTTAGAAAAAGTAAGCTTACAAAATGCTTATAAATGTAATATATTCAAGGATGTATTCATTTTGAATAGTAAATTCGAATGTGTGCAGAACAACTAGTTTATAAGCTTATTTTGTAAGTACATAAGTGATAGTGTATATAATTAAACTGATTTAACAAAAACTATAGGAATAATCGTGTATAATAGTTATAAGTTTGCGACGAAGAAATCGTCATTGTTTACCGATCTATAAGTGTAAATTGTATCTTATTTCGTGTCACCTTATTTCTACTACCTATTAGAATACCTAATACGGTATATAAATCATTGTAAATAGAAAATAAACACATAATTGTAAGATTGACCGATCGACCATTAGGGTATATCCGCGAAAAGTCGTTAAGCCGCGGTGTCACTAACGAGCCGCGAAAGTTCGATCGGCCAATTAGAAAAATCGAATTAATTGGATTAAGAGTATAAAAAACCGCTGTAATTTGACTCGACACCTCAGTCGACAAGTAGAAAGCCAAGCGCTCTCTCCTCTTCACAAGGAATAAATGAAGATACATGAAAAAATATCTCTTTAATTCTGGAAAATTCAAGTACTCTTCGAGGCTGCCCATAATAAGTGTTCCGCTTAAGACCAGCACCGCACCGACATCCACATACCAGCTCACCCCCCAAAATACACACCCATTGCGGCGAAGTCGTTCTGAATAGCAGAGCAGAAAGTCTCATCGACGGAATTGGCTTTGGGTTGTGTACATTTTTGGTCCTATCGGAGCCGGATTTGGAGTCAACATTGAAGAAAACCTTAAGTGGAACACGAGGGTGGTCTCGAAGAGTGCGTGCCTGAATTTTCCACTGTGAAGAATTGAAAAATTGAAGATGCCGACTATGAGGTCAGAAGAAAGAAGCCGTAAAGCCGCCTCCGTTCAGGGTCCATCAGACACCGAGGGGACCGCCGAATCCGGGACAACCACGAAAACGTCCACCTCGGAGAACACCACAACGGAGGGAACTACGAGCACCGAGACGGTGACTACCATCGAGCCACCGTCAGCTACAGCACCAGGTCCGAAACCAACTGCACCTGGAACAGAGAAGATAGGGAAGAATAGCAAGTCACAGCCGCCTCATCCGCAACCATCCAAAAAAGGGGTAAAGGGGGGTTAATCTGTGCATTCGAAGAGCAAAGCCGCAAAAATCGCAAAAGCAAAAGAAGAATTACTTCGTCTTAGAATAGAACTGGCAGCAGCGAAGATCGCCGCCCTGGAAGAAGAGGAAGACGAAGATCAAGAAATAGAAGAATTGAATCAAGATGAAGTGTCGGCGGCAGCTGAGGAGAAGGTCGGCGAGTGGTTCAGCCGTCACGAATCACCACCTCCTCCCATGTTGGCCATCGCCGATACACCACATCAGGGGCCAGGTGAACCAACGCCGACAGCAGCGCCACCAGCCCAGCAGCAGAACTTCACCGAATTGGCTGCCGCCATCACTCAAGCGATCAAGGCAGCCCAACGACCGAAGTTCATCGAGCTACCAATCTTCAGTGGAAGTCACCAGGAATGGCTGTCGTTCAAGGCAGCTTACTCCGAAACAGAAGATGGCTACACCGCCGTGGAAAACCTCAACAGGCTACGAAGAAACCTCAAGGGGAAGGCGAGGGAGGCAGTCGAGAGTCTCCTCATCACCAACTCGCAGCCTGCTGATATCATCAGAACATTAGAATCAAGATTCGGGAGGCCTGAAGCAATAGCAACTACAGAAATGGTGCTTCGAGGACTACCAAGACTGAGCGAGTCACCAAGGGACATATGCATCTTCTCAACGAGGGTCACCAACGCCGTGGCAACACTCAAGGCGCTGAACTGCATCCACTACTTATACAACCCAGAAGTCTCAAGATCAATGGTTGAGAAACTTACACCTGTGCTCAAGTATAGGTACTACGACTTCGCAGCAGCTCAGCCGAGGGAAATAACGGACCTCTTGAAGTTCGAGAAGTTCATGAGAAGAGAAGCAGATCTATGCGGACCCTACGCTCAACCTGAAAACCTAGCAGTCCAGCACACCACTCATCAACAGAAGCGCCCCCAGAGGATCAACACGGTGATGGAAGCCCAGCAGCAGGTCAAGACGTGCACCATCTGCAACGAGCAACACCCCATCTACAAGTGTGAGCAGTTCAAGACAGCTGACGTCAACGCAAGATGGGACTTAGCCAAGGAACACAGGCTGTGTTTCCGATGTCTACAGAAGATGGAGAAGTAACACACCTGCAGAGAACGACGCTGCGGCATCGACGGCTGCAAACTACTGCACAACACCCTGCTGCACTATAGAAGAAAAAGGGACTCCACAGAAGAAGAAAGCACGAACACGGCCGAAACGATCAACTCGGCGTGGACGGGAAAGAAGACCACTTTCCTGAAGATACTGCCGGTCCAACTGACGGGGCCAGCAGGGATGGTCAACACCTTCGCGCTCATAGAAGACGGGTCAACAGTCACACTACTCGACGACACCGTAGCAGAAAAGATCGGCGCGACGGGACCTATCGACCCACTGCGGGTCGAGACCATCAACAGTACGAAGACAGCTGATCAACAATCAAGAAGAGTCTCATTGAAAATACGAGGCATTAAGGATCCAGCTGAAGAAGAAGTTCGTGCCAGAACAGTGAAGAACTTCAAAGTGTCATCTCAACGGGTCACCTATAGACAGTTACGAGGGTGCAGTCATCTCGAAGATATCACCAACGACCTCACCTATGAAGAAGCAAGACCTAAGATCCTCATCGGTCAAGATAACTGGCACCTGCTGGTGACGTCCGAGACCAGAACGGGCGAACCAGACCAGCCAGTAGCATCCCGAACACCCTTAGGCTGGGTGCTCCACGGCAGTGACACGAGGACCCTAGGACACCGCATCGAGTACGTCTCCCACGCAGTGGAAGACTCGGAAGACAGCCGACTCGAACAGATGGAGGAAAAACACTTCGAGACAGACAACCTGCTCCTCAACACTCGGAAGCCGAAGACAGATCCAGATAAGCTAGCATCTCGCATCATGAAAGAACATACAGTCCACAACGAAGACAAGATACGAGACTGGCAAGCTGTGGAAACATGAAGAGACTTCGCTTCTGAATAACTGCGAGAACTCGTTGAAGAGAGTTCTCATCATAGAGAAGAAATTAGATCCTGACCCGAGCTTCAAAGAAAAGGACATGAACGGGGCAGTCAGCAAATCACTCACCGCCGTGATGGGCACCAGACTCGCCGAGACCGTCATAGAACAACATGAGAGAAAACATGATTCGAAGACCTTCTGGACAGATAGCAAAACAGAACGAGATACATCGCGACAAGACAAGTCCGAAGATATAGAAGAAAGGGTACACACTATAAGTACCAAGAAGAAAGAAAAATTATCTGAAGCCCTGCCGGTAGTCACCCGATTCTCTAACTGGGACCGACTACGTTACGCTACAGCTCGAGTCTTACAGTTCATTCAACTGTGCAGACGAAAATCGGAACGAGTCAACTACAAACGGACTAAGAAAAACCCTAAGACAGATCCAGACTGGAAGAAGGCACCCCAGAAGAATACAGCATCACCTTCCGTACTGAAAAGGACTTCAAGCGCCGACAGGAAGTACATACCTATCACCGCCGAGCTCCTACGGTCAGCCGAAGACCTCCTCATGCGAGCATCACAAGAAGACTCCTTCAGCAGCGAGATTGAAGATCTGCAACGAGGAAGAGTGATCCCGAAAGAAAGTCGCCTTCATCAATTGAGCATCGTATCTGTCAACGGAGTGCTACACTTGAGAAGCCGCATACAAGCCGTTCGAGACGTATCCGACGACATCAAGACGCCTGTGATATTAGACGGAGATCACCCTACGGTCAAGCTGTGGATTCAACACACCCACAAGAAGTTGCATCACTCGGGAGTTGAAGCCACTATCAACGAGTGCAAACAGCAATACTGGGTTATACGCCTACGCCCAGTAACACGCTCACTACTACGACAGTGTCTACATTGCCGCATCAAGACTCAAGCGCCGCCGTACCCGAGGACCGGTGATCTACCTGAGTGTCGCCTGGCTCATCACAAGCGACCCTTCACACACACAGGGGTTGACTACTTCGGCCCACTCACAGTGACAGTCGGACGTACCAATCAGAAGAGGTACGTCGCGATATTCACGTGTCTCACAACACGTGCCATACATCTCGAGATAGTAAACTCGTTAAGCACCGACTCCGCTATCTCCGCTCTCCGACGCATGATGGCAAGAAGAGGATGTCCTGAAGAAATCTGGTCTGACAATGGGACCAACCTGAAGGGAGCCGACCGCGAGCTGCGACGAGCCATCGACGAAGCAACATCTCAAGAAGCAGCCAAGAAGAAGACATCGTGGCGCTTCATTCCACCCGGCGCTCCTTTCATGGGGGGAGCCTGGGAGAGGATGGTGCGCTCAGTGAAGACAGCACTCGCCGCCACACTGCACGAGCGACGGCCCTCCGAGGAAGTTCTATCTACTCTGCTTGCCGAAGTAGAGTACACCGTCAACAGTCGCCCACTGACGCATTTGTCAGTGAACCCGGAGGACCCTGAAGCCCTGACTCCCAACCACTTTCTGCTGGGAGGACCCGGTGGAGTACAGCAGCCGGGCGTCTTCAGTGAAAAGGACGCCGCATCGAGATCCAGCTGGAGAGCAGCACAGCGCCTGGCCGACCTCTTCTGGACCAGGTGGCTCCGCGAGTACCTGCCGGAGCTCCAACACCGACGCATGCCGCATGGACGAGGACCCCCAGTTTGCCTACATGACTTGGTCTTACTGGTGGACCCCAACGCACCCCGCAACCTCTGGATCCGAGGACGAGTCATCGCAACGTACCCCGGGCCTGACAACGTGACACGCACCGTGGACATCCAGACCAAGGGAGGAGTGCTGCGCCGGCCGGTGAGGAAGCTGATCGTCCTGCTGACCGAAGACACGAGTTCTGCACGCGAAGAAGTGTGACTGCGTCTCACGGGGGGAGAATGTGCAGAACAACTAGTATATAAGCTTATTTTGTTAGTACATAAGTGATAGTGTATATAATTAAACTGATTTAACAAAAACTATAGGAATAATCGTGTATAATAGTTATAAGTTTGCGACGAAGAAATCGTCATTGTTTACCGATCTATAAGTGTATCTTATTTCGTGTCACCTTATTTCTACTACCTATTAGAATACCTAATACGGTATATAAATCATTGTAAATGGAAAATAAACACATAATTGTAAGATTAACCGATCGACCATTAGGGTATATCCGCGAAAAGTCGTTAAGCCGCGGTGTCACTAACGAGCCGCGAAAGTTCGATCGGCCAATTAGAAAAATCGAATTAATTGGATTAGGAGTATAAAAAACCGCTGTAATTTGACTCGACACCTCAGTCGACAAGTAGAAAGTCAAGCGAGAAGTGCTCTCTCCTCTTCACAAGGAATAAATGAAGATACATGAAAAAATATCTGTTTAATTCTGGAAAATTCAAGCCAGCACCGCAGCGACATCCACAATCCCAGCAAACCCCCCAAAGTACACACCCATTGCGTCGAAGTCGTGTTTCTGAGCAGAAAAAGTCTCATCGACGGTATTGGCTTTGGGTTGTGTACAGAATGTGCCAGACACGCATGTTAGGAATTATTATAAGTTTATTTATTATAAGTTTCCCTATTAATATAAGTTTATTTCTAACAAGAAAGTCGATGAATCGATTATAATGATTGTTTTTTCTCAAGTTCAGCACAGAACCAAGTTCATTTCAGTTTTATCAGTAAAGGTTTCATCAAGAAACATATCAAGCATTTTTAATTTTTGAAGCATCACACCTTAACGCTATATTGTAGACAAATCGCAGGATCATGATAATTAAAGCAATTATAGCAAAAAGTGTTATTGCCACTACGAAAAGTACTTCAAGTTCTAAGTACTCTGCCCAGGAAATGTTGGCTGCAGGTGCGCGTAAATGTGCAGCTCCTCTGTGCCTGATCACATACTCTGTCCACCATACGGCGCGGTCAAGTGGAGGCATAGGCTCATCACGGATGTATTTTCGAAGTTGCATTATGTTATAACGGTAACTGCAAATCATATAAATCTCATGAATAAAACCAAAACATGTCAGGAAATACAGTCTAAGTGTATAAGTGCAATGGCAATGTTTTAATTGCACTGGGCGTACCTAAATATTTCATGAATTTATGAAAGGATAAAAGGACTGAATTAGCCGAAAACAGCAAGAAGTACACATTTTCGTGAGCCAAAATTATAAATATTACTTTAATCATAACTAAAATAAAAAACTGTTAGTATTATAATTGCTTATTTTGTTAAGAAATAATTTAAATATACCTTTTTTTTTTTTTTTTTTTTTTTTTTTTTTTTTTATTATCGTGCGGAAATCCCTTCGGATACCCCCCCGCCGGCCAGCGGGGGCGGTTATGTCGGGCTTGCACCGACTAAAACCGCACGCCGTCTCGGGTCCTCAGACGCCGGGGTGTATGGTTACCCATAGAGCATATCCCTCGCACCCCGGCTGACCCAGGGCCATCTCACCACTAACAGCATCGCTCATCCTGTCTCCTCTGAAAGCAGAGGAGTACGGAGAGCGATGTGTTCCCGCCACGTTGGGTATTGGCCGACGATCAATGCCAACCCTATGAAGGGGTGAAGGGGAAGCCATTGACCGCCACCCAGGGTGTACCGGCCGCTCCGATTCCGTTCCCCCCGGACTGCAGCGGGATCGGAATCGGAGCGACACTCGAGGAGGTTACCCAACACACACCCCAATTTAAATATACCTGTCATCTTCTATGATAGTATTATTTACATTATTCAGCTTCTCCACACTAAGCATTTCCATATCAAGTCGGATTCCAATCTTATGATATTCATACTTTTCTACATTATACCATTGATCTCCTAGCATAGGTATTCCAATTAGTGGCACACCTGCTGTTATAGCTTCATCTGTCGATTGAAGACCTCCTTGAGTTATAAATAACTTAATTTTTGGATGTTCTGTAAAACAATAGAAACTATTCATAATAATATATCAGCCATCATTTAATTAGAATTTTAAATAATTTAGATAATTACTTAGTAAATCTGATTGTGGCAACCACTTAGATATCCTAATATTGCAGGTACGGCCAGGTAACTCGTCTTGATTCCATTTCCACAATACATCGTAAGGTAGCTTCGAAAAAGCTTGTACTATTGTTTGTATAATTTCAGGCGGTAACAAAGAAGGATCCACATTTGTACCAAAACTTATGTAAATAACACCATTTTTTGAAGAATCTAAATATGACTTGAGATCCTGAAAGCAGAATAGTTTTACAGTGTATTTTATCTAAAAAATAATTGATAAGTTAATATTTTGTATTCTTATTTATTATTCGGAGATAGGACTCGTAGTGCTGGTGTGGCGTCGTAGAAGATGACATGCATGCCAATGGTTTCACTAATATGGATGTCCAAGACCGTGTGAAGTGGACAAGTAAAAGCTGGAAATCGGACGGCCTCGGATGCGACCGAGTCTAACGCGATCCGCAGGTGGGCCTCGTAGCCTGCTGTTATGCTGCGAACCAGGTCAGTTCAAGAATATCGCGCGCCTTAACATCGCGTTATTATAACGAAAGTTGGTTTAACTATTTTCAAATGACTACGGTCATATGGCACACTTTTTACAATACCTATGTTAGTTTCTCAGATGTTTGTAATTACTAATGGACGAATTATCTAAAGGTCCACTCACATACGGTTTAATCAACTACGGTTGGTTAAAAAATTTACGATTCACCTACTGTAGATTTATCAGTAGGCAATATTTGTAGACTTAATAAATAGGTTAAGAAACACAAAAAAAAAACGTCTAATTAGGTCATCAAGTTGATGCACCGCCCACCTTACACGGTCAAGTGCTTTAGATTTTGAGTAGAATAGAGTGGAATGAACTGGAGTGGTGCAGAGCGGACGGATCAGGTTAGGTTACAACATTGACGATTAAGGCCCGAAGGCTAGCGAGTGGATCGAGCGTGCCGCAGCAGCGGCTGTCGAGTGCAAGATCCCCCTCTATATCCGCTCTAAATGTTGGTGAATCATGTGTGATTCACCAACATTTATGTATTTCATTTGGGCTGTATAATATGATTCTCCAAAAATAGAGAGGATCTGGCACTCGGCGGCCGCTACCGTAGCACGCTCGCTTCACTCGCCGGCCTTAATGGTCGCTGTTCTAACCTAACCTTACCTTAATTAGTCATTAACAGTAGATAATATCTGATGGTTACGTATTGATAATATTTAAACTATTTTCGAGATGATTACTATCATATCACTAATTTTACATTTCAATTCATAAAAGTTATCAGCAACTTTCGTGATCTAGGTCGCACTTAGGTACACACTAGAACTTTCAACGTTTCAATATCCATATCCACCACTTTTAAAATAAATCCAGCGCGCAGTATTAATAAGCCGTAGGCGAGTCGTCTAATAGGTTTTTTTTATACCACTTAGGTGCCAGACAAGCACATGGCCCACCTGATGGGAAGCGGTTACTGTGGCCTATGGACATGTGCAACACCAGGGGCGTCACACTCGCGCTGCCGACTCTTTAAAAACCTTCTAATGCCCTTATTGAAGAACCCCATATTGTAGCCGCTTGGGAAAACCACAGCAGGGAGATCATTACACAGCCTGAGGGTGCGCTGAATAAAGTGTCTTTCATACCTAACTGTACGCACCGTTTCCAGTCGCAACGTGTGAGGATGAATTCCCTGTCTGTGGCGAGCGGTGCGATGATAGAATGTGGCCGTGGGCATCATATCATACAATTCATCTGAACGCACCCCGTTATAAAGGCGGTAGAAAACGCACAGGGAGGCGAAATCTCTCCTCAGGTTAAGCGGTTCAACACTGCCTGTAAGTATGGGATTGTCGACGATCCTCAGCGCCCATCTTTGCACCGAGTCAAAGTGGTCAAGTTGGTATCTAGGTGCTCCGGCAAAAAGGTGACAGCAGTACTCCATCTGGGGCCGGACTTGCGACTTATAAAGAAGTCTTTGCTCCGCAGTGAATTTACTGCCAATTACCACTTCAGACCTTTTGCCGGCGACCCCTCAGGGGGTCGCAACCCACAGATTGAAAAACACTGATCTAGGGTATTACAATAATCGGGTACCAAGAATAATATAATTACTTACCAATGGCAGTTCCTTCTCAGGATTTTGATGTAAGCCACCCATGAAGACGACAGTTGGTGGTACAGGTCGAATGCCTTCAAATACTGGATGTACATTCAGAAACAGCATATGTACATTTTTATTCAATTCATCTATAGAAGGAACATTATTTCCAAAATGATTTATGAGCATCTTGTGTTCAAAAGCTTTATTATTTTCGTACATTCTCTCCAACTTGTAATGATTGTATAACTCGGTGATTTTCTCCCAGATGGTTAAGTGGTTAATTCTTTGACGAGTCACAGTTGGATACAGTAGTGGATGCACAGGAGCGCCGATGGTTGCGTAATTATCAAAAAATGAACCAAAAGAGCTGACTTGTATTACAGGGGCATTAAAAATATAAGAAAATACTAAAGCAGGTCTCATACATGCTTCTGTTAAAATCAAGTCAAATTTTTGACTTTTGTCTTCAATTATTTTTCTTACTTGTATATCTTTTAGTTGGGCGTCAAGTATCTTAACGAAAAGAATAAAAGTTGCTTTCATTTGTACTTCTAGGTCTTTTTTGTTTCCTCTGGATATTGTTGTGAAATCTTCGTTAATTATGTTATATGATATATCATGCACGTCAATCTCTGTTACATTAGAAGGTGCTTCTGTTCTCTGGAAAACTGGATCTGGTGTAATGATGATAACCTCATGTCCTCTCTTAACTAACTCTTGAGTGAAAGGACGAAACACTACTTGATGGCTTATAGATGGAATTGGAAACACAGCTAGAATTCGTGCAGCTTCACTAGAACTTATAACTAAAAAATACCACAAAGTTATGTGGAACAATACTGCCATTCTGCTACTAATCTAGTTGTAACACGGAATTAATTTATTAAGTAGTTACTTCTAATCAAAATCGTGAAGTACGATATAAAATACTATTTGCTAGTTATCTAATCTATCGTTTGTGATGGCACGTGTATGGATCATGAAAGATGAACGTAGTAAATAGTAGTAATTGTGTCTAAGGGCCAGATAGGTGGACTCACTATGAGTTCATACTGGGTACCTATTTGAAGTGTTGTCTTTTTTTAATATCATTTAGGTGGTAGACAAACCACGGTCTACCTGAAGGGAAGCGGTTACCGCGGCCAATGGATGCGTGCAACACCAGGGGCGTCACACTCGCGCTGCCAACCCTGTTAAAAATATGAAATCATTTGAATGTATTCGAATTTAATAACGTATTAAGCAAAAGATTAGGTATCTTTACTTTATTATGGAATGCGCTGCCGCTAATATCCCTTCTAATATTGTACGTACGAGTCACTCAGGCCACAGAAGGGCAGTCCGTCACGTTATCTTGAGGTCAATGATGGGTCAATGTCGTGGTCGTCGTCAACTAATCACTTCCTTTTTTCCTTCTTTGGCAAATATGTAATGAATGCCAGTGTCAAGTAATTAGATAAATCAAGTCATTTGCATATGAATTCAATACAATGCGGCGTTTTCGTGATTTAGTCAAGGTCAAGTAAAGTCCGTCATAGTCATAGTCAAGTCCTACCCTAGTAAAGTAGTGGAGGCTTTACTACCCTGGGGTTATCCTTTCGAGGGATTACCCGGGGTGCCCGGCAATGGACACTTGGGCAGGATGCCGTGCGGTTTTAGTCGATGCACGGCATATCGACCCCCGCTGGCCGGCCGGAGGGTATCCGAAGGGATTTCCGCACGTAAAAAAATCAATAAAAAAAAGAGGCTTCTTTGGAGTTTTGGTACACGGAAAATTACATTTCATGGTAAATATGCCACTTTTCTACACTTGTGCATGTTGTCGCCAACGTTTTATCTAAAAACCCACCATTTTTACACCTAAGAACCCGAAATTACACAAATTTGAAACTGCCTTGATTTGTTTTGCAGTGTTGGCGCCAAATGTCTACTAATCACTTTAAATAATATTGATTTTGACGTTCACGAAGGGGGGTAAACAAGGGGAGAGGCGTGGTAACCAGTGCGGCCAGTAAAAATTTCTCGATTTCCTGCGTCAGCGACGTCAATTCTCCGAAATTGCACGCTTTTTCATTAATTCCCTACAAATTCATTATTTTTTCCATAAACACAATAAAAGTAAGGGCCACGGTATTTACATTTTAGTGCAGATCGTTGTATCGGTCTCTATCTTACTTGGGTGTGGATCTAGTATATATATAATAATCTATGGTGTGGATCATCTTCGGAGTAAATTTTCTTGTTAACTCTATAATATTACATTTGCATGCTGGTAAAACGGCGAAACGTGCTGGACAATTATGCGTGCGACCGTAGTAAGATGTCTTATTTTCAAGAGTCCTGCTCGCTCAGGTCAATATATTTCAGTCGCACCCTGCACTGAATTCCTAGTCTGCCGCTTTTGGTCGGAGGCAAGGTAAACATGAACAGCACAACGACATTTTTAATCGCACTTATGTACAGAAATTTCAGATTACCATCTGGAAGAAATTTCTTAACTAAATAAGCAGAGCCTCTGTACTACTTTATTCACTAATGTAATTTTTTTATACTGCAGACTGATGGCACTTGTTGCATTTTATTTAGTAAAAAAAAAATAGAAATAAAAAATTGAGGTGACCTAAAAACATGACAGATTATTTTGGTAGTTAAATTATAATAAAAATTATAATTAATACTACTCATCATTTTAATATTATTGACCTACTCAACATCAAATAGTATGCACTACTTACTTAAAAGTAGGTATGTCAAATATTTATACTAATGGCTATTAGTCCCCGCTGGCCGGCGCGTTGGTACCCGAACGGATTTCCGCACTTAAAAAAAATAGCTATTCGTTTAGTCTGTTTTTCAAAGAATAAAATTACGTGATGTATTCCATAAGAATCCATACTCATAATATATAATAATTAAGAATTTGTGAAAACCTGTCTCACTCGACTATTGTACTGAAGACAAACTTAATAAACGTGAGACTCCAAAATCTTTTCATATTTGACTACGCAAATATGATGATCTGCGAAGATCACGCAAAAATCAAGTAAATATATGCCTTAGCCGGAATTCCCACATTCTTTATCATCATCCTCTTACTTCTGTCTACTTAAAACAACGCTTTCAATACCTTCACGATTCGCATTCTAGGGTCTTGAGATCGTCAGAGAACCTGAGGCTGAAAATGCCAGTGCATTCCAAGAGATTTATGGATGAGTCTTTTACTCTCCAAGCTTTCCGGTTGTGGAATGCCTTACCCGTACGTAACCATAAGACACGCGCGACACGCGAAATCTCTGCTCTTCTTCAATAAATTAGTGATAGCCTACTATTTGCAGGAATAGTCTTTATTTTGCTCCTAGTCTTTCTATATCTCCCTTATTCATGTCTACACTGTGTTTTTATTACATTAAGTATGTTGTATGTACCTAGTAGGAACTGTATTTATAAAATTATATAAGTATAATATTATAATCATTAACTTTATAAAGGTAAGGCGTATAAATAAAAAATAAATAAAATTAAATATGTACACCAAATACTAGTCTAGTTCTATTCATTGATTCTATTCATTGATGATTCTCTCCATCCAACGGTTGCCGTTTGCCTGTGAGAAATTGGCCTGTGTGACAAGGCCGCTTTTTGTGAATGTCGATGGCGCAAAACTGTACCACTTTACGTTTCTATAAGCGTCTTCTTGAGGGCATGCAATAAAGAGATATTATTAGAAATCAATGAATGAACGTGATTAAATTATAGTCAGCGTCACATCGACCTACCTAAAGCTAAATCTGTTAAAATACCCACCTGTATCAATTTTAAGCTTTGTGTCTAATGAACTCCTATTAGCTATTAAATAATAAATAATAATAATAATAATAATAAGGGAAACTGAAGGGTTTGCCTGTGCAATTGCTGACGAGGTCATGATGATGAACAACTATCGGAAATATATCCTGAAGGACGGTACGGTCGACATATGTCGCGCTTGCCGTCGTCCCGGAGAGTCACTCAGGCATATTATTTCGGGTTGTTCTCATCTGGCCAACGGCGAGTACTTGCACAGGCATAACCTAGTGGCCAGGATCATCCAGCAGCAACTTGCTCTTCGATATGGCCATGTTGAGTCTGAGGTGCCGTACTATCGGTACACACCGGTGTCGGTTCTTGAAAATAGTCATGCATTGCTCTACTGGGACCGCTCTATTATCACGGACAGGACTATTGCTTGCAATAAGCCTGATATCGTGGTAGTCGACCGGCCCCAGCGCCGGGCAATGATCGTTGACTTCACCATCCCGCATGACGAGAACCTCGTGAAGGCTGAGAAGGACAAAATCAGCAAGTACCTTGACTTGGCTCACGAGGTTACCGCCATGTGGGATGTCGATTCAACGATCATTGTCCCGATAGTCATTTCGGCGAACGGGCTGATAGCGAAGAGCCTCGACCAACACCTCAAGAGACTCTCGCTAGATGGTTGGGTCAAGGGTCAGATGCAGAAGGCGGTCATCCTCGACACGGCACGCATTGTCCGGAGGTTTCTCTCTCTGTGACCCCGACCGCTGGTAGCTTGGGCCCTGCCACGCTGCCGGTGGAGCACTATTTTTTATATTTTTAAATAGATGTTTTTTTTTTTTAATATGTATTTATAAATGTAATTTATAAGTAATTTTAAAATGAATAAAGAGATAATAATAAAATATTTTGTCATAATTTATGGATAGGTGCAGGGCTAATGAAAACATGAAACAGATATTTAAAATATTTAAATAATCTAGTGAATTATTTGTTGTGCTTATGTGTAGTTAGGAAGAATCTAACAGTAACTCGAGTTTAACTCGGGTTAGTTACTCGAGTTGACTCATCACTATGCCACCCTCTCGAGCGCTAACGCCATTATTTGCGCCATTTTGAAAACGTTGAACAAACGCGGTATTTCCACTAAATACTATTTTCATTATTATACTTATTGGTTTATTGTCATAACATATTCATTCTGTTTTGTGATCTCAAGATTACTCTTGTGAAGTCTCAGCTCGTTTCATCAAGTCAGGAGATGGCTTACAATAAACAATGTGAGTTACGGTCTATACAGCTTTCTATTTTCTTATGTAGTTTTTTTTTGATAAACTAAAAATGAATATGAATTTGCAGTAAAAATATCTCTCTCAAAGATTTCGCCAAAATGATCAAGTCTTTTATAACAAGATGACTAATGAAAATACCACAAGAAAAGACCTGTGTACATTACATACTACTCCTTAGCCGTATTTTAGATCTCCAGTGCTATTACGCGTTCTTGCCTGTACTAATCAAGTTTATCAACCTTTAAATATTTAAGTATGTAATTGAAATCTGAGAATTGAATTGCGAAAAGCCTTGTTGCGTTGGTGGATCAATAACACCCATGTTGGAACTAAATCCTCCGGATAACCTCTATTAATATAATATTTATTTCGAATTATGTTTATACTCAAACGACAGTGCTGCTGTCCTGAAGCTAAAAGGCAGCTTTGTGTCTACTGGTCAATTTACACATCTTACATTACACAAATATTTATAGATATCAATATGTAGCAACTTTATTTTCGTAAATATTCAAAAATACATCCATCATCTCATATGGCAGCGTCATTGCAGTTTTGAGGAAGATTTGCTAGCTAGGTTTTAAATTATATATAATTCTTATATATATATATATATATATATATATATATATATATATATATTTTACTAGCGACCCGCCCCGGCTTCGCACGGGTGCAATTGATGTTATTATACATAAACCTTCCACTTCAATCACTCTATCTATTAAAAAAAAACCGCATCAAAATCCGTTGCGTAGTTTTAAAGATTTAAGCATACATAGGGATATAGGGACCAAGAAAGCGACTTTGTTTTATACTATGTAGTGATTTTTCAGCTCTGGCTTGACTCAGCCGTTTTATAGTTTGAGGACGGCAGAGTGGTAAACAAGCCGTGAACACATTTCCAAATCCCAGGAGTTCAGCTCTAATATGATCTTGAGGGCAGCTGTTGGTGTAGTCCTCATTGCACCCGTGGTCATGAGGGCCGTTAGCTTTTGTACTTTGCTAGTTTTTGTTGTTCTGTAGGGCAGCCTTGTGCCACCATACCGGGCCTCCATGCTGGATTCTTGGCAGCATGGTTGTAATGTATATCCATATTCCTATTGCTGGTTTGATTCCCCCGGTTCTTCCTATTATTTCTTTGCACTGCATAATTGCCATTTTGGCTTTTGTGCAAATGTTACTGATATGAGTTTTGAAGGTTAGATTACTGTCAAGTGTTACTTCTAGATATTTGACCCCACTGACTTTTCTTAAGTCTTGGTTGTCTAGTTGCACAGGTTCAGTTCATTCTGTTTTCTGCTTGTTGGTGAACAAAACTAATTTGAATGTAAATCTTTAGGCTTTCACGGCTGGTGTTGCATGTAGAATAACTGTCACCGCCGGCGTTGCATGTAGAATATACTGCTTCTGGGCTGTTTGGCCGTGGTCCATAGGAAACCTGTGTTCCAAACGTTTCGTCGATCACTGCGATCGACATCTTCAGTGGTACAGGTCTGGGCACCGCCGACCTCTCCTCGGCGGCGACTTGTGGTTTACTAATTTGGTTATGTTATGTATGGTTCAGGTCGAGACCCTTACTCCTGCACTATGCTAATGCTGCTCTTAGGCCTTTATTCATGATTTCGCTCTTGACATTGAGGACTTTGCCTGTGAAAAGGAGCACGCCGTCGTCAGAGTAGACTTGCGTATATTGCGCATCGCATTTATCTTGTTTATTAATTCATCTATTAGCTGGCACCACAATAGTGGAGATAGGCATCTCCTTTGTGGGAAACTTCTTTTTCCCCTACCCTGTGGGTTGTTCCTGCTAGGTCTGCTTGTATCTTCTGGTGTTTTAACATACTTTTCACCCATAAGTCCCTGTCAATGCCTTCGTGATGTAGGGTGTCCTCTATGGATTCGGAGGTTCCACCCTTTACAACAACACTTGTGAAATGGACCCTCAACATCAGAGAAACTGCCTATTGCATATTCTTGATTTTGATCTTTGCGCACTAATGAGCAGGTTTTATAGGACTGTTTCGGTTGACGGTTGACCATATACGAATGTTGGTTTAAGTGATTCGAACCCACTTAAACCGCACGCCGTCTCGGGTCATCAAATGCCGGGGTGGCCCATAAGCCTATTAGCCTATCTAGGATTTTTACCAGTGTATTAGTATGAGGAAAGGTTAATGCATCACGAGGATTTTGTCTTCCCTGGTTTCGGGATAAAGACCGCTCTCATCTCTCTCCACTTTCTTGGGACATACTTAGTTTTGATGCTTTTATTTTATAGAGTTAGTAGATCTTTGCTTATATCGGATTTCTGTCTGTAACATTTTTAGGAAGATTTCGTCTGGTCCAGCAGCCTTGTATGGTTGGAAAGACCTCACGCTTCAAGTAACTGTTATTCTGTGATGATGACCCTTGTTTCCTCTTCCACTGTGGGATTTTGGGGAGTTAGTGTGTCTTTATCTTCTTCACTGCCAGAAAAGTTTGTGCCCAGCATCACTTCCAGTATCCTTTTAGGATCATTGATGAATTCATCTTCATCCTTTATACTTTCTAATTAGCAGGTGTCTCCCTTGGAGAACATTTTTACTGGTCGCGCCGCATCTTTTTTTTTTCTATATTTAGGACACGTCAGTTTGACTTCACCTCGCCTGATGGTAAGCTGAAGGTAAAGTCTCAGGAAAGAGGGTCACCATTACATACACGTACCATGTCAACAATGGTAGCAATCAGCTTGACGGCTTCATCAGAAGAGGATTGTCGTCGCAGCACCGCGTGACACCCACTAGTGCTGCGACCACAATCCCCCTGCCCGGCTATGCACTTGCTGACCCCTGAACGCAATCAAACCGAAATTGGATTATTATACTTTTTCGCAATCGTGCACGGTGGTACCTACCCGGCCGAATTTTGGGACAAATTTGTGTCATCAAATTTCTACCACCAGTAAAATCTGGATATTATTATATATTATTATTAAGGGGGTTGCCTTAGAATGTTTTGCAGCTATTCGTATTTCCCCTCCTGCATGCTTTCTTGTATATTATGTTTCTTTCTGTACTGTATTTTCGCCAGCTGTCGTCAACGTTCTTATCTATGGCTTTTCTGAGGGCTCACCTATCCATGGCTTTTCTGAGGGCTCACCATATCTTTTTCCTCTGTTTCTCTAGAGCCATTATACAGCCGTTTTCAATGGACATGCTTTGTGGTAGGCTTCCGTTGTCTAGTCTATTTGCCTCTTGTTCTATTTCTGCTGTCTCTCAAGGTTTCTGACCCATTTGACGTTCGTATGTAGCCCAGTCTGTTTTCCTTGCGTTTCTTGTTAGGATCTTTCTATCTAGGCTTCTAGACGGAAAGTGATTCGTTTGTGAACTGACATTGAATTGCTTTCGTGTAGCCTCCAGACCTTCATGTGTCAGCTTATGCTATCTGTTGCGATAGTGATGTCCAATATGCTTGGGTTACTAATGTGAATTGCCTTCATCGAGAATTTTCAAGCCTGCTGTACCTATAAAATCCAAAAGTTAGTCACCTTTCCTGATGCAGTTACAAACCAAAATATTCTACATACACTATGTAGGATATTCAATAAATATAGGTACTAGCTGTGCCTAGGGGTGCGACTGGTTGGATCACCTCCAAGTTTGGTGCACCCTGGGCAACGTGGGCGATGACGCATCATTAATTGCTCCTCTGGAGTAGCTGGGGTTAACATCAACGGCCAAGAGTCTGACCAACTGGCCCTTTTCAGGGCCAGCTGACCCCATTGCACGAGGGGGTCGGGGTATGGCGGGCCTGCAAGGCCCGCGTGGGGGCGGGGGTGGTCGCTCCAGGTACCCCTCTGCTGTTATCAGAGGGGACACTGCGAATGGCCCAGGGTCAGTCGGAGTGCGAGAGATATGCTCTATGGGTACACCCCGGCGTCTGTAGACCCGAGACGGCGTGCAGTTTTAGTCGGTTCAAGCCCGACATAACCGCCCCCGCTACCCGGCGGGGGGGTATCCGAAGGGATTTCCGCATTAATAAAAAAAAAAAGGTACTATCTGTGCCTCGGGGTGCGAGGGATATGCTCTATGGGCAACCTTACACCCCGGTGTCTTAAGACGCGAGACGGCGTGCGTTTTAGCCGGTTCAAGCCCGACATAACCGCCCCCGCTGGTCGGCGGGGGGTATCCCAAGGGATTTCCGTACGAAAAAAAAGGTACTAGCTGTGCCTGTGACTTTGTCTGCAGGAACTTAATCAGTGCCCAGCCACTCTGGAGATTACCCGGAACAAACAGAAAGGCAGGATATACAGGTGTGAGTATATAATAAAATTTAATTAAAAATAATCAAATGTTCATGTATTGTCACCAGATAATGCACGATTTTCCGGCCGCTATAACACACCAGGCCAGTTTGTGCCGGGAGGAGAGGTAATTAGTGGTATATCTAAATATTACATTTATTATTACTTTTCATCTCATCAGAATTTTACTGTGATCAGCTCAACATTCATTACTTATTCCTAAATTTCATTAATCATAATATTCATAATTATTAATTCATTTAAGGCTGTGAATTTTAATTTGATAAAATCACATCTAATAGAAGCCACTATAAATCATGTTATATTGGCAGACTATTTGCATTTAAGTGGAATGCATTTTCATCTATGGAGATTTTCATTTGCCGGAAATAGCAAAAAGCTGCCTGTATGACAAAAGTATCATCATTAATAATAAAAGTTAATCTAAATAAACTTTAATATCTGTTACCACAGCATAATGCGGAACCCTACCAGCCCCATTACTGGCATTGTAAAGTCAACAGCTACCCTCTGACTGTACTTGAATCAACAAAACTGAAACTGACATCTTACGAGACAAATACAACTTGTGAACTTGTATAGGGTCACGTAAGATGTTCGGCTACCACCAAGGGCTTTTACATTAGATATTATATAAATGTGCCTGTGGTGAGACTTACTCAGGTGCTGATGGGGTACCGTCAGAGGAGAGCTCAGTGGGTTGAGAACGCAGTATGGTCACGAATGACCACATTTGTCAACATACAGCATTCTCTAGACTTAAGTAGACAGTAAGCTGCTCCGGATTTCTAACATGTGACAACCCTGGGAAATTGTAGCTATGATTTCTCGTAAATGTGTCTAACGAAATCCATCTGGTGAACAATGAGGTTGCAATTTTACTGGGTGATAGACATGATAGGAATATGGATGTCGATGGGTGATGTGATACCACCATCACAGTGTGCAAGGTGATGGAAGACACAGCTTAAATAGTCGTTGCTAAATTATTCCATACTATACTGTAGTACAATACCGTACGATATGAACTATAAATATTTTCAAGAAATTTGTGCACTGTTTTCAAACTGATTACTTCTCGTATTAGTGAGTACATTTACTTTTAGTGTGTACCTATAGCAGGCCTCATACTATATGTACTTGCGCGCTATAAGCACCTACCTACTCGCCGCAAATCCCCACGGGGGCGCTCCAATACTTTATTCAATCGGGTTGGCAACACAACGGTCGTCCGCGCGCACGTAACGTATGCATTCATTCGAATTTTGCTGGGTTAGTAATCTATGCTATTTGAGCTGAGTGAGACGAAGTCGAGCGAAAGCTCCTCATACCAGACTTCAGGATTTTCTTTGTCACAGATCTCCTCCTAAACATAAACTACTTATCCAATCAGAACCAAATTTGGCATGATTAAAGAGGTCAATCAGAGGAAGGTTTATGGATATATTTTGAAAAAATTAATGCTACCACAGAGGAATGATCACCGTTAAAAAAAATCCAGATGGAATTAAATAACCGCTCGAGACACTGTGACCAAACTTTACACGCTCAGAAAGCATGTCCAGAGTTATGACTTTCAAAAAGAATTTTCAAAATCGGACTTGCCCCGGAGGAATGATCACTGTTCAAAATTTTCAAAATCTGATTCACGATGTCTCACTCAGCTCAACATTGCAAGCAGCGATTCGCCTTGCAGACCTAGTATTTATCTACTCCGTGTATGGATGCGGATCCAATAAATCAAATAAAATCGGTTTTTATTTCACTGGCAGGAGAAATTGACGAAGGTATATGTAAATTTGTAAATTCGCGTTCGGTAAACAATGTTACCTACCTTCTTTTTTTTTTTTCTTTATCGTGCGGAAATCCCTTCGGATACCCCCCCGCCGGCCAGCGGAGGCGGTTATGTCGGGCTTGCACCGACTAAAACCGCACGCCGTCTCGGGTCTTCAGACGCTGAGGTGTAAGGTTACCCATAGAGCATATCCCTCGCACCCCGGCTGACCCTGGGCCATCTCACCACTAACAGCATCGCTCATCCTGTCTCCTCTGAAAGCAGAGGAGTACGGAGAGCGATGTTTCCCGCCACGTTGGGAATTGGCCGACGATCAATGCCAACCCTATGAAGGGGTGAAGGGGAAGCCATTGACCGCCGCCCAGGGTGTACCGGCCGCTCCGATTCCGCTCCCCCCGGACTGCAGCGGGATCGGAATCGGAGCGACACTCGAGGAGGTTACCCAACACACACCCCGGTTACCCAACACACACCCCAATGTTACCTACCTACCTACCAATGTTTGATACTGTAGCCTAACCTAAGTAATGAAGCCAATATCTTTCAAGTTATGTTAAGCTATTTAATAACAAAGGCAATCTGCCCTATTGATTAGATAAATTATAGGTAACTAGCGGCCTGGGTCCTGGGTTCGTAAGGGAATACATTCATTTAAAAGAAATCCTAGGTAGGTAGGTACCCATAACCCGATTGGTTTAGGTAGGCTAATTAGCCTATTTTTGAGTGACTATTTTAAGCACCAGTGCCTTATTCTACTGCTTTTTTTAACGCCAAACGTACACGCCTTCACGCGAGGTAACGGTATCGTAATTTGAAATTATGTTCTACCTGAATAGACAATTACCTACATATAATTTTATTTACAAATTATTTTTTTATTGAGAAAAGCAGCCCAGCATCACGTTTCGTAGTACGTTACTCCAAAGCCAAGCGGCTGCAACGTAATAATATCCGTACGGTCGAGCATTAAGGCCCTGTCTGGACGCAAGCTACCATAATTATGCTTATTTTTTGTTTCTAAGATTATTTCTCTCTCTCTCTCTAAGATTACTGATGCTAGACAGTTGATTTTTTTTATATATACAGCTAATTATCTACTGTTCACGCACATCCAAAAACATTTTGGATAAATAGAGCAGTTTCTTGTTAAAAAAATTGCAAAGAAACACTCTTTGAAATAAATTTTTCGTTTCAATTATCTCAATATTTTTAGTGACGACATATATATTTTTTGTTACAAATATAAAGAAAATTTAATCAGCTAGTGGAATATCTACAAATTAACATCCTCAAATCCGTCATATTTTTTAAATGATTTATTTATCTGTTTGATTTGTTTGGCGGCAAACGTAAACAATAAATAAATCATTTAAAAAATATGACGGATTTGAGGATGTTAATTTGTAGATATTCCACTAGTTGATTAAATTTTCTTTATATTTGTAACAAAAAATATATATGTCATCGCTAAAAATATTGAGATGATTGAAACGAAAAATTTATTTCAAAGAGTGTTTCTTTGCAATTTTTTTAACAAGAAACTGCTCTATTTATCCAAAATGTTTTTGGATGTGCGTGAACAGTAGATAATTAGCTGTATATATAAAAAAAATCAACTGTCTAGCATCAGTAATCTTAGAGAGAGAGAGAAATAATCTTAGAAACAAAAAATAAGCATAATTATGGTAGCTTGCGTCCAGACAGGGCCTTAAGATACATTGCTCGCAGCGGTCGATCACGTGTACAAGTAAGCATCTAACTCTTACAAGTACGAAGATTTTTCAGGCAGTGATTCAACCAATATTAGGTAATCTGTGCCTTTAGTGAGTACTGTAACTAAGTATTTAGTTTATTGTGTGTATGCGCGAATGAGTGTGTGAATGGTGGAGCACATCGCCCACACGGCTGACTGACGCCAGCTGGCGGGCCCGACGGCGCCGGGTGACGGCTACTCACCGCGCTTCACGCGGCCCTTCGCTAGATCCTCTCCAGTGAGTACGTCCTCGGTACTATTGTCAGGGTATATCCCTGGACTTTTTTATACATTCATACCAGGACTATTTTATGTAGCTTTTAACACCAGCGAGTTGAATAAGGATAGAACTTAACTTGACGCACGTGTTAAGGGCATCATACAAAAGAGCATATAATATGTTTCTCAACTTCTCTGCGCTTGCTCACTATGAAGAACTGTGGTGAACAACCTGTAGTCAACATAAGGTTCAATTCTAAGGACATGCAGGCAATTGGCCTGGTGGTGCAGCATAGTGTAAAAAGCGCTCAATTACTTTGTTATTAATATGGATAAAATAAACCTGAGGTATTAATGTAATAAATTAAAAACATCAATTAATGACATCAAAGGATTTGACTGTATATGTTTGTAAGGCAACGGACTGCAAAACCTTGTCATAAATATAAAATTCCCCTAATGTTCCATTACAAGGGCTTTCTACTTCTTCTTAGGCATGAATTTTACCCAGAGGTCGTAAGGCATAATCAAAGCAAAATCGTACGTATAGACGCGTTTTGACGGCCTTTGTCGCGTAGCGGTAGTACACGACTGCTACGACAGGGGGCGCGGGTTCGATTCCTGCTCAGTGCAAATATTTGTATGCATGTATATGTCTATTTGCATTGGCCTGGGTGTTTCTGTGTATAATATGTATTTACAAAAAAAAGTATATAATGTTTATCTGCATTCTGGAACCCATAACACAAGCTAATTAACCTAGGCTTACTTTGGGTCTAGAAAGCGCTGTGTAGGATGTCGTAGAATATTTATTTATTACTATTATTATCTTGCCTTTTCTGTAAATTCACCGCCGTATATTGCTTTTGTGAAAAGGTGGGGTGGGATGATACAACGCAGGTGCATTATTAAAAATTGGTGTTTGTCCTGGTATTGTGAGATATAAATGAATGTACCATCTGGACTGGAAAGTGTTCTATATAGTATTTAATATGCATGCATGTGTGTGTGTATAATGTATTTTTTAATGTTTTGTGGTGTGTGTATTCTCTATACTCTAAAGTAATATAATGTGATGCATCGACAGTCGTTCACGCAACCGCCCCGTAAGCAGATGCCACAGAACTTGCAGCCCTTACTGGTTAGTTGGGCTGTAATTTTTTAACATAATATCCTTTACCCTTTTCCCTCCTTCCACACACTTTCCAATGTCTGAAAGCCTATTAGATGTAATTATAGCAAATAATTGCAATTTGATCATATTTTATAGTATTGTAAATATCAATTGCTATAAAGATAAGGTTAAACTCATGTGGATTTTAGCAAGGCCCAGTCCTAACTGGAGCACATTAGCATGGTTACCTTGATAAAAGGCGCCCTGTTATACCCATAACTAGTCTGTTTTACCGAAATATACTAGTTAACAGCATACAACCATATATTAAATGTAGCAATAATTCACCACCCTCAGATACTTCTTTTAAATGATAATGATAATGGTATCATTTATTTAAATAAAAGAAATAATTATAAATCTAACACAATTAAGTAACAGTCAAAATGTCATTATTTCAATATCTAATGAGTACTCATTTGTTAAATGATACTTCAGATATAACCCTCTAGAATAGACTTACATAATTATAGACCTTTAAGGTTATGTAATGATTGACAAATTGAACTCCTATGGATGGCAGGATATTTATATAGTTGTTTTTATACAGCCTAAAGCCGAAGACGTTACAATGAAGTCTAGCAACTCCGATGATCTGGACCAATCTCTTCAGTCCGAAGACGGTCCTTCCCGCCCGTATTGGATGAAAAACAGACTACCCGGAGGTATTGTGAATTATAATTCTTACTGTGGACTTACCAACGATAGTAATTGCGATCAAACTTGCAGTTTAGTTCAAGCGTCCGTAGCTCAGCGGCTAAGGAGTCGGCTTTTCGTTCGGATTTGAATTCTGACCATTAAACTATTTTATTTTTAGCAATTTAGCTTTGCTGTAGGGGTTAACAGGAATACTAGTTATTGCGGTTACTAATACTCTTTAAAACAAAGTTTATATTGATCATAATTATTTTTGCAAGTGAAATTCGACCTTATATTACATTATACTACATGTGTTTATATGTTTTGAATGAGAATATTAGGTAGATTTCGATGAAATCGATCTACCTATTGGTTTCTTGACTACTGTCGAATTTTAAAAAAATTTCTTCATAGGAGGTCTAGTTATGACCCCCTGAGTCCGAAATGACCACTGGTCAAAAAGTTTATAAATATATATATATATATATATGTATGTATGGTTCCACTTCCCAAAATTTGCGGCACTCTCACGGTCGCATTTTTGCCCCGATCGCTTTCAAACTGCGGTCAAAAATTGCTTGGGTGTAAACTTAGTTTAAGTTCGTGAACGGGTGGAATCCGGCCTAAGGGGACGGTAGGGCCTCACTTTTTGTGAAATCAGTTTCTCCTCAAAATTTCACGTTCCATGAAAGATATTCGAACCGTTCTAATTTTATCCCATAGTATACATGAATACCAACAACTTTTAATTATAAACCTATAAGATTAAAACTTTAACTAAAAGTGGAGGGGGGAAAAAACCAAAATTTTTCGGGAAAAAAATCATAACTTCTAACTGGTGAACATTCCTGCTGTCGGAAACATTTTTAATCGATAGGCCATTTTTAAGTCTAAAATAAATGTCTGAAAAGTTTTTCGCTAAAAGTTACCGTTTTCGAGAAAAAATAATTAAACATGTTAAAAATGCGCTCGGCGTGGGTCATAGAAGAAGCATAGGTCATAGAGGGGCAAAAAAATATTTTTGCTTCACGAAATCTACCTGTGCGTTCCCCCCGCGGGAACGGATTTTTTCTATAGTTCTCTGTATTATGTTTCAGTAAAGAAAATTTCGAACAAGGAGCGTCGGCGCCGTCAGAATGAAAATCTCAGGCGACTGCTGACGCCCAAGAATGCGCTCATGGTACTTAACGAAATGATGCCCAACGATCAAATTACCAATGTAAGTACAATTTTTTTTGTTTGTGCGGAAATCCCTTCGTATACCCCCCCGCCGGCCAGCGGGGGCGGTTATGTCGGGCTTGAACCGACTGAAACCACACGCCGTCTCAGGTCTACAGACGCCGGGGTGTAAGGTTACCCATAGAGCATATCCCTCGCACTCCGACTGACCCTGGGCCTGAAGCGACCACGCCCCCTCGCGGGCCTTGCAGGCCCGCCATACCCCGACCCCCTCGTGCAATGGGGTCAGCTGACCCTGAAAAGGGTTGACGTTGACGCCAGCTACTGCAGAGGAGCAATCAATGATGCGTCATCGCCCACGTTGCCCAGGGTGCACCAAACTTGGAGGTGATCCAACCAGTTGCACCCCTCCAACCAGTCGCACCCCACCAATGTGAGTACCTCTCACTCGTACAAGTGACTTAAATACATGATAGGGACAAAGTCAATGTCAATGTAAGCCAGTACATGCATTAATGCCAGTTGGGGCCAGAGCGGTTAAATATTAGATGAATTATCAGCAATCACGTACTAAGATGTTTCTAAATTTCCTTATTTTCATAACCTTGCTTTAGATAGACAATTGCTTTCTTATTTTATAGAAAATCTGAAATAATAGATATATTACAAGATTGTCTTTTTTAAATTTGGGGGTATGTGAGATATCATTAAAGAATATAAATTATTAGTCCATTGATTTGTTCACAGCAATTCAAGGTGGAACAGGCTCATTGTAACACATACAAAGCATCTAACTCACACACATTCTGCGCAGACCTCACTATTGAGGGCAGCGTGTACAAAGGATATGGTAAGTCCTTTATTTGTATATTTCCTTGTACATTTGCTTGTACACTCGCTATATTTTTTGCATATCATGTACATCATTATCATCATCACATACCATCACATGTTATCAGTATCATATACATTATATCTTCGTCACAAATATGATATCATCACATACATCATATCCCGTCACACACATTATTATCACATACATCGTATTAACATGATATACTATCTTGTCACGCACATCATATCTTATCACACACATCATATCTTGTCACACACATCATCATCACTTATATTGTATTAACATCGCATACATCATATTTAAATCATATACATCATATCTTGTCACACACATCATCATCACTTATATTGTATTAACATCGCATACATCATATCATCACTTACATCATATCATCACATACATCATATCACTATCACTTAAACACTGTTGTAAACAGATAAATACGAATTTATCTTTTCTTTTTGAGGTTTTTTTACTGGTGGTAGAAATTTGACACAAAATTCGGCCGGTTAGGTACCACCGTGCACGATTGCGAAAAACCATAGCAAGTGCATAGCCGGGCAGGGGATTGTGGTCGCAGCACTAGTGGGGCCGGTGGGTGTCACGCGGTGCTGCGACGACAATCCTCTTCTGATGAGGCCGTCAAGCTGAGTGCCACCATTGTTAACATGGTACGTGTATGTAATGGTGACCCTCTTTTCTGAGACTTTACCTTCAGCTTACCATCAGGCGAGGTGAAGTCAAATTGACGTGTCCTAAATATAAAAAAAAAGAGGGTGCGTTGCGGATAATTCTCATAACTTACATTGCAGGTGACAACAAGCTAATGGCGCGCAATGCGGCCGCGGAGCAGGCGATCCGAGATCTCATCATCAAGAAGATGAACAAGAGTGTCAATAGCGACGCAGGTACATTTGTTAAACTAAAATTATTTTATTTATTGATAATTCCTGCAGGAATCAAGTGTATTACCATCTGAATTTCAGTGCCTATGTTTTTAAATCACACGTAATAGGCGGCGAGTAAGTCAAAGGCAGTGCTACCCAGCGAAGTACAGTCTACAACAACCTCTTCTTGTACGATACACCCACGAAAAAAGTGAAATGGTCTGAAGAGATCTATTGCACCTACATTTCAGTGACTATATTTTTTTCGATCCAGGTAATAGGGAGCGAGACAAAGTCAAAATCTTTATTGCATTACTGTGCGTCATCTGCACGCACATTAAATTTTTGCAAGATTTAGACCTGGATCGAACAAAATATAGAGACTGAAATTTGGGTGCAATAGATCTCTGCCTAGACGCCTTCGTAGTTAAACAGACATGAGTATACATAAAAAAATCTCGGCTCCATTCAGCTAAGTTACACACATGTAAAAACTATGAATATATGTACAGGTTCAGCAAATGGCACTGACGTGACTGATGAAGAAGCGTTGCCGATGATCCAGCTGGCATCGTTCGCGCTGCACAAGCTGTTCACGGAGTGGGAGTACGAAGGCCACGTCGTGCCGCAGCTCAAGCCCACCAACCAGTCCGTGAGTTGCGTCAGGCCACTACCTAGCATTCTTAACTGGTTTCAAGGAGCACTGTGAAAGTTGGATCGACCACGCTCTCCCCAAGACGACAACGACTCCGTCAATTCCTGGATTGTGTTAAGCGCGAATGTGACTTGCAAATCCAAACTTATAAAGATGCGGTCACACGACTCGCAGTAGAGTTGTCCCTCTAGGTTATAGGTGTACGAGTAAGAGGCCTCGGGTGAGTCTTGCGGACATGGCGTTTGGCATCCAGGTTTACCAATCGCAGCTGCTAATACTAATCAACCTTTATGCAAATAGTGGAGCACCATTCCGAGCGCTGCAGTGCGATTGTTGCCCTCAACTGTCGCTAGAGACGAGGAATCAATATAGGGGCAAGCAAATATCGCGGTTGGGTCAGCCGTCCGGTCTTCACAAGAGGAGAGGCGGGGACAGTGGATGAAACGGTCCATAATTATTACGGATGGATCGTCCGTCCGGTCACCAGTGCACGTAAAGGCAATAATAATGAATAAGAAGGAGTGTTCTCAGCCAGCACGTGTTGTGCGCAGGGCGCGGAGTCGGCGAGCGAGGCGGGCGGCGGCGCGGCCCCGGCGCCGCCCAAGAAGGTGAAGGAGCTGCCGGCCGGCGCGGCCGCGCTGCACCCGTGCATGCTGCTCACGCACATGCGGCCCAACCTGGAGTACCGCGAGGTGTCCGTGGAGGGCGACCGCACGCTCAAGCCCGTCTTCACCATGTCGGTGGAGGTGGACGGCGTCACCTACATCGGCAAAGGTACGTACCCTGCCCCGTTCCACCGCACACGCGAGAAATTCATCTTTACACAAAAACCGAAGCGGTCACGTACTACATTTCCTGAGAAGTGTTACCTTCCACAGATTTAAAGTATGTAAGCCTTAGTTCACCGTAACAAACAGCATGGAACTCTTACAAAAACATTAATAGGTTCCGGTTAGAAAGACTATGCATGAGCGACATCCCTAGGACTACGAGAGTCCGTAGGTCAAATTAACTGCTATAACTAACAAAATTAGTCCCATCGTCACTTTTAAGCTAGTCAAATAGAGTTACGAAGCATGCGCACTGAGATGTCAACATGCTTGGTGTACCTTCGCTCTGTACCGAGGCCGGCCGTTATAACGAGCCAATAATTGTTCCAGGCTCAAACAAGAAGGAAGGTCGCAAGAATGCGGCCAAGGCGGCGTGCAACGCCATCTTCAACATCACGTTCGACGAGGACCTGGAGCAGCCGCCGGCCGACGACTAGCTCCGCCCCGTCACCACACAGTAGGCGCTGTGTTCAACTTATAACTTTGTAGCTGTCCGTATCCTCTATGAGCTCTATGTTGTTACTAGTAAGTGTATGTGAAATGTCTAGATTTTTTTAAACACAATTAAGTAAATGCCTTTGGACATCCATATTTATAGAATCGATTGAGAGTAAGAATATTTTCAAAATCATGGAATGAAGGTTTTACCTTTTGACATTATAATGTCTTGTCAAGATTGAATCCCGAATACATTATTCATCCACCATCCCCGTTCTCTACGTAAATAATAGTAATAGTACACACATTATAACGCAAGTAGAATCAGGTACCGTAAAACGGGGTGAATAGAGATCGATTGGTGAATAGAAACAAAATGGTCATTAGACATTTTTGAATAATTTCTTTTGAAAAATTTTAAGTGTTGAACCAAATATCTGATTGTTCTGTTCATTATCAGATTGAAATAGTCCATAGTTTTACTTAACAGAAAATAACTGCACAATTTATCTGCCCATTTTATTTCTATTCACCCCTTGATCTCTTTTCACCCCATTTCACCCCTTGATCTCTTTTCACCCCATTTCACCCGGTATGTCACACGGCTAAGCAGATAAGTGTATACCTTCACATGTAAAGATTTATTTATTTATTTACCCACATACATTGATATTACAAAACCTAATACAGCAATGTAGAAATAAGAGAAAAAGAACACAAAAAATAAAATACTAAAAACAACCATAACATCATAAACTAAAGGTGTATACTTAACTCCTTGGCCGTGTGTACATACCTGTTAATTGTCTGACGATCGACCAGCCATTGCGCCGTGTAATGTATTTACATGCCTACACCATGATCGCCATAATGACCGTAAAACTAATTGTTTAAATAACATTATGTATTAGTAATATTTCATAAAATTAAACTATTACTTGTGTAATTGCTGAATAGATTATATGGTTAATTTTCGTGATGTGTAGATCACATAATTGATAATCATGATTGTTTATGATGTTATATGATATCCAAGAAATAGAAAGGAGTGCTTAATGTCTCCTTCAACATTGTGAACTAGAACTAGCGATATTTAGTTTGCTACAGTCATACGCACTGTATCTTATGACTGAAATGTTATAATCAGTGGAAATTTATACACAATGGTGCCGATTCTGTTTTGCATCTCATTAAATTGAATCAAATTCTATAAACACTGCATGAGACACTTAAATAAAAGTGTTAAACAGTGCAAGTATTTTTGCAAAAATCAGGATGTAAAAATCGCAAATGTTAATTAGGAAAAGTAAACGCAGGTAAAAGTATATAAATAAATCATGCAGTAAATTTATCAAATAACCTCAATATTGAAAAAAAAATAGTGATGATGAAGAAAAAATAAGTTTTATTTTAATTTTTAGTGTACTAGTAAGAGTGGAGTCCATTGGCGTCCGATTATAATGATTTAATATAAATTAAAAATTCAAATAACCCCTGACATAGCTAAGGGCACTTCCGACTATTTCACCCTTCAAACAAAAAAAGAAACAAAATCAAAATCGGTTCATCCGTTCGGGAGCTACGATGCCACAGAATCGGTGGTTGAAAATAAAACTTGAACCTGAAGAGCAACCATTTAGCTGTTTTTAGTTTTAGTACAGAGAGTAACTGCGGAATCTGCACCAATGTCTGGAAATTTTAGGTTTAGTTGTACTGTAAAGTATTCCTTTTAAATGGGCCTTCTTTATCTCACCTAAAATATATTTGTAGCAATTCGTAATGTGACTGTCACCGTTATTTTATTATACCTGACACCCACCAGTGTGGGCTTTGAAATTGTTCATTTTATTAGTGTATAGCATTAAGCAATACATTAGAACTTCTGAACGGTTTGTTTTATTGCACACCTATTTCATGTGTTACTTACCTTACGTGTGACATACACAGTTCCCGGTTCCCTTCCTCTGAGCTCCCGAGGTAAGCTTTTTTCCCCCGGCTGCCGTCAACAAGGTGAATGAAGTGGAAGTTTAAGGTCACACAGTTGCAGTAATTTGGAGGTTTTTATTAGCATGCATTAAGGGGTGCGGCGATAGCCCAGTGGCGTACGTAACGGACTGTTGAGACGAGGTCTCGAGTTCGATCCCCAGTCACCCCGGGCACACACCTCTGACTTTTCGTAGTTATGTGTGCATTAATAAATGTTAATTATCGCTCGCTTAATAATGTGCCCGGTAGATGGCAATGGGCTCGCCCGCTATTACATTGGGACCTTAACATAACTGGCGAATAGTGGGTGTGTAATACACCTCTGTCTACCCCTTCGGGGATACAGGCGTGAAGTTATTAATTATTAACGGGTGATTGAAGTCCACAAGATGAATAAATAAAATGGTTTTTTTTCACCTGGGTCAATCAATTTCATGGTGAACAAATTACATCAAATATGTCGACTTGTTTCACCTGGGAGATAAGGTGAAATAAGGACACAAAATAAAGTTTCAACTCTGTTCACCTGGATGAATAAAAGTGGAATAATACAATCTTGATTTTATATAGTCTGAAATAACACACCCGAGTTTTATCCCCGGAATGGGTTCCTGTGGGTTGTACGGTTGTAGGAACGGAATTAGTATTAATGATTAGGATAGATCAGGTGCCTAATTGTGGAAATAAAAGAAGAGTCGACATAACTACATTTATTAACATCGAATGTTGTACTCGATCGAAACACATGCTCGGCGCAAGTCACTAGTTAATATAAAAATGGAGTTATACAACACGGCATGGAGGCCCTATCAGGTACATAGCATTTTTTGGAAGTTGAATCTAGATAATGTCGAATATTTTAGTATAATATATAGGCTTTTCAAAACTTAATGTTATCTGCTCTAGATATTCACAGAACTATTCCTAAGGTGAACCTTTTCTTTATCTTAAGTGTCTTCAAGTGTAATTTATAGGAATAATGAATCTTGAATGTATTTTGGTTCGTAGATACAAGATTGCAGTGAATTGTCATATCGGTTTATTTTATAGACATCTCGGTCATAACCTTTGACTTTAGTTCTACATAGTCTATGGCTACACCTATAACGAACACATTTAGCACCATCTAGTGATGATAAGCTACACTATTTAAACCTAACTAATCGTTCATCGCGTTACAAAAGTTTAGAGGCTGTTAATATCTAGTGTAGGGGGAACGTTTACATTTCTATATACCTGATAGGGCTTTACACAAACAGAATAAAGAATAACACGATACAATACAATACCTACACAATAAAGAACGCTACTGGCTACTCAGTCTTAGCAGATACTACGTCAGTAGATCCCGAGCTAAGCTAATAGCCGTCAATGGCGAGCGGACGCGGGCTAACGTACCTACTTAGTACAGAAATGTCGGGTTGGAGAAATATTCTCAAGTTTTCAATTAAAATATTCATTGAAAACACACGTAAACTTTATAACTCCGAAATGTGTACGGCTTTGGCTTTTAATAGGTAAGTGCTACTTGCTTGGTAGGTGAATATAGATAGATAGAATATTATCTATTGAATGATTGACGAACCGAGCGGCAACAAGCTACACGTAACAACTGACCGAATAAACAAGTTCAATTCCTGAGACGAGCTCAGCCGAATACAAGGGAATTTTTTTGTCTTTATCTTGCAATGGTTCACCCCAGCACGAATCTATTACCGAAAACAGCAACTCGATAGCTCATCTCCTTCATACCCAAAACCGTAACAGAAAATTGGCAACGACGACGTCGACGACAACTCGATAGCAATAGGGCTTTTCTAAAGAAAATCCCTAAAAAATGCAATGGTTACATAACTATAGTGTCCGTCGAGATAAGTCAGTAGGTATTTGATATAATTATGACATTCGAATTAGATTCGTCAGCGTAAGAATATAATGTATTATATAATTAGGTGGGTAGATATAGGTATAATATGTACATACAAGTACGATTGACAAAGATTGTTGAGCAAAGCTGAAAGAGCTTTTCTCTCTTTTAGACGACTCATGTATTTCGTTAGACCATCTTCTCCTCCCAAACGGCTGAACCGATTCTAATGAAATTTCACACAAGCAAAGATGTTACTGATGGGAAGGGCATAGGCTATGTAATTAAAAAACCAAAAGTATCATGGAGGAATAATTACCGGAAAAAATATTAAAATCTGATTTCTCAATGAACAAAAAAGCCTCATTCACGCGATTGGTATTAAATTAAGTAATGTAAAGTAATTTGTTGACAAAAAAAAGCAGCCAAGTGTGAGTCGGACCCACCCATTAAGGGTTCCGTAGTAGCAAGTAACATAAGAATGTTTTTTTTTAAATTTTTATATTTGAGTTGATTGAATGAAAGGTAAATGGCGGTTTACGATTTATGATGTATTAAAAAAAAACTACTTACTAGATCTCGTTCAAACCAATTTTCGTTGGAAGTTTACATGGTAATGAAAGTACATCATATATTTATTTTAGTATTATCATTCTCTTATTTTAGAAGTTACAGGGGGTGGGGGGGGGGGGGGGCACATTTTACCACTTTGGAAGTGTCTCTCGCGCAAACTATTCAGTTTAGAAAAAAATGATGATGTAAGAAACCTCATTATCATTTTTGAAGACCTATCCATAGAAACCACACACATACGTGTGATGTTAGTGTAGATGTGTAGGTTTGATGAAAAAAAAATTGAGTTTCAGTTCTAAGTACCTATGGGGAACCCCCAAAATCTTTTGCCATTTTTCTGTTTTTGTGTGAAAATCTTAATGCGGTTCACAGAATACATCTACTTACCAAGTTTCAACAGCATAGTTCTTTTAGTTTCGGAAAAAATTGACTGTGACATATGGACGGACAGACAGACAGACATGACGAATCTATAAGGGTTCCGTTTTTTGCCATTTGGCAACGGAACCCTAAAAAGAAAAACGAAAATCGGACTATATTGAGGAATTATCACCGTTAGAAAAAGTCCTGTGCAATTGCTTCGCTCAATTTTTGCGACAGCAGAATGAATTAGTTTATATATAAATACAAAATGTGAATGAATAAAATATATAGGTAGGTAAGGTAAACCAGAGACCTCTGGGAATTAATGGTTCTTATTTATGTATCTACATAATATAGATTATCTACATGAAGTTTGTAGCGGCGAAACTACGGCGAGTAGCTTGACACTGGTCGTTCCTATTGAATCTATTGGTACCGGGTGAAAAGGGGTGAATAGAGATCAAGGGGTGAATAGAAATAAAATGGTCAGATAAATTGTGCAGTTTTTTTCTGCTAAGTAAAACTATGTACTATTTCAATCTGATAATGAACAGAACAATCAGATATTTGGTTCAGTACTTTAAATTTTGCAGAAGAAATTATTCAAAAATATCTAATGACCATTTTATTTCTATTCACCCATCGATCTCTATTCACCCCGTTTTACGGTAACAAATTAGGTAAGTATATTCAAGCTACAATATTAAAATATATTTGAGCCAATAGGCGACTAATAATTACGGAACAATTAATATTATACAATTATTTAAACATTGATATGGATGTCATATAGTAAAATTATAAATCGGGAGGTAAGTTGGAAGGTATTTAAGTATATTATTTTTTTGTGCATGTGTTGTCATTTCTCTTAATTAGGGCGTACCTTTCAGTTACTAACAAACATTGCAAAAAAACATTAAATCACCATTTACTATATCTTATACCTAAGCTAAACAAACAAAACTATTGACACATAGGATCATGGAAATGGTTTCATTAAAAATATATATATACATTCGTACGAAATACTACTATAAAAACAATAAGTATCAACAATAGAACAAACTTAAAATGTAGGTATTAACAAAATAACAACTAGGCAACACTGAAAAATAATGGGAAACGGAATTAGAACTAATAACATAACAACCAATGTCTACAGTAGGTACTTAGGTACAAGATTGTGCACATCTTCGCCTACCCCTGCGTTAATAGATAAGCACAATATATTTTACACTAGTAATTTTTTCATAATAATAGCATCAGATATTTTTTAAGGGCAGTAGCTGTCAAACTTCTACTCTAGTACTGCCGTTATCATTAGAGTCGTATTGTCATAACTGATTATTATCTGTCTCGCTCGCTCTCATTGTAGACAGCGTTGTGAAATTGTGACGTTTATGGCCGGAATACTCACATGATAACGGCCTTACTATAGGGATTCGGCCAAATGCGGTCCGGAATCTTTGTACGTATAAAATAAAAATCTCCGTTTTATCTTATATTTCCCAATGAAATCGAGGTAGTTACAGACTACCTATTTAAATAGGTAAATTATCTAAAGGTTTAAAGATATCACTGACTTTAGCAGCACGCACACAGCTATTTGCCTCACTGGCATATGCTAAAAAACTATGAGAATGGACTTCACCTAGATTTTGGGGTGGCAACACACAATGTGGTGATGTGTGGTGTGTGAACACAGTGATGAAAAATTACGTCATAGGTAAGACTCTTCATCAGATAGAACGGAACTTTGTCATAAGACAGCTAATGCTGATTTGGACCATCATAAATGTCCAGGAAGGAATCATGTACATTGGAACTACTGCTATATACAAACTACAATATTTCTGTCATTACAAATTCTGGAATCTTAAGACTAAACGCGTGGGGGGTAGGCGTCGAAAGCAGAACGAGACCTGCTCAGATCTTCATACAGTAGGTTTGACGATAATATGAAGGTAGGTACATCTACAATACTAGTATTGGCACACCGCGGTACCTGATAACTTCTAAAGAACCGTTTACAGACATTGGTAACGCACCTAAACTTACAACATTTTTATCGTCAAAAATATCGAATCGAATAAATGAGCTAGAGTGTCATCTTTAACTATTTACTCCAAAAAAAAACGAATGTAGGCACAGAAGACAAAAAATCACATTACTTTTACAATGAAATTAAAGTTGTTAGTGCATAAAAACAACTTCACCCAGGAGTCAAACCTGGTTGCTAGCCAGCCCGGGGTCCGCTATCCTCTCTACAATTTGGTTTATTTTAGTTTTTACGGGAGAGACTGTCATTCAAAGCCTCGTCTGTCAATCAGCTGGTGAGGTTGTCTTGGGCTCCGAAGATCTTGGTCGTTTTAGTACATTAATAAATTTAGATTCTTTAAATATATCGATCGTGTATTTCATAAATACACAAACGATGGACGCAATAGTCGCACTGGGATCTGGTTTCTCAACCATGTACCGCTTGAATCATCGGTCAAGATCAAAAGGTAGTTGCCATGCAAAGTAACAACTTATGTAATTATCGAACTATACTTTATAACTGAATCATTTATTTAGGTAACTATCTGGAGGAAGGTAGAAATCTTTGAAAGAAAAGTTTGCATTGGTGACTCTTGGAGCAATTTGTTGAAGGAGACATGTGAAGCTCATTTTGCCGCTAGGTTTCCATTTTATACTTACAATGTGATAGTTTCATAATTTATCTTCCCTTTAAAGATCTTATTACGAATGTATGCAAGGTTACCATGCTGCGTTACCCACACCTGCGTCGAACACAAAACATGCGCACACATCGTATATAACTAGTCTAAGTCTCATAATTTCTTTACATGAATAAATTTGGACGTAATTTTCCGAAAAGCGCCTTCCACAATATTCTCAACTTTTAAAAAGATCACTCTGAACGTTAGAACTACAAAATAAATCTAATTGAAAACATCTAGACGATGGGCTACTAGTCTCTGAACATCCTAGTTCCTCTAATGGACGAAGAGCTAAATAATACTAGTTACAGTAACCTGTAAGTCCACATGGACAGCGGGTTCTGTAGCAGGGCTAGATGTGGGGGCTCTTTACCGCCAACTAACAGCAAATGTAGCTGGGTGTCACCATTCCTAGGAACGCTCCGTGCCCGTCTTTCACTCAAATCTTGAAGCTCGATATCTCCTGGCCCTACTCCTGAATCTGGAGTTAATGCTACTCCTAAGTTTCTTACGTCAGGACCGAGATAGTGAGGATTACTAAACCCTAAAGAATTCCCTGACAGCCTGTTCACTCGTTCCGCACTTGCATAGTCCGATGTAGACAGTTCAGTATCTTCTTCATCAGTAATTATCGTATCTTTTGTGAACCTGACCGACGCAGATTTGGGCAAGGTGACCAACGTGACTCTCCCATCCACCTTCACAGACGAAATGCCATCTTTTTTCTTAATACCATTCATCTCAAGTCTCATTTCTTCTTCCTCCTCTGAATCAAAATAGACAAGCTTTGTTGCTTCAATAGGAGACAATACTGGTGTTGGGAGAATCATATCTGCAAAATCTGGTACTGATATGGGTTCCCTAGATATTTCTGATCGGAACTCTGGGACATCACCTTCTTTTGGGCTCTCATCACCATCTGCAGGTTGTCGTTTGTCGATGACGTAAGCTGAATGGGATTTTGATAATGCAGCTGCTTCTTGCCTGACTAAACTTTCAGTGGAGTCTCGGTCACCAGCTAGGACGCTATAAGAGCATCGTGCTCCTCTACGAATGTGGAATGAAGACAGTTTGGAGATTTCTTTGAGCAGGCTGGCGGGTGGGTCCGGCCGAGTGTTGAGCGAGTGTCTGTTGGCGTTCATTCTGTTGATGGGAGCTGACCGCACTCGGGGAGGTGCAGCGGGGATAAGGAGCGCACAGCAGTCTATGCGAGGTGAGGGCCATTTGATAGATTGAATTATTCTTTCCCAGGTTTCTGTCGCTGTAAAATAATATAATTTTAGCAAGGTATCATAAATACCTGATGTAAGCGCTATTGTGAAGTTAATTTGATAGGCAACTTTAATGGATCGAACAGGACCTGGTACAGTTAATATCATATATGTCATGGAATGATTAACCTTGATATCTAATGGGTTCGTTCTATATGAGAAATGTTCAGACAAAATTTATCAGTTTCGTAGTAGGTAATATGGATGCTTATTAGCTTAATGGTCTTCTTACCAAAATGGAATCTCCAAAGCTCATTGGTTGAGTGTCCGTGTGTTTCTCCGCCAAAGATGTAGAGGTGCGCACCTGCCCTCAGTCCTGCGTGCCCGCTGCGGGCGCTCGGGGACAGCTTGGCGGGGGTTCGAACCTGACTCCATACGCGAGACACTGGAACAGCGAAAGTATTAGTAGTACCGCTTTACCACTGTCATTGTGACGAATTATGGTCAATAACATTGCTTAGTACCAATTGCATTTCCACCTCATCTCACCTATGTGTTAAAAAGCGAAAGAACTTGAAACACATTCACTTCTTTGGATGGGCGGTGATAAAAGAGAGTGGCGAAGTTAGATTAACGTCTATCTCAAATCGAACAAAAGACCTGTGGAGTGGAGTATGACCGACAGTCTTCGTTTCCAACTGACCATGTATGCATACACCAGTCAACAGTCAGAGTCAATGGACTGGGGAAAGCCCAGTATCGATCATTATAGGTCTAGTATGTCGTAGGCCTTTCCAAACACGTCGAGATTGAAATTTACTTTTGGACCCGGTGAAACAGCGGAGTATTGGGCCACACCACCAAGATCTTCGGGGCTCAATCCAACTTCACCTGCAAGCCGGGGCATTTGCTGATTGACGGACGCAGATGAGTACACCGTAGATATAATGGAGAAGTTGGAGAGCGAAGTCCGGGCTGCCCAGTAAGGCGAGCTAGCGCACAGCGGGTCGGTGGTCGGTACTCACTGGTGTCGTAGTGCCACAGGTCGGCGCAGTCGCGCAGGTCGCACTGGCCGCCGTGCACGTACAGGCGGTTGTCGTGCAGCGCCGCGGCGTGGCGGTGGCGCGCCGGGCCCGCGCCCGCCGTGCGCACCTGGTGCCACGACTCCGACTCTGCGACCAGACAGCTCGCCTTTACACACACGCACACTAAAACTGCATGCTTCCACTTGCTACGATGCTGGTATACACCTTTTGCTTGCAGGATTTGAGAGCCATTGCAAATAATAGTAATAGTGACATCTGCCATTTGCGGTTTCTGTTCTGTCTTCGAGAAAAGTTGGGAAAGGAAAAGGAAGGGAAAAGGAAAAGATGGCATGCGTCAGCGCCGCTGAGGCAGCTGTCGAGGTATCTAGCGCAGAACATGAGACATATAGAAAGAAAACTGGTTCATCAACCATGATGTAGTTACATAAGTTATCTATATACCTACTAATACATAGTCGTACTTAGGTAGGAACATACATTTACTAAGCCCTTTTTGAAGTAAAACTTCTTAAAAAAAATTACTGTCACAATATGTAACGTTTTTCGGTTACGCGCCATCTTAATTTCTGTACATTTTTCCGTTACATCTTTTAAAAAAAAGTTGATTTATTCGACTGATAGTGATCAGCAAAATGAAGGGGTTTATTTTAATTCTAATTTCAGTGAATTTCTAAAAAAAGTAACTAATTATATCTCTTTTTCTAACACGAGGGTGTGATTATGGTATTTTTTTTTTCAAGTTATTTAAGGTTAACCTCAGTTTTTGATTGTAACTATCGGTCAATGTATATAATTCCATTAAAACTAGTTATTATTAACTAGTACGACTGTTTTGTACTTTAATGAAATGCTGTAATAAGCTTAGTAGTAATAAGGTAAAATGAAAGAATAGGGTATTTGACTACTGCTAAAAAATAGTTCTGTATCATAATACAGAACTATTTTTAAGATGCATTTTTATGTTGTAATACATATATTACAACATAAAAATGCATCAATATTTTTTGAGAACTGTTTTAATTACGATAAAAATCGATATTAAAGTTTGATTTAAAAAAGTACGCGCCATAACGGATCCCGTGACATGTGACGTCACACCAAGGTAAACAGTAAGCGACTTAAAGCACGTTTATATAATTATATGCGGCGGGAGCGGTTATGTCAGGCTTGAACCGACTAAAACCGCACGCCGTCTCGGGTCTTCAAACGCCGGGGTGTAAGGTTGCCCATAGAGCATATCCCTCGCACCCCGACTGATCCGGGGCCAACTACTAGTACACGTACCTACCTACACATTTTTTTTTCTGGCTCAGGCAGAAACAATATCTCGCCATCTGCTTCTGCTCTTACACACTTCACGAGTATTAGTTCTTTCATACAAGCCCGCCGCCGCCGGCTTCGAGTGCTTTTGCTACGATTTATATTATAATATATGTAGGTACATTATAGCTACGTGTGTGACGGGCTTTAGTGTCACATATTCGTAAAGTAAAACTTTTTGTCCCGTTTTTCTCAATTTTTTTATGATGATGGTTGTTTTGTATGTTTTGGATGTTTTCGACTTCAATTCTTTTCGATTTTCAAAACTTTTTCAATCAAATCATTGATTGTTCCAATCTAATGAATTGAAAATTTCTATTAAGGAGCAATAATAAATTCACAATGTTTACTCACCGTAATGAAACGCCCAGAGCTCTTGTGTGGAGCCCCGCAGGTCTTTATATCCGCCGTAGATCAGCAGGCAGTCCTTGAGCGCGTGCGCGGAGTGCCCCCGCCGGCCCCGGGGCCCAAGCCCAGCGTTCCGGGGCTCCCGGGAGCTCCGCCGTCGCAGCGTTGACGTGTAATTTGATTGGCCAGGCAATTTACGCCAGATTTGCGTCTAAGGAATTTTAGAATGATTAAACTTTCAATCTTTTTCGAATGATTTAATTAAGGTCATCTATATTTAAACGAGAAAAATATAAATTATAAAATAAAATCTAATGATAATGTTGTAGGTAGGTTAATAATAAAGTATATTAATAAGTTTTATCTACACCCATGCTTTAAATCCTCTATAAATGATTCTGAAACAGTTAGCTTATTGCCAACATTAATACATCCAATGTCCTAATAACCATAATATCATCCGAACGGGTGTTATTGTTGTATGAAATTCCATAATAACACGCCTTTCGCCTTTTCAATCTCTTCCGCGCAAAGGGTTACTCATCAGACAGCCAAATTCTTACCGCCCGATGCGTGGAATCTGTATGAGTTTCAAAAAAAGAACTGTCATTCACGCGCGTTGCATTGCACTACCAAAGCGGCGGCGCGCCGTAAAAAAAAAATTGAAGCTTATTCGAAAATGAGCGATTCAAGTTTTGATAACACACCTCCAGACATTTCGAATGCAGCAAAGGACATTTCTAACAAATTACTATCGGAAAAATCTAGAAAACAGTATGAAAAGGCGTACCAAGATTTCATGAATTGGAAAATATCAAAGGGCAGTATATTTTATAGAGGACACATCATGGGTGTAGATAAAGTCTTGTATGCAACTGTATAATTAGGTATTAAAACACTGGGGTGTGTGTTGGGTAACCTCCTCGAGTGTCGCTCCGATTCCGATCCCGCTGCAGTCCGGGGGGAACGGAATCGGAGCGGCCGGTACACCCTGGGCGGCGGTCAATGGCTTCCCCTTCACCCCTTCATAGGGTTGGCATTGATCGTCGGCCAATACCCAACGTGGCGGGAATACATCGCTCTCCGTACTCCTCTGCTTTCAGAGGAGACAGGATGAGCGATGCTGTTAGTGGTGAGATGGCCCAGGGTCAGCTGGGGTGCGAGGGATATGCTCTATGGGTAGGTAACCTTACACCCCAGCGTCTGAAGACCCGAGACGGCGTGCGGTTTTAGTCGGTGCAAGCCCGACATAACCGCCCCCGCTGGCCGGCGGGGGGGTATCCGAAGGGATTTCCGCACGATAAAAAAAAAAATTTTATTAAAACACTCATGTGATATTATTATAATAATTCATAATAATTCATAATAATAATAATATATTATGCAACTGTGGTATAATGAGGGGTATTAAAACATGAATGTGGGTTTATCACACGAAGCGAAGCTGAGTCTGATAATAGTATCACATGAGTGTTTTAATACCTAATTATACAGTTGCATACAAGACTTTATCTACACCCACGATGTGTCCTCTATAAAATAGTAAGTAAACAAAACAATTTGCAAAAATAATAGCGAAGAAAAATAGCGGGAATTCGAATTCGAACGAATAAGCTTTAATTTTTTTTTTCGGCGCGCCGCCGCCGCTGTTTTGGTGCAATGCAACGCGCGTGAATGACAGTTCTTTTTTTGAAACTCATACAGATTCCACGCATCGAGCGCTAAGAATTTGGCTGTCTGATGAGTAACCCTTTGCGCGGAAGAGATTGAAAAAGCAAAAGGAGTGTTATTATGAAATTTCATACAACATTATAACACCCGTTCGGATGATATTATGGTTATTATGACATTGGATGTATTAATGTTGGCAATAAGCTAACTGTTTCAGAATCTTTTATAGAGGATTTATAGCATGGGTGTAGATAAATAACTATAAATAAAGCTAAGAAATACCTTTTCTCCTGCTCTGAGCGGGAGTATAGTTACGTTAGTCAGCTCCTCGTAACAGTAAATGACTTAATTGATTACACAACGGTTTGCTCGTCCTTGAAGCTATTAGCGAACAGTTGCGTGACATTGTAGGTACATGTCGCCGCCGCGCCGGTGCAATGGGCGAAGGTTTACGTCAGGGCGGGTAGGAGCAAAAAATTGCTACTATCGGTTCTCCCTATCTAAGTGGGTTAAGGAGTTGTGAGGATTCGCGTTTTTAGTATTCCGTACCATTTTTTTTTATCGTGCGGAAATTCCTTCGGACACCCCCCCGCATGCGGGGGCGGTTATGTCGGGCTTGAACCGACTAAAACCGCACGCCGTCTCGGGTCTTCAGACGCCGGGGTGTAAGGTTGCCCATAGAGCATATCCCTCGCACCCCGACTGACCCTGGGCCATCTCCGGTTTCGAGATGGCCCCCTCGGGTTTGGGAACCACGGTGTCCCCGTCCTGCCCCGGTTTGGGGGAGGGGCGCTAGTCGCCCCACCGTCCCGGCCTGCTTCTGCTGGGGTGACAGGCGGCCTCACCTGTCACCCCCAGTACTCAAAAGGAAAAAACGGAACCCTTATAGGATCACTTCGTTGTCCGTCCGTCTGTTAAGACCGTTTTTCTCAGGAACGCGTGGAGGTATCAAACTGAAACTTATATCTAATACTCAGGTCTACTGTCTCTTGGAGCTGTGAAAAAATTAAACTTCTAAGCCAAAGCAATCAAAAGATACAGCCGTTTATGCCGCAAATTTCCGCAAATTTTCGAAACTCGCACGGGAATCAAAACCTACAGGGTACTTCCCGTGAACTTAGAATCTTGAAATTTGGTACGAAGTAACGTCTTATAGTACAGATAAAGGAGAAATTGCGAAAACCGTAAATTTTTAGCTACATCATATAATAAAAAATATTTTTGAAAATTTTAAAGTTTACTTATATACCTACAGGTTTGTACGGAACCCTCGGTGTGCGAGTCCGACTCGCACTTGGCCGGTTTTTTTATCATTGTATTGGAATGGTGCGGTCGATGTATATACCACGGAAGTTGTTGTGATTGATGTTATGAATGTTATGATGTAGCTGATATAAAAAAAGGTACAGAGACTGTTCCCTTGATCTCGTTGTAAAGGTTGTTAAAGAACTCCTGGGTTCGATTCTCGATTCCAGGAATTCTTTGCAATTTTAGCCAGGATATTCTTAATACTTAACATTATGGATTTTAGAAACGTGCTCGACCTACGGCAGTAGGTTCAACCCCTATTACGTGGGATAAAAAACTGCTGGTGAAAGTGAGTGTAATATATTCTTGCCAACCCCTTCGGAGATATACAGATAGACATAGCTAAGAACACTCCCGCGCGAACGTTTCACCACCTCCCTGCCTTCCTTCCTACCCTACATTCCGCGCGAACTATGGGAGTATTCTCCTTTCTAACAAAAAATACAAAATCAAATCGGTTCATCCGTACGGGAGCCATAGACAGACACACACACATAAACATATTATAACTCCCGTCGTTTTTGCATCGGTGGTTGAAAAGGAGGATGCCGTTAGGGAGTCCAAAGTCAATGATGTGTACTTCCGTAGAATCTTAAATGATGTAACATACCTCAGTATCATATATCCAGAGAGGGGTCTCGTTGGAAAGCGCACCAGCTTCCCCCCCGAACACGTACAGCTTGTGCTCGTGCGCCGTCGCGCTGTGCTCCTGTAGAGATGGCGGGGGGTCGCCGCGGCATTCCAACTTCTCCCATCTGCCCGTCGCTGGAAGATATAAGATAAGATAGACAGACAGCAATTGCAGGTAAGTGAAGTGGAGTCGCAGCTAGTTACACATTGCAAAGTTAAGCTATCCTAGCTAGGTCAGTCTTAATATGGGTGACCATTCTTAACACATTAAGGAACACAAAAGCTATATGTCCAAGTTTCAACACTTCATATGAATTAAAACGAAAATTATAGAGATTAGATTTTTTTCTCGAAAAACGTGTTTTTTTGCAATTTGCCGGCGAACCACTGAACCCATTGATGTCCACTAAACATTTTTCATGTGGAGATGTTTTTTTACGACCTCTAGTTTTTGGGCACATTTTTCATCCCCGTGCTGACCATGGATTTTCCGCCGAAATTGATTGATTATGTCAAAACTTAAAGAATACAACAGAGAAATCGCTATCTCGAAATTTGGCAAGAAGCATTTTTATAGTAAAAGTATCCACCTAAAGCGAAAACCGTGAACATCACAACAAAAAATGCGATTATAACTTTTCGCAGTTGGTAAACTGACCGCAACCCATATCAATGTGTGTATTTATGGAGACAACAGTTTTTCAACGGCACAGATAAGTTTATCTTTTTGTTAGAGACTAAATCACGCAAGGTAATCTTCCCATTTCGTTTTAGAGTAAATGCAAAACATCACAGGCCTCATTAGCATTCCCCAACATTTAAAGCAATGGATAGTAATTAGTAAAACGCTAACAAGGATGCTCAACCTAATTAAGCGTTGTGCTACAATGCGCAGATTGGCTCAACAGGAACCAAAGACACGTCGGTTTGAGAGCTCTCCAGCCTGCAGCATCCAGTAACTGCTGACGATAGGCTCTTTACAAATGAGCACGATTCTCAATTGATTGTAGCCATACTGTTGAAGAGAAGAGATTCTCGAAAGTAATGTTTCGAGAAATGACAAATCATTAAAGGGTTTTTGTAAGCGAAGTTTTTGGGTTTCATTGTACTACCCAAAACTGGTACCTAATAGTCAAAACCCTGGTGGATAGTACCACTTAAATACAATATTATATTATACTACTTAGTTCGCGTATGTAATTCAATCAACAAGTAAATAATTTCAAAAATTAATTATACGGCTGGCAGCCAAAAAAAATACCTTCTTTTTTCAAAAACTTTAAAAGCCATCTCACTCTGGGTGATGTAACCTAGCAATTATCCGTCCCCTGTACATCTAAAACTAAAAAGCGGCCAAGTGCGAGTCGGACTCGCACATTAGGGGTTCCGTAGCAGCAAGTAACATAATAATGTTTTTTTTTTAATTTTTATATTTGAGTTGATTGAATGAAAGGTAAATTGCAGTTTACGATTTATGACGTATTAAATAAAAACTACTTACTAGATCTCGTTCAAACCAATTATCGTCGGAAGTTTACATAGTAATGTACATCATTTTTTTTTTAATTTTATCTTTCTCTTATTTTAGAAGTTACAGGGACGGGACACATTTTACCACTTTGGAAGTGTCTCTCGCGCAAACTATTCAGTTTAGAAAAAAATTATACTAGAAACCTCAATATCATTTTTGAAGACCTATCCATAGATACCACACAGGGATGGGTTTGATGAAAAAAAAATTTTGAGTTTCAGTTCTAAGTATAGGGGGGGGGGGGGTACCCCCAAAATTTATTGATTTTTTTCTATTTTTGAATGAAAATCTTAATGCGGTTCACAGAATACATCTACTTACCAAGTTTCAACTGCATAGATCTTATACTTTAGGAAAAAAGTGGCTGTGACATAAGGACGGACAGACAGACATGACGAATCTATAAGGGTTCCGTTTTTTGCCATTTGGCAACGGAACCCTAAAAATAACATATTATGCGAAATACACAACAAGTGTACGAAGGCCAATGATGACTATAAACAGGAATGAATGAACTAGTGTGGACATTACGACGAAACTAAGCGATGTGTTTGGAATTCGACTGCTTTATGGCTCGCTCGACAGCGTGAACCACGAACCCCACTCGTTTGCATTCGTTAGGTTGATGTGTACTCAGCATTATATGAATATTGCGGTAGGTGCTTTCTATTTCTAATGTTAGACACGTATCTAACATAAAAATATTGTATTCTGAACAAGCACTATTAATTGTATTTCGATGACGTAATTCATGGTCAGTGTGAGGTATAACTACTCGTACACTATTTACTGAACTTATCTCAGGTTCGTGTGTATCTACACCAAATTTATTTGCGATCTATTTCAATTCGTTCAGTGCGCAAACCAATATCAAAACCAATTATAAGGCTTCAGAATTCGCTAGTCACGTTTACTTTTAGTGTGAATGATTGATTAAGTTTATTGTTGTTATAGAGAACAATATTTCGTGTTATTATTTGGAAAGATATTTTTGGCCTTATACCTACTTCTTTACAGCATTGTGCCGCACAAGCGATAGGTGAAGATGTTCAACAAAATTCTGAAAGCGACCAGCTACAACCATTAGGCTTGTTCTCTGTTGGTAATAATAACCAATCACGTCATAAGAATGTGAGAGTTTGGCGACACATGCCTCCATTCTAATCATCATCTTCTTGGCGTTTTTTCCAGTTGAATTCGAGGCCTCCGAACCCGGGGTCTGTTTACACTTCCCCTTTTTGATTTGGTTTATACGGCTCCCAACTCCGAGAGGTAACCTAAGCCTCGTCCATCGATCAGCAGTTCTACCAGCTGACAGGTAAGGTTGGCTTGGCTTCGTTGGTCTTAGTGGGGCCCCATACGCCCAATATGCTGAAGCCAGCTGCCATAGGTACTATACGATGGGATGGATAATATTCAACAAGAGCCTCGTAGACTCACGTTGCGCGCGGTCGGCAGTTTCGCACCGCTTCCTTCTATTTCATTATTAAAGTTAGTACATATTTGATAACAAGACCATTTTAGACGAAATTAAGGCAATAAACAATGATTGTATGTAATTTTCTCTTTCATTTCGATATATTCCCTGTACGGGTGCCATATCCTGGACCTGTACACAGTGGTCCTTCGAGCCGGATATAAACCAGCGAGCTATGGAGTATAACGAGTTAAATGGAACTTCCCCTTGATTTCATATTTCATGGTGACATAGTCTAGAACATACTGAAGCATACTATAAGTTAATTCTAACCATTCTTACAGCTGCTCCGTTCAACGTAATATCTGCTCTATATTTTTCGTACCACTATTACGTTATTATTTAATACGTGATACGGAAAGGCAATTTCATTATTTCACCTTAGTTTTTTTATGGTACAACTTTGCCTAGGTAAGATAAAGTGGCTATATCGTAGCCCAATCTACAATAAAGAAAAAGTTTAAAACCTGTAACGGACTACGGAAATGACCAAATTATGGGAAAAAGTTTCTAACGTTTAACCAGACTAGAAATAAATAAAATTAACTAAAAAGTAAGCAGCAAATTATTGCTTAGCAATCAACGCATTTTACTCATTAAAATAATCATTAAAAGTAGGTGTATCAGTCCTTTCTCACAAGACGATTCTTTCAATTTCGTTAGGATTAAGTTTCCAATATTTACAGGAATTTCGTTTCTGTTAATTGTTCTGCGGTCTGTATGCAGTGCAAGAAGAATAGACACGCTAAGCACATTCATGATACTGTTCGTAAGAAGAATCGTACCGAGGCTGTATCTCCAGAAGTCCCTGAGCGGCACGGAGCCGCCGGCGCCGCGGCCGCCGAGCACGTACACGTGGCCCGCCAGCAGCGTCGCGGAGTGCTTGGCGCGGGCACACGGCACCGCGCGCGCCAGCCCGCCCCCGCTCTCCACGCTGCTCCACATCTCATCTGAGGGCAAGAGAGCGTCTTATACATATATGTCGCAAGCGGCATGTGAACATTATTATTCTGTGTCGCAGAGATTGCACAAACATATACATATATGTGTAGAAGAAAAGAATCTATCTCTTCCATTCTACCATGTGGGATCGACCCAACAAAACCTGCAATAATTGCATAATCATTTACATCATGATGACTGATCTTTGTTTCTTTACTGTTTGTATTTTTTTCTACAGAATCCGGTGCTAGTACCTATTTTATAAGCTGTAATCAGAAAGATCTTCATTCAGGTCTGTCTAACACGTTTTACAACCATATAGGAAGAAAATAGGGTGAATTTTCAGATTTAAATATCTCCAATTCAATGATTACGAGGATCACGTCATACAACTACCCGTATAATGACCAGTTTATAATAAGTATGTTGGTTCACACTTTAATTCAAATATACATTAAATACAAAACCCATTTCATAAAGCCTATTATTATGCTATACACACGTAAGTACTTTTCATGCGGATAATGACACGACCCTTTTCCGTACCGAGTAAGCAAAAATCTAATTTACGGTTAAAATATAATGACCGTCAAGTAATAATAATTCATATTACGTATGGGTAGATAGGGAGTTTCAAAGATATAACTGCTCATATTCAAAACTTAAAAGAAATATAAAAATTGCACGGTTCAAGGCTTTTGATAAAGTTAAACAACATTGCGTCTTTCCCTTTTCCTTAATCGAAAGTTTGCGACTTCAAAGTCGCGTCCCTTCAGATAAATGCATTACTCCCCTCTACGTTGTGCATAAAAATCAGCAACTACTCGACGCATGGGGTAGATGAAATGCCGGTGTCCCTCAGGGCTCGTGCTTGGCTCCCTCATGTTTCTCGTCTATAACTATTGCTTAATGCAAGTGACTCCCCGCTTTCGGGGACATGTTGAGAGTTATCGTTTACAACGTGCAAATATTAGTTGGGCTCGGTAGCTTTATTTATGGGATATCTTTACAACAAATGGATTAATAGATAAGTATGATTTATTATTAGAAATAGTTGGAATTTATAGATAGTTTTTTTTCGCCTTATATTGGGTCTAGAAGAAGTCTACTTATATCAAAATTACATAACATAACTTCAAGCCTGTATCCCCGAAGGGGTAGGCAGATATGTATTACACATCCACGACTCACCAGTTATGTTTAAGTCCCAATGTAATAGGGGGCGAGGCTATTGCCATCTACCGGGCACATTACTAAGCGAGCGATAATTAACATTTTTTAATACACGCACATAACTACGAAAAGTCAGAGGTGTGTGCCCAGGGCGACTGGGAATCGAACTCGAGGCCTCGTCTCGGCTGTCCGTTACGTACGCCACTAGGATATCGCCGCTATAATCAAAATTAATTCAATAAATAGTTCGCGAGTAAAATGGAATCTATGTCTGGAATTCTTTCATAAGGGAACCCAGTCAAGGTAACTTCAAAATAAGAGATATCCGACTGGAACAATGAATCCAAGGTTATGTTCTTGTTGGTTAGTTCATTTGCTATAACTCCCAAGAGAGGGTTAGGGTGGCAACGTGCGAAGCAAACAAAGGCTATTCAGAGCGTTTATAGGTTCAGAGCACCGCTTATAATCAGGCAGGCTATATGCTTATTTATTAAATTTGATGAGGCCGTCAAGCTGAGGCCGCGAAGGCGGCCAAAGTCCGCCGGCAACCCTGGGGTTATCCTTTCGAGGGCTTACCCGGGGTGCCCGGCAACGGACACTTGGGGAGGACACCGTGCGGTTTTAGTCGAGACACGACATAACCACCCCCGCTGGCCAGCGGGGGGGTATCCGAAGGGATTTCCGCACGTAAAAAAAAAAAAAAAAAAAAAAAAAAAAGGCCGTCAAGCTGAGTGCCACCATTGTTAACATGGTACGTGTATGTAATGGTGACCCTCTTTCCTGAGACCTTACCTTCAGCTTACCATCAGGCGAGGTGAAGTCAAATTGACGTGTCCTAAATATACAAAAAAAAAAACATTATAGTTTACGTAACGAAATGTAATACTTTGTATTCAAAAATTTCAAAATATATCCTTATTAAGTTAAGCATGGACGAGTTAACAATTCTGCAAGATATTAACTAGGACGGTTACCAGCTTCGCAATCAACCCAGACTTAAGCGTAGCGAGATTTGCCTATCCAACAATAGGTCAACGTGACCGGTCGTATTCAATTCTTGTTTCAGGAGTGGATTTCCTTTAAAGTACATAAAAACCAGCAGACGTCTGCGGCATCGCGAATAAACTGACAGACTATAGAATTCTAAAAAAATATGTTTGTGTTCAAAGTCGTTCATTTAACATAACCCAAGATTTTTTTAAATATCTCTAATGTACAGACACAACTAATTTACAATTTTATAAAAGTTTAGATAGAATTCAATTAAATTTTTAAGCATTTTGTAGGCTTACTTTTTTTTAAATTCTCCGATATATTATATACATCTTAAGGCGACGCATTTCGAATATCTGGGACGTGTCTAGATAGCTCAGCTGGTCACAGCATTCTCCCTGTAAGGGACTGGTCGCGGGTTCAAGTCCCGTTCTAGATGTTCTCTTTTTCCGATCTGAATCTTTAGAAAAAGTATACATAGAAGTTATTATGACATTAACGTTTTCTCTCAAAAGTTAAGATAAGTCTCTCTGTAAAGATAAGTTAAAAAGTTCTGCTGCGAGAAAACTCAAAACTGAGTTAAGCTCGCCTTTGTACATTGATTGTATCAGTTATGTTTCAAAATTGTTTACTGTGTGAGTATAAAAAAGTATAAAAGCGGCCAAGTGCGAGTCGGACTCGCCCATGAAGGGTTCCGTAGCAGCAAGTAACATAACAATGCTTTTTTAAATTTTATATTTGAGTTTTTTTAAAAGAAAAGTAAATTGCGGTTTACGATTTATGACGTATTAAAAAAAAACTACTTACTAGATCTCGTTCAAACCAATTTTCGGTGGAAGTTTACATGGTAAGGTACATCATATATTTTTTTTAGTTTTATCATTCTGCTATTTTAGAAGTTACAGGGGGGGGGGGGCACACATTTTTCCACTTTGGAAGTGTCTCTCGCGCAAACTATTCAGTTTAGAGAAAAGTTAAAGAATAGAAGAAACCTCAATATCATTTTTGAAGACCTAACCATAGATACCACACACGTAGGGGTTTGATGAAAAATTTGAGTTTCAGTTCTAAGTATGGGGAGCCCCCAAAATTTATTGTTTCTTTCTATTTTTGTGTGAAAATCTTATTGCGGTCCACAGAATACATCTACTTACCAAGTTTCAACAGCATAGTTCTTATAGTTTCGGATATGATTTACTTAGTGAAAATCCTAACGCATTTACGCTTTCACGAGTTGCGGTGGAAAATCTCGAATATAAACATATTAAATCATCTGTTTCCAGTGTCCGCTCATTTCGCATGATATAGTGGTTAACCATCAGTGTGGAGGTGGTAAGGGAAGACTTACCATGTTGAAAGGATCTTTACTTATAAAGAAAGAACCGATTCTGCAATCCAGAAATGTTACAGGTTGGTGAACTGGGGGATGCTATTGGTGTTCAAAGCGTTGCAACTTAGCGGTAAGTGTAGATTACTAAATAAATGAACAATTCAGATTAATTGAGCTGAGTGAGACGAAGTCGAGCGAAAGCTCCTCATACCAGACTTCAGGATTTTCTTTGTCACAGGTCTCCTCCTAAACTACTAATCCAATCAGAACCAAATTTGGCATGATTAAAGAGGTCAATCAGAGGAAGGTTTATGGATATATTTTGAAAAAATTAATGCTACCACAGAGGAATGATAACCGTTAAAAAAATTTCAGATGGAATTACATAATAACCGCTCGAGACACTGTGACCAAACTTTACACGCTCAGAAAGCATGTCCAGAGTTGTGATTTTCAAAAAGAATTTTCAAAATCGGACTGGCCACGGAGGAATGATCACTGTTCAAAATTTTCAAAATCTGATTTTCAAATCACGATGTCTCACTGAGCTCAACATTGCAAGCAGCTAATCGCCTTGCAGACCTAGTTTATTGTTCATTCGATTTAGTTTACCCGCTGACTTACAGAATCAACAAAATAAGACAACAACAAGATTATAACAGCTGCGAACTCTTATGAGATGAATACTAATACAAATTAGGCGCTTCCAATTTCTTTCTATAATCTCTATTTAGGTTTGTAGAGTCTAAGTTAATTAATAACAGAGAAAAAGATACTGTCGCTATCAAAGCGATGCCACAAGCAGTCCCGTGTGGAACGAAAATAATCGAAACAGGGACCTCGAAGCGCGTCCACTCATAAAAAAATCATAAGTTCAGCCTCTGGATTAGATAATCCATATCCTCGGTGTTACTAACATTAAATTACCCTTTTCACGTAGCAAATACAACCCTTTCTATGTCCAGAATTAGATATACTTTTATAAAAATCGGTCAAGTGCGAGTCGGACTTGCCCATGAAGGGTTCCGTAGCAGCAAGTAACATAATAATGTTTTTTTTTCTCAAATTTTATATTTGAGTTCATTGAATGAAAGGTAACTTGAGTTTAAGATTTATGAGGTATTAAAAAAAAACTACGTACTAGATCTCGTTCAAAGCAATTTTCAGTGGAAGTTTACATGGTAATTACATCATATATTTTTTTTTAGTTTTATCATTCTCTTAGTTTAGAAGTTACATGGGGGGACGGGGGACGTACATACAGATTTTATCACTTTGGAAGTGTCTCTCGCGCAAACTATTCAGTTTAGAAAACCTGCCATTTGGCAACGGAACCCTAAAAATGGAGTTCCATTTTCCTATAGCCGCATCTCTTCGCAACATTAAATATTTAGCCACGGTCGGCCCTATAATTAGTCATTGCCCAGGGACGAACCCTTTGTTTGCCACGTGACTTGTTTGACAATTTAACTCTGACCTCATACCGTCAGAGTGTTGGTACACTCGGAGGTAAAAAACAAACACATAGGGGAGATTTAAGGGGTCTCGTTATAGTAGCCGGGGGTGTGAACGAGACCACGGTAGACGTTTGTTTAATCACCAATGACTTATAGGCTATGTGGACTCATCATTCGTACGAAAGATTGAGTCTTTTCAAGTATGATATTGTCGTAAGTTTACGCGAATGTCACACATTGAAATAAAACTATTTTTAACGGAATCTATCAAAGAATTAGCAAGCTGAAGTGGTAGTGGGCTGGCTATATCTCGCGAAGAACTGACAACCGCTGGGGTAAACGTGTTCTTGAGTGGAGACCGCGACTCGGCAAACGTAGTGTAGGACGCCCTCCGGCCAGGTGGGATGACGATCTGCGAAAGACTGCGGGCAGATGCTGGATGCGGCAAGCTGAAGATAGGGCTCTATGGCGCTCATTGGGGGAGAGCTATGTCCAGCAGTGGACTAGCATAGGTTGATGATGATGATTGCGATTTATTTGATGTTATTTTATATTTTACATTGATCCCGACGTTTCCGTTGCTTTTCAGCAGCCATGGTCGTCTCCCCGTAGTTAAAATAACATCAAATAAATCGCGAGGGTGTATGCTAGAAAACCTCCTTGTGGTGCACCCTGGGCAACGGAAGCAGCAACTCCTCTCCTTCCCTAGGGGGAGTAGTTGCTCCTTCAGGCTGATATTCTGCCAAGGTCGAATTGACCTAAGAGAAGGAAAACTCGAATCTAAACCCTCTACCAACCCGTCTGACCAGCGTGGTAGTAGTAGGCCATAAACCTCCCATGATTAGAAGCCACAACAAAAGGCCCCCAGTTCCCGGTGGTCCCGCTATTCCCGACTACGGTAGCGGTCGCGGTAACGGCGGGGCGGGGGGTGCTAAGAATCTCCGGGTTACGGGAGGCTACCAACAAAAACTACAGCTGGCAGCGTACAACTGCAGTACACTTCGGCTGGACCACCATCTCGCCGAACTGGAGATAGAACTGGGTCGCATAAACTGGCACATACTGGGGTTGTCCGAGATCCGAAGACTAGGGGAGGACACGGTAACCCTTGAGTCAGGCGACCTATTCTACTTCAGAGAAGGTGATCAGCTCTCCCAGGGAGGTGTCGGTTTTCTGGTCAAAAAGGACCTCATTAGCAGCGTTGTTGAATTCGGTAGTGTGTCGAACCGGGTAGCGTACCTTGTCCTTAAAATCACTAACAGGCGTTCCCTGAAGGTGATACAGGTATATGCGCTGACCTCGACTCACCCCGATGAAACCGCCGAGGCCGTGTATGAGGACATTGTGAAGGCAATTAATCATACCGCCAAGGCCACCTACAGCGTTGTTATGGGGGACTTCAATGCCAAGGTGGGAGTACAAGAACGCGGCGAAACGCGAATAGGACCCTATGGAGTGGGGCGCAGAAATCACAGGGGGCAAATGCTAGTCAACTTTCTCGAATCCCAGCGGCTCTTCTTAATGAATACTTTCTTTAAGAAGAAGCCCCATAGGAAGTGGACTTCGCAAAGCCGGGATTCCGTGGTAAGGAACGAGATAGACTTTTTCATTACGGACAGTAAGCACATATTTAGAGACGTCTCCGTGATTAACAGGTTCAACACCGGAAGTGATCACAGACTTGTCAGAGGCTCTCTAAATATCAACCTTAAAGCTGAAAGATTCCGAATGATACGGTCTACTCTCCGACCTACGCCGCTCCAAGTAGCTCTAGGGTCCGAAAAGTTCCAACTGGAACTTAAAAATCGTTTTGCAATGCTGGAAACCACTAGCAGTATTGATGAGAAAACCGACACAGTGGTCAAAGCTCTGCAGGAAGTGTTCCGAAAGTTGTTTCCCGGAAAACGCAAACAGCTAGAGTCCAAACTCTCTCCTGAGACTCTCGAACTTATGAGGAGGAGGCGTGATGAGCCCTCAACTCAGTCGTTTTCGTTGGATGGGAGAGTCTTAAACCAAAAAATAAAAAAGCTGATACGACGCGACCTCCGACGCTTCAACACTAACATCATACATGATGCGATTGAGCGAAATAGGGGGTCGAAAGTGTTCGCTCAGCAATTGGGAAGGCCCCATCTGACGAAACTTAAAACTGAGGATGGCAGAACCATCACCTCAAAGTTCGAGATTCTCGAAGAGGTCGAGAAGTTTTATGGACAGCTGTATGCATCACGGATGCCTAAACTGACGGGACACAGCGTTGAAGACCACAGAGCTCCACTCACGCGCCATTACACCGAGGAAATACCCGATGTCGAGCAGTGCGAGATAGAGGCGGCTCTCAAGCAAACAAAGAACAACAGGTGCCCTGGCGATGACGGAATTACTACTGAGCTCCTAAAAGCAGGCAGCGTCCCAGTGCTCCAAGAGCTAGCGAGCCTTTTTAATTCCGTCATCCAGCAAGGCTTAACACCTAGGGCATGAAGCGGGAGAGCGGTGGTACTGTTCTTCAAAAAAGGTGTTAAAGCCTTGCTTAAGAATTACAGACCCATCTCACTCCTGAGTCATGTCTACAAGCTGTTCTCGAGAGTCGTCACGAATCGTCTTGCGAGCAAGCTCGACGAGTTCCAGCCACCGGAGCAAGCCGGGTTTCGAAAAGGCTACAGTACCGTGGACCACATCCATACTGTTCGGCAGATTATACAAAAGACGCACGAGTATAATCAGCCGCTGTGTATGGCTTTTGTGGACTACGAGAAAGCCTTCGACTGCATCGAGACCTGGGCAGTTCTGGATGCTCTGCAACGGTGTCGTGTTGATTGGCGATATATCGAAGTGCTGAGATGCCTATATGAGACCGCTACTATGTCCGTCCAGCTCCAAGACCAGAAGACGAACCCCATAAGCATACAGCGTGGAGTGAGACAGGGGGATGTTATATCCCCCAAACTATTCACCAACGCGCTGGAGGACGTCTTCAAGACTCTGGATTGGACTGGGCGGGGTATAAACATAAATGGCAAGTACATCTCGCATCTTCGGTTCGCCGACGACATCGTCATAGTTGCGGAGTCGCTGGAGCAGCTGGGCGAGATGCTGCACAGCCTAAATGGAGCCTCTCGACGTGTCGGTCTTGGTGTGAACCTTGACAAAACCAAGGTTATGTTCAACGAACATGTCACGCCGAGGCCGATTGCCATCGAAGGGTCGACACTCGAAGTTGTTCAACAGTATGTCTACCTTGGGCAGGTTATCCAGCTCGGTAGAAACAACTTCGAGAAAGAAGTCACCAAAAGGATCCAATTAGGTTGGGCAGAATTTGGCAAACTGCGTCGGGTTTTCCCTCCCCTTTACCGCAATGCCTTAAAACAAAGGTGTTCGACCAGTGCGTCCTACCTGTCATGACTTACGGTGCCGAAACGTGGACATTGACAGTGAGGCTTGTCCACGACTTAAAAGTCGCGCAGCGGGCTATGGAGCGAGCTATGCTTGGGGTTTCTTTGAAGGATAAAATTCGAAATGAGGCCATCCGACAAAGAACCAAAGTCACCGACATAGCTCGCAGAATAAGCAAGCTGAAGTGGCAATGGGCTGGCCACATCTGCCGAAGGACCGATGGCCGATGGAGCAAACGAGTCCTAGAGTGGAGACCACGAATCGGTAAACGGAAGGTGGGACGTCCCCCAGCAAGATGGACGGACGACCTGAAAAAGGTAGCTGGGATAGACTGGATGCGCAAGGCGGAGGATCGGGTGCTATGGCGTAAAATGGGAGAGGCCTATGTCCAGCAGTGGACTGCAATAGGCTAATTGATTGATTGATTGAAATCGCGATAGAATCCGTTAAAATAATTTTATTTCAATCCTTTCGAGTAGTCAATAGGGAGCTACTGATATTTATCTCTTTATTAAATGAAGTTGTGAAGTTGAACTAAGCTGCCAAATATGTAGAGGTCGTTACAAATTGCTAAAGTTTTGAAGATACGGCCAAAAGTTAAACGATCATGGACTTCGAAGTTCTTTTGCAAGATTCAGATAACTTAAGTTAAATATTTTTTTTTTAGGAACATCTTAACTTTCATTATAAAGTACTAGTAGAATAATATTATGTAATCTGTGGTACTATTGAACTACCCCGGCTTCGCACGGGTAGCAATAATAATATATTAATAATAAATAATAAATATTCTGCGACATTCTACACAGCGCTTTCTACACCCAAGGTAAGCATAGTTTAACTAGCTTGTGTTATGGGTTCCAGAATGCGGATAAACATACTTATATACTTTGTTTTTGTAAATACATACATATTATACATAAAAACACCCAGACATATTCATGCATACAAATATTTGCACTGAGCGGGCATGGAACCCGCGCAATGACTTCTGGTGGATGGATGAGGGCGGTTGTGTGACGAAGTTTTATAGTTTTTTTTTAAATTGTAAAACAAAAAGAACTGGTAATATCAATTTAAAAAATTCTCTCAATCCCTCTCAAGTTTCTTCAAAATCCGTCCAGCAATTTTGGAGTTCATAAGGAACATACATACAGGTATAAATAATAGACTTTACTACAAATTTAACAAAACACTCTTGATCTTTTTTTTTCTATACTAATTCTATATAAAATTTTAATTTGTTGTGTCTGTACATAGGGAATATTAAAAAAAACTTGGTATAAAGTTAAATGAACGATTCTGAACACAAGTTTTTTTTTTGGTAATCTCGTTTGTTTGTCTGTTTGTTGGCGATGGCCGCAAAAACTACTGACAAACAGATTATGATGACCATAAAACAATAACCGACCACCAGCTAGTGATCTTATAAAAACGTTTTGCAAATTATTTCCTACACTGTATCTTCGAGATCTATTCAGATTTTGAATGGTTTGTAAACAGTGAAGGGTGAGGTTGTAAGGAAGGTGGGGAAGAGGGTGGGCCGAGAGGGCATTATCTCGTCTTCCTAACGAGTGCCCTAGACTGCGGCTTCGGCTGCTTTAGAAGAGGACGGCATGTAGGTACGTGTTGTGACATGAATATCACGTTGACATTTTAGAGGACTGCTTGTATTATAATTGCTGACTGTTGTTGACACACACAACTTCCTGTGTGTTTCTTTACTTCCCTTTTCGATTATGATGCAAATTGTTGCGTATCGTGTCTACTTATAGACGCTTTTGGATCTAACGGTTGGGTTTCCCGTAAAGGATATTTCTACGCGTCCAGAAAGCAAGCCTATAACCAACAGCAATGGAAAAATACTTGTTATAATGCTTCATTTGGATTCAGTTGCGCTTCCTTAGCTCAACCGTACTGTTTGATATTTCTTTTAAATATCGGTGAATAAAAATCGTTTCAATACTCTTAATTATTAATGGAGAATAGGCGCATGTCCATACAAACATTTGACTATTATTCATTAAAATATACCGCATGAGGAAAAAGTATGTAAACCACGGAAAATTCGGCAAGCCGCACGAGGTTAGTTGTGAAACAAAGGTTATATCCTAGGTAACTTCCCATTAGGATTTCTTCTTCTGATTTGACTTTGAATCTCATTTTCAAGGGTATTTCAAGGTCAACCTTTTTTTTTTCGTGCGGAAATCCCTTCGGATACCCTCCCGCGTGCTAGCGGGGGCGGTTATGTCGGGCTTGAACTGACTAAAACCTTTTTTAAATGGGAAACTCTATTTTTTTATACCGGAACCGAATAGTACCTTTTTTTTTCGTGCGGAAATCCCTTCGGATACCCCCCCCCCCGCCGGCCAGCGGGGGCGGTTATGTCGGGCTTGAACCGACTAAAACCGCACGCCGTCTCGGGTCTTCAGACGCCGGGGTGTAAGATTGCCCATAGAGCATATCCCTCGCACACCGACTGACCCGGGGCCATCTCCGGTTTCGAGATGGCCCCCTCGGGTTTGAGAACCACGGTGTCCCCGTCTTGCCCCGGTTTGGGGGAGGGGTTAGTCGCCCTACCGTCCCGGCCTACTTCTGCTGGGGTGATAGGCGGCCTCACCTGCCACCCCCAGGCCTGCGTTCATGAAGGACGGAGGTCGTTAAGCGAACTCCGGCGTCTGAGCCGCCTGCGACGCGCGGCGAGCAGGTGGCGGGCTCGGCGGGCCGGGAGAGTTCTAAGCCCCTCCCGGGCGCGCTCCGCTATCTCCTTCGCGAGCATTATATGCTCGCAGAAGGAGGTGGCGGCGGCCCACGCGCTCGCGCTCCGCACCATGGCCGCAATCATGCTGCCGAGCGAGAGGACTCCCACCCCGATGGCTGCCACGAGGTCACGCCTCGGCGCCTCCCACGCCGGGCAGTCCGCCAGCGTGTGCAGCCCTGAGTCCTCGCTCGCGTCACACCTTCCTGATCCGATGTAGGTGGTCCCCGAAGCATCCCTTCCCGGAGATCACCTGCTACAGTCGGTACGAGAGGCTTTCGTGTCGCCTCTCTAGCCAATCCTCCATGATGGGCCTTATCGCCGCTGTTGCGGCGTGCCCTGCGCTTGATCGCCCAAGTCGTTCCTTCCACTCCACCACGATGGCCTGGCGGAGCTGGGACTGCACGGCCTCGATTTCTCGATGCTCGGGGTTCCGTCCCTGCTCCCGCACCTTTCGCGCCTTTCGCGGCTTTCGCCTCCAGGTCCCATGGCGGATTTCCGGCAAGGAGACTCGGCGCCTCGAAGGAGATCGTGCGGTACCCGCGGATGACCCTGAAGGCCATCACTCGCTGCGGATCGCGCAGCATCCGCATGCTTCCGGCCTTCAGGGCCTCCGGCCATATTGGGCTCCTATACAGGGCCATGGACCGCACGATCCCCGCGTAGAGTCTCCTGCAGGAGTCATCGAGCCCCCTCATGTTGGGCAACAGCCGCGCCAGAGCGAGAGCTGTGCCCTTCAATTTGGGGGCCAGACTTCGGATGTGCTCTCCGAAGTCCCATCGGCCGTCGAGGACGAGCCCCAAATATTTCATTTGGGGCTTGATGCCGATGCAATTTCCTCCCACGATGAAACTGGATCCCTCGGGTGGCTTGCTCCGAGGCCCATGAAAGAACAGGGCCTCGGTTTTATGCCGTCACGAGCGTGTCGTCCGCGTAGCACGTGACGGCGGCACCGCCTACGAGCTCACCGCGAAGCACCCAGTCGTATCCGATGTTCCACAGGAGCGGCCCCGGGAGCGATCCCTGTGGAACACCGCACGACATTTCACGCCGACCGAGACCGGTCACGGTTGGGTAGATGACGGCTCTCTCCGTCAAATACGCCCCGACTATGCGGCGGAGGTAGAGAGGCACTTCGTGATACACGAGCGCCTCCCTAATGCAACTCCAGGGCAAGGTGTTGAACGCGTTGGCGATGTCCAGGGACACCGCCAACATCACCTCACCCCGGGCTACTGCATCCTCCGCCAGAGCCCTCACGCGCATGATGGCATCCACGGTGGAGCGCCTCTGGCGGAAGCCATATTGGCCATCCGCCAAGTCTGGCCCCACTCTTGAGAGGTGCTCGACGAGGCGCTTCGCAATTACTCTTTTAAAGAGCTTGCACACCTCGTCGAGCAACACTATGGGCCGGTAGGCGGACGGATAGTCTGCCGGGCGCCCCTCCTTTCGGATGAGGACCAGTTTCCCCGTCTTCCACAATTTCGGAATCTGGCCCCGCTCCAAACATGCGCTGAGAAGCCCTCTCAGTCGGGGCTCGAGAGCGTCGTCGACTAGAGCTAGGACCCACGCTCGGCCTGGAATGCCGTCGGGTCCCGTGGCGGTGTGTTTGGCTCTTAGCCTTCTCACCGCCAGCTCCAGTTCTACCCAAGTGACCTCGGGCACGTCGTCGTCATCCACGTCGGGCGTCATGGGCGACCGAGGCGGAGTCATCTGCGGTGGAACATGTTCCACCGCCCGCGCTGGGAACAGGGAGCCAACAACTCCTCCGAGCACCTCCGGCTGGAGACACTGGGTTAACGGCGGGGCCTTGGGGCGCAGCTTGCCCCTCATCATCCGGTAGTGCCGCCCCCAAGGGTCCCGCTCCAGCAGCTCGCGGAAGGCGGCCTGTTTAGCCCGCCTTATCTCCGCTCGGAGGGCTCCTCTGGCCTCCCTGTATACCTCGTACAACTCCGCCTCTCGGACCTCCGCATCTGCGGGGCGGCGACGCCTCCTACGGAATCGGGCCCACCGGCGGTGCGTGATCACGCAGGCCCGTCTGAGCTGCGCGATCTCCTACGACCACCAGTAGACCTGACCCCTCGGATTATAAGGCGGAGCCCTAGGCATCGCCGCGTCACAGACACGGGTCATGGCCTCCCGGAACCACTCCGCCTCATCGTCTATGCCGACAGGCCTGTCCGGCGCAGGGGCCCAGGCCTGTACGATGGCGGCTTCCAGGAGGAGCTCCCGATCAAGTCGCTTAAGCGCCCAACGTGGCTCGGATGGAGCCGGTGCAGCCGGCGCGTCGCTCGCAGGGCGGGACACGTCAAACCGAATGTATCGGTGATCCGAACTTGTGTCCTCCCCCAAAACGACGCGCCAGCCCTGAACCCGTCGCGCCAACGAGGGACTGGCGAACGATAGATCCACGATGGAGCTAGCCCTCGAGGTCACGAACGTGTCCTCGGCTCCCCGATTTAGGCGGACTAGGCCGAGTCCACCAGTGCCCTGCTCTATGCCCCTTCGCGCCCCTATCGTGTCGGGAACCCCAGGCCAACGACCAGGCGTTGAAGTCCCCGAGCACAAGGACCGGACGAACCGAATAGTACCTTTGTTTCACAACTAACCTCGAGCGGTTTTCCGAATTTTCCGGGGTTTTAATACTTTTTCCTCACCCGGTATAAATAATACTGGTAAAAGCCACATGTTTGTTGGTTTTAGGGCGAGATTCGTCGGTATTATTTGTGTATGCGTCGCAATTTTACGAGCTCTGAGGCTTTACGATGCATAACGTTTGTTTTGTTGTTACTTTTTGATCTCGGTGAGTCTTTGTACGTAACTAGTTTCGTAGTAAGAAAAATTGGTCTTTTTACGAAGCCGGTTACGTAGAAATGGTTTCGTAGGCGGCCGAAGGGGTGTGTTGTTGAATGCGTTACAAGTTTTACGATGGTTGTTATTTGAATAATGTTTCAGTGTTGGGTTTTGTAGCTTTTCTTCTAAGCGGGGTATTGAGGAGTCGTAATATGCGAGTTCTTTACCGCTACGCTACAGTAGTCGTCAAATAAAAATATTTAGTATCTAGCCAATTTTTTTTTTTTTTTTCGTGCGGAAATCCCTTCGGATACCCCCCGCCGGCCAGCGGGGGCGGTTATGTCAGGCTTGAACCGACTAAAACCGCATGCCGTCTCGGGTCTTAAGACGCCGCCGGGGTGTAAGGTTGCCCATAGAGCATATCCCTCGCACTCCGGCTGACCCTGGGCCATTCGCAGTGTCCCCTCTGATAAGAGCAGAGGGATACCTGGAGCGACCACCACCCCCCGCGGGTCTTGCAGGCCCGCCATACCCCGACCCCCTCTTGCAATGGGGTCAGCTGGCTCTGAAAAGGGCCGGTTGGTCAGACTCTTGGCCGTTGTCGTTGCCGCCAGCTACTCCAGAGGAGCAGTCAATGATGCGTCATCGCCCACGTTGCCCAGGGTGCACCAAAATTGGAGGTGATCCAACGTAACCTAACGCGAAAAGTTTTGACCGATAAAATATAGAATTACATAAACGTAAATTGAATACAATAATTTCTTCAATTAATTATTTAAGTAATTAGTACCTATGCTTACTTTCCGTATAGATTTAAATCGGAAAAGAGAACATCTTGAACGGGACTTGAACCCGCGACCAGTCCCTTACAGTGCCTTATTGAATTAATGTGGCGGAGTAATCAAAAAGCAGCCAAGTGCGAATCGGACTCGCCCATGAAGGGTTCCGTAGCAGCAAGTAACACGATAATGTTCTTTTTTTAATTTTTATATTTGAGTTGATTGAATGAAAGGTAAATTGCGGTTTACGATTTATGACGTATTAAAAAAAAACTACTTACTAGATCTCGTTCAAACCAATTATCGTTGGCAGTTTACATGGTAATGAACATCATATATTTTTTTTAGCTTTATCATTCTCTTATCTTAGAAGTTACACACACATTTTAATTTTAGTTGGAAGAGTCTCTCGCGCAAACTATTCAGTTTAGAAAAAAATGATATTAGAAACCTCAATATCATTTTTGATGACCTATCCATAGATACCACACACGTATGGGTTAGATGAAAATAATATTTTTGAGTTTTAGTTCTAAGTTAGGGGGGAACCCCCAAAATTTATTGTTTTTTTTTTATATTTTTGTATGAAAATATTAATGCGGTTCAAGGAATACATCTACTTACCAAGTTTCAACAGCATAATTCTTGTAGTTTCGGAAAAAAGTGGCTGTGACATACGGACGGACAGACAGACAGACATGACGAATCTATAAGGGTTCCGTTTTCCCTAAAAACAATGTTTAAAAATTATTGAAGTCATTCATTGTTTCCATAGTTCTCAAGAATTACGGTAGATGGCACCAGTGTCACCTTGAGACGTATATAATATATTGGAGAATTTCGAATATCTGGGACGTGTCTAGGTAGCTCAGTTGGTCAGAGCATTCCCCCTGTAAGGGACTGGTCGCGGGTTCAAGTCCCGTCCTAGATGTTCTCTTTTTCTGATCTTAATCTATATAATAATTACGTTCACAAGATACAGCAGTGTTTATTTGTTTATTTCAGATACCGTATAATAGGCGGTGAGTTTGTAATTATGTTCCGGGCATTTTAATATCTCTACACTGCTAGATAATAGTTGCTCATTTTGCAATAATTTAAAGATGACATATAAGTTTCTTTGAGAAGAAGTACTGGAGGAGGGGGGAGTATATTTTTGAGAGCAGATGTTTGCACTCTGATGGCTTTTTTCTGATTCTCCATCCTATAAATTGTCTCTAAAAGCTTATTGACGGCCTCTGTGGCGTAGCGGTAGTGCATTCGACTGCTACGACAGGGGTTGCGGGTTCGATTCCCGCTCAATGCAAATATTTGTATGCATGAATATGTATATTAGCATTGGTCTGGGTGTTTCTATGTATAATATGTATTTATTTACAAAAAAAGTATCTTAGTATGTTTATCCGCATTCTAGAACCCATATGACAAGCTCTGCTTAGTTTGTGTCTAGATGACGCTGTGTAATATGTCCTAGAATATATAATATTATTTAAAAAAATATTTAACAATAAATTTAAATAAATTAAACATTATATATATCAAATGTATATGTTAATAATGTAATAATAAATGTTAATGCTATTCCCTCTGACGCAGCATGATTCACTAGCTACCATGGCAGATAGATGTCCAGGCTCCAGACAATTTATTTGCTACAGATAATAAAAATACTAGCAAATAAATCATTTCCTCTATTCGTACGATAAACATGACAAATGAAACACGACAGTCGTCTATTGGTAACTTATGAGTCCATTCACATAAATTACTAATCTCATACTTTCAGAGGATGAGCTGGCAATGTATCATTGAGTCAGTAAATATTAGGAAATAAAAGTAGAACGATGTTATATAATCGGTTTTCCTATGAAAGAAAGAAAGAAAGAAACATTTATAAGTGCAAAGAGGCCACAAACTAAGTACATAACCTTACATGAAATCTAAAATACTTAACCGGAGCATAAAATAGTTATGTGGCAAACAAATGCACCAAATGGGTGCCCGTTCAGCTTAACATAACTTCACGCCTGTATCCCCGAAGGGGTAGGCAGAGGTGTATTGCACACCCACGATTCGCCAGTTATGTAAAGTCCCAATGTAATAGGGGGCGAGCTTAATGCCATCTACCGGGCACATTATTAAGGGAGCGATAGTTAACATTTATTAATGCACATATAACTACGAAAAGTCAGAGGTGTGTGGCCCGGGCGACTGGGGATCGAACTCGAGACCTCGTCTCAGCAGTCCGTTACGTAAGCCACTGGGCTATCTCCGGTTTTGTTTTGTGCCAATTAAAAAGAAACCTATATGTTGCGTACATCATTGTTTGTAAACATTTTATGGGATGGATAATAGCTAATTGGTAATATTTTTTTATGGAGTTCATATCGTGATATGTACGTCTTTATATTCACTTAACACAACATCTCAATGTTCAGTTTGTATACCATTAACTACTTGTATCTGTACAAAAGTTTAGTTAGGTCACAGCTAGAATATGCAGTACCTTTTCTTATTTTTTATTTTTTCGTGCGGAAATCCCTTCGGATACCCCCCCGCCGGCCAGCGGGGGCGGTTATGTCTGGCTTGAACCGACTAAAACCGCACGCCGTCTCGGGTCTACAGACGCCGGGGTGTAAGGTTGCCCATAGAGCATGTCCCTCGCACCCCGACTGACGCTGGGCCATCTCCGGTTTCGAGATGGCCCCCTCGGGTTGGGGAACCACGGTGTCCCCGTCTTGCCCCGGTTTCGGGGAGGGGTGCTAGTCGCCTTACCGTCCCGGCCTGCTTCTGCTGGGGTGACAGGCGGCCTCACCTGCCACCCCCAGGCCTGCGCTCATGGAGGACGGAGGTCGTTGAGCGACCTCCGGCGCCTGAGTCGCCTGCGACGCGCGGCGAGCATGTTGCGGGCTCGGCGGGCCGGAAGAGAGAATATGCAGTACCGGTGCGGAATCCTTTTTATAACAAATATTCTGAATATATTGAGAGGGTTCAAAGCAAATTTTAAGAGCCATGCATTATTGTTGTTTTCGTAGTTTTGCAGCGACTGACATCTTACTGAAAAGGTATAATTTACAAAAACTGAAAAAAAGACGTATCTTGTTGGAGACGGTGTTTCTGTTCGATCTATGTAGCAATGTATATGACTGCATTGATATTCGCAATAAGCTATGTTACGTAGTACCTACCTTTTTTTTTTTTGTTTCCGTGTGGAAATCCCTTCGGATACCCCCCCAGAACATCAACACGACGAGAGGTGCGCACGCAACTCACATTTGTTGTTTCTACTTCTCGTACTAACGCAGGTTTGAGAGCGCCACTGCGTCGGCTAACTAAGAATTACAATAAATATTTTCAAGATATAGATTTGTTTGCAATATCTTCGGGCAAATTTAAAAAATGTGTAGCGCAAAGTTTAGATAATTTAAGTATTTAGATTTATAAGTTAATTTGTTAAATTGTTTAAACTTCAAGCTGAGTAGGAACAACGCATGATAGTTTTAAAATATTTTGTGTTAAAATATTATGTGGAAAATGTTGTTGGTCTCACAAAGGTATTTCTTTGTCTTAAGTTATGGTTTGTAATCATTTGTGTGACTGTTTATTTTCCCACATAAATAAATAAAATAAAAAGAAATTTATGCATGCAGTGTCATTTTTAGGGTTCCGTAGCCAAATGGCAAAATACGGAACCCTTATAGATTCGTCATGTCTATCTGTCTGTCTCGGGACTAACTACTTCCCTTGCTAACTCCTATCCTTCCTCTACATTCTTCTCTTCATCCAAGCGCCAATAACGGTTACCGAACAGTAATCCGCAGAGCCCGTGGTCCTTTTCATAATTTGGCTAATGTTGACTTATGCTGGAGCAACTGCCGTCTGATTTTCCAACCCTGAGAGGAAAGTTTTCACAGAACCTTATCCACCAATCAGTAGGTGTATTAACTTGCAGGTCGACTTGGGCCCGGAAGATCTAAGTGGGCCCTCGCACCCTCGCCTACATATAATACTTAATACCAGATGCACAGCGAGTTCCTGCACCGCCCAAACTTTTTTTGAGCGAAGTATTTGTATACTATGAATAAATTAACGTTATCTTTGAAGCACGCATTGATTGACATTTCCTGATAAAGTTAATTTATTGCTATCACTGACCATATTGCCCGCACCAAATATTCCACAAAAGAGTAACTTCAAAATTCAATTACGGATCAAACTCAAATGTCTTTATTCTTTTTTTTTTATATTTAGGACACGTCAATTTGACTTCACCTCGCCTGATGGTAAGCTGAAGGTAAAGTCTCAGGAAAGAGGGTCACCATTACATACACGTATCAAGTTAACAATGGTGGCACTCAGCTTGACGGCCTCATCAGAAGAGGATTGTCGTCGCAGCACCGCGTGACACCCACCGGTCCCACTAGTGCTGCGACCACAATACCCTTGCCCGGCTATGCACTTGCTGACCCCTGAACGCAATCAAACCGAAATTGGATTACTATGGAGGGTTTTTCGCAATCGTGCACGGTGGTACTGTAGCGTCCGACCTCATTCGAGCACTACAGTTAGTTACCTGGCCATCATGCGTCAGCGATTAAAAATAAATTTGTTTTAAAATATAAAATGTAGAATAGGAAAACAATTGGCTTGGCGGACAAGTTGGTGACAGGGGGTGACCGGGGGCTCCGGCCTCGACCCGCCGTACGAAGAGAGTTCCAAGCAAAGTGATCGTAGGCTCAATCTCTGAGCAGAATCCGCGGCCCTCTTCAGTTCGCTTATTAAAGTCAAATAAACTCGCGTAAAATCCCCTAAAACTCGATATAAAAGTTTTATGTGAAAAATAAATGCTATTTAAAATATAATTACTTGTGTTTATCATTTCATTAACACGAGGAGTTGTGACGCCAGACCCCAGACGTCACAGTACGCACCCGGCCGAATTTTGTGTCAAATTTGTGTCATCAAATTTCTACCACCAGTATTCAATTAATCAATCCTTTATTTGTGGACCAAAGGTTTGTGTACAGTTCTAATACTATGTAACATGTTATAAGTCCGTCATGTCCTACCATTTATTCATTTAGGTCTTCATAATTACCCCAGAGTTAATTCGGGTGACATCCAAAACTTCCACCAAAGAACCTGGAATTCGCTTTTCCACCTTCAATTTGCACGATCTTCGGCATCCCAGATAGTGAGACTTTTGGCACATCATGTCATCTTGTACGATGTCAAGCCATCATTTATCGGGTCTACTCCTTCTAATTGGACCCAGTTTATTTATTTTTATTTATTTACTAGCTACGCCCGCGTCTTCCTTCGCGTGGATTTCGATTTTTATGGTTTTGGTTCTTTTGCGCGGAACTCTAATTTTTTTTCTAAAATTAAAGCACCTTATGTTATGCCTTGTAACATTATCTATCTGCCAGTGAAAGTCCCATCAAAACAGGTCTAGCCGTTTCAGAGATTAGCCGGAACAAACAGACATACAGACAGACAGAAAAAATTGTAAAAAATGTTATTTTGGTGTATGTACCGTATATATATTCATATACATGTAGTAAAAAACGGTTATTTCAATATTACAAACAGACACTCCAATTTTATTTATATGTATAGATGTATAGATTTATTTATTCAGCAAAGACACAGGTGGAAGTGGCAAGTGGAAGTGGAAGCGTCATGGCCAGACATTTGTTCCTCGTAGCTAGGTGGATGATATGGTAACACTGGTGAATACATTTACAGTCTCTATAGAGGACGGAGGTCGTTCAGCGACCTCCAACACCTGAGTCGCCTCTGTACCTCTTGGGTTCAGCGGGTCGGGAGACAGCTGAGTCTCTCCCGGACCAGTTCCGCCGCCTCCTTTTCGAGTAGTTAAAATCAAATATGTTTAATCCTTCAATGTGATGACAAACTGCCATATGGTTGCTTGGATGAAGTTCACAAAGCATAGGCCACTGTTTCAAATGCTATCAATCTTAAAATCGTGATCTTTATTTTGATGGCTGCTTTTTCACGCCCCATAGAAGAAGCCGGGATTACATATAGGACAAAAGAAACCATTTTCAACTAATTTTCTATCCGGTCTATGTACTTCCCAGGTCAGGTAGAGGCACAACCACAGTCGAATGTCTCCAAATTTTAACTGGTAGATAATTCTGTTATGTTCTACCTCTTGTCTATTTAAATATCCTCCAACAGTATTAGATACGCGCAGTGAATCGTAATTTCATGTGATATGATTGGAATTCATGCCTTGAGGCTAGCGTGTGGAGAGTTTTTAGCGCTCTCCTTCGAACACGAGGGGTTCTATTGATGCCTATGTATGCAATAATTTTCAATAAAATTCACACAATATAATACTAATCTACCTACCTTTATCTGGATCATATCAGTCGTAATATGATTTCTATATAGACAAGTGCCTATATGTTCCGTACGGAATCTAAAATGGCTGGAGCGATTTTGAGGCCATCTTCAAATGCGTTTATTCCTTGTGGTCCCACCTGCTTAGTCTCCCTAGGTGGCCCACGGGGAATTATTTTTTCATATGATTCATCTGGGTGGGTCAAGGCTTAGAAAGCGTCGGTAGCTTAGTGGTTAAGGAGTCGACCCTACGATCGAGAAGTCCCGGGTTCCAATCCTGGGTCACCGTTTTTTAATTTTCTCCTGGGTGAACTAAGATTTGCCTAGTGGGTGATCCTGTGAAGATTGGTGGCGATTGAAGCAACAGAAATAGTTATGTGTGGCAGGCCGGGTAGATTATTAGTGTGTGTATATTTAATCTGCACGATGGGGTTGCCCTAAAATATCAAAGGTTTACCAGAAAAGAAATTGGTTCAAAGTACAACACGAAAGTAAAAAATGTTAAGTATTTTGTGTACCCTACGTGCTGTTTTATGTAAATAATTACCATTTGTAGCCAAGATGTGGCTTTCTGATAAGAATATTTATAAATCAGTAACATGACCCGTTATAATAACCTCACAACTCCAATTTTGTTTATGTAGATGTTAGTACAATGTTTGATCTGTAGTACATCTAACTATTGAGAGTACTAAGCCGTCTGACCGGCAATTACGACTGCCCTGTCTCCTGCAATTAATTGCGACGAGGGTGACACGCGCTGGTTGTGTTGCAGACGGGAGGATAATCCAACGGATATTTTCCGCAGTAATCAATACTTAGATTAGTTAGTGTAGTTTATGAAATTGTAAATTAGTTGTGTCGGTATATTGGAGATATTTTAAAAAGAAAACTTTACTTTAAAATATGTTTAATGAACGATTCTGAACAAAACAAAAATATATTTTGATTGTTCGCGATGACAGCAAAAACTTCTGAACGGATTTTGATGTGGTTTTTTCTATTAGAAAGTTAGAAAGAAGAAAGAAAGAAAAAACATTTAATTCACACGCACAATGAACATAATACTATAATAAATAAATATCTTACAATCTAGGAATACCTATTTAGGCACACTGTGCGATCCCGAGTATTCCCGAATATGCCGAAGTTCTTGGTCAGACTTAAAATCTGCCGTATGTTTGATTACAATTGGTTAAGTAAAACCGGAGATATGACCAAAAAACGAGAACGGACCTCCGCGCGGGCGGAGCCAGTATCAGCTAGTATTTCATATTTACAGAGGTCTACAGGGAGTTTAATATTAGTCTCGGCAACTCAAGTCACGACAAAAGTGCAGTTCCTAAATAGAGAAAGTTCGTGAACGCCAAATTTACGTCTAGCCCTGGGGTTATCCTTTCGAGGGCTTACCCGGGGTGCCCGGCAATGGACACTTAGGGAGGACACCGTGTGGTTTTAGTCGGTCCGATTCCGACACGACCACCCCATCGTGGGCACCGATGGGGTGAAGCCCGTGGGGGTTTCCACACGTATAAAAAAAATGGTAGAAATGTTTTTGGAGTTTTTGTGCTAAGTAGGTGAGAACAATTTTTTTAATAGAAATAAATTTAGTAATTGAAATTACTAGTAGCCCCATAACCCCTCCAGTTAAGCTAAATTGCTTGTGTTGGTAGTGGGTTTACGTCGGGAGTGTAATGGCCAGGGTTCAAACCGGGGCCTCTCGATCAATGATCAGAACAATTTATAATAACTTAACATCCATTCAAGTTTATGATTCAGGGCAATAATAATAATGAAGTGGAGTGAAGATAAATTAACGTACTGTATCACAGCTGCCTGTATTACATTTGTCTTCACACCCAAAAGGTTGTATATACCTAACACAAGTGTCATAAGACTTCCAACCTTTAGCGAATTCCTAACCTATCATTCTTTATCACAAGCAATCCTAAACTATATCAGGAAACAAATATATGTTTGATAGGATTCATCGATATGATATTATTAAAAGCATATGATGTACACCCCGAGAGGGTAAGAGCAGACAGGTGCGGGTATCTGCTGGGGTGAGCGGGTGCGGAGGGGATGGAGGAAGCATAGGCGGGAGCCGGAGGGAACAAATTGGATTTGGCGCAATTGTCACCTACCTATAGTAAGATATCGCGGCTTTGAGCAATCAGGATATAGGTACTTATCGAACATGTGTATATCACAGATTTTGTTGATTTATGTGCGTACTGAATTGTTTTTTGTAGTATGGTCTATGGTAATTTATACTTAACAACACACAGTAGGCTGTACACTGTATATTAGAATAAGATAGCGTATGTAAGTGGCGCCCAACGTGGGTCATTTCGATAGAATTGGGAAATGAAGTAATGTTATATAATAAGTGTATTGAAGGAAACTCGTATATATAATATCAGAGAACGCTAAAGGTTAAAAGTTAATGAGGTCATTCTTATAGTTAGTCAGATTCGCATGGCAATAGGTTAAATAGGTTAGAACAGACACGAGTAATTGCAATGGTTGTTTACAAATTGTGTCAAGCAGGATAAAACGAATGCACCAACCAATTTTAACTTCCTAGTTTAAACCCACGCAAAGAACACTGGTACCAACGACGTATCTGACGCGTATGCTGTGGTACAGAGAGACGCTGTTGTAGTAGGTATAATGGATCTGTAAACTGAAGGGCTTGGTAACTGGGTAACTGTTGCTGTCAAATCATGATTCATGACCAGCGGTAGCCCCTGGTATCATCATGGTTGATGATACCAGGGGCTACCGCTGGTCATGAATCATGATTTGACAGCAACAGTTAACAAAATTGAGTGCCTTCACTTCTGATGTTTGTAGGATAAAGCAATAAAGCCATTTCCGATGGCTTATTATCCTGAATGAATGATTGAAACCGGTGTCAAAGGCACCGTCTTAATTGACAGTTACGGAGGTAATCGAAATAACAGGTACACGCGGAACCTTTTACTCTTAACAGTATTTTATCTATTTATAAAACCTTCACTAATTTCATTTTTGGAATTACTGGTGCACTTATAGTCGGATCGATTTGAGATCCAGATACATTAATTTGATACCATCGAGCTGATCTGATGAAGGAGCCAGGATGTGGATATTAGAACTCTTCAACTGCTACTAGCAAATTATGTTATACTTAAACTTTTCATGAAAAAAAAAAACCGCGGTAGCCTAGTGGTATGGGTAATGGACTGCTGAGACGAGGTCTCTGGTTCGATCCCAGGCTTTACCATGGCACACACCAATGACTTTTCGATGCTTTTCGGTCGGAGTGCCCGGTTAATGGCAATAGGCTCGCCACCTATTACATTGGGACCTAAACATAAACTGGCGAAATGTGGGTGCTAGCACCTCTGCCTACCCCTTCGGGGATATAGGCGTGAGTTTATGTTAAACTTTTGATTGGAGCCTCTAGGATACACAGTAAATTAAATAATAAATATTCTAGGACATTCTACACAGCGCCGTCTAGACCACTAGTAAGCATAGCATAACTAGCTTGTGTTATGGGTTCTAGAATGCGAATAAACATAGTTAGATACATTTTTTTTTGTAAATACATACATATTATGCATAGAAATACCCAGAACAACGCAAATATTCATATTCATGGACAACTATATTTGCAATGACTGGGAATCAAACCCGCGACCTACCACCGCTAGACCACACGCTTTGAAGGAGAGCGGTACAGGGTTCGGTTACATCAAGAGTTGCGGATATATTAAGCCACGTTTACTTGGGCTTGAAAGCTCTGTATCATATGTCCTAGAACCTGAAATATTAATAACTTCACTGATAGCAACTTTTACGAGTGTTTTTAACAATTTACAATATAATAATCCAATTTCTATTATAAAATATTCCTTTTGTACCATGGCAATCAAGCCAGAGCATTACGAGTACACAATACTGCGCTATCGGCTCATCAGTTCAGATCCACTGCGTCAGATTGGCTGCCCCATTGTGGAGGGCACAATGGCGGGGGTATTGTTTGCTGGACTCTCCAGGCAGCCATGGAGTTACTCAGATGTTTACTGATTACGTTAATGTACTGACTGTGATTTTATTTTTAAATTATACTAGCTGATGCGGGCATCAATGCGGGAATCATGAAATTTTGATTCCGTTCCCGCAACCCTTGGAAACCTATTCCAGGGATGAAAATTAGTCTTATTCCAGGCTATAATCTATCCCTGTACCAAATTTCAGCCAGATCCGTTCATTCGTTAGAGCCTGATTGAATAGCAAAAAATCGGTGTAAATTTTTTTGAGTTTATCGCGAACAGACAGAGAGACGCGGCGGGAGAATCTGTTTTAGAATATGTGGTGATGGTAAAATTAATACCGTATTTGTGTAATTAGCTTTCTAATTACCGCTTTATAATTGTCCATTTGTAGGGTTTGTATTTGTAGGGTACCTCAAAAGGAAAATATGGAACCCTTATAGGATCACTTCGTTGTCCGTCCGTCCGTCCGTCAAGACCGTTTTTCTCAGGAACGCGTGGAGGTGTCAAACTGAAATTTATATCTAATACTCAGGTCTACTGTCCCTTGGCGCTGTGAAAAAATCAAACTTCTAAGCCAAAGCAATCAAAAGATACAGCCGTTTATGCCGCAAATTTCCGCAAATTTTCGAAACTCGCACAGGAATCAAAACCTACAGGGTACTTCCCGTGAACTTAGAATCTTGAAATTTGGTACGAAGTAACGTCTTATAACAGATAAAGGAGAAATTGTGAAAACCGTAAATTTTTAGTTACATCATATAATAAAAAATATTTTAGAGAATTTTAAAGTTACTACTTGTTTTCTCATGAACGCGTAGAGGTATTAAATTGAAATTCATATCAAATACACTTATAGGTTTGTACGGAACCCTCGGTGTGCGAGTCCAACTCGCACTTGGCCGGTTTTTTTAAAGTATTAAAATGGATATAGTACTCGTAAGTTATCCTTAAGAGATAGATATATAATGACATCGCGGACTTTTTTGTAGACCTATGTCATCACCGAGCCTTTACCCAAAAGGGGTCGGCTTTTCTAGTCTAACTACGAAGCAACTGAACTTTGATATTTTCCGTGAAGCGATATTTAGGACACGTCAATTTGACTTCACCTCGCCTGATGGTAAGCTGAAGGTAAAGTCTCAGGAAAGAGGGTCACCATTACATACACGTACCATGTTAACAATGGTGGCGCTCAGCTTGACGGCCTCATCAGAAGAGGATTGTCGTCGCAGCACCGCGTGACACCCACCGGTCCCACTAGTGCTGCGACCACAATCCCCCTGCCCGGCACTTGCTGACCCCTGAACGCAATCAAACCGAAATTGGATTACTATGGAGGGTTTTTCGAAATAGTGCACGGCGGTACCCACCCGGCCGAATTTTGTGACAAATTTGTGTCATCAAATTTCTACCACCAGTTAATCTGACCTCCACAACCCAACGGCGATATCGAAGTTCTGTAGTTAGAACAGTTGTCGGACTTTTTAGGGCTCCAACTACCCGTAAAGACTGCCACAGATGTTCGTATGTCTCCGAGGCACGGAAGGGTCTCAATGTGGAATGTAAAGTATCAAGTTAGAAATATAATTTTTCTTTTTTTTTAAAAAGAATATTAGTAACTGAAATTACTAATATTCCCCCTAACCCCTCCAGCTAAGCTAAATTGCTTGTGTTAGGAGTGGGTTCACGTCGGTAGTGTAATGGCCAGGATTCGAACCCGGGACCTCTCGATCGTAAGGTCGACTACTTAACCACTAAGCTATCGACGCTTAATCCACTTCCCTCCTTAACAATGTAGCAATATGCGGCTTTTTGTGCAGTTGAGTGAGACTACCTGCCTTCCGGTCCTCTCGTTTTCCCTCTATAGCAACGCAGGAGTGACGTCTCTGGCACTAGATCAAGTTGTAGGTAAGTTTACCAGTTGCTGACTATTTTGCAAATAAATATAAACAAGTTGAATTCCTGAGACGAGCTCAGCCGAATAGAAGGGATTTTCGATTTTGCGATTATTTCTTTATCTTGCAATGGTTCACCCCAGCACGAATCTATTACCGAAAACAGCAACTCGATAGCTCATCTCCTACGACGACGACCGACGTCCGACGACGACGACAACTCGATAGCAATAGGGCTTTTCTAAAGAAAATCCCTAAAAATATGCTTGAGGCAAGTTATATATACCTACAAAGCACGTATAAATAACTAACTGAACCCGCGGCTCCGCCCGCGCGGAGGTTAGTTAACGTATTTTGATCATATCTACGGTTCTACTTAAATAATTGCAATTACACAAGTTTTAAGTCTGACCAAGATAGGAAAAACCGAATTAAAATCCGATCATTCGTTTTTGCGTCCATCGCGAACAAACAGAAAACTAATAAAAACAAGTTGAATTTCTGAGACGAGCTCAGCCGAATACAAGGGATTTTCTTTTATTTTATCTTTATTTTTTTTCTTTTTTTTTTCTTTTTCTTTTTCTTTTTTCTTTATCTTGCAATGGTTCACCCCAGCACGAATCTATTACCGAAAACAGCAACTCGATAGCTCATCTCCTTCATACACAAAACCGTGACAGTTTTCTTTTTTTTTTATCTTGCAATGGTTCACACCAGCACGAATCTATTACCGAAAACAGTAACTCGATAGCTCATCTCCTTCATACCCAAAACCGTGACAGAAAATTGGCAACGACGACGTCAACGATTTTCTTTTATTTTATCTTTTATCTTTTTAGGGCTTTTCCAAAGAAAATCCCTAAAAAATTGTGTTCAGAATCGTTCATTTAACATAACCCAAGTTTTTTTAACCTACTCCAATGTACAGACACAACTAATTTACAACTTTATAATTGTAAGTGTGTGTCATTTGTGGTGAAAATCAAGGAAAAAATGTAAAATTACCACTACCCTCCAGGCAGGTCTGCGTTTCTGTAAATATTACATAAATATAAAAATAATTTCAAATTGCCTCAAACACCTACCCAAAAATGTTCACCAGCTCTCGGAGCATCAAGTCACTGTTTCGTGTGACGTAATTGGCCATAAAATGTGAGTGTTTGGCGAAGCTAGTTAATTTAATATTAACAAGGTGTACGGCATTTTCTCTTGCTCTCATATTCCGTGTGTAAAATGAATGCTGTCATCAGCTGACTACTATACTTTCAAGCACAGTGGAAGCTTCCGCCAAGAGGGTGAAACTTTTTCCCATATCTAACTTTCGTAACAACCCCTCAGAGCACCCTCCGGCGGTTTCGAGACTCTTCGAAGATGCTACATGTTATGATTTCTTAATAGTCGGGAGCGAAAACCAGTTCGCAACGACTTAAAACGCGAGATTACAATTCGATTAGTAAGAAACACGCAACGACCACGTTTAACGTCGTCGTTGCCAATTTTCTGTCACGGTTTTGGGTATGAAGGAGATGAGCTATCGAGTTGCTGTTTTCGGTAATAGATTCGTGCTGGGGTGAACCATTGCAAGATAAAGAAAAAATCGCAAAAAAAGAAATCGCAAAATCGAAAATCCCTTGTATTCGGCTGAGCTCGTCTCAGGAATTCAACTTGTATAACTTTGTAGATACTTGTGAAGAATATATCCATATCAACATCCCGACATGCTACATTGTACGTACGGCAGGCTTGTAGTAGATACGAGTTTTGTCGATAGGTAGTGCTTGCCATAGGAAAGTGGAGCAAGTTAGGCTTACGCAGAAACAATGGTGGCGCGTGCAAGCCCACCCTGCATACCAGCTACGGTAAATCTGCTCATCCATTAAAAATATCAAATCCGCTATTGTACGACGCTCTATTAAAGGTAAAATATGATTTTTTTTACAGCGAGTATAGTAATTAGGCAGAAAACAGTTAGATCGGAATTGAATGTACCTTAAAACTTGGAGATTCTTAAATAAAAAACGGACATGGAGCACATTCAATCGTTATAAAAGCAATGGTAGACAATATAGCGATTTCCGGTCCACAGGTAATAAACAATGTTGCAACCTGTGTCCATCCAGTTGAAGACAATTTTAAACAAAAATTCTGCCACTGGTTACGGTTGACGCGTTTAAGATGAATGAACACATATTCTTCATTATTATGAACCTCATCTTCAAGACATTAACTCGCACATAGGTAGCGCCTCAGTTAGTGGGGGGTGGGGGGAGAGATAACGAGCCGAAAGACTCATTACTCACTGTCTGCTGGGTATAATGTGGAAGTAAAAAATTATCACTCCTAATGGACGAAGCGAAGATGTTTTGCGGAAAATATATCGCGAAGTTGAAGACATGCTGAGATTGGACCTCAGTTTTAGCACAGAACTTAGCTTTTTTTTTGAGATTTAGTTGGGAAGGTTTAGTTGGGAAGGTGTAGTTGGGAAGGTTTAGTTGGGAAGTAGGTCCTAGTCCATTGCTCGTTAGGACGGAATGTAGATAGAAAGTAGAGTAGGAAGGAAGGTATTTTCTCCGGAATCCTAATACATTATAGCAACACAAAAGGTGGGACTCGCGCGTAGGCAAGGAGGATAGAAAAAACCGGCCAAGTGCGAGTCGGACTCGCCCATGAAGGGTTCCGTAGCAGCAAGGATTTTTTTTTATTTATGAGGCCGGCAAGCTGTGTGCCACCATTGTTAACATGGTACGTGTATGTAATGGTGACCCTCTTACTTGAGACTTTACCTTCAGCTTACCATCAGGCGAGGTGAAGTCAAATTGACATGTCCTATATAAGGTGTCACAAAATTAGGTCTCTGAATTTGGTGAGATGACTTGGTATCGACAAAATATGTATTTGAACCAAAAAATAAAATATGGGGTAAAATAAAAAAAAATAAGAAAAATATAAAAATAAATAAATATAAAAATGAAAAAAAAAAACACCACCAGCGACCAACGTCACGTGACGCGACGAGCCCGTGACGCACGTGGTAGGCACGCAGTCCTTCTCCTCGCAGTATTCTTCAAGCGGATGTGTGGGAAATACCTAAATCGCGACCAGCGTCACGTGTGCTCGTCCCGTTACGTGACGCTGGTGTTTTTTTTTCATTTTTATATATATTTTTTTATTTTACCCGATATTTTTTTTTGATTTCAAATACATATTTTGTCGATACCAAGTCATCTCACCAAATTCAGATAACTAATTTTGTGACACCTTATATATATATATATAAAAAATGACGTTTTAAAAAAAAATATTTACTAGATCTCGTTCAAACCAATTTTCAGTGGAAGTTTACATGGTAATGTACATCATATATTTTATTTTAGTATTATCATTCTCTTATTTTAGAAGTTACAGGGGGAGGGGGGCACATTTTACCACTATGGAAGTGTTTCTCGCACGAACTATTCAGTTTACAAAAAAATGATATTGGAAACCGAAAAAAATTTTTTGAGTTTTAGTTCTAAGTGTGGGAAACCCCAAAAAAGTTTATTTTTCTATTTTTGTGTGAAAATCTTAATGCGGTTCACAGAATACATCTACTTACCAAGTTTCAACAGCAAAGTTCTTATAGTTTCGGAAAAAAGTGGCTGTGACATACGGACGGACAGACAGACACACATGACGAATCTATAGGGATTCCGTTTTTTGCCATTTGACGACGGAACCCTAAAAAGCAATATGGTAAGTTTTTTAACAATTTCATGCCGTTTTCATTGGCACGATTTTGTGCAAATCTTATGGACTTTTTTTGCACTATTTTTTGCAAATTATCTGTACGATATTAGTCCAGTATTATTTGCACGAAACAGGCGTCCGCATGAGTGCTGACGTACGATGCAAGGATGCCCTTTTTTTTCGTGCAGAAACTCCCTCTTATACCCCACCAACGCTACGGCCAGCGGTGGAGCTCATATCGGGCCCGATTCGACTATGAATTTCCTTCGCACCCCGACTGACCTAGGACCCTGATGCGTTTAGGAACCACGGTGTCCCGGCTTTATGCTACCCTATAGGTATATTCCATTACTCTTTCTCTTAAGGCATTACAATTCCTGTTCTAATTCTTGGGAGGTGGAGTTACAGAATAGTTCCAAATGCTCTATAAATGTTCTTTATCAAAACAATCCGGTGTATTGTTTTGCTCTAGCCATCCTCGCCTACCTCGCTACGCTACCCGCTACGCTACCCGCTACGCTACCCGCTACGCTACCAGCTACGCTACCAGCTACGCTACCCGCTACGCTACCCGCAACGCTACCCGCTGCTCCTGGAGTAGCGGGCAACGTCGAAGGTTTACGAGATGGCTGTGTCGTAACATCAGGGCTACACAGGGCTGCAGCTCTCAAGCCTCAAGTTATATCTTACGGAGTAAAGCGCCGTTAAATGTTTAATACTTATATTATTCTATGTGGTGATATTATCGCCTGCGGCTTACGGCTGCCAGTATAATTATATATTTCAAAATAGCCCGCCAAATGCGTGTGTACTGTGTATGTACAGTGAAAGGTTGTGAAGTGAAAATTATATGATTTATAAGTTGATATTTCAGTTAATTTGTTTTTACGAAAGCTATGTGGCTTGCCTTATATTTTAATTAGGCTGTGGCTTACCTAGGAGACAGAGGTATGCTGCGGTTCTTTTTGTTTTATCAAATGTTGTTTTTGGGCCAAGAAAACCAAACCTTAGAGACACATCGTAGGATCGGTTTCAGAGATAGCAGAATGGTCCTACCTGCTTACCAACTTATTGTTAAAAAGAAAGGCGGTGGGTGTCTCGGCGATAATTGAAAAAATGGGTTTTTGCGTAGTAACCTATAAAAAAGCGGCGATAGCCCACTGGTGTACGTAACTGACTGCCGAGACGAGGTCTCGAGTGCGATCCCTAGTCGCACCGGGCACATAGCTCTGACTTTTCGTAGTTATGTATGTAATAAAAATGTTTATTATCGCTCGGTTAGTAATGGCAATAGGTTCGCCCCCTATTACATTGGAACCTAAACATAACTGGCGAATCGTGGGTGTGTAATACACCTCTGCCTATCTCTTCAGGGATACAGACGTGAAGTTATATGTTAACCTATATGATTTTAGATTGACATGATCGTTCACATAACCGGGGTGTGAAGGGGCCTTGAGCAAACCTTACCTACTAGTCGGTGCCCCTGCTTACTCCGAAGACGAGGCTCAGTTGCATTACTATAATTACTGCGATGTATGTATGTATGTATGTGCCGAAATATCAGAAAGTAAATAAACATGGTAAATATCCCCATAATATAACATCCCCACGAAAACTGCAAGATATCAATCCTAGTTGTAAAGTAAGATCGAGAATGTTTAGCAAAATAAGTGATTGAATATTCCGATATCAGTTTGATTTCAATTGATTGAATTTCTTATTGGCCTCTGTGGTGTAGCGATAGTGCATTCGACTGCTACGACGGGGGCGCGGGTTCGATTCCTGCTCAGTGCAAATATTTGTATGCATGAATATGTCTATTAGCATTGGTCTGTGTGTTTCCATGTATAATATGTATGTATTTACAAAAAAAAAGTATATAAGTATGTTTATCCGCATTCTGGAACCCATAACACAAGCTAGTTAAAGTATGCTTACTTTGGGACTAGAAAGCGCTGTGTAGAATGTGATAGAATAATTATTTATTATTATTATTTATTATTGAATATTCTTTTAGTAAACCTAAATACATAATTGAATGAAATTTTAAAGCAATTAGTATGCTTACTTTTTCCTATAGGTTTAGATCGGAAAAAGAGAACATTTAGGACGGGACTTGAACCCGCGACCAGTCCCTTACAGGGGAAATGCTCTGACCAACTGAGCTACCTAGACACGTCCCAGATATTCGAAAGTCTCCGATATATTATATAGGCTCAGGGCGACGCTGGATCCATCTACTATAATTCGTGCGAACTACGGAAACTTAGAATGACTTTACAATCATTTTTAATTTTTTTTTGAATATCTGAGACGTGTCTAAGTAACTCAGTTGGTCAGAGAATTCCCCTTGTAAGGGACTGGTCGCGGGTTCAAGTCCCGTCCCAGAAGCACATAATTTAAAAACACAGACACATACCCTGAGTTTTCCTAGTAATCCTTTAAATACTGTATATATGTTGAGTTTTTCTGTTATTTTGCTACCTACCTTCTGAATTTCATCTGTACCTATAGCGCCAATAGTCTCCAGCAAAAATGACGTGATACGGGTACCCTTTTTTTTTCGTGAGGAAATCCCTTCGGATACCCTCCGCCGGCCAGCGGAGGCGGTTATGTCGGGCTTGAACCGACTAAAATCGCACACCGTATTGGGTCTTAACACGACGGGGTGTAAGGTTGCCCATAGAGAATATCCCTCGCACCCCGACTGACCCTGGGCCATCTCCGCTTTCGAGATGCCCCCCTCGGGTTTGGGAACCACGGTGTCCCCGTCTTGCCCCGTTTTGGGGGAGGGGCGCTAGTCGCCCCACCGTCCCGGCCTGCTTCTGCTGGGGTGACAGGCGGCCTTACCTGCCACCCCCAGGCCTGCGCTCATGGAGGACGGAGGTCGTTAAGCGACCTCCGGCGCCTGAGTCGCCTGCGACGCGCGGCGAGCAAGTTGCGGGCTCGGCGGGCCGGGAGAGTTTTAAACCTCTCCCGGGCGCGTTCCGCCATCTCCTTCACGAGCATTACATGCTCGAAGGAGGTGGTGGCGGCCCACGCGCTCGCCCTCCGCTCCATTGCCGCAATCATGCTGCCGAGCGAGAGGACTCCCACCCCGATGGCTACCACGAGGTCATGCCTCGGCGCCTCCCACGCCGGGCAGTCCGCCAGCGTGTGCAGCCCTGAGTCCTCGCTCGCGTCGCAGTGATGACACTCAGGCGTAGACTCCTTCCTGAATTTCATCTGTACCTGTTCTTTTTTTTTTTTTTTTTTCGTGCGGAAATCCCTTCGGATACCGCCCCCGCTGGAGAGCGGGGGGTCTCCAGCGGGGGCGGTTATGTCGGGCTTGCACCGACTAAAACCGCACGCCGTCTCGGATCTTAAGACGCCGGGGTGTAAGGTTACCCATAGAGCATATCCCTCGCACCCCGACTGACCGTGGGCCATCTCCTCCATCTCTCTCCATCTCCGTTTCGAGATGGCCCCCTTACTTGCTCTCCACTGTGCCCTCTGCTAATCAGAGGGACACGTGGAAAGCTTCCGAACAGCCCTCAACAGGGCCGTCCTCGCCTCGGTCGGAGTTGGCCGTAGGCGGCAGCGTCTCCCCCGCCCTAGGAGAGAGGCGCTGCCGTCTCCGTTGCCCAGGGTGCACCGCGTGGAGGTCCCCAACCAAGCACCCCCATTTCATCTGTACCTATAGCGCCAATAGTCTCCAGCAAAAATGACGTGATACGGGTACCCATGTCATGACGTGACGTGAACTTTAATGAGTTCTACTTTCACTGCGGTACTAAAAACGAATGTTTGCTTGCTCCGAACATCTGATTGCGATAAAAACTTTTACAAGCTTATAAAGCTATTTGACCTATTTAGTCAGATAAGTAATTGAAATTACAGAGACAACGAAAAGGGAATTAGGTGTGGTGTATGAGGAACTACGAAGACATGCAGGCCAGGTCAACCTCACCTGTAAGCTCTGACGGACCTGGCTTTGTCATGAGGTCAGGCACCAGACGCTCCCATAAAAGCTGTGTAAGCCAAACTAAGAGGAGGAGCAGAGTAAGGGGACCCAGGGCTCCGAAGTGTAAGCCTCTGGTGAAACCGGAACCACGCTAAGGTGCCGAAGGATGAACGACAAAAGAATTTTCAACCATTTTTTTTATAGTAAAAACTAGAAAAACTAGCTGGTGCCCGTGGTTTCGCTTGCGTGGAGGTCGGTCGGTTTTTAGTCATAACTCTGGTTCTTTTTAACCAATTGCAATCAAACATACGGCAGATATTAAGTCTGACGCAGACCTTTCTAATTGAAAAACCGCATCAAAATGCATTAAGTAGTTTTTGCGTCCACACCAAAAAAAAGTTTTTTATCTTTATTTATTTCGGCGTTTTGTCCTGGGCGTGGACGCTCTCTCGTTGGAGACCATGGTGAGGGCCGTGGTCTCCGATGGGAGCAAGTGGCACGCCGCCGTCTCTTTCTGCGAGCAGGTAATGCGCGCGAAAGAGACGGCGGAGAGGGAGCGGGAGTGAACCCTGCTCCTCGAGTTCGGCGTCCTCGCCGCAGATTCGTCTACGCCCGGGATCCACGATCGGGGCCTGAGGATGGCAGTTGGCCGACTCGCCGTCCTTACAGAAGCAGGCCGTGGCGGAGGTGTGTCGTGTGTGTCCTACACACGCCTGCCTACTCACTGACGCGGGATAAAACCCGACCCCACCAGGCGAGGCCGCGCTGGCGGCCAAGGTCCGCCGGTAACCCTGGGGTTATCCTTTCGAGGTCTTATCCGGGCAATGGACACTTGGGCAGGACACCGGTTTTAGTCGATGCACGACATAACCGCCCCCGCTGGCCGGCGGGGAGTATCCGAAGGGATTTCCGCACGAAAAAATAAAAAAGGTATATCATTGCAGAGCTATTGTAATAAGTTGGACAACTCAATAGTTTGCATTAAACCCACATCCAGGGAATTTATGAACAAACAGATAAACAGACAAACAGACAAGAATTCCTAAAAAATATTTTTGTATTTTTCCAAGTTTTTTTAGATATCTCCAATGTACAGACACAACTAATTTACAATTTTATAATAGAATAGACAAGAATTAGCTAAAAACGGTGCTTTAGGAGGGCTTTTTTTCGTGTGGAACACGCCCACGGGCTTCAACCCATCGGTGCCAACGATGGGGTGGGCGTGTCGGAATCGGACCGACTAAAACCACACGGTGTCCTCCCCAAGTGTCCATTGCCGGGCACCCCGGGTATGCCTTCGAAAGGATAACCCCAGGGTTACAAGCGTCGGTAGCTTAGTGGTATAAGGAGTCGACCCTACGATCGAAAGGTCCCGGGTTCGAATCCTGGCCATAACACTACCGACGTGAACCCACTCCTAACACAAGCATTTAAGCTTAGCTGGAGGGGTTAGGGGGAATATTAGTAATTTCGGTTACTAATATTCCTTAAAAAAACAAAAAAAAAAAACCCCGCCGTCCTCAGGCCCCGATCATGGAGGTCGGTAGTTAATTTTAGTAACCATTTTTCCAAGTTTTTTTTAGACATCTCCAATGTACAGACACAACTAATTTATAATTTTATAATAGAATAGACAATAATTAGCTAATAGCGGTGCTTTAGGAGGGCTTTTTTTTCGTGTGGAAACACCCACGGGCTTCAACCCATCGGTGCCAACGATGGGGTGGGCGTGTCGGAATCGGACCGACTAAAACCACACGGTGTCCTCCCCAAGTGTCCATTGCCGGGCACCCCGGGTAAGCCTTCGAAACGATAACCCCAGGGTTACAAGCGTCGGTAGCTTAGTATTATGAGCTACGGAATTCTCCTTTGGGGTAATGCCGCAGATTTAAATACAATCTTTGTACTGCAAAAGCGGGCGGAGCGGGCAATTTATAAGTTGGGCCCAAGAGTCTCCCTCCGAGAAAAGTTCAAAGAAATAAACATTCTAACTGTAGTTTCCCAATATATTTTTGAAAATCTTTTGTATGTTAGAAGAAACATTTCCAATTTTTTAAGGCTTTGTGATATTCATAACGTAAATACTAGACATAAAAACAATCTTGTGGTTTGTAATAGTCGACTCCACAAGATTAGTAATTCCTTTCAGGGTAACTGTATACGCTCCCTAGTTGTAGTAAACAGTGTACAACAAGCTTCCTAGTGAAATGAAGAATCTTCCTCTTCATAAATTTAAAAGCCAAATTAAAAGTAAACTCTGCCAAAAAGGCTACTATAAAATTCAAAACTATTTAGACGACAAATAAGCTTGGATATGAACTGTTTGCTCTCTCTCTATGCTACTCAAATGAAATATTGTACTTAGGTTTTATTTTATTTTATTTTATTTATTCAGGGACAACAAACAGTTACAACATGTGTAGTACAAATTTTGAAAGTAGATTGGTTATTTTATAGGCAATATTGCAACCCACTACGTTGTCCGCAGATTAAAATACATAATATAGCAGAGGGTGCCACTAGAGTTTGGTACATTACAAAAAATAGTAATAATCAAAAACAAAGAAAATAAATCAATTTGCAAAGAAAAAACAACTTAAATAAAAATAAACTGAGACACACATGAGAAGAAATACATCCATTACAATTATAACAATAAATTGATTACATTAAATTAGGCTCATTTACATTAAATTACATTAGATATATATTAAATTACATTACATTAAAATCAAAATCCGTGCAGCTAACTATGAAAGCATTAATATAGGTATGTATTAATAATTAAGTAAATCATTTACTACAATTAATAAAAAAATAATATGTATTTGATTTAAATTCATACTTCGAACATGCAAATATGTCAACATTTATAAAATTATTGTTGTAAGTCTCCAACATTCGATGGATGGGGCTACGTAGGCCAGAATTAGTACGACATGTGTTCACCGCGAACAATGTTCCTGCACGAACTCTGCGCACGCTAACAGTTCGAGGCACTGCGTAACATATTTTTACTTGTGAGGTCTAATACATCGAAGCGATTATGAACAATATCGTAAAGTATGTTGGCCTTCAGATATTGGCGGCGGTGCTCTAAACTGATAATCTTATACTCGATCAGTAGTTGTGAGTATGACAAGTAACATCTAGACCTATGGCACCGGCAATACATGGCACGCAGAAATTTACGTTGGACACTCTCGATCTCGACTACATATTTCTGGTAGAATGGATTCCAAATGGGGACAGCATATTCTACCTGCGAGCGGATAAGCGTTTTCTATAGGTAAAGGAAAGTTGCAGGACGCCTAAATTCAGTAGAGGACCTCAAAACGAACCCATACATCTTGAATGCACTTTTTACTATACCATGTACATGTTGATTTAGGGACAATTTATCATCAAAAAGTACACCTAGGTCTTTAACGGTGGATATGTTACTCAAGACAGATCCACAGAGCTTGTAATTATATTTAATGATAAATTTATTCTTAGTAAAGTGAATATAGTTGCATTTTGGTAAGCTGAGCTGTAGCTTATTGAGGGCACAATAGGAAGACAGCCTGTCCAGATCTTCCTGAAATGATAGGCAATCGTTTAAGTTAAGTAAATATGTTTGTAAATAGACCAAAAAAAAAACAGCCCGCTGAGTTTCTTGCCGGAGTCTTCTCAGGACAGGGCCGCGTTTCGAACCGGTGGTCCATTTGCCAAACATTAGATTAATTTTTTATGACGTTTTGTAAGTGCCGTATTAATGGTCTATACAGAATGGTTTTTGACTTTGACTTTGACTTAGTGGTATAAGGAGTCGACCCTACGATCGAAAGGTCCCGGGTTCGAATCCTGGCCATTATACTACCGGCGTGAACCCACTCCTAACACAAGCATTTAAGCTTAGCTGGAGGGGTTAGGGGGAATATTAGTAATTTCGGTTACTAATATTCCTTAAAAAAACAAAAAAAAAACCCCGTTGTCCTCAGGCCCCGATCATGGAGGTCGGTAGTCCCGGACGTAGACGAGTCTGCGGCGTCCTCGCCGCAGACTGCGGAACTCGGGGGGCAGGGTTCTCTCCCGCTCGCTTTAGGAGGGCTCGCCAAGTTTTCTAACTTGTTATCATTTTGAAGTTCTCTTCAATTTTAAAGGGAATCTTTTAATGCATGGATTATTTTATGACTGATAAAACATGAAGACATGAATAGAAATTACTATGTCAAAGTTCGAACTTGAAATCAACTTGAAATCAAAGTTTCTGAGTAAAGTTTACCACAAAAATGCATAGATTATATTAACAATCTCTAGATACAATACGAGAACAAAGTCAATCCATGCGCATGCGGTTTTTTGTAAGGAAAATGTTTTAAATGAAAAAAAACGGCCAAATGCGAGTCGGTCTCGCCCATTCAGGGTTCCGTAGCAGCAAGTAACATAATAATGCTTTTTTTTTAATTTTTATATTTGAGTTGATTGAATGAAAGGTGAATAGATAGAGAAATATGTAACATCGAAATCAATTCTGCCCGATTCCTTAATGTAATAGCGTGATGATATTTATTATAAAATGTTTATGCGTCTCTAATTAACTATCTTTTATACGTGTGTAACTCTGTGTAGTTTCGCAACCTTACACCCCGGCGTCTGTAGACCCGAGACGGCGTGCGGTTTTAGTCGGTTCAAGCCCGACATAACCGCCCCCGCTGGCCGGCGAGGGGGTATCCGAAGGGATTACCACACGAAAAAAAGAAGAAGGGAAATTGCGGTTTACAATTTATGACGTATTAAAAAAACTACTTACTAGATCGCGTTCAAACCAATTATCGGTGGAAGTTTACATGGTAATGTACATCATATATTTTTTTTAGTTTTATCATTCTCTTATTTTAGAAGTTACAGGGGGGGGGGACATTTTACCACTTTGGAAGTTTCTTTCGCGCAAACTATTTAGTTTAGAATAAAATTAAATTAGAAAACCTTAAAATCATTTTGGAAGACCTATCATAGATACCACATACGTATGGGTTTGATGAAAAAGAAATTTTTGAGTTTCAGTTCTAAGTATGGGACCCCCAAAATGTATTCTTTTTTTTTCTATTTTTGTATGAAAATCTTAATGCGGTTCACTGAATACATCTACTTACCAAGTTTCAACAGCATAGTTCTTATAGTTTCGGAAAAAAGTGGCTGTGACATACGAACGGACAGACAGACAGACATGACGAATCTATAAGGGTTCCTTTTTTGGCTATTTGGCAACGGAACCCTAAAAACGTAAGTCCAGAAAGCAGACTGTAATAAGAGTTTCTGCTGTGTGTCGTATTAGACAGCGTGACATGACACAGTACTACATGTTCTGTAGATAACCGTTGACCATATATTATGTTCAGCGACAGCCCAGTGGCGTACGTAACGGACTGCTGAGTCTCGAGTTCGATCCCCAGTCGCCCCGGGCACACACCTCTAACTTTTCGTAGTTATGTGTGCATTAATAAATGTTAATTACCACTCGCTTAATAATGTGCCCGGTAGATGGCAATAGGCTCGCCCCCTATTACATTGGGACTTTAACATAACTGGCGAATCGTGGGTGTGTAATACACCTCTGCCTACCCCTTCGGGGATTCAGGTGTGAAGTTATATTATGTTATGTGAATTAACTTTAATAAAAAGTAAAAAATTAAATTTTACGTTGCACAGATTGGAGTTTTCATATTAGTTAACTATTAGATAGTAGCTGTCGGTAGCTTAGTGGTTAAGGAGTCGACCCTACGATCGAGAGGTCCCGGGTTCGAAACCTGGCCATTACACTACTGACGTGAACCCACTCCTAACACAAGCATTTAGCTTAGCTGGAGGGGTTAGGGGGAATATTAGTAATTTCGGTTACTAATATTCTTTAAAAAAAAAGTAGCGGTGTTCCACAGGGATCGGTACTGGGGCCGCTCCTGTGGAACATCGGATACGACTGTATTAGGTCCAAGATCTCATAAATTTATTGTAATAGAAGGCCCGAGGATCGTATATAAACTAGGGGCGCAATGCATTCTGCTGTTGCAATGTTGAGCTGAGAGTGCACTACATGATTATGTACCTACAATTCACGCGCAATTGAAAACCATTGAATTGTTTTTTCGGTGATTATTCCTCCGTTGCTAGACCAATTTTCAATTTGCTTTTTCTGTCTTCAGCCAATAGTTAAGTTGCACATTTTGGCATCAAAATCGTCGTCTCAACATTGATCATTTTGGAGCAATCAAATTTTGAAATTTTTGAAGCGTGATTGTTCCTCCATGGTATGTTCGATTTTCAATTTTATTTTTTTGTAAACCTTCCGGGTATCAAGTTGTATTTACATGCCAAGTTTGATCAATTTAGGAGGAGTAGCGTCACAACCGAAATACACCGAGTGGAGTATAGAGAGCTTTTCGCTCGACTTCGTCTCACTCTCAGCTCAATAAACATGACAATATCAGTGTCCTTTGATCTTGATGACAAAATACTTTCGCCATGTCGGGAGGATAGGACCAGGTCTTCAGGGCCCAAGCCAACTCACCTGCAAGCCGGTTCATCTGCAGATTGACGAACAAGCTCCTGTGCAGGTTTTACTCTCGGGATTGCACCCGTAAAAGCCAAGCAAACCAAGTTATGAAAAGGAGGAATAGGAGAGTAGAAAATGGATTCCAAAAGCAAGCTTTAGATAATACCAGGGTTGGCGCTCGAACGATGATGATTTTACCCGAACCGGAAATCGAACCCGTAATCTCATGCAGCCGCACTCATTACCACTGCACCAAGTAGGCACTACTGCATAAATTAAATCATAATATCAATTAGATAATATTTTATTTCAACGAACCTACATGTGTCATGTGTACGAATTAAGGTGATTGCCACCGGCCTTAAAAAGTGTTTAAGGAAAATCAAACCCTAGCGATAATGTGAAAAAGGTTCCATTTAGAATAACATAAAAGTTTAAATTCAAACAATTTACAAAAAAAGCGATAATAGACTTAAACATTAAAAAATAGAGTTCGATTTCCACAAACACATACATTATCGTTCCCTTTGCTATGGCTTTATTGGAATAAGTACCTAGCGGGGGTAGTTTTAAAGTTATTTACTGTTTGTTGGTCGATGCGCGGGTGCGCGGGTGAACGACCTCGCCCCTGCGTTGTTACGCAACAAAGCGCGCCGGCCCGTCTGTCAGTTGACGTGCAATTCGTATAGGTGCTGAAATGCCGATGGCCGAATAAATACATTATTTTGAATTGCTCTATTCTTCGAATTCGTTGCAGTTGGAAACGGAACACCTGTATATCGCGGAAGGAATCATCAGCCTTCTTTTTTCGTGCGGAAATCCCCTCTGATACCCTCCCGCCGGCCAGCGGGGGTGGCTATATCGGGCTTGAACCGACTAAAACCACACGCCGTCTCGGGTCTTCAGACGCCGGGGTGTAAGGTGGCCCTTAACGCATATCTCTCGTACCCCGACTGACCCTAGGCCATCTTCAGTTTCCAGATGGTACTTTTTTTTTCGTGCGGAAATCCCTTCGCCTACCCCTCCCCGCCGGCCAGCAGGGCGGTTATGTCGGGCTTGAACCGACTAAAACCGCACGCCGTCTCGGGTCGGGGCGTAAGGTTGCCCATAGAGCATATCCCTCGCAATTCCAGATGGTACCTGTGCCAATTTTTTCACAGCTTCAAGGGTTTGCAAACCTGAGTATTTGATACAAATTCCAACTTGATACTTCCACGGGTTGCGCACTGGTCATAGTGGTCACACTACCATGGACTCCCAAGACTGTGCGAAGTGGAGGACTGAAAGCGAACCCTGGACACCGAGGTGACAACCTCGGATGCGAACGGGACTAACGCGAATATGATAATGACACCCTATCCACAAGTATGAAAGGCACGGAAAGAAAGTATGAGAGGAAGCATGCAAAAGAATTCAGAATGAAAGCGTGATATTAGATTCATAATATAGTAAATTGAATATAAAACCGCGGTAGCCTAGTGGTTTGGGTAAAGGACTGCGGAGACGAGGTCTCGGGTTCGATCCCAGGTTTTCCATGGCACACACCAATGACTTTTCGATGCTTTTCGAAGTTATGTATGTATTTATCGCAGGTTTATAAGTGCCCGGTTAACGGCAATGGGCTCGCCACCTATTACATTGAGACCTAAACATGAACTGGCGAACTGTGGGTGCTAGCACCTCTGCCTACCCCTTCGGGGATATAGGCGTGAGTTTATGTTATGTTATATAAAATAGTATAAAAAGTAGAAAGAAATGAACCTAAAGCGGGTTTTTCGAAAAATTGCAAAAAGCGTAGCGGAAAACTGTAAAGCCTAGCAATAGGCTCTGGCTTCAGCCGAGAGGTGTAAGAAAAAAAAAATGATAATGAACTCTACGGGTTCCTCACGCCTCAACATACCTAAGTCTTTACTGGTGGTAGAAATTTGATGACACAAATTTGTCACAAAATTCGGCCGGGTGGGTACCACCGTGCACGATTGCGAAAAACCCTCCATAGTAATCCAATTTCGGTTTGATTGCGTTCAGGGGTCAGCAAGTGCATAGCCGGGCAGGGGGATTGTGGCCGCAGCACTAGTGGGACCGGTGGGTGTCACGCGGTGCTGCGGCGACAATCCTCTTCTGATGAGGCCGTCAAGCTGAGCGCCACCATTGTTAACATGGTACGTGTATGTAATGGTGACCCTCTTTCCTGAGACTTTACCTTCAGCTTAACATCAGGCGAGGTGAAGTCAAATTGACGTGTCCTAAATAAAAAAATAAAAAAGTGTCAGATAGCCCATTGATCGAGGAAGGTTATAGGTTATATATCATCACGCTACTACCCAGGAGAGCAGAGCAGTAACCATAAACATCAACCAATCGGGCCAATTGCATTTTAACACCAGCAAATGTCACGTAATGACCTTCAACCGTCGTTTACCATTAATTGACTATGAGTACAATCTTTATGATGATGTACTCACTCGAGTTTTAAACTATATATATATATATATATTTATATTTATTTTCCTCCTGTATGTGGAGTCCCTATGTAGCAAATCAAATGTTGATGCTTGAAAAAGTGCAAAAGACATTCCTACGATTTCTTTTCAAAAAATTGTACCAGTTATATCCCTTCATGTACCCCACAAACTATCTGCTGGGCAACTCACTGGAGGTAAGAAGAGACCTAGATCAGCTCACAGTTGCATGTAGGTCTCTTCGTGGAGTCATCAACTGTCCTGATCTGCATAACCTGTTCTGCCGTTTATATGTCCCCAACAAATATTTAGCACACCGCGAGAACCGTCGCCATAGACTTTTTGGTCGGCCTCCTTGCTGAACTGTTGCCAGAGCTGTGTCCCCAGTGTGTCGAACGCTGGATGTGCTCAACGATCTCCTCTTAGCTCAGCCTGATTGCGATCTGTTTGCGGATGAATGGGAAGATGTAATGCGTGTGTGTCGTATATTATCCGAGAGTAAGTATGCAAGCAAATCTTCCATACAGATATGAGATAAGTTTTTTTTTTTTTTTTTTCGTGCGGAAATCCCATCGGATACCCCCCCCGCCGGCCAGCGGGGGCGGTTATGTCGGGCTTGCACCGACTAAAACCGCACGCCGTCTCGGGTCTTCAGACGCCGGGGTGTAAGGTTACCCATAGAGCATATCCCTCGCACCCCGGCTGACCCTGGGCCATCTCACCACTAACAGCATCGCTCATCCTGTCTCCTCTGAAAGCAGAGGAGTACGGAGAGCGATGTGTTCCCGCCACGTTGGGTATTGGCCGACGATCAATGCCAACCCTATGAAGGGGTGAAGGGGAAGCCATTGACCGCCGCCCAGGGTGTACCGGCCGCTCCGATTCCGTTCCCGGACTGCAGCGGGATCGGAATCGGAGCGACACTCGAGGAGGTTACCCAACACACACCCCAGATATGAGATACCTGCCTTATACTATGGTATGTTGTGTTATGCTATGTAAACCTAAGCCCTAAGTTATCTAATGTAATTGGTTATGTACCGTTTTATTTAACTATAAATAAATAAATAAATTAAAAGTCATACATTATTGTAGAACTAGTAAATTACGGGCATGTTTCGGATAAATGGGGCGGAATATGCCACGGGCGAAGCCGCGGGGGATAGTTAGTGTATAATATTTTGTAATGTCCAATAACCCCGAGTCACCCCCCGTACGCGCGTGGTTCACGCACTTTCCCTGGTACTAAAAAGCTGCAGTAGTTATTAATTAATGTTTATTTTAAACAATTAAGCGCCTTGAAAGGAATGAAGAAATTGGTGGCGCGATTTATTCAGAGAAAGCCTATTGGCTAACCAGTCACTAAATATATTTGTAAATAGACCAAAACAGGGCTGAGTTTCTTGCCGGAGTCTTCTCAGGACAGGGCCGGTTTCCGGACCTGTGGTATATTAGTCAATTTTTTTTTGTAAGTGCCGTTATAATGGTCTATACAGTATAAATGATGGATTTTGGCTTTATCATGAGTTACTTATGTTTACTGTCGGATGAAGAATAGCCCTGTTTCTTAGATACCTTGTACGACGATAAGTCATGGGGTGGCCGTTTAGGTATACTTCACCGGCAACCTCGCTATTAATCTGGACGATACTGAAAAAAAAATCGGTTGTCTGTAAAGTCGGTTTACTGTCGATAGTTGAACGTGACAACGTCATAAGAAATAAAATTATTAATTAAAAAATCAAATAACCAGACGAGAGAGAGAGAGGTTTTTGAAAGAAAATTAATGGGTCCCGCCTGCTATCAAACTTGTTTCGGTCTTTTTAGGATAGTCTGGTTATTTGATTTTTTAATTAATAATTTTATTGTATACTTTTTAGTTATGATATATATAGTTTTGAAATCCCCTTTTAAAGTTCTTCATTTTGATACCCTACTCGATAAGTTTGAGTGAAAATATTTTTTGAATAACATAAATTTTTGCGCCAAAAATCCACCATTTCGTTTTTTTATTATTTTGATATACCCAGTGTCACTCTCACAGTAAATACGAATCTAACGACACCTCTCAAGCTAAAATCCATCGAGCCGTTCAGGCTGCAGAGCGTGCCAAACAATTATACATACATACATACATACTCTCGAAAAACATAACCCTCCTTCTGGCGCAGTCGGGTAAATACTGATGGAATGTTTGCATTTTTAAAAGAAAATTTTAATTTTATTTGTTTAACCACTAAGATCGGTCATAAGAATTCACTGCACTTCATACTTGACGAAAACATGTAAATGTATTATTGTATAGCAGGTGTCCACGCGGACGCATCGCTCACTCAAGTAGGAGAGAGACAGATGTCGAACGCTGCCGAACGCGGAGGCCGATTGTGCCTCTTTGTCGCTCGATCCGCGCTCTCGCTTGCACTTCAAGCCTTAAATGGAACGCCTCAGAGCGAGGTAACGCCGCATACGTCATGTTTTTTCGTGCGTGCAGCCGGCTCCATCGAATTATAAGACGTTGTCACGTCAAAAAAATACTAAGATGGATGATTGGCATTACGCGGCTCCCCTGGCATCTGTGACTTGTATACTTTGGTACGGTCAAGTGATGCGTGGGCAAGACCAGGCAACAAAAGAAGCACTTGCTGGTCGTCGAAGCAGATGATATAATCGTTTAATTTCACTTTAATTTCACCCGTGGTTCACTTGCATAGTTCACCTGGATGGACCACGGGCAATTATTTTTCCCATGGTTCACCTGATTGTCCTCATGTTGACCACGTGTAGGTACGAAAGTATAATATGAAATTTGAAATAGGAAGACATGTGTCGAAAAGATTTTTGAGCTACTAGGACACTTCAGATGTTGAGAATAAATAAATAAATATTCCACGACATTCTACACAGAGCTTTCTAGACCCAAAGTAAGCATAGTTAAACTAGCTTGTGTTATGGGTAAGCATAGTTAAACATACTTATATACTTTTTTTTGTAAATACATACATATTATGTATTTACAGATGCTGGATGCGGCAAGCTGAAGACAGGGCGCTATGGAGCTCATTAGGGGAGACCTATGTTGATGATGATGATACATATTATACATAGAAACACCCAGACCAATGCAAATAGACATAATTCATGCATACAAATATTTGCACTGAGCGGGAATCGAACCCGCGCCCGCTGTCGTAGCAGTCGAATGCACTACCGTTACACCACAGAGGCCGTCAATAAACCCGGCAAAGCGGAGGTTAGTAAAATGGCCGACCCCATGTTAGCCAGGGTTAGTAACGTCAGGCAGACGAAAAGGACGTCATGTACTGAATATTTACGACAGTAGTGTGCGCTCCTGTGATCAAAATTCGAAAATAATTCAAGGTGGGGAAAATTACTGTCCCTAATTTATTTTTGTAACTAACTGTTGACCTCGATTGCGCCTGCGTGGAATTCTGATCTTGTTCCCGCCTCCCATGGGAACCTATTCCAGGAATAAAAGTAGGCTATATGTTATTTCATACTATACTCTATCCCTGTACCATTTTTAGGGTTCCGTAGCCAAAACGGAACCCTTATAGATTCGTCATGTTTGTCTGTCTGTCCGTCCGTATGTCACGGCTACTTTTTTTCGAAACTATAAGAACAATGCTGTTGCAACTAGGTAAGTAGATGTATTGTGTGAACCGCATTAAGATTTTCACACAAAAAAAATGGGAAAATAAACCAATTAATTTTGGGGTTTCCCCATACTTAGTAAACTTTTTTTTTTTCATCAAATCCATACGTGTGTGTTATCTTTGGATAGGTCTTCAAAAATGATATTGATGGTTCTAATATCAATTTGTCCTAAACTGAATAGTTTGCGCGAGAGACACTTCCAAAGTGGTAAAATGTGTGTAGCTTGTATCTTCTATAGCTTCCGAAAGAGAATGATAAAACTAAACAAAATATATGATGTACATTACCATGTAAACTTCCACCGAAAATTGGATTAAACGAGATCTAGTAAGTAGTTTTTTTTTAATACGTCGAAACTCGTAAACCGCAATTTACCTTTCATTCAATCAACTCAAATTTAAAAATAACTAGGACGGTTGCCAGCTTGGCAATCAACCCAAACTTAAGCGTAGCGAGATTTGCCTATCCAACAATAGGTCAACGTGTCCGGTCGACTTTTTCCATTGATTTGGTTTTTCGGTGATTATTCCTCGATGGTAAGACCGATCTGGACATTCGACCCATTACGACACTCAGTAAAGTCTACTTGATCACCGTGGCAAATTTAGTCGAGATCAGTCAAACGGTCTCGGAGGAGTATCATTTGTTTGAAATGCAACTTTGAAACCAAAGACGCTTCGCTCGCCTTCGGCTCGCTACGCTTAAAATGAGACCGTAATCTTAGCAATCCATGGATTCTCCGTGCGGGTGCCGGGTCCATCGCGTTGCTGAGTTGGGAACTCGGGACAGTGCCTGGGACTTGCGACCCAAGTGTAGGTTTAGAAGGGGCCCCTTTTGTTGATGTACATCAACACTCACCTTCACTACCCAAGTTCCCCTCCCTGCCTAACCAAATTTGATACGAACCTACTAGTGCCGCTTTAGACATTCGTCCTAGTAATGAGCTTATTGTAGCTCTCGATAGGCCTAGATCTTTAAGTAGGTTATAGAGAGATTTTGCTGGTATACCTCTCGCTCCCACTTCCACTGCATACAAATTAACCACGTAACCGTTTTTGATTAATTCGTTTGTGAGATCATAGTATTTATTTTTCTTTATTGTGTGGTCCTTCGGTATATTTGTTTCCCACGGTACAGTAAGTTCCACAAGAACCACATGTTTTAATCTCTTAGAATATAGGAATATGTCAGGTCTAGATGACGAAACCCCAACATCCTCCGGAATTTTGTAGTGCTTTTCATACGTGTCGATTAGGAGAGTCCAATCTGGGGCAGTATCTAAGATTGAATAAGGTTTGTTCCTGGGTGTTATGGATGAACCTTCAGACACAAAGTTGATATGACGTCTGTTAGTAGTCAATCCTTTTTGGGCTCTAGCTACTGCCAGACTCATTGCTTCACGTATGATGATAAGCACCTTATCGTGGCGGCGTGAGTAATGGCCTCTATCGAGAAGCACCCTACATCCTACTAATATGTGTCTAGCCGTCCCTATTGCCTCACCACAAGTATAACATTGTTTTTCTGTGGCCTTCCCCCACCTTACCAGATTACTCTGGTCTGGGAGGGTCATCTGAAAGGCGTTAAGATAAAATTTTAACAGGGCCGGCGACCAGTCATAGATCAAGGTGCGCCACTTTAAGGCCATCGGTATGCAGAACTCTCCCATTGTCAACCATTCATTTTGGATTTCCAAATTCATCGCGTGCACTCGATATTTATCATTTTCGTCTTGTTTTAGAAAGGACTTAAGTATATCCTGGTCCCTTTCTGGCTCTCGTACTCCCAACCCCACTCTGTTTGACTGGGCCCCTATCATAAATCGTTTATGGAATAGAAGTCTAGATTCAAGCTCGGACGCGTTATTATCTTTCGGGAGTGCCCTGATTGTGACATCTTGGGATTTTCCTAAGATGTGGGCTTTGGTAACTCTAAGATGTTTATAGAGCTCCGATGGTTTCTTAAGTTTCATCCCAAAATTATTTTGATCCCTAAATAGAGCAGAGGAATCAGCAGAGTGCGCTAGTCCAAGCCACGATTTTAGCGATTTTATGACAGTTGCATCTATTTTCGCCAGTAAGGTTTTACCGAATTCATACACCAGAAAAGGCCAAGTCAGACGTGATGTTAAGTAGTTGTCATATATCCAAGCTTTTTTGATATTGTTTAGTGGTATCTGATCTATCTTATTTAGGTCATTTATAAACGTATCGACAACTTCATCTAAGGATGGTGTGCGTCCTTTATAGTCTATCTTTCTCCCAAGAAATTTAAATGGCACCGATTCAGCGACTATGGAAACTGGTTTACCCCCAATGAAGAGTCCCGGGTCGTAAGAGGTAAATTTGGTGTCCCGTCTACCCAGACATAGACAGTGACACTTACTGGGCTTCGTCCTCAGTCCATTTGTCCACGAACAGAACTCATCGACTTCCTTTAATAGTTCCTGACATTGTTTTGGATTGCGCGTCAGTATTGCGAGATCGTCAGCAAAAGCTAAGATGGACTCTGAGTATATGTTATTTACTTTAAACCGATAACCCCATTTCTTTTCGTGACGTATTAACTTGGTAATTAAGATATTAATTACTATGTTAAATGCTATTGGTGACAAGCAGCATCCCTGAAACAGTCCCACATTATACCGTAATGGTCCTGTGTGTACTTCTTGGAAGCTTATAGCAAATTTTAGCTGGGAGTAATACGACTCGATTATCTCTATGACCACGGGCTATGAACATTATTATGGTAAATACGTACTTGCTAGGTTTTTCATCGATTTGGAAAACCATGACACGTACAAGCGTCTTATTTTGGCTAATTTGAACAGAACGTAATTATGATCGAGACTTGTGGTGTGCCCTCTTTATGTTGTGACTTCTTCTTGAAGATTAAACATACTACGAATTACTAGCACGTTGAAGAGATTTAAATAAATCACTGATTACTTGTCCAGTAGGTATATATATAAACTCGAAGAAATGGTCCTGAAGACCACACATACGGCAGATAACACTGCTGTGTTACTGTGTTGCAATTTCTTCTAAAAGTCGTAAAAATGTTAAGTGGCGAGAGAGTACATGAGGTGTCACTAATCCTCATATAATTAAGATAAGTCTGTTGTAAGTGGCCGATGGAGCAAACGAGTCCTAGAGTGGAGACCACGAATCGGTGAACGGAAGGTAGGACGTCCCCAGCAAGATGGACGGACGACCTGAAAAGGTAGCTGGGATTGACAGGAACGCAAGGCGGAGGATCGGGTGCTATGGCGTACAATGGGAGAGGCCCATTTTTTTTACGTGCGGAAATCCCTTCGGATACCCCCCTGCCGGCCAGCGGGGGTGGTTATGTCGTGTATCGACTAAAACCGCACGGTGTCCTCCCCAAGTGTCCGTTAGCCTAACTTAGAGTGAACCGAACCGCCTTCTCTTTTTATCTTTTAAATATTTTTTTCTACACTAACAGTTGCCCTGTGGTCAAAATTCGGCCGCAAACAAATAATTTTATTATTATTTTTTTTTTCTTTATTTAATTTCTATACATATAATTACATTTTTAAATATATATAAAAAAATACAAATATATTTAAAAATATAAAAATAGTGCTCCACCGGCATCGGGTACAGGTACCAAGCTGCCCTTGTAAATAAATAAATAAATATTCTAGGACATATTACACATCGCCATCTAGACCCAAACTAAGCAGAGCTTGTCATATGGGTTCTAGAATGCGGATACACATCTTAAATTTCCTTTTGTTTTGTAAATAAATACATATTATACATAGAAACACCCAGACCAATGCAAATATACATATTTGCATTGAGCGGGAATCGAACCCGCGACCTCTGGCTTAGCAGTCGAACGCACTACCGCTACGCCACAGAGGTCGTCAAAATTGTACAATTGTTTCCTGTATACGTACGGTAGGCAGTACAGAGGTACTGCCTACCATATAAGAAGTTTTTATCAATATTAGAATTAACTGGATCTATTCAACTTTAGCTAACAATGTTGCTATGCTACGCGGTTTCACCCGCCGAAATCGGTTCCATTCGGTCGGCCGCCCACTACGTCGCATTACATCACCCTCCCGCCCATTTTTTTCTCAACTTTTTTCTTAGCCGAGTCGAGCAGACTCCTAATTATGGAAGCGTCATGTTAAATAGCCTACAATCGCTACAAAGAACAGAGCTATCAAATGCAAAAAAAAATGATTCAAATCGAATCGAATCGAAAATCATTCAAAAATTTGCGCGATCGAATTATAAACTACAATTTTATTATTATTTATTAGTGTCTTTATATATTCTATATTAGATAAGATATATATATGTTGTAAATATATCCCCAATGGGTTGTGAAGTTCGGATGGAAGTCGCTTCCCGGAAGTATCTAAGTGCAACCCCTTCGTAGTTAGACTGAAAAGCCGACAGAGACGGGAGAAGACTCGGAGGATAATGATAGATTCAAATCATAAATTGAGTTGTGATTCTTGAAAATACCGGAAGATTCCTTCCGCGTCGCTATAAAGTAACATCAAAGGGCTCAGGTTGTTCAACTGTGGGACCACCTCGAAGGTATTGGGATAGGAACGAATTCGATTAACTGTTTTAATATAATAGGTCTTTACCTATGAAATTGCCGAAATTTTCTTACAAATTCATGAGTTCGTTATTCCTGTAATTTAATAGCTATTTCCATTATTTATATTTTGTTTGAAAGTTGATTTCAAGATTTTACAACTCTGTATTAAATTTTGTTTTTATTGGCCGCTTGATAAATTAATTCGATCTTCAAAAACAGTACTTCCTAAATGCTATCCATTTTGATGATAAATTTCGTATTACTTAACAGCTGTCACTTTTCAAAAATGTAATAAAAGTTGCTGTTTGTTAGCTTAATGTTGTCTCATTAATACACAAAAAAATTCATAAAATTTGGATTTGTCATTCCTAAAAAAAATGCAAAATGTACTGAAAATTGAGTTTCCTCCAATTTCTTCAAGAAAAACGGGAACTTTATATGTAACGACCTAATATTGTAAAGGTTATACCTACGTAACCGCCCCCGCTGGCCGGCGAGGGGGTATGCGAAGGGATTCCCCACTCAAAAAAAAAATGTTATACCTACGTAGTTTTTAGAATATTCATCAATTGACTATAATAGATATAAAGAATTTAAAAAACGATTACTGTATTGTCAGATGCTTTTGTTACTTTCTTCTTTGTACAATTTGTGAGTCATACCCAACTTATAAATATTATTATGATTGATGTTATAGATAAGTATGTCCCAAAACATTTATGTATTTTATATAATTTTATGTATGGCTGATCTAATTCAATTTACCATCACTATAATGTACTCGTTAAATTATAATAATATATAATAATAAATATTCTACGACATTCTACACAGCGCTTTCTAGACCCAAAGTAAGCATAGTATAACTAGCTTGTGTTATGGGTTCTAGAACGCGGATAAACATACTTATATACTTTTTTTTTGTAAATACATACATATTATACATAGAAACACCCAGACCAATGCAAATAGACATATTCATGCATACAAATATTTGCACTGAGCGGGAATCGAACCCGCGCCCCCTGTCGTAGCAGTCGAATGCACTACCGCTACGCCATAGAGGCCGTATTACTCAAACGATGTTATAAAATAGCCCTTTTCAATATTATCCTTGCAATGGAATTTAACATTCAAGGTCTCCTACGGCTATAGTTACACCAAACGATGCCTTCAGGATATACATTATTACATATAAATTTCGGGTTTAAGTAGAATATAATGGCAAATAATTCCCTTTGAAAAAAGCGGCCAAGTGCGAGTCGAACTCGCCCATTAAGAGTTCCGTAGCAGCAAGTAACATAATAATGTTTTTTTTTTAATTTTTATATTTGAGTTGATTGAATGAAAGGTAAATTGCAGTTTACGATTTATGACGTATTAAAAAAAAACTACTAACTAGATCTCGTTCAAACCAATTATCGTTGTAAGTTTACATGGTAATGTACATCATATATTTTTTTTAGTTTTATCATTCTATTATTTTAGAAGTTACAGGGGGGGGGGGGGGCACACATTTTACCACTTTGGAATTGTCTCTCGCGCAAACTATTCAGTTTAGAAAAAAATGATATTAGAAACCTCAATATCATTTTAGAAGACTATCCATAGATACCACACAGGTATAGGTTTGATGAAAAAAAAATTTTTGAGATTCAGTTCTAAGTACGGGGACCCCCAAAATTTATTGTTTTTTTTTCTATTTTTGTATGAAAATCTTAATGCGGTTCACAGAATACATCTATTTACCAAGTTTCAACAGCATAGATCTTATAGTTTAGGAAAAAAGTGGCTGTGACATACGGACGGACAGACAGACAGACATGACGAATCTATAAGGGTTCCGTTTTTTGCCATTTGGCCACGGTACCCTAAAAATGTGATAGATAATAATATAAATATAATAAGTCCCACGGTGGGCGCCAAGCGTATCTTAAGAAAGTAAATCCAAGATAACTTTACACGGTTTACTTAGAGTTGTGAATGTGTGTGTACGGTCATTGATACGGAAACAGGTCACAAGGCCATATCCACATTTGTACAACTTATTGTCTAGAAATGTTTTCATATTGGTTTTTTATATTATAACTATAGGCAAAGGAAACGAAAAGAAGGCTTCATAATTAATTTTCATGATATGTATAACAAATCCTTGCAATGAGGTTTTAATTTTGTATTTCTAAGGCATGAATACTCCTTGTTGTACTAGATAGGTAGCTATCTAAGTATGTATACATTTCAATACACAGGCAGGGGGAATCACAAAACAAGAGCGTAAATAAATAGTCCTCTTTGTAAGAATTCCCTAAAAATTTACACCCTCGTTGCAATTATAGTACATATGTAAGTAAACCACGGCACGCGTCACTTACCGGCTCCCCATCACGGCGGCACTCAGTCCAAACTGTGGGATAAACAGTAAACACAGCACTAGTCTTTGTCCGAGCGCATCGGCTGCGAGCCCTGAGACGCGCAACACCGTCGCCGTTGCGCGACGCACTGACGAGCTAAGTGTATAGGGGCTGCCAGGACAAAAGTTACGCCTCCCTAATGTTGGCTTTTCGGTTCACTCTAATGTTAGTGGAAATTACCGGGAAAACATACTGCAGGTACTTTTAGTATGTGATGCTTTACTTTCTTACAATAATATAAACAATTAGTATAAACACAATGCAATGTTATTGTCGGAAGTTTACGCGAATGTCACACATTGAAATAAAACTATTTTTAAGTCTCCCCGTGACCATGGCTGCTGAAAAGCAACCGAAACGTTGGGATCAATGTAAAATATAAAATAACATCAAATCAATCGCGATAGAATCCGTTTAAAATAGTTTTATTTCAACAATGCAATGTATCTGTTAAGGACGTTGATAAGCATACTTGCATGATTGGCTAAGAAGACCAACCGAACTCCAGAAAACCTTTCTTCTTTAAGGTAGTAGCATCTAAAGGTAATTTAATGCGAAGTTAACTTTCTTATAGCATATACATTTACGGTAGTGAAAACTGGATAGAGTTTAAAGAAAATAAGTACGCTCTAAGTATTATAGTTTTAGAGCATTTAACTTGGATAACTATTCAAAGCTTTCAAGTTTCGAATAGTAAGTAGATAGTAAATAAACATCTAAATCAAAGAAAACTTTCAGTTTAGAGAAAAAATATTTTATTGATATTATCTGATTGATAGTTAAAAAGTACGTGTTGCTAATTCTGAGTGCAAGAAAGCTTAATCTTAATGACAAAATGTGTCTTAATATAATTTAACTTCCCAATTCTTAGGGTAGCCTCTGTCCGCAACCCCAGGTGACGTTTCCGCGGGAGGATGCGTCGCGCAGCCAGCGGCCAGAGAGCGCTCAACTGTCGCGAGTGACGTCGCGACGTCGTCACACGTCGTGATTATCACTTGATTGTGACGACAAGTCGCATCATTGTGCAATCATTCCATTTGAATATAATGATTCAAACAATTTTTCATTTTCCATTACCACAGACTTACTGAATAAATTAATAGTTGAATAAATAAATGAATGAGCAGGTTCGGTCCAGTAGTCAATAGGAATTCAGTAGCCCGCCGGGGACGGGAGCTTTTAATTACAAGCCAACGATGTCGTTAGGGAAGGGAGACCGGACACGAAGGGAATTTTTTAATATAGACTTCCGCTCTACCTAATAAAATTAAGGTGGGAGTCATGTATTTAGGAAAATTAAACTGATAAAAGCTTGACGACAATAATTTTTAATACTATATGGCCAAAGTTACGAGTAAAGTCAGCTTATTATTATCTAACTAATTAAGAAATTTGCAGCATCCATTCTGTGTGATATTGTACTAGTCAACCAATTCATGTTTCTTTTTATTCCATAGGCAGCACTCAAGCACACAGCCCACTTGATGCTTATAAAAGTTTCCAGGCTCCAAAGGCACCAAATCATTGCACGACCTATTATCCTACTTTATTTACCCGCCTGATAGCAAGCCGCACTATAGTACATGAGGCACTGCAGCTATACTGCTATCCAAGCGTGTAACAAAAAAGTGGCCAAGTGCGAGTCGCACTCGCCCATGAAGGGTTCCGTAGCAGCAAGTATCAAAATAATGTTTTTTTAAATTTCTATATTTGAGTTGCTTACTAGATCTCGTTCACACCAATTTTCAGTTTTAGAATGGTATGTCGGCATTTCTGTCTGATCTCCCAACCCCGACAGGAAAGCTTGCTCTAGAAATGTGGCTCACCTTGTAGTGCCCTTCTTCTTTTTTAGAGTGTGGAAACCCCCACGGGTTTCACCCCATCGGTGCCGACGATGGGGTGGGTGTGTCGGAATCAGACCGACTAAAACCACATAGTGTCCTCCCCAAGTGTCTATTGCCGGGCAACCCGGGTAAGCCCTCGAAAGGATAACCCCAGGGTTACCGGCGGACTTTATCCGCCACCGCGGCCTCGCCTGGTGGGGTCGGATTTTATCCCGCGACGGTGAGTTGGCAGGCGTGTGTAATAGATCTTCAGAGAACAAAAGTGATCAGTTATTACTAAAATAATTTTGAAAAAGGCGTCAGAATGCGAACTAAATCATTGCCGAAGCAGCCATCTAAAGTACAGAAAGCGATTGTTCTCCAATTCTCGAACAAACTCGTTAATTCACTGAACAATCGCGGTATTGCTGCGGTAACATTACGCAACCGTGTCAAGGCCGAGGACATTGAACCTCTTCCACATCCCGAGAGGCGTTACTCCTTTAAGGTCTTAGCTGAGTCACTGAATTGGAATGAGATAACATTTTACTTAGTGAATATTCTCATCAATTTTTTCTTGTAGCTCGCGCTTGGAAATAACAAGTTTAACCGTCTTCTTCAAATAGAGTTGTCTCCAAAGGTTTCTTAGCCGAGAAAAAAAAACTGTGTAAATATAGGTACTACGATGTGCTGACAAAAATTAATTGAAATGTGTTGAAATTATTTTCAAAAGAATGCCCTTTCATGAACATTTTACGCACCCTAATAAATCCCCACAAAAGCATGGCAATAATTTTACCGTTAGATTAGGTCATACAATTTTAAGCAATAATATTTTGGGTAAAGGGTTTCGGAACGTTTCCGGATCAATATGGCGGGATCGCGAGGAAAGCGCGGGAAGCCGTCCAGCGCGCCAGTCCCCGCCATTTTGTTGTTGTCATAGTAACCGCCCAGACGATGGCGATCTAGATGCACGGGACAGAACACTGGTTTCTTGTGTGCAAAATAATGAGATCATGGAATATGTTAGATGTACCTATATTTAATTAGTGACTCATCAATATCTCGCCTAAAATGTTACTAATACCTACTAATAGCATAAACAGAAGTACAATTCTTTGTCTCGAAACTTCCGCCACTTGAGAACCCAAAGCGAACTCTAGCCCACGTAATCCTTTCCTAAGCCTTACACATAACACACTCTGTAAACGCACGGAACATAAACCAAAATCTTTGAAAGATAACCCTTAGCGCCGGCTGCACGTAGAATATTTACCTCGTTGAGTGCGACGAGCGGCCATAGCCCGCGGAAGCTTTCCACGTGTCCCTCTGATTAGCAGATGGCACAGTGGAGAGTAAGTAAGGGGGCCATCTCGAAACCGGAGATGGCCCAGGGTCAGTCGGGGTGCGAGGTATATGCTCTATGGGTAACCTTATACCCCGTCGTCTTAAGACCCGAGACGGCGTGCGGTTTTAGTCGGTGCAAGCCCGACATAACCGCCCCCGCTGGCCGGCGGGGGGTATCCGAAGGGATTTCCGCACGAAAAAAAAAAAAATAGGTACGCAAACACCTGGGGTGTGTGTTGGGTAACCTCCTCGAGTGTCGCTCCGATTCCGATCCCGCTGCAGTCCGGGGGGAACGGAATCGGAGCGGCCGGTACACCCTGGGCGGCGGTCAATGGCTTCCCCTTCACCCCTTCATAGGGTTGGCATTGATCGTCGGCCAATACCCAACGTGGCGGGAACACATCGCTCTCCGTACTCCTCTGCTTTCAGAGGAGACAGGATGAGCGATGCTGTTAGTGGTGAGATGGCCCAGGGTCAGCCGGGGTGCGAGGGATATGCTCTATGGGTAACCTTACACCCCGGCGTCTGAAGACCCGAGACGCCGTCTCGGGTCTACAGACGCCGGGGTGTAAGGTTGCCCGTAGAGCATATCCCTCGCACCCCGACTGACCCTGGGCCATCTCCGGTTTCGAGATGGCCCCCTCGGGTTTGGGAACCACGGTGTCCCCGTCTTGCCCCGGTTTGGGGGAGGGGCGCTAGTCGCCCCACCGTCCCGGCCTGCTTCTGCTGGGGTGACAGGTGGCCTCACCCGCCACCCCCAGGCCTGCGCTCATGGAGGACGGAGGTCGTTAAGCGACCTCCGGCGCCTGAGTTGCCTGCGACGCGCGGCGAGCAAGTTGCGGGCTCGGCGGACCGGGAGAGTTCTAAGTCTCTCCCGGGCGCGCTCCGCCACCTCCTTCGCGAGCATTACATGCTCGCAGAAGGAGGCGGCGGCGGCCCACGCGCTCGCGCTCCGCACCATTGCCGCAATCATGCTGCCGAGCGAGAGGACTCCCACCCCGATGGCTGCCACGAGGTCACGCCTCGGCGCCTCCCACGCCGGGCAGTCCGCCAGCGTGTGCAGCCCTGAGTCCTCGCTCGCGTCGCAGTGATGACACTCAGGCGTTGGCTCCTTCCTGATCCGATGCAGGTGGTCCCCGAAGCACCCCTTCCCTGAGATCACCTGCGTCAGTCGGTAGGAGAGGCTTCCGTGTCGCCTCTCCAGCCAATCCTCCATGATGGGCCTTACCGCCGCTATTGCGGCGTGCCCTGCGCTTGGTTGCCCAAGTCGTTCCTTCCACTCCACCACGATGGACTGGCGGAGCTGGGACTGCACGGCCTCGATTTCTCGAGGCTCGGGGTTCCATCCCTGCTCCCGCGCCTCCTTTCGCCACTGGTACAGTTGCGAAAGGGCTCTCGCTTCCAGGTCCCATGGCGGAGTTCCGGCAAGGAGACTCGCCGCCTCGAAGGAGATCGTGCGGTACCCTCGGATGACCCTGATGGCCAGAACTCGCTGCGGAGCGCGCAGCATCCGCACAGTTCTGGTCCTCAGGGCCTCCGCCCATATTGGACACCCATACAGGGCCATGGACCGCACGATCCCCGCGTAGAGTCTCCTGCAGGAGTCATCGGGCCCCCTCATGTTGGGCAACAGCCGAGCCAGAGCAAGAGCTGTGCCCTTCAATTTGGGGGCCAGACTTCGGATGTGCTCTCCGAAGTCCCATCGGCCGTCGAGCACGAGCCCCAAATATTTCATTTGGGGCTTGATGCCGATGCGATTTCCTCCCACGATGAGACTGGATCCCTCGGGTGGCTTGCTCCGAGGCCCATGGAAGAACAGGGCCTCGGTTTTATGCAGGGCCACCTCGAGACCCAGCCGCCGGATCCGCCTAACGACTTGGGCAACCGCGGTCGTGGCCTTTCGGGTCGCTTCGCGGTACGTCGCCCCGCACGCCGTCACGAGCGTGTCGTCCGCGTAGCACGTGACGGCGGCACCGCCTACGAGCTCACCGCGAAGCACCCAGTCGTATCCGATGTTCCACAGGAGCGGCCCCAGGACCGATCCCTGTGGAACACCGCACGACATTTCACGCCGACCGAGACCGGTCACGGTTGGGTAGATGACGGCTCTCTCCGTCAAATACGCCCCGACTATGCGGCGGAGGTAGAGAGGCACTTCGTGATACACGAGCGCCTCCCTAATGCAACTCCAGGGCAAGGTGTTGAACGCGTTGGCGATGTCCAGGGACACCGCCAACATCACCTCACCCCGGGCTACTGCATCCTCCGCCAGAGCCCTCACGCGCATGATGGCATCCACGGTGGAGCGCCTCTGGCGGAAGCCATATTGGCCATCCGCCAGGTCCGGCCCCACTCTTGAGAGGTGCTCGACGAGGCGCTTCGCAATTACTCTTTCAAAGAGCTTGCACACCTCGTCGAGCAACACTATGGGCCGGTAGGCGGACGGCGAGTCCGCCGGGCGCCCCTCCTTTCGGATGAGGACCAGTTTCCCCGTCTTCCACAATTTCGGAAACTGGCCCCGCTCCAAACATGCGCTGAGAAGCCCTCTCAGTCGGGGCTCGAGAGCGTCGTCGACTAGAGCTAGGACCCACGCTCGGCCTGGAATGCCGTCGGGTCCCGGGTGTGTTTGGCTCTTAGCCTTCTCACCGCCAGCTCTAGTTCTACCCAAGTGACCTCGGGCACGTCGTCGTCTTCCACGTCGGGCGCCATGCGCAACTGAGGCGGAGTCATCCGCGGTGGAACATGTTCCACCGCCCGCGCTGGGAACAGGGAGCCAACAACTCCTCCGAGCAGATCCGGCTGGAGACACCGGGTTAACGGCGGGGCCTTGGGGCGCAGCTTGCCCCTCACCATCCGGTAGGGCCGCCCCCAAGGGTCCCGCTCCAGCGTCTCCAGCAGCTCGCGGAAGGTACGCAAACACCTGGGACTAGTTCTGTTGTACGCTAAGAAACATTTTGGCTGCGCAATTTATTTTACAATGTGTTTTGCAGTAATAAGCTGCTTCAGTTAGATCTTCGAGGGATCCCATTGAATTTCACCGGTTGAAAGATCGACAGAACCGGAGTTTCGGAGGTGGTTCGAAACGACTGTTTCGGTAAGTACGTTTCGTCGCTCATGAGTTCATCCGAAATACATGTGACTCCTGTACGTTAAGACAGCAGTGACTATTGAAAATGCTAAGCTGGCAAGTACCAGTGAGTGTGATTCTATCTCGGAACTTGCCAGATAGTTTTTTGTATTAGCAAGGTCTGGTTTAGACTTCAATCTGCCGTATGTTTGATTGCAATTGGTTAAGAAGAACTGGAGATATGACTGAAAAATGATAACCGTCCTCCGGGCGGGCGGAGTCACGGGCATCAGCTAGTGAAGTATCTATATACTTCACTAGCTGATGCTCGTGACTCTTGATGATTTTGCTGAATATTACAGAATAATACCTGTGTATTATTCTGAAAATCTTTATCAATCAATATATATTCAGCAAAATCATACACACATTTTAACTCACAATACATAAAACATTGTATAAAATTGGACAAAGATACTGACAAATTGTTGTGAGTTCCATAATCAAAAATGACCAAAACAGTAAACAGGAGAAAACTAGCATCTTGAGATAATTTTGACCAACAAAAGCTTTTGAGATAGTTCTATTGTTTCTAAACAGTAAACTAACTAGGTTAAAATACACAAATGCACGTGATAATAACAAACAGTTACACATTGTATTGTGATTGGACCAAGAAGAAGAATTCAACGAATGCAAATGTCAGCCTAAGCCATTATCCAAAACATATGTGGAAACTTTACAATCTTAACAATATGATTGCCTACCCTTATAGGAATATACAGGTGGAAACACCTGGATATTACCAAAGTAGAATATGTGTTAGGTATTTCGAACGACCTCCATCCTCCATGAGCGCAGGCCTGTGGGTGGCAGGTGAGGCCACCTGTCACCCTAGCAGAAGCAGGCCGGGACAGCAGGGCGACTAGCGCCCCCGCCCTTTCCGGGGCAATAAGGGGACACCGTGGTTCCCAAACCCGAGGGGGCCATATCGAAACCGGAGATAGCCCAGGGTCAGTTGGGGTGCGAGGGAAATGCATTATGGTCAACTTTACACCCCGGCATCTGAAGCCCCGAGACGGCGTTCGTTCAAGCCCGACATAACCTCCTCCAGCGGGGGGTATCCGAGGGGGATCCCACACGAAAAATAAAATGGTATTTCGATCTATCCTGTTAATTTTTTGAATCTTTATCCTTTAGAAAGTTGCTGTTAGACAATATTAACAATTCTTCGTTCAATTTTCAGTTAGCCGACTAGTTAAATGTTTGAGCAGTCGAAACACGAAGTTGCGCAACTTATAGTTGCTTAGCGCACCCGCTACTGTACCGTTACCGGCCATTGCAGGAATATTGCAACCTTTCCTTAGGGGAGCATGAATTATGTTGTCTTTATTCATACTTTTCAATACATATTTTTATTTTTCATCACCACGTGGAATTTCATTTTTACCGCTCCCTTGAGAGGTGTGCGTTTTAGCGGGATCTTGCGGAAATACTGAAGAATGTACAAGATTAAAAATCGATATAATAAGACTTTGACTTTTGACTCTCGACTGTATAGACGGACTTGACATTGGCGTCTTCGCCATTAATAATTTTATAAACATTTATTATATTTTGATACTCTTTGAGAAAACCGTACGACGTTGCCGTTAATTTGAAATGCTTAGATTAATATAATTTTATAAACATTTACTATATTTTACTTGACATTGGCGAAATTGCGGTGATTCTACAGAAGCCATTAACTAAAAGAAGAAGAAGAAGATTAAAAATCATCATTTCAGTCCGTTTATATGTAGTTTTTGCTTAAACCTTTTTGAGGGAACAAGACTGTGACTTTGCGGGTTTTGTTTTTCAGTCTTTTCAGAATCTTGTTCTGATCGGTATTATTAATATTGGAGAATAGACATATCAGTATGAACAAAAATGGCCACAAGGTCACATCGATACTGCATATTTGGTTGAATACTGCCTTCCCCTCTTACAAACCCTCTTAAATTAAGCAAAGTGGATGCTCCCATTAAAGCGTATAGCAGTAGAAGAGGCCAAAGTAGACCTAAACCACCATTTATTATTTTAATATTTGATGGCGTCTCTTCACGGGTGATATATTGATGGCTGCAACTTACGTGGGCACTGGTACTATTTTTTAACGTTGTACTTCCTAGCACATGAAAAGGATTAGATGTGTCTTTTTAACATGCTTATGCAAGCTGCACTAAGAATTTGACCAACTTTTTTATTTGCTTTTGTATCGATTTGAAATCTTGTATGTGTGTGACATTCTGATGATAAATACAATAATTTGACATCACCAAACTATTGATGATGGATGTAGGATATAAATAGTGGAACTCCTGAACGGCTACCAGAAAACCCCTCGAAATTAAGGCTTATTCGGCAGGTTTTAACAAGCCAATCAATCTTACATCTTATAATTAATTGTAAGTTTGCTCTCTGTTGACAATTAAACCGAACTCTTCATTTTTGGTGTGACGTACTTATATGTTGACGACATTCAAGAACCTTATTTTTACTAATAATAGTAGTTTATGCAACTGTCATATAAGAAGGGGTATTAAAACACGAGAGTCTGTTACCTATTATCGCATGAGGCGAAGCCGAATGCGATAATAGGTTGACTCGAGTGTTTTAATACCAAGTTATACGAGGGTCAAACTGAAAGTTAAAAAGAAAGAAGAAAGAACTGGCCACTTATAAACAATATAATAAAAAAATAATTCTAAAATTTGAAAATAGAACTCTTTGCCAATATTACTGAGTATATATTTCATTCATTTATCATTTGTTTTACGATTTGGCGGCAAATTGAAAATTGTCTGTGTCACGTTAACATGAATTTAACACGAGAAAATTTTCGTGCAATGATTTTTTATGACTTTCGATGTCATTTAAGTCAACAAGAAAGTTATGATAGACTACGATTGGCCTAGGCGAGGCCGCGGTGGCGGCCAAAGTCCGCCGGCAACCCTGGGGTTATCCTTTCGAGGGCTTACCCGGGGTGCCCGGCAACGGACACTTGGGGAGGACACCGTGCGGTTTTAGTCGAGACACGACATAACCACCCCCGCTGGCCAGCGGGGGGGTATCCGAAGGGATTTCCGCACGTAAAAAAAAAAAAAGACTACGATTGGCCTTTCACGATGAAGCCCCATCTCGTGCGACTGTTTACAACTGGTTTAATGAGTTTAAACGTGGTCGCACTAATCTCACTGATGATTTACGTGAGGGACGGCCTTCTACGGCGACGACTGAAAATAACATCTGTGTTGTGCGGCGTATGATAGAGACTGACAAAAGAGTGACCTATCAGCAGATTCGGACAAGCTTAGGCATCGGTATGAGTCAAGTGCACAAAATCCTCCACGAACATTTAGCGGTCAGGAAGCTTTGCGCCCGGTGGATACCTCATAATTTGACTGAGGCTCAAAAACTCCATTGTGTGGATTGGTGCCGTAAAATGATTGAAAGATTTAACGGAGGTGACTCTAATGCTGTGTTCGATATACTAACAGGTGACGAAAGCTGGATTTACTGTTATGATCCTGAAACCAAAAGACAATCTGCTCAGTGGGTGTTTCCTTTCGAGGAGTTGCCAACTAAAGTGAAGAGAGATCGAAGTGCGGGAAAAAAAATGGTGGCCTCGTTCTTTGGAAGGATAGGTCATTTCGTAACAATTGTGTTAGAGGATCAAAAAACAGTTTCTGCAGAATGGTACACTACCAATTGTTTGCCACTTGTCTTGGAAAAAGTTCGAGAGAAACGACCTCGCAGTAGGATCCTCCTTCACCACGACAACGCCTCGTCGCACACCGCCAAGCGAACGATCGACTATTTGGCGACATCAAACGTTGAATTACTGGGTCACCCGCCGTATAGCCCCGACCTCGCGCCTTGTGATTTTTATTTATTTCCAAAAATTTAAGAAAAACTTAAAGGAAAGCGGTTTATGAATGCTGAAGAAGCGGTGGCTGCGTATCGCGATGCCATTGACCCCTAAGGACGAGTGGGCAAAGTGCTTTTCCCAGTGGTTCCATCGCATGCAGCGGTGTATTGACGTGAATGGACAATATTTTGAAAAGATATAATAAAACTAATAACTGGCTAATGTAATCAGTTTTTGATTTTCTAAGAACTTTCAGTTTGACCCTCGTATGCAGTTTCATACACTACTTTATCTTCACTCATAGGAAAAATTGAAATTAAACAAAGTAGGTAGGTTACAAGGAAATAATTTAGCGTGCGCCATTTTTTTCACAGTACGAACTGCGCATGCGTGCGCCTTTTTTTTCATATTCAGCCTAAAACCTTAGACTAGTTTCATGAATAAAAAAAAAAAAATAATAATATAAAGAGTCTTATGATACAGTTGGCGGTATTATAATAAGTTTAATTTTTAATTTTATGTATATGCGTTTATAAAGTGCGTATGTATAGAATCGTCTTTGAATTCGTAATTCGAATTTTTCGATTTGACTGTAGATAAACTTCTTAACGACATTGTAAGTGAGTTAAATGGTATTAATATCCATACTAACGGGGTTTCACAGCTCTTGCTTGAATATCCCCTGGTATCAGTACTAAAGCAATGCGACTTTGAGCAAGATTGAGCAGATGAAGCAACCAGAATGCAAGATGAAGCAACAACGCAAGATTGAGTGTGATATATAGGTACCTTTAACTGACCCCAGCTGAAGCAAGCCGGGACGGCAGGGCGACTAGCACCACTCCACCGAACCGGGACAAGATATTTTTAACAGGTTTAACTCAATATTATTGACCGTGTCCGGAGAACAAAAAAAAAGAAAAAAAAAATGTAATATGCTTTTATCCTTTGACCTTCATGGACGTGCAATGGCGATGCCGACTGCGCTTTTATCCCTACAGAGGGCGCATCGTAATGGCCAATCTTAGCTGTCATTGTAGATTTCATTGTTTGCCTCTTCAAATCTGGCAGCTATGAGTTTTTTTATTGTTTATGGCCTCCTTATTATTTGTTGTTTTGCTTGGTCATTTGCTGCCGCCATCTACAATTAGTTTTGCGTCGGCATCCCCATTAATATAAATATTTTGTGGGTGCAATGTAAAATACTGTTCCGAAGCTTTGCAATAAACTTTTATTTATTTTATTTATTATTTATAAGACGGGGACACCGTGGTTCTCAAACCCGAAGGGGCCATCTCGAAACCGGAGATGGCCCAGGGTCAGTTGGGGTGCGAGGGATATGCTCTATGGAGTCTTAAGACCCGAGACGGCGTGCGGTTTTTTCAGTTCAATACCGACATAACCGCCCCCGCTGGCCGGCGGGGAGGTATCCGAGGGGATGTCCGCACGAAAAAAAGGTACCTTAACTGCAGCCATAACTCTCCTTGAATCGATGATGGAAATGTAACAAGGTTTTCAATATTTAAGAGAGAGGCAGACTCTTTAAACAATAAGGCAAGAACTTTCGCTATCCAGGGCTGGTCCAGGTAGCTCAGTTGGCAGAGCATTCCCCGTAGCAAAAGTTAATGTCACGGGTTCGAGTTCCATCCAAGATGTTGACTTTTTCGATTTTTATTGGATATCCTAGAATATATATATTATTGAGCTGAGAGTGAGATGAAGTTGAGCGAAAAACTCTCTACACTCCATTTGGTGTTTTTTGGTTGTGACGCTACTCCTCCTAAACTAATTGACCAATTTCGACCAAATTTGGCATATAAACCGGAACTTGATACCCGGACGGTTTAGAAAAAATAAAATTGAATATCGAACATACTATATATGAAGGAATTTTTCACCCTTCAAAAATTCCAAAATCTGATTTCTCCAAAATGATCAATGTTGAGACCACGATTTTGGCGCCAAAATGAGCAAATTAGCTATTGGCTTAAGACAGAAAAAGAAAATTGAAAATCGGTCAAGCAACGGAGGAATAATCACCAAAAAAAAACCGGCCAAGTGCGAGTCGGACTCGCCCAAGAAGAGTTCCGTAGCAGCAAGATAAATTTTTATATTTTAGTTGATTCAATGAAAGGTAAACTGCGGTTTACAATTAAAAAAAAAACTACTCACTAGATCTCGTTCAAACCAATTTTCGGTGGAACTTTACATGGTAATGTACATCATAATTTTTTTCTTTTCATCATTCTTTTATTTTAGAAGTTACAGGGGGGGGGGGGCACATTTTACCACTTTGGAAGTGTCTCTCGCGCGAACTATTCAGTTTAGAAAAAAAATATATTACAAACCTCAAAATTATTTTTGAAGACACGTGTGGGTTTGATGAAAAAAAGCTTTTTAAGTTTCAGTTCTAAGTAAAAAAATGACGAATCTAAAAGGGTTCCGTTTAATGCCATTTGGCAATGCAACCGTAACAATTCAATGGTATTCAATTGAAAAAAAAAATTGCGCTTGAATTATAGGTAATCATGTAGTGCACTCTCAGCTCAACATTGCAACAGCAGAATGCATTGCGCCCCTAGTATATCATTTACATTCATAGTACCAGTGAAATAAATAATAACATGTTAAAGAATTACGTTACAAAAGGTGATTCCTTCAAAAGCAGAATATTTTTCTTGTCATCGTTGCGCTAAAGGCATGATGGGCGGAATGGGCCCTTTGACGGTTTTTTATTAATTCCTAAGGTGGGTTAGTCCTATTGTGGTACAGCCATTTGTAATCGTGTATAAAGTGGGTCGATTGTTGTACACCAAGCCACAGAAATCGTTCATCGACTCCTCGTGAACAAAACTGAGTCACGCGAAATGCAAGCACGCGTTTTTACGAGTTCACGACATGCTATTGGTTGAAGGGTTGGATGTACTGCTACACGGATTAGGTCATACAATAATGTTTCAATGTTTTGTAGAAGGGAAGAGGAGAGAAGAAAATGGAGAAAGAGAAAATATGACAGGGTAAAAGCCTTTCTCTTGATAATAAGTAAGGCGGTGAAGGATTCCTGCAGAATAAGCCTGACTATTGCCTACCAAACCATTACTATCTGTGGAGGAATTTTATAAAGAGCACGTCAATTTGTCTGCACCACACCTGTTGGTAGGCTAATGATGAAATCTCAAGAAAGCGTCGGTAGCTCAGTGGTTAAGGAGTCAGCCTTACAATCGAGAGGTCCCGGGTTCGAATCCTGGCCACTACTCTAACGACGTGAATTCACGCATAATACTAGCAATTTACCTTAGCTGGAGGGGTTAGGAGGAATACCTACCAGTAATTTCGGTTACTAATATTCTTTATTTTGACGACCTCTATGGCGCAGCGGTTCGATTCCCGCTCATTGCAAATATGTATATTTGCATTGGTCTGGGTGTTTATATGTATAATATGTATTTATTTACAAAAAAGAAGTATCTAAGTATGTTTATCCGCTTTATACAACCCATATGACAAGCTCTGCTTAGTTTGAGTCTAGATGGCGCTGTGTAATATGTCCTAGAATATTTATTTATAATTTAAAGAAAAAATGAAGACAAACATTATAGATGGGAATAACAAACAATTCAGATGAATGATTCAAATGCCTTGATAGATGCTATTTTTAAAGACCTGAAGATTGTTTATTACCTAAGTGCTGCGATGATCTGACCTTGAAATTAAATTAAACTAGCTAAGCTTTAGTCTCTGACTGTATTATACCTTTAAACGAAAAAAACTTCATAACTAATTGGTTTCACGTCAGTTTGTTGGAAATTAGTTGAGTAAATACGCTTGTAAAACGTTGATACGCCCGTAGATAATCTGAACTGTCAAGTAGTATTCTCGTTTTGTGTGAATGATAACGTGCGTAACCATTCGCTTTGTCGGCTGGTTTCTTTTTCCGCAAAAACTAACCTGTGACGTGACTACTTCCATGTACGCGGGCAGTCACCGTAGTAAGGAGGGGACGAACTGGGTCACAGAGGGACCTGGGAGTTAGGAGGCGCGGCCCACTATTGACGCGTGGCTCGTGGGCACGTGTGAGGAGAGACTAGAATTTCCTTATTGATGATGTGATTTATATGACGCATTCAATTAAAGTTTGCACAAATATATTTTAGTAAGGAGAAATCTGTTCCTCATACAAACATGGACTTGAAAATGATACGGAACTGAAAATTACTCAATAGTGAGAGCATTTCGAAAGGTTTCTAAAAACCCATTTGTTACAACTATCAGTAATGGCCAAATTAGTTAAATAGTGGATCTAATGTGATAGGTAAATTAAGTTTCGCTTTATTTTTTGATAAAATGCATTTTTGAAGGAGTTGGCCGCTGAGATTTATATCCACGGTAACTAATCAGGTCAAACAATGGATTATTATGATGAAGTTGTAATGGTCTAATGGATTAAATCCGGATTGTCAGATTGGACAGGCCCGGAACTGGGTTATGCCTTTAGATCGTACACCAGGTGATTCATGTGATGAAATAATTAACACCTAATTTATTTTAAGACCCCCCTTGGGGCCTGAGGACGGCATTTGGCCGACTCGCCGTCCTTACAGAAGCAGGCCGTGGTGGAGGCGTGTCGTGTGTGCCCTACACACGCCTGCCAACTCATCGAAGCGGGATAAAACCCGACCCCACCAGGCGAGGCCGCGGTGGCGGCCAAAGTCCGCCGGCAACCCTGGGCTTATCCTTTCGAGGGCTTACCCGGGGTGCCCGGCAACGGACACTTGGGGAGAACACCGTGGGGTTTTAGTCGAGACACGACATAACCACCCCCGTTGGCCAGCGGAGGGGTATCCGAAGGGATCTCCGCACGTAAAAAAAAGAAAAGACCCCCCTTAATTTATTTTATTTTAATTTAGTTATTTATTCTTGAAATAAATATACAATTTAATATTTAAAGCGTCTACCTGTTGCCGTTATTAATATCGAGCAAGAAAAGGGTAAAAAAACACGTTTATTGTATGGGAGCCCTCTTTTTTTGCCGTGCGGAAATCCCATCGGATTCCCCACCGGCCGGTCAGCGGGGGAGGTTATGTCGAACTTGAACCTACTAAAACCGCACGCCGTCGCGTGTCTTCATACGCCGTGGTCGCCTCATAAGGCATTTCCCTCGCACCCCGGCTGACCCAGGGCAAGCATGGGAGCCCCCCTTAAATAATCATTTTATTCTGTTTTTAGTATTTGTTGTTATAGAGGCAACAGAAATACATCAGCTGTCAAAATGTCAACTGTCTAACTATCACGGTTCATGAGATACAGCCTGGTGACAGACGGACGGGCGGAAAGTGGAGTCTTAGTAATTAGGTCCCGTTTTACCCTTTGGGTACGGAACCCTAAATGCTAATGAATATTCCTAAAGCGTCTATAAACAGTGGAACGGTTGTTTAGCTAGTGGTTCGAACAAGTTACCTAATAGAATTGAACCTTTACCTTTGATGTGGTGCAGAGTGCAATGAATTACTGCCACCTGGCTGGCCAGATGTCGGCGCAGTTGCAATCTAAATATTGTTTCTGGCAGAACGATTCATTATTCAACTGTTGAAAGGTGCTGTGCAACCTGTATTTTTAATTGATACTGTTGAAAGTTTACGCGAATACTACCTACCTGGACATTATAATAAAACTTTAATTTATTAGAAAGCTGCTAAGAAAATGGTTGTAATTCAGTTTTTTTTGGTGGTTAAACTGCAAAGGATAGGTTGTACTTAACTCGGTTTTTGGTGATTTTGATTTTGATTTGATTTGAATTTAAGTGTTAGGTTGTGGATGTAACTTGAAACAATAAAAAGGTCGGGTAAGTGCAAGTCAGATTAGTACACGAAAGGTTTCATACGATCATACAAGATATTCACTATGATATAGAATAAAAAAATACTACCAAAAGATACGTTTCTTGATTCTATCTTATAATTTTTTGTTGACATTTTATTGTTTCTTGTAATACCGGCAATAGGATCTGATGCATACCTACTCTGTCAAAACTTTAACTGTCTAACTATTGCAGTTTATAAGATACAGCTCGCTGACATACGGACCGACAGCAGTCTTAGAAATATGGTTCGGTTAGGTAGGAACCTTTCGGGTGCGGAACCCTAAAAACGAGCTACAATGTTTTTCTATGCGGGCTCCGTGGTGGTTTATTATTTTGATACCTTTTTTTTTTTTTCTTTCGTGCGGAAATCCCTTCGGATACTCCCCCGCCGGTCAGCGGGGGCGGTTATGTCGGGCTTGAACCGACTACAACCGCACGCCGTCTCGGGTCTACAGACGCCGGGGTGTAAGATTGCCTATAGAGCATATCCCTTTTATTTTTTATTTTTTACGTGCGGAAATCCCTTCGGATACCCCCCCCATTGGCCAGCGGGGGTGGTTATGTCGTGTCTCGACTAAAACCGCACGGTGTCCTCCCCAAGTGTCCGTTGCCGGGCACCCCGGGTAAGCCCTCGAAAGGATAACCCCAGGGTTGCCGGCGGACTTTGGCCGCCACCGCGGCCTCGCCTGGTGGGGTCGGGTTTTATCCCGCTTCGGTGAGTTGGCAGGCGTGTGTAGGGCACACACGACACGCCTCCGCCACGGCCTGCTTCTGTAAGGACGGCGAGTCGGCCAACTGCCGTCCTCAGGCCCCGATCATGGAGGTCGGTAGTCCCGGGCGTAGATGAGTCTGCGGCGTCCTCGCCGCAGACTGCGAAACTCGGGGGGCAGGGTTCTCTCCCGCTCCCTCTCCGCCGTCTCTTTCGCGCGCATTACCTGCTCGCACACGACACGCCTCCGCCACGCGGCAGAGCCGCGGTAGCCTAGTGGTATGGGTAATGGACTGCTGAGGCGAGGTCTCGGGTTCGATCCCAGGTTTTACCATGGCACACACCAATGACTTTTCGATGCTTTTCGAAGTTATGTGTGTATTTATCGCAGGCTTATAAGTGCCCGGTTAATGGCAATAGGCTCGCCACCTATTACATTGGGACCTAAACATAAATTGGCGAAATGTGGGTGCTAACACCTCTGCCTACCTCTTCGGGGATATAGGCGTGAGTTTATGTTTATATGTTTATGTATATGTACCTTTTTTTTTTTTTTTTTTATCGTGCGGAAATCCCTTCGGATACCCCCCCGCCGGCCAGCGGGGGCGGTTATGTCGGGCTTGCATTACCTGCTCGCAGAAAGAGGCGGCGGCGTGCCACTTGCTCCCGTCGGAGACCACGGCCCTCACCATGGTCTCCAACGTGAGAACGTCCACGCCCAGGACCGCAACGAGATTCATTTCATTTATTCATTTATTCGTTCATTCTGTGGATCATAGGTTAGATATAGAGGTCTTATAAGCTATGTTATGTGCGCTATGTCCTACCACATGCGGTGTACAGATTAGCATATCAGTTAAAATATAATAAAAGTAACATGTAAGTATCATGTCAGTACATAAATAAGGTAATTAAAATAGTGAATTCAGATATGTCATAATGTCAATTAATATTAAATGTCAATCAGTTTAATAATACCATATATATAATTAAAATTTTATAGCACACAAGCATTATTAAATTTCAAATACGCAATTGAAACATTAAGCAGCTAAACAACATGTCATTACTTATATAAATTAAAATAATTAAAAATAGTTAAAATAAAATTTACCTACATCGAACACTGTATGAACCGACCACACCACAACTAGGGCACCTTGTACTGCTGTAATGTCTTATCTGTTAGGAAATCTTTCACGGAGTAATAGCATTTTTCTGTTAACAAGTCACGGAGTTGTTTTTTAAATAGTTGTAGCTTAGATTCGGTTCTGATATACTCTGGTATACAATTGAAAATCCGCGGGGCCAGGCAGAAGACGCTCTCATGCATCAATTGCGTTTTACTGGCAACTATATGTAGTTTAGTTTGATGCCGTGCACGCGTACGATATTCAATTAATTCTGGATTATTTTTCACGAATATTGCGACCTCGGGTATGTATATACATGGAAATGTTAATAGTTTCATCGATTTGAAATATTGTAGACAGGAGTCAGGTGCATAAAAATTAAACATTGCTCTTATGCAGCATTTTTGGGCTATGAACACACGTTCGTGATCAGTGCTGTTACCCCAGAATATTACCCCATACCTGAGAGTTGAGCTAACATAGCCGTGGTAGGCTGTTATTAAGGTAGGTGTATTTGCTACCTTCCTTAATTTCTTAAGAGCATACGAGAATTGGGCCAGTTTTTTACACACATATTCTAAATGGAGTTTCCAATTTATTTTATTGTCTATATGCAACCCTAGAAATTTTGTGGTTTCTACTTCTTCAACGTCATTGTTCAGGTAATGGATTTTTAAAAATTCTGTTCTGTTAATTCTTATTTTGAAGTTCATTATTTTGGTTTTGTCAATGTTGATTGTTAGATTATTTGTCTTAAACCAGTCCATAATTTGTACCAATGATTGATTAATGTCAGTTTCTAAATTTATTGTATTGTCATTATTAAAAAGTACTGTACTGCCATCAGCGAATAGCGTAATGTCATGTTGTGTTATTAATGGCATGTCATTTATGTATATGAGGAAGAGCAGAGGGCCCAAGATACTCCCTTGTGGAACACCGAATTTTGTAGTACCAGTCTCAGATGTACTGATTTCTTCGGTTTTTGTTAGAGGATTGACCCATTTTATTTTCGTGTACTGTTGTCTGCTCGTAAGGTACGATTTTACTAAATTGTACACATTACCTCTAACACCATATGCATACATTTTATTTAGCAGTATACTATGATCGACACGATCAAAAGCAGATCCCGGCGTTGACTCGCCCACGCAGGGCACTCCACCAACGTGTGGAGCGCCGTGTCTTCGCCAGGATCATCGCAGTGCTGGCACTGCGGCGTTGTCTCCCGGTGGATGCGCCACAGATACTTACCGAAACACCCGTGTCCGGTAACCATCTGGCACATCCGGTAGGAGAGGTCCCCATTGTCCCTCTCCAACCACTCCTTCATATTCGGTCTCACCGCCACAATGGTGGATTCCCCCCACCTTGGGTGCTCAAGTCGCACCCTCCATGTCTCCATGAGTTCCCGGTGGAGCTGGGACCGCTGAGCCCTGATTTCTCGGGGCTCCGGCCTATGGCCCCGCTCCAGCGCCTCCTTGCGCCATTGGTACAGCAGCGCAAGGGCTCTCGCTTCCAGGTCCCATGGAGGGGTCCCGGCTAGGAGACATGCCGCCTCGACGGAGATCGTGCGATACCCCCTGATGACTCTGACTGCCATCGCTTTTAACGGGCTGTTTAATACCGCCATCTCCGCCCATACTGGGGCCCCGTACAGGGCCATGCTTCGCACGATCCCCAGGTACAGTCTCCTAGTGGGGGCGTTGGGTCCCTTACAGTTGGGCATCAGCCGCGATAGCGCGGCCGCAGCCCCCCTCAGTTTCGGGACCAGACTTCGGAGATGAGGTCCGAAGTCCCATCGGCTATCGAGTACGAGCCCAAGGTACTTCATTGTGGGCTCGATGCCGATGCTTACGCCCCCTACGGTTATGCTGGTTCCCGCAGGTGGCCCCCTCCGAGGCCCGTGGAAACACATAGCCTCGAATTTGTGGAGAGCCACCTCGAGTCCCAGCCGCCGTATTCGACCCACGACTTGAGCAACCCCTGCCGTGGCCTTTAGTGCCGCGCTTCGGTGCGTTGCTCCCCGAGAGCATATCCCTCGCAATTTTTTGATACCTAATTTTTTTTTTAACATAAACATAACATAACATAAACTCACGCCTATATCCCCGAAGGGGTAGGCAGAGGTGCTAGCACCCACATTTCGCCAGTTTATGTTTAGGTCCCAATGTAATAGGTGGCGAGCCTATTGCCATTAACCGGGCACTTATAAACCTGCGATAAATACACACATAACTTCGAAAAGCATCGAAAAGTCATTGGTGTGTGCCATGGTAAAACCTGGGATCGAACCTGAGACATCGTCTCAGCAGTCCATTACCCATACCACTAGGCTACCGCGGTTATCTGACTGAATTTTGAACATCACTTTATTACGAGAATTGGCCCTCAGGTAACACATTACGTGGGGTGTGTGTTGGGTAACCTCCTCGAGTGTCGCTCCGATTCCGATCCCGCTGCAGTCCGGGGGGAACGGAATCGGAGCGGCCGGTACACCCTGGGCGGCGGTCAATGGCTTCCCCTTCACCCCTTCATAGGGTTGGCATTGATCGTCGGCCAATACCCAACGTGGCGGGAACACATCGCTCTCCATACTCTTCTGCTTTCAGAGGAGACAGGATGAGCGATGCTGTTAGTGGTGAGATGGCCCAGGGTCAGCCGGGGTGCGAGGGATATGCTCTATGGGTAACCTTACACCCCGGCGTCTGAAGACCCGAGACGGCGTGCGGTTTTAGTCGGTGCAAGCCCGACATAACCGCCTCCGCTGGCCGGCGGGGGGGGTATCCGAAGGGATTTCCGCACGATACAAAAAAAAAAAAAAAAAGGTAACACATTACGTCTTCGAATAAGGTGGCAATAAAGTGTAGGTAAGTGTTACTCGATAACATTATTCTGTGAGTTATTTTGATAACAGAAATGTTAACGTTAGGTTAATAAATTAAATTAGCAGGTATATATCACGCCACATTTCTCTAAGAGGAGTAGGCAGAGGTGTATTAACCTTCACATTTCGCCAACTATGTCTTCATTTCCGCGTAGGTACTTTTTAGGAGTGATTTATCTACCGGGCACACAATTTCGAATGCATGCTGCTACTGAGAATTCCTCAAGAGACTAACCCAATTACTTACACATGTCTCGACCCGGAAATAGAATCCGGGACATCGTACAGTACTTATCTAAATAAAGACCTCCGGTGTATAACTACCAATAAAGAGGCTCCTCAAAAGGAAGATAACGGCACATTGTTCACCTGGTACGAGTGCCAAAGCACTCCCTAGATAATACAAATTCTAGGACAAATATATAAGGTGTCACAAAATTAGGTCTCTGAATTTGGTGAGATGACTTGGTATCGACAAAATATGTATATGAAACAAAGAAAAAATAATTATATATATTATCATATTTTTATTATCATATATCATATTTTGTCGATACCAAGTCATCACACCAAATTCAGAGACCTAATTTTGTGACACCTTATATATTGTAGGTACATTGCCAACGAAAAAGGCACTTGTAACACAAGCAATTTAGATTAAGTAACTAGTTTGGTTACAGGGATGATAAGTATAAATAAATAAATAAATATTGTACGACATCCTACACAGCGCTTTCTAGACCTGAAGTAAGCATAGTTTAACTAGCTTGTGTTATGGGTTTCCGAATGCGAATATTATACATAGAAATACCCAGACCAATGCAAATAGACATATCCATGCATACAAATATTTGCACTGAGCGGGAATCGAACCGCGCCCCGGTCGTACCAGTCGAATGCTCTACCGTTACGGCACAGAGGCCGTCAAGTATTTCCGGTTACCTATTGGAAACCTGGTGTTGAAGTTCTAGCTCATGCCAAACAGTTAGTCGTGTAGTTGTTTAAGCAGGTGCTATTGAAGTAAATTAAAATAATACTTGCGAGGGAAATGCCTTATGGCGTGTGAAGACCCGAGACGGCATGCGGTTTTAGTCGGTTCAAGCCCGACATAAGCGCCCCTACTGGCTGGCAGGGGGGTATCCGAGGGGATTTCCGCTCGAAAAAAAAGGTATCTATCTAAAGTATACGGATAATTTTAAAAAAACAAGACTGCCTTGTCAATAACATTTGCAATGAAATTATAGTCGGAGTCATGGATAATGTACCTATCTAAGGATTCTAACCATAGGTACTCCCCACATGCGACGCGAGCGAGGACTCGGGGCTGCACACGCTGGCGGACTGCCCGGCGTGGGAGGCGCCGAGGCGTGACCTTGTGGCAGCCATCGGGGTGGGATCTCGCTCAGCAGTATGATTGCGGTAATGGTAGGGACCCAGAGCGCGAGCGCGTAGGCCGCCCACACCTCCTTCTGCGACCATGTAATGCTCGCGAAGGAGATGGCGGAGCGCGCCCGGGAGAGGTTTAGAACTCTCCCGGCCCGCCGAGCCCGCAACATGCATCCCGACCGGCGCATGCAACTGAGGCGCTCCATGGGCGCAGGCCTGGGGGTGGCAGGTGAGGCCGCCTGTCACCCCAGCAGAAGCAGGCCGGGACGGTGGGGCGACTAGCGCCTCTCCGTCCCGGGGCACCCGGCAAGACGGGGACACCGTGGTTCCTAAAACCCCAGGGGGCCATCTCGAAACCGGAGATGGCCCAGGGTCAGTCGGGGTGCGAGGGATATGCTCTATGGGCAATCTTACACACCGGCGTCTGTAGACCCGAGACGGTTGAAACCCGAAATAACCGCCCCCGCAGGCCGGCGGGGGGGGGGGGTATCCGAGGGGATTCCAGCACAAAAAAAAGTACTCCCCATATACCCAAATCTTCTCAGGCATTTAAAAGTCATTTAAGCGTTGGTAGCTTAGTGGTTAAGGAGTCGACCCTTAGATCGAGAGGTCCCGGGTTAGGGTGAATATTAGTAATTCCGGTTACTAATATTCTCAAAAAAAAAAAATGGTGCAAATTTAAAAAAAAATTGCTAGAATAAACAAACTTACGAACACACAATGAACTTCAAAAACAATATGGAAGTTGTGTAAAAACTTAGCAAAGTAAACTTTTAGGGCGATCAACGCATCATACGAAAACATAAGTAGGTATAGTACCTTATTGAACTAATTTATCAGCCACACATCTGCTACTCTGACATAAACAATTTATCTTATAAAATATTAAATGCCGACAAAGATATCTATAGGGTGCTTCAGATGAAAGATGACGAACCGTAGTGATCTGAGGGTATATTTATAGCCTGATTTTACATTCGCGAGGTAACCGTGGGCTCGCATAAGTAAGAGCCTGATTTATTGCAAGGGGCGTTAGCAGGGCAACATTAGTGACGGAACTCTCTCTATACCTGAGCTTGAATATTTATAAGCTGAATGTAGAGAAGCTAGGAACTTTTGGGAGAAGCTTTTACTGGTGGTAGAAATTTGATGACACAAATTTGTCACAAAATTCCACCGTGCAGGAGGTGGCGGAGCGCGCCCGGGAGAGACTTAGAACTCTCCCGGTCCGCCGAGCCCGCAACTTGCTCGCCGCGCGTCGCAGGCAACTCAGGCGCCGGAGGTCGCTTAACGACCTCCGTCCTCCATGAGCGCAGGCCTGGGGGTGGCGGGTGAGGCCACCTGTCACCCCAGCAGAAGCAGGCCGGGACGGTGGGGCGACTAGCGCCCCTCCCCCAAACCGGGGCAAGACGGGGACCAAACCCGAGGGGGCCATCTCGAAACCGGAGATGGCCCAGGGTCAGTCGGGGTGCGAGGGATATGCTCTATGGGCAACCTTACGCCCCGGCGTCTGTAGACCCGAGACGGCGTGCGGTTTTAGTCGGTTCAAGCCCGACATAACCGCCCCCGCTGGCACGCGGGGGGGTATCCGAAGGGATTTCCGCACGAAAAAAAAAAAAAAAAAAAAAAAAAAAAAAAAAGGTACCAAAAAAAAAAAGGTACCACCGTGCAAGATTGCGAAAAACCCTCCATAGTAATCCAATTTCGGTTTGATTGCGTTCAGGGGTCAGCAAGTACATAGCCGGGCAGGGGGATTGTGGTCGCAGCACCGGGACCGGTGGGTGGGACCGGTGGGTGTCACGCGGTGCTGCGACGACAATCCTCTTCTGATGAGGTCGTCAAGCTGAGTGCCACCATTGTTAACATGGTACGTGTATGTAATGGTGACCCTCTTTCCTGAGACTTTACCTTCAGCTTACCATCAGGCGAGGTGAAGTCAAGTTGACGTGTTCTAAATAAAGAGAGGTAGGACATGACGGTATTCCCGTCCAACTGAGCAGTCCGACTAGGGAAGTACCTCCGCCCTACAGAATACCGCGGCCATAATAACCTCGTGTTGTGTTCCCGGCGGTGAGTAGGGTAGCCAGAGCTCACTGAGAGTTTTTGTGCTGTCAGAGGGAAGAGTCTTCCTTCTGACAGCACATAAACTAAAAAAGAAGGGAGAGGCGGGAGTAGCCTTTGGTCTTCCCGGAAGACTAAAGGCTATTCCTGCTTTGCAATTTCTTTTTTTTTAGGGTCGGCAGCGCGAGTGTGACGTGACGCCCCTGGTGTTGCACACGTCCATAGGCCACGCTGACCGCTTCCCATCAGGTGGGCCGTGAGCTTGTCTGCCACCTGAGTGGTATAAAAAAAGAAAAAAAAAAGAAAGCGTTTTCACTTTTGTCTTAGATAAATATGTTATGCCGAAGTGAGAGTGGGCCACGTTTTGGATAAATTGGTATCACTATGTGGGTTTTCGGTTACCAGAGAGCATAGCAGAGAAACGGCGCAGGGCCTGGCGGATTTGCCGTATATGAATTTAGGCTTTCAGGGCGGCGTCGCAAGTAGAATATACTGCTTCCGGGCTGTTTGGCCGTGGTCCGTTAAAACGTTTCGTCGATCACTGCGTGCGGTCGACATCTTCAATGGTACAGGTCCAGGCCACAGGTGGTACCAATGAAGATGTCGACCGCAGTGATCGACGAAACGTTTGGAACACAAGTTTATATGGACCACGGCCAAACAGCTCGGAAGCAGTATAATTTACATCTCTGAATTCTTTTGGAGAACCCTGGGGCTGTGGTACAGAGGGTCTTACACTTTAAAAGCGGGTCTGTTAGTTTCGTGATCTGCTAATTCATTGAAGCGTCGGTAGCTTAGTGGTTAAGGAGTCGACCTTACGATCGAGAGGTCCCGGGTTCGAATCCTGGCCATTACACTACCGACGTGAACCCACTCCTAACACATGCAATTTAGCTTAGCTGGAGGGGTTAGGGGGAATATTAGTAATTTCGGTTACTAGTTTAAAAAAAAAAAAATTGAAAGACAGTGAGTTCGACTCATCGACACCCCACCAATGACTCTAATTAAATTATCAACTAGCTGTGCCCGCGACTTCCTCTGCGTGCATTTAAATTTTTAAGGTTTTAAGTATTTTGCGCGGAACCCTAATTATTTTTCTAAAATAAAAGTCTAAAAGTTATACCTTATAATATTACCTATCTGCCAATGAAAGTCCTGTCAAAATCGGCGCAGCCGTTCTAGAGATTACCTAATTCAAACAGACAGACAGACACACAAAGTTTTTTTTTGTTGTAAGAGTAGGTACCGTGTATACATTCATATGCATTCATTGAACAGACCGCCTAATCGTCATTATTTTATCGTAGACTTCAATTTTCAACTTCAACTTCAAAACGACTTGGATGGACTGATTAAATATTAAATGATGGCCAATATGTCCATGGCTACGCCCGTGTGAACTGCTGCTCATTTTCCCTCGCCCGGAATTAGTAGGAGGAGGTCGAACATCAGAGGGTCAATTCTCGAAATAAAAAGATGTTCAAAATTCAGTCACAATTTAGTCTCGATCTACAAGTGTCAAAAAGGTGATCTCTTAACAAAATTTTGTCACGAGAACACCTTTTTTTTTAAAGGAAAAGGTGTTTTCGGATCTGCTGGCCAAAAACATTATTATGACTATCCGAAAGTCTCGCGATTAACAATGTCATTGAACTTTACTTCTTGACCTGTTTCCGTTACAATGTTGTGAAGTCGGTAATCATATTTTTCGGTTGCGAAACTTGCGAATTATCAGTGACGTGGGTACAGATACATATAGTAGATACATATACATATTACTAATATTACAGTTCCGGTCGTTCCGGATAACCCTTACAATTGTAATTATTTACATACATAACATAAACTCACGCCTATATCCCCGAAGGGGTAGGCAGAGGTGCTAGCACCCACATTTCGCCAGTTTATGTTTAGGTCCCAATGTAATAGGTGGCGAGCCTATTGCCATTAACCGGGCACTTAAAAACCTGCGATAAATACACACATAACTTCGAAAAGCATCGAAAAGTCATTGGTGTGTGCCCATGGTAAAACCTGGGATCGAACCCGAGACCTCGTCTCAGCAGTCCTTTACTCATACCACTAGGCTACCGCGGTCATTATTTTGTAACACCTTTTTTTTTTTTTTTTTTTTTTTTTTTCGTGCGGAAATCCCCTCGGATACCCCCCCGCCGGCCAGCGGGGGCGGTTATGTCGGGCTCGAACCGACTAAAATTTATTCTTTTTGTTATGTTTATAGATAGGTAATCCTGTAATATTTTATAGATAAATATTAGTTAATTAGCTATTATTATTATTTTAGTATTATTAAAGGGGGTATTATTGTTATGTGTTGTATTTTCTTTTTCGATGTGTTTAGGACCTCACTACTTCGGTGAATTTTAAGAAATCGCTGGCATAGACCAAGTGAGTTTCATGTTCTGATACGGGTTGGTTGTTCAAATCTTCTTGGAGAAATTTGCGGACTATGCGACAAGTATTTAAAATGTGGCAGCCTGTTGCATTGTCATGTATGACTTTCGGTTGTCTGTTTTTAGGGATTGTATAAATGTTTAGGTTGTTGTACACCCGTACTGGATAGCACCGGGGATACTATGTAATTTGTTTATTGTTTCCGTAATGGGTCTATAGAAATTGTGAGTGTTGGGAACTGCAATGTCAATGACAAATACTGTTTTATTTGTTTGTCAATCAAAGTGATGTCGGATCTATTGTTGTGGATGGTCTTATCTGATAATATTGCTCTATCAATATATAGTTTATGTGTGGTGCTCTACGGTACGGGTTTTAGGTTGTATTGGTAGTATGATGTAGGTTTGTTGGATATAAGTTTATGATTGGTAGCAAGTTTTTCACGAATTATTTGTGATATTTGATTGTGTCGGCGTGTAGTCTGAATGAGTTAGGTTAGGTTACGAATAGTGCGATACAAATTGTGACAAAAATAAATTTAAGTAATTTTTCTGTCTTAGAGTATTTAGCATTGAAATAAAGTGCTGAATATTCAAAGTTTCCCCTCAATCATGGTGATTGGATTAATCATTAATTCTTTTCGGTTTATGATTTGCAAACGGGTGCCGCCTGCTATTAAACTTGTTTCGGTCTTTTTAGGAGCAGTCTGTTTTTTTTTTTTTATTAGCGTGAAAGAGAAACAAATATTGCAATTACAACACAAACTTGAACAAAAACTGGACTTAGTAGGTACGGAGCCTCCGCTTGTTGTAAGGTCCGTAAAGCTTTAATTTTATTTAAAATTTAGTCATGATATACCGTTGATACCATGATATATAGTTTGGAATCCTCACGATAAGCCCTTTTATTTGATACCCACATTGCAGTATTCAAATATTAAAACATTATTTTACTTGAAACTATTACGTCATCATGTTGGTTTTTTATGTCACCTATCTAAGAACACTTGGGTTATCAAGACGAATCCAACGATATTCTAATTAAATAAATCCGTGCAGAAGTTTGAAAGATATGAGGTAATGAAGAATATTACACGCATACAAGATACGCGCAAAAACATAACCCTTCTTGGCAGTCGGGTAATAACAAATATACTTACGGCCAGTCTCAATAATCTACCTACAGTTAAAGGTAGAAGCTATCCCAGATAATCTGTAACTGCGGTTGCAATATTATCAAAGTCATTTTCTGCTTAACTTTGTTTATTGAAACAGAAAAAATCCCCGATAGATACTAATGGTAGCTATTTTAACTGCTGGTAAAGGATAGATGGATTATTGAAACCGGCCGTTAGTATTCACTTTTTTTTACATTTACATTATTTATTTTAAAATATCTGGGGGATCGAGTTCTGCACAGTTTTTTTGGATCAATCCACTTAGAACCATAGTCTAGATCCATTTTGGTTCCAACGAGACTTTTTATTCCCTTTAGAACCAAATATGGAGGTGCCGGTTCTACAGGGAACTATAAAAAGTAGCTGGATCCATTTTGGTTCCAATGAGACTTTTTATTCTCCTTAGAACCGGGGGTATCTATCACGCGATCAATCTATTCAAATCGTCAGTTTCCAAAGCAACATATGTGAACTTCTTCGTAAGTAAAGATAATGCAGGCGACCTTAAATTACCTACTGTCATTATGACGCATATCAGATTGCCTTATATCAAATGGTACCTATATTCTAATAATATTGTGCATACATATTAGTTAAAGTAAAATATCAGTTAAATAATGAGTGATGAGCTAAAATTAATAAAAAGTAAGGGTGGTACAGTATTATTGTGTAGGGGTCATAGATATCACAAGCATGTTACCAACAAAAATGGGAATACGCTATGGCGCTGTGAAAATTACAAACCAACCAAATTAAAATGTACCGGATCAATAATTGTAAATTTAGTAAGTATTTACATACTATAGTCTTTTTCACGTACGAAGACTCCTGTGACGTTTCTATTTTATGGTTTTCATCTCATTTTTATCTGATATAAACAAATAAAATTGATTTGATTTTAGGCTACATACTACTATGATAATAAAAGAAAAACTTCATTGCGACATCTGCCGCCCGGATATCGCTTATAATTTTATAGAAAGCACTATAAATGAGTTTTGTGATAGCATTGCAAACAACCATGAACCAGCGCCTCGTATGTACAAAAAAGCACTTGCTGTAATAGAGAGCAAAGGATGGCATTTAGCTACAAATAAACCAGTACCTACATTTTATGAAAAAAAAATCAGGAATTTATCGAAAACGGAATAATTTGGCCCATGTTAAAAAAATAAGAGCAGTTACTGTTGAAAATGTAGAAATACCAGTACAGTACTTAGATTTCTTGTTCGCCGACTATTCATGTAACGGAATACGGATTATTATATTTACGTCAGAAGAAGGTCGAAGTCGGTTAAAAACGTTGTCCGATATTTTCATGGACGGGACTTACCAAGCCTGTCCCGCACCATTTCGACAGCTATATGTTATTCATGGCGATATTGGCAGCAATGCTACATATACCAACATAGTACCTTTGGTATTTGCATTTATGTCACATCAAACATCGGAAGCGTATTACGACATTATTCGATATTATAAATCACAGATTCGAGATTGGCATCCCAGGACAGTTACAATTGACTTTGAGAAAGCCGTCATGTTTGCATTAACGAAAATGAACATAGAAGTTAATGGCTGCTATTACCATTTTTGTAATGCTATCATTCGGAAAGCAAAGACGATGGGTATTAAAAAAACCAAAATCAATAACCAAATAATTAAACTTTGTTGTAACCTTCCTTTATTACCCGAAACTAACGTAGAAGAGGGCTGGCATTATATAAAAAATGAAATTTTGCTTAACAATGCTTTAGAGAATTTTTCCACATTCGTGAGATATTTCGAAAAATATTGGATGAAAGACGAATATTTTAAGATTTGGTGCGTGTTTGGTGTACGTCATCGCACTAACAACTGTATTGAAGGATGGAACCACAATCTTAATACAAATATAAACAAAAATGAAGTACAATTTAGTCAAATATTACATATATTAAAACAAGAGGCATCGATAACTTCGCTTAATTGTAACCGTTTAGAACGATTTGATAAAAATACCTCTCCTAAACGTCGTATAACGACTATAGAGAATGACAACCGTATTTTGCTGGCGCAAATGCAGCTCACAAATGGCGAGATCACGATTGGTCATTTTCTTGAAAAATTAAAATAGGTTTATTACTGCTAAAAGAGCTATTCTATATTTAATTGTGCTGGTTAGTGCTATTTCTTATTATATTTGATTTATATAACTAATAACTGGATTTTATTCTTAACTAGCTGACCCGGCAGACTTCGTACTGCCTCAATCGATAGCACCTTTTAAACCTTCTCTGGACCTCCACAAATAATTCAAGACCAAAATTAGCCTAATCGGTCCAGCCGTTCTCGAGTTTTAGCGAGATTAACGAACAGCAATTCATTTTTATATATAAAGAGAAGAAGAAGAAGATAAACCTTGACGCAAATATAAAAATTGGTTCTGATTAGAAGAAATCATCTTTGGTAGAACCAAAATGGATCCAGCTACTTTTTATAGTTCCCTGTAGAACCGACACCTCCATATTTGGTTCTAAAGGGAATAAAAAGTCTCATTGGAACCAAAATGGATCTAGACTATGGTTCCAAGTGGATTGAATCCGTTTTTTTTTCACTTCGAAGTTTTCTAAAACTGAAGCCTAGATCGATTTATCGCCCCTGAACTCCCCTGTATACTAAATCCCATGAAAATCATTGGAGTCGTTTCCGAGATTTAGATTATATATATTTCGTCGATAATATAATTAGGGTTCCGCGCAAAATAATTATAACCTTAAAAATCTAAATGTATGCAAAGCAAGTCGCGGTACTGCTACTTGATAATATAATTAGAGTCATTGGTGGGGTGTCGATCAGTCGAACAGTCTTTGAACGAATTAACAGATCACGAAACTAACTGACTCGCTTTTAAAGTGTAAGGCCCTCTGTACCACAGCCCCAGGGTTCTCCAAAAGAATTCAGAGACGAGACACATATAGAGACGAGTTATATATATATATTTAAATATATATATTGTTGGTTTAAAGGTATTAGATTGATTAGATAACATATCTGCTGCTTAATAGTAAGTAATGGCTTGTGTTCTACTTCGACAATTATAAAAGGTAAAAATTAGAACGCACTTTTTTGCTTATGGGTTGGCCACCCTGTAACATGACATTTGCTAGTGATGTATGCGTGAATAAAAATCAGAAATCGACAAAAGATTTCACCTGAGCTATTTTCGTTTGCTGAATGAGACATCATGACACGAGTTGTATTTTTTTTGCCGTTTTAGAGATGTGGTGAAAATGGCCGTTCGTATATTCGTAGTTTTCAAGTGAAAATTAATTACAAAATCCTAATAACAAACTGTTATAGAAATCTTTGTATGATATAATAATAATAACAACATAAATATGTTCGTCCTAAATCTGAATGATTTTTTTTTTGCGCTCTTTCACTGACAAGGCGTTTACTCACAAGAAATAAGCTTTAAATTTGTTTTCAGTCCTCTATCATATCTATTGATTAATAGAGTCGTTTATCAGAGGAACCTGCGACTTTATCCTACTACTTTATAAATGTGAAAGTTTGTGAAGATATTTCGGCTTTTGCTACTCAAGCACGCTCAAACGGCAAAACGGATCTTATGAAACTTTAGTATTTTTTTCCCCCGGAATAGGATTTTAAGAATGAGTTGCGGGAATGGGATCAGATATCCACGTGGACGAAGCCACGGACAATAGTTAGTCCTACATTAACTTTAAACTTTATTATGCAAAGATTTAGATCGGAAAAAGAGAACGTCTAGAACGGGACTTGAACCCTATTCCGTAGTTCGCAAGAATTACGGTAGATGGCTCCAACGTCGCCTTAAGATGTATATAATATATCGGAGAATTTCGAATATCTGGGACGTGTCTAGATAGCTCAGCTGGTCAGAGCATTCCCCCTGTAAGGGACTGATCGCGGGTTCAAGTACCGTTCTAGATGTTCTCTTTTTCCGATCTAAATCTTTAGAAAAAGTAAGCATACAAAATGCTTAAAAAATTTAATTGAATTAATTAGGCGGAGTCATCAAAAAACAATCTTTAAAAATGACTGTAAAGTTATTTATTGTTTCCGTAGTTCGCAAGAATTACGGTAGATGGCTCCAGCGTCACCTTAAGACGTATATAATACCGGGTGTCTATAAAAGAACTCCGGGGTTTTGAGGCAAAATATTTTAATGAAATAAAAAACATACATACATGTTTTATACATGACCGAAAAGCTTACATTTTCAAGTTTTTTTAACACTTAGTAAAGTTCTATATGAGCCCCGTTAGTGGCACGGCAGACGTCTAAACGGTATTCTACCTCTTCCCATGTCCTGGCGAGCATGTCTGGGGGGCCGGTTGCCACACAATTGACTATTTGTTCCCTGAGATGTTGAACATCACGAATTTTCTCTGCATACACAAGATTCTTCTTCTTGAGACACACTCGGCCTACCCGGTGACTTATGCTTCAAAACACTTCCTGTTTCCTTAAATGCACTGAACCATTGACGAATGGTTTTGTCAGAAGGCGGGTTATCACCATAGTTACGTCGAAAGTTTCTTTGTACGGTAACTACAGACTTTGTTTCTATGAGCCAAATAACACATTGAGCCTTTTGTTGCGGAGTCGCCATCATTTCAAATTTCGCGACGTCATTTCAAGGTCAACGCCCTGCAGCGCCGCCAACAGTTGATACAAACATTCCCAATTGGTATGAGTAAAACTTTTTGAGCTACTCTTTTCAGAGAAATCGACTAAATTTTGCTATCTTTTATAGTTAGTGAGATATGAATTTTTAAAACCCCGGAGTTCTTTTATAGACACTCTGTATATCGGAGAATTTCGAATATCTGGGACGTGTCTAGATAGCTCAGCTGGTCAGTGCATTCCCCCTGTAAGGGACTGATCACGGGTTCAAGTCCCGTTCTAAATGTTCTCTTTTTCCGATCTAAATCTTTACAAAAAGTACGCATACAAAATGTTTAAAAAATTTAATTGGACTTTGTTCTGCAATCATATCGGTACCTACAAACAAGAGTTGACCACTTTGGTTAAAATGAACTCAGATTTAATAAAAATAAATTCCCTTTTATTACAAACAGATTAATTTTAGGATTTCCTAGCAGTATACAAGCAACTCTTGATCAATCGTAATGCTCAAAATCACTTACCTGCATATTCGATGGCCAAAACATCAGTGTCGTCCATCGCGGGAACTCATCGATAAATAGACATCACTTCCAACGTCAACGTCACAGTGATAGATTTTCTTTCGCCAAGAATTCGCTTTCTTTCTTCTAGTTAACGAAAATCACATCACAAATTTGCAGTTCATGTTTGTGTTCATTTACACTGTTTCAGTAACGGAAGAGAAAAGGTTCCGTCCATTTAATATACACACACAGATTATATTTACAATAACGTGAGTATTACATGTTTATCAGCCATCAGCTGTAAGCTGTAATTCGCTTGACGGGCGTGGGATGACTGAGTGCCAACATCAAAATATTGTGGAAGGAAAACATTTTGTTGATGGGTCTCGGTGGTAATTTCGCAGATAATATTCCATGTGTGTGGCTCCAGCGATCATAGGAAGGTGGTGGGGCGCAACAGCGCAGTATCACAATGACGCGCCCGGGACCTCCGAATGAAAACCTTCCTACTGTAAGTGTTGGACTTATATGAATTTGCCTTTGCTTTAATTGTCTTCATAATCAAAATGATAAAGTAATTTGTTATCATTTAGGTATCATGATTTACGTTTTCTAGCTTCTGAATCATGTAGATAGAGCTGTTTGTATATTGTAAAGGTCGAAATAACTTCTGACTGATGAATATTTATGCTGACCTGTTATGTATTTGTCTATACAAATTATCCAGAGATCAAAGAAGATGATTTCTCCCTTGATTATAACAATAACAAACTGTTCTTGATTACCTATAAATCATTTTATCTTTAAAGAGTTAGATCTTTTATTCAGTTGGGTACCTGTATTCAGGCTGTTTGGAAGTGCACTTATTTTTCTTTTAAGTGTAATATCTTGAAATAGTACATGTTCCTCATTTGAGTGTTCGAGTTAAGTGATACAAAAGTGTACTAAGAAATTATTATTAAATTCTATTATGCAATTTAAATGCTGTGTAGTATTAAACTCATAGCTTAGTCTTATCTTGATATATCTCGAATTATTTTATTACAGTTCAATTATTTTCAAACAAGAAAACCATTCAATATAACAATAAATTTTAACAATTATTGGAAACTAGATAGCGCGGTCTAGAATGTCCTACAATTTTTTTATTTATTTGTAACATGCAATTGCTTGTCCTGCATTCTGACAACTGAGACTATACTTGCACAATAATGGATAATGTAAGCCTCGTCTGTCAGTCAGCAGGGTACTTACTGGTTAGCAGGTGACGTTGACTTGTGTACGAAGATGTATATTATTTTATTTTACATATAGAGACCGATATTCTTAGCAATCCATGGATTCTCCGTGCGGGTGCTGGGTCCATCGTGTTGCTTAGTTGGGAACTCTCGACAGTGCTTGGGACTTGCGACCCAAGTGTAGGTTTAGAAGGGGCCCCTTTTGTTGATGTACATCAACACTCGCCTTCACTACCCAAGTTCCCCTTCCTCCCGTGTAATTTATGTATGTCTATTGATTTATTTTTACTATCTTTCGTTTATGTTTACTGTGTATGTACACTATGGTATGGTATGGTATGGTTTCGCGAGCTGGTATCCGCAACTCCACGACAGGGCGCGGTTTTTGCGTGAGGGTGGGCATTTCACTCGATCCACCCCAACTCTTTGAAGAACGCCAGCAGGCTATTCACGCTGCTGGCGATCTCCCGGAGCGTACCTGTATTTCCGAAGTACTTTACCCTGTATGTGGCGGTTACAGGGCAGTGTAGGAGCACGTGTGCCGCTGTTTCTTCCTCTTTCATGCAGGCTCTGCAGAGAGGGCTGTCGGTGATTCCTAAAATATAAAGGTGTTTATTGAAGGAGCCGTGCCCCGTGATGGCAGCTGTGGCCGTGCGCAGTTGCTGTTTGGTCAGTTGTCGAAGACGCCTGGTCAGTCTATTTTCAAGCACGGGGAGTGCTTCCCTCGCCTGTCTGCAAACTTCCAGATTTATCCAATAGCTGTTGTGTTGATCTCTCGTTCGTTTGTTTACCATGGTTCGTAGGTATGCAAAGGGGATCGGTATTATGGGCTCAGGTCCTATTACCACCATGTCAGATCCTCTCCTGGCAAGCTCATCCGCTGCATCATTGCCGCGCGAGCCGCTGTGGCCCTTAATCCATTGCAAGGTTATGTTATTGAAATGGCCTATTTGGTTCAGTTTACGATGGCACTCTAGTATTAGTCCCGAGTTTATAGTGTGGCTGTTTAAAGCTTGCAGCACGGCCATGCTGTCGGAGAGTATGCGTATTGAGTGGCCTTCCACTCTCCTGGCCATTACCGCTGAAGCTGCCAGGGTAATCCCCATGCATTCAGCTTGAAATACTGTGTTGTGGGTCCCCAGCGGTGTTGATATGGATATATTAAGGTCCTCCGAGAAAACGCCGGCCCCGGTGCCTGTACCAGTCTTTGATCCATCTGTGAAGATGCGTAGTTCCGTTGGGCATAAAGCCTCACAGCGGTGGTCCTCATGAAGTTGGATCTTGTATTTTTTGTCGAATACGTATTGTTTGGGCACACGATCGTTCATTGCTCCTATCATGGGTATCTCCTTTATGAGATCTGTGAGCAGTGAGGTGTGTCGCGTGTTTCTCTCGCTCCATAGGTTGAGTGCCCTTAGGCGTATGGCCGCAGCTGTTGCTTCTTGGCGGATGAACAGATCCAAGGGTGGGAGTCCGAGCATGGCTTCCATTGCCGCGGTGGGGGTAGATTTCATGCATCCAGTGGTTGCCATGCAGGCTAGTCTTTGGGTCCGTTGTAGTTTAGCCGCTACTGTGCTGTTTTCGGTCCTTGGCCACCAGACGATAGCACCATACGCTATCATTGGGCGGATTACTGTTTCGTAAAGCCATAGGATGATTTTAGGTGATAGCCCCCATTTTTTACCAATCATTCTTCTGCACTGCCAGAAGGTAATCCCAGCCTTTTGTAATTTATTGTCTAGGTGGCTACTCCATTTTAACTTGCTGTCAAGAATAACGCCAAGGTATTTGACCTCTTTCGACAGTTGGAGTTCCGTGTCAAAGAGTTTGGGTAATCGGTATTCGCCTAATACCCTTTTGTTCGTAAACATGACTAACTCGGTTTTGTTCGGGTTCACCGATAGTTCGAATTCCCCGCACCATTTTTCTACGATGCGTAAGGCTTGTTGGGTTAGGTTACAGACCGTTCCCGCTACCTTCCCTGAGATGAGGATTGTTAGGTCGTCTGCGTAGCCTATTGTGTAGTCGCGGTTTTTGTTCAGCCTTGTGATTAGGTCATCTATCACTAAATTCCACAGAAGGGGAGAGATAACTCCGCCCTGCGGGCAGCCTTTGGCTATCAGAGCCGTCTGATCTTCTTCCCCAAGGCGAACTACTCTTTTGCTGAGCATGTTTGTTATCCAGTCTGATAGTACCGGCTCCGCTCCATGTTTTGACAGGGCGGCCTTAATACTGGTGAAGCTGGTTTTGTCGAAAGCTCCTTCGATGTCAATGAACGTTCCTAGGCAGAAGCCTTTTTGTTCGATCGCTTCCTCTATCCGGCTGACTACCAGATGGAGGGCTGATTCCGTAGACTTACCGGAGCTGTATGCGTGCTGGTTTGCATGTAGGGGTAGCTGTTTTAGTGCACCATCTCTCAGCTCCCTCTCGCATAGGCGTTCCATGGCCTTTAGCATGAAGGAGGTCAGACTGATTGGTCGATGTGCTTTGGGATTCGTGTAATCACCCTTTCCTGGCTTCGGGATGAAAATTACTTCTACTTCCCGCCATCCCTTCGGAACGTATCTGTGTGCCAGACAGGCTTTAAAGATACGCTCCAGTCTGCTTGCGACTAATTTGTCGCCCCACTGTAGCATAGCAGGGATGATTCGGTCGGGGCCAGCTGCCTTATAAGGGTGAAAACTACTGATGGCCCACTGGACTTTTTCCAGTGTGACCACTTTGTTTGCGTACTGCCAGTCTCGGGCAGTAGGTGTTATGGTTTCATCATGCCAGTTGATTGTCGTCGTGAAGACGCATCCAGGGAAGTGGGTCTCAATGAGTACGCGTCTAGATTCTTCTGGTGATGTTCTGAGTGTGTTGTCCTGTTTTTTAAGGGCGGTCAGTGCCATCGGTTTTGTCTGTACTAGGACTTTCCTTACCCTGTTTGCTTGTTGGCATGATTCTATGTTCCCACAGAATTTTCGCCATCCCTGTTTGCTTCGGTATCTAATACATTTTTTGTAGCTGGATTTGGCTGAACGATAGGCGTCCCAGTCTTCATCTGCACAAGTATTCATAGCCCTGTTGAAAGCCCTTCTAACCTTCCTTCGCTTGCGCTCTAGCTCTGGGCCCCACCATGGCTGTTTGCCTGGGGTTTTGGGAGGTAGGGTTTCTGGGCATGCTATGTGGTAGCTGTCTATTATAGATTTGGTTAGGTGGTTTACCTGTTCCTCAATCTGTATGATGTTGTCGAGGGTCAGTGGGGAGCGCTGTTGAGCAAGTCTATTTGCTAGGTGCTGCTCAAATTTGACCTTGTCGGTTTTTCTCGGGTTGCGTTTTGGCAGAGTTTGTAGTGTCCCCGCCTGTAGATCAAAGCGAATCCACCTGTGGTCTGAGCAGGATGCCTCCTTGGAGACGTGCCAGCCCATGATGGCTTCCGCTGCATTTTCAGTAGCTAGTGTTAAATCAATAATCGTACGGCTCTTTTTGTTGACGAAGGTCGGTTCAGAGCCGGTGTTTAGTAAGGTAAGGTTAGTAGTGAAAAGATATTCAACAAGGGACTTACCTCTGTCGTTTTGAGTGCTCATGCCCCATAGCGGATGATGAGCATTGGTGTCGGCCCCAATTATGACCTCTACCCTTTCCCTTTCGCAGTGGTCCACCAGCCGGGCGAGGTCTTGCGGGGGCAGCTCCTCCTTTTCGGGCATGTAGGCTGAGGCGAGGATGACCACGTTGTCCTCGACGTCCAGCTGTGTATGCAGCCTTATGGCAGTGAGATCTCTGCAACAGAACTCTGTGAGGACCTGTGTTTTTAAGTTTTTTGTGACATATATACACGATCTGGGGAGATCATGTTCGCCAGTCACGATAAGCTTACCTCCTAAGTTGGAGAGCCCCTGGATGTGGCCCCCTCTGATCCAAGGCTCTTGGATCAGGGCAATGGCCGTTTGTTGAACCTCCAGCCATTTACGTAACTGAGCCGTCCCATCACGGCTGTGCTGGAGGTTCACTTGGAGGACTTTAGTCTTCGACGAAGGGGACGCCATCATTGGTCGTTCCCACTTCGTCCTCCCCAAGTTTAAGCCCCGCAAACAAGTCGCCCGGTTCGACGTCGTCCCCCAGGAGGCCGGAGATTGATGCCAGAACGTCCTCCGCATCCTCTGCCTCCATGGGTGCGCCCTCCTGTCCGACACTGGCGGGGGATGTTGGTGGTGCCTTTGCAGGCACCTCCCCGCTTGATTCGGGGGCGTTTGGGAGAGGATTGGACTCCTCTGTCGCAGGCAGGTGCTTGAGCTCCTGGTTTATGGTGGCCGTGGATGGGTCCCATCCCAGAGGGACGTCGGCAAACCTGCCGGACCGACCCTGGAACTTAACGTACACCGTCCCCACTCCAAAAGCGAGACGGCGTCCGGCCTTCATTAGGGTCGGTACTTGGTCCTCTGGGATTCCGACCACCAGGAACCACGCGGCGTTTTGCTTGGTCGCGTTGACCAAGGTCCACTTTGCGACCTCCACTTCGGGGTTCTGGAAGGACAGAACTCGCCCAATTTTGCGCGCGTCCTCCAGAAGCCCTTGTGGATCAGGGACCAGTATACCACAACGTGCCCGCTGAGGGATCTCAGTCTGGCTCTTCACGACCAACTTGACGTTGGGCGTGAGAGCCATGTCGCTTACGGCACGTTGTAGCCATGTGCGCGTATATTCATCCGCACACCACAGTTTTAGGACCCCCTCAGCATAGAGCGGTTTGGCTCTAAACTTCGGGGGCTGAGTTTCCCTCCGAGCCAAGGCATCACCGAAGATACGGGTTTGTATCCCGGTGAGTACTTCCTCGGATACGTCCTTGCCGATACGCCCCGTGCGCGCGCATGTGATTGCGACGTCAAGAGGCGTACTCGCGGCTTGGGCGTAGGTTGGCCTGGCGACCTTTTTGGTTAGGTCCAACCTCTGCCTTTTGTACTCCCCGCGAGGCGAAGTCGTCTCGTTGAGAGCACGTTTGGCAGAGGAGTTACCGTTCCCAGTCGGCCGCTGTTTGGCCCCCTTCGCTTTGTTACTGGTAGGCGGAATATTCCGTCCACCAGCGGCGAAGTTGAGGGTGCCGATTGCCTCTGTCTTCGTTGCCGAGACAGAGGGTTGTGCGGAAGAAGGCAGAGACTTGGACGCGATGGCCGCCATACGCCTCTCCTTCTTCGTTTTTCGGACCCTCCGCTTTTTCGGTTTGGATGGTTCGGCAGCTGCCTTGCCATCCTCGCCTGTCGGTTGGGTACGAGCCCTGGTCCTGTTTGACCCCTTTCTCTTAGGCAGTTGCCAGCCTTCCGAGAAAGCGTCCTCCGGTTGGCAAGAAGCTACCGGGCTGACGCTACGGGGGCCTTCCCCTGGGGGAGGTTTGTGTGACAAAGGGGTTTCCCCCTTATGTGTGTCGTTACCTTCGCGGGTACCCGTAGATGGAACCACTGAGCTTCCCGTGAAGGTAGTTTCGGTGCCCGCACTGGTACCCGTAGATAAAACCACTGAGCTTCCAGTTTGGGCTGTGGTTGTTGTGAGTTTTTGTTTAGTGGGTTTGCCTCCACCGGTACCTGCAGCCGAGGCCACTAAGCTTCCGGTTTTGGCCAAGTGTGCGCTGAGGGCGCGTGTGGTGCTTTCGCCCTCCCTGGTACCCGTAGTTTTAACCACTGAGCTGCCAGTTTGGGCGGTGTGGTGAGTTATGTGGGTGCCTTTCCCGGTGCCTGCAGCCGGGGCCGCTGAGCTGCCGGTTCGGGCCAAGTGTGCGCTGAAGGCGCGTGTGCAGTCATTCCCTTGACTGGTACCCGCAGTCTGGACCACTGAGCTGCCAGTCTTGGGATTTGTAGTGTTCGTTTTTTTATTATTAGTTGGCCTATCCATGTTATTGTGAAGTTTTTAATTTCGTCCCTTTGGCTTCCCACCCTCCACGGAGCCCGCAACTGGGAGTGCCTTACTCGACTTAATTCGAGGGGCACTAGGACTACCAAAGAGATATAGGAGTGCAAGGCTGGTTTACAGTGCGACATCGGGGGCTCGATCGGGTTGGCGTAGGGGGCATGAAATGGCCTACCCCCAACGGCTGATCAACCCTCACTTACCCCGTCAGCATGACCTTTACCCACCACGATAGTCGTCCGAAGACGGCTATCGTGGACCCTACACTCCTCGCCGGTGGCCCACTAATGGGACACCTTGACCTAATTTCCCCAACCATGGCTAGTGTTTGGGGCTACCGTTTAGCCTGAAATCCAGGCCAAAGAGGGCGTGTTGCCTCGCGGACGCATAACCGCCAGCGCCGTTTGGCTCAGCCCCCCAGGATCCCTTCATCCTTGCGTACGGCGCTCAACTGCGCAGGTCCATGACGCAGGTGACTGCCCAGTCACAAAGGGTTATTTTTGTATCGGGGTTTTCTTCCCCTAGCCAGATGGTCCGGTTATGGCGCCGGAGATTCGCCCTCGTGCATCATATTTAGCTACTACAGTTCCGAGGTAGTTGGAATGAGCGAGGCTCGTTATAAACCATAGCATTGCCCAGAGGAGACGACCCGCCCGGACGTATCCGAGCGAGCCCGCACCCAGGCCGCGGCGGCAGCCTGGGAGCGGCGGGGACGTATATGAAGCACTTGTCGGTGCGCGCCGAACAGCCTAGCTTCGCTCACCTAGGCGTACGCTATTGTCGTCTTAGCATTTAAGTTAAAGGTAAATTCCCTGGCAGAAGTCACCCCACTAAGGACTAAACACCGACCCCCCCCCCCCCCTTACGTGTATGTACACTTTGTATGTACACTTTGCTGCCCTCTGTTATTTTTTTTTCTGCCTCTACTGCTCAAAGGTTTGCTGGTAGAGAACTCTTTTATAGTTAAGCTCGCTTTTGTTCATAATTTATTTTACTTTTAATACATTTATATGTTTTTTTTTGTGTGCAATAAAGAATTAAGAATTAGGACCCCATACTTAGCAATTTTGCATATTATTATCTAAATCTTTATTTGATATATAATTGTTTCAAAGTATGACTTCACAAATGGTATTCTAAGATTGGCAATCAGAATCATTGTGCTATGTCAATAAGTAATTCTGTAAGTTAAAACAATATCTATGATTCATCAGCTACATATAAGGAACAAATAATTGTTTTGTTTGAAAGTCGGGAACACCCACAGTACTATTGCAGTTGTGAACAGTGGACACGCAGGTGTGGATATTTTAAAAAAGACCTGTTGCTCAACGTTTACTTAATAGTGTATAGTTTTGTTTCTTCAGTGTTTTCCTTATTATTATGTAGTGTTTGTAGTTAGATATTATTGTGTGAGCATAATAGGTTTCACAATTTAATGCGTTATTGTTTTTTCTGAATATTTTTTAATGTTGAATTACTACTAATTAACCTTCATTCCGCCCTGTGCCACTGGATTTGCCACTGGGGTCACAAAACGGAAAAAATCTTCCGGTTTGTGCCACTGTTCTAAAAATAGAGCATAATCTAATTACGTATGATGCATTGGCCACTTTTGTTATGTTGAATAAATAAATATTTGAAGCATAAATATTTGAAGATATAAAAATAAATTTGAAGCGTCGGTAGCTTAGTGGTTAAAAGGAGTCAAGCCTACGATCCAGAGGTCCCGGGTTCGAATCCTGGTCATTACACTAGTTATGTGAACCCACTCCTAACACAAGCAATTTAGCTTAGCTGGAGGGGTTAGGGGGAATATTAGTAATTTCGGTTACTAATATTCTTTATAAAAAAAAAAATTATATACCTATAAATATTGTTTTTCAACGTAAGTATCGTTAGAATCATTCATTATCCATACATAATACATGTTTTTAACAATAAAGGGTTGGTAGTTAAATGCATAGGAATCTTCATAAGTCGACACTGCGCTATTACCTGTATTGAATGTTACAAAAGTTGCAAATTCAAAGTGTATAACAGGAGTATGTTTCTACAAACAGTGGCACAAAGGGTAAGATTTCCGGGGTCGACGACTTAACATGCTCTCCGCCGAGGCATGGAGTGGTCTTAATGTGTGAATATTAGTCAACCATCCTAAACCTGACCTGGCTAGTGTTACTTAATTTACTGTGTTAACGCCAGATGCAAGCCAGCCTACACGCAAGAGCCATTTATAACAGCACCTGCGACTTCATTTATATGCAATAACAATACATGGTGTTGGCGTTCCGACACGAAAGATCCACCGACGGCATTTCTGTCGAGTTTAGTGTAGGCCTAAATAAGTTTCAAATCGATAAGATAAAACTAGACTAAACCAAGATAACATACAAATGTAAATAATTCTTCCTTCCATCGAGCGCTAAGGCGCCGGACCCCTTTTAATCCCTCCGCTCAATCTGCGCGGGCGGTGCGCGGGGTGTTACAAAGACACGTCTAGGACACGCGTCCGTTCTGTTTGTCCGGCGTCTACAATATTTTTTCTGGAGTATGGAGGATTCTGAAGTGTCTCGTGTATGATGTTACTGCCCCACACTGTTCTCACGTTAAGCATATTCCATGTCTACTGTAATAAATACACAATATCTTCCAATTGAACTCAATTAACAGTCGCATTTAGTCGCCACATCAAAGAGGTTTTTTGCCTATTAATATTTATCTTTAATTTCGCTATAGTTTTAGTTTGACGACTGAACTTAAGGAACTGAGTGCTTTGCTTTGCTAGAAATAATTTTAGAATCATTGTAAAAGTGGTGCGGTGTTCTTCACGAGGCGTGTTCGATAAACAGTTAAAAAATTTACAGAAAAGTGCATCAGATTCATTAAAATTAGTAGAGGTTATTAATTTCAGAAATTACACAGATTGAGTGTTAATACACTATTACCGAAATAAAGTAGAACCTCTTCGGTTTCAAAGTTGGTTGTATTATTCAGTGTGGGCCCTAGGGTAGAGCGAGAGAATCTGTCCAAGAAAAAAAAAACATTGCAAAAATTAGCAAAAAAACATTGCAAAAATTAGCAAAACAACGTCAAATAAAATGTCTGATGACGTTTTATGAGAGGCGAAGCATCGACCAAAGGGCGCTGAAATACAATCTCGCTCTACCCTGATGAAAAGCTGGCCGGCATTGGTATTAGGGAAGCGACTAGTTACCCTAACCTTAATGGTTTTTGCTTGCTTTTGAACATTGTTTGACGGTAGTTTTTTTATAGGTACCTACTATGAAACCAAAACGCTTTTTGAATGTGTATACATCTATCTATCTATACTACTATTATAAAACTATAAATTAGTTGTGTTTGTTCATTGGAGACATTAAAAAAATACTTGAGTTATGTTAAATGAACGATTATGAGCTCAAAAAGATTTTTTTGGATATTTTGACTGTTTGTCGGTTATTTCTGATTATTCCGAACCCGACCTGGTCGCAGGTTAGGTTAGAAACTTGAAACAAATATATTTGTTCCGAACGTAACCCTCATCCGAACCTGACCCGACGTCTCGTTCCTATCATAACCCGAATTGCGCAGATTGGTCATTCTCTCTAATCTTTCTCAAAATAAAAAGTACATATGTGTCAAATCAGTATTTAATATTTAGTATCCGACTTGAATAGGTTAGGTTAGAAGGCTCATGCGCCCGCATTAAGCCTTCGTGGTTATTTTTTTTTATAACCATGCAGAAATAAGTCATTTTCTAAGCTGTTTGATTAAATAGCTAGGCAAGTAATTAAACGTATCTGCGCAATTCGGGTTATGATAGGAACGAGTCGTCGGATCAGGTTAGGAATAGGGTTACGTTCGGAACAAACCTAACCCTAACCCGCGACCGGTCAGGTTCGGAATAATCGGTTTTTTCGCGGTGGACGTAAACACTACTGATGATACAAGATCCATTATCTTAATGCGGTTTTTTCTACTAGAGAAGTCTCGGCCAGACTTATAATCTGCCGTATGTTTGATTGCAATTGGTTAAGTAGAATAGGAGATATGACCAGAGAACCATAACCGACGTCCGCGCGGGCCTGATAGGTTCATAGGAACCCAGGATATTTTAGCAGTGTGATGATGAGTTGATCTTAAAGTTGTATAAATGATTTGTTTTCAGTGTTGCGAGTACATCCGCATCAGTTTGCGCTATGTCGTTGTTCAAAAACAGTGACAGTGTTAGTGGATTTGTGTACTTGTTTTTATTTATATGTATAATTATTCTATTCTTGTTGATGGAGTCAGGCCGGGCGCAAATTGTAGTGTGTAAATGTCAAAGTGTCATCACCAAAATGTATACTTTTTTTTTTGTGCGGAAATCGGATACCCTCCCGCCGCCTAGCGGGGGCGGTTACGGCTTGAACCGATTAAAACCGCACGCCGTCTCGGGTCTTCAGACGCCGGGGTGTAACCAAAATCTATACCTATGGATAATGGGTAGATCGATTTTTATGATCTTTGATTTTTTTATATGTCTCCGCCTATATACGGTGCCTTTTGTGGTTTCTTTTTTACGGAAATCGCCACGGTTATCCCCCACCGGCGAGTGGGGGTGGTTATGTCGGACTCGAACCGACCACAACCTTACACCGTCTTGGGTCTTTAATGCCGGGGTGCGAGGAGATATTCACGAAATAAATTCAGCTGATAAGGTAACCAGCATAACTTGATGCTAAGGCGGAACGGAGTTTGCCGGATCAGCTAGTAAATAAATAAACTTGTAAATTAATTTTGTCTGTACCTACATTGGAAATATTCAAAAAAAAAAGTTTAATGAACGATTCTGAACACAATTTTTTTTTTTGTGGAATTCTTATCAGTTTGTCTTTTTATTCGCGATGGACGCAAAAAACTACTGAACGGATTTTGATACGGTTTTTATTAGAAAGGTCTTGGTCAGACTTAAAATCTGCCGTATATTTGATTGCAATTGGTTAATTAAAACCGGAGATATATCGAAAAAACGATAACCGACCTTTTTATAGTGGCATGTGTAAAACAAATGCTACAAAAAGTTGCGCGTTTTTGATGGCAATTTGACAGCAACATTTTTTTTTCATAAGTCATTGGACAAGCGCCTCGCTTGACTCCTACTGTTTTTCAGATAAGCATGTCTTTACGTTTCTCTGTGCAAACTACTATACCTACTTTATTATTTCATTGGTAAAAATTATTAATATTATATTATCAAATTTGTTTCTTAGCATTATCCTCTCGACAAATATCTAATATTTGAACCGTTGTATTTTTATCCTCTGAAGTTTAATTTTTGAATGTGATATGCTACCATGTGATTAGAGCATGTTTAAAAAAAATATCTATATTTTTTCGACTATCTGTACCTAGTAGACGTTTCAAAAACGGTCGTAGCAATGATAATTGAGTAAAGCCTAGCTGTAGCAATATTTTTTTCTACCTCACATCGTATAGAGACAACTTTTTTTACCGCCTTTTATTTTAACATAACATAACTTCACGCCTGTATCCCAGAAGGGGTAGGCAGAGGTGTATTACACACCCACGATTCGCCAGTTCTGTTAAGGTCCCAATGTAAAAGGGGGCGAGCCTATTGCCATCTACCGGGCACATTATTAAGCGAGCGATTTAACATTTATTAATGCACACATAACTATAAAAGCCAGAGGCTCCGGGGCGATTGGGGATCGAACTCGAGACCTCGTCTCAGCAGTCCGTTACGTAAGCCACTGGGCTATTGCTGCTCTCTTATTTTACCGAGTTAAAAAAAAAGTAATGTTTCGATTTCTGCCTTAATGGTATTTACGACTGATTTTGTAATTTTCTTATTGGCTGATGGGCACTGGCGGACCCTTTTTTTCGTCTAATTCTCTTAATATCTACTAGGTATAATGCACAATTGCGGTGCTGCAGTTTTTTACTATTTTTGAGAGTGCCAGAAGCTTTGCTAGAAAGGGATTCTTGCCTTCTTCCCAACCTCCTGTTTTTCCTCGTCTTTATCTCATGCAGGCAGCAAGCCACACAACCACTTGACTTCAGGTGGGCCATGTACCTGTTTGCTACCTCGTATCCCATAATGCTAATTTTCTAAGTGTTTAAATACGTTCATGTGTCCACCTTATTTGTTTCCTTTGCAGATTAAATTGGTAGTGGTGGGCGATGGGGGAGTAGGCAAGTCCGCCATCACAATACAGTTCTTCCAGAAGCTTTTCGTGACGGACTACGATCCCACCATTGAGGACTCGTACATACAGCACACGGAAGTCGATGGACAATGGTGTATATTGGACGGTACGTTAGTTTGTAGGAATGTGCTGTTCCTTAACACACGGATTGCCTGGAATGTTGGCATGATGGATGTTACTCAGTAGTAAGAACTTCCATAACGCGATGCAGGATCCGTAGTTGCTTAAAAGTTCGGCCTCTGTAGCTTAGCGGTAGTGCATTCGACGGCTACGACAGGAGCGCGGGTTCGATTCCCGCTCAGTGCAAATATTTGTATGCATGAATGTCTACTTGTATTGGTCTGGGTGTTTCTATGTATAAAACGTTTTTTTTTATGAATGATAGCTCACCTTTGACCTCTATCTCACCTGGTCATAGTGACGATGTGGTCTACGATGGGTCACGTTTGCGTAGCCCTAGAAGGAACCTCTTCACTCGAGACTTGAAGATTCCGAGGTTATAGCTTTCCGGAAACACAGACTCAGGCAGGCAATTCCACTTCTTAGCTGTACGCATAATAAATGTGTCGCCGAAACGTTTCGTGCGTATGAGTGGAATATCCACCATGTGGCGGTGGCGTGTCGCAGTGCGTCTGGTCGTTCTTTGGTGGAAAGGGCTTGGAGGTATCAAGTTGTGCAATCCAGCGCACACTCTCCGAAATGCATCCGGTAAAAAACCGATAGGCCTGCAACTTTGCGCCGATGTTCAAGGCTCTGTCGCTTTTTCTCGTATGTATTTACAAAAAAAAAAGTATATAAGTATGTTTATCCGCATTCTGGGACCCATAACACAGGCTAGTAAAGGTATTCTTACCTTGGGTCTAGAAAGCACTGTGTAGAACGTTATATCAAGCGAAGATTGTGCAAAGTAGTAGAGGGACATGCAGAGAAACAGAGTTACACAAAATTTGGGCCACCATAACCCCGTGGGACTGTTCGTTATAGGTGCAGAGTGCACCACGAAGATGTTGTAGGTTAGTAATCCAACTGTGATTGTCATCTCCAAATCATCCATTTTTTCATATTTATTGATAGTCTCAATTTAAACGAATGATTGGGAGAATATCTTCTTAATTTTTGTCTTGTAATTTCCAGTGCTGGATACAGCGGGCCAGGAGGAGTTCAGTGCGATGCGTGAGCAGTACATGCGCAAGGGAGACGGATTTCTGCTCGTGTACTCGGTCACGGACAAGCAATCCTACGAAAACATCAGGCACTTCCACACCCAGATCCTGAGGGTCAAGGTATTTATCAGACGTAGTTTAAAATAGGATCTAATTTCAATTCATGATTTTCGGTATCTCATTTTCCGTGTACCAGTGAACATAGCTTCGCAACCGGTTACGAAGAAGTGTTTTTCTTCCTTGCATTACCATAAATAGTTCGATCCTGAGGTGTAGGAGTCCCAGTAATGGAAGTATAGGTGGTGGAATCACTTCCAAGTGACAAACCTCTGTATATGGAATATAAGGTGTCAAGTTTTGTATTAAGTCGAGACAGTACATACATACACGTGTGTGTGTATATATATAGTAGGCGGCAAACTTCGGAAACAAACGTTAAGAAGTTTGCACATGTGCACATGTGCACAGTTGGAGGTTGGTGGGCAACCAAATCACCAATCACAGGACTGATGAACCAATGACGTGAGCGCTTTGAGCTCAAGTGCTCAAGTGCTGATTCGTTGATTCATGCGCTCCCGCCCTCGCGGCCTGCGCGCTCCACCAAATAGACCTACAAACGTGAATCAGTATAGCGAGGCGCGTGCGCAGCATCTTCTAGCGGGGTGCCATCCGTATCATTGGGAGTCCAGAGGTTACTAATACCTTAGAAGCTCTGCAGTTGCGTAGAGACAGACATTGCCGCTCTGGCTGTATTTTATCGCCTCTACCACGGCGAGTGATCTAAAGAGATTTTTCTACTAATTCAATCGTTTCCCTTCCGATTAAGAACAACTCGTGCTGGACTGCAATGCACCTGCACACGGTAGAAACAATACGGTTCAGCGGTTCGGTGCTTCCTTTCTTTCTGGCACGATAAAAGGCTGGCATGCTCAACCCGCACACGTGTTCCCTTCTTCTTACAATCTCGGGTTCTTCAAGCGGGGTGTGAAAAACCATCTGTTGAGGTCGCCGAGGATGCTGACGATCCTAAAATCGGGGCCCCTATCCCTGACTTTAGGATCGTCACCATCTGGGATGGTGGCCCATATCTTCTGGACTTCACCCTAGCTTCTCACCATCCAGCGGGGTGCAGTCAGTTGTCGGACTGAATATAAAAAAAGGGTCGCGAGACGTACCCCATGCTGCTGGCCGCCAACAAGGTGGACCTGGTGCACGCGCGCGAGTGGGCGGGGCCGCGGGGCGGAGGTAGCGTACGGAGGCAGTATAGTGCGGCGCGTGCGCAGGACCGCGAGACGTACCCCATGCTGCTGGCCGCCAACAAGGTGGACCTGGTGCACGCGCGCGAGTGGGTGGGGCCGCGGGGCGGAGGTAGCGTACGGAGGCAGTATAGTGCGGCGCGTGCGCAGGACCGCGAGACGTACCCCATGCTGCTGGCCGCCAACAAGGTGGACCTGGTGCACGCGCGCGCCGTGGGCGAGGACGCGGGGCGCGAGCTAGCGCGCTCGCTGGGCGCGCCCTACATCGAGACCAGCGCCAAGGAGCCGCCCTTCAACATCGACGCGGCCTTCCACGAGGTACCCCCATGTTTTATCTCTTTGCACTGCTTTTTACCAGACTACGGCGCGCGCATCCGCGCATCCTTAGTATGGTTATGTTTTTGCCAGTCTATATACGATATTTACGTATGTTCCACTGTAGCTCCTAAGATACTGAACTGATTGTAATGAATGAGGTGTCAATCGATTCAGTATCATGCTCTGGGTGCAATAGGCTAAATTTTATACGAATAACATCAACATAACGGATGTTAGATCTAGAAATACGGAGCCTCAAAAAAAATTTGGCTTTGTCCTATCGAGTGGGATATCAAATGAAAGGGGAGAAAATCACGAGTTCAAAAAATTCAATATAGTGTAATATTATGGTATATACAAAGAGATAAAAATACAATTTTATAGTATAGTTCAGCGAATTAAAATACTACTGCCATATCGGTGGAGAGTAGATCCATAGGTCGCTGGTTCGTATCCGGCTCGAAGGACCAAAACGGTGTACGGGACACCGGTAGTTAACTGGAAATGATAAGAGTTGTGTTAATTATTGATACTTATAATTACTAATTCATATTAATGCTAATAATTAATATAATTTAATGCTAAATAATAATGAGTACGCGTCGACCGTGATTGGGGTGCAAACGTGAACTACGATATGTGCACTGTATGTGATCGACGCGAACTGAGTATTGACCTACATTCTACATAATGCTGATAAATCTGTACGGTTGGCCCGTACAATATTTTACTATTCTAAAAAAATCTTTCATGTCTATATTTTTTACACTTACCGTAGTCTGGCTACAGTTTTTTTAATTTTATACTTAGCATACTAATGCTCCGTTCGCTGGGTATTGGTATTGCTTTGGGTAGAACAACAGAACAAATACAAAGAGAAGGCGTCGTAATAAGATTTGTGCGTGACACTTTTGTTTGTGAGGCTGTGGTGTAGAGCGCTTAGTTCCCGCCCACTTCTTTATCTTTCACCCACTGATCAATAGCAAAACTACCCATTTCAATCTTTGTCGATGTTACTACGTAGTATAACTATCTGGCACTAGATGTCACTAAATCTAACATTAATGTACTCAAATACAAAGTGTCGTCATCTAGTATTGAGTAGAATTGTATTTGGAGATGTGTCTCCGGGCAATAATCGACAAGTCATTGCTTCGACAGACAACTATTAGACAATACACACCTTCGAATTACCACTACTTCGACAGACGATTATTCGACAGACAATACTTAGACAAGACACATCTTCGGATGACTACTACTTCGACAGATTTTTAAAATTATATTCCAAAAATAAGTAAAGTGGGTTAGGTTAGAACTGTGACCCCAACAGAGCGCGAGCCGAGCGTGCCGCGGCAGCGGCCGGCGAAGCGCCGGAATTGATGTCTCAATTGATTGGGTACATATTTAATCAGGTAGGGCACACTTTTTAATACATTTCAGAGCATTATTATTTTGGGAGAATGTTAAAAAAATCTGTCAAACTAGTGGTCATTCGAAGATGTGACTTGTCTAAGTATTGTCTGTCGAAGTAGTGGTAATTCGAAAGTGTGTGTTGTCTAATAGTTGTCTGTCGAAGCAATGACTTGTCGATATATGTTTTCGAAGTTCGCTACATGTCGAAATATTGTACTGTCTAAATTCAGTCCGTAATCTTTAATAGGGAAAATGCATGTTTTTTATATCTACACTACTCATGCCAGCCCTCCTTCGTTAATAGAGGGCACTATCCGGTCCAAAATCAACATCCACAAATTGATATCATACAATTCTGTATATTTCAGCTGGTACGCATAATTCGCAACCATCCCCAGCAAGAGGAGAAGACCCGTCGGCGCAGGAAACTGTTCGGCTTCAAGTGTACCCTCATGTAAGACAACTTCCAACGGTCGTAACATGGTACAAAAATGTACTTGGTACAGCTGACAGGAAAGTTTGGAAACTGCTATGAAATAACGGCGTTTTGTAATGTTTTGTATTATACGAAATGTGGTAAAAATATATACATATATAACAACACTAGCGACACGGTGGGTGTTAGCGAAACTAAAAACGATAATATTCGAGTGACTTTAGTCATTAGATCTTTCTTCGCTGACAACACGATTTTTTTTATTAACATAACATAACTTCACGCCTGTATCCCCGCAGGGGTAGGCAGAGGTGTATTATACATCCACGATTCGCCAGTGAACCTATTGCCACCTACTAGGCACATTATTAAGCGAGCGATAATAAACACATAACTACGAAAAGTCAAGAGGTGTGTGCCCGGGTCGACTGGGGATCGAACTCGAGACCTCGTCTCGGCAGTCCATTACGTACACCACTAAATGTTAATATGAACAATATTTTAGTCAACGTGATGAAACTAACGAATGATAACTTTAACAGTTTCTCATCAGTTGCTAATTATTGGGGACATGCTAACGCTATGACGTCAGTTATGACGTCAACGTATTTAAATATTGCCAACGATCGTGGCATTCAGGGCTCCCTAAAACGATCTTAAATTAAAAAAGTAGTTTCTTGTGGAGTTGATGTTTTATGTGTAGTAGGTTTTGACAAGGGAAACGTTGTCATAATGTAACATTTATAAAGATTCTTGTACAGAAATATAAACATGACTTTTGGGATATTTATAATAAGAGAATGGTACTAAACACGTTTTGCCAAACTTAATTTAGCTTCGAAATTTTAATGAAAACTGCCTACAAATGCCGCGCATCATAGTTTTCTTAGTAAATTTTTTTTTATACATATTTCCATAAAAAATATGTGTTTTTTAGACACAAATAAATTAAGAGAGACCTAGTATTAAATGTAAACGGAAAACACAATGTTGAAGTAAAGTAAATACATTCGAGTCTACGCTCATTAGTGCGTATCGCCCAAATGTGATAGAGATTTATAATAATATCTATGCAATTTTGACACGTCAAATGTAGTGTTTATTCCTTTGTAGTCGTGCCTAGGTACTAATACACTACTAGAACGATAGCCAAGTATCGATCAAATCAAAGAAAACTGGCAATATTAAGCGTGCCGTTACTTCCTGCTTTTGACACTAGGTGTCGAAAAACAGTCGAATTAATGATCAAAAATAAAAGGATTGTGTGGTTTTATGAAACCACGGTAAAAGTGAAACTTTTTTCACATTATAGACATTTATCTAAAAAATAACAACATTTACATTAAACACTGACAAACAACATTTACATTAAACACTGACAAAAACAAACAAAATAGCGTGGAGCACTGGCACAAATGAGTAATAGTCTATACACTACACAGTCAGCTGCTGCGAACTATAGGCGCCGCCATATTTTCCTTGGCTGCTATGACGAGCGCCTTTCACTTTATCCCTACTCCTCGACCGACAGGCGTCACGCGACATGCAACACACAGACGAAAAAGTTTGAGACGATGTAATAAAAGTTTCACTTTCAAAATTGTATTTCTTTACTGGTGGTAACTAAATATTTTAGTAGCTCATACCAAAGTTAGTGTATCTCATTCTTTATTGTGAGAAAGGAACCCTATTGTAAACCTACATTTAGCTCCACCGATATGTTAGTTCACACTAACCAAGCAGAGTTTAAACATATATAACTGTCTTTTGTAACATGCTGAGTTGTGATAATCCAACCAATTCGGTGCATTCTGTTGCGCTTATTTGCTAGTAATGTATAATTTTCGATTTTTGTTTCATTGATTAGCAACTGAATGTATTAATTCGCATGATCTTGATATCAAGATCTTTTAACCGTTATTTAATTTCATTCCAATAGACATTTAAGTTACTTCCAATAAATATGGGAGCGAATGCAAATGTTAAAGAACAAATATTTTTACACATATTTTAGCTTAGGGTTTCTGTTCACTAGAGCGTAACATAACCAATCGTTGATGTTCGGCTCACAAATTATGAGCTTGCCTAAGTTTACTCGAAGGTGTATTATTACGTTATAGTGAATATAAACCTTTTTATGTTAATCTAGCGTCTTATAGACGATAAAAGCATCAATTTTAATTTAGTAATATTATGTAGACTATTTACCAATGCATAGCATTTATTTTAGATATAAGTGTCCATAGCGTTAACATTTTACGACTAACAGAACATTAGTTCACAGACCTATAGTAGTCAAAGTTAATGAAAGCTCTCGGCCTCTGTATCTCGCGATAACTACGTCTCATTAGACCGTCGCCACCAAAGATTACCCGAGGTGGGTATTTTCATTAAAAAAGAAATAAAGTATTGCATTTGTTAATCTTGATTCACCAAAGAGACTATTTTATACAATCCTAGCTCTTATTTTTGTATTCATAGGAAATATATTACAATGTTTAAAGGAAAATATTTAAGTGAAGGTTAAGTTCTATATAGCTGTCGTAGTAGTTAGGTATTTGTTTAACGTTGCACAAATTAACGGCTAGATCTGAAGTCCTGAACCACAGTACTGACTGCTATACGCTGAATTGTAGCATAAGATTAAGGCTGAAGTATAACCAAATTAGGATTTATTTTATAGTTTAATCAATGGGTATGGTCACACTGTGTGTAACATACAAACAGACATGAATTATAAATGTGAACCTTTTTTTTTTCGTGCGGAAATCCCTTCGGATACCCCCCCCGCCGGCCAGCGGAGGCGGTTATGTCGGGCTTCAACCGACTAAAACCGCACGCCGTCTCGGGTCTTAATACGCTGGGGTGTAAGGTTGCCCATAGAGCATATCCCTCGCACCCCGACTGACCCTGGGCCATCTCCGGTTTCGAGATGGCCCCCTCGGGTTTGGGAACCACGGTGTCCCCGTCTTGCCGCGGATAGGGGGGAGGGACGCTAGTCGCCCCACCGTCCCGAGTCGTCCCACCGTCCCGTATAAATGCGTACCTATTCAATTGTTGAGTTGAAAATGAAGGATTAATTTATGGCAAATAAGAAATTGCCTGCTTGGAATTCTGGTCCCGATCCTACCTAAACTATTCCAGGAACGAATGTTGGCCTGAGTGTTATTCCAGGCTATAATCTATCTCTGAACAAAATTTCAGCCGGATTCGTTCAGTCGCTTGAGCATGAGTGAGTCAACAAACATCCGAACACCCAAACATCTTCACAAACTTTCACTTTTATAACATTAGTAGGATTTTTAAACACGATTTGCTGTTTTTTATAGCTTTCTGTTACAGAGTATGTACACTTTTTTAACACTGCCGCTTACAATGTACCGCTCAAATAAATGTTTCACTCTAGTGTGACCATACCTTAAATAAAAAATGGGTGTCTCCGAGCAAAAGACGGACACTGGACGCGCACTTAGAGTTAAATAGTCGTAAAGCAGTAACAAATAAGTAAACGTGACGGAATTGAACTAGTATAAAATTATTAATAAGTGTTCCATACGCTAAAACATATTTATATGTAGTTTTTCCAGTACATAATATAGCATATTGAACGTACTAGAGGTCTCTTGCGGATTCCCTGGAACTGTTCCTGCCTGTTCTCCGTTATATAGATATGTATAAGTCACTGACTCGCTTGTATACTTAAAGCGTGAATTATACAGAAAAGGCAAGAGACATAAGGCATAATTAATACTAGGACGGTTACCAGCTTCGCAATCAACCCAAACTTAAGCGTAGCGAGATTTGCCTATCCAACAATAGGTCAACGTGACCGGTCGACTTTTTCCATTGATTTGGTTTTTCGGTGATTATTCCTCGATGGTAAGACCGATCTGGACATTCGACCCCTTACGACACTCAGTAATGTCTACTTGATCACCGTCGCAAATTTGGTCGAGATCGGTCAAACGGTCTCGGAGGAGTATCATTTGTTTGAAATGCAACTTTGAAACCAAAGACGCTTCGCTCGCCTTCGGCTCGCTACGCTTAATAAAATCGTACGTAGCACTCGCCTTAAGCCTTATTTTTTTGATAATTCACGCCTAAGTAAGAGTGGTATGTGTAAATATTGGTAAAAATGCTACTGTCCAATGATTATTTGGGCGAGCTACATACATCGGACATATATGTAGTAACAAAAGCCGCTGAACACGGCTAAATTTACTGAACAACACCACAGAAGTAAATATTGGTATGGTTTCAATATTCTTATTACAAATTTCAGACAATTTTTTGTAATTTTAACACAGAAAAGTTAAGCGCGAACGAGAATCAAAGCTGCGTGTTGTAACTTACAAACCGGCCGGTGTAGTAACTGGTACTATGGTAAAAAATATTTCGGTTCATTTTATGCTCTGGTGCGTAATGATCTTCGTAAATATTCACTGTCTTATTTTGTTCACCGTACCTTTGGTATGATAAATTATATTACCTGTTATATTTATAATGGAAAGTGACTAGTATGCGCGCGTCGACAAGAATTTATAATGTAAACGAAAACCCCATCGTCAAGCGCAACGTATTTTAGATTTAATATAGATTGTATACAGAACTGTCTATACGGCTCTTCCATGTACCGCCAGCAACAGAAAGGTAAATGTAATCCAAAATTTTATTAACATGCCGATATTTTTAAGAACTGTGAAACCTATTATTTAGCACTTAAGTGTATGTCATATTATGGTGTGAACTGTACATGCCTCTACAATTGGTCTATAGACAATGTTGTCTTTGGAGACTGTTGGTGTGTCTAAATAAATAAATAAAATAAAATAAGACATATATCGCTCCTCCGGCTAGCTGCCAAGTGACGTGCCGCTGCAGCTGAGCGCGCGATGATCAGTACTTACACTTGACGACTCGGCGTAGCGGCAGTGCATTCGACTGCCTCGACGATCGAGGATGCGGCTAGCCGGGGGGGGGGGGGGCGTTGTAACCCTGCTGATGATTAATTTGACATATATGTCATCAAATCATACAATAATCGGCAATACATACAGATACACATCGGTATACCAATCTTAGGCCTTAATCTTTTCCAAGCAACCTAATTATGGACTCTATACTATACAGGGAAATTTTTCTTCCAATTTTTTTTATGACATTCTTGACACAAATAACGTTGTATAAAAAACTAGCTGGCCCTTCCCGGCTTCGCCCGTGGCGTATTCGAACCCTCGTTGCACTATGGTATGGTATTAAAGTTCAAATTGACTAAGTATTATTACGAATTTTTTGTATGGGAATATAGAAAAGGGGGTCTTTTTTTCAGGCAATTTTTTACATTTTTCTCTACGTAGGAACCATCCTCGTACTTCAAGGAATATTATAAAAAAAGAATTAGCGAAATCAGTTCAGCTGCTCTCGAGATTTGAGCTTAGCAACACATTCAGCGATTCATTTTTATATTATAGATGTCCTAAAATCTTTCGTAATTACTTTCATTTCAAAATATTTAAAAAGTATGTGTGTATTTACGGGCACAACGGTTACACATACTACGCACGGTCATTCATAATAAACTATCTCTGGCGGCAACCGGCCTTTTTTTTTATGATAGGCCCACGTTTGACCTCTACCTCACCTGGTCGTAAGTGACGATGTGGTCTTCATAAACAAATACCCGTAGCGAGGCACAAGGGAATGGGGAGGGCAGAGGATTGCTTGGCACTGGCGCTAGTCAAGTTTGTAATAATTAATGACTCCTGCATTTCAACAAGTGCTGAGTTTTACGGTTTTGAAAAAAGTAACAAAATTTCATTAATCAATTGTTCTTATTTTATTAATCGATTATACTGACGAGTCTTAGCCTCCTGTCAAGATTAGGGTACTCTTTGAAATAATTCCCCGTATACATATTCCATGTATAGAGCTATAAACATTACAGACCTACAATTATGTAATCTTACTGGCAATGCATCTACCCGCACACATAATTTAATGTATAATGTGTTTTTATTGATTTAAACCGTTATAAACGTTTTATTATATGAAATAAATATATAATTATCAACTTTTAACATTTATTTTATTGTATCATGATCTATTGTTATATTTTATATATGTTTCTTTTTTACAATTTATTAACGTTTTTTATATAATTTATTATTCTGTGACACTTCGCTTGCTCCAGTCTAGTCTACTTCAAGTATATAGCGGCCTGTCGCATCAGGCGTTACAATAAAGTATATTGTTGTTACTCTGTATTTTGTATGTTGTAACATATATAATAAATGTAGAAACAATTATGGCGTTTTATTGTATCTTTCCTTTCACGGGCATCCGGGGCGTGACGGTCCCGAATTGGGTTATTTACCTGGGACTTTGATTTTCTGTGGGAACTTCCACAAGTGACAGGGTTAGGGCTTGTGGATGGGTGTGAAACTTACTGTTTCTGGTATGCTTTGGCTAGTTGCACAAGAGTAGATGGTATCTTTTAAGAAAAAACTTAAAGATATTTTTCAGATTTACTAGAATGATTAGGTACATTCCGTTGGGGTGTGTGTTGGGTAAGGGGTGTGTGTTGGGTAACCTCCTCGAGTGTCGCTCCGATTCCGATCCCGCTGCAGTCCGGGGGGAACGGAATCGGAGCGGCCGGTACACCCTGGGCGGCGGTCAATGGCTTCCCCTTCACCCCTTCATAGGGTTGGCATTGATCGTCGGCCAATACCCAACGTGGCGGGAACACATCGCTCTCCGTACTCCTCTGCTTTCAGAGGAGACAGGATGAGCGATGCTGTTAGTGGTGAGATGGCCCAGGGTCAGCCGGGGTACGAGGGATATGCTCTATGGGTAACCTTACACCCCGGCGTCTGAAGACCCGAGACGGCGTGCGGTTTTAGTCGGTGCAAGCCCGACATAACCGCCCCCGCTGGCCGGCGGGGGGGTATCCGAAGGGATTTCCGCACGATAAAAAAAAAAAAAGGTACATTCCGTTATCATAACGATAGCGGTTTGTTGTCATTATAATTATTTAAGTGTTATTTAAACAAACGCGATTGGTATTATATTATATCAGAGAAACGGAGACTGGATGCCCAGTCAAACCATCAACTCGGTTTTGGGGGACAAAGAATGTAGCACATGAATTATATTATAATTTAATAAAGAAATTTAAAATAATAATAAGAACGGAACTTAAGTTGTCTGGTAATCTAGAGGCCACCAACCTTATATTAACGAAGTAGGGGCTGCTGCCTGCGGGACTGGCTGGTCAACTTTAAGTGTAGTAATTACTTTCAATATCGCGGAACAAATTCAGTTTTGTTCAGGATTCGCTAGAACAAATATAGAACTAATTTCCTGAACTACCCAAGCGTCTATAACTGGGGATCCCGCTAAGAGTACACTAACTAAAATGGAATAAACCCTCACTGTACAGGTATAACTATAATGCAATAATTTTAACTCCCAATTTATGTAAAAGTCACGTAAGTATGTAGGGGAACCTGTTGAACTTAGGCCAGTTTTTTACATTGGCTTTTTTTTTAAATACTTAGGTGAGAATAAGACCTTTCAAATAGGTAAGGAAAGAAAGATTAGTTATGCAACTACATAATTCATGAATAAAATCTGTTTATTTTATTCATTACCTGGGCACAAAAGCCGCTAGAAAAAAAAGAGAAAACTGTCCAAGGTACATCAGACCTGATGGACCTTGGACCGCATTAGTTTTGTTGGTTCAAACCAACAGGAAAATATAATACAGATACTTGTGAGTAACGGCGTGCGAACCGTGTTATGAGAGTTTTAGGAAACAAACCATTTACCATAGGTATTACCCTTACTCATATATTTGTGGTATTGTATCACATTAAGTACATAAGCGCACCCGTTTATGTTTGTTAGCTTATAAAAATGATATTTGATTCTTTGAAATACCTACGTATTTCAACAGGTACCTACCTATTTAGGTTCTTCGAATGCCAGATTCGTGATGCCCGCAAGATCGGGGCAATCATGAATCGAAAAACCTACATTTCATTCCCCCATTTTTGAAAAGTGGGTATTACTGTAGTGCCGCATTGCTTTGTAAGTATTATTTACCCTGACCCAGGACTCACGGACATCATTTGTAATTCAAGAAAATAAATATCACATCGCGTCCATTTCTGCTCCACGATAGGTATAACGTCGATTGCGACAGCATAACACGCATTGCTGCCGTGTGAGCCAAGTGGCGTGAGGTAGCTGGTGTGATTCCAAAATGCCGGTTAGATTGAAGGGGCAGATCTTTAAAATCAGCATTGGACCTGTCCTTTCAAACGGCTCTGTAGCGTGGCCATTGTTAGAGAGATACAAGCAGGAGCTGCGGGTTACGGATATGAACATGCTGCGCTGTACGTGTGGACTCACACATAAACGAGTAAACATCGCGTGAAACTCCCACATCTGCGGCAAACTTCATGTCCATAACATCGCAGATAAACTGAAAGACAATAGCCTTCACTGGTGAGTATGGCGGCGTTTAGCAGCAAGCGTATGGCTACAAAAATAAAAAAAGTACTCTTGTACAAGTAATAGCTATGAGTGAAAACGATTCCCTACACGAATGTACGAACTATATACCACAGGAAAATTGTGATTAATGAATCATGAACCAACCTACCTATATACTTTGTTATGTAAAAGGGAACAACGGCTCACCGTAGTCTTTGAATAGGAGTTAATTATGGCGCACGTGAATATAGTTATCTTGTTTATAATATTCACATCTTTAAATGGATTCGGAGTCTCCTCATTAAACAACAATTGTTCCGCAAGTGAGCCAGGTAAAAAGTGCATTTCTAAATGTTGTCCATGGGGTCAATATTCGAAATTGAAGGTATGCACGGTGCATACTAGGGTTGTAGATTTTTCTGGACTGAGTGTGTACGATACCAAATTCCGGAAGACGGGCAAAAACGTACAAAGTGCGTTTACAATACTGGATGGCAAGTTCGTGGAAGATACCCAGTTTCGAAAAGCTGCATTTAACAGAAATGGTGTTGGATTTATTCCCTACGTTCTTGAGGTGAGTTGCAATTTTCATTGTTAAACTGTAACAGCTTACACCAGCTGTGCTTGTATAAAGCAAAGGGCATTCCCTAAAGAAAATGTCTTGAAACCTGAAAAACTGATATATTACAAAAATAAAGATGGCGCCATATTGCGAGAGCCTAATTTCCAGCAGCGGTCTGCGATTAGGCTAATTGATTGATAGATATGAATTGTATCTAGATACTTGTTGAATTCATACACAACAACCGCGGACGTGTTGAAGACGAGTCGCGGGCGTGGTGTATACGAGGTGCTCAAAAGCGTCATGACACAAGACAAACAGATAAGACAGGGCGTAGACAGCACGTAACGTTCTCGACTACTGCGTCCAATTCTGAAACATACAGAAGAGACGAGTGTGCGGGGTGGGGGTTTATTATTAATACATGGCAGCCGCCCGTACAGTAAAGCTAAGTTTGAGAACAGTCTTCGCGCCCTGCCTGAGCCCCGTCTCTTTGATATACTTTAACCTCGGGTACGTGTAACACGCGTCTTCGGCGCGTCTTCGTCTTATGTCTTATCTGTTTGTCGCGCCCCTAAGTATACCAACAGGCACTTGTTGGTATACTTAGGGGCGAGACCACGCCCATGCCGACTTGATCACGGATTCGTCGATATGAATTTCTTGGGATTTCAGTCGGTTCGATCCCGAAACATCCAACTGACTGTGCCCCTGTGAGGTGTTACCCTTGGGATCTTCCAAAGGTACTTAAAAAAAAGTATTAAGTATCTGTATGAGAGTGGGATACCCGCAGGTGGAGATGGGGACAATTAATGGCTTCAGGGTCAAAATAAGAATGTGGTAAATTTGTTCAATAACACATCACATCGCTTTATTAATACTTATGAAAAACAATAAATACAAAGTACTGATAGAATCAAAATAAATACTATAATAATTATATTGTTGTTATACAAATCAATTCTGGCACTTCGCCGGCCGCTACCGTGGCACGCTCGCTTCGCTCGCTCGGCTCGCGCTCTGTTGGGGTCACAGTTCTAACCTAACCTAACCCACAAGTAATTTATTTGCTACCTGTAGTCCATTCTCAAAGATTGAACATTCTGGGAATTGGACGTTTTGAGAATTGGACATTCTGGGAATTGGACATTTTGAGAATTGGACATTTTGGGATTTGGACATTTTGAGAATTGGACATTTTGACCCTGAACGAATTAATGCACAAAAATTGACCCTAGTTTTTTATGGATGGAAAGCATCACATTCGAATTTAACGAAATAACCGCTAAAAGTGATTAAGTAGTCACTATACTTAATATACTAATACTGCTTTTAATCAAGAAACGTCTTTGCATAATTCTGGCCCACCCGGAGGGTACTTTGATACATAGGGTGCTTCATCTCCATAGGTTTAAAACTGCTCAAATGCTCACTACATTGAAACAAATCATGAAATTAAACTAAGGCAAATGATGGCCATCATTAACTTTAGTTTAAAAAGGAAATAACTGTCGTGTGGAATTTACAAAATGTAATAATTATATCCTCCAATACGGAAGTAACCACTGCAATAACTGGTGCTGCACCGCGACGTAATAAGTGATAAAAACCTATTAATATGGTTATTAGTCACACAATCTGCAATGAATACGAGTTTTCCTGGTGTTGCACACGTCCATAGGCCGCGGTAACCACTTCCCATCAGGTAGGCCGTGAGCTTGTCTGCCACCTGAGTGGTATAAAAAAAAAAAACCTCTTGAACTGAAATTACAGCGTAGTTGCTTCAGGCCTTTTGAACACCAATTGATTGATTGGTAACTAATTAAAATTGATAAAATAGATGATTATATGTACGAATTAACTATCAATGTCATGACAATTATTAAAACTTCAAGTAACATCTAAAAGTATAATCATAAATATACTTAGTTATCTATTCGCATAGGTAAATATTTGGTTATTATAAAGGAATGAAATAGTTTACAGATGACAAGTGGAGCGGTAGTTATACGATGCGGATCTCGTTAAACCCTGGCTACTGATGCATTGATCATTATTTTTTTAGAATGGAGACTTACAGTTAGAAAAACCAAACGTGTACAACCGATGGGTTAAAGTTTTGAATGAAAACTTCTGCTTCGATTACGCCATCGCAAAGAATGGAACGCTTTCAAAAGTTCCACAGTTTTTTGTAAAGGACTCTGCAAGCGGAAGTGCTGTTATGGTGGTCGACCAAAATACCACCTATTTAACTGCTGGTATGTCTAATAATATGATTAAGGTACTAACATTCTGGGGTGTGTGTTGGGTAACCTCCTCGAGTGTCGCTCCGATTCCGATCCCGCTGCAGTCCGGGGGGAACGGAATCGGAGCGGCCGGTACACCCTGGGCGGCGGTCAATGGCTTCCCCTTCACCCGTTCTTAGGGTTGGTATTGATCGTCGGCCAATACCCAACGTGGCGGGAACACATCGCTCTCCGTACTCCTCTGCTTTCAGAGGAGACAGGATGAGCGATGCTGTTAGTGGTGAGATTGCCCAGGGTCAGCCGGGGTGCGAGGGATATGCTCTATGGGTAACCTTACACCCCGGCGTCTGAAGACACGAGACGGCGTGCGGTTTTAGTCGGTGCAAGCCCGACATAACCGCCCCCGCTGGCCGGCGGGGGGGTATCCGAAGGGATTTCCGCACGATAAAAAAAAAAAAAAAAGGTACTAACATTCTTTCTCCAAAAATGTACATTGTATGGATCAACTCATGCTAAAACCATGAGTTTTTCAGTAATTCCCATTTCGACACATATAGGTACTGACTCTAACGGCAGCATGATTGCGGCAATGGTGCGGAGCGCGAGCGCGTGGGCCGCCGCCACCTCCTTCTGCGAGCATGTGATGCTCGCGAAGGAGATGGCGGAGCGCGCCCGGGAGAGGCTCAGAACCCTCCCGGCCCGCCGAGCCCGCAACACGCTCGCCTCGCGTCGCAGGCGACTCAGGCGCCGGAGGTCGCTTAACGACCTCCGTCCTCCATGAGCGCAGGCCTGGGGGTGGCAGGTGAGGCCGCCTGTCACCCCAGCAGAAGCAGGCCGGGACGGTGGGGCGACTAGCGCCCCTCCCCCAAACCGGGGCAAGACGGGGACACCGTGGTTCCCAAACCCGAGGGGGCCATCTCGAAACCGGAGATTGCCCAGGGTCAGTCGGGGTGCGAGGGATATGCTCTATGGGCAACCTTACACCCCGGCGTCTGCAGACCCGAGACGGCGTGCGGTTTTAGTCGGTTCGAGCCCGACATAACCGCCCCCGCTGGCCGGCGGGGGGGTATCCGAGGGGATTTCCGCACGAAAAAAAAAAAAAAAAAAAATGTACTGACTCTAACAGGCGTATACCATTCTCATTAACTCCAAACATATCTAACAAACGCTTTTGTTGTATGTTTATCAGGCATGAATGTTGCACGTTCAGCAATTACACTAAATATTTTTTTAAATATATTTATGGAAAACTTACGTTACCAAAAGTTAATAGAAAAAGGTAAATTACAAGTTTTCACATATAGATAACACAAATAAATATTACTTAACAATAGACAGTAGAAGAATATGAATACCTACATTAATAAAAGGAAATTTTTGACAAAGAAGAAATAAAAACAACAGAAAGAAACAAGATAAGTCCTAGCTATAAAAAAATTACGGAGTAGTCGATCGTTTTAGTCTCAGAAAAATAGGTTGCTTACGGACTTTCTTAAATTTCGAACACTGGTACTGAAAATATCGATCTCAACCATTGAACTAATATTGCTAGCGTAACATTATAACTCAATAATGTCAACATGCATCGTTTTACATGCGACCCGAGCGGGTAATCACATATGAGTTTTGGCGATACGTTGTTCTTGCTAAGGGTGTGTGAAGTTCTATGGCGCATCCACCGGGAGACAACGCCATAGTGCCAGCTGCGAGGATCCTGGCGAAGACACGGCGCTCCATACGTTGGTGGAGTGCCCTGCGTGGGCGAGTCAACGTCGGGATCTTGTTGCGGTCCTGGGTGTGGACGTTCTCTCGTTGGAGACCATGGTGAGGGCCGTGGTCTCCGACGGGAGCAAGTTGCACGCCGCCGCCTCTTTCTGCGAGCAGGTAATGCGCGCGAAAGAGGCGGCGGAGAGGGAGCGGGAGAGAGAAAAGGTTGTGTGAAGTAGGTTTGACTTGCGTAGGAATGCAGATGGTGCATGTAGTATTTTGCTCACCAACTCGGGTGAGTCGACTGATCCGTTCATGAGTTTGAACAGCAATGTTAAGTCTGCAATTAATCGTCGCTCGTGAAGTTGCAATAGGTGATTTTTTTTACAACGACTTAGATAATTAGGTAAGGAGCATTGAGATCTATATTGAATGTACCTAAGGAACTTCCTTTGTATACGCTCTATAATATTATTACCCGACTGCGCGACGCAAAGGAGGGTAATGTGTTTATCAGTCTATGTATGTATGTATGTTTGTTTCTATGTGGCTTTCTAGAGACCAAATGCGTAGGCCGATTTTGATAATTCTTACGTCAATCGATTCGTCTTAACCTTGCGAGTGTCACTAAAGACATGACAGTAATCAAAATTCACCAGTGACAACCAGACGCCATACTGCCAAAATGAAAAAAAAATAAGTCGATGAACGATGTCAAGTGGGGTGTCGTTGAATAGGTATTTTAAAATCATCTTTAGTTTCCTTTTATCATTTTTCATTTCATATAATAGTTTAGGATATATAACGATTGTTTAATAAAAAGTTGAGTTGTTTAATTTTATTTTTTATTTTTTAATTATACAAACAAAATATATTTTTGGTAAAAAAATAACTCTTATTCATCGCCAAGTCGCCGAGTAAAAAAAAGTTTACCACCAAGCTCGAGGTTTAGGATCACGAGTTATGTTATCAAGAAATTTGAATGTTACCCATGGTCTTGTTAACGGAGCAATGGGTGTTACAAGGACAATTGAGTGGCCAGCTCTTCGGAGGGACCAATCGGAGAATTGCCACAGGCTGTTTATATAGAATTTGACGACAAAGCAATTAAAAACAATGTTCCTGGAGTAGGAGTCAGAATCGAACCATCGACGACAGAATTCGATGCACTTCGCGGGCAGGGTAAAATGAAGCGAAAAATGTTGCCATTGTTATTGTGCTGGGGTGTAACTGTACACAAGCTCCAAGGAACTACTTTGGACCGAGCTGTGGTTGACTTAAGTTTACGCATTTTTGCTAAAGGTCAAGCAGCTTTGAGCCGAGCTAGGTCTCTAGAGGGACTAATCATCAATAGTTTAGACCACCGCAAGTTACTTAATAATCCCCACGATATTAACTCCCTCAATGAAATGACTAGATTGCGAAATTTACCATCTTATAACGAAGCCAATGAATCGTAACTAAAAAATATAAAATAAAAATTAAAAAAATTAAAGGAAAACAAAAAACCCGACTGCGTAAAAACTAATTTTAAAAAATTAACTTAAATAAAAACTAAAAAGAAAGAAACAAGCCCAGTAGTTTAGAATTCTGTTAAGTAATACTAAATAACTACACAATTGAAATAGTTTAATAACCGATACACACATAAAACAAATCGTTAAAGTTTAAATTATATTAAATGCCATTAAATTTGACTGCCTCGACATAATTAGTATCATATGGACGGACGAGGCTTCGGCGTACGCTTTCTTCGGGCTTTTTTGTGGTTAGAACGCAATTGCTCCTATAAATGTCGTATACACAAACCAAAAGGAGAAGATGGAGTATACGGACCCTGGGCCAAGAGGTGATAGCCTCGAATGCTACCTCGGACATCGCTAAGATGATAATGATGATGATATACCATAAAAAAAAGACATAAATGCCAACTTCAATCTGTAAAACGACAATAATTTGAAATATTTACCGAATTTTAAATATCAGTACAATTCAAGTACTTAAATCGTAGACTGATTAATACGACTTAAAGATTTAGATCGGAAAAAGAGAACATCTAGGACGGGACCAGTCTCTTACAGGAGGAACGCTCTGACCAAATAAGCCACCTAGACACAGTCTAGACTAGTCCTAGAATAGTCCGGATGTCTAGGTGGCTCAGTTGGTCAGAGCGTTCCCCCTGTAAGGGACTGGTTGTGGGTTCAAATCCCGTCCTAGATGTCCTCTTTTTCCGATCTAAATCTATAGGAAAAGCAAGCATACAAAATGCTTAAAAATTGAATTGAATTATTACGACTTAAATCAATCAAACATCACACCAAACCAACTTATCATGACATTCAAGAAAAAAAAGTTATGAGGATGAAAGTATTGGATATGGCTTAGCTTGAACAATAGAACTATTATATGAAGATGATTATGATGTGTGTTCGACAGCTCGCTGGACCTCGTGTATTTTCCTGCTACTACTGCTGGTGGTCTACATTTTGCTGCCCGAACTTCGGAACATGGGCGGCCTGATTCTAATGAACTATGTGAGCTGTCTGTTCATGGCCTTCTTATTGCTGGCTGTTATTAATTTGGATGGCCACGGTGCTAAAGGTTGCATGGCTTTAAGTGAGTACTTTTAAATCTGGTAAACTATTAGAATGTTTATTATTTTTTATTATACAGGGTGGAAACGTTAAATGTATCCAGAGACCAGACGATTATCTCGTCGCTTTCAAAGATGCATCGTATAAAATGACATGAAAAAAATAAAAAAGTTCCAAATGTTCTGACTGATACTGACGTTCCAATTACGTCACTGTTTTATGTGACGTATAAGGGCACTGCACGTTGGTGTTATATTCCGTTTTTGAAACGTTGAGCTATTTTTCTAACCTATTATTTCTATTTTTCTAACGACAATGTCGAAGGTAAACTTCGGTTGTCTGGACAAACCTGTAAAGTAGAATATACTGCTTCCGGGCAGTTTGGCTTTGGGTATATCCATAGGAAACTTGTGTTCCAAACGTTTCGTCGATCAATGCGGTCGACATCTTCAGTGGTACAGTTCCGGGCGCCATCGAGTGCGTAGAACTCTCCTCGGCGGCGACTTCTCTGCGACTGATGTAGAGGCCCGAGCACTGGCTTATTTATAGGCGCAGTTGGAGGGGGGGAAACGACGTGATCGATCCTGATTTGTCGAGAGCTGTGGAACCGACGCGCTTGATCCTGATTGGTCGAGGCTTAGCAGGGGGGTGTGGCCTCCCGATATCGGGGATGGTGTTGGCTCCATCATGTTTGAACTGTGATGACGAGCGGCTCTCAGTGCTCCTAAGCCTAAAGATTTAAAACCTGTAAAGGTTATTGACAACTTTGTACATTATACGCCATGATGATCCTTGATTGTGAATATGTTAATAATAAATAATAAAAACCACATGTTATTGTTTTAGCGTTGTTAATCTATTACTTTTTCCTGGTTTCGTTCTGCTGGATGAGTGTCATGTCTTACGACATTTGGTGGACTTTCAGGTAATTATCTTTATTATTACTCCGGTCGCATAGGTGCACCCTGGCCATTGTCACTCAATAATTTGTGTTGTGTAAATTATGTACGTACTAACTTACAAATGGTTTCATTCACAGAGGATACGCTAAAGCCCGGGTCATCAACCGGCGCGGTGAGCGCTTCAAGCTCGGCATATACTGCTTGTACGCGTACGGCATCCCACTGCTCATGACGATCTTCCTTTTCATATTGATGAGGGTAGATATGAAACACATACCCGCGTTTATCGTACCCTATCCGCAGAATTCTGGCTGCTTCCTACAAGGTTGACATCTTTTCATACTTTCTATGTAATGTTCCTCCTCTAGTACCTTACACTATGCAGATTCATCTGCCACAGCTGCCGTTTATAATCACGAGGGTTGTTTACTATATTTTGTATTTACTGTATCCTTCACCCACTCATTCATTAATGCATACATTTATTCTTTCATATCAATATTTTTAATATCACCTTACGATTTCTCGCTGCAACACAGGTGTTCCGCTAATGCTGTATATGTATACACCAATGCTGGTCCTGATCATATGCAACTGGACGTTCTACATGATGACAGCCTTTAACATGTGGCGGTTGATGCGAGGGACCGCCATGCTCGACACCGCCGCTGCTGGTACTCCTGCGGCTCACCGGTCTCAGAGACGCAGGTCAGTGTTTCCTACAATCTATCGGTGGTGAAATAACTGGTATGAAAGTATGAGACATGCCGGTGGTATAGAGGGTGACGTCATTTGGCATGCCTGATATCAATTTATATTTAAAAAAGTCGTGTTAGTGATAACCGAGATAAACTCAAGAACGGGTGTACCGATTTTCATGCTCTTTTTTTTTTAGCTTTGTTTTCGCCTATACTGTGTCATTTTGTGGTTCTTTTTTGCGAAAAATGTTACGGTACCCCTCGCCGGCCAGCGAGCATGGTTATCTCGAATTGACGAAATTCTCACACCGTCTTGTGTCTTTAATGCCGGGTGCAAGGAGATATCCCCGATATAAATTCGGCTGATAAGGTAACCCACATTACTTGATTCTAAGGCGGAACGAAGTTTGCCGGGTCAGCTAGTATGAAATAAAAACAGGCACTGAAAAAAGAAAAATAATCGAATTACAGATTTAATTCAAATGAAAAAAATACGCGTTAGACTTTTCTTCTCGAGTCGGTGCCAAGCCCGAAACACAACGTAACAATTCAATGTCATTCGAGACGTCTGATTCCCGTTTGGGTTGTGTGGCTAGAAACGTGGAGACTCTACCTTCGCTTACAATATCATCGCTTGCGCGGGGAGACACGCTTCCTAATAGGAGGGCACCTATTTGGCTTGGCTCCGACTTCAATAAAAAAGTCTTACGCGTATTTTTACCAGACTACGCCAGAAGTAGGGTTGTTTTTCGAGAGTACGAGTATGTGTGTATGTATGTATAATTGTCTGGAACGCTCTGCAGCCTGAACGGCTCGATGGATATTATCTTGAGAGGTGTCGTTAGATTCGTATTTACTGTGAGAGTGCTACTCGGTTTATCGAAATAAAAAAAAAACTATGATTATTGAAAAAATCAAAAAACCTGACTCCCGATTTTTATTGATTTTTTAAATATAAATTTTATTGTATTTGAATTAAATCTGTAATTCTGTTATTTTTCGTTTTTCAGTACCTGTTTATAGTGATTTCTGAAGACGGTTTTTTTAAAATTAAAATTTTACTTCTTTCCCCTTTTAAGTGAACTTAACTTAATTTATATGGCAACACCCGCATCCGAGAGCTAAATGAAACCCGATGATGAAAGAATTTTTGAAATCGGTTTATAAACGATGGAACATGTATACTACACTACGAACCCATTAAGGGAATATTGGCGTCATGTTATGTTATGTAATACCATAAACAATGCCTAGATATACGATAGAAGCAATCACGGTTCATTAACTGGCATTTATTGTTTTCTGACTCAGAAATTTATCATCAGATCTTCATGACATTTAAATGGGACCACCGGGGAAGTATAAAAACTTTGAAACAAAAAAGAAATTGCAAATCGGTTCAAACGTCTTCGAGTAATCGGAGAACATACCTAAATAAAAAAAAAAACAAGGAATCCTTGCCACAATTATACATTATGAATGCCACAAAATACGACAAATCACTATCAAACGACTGCTTGCGGTTAGTTTCATAATGGTGTTTATTATTTTTCAGTATTTGCCTGGATTCGCCATTTTTTAATATATAATTATGAATATTATTGCTATTGACTGATTCGTCAACGCAGACCCTACGAGTATACTGCCCGGCCAACAATCTTGAAATTTTGATGGTTGATATCTTTACTAATGCAGGCTTTTTATAAAATTCACTAATAAGTGGGTAAAATGGGGATGAACGGTGGTTCGTGTCATTTTGTAAATAAGAAACACGAAATTTCAAATACTTGCTACGGGTCTGACAAAGAAAGGAAGAACTAAACCTTTTAGTTCTTGACGGTATTGATTGCTCATGCAGTCCAGCCACATCTCATTGTTAACCTTGTTTGACATCCTCAGATTCATGGTGTATGTGAAGTTATCAGTAGTCATGGGGCTGAGCTGGCTGTTTGAAATCACAAGTTTCGTCTACCCTGCATTCGGCGTGTGGCGCATTTCTGATACATACAACATGCTCATTGGATTACTAATATTCATTATCTTTGTTTGTAAAAAGAAAATATACAGGAAGCTTTACAAACGGTGAGTTTATTATGGCGTATATGTATTGTAAATATTGAATGCAGTAACGCAAGAGGTCTGAATATCAAAAAATTCCTTGATACAAGTGGTTTCAGATTGCTAAGAAATATTAGCACAAAACAGAACAGTTTTAATGTTACAGTTGAATTACAAAATTTCTCATTAGACTGTCGTCTACTAACACCATAGTTAAGTAAAATTTCATTATAATTCTTTAGGCTTTCACGGCCGGCGTTGCATGTAAGTAGAATATACTGCTTCCCGGCTGTTTGGGCGTGGTCCAGATGAAACTTGTGTACCAAACGTTTCGTCGATCACTGCGGTCGACATCTTCAGTGGTACATGTCCGGGCGGCGACGAGTGCATAGAACTCTCGTCGGCGGTAACTTCTCTGCGACTGATGTCGTTTAGCGATATTTAAAAAATATATATTTTATTTTTTCCTCAGAGTTGCGTTGAACAAAACAAGTCGGTTCTACCCAGGTTCATCAAAGAGCTACAGTAACAGTAGCTCCGACTCTCACACAGAAAAAATCTCGCTCCGTGTGTGTGGCAATCCAAAAGGACAAAACATTTATACGAGCACAACACAGAGTCAGTGAAAACCTTGAAAATCAAAAAAACAGCTGGTCATATTTTGAACAAATTGGTGTATTTTTCCTAGATTTGATCTGCACATTTTAATTTTAGAATACGTTAATAATTTAATAAGCTGTATTAGATTATATTTGAAATGATCTTAGATTCAGATGATCTGTGCGGAGGAAAGAAATAGGTTTATTACTAACTAGCTGCTCGCCGCGGCTACGCTTGAGTGGAACTCTGATCTTGTTCCTAGAATCCATGGGAACCTAATCCGGGGTAAAAAATAGCCTATGTATTAATCCAGACTAACTATAATCTATTCCTGTAGCAAATTTCAGCCAGATCCGTTCAGCTGTTAAAGCAAGATTCAATAACAAACATATAAACATCTAAACAACCAAACATCCACATCTTCACAAAATTTCACATTTAGAACATTTGTTTAAAAAAATATATAAACATTAGTAATAAATTTTGTGGTAGAATACCTAGCCCTCCCCAGTGATGCCCGTGGCGTATTTCGAAACCCCGTTGCAACGTTTTAACCCATAATCATTCGCCATTGCAAGGGAATCTGCCGGATTTGTTGACATTTATGATTACTGCTCCGCCCTCTTGGGTGGTAGCGTGATGATATAAAGGCTCGGGCACCCACGAATAATGAGGCTTTCAATTAGTAAAAAAAAAAACAAAATTGGTTCAGTAGATCCAGAGGCTACAATCTCAAAAACTCACCAAGTTTTCCTCTTTGTTGTTCGTTGTAAGTAGGTATAAGCTGCTGAATAGAAATTGTGTAAGTGCAAGTAAGAATAACTATGGATGTGTAGACAATAATATCCGTCACTCCAGTATTAAATAAGTGTTGCCATTCCATTAATCTTTTAAATTGAATTACAATATACCTAGTTGTTTCTAATAATTCGTGTTTTATTGCAACCCTGCATAGTTCCCCTCACATCTTCTTTGCCACTGAATAAACTAGGGGCGCAATGCATTCTGCTGTTGCAATGTTGAGCTGAGAGTGCACTACATGATTACCTACAATTCACGCGCAATTAAAAACCATTGAATTGTTTTTTCGGAAATTATTCCTCCGTTGCTAGACCGATTTTCTATTTTCTTTTTCTGTCTTAAGCCAATAGTTAAGTTGCACATTTTGGCGCCAAAATCGTGGTCTCAACATTGATCATTTTGGAGAAATCAGATTTTGAAGTTTTTGAAGGGTATTTCCTCCATGTTATGTCCGATTTTCAATTTTATGTTTAATTTTTCCAAACCTTCTGGGTATCGAGTTGTATTTACATGCCAAGTTTGGTCAAAATTGGTCGATTAGTTTAGGAGGAGTAGCGTCACAACAGAAATACACCGAGTGGAGTATAGAGAGCTTTTCGCTCGACTTCGTCTCACTCTCAGCTCAAAAATCTTGAAATTGATTTTCGCCACACTCTCATATATATTATATATAACCAATTGCGCCATACAAAACAGTGACATGTTTGGTTATAATTTTTACCTACGAATATGTATAAAAATAAACCTCAGTAGCCAGATGCGTTGCAAATTATGTTGAATATATTTACAGCATTGAAGCATAGCCGCGAGACACTCCCTCTTGATTTTTTTTTAACAATGGTGGCACTCAGCTTGACGGCCTCATCAGAAGAGGATTGTCGTCGTGACACCCACCGGTCCCACTAGTGCTGCGACCACAATGCCCCTGCCCGGCTATGCACTTGCTGACCCCTCGACGCAATCAAACCGAAATTGGATTACTATGGAGGGTTTTTCGCAATCGTGCACGGTGGTACCTACCCGGCCGAATTTTGTGACAAATTTGTGTCATCAAATTTCTACCACCAGTAAACATACCGTGAGTGTGACAGTTATGAAATTGTGACTATGAATGTATTTATTTATGATAGTCTACGAGTGGTATTCAACGTACTTCCAATACTTGGAATGGCACTCACAGGTTATCAGGGTGGAGTAAGTGTCTCATATCAACGTTATACAAACATCTTGTATGTAAGTAAAGCACCGGATCCACGGCAATTATTTACGAAACACATAAATTACATCACGTAAGTAGTAATCGGGACAGCACTTGACGTAGTTGCGGCAAGGCGAGGTGCCCATTTCAACCTCGTCAACCGTGGAAGTTAGATATAAAACTGCAGTATCTACTCTTCTTGTCAAGGCCATTTAATTGCAAGTGAAGTGAAATGAGTCAGTGAGCCCTATTGTATAGTTTAAACCCTGGAGTCAATACCCTATAGTTCACCAGCATCGGTTGTTGACCAATGGCGGCTTTGAGTATCAATTCAATTAAATTTTAAAGCATTTTGTATACTTACTTTTTCTAAAGATTTAGATCGGAAAAGAGAACATCTAGAACGGGACTTGAACCCGCGACCAGTCCCTTACAGGGAGAATGCTCTGACCAGCTGAGCTATCTAGACACGTCTCAGATATTCGAAATTCTCCGATATTATTATATACGTCTTAAGGCGACGCTGGAGCCATCTACCGTAATTCTTGTGAACTACGGAAACAATAATAACTTTAGTCATTTTTAAACATTGTTTTTTTATTACTCCGCCTAATCAATTCAATTAAATTTTTAAGCATTTTGTATGCTAACTTTTTCTAAAGATTTAGATCGGAAAAAGAGAACATCTAGAACGGGACTGGAACCTGAGGAATTTCGAATATCTGGGACGTGTCTAGATAGCTCAGCTGGTCAGAGCATTCCCCCTGTAAGGGACTGGTCGCGGGTTCAAGTCCCGTTCTAGATGTTCTCTTTTTCCGATCTAAATCTTTTGAGTATCAATATTAGGATTTCCTGCCACTATATGTTTCATTTTATGTTGTTGGCTACATGTTGTCAGTACCAACCAGCGTCAACCAGCCTACAATTTCTTCTTTTTATTTTCATTTATCGGTGAAAGTTGCCATTCAGCCGCCATTGCTATAAAAAACGTGTTTTGATCAGTAAGAATAATTTATATTTATTTGGACTTTTTTTTGTTGAATTTTACTTATGATGATTTTTATAATTATTTTATATCTATTTTGGGGATTTTGATGACTTTGAGGCGTAAACAATATATTTCAAGAGTTATTGAACTGGTTATCTAAAGGTATGTACATGACGTGAAAGGGTTTTCCTGTGGTTGACCAGTTAGTTAACCACTAGCTCACTGGATAACTTGCATTGTTTCCATTAACTTGACATTGGTACTTGCATACTTTAAGAATATACGTATTTTATTTGCTTCTTTTAGATTCAAAATGCCACCAAAAATATATTTTTTTGTTACAGTGAGTGGAATATTTACATATAAAGCGCTAGAAGAAAAACCTTCGAGAAATAAAATCAATCATATAACATGCCTCATCCTACAATTTAAGGTGCTGTCTGCACGTAAGCTTTTTTTTTTTATATTTAGGATACGTCAATTTGACTTCACCTCGCCTGATGGTAAGCTGAAGGTAAAGTCTCAGAAAAGAGGGTCACCATTACATACACGTATCATGTTAACAATGGTGGCACTCAGCTGAGGAATTGTCGTCGCAGCACCGCGTGACACCCACCGGTCCCACTAGTGCTGCGACCACAATCTAATAAATTTTTCGTTTCAATTATCTCAATATTTTTAGCGATGACATATATATTTTTTGTTACAAATATAAAGAATTTGAATAAAGATTTGTGTGAATTGTTTGGCGGCAAACAGATAAATAAATCATTTAAAAAATACGACGGATTTGAGGATGTTAATTTGTAGATATTCCACTAGCTGATTAAATTTTCTTTATATTTGTAATAAAAAATATATATGTCATCGCTAAAAATATTGAGATAATTGAATCGAAAAATTTATTTCAAAGAGTGTTTCTTTGCAATTTTTTTAACAAGAAACTGCTCTATTTATCCAAAATGTTTTTGAATGTGCGTAAACAGTAGATAATTAGCTGTATATATAAAAAAAATCAACTGTCTAGCATCAGTAATCTTAGAGAGAGAGATAAATAATCTTAGAGACAAAAAATAAGCATAATTATGGTAGTTACGTGCAGACAACGCCTTAATATGATTTGATATATTCCTAAAATAAAAAATCTCGACATGCTATTCAACGTAGAATTTACTTATCGATCTCTTTTAAGTTCCATATAAGAATAAACCTTAATAAAGTTTGTGGAATATACTGCTTCCGTGCTGTTTGGCCGTGGTCCATTGGAAACTTGAATTCCAAACGTTTCGTCGATCACTGCGGTCGACATCTTTAGTGGTACAGCTCGGGACGCCTTCGAGTGCGGAGAACCTTCCTCGGCGGTGAACTCGTTGCGACTGATGTAGCGGCCCGAGTCACTGGCGTATTTATAGGCGCAGTTGGGGGGAAACAACGAGACACGGAGCTGACTAAGTTCTTCAATCACCTGAACAGCATCCATCCTAACATCCAGTTCACCATGGAAGTAGAGAAGAACGGAGAACTGCCATTCCTCGATGTCCTGGTATCCAAAAAAGAGGATGGCAGCCTTGGTCACCGGGTCTTTCGAAAGCCTACACACACAGACCGTTACTTACACAAGGACTCCAACCACCATCCCAGACAGAAAATGTCAGTCATCAAGACCCTGGTCCACCGAGCTAAGAGCATCTGTGAGCCTCAACACCTTCAAAACGAGTTACGCCACCCGGACTCGGCCTTCCAAGCCAATGGATTCTCTGCCCAGGAGCTCTTCGTCCGAGGAAATGTTCTCTAACGAACCAGGATGAGGAGAAACCTGCCCCTCTAGGGAAGGCCTTTTTACCCTACATTCATGGTACAACGGATCGTATCGGACTGACTGCTAGAAGCTTACAACATTAAGCCTATTTTCTAGCCCATGATGCAGTTACGTAATCTTCACCGTTCAGTCAAGGACCCTCGTGACCCACTATCTTCAGCTGGAGTTTACCGAATCCCCTGCTCGTGTGGCTCGGTATACGTGGGCACTACTCAAAGAAGCGTCAAGACCCGCCTTTCGGAACATGAACGAAATTGCCGCCTCAGCCACTTCGACAAGTCAGCGGTTGCAGAACACACCCAGGAGGATGGTAATCATACCATCAAATTTTAGAACACGAAGGTTCTAGCTACCACTTCACATTTATTCCCACGGCTATGTCGAGAAGCCATCGAAATATTCAAGCATCCCAACAATTTTAATAGAAAAAACGTAGATTTTCATCTTCAAAAAGATTGGTACCCAGCACTGAAAGCCGCGCGTCATTACAATTCAAACATGACGAAGCCACCACCATCCCCGTTATCGGGAGGTCACACCTCCTTACTTAACCTCGACCAATCAGGATCGAGCGCACCGGTTGCGCAGCTCACCACCGATCACGTTGTTTCCCCCCTCCAACTGCGCCTATAAATACGCCAGTGACTCGGGCCGCTACATCAGTCGCAGCGAGTTCACCGCCGAGGAAGGTTCTCGGCACTCGAAGGCGTCCACTGAAGATGTCGACCGCAGTGATCGACGAAACGTCTGGAATTCAAGTTGCCAATGGACCACGGCTAAACAGCCCGGAAGCAGTATATTCTACATGCAACGCCGGCCGTGAAAGCCTAAATATTTATACTTAATAAAGTTGATTATAAAAAACGGTTCCTTCGTGGACTGTAGTTTATATTTCACTTTTCACTTCGTTTTTAAATGGTCAACCTCTGTTACGAATCTGGTTAACAACTGGGGCCCAGTTATACATCGATTATGTTAAATAAAAAAAAATTGAAAGAATTAAGGGTTTTCCTTTTCAATGATAGCTTTCAAATAAATAACGTATAATATGAAAAAAATAAACTGGTAGGAGATGCCGCAATTAGGTTACATAACAAAATTAAAGTTAATTGTTTCCTCAAATGGATTGAGACGGGTAGCCTTTTGCCAAAGTTCGCCAAAGTAACTGCGATCCAAGGTTCATACTAGCCAAAACTTCTTTACTACTATAGTATACTATACACTAAAAAAATCTGGCTTTATACCTGCTATGACGTAGGTCTGGTATTCATAGGCAAGATCTCTCTTTTTTCAAAAGAACTCTAAAATGCTTAACAGGAAGAGTTATGTGATGTTTTAGAGTTCAGAATAATATGAGCTCTACGTTTATTGTGGACCGTATGAATGGATATCGGTACACGAAGATGAGCTTGAAAATCTTTTCGAAGTTAATTGAAAATGTACAAAAAGGCTACTTGCATAAAGAGACCGATATTCTTAGCAATCCATGGATTCTCCGTGCGGGTGCCGGGTCCATCGCGTTGCTGAGTTGGGAACTCGGGACAGTGCCTGGGACTTGCGACCCAAGTGTAGGTTTAGGAGGGGCCCCTTTTGTTGATGTACATCAACACTCACCTTCACTACCCAAGTTCCCCTCCCTACCTAACCAAATTTGATACGAACTTACTAGTGCCGCTTTAGACATTCGTCCTAGTAATGAGCTATATATAGGCCTAGATCTTTAAGTAGGTTATAGAGAGATTTTGCTGGTATACCTCTCGCTCCCACTTCTACTGCATACAAATTAACCACGTAACCGTTTTTGATTAATTCGTTTGTGAGATCATAGTATTTATTTTTCTTTATTGTGTGGTCCTTCGGTATATTTGTTTCCCACATTACAGTAAGTTCCACAAGAACCACATGTTTTAACCTCTTAGAATATAGGAATATGTCAGGTCTAGATGACGAAACCCCAAAATCCTCCGGAATTTTATAGTGCTTTTCATACGTGTCGATTAGGAGAGTCCAATCTGGGGCAGTGTCTAAGATTGAATAAGGTTTGTTCCTGGATGTTATGGATGAACCTTCAGACACAAAGTTGATATGACGTCTGTTAGTAGTCAATCCTTTTTGGGCTCTAGCTACTGCCAGACTCATTGCTTCACGTATGATGATAAGCACCTTATCGTGGCGGCGTGAGTAATGGCCTCTATCGAGAAGCACCCTACATCCTACTAATATGTGTCTAGCCGTCCCTATTGCCTCACCACAAGTATAACATTGTTTTTCTGTGGCCTTCCCCCACCTTACCAGATTACTCTGGTCTGGGAGGGTCATCTGAAAGGCGTTAAGATAGAATTTTAACAGGGCCGGCAACCAGTCATAGATCAAGGTGCGCCACTTTAAGGCCATCGGTATGCAGAACTCTCCCATTGTCAACCATTCATTTTGGATTTCCAAATTCATCGCGTGCACTCGATATTTATCATTTTCGTCTTGTTTTAGAAAGGACTTAAGTATATCCTGGTCCCTTTCTGGCTCTCGTACTCCCAACCCCACTCTGTTCGACTGGGCCCCTATCATAAATCGTTTATGGAATAGGAGTCTAGATTCAAGCTCGGACGCGTTTTTATCTTTCGGGAGTGCCCTGATTGTGACATCTTGGGATTTACCTAAGATGTGGGCTTTGGTAACTCTAAGGTGTTTATAGAGCTCCGATGGTTTCTTAAGTTTCATCCCAAAATTATTTTGATCCCTAAATAGAGCAGAGGAATCATCAGAGTGCGCTCCAAGCCACGATTTTAGCGATTTCATGACAGTTGCATCTATTTTCGCCAGTAAGGTTTTACCGAATTCATACACCAGAAAAGGCCAAGTCAGACGTGATGTTAAGTAGTTGTCATATATCCAAGCTTTTTTGAAATTGTTTAGTGGTAGCTGATCTATCTTATTTAGGTCATTTATAAACGTATCGACAACTTCATCTAAGGATGGTGTGCGTCCTTTATAGTCTATCTTTCTCCCAAGAAATTTAAATGGCACCGATTCAGCGACTATGGAAACTGGTTTACCCCCAATGAAGAGTCCCGGGTCGTAGGAGGTAAATTTGGTGTCCCGTCTACCCAGACACAGACAGTGACACTTACTGGGCTTCGTCCTCAGTGCATTTGTCCACGAACAGAACTCATCGACTTCCTTTAATAGTTCCTGACATTGTTTTGGATTACGCGTCAGTATTGCGAGATCGTCAGCAAAAGCTAAGATGGACTCTGAGTATATGTTATTTACTTTAAACCGATAACCCCATTTCTTTTCGTGACGTATTAACTTGGACTATGTTAAATGCTATTGGTGACAAGCAGCATTCCTGAAACAGTCCCACATTATACCGTAATGGTATGGTAAATTATCACAAGGGAAACGTACAATTATATATAGAAGGAGCTGCGCGCCATGGCTTCGCTCCGCTGCAATAGAAGCACCTTACTGGAACACCAAAAAAAAATTATCCAATTTGGTGCAGTCGTTCGGAAGTTATGCCTGTACATAAATTTCGGCGATTCATTGTATTTATATAGATTAATGATTGTGCGCCGATGTGAAGTTCTTCACCATTGTAGATATTGTGGATGGTGAGAGCAACATCTAAACTCCAGCAAAACCTCCAACGAACATCGGTTATTTTGCTTTCATAGTGAAGGTGAACTGAGAACTACTCGTAATGTATTCAATACAGGAAAACAATTTAACTTTATGAATCATTGATATATTTATATGAAGGAAGAATTAAAACCCATATATAAAATTATACGCACAATATATTTCACTAGGCAATAGACAGGACGTCATCATGGCGCAAGAGAATACACTTTTCATGTTTATAATACTCACATTTTTAGTGGGATTAGGGGCTTCATCACTAAGACATTGTCCCACGAGTGCGTTGGGTAAAAAGTGTATTTATAAATGTTGTCCAATGGGAGAGTATACTAGGCAGAAATCGTGCTTGAAGCATGATAAGGTGGCAGATTTTTCTGTTCTTAATGTGTACGACAAGGATTACATGGAGACGGGAAAGAATGTACAAGAAGCGTTTACAATATTGGATGGCAGGTTCCTGGAAGATCCTCAGTTTCGGAATAATTCAGTTAACAGAAATTCAGTTGGATATCGTTCCTATGTTCTTGAGGTAAGTTTCATTTTTGTTACTTATAGCAGACTTATGGATGTGAACTTTTCAGAGGTCCCATAACTTTGGGTTTAACCTCAGAAATTCGTCTATTATGTCATCAAATTAAAGTATTTGGATTTTTTTATAAGGTAGTCCCTTTCTTCTCCTAAACTTATTTGTCCGAAAATTATATATATATATGTATATATATATATATATAATTTTCGGACAAATAAGTTTTATGGTTACTGAAGTTTATAGCAATTATATATATATGTATATATATATAATTGCTATAAACTTCAGTAACCATAATGTTCAATAATTCGAAATTTTATTTTACGTAATTATATTTACTTCTAAAACTATTTTGTCATAATATCGAGTACAATAAAAATTTGAATCTCCTAATTTTGTATGAAATAAAGTCATACAAATGTGTATTATTCCGAATGTTCATTTATAATAAAATTGGTAGTCCTAAAACATTTGTTCAAAATTAGGTTTTAGTGACAGAAACGAATTGCTGCACATCCGACTCCACGCAGTCTTATCTGCCCTACCCCTAGTGTAATTTAGAATCGCGTAGGCGCGTATGGGCGAGGCTGCGTAATACATTATTAAGATAAATAAACATTAAATAAGATATGAATTTAGAATTCAATTAAATTTTTAAGCATTTTGTATGCTTACTTTTTCTAAAGATTTAGATCGGAAAAAGAGAACATTTAGAACGGGACTTGAACCCGCGACCAGTCCCTTACAGAGGGAATGCTCTGACCAGCTGAGCTAGCTAGACAAGTCCCAGATATTCGAAATTCTCCGATATATTATATACGTCTTAAGGCGACGCTGGAGCCATCTACCGTAATTCTTGCGAACTACGGAAACAATGAATAACTTTACAATCATTTTTAAACATTGTTTTCTGATGACTCCGCCTAATTAATTCAATTAAATTTTTAAGCATTTTGTATGCTTACTTTTTCTAAAGATTTAGATCGAAAAAAGAGAACATCTAGAACGGGACTTGAACCCGCGACCAGTCCCTTACAGGGATAATGCTCTGACCAGCTGAGCTATCTAGACACGTCCCAGATATTCGAAATTCTCCGATATATTATATACGTCTTAAGGCGATGAAACAATGAATAACTTGACAGTCATTTTTAAACAGTGTTTTTTGATGACTCCGCCTAATTTGTTGTTGTTTCCGTAGTTCGCAAGAATTACGGAAAGCTCAGAGCTGCAGCATTCGCCCTGTAAGGGACTGGTCGCGGGTTCAAGTCCCGTTCTAGATGTTCTCTTTTTCCGATCTAAATCCTTATGAATTTAGAAATTAATGGAATAAATTCATGGAAAACGCTTTTAAGTCCTTTGTATAATATCGATTGTAAAATTTATGACAAAATAACATAACATAACATAAACTCACGCCTATATCCCCAAAGGGGTAGGCAGAGGTGCTAGCACCCACATTTCGCCAGTTTATGTTTAGGTCCCAATGTAATAGGTGGCGAGCCTATTGCCATTAACCGGGCACTTATAAGCCTGCGATAAATACACACATAACTTCGAAACGCATAGAAAAGTCATTGGTGTGTGCCATGGTAAAACCTGGGATCGAACCCGAGACCTCGTCTCAGCAGTCCATTACCCATACCACTAGGCTACCGCGGCTGACAAAATAATTTAGGGCATATTGTTTTTTTAAGGGATTTCAATTTTATGACATGTGGTATAATGTGACATTAAGTTCAGACAAGTTACAATTCGCAAAAATGATGATTAGGACAAAAAAATAGCATTTTAGATTATGGATTTTATATGTCTCAAAATACGCAGCATAAATAGTCCATTGCTTTGACTTAAGAGCAAGAAAATTTACAGATCCAAGGGGTCTTTGATCTGAATATTACACATTCTTCCAACTTGATACCTGCATGCGTCTCTAAAAAAAGAGTATTGACAGACAGTCATACTTCGCAACGGCTCCACCATTAATATTATATAGGTAAAACTACCTAATTCTATCTATCTAGTCCACCTAAAGGTTGTCTGGAAGAGATCGCAAATTAAGGTAAGACCGCCCAGTTTTTTTTAAAGTACCTATCTTAGACATTTGTATCCTTTGTAACGATTGATAGTTTTTATGAGGGTTTTGAAATGGAGTTTAAATAAAGTTTAAGGTGACTATATGCTGGGAAAATTAATTAAATAATGAATGTAATTAAGACTTACTACCGGCTAGGGCGAGCAGAGAGTTAAATAAAAGGTTGATTACAATGTATAGTATGAGATTATAATCGTGAATAGAATGTTACATAAATTTATATCTGGTATTTGAGTAAATGAACCTCAGGGGATGGATTCATAATAAATATTCTGCCGTGGCGTTGTTCGGTCCGTTGTGCAAGATGTTAGTATGCACTTAGCTAGTGGCCACGTGGCTGGTGGTGTTGCCGGCGTGCCAGGGTCTCCGCTGGTGTGCCTCGCTACCGCTATGATGGTGCGAAGCCCGGTGCGAAGACCCTGGAAATAGGAAAGGTGCGGGTCAGTTTGTCACTAGGTAATTTCGTCCAAGTGACCCGCTAGAATAGCAGGTGAAGAGAATCTCCCAGCGGCAATGCAGCGTAGCTAGAAGCTATAATAAAAAGAATATAAGTAGGCAGCACAAGCTGGTGCCGCGACCTCTGACCGTAGGGGTCATCGGCCTCGTGGCACTATTTAGGTAGGCTGAAATATCACACAGAATAAAATATATTAAGCCATGCATTTTAGCAGGCAATAAGCTGCACCGCTGGAAAGTCTTCACCTGTAGAAAGAAGTAGGAAATGTTGATCTCAAAACTTACCCGGAGCCGACAGCAGTTGGCCACGGGGTCAAAGCGACCTTCCTTGGCGAAGGTTCCAAGGAAAGGGACGATATAAGAGCCGTCAGTTGATGACTGGGCTAGTGCTGTCCAATCTCGCTCGCACAACCATAGATAATTAGTAATATATTATAGAAACATACTAAAATATCGATTAATTTACGGATATTGTTTTAATTAGATTTATAAAGAATCCACAACGTTACACCTTTGACTGGTGTGCAACAAAGAGTATATTATCTATCTATCAATCTATATAGTCAAGAAATCGTAATATCTACCTCAATAGGCTGGAAGCCGCGGTAGCCTAGTGGTATGGGTAAAGGACTGCTGAGACGAGGTCTCGGGTTCGATCCCAGGTATTACCATGGCACACACCAATGACTTTTCGATGTTTTTCGAAGTTATGTGTGTATTTATCGCAGGTTTATAAGTGCCCGGTTAATGGCAATAGGCTCGCCACCTATTACATTGGGACCTAAAAAACATAAACTGGCGAAACGTGGGTGCTAGCACCTCTGCCTACCCCTTCGGGGATATAGGCGTGGGTTTATGTTATGTTATGTATGTTAGACTGGAAGCTGAACTTGACATGGGTCTCCGACTCTCTTCTTTTAAACCCGAAAGGTCCAGAATCATAAAAGTAGTAAAAAAGTACTAGCTGGTATCTATATATAGGTAAATACACGTAGGATAAAACCCGACCCCACCAGGCGAAGCCGCGATGGCCAAAGTCCACCGGTAACCCTGGGCTTATCCTTTCGAGGGCTTACCCGGGGTGCCCGGCAATGGACAATTGTGGAGGACACCGTGCGGTTTTAGTCGGTCCGATTCCGACACGCCCACCCCATCGTCGGCACCACTGGGGTAAAGCCCGTGCGGGTTTCCACACGCTAAAGAAAAAGCGACAACTTTAGATGGGTACCTTTTTCAGGATTCCGTAGCCAAATGGCAAGAACCCTTATAGATTGGTCATGTCTGTCTGTCTGTATGTCTGTCCGTCCGTATGTAACAGCCACTTTTTTCCGAAACTAAGCTATGCTGTTGAAACTTGGTAAGTAGATGTATTATGTGAACCGCATTAAGATTTTCACACAAAAATTGATTTTGGGATTCCCCATACTTAGAACTGAAACTCAAAATTTTTTTTTCATCAAACCCATACGTCATATAGGATAGGTCTTCAAAAATGCTATTGAGGTTTCTGATATAATTTTTTTCTAAACTGAATAGTTTGCGCGAGAGACACTTCCAAAGTGATAAAATGTACCCCCTGTAACTTCTAAGAAGAGAATGATAAAACTAAAAAAAATATATGACATACACTACCATGTAAACTTCCACCGAAAATTGGTTTGAACGAGATCTAATGAGTAGTTTTTTTTAATAGGTTCGTCATAAATCATACCTTTCATTCAATCAACTCAAATATAAAAAAAATACTAGCTGCTACGGAACCCTTCATGGGCGAGTTCGACTCGCACTTGGCCGGTTTTCATTTAGGAATATGCGCTCACGTAGCTTATGTCCAGAAATCAAAAATTTTAATAGAATTTAAACTTAATTTTTTCAAGGATTACGAGGTAAAACAGTAATTTGCCTTGTATATTATCTCTAACGAGAAGCGACGCACATGTTTCATGTTAATCAAATTGGAGCCAATTAACTAATTAGTTAGTCATATTGTACGCTACAAGGAACCATGTTAATAAGCCTATACAGTAATACAATTGGCGCTACGCACGACGAGACTGTTAAAAGTTCATAACTTCTTCATACATAACTTCACGCCTGTATCCCCGATGGGGTAGGCAGAGGTGTCTTACACACCCACGATTCGCCAGTTATGTTAAGGTCCCAATGTAATAGGGGGCGACCCTATTGATATCTACCAGGGACATTATTGAGCGAGCGAAAATTAACATGTATTAATGCACACATAACTACGAAAAGAGGTGTGTGCCCGGGGCGACTGGGGATCGAACTCGAGTCTTCGTCTCAGCAGTCCGTTACGTACGCCACTGGGCTATCGGCGCTTTTTTTTTTCTTTTTCCTTCTGATGTAAGGGATACTGCCACTATTTTTAATAAATTAATTGTGTACAGACCCTTGCGAATACCTTTTTTTTTTTTTTTTCGTGCGGAAATCCCTTCGGATACCCCCCCCCGCTGGCCAGCGGGGGCGGTTATGTCGGGCTTGAACCAACTAAAACCGCACGCCGTCACGGGTCTGCGGACGCCAGGGTGTAAGGTTTTGGGGGTCCAGGCCAACCTTACTTGCTAGTTGATAGTTGAATAACGAACGAGACTCCGGCGCAGGCTTTCCGGGCAGGGTTGGGAGTTCAGACAGCAGTCGCTTTCGGTAAAGCCATCATACCAATAAAATACAATAAGCGGACCCCGGCGGGCTCCAAAGTTCAAACTTTGGACGCAGTTCAAATCTCCATGAGGATGATGACCTCCACAAGTTTTAATAACGACACTGAACTACGTACCTGTTTTTTTTTTTTTTCGTCCGGAACCGACTAAAACCGCACGCCATCTCGGGTCTTACGACGCCGGGGTGTAAGGTTGCCCATAAAGCATATCCCTCGCACCCCGAACCACATTTGTTTTAGGAAGGTTTATTGCGGGACTCCCCCCACGTACATACAACAAACCAACACGCATGACGGGACTTACCGCCAAGATGGTGACATACCTACCCAGTTATTAATATGCATAACGACGTAATTATTACCTACTCATAAAGTTAAGCCGCGATAAGCCGCGGTAGCCTAGTGGTATGGGTAATGGACTGCTGAGACGAGGTCTCGGGTTCGATCCTAGGTTTTACCATGGCACACACCAATGACTTTTCGATGCTTTTCGAAGTTATATGTGTATTTATTGCAGGTTTATAAGTGCCCGGTTAATGGCAATAGGCTCCTAATTGGGACCTAAACATAAACTGGCGAAATGTGGGTGCTAGCACCTCTGCCTACCCCTTCGGGGATATAGGCGTGAGTTTATTATTATTATTATCGTAAAGTTATAAAATAACTAGTTGTGCCCCGCGACTTCGCCACGCTTCGCCCCCCGGGGCGCCATTTATCCCACAGATGCCCGTAATTTTTTACTTCTACCATAATGTATGGAAATATGCCCGATTTGTTATATATTACTCCGCTCTCCTGGGTAGTAGCATAACATAACATAAACTCACGCCTATATCCCCGAAGGGGTAGGCAGAGGTGCTAGCACCCACATTTCGCCAGTTTATGTTTAGGTCCCAATGTAATAGGTGGCGAGCCTATATCCATTAACCGGGCACTTATAAACCTGCGATAAATACACACATAACTTCGAAAAGCATCGAAAAGGCATTGGCGTGTGCCATGGTAAAACCTGGAATCGAACCCGAGACCTCGTCTCAGCAGTCCATTACCCATACCACTAGGCTACTGCGGTTTGGGTAGTAGCGTGGTGATATAATATAACCTATAACATTCTTGGATGAATGGGCTATCCAACACAATAATAATTTTTCAATTCAAACCAGTGGTTCCTGAGATTAGCGCGTTCAACCAACCAAACAAACTGTTTAGCTTTTTAATATACTATATAGCTATCCCCCGCGGCTTCGCCCGTGACATACTTCGATCCCAGTAGCACCTATTTAACCCATACCTACCTACATGGCATTTGTTGACATATATGATTATGATCATTGCTCCGTTCCTCTTGATAGTAGCGTGATAATATATATCCTATAACCTCCCTGGATAAATGGGGTATCCAACACAAAAATAAATTTGTAGAATATACGACTGCTTCCGGGCTATTTGGCCGTGGTCCATCGGAAACTTGTATTCCAGACGTTTCGTCGATCACTGCGGTCGACATCTTCAGTGGTACACGTCGGGACGCCGTCGAGTGCGAAGAACCTTCCTCGGTGCGACTGATGTAAAGGCCCGAGTCACGGGCGTATTTATAGGCGCAATGGGAGGGGGCAAACCACGTGATCGCTCCTGATTGGTTGAGAGCTGCGCAACCGATGCGCTCGATACTGATTGGTCGAGGCTAAGCAAGGGGGATACCGACGAAACGTCTGGAATACAAGTTTCCGATGGACCACGGCCAAACAGCCCGGAAGCAGTATATTCTACATGCAACGCCGGCCGTGAAAGCCTTAAGATTTATATACAAAAATAAATTGTCAATTCGAATTAGTAGTTCCTGAGATTAGCATGTTCAACCAAAAAAATAAAAGTCTTTAACTTTATAATCTTAGTATAAATATACCTGTAGACATATCTTATATTTCATGAACTGAAACTACACCGTAGCTCTTTCTTCAGACCTTTTGAAAATCATAATATCTTTACAAAAAAAAAGTATATAAGTATGTTTTCCACATTCTGGAACCCACAACACAAGCTAGCTAAACTATGCTTACTTTGGGACCAGAAAGCGCTGTGTAGAATGTCATAGAATATTTATTTGTCGATCATAATTTTTAGAATGGAGTATTGCAGTTAGAAAAACCAAATGTGTACTACCGTTGGGTTACAGTATCGAGCGAAAACTTCTGCATTGATTACGTCATCACGAAGAAAGGAAGCTTGACCAAGGAACCCAAGGTGTTTGTAGTGGCCCTGCATGACATGAGCATTGCAACCGATGATAACACTACATATTTGTCTGTTGGTAAGTCCACTAGAGCAGGATTGTTTTAATGAGCTCGGTGTATTCTGTCGTGGGAGAAGACCAAGAGAAGACAAAGAGACAGAAATTCATAAGTCACTAGAATTTGCCGCGGTGGTGGCCAAAGTCCGCCGGTAACCCTGGGGTTATCCTTTCGAGGGCTTACCAGGGGTGCCCGGCAACGGACACTTGGGGAGGACACCGTGCGGTTTTAGTCGATACACGACATAACCACCCCCGCTGCCCGGCGGGGGGGTATCCGAAGGGATTTCCGCACGTAAAAAAAATACTAGAAGCAATCTTACAAAAGTATAAATTCTAATGACAGCTACGAGGGAGTCTGGAATACATCATCTAGTCGAAAAACTAGACTAGTGAATATTTGTTCCTATAGATGCTAGTAACCACAGGCCGGTGGCGGGTGAGGCCGCCTTTCCCCCCAGCAGAAGCAGGCCGGGACGGCGGTGGGGCGACTAGCGCCCCTTCCTCGACCGGGGCAAGACGGGGGGGACACCGTGGTTCCCAAACCCGCCGGGGCCCTCTCGTAACCGGAGATGGCCCAGGGTCAGTCCGGGTGCGAGTTATATGCTCTATGGGCAACCTTACACCCCGGCTTCTGTAGACTCGAGACGGCGTGCGGTTTTATAGTCGGTTCAAGCCCAACATAACCGCCCCCGCTGGCCGGCGGCAGGGTATCCGAAGGGATTTCCGCACGAAAAAAAAGTGTAGGGTGAGAGGGATATGCTCTATGGGCAGCCTTACACCCCGGCGTATTAAAACCCAAGACGGCGTGCGGTTTTAGTCGGTTCAAGCCCGACATAACCGCCCCCGCTGCCCGGCGGGGGGTATCCGAAGGTACTAGTAACCGAAATTACTAGTATTCCCGGCAAGGGGCGTCCATTAATTAATTTTAGTAATTATTCGACCCCCCTCTCCCCTTGGTGATATGTCGGGAGATTTCATTCGACCCCTTCCCGTTTCACTTAACGTGGGACGTGGGACCTTTGAAAATGCACATTTTTTAATGTAAATAAGTAAAGTGCTCGATTACGTTGGAGATAATTATTTAAAAAGCAATTAGCTCGTAGTTTTGTTTACGGGAATTTCTGATTCGATCCCCTCCCCCCTAATCGCCTCACGTAATTAATGGACGCACCCTAACCCTCCAGCTAAGGTAAATTGCTATTGTTAAGAGTCAGTAGTTCAGTAGGCCTACCATGAAATGTACTTGTGGCATTAAGTGGCATTTAGGTACCATGAAGTTTTGGGGTGCGAGGGATATGCTCAATGGGCAACCTTACACCCCGGCGTCAGTAGACCCGAGACGGCGTGCGGTTTTAGTCGGTCCAAGCCCGACATAACCGCCTCCGCTGGCCGGCGGGAGGGTATCAGGATTTTTCCGAAGAGATTTCAGCACGAATAAAAGGTACCATGAAGTTATTTCAGATTTCGTTCTTTTGGTCGGGACTGAATCAAACATATCAACGAGGTTTTCATTCACAATATATTTCTATTAAAAAAATAACTTTTATCTACACTCAAATCAAAAAATTCGAATTAGGAATTCAAAGACGATTCTATACCATACGCACTTTATAAACGCATATACATAAAATTAAAAATAAAACTTATTATAGTATCGCCAACTGTATCATAAAACTCATTATAGTATCGCTATCTTTTTTTATTCATTAAACTAGTCTAAGGTTTTAGGCTGAATATGAAAAAAAATGCGCGCACATGCGCAGTTCGAACTGTGAAAAAAATGGCGTCCTTCTAACCTACCTACTTTGTTTAATTTAAATTTTTCCTATGAGTGAAGATAAAGTAGTGTATGAAACTGCATACAACTTAAGTATTAGAACACTCGAGTCAACCTATTATCGCATAAACAGATTCTCGTGTTTTAATACCCCTTCTTATATGACAGTTGCTTAAACTACTATTATAAATCAATATATTAAGAAATACATTCCTTTGTATCGGATTATGATATCGTTTCGACATAGTATCGTGTTTTAATTTAATTTTTTGGCGGGCCGTCAAAATTCAGAATTTTGCGGTTTCAGATCGTTTCATGGTAGGGTTAAGGCCGAATGAACTATTATGTGCCGTCTTCGGGTCCGATTGCGGAATAAGTGCGTTTCATAGTACCGATTTCATGGTAGACCGGCTGATAGAGTAATGGCCAGGATTCGGGCCCGAAACCTATCTATCGTAATGCCAACACCTTATTTTTTTTTTATAAATAGGACACGTCAATTTGACTTCGCCTCGCCTGATGGTAAGCTGAAGGTAAAATCTCAGGAAAGAGGGTCACCATTACTTACACGTACCATGTTAACAATGGTGTCACTCACGCCTGCCAACTCACCGAAGCGGGATAAAACCCGACCCCACCAGGCGAGGCCGCGGTGGCGGCCAAAGTCCGCCGGCAACCCTGGGGTTATCCTTTCGAGGGCTTACCCGGGGTGCCCGGCAACGGACACTTGGGGAGGACACCGTGCGGTTTTAGTCGAGACACGACATAACCACCCCCGCTGGCCAGCGGGGGGGTATCCGAAGGGATTTCCGCACGTAAAAAAAAATAAAAATAAAAATGGTGTCACTCAGCTTGGCGGCCTCATCAAAAGAGGATTGTCGTCGCAGCACCGCGTGACACCCACCGGTCCCACTAGTGCTGCGACCACAATCCCCCTGCCCGGCTATGCACTTGCTGACCCCAGAACGCAATCAAACCGAAATTGGATTACTATGGAGGGTTTTTCGCAATCGTGCACGGTGGTACCCACCCGGCCGAATTTTGTGACAAATTTGTGTCATCAAATTTCTACCACCAGTAAAATACTAAACTATCGACGCTTTTTTCCTTCACTATATTTTTTTTTTCACCAGCTCGTTGGGTCTCCTGTGTATTCCTGCTACTGGTGTTGGTGGTCTACATAGTACTCCCCGAGCTTCAAAACCTGGGCGGTCTGATATTAATGAACTATGTAGCTTGCCTGTTTGTGGCTTTGTTTTTGCTGGCTGTCATTCAGTTGGATACTTACCCTCCTAATGGTTGCAGAGTTCTTAGTAAGTACAATTTAACTACTCATTATGCTTTTAAAACTATAATAACTAGGACGGTTGCCAGCTTGGCAATCAACCCAAACTTAAGCGTAGCGAGATTTGCCTATCCAACAATAGGTCAACGTGATCGGTCGACTTTTTCCATTGATTTGGTTTTTCGGTGATTATTCCTCGATGGTAAGACCGATCTGGACATTCGACCCCTTACGACACTCAGTAATGTCTACTTGATCAGCGTGGCAAATTTGGTCGAGATCGGTCAAACGGTCTCGGAGGAGTATCATTTGTTTGAAATGCAACTTTGAAACCAAAGACGCTTCGCTCGCCTTCGGCTCGCTACGCTTAATAATATGTATGTTATGTTTTTTCAACTTAAACGTGCGATTTCTTTACGTGTTATAGCGAACTACCAGGAATCTTAGAAATTAGGTATTATTAGTTAATGAGTAAACCAGCTCACAGCTCACTCCAACATTTTGCAATAATTTAAAGATGACATATAAGTTTCTTTAAAAAGAAGTACTGGGGGAGTGCAGCAGATGTTTGCACTCTGATGGTATTTTTACTGATTCTCCATCCTATAAATTGTCTCTAAAAGCTTATTTACGGCCTCTGTGGCGTAGCGGTAGTGCATTCGACTGTTACGACAAGGGTTGCGGGTTCGATTCCCGCTCAGTGCAAATATTTGTATGCATGAATATGTCTATTTGCATTGTTCTGGGTGTTTCTATGTTTAATATGTATGTATTTACAAAAAAAAGTGTATAGGTATGTTTATCCGCTTTCTAGAACCCATAACACAAGCTAGTTAAACTTTGCTTACTTTGGGTCTAGACAGCGCTGTGAAGAATATCGTAGAATATTTATTTATCGCCTTCTAAATCCGAGGCCAACCTTGGTTCCATCCGAAGCGTGCACTTTGAGCCCGGGGTCTGCTGTCCTACTCTCTATCTTGGCTTTGTCTGTCCCCCCAACCCTGAAGCGAAAGACTGTTCAGTACCAGCACGTGTATTTCAGCTTGTAGGGAGGATCCCATAGACCGTATCTTATAGATACGTTAAGCCACCATTTGCAATGCATTTTAGTATTATGTAGTTTCTTGGCAGGCAATAACTCATGTTAGGTGGTCCGATTAATTTTCTAACATAACATAACTTCACGCCTATATCCCCGAAGGGGTAGGTAGGGATGTATTACACACCCACGATCCGCCAGTTATGTTTAGATCCCAATGTTATAGGGGGCGAGCCTATTGCCATCTACCGGGCACATTATTAAGCGAGCGATAATCTACATTTTTAATACACACAAAACTACGAAAAGTCAGAGGTGTGTGCCCGGGGCGACTGGGGATCGAACTCGAGACCTCGTCTCGGCAGTCCGTTACATACACCACTAGGCTTTCGCCGCTTGATTAATTTTCTAATATTTCTTTATTTTAGCGTTGGGTATTTACTATTTCTTTCTGGCTGCCTTCTGCTGGATGAGTGTTATGTCATACGACATTTGGTGGACTTTCAGGTAATACTACATTCATTATACCGGGTGCTGGGTTGGGAAACATTCCAGTAATCCATGTAGAATATACTGCTTCCGGGCTGTTTGGCCGTGGTCCATAAGAAACTTGTGTTCCTAACGTTTCGTCGATCACTGCGGTCGACATCTTCAGTGGTGCAGGTCCGGGCTCCGACGAGTGCGTAGAACTCTCCTCGGCGGCGACTCCTCTGCGAATGATGTAGAGGCCCGAGTCACTGGCGTATTCCTAGGCGCGGTTGGAGGGGGGAAACGACGTGATCGATCCTGATTGGTCGAGAGCGTCGACGAAACGTTTAGAACACAAGTTTCCTATGGACCAGCGCCAAACAGCCCGGCAGCAGTATATTCTACATGCAATTCCACCCGTGAAATTCTAAAGATTTATATTCTAGTGATCCATTCAGCTGTCGGCTACTCAAACATATGTATTCCATAAAAATACTAATAAATTATTTAATTCACAGAGGTTACGCTAAAGCACGCGTCATCCACCGGCGCGGAGAGCACTTCAAGCTGCACATGTACTGCTTGTACGCGTACGGCGTGCCCATGCTCATGTCGATCTTTCTGTTCGTATTTATGGTGGTGGACATGACGCACATGCCCGGGTTTATCATACCCCACTCAATGAGCATGGGCTGCTTCCTCGAAGGTGAGCGTCTCTATATATTTTCTTTGTGCACTATATTACTTGGGATGACAGACACATGAATTCCAGTGAATTTTATACATTGTGTAGATTTCTGGATTCTATACACAGTATGTGTACGTATATATTTAAAAAAAACCGGCCAAGTGCGAGTCGGACTCGCCCATGAAGGGTTCCGTAGCAGTAAGTAACATAATATAAAAGTTCTTGTAGTTCGTTTTTATATTTGAGTTGATTGAATGAAAGGTAAATTGCGGTTCAAGATTTATGATCGTATTAAAAATACTACACATTTTACCACTTTGGAAGTGTCTCTCGCACAAACTATTCAGTTTAGAAAAAAAAAAGATAAATATTCTACGACATTCTACACAACTGATATTTGTACGATATTTGTTCGACTGATATTTGAAACATCAATATCATTTTAGAAGACCTATCCTTAGACACCCAACACGTATGGGTTTGATGAAAAAAAATGTTGAGTTTTAATTCTAAGTATGGGGAACCCCGCAATTTATTGCTTTTTTCTAATTTTTGTGTGAAAATCTTAGTGCGGTTCACAGAATACATCTACTACCAAGTTTCAACAGCGTAGTTTTTATAGTTTCGGAAAAAAGTAGCTGTGACATACGGACGGACAGACAGACCGGGTTCCGTTTTTTGCCATTTGGCGACGGAACCCTAAAACGATACCCGCTTAGTACAAATATATTTTTGTAGGAATTATATTACTTCCATTGCTCTGGATGTGTCTATGCATAATATGCAGAGATTACAGGGAAAACAAACGATTTATCCGCTTTCTAGAATCCATTCCTCTTGCAAAATATTGGATAAGGAAAGTGAATTAATTTTCCTATATTAGTTTAGCCACTACGCGTTCAAAAACAGGAACCGTACAACAACAGGAAATAAGATTAGATATCTCTATATCTCTCTCTATTTTTGATGATGATTGACGATTGTGTCCAATTGTATCTAAAATACGTGTCAAAGTTATTAATTTAAACTATTTATCTATCTATATCTATATATAATAACTATATTATATATTACATAGATACGTAACAGACTGCCGAGACGAGTTCTTGAGTTCGATCCCCAGTCGCCTCGGGCACACACCTCTGACTTTTCGTAGTTATGTGTGCATTAATAAATGTTAATTATCGCTCGCGTAGTAATGTGCCCGGTAGATGGAAATAGGCTCGCCCCCTATTACATTAGGACCTAAACATAACTGGCGAATCGTGGGTGTGTAATACACCTCTGCCTACCCCTTCGGGGATATAGGCGTGAAGTTATGTTATGTTATGTTAAAATTGTAAGGAGGTAAAAACTATACATTGAATATTAGTACCATCAAAGGTAGTCTAAAGTTTTCGCTTCATGTATTTATATGTAAATACCAGCTTTTTAGGGTTCCATCGCCAAATGGCAAAAAACGGAACCCTTATAGATTCGTCATGTCTGTCTGTCTGTCCGTCGTATGTCACAGCCACTTTTTTTCGAAACTATAAGAACTATGCTGTTGGAACTTGGTAAGTAGATGTATTCTGTGAACCGCATTAAGATTTTCACACAAAAATAAAAAAAAAACATTACATTTTGGGGGTTCCCCATACTTGAACTGAAAATCTAAAATATTTTTTTCATCAAACCCATAAGTGTCTATCTATGGATAGGTCTTCAAAAATCATTTTGAGATTTCTAATATCATTTGTTTCTAAACTGAATAGATTGCGCGAGAGATACTTCCAAAGTGGCAAAATGTGTGCCCCCCCCCCCTGTAACTTCTAAAATAAGAGAATGACCATACTAAAAAAATATATGATGTACATTACCATGTATACTTCCACCGAACATTGGTATGAACCAGATCTAGTAAGTAGTTTTTTTTACGTTATAAATCGTAAACCGCAATTTATCTTTCATTGAATCAACTCAAATATAAAATTAAAAAAAAAACATTATTATGTTACTTGCTGTTACGGAACCCTTCATGGGTGAGTCCGACTCGCACTTGGCCGTTTTTTTACTACTTTTAAGATTCTGGACCTTTAAATGTAAACGTCTATGTTGGATTTAAAAGAAGAGAGTCGGAAACCCATGTCAATTTCAGTTTCTAGACTATTGAGGTAGATATTACGATTTGGTGACTATAATATCTATACATATAATAAAATGTACTTTGAATATTTTTGCAAAAAAATAATTGCTATGTGTTCTAGGAACGATATAGATGCCAAAAATGTATTTGTTAGAATTTTTGTCTATTTGTCTGCTTTTTATTATCGATTTTCGAGTATCACTTGAAAACTGCTGATTCCGTTGAAATTTTGTCTGTACATTCTTCAAGGGTATGGTCATAAACATAACATAACATAACTTCACGCCTGTATCCCCGAAGGCGTAGGCAGAGGTGTATTACACACCCAAGATTCGCCAGTTATGTTAAGGTCCCAATGTAATAGCGAGCGAGCCTATTGCCATCTATTGGGCACAATATTAAGCGATCGATAATTACCATTAATTAATGCACACATAACTACGAAAAGTCAGAGGTGTGTGCCCGGGGCGACTGGGGATCGAACTCGAGACCACGTCTCAGCAGTCCATTACGTACGCCACTGGGCTATCGCCGCTTTTTCATAAACTGCGTTATATAAAATCACGCTACTGTTACAATTGTGATTGGAGCAAAAAACATCGACCAAATCTATTACTGATAATTTCTTCTTTATTACAAAGCAGATAATCACTAAATCATCACGCTCTAGCTAAAAGGTGATGAGCAGTAAAATATGAAATCACTAAACCCACAGAGTTACCTACGTGTAAAAGATAGTTGATTAGAGGTTCAACCTTTGATAATAAATATCATCACACTATTTTATTACGACACCGGGTAGAATTAATTTTGATGTTACATATTAACCTCTATTTCTTCATGATAAATAATTGTAAATATAACGATTAAATGGGTTAAAGCTAATATATCTTTGGTTCGAAACTGCAGAAGTGAACATACCTTGATGTATTTTAATTATTTAATGCGGACAAAGTCGTGGCAAGCAACAGCTAGTTTTACTTAAATCTATAGGATAACTTAACAGGATTACGTTTATATTAAGGTGAATCAGTTACCACGAAACGTGAATCAAATAAAAAACTATCTAAACGGATATTAAGTTGAGAAGAGTGCCGGAATTTGCATTTAATTCATACTTTGCTTCATTATAAAATAAATAATAGTTTAAAACAGATCAAACTAAACAGTAAAACATACTTGTTATTGAGTTTGATATTAGACATTAGCAAAACATTATCGAACTAGTGCTCCACTGTGTATTAGTAAAAAAAATTCAGGAAATTATGTGTTGACTTAATTGAGCTGAGTGAGACGAAGTCGAGCGAAAGCTCCTCATACTAGCCTTCAGGATTTTCTTTGTCACAGGTCTCCTCCTAAACTATTAATCCAATCAGAACCAAATTTGGCATGAATGAAGAGGTCAATCAGAGGAAGGTTTATGGATATATTTTGAAAAAAATAATGCTACCACAGAGGAATGAACACCGTTAAAAAAATCCAGATGGAATTACATAATAACCGCTCGAGACACTGTGACCAAACTTTACACGCTCAGAAAGCATGTCCAGAGTTGTGACTTTCAAAAATAATTTTCAAAATCGGACTTGCCACGGAGGAATGATCACCGTTTAAAATTTTCAAAATCATGATGTCTCACTCAGCTCAACATTGCAAGCAGCGATTCGCCTTGCAGACCTAGTCTAAGTATCAAACTATTGAACAAACCGTGCGTTGGTAAATGTATGGGAGCCGCAAAAATACTCATTGTAAACCAATTTTTGTTTCAAATATTCATAATAAATAATTAATATTCTACACAGCGCTTTCTAGACCCAAAGTAAGCATAGTTTAACTAGCTTATGTTATGGGTTCCAGAATGCGGATAAACATACTTATATACTTTTATTTTGTAAATACATACATATGGTGTTGGTAGAAATTTGATGACACAAATTCGTCATAAAATTCACCTCGCCTGATGGTAAGCTGAAGGTAAAGTCTCAGGAAAAAGGGTCACCATTACATACACTTACCATCTTAACAATGGTGGCACTCAGCTTGACGGCCCCATCAGAAGAGGATTGTCGTCGCAGCACCGCGTGACACCCACCGGTCCCACTAGTGCTGCGACCACAATCCCCCTGCCCGGCTATGCACTTGCTGACCCCTGAACGCAATCAAACCGAAATTGGATTACTATGGAGGGTTTTTCACAATCGTGCACGGTGGTACCCACCCGGCCGAATTTTGTGACAAATTTGTGTCATCAAATTTCTACCACCAGTACATAAGTATGTTTATCCGCATTCTGGAACCCATAACACAAGCTAGTTAAACTATGCTTACTTTGGGTCTAGAAAGCACTGTGTAGAATGTCGTGAATATTTATTATTCATTTATTTATTTATAATATCTTTAACATCACCTGACGTATTTTTGCTTCAACACAGATGTGCCGAAAATGCTATACCTGTATACACCAATGCTGATTTTGATCATATGCAACTGGATGTTCTATATAATGACAGCATTTAACATGTGGCGGCTAAGTCGAGGGACCGCGGTGCTCGACACCGCTGCCGCCGGTTCGCCGTCGGCTCACCGCTCTCAGAGACGCAGGTCAGTTCCTCATAATTAGCTGGTACTCAGGCCAATGTGATACTCTCGCTATGACAGGAGATTAGAGCTCCTTTCTGTCCTTATTTTATATCTATTACTAGCTGACCCATCAAACTTCGTTCAGAATTAGAATCAAGGTTTGTTGGTTACCTTATCAGCTGAATTTATTTCGTGTGTGCATCATATTTTTATTATTAGCTTTGCTTTTTATTAGCTTCACCTGCATGTTTGTATGTTTGTAACCGACTCCTTTGGGCGCAATTATGACCCACTTTAAACGGCCAGATTTCATTCAAACTTTGTAGATTTATCGAGGACCGATGACAATACACTAATTTGATAAAATTATAATAAAATAAAATAAAAAACTAAAAAATAAATAATAGTTTAAAAAAACTAAAAAACACGCTTTTTATAGATAACCGTACTAAAAAAATAGAAAATAAGTTTTAATAAATTTAAATTAAGAATAGAGTTAAAAATTCCAATAAATATAAATTAATAATAGTGTAAATAAAAAATGTATTTTATTTTTAAAAAAGCGTGGGGTGCTTTTTAAGATATTATCAAAATGATAATCACTCTACTCATGTCTGTCAATAAAATATTTATATCTCTTGACCCATGCACCCCACGCTTTTTGTAAAAGAAATACATTTTTTTATTTACACTATTATTAATATATATTTATTGAAATTTTTAACACTATTCTTAATTTAAATTTATTAAAACTTATTTTCTAATTTTTAGTACGGTTTTCTATAAAAAGCGTGTTTTTTAATTTTTTTAAACTATTATTTATTAATTATCTTTATTGCTAGTATAGGCACGATATCTCAAAGCCGTAGATGGCTCAGGGTCAGCCGGGGTGCGAAGGATAAGCCTTAATGTCTAATACCAGGGTGTAAGGTGGCCACCTTACACTGACCTACCTAGCCCCACTGGTCGGCGTTGGGGTAACCGAGGACATTACCGTAAAAAATAAAACATAATGGTGGAGTAACTTAATGGTGAAGACAAATCTAAAAAACTAAAATCATGAAAATCGGGGCCGCTTTTCTCAATTTTTGATTTGACACCCATTCTCGAGTTATGGACGATCTCACTAACACGACTTTATTTTATATATTAGGTCGTTACATATGAAATTGCCGTTTTTCTTGAAGAAATTGGAGGAAACCCAATTTCCAGTTCTAATATATTTGCTTTTTTATTATATTTTTGAAAAGTGACAGCTGTTAAGTAATACGAAATTTATCATCAAAATGGATAGCATTTAGGAAGTACTGTTACAAAACAAAATTTAATACAGAGTTGTAAAATCTTGAAATCAACTTTCAAACAAAATATAAATAATGGAAATAGCTATTAAATTACAGGAATAACGAACTTTTACTTGCAATAACCTCAATATTCACTCCTTCCTGCGGATATAACTTTGGATGCTCATCCCAGTCCATCCATCTTCTCTTAGGCTTCACATCCACTTCTATACGTAACGCCTTCCTTACCGCATTAAGTACTTACTCCCTCATACCTACAGGAGGATGGCTTCCTGCAGCTCAGTAATGCAGAAAAATGTTCACGTTGATGCATTTCATATTGGGCCAATCGGAACGAGTGATTAGTTAATTCGCTTGGCTATGTTTCACAGGATCTTATACTATCGCCAGGCATTAGGTACATTTATTTTAAAATAGCATTTGAATTATTAATGTAGAAATAATTATAATTTAACAGGTAATTTAGGTTCGTAGTTTCAGTAATTGATGGTCCTTGGATGTTCTAAAGCTTAGTTAAATGTGCTACAAAACAAGGAAAATCAATATTAAATGACGCCCTGCGGTCAGTTTCTGGTATATGTTTAATGACTGCTATTATTATTATAATAGTAATTATAATGTAGTTATGCGATAGGTACCTAAAAAGAGACGGGAATATATAAAACCATACTAGCGTTACAACCGCTATCGGTATTAACCCACACTTCTTAATAAAAGTCGTAAATTAGTTGGAAGTGTGAACAAGAATATTGATAACTACTTTATGGCCGCGAATAGACATTTAATATATATTGCGATCCAATGACGTGATCCCGTAAAGAAAATGCCAGTACACATCCAGGGCAAAGTGTACGAGACTGCTGTTAGACCAGACATAATACACGCGCCGAATGCTGGCCCTCAAACAACAACAAGAGGATAAACTACATGTCGCTGAAATGCGAATTCTCCGGCAAGCAGGAGGTGTAACGTTGCTGGACCATGCATGCAATATCCACATCCGTGATAGCTTTCAGGTGAAACTTATTTCAGAAAAGTTGGTAGTCGGTCGACTCAGATGGTACGGCGACGTAATGCGCCGACCATCCGAACACATGACACGTCAAGTACTTGACATGTTCGCGACGCCAAAAAGACGCGGAAGACCTCGAGTCACATGGATGGCTGCTGTAGACAGGGATATGCGAGATGCAATCATCACAATCCAGACGACCTGGGACCGAGTGTCCTGGCCAAGAAATACTAGGAGAGTCGGCCCCAAATAATGGGATAATGGCTAGGTCAAGAGAGAGAACGTCGTGATCGGGTGTAGAGATCAATCGCGTTTGTTTGCACATCAATAATATTGCTGCACATCAATCATGTTCAGTTGAGTCTCCACACCGGATCACGATATTGGACCGCAGTAAATATTGACTGTCTAGTCTGTCTACACGCGCCCTATAAATAATTGTATAGGAAAAAAACCTAACATAACTGGCGAATCGTGGGTGTGTAATACACCTCTGCCTACCCCTTCGGGGATACAGGCGTGAAGTTATGTTATGTTATGTTAAAAAACTTGTGAATGATACCTAGTTTTAATACTTTTTACATTAAAAGAACTAGAAAGCGGATAATTTGACGGACTAAATATTTAAAATAAATCGTTTGTTTTCCCTGTAATCTCTGCATATTATGCATAGACACATCCAGAGCAATGGAAGTAATATAATTCCTACAAAAATATATTTGTACTAAGCGGGCATCGTTTTTAGGGTTCCGTAGCCAAATGGCTAAAAACGCAACCCTTATAGATTCGTCATGTCTGTTTATCTGTCCGTCCGTTTGTCACAGCCACTTTTTTCCGAAACTATAAGAACTATGCTGTTTCCCCATACTTAGAACTGGAACCCAACAATTTTTTTTTATCAAACCCATAATATCATTTTCTTCTAAACTGAGAAGTTTGCGCGAGAGACACTTCCAAAGGGGTAAAATGGGTGCAAAAAGGGGGGGCCCTGTAACTTCTAAAATAAGAGAATGATAAAACTAAAAAATATATATAATAAATATATGATGTACATTACATGTAAACTTCCACCGAAAATTGGTTTGAACGAGATCTAGTGTGTGCTGCTACGGAACTCTTTATGGGCGAGTCCGACTCGTACTTGGCCGGTTTTTGTTAATTAGTGCACACAAACTACCACTTATATATTGTTGATTCTTTTTTTGGTATGATATGATAATCTTATGATTAGACTGTGAAAAGTGTAATGACAACAGCATTAATTATGTCATATTAAATTTGTAATTGTCATTCGTATAAGTATATTGTACACGTATTGCGCATGTTACGTTAATAACAACTCAACTTATTTTTTTGTTTTTTCTTGTGGAAATCCCCTCGGATACCCCCCCGCCGAGGAGGCGGTTGTGTCGTGCATCGACTAAAACCGCACGGTGTCCTGCCCAAGTGTCCATTGCCGGGTACCCCGGGTAAGCTCTCGAAAGGATAACCCCAGGGTTACCGGCGGACTTTGGCCGCCACCGCGGCCTCGCCTGGTGGGGTCGGGTTTTATCCCGCGTTGGTGAGTTGGCAGGCGTGTCTAGGACACACGACACGCCTCCGGGGGAGGTTACGTTGGGGGTTGAAGCGACTAAAAACTAAGTCTCAGTTCTTCGGACAACGGGGTGTAAGGTGGGCCCATAAGGCATTTCCTTCGCACCCCTACATATGTCCGTTTTGTTAGAGTTTGCAAATAATAATAAGTATAATCATCTGGTTGCCTATCACTGATTTTTGGGGAAGCATGATGGGTAGGGTATTAATCATTAAAGTATATCAGACCATTTATGATTTTATTTACATAAATTAATTACTATTAATTAGTATAAAAACAATATCTGTATACCTATATACAAAGCTGGAGGTTTAGGCGTCAAAAAATTCCTCCCCATCGACGTCAACTGGGAGGGTGGCCAGAAGGCTGGCGGCATTGCCACGTTGAATGGCAATGCCAATCCTTTGTGCGAGGAATGAACCAGCCCTCTGGTCACGGGTAGCGTCTATAAGCCGTTTTGAAATTTCTTTAAATAAAAGACGGGCACTTGGACCCCAAGATTCCAGCATCTCAACCCCAAACGGCTCAAATATGTAATTACCTGTTAAATTACTATATTTGCGCCGTTTAAGGGTCTCTGCCGAAGCAGCGGCAGCGCAGGCGCAGTCCGCAGTCCCTGGAAGATGTGAAGGCGCAAGGGTGTCAGCACATGTCGCATCCCACACCAAATGCCTTCCCATCTTCCAAGGCACCAACGACATCCCATCCGGCCTCTTGCCATAGTCGCGCGCCAAACCAGTAGGTTCTAGTACGGCTGGAACGCCGGCGGTGACAAGAGCCCGACGGATAATGTCATTGATGTACGCGTGCCGCGAAAGCCGTCCCGCGCTACTGCTGCATGAGAGGCCATGGTGTCCAAGGCTACCCACATCTTCTCCACAGCGACAACGATGCGGAGAAACGCAAGGAGCACCCAAACGAAGGCAAGCAGCGATACGGAAGGTGTTATCGTCCAACATGGTACCAATGTTGGGCGATGGTAGGGCTTGAAGCCAGACACCGGATTCCCATTCCCCCACAGCCAAAAGGCGAGCACGCTCCGCAACATTGGTAGAAGTAGAAATGAGATGTTTTCTTACCATGTTGCAGAGCGGCACGTCCCATTGCCTCTGGGAAGATGGGTTACCTGGCAAATCAGCGTTTGGGCAAAACATTTTCCAAGCATTTAAAGCTTCGGCCTTGCCTGGTACTTCCGAATTAGTTAGGCTAGGGGTTAGGATTCTTCTAACTAATTCATCCGTGCCATGCACCGAAGATAGAAATGCTGGTAGACTTACGTCGGTAATTTTGCGAACGCCGAGCCCGCCTAGACGCACAGGCATGGATGCCTGAAGCCAGACACGGTCGTTCATATCCACATTTAGAATTTTGCATACTGTGTTTTGAATCACGCTATCCATTTTACCTAAAAGAGCCAAATATTTAAAAAGTTGAGTTGATCGGAGAACATGTGTAAATTTAGGAACGAAAAGACAATACCGAATTATAGTGAAAGCAGAATGGATGTTAATTTGTTGCAAACGGTCCGAAACTTCACAGAAATTTTGAATCTTTTCTTCTACGAAAGAGTCATATGCTTCCTCTAAGATTGGGGACCCAAGGAGGCGGAGTGAATCTTTTTGAACAATTTTTAAATTTGGGGCCAAAACGATGAATTTTGATAATGTGGAAATGATGTCAATGTTATCACTCAGAAGAATTTCACATTTAGTGGGATTTAATTGCAAACCAATGGATCTGAATTCATCTTTTAAAAAAGCCAAATCTTTTAAAACTGTATTAACGTCTCCTCCTAGGGTCCCATCATCTAGGTACCATATGTTAAATTTAGAATTTAGCTGCCGAATTACAGGATGTATAGCAAGGCTGAAAATGAGTGGCCTAAGAGGGTCACCTTGTTGACACCCGACTGATGATTCTAAAACGTTGTCCTTGTATAATAATTTTGAAGGGTACCTGTAACATTGCCAGAGAAATTTAAAAATTTTGGGGGTTTCCAATTTTGCTTGTGTCAACAATGTGTCCCTATTCACTGAGTTGAAGGCATTCTTCAAGTCAACTTTAAGAATGACTTCTCCTCCATTGCAGCCAAAGTACTTTGACAGGGCATGTACGGCAGCCTCGCAGCCCCCTTTGGAGCCAAAGCCAAGTTGCAGGGGCTGGAATTGGTTGGTCAAATCTTCGCTGTAAGCTTTACAACATAGTTTGGCTGCCATACGCCTGTACGTACACCCTACGGCAATGGGACGAATACCACCGTCTTTCTTACGTAAGGCGCATAAATTGGCGCCATAAAGTAAGTCGACGATGGCATCGCACACATTACCTGATAGCATGAGGTTTATTAAGGCCGTTAGCTCCTTCAAAAGTGCATCGCCAGCTTCCCCGGGACCCAGTAGGTCTTTTAGGTGTTGCGGGGTCAAACCATCTAGGCCGCCAGCGGATCCGCTCTTGAAAGAACTAACGGCAGCTAAAACCTCCTTGGCTGAAACAGAGAGAGATTCGTCATCCCTATTTGGAGGTTCTGGAAATGAAGAAGACCATTTATTATATTAACATAACATAAAATAACATAAACTCACCCTCAACTCGTGCTAGCACCCACATTTCGCCAGTTTATGTTTAGGTCCCAATGTAATAGGTGGCGAGCCTATTGCCATTAACCGGGCACTTATAAGCCTGCGATAAATACACACATAACTTCGAAAAGCATCGAAAAGTCATTGGTGTGTGCCATGGTAAAACCTGGGATCGAACCCGAGACCTCGTCTCAGCAGTCCATTACCCATACCACTAGGCTACCGCGGCTATATTTATTATATTATTATTATTATATTAAACCATGAAATAATGTTTATCAAACATCCTCAGATTCATGGTTTATGTGAAGCTGTCAGTCGTGATGGGTCTGAGCTGGCTGTTCGAGATCATCAGCTTCCTGCGCCCCGGGTACAGCATATGGTGCATTTCTGACACATACAACATGCTCATTGGATTACTTATATTCATTATATTTGTGTGCAAGAAGAATATTTATAAGAAGCTTTACAAACGGTAAGTGTAACCAAGACGTAATGTTACTAACTAGGACTTACCAACTATTTTTATTTATGGTTTGAATTTTCTAACCTAGGAAGCAGATTAAATCAATTGAATCGGATAGCTTACCGTCGGAAACCTGGCATGGCTACCCCATAGATTCCGATGAAAAATCATTCCGCGAGCGCTCGGAGAACGTCATAAGCGCCTTTCCGCTTGTTCACGATGCGCCTTTATTGGGATCCTACCGTTTGGCAAAATACGTTTCGTCAAATTTCACTTCCCAAACAACTTATCGCACAGTTTCATTTCCCAAAAGAATCTTTAGCAAATTTATATTTCGCATTTTGATCACTTCGTCAAATATTCATTTGGCAACTTTTTACTTGCTCAATTTTTATTAAGTCAAATATACATTAAGCAAATGCTTTATTTTGTAAAAAATTATATTCCAAAAGTAAGTTCCTTAAAGCATGTCTCATTAATAATTGATTATAAATAAAGTAAAATACATTAATTTCATATAAGTTACGTAGGCTAGATCGGATCTGCCAGAAAAGTGGGTTAGGCTAGAACTATGGCCCCAACAGAGCTGGAATTGATTTGTATAATAGCAATATAATTATTATAGAAGTTCTTACCTGTAAGTTATTTTTTGCCCAAGGTGAAACAAACACCCATGCAGCAGTGTATTTTTTTGCCATGTATGTTGCCAGCCATGCCAGGGAAAAGTATGTTATACCAAACCATATTTGACTACCTAATACTTGGTAAAATGAAACTTTGCCATGAATTATTTGTTAAACAATAAATTGCCAAAAATAGTATTGCTAACTGTAAAATTCCGAAAGTTGTTTTACCAAATGTTTTTTGCCAAATGAAAATTTGGGAAACATACTTCGGCATGTGACACTTTGGGGAACATTTTTTGCCAAACAATAGTAAACCGACTTTATTAGCATACTAAATACAGCCAAACATATATCTTAATATCCACCTAAACATTTTTATCTTTCTTCCAGTTGCACGCTGCACAGCACAAGTCGGTTTTACCCTGGTTCGTTGAAAAGCTATTCAAGTAGTAACTCAGACTCCAATCCAGAAACCGTCACACTGCAAGTGTGTGACAATCCGAAGGGACAAATTATTTATTCGAGCACAGTACAAAGCAAGTGAAAAATTTAAAATTGTCAGTGGTATTTCGTACAGTGTACATACAGCTTTAATTTAGATTTATCAGACTGCAATAATTAGTCCTAGCAAAGTGACGAATTTCAACTCGCGGAGACACAAATTTAAGGATTCCTGTGATGTTTATCCTGACCCTGACTATGTACAAGACCTTCCTATCGCACAGGTTGACTTGTAGTTTTATGATTGCTAAAAGATTTCTGTTGGAACCTTTTAAAAAAAAACGAACGGCCACCAGAAGCTATGATTGCTCTAGGAGAAGATTGGTAATTGATAAGTGATTTTGATTGTGCGATTCATTTGCGTCACTCGGTTTGCGGTTTGCGGTTTTGTATCACTCCAAACCAAATGGACATTGGAGTGATATGGTATGGAATGGTCTGTCAGCCTTTCTAGGTCAATATGCGGGATGGCTAGCAGTTTATAGGAATAAAACTGCATCTCGGACAGGCCCATGACGTACGGTACGCTCTCCTTGTTAGTATTAGCGAAATTATTGTCTATTTGAATGACTAACTACTAGTTTATTGGGAATTTATTGAGTCATTATTTTATTAACTACCTAATACCAACTTGATTTTATTCACAACCAGTTTATAATTCACGTTAATTTTATAGTATGTGTTTGTTATAAGTAGGCGTACGCTACAGAATAATAAATTATGGCTAATAAAGCAGTCAAAACTACCCATAGATGTGTATATACGTCTCTTCGGTGTTATAATAAGAATATAGAAGGATAAATCCATTTGTTAATTATAATAGTATATATATACTACTCTGTGTAAAAAGTATCGGGAATATGTCAATAAAAAGACCCGCGTAAAAGAGGTCGTTCTAATTTTTTTACTGCATGTTGATAGCACTGTACTGATTTAGCGCGCAAAATTTGAGCGGGATCTGTCGTTCAATTTGTTTTAAACTACACTTTTTGTTGGTCATAGTTTTGAGTCCTCGGCGATTTTTACAATGGAAAATATTGTTGAACAAAGAGTGTGCCTTAAATTTTGTGTTCCGAATGATATTTCATGTGATGAATCACTAAAAATGTTGCGAAATACCTACGGCGAATCGTGTATATCGAAAACAAGGGCTTATGAATGGTATAAGGCTTTTAAAGAAGGCCGAGAAGTAGTAGTAGACTTGCCTCGTTCTGGTAGACCTTCAACCGCTACGATCAAAGAAAACATCGACAGAATCAAGAAGCTAGTGCTCGAAAATCGACGTATGAGTCTGAGAGAGTTGGCTAGTGAGGTGAAATTGACATTTTAGGCATGAAACGCGTCGCCGCTCGACTAGTTCCAAAAGAGCTCAATTTTGTTCAAAAAGCGCAGCGAAAGCATGTCGCTGAAGACATGGTTTCCCGAGCTTCTACGGATCCGACCTTTATGAAACGTATAATTACTGGCGACGAGACATGTGTTTATGAGTATGACATGCAAACAAGCCAACAGTCTTCAGAATGGAGTCTCGAAAACGAGCCGAAACCCAAAAAACCGCGGCAAAGTCGACTACCGTTTTTGACTACCGTTCACTCCGAATTCCTTCCAGAGGGAGAAACAGTGAATAAAGAATATTATATAGGCGTCACGAAGCGTTTGCGTGAGAGTATCCGCCGAAAACGTCCAGGTTTGTGGCGACACAACTCATGGATGCTGCACCATTATAATGCACCATCACACACAGCCATTATAGTGAAAGAGTTTTTAGCGAAAAATTCAACAAAAGTACTCGACCAAGCACCGTATTCACCTGATATGTCTCCGTCTGACTTTTTTTTATTTCCCAAGTTAAAATTACCACTTCGAGGAAAACGTTTTGAGTCGATAGAAGCCATAAAAGAAAATTCGCTGAATGAGCTAAAGGCCATACCGCAAATAGCCTATGAAAAATGTATGGAAGACTGGGTGAAGCGGTGGAGATGTTGTATTGCAAGCGATGGGGCCTACTTTGAAGGCGATAAAATAAATTTAGATGAATAATTTGTATTTTTTGTTTTATTGACAAATTCCCGATACTTAGTACACAGAATGTATAATAATTTGTTTCATTATTACCTGTACTATTACCTGTATTACATACATTACATTATCTGTATTATTACGTGCGCGGGGTACAAATTAAATGCCGTTTATACAACAAAGAGGTTTATTCGCTCACCACAAACTAGACAACTAAATAACTGTGCTAGTTATTTAGTTGTCTAGTTTGTACAGTACTCTTCAACAGTTCAAGTCGCTCAGCAGTACACAGTAGTCCAGTCGTTGCTTAAGTCGCAGGTATAACTCTCTTGGTTCACTTCGGTAAGATGTTGTCGCTTTCGCTTTCGAAAATAAACTGCGTCCTTTTATAGCTCTTAATAAGCGGGGTAGAATGTTGCGGAATCATCTAGAGATAAGGCGTTAGGTATTTAAGATATTTAGATTTTTCGACACAGATCGATAGAGTACTTTTACATTAACAATGCGTTTTAATTTCTAGAAGATTCGATCAGTAGTTTTCGAGGTATCGATGATCGTTGTAACAGTATACTTTATACGATCGTCTCTATACTACTTCGATCAATTATTGTTGATCGAAGCTATACTATATTAGAAATTCCCAAGCATCAAAGCGCAGTAGTAATTTTTGAAATAAAGTTGCAATTGTTACAGCAGTTTGTATTTTACATGTGTTGTTATATGCATTTTAGCCTTGAGCTTCATTAAATGCTGCTGTACTGCCTGCTCCAGAAATAATAGTGTACGTGAAATTTTATTTCAGTGAAGGTAGTATAAGATGGCCACATGGCTGACGCAAGAGAGACACCGTGCGGTTTTAGTCGCTTCAAGTCCGACATACCCATCTTACCGTTAGCCCGTTTCGAGGTTCCGAGGTTTCAGCACGTAAAAAAGGTAGTATAAGATCATCACGGTTAGACCTCATGGTTAAGGTATAAGAAAATGTAAAAATTTTCAAACTTGATGAACTCCGGCGCACACGGACGTCATCTTTTCGCGGTATTATAGCTACAGGTGGAGGAGGCACTTATTCCATCCACTCATGAGCACACGGCATATAAATGTGGTCGCGTATATAAATGAAGCGCTCTCTGCCCTGAAGATCGAAATAGTGAATATCTAACACCTAGAAAGACCAGACCTGTTTCTTAGCATGACAAAAGATCACTGTCCCAAATTTGAACAGTTAGGTACTCAGTGCATGCGTCGCAGGCGACTGAAGCGCCGGAGGTCGCTTAACGACCTCCGTCCTCCATGAGCGCAGGCCTGGGGGTGGCAGGTGTGGCCGCCTGTCACCCCAGCAGAAGCAGGCCGGGACGGTGGGGCGACTAGCGCCCCTCCCCCAAACCGGGGCAAGACGGGGACACCGTGGTTCCCTAAACCGAAGGGGCCATCTCAAAACCGGAGATGGCCCAGGGTCAGTCTGGGTGCGAGGGATATGCTCTATGGGCAACTTTACACCCCGGCGTGTTTAGACCCGAGACGGCGTGCGGTTTTCGTCGGTTCAAACCCGACATAAACCCCCCCGCCGGCCAGTGGGTCTGGTTATGTCGGGCTTGAACCGATAGGATCCGAAGGGATTTCCGCAATCCCTTCGGATCCCATCGGTAGGGATTTCCTTAGATTATGTGTCTGTTTGTTTATATGTCTATTGCTCCTTTTATTTATTCCGTTACAAAATGTGTTCGCGTGGGGACTAACGTTACTGATGGGGTGTTGAGGGAAGCTTGATGGCGAAAAGACGATATTTTTCACAGTAAAAGGAATTTATTAGCGTAAGCACACACGGTACATGTAATGGTTGGAAAAAGAAGAAAAAACAGTGTTGCTACAATAAAAAATAAATCTCCAACAATTTCACATCCTGATTCAACCGCCATTCCTGGTTACGTGCAAAGCTTGTAATTTGGGTCAGTTCCAACCCCAAGTTGAAAGCAGGCGCCAGAGCCTCGTCCGTCAATCAGCAGATGCGTTGCCCTGCAGGTGATGTTGGCTCGGGTCCCGAAGAGTCTTCATACACCAGATTGATCTCATCTGATTATCACTTACCTTACTTACTTAAAAGCGGCGATAGCCCAGTGGCGTACGTAACGGACTGCCGAGACGAGGTCTCGAGTTCGATCCCCAGTCGCTCCACCCACACACCTCTGACTTTTCGTAGTTATGTGTGTATTAAAAATGATAATTATCGCTCGCTTAGTAATGTGTCCGGTAGATGGCAATAGGCTCGCCCCCTATTACATTGGGACCTTAACATAACTGACGAATCATGGGTGTGTAATACACCTCTGCCTACCCCTTTGGGGATACAGGCGTGAAGTTATGTTAAGTTTGTTACCTTTATAAAACACTGTAGTACTTCGGCGGAGTGATACTATTGATTCGTAGGTATTGCTACGCCGTAGATGGGTGTGCTGCTACGTCGCACTTTTGAACTTTCGTGTACTCTATTATCATAGAGAGCAATTTAAAGCGTCGGTAGCTTAGTGGTTAAGGAGTCAACCTTACGATCGAGAGGTCCCGGGTTCGAATCCAGGCCATTGCACTACCGACGTGAACCCACTCCTAACACAAGCAATTTAGCTTAGCTGGAGGGGTTAGAGGGGATATTAGTAATTTCGGTTACTAATATTATTTTTTTAGGGATTTTCTTTAGGAAAGCCCGATTGCTATCGAGTTGTCGTCGTCGTCGTTGCCAATTTTCTGTCACGGTTTTGGGTAAGAAGGAGATGAGCTATCGAGTTGCTGTTTTCGGTAATAGATTCGTGCTGGGATGAACCATTGCAAGATAAAGAAAAAACCGCAAAAAATCGCAGAAAAAAATCGCAAAATCGAAAATCCCTTGTATTCGGCTGAGCTCGTCTCAGGAATTCAACTTGTTTTTTTATTTAACTTACCGATGGCTGTTGAAACAAGCGATTCCTAGAGTTGAGATATTAGTAATTACATATAAAAACATTTTGTTCAACGACATACAAGTAAATGTCATTCTAACATATCAGGCTATACCTGATAGCCTTCAAGCCTTTTATGAACCTTCGTATTAACAAGTTAGAAGTTATACATAACGTAGGAAACATTAATTATCATATAATCTAGAATATAATCATTAAAAGGTTATTATAAAGTAGATGAATATCTTAATGATAAAAATGCATGGTCAACCTAATTAATCTCTTGCTCTCGCACATATTTATTATAAATAAAACAAAACTATATATTAAGAAATAAATAAAAAAGAAAGGATAACGATGATCTACTTGAGTTTCTTGCTGGTCTCTTCTCAGTAGATCCAACTACCGAACCAGCGAAAGAATCATTTTCAGATGATTTATTTACATCTTTTTGATATTTTTGACAAACGAAATTGTAAAACTTTGACATTCATACGAGTATGTGCTATTTATGTGCCTAAACTGAATAAACGAAATTGATTCATTGATTGATTAGGACGGAGTTAAGGTCATGTGAACGAAAAGCAACCGTCATTACACGCCTATCTATCAATCATTTGTTTACTGCCTGTTAATCAAAATGAAAATTATCTGCAAGTGCTAAAGTAACCGAAAACACCGTGATATTACTGTTACAACTAAATAATATTCTAATTAAATTATTATGCATTTCTAACAAAAAATAATTATTCAAAAGTAATAATTCTCATTACCAAGGCAAATGAATTGGTCGGTCAAACAATTATAACACTGTACAATTTCAGTAGCTACTGGGTATTTATTTATTTATTTTATTTATTTGAAAACCAACGGCGATACAAATGTAAATCTAGACAGTATGCACCTTAAAAGTATGGCTAATAACAGGCTTTCCTTAGTATTACATGTTATAGGTAATTCGGTTGGTGAACAGACACAAAAAACGGATAACAATATGCTTGCAGTGTTGTATTAATAGCGAACATTGAATTAATAGTTCTGAGTTTAGCTTATCACTGCTCGCTTTACAAACAAGTTATTGAAGATAATAGTTGCTTAGGAAGTAAATAATAAATACAAATACAGTTGTTTATTTAAGACTAGTCAGAAGTTGTCATGATCATGAGATCGAAGCTTCTCTCAAAGCACTCAATAGTTTGAGTCTAAACATTTTCTTAGAGCATGAGAATAGGTCGATATCGCCAAAAGTAGTATTATGAGTCCGAGCAATGCGTGTAAGTACAGTATTTTGGGAACACTTTGTAGAATGCCGAGGCACGTGTAACATGGGTGTATGTCGAGTACGTCTAGCGGGAGCATTAAATGTGATTTGCTCTACTAAGTCAGGAGTATCTAGGCGTCCATTCAATATATCGTATAGCAGGCACATATCTAAAATTTTACGTCGATCTTCAAGGGGTAATATTCCATGAGTAACACAGGCTTGTTGGTATGTCATGGGACATTCACGCTTGCGGTAATTAAGATGGTTAATAAATTTATTTTGTATCCGTTCCACTTGGTCCTTGTAAATAATATAAAAGGGTGACCAGATAGGGCAAGCGTACTCTAGTATGCTTCGTACAAATGAAAAGTAAATTGTCTTTACTGACCCGACATTTTTAAAACACTTACAAGATCTGATAACGAAACCCAAATTTTTGAAAGCAGTAGTGGTTACATGATCTATATGTTCAGAGAATGTCAGTTTACTGTCAAACGTTACACCTAGATCACGGACTGCGCTGACTTTGGCTATGATATTGTAGTTAAAGTGGTACTGATAAATAACTGAGTTCCTTTTACGGATGTAACTGATGAATTGGCACTTGCTGATATAAACTGTGATTTTATTCGCTTTATAGTACTGTAGCGTCCGGGGCTTGGACGCCACAATATCTCGTGTTGATAAAATATAAACACAAGGAAAGATAGTTATATCTCATTTATTTATTAATTCAACAAAGCTTCCTATATCGAGTTTAGGGAGGTTTTTACGCGTATATATTTATATTTAAGCGAACTAGGGAATCGCGATCTCCGCTCAAGGACTGAGCCTAAATTTAATACACTTATATCTTCTCTTCGGCCGGCGGACCCGGGCGGCGCGCCCAGTCGCTCGCTGTCAGCCGGATAGCCGAATGCAGCTCCAAGCAATTGTTTTTTCTTCCCTATCCTATATTTAAAAGTATTTAAATATTTATTTTTAAACCCTGACACATGATGGCCAGGTCAACGAACTGTTGTGGTCGAACGAGGTCGCACACTACAACCAGCTACGCCCTTATTTATACTTATACATGTGACAGCTACACTGGAGCCCTAGGCCTGATACATCTGACGCAACAAAAAAAAAAAATTTTACGTATGGTTTCCCTTACAATGGGAATAACGAAGCAATCTTTGTAATAATTAATAATCGTTATTAGAATTTCAAATTATAGTAATTAAACTGTAATAAATACTGAAAAACACGAACAAAGAAAAATTGCTTCATTCTTGGACGGGCAAAACGTCAGCAAAAGATCCACCCACACCACACCTGTTTAAAGAAAAGTTATTGGTATCACTTGTCGATACATTTTAAGGATTGCCCTGAAGGGACTTAGTAACAGAGTACTTTTAAGACCTACCTAACTAAAAACGAAAGATGACATAAAGTGACTTATCCTTACACATTATGCATATGTAATTATAAACCTCTTACATCGCCTACGAATTACTAAATTACTTTTTAATCAATATTAAAGAGAAAGAGAACCTTACTTCATAAAGAGGAGTCTGATCGAAAACCAACTTTCAATCATCGTCGGCACTCATGTCCAGAACGATTTGACTCTCTTACAAAGTTTAGATCCCTACTCCCAACATTGGACAAAAAAATAATTGCCTAACTCCTACGCTAGAACATCACGAAAGAAGACTTATAGTCCTTGTTGGCCCTATTGACCCGCAGGCAACTGTCAATGCTCTTGAAACACTCTGGAACAATCCACCATCATAGCCATCTTCTCGTTGAGCACATAATAGCACATAAAAGCACATAAAAAACAATAAACACAACGATACTGATAAATGCGTCGCTCCAATGCCGCACGACGTCTTTCTTCAAATGGTACGGGATCGATCCATCCACTGCCAACTGCAGAATGTTGGCGTTTCCAACTTCTGCGGAAACTAGCGCTTCACCAGCTGTAGCTGTAGCAACCACCAGCTGTATGGAAACCGGCGTTCCTCCACCAGTTGTAGCTACCACCAGCTCCTATGGAAACCAGCGCCCCCACCAGTTGTAGCGTCCGGGGCTTGGACGCCACAATATCTCGTGTTGATAAAATATAAACACAAGGAAAGATAGTTATATCTCATTTATTTATTAATTCAACAAAGCTTCCTATATCGAGTTTAGGGAGGTTTTTACGCGTATATATTTATATTTAAGCGAACTAGGGAATCGCGATCTCCGCTCAAGGACTGAGCCTAAATTTAATACACTTATATCTTATCTTCGGCCGGCGGACCCGGGCGGCGCGCCCAGTCGCTCGCTGTCAGCCGGATAGCCGAATGCAGCTCCAAGCAATTGTTTTTTCTTCCCTATCCTATATTTAAAAGTATTTAAATATTTATTTTTAAACCCTGACACATGATGGCCAGGTCAATGAACTGTTGTGGTCGAACGAGGTCGCACACTACAGTACTCAGTTAAGTTATTTAGATCAGTTTGAAGAGATTCGCAGTCATCTATACTATTCATTCTACGAAATATTTTTTTATCATCGGCGTACATTAAATATTTTGAATACTTGATAGCCTCATTAATATCAAATACGTACGCGTTGTAGAATAAAGATCCGAGGTGCGATCCTTGTGGTACTCCACTCGGAATTTCAATAAAGTTAGATCGATAACCTCCAACTACTACCGCTTGAGACCTCTTGTATAAGTAAGATTCAACCCATCTTAATAAATCTCCGCGTATGCCCAGTCTAAACAACTTGTTGAGCAGGATGACATGCTCCACACGATCGAACGCCTTCTCAAAATCTGTGTAGATAACGTCAATCTGCCCCCCACCATCGGTATTTTCAAGAAGAAAGGTCGAGAAACACGTCAAGTTCGATATGGTTGATCGTTTACGAAGAAATCCGTGCTGATTATTCGGTACACCAGCCGCAATGTATGGATAGATGGCGTTTTACACAAGTTTCTCCAGAATTTTTCCGAGAGTATTTAAAATGGATATACCTCTATAGTTCTCTATGACAGTACGTGAGCCTTTTTTGAAAATGGGGACAATGTGTGCTTTCTTCCAAATGTCCGGAAACACGCCTTCTTTATGAGAGCGATTAAAAATTACATGTATAGGAAATGCGAGGGACTTGGCGCAACCCTTCCAAAAGACGGGAGTAACCCCGTCACATCCCGGTCCCTTATCGATATCAAGTGTGATCAGTGTTTTCTCTACTGAACACAGCTCGACCTGTAGACTAGTGATTATGTCAGAGTTAGTATCATTAATATTCGACAGACTACTATAGTTGCTATTGTTATCTTGAGGACAAAACACACTATGGAAATAATTGTTAAAAGCTTCGCAAATAGATTGTTCATCTGAATAGTTGATATTTTTATATGTTAACTGTTTTGGATAGTTAGGGCCTCCACGCATAGCTTTAAATATGACCAGAAGTTCTTGGGTTTGGATTTTAGGTTATTCTCTGTATTTTCGATATATCTGTTGAAACACGCCTGCTGTACATGTCGCTGCCTGGATCGCAGTAATACGAAAAGTCACGATCACGCAAGTTATTATATTTTTTCTATCGAGAGTGTGCCTTCGATTTTTCTTTTATAATTTTTATCAAAGTTTTACTAAACCATACAGGATATTTACGAGAACCCGAATAGTTTCTCATGGGAACATATTTATTGATTCCTTCTCGAATGATTTGATAAAAAGCAGAAACGGCTTGCTCTGTTGTTCCTACATACAGTGTTGACCTCCAATCAATACTATTATAAAATTGATTTAATAAGCTAAAGTTAGATTTTCTATAATTAGGTCTAGGTGTAATTCTCTAAATGGAGATATGCATAAGTCAAGAACAGGTGAAAGTAAATACAGGATGCGCAGGATCGACTTTTGTAAATGGAACCGTACATTCATTTAATTTTAATGGTAGACTTGAAAAAGTTAAGTCTAAAGTATTATTCTTATAATTCAATAAAGTGTTGTACTGTAAGAGACCCAGAAGATACAGCTCGTTAACCAATCGCATTCCTGCAGTTTGCACCTCTACTGGCTCTTGCTTTATAAATAAGGGGCTACTGTTGCTCCATTTAATACATGGTAGGTTAAAATCTCCCAATATTAAATAGTTACATTTTGTAGCGTAATGAGTGACTACCGACTTTATGTTTTTAATTATACAGTTGATATCGGAGGATAAGCGGTGTGGGTCAGGCGGTATGTAGACAACACTAACAAGTAGATCGGCAGTTGCAGACAGCGAGCTGGCCGTAATTACTACAGTTAACATATCTGTGGTCGTACCGGGTTGACGTCGAACACATCACGCACTGAGATTGTGTCGGACTAGTATCATAACACCCCCACCTGTACTTTTATCAGTCGCGACCAGGTCGCGGTCCTCACGGAATACATCATACCTATCATCGCAAAATTCTCTATCCAAAATACCACTGTATAACCAAGTCTCTGTGATAACAATAATATCATAATCGCTCCCCAAAGTGGCTTGTTTAAATTGTAATGTCTTAGTCCTTAGACCACGACAATTTTGATAATAAATGTTTAAATTATAAGACGCCATAACGACGTGTTATTACGTTCCACAAGTATAACATCTAACGCATACAATATCATAAAAACACCAAGCACACACAACACTAACAGATACCAACTTAATTGCATACCGACAAAATATCAAGTGTCTAATTCTGATAGAAATGCACTAATTCGCGACAAGTCCTTTTTGTTTATTAATACTTTTATTCCTCTAAAATCATACGTAATTAAGTATACAGAGAAGTTTTTATTAAAAGGTATAATTATGACTATTAGCAACAGTTACGTCCTGGTTCCCTGTAGTTATTTTAATTACCCTGTGCCTGTAGAATATGGCTGACATGAGGGGACCGTGCGGTTATAGTTAGCAATCCACTTTACTGTTGGTTCCTGAAGGGAATAGCACCAGCATTCATAGGAATATTTGAGTCCCAGATTCGTACATTCGGTTTAAAGTACACGCGCACGATTAAACGGTAATTTTAGTGCCGGGCAATTCACTTGACCTTTAATTTGGTAATATTATTGACACTTCAATTATTGTTGATTTTTGTTGGAAATACGTAACAGGTTATTAATTTGTTGTTATGGTATACAGCTGGAAGTCTACGCGAATATCACATATTATTGGTTTTTAGGGTTCCGTTGCCAAATGGCAAAAAACGGAACCCTTATAGATTCGTCATGTCTGTCTGTCTGTCCGTCCGTATGTCACAGCCACTTTTTTCCGAAACTATAAGAACTATGTTGTTGAAACTTGGTAAGTAGATGTATTCTGCGAACCGCATTAAGGTTTCCACACAAAAATAGAAAAAAAAACAATAAATTTTGGGGGCTCCCCATACTTAGAACCGAAACTCAAAAAAAACATTTTTTTATCAAACCCATACGTGTGTGGTATCTATGGATAGGTCTTCAAAAATAATATTGAGGTTTCTAATATTATTTTTCTCTAAACTGAATAGTTTGCGCGAGAAACACTTCCAAAGTGGTAAAATGTGTCCCCCCCCCCCTGTAACTTCTAAAATAAGATAATGATAAAACTAAAAAAATAAAAGATGTACATTACCATGTAAACTTCCACCGAAAATTGGTTTGAACGAGATCTAGTAAGTAGTTTTTTTTTAATATGTCATAAATCGTAAACCGCAATTTACATTTCATTCAATCAACTCAAATATAAAAATTAAAAAAGAAGTCATTATTATGTTACTTGGTACTACGGAACCTTTAATGGGCGAGTCCGACTCGTATTTGGCCGCTTTTTGTTTCTTTGTTGGTTCCCAGACAGAAGATTGTCTCAAGCGATAACTTGTAATTATACTGCTTCCGTAGCTTTCATGACCATGATTATATTTATTTTCCTGGTATGCAATAAAGTGCATAGTAAAAAATAAAAAGTAATTGTGTTAATTTATTTATTAAAAAATTAATTTTGTTACTAAAAGTAGTTGCGAGAAGGTTCTGATGAACTTTAACTTACGTAGATAAAACTTAGAATGGTTTGCAATATTTTGCCTCAAAAAGCCTTTGCCGGCTGCTGCTCTTTCAGTGAGAAATGAGCCTTAGTGTCGGTCACTTTCAATTTTACTGGTACAGTTAGCTTTCAAGGCAATATACGTGTATATGTAATTATTAAACAGTAGATATATTCACACCTACAATTTTGTTCACGGACTGTTATCTTCAAGTGCGCGACGTTTCGAAATATACCTGCGTGTTACAGTTGTAACCACTAAGGTGTATGAGGTTTTAGTGTTTGAAGTGTAACTCTGGTCACCACGCCGTGGATACCGCGAGGTTGACTGCCGCATCCTCTTCGAATGAACCCAGTAAGATTAAATTTTAAACTGCATCTCAATGCACTTAGAATTCTGTAGATTGTGCGGCACCTCTGTCTCTATCTATTGTGATGAGTAAAGTTACCACAAAATATACTCGCTTTATGTTTTAAAATTTTGAAGCTAAATAAAATATTAACAAAGCGCTGAAGTTTAACAGCCAGAATGTGGGTGAATACCTTCATATATTGACACTCCTACTGTCAAAGAGCACAAAGATAATTTACGATATGTTTTTAAAAGCCATTAGTAATATAAGCTAAGTTCTCTGTATATTACCTTTGAGGCGAACATTATCATTACACCCTTGTCTTAATATAAAAATATAACATAAACTCATAACATAAACTCACGCCTATATCCCCGAAGGGGTAGGCAGTGGTGCTAGCACCCACATTTCGCCAGTTTATGTTTAGGTCCCAATGTAATAGGTGGCGAGCCTATTGCCATTAACCGGGCACTTATAAACCTGCGATAAATACACACATAACTTCGAAAAGCATCGAAAAGTCATTGGTGTGTGCCATGATAAAACCTGGAATCGAACCCGAGACCTCGTCTCAGAAGTCCATTACCCATACCACTAGGCTACCGCGGCTTTATAATATATTAATACTTAATGTAAAAAAAACTTTAAGCTTTATTCATCTGTGGATTACTAATGAATTCTGAATTTTTGTGTAATCCCAGGTGTAGCGGAACTACTGTACACAAAGATGCTGATCTTGGTCACGATCATGATGTGGTGGCTGAGCCAAGCCACCACCGCCGGTTCTCCTGCAGATCAACGATCTCAGAGACGAAGGTCAGTGCCATTCTGGTAATCAGGCCAAGTAGTATATATATAGTGGATATGTATCTCATTAGACTGGAGATAAGCGGTGAGCGAAATAAGTTTATATTGACACATATGTGCGTGTCGAATGAGATGGGTATATTGGGCACGTTTATAACACTGTACTTCAGTTTTTCATTTGAATAGTCGGCATCAGCAGTGGGTTTGGATACCGACTTACTTTCAGTCAATTACTCTCTTCACGAAGCGTCTTAACCAACGGTTGTTTTACAAGTGCCACTGCCACAATTAGGCTGCGTTTCACCAGAGATGTGTGAGGATGCGTAGCGAAGGATGTTGTGTTTGTTAAGAACCAAAATAATCACTCCATTTACCTAGCATCGCTCGACGCAGCACTGGTCTTCTTCTCCAAGTCAATGGCTAGATCTTTTTAAATTTTGTCGGCCAAAACTTGGTTCTCCAAAAATCATTCTGCATGTTTCGTTCGTTAACCCAACCGACATCTCTGGTGAAAACGCAGCCTTAAATTGATATGTAGCACGAAGTTAAGTTTTGACTTCATGCTATGGTTAATCTAGAAATAATGTTTCATTTCCTCAGCTTTATGGTGTATCTAAAGTGGTCAGCAGTGCTAGGGCTGAGCTGGTTGTTCCAGATCACCAGTTTTGTCATCCCTGGACTCAGCAAATGGTACATTTTAAAGAAATACAATATAATCATATGAATTTTAATATTCCTTTTATTTGTATCTTTGAGGAAAATATACAGGCAGCTTAATAAGCGGTAAGTTCATTTATAACCCTTACGTTAGCTGTTCGTGAATTTTAAGCTAACGCTGTAACTACCTAGTCTACGGACTTATTAATAGCAGTTATTACTGGAGATACGGCTAGTTAAAGGCCTAAGCAGTATTAAATAAATATTCTAGGACATTCTACACAGCGCTTTCTAGACCCAAAGTAAGCATAGTTTAACTAGCTTGTGTAATGGGTTCCAGAATGCGGATAAACATACTTATATACTTTTTAGGGTTCCGTTGCCAAATGGCAAAAAACGGAACCCTTATAGGTTCGTCATGTCTGTCTGTCTGTCCGTCCGTATGTCACAGCCACTTTTTTCTGAAACTATAATAACTATGCGTTTGAAACTTGGTAAGTAGATGTATTCTGTGAACCGCATTAAGATTTTTACACAGGAATAAAAAAAAAACAATAAATTTTGGGGGTCCCCATACTTAGAAATGAAACTCAAAATATTTTTTTTCATCGAAGTCATATGTGTGAGGTATTTATGGATAGCTCTTCAAAAATTATATTGGGGTTTCTAATATAATTTTTTTCTAAACTGAATAGTTTGCGCGGGAGACACTCCCAAAGTGGTAAAATGTGCCCCCCCCCCCTTCACTTCTAAAATAAGAGAATGATAAAACTGAAAAAAACCAACGATAATTGGTTTGAACGAGATCAAGTAAGTGGTTTTTTTTAATACGACAAATCGTAAACCGCAATTTACCTTTCATTCAGTCAACTCAAATATAAAAATTAAAAAAAACATTAATATGTTACTTGCTGCTACGGAACCCTTAATGGGCGAGTCCGACTCGCACTTGGCTGCTTTTTTATTTTGTAAATACATACATATTAGACATAGAAACACCCAGACCAATGCAAATAGACATACAAATATTTGCACTGAGCGGGAATCGAACCCGCGCCCCCTGTCGTAGCTGTCGAATGCACTACCGCTACACCACAGAGGCCGTCAAATTCGCTATCGTCTGCGGTAGAGAAAGCCGAGTAGGTGTGCGGTGAAACAGAGTTCACGCCAAAGCTGCTTTCGCTATCCTTGTGGGTAGAATACCGCACGAGTTTCGCTAAGGAAGTTATTAAGTACTAGCTGTTGCCCGCGGCTCCGCCCGCGTAGATGTCGGTACGAACTATCATCCCGTATTACATCCCCACATAGGTTGAAATTTCAAATAAACCTTTTTTATTGAGCTGAGTGAGACGAAGTCGAGCGAAAGCTCCTCATACCAGACTTCAGGATTTTCTTTGTCACAGGTTTCCTCCTAAACTACTAATCCAATCAGAACCAAATTTGGCATGATTAAAGAGGTCAATCAGAGGAAGGTTTATGGATATATTTTGAAAAAATTAATGCTACCACAGAGGAATGATCACCGTTAAAAAAATTCCAGATGGAATTACATAATAACCGCTCGAGACACTGTGACCAAACTTTACACGCTCAGAAAGCATGTCCAGAGTTGTGACTTTCAAAAAGAATTTTCAAAATCGGACTTGCCACGGAGGAATGATCACTGTTCAAAATTTTCAATATCTGGTTTCTCACTCAGCTCAACATTGCAAGCAGCGATTCGCCTTGCAGACCTAGTATATAAATCTTAAGGCTTTCACGGCCGGCGTTGCATATCTAGAATATACCGCTTCTGCCACTGAAGATGTCCACTGCAGTGATCGACGAAACGTCTGGAATTCAAGTTTCCGATGGACCACAGAAAAACAGCCCGGAAGCAGTATATTCTACAAACCTTTTTTATAATTTTTTATTTCGTTTCAATAATTCAAAATAATTAAAGTAATCAATAGGCGTTGAAACAGTCTTGAATAAGAAATCATTTATTTGGATAAGAATTAATTCAATTCAATCAATTTATTTCGATGAACATTCGGATCATACACTATCATTACATGAATTAAAAATAAACATAAACATAAAAATGATTAGAATAATAATACAACACAACACCCATATTTCAGAAAAATAAAATTTTTAAATGTTAAATACTCATCAATGTCAACATAGTTGAATAAATGTAATTATGATAATATTGAAATAAGATTAAAATAAAAAATTAATGGTTAGAGTTTATTAATGCAAAGGTATGGATAACATGGTCTGAATTTTATCGACATTTCTAGCAACTTTAAAAATGTAAAAAAGTTGTTATAGTGACTACAATACAATACTACAATACAATACAATACTACAACTACAATAGTTGGACATATGGTCTGGCGAAGTTTTTTGTAGATATTGATATGTTATATAATAATATAGAATATTTTTTGTTCTATCGTCAATTCTTTCCGCAGCGCATGCGATGGAAGACATTTCATGACTATTTTTTTACACCTTGGGTTGGTTTTAGTAGGGATTTCTAAGGATCTTAAATTTTATCTAGTATTAAATATAGCCTATGTTACTCAGTGGTAGGGCTGCTATCTCTAAAACCTGAAGGACCGTAAGCGTAAGTTCCCCGGATTTTGGAGCTTTCACCCCGGATATTTCAATACTTTTTTCATTCACTTACAGCTTATTAAAATATATTTTACTCCGTACTTGATAGAAGAAAACTTTAATTTTAAGCCTCTTTTGTTGCATGAAATAGTGTGTTTAATCGTTCTTGTGACGACAAGTGGGTAATTTTGCTTTATATTTTAACCTACTTAGGTATTAAATAAAAGATGAACATACCCAATATTAGTTACTCAGTTAATAAAATTAAAAAATGAAAACTTGTTTAACTTTTTATTTTTCCGTACAATTAACAATATTTACTTTAGTTTTAAAAGAACTGCAATCTGAAATCAAATTCAGAAAGTTATAATAACTAAGTTACACGCCGAGATTTTACAGTCGTTTTGGAACGAAATATTTTGGTTACAGTTTTGATAACAGAACCGCCTGGAAGTATTTATTTGAATAACAAAAATATTTTTTTTTTATAAAAAGTTAAAAATTGATGTCGTTTGCACAAATCAAATGAGAACTCCTGGTAACTCCTTTCAATTTCACGTAATACGCTTACTGCGTTTACTACGATTATTTTCATTCCACATTTCCGCATTCGGTATCCATCCAATCAGAAGCCGATTCTCAGCGCCAGTGAAAACATGTCAGAACCCGAACGGTGACGTACGCACCATCCTTCCCGCCCGGCGCCCTCTTTAGTTGCGTGGTTCTTGCTCGAGTGTCTCTGCGGTTTGTAACGGTATCATTAACAATTAATTATTAGGGCCCGTCTGTTGAGGGCGTCTCACTGGTAGTTCGTATCTAGTAATGCTATGTAGGTACAGTAATATCAGAATTATTAGAGGATGTACGCGAACGTAAGCAATGAACCGGAGCAATGATTCCGAAGCAGCTCTGCTACCAGCCCCCTCACTAAGGAGGAAGCAAATGTGAAAAATGCGACTACGAGTAGGTAGTTTTCAAACCGTAGCCCCACTAGTCGCTTTCGCGCTCGGAAACCGCGTTACGAGGCACCGATATCGTCGTAAGTCAACGATATTAACTTAAGTCTAAAAATCGCGCATGTAGTGGAAACGTGCGCAAAACTTAATCATTAATTTATCAAACGTGTCTAGTAAAATCCGATGCCAAACTAGGCCCGCAAACTCGGCACAAACAATTATTACTAGGTTAGGTTAAAGGGATCCGACCAACTTATTGAAAATCCGAACTTCCCTTAACGAATAAATAGGGAAAAATATAAAAATCAGTTCAAATAAGTTCCGGGAGCAAACCGGACTCAAATCAGAAACACGAATGCAAAATTTGGACCAATTTTAGGTTGGGGTTCTACCAGACCCCACTTGCAAAAATCAATAAAAATGTTCAGGATAGGCTTCTAAACGTTGGTTCGAGCTACCCAAGGTATTAACATAAATTTACAAATATTATTTTATTAATTAATTTGAGCCCCCCAAAGTGACTCGCTCTTGACCAAAAAATCACAATATGGGGAAATGTTAGGTCAGTTATATAGATCTCAAACAACAATGTTTGGACGGAAATATTATCGTAATTAAATCCCACAAAGTCCTGAAGACAATTAATTAAAATAGGCACTCAAATCAAAACAATAATGCAAATTCAAAAAATAAATTCCGATCGCAAGCGATTAGGCTACATTTGACTTTTAGGCAAGATTAATCAAGTATTTAATATTAGAGTATTTATTTTACAAAGAGGGTAAATCAAAAATGGACGACCCGCTACGTCCCAACGTGTACAATTATTACAACCGAAATCCGCGTCGTATTTCAATCGAGATAAAGATCGATCGATGTCAAACAAAATACCACGATTACACAAGTAAACAAATAAGTAAAATATCAAGAAAATGCAATATATATAAGTAGGTTGTCAACTAACCTTTTTCATGACGGCCCCCGTATTAGGAATAAATGGCGCAGTGATTATGTATCTAATCTAATCCTAGTCTAATGTATGTTGAGAATGTATTATACAATAGATTACAAAATTATAAAAGATTTCACTTCCCTTTGGACGTGTGCTCCGCCGCTGCAATGGTTCCAAGTCCAACGAACGCGATGGGCGAATTCGCTTTATTTTACAAAGAGATAACTATCCAACAAATAAAATCAAACAATGTTCTTTCAAAGCGCGTGGCAAAGCCAATCAAAAAATTGCACGGGCACTGGTTTAACAACGTGCTAACCTCAATAACTTTTTAAAGCGACTGACGGCGCACTCCGCGGGCGATGCACTGGCGGTACGCCCACTTCGTCCAGTACAGACGTCGTTAGGCCCGTGTACCGCGGTGAAATAACAAAATATAAGTACTTAACGATTAAAACTAAACAGAGGATATGCCTCTATTAGTAGGTACCTACGAGGTCGTCCATCCGGCTTATTATGCATACGCAGTGCGTGAATATCTAAATAATGAATTTGGTGCACGAAGGAAACGCCGCGGTAGCCCCATTACTTGGCTCTAGACTTTTATTTGTGATAAAACGACTTTTTTATACTCGTGATGAGTTATACAGTGGTGGTCGTACGTCTTCGAATTCGTGGAAAGTGATAGAGACAGACACACACAAAGTACGCTAAAAGACAATAGCATAAAACCATAAAAAGTGCCCATTGTGTATCGAACGTGGAGGACCCGCTCGGTTTCGAGCAGTTACTTTGTTCAGAGAAGTGTAAACTAAAAAGGTCTATGTAAGTTGATTATTTTGTAAACAGCTCTAATTATTTTAATACGTCTGAAATCAGTTTGTTGTGTTTATTTTATTATCACTACATAGACCATAAAGTCATTTATCGTTAAATGATATCCTAATAAAGTAGTTCTGACGGTCCTATGTACTTTGTCATAAAGTATGAGCGAATAGTGGATTACCTAAAGTGGTCAATGTCCACTTATAATCACCTGTTTCGCCGCGACAGGCGGCGCGTCTTATACCTATTCCCGCGCAGTTATGAACAAGGATGAAACTTCATTCATTAAAAACTGTCAATAAATTATCTAAGCGCTAATAATGTTTCTACTCGAACGAGTGAAAAAGATTTATAGAAAAGCTAACTTTTTTATTATAACCGGTATAGCAATTTTGATTTCTCAAAATGCTACCATAGATTATTCCGAGTAACCCCCTTTCGGGTCCAAAGCGACTATAAAATCTTGATGTATACTAAGGAACAATTTTAAAAGCCTTACATGTTTATTTCTTTATATTACAACAAACAAAACACAATTTGTTGTTTTCATTCATAGATCTATGTAACAAAATTAAATCAATATTTAAACGCTTCTTAATTATTTGGCAACTCTTAATTAAAGTAATAACATTACTAGGTCTGCAAGGCGAATCGCTGCTTGCAATGTTGAGCTGAGTGAGACATCGTGAATCAGATTTTGAAAATTTTTAACAGTGATCGGACCTGCCACGGAGGAATGCCGTGGCAGGTCCGATTTTGAAAATTCTTTTTGACTCACAACTCTGGACATGCTTTCTGAGCGTGTAAAGTTTGGTCACAGTGTCTCGAGCGGTTATTATGTAATTCCATCTGGATTTTTTTAACGGTGATCATTCCTCTGTGGTAGCATTAATTTTTTCAAAATATATCCATAAACCTTCCTCTGATTGACCTCTTTAATCATGCCAAACTTGGTTCTCATTGGATCAGTAGTTTAGGAGGAGACCTGTGACAAAGAAAATCCTGAAGTCTAGTATGAGGAGCTTTCGCTCGACTTCGTCTCACTCAGCTCAAAAATGTCTTAAAATTTTGAACTTAAATTACCATAATTATTCATTTTAACTTTTTGGTACCACTTTTTGGCAACCTAAATAAATAAACACTTAAACAAATACTGTACTCGGTCAGTCTTGAATTTGTTTTTATTTATGTCAAATAATGCTTTTAATGTTTTGGTAATTCTTAAAGTATTTTTAATAACATCAAAATGAATGAAAAAATTTTAAAATAGACTATAATCCGAACTAAAACTTAAAAAACCATAAATTGTAACTTTTTTTAGCAATCCTATATGTTATTATCTATATATTGCAGACAAACAAAACATAATTTGTTGTTTATATTCATAGAACTGAGCTGAGCATAAAACTTCATTGTTTGTTGGATTTGGAAATGAGCAAATTTCCAAATCCAACAAACAATGTTTTATGTGGTTTAAGATACCTGTTGCTGACACTTGTCGCAACGTGGAGAACATTCGCCACAGTGAAAAACTTACTTCACAATGACTTCTACACATTCCCTGTAGGCGTTCAATTGGAGGGTAAGTCTATTATTATCTTGCTATAATTCTAGCTGTTAGTGGTAGTGTAGCCCGCGACTACAACCACGTTAACTTCAGATTAAACCAAGCTACATTTGCTTCTTCAGTATCGATCCTAACATGTGTTAAGATTTTTCAATTGATTATTATGAAGAAGAAAGCCTATTTCGGGTGACTGACCCACCAATACAGAGCTAAAACACTGAAATTAGAACTACGAAATTAGGACAGTACTTTCCTTCAATAGCGTAGGCGAGCGCTAAGAAAGGATTTTGAGAAATTCAACCTTTAAATATAAAGACACACGCTTTTATCAAAGTTCATCAGTTAAGGGTATTAAATATATGTCTAAGTCCCCGTTTTACTCATTTTAAAAGTCTAATCTAAATGAAATTTTGCTAAAGCCCAAATTTAATGACAATATTATTGTCTTCTCGGAAGTTTACGCTGTGGGTTCCTATGCTGTGGTTGTTCAAATGAAACAGCGTCCACATACAATAACACTGCGTTTAATACAGTAGAATATTTACATTATGTACAAAGAATTATAAGGCAAACAATAAGACCGATGCATGAGCTTGATTCAGAGTTGCTAAGCAGGAAACAACCCGGTTGCCAGGTCCGCTTGTTCGGCGCACGCAGATGCGCAGCCAGTGGACCGGCCGGCAGCAGTAGTGATGGGCGCGTGGCGTACATTGAATGAAAACTATTTTTAACGGATTCTTTCGTGATTTATTTGATGACCCCGTTCCCCGTGACCACAGCTGCTGAAAAGCAACCGAAACGTCGCGTCGGGTTCAATGTATATAATAAAATAACATCAAATAAATCGCGATAGAATCCGTTAAAAATTGTTTTATTTTAAATATTAAATTGAATATTAAATTATTGCAATTTAATGGTAATGTTATTGTAATGACGACACTGGCCTTAATAAAGATTGCATTCGCTTAAACTTATGTTTAAAAAGTAAGTAATTTAGGTGAAATTTATATAATTATTCGACAAGGCTACATTTGAATACAAATAAATATGGTAATTTATCAGGAAAATAAATAGTAATGTAGCTTACTTATCCAGATGGTCAGCAGTTCGACTACATCGTGGTGGGCGCCGGTGCGGGCGGTGCGACTGCAGCCGCCAGGCTCGCGCTAGCCGGTCAGGATGTGCTGCTCATCGAGGCTGGGGGGGATCCCAACCTTATCTCAAAAGTAATTAATTTACAAAAGATATTAAAAAAGGCTATAAATATCCATGATATTGCCTTAAAGTCATATGGCACATATATTATTGTTTACCGGTTTCATCCACCAATAAATCGCACTGGCAATTCCAAAACACTTAATATTGAAATGAAACTAAATGTAACGGATACTATCGCGATTTATTTGGTGTTATTTTATTATTTACACTGATACTAACGTTTCGATCGCTTTATGTGAGCACGTGCAATAGGTCCACTTACACTTCATACAGTGAATGTTGATGAGTTTACATTCTATAACATCCCAGCCCCATCCACGCATTAACATTTAATTTTATGTTTTTTATTATTTATTGTTATGTGTTAATCGTTGTATGTTTTATAGGTACCAGCCGCAGCTATGCAGCTTTTGGGTTCTGACATGGACTGGCAATACAAGACAATATCAAACAACATATCGTGCCTTTCTTCAGTCGACCAGCAATGCCGCTTTAGTCGCGGCAAGGGCCTTGGGGGGTCTACCTCCATCAACTACATGATCTACACGCGGGGCAACAGGATAGACTTTGATACAATAAGTTCTCCTGGTTGGACCTATAATGATCTTATGCCCTACTTTCTCCGTTACGAAGGTTTAGAAGTTGCCAGGGAACTTCCAACTTCTTCCAGACCTTACCATAATACCACTGGACCCATGCGTATAGGCTTCTTTGGTAACCCTTTAAATCCATGGCATTCAAGAATTATAGATGCATTTCAATCTCTGAATTTCCCCTATAATCCCGATGTAAATGCAGAGTCACAAATTGGTGTCACTCAAGTAATGGGTTACGTATACAAAGGTGAACGTATGAGCACAGCACGAGGGTATCTCGCGAGAGAAGATGTGAAGAAAACGCTCAAAGTGGCTAAGAACACATTGTGCACCGGAGTCGTTATTGATGAAAATAACATTGCTCGTGGTGTCAAAGCTGTACAAGGTTCCAAGAACTTGAAACTTTATGCTCGAAAAGAAGTCATATTGAGTGCAGGTGCAATTGGGACTCCTCAAATACTGATGCTATCAGGTCTCGGCCCAGCTGATCATTTAAAAAGTATTGGCATACCAGTAAAAGCAGATCTACCTGTTGGTGAAGGTATGACAGACCACAACTTGCCTTTACTTATAATGCAAGTCGATAGAGATTTAGAGCTTCACGATCAAGTAATACTGTTGGGATCGATAGTGAAACAGGTGAACAAATTGCTAGTTTCGAGACAAGGCGCACTTACATCAAATGGTCTCACCGACGTCTGTGTATTCGTCAACACGCACTGCTATGATTTCAAACAGAGCAAGCTGCTGAAGGTGAGCTCGGATGGAAGCGACTGTGAAGTGCCCAACTTGCAGATTGTTCACGCGTATGTTGAAAGAAACTTAATATCACTAGTTAAACCTCTGTTCAAAAAGGCTATAGGTTTCAAAGACTACGTAATTGAACAATTAGCTGAGGCGAACAAGGATCATGCATTCATATTAATATCGCCTGCTTTGTTAAGGCCTCGTTCATCAGGTACCGTGCGGCTTGCAAATAAAAATCCATTGGCACCACCAGCTATATACCCAAACTATTTATCTGATAAAAGAGATATAGACGAAATGGTGCGATCAATTAATATCATTGAACAAGTTGCAGAGACGCTTCCATTTAAGAAGCAAAACGCATCATTGCTATTGTTAGATCTGCCGGGATGTCCTCGCTATGAGGTGGACAAGCGAAAATACTGGGAATGTTATGTGCGTCACATGACGTACGCTGTATACCACGCGGTGGGTACTGCAGCATTGGGTAAAGTGCTGGATGAGCGGCTTCGAGTCCTCGGCGTACAGCGCCTTCGGGTAGTCTAGGCTAGTCTAGGCTAGGCAGTGCGCTAAGGTCTGCCTTAGCGCACTGCCTAGCGTACCAAGCGCCACGACCGAAGCTGTGACAGTCGCTATTGGAGAGAGAGTTACTGACTTCTTGTTCGAAGACAATAACAACTGATAACGATAGTATGTGTTCTACATATGCTTGAATTACCGTAAAGAAAGAACACGTATACGTCATAATAATAATAATCTTTATTTCCTAGAATATGGTCGGTTACAGGTGTTGGGGTTATTTATTAGGTACAGCATATTCTGCCACTTGTGGCGTGCAAATCTTAAATATTGATCAGATAATTGCGCTCGTTTTTACCGTACTCCCGCCAGCCAGTGCATTGTTCGCATCTGCCCGATGCAGACGCTGTGTGGGTTCACGTCGCACTTTGCTTGATACACCTACCGCACGTAGTTAAATTATTAATTCTGAGTATTTTAATTTCTTATTTCCTTTTCAAACTGTACTCACTGTTCTATACTGTTGCTTATAAACTATTTCTATTTCTTCGCGTGTGTTTACTACTCTTCTTGTAATTTATTTCAACTGACAATATATATATCTAATAGCATATCCCTTATGATAGGGATTTACTAGCTATATACGAAGCCATTAAACATTTTCGGCATATGGTAGAAGCTAGAAATTTTGTCGTCTTTACCGACCATCGACCGCTTACCTTTGCATATAAGTCGCCAAAGGAAAACTGTTCCTCTCGACAGTTCCGGTACTTTGATTATATGTACATAATTATAACACAATTTACCACAGATATACGATATATACCCGGAACGGAAAATGTAGTCGCTGATAGTTTATCCCCGGTTGAAGAATTTACCAAAGCTATCGACTTCGTAGAACTCACCAAATTGCAGCACTCAGATCCGGAGTTACAAGCACTCCTGGCAAATGGATCGTCGCTAAAGTTACGACCTATTACTCCGGTAGGCTCAGACACACAATTGTAATGCGACGTATCCATGCAACCGTCAAGGCCTTACGTAACACCTGGTCTTCGTAAACAAGTGTTTGACGCGCTGCACTGTCTGAGTCATCCCGGACGTACCGCTACCGTGCGACTGGTAACACAAAGATTTGTGTAGCCAGGGATTCGCAAAGACTGTAGAGAGTGGTCTAGGCGCTGCCTCGAATGTCAGCGAAGCAAATTTATCCGCCACGCGTTTGCCCCATTTTCCTCTTTCCCTATTACCTCGTCGAGATTTGCCCATACCCATCTCGACATCGTAGGACCATTAACCCCATTGCTGATTTCAAATATTGTCTCACCATCGTTGACAGGTTCACACGATGGTGTGAGGCAGTTCCAATGAGAGGCATCACTGTTGAAACCACCGCGGTCGCCTTGGTATCCGAGTGGATATCAAAGGTTCGACTACCCTACGCAGATTACCACAGATCGGGGAAGCCAGTTCAAGTCCAGCCTGATCAAGGCCCTTTCATCACTAGTAGGTGCGCACCACTGCTTTTCACCCTTCTTCAAACGGCATGATCGAACGAACTCACCGCCAAATTAAAGGTTCAATTATGAGTCACAACACCACCCAATGGACAGAGGTGTTACCATTGGTTCTTCTGGGCATCCGCAGTAATGATAAGAAGACCTACAAGCTTCCTCTGCCGAGTTGGTTTATGGCGAGCCACTGCGATTGCCGAGCCAGTTCCTGTCACCTACTGATGATCACACACTGGAGGATATCATGAGTATCGCAACCCGCCTCGCAAGAAACATGGTCAACCTCTCAGCTACACCTTCATCTTGGCACAGGAAGGGGACATTCTACATACCAAAGGACCTGCAACATTCGTCTCACACAGCACTAGTGGGACCGGCGGGTGTCACGCGGTGCTGCGACGACAATCCTCTTCTGATGAGGCCGTCAAGCTGAGTGCCACCATTGTTAACATGGTACATGTATGTATGGTATGGTATGGTATGGTTTCGCGAGCTGGTATCCGCAACTCCACGACAAGGCGCGGTTTTTGCGTGAGGGTGGGCATTTCACTCGATCCACCCCAACGCATTGAAGAACGCCAGCAGGCTATTCACGCTGCTGGCAATCTCCCGGAGCGTACCTGTATTTCCGAAGTACTTAACCCTGTATGTGGCGGTTGCAGGGCAGTGTAGGAGCACGTGTGCCGCTGTTTCTTCCTCTCTCATGCAGGCTCTGCAGAGAGGGCTGTCGGTGATTCCTAAAATAAAAAGGTGTTTATTGAAGGAGCCGTGCCCCGTGATGGCAGCTGTGACCGTGCGCAGTTGCCGTTTGGTCAGTTGTCGAAGACGCCTGGTCAGTCTATTTTCAAGCACGGGGAGTGCTTCCCTCGCCTGTCTGCAAACTTCCAGATTTGTCCAATAGCTGTTGTGTTGATCTCTCGTTCGTTTGTTTACTATAGTTCGTAGGTATGCAAAGGGGATCGGTATTATGGGCTCAGGTCCCATTACCACCATGTCAGATCCTCTCCTGGCAAGCTCATCTGCTGCATCATTGCCGCGCGAGCCGCTGTGGCCCTTAATCCATTGCAACGTTATGTTGTTGGAATGGCCTATTTGGTTCAGTTTACGATGGCACTCCAAAATTTGTCCCGAGTTTATAGTGTGGCTGTTTAAAGCTTGCAGCACGGCCATGCTGTTGGAGAGTATGCGTATTGAGTGGCCTTCCACTCTCCTGGCCATTACCGCCGAAGCTGCCAGGGTAATCCCCATGCATTCAGCTTGAAATACTGTGTTATGGGTCCCCAGCGGTGTTGAAATGGATACATTAAGGTCCTCCGAGAAAACGCCGGCCCCGGTGCCTGTTCCAGTTTTTGATCCATCTGTGAAAACACATGTATGTAATGGTGACACACTTTCCTGAGACTTTACCTTCAGCTTACCATCAAGCGTGTTGAAGTCAAATTGACGTGTCCTAAATATATAAAAAAAAAAAAACAAGACCACGTTCGTAAAACGTTGGAGCCACTGTACGCTGGCCCTGGTAGTTAAATTATTAATTCTGAGTATTTTAATTTCTTATTTCCTTTTCATACTGTACTCACTACTACTTCTATTTCTTCGCGTGTGCTTACTACTCTTCTTGTAATTTATTTCAACTGGCAATATATATCTAATAGTTTACCTTACTTAACTAGTGTTTTTATTTAATCTCACCCGTAACTAACTCGTATCTATAATAGTAGTGTACCTACTTTAATGTGGAATGTTTCTTAACGAAAATGCAGATTTCCAATAGATACAGGCATGGTAGAGGGAGAATTTTGTATTGCCTGAATAGAGGCTTACAGCTGTCGGTAGGAACCTTTCCGCATATTGCTCGGGTGCATTTCTTTTGAGCCTTGAACACTTTCTCAACTTCTGTGGAATTACCCCATATGATAAGACCGTAGCGAAGTATTGAGGCTACATACGCATAATATGCAACAATCGCTGCCTCAGTGCTTACAGTTTGTGATATCCTTCTTAAAACCTAAACAAAACGGTCAATTTTACTGAGAGCTTTCTCAGGGTGAGGTTTCCAGTTACAAAATTTATCAACTGCTATACCTAATGTTCAGTGCGTGAACCGAGCGAGCGCAGTAATAAAAAAAAACAATTAACAGCTCTGCTACCAGTCTCCTTTAACCCGGAGACAAGGGTGAGGAGTGAGACCACAAGCAGGTAGTATTCAAGCCGTATCCCCACCACTCACTTTCACGCAATCACTACTTCGTTCCGAAGCGCGATCTAAAGCCGACAGTGGAAACGCAAATAAAACTAAAACTTAATATCTAACTAAAATAAAGTGTCTAATGATCCGGATCTACACCAAGGTGGAGTCAACAAAGGTACAAATTCATTAATCAAACACAGGAAGTCGGTACGAATATAAAACGGTTCAAACAACAAAATACCGCAATTTTACAAAAACCGCTTAACCGACAAACCCTCAAAACGGTCAAAAGGCATTCGAGGAACCGCCCCGAACTTAGAACAAATGAAACAAAAGTAATATCAAAACTTCCGGGAAGTTGAACTACCGTTACCGTGAATCGGTTCGGTCAGAATCGACCACCAAAATTTACCCGAACATCCCGAGAAATATTAAACTATAAAATTAGCTATTTTAGACGCTCGGATACAAACAAATCAAATTATAATTACTTTCAATTTAATAGCAAGTAAACACAGATAAATATCTATTCAGACCTCCCGGCGGGTCCGATCAAAAACGCATGAAAAAACAACAAGTCAAATTTAAACAGGTTTTTAGCACGTACTTGTTTCAATTATCAAATTAAGCCGCAATTGACACCCGATCGAAAACGACCAGTAAATATTTTAATTACAATAACAATTCCAAGTTTTAAAGTTGAAAATAGTCAAATTCAATTGCACCAAAAGGCAAAATAGTACCGATAAATTAACGTCAAAATGGCGACCGCTTGTGAAGTTTCAAATGGCAAACCAAAATTAAACCAATCCGTTAATTATCATCAACAATACACAAAATATATTAGTAAATGGGTCACTGACCTTCAATGGACCGGGATTCAGCCGAGAAAGTAGCCAAGATTGGAAAGTGTGCCTATTTAGTGTATCTAACTATATGTGACATGAATGTACGTGTAATTGAATATACAATAATCTAATTATGCAGTAAAATCAAATGTGATGTTTACTTCCCTTAGTATCTGTTTTACACCGCAGCAAGGGTTCCAAGTCCAACGAACGCGATGGGCGTATTCACTTTATTTAACAAAGAGATCTAACTATCTCGATAATTATTTTTCACCAATTATTAAACATTCAACAATTTAATTCACAATAATGTTCCCTCAAAGCGCTTGGCAATGCCAACCAAGAAAAGCGCGAACACAGGGTCTACCCATGTGCTAACGAGCCCGACCCTAATAAAACCTCACGAGCACATGGTCCATCAACGAGCCAAGGAGCTCGGACCCTCACAAAGCGACGTCACACCCAACTCCGCGCTCAACTCGTGATGTACCGGCGTCAAGCTCACGTACAATTATGCGCGGGTACGTAAAGAAAAAATATGATTGATGTTGGTCCTATCAATACGCGGTACCAACATCAAAACATAAATACTTAACTATTATAATAGATTAAAAATAGACACCTAATAATACGCAACTGTTGCTATTATTTAGGGTCTCATTTTTGTGCATTATTTCAAGGTTAGATATTTTGGAATTATATGTTTGAAATTGTATAAGACTGGTTTTATTCATGTTTACCTTTAGATTATTAATTTCCAGCCATCAGTAGCTCTATCTTAAGTGTTGTTAATTCGTGCTTCTAATGCTGTTTTGTTTTCGCTTTTAATAATAAGTGTTGTATCGTCTGCAAATAGGATACATTCATGACATAAAGCATCAGGGAGGTCGTTAATAAATAATATAAACAGCAGTGGAGCCAAAATACTGCCCTGGGGCACACCATAATTATTATGCATATATAAGGTGTCACAAAATTAGGTCTCTGAATTTGGTGAGATGACTTGGTATCGACAAAATATGTATTTGAAACAAAAAAAAATATTGGGTAAAATAAAAAAATATATAAAAATGAAAAAAAAAACACCACCAGCGACCATCGTCACGTGACGCGACGAGCCCGTGACAGTCCTTCTCCTCGCAGTATTCTCCAACCGGATGTGTGGGAAATACCTAAATCGCGACCAGCGTCACGTGTGCTCGTCGCGTCACGTGACGCTGGTCGCTGGTGGTGTTTTTTTTATATTTTTTTTATTTTTTCTTGAATTTTTATTTTACCCGTAACTTTTTTTTTGTTTCATATACATATTTTGTCGATACCAAGTCATCTCACCAAATTCAGAGACCTAATTTTGTGACACCTTATATATTGAAATAAAGTATCACTTGTACTTTTCCACTATTATATTTAATAAATTACACCTGACCGGTTTCGCCTCACGGCATTCTTAAAGGTTTTTTTTATATTTATTTACACGTATAGTGAACCTCAGATGTAAGAACTTACAAAACAATAATGTTTATAATGTCGGTAGATGGAAAGAATATGTAATACCAGATTTCTCAAATATTATTGCCAATATCGGGAATCGTAACAGTTCGTAGTTTAGTGTTACTAATGAAAATTATAATATAGATAATGAAAAAAAAAAGAAATTTGATTTATCGTATTGGTCTTGACATTTCCACATACACTATTCGCTATGCTATACGCTAGTACAGACTGACTAACAATTGAAAACAAATATGACTACTTTTTGAGACGTCAATAAAAGGCTTGAGTTAGTGACAGACTGGTTTATTCAAATAATTAATGACCTACCCTAAACCACATTATAATGACGGATCGTTACACATCTCCCCACTGAGTTCAGAATTATATATGTGTATATTACTAAATATGAAGTATACTGAGGTTAAGCTATCTTATAACTATAAACTACTCTAAAAAGTTAAGAAAAGATCGTTTAGCTCGGTCGACTGCACACGGTGCCCGAGCAGACGCACCAGGCGGTGTTGGCGGTGTTGGTAGCACTGGCAGTGTCACTAGACAATCCTCCGTTGACTGTCGCTACCCCTTTTTTTTTTTTTTTTTATCGTGCGGAAATCCCTTCGGATACCCCCCCGCCTGCCAGCGGGGGCGGTTATGTCGGGCTTGCACCGACTAAAACCGCACGCCGTCTCGGGTCTTCAGACGCCGTGGTGTAAGGTTACCCATAGAGCATATCCCTCGCACCCCGGCTGACCCTGGGCCATCTCACCACTAACAGCATCGCTCATCCTGTCTCCTCTGAAAGCAGAGGAGTACGGAGAGCGATGTGTTCCCGCCACGTTGGGTATTGGCCAACGATCAATGCCAACCCAATGAAGGGGTGAAGGGGAAGCCATTGACCGCCGCCCAGGGTGTACCGGCGGCTCCGATTCCGTTCCCCCCGGACTGCAGCGGGATCGGAATCGGAGCGACACTCGAGGAGGTTACCCAACACACACCCCACTGTCGCTACCCCTGCGGTTTGTTCGTCGTTTCTCCGTCACCACTGGATGCGTCATCAAATAAATCATATTCGACCTCTCTTCTTTTACTCTCAAGACCTGGAATCTCATCTATGGTAACGGCACTTATTCGAGATAATAAGTGTCTGTTTTTAGGGTTCCGTTGCCAAATGGCAAAGAACGGAACAGTTATAGATTCGTCATGTCTGTCTGTCTGTCCGTCCGTATGTCACAACCACTTTTTTCCTAAACTATAAGATCCATGCTATTGAAACTTGGTAAGTAGATGTATTCTGTGAACCGCATTAAGATTTTCATACAAAAATAGAAAAAAAACAATAAATTTTGGGGGTCCCCATACTTAGAACTGAAACGAATTTTTTTTTCTTCCAACCCATACGTGTGTGGTATCTATGGATAGGTCTACAAAAATGATATTGAGGTTTCTAATATCATTTTTTAGGGATTTTCTTTAGAAAAGCCCTATTGCTATCGAGTTATCGTCGTCGACGTCGTCGTTGCCAATTTTCTGTCACGGTTTTGGGTATGAAGGAGATGAGTTATCCAGTTGTTGTTTTCGGTAATAGATTCGTGCTGGGGTGAACCATTGCAAGATAAATCCCTTGTATTCGGCTGAGCTCGTCTCAGAATTCAACTTGTTTATAAACTGAATAGTTTGCGCGAGAGACACTTCCAAAGTGGTAAAATGTGTACCTATAACTTCTAAAATAAGAGAATGATCAATGATAAAAACGAGATCTAGTAAGTAGTTTTTTTTTAATACGCCATAAATCAGACCGCAGAAGAACCGCAGAAGACCGCGGCCATAATAACCCTTGTGTTGTGTTCCCGGCGGTGAGTAGGGTAGCCAGAGCTCACTGGAGGGGTTTTGTGCTGTCAGCGGGGAGACCAGAGGTTTTAGTAATCGTCACCGACTTGTATGGGCGTGAAATGCTGGCGTGGCGATCAGGGAGACCCGGTGAAACGGCTTTCCGCTGGCCGCCCGCAGGCTTGAACGGTTCCCGAACCTGGGGACTACATAATCTCCGCCCCAGGAGGCTGAACCAGCTGCCTGTGAAAAGTGCCTGATACTGTGGTCGTGCCGGAGGAGGAGACCGGAGTGACCCGGCTACAGTATTCAGGAGGGGACCGGGGGCCCTTCCGCCCGCCTCGCCAGCCAGTCACACAACCCTAACTTGTCGGTGGTCGCATAGAGTCTTGCTTTGTCTCCTGCACTGTCAGCACAGAATCTCTCTTAACCTTCTCCCCCACCAACCCTTCTCAAAATGGCCAGAAATAAAAGGAAAAATATTTCGACAGCGGCATCCTCGTCCACATTACAAGTGGACTTTTGCAACATCAGGGGATTGCATACCAACCTCAACGCGGTCCACCAACACCTTGAAACCGCTCAGCCGACCTTGTTTTTCCTAACGGAGACACAAATATCATCCCCTGCCGATGCAGCCTACCTAATGTACCCTGGGTACAAACTCGAGCACAATTTTTTGAGGCGTGCCGGGGTATGCTTGTATGTCCGGGATGATATTTGTTGCCGCCGTCTTAATGGCCTTGAAGACAGGGACCTGTCTATTTTGTGGGTACGTATAGATCACGGGGGTCACACCCGTATCTATGCGTGCCTTTACAGGTCTCATAGCGGTGACTTGGGAACGACTCAACTGTTTGAGTACCTGCAGCGGTCGGCAGACAAGGCTATTGAGCAGTACCCCACCGCGGACTTAGTGTTCTTGGGAGACTTCAACGCTCATCACATTGAGTGGCTGGGGTCCTCGAGCACTGATTTTGCGGGAAGGGCTGCTCACAAATTTGCCCTGACCTATGGGTTCTCGCAAGTGGTTCATTCTATCACAAGAATACCAGATATCGAGACCCATAGAAGCTCTCTACTGGACCTTCTGCTGACTACGCACCCGGATGAATACTCCATAACTGTGGAAGCACCACTTGGCAAGTCAGACCATTGCCTCGTCCGGGCGCAAGTGCCTCTCGCACGGCCACAACCACCTCGGCCACCCGAATGGCGGCATGTTTGGCACTATAAGTCGGCAGACTGGGATGGATTGCGAGAATTCTTCGCTTCGTACCCGTGGAGGCGGCTCTGCTTCACTTCTGAAGATCCAAGTTCCTGTGCAACAGCAGTTACTGAGGCGATTCTAGCGGGCATGGAATGCTACATTCCCAACCGCTGGATCGCAACAGGAGCAAGTAAGCGCCCGTGGTTTAATCGGCCTTGCAGAGAAGCAAGACTTCACAAGCAATGTGCTTATAAGGCTTGGACCACGGCACTTGCTAACAAGGATCCTAATATCACTGAGGTGAAGCGGAAATTAAATGCCGCCTCGAGATCCAGTAAAAGAGCAACGGCCAGGGCTAAATTTGAATTCATCGGCAGAATTGGTGAACGGCTGGCGCGGTACCCATCTGGTAGTCGTGCATTCTGGTCGCTTGCCAAAGCTGCCGAGGGAAATTTTTGTCGGTCTTGTCTGCCGCCGCTGCAAAAACCCGACGGCAATCTGGCCCATGGCGCAAGGGAGAAAGCCTGTCTTTTAGGTGACCTCTTTGCGTCAAACTCGACCATGAATGATGGGAATGCCGAGCCACCCACTATCCCCTGGTGTGGTGTTTCTATGCCAGAAATCAAAATCACACAACGGGTGGTCCGGCGGGAATTGAAGTCCCTAGATGTTCGCAAGTCGAGTGGGCCTGACGGCATATCGGCGATGGTGCTTAAGCAGTGTGCTCCAGAGTTGTGCCCTGTTCTTATACAGCTTTTTGCGCTCTCTTACTCCACGAGACAAGTCCCAGCTTCGTGGAAGACTGCATTCGTGCACCCTGTGCCTAAGAAAGGCGATAGGACAGACCCGTCCAATTACAGGCCTATCGCTATCACCTCCCTTCTCTCGAAGGTAATGGAGTTCATGGAGTCATTAACATACAGCTCCTGAGATACCTTGAAGGAAGCGATCTATTGAGCGACCGACAGTACGGCTTCCGCCACAGTCGCTCTACCGGTGACCTTCTTGTGTATCTCACACACCGCTGGGCGCAAGCCATCGAGAGTCAAGGTGAGGCACTAGCGGTCAGCCTCGATATAGCGAAGGCCTTCGATCGGGTCTGGCACAGAGGTCTTCTTTCGAAGTTGCCGTCTTATGGACTGCCCGAGGGACTTTGCGAATGGATCGCCAGCTTTTTGTCCAATAGAAGCATCCAAGCCGTCGTTGACGGCAGCTGCTCGGACCACATGGACATAAACGCTGGTGTTCCACAAGGCTCCGTGCTGTCTCCGACCCTGTTCCTCCTGCATATCAATGACATGCTGTCTGATGACTCCATTCATTGCTATGCGGACGACAGTACCGGGGACGCATTTTACACGGGCCGAGCTAACATCCCTCGGTCCACAGTGGAAGAAAGTCGCGAACAACTTGTGTCTGAAATCGAGACTACTCTCACAAGAGTGTCCGATTGGGGTGGACTAAACCTGGTCCAATTCAACCCCACCAAGACACAAGTATGTGCATTCACCGCTAAGAAAACCCCATTTATTGTAGCGCCACAATTCCTGGACACACCACTTAATATCTCTAAAAGTATCGGGATCCTCGGTGTCGACATCTCCAGCGAGGTCCAGTACCGTAGTCACCTGGAAGACAAAGTCAAGTTGGCATCTAAGAAACTTGGAGTGCTCAACAGGGCGAAGCAGTACTTCACTGCGGAGCAAAGACTTCTTCTTTATAAGTCGCAAGTCCGGCCCCAGATGGAGTACTGCTGTCACCTTTTTGCCGGAGCACCTAGATACCAACTTGACCCGTTCGACTCGGTGCAAAGACGGGCGCTGAGGATCGTCGACGATCCCATACTTACAGGCAGTGTGGAACCGCTTAACCTTATGAGAGATTTCGCCTCCCTGTGCGTTTTCTACCGCCTTTATAACGGGGTGTGTTCAGAAGAATTGTTTGATATGATGCCCACGGCCACATTCTATCATCGCACCGCTCGCCACAGACAGGGAATTCATCCTCACACGTTGCGACCGGAAACGGTGCGTACAGTTAGATATGAAAGGCACTTCATTCCGCACACCCTCAGGCTGTGGAATGATCTCCCTGCTGTGGTTTTCCCAAGCGACTACAATATGGGGTTCTTCAAGAAGGGCATTAGAAGGTTTTTACAGGGTCGGCAGCGCGAGTGTGACGCCCCTGGTGTTGCACACGTCCATAGGCCGCGGTAACCACTTCCCATCAGGTGGGCCGTCAGCTTGTCTGCCACCTGAGTGGTATAAAAAAAAAAAAAAATTTACCTTTCATTCAATCAACTCAAATTTAAAAATTGAAAAAAAAACATTTTTATGTTACTTGCTGCTACGGAACCCTTAATGGGCGAGTCCGACTCGCACTTAGCCGCTTTTTGTTATTTACAGCGATCATATAATCCGCATGACGCCGCCATTCTACCCCCGTACCTATATTGACCTTATACGAGACTTTCCTGTCTTTTTTACAGCCATGACTGGGGTCCATTTATCCCCCTTTGCTGTATAGTCCATACTGGGTCACCGACGTTGAAACTCCTAATAACCCCAGCACTATGCGTTATTTGGCGCATACTGTGGCTGCTATATCCGACTGCAGCGCGTCGAGCCAGTTGCGCAGTCGCCGCCCTTGTAATGCTACTGCCGGTGAAACCCCGGTCGTCGCATGGTCACAATTACGATACTTAAGCAAGAATTTGCACAGGCCTACGTGTATATCTTCATTGTCATAATGATCCCCTTAATCGCTTTTTTTACTGTCCGCCGCGCCATTACCTTGTGGTCTATATGGAGCCGAAGTTGTATGTCGGATACAGTTATTTTCACAATACATTTTAAATTCTTGAGATGAAAACGGAGGGCCATTGTCATTTACGAGCTGCGATAGTAAGCCAAAAACGTGCAAAAATACCTCTTTGGATCTTAATGGTACAAACCGCAGTTGTATTTCTCATGGATACCGCTTCAATCCATTTGGAGTGCGCATCTGCTATGATTAAATATCGAGCGCCTCCCGCATCTACGAAGTCCGCGTGCACGCGCTGCCACGGGTGGAGCGGGAACTCCCACGGGTGTAACAGTGCGTGCGGGGGCGCGTCCTGGACGGTGCGGCACGACACGCACGATTAACAAACCCCCTCTATGTATTTATCCTAACTCACCCAGTAAATATAATTTCGTGCTAAGCTTTTGATTTTATTAATGCCCAAGTGACCCTCATGTACTTCATTCAGTATCGTTTTTTGTAGGACATAAGGCATAACAATTCTATATCTGTAAATTATACATAAACTCATACATACATAAACTCACGCCTATATCCCCGAAGGGGTAGGCAGAGGTGCTAGCACCCACATTTCGCCAGTTTATGTTTAGGTCCCAATGTAATAGGTGGCGAGCCTATTGCCATTAACCGGGCACTTATAAGCCTGCGATAAATACACACATAACTTCGAAAAGCATCGAAAAGTCATTGGTGTGTGCCATGGTAAGACCTGGGATCGAACCCGAGACCTCGTCTCAGCAGTCCATTACCCATACCACTAGGCTACCGCAGCTAAGGTAAGTAGATGTATTCTGTGAACCGCATTAAGATTTTCATACAAAAATAGAAAAAAAAACAATAAATTTTGGGGGTCCCCATACTTAGAACTGAAACTCAACAATTTTTTTTTCATAAAACCCATACATGTGATCTATGGATAGGTCTTCAAAAATGATATTGAGATTAAAGTTACTTGCTGGTACGGAACCCTTAATGGGCGAGTCCGACTCGCACTTGGCCGCTTTTTTTCTATTAAAATTGTTGAAATGCTTGAATATTTCAATGGCTTCTCGACATAGCCGTGGGAAGAAATGTGAAGCGGTGGCTAGAACCTTCGTGTTCTGAAATATGATGGTATGATTACCATCCTCCTGGGTGTGTTCTGCAACCGTTGACTTGTCGAAGTGGCTGAGGCGGCAATTTCGTTCCTGTTCCAAAAGGCGGGTCTTGATGCTTCTTTGAGTAGTACCCACGTATACCGAGCCACACGAGCAGGGGATTCGTTAAACTCCAGCTGAAGATAGTGGGTCACGAGGGTCCTTGACTGAACTAGTGGTAATTGACAAATTGTCAACGGAATGAAGTTACGGAGACATTTATGGCGATTGTGTGACAATTGTACGACAATCAATGTGTAAGCTGTACTCGAACCACCACGGAATATGGGTCTGACTGTAAAATTAAGTAAGTGCCGTTTTTTGCAAGATAGTGTAAAATATTTGGGTTTTATTAGTAACAACGAGAGTTTGCGGCCCGACCCGGATAAATTAGAGGCGATTTCGAACGCACCGAGACCTAACAATGTATCTCAACTTAAGAGTTTCCTTGTAATGCTAAAGGATGTAAATTATACATCCCTGATTAACTACAAAATCCTGTTGCCGATGGCCACCCAAAAAGTACTAGCAACGGATAACGGTCTGTCTCTTTTGCGATATCTTTATAACATATAGGCAAAGACTGAAATAATCTACTGCCTCAGCCAAGCGACCCTCCCGAGGTAACGGCAATCGCGACAAAGCATCGGCCGGACCGTTGTCCGCTGATCGGACGAATTCTGTGCGGAAGTCGTATGCAACCAGTCGGGCTGCCCACCTTTGTAAACGACTGCCTGCCGTTTGTGGGATTCCTCCCTTTTCTCCAAAAATATATGTAAGGGGTGCGTAGTGTAAACCGTCTCCCGAACAAATACTGGTGATGTTACGCGAGACGCAGCTGACCGGCCGCCTACTGCCGTCCTCGTACCGGTGTGCCAACACTGCACCTAATCCGTACGCGCTGCTACCCACGGACAACACAAGTTCACGCCCCTCCTCATAATGTACCAGTACTCGCTCACTGAGGAGATGTCGCTTGGCTTCGAGAAAAACTTTTTCACATCTGGAATCCCAATTCCAGACGATTTCTTATTTTAATAAATTATACATGGGTTGTAATAGTGTGCTTAATCTTGGAATGCAACGTTCATAATAATTTAGCATTACAAGGAAACTCTTAAGTTGAGATACATTGTTAGGTCTCGGTGCGTTCGAAATCGCCTCTAATTTATCCGGGTCGGGCCGCAAACTCTCGTTGTTACTAATAAAACCCAAATATTTTACACTATCTTGCAAAAAACGGCACTTACTTAATTTTACAGTCAGACCCATATTCCGTGGTGGTTCGAGTACAGCTTACACATTGATTGTCGTACAATTGTCACACAATCGCCATAAATGTCTCCGTAACTTCATTCCGTTGACAATTTGTCAATTACCACTAGTTCAGTCAAGGACCCTCGTGACCCACTATCTTCAGCTGGAGTTTAACGAATCCCCTGCTCGTGTGGCTCGGTATACGTGGGTACTACTCAAAGAAGCATCAAGACCCGCCTTTTGGAACAGGAACGAAATTGCCGCCTCAGCCACTTCGACAAGTCAACGGTTGCAGAACACACCCAGGAGGATGGTAATCATACCATCATATTTCAGAACACGAAGGTTCTAGCCACCGCTTCACATTTCTTCCCACGGCTATGTCGAGAAGCCATTGAAATATTCAAGCATTTCAACAATTTTAATAGAAAAAAAGCGGCCAAGTGCGAGTCGGACTCGCCCATTAAGGGTTCCGTACCAGCAAGTAACTTTAATCTCAATATCATTTTTGAAGACCTATCCATAGATCACATGTATGGGTTTTATGAAAAAAAAATTGTTGAGTTTCAGTTCTAAGTATGGGGACCCCCAAAATTTATTGTTTTTTTTTCTATTTTTGTATGAAAATCTTAATGCGGTTCACAGAATACATCTACTTACCAAGTTACAACAGCATAGATTTTATAGTTTAGGAAAAAAGTGGCTATGACATACGGACGGACAGACAGACAGACATGACGAATCTATAAGGGTTCCGTTTTTGCCATTTGGCAACGGAACCCTAAAAACGAAGGTATTCATCTCCAAAAAGATTGGTACCCAGAACTGAGAGCCGCGCGTCATCACAATTCAAACATGACGAAGCCACCGCCATCCCCGGTATCGGGAGGCCACACCCCCTTGTTTAGCCTCGACCAATCAGGATCGAGGGTATCGGTTGCGCAGCTCTCAACCAATCACGACCGATCACGTCGTTTCCCCCTTCCAACTGCGCCTATAGATACGCCAGTGACTCGGGCCTCTACATCAGTCACAGCGAGTTCGCCGCCGAGGAAAGTTCTCCGCACTCGACGGCGTCCCGAGCTGTACCACTGAAGATGTCGACCGCAGTGATGGACGAAACGTCTGGAATACAAGTTTCCGATGGACCACGGCTAAACAGCCCGGAAGCAGTATATTCTACAAAAGGTTCAGATTATTAATAGTTACCCAAAGTCCGAAAACGTCGAACAATTACGGAGATTTCTGGGAATGGTTAATTTCTATCACGACAGCATACCTACCTAATGCAGCACAAATCCAAGCGCCACTAAATGCATTTTTACACAACTGCGAGAAACGGGACAAAACTGCTAATCAATGGAACAACGAAGCAGACGTCGCTTTTGAAGCTTGTAAAAGAAGCATGAATAATGCAATAATGCTCGCACATCCTTCTCACAGCGCACCGATAGCACTCTTTTGTGACGCTAGTGACCAAAGCGCAGGAAGCGTGCTGCAACAACATATGAACGGTAAATGCCAACCGTTAGGATATTTTTCAAAAAGATTTCAAACCACACAACAAAAATACAGTACGTTTGATAGAGAACTTTTGTCGATCTACATGTCTGTCAAGCACTTCCGAAAAATGTTCGAGGGTCGTGAACTGATAATTTTTACTGATCATAAGCCGCTGACCTACGCGCTTTTGAAAAGTTCTTCAGAAACTGAAACTCCTCGTCGTACTCGTCAACTCCTATTCGTTAGTGAATTCATAAATGATATCCGTCACGTCAGTGGTCAGGACAATGTGGTCGCAGATACTTTGTCACGTATCGAGACCATTGCCACGCCCAATTTTACTAGACCAACTTCCTCATGCTCAGAAGGACGACACAAATATACCAAATTTATTACTTCAGAAAAATATATCACTTAATAAGATGTCTGTACCAAACTCAAACCAGCCAATGTCCGTTTTTTTTTATATTTAGGACACGTCAATTTGACTTCACCTCGCCTGATGGTAAGCTGAAGGTAAAGTCTCAGGAAAGAGGGTCACCATTACATACATGTACCATGTTAACAAAGGCGGCACCCAGCTTGACGGCCTCATCAGAAGAGGATTGGCAGCACAATCCACCTGCCCGGCTATGCACTTGCTGACCCCTGAACGCAATCAAATCGAAATTGGATTACTATGGAGGGTTCTTCGCAATCGTTCCTGCGAAGTTTCTACCTCAGCTGTCAGGCCATACATACCCGAGAACTATCGTCGTTTGGCTTTTGAAGCTGTGCACAACATAAGCCACCCAGGCATCAGAACTACTGAGAAGATGGTCCAACAAAAATATTTTCGGCCGTCGATGAACATAGATATCGGCATATGGGCTAAAGCATGCATACATTGTCAGCAATAGAAAGTTCATCGTCGTACGTCAACCAACATCGGAGTAAATACGCCTAGCGGTCGGTTTGAACACATTCACACCGATATCGTTGGACCTCTAAGCAGATCGTCGAATGGACATAGATATTTACTTACAATCATCGACAGGGCGACATTAAAGACATTACGGCCGAGACTATAGCAAAAACTATTTACGAAGCATGGGTGGTACGTTTTGGAAGTCCGCATACAATAACTACTGATCAGGGGCGGCAATTCGAAAGCCAACTTTTTTCATCGCTTACCAAATTATTTGGAATGGATAGAATCCACACTACTGCTTACCACCCGCAGAGCAATGGAAAAATTGAACGCTGGCACCGTTGTCTCAAAGCAGCTCTTACAGCGCGTCTCAGCAACCGCGAAAATTGGGTTGAAGAACTTCCCACCGTGCTACTAGGACTACGGTCTGCGTTACGCAGTGACAATGGGGTCAGCGCAGTGCAGCTTACTTATGGCTGCTCATTACGGCTGCCTGGAGACTTCATTACACCATCTGCTCAAGGCCAAACGAAAGAACCAGTGCTAAATTATGACTATGTGGAAAGTACTTCGATATCGCCTACGGTCAGATGCCAATTGCTACGTGTTCGACAGGTCTTTTTTTTTTACGTGCGGAAATCCCTTCGGATACCCCCTGCCGGCCAGCGGGGGAGGTTATGTCGTGTCTCGACTAAAACCGCACGGTGTCCTCCCCAAGTGTTCGTTACCTTGCACCCCGGGTAACTACAGTATTTCGATATCGCCAACGGTCAGATGCCAATTGCTACATGTTCGACAGGCCTAACTACAGTATTTCGTTTACGCCAACGGTCAGATGTTCAATTGCTACGAGGAAAATATCGAAGTTCAGCCGCTTCGTAGTCAGACTGAAAAGCGAGCTGGAGGACGATGATGGTGACTCACAAACTTAATTGTAACCAATGACGACACACGAAACAGTTACGTCATTGGTTATAATTTTCTACACAGATCAAGCTTAAAAGTAAATGTCAATTAGTAGCGAAGCCACGGTGTCTTCGGCTTCCTCTGATGCACAATCCATACCCTCAAGTAATTAATCTTCTACCGTTAGCTCTAGTTGTATCACCCAACCCCACGTTAATCATCAAGTTGGTGATAATTGTAATAAATCGTCAAGCGCTTTAGTGACGGTGTTATTATCTACCGCGTTAGTAGAAATTACCGGTAATGATAATAAAGTTCATACTGCCCGTGTACTACTGGACAGTGGAAGCCAACACTGTATCATGTCTAATTCATTACGCAATAAATTAAACACTAAGGTAATACAGTCCTCTTACCAAATCATAGGAATAGGACAATCAATCGCACAGTCCAATCATACTTGTGAGACTACAATTGGTTCCTTAAACAGCGACTATAAAATACGCCTTAATTGCTTGGTTGTGCCAAGTATAACGTCACGCATACCCTCATCATATATATAAACGCTGTTCAGTGCGTGAACCGAGCAAGCGCAGTAATAAAAAAAAAAAATTAACAGCTCTGCTACCAGTCTCCTTTAACCCGGAGACAAGGGTGAGGAGTAAGACCACGAGCAGGTAGTATTCAAGCTACGGCACGGCTCCCTTTCACTCTCCCACCACTCACCTTCACGCAATCACTACTTCGTTCCGAAGCGTGATCCAAAGCCGACAGTGGAAACGCAAATAAAAACTAAAACTTAATATCTAACTAAAATAAAGTGTCTAATGATCAGGATCTACACCCAGGTCCAGTCAACAAACGGTACACAATCATTAATCGAACATTTACCGCAATTTTATAAAAACCGGTTAACCGAACCTACTAAAACCGCACGAAGCATCAAACACAGGAAGTCGGCACGAATATAAAACGGTTCAAACAACAAAATACCGCAATTTTATAAAAACCGGTTAACCGACCCTACTAAAAATGCACGAGTCATTCGAGGAACCGCTCCGAACTTAGAACAAATCAAAGAAAAGTAATATCAAATTCCCGGGAAGTTGAACTACCGTTACAGTGAATCGGTTAGTTCGGTCAGAATCGACTACCAAAAATTACCCGAGAAATATTAAACTATAAAATTTGCTATTACAAACGCTCGGATACAAACAATTCAAATTATACATTACTTTCAATTTTATAGCAAGTAAACACAAATAAATATCTATTCAGACCTCCCGGCGGGTCCAATCAAACACATGAATATACAACAAATCAAATTTAGACAGATTTTTAGCACGTACTTGTTTCAATAATCAAATTAAGCCGCAATTGACACCCGATCGAAATCGACCAGGAAATATTTTAATTACAATAACAATTCCAAGTTTTAAGGTGAAAATAGTCAAATTCAATTGCACCAAAAGGCAAAATAGTACCGATAAATTAACACTCAAAATGGCGGACTCTAACCGCGTGTTAAGTTTCAAAATTAAACTAATCAGTTAATTATCATCAACAACACACAAAATATATTAATAAATGGGTCACTGACCTTCAATTGACCGGGATTGAGCCGGGAAAGTAGCAAAAATTGGAAAGTGTGCCTATCTAGTGTATCTAACTATATGTGACATGAGTGTATGTGTAATTGAATATACAATAAACTAATTATATATCTATATATATATACTAACAGCCGCGGTAGCCTAGTGGTATGGGTAATGGACTGCTGAGACGAGGCCTCGGGTTCGATCCCAGGTTTTACCATGGCACACACCAATGACTTTCCGATGCTTTTCGAAGTTATGTGTGTATTTATCGCAGGTTCATAAGTGCCCGGTTAATGGCAATAGGCTCGCCACCTATTACATTGGGACCTAAACATAAACTGGCGAAATGTGGGTGCTAGCACCTCTGCCTACCCCTTCTGGGATATAGGCGTGAGTTTATGTTTATAAACTAATTATGCAGTAAAAAAAATGTGATGTTTACTTCCCTTAGTATGTGTTTTACACCGCAGCAAGGGTTCCAAGTCCAACGAATGCGATGGCCATATTCACTTTATTTAACAAAGAGATCTAACTATCTCGATAATTAATTTTCACCAATTAATCAACATTCAACAAACAGAGTCACAACAATGTTCCTTCAAAGCGCGTGGCACAAGCCAATCAAAATAAGCGCGAGCATAGGGTCCAACAACGAGCTGACCAGCTCGGACCCTACTAAAACCTCACGGGCACCGGGTCCACCAACGCGCTAATGAGCCCGGACCCTCACAAAGGGACGTCGCGCTGTACTCCTTGCTCAACTCGCGATGCACTGCGTCATAGTTCACGTACAATAATGCGCGGGTACGTAAAGAAAAAATATAATTGATGTTGGTCCTATCAATACGCGGTACCAACATTAGGACATAAATACTTTTTAGGTTAAAAACTAAACAAACGCATAATTTAAAAATTCCTAAAGATATTAACCTTGCCGATCCTACGTTTCATTCTCCGTCTGAGGTAGATATTTTAATTGGTGCGAACAATTTTTGGAATCTATTACTTGAGGGTAGGATTCGCTTAGCTAGCAGACCGTATCTACAGAATACAATGTTAGGATGGATAATCTCAGGTCCTGTAAATACTAACTTGTGCATCAATCAAGTGTAGTGTCATTTTGTTACCTCTCAAACTCAGTATGTACCTCCTGTAGTTGTTCGTCTTAATAACCTGATCTTGTATCGCACAGACAAAACCCTCGGTTTCCACAAAGAGGTCACCAAAGCGCAGCCTGTACACGGAGGCTTCTCGGTTCACGTTAAGCCTTAAAGAAGCGTCCGTGCAGCTCTTTACACTTAAATACGGCCTCACGCTCAGACAGACACAACCAAGCAGCCAGGATACTGCACCAAGAGCTTGCCCTTAAATACGGCCTCATCGAACAGAGGCTGCCCTACTACAAGTACGTACCGGAAGCCGTACTCGAAAACGACCGCGCCAAGCTCTACTGGGACCGGTCCATCATCACGGATAGGACTATTCTAGCGAATAGGCCTGATATCGTGCTGATGAACCGGGCACACTCACGGGTATTTCTTGTGGACATCACTATCCCCTATGACGAGAACCTCGTCCGCGCCGAAGCAGATAAAAAGACCAAATATCTGGACCTGGCGCACGAGGTTACCGACATGTGGAGTGTGGGGTCCACAGAAATATGCCCAGTTGTGATCTCAACGAATGGTTTGGTCCCAAGGAGCCTCTCAGTCCATCTTGAGAGGCTCGGGATCGGTGGGAAGTCGGTGGCGGCCAAGATGCAGTAAGCGGTCTTGTCGACAATGCCCGAATAGTCCGGTGGTTCCTCTGCCAATCGCCCTAACGCCCCGGCCGACTGTTGCCCACCTCGCCGGGGTTATTTTGCCGCCTCTCCCAAACTAGGGGGGAGGCGTGAAGTATTTAATGGGAATAGTAATAATAATTTATTTCACAAAATAAAGGTTTACAAACTTAGTGCTTACCACAGAACTAGGATAAAATATCACTTAATGTTTATGAAATAGCATCCGTTGCCAAACTAGGTAACAAACCTGTGTTTGGGCTTTCGCATCTCCCCACGGGGATTTTAGCTTTTCTAGTCCGCACATAAAAAAAAATTTTATAAACAATACTACAGTAACATACAATTTGTCTATATATCAATACAAAAAGAAATGGGATTCAATGTGAAAGAGTGTATCTTTGTGAATAACGAGTGTGTTTGTGTGCGCGCATGTGTGTATGTGTATATGTGTGTGCTTGTATGTATGTACGTATGTATGTATGTTTGTTTAACAAACCCTGTTTCTTCGCCGGTTTATATCTCCTTTTGCGGTTCATACGGCATCTCTTTGTGTTGCTTCATTAATATGCCCAGAATAAAAAGTTGTCTACCAGTGAACACATTCCATTGCTTATAAAGTAAAGTAGTTGGAAAAAGAAACGGACAGAAGCTACCTAACTTAAGAATTGCCCTTTGGGCCATTTCTAATCGTTTGATTGTGGTAGCCGGAGCTCCACCCCAAACAGTAATGCAGTAAGAGAGTAATGACTGGCAAAACGATAAATAATTATATAAGTTTAACCAATAAAAGTTAAGATGCGGGTAGTTGCTCGTAATCTCGTCGCCCGGCCGACGACTTGTACGAGAAGATTCGGTTGAGAGCTGTCGCACGGACATCCATAAACGACCAAAAGCCACTAGATTTTTTTTTTTATTTTTTTTTTTTGCCGTTAGAAATCATTATTCAAATAGTCGGGATCACCCAGACTGATGAGATGACGTTTGACTAATTTGACAAAAAATTATCAAAGAAAATGACATTTGAGGCCGACACTAACTAATTGGGATAAAGGCAGGCAAGTGATATTGATAATGACCCAGACCAGATATGTAAGTTTCAATTAGATATGAAAATTTGAAGTGGTTACAATCGACGCTCAACGTTTCGTTTATATAGATAGGTAGGCATATTTTACAAACAATACAAAAATAAAAAATACAGAATTATGTAAATTTGTGAAGCTACTCGTAAAAAAGCGATTAATTATTCAGGTTTTGTGTTTATATACTGATAGGCACTTGACCATGACGAATCAAGATGGTAAAGATGTTACTTTATTCAGTTCGATCTACTACCAACTATGAAGAAATAAATTGAAAAAAAAAAAGCTTTTTATTTTTTATAATGGACACGTCAATATGACTTTACCTCGCCTGATAGTGAGCTAAAGGAAAAGTCAGGAATTGGGGTCACCATTACAGACACCGATATTGTTACAATGGCGGCCCTCAGCTTGACGGTCTGGAAGGACCCGGGACGGTAGGAAGAAGGAAAGACGTGTGCTGGTAAAGAATTCCAAATCTTAATGGTGCGGCAAAGTAAAGAGGTACCGAACCGCTTGGTTCTTGATGGAATTGTTTGCACCGTGTGAGGGATACCTCAGCCTTTCACGTCTTGCCCTGAATAGGAAACGTGAGGGTGGAACTTATTTTAAGAGCTCATCGGAACACTCGCCCTGGTAAAGGCGGTAAAATATTACCAAAGAGGCAATATCTCTACGCAACTGGAAGGGCTCAAGGAAGTTGGTGACCTCAGGACTTCCAGTAATGTGGACTGCACGAGCGTAGCTGCAACCTATCGAGAGCATCTAGTAAGTACTGTAGCGTCCGGGGGTTGGACGCCACAATATCTCGTGTTGATAAAAGACAAACACAAGAAAAGATAGATATATAACATAACATAACATAAACATAAACTCACGCCTATATCCCCGAAGGGGTAAGCAGAGGTGCTAGCACCCACATTTCGCCAGTTTATGTTTAGGTCCCAATGTAATAGGTGGCGAGCCTATTGCCATTAACCGGGCACTTATAAGCCTGCGATAAATACACACATAACTTCGAAAAGCATCGAAAAGTCATTGGTGTGTGCCATCGTAAAACCTGGGATCGAACCCGAGACCTCGTCTCAGCAGTTCATTACCCATACCACTAGACTCATTTATTTATTAATTCAACAAAGCTTCCTATATCGAGTTTAGGGGGGTTTTTACGCGTATATATTTATATTTAAACGAACTAGGGAATCGTGAACTCCGCTCAAGGACTGAGCCTAAATTTAATACACTTATTTCTTCTCTTCGGCCGGCGGACCCGGGCGGCGCTTCAAGTCGCCCGCTGTCAGCCGCACAGCCGAATGCAGCTCCAAGCAATTGCTTGTTCTTCCCTAAGCTATTCAAATCAATTATGTATTTATTTTTAAACTCTGACACATGATGGCCAGGTAAACGAACCGTAGTGTGTCGAACGAAATCGCACACCACAGTACTGTGCAGAGCCATCCCAGAGATGAGAGCAGTATTCAACGCTAGAACGGATTTGTGTCTTGTATGGAAGACACCGCTGCTCCGACGTGAAAAACCATCTCATCTTGTTCAGGACTCCGAGTTTACGCGAGGCCGTTGTGATGGCGCTCTCGATATAGTTTTCGTTGTTCAGTTTGCAGCGAACATCCATACCGAGTATATTTATATTGCCCTGTAGTGGCAATGGTGTGTCCCGGAGAGTGGGGAGAAGAAGGAAAGGAGACAGGACAAAGGTTCCGGTGTTCGGAAAGTAAACACATACGTCATTATCCTCCGCAAACAATAATTAATATCTGTGCAAAAAGTGAAAATCAAAAGTGCCGTAACGCAAATTCCATCACAATAGACAACAAAGAACGATATTTGGAAGTGGTCACAGTGCAAAACACATCTATTTAGAAATAAAAACTACAGAAACAACGTAACCAAAAGTGAAAAATTCACCAACTACCCTCCTTTATCCGCATCTAAAAAGTTTGTTCCTGCCAAGAGCGTCAAGAGACAGTCAATGTCATTTTAACACAGACAGAATACGACAGTGATAGAAAAGGGTTACCAGCGTAATAGATCAGTTTACCCAAAAATCAAATACGTTCCTTTACACGTAATGGATGAACAATTTCAACTTTTGTTCGAAAATATGAAAGTTGAAATGCAAAAGCAAACTGAGGTATTGACTAATACATTACTGGAAAAAATGGAGGAAAAGTTACAACCAGTCCTAGCAGAAAATAAAAGCTTAAAACTTAAAGTGGAGAACATGGAGAAAAAGATAGAATCTCTGGAGAGGGACAAGAAAAGTAATAACATAATAATACATGGGCTGAAAGGGGAGGAGCAGTCTGCAAGAGAGTTATTTCGAGAAGTGAAAACAATTTTTTCGGATGAATTAGGTATATTATTGGAGGAGTTTGAAGTAAATAATATTTACCGCATTGGAAAAGTACACAAAGATGGGAAACCGAAGCCCACGCTCCTTTCTCTATTGAGTAAGTGGAAAAAAAGCGAAATTATTAGAAACAAAAATAAACTGAAAGGAATATACATCACCGAAGACTATTCAAAGGAAGTTTTAGAAAAAAGGAAAGCATTAAAACCCCAGCTGATCGAAGAAAGAAAAAATGGAAATTTCGCCTATATAAAATACGATCGACTTATTGTCAAAGAAAATAAAAACATTAAAGATAAAAGGAAAAGAGAAACTTCTACGTCCCCGCAAACTCACTCGCAGCCCAGAAAACAACAAACACTGGCCAACTTTAAGACCAGCAGAATAAATGCATTTGACATTATGAGGGCGAGATCGAACTCTCTCTCAAACAACTCAACCACAAAACAACAATAGCAATTAAGCACTGACAACCGGAACCTACACAACAAAAAGGAAAAAACGAACGAGGAAATGAGAAACCCTTCCCCAAGCCGACTGGTCATCGTGGGGGAAAATGACCACTACCCTCCAAGCACAAATAATAAAAATAAAAATAAAAATTCACACCTACTAAGAGTATGTACCTATAATGTGGGGTCTTTAGCAACAGCCGAACGACATATTGCATTGTGCCATGCTCTAGAAAAAATCAATTACGACATAATAGGACTAGCAGAAGTAAGAAGAAACGGTTGCCAAATCGAAGAACACCGAGATTACATATTCTTTTATAAAGGTGAAACACCTGGGCTATACGGAGTAGGATTCATGATTAAGAAGTATCTCAAAACAAATATATTAAACTTTAATGGAATATCAGAACGAGTAGCCTTGTTACAATTAAAATTTGATAATACCGCTGTATCAATAATTCAAGCCTATGCCCCCACGGGAAGATCAAGTGAGGAGGAATTATGTAAATTCTATGAAGATTTAAGTAAAGCTCATGAATTAGCTGACAAAATAGTTCTCGTAATTGGAGATTTCAACGCTAAAATAGGAAGACCTAGAAAAACCGAAAAACAGATAATGGGTCAATATGGTTATGGAAGGCGAAACGAAAGAGGAACGCGAATGATCCAATATGCCTGTGAAAACAAACTATCAATTATGAACACATATTTTAGAAAAAAAGAAAATCGCAGGTGGACGTGGCTCTCTCCAGATCAAAAAACTAAAAATGAAATCGATTTTATAATGAGCAACAAACCAAGCAGAATAACAAACGTAGAAATACTAAATAAAGTAAAATTTCAATCAGACCACAGATTGATAAGAGCTACATTTAAATTAAATACAGCCAAAAAGAGCAGGAAAACTTTCACCTCTACTCCTACATCCCTTAAAAATGAGGAGGAATCCAAATGTTATATTGAAAACCTGAAACTCAACATTAATACACTTAGTACTCTAAATCAAACAAAAGACATACAACATTTCTACAATAAATTTGAAGAAATAATAAGAAACAGCTTAAAAATAAAATACGAAGACGACAAAAGTAGAAACAAACACAACAAAATTCTGACAAAAAGTACTATAGATTTAATAAAGGAACGTACAATATTAATAACTACCAAGGAAAAGACTAGAGAAATGAAAGAAAACCTTAAAAACTTATTTAAAAAGACAAACAAAGCTATACAAACAGATTACAAGAATTATAGGAAAAGAATAATAGAGAAGAATCTTAACACCTACAGAAGCTCAAAGAGAGCCTATAAGGAACTAAAAACACACAAAAACTGGATACAGAAACTGGAAGGGAAGAAAATAACAAGAAACAGACAGGAAGTGCTAAGTAACGCCACTGAATTCTATAAAACACTTTATAGCAAACTACCAGAGGGCGAAATTGCAAAACAAGAAGAAGATACTATCATAATGGAACCGATCCCCAACATAGAACTAATAAACGAAATTGAAATACTATCACATATAAAAAAGTTAAAATACGATAAAAGTCCTGGACCCGATAACATCAGTAATGAAGCATTGAAGATAGGAGCACCAATTCTCACGGCACATCTTACAGAACTATTTAATATGGTGCTCAAAACTGAAACAGTACCTAAGCAGTGGTGTCAATCAGATATAATACTTATCTATAAAAAGGGTAACCCGTTAGACATCGGAAATTACAGGCCCATTAGCTTGCTATCAAGCATTTACAAACTTTTTGCATCTATCCTACAGAGTCGTATTACAGAACAAATAGATAAAAAGCAGCCCATTGAACAGGCAGGATTTCGGGCGGGTTTTTCCACGCATGATCACATACATGTCATAGAACAAATATTGGAGAAATATACCGAATTCAATTGTTCATTGTATGTGGCATTTGTGGACTACTCAAAAGCTTTTGACAGCATAGCTCACAGCTCTATTTGGGAAGCACTAAAAGCAAGCAATATAAACAATACATATATTAACATTTTAATAAACATATATTCACAAAGTAAAAGTCAAGTAAAATTAGAAAGTAGAGGTGAAGAAATAGAAATATGCAGAGGAGTGAGACAGGGCGACCCGCTATCGCCTAAATTGTTTATAGCCGTGCTAGAGGCTATCTTCCAAAAGATTGACTGGAAAAATAAAGGTATCCAGATATTACAGCAACATCTGACACATTTAAGGTTTGCAGACGACATCGTGCTTTTAGCTGAAACACCAAAAGAATTAGAGAATATGATACAAACATTGAATAGTGAGAGCAAAAAGGTTGGCCTGGACATGAACCCAGTCAAAACTAAAGTTATGACTAATAACTATAAAAAACCAATATATCTAAATGGAAAGGAAATAGAGTATGTAAACGAATACGTCTACCTTGGCAAACAAGTCTCTTTCAATATCAACAGGAACGAAGAAGAAGTAGATCGAAGAGTTACCATTACATGGAAAAAGTTTTGGGCACAAAAAGAAATTTTAAAAGGAGATTACAGCTTAGATCTAAAAAAGATTATAATGGATACTAGTATACTACCAAGCCTAACGTATGGCAGCCAAACGTGGGTTTATACAAATAAAATAAAAGATAAACTAATAACAACACAAAGAGCAATGGAACGAAGTATTCTAAAAATAAAGAAAATTCAAAAAAATAGGAGTGAAAATATAAGGAAGAAAACAAAACTAACAGATGCTCTCGAGTACGCTTTGAAGCAAAAGTGGCAATGGGCTGGACATATGTGTAGAATAAAGGATAACAGATGGACCCTGCAAGCGACAAAATGGAGAGGACCTCTAGGAAAAAGGCATGTCGGGAGACCAAAGAAACGATGGGCTGATGATATTGCGGACATTGTGGGAAACAAATGGATGGATATAGGAAAGGACAGAGACGAATGGAGAAAAATGGAGGAGGCTTTTACCCGAAAGGGATCCGAGTTGAAACGGTTATAGACGTGTAGCATGAAATGTAAAACCTATCGGAAATAAAAAAGCTTTATTATTATTATATGGAAGACACCGCTGCTCCGACGTGAAAAACCATCTCATCTTGTTCAGGACTCCGAGTTTACGCGAGGCCGTTGTGATGGCGCTCTCGATATAGTTTTCGTTGTTCAGTTTGCAGCGAACATCCATACCGAGTATATTTATATTGCCCTGTAGTGGCAATGGTGTGTCCCGGAGAGTGGGGAGGAGAAGGAAAGGAGACACTTTTGCTGTAAACGCACATGCTTGCGTCTTCTTGGCATTGAACTCGACCAGACTTTCAGAGCTCTATTGGGAAATGTATTCAGGACCCGGTCAAGCTCAGTGAGTTTCGGCCTGAAGCTAGATTCCCGATCAATAATTAAGGAGTGATCCTCTACGTAACGCACGAGCTGTGCGTTAATGATATGCTCAAAAACCTTGCAAGTACTGAGGTGATGGCTATGGGTCGATAGTTAACCGGATCTGAGCGATCCACTTTCTTGGGAATCGGCCATACATTCGCCTTTTTTTAATATTTAGGACACGTCAATTTGACTTCACCTCGCCTGATGGTAAGCTGAAGGTAAAGTCTCAGGAAAGAGGGTCACCGTTACATACACGTACCATGTTAATAATGGTGGCACTCAGCTCGACGGCCTCATCAGAAGAGGATTGTCGTCGCAGCACCGCGTGACCCCCACCGGTCCCACTAGTGCTGCGACCACAATCCCCCTGCCCGGCTATGCACTTGCTGACCCCTGAACGCAATCAAACCAAAATTGGATAACTATGGAGGGTTTTTCGCAATCGTGCACGGTGGTACCTACCCGGCCGAATTTTGTGACCAATTTGTGTCTTCAAATTTCTACCACCAGTAAAAGAAACATAATGTTTTTTTTAATAGTTATATTTGAGTTGATTGAATGAAAGGTAAATTGCGGTTTACGGTTTATGACGTATTAAAAAAAACTACTTACTAGATCTCGTTCAAACCAATTTTCGGTGAAAGTTTACATGGTAATGTACATCATATATTCTTTTTAGTTTCTTTCTTTTTTTAGAAGTTACAGGGGGGGGGGGGACACATTTTACCACTTTGGAAGTGTCTCTCTTGCAAACTATTCAGCTTAGAAAAAAATTATATTAGAAATCTCAATATCATTTTTGAAGACCTATCCATAGATACCACACACATATGGGTATGATGGAAAAAAAAAATTTGAGTTTCAGTTCTAAGTATGAGGAACCCCCAAAATGTAATTTATTTTCTATTTTTGTGTGAAAATCTTAATGCGGTTCACAGAATACATCTACTTACCAAGTTTCAACAGCATAGTTCTTATGGTTTCGGAAAAAAGGTGCTGTGACATACGGACGGACAGATAGACAGACCTGACGAATCTATAAGGGCTCCGTTTTTTGCCATTTGGCAACGGAACCCTAAAAATACAAGGTTGCGGATTAAATTAAAGCAATGTCACGGCCTTCCCTTCTGTGTTTTGTGTTTATTCGTTTTATTTTATTCGTTTTTGTTTCATGACAAGTGTAAGACGTAAATCTTGATTGTACTTTTCAAATCCGGCCATCATATCAGCAATAGGCTTCTATCATCTCGAAGAAATTTGCGTTGTTCACCACTGGGATGTATAATATCCAAATCAGGTATGCTGGATTTTGAGTTTAAGTCCGTAGTAGTTTTTAAACAGTAATAAATAAATAAATAAATATTCTACGACATTCTACACAGCGCTTTCTAGACCCAAAGTAAGCATAGTTTAACTAGCTTGTGTTATGGGTTCCAGAATGCGGATAAACATACTTGTATATATTTTTTTTGTAAATACATACATATTATACATAGGAACACCCAGACCAATGCAAATAGACATATTCATGCATACAAATATTTGCACTGAGCGGGAATCGAACCCGCGCCCCCTCACGTAGCAGTCGAATGCACTACCGCTACGCCACAGAGGCCGTGGTGTAGAAGTTTAGTAAATCACTACTCACTATCCCTAACATACCTAATCCTTGTTGTCATAAGAGATTTTCAATTTAAAAGGTTCAATATTCTCCATTTTCGTAAGATTTTTATCATCTTTTTTCCTCTCCTTTTTACGCAAACTAGTTAACTAAAATATCTGTCTTGTGACTCTTTGCTGTGCTGTGTTGTTAATCAAGACATAATAGATTTTTCTTTCAACTACGCGGTAATGTTATCATTAATCACTACAAAACCTATCACAAAGTACGTATTTTTTGTTTAGAAATAAAACAGTGCAGAAAAGTCATATGAAATTTCTTTGTTGCACAGTTTTTCTTTAATGCACTGTTTTTTTTTTGTATTTAGATATAAATTTACCACAGAGGTATTATGTCTCCCATTTTAATATAAAATGTATGCATAAGATACTGGCCGACAGTAAAAATTGGCTGAAAAATTGATCGCCGCGCCACTTGTTTTTTTTTCATTACTTGAGTTTTAATTTTGGGTAGGTATATTTTATTACGGTAGGTAGATTGGTTGTTGCGTTCCTAAACGAAGTAAAAAAAAAAAAAACCATAATTTGCGTTGACAGATCTACGACTGTCACTTGTTGTCAACTTGTTGAAAGAATTGTCTTGAGAAAACGTTTGTTGAAATAAGTTTTGTTCGAATAAATATAATCCGTGAATATCAGATTTGGCCAGTGTTGGATTAGTTATATTTTGGACTAATTAACGTAATCGGTTGGGAGTTGTTCGACCGAGTCATATATTTACTTGAGGAAGGGCTCCATTTGTACCACGCGCACTGCTGATCTGTCCACACAAACCTTCATACACCCCTACACTTCATAAACACGTAAATACAGACAAAGACAGGTAAAAGCGTTGTGTTTCGGGCGCCTTCTAAGTTGGTAAGTGAAACCTATTTTATAAACCATTTGCTCTGTGAACCGCAGACTGCTCACTTCCCCATTGTTGTTAGGAGGGCCAACTTCCACTGCGCAATCTACCTCCTGGCCCGGAATTGAACATTTTGGTAGCAAGAGCGTGGTTGTGTCGGATTCGAACCGACTAAAACCGCAGTCTCGGGTCTCATAACCTTAAAATAAATATTAGTATCTACGGTCAGTGTAAGATATAAGAACATAGTTGTTCAAACACTTAATATCAGTTTGGTGTGCTAATTTGAAGTCATTGCTAGGGAACTATTATGACTGATTAATTGGCAATCTTTTTGGGATTTGATTTAATTTGCATTTGATTTAATCAGTTGATTGTTGCATGTCAGGCTTATACACACATAACATTCTATAATTGAATGTTTATTTGTAAACTATATTGAATTATATTTGTATTGGGGTTTGGGATCATTGTTGCATAAAATAAACTTAAACTGAAGTTTTATTTTTTGGCCCATTTAAGTGAACCAACATTGTTTAAATAATTTCTTTGTTTGGTTAATCTCTTTATCTGATTTGTTGAAGTTTGGTCATTGGAATGTCTCATTTAAGTGCAGCGAAGGAGGCCATAGCCGGTATAACCACACAATTGAGGTGGTTCACTTCGGCGGCGGCCACTACTACTCGACCAGAGCTGGCAGAGACCACTCTTACCAGGTTCGGCGGTATGGAGAACAGGCTTGGGGCTGTAGATGCCCTGTTCACCCGCTTTAGCCACCTGGCTGAGGACCTCGGGTTGGATCAGCTGAGTCAGGCAGCGCGGGACAAGGTTGTTGGTGACTACGACCAGATCCTGGCGTTGGCAGACACGATTTCCCTACGTGCTAGGGAAATATTGAAGAGCCGGGAGTCTGTCCAGGTCAAGCCGGAGACCTCTGTCGCTGGCCCGGGACTTTTGAGCAAGCTGCCCACACTTGAACTGCCACATTTTGATGGTCGGATGGACCACTGGCTGGGCTTTCAAAATTTATTTGTGAGTCTGGTCGACTCGCGCTCGGACCTTGGACCCGCCCAAAAGTTGGCCTTCTTGATGTCCGTCCTCAAGGGAGAGGCCCGAGCCTTGGTGCAGCACTTACCGGTAACGGATGCGGCTTACCCTACTGCTCTGGAGCTGCTCTCCCGGCGGTACCACAATAAACGGTGTTTGGCTGACGCTCACATTAGCCATATTTTGGGGTTGCCCTTCATTACCAGAGTGTCAGCCTTGCGTACTGACCTTTTGAACCCGTTGTTGGCAGCGACCAATGCTTTGAGGCGACTGGAGTTGCCAGTCGACCATTGGTCGTACATCTTGGTGCATATAGTGCTGCAACGGCTGCCCGTGGACTTGAAGTCCCGTTTTGAGCAAAAATATGGTGGGGATAGTGCCACCCATCTCCCCCTTTTTGAGGACCTCGTCAAGTTCCTGGAGGACGAATGCCGGTTTCTAGACAACTCCAGTATTGCCATGGGGTCTCGCCCACCGTCTCCTCGGCCCAGAGGCCAGGGACTGCCTAGGGTTCGTGGGCCTGTTGAGAGTCGCCCCGCCCCCCGTTTCGCCGGCACCCAGATTCGTCCTGACTGCTCTTATTGTAAGGCTACGGGGCATGGCATAGCAACTTGCGCGGCCTTTTTGGGAGAGCACGTGAGTGCCCGCCGCCGCATTGCCAGTGCACGCCGACTGTGCTACTCATGTTTGGGGGCACATTTCCAACGGGAATGCCCCAACCCCCGTCCTTGCAGAGTTTGTGGGGGACCACATCTGGACATTTTATGCGTGAACGCGAACCTCGTTGGCAGTCCAGCCTCTGTGGGGGGTTCGCGTACGGGGGGGTACGATGGAGACGGTCACGGGGTCCGCTCGCCAGTGCAGAACCGAGGCGAGATCCGCAGGTTCGAACGCCGCTCGCCACCCCCCGTGTCACGAGAGCCGCATGAGCGCCGTAGGGCTCCCTCACATGGAGACGAGTACGCAACGGCCGCTTGCCGGCAGTGGCCGGACCAGCACCGACTGCCCTCCCCTCCGTTGGCGGAGCGTCCCCGATTGGAGTCGCGCCCCCCGCTATTCAAGCATCCGGTGGGATACGCCCCTCCAGCGATGGCACGCGGCTCGGGACATCGCGCGGACGAGGGGTTTGAACCCTATCCTCATCGCGAACGACTACAGTCTGGGTGCGGCGATCGGTCACCGCCCAGACATTAGGAAGTCGGCGCCTGCCCCACTACTGCAGCCCCCCAGATTGACACGGTTTTGTTGCCTACGGCATCGGTCAGGGTCTGGGGACCAGCGGGGGCCTCTGTTGTGGTCCGTGCCATTTTGGACACGGGTTCCCAGGGCTGCATTTTGTCGTCTTGGTTAGTGGGACAGGTAGGCCTTGATGTACGTGGCTATTCAGACACGATTAGAGGAGTGGGCAACGCAGCTGTCACCACTGTTGAGGGACAGGCTCGGTTTGGGCTCACTCCTTTGCATTCGTTGGGCCCTAAAATTGGTACCTCGGCCATTGTTATGAAGAACATTCTGGGAAGACATCCCCGGACACAGTTGTCTTCAGATATTGTTCGGTTGACGTTGGGTATGAAGTTGGCTGACCCCCGGTTTGATTCTCCTAGTACAGCGCATTTGTTGTTGGGTGCCGATGTACTAGGGAGAATATTTTTGGGTGGTATAAGGGTCTTGCAGCCAACCGGGTTGGTGGCTGTCTCGACCATCTTTGGCTTTGCATTGATGGGACCGGTATTTAAGGAACCCCCTCCACCTGAGCTTGATTGTGCATTGGTGTCCGGCTCCGCTCTCTCTGACGCCGTTCAGAGGTTTTGGGAGGTTGAGGAGCCCCCTCAGGTGGCCCGTTTGAACCCGGAACACCAGGATTGCGAATTGTTCTATCAGAACAACACGGGTCGACTCCGTTCCGGTCGGATTGTTACCAGGTTGCCCTTTGTCGCAGTGCGACCACCTCTCGGTGAATCTAGACCTACGGCCGAGAAGAGATTGTTGGCAATGGAGCGCCGCATGGGCAGGGACCCTGTGTTGAGGCAGAAGTACTTGGATTTCATGCAGGAGTACGCGGATTTGGGACACATGTCGGTGTCAAGGTTGGATTGGCGCTCAGTTGAACATTACTTCCTGCCCCATCATGCGGTCCTCAAGCCGTCCACTGGCAAGCTGCGCACGGTGTTTGATGGGTCTGCGCGAACTTCTTCGGGTGTCTCATTGAATGATTGCTTACATTCAGGCCCCAAATTGTTAAAGGACCTTTGTGACATCATCACGTCTTTCCGTCGACATCAGGTTGTCTTTGTGGCCGACATCAAGATGATGTTCCGACAAACGGTCATTCACCAGGATGACAGACGTTATCAGTTAATCCTGTGGCGCGAGAACCCCCAGGACCCCATGATTGTGTACGAGCTCAATACGAATACATACGGCCTTCGTTCTAGCCCCTTTGTTGCCATTCGTTCGCTTTGGGAGCTCGCGGACCGAGAGCGTTTAAAGTTCCCTCGGGCGTCCGCCATCTTGAAAACGGACCTGTACGTCGATGACGTCTGTACTGGGGCTTCCACGGTTGGGGAAGCCATTTTATTGCGTGACGAGTTGATTGGGATCCTGGCTTCCGCTGGATACGAGTTGCGTAAATGGGTGTCCAACTCTCCAGCTCTATTGGAAGGTTTGCCGGAGGATCATAGACAGGACCCGCATTTGTTTGAAGACGTTGACAACCCCGCCATGATGGCCGTCCTCGGTGTTCAGTACAGACCTGTCCAAGACATCTTTACATACGATGTCGACCTAGAGTCGCCCCACACTTGGACTAAACGACTTGTGTTGTCTACTGTCGCAAGGACTTTTGATCCTAATGGTTGGATTTGTCCGGTACTGTTTTGGGCGAAATGCTTTCTCCAGCGCCTCTGGACCGCGGGACTTGGTTGGGACGAGCCGCTTCGGGAAACCCTGTTGAAGGATTGGATCCACTTTGTGTCCACACTCCCTGCGGTCAATGAGGTCGTGTTGCCCCGCGCCATCCTCCCCCCTGGGAGTTACACTGCTACCCTCCACGGGTTTTGTGACGCGTCGTCGCACGGTTACGCAGCCGTTGTTTATCTGCGCACTGTCAGCGCGACAGGCCAGGGGAAGCTCTCGCTGGTCATGGCCAAGAGCAAGGTAGCCCCTCTTCGAACAGCATTGACCATTCCCAAATTGGAGTTGTCAGGGGCAGCTCTTCTTGTGCGTCTATTGAATCACGTTGTTAATACCTTGGGTGAAACTGTGGACATTCGATCCTCTTACGCCTGGACGGACAGTCAAATTGTTTTGTGTTGGTTGAAGACGTCCGTCCACACTTTGGAGGTCTTTGTGGCGAACCGAGTGTCACAGATACAAAATTCTGCAACACCTTTAACTTGGAGGCATGTCCCTGGGGACCTGAACCCCGGCGACGTGGCCTCACGTGGGTGCACGGCCCCTCACTTGATTGATCACCCCCTCTGGTGGGGGCCAGAATGGCTGACTCTGTCCGAGGATGCTTGGCCTCGAATGCCAGTCTTGATGACGGATCCTTTGCCCGGGCTAAGGGTGCTCGCTGTTGAGACGAAGGACCCGCCGTTTGATCCCGACCTTTTGTTGAATCGGTACAGCTCCCTCGATAAACTGTTGAATGTCACATCTTGGATCAGGCGCTTTCGTCACAATTGTAGGAACCGTGGGGACAAACGCCTGTCGCCGGTCCTTTCTCCTCAAGAGCTCCAGGAGTCTCTCCTCCTTTGGGTCCGCTCTGTGCAGGCTGCACACTTTGAGAAGGAGATTGAAATCTTGAAGTCCGGTATGGCTAAGTTGTCGGGAGCTATCAGTAAGCTGAGCCCCTTTTTGGATGATGCGGGTTTCTTGCGTGTTGGAGGACGTTTGAGGCACTCTAGCCTCCCCTACGGAGCTCGTCACCCCCTTTTGTTGCCCAAGGAAGGCCATTTGGTCAAGTTGTTGGTGACTGATCGTCACATTAAGAACTCGCATGCCGGTTGTAATGCGCTGTTGGCCATTCTGCAGCGAGACTTTTGGATTTTGTCGGCCCGTCGTACTATCCGCAGCATTGTCTTTCGTTGCATGCCATGCTACCGGACTAAGGCCCCCACTATGCAGCCCATGATGGGAGACTTGCCGGCTGATCGTGTCAATGAGGCAAGGCCTTTTGCAGGCGTCGGAACGGACTTTGCCGGTCCCTTTTTGGTGAAGACGTCTACTCTTCGTAACAGTAAAATCCTTAAGGCTTATTTGTGTGTGTTTGTCTGCCTGTCAACGAAGGCAGTACACTTGGAGCTAGTAACCTCGCTCTCGACGGAGGCCTTTGTGGCAACTTTGGATAGATTCGTGTCTCGCCGTGGGTTGCCTTCTTTAATTAGATCTGATTGCGGTACCAATTACAGAGGTACAAGTAACTATTTGAAGGAAGTTTACGCCTTCCTTGCGGAGAACCAGGTTGACATAGGCAACAAATTAGCCCGCAAGGGGGTCACTTGGCTGTTTGACCCGCCAGCCTGCCCCCATTGGGGGGGTATTTTTGAAGCCGCGGTGAAAGCGGCCAAGGGACTCTGGCGGAGATTATTGGGAGACACAGTTCTCACCTTTGAGGAATTAGCTACGGTATTTTGCCGCATTGAGGCCGTACTAAACTCGCGTCCATTGTGCCCGCTCTCTTCGGACCCTAATGATTTGGAGGCCCTAACCCCGGGCCATTTTTTGATTGGACAACCACTTGTCGCCCTGCCGGAGCACCCCCTTGTCGATGTGAGCCGAAATCGGCTATCGCGGTTCCAGTTAGTGCAACAGCTCGCTCAGAGCTTTTGGAAGCGTTGGAGCTTGGAGTACTTGCACATCCTCCAGCAGCGCGTCAAGTGGACGGATAAAACTCATCCTCCCAAGGTCGGAGACCTCGTCCTGATTAAGGATGCCAACCTAATGCCGTTGTATTGGCGCCGGGGGCGCATTCTCAATCTAGTGGCTGGCACCGATGGGGTTCCTCGATTTGCTGAGGTTTTGGTTGACGGATCGGTGATGAGGAGAGCGGTCGCAACCTTATCAAGATTGCCAATTGATTAGCGGACGGGAAGGCCCGTCCGGAGGGGGTAGATGTTGCGTTCCTAAACGAAGTAAAAAAAAAAAAAACCATAATTTGCGTTGACAGATCTACGACTGTCACTTGTTGTCAACTTGTTGAAAGAATCGTCTTGAGAAAACGTTTGTTGAAATAAGTTTTGTTCGAATAAATATAATCCGTGAATATCAGATTTGGCCAGTGTTGGATTAGTTATATTTTGGACTAATTAACGTAATCGGTTGGGAGTTGTTCGACCGAGTCATATATTTACTTGAGGAAGGGCTCCATTTGTACCACGCGCACTGCTGATCTGTCCACACAAACCTTCATACACCCCTACACTTCATAAACACGTAAATACAGACAAAGACAGGTAAAAGCGTTGTGTTTCGGGCGCCTTCTAAGTTGGTAAGTGAAACCTATTTTATAAACCATTTGCTCTGTGAACCGCAGACTGCTCACTTCCCCATTGTTGTTAGGAGGGCCAACTTCCACTGCGCAATCTACCTCCTGGCCCGGAATTGAACATTGGTAGTTGAAAGAAAAGTAGATTACGCACCTTGCCAAAGCGAGTAATAGATGCACTCGTGTCAATTTAGTACCCTCGCATGCGTTTGGGCACCAACATAACACTCGTGCATTAATTACTCACTGTGTGCTCGGCGCAACAATCTACTGTTTTTACATTTCATTTAGATATGTAGGAAAATAATTTAAATGCGAATTTGTTTAATTTGTTTTAAAGACATTTGCCATTCATTTAATAAATAAGGTACATAGCTGTTTTTTCCAAACAATAACTTACATTACGATTTTTTTTATTATTCCCGAAAGAACATTCAGTTAATTAATTGCAATTCAGTTATAACATGGTCTCATTTCAAATCTCGTTTTTGCTCCCAGATCTAACTAACCAGCTCTGTAATTTAACAAATGTACAACACAAACAAAACTTCGGCACATCACAGCCCCAAACGACGTCACAGGGAATAAAACCTTTGTTGATGTACCTATTTAAACTTCAGAGTAATTCATATCTATACTTTGAAATAACTTTTTTTTTTGTGTGGAAATTCCTTCGGATACCCCCCCGCCAACCAGCGGGGGCGGTTATGTCGGGCTTGAACCGACTAAAGCCGCACGCCGTCTCGGGTCTACAGACGCCGGGGTGTACCTAAGGTTACCCATAGAGCATATCCCTCGCACTTCGACTGACCGTGGGCCATTCGCAGTGTCCCCTCTGATAACAGCAGAGGGGTACCTGGAGCGGTCCTCACCCCCGCGGGCCTTGCAGGCCCGCCATGCCCCGACCCCTTCGTGCAATGGGGTCAGCTGGCCCTAAAAAGGGCCGGTTGGTCAGACTCTTGGCCGTTTACGTTGACGCCAGCTACTCCAGAGGAGCAATCAATGATGCGTCATCGCCCACGTTGCCCAGGGTGCACCAAACTTGGAGGTGATCCAACCAGTCGCACCCCACTTTGAAATACCTACTGTGCTATGTTGCAGTCTTGGTATTTCATCAGGAACTACGGAATCTTACGAATTGGGCTTATTCCCCATGCGCTCCAAATCTATTGTTCTCCAAAATTCATTATTCCACACATCCATTACCAGGCGCTCCAAGGATTTATAGATTAAAATAATTAATAAGCAACTTTTAATTTTATTCCCTACAGCTCCAAAACATTCCCTAGGTACTTTGGGTTACCTTACACCCCGGCGTCTGCAGACCCGAGACGGCGTGCGGTTTTAGTCGGTTCAAGCCCGACATAACCACCCCCACTGGCACGCGGGGGGGTATCCGAAGGGATTTCCGCACGAGAAAAAAAGGTACTTTGGGTTTTTTTCCCAGCAGCTACAAGAAAAAGAAAATGAGCAAAAGCTTTTGGAGCCCTTGGGATAAATAGTTATAGATTGTTAAATAAGGGTTGAAGGTCACCCATTTCACCTGAGATATTTCTCCAATAGTTTGAGGGTGAAATGGGTGACATTCACCCGAGCTAAACACTCTACTTTTCATTTCGATTATGTGAGGAAATTAAAATACTACACACACATTTAATGAAAGAGGTATATTGATAATCAGTTAAAATTTAAAGTAAAATTAGAATACTTTGAAATAGAATATTAACAACAGCTTTTGCCTGTTCTTTAATCTCATCGGGAGTTAAATTAATATCCATGTCACTGTAATCACTTTCCGAAACCATTTTTAACCACAATATTAACACACGGTTTTTATTTTTATTTAATCTCGTTTTCCCGCTAATTCTTTAGCAAACTTTCATTGTTTTTTTTAATTCTGAAAAAAAGTTATAATTCACGTACATACTGCCAACATTAGAAAAGTTTTGAAAATCGAATCTATTGATTACATTGTAATCGAATTGGTCACGAGACTCACGAGATGTGCATCTAGGCGGCCATGTAAAAAAAAGCGTCATGATATCAAGGCATTATGACGTAACTTAATTATCATGATCTTCATGGCAAAACATAAAATTAAAAAAGAACCTTCCACCCTTTCTTTTTTTTTTTTACGTGCGGAAATCCCTTCGGATACCCCCCGCCGGCCAGCGGGGGTGGTTATGTCGGGCTGGAACTGAGTAAAACCGCACGCCGTCTCGGGTCTTCGGACGCCGGGGTACACCATAGAGCATATCCCTCGTACCCCGACTGACCCTGGGCCATCTCCGGTTTCCAGATGGCCCCCTCGGGTTTGGAAACCACGGTGTCCCCGTCTTGCCCCGGTTTGGGGGAGGGGCACTAGTCGCCCCACCGTCCTGGCTTGCTTCTGCTGGGGTGACAGGCAGCCGCACCTGCCACCCCCAGGCCTGCGCTCATGGAGGACGGAGGTCGTTAAGCGACCTCCGGCACCTGAGTCGCCTGCGACGCGCGGCGAGCATGTTGCGAGCTCGGCGGGCCGGGAGAGTTCTGAACCTCTCCCGAGCGCGCTCCGCCATCTCCTTCGCGAGCATCACATGCTCGCAGAAGGAGGTGGCGGCGGCCCACGCGCTCGCGCTACGCACCATTGCCGCAATCATGCTGCCGATCAAGAGGACTCCCACCCCGATGGCGGCCACGAGGTCACGCCTCGGCGCCTCTCACGCCGGGCAGTCCGCCAGCGTGTGCAGCCCTGAGTCCTCGCTCGCGTCACAGTGATGACACTCAGGCGTTGGCACCTTCCTGACCCGATGCAGGTGGTCCCCGAAGCACCCCTTCCCGGAGATCACCTGCGTCAGTCGGTACGAGAGGCTTCCGTGTCGCGTCTCTAGCCAATCCTCCACGATGGGCCTTACCGCCGCTATTGCGGCGTGCCCTGCGCTTGGTCGCCCAAGTCGTTCCTTCCACTCCACCACGATGGCCTGGCGGATGGCTTCCGCCACGCGGGTATCCACGATGGCCTGGCGCCACCATGATGAGCTGGGACTGCACGGCTTCGATTTCTCGATGCTCGGGGTTCCGTCCCTGCTCCCGCGCCTCCTTTCGCCACTGATACAGTTGCGAAAGGGCTCTCGCCTCCAGGTCCCATGGCGGAGTTCCGGCAAGCGGACTCGCCGCCTCGAAGGAGATCGTGCGGTACCCGTGGATGACCCTGATGGCCATCACTCGCTGCGGAGCACGCATAATCCGCACACTTCTATCCTTCAGGGCCTCCGCCCATACAGGGCCATGGACCGCACGATCCCCGCGTAGAGTCCCCTGCAGGAGTCATCGGGCCCCCTCATGTTGGGCAACAGCCGCGCCAGAGCGAGAGCTGTGCCCTTCAATTTGGGGGCCAGACTTCGGATGTGCTCTCCGAAGTTCCATCGGCCGTCGAGCACGAGCCCCAAATATTTCATTTGGGGCTTGATGCCGATGCGATTTCCTCCCACGATGAGACTGGATCCCTCAGGTGGCTTGCTCCGAGGCCCATGATAGAACAGGGCCTCGGTTTTATGCAGAGCCACCTCGAGACCCACTCAACAACTTTTACGTCGCCCCGCACGCCGTCACGAGCGTGTCGTCCGCGTAGCATGTGACAGCGGCACCGCCTACGAGCTCACCACGAAGCACCCAGTCGTATCTGATGTTCCACAGGAGCGGCCCCAGGACCGATCCCTGTGGAACACCGCACGACATTTCACGCCACGGTCACCATGTCACGGTTGGGTAGATGACGGCTCTCTCCGTCAAATACGCCCCGACTATGCGGCGGAGGTAGAGAGGCACTTCGTGATACACGAGCGCCTCCCTAATGCAACTCCAGGGCAAGGTGTTGAACGCGTTGGCGATGTCCAGGGACACCGCCAACATCACCTCACCCTGGGCTACTGCATCCTCCGCCAGAGCCCTCACGCGCATGATGGCATCCACGGTGGAGCGCCTCTGGCGGAAGCCATATTGGCCATCCGCCAGGTCCGGCCCCACTCTTGAGAGGTGCTCGACGAGGCGCTAAGCAATTACTCTTTCAAAGAGCTTGCACACCTCGTCGAGCAACACTATGGGCCGGTAGGCGGATGGCGTCGATTGCAATACCCTTGTTCTCTTTTCTTGCCAAAGTGGATGCTCCTATTACACGCATTACAAAGCAACTAACAGTGTAAACATCTACATTGTAAGATTAAATTTAACATTTTAGAGCTCGCTAACAGCGTTCCTCCACCGCAAGTCTTTGTTACTAAGCACGCAACTAAAACAGATTTCTAAAAATAGATTAGGCTGTTAAATCCTCAGTTTACACGTGTATATTTATGAAAATGTATAAACTTTTAATTAGTAAAATGTAAAAACCCAGCTTAATTTGCGCACCAGTAGTTTAGTGAAGGTTAAATTACGCAGATCGAGTTTATGACGCGTGCGTAATTACTATTATCACATTCCACAAAAAGATGCTATATTTTTAGGGTCCCGTTGCCAAATGGCAAAAAACGGAACCCTTATAGATTCGTCATGTCTGTCTGTCTGTCCGGCCGTATGACACAGCCACTTTTTTCCGAAACTATAAAAACTATGCTGTTGAAACTTGGTAAGTAGATGTATTTTGTGAACTGCATTAAGATTTTCACACAAAAATAGAAAAAAAAAACAATAACTTTTCGGGGTCCCCATACTTAGAACTGAAACCCAAAAATCTTTTTTTCATCAAACCCATACGTATACGGGGTATCTATGGGTAGGTCTTCAAAAATGATATTGAGGTTTCTAATATAATTTTTTTCTAAACTGAATAGTTTCCGCGAGAGACACTTCCAAAGTCGTAAAATATGTGTTCCACCAAAAATTGGTTTGAACGAGATCTAGTAAATAGTTTTTTTACGTCATAAATCGTAAACCGCCATTTACCTTTCATTTAATCAAAAATCATTTAATCATAAATATAAAAATTAAAAAAACATTAGTATGTTACTTGCTGCTACGGATACCCACCATGCGAGGCCGCGGTGGCGGCCAAAGTCCGCTGGTAACCCTGGGGTTATCCTTTCGAGGCCTTACCCGGGGTGCCCGGCAACGGACACTTGGGGAGGACACCGTGCGGTTTTAGTCGGTTCATGCCCGACATAACCACCTGCGCTGGCCGGCGGGGGGTATCCGAAGGGATTTCCGCACGTAAAAAAAACCCTTCATGGGCGAGTCCGTAACTCATAAACTCATAAACTCACGCCTATATCCCCGAAGGGGTAGGCAGAGGTGCCAGCACCCACATTTCGCCAGTTTATGTTTAGGTCCCAATGTAATAGGTGGCGAGCCTATTGCCATTAACCGGGCACTTATAAGCCTGCGATAAACACACACATAACTTCGAAAAGCATCGAAAAGTCATTGGTGTGTGCCATGGTAAAACCTGGGATCGAACCCGAGACCTCGTCTCAGCAGTCCATTACCCATACCACTAGGCTACCGCGGCTAAAAAAGAGATATAAGATGATAATTTAGGAAATCGCTGCTAAGATATTGTCAAATACGTATATACGTGTTCAACAGTTTGCTAGCAGTGGGTATCTACCTAAGAAGCGATTTGTGGTTCCAGAATAGCAGTGCTAGTACTTCTACCAACGTGGGTGAAATTCGGCACGACAAGCGCTAAACGGAACTTTGACACTTACACGTTCCCGATTGGAGTTCAGTTGAAGGGTAAGGTATAATAATACACACTACAGATTCAAGTTTAAATAATCAAACTATCCTCATCATGATATTGTCGGAAGTTTACGCGAATGTCACACATTGAAATTAAACTATTTTTAAACGGATTCTATCGCGATTTATTTGATGTTATTTTATAATTGACATATTCATCATATTACCCTTTTGAACATTGAGTTATCCATTATGGTCATAACGTTTGCTGCACCTAATAATACGTTGTAGTAACTATGTTTTATATACATATCTAAAAACACAACATTACGTTTTTAACCTTTTAACAAAACGACATATACGACATACTTATAATATTTCTCTTACATTGTCTATCATAACATAACATAACTTCACGCCTGTATCCCCGAAGGGGTAGGCAGAGGTGTATTACACACCCACGATTCGCCAGTTATGTTAAGGTCTCAATGTAATAGGGGGCGAGCCTATTGCCATCTACCGGGCACATTATTAAGCGAGCGATAATTAACATTTATTAATGCACACATAACTACGAAAAGTCAGAGGTGTGTGCCCGGGGCGACTGGGGATCGAACTCGAGACCTCGTCTCAGCAGTCCGTTACGTCCGCCACTGTATATCTCTCTCTCTCTCTCATGCTTATGAAATATAGTATATCTATGTTAGTAGAGGAGCCCTAGAAGGGATTTACTTAAGGTAGCAGGTAAACAGAAGGATCCATCCTTATAAATACCATGCATGAACCCCTTATATTATAAGGTGGCACGTCTGCCCTAGGGCATCCTCTATCGCCAGATTAAGGCAGGGTAAGCGCATTATACGGAGATGAATACCGATGTACCGGAGTTGAGATGTCTTTTGGAAAGCTTTAACCTAACTCTAGCTATAAAGCAACCCACGAGAATGCAAAGGGGAACTTGCATTGATAATTTTGCGCACAATTTTAAGCAATCATGTAAATTGGAAGTGATAGACTTTGCAATGTCTGATCACACTGCTCAGTTAGTACAGTGCCATATACACCACAAATGTTTAATTAAATACTGGTGTGTATAACAAAGGTACTATGTTGAAGAAAACATAGTATAGATTCCGGGAATGTCTTAAAGACATATCATTTTCTGATGTTTATTGCATGGATGATCCTAACGAAGCATATAATCTATTCATAGAAAAATTCAGAATGTTTTATGATTTGTGTTTTCCCTCTAGACTTCTAAGAATACCTGTTAATAAGAGGCTGAAATGGATATCACGTGGGATTAAGCTGTGTAGTCGTAAAAAAGGCAATTACTTTGGCAGTCTAGATGCAGGCCTACTAATACCAATAAAATAAATTATGTTAACTACACAAAACGTTACAAGAAAATTATAGAGCTCACTAAAAAAGCACAAAATAATAACCGTTTAAAAAATCCTCAGAATAAAACAAAAACTACATGGCAAATAATTCAAAACTCAAAACTAAACCTACCTAAAAATACAATTAATAAAATTAAAATTGACAATTTAACTATTACTCAACCAGAAGTAATTGCAAATAAATTCAATGATTATTTCATAGATAAAATAGTGCCAATAAGTAGGACAAATAATAAAATCACGTCGCTCATAAACTGTAGAAAAAACTCAATGTTTATGCCTCCAAGTTTACCAGTGGATATACTTAATATCATTAAAAATCTTAAAAATACTAATAGCGTAGGTAGTGATGAAATATCAACAAGGGTAATCAAATTTACAGATGACTTAATATGTAACCATTTAAGTCACATACTAAATTTATGTATAACTCATGGTATATTCCCAGATGAATTGAAACTATCAATTGTTAAGCCATTATTCAAAAAAGAAAATAAAGAATTACTGCAAAATTATAGACCAATAGCTCTTACCTCTATTATATCCAAAATATTTGAAAAGTTCATAAATCGGAGCGTATGTTCTTATCTTGAAAGAAATAATATTCTATGTGACGAACAAAATGGTTTCAGAAAATGGAAGACCATAAATATGGCTGTATATAATTTTAGAAATGTAATTATGAAAAATATGGATAAAAGAAATCGCGTATCCGGTATATATTGCGATAGGACGCAAGCATTTGATTATGTGGATCATAAAATCTTACTGTCAAAGCTGGACGCTTACGGTATTAGGGGAAATATCTTAAATCTACTGGAATCATACATCTCTAATAGGAAACAAAAAGTAATAATTACAAGTGTGGATTCTGTGACCAAAATTGAACAAAACTACTCATCTAAGGAGCGTGATATATCATTTGGGGTGCCCCAAGGGAGTGTATTGGGACCTTTACTTTTTATAATACGCATTAACGACTTTCCTAAAATGATAAACTATCATATGAAACTTTTTGCCGATGATAGCACATTAGCAATAGAAAGTAAAGACCATGAGCATTACGAATTAGAAATAAACAGTTCCCTGGGTTCGATGATTACATGGTTAAGTAATAATAATTTAAGTATTATATTTTTTTTTTTTTTTATACCACTAAGGTGGCAGACAAGCACAAGGCCCACCTGATGGGAAGCGGTTACCGCGGTCTATAGACGTGTGCAACACCAGTGGCGTCACACTCGCGCTGCCGACCCTGTAAAGGAAAGGGAATGGGAAAGGAGTTTAGGAGGGGATGGGAAAGGAGTTTAGGAGGGGATGGGAAAGGAGTTTGGGCTCCGGCACTCTCACTCACCAAACGGAACGCAACAGTTATAATACTGTTACTTGGCGTCGATATTCTGTGAGAGGGTGGAGCTTCTGAACGGCCAAAATGACTGTTGCTTGACTCTACCACCTTATTAATTATAATAAAACAAAAATTATTCACTTTAGTCAAAGGCGGATATTGACATCCAATATAAATAAATAATGTAATAGATGAGTGTGAACAAATCAAATTTCTAGGTATTATTATTGATCGATAACTTAACTGGAAAGCCCATATCGAAGGGCTGTGTAAAAGACTCAGCAGTGCCTCATATGCATTATACAAACTTGCCCCGACAGTTAGTACAGACACACTGCTCACCGCATATCATGGCTTTGTAGCATCGATATTAAGGTATGGGGTCATACTTTGGGGTCACTCTACCGACAGAGATGCTGCATTTTTAGTTCAAAAGAGATGTATACGGGTAATGTTTGGACTTAAAATCACCGACAGCTGTAGGAAATAAAATATCTCGTAGTTCGATTGATCGAACTATACGATCGAACCTGGCGGCCGGAAGGGACCGTTCTTCACCAGGCATGGAATACTAACAATCAATGTATATTTTGGAAATGACTTTATTTGTAAAACAAAACTCCCATTTGTTTCCGCGGCTTTCGAATGGTGTCCAAATACAGGCTGCGCATACAGAGTGCCAAAACGGCACTTATGTGGAAAAGTATGTTTTGTTTAGCCCCTAAAATTTACAATAAAATTCCAAATGCTTTTAAAGACTTAAGTTATAATTTATTTCGGAAGAAATTAAAAGATATGTTAATTTCAAAATGTTATTATGATATCGATGATTTTTTAAATGATAATGTATAATGTCCACATAATTATTTGATAATTTTAATATAGGTAATTTGAATTGTAATTATGATGCATGTAATTGATAATATTTAATCTAATTCATGATATTAATTAACATTGATGATTTGAAATAATAATTTATGATGCTCGAAATAATTATGTAATAATTTTAATATCATTTGAATTTTAATTTATATGCATGTAATTAATTGTCATTTTAATTGAATTTTAGACATTACCTATTTAATTTGTACGCCACAAATGGCAGAATATGCTGATACTTAACATGTGTACCTACCATGTAATATAAGAACTGTACGACCATATTCACAAATAAAGATTATTATTAGATTAGTCGCCAGCGACTACTCAGGAAAACCACAGCAGGGAAATCATTCCACAGCCTGAGAGTGTGCGAGATGAAGTTCCTTTTATACCTCACTGAGTGCGCACCGTTACCGGTTGCAACGTGTGAGGATGAATTCCCTGTCTGCCTTTATTACAATAAAGTTGATATTCACTAATTTTGCAGATGGCCAGCAGTTCGACTACATCGTGGTGGGTGCGGGTGCAGGGGGCGCCGTCGCCGCCTCCAGGCTGGCGCTCGCTGGCCACGAAGTGCTGCTCGTGGAGGCTGGTGGAAATCCAAACGTATTCACCAAGGTTACTAACATTCATGGCGTTGGATAAACACTACCTTGTCTTTTCTCCTTATCTATAGTTTATATCGACTTGTTTTTTGGAAAAAATCCATCCAGTACGACCACATTCTTATTCTGATTGGTACTCTTTTTTTTCATATTGATTCCGCTGATCTGACAGTACCCCACCTGATGGTAAGCTAAAGTGAAATCCAAAAAGTCATCATTATCACAGCGTTCCTTCCGTGTCGCCTCTCTAGCCAATCCTTAGTTGCCCAAGTCGTTCCTTCCACTCCACCACGATGGCCTGGCGGAGCTGGGACTGCACGGCCTCGATTTCTCGAGGTTTGGGGTTCCGTCCCTGCTCCCGCGCCTCCTTTTGCCACTGGTATAGTTGCGAAAGGGCTCTCGCCTCCAGGTCCCATGGCGGAGATCCGGCAAGGAGACTCGCCGCCTCGAAGGAGATCGTGCGGTACGCGTGGATGACCCTGATGGCCATCACCCGCTGCGGAGCGCGCAGCATCCGCAAACTTCTGGCCTTCAGGGCCTCCGCCCATATTGGGCACCCATACAGGGCCATGGACCGCACGATCCCCGCGTAGAGTCTCCTGCAGGAGTCATCGGGCCCCTTCATGTTGGGCAGCAGCCGTGCCAAAGCGAGAGCTGTGCCCTTCAACTTGGGGGCCAGACTTCGGATGTGCTCTCCGAAGTCCCATCGGCCGTCGAGCACGAGCCCCAAATATTTCATTTGGGGCTTGATGCCGATGCGATTACCTCCCACGATGAGACTGGATCCCTCAGGTGGCTTGCTCCGAGGCCCATGAAAGAACAGGGCTTCGGTTTTATGCAGAGCCACCTTCAGACCCAGCCGCCGGATCCGATCCACGACTTGGGCAACCGCGGTCGAGGCCTTCAAGGTCGCTTCGCTGTACGTAGCCCCGCACGCCATCACGAGTGTGTCGTCCGCGTAGCACGTGATGGCGGCACCGTCTGCGAGCTCACCACGACCCCATGACCGATCCCTGCGTAACACCGCACGACATCTCACGTCGTCACGGTTGGGTAGAAGACGGCTCTCCCCGTCAAATACGCCCCGACTATGCGGCGGAGGTTGTATTACTCTGTACCTATTGATAAGAATAGTCTCTAGATTAATATCAATGTATTTTTGTAGGTGCCAGCGGTATCATTGGCGCTTTTGGGTTCAGAAATAGACTGGCAATATAAAACCTTATCAAACAATGTTTCATGCCTCTCGTCAATCGGCAAACAATGCAAATTTAGTCGTGGAAAGTGCCTTGGTGGGTCCACCTCCATCAATCACATGATCTACACACGCGGCAACAGGAAGGACTTCGACACAATCACCAGTCCTGGATGGACCTACAACGATCTCATGCCCTACTTTCTCCGCTACGAAGGTTTACAAGATCTCAGTCAACTTCCACCGTCCTCCAGACCTAACCATAACACCACTGGAATAATGCGTATTGGTTTTTTTGGCGACTCCCAGAACCCATGGCATTCCAGGCTTATTCAGGCATTCAGGTCTCTGCAATTTCCTTTTAATCCAGATGTAAACGCCGAGTCACAAATTGGTGTCACTCAAGTTGTAGGTTATGTGTATAAAGGAGAACGGATGAGTACAGCACGAGGGTATCTGGCGAGAATGGATGTGAAGAGGACGCTCAATGTGGCTAAATACACGATGTGTACGGGAGTAATAATTAATCAAAATAACGTTGCTCTTGGTATCACTGCCGTTCAAAGTTTCCGAAGTTTTAAACTTATTGCTCGAAAAGAGGTCATTTTAAGTGCAGGTACAATTGGGACCCCTCAAATACTGATGCTATCAGGTGTAGGGCCAGCTGAGCATTTAAAAAGCATGGGCATTCCAGTGAAAGTAGATCTGCCTGTGGGTAACGGTATGACAGACCACGTGCTGCCCTTGCTTATTCTGCAAGTTAGGAAAGATTTTGGACCTCTCGGTAAAATAGAACTACTTACATCAAGGATCCCGGAATTGATGGAATTTGTGGTAAAACACCAAGGACGACTCACATCTAATGGCCTCACCGATGTTAGTGTATTTGCCAACACACATTGCTATGACTTCGAACAGAGGAGGTTACTCAACGTAAGCTCGAACGGCAGTGACTGTGAAGTGCCAAACTTACAAGTTATTATGGCATATATAGAAAGGAATCTAGTAGCGTTGACAAAAGAACGGTTCAAACGATCAACAGGTTTGAATGGCAACATAATCGAACAACTAAGCGAAGCAAACAAAAACTACGCATTCGTCATGCTATTGCCTGTCCTATTAGAGCCTCATTCGGTGGGTACAATACGACTAGCGAGTAAAGATCCATTAGCACCTCCAGCCATATTCCCTAACTACTTGGGAGACAATAGAGATGTTGAAGAAATTGTGCGCTCTATCGGTATTATTGAACAACTTGCAAATACGGATGTACTTAGTCGGCTAAATGCATCTTTGCTATGGTTGCACCTACCAGAGTGTCCCCGCTATGAGGTGGACAAGCAAGGTTACTGGCGATGCTATGTACGCCACATGACGTATGCAGTGTACCATGCGGCTGGTACAGTTCCCTTGGATAGCGTTCTGGATGCACGGCTTCGCGTGCTTGGCGTGCAGCGTCTTCGTGTTGCTGATCTCAGCGTGCTGCCCCGAGCACCACGTGCCAATCCTGCAGCTGTGGCCATCTCTATTGGAGAGAGAGTTGTTGACTTTTTACTTAAAGACAATAAACGGTAGATACTCTTAAGGATTAACTGTTATGAACCTTACGTGTATTCATAATAAAACTAAAACAACATAGTGGCAGACTTTTTAAAAACTTACTGCTTAACTGCATGATTTTATAATGGCCAAAGCTTTTCATAGTACGCAATGCAAGTTCAGAATGAGCGGAATTTGGCTGATCAATCGTCATCAATAATCCTATCGCAGTCCACTGCTGGAGATAGGCGTCGATCAATCGATTACGATGTTATTATTAATTATTTCATAGTATAACATAGGGTAACGGTATGACAGACCACGTGCTACCCCGGCTTATTCTGCAAGTTAGGAAAGAATTTGGACCTCTCGGTAAAATAGAACTACTTACATCAAGGATCCCGGAATTGATGGAATTTTTACTAAGCGTAGCGAGCCGAAGGCGAGCGAAGCGTCTTTTGTTTCAAAGTTGCATTTCAAACAAATGATACTCCTCCGAGACCGTTTGACCGATGTCGACCAAATTTGCCACGGTGATCAAGTAGACATTACTGAGTGTCGTAAGGGGTCGAATGTCAAGATCGGTCTTACCATCGAGGAATAATCACCGAAAAACCAAATCAATGGAAAAAGTCGACCGGTCACGTTGACCTATTGTTGGATAGGCAAATCTCGCTACGCTTAAGTTTGGGTTGATTGCGAAGCTGGTAACTGTCCTAGTTACGTTGAATTGGCCCACACGTAGTTTTAATATGTTTTTCTTTACTTCATCATATGTGAATATGTATAGCAAGACAAAATTATTATTTATTATTAAAGTATATTTTGATCCACTTCATTTGAAAGAAAAAAAAAATACTGTGTTCTTAACACAGTTTTTTTTTCTTTCAATCTTCTTTAAAAAAATGTCTTAAATCATTCCTGAAAAAGATTAATATCGGCTAAGAGCGAAAGTCGGCATCTACCGAACAGATCTTTTGTCTAATTCATGCAGCTTGAACTGCTAATTTATTTGGGAATTTTTCAATAATAGATTTTTTTTGCGGTTTTTGCGTGAGGGTGGGCATTTCATTCGATCCACCCCAACTCATTGAAGAACGCCAGCAGGCTATTCACGCTGCTGGCGATCTCCCGGAGCGTACCTTTTCTTTTTTTTTCGTGCGGAAATCCCTTCGGATACCCCCCCGCCAGCCAGCGGGGGCGGTTATGTCGGGATTGAACCGACTAAAACCGCACGCCGTCTCGGGTCTGCAGACGCCGGGGTGTAAGGTTGCCCATAGAGCATATCCCTTGCACCCCGACTGACCCTGGGCCATCTCCGGTTTCGAGATGGCCCCCTCGGGTTTGGGAACCACGGTGTCCCCGTCTTGCCCCGGTTTGGGGGAGGGGCGCTAGTCGCCCCACCACCGTCCCGGCCTGTTTCTGCTGGGGTGACAGGCGGCCTCACCTGCCACCCCCAGGCCTGCGCTCATGGAGGACGGAGGTCGTTGAGCGACCTCCGGTGCCTGAGTCGCCTGCGACGCGCGGCGAGCATGTTGTGGGCTCGGCGGGCCGGGAGAGTTCTGAGCCTCTCCCGGGCGCGCTCCGCCATCTCCTTCGCAAGCATCACATGCTCGCAGAAGGAAGTGGCGGCAGCCCACGCGCTCGCGCTCCGCACCATTGCCACAATCATGCTGCCGAGCGAGAGGACTCCCATCCCGATGGCTGCCACGAGGTCACGCCTCGGCGCCTCCCACGCCGGGCAGTACGCCAGCGTGTGCAGCCCTGAGTCCTCGCTCGCGTCACAGTGATGACACTCAGGCGTTGGCTCCTTCCTGATCCGATGCAGGTGGTTCCCGAAGCACCCCTTCCCGGAGATCACCTGCGTCAGTCGGTACGAGAGGCTTCCGTGTCGCCTATCTAGCCAATCCTCCATGATGGGCCTTACCGCCGCTATTGCGGCGTGCCCTGCGCTTGGTCGCCCAAGTCGTTCCTTCCACTACACCACGATGGCCGGGCGGAGCTGGGACTGCACGGCCGCGATTTCTCGATGCTCGGGGTTCAGTCCCTGCTCCCGCGCCTCCTTTCGCCACTGGTAGATACAGTTGCGAGAGGGCTCTCGCCTCCAGGTCCCATGGCGGAGTTCCGGCAAGGAGACTCGCCGCCTCGAAGGAGATCGTACGTTACCCGCGGATGACCCTGATGGCCATCACTCGTTGCGGAGCGCGCAGCATCCGCACACTTCCGGCCTATAGGGCCTCCGCCCATATTGGGCACCCATACAGGGCCATGGACCGTACGATCCCCGCGTAGAGTCTCCTGCAGGAGTCATTGGGCCCCTTCATGTTGGGCAGCAGCCGCGCCAGAGCGAGAGCTGTGCCCCTCAGTTTGGGGGCCAGACTTCGGATATGCTCTCCGAAGTCCCATCGGTTGTCGAGCACGAGCCCCAAATATTTCATTTGGGGCTTGATGCCGATGCGATTACTTCCCACGATGAGACTGGATCCCTCAGGTGGCTTGCTCCGAGGCCCATGAAAGAACAGGGCCTCGGTTTTATGCAGAGCCACCTCGAGACCCAGCCGCCGGATCCGCTCCACGACTTGGGCAACCGCGGTCGTGGCCTTCAGGGTCGCTTCGCGGTACGTCACTCCGCACGCCGTCACGAGCGTGTCGTCCGCGTAGCACGTGACGGAGGCCCCGTCTGCGAGCTCACCGCGAAGCACCCAGTCGTATCCGAAGTTCCATAGGAGCGGCCCCAGGACCGATCCCTGCGGAACACCGCACGACATCTCACGCCAGCCGAGACCGGTCACGGTTGGGTAGAAGACGGCTCTCTCCGTCAAATACGCCCCGAGTATGCGGCGGAGGTAGAGAGGCACTTCGTGATACACGAGCGCCTCCCTAATGCAACTCCAGGGCAAGGTGTTGAACGCGTTGGCGATGTCCAGGGACACCGCCAACATCACCTCACCCCGGGCTACTGCATCCTCCGCCAGAGCCCTCACGCGCATGATGGCATCCACGGTGGAGCGCCTCTGGCGGAAGCCATAAGGCCATCCGCCAGGTCCGGCCCCACTCTTGAGAGGTGCTCGACGAGGCGCTTCGCAATTACTCTTTCAAAGAGCTTGCACACCTCGTCGAGCAACACTATGAGCCGGTAGGCGGACGGTGATTCCGCCGGGCACCTCTCCTTTCGGATGAGGACCAGTTTCCCCGTCTTCCACAATTTCGGAAACTGGCCCCGCTCCAAACATGCGCTGAGAAACCCTCTCAGTCGGGGCTCGAGAGCGTCGTCGACTAGAGCTAGGACCCACGCTCGGCCTGGAATGCCGTCGGGTCCCGGGGCGGTGCGTTTGGCTCTCAGGCTTCTCACCGCCAGCTCTAGTTCTACCCAAGTGACCTCGGGCACGTCGTCGTCATCCACGTCGGGCACCATTGGCAACCGAGGCGGAGTCATCTGCGGTGGAACATGTTCCACCGCCCGCGCTGGGAACAGGGAGCTAACAACTCCTCCGAGCAGCTCCGGCTGGAGACACTGGGTCAACGGCGGGTCCTTGGGGCGCAGTTTTCCCCTTACCATTAGGTAGGGCCGCCCCAAAGGGTCCCGCTCCAGCGTCTCCAGCAGTTCGCAGTGGGCCGCCTTTTGTGCGTGATCACGCAGGCCCGTCTGAGCCTCGCGATCTCCGACGACCACCAGTAGACCTGACCCCTCGGATTATAGGGCGGAGCCCTAGGCATCGCCGCGTCGCAGATACGGATCATGGCCTCCCGGAACCACTACGCCTCATCGTCTAAGTTGACAGGCCTGTCCGGCGCAGAGGCCCAGGCCTGTACGATGGCGGCTTCCAGGAGGAGCTCCCGATCTAGTCGCTTAAGTGCCCAACGTGGCTCGGGTGGAGCCGGTGTGGCCGGCGCATCGCTCGCGGGGGTGGAGACGTCAATCCGAATATATCGGTGATCCGAACTTGTCTCCTCCCCCAAATCGACACGCCAGCCCTGAACACGTCGCGTCAACGAGGGGCTCGCGAACGAGATGTCCACTATTGATCTGGCCCTCGGCTCCCCTCCGGCGCAGGCCTTGCTGCCAACCCTGTGGTCAGCCGGCTTGCCTCCCGCTGCACACCTAAAACAGTGCAGCGGGGCGCCACACGTGCTGGCTTTGTGACCGGGCTGGCCACAGCGGAAGCAACGGTCACCCGCCGTCACTTCCGCCGTGCAGTGCACCCCCACATTGCCCACCGATAGGCACCTGAAGCACCTGGCCGGTCGGGCCTGCAGGAGCCGTACCTGCGCCCTCAGGAAGCCTCCTACCAGGAGGCTCCGCCCGTCAGCGACCTTTTGGGCCGCCGCGATAGGGCAGCCGACAACTGCTGCCCCCTGTCCACCGCGGCCGAAGCGTATCGCTCCGGCCTTGACTGTGTCCGGGGAGCAGTCCCCGGCCTTCGCCACGGCGAGCCTGAGCTCTTTCTGCGCATTTAATCGGCTACGTCGGCTGCATCCAGCGACTCCCTTAGCCGAGCCGCTAGGGCATCGGCCTTGGGGCCACTGGCGGCGCCGGGGACCTCGAGTAACCGGGCTCCCGTCCGAGTGCTCTTGCACCGGACACCCGGGATCTCGAGGGCCTTCAAGTCGACGTTGGCCTTTATTTTGGCCAACACCTCGGCATACCCCATGCCCCTCGACGCTGCCTCCGCCGTCAGAGTGACGACGACGGCCGTAGTTCTAAGGGCACGGTGCTTCCCCGGCGCTGCTTCGCGCCGGCCGCGACCCTCCTGGATTTTTTGGCGGCCCTCTTGGCGGCCTTCCGTCTGCTTTTATTGACTACGGCCACCTCCCAGCCCCCTTCCAATGGGGTGGAGGTAGCCGGAACCACCGCTGGGGCTGGGGCTGGGGCCAGGGCTGGGGACGTCTTCCCCTTGCCCTTCCCCTTGCCTTTGCCCTTCCCCTTACCCTGAGCGGGAGGGGGCTGAGGAGCCGGCCCCGGCAGGGTCGCACCCGCACCCGCAGCCGGGCGGGTGGGGCCCCTCTGGGCTACAGCCACGTAGCCGCCTGCTGGTGGCGCCAGAGGCGGACGGCGGATGGAGTCCATTAGGGCCTCCATCCGACACATCATCCTGTCCTCCAGCACCTCCATATAGGGGATCCAGGACTCCGCCGGCGGTACCCTTGGCTGCGCCGGCCGCACCAACTGTGCCGGCTGCTGCACCGGTTGCTCTGGCTGCGCCGACTGCCTCGCCAACGAGCGAGTCACGCGCACCGTCTCCGCCGGTTGCGCCCGCTGCGCCGGTTGAGCCGGGTTCGCCATCGCCCTCTTGAGCTCCTCGACGGCTGCAGCTAGTCGAGCCGTCTCCCGACGAGACTCGGCCAGCTGCGCCGTCAGGCCCTCATTCTCGGAGGCGATGTCAAGCACAATGCGCAACATCGCCTCCTGCTCAGGGTTTGGGGACCCCTGGAACGACGCCTCGGCGGCGATTTTTCCGCGGCCCTCTCAGTGGCCGAGGGGGCCCGACTGGGTTGCCCACCCCTTAGTCCTCCTCGCGCCCCTCGGCGGACTGCAGCCACCTTAGGCGCCCACATTGTCACCTCGTCGCTGGAGGAGGTCGTCCCGGTGAGGGTGTAATCCTCATCCGACACGTCCTCCTCTGGTCGGTGCTTTCTTGGGCGCCGCTTGCGCTTTTGCGCCTTGACGCCCAGTCCTAAAGGGCTGCTCGCCCTACTCCTTTCGCTGGCTGTGTCGACACAGCCGCGGTCTTTGGCGTCTCCTCTACGCCCGCCTGCTGCGCGACCTCCGCGCAGACTCCGTCATTTTTTTTTCCTATGTCCATTTTCATTCCATTTTCGTTGTTTTTATTTTTTTTCGGTTGCCGGTTTCTTTTTGATATTGAGATTTGTGTTCATGTCATATCCCACGAGTATGTCCAGGCGGAGCCCCCTGCACCTAGATAAGCCTATATACTATGGAGGTCGGCTGGTATCCATAGGTTTTACGACTTCGCTGTCGGGTGTTATAGACTTTTCCTTGTCGTGGGCCGGCCAATAAAGGCAAGCCCTCCGGTCAGCAAGTTCAAAGCGTACCCTTCTGGAGCCACCAGTCAGGTCCTTGCTGATCACCTGCCGATTACGGAACGCGAGAGGATGGCTAGTCCTCTCTCACCGGCGGCGGCACAAGTGCCCGTCGGTCCCTGCGTTAGCCACACAGTCAGCCACAAACACCATCGCTCATCCTGTCTCCTCTGAAAGCAGAGGAGTACGGAGAGCGATGTGTTCCCGCCACCTTGGGTATTAGCCGACGATCAATGCCAACCCCATGAAGGGGATGCCATTGACCGCCACCCCCGGCCGCTCCGATTCCGTTCCCCCCGGACTGCAGCGGGATCGGAATCGGAACGACACTCGAGGAGGTTACCCAACACACACCCCTCCCGGAGCGTACCTGTATTTCCGAAGTACTTAACCCTGTATGTGGCGCTTGCAGGGCAGTGTACGAGGGTCAAACTGAAAGTTCTTAGAAAATCAAAAACTGATTACATTAGCCAGTTATTAGTTTTATTATATCTTTTCAAAATATTGTCCATTCACGTCAATACACCGCTGCATGCGATGGAACCACTGGGAAAAGCACTTTGCCCACTCGTCCTTAGGGGTCTCTTCAATGGCATCGCGATACGCAGCCACCGCTTCTTCAGCATTCATAAACCGCTTTCCTTTAAGTTTTTCTTTAATTTTTGGAAATAAATAAAAATCACAAGGCGCGAGGTCGGGGCTATACGGCGGGTGACCCAGTAATTCAACGTTTGATGTCGCCAAATAGTCGATCGTTCGCTTGGCGGTGTGCGACGAGGCGTTGTCGTGGTGAAGGAGGATCCTACTGCGAGGTCGTTTCTCTCGAACTATTTCCAAGACAAGTGGCAAACAATTGGTAGTGTACCATTCTGCAGAAACTGTTTTTTGATCCACTAACACAATTGTTACGAAATGACCTATCCTTCCAAAGAACGAGGCCACCATTTTTTTTCCCGCACTTCGATCTCTCTTCACTTTAGTTGGCAACTCCTCGAAAGGAAACACCCACTGAGCAGATTGTCTTTTGGTTTCAGGATCATAACAGTAAATCCAGCTTTCGTCACCTGTTAGTATGTCGAACACAGCATTAGAGTCACCTCCGTTAAATCTTTCAATCATTTTACGGCACCAATCCACACGATGGAGTTTTTGAGCCTCAGTCAAATTATGAGGTATCCACCGGGCGCAAAGCTTCCTGACCGCTAAATGTTCGTGGAGGATTTTGTGCACTTGACTCATACCGATGCCTAAGCTTGTCCGAATCTGCTGATAGGTCACTCTTTTGTCAGTCTCTATCATACGCCGCACAACACAGATGTTATTTTCAGTCGTCGCCGTAGAAGGCCGTCCCTCACGTAAATCATCAGTGAGATTAGTGCGACCACGTTTAAACTCATTAAACCAGTTGTAAACAGTCGCACGAGATGGGGCTTCATCGTGAAAGGCCAATCGTAGTCTATCATAACTTTCTTGTTGACTTAAATGACATCGAAAGTCATAAAAAATCATTGCACGAAAATTTTCTCGTGTTAAATTCATGTTAACGTGACACAGACAATTTTCAATTTGCCGCCAAATCGTAAAACAAATGATAAATGAATGAAATACATACTCAGTAATATTGGCAAAGAGTTCTATTTTCAAATTTTAGAATTATTTTTTTATTATATCGTTTATAAGTGGCCAGTTCTAAGAACTTTCAGTTTGACCCTCGTAGGAGCACGTGTGCCGCTGTTTGTTCCTCTCTCATGCAAGCTCTGCAGAGAGGGCTTTACATTAGTTTTTTTTTGTTACAATTATATAAATATTTATATATATATATATATAATATAACTTACATTATTCTATAGAGTGCATAGAGAATTGATTTAATTTTTTACATGTATGTTCGTAATGAGATTTTCAATTTACTTTATTATCAACAGAGAACCAATGTTATCGACATAGCTCAAAGAATAAGCAAGCTGAAGTGGCAGTGGGCCGGCCATATCTCGCGAAGTACCGACAACCGCTGGGGTAAACATGTTCTTGAGTGGAGACCGCGACTCGGCAAACGTAGTAGGACGCCCTCCGGCCAGGTGGGATGACGATCTGCGAAAGACTGCAGGCAAATGCTAAATGCGGCAAGCTGAAGACAGAGCACTATGGTGCTCATTAGGGGAGACCTATGTCCAGCAGTGGACTAGTATAGGTTGATGATGAAATGACTTAATTTTTTTGCAAAATCAATCTCTTCGATTTTCGTGTTTTGGGATATACTTGGATAATTATACTCAAATTATTTTATAGCGATTAGAAAAAAATTACAAGTTTATTCTATTTTACTCAGTACAGTGCTTTCTATACTTCCATAAAAGGACTCGTCTTCGTTTACTGCAGACTTTTAAACCCTTTGATAACTATTTGAGTTTTGTGGTCAAGCTTACACGAAGTGTTTTCACAGGAAAGCATAAATTATGAGCCAAGGTAAATAGGTCTGAAATTAAACTATAAGCGGCGTTCGGATCTGAGGTTTTGTAAACATTGTTAAAAGAATCTTGTTTCACATGGGTGATAATCTTAAGTAATGGTTGGTCCCATGTTGCACGGGCTCACGTGCAGAGACCAACTACTGTTTCGAATGTACCACTAGCTTGGGATTCAGTCACCAACTTAATCAAACCAAAGAAAAAGCAATATACAACAAGACTTCAGGACACTGTAAGCTCATTCTGCGTAAATAGTAGCATCTTCAATTCAACGTAGTTACTTTGAGATAACTTACATTTCAAAATATGAGACAACTACCTCTTTCTCCACCGTCTCCTTGTAACCAAAACGTTCGGATCAGTGTAAATAATGAAATAAAAACAAATAATTTGCGATGGAATCCGTTATAAGTAGTTTTATTTCAAAGTACACACAGTTAGTCCTTATCAGTATTTATAATGTTTATTGTCCTCAAGTAAGAAGTCAGCGACTCGCTCTCCAATTGCAACAGTCACGGCTTCGGGATTGGCACGTGGTACTCGGGGCAGCACGCTGAGATCAGCAACACGAAGACGCTGCACGCCAAGCACGCGGAGCCGTGCATCCAGAACACTATCTAAGGGAACTGTACCAGCCGCATGGTACACTGCATACGTCATGTGGCGCACGTAGCATCGCCAGTAACCTTGCTTGTCCACCTCATAGCGGGGACACTCTGGTAGGTGCAACCATAGCAAAGATGCATTTAGCCGACTAAGTACATCCGTATTTGCAAGTTGTTCAATAATACCGATAGAGCGCACAATTTCGTCAACATCTCTATTGTCTCCCAAGTAGTTAGGGTATATGGCTGGAGGCTCTAATGGATCTTTACTTGCTAGTCGTATTGTACCCACCGAATGAGGCTCTAATAGGACAGGCAATAGCATGACGAATGCGTAGTTTTTGTTTGCTTCGCTTAGTTGTTCGATTATGTTGCCATTCAAACCTGTTGATCGTTTGAACCGTTCTTTTGTCAACGCTACTAGATTCCTTTCTATATATGCCATAATAACTTGTAAGTTTGGCACTTCACAGTCACTGCCGTTCGAGCTTACGTTGAGTAGCCTCCTCTGTTCGAAGTCATAGCAATGTGTGTTGGCAAATACACTAACATCGGTGAGGCCATTAGATGTGAGCGGGCCTCGGTTTTTTACCACCAATTCCATCAATTCCGGAATCCTTGATGTAAGTAGTTCTATTTTACCGAGAGGTCCAAAATCTTTCCTAACTTGTAGAATAAGCAAGGGCAGCACGTGGTCTGTCATACCGCTACCCACAGGCAGATCTACTTTCACTGGTATACCGAAACTTTTTAAATGATCAGCTGGCCCTACACCTGATAGCATCAGTATTTGAGGGGTCCCAATTGCACCTGCACTTAATATGACCTCTTTTCGAGCATAAAGTTTAAAACTTTGGAAACCTTGAACGGCAGTGATACCAAGAGCAACGTTATTTTGATTAATTATCACTCCTGTACACATCGTGTCTTTAGCCACATTGAGCGTCCTTTTCACGTCCATTCTCGCCAGATACCCTCGTGCTGTACTCATTCGTTCTCCTTTATACACATAACCTACAACTTGAGTAACACCAATTTCTGACTCGGCGTTTACATCTGGATTAAAAGGAAATTGCAGAGATCTGAATGCCCGAATAAGCCTGGAATGCCATGGGTTCTGGGAGTCACCAAAAAAACCAATACGCATTATTCCAGTGGTGTTATGGTAAGGTCCGGAGGATGGTGGAAGATGACTGAGATCTTGTAAACCTTCGTAACGGAGAAAGTAGGGCATGAGATCGTTGTAGGTCCATCCAGGACTGGTGATTGTGTCGAAGTCCTTCCTGTTGCCGCGTGTGTAGATCATGTGATTGATGGAGGTGGACCCACCAAGGCACTTACCACGACTAAATTTGCATTGTTTGCCGATTGACGAGAGGCATGAAACATTGTTTGATAAGGTCTTATACTGCCAGTCTATTTCTGAACCCAAAAGCGCCAATGATACCGCTGGCACCTACAAAAATACATTGAGATTATTCTTTTTTTCTTTTTTAAATCTTTATCTATTTACAGAACTTTTATCCTAAGACATGTCAGTCCTATTGTACCAAATAACGAACTTATTATCTTTACTTTTCTTTATCTACGAACTACTCTAAATTTAATAACAAACATTTTAACTTTGCTAGGTATTTCTACACATTTCATAAACACTTATTGCAGCATGTGAATAAGATGCTGAAAAAATACTGTGGAATGAGCCTATATTTTCTATTTGATATTATATTCTGAAATATTTTTTTCCCTGGAACTACGATTCCGTTCACACTCCAACAGTAAATGTTGGACATTGTCAATTGTGCCACATGTTAAACAATTGGTAGAATCATTCACTTTCATCAATATGTCCAAATTTCCGTGATGGAATATAACCAGAACGCAGTCTCAAAGGTTCCACTAGAATTCTATTAAGATAGACTCAGCAAACCAAGGGCAATCAAGAGTTTGACTCTGAATGGTTTTGTACCAAATTCCTTTTTCTTTTGATCTTTCATCGAAATATTCTTTCCAAATGTTATAACAATACGTTTTGTAAATATTTAGAATTTTCTGTATAATAAGGTAAAATTTCAAAGTGATCTCCTTGATGGGAGCTCAAGTTTGCCAGTTTATCGGCCTCCTCATTACCCTTCAATCTGATATGTGAGGGAACCCATTGCAATTTTAATTGGATGTTCTTTCTAGTATTATTATATTTTTTGTAGCGCTGTATAAGCGATTGGTAGACGTCTTTTGCGTGTTGAATATTTAAGTGAAGTAAAGCACTGTTCAGGCAAAACGCCTGGTTAATTTTTAGGAGCACCCTTTCTGATGACCGGGTTGACACCGACCAAATGCAGGAGTTTTATTAATTTTAGACATACCTCACAATTTGTATTTTTTATTAGAATATAGATCTGAACTGAACGTACAGCATCGCAGTTTTATTCCTTGAATTTATTAATATTTTAAATACACCTGGAGCCCTCAACATGGTCCTAGCGAGCCCAATTTGAAGATATTGATTCGATTGACAAATTACTTCAATTATCAGCACTTATAAGAGGATTTGGTGAAAATCGGTGGATATTTCAACTACGCTGGGTGAGGTCATACAATTTTGCTGAGAACCTATTGAAGAAAAACCTCGTAGTTAATACATAATCGCACCCAACACTCTTTCTTCAGGTAGTATATAAGTATTTAGGGTAAAACTGGATACATAAGGTTAGTACTGGTTCACGTTCATTTATACCAACCTATTAGAGATTATAAATTGTTTTTACAATATTAGATCGTATTTGTTATTCTTTGATTTATTAATTGTTGTAAAGAGTAGTTACTTATGTAAAATAACTGCATTATATTCCTTTACTAGACAAAAGTTAGCAAGCTACGTGTCAAAACCATAGTCTCCTTAAATAGTTGAATAGGTCCGATCATACATTAGTATTACAATTTTTGTCAATACAATCAATTATTGTTCAAATAATATAACTAATATTGAATTACTTAATTAAGTATTGATCGTTTATATTTTAAAACTGCACTAGTGTTAGTGTACCTACAGTTTAAAAATATCAAGACAGGTTGCTGCATACGTGTAATAATTTTATATAATTGTTTTAAACGTTGCTTATATACATTCGCAGACTAATTACGCCCAGTTCTCGCAATGCCAGATGAAATGGAAAAGGATTCAGACAAACAATTTAAAGAATTGATCAGAAAGCGAGGGAGTTATAAGGGACGCGTGACGGTGTTCGGTAACTATTTGAAGTCATTGGATTCTTCTTCCTTAAGTCATGACGAGGTAACTGAATTGCAAATACGTTTAAATAAGTTTGAGTCTATGTATGAGCCGTATAACGAGTTGCAATTGTCCCTGGAATGTAACACTGATGACCAGCAGAGTCAGATACTAGAACGTAGCGAGTTTGAGTCTCTTTATTTTAAAACCTTAACTAAAGCTCAAAGGTTATTAACTGAGTTTAAGAAAAGAGATGAAACAGACAGTAAGTTGAGTTCGCATTCTAGTAATAATAAAGATGTTAAATTACCGACTATCAAACTGCCAACGTTCAATGGTTGCTATGATAACTGGTTAGAGTTTCACGACACATTCGTGAGTCTCATTCATTGCAATGATGAGATGAATGAGATTAATAAATTTCATTATTTAAGATTGTCTCTAGAGGGTTCCGCTGCTGTGGTGATTAACTCGGTTCGATTTTCTGCATCTAACTATAAGGTGGCTTGGAAGCTACTTTGTGATCGCTTTGATAACACCCATTTACTGATTCAATACCATGTTTCCACGTTGTTAAAGATACCCAAAATTGATAAAGAGTCTGCTTCTGGCTTAAAAGATTTGCTTGATATCATTAAAAAGAACTTGCATGCCTTGGAATCACTCTGTGAACCAGTCGATCAATGGGATACACTTCTCATTTACATAATTTCACAGAAATTAGATAGTAAAACACACTGTCAATGGGAAGAATATAAAAGTGGTCTTGACAAATCTAAATTAACATTGAATATTTTTCTTACTTTTATAAAAAACCGTTCTGAATTAATTGAGTCAAAGGACATGTCAATCGCAGATAGTAAATATTTAAATAATGTTGTTAAAAATACTAAAGTTAAGTCTATGATAGTACAGGAAAATAAAGACCCTACTGATACTAACTCTTATAATAAAACAAGCTGTGTTTCTTCACAACCGAAACCCTGTCCCAATTGTGGGAGTGACCATAAGTTGGGTAATTGTTCGCAGTTTTTGGCACTGAGCAATGAAGCACGTTTACAGTTGATACCGAAATATAAAGTATGTTTTAATTGCTTATCATCTGGACATTATGCAAATAACTGTAAGAAGTCAGGTTGTAAAATCTGTCACCGCAAACATAACACTCTTGTGCATGTCGCACAAAAATTGAAGTCGGCGCCCGTGCTAAGGGTTGCAACCCCAAATGATAACAATGACAGTAATGTTATGCGCGCTCCGACAACGACGTTGTCGGCGCAGTCCGTTCACGGTGTTAGTGTATCACCGTCTTTGAGTGCTGAACTAGGTAATGTGTTGCTATCTACTGCTTTAATTAGAATTATGGACAGCAATAAATGCGAACATATTGCACGCGTAGTGCTTGATAGTGGCAGCACATCTTGTCTATTGACAGAAAACATGTTTCAACGCTTAGGTTTACCAGCTGTTGCTCTTAGTAATTCAGTACTGGGTATAAATAATTCATTATCTTTTATAAATAAGATGTGTCTAATAACAATTAAATCATTAAATGACAATTTTTCTACCCACATTAACTGTTTTGTTTTGCCATCAATAACGGATAACGTTCCGAGTAAACAAGTGGACTTATCTAAATTTAATTTTCCTTCTGATGTTTGTTTGGCTGATCCTAAGTTTTATGTACCGAGTCCCATAGATATTTTACTAGGTGCTGACATCTTCTGGGACTTATTGGGATCACAAAAAATAAAACTAGGCATTCGGCAGCCCTTTCTTTGTGAAACAAGACTGGGATGGGTTGTTTCTGGCCCTAGTAATTGCAGTGGTAAATCAACTCCGTTTAGTAAAGTTCAGTGTAATTTTACAGCTGTCAATTTAAATAATGATCAGACTAGTGATAACATAGAATATTGTCTTACCCGGTTTTGGCAGTTAGAAGATGTATGCACCACAAACACTTCTAATTATACTTCAGAAGAGAGACTATGTGAAGAACATTTTATACAAAATACTACACGTTTAGACAATGGTCAGTTCTGCGTCAGAATACCATTGAAACATTCACCTGATGTTTTAGGTGAATCGTTTTCAAGAGCCAAGCATTGTCTCACTTCATTAGAACGTAGATTCAAGAGCAAGCCTGCAATGTGCCAGTTATATAAAGATTTTTTGTTGGAGTATGAGTCGTTGGGACACATGTCTAAGTGTCAACATGTTCAATCTAATGCAAATTTTATACCCCATCATGGAGTTTTGCGAGAAAGTAGTTCAACAACTAAATTGAGAGTGGTATTTAATGCCAGTAGTCCTACTACCACTGGTGTTACCTATAACAGTATTCAGATGACGGGACCTGTAATACAGGATGATCTTTTGTCAATATTATTGCGGTTCAGACAACATCAATTTATAATCGCTGCTGACGTCGAGAAAATGTATCGGCAGGTAGTGGTTCATCCCAATGACAGGTACTTACAAAGTATAGTGTGGCGTGACAATCCTTTAGCTCCCCTTCAAACTTATCAACTTAATACCGTGACGTATGGCACGACCAGCGCTCCATTTCTTGCTACAAGATGTCTCAAACAATTGAGTTTAGAGTGTGTTGATAAGGCAGTTGCTGAAGTTATTCTTCATGACTTTTATGTCGACGATCTGTTGACAGGTGGGGATAGCCTTAGTGACGTCATCACTTTACGTAACAATGTAACTTCCACACTAAATTCAGCACAAATGAATTTAAGAAAGTGGAAATCAAATGATGCACGTCTGGTAAATGGAACGGACTCTCCACAATATTCATTAGATTTGAATATTGGAGGACTAGAGTCCTCCAAAACCTTAGGTCTTGATTGGCGGTCAACATCTGATCAGCTGTCCTTTCCTTTTGGTGAGCTGATTGTTAGGCGTCACACTAAACGGGAGATCCTTTCTATTATATCTCAGATTTTTGACCCATTAGGGCTTTTAGCGCCGTTTATTATAGTTATGAAAATGTTACTTCAAAAATTATGGATATTGAAACTGTCATGGGATGAACAGTTGCCTCCGGACGTCATCAGAGATTGGGCTAAAACACTTATTAATTTACCCCAAATACAAAGTATCAAGATTCCACGTCGTGTAATTATTAAGTCACATAAGTTCATTGAGTTTCACATTTTTTCGGATGCTTCGGAACGCGCCTATGGTGCATGTATTTATGTTCGGAGTGTCAGTGAAACTGGTGAAATATTAGTTCGTTTGTTATTAGCTAAAGGTCGCGTTGCACCGCTAAAACCAATGACTATACCCAGGCTTGAGCTCTGTGGTGCTTTAGTAGGTACACGCATATATGAAAAGGTTGTTGCATCACTACGAGTTCATGCTAGGCGTACATTCTTTTGGACGGATTCTACAATCGTTTTAGGTTGGTTAAAAATGTTACCAAATAAATTGCAACCTTTCGTCCGTAACAGAGTTGCCGATATTTTAGATAAGACCGGTGGCTGCGAGTGGCGACACGTCCCCACTGATTTAAATCCAGCCGATCACATTTCTCGAGGAGTGGATATAACTTCAATGTCTTGTCTTGATAATTGGTGGTCCGGTCCAAGTTTTTTAACTGATGATATTTCATCCTGGCCTTCTAAATTTGCACACTCTGACGAAGTAGTATTGCCTGAAGTGAAAGTAGATGTTGTTTTATGTAGTAATATCATAGAAAGTAAGAATAGTTTTATTAATTTTAATCACTTCTCAAGACTGATGCGGTTACAACGCTCAGTCGCTTATGTTTTGCGTTTTGTCAATGCATGTAGAAAGAAGCCGTGGGGAGGAGATCTTAGTACTGAAGAGCTGCAAAGAGCATTAAATTTAATTATACGTACCTCACAGAAGGAGTCATTCAGCGAATATGAATTATTAATTAATAATAAAAAATTACCTGTAAAAAGTCCATTGCTTAAGTTTAACGTTTTTCTTGACGAAAACCAGATCATGCGTGTTGGGGGTCGCCTCCAGAATTCTAATTTTGTGTATAACAAGAAATATCCAATCCTACTACAGTCCACGCATGTTTTTACTTATTATAAATTATTATTCGAGTTTGAACATCTAAGATTATTACACGCGGGGCCGCAGTTGCTATTGGCGTCAATAAGAGAAGCGTATTGGCCCATACGTGGGCGCAACTTAGCCAGAATGTGCTATCGACGATGCGTGCGGTGTTCAAAGGTGAAACCGTAACCCCCATTATGGGTCACTTACCACAGCAGCGGCTTCTCGCAGATTTTCCCTTTAAAAGCGTAGGTTTGGACTATGCAGGCCCTATTCAATCAGTTGTACGGCAGGGCCGCGGTACTAAATTGGTTAAGGTTTATATTGCGATTTTTATCTGTTTTACCACTAAGGCAATTCACCTTGAGTTAGTCGGTGATTTAACCAGTAAAACATTTATTATGGCATTGCGCAGGTTTATCTCACGTCGCGGTAAACCTACTGCAATATACTCGGACAATGGCACCTCGTTTGTCGGTGCATATAGAGAACTTTCAAAATTTCTTTCTACCAACTGTGATTCGTTATCTGACGAGATGGCAGGGGAAGGTATCAAATTTAATTTTATCCCCGCGCATTCTCCTCATTTCGCTGGCCTTGCGGAAGCTGGCGTAAAATCAACAAAATATCATTTAGTTAGAGTGTTGGGCCTTTGTAACCTTACTTACGAGGAATTATATACTACGTTGGTTCAAATTGAAGCAGTCTTGAACTCCAGACCACTTACACCAATCTCATCGAATCCAGAGGATTTGACGCCCCTCACACCAGGCCATTTTTTGATTGGTCGTACGATGACATCTCTACCCTTACCTGATGTTCAAGATCAATCCACCAGCTCATTAACTCGATTCCAACGAATTGAACAGTTGCGCCAACATTTCTGGACAAGGTGGAGTAAAGAATACGTGTCCGAGCTCCAATTACGCACGAAATGGCGAACATGCAAGGGTTCATTAAAGCTGAATTCGCTGGTAATATTGAAGGAGGACAACTTACCGCCCCTAAAGTGGAAAATGGGTCGAGTTGTAGCAGTGTATCCAGGAGCTGATGGTGTTATCAGAGTGGCTGACGTCAAGACTTCTAGCGGTCTACTCCGTAGATCGTTCAGCAAGATTTGTCCACTTCCAGATTTGCTGGAGCCAGTAAATTTTGGTTGAAAGGCAGGCTTTCAACACCCGGGGATATGTTCAGGCAAAACGCCTGGTTAATTTTTAGGAGCACCCTTTCTGATGACCGGGTTGACACCGACCAAATGCAGGAGTTTTATTAATTTTAGACATACCTCACAATTTGTATTTTTTATTAGAATATAGATCTGAACTGAACGTACAGCATCGCAGTTTTATTCCTTGAATTTATTAATATTTTAAATACACCTGGAGCCCTCAACAAGCACTTTTTCTGTCAGTAAAAATTACACCTTTGGAGAACATACCTTGGTCTATATATGACAATGCTTCCGAAATTGCAATGAGTTCCAACGTCACGATGCACACAGGATTATTAAACTTCTTATTACAAAACACGGTCTAATTGTAAAACCAGGTTTAAATCGACTTTAGACCATGGTCTAAATAAAGTCACAAAGTCACTAAAACGCTTTTTGTAATATACAAAAAGCGTTTTAGTAGTAAACCATAGATTATCTTTGGTCTATAGATAAATCTGCGTGACTTGGTTTAAAGTGTAATCACAATAATCACATACGTCGAAGTTGTCATTTAAGAATTTCATTATTTAGGTTGTTATTATTCGTACATTTTTTTGCTCGTAATGGATATTAACGCAGTTGATGAAATGGATATCGAATATATTAATATCGTGGAGATACTGGACATACCACGCTTACCTAACAGACATCTTATTAGAGTGAACCCCTTTGTGGAACTATCTGAGGCAGCTTTTAGGCAGAAGTATAGATTTTCCAAACGTTTTTTTATGCGAGTTTTTGATTTAATTTGGGATGAATTGACTCAGGATCCTTGGGGATACCGGATTATTATTATTATTATTTATTTATGTAATTCGTTTCGAACAACGCGGGAAACTTCGTTCTGTTTAACATCCATATATCTTCCAATATTTTAAAACAATGATTGCTAAATAAATGCATGATAGTGATATTTTATTACTAAATAAAGAATAACTATTATCCATGAAGTTGAATTTAATGAAAATATATGTTGTAAATATTATATTTCACCAATCTTAGTAAATATTATTTATCAATGAGTTCAGAAAACTTGCTTTCGGAGGATACGGAACGTTGCGATCGAATGGTGTCATACTGAACGAACAATACTTGTAGTTATCTGTGGTTATTATTGAAGGCAAGGTTTAAATCATGGTACTAAGTAGTCTACGGTTTATTCCGTTTTTGTAATAAGAAGAAGTTTAAACCATGGTCTTGAGATTAAGCCTAGACTTTATAGTTCGGGTTTAAACCAGACTTTTTCCGTTTTTTGTAATAAGACCGAAAGTATTTTATTATATTTCTAACAGGGTCATAAAAAGCTGCACCTAAATTATATACAGTTTTAGATCCATCAGTATATAGGTTATGCCAATTTCTGTAGTTGTCATATAACTCTCGAAGGATATCTAATTTCAGATAATTGGGATCGCATGTTCTTTTAGCATGTAAACCAGAGCTCAGCACAGACACGGTTCACTATCCATTTGCATAAAAAAAAACATAAAATATTTTGGCATGGAAATTTAGGCTAATGATATTTATGCATAATTTTTTTTTAAAAAGCCGCGGTAGCCTAGTGGTATGGGTAAAGGACTGCTGAGACGAGGTCTCGGGTTCGATCCCAGGTATTACCATGGCACACACCAATGACTTTTCGGTGCTTTTCGAAGTTATGTGTGTATTTATCGCAGGTTTATAAGTGCCCGGTTAATGGCAATAGGCTCGCCACCTATTACATTGGGACCTAAACATAAACTGGCGAAATGTGGGTGCTAGCACCTCTGCCTACCTCTTCGGGGATATAGGCGTGAGTTTATGTTATGTTATGTTATGCATTGTACGGTCCAATTACCGCACATGTTAACGTGTCAGCACATTTGATTGCCTTATTGCAGTATTATTACAAAGACAGCGCAAACAAGTCGCGATGTAAAACTCGTGTATTTAGCAATCAATAAATATTGTACAATCATCAAGGATTTATCATTTTTCAATACATCAAGATATATCAAGCAGGTTGTACGGCAGCAAACAAGGCAAGCCCGTACATTGTGGTCCTTCGAAGACGAGGTTTAGTTATCTTTTTGGGGTTTGCGCGTGATAGCGAATCGGTCCAGTCGGCCTCCCACAAGCGGGTCTCCCCGACTGAATTGAGAAGGCGCACATATCACGCGGGATCACATTTAGATACAAAACTAACAAGAACCAGCAAGTTACAAGCAACAAGGTCAAGTTTTCTACGTGGAAATTTTGTTGTGAAATACAAGTCCACGTGTCATTTTATGTTAAGTCAATTTGTGCACACTAAATATTTTATATCAAATAAGGTACCTTATCTAGCAAGTGAGTTCATCGCGAGTTTTCAAGTCAATAATATTGTTAACCTAGCAAGTTTACATCAAGCCATATCAAGATGAGTGTGAATGATCTGCTTTATCAGCAATCACTGCTAACAGAGGCAATCAAGAAAATTCTCATTAATTTTAAGAAGGATAGTGCGTCCCGTAGGACTCCAGATCTAATCAAGAGACGGCTCGAAGCTCTTGAAAAGTATTGGGATGAGTACAGGTCAATCCACACAAAACTTTCGGGGCTTTTACAAACTGATGATGATTATTTTGTCGGTGACCATTATCAGCAAGCAAGGCAAAGTTATTTGGATGCTAAGAACTACATTGAGAAGTCTAGCATTGCTCTCCATCCGACGCAAACTCCTGTGATGCAAACTACTTCACAGGAAAGTAAGCCTACTGATCCGTATAAGACGAACAAGATAGGAGTATTTCAAGAACAGTCCACATCCCGGGCAGCTGAGCAAGTACAGAACTTACCTTTTGAGGGCACGTCCGCGACCCAAGATCAGACGGTCCAGGCGACCTCGAATACCGGTAATTGCAGCAAGCTTGACGAGATGTTCAAGAGACAATTAAGCAATTTCAAGGCGTTTGCAAGAACTGTCTCTCTGATCAACGTAGATACCATAGAAGAGCGTTGGGAGTTTGAAGACACCCTGAAATCTCTCCAGATCCGCTGGAAAGCTATCGACTTACTTCATTGGGATATAGACAGTGAAACAAGCGGATCTAACCTACAATATGAAGCCAGGTTCACTGAACACGAACAAAAATACTTTGATATCAAGAAGGCTATAAATAGCAAGTTATGGTCCGTCTCCGATCGCGAAAAGTCTACACCAAAGCTCGACATTCCTGTTTTTAACGGGAACTATCAACAATGGGTCTCATTTAAAGATCTTTTTAGCGAGGCCATACACAAGCTAGTGGTGAGATGGCCCAGGGTCAGCCGGGGTGCGAGGGATATGCTCTATGGGTAACCTTACACCCCGGCGTCTGAAGACCCGAGACGGCGTGCGGTTTTAGTCGGTGCAAGCCCGACATAACCACCCCCGCTGGCCGGCGGGGGGGTATCCGAAGGGATTTCCGCACGATAAAAAAAAAAAAAAATAAAAAAAAAAAAAAAAAAAAAAAGGTACAACAACAAGAAATTGATATTTACAACCCACATGAACACTGTAATGAACCTTCCTGTTACGTAACAAGTCAATGGAAATCACATAAAACGACTTCATGACGTTACCACAGAATGTTTAAACGCTATTAAAAACCTTGGCGTAGATATAAACACTTGGGATCCGATTTTGGTCTACCTTTTAGTGCAAAAGCTAGACGCCGAAACTCATAGTGATTACCTAGAATCGCTAAAGGAACCTCGAGAGCTACCAAATCTGAATGAATTCCTCAAATTTTTGGAAAACAAATTCACTACAATGGAATCGGCCCGTCGAAAACAAGAAAATTATCAACAAAGGTCAACCTCATCCGAATTAAACAGACAAAATAAACCATTCAATTTCAAGAATTTTTCAAGCAATCAGGCTGCAACAAAATCCAATTCAAGAAATAGATTAACATGCCAAATTTGTAACAGCGCAGAACATGGCATTTATTTTTGTAAAAAACTCTTAGAAATGACACCAATGCAAAGGCGACAAACGATTACGAAATTAAGTTATTGCTGGAATTGTTTGCATAAGCATAATGGAAAAACATGCACTTCAAATAAACGATGCCGCGAGTGCAACGGAAACCACAACACGTTGCTGCACTCAGCATTTGTAAAAAGCAACGTGACTCCAACCGACATGACGTCACAGCATGCATCAAATAACCCGGACTCAAGCCAGGGAGCTGAATGCAGTACCAAGAACTCGCACGTGACCCAGCAATGTGAAATACCCGATTTTTTTTTATCCATAACAAATTTAGCATATTTGTCTTAATCACAAATAAAATTAGCATAATCATATTTAAGCATAAAATTTATAAGCCTAGCTTTATAAAGGCATAAACGTATCAAACTAAAATGAATATAGTCATAATCATCTTTTTTTACTTATGTAAACTATTTAAAAGGCGGCACCTGAACCTACTTTGACACTATATAATATAGAAAATACTGGTAAAAGTACCTTTTTTATTTTTATATGTATATTTTTTACTTATGTAAAATAATTAAAAGGCGGCTTACTGGTGGCCCGAGGGCCACCCCCGCCGCACCTAGAAAAGGACACATAGGAAATACTGGTTAAAGTATATACTATTAGGCGACTGTACACTATGCCTAAAAACATTGTGCAAATTATAACTATGCATAAATCTATTAGACCTAAATATAATTATTTCACAGTAAAAATCAATTATGAGCAAGTATAATTATGCCAAAAGAAGTATGCCAAATTCATTGTGCCAAAACATTTTAGGATTACATATATTATGTTAACGAAAGGGATACCCACAGATACCACTATATTATTTACGTCTATATAGCTAGTCCATATATCTAGCTTAAACATTTCTAAATGGTGAGATGAACTTGTATTCTGTTCTATCGTTTCATAACTCTATTCTTTTATTTATTTATCTATTCTTTTCTCTATTTTTCTTATATTTCATAATTCTATCGTTTCATAACAAACTGCCAGTAGAGGTATTTTCTTGTTTTGCCAACACCTGTTGACGCTTGACCTAAGAAGGGTTTCCAACAAGGTTGAAGTTACATTGTTTGATCATGAATTACTTCTTAAACAATATTTTAGTGCTTAGTATTTTCTTCCTACTTCTAAGGGTGGGATACACAGTTCAGACTCCTTCATGACATGAAGTGGAGTAGTTTTTAAAAAACCACATATAATCCGCAAAGCCTGATTTTGAACTTTGTCAAGTTTTGATACATTACATTTCGCACTGCTGTCATATAAAAAACATCCAAAGTCCAAACGATTTCTGATCAACGATATAAATAACATCCTTAAATGATTTTGGGGAATTCTCCTGCTAAAACTTTTAACAGGTTTAAAAATTTCACGGTTCTTTCCAATGTTTCATTAATATGTTTGCGCCATAACAAGGACTTACATACCCACATACCCAAGTATTTAACGCAATGTGAGGAGTTTAAATAAAGATTATCAACTTTAAGTTTGACATTGCATGCTTTACGTCCCCTTTTAAAAATACATAGGTACATTGGATTTATTTGCGTCTCCTAATCAACTGCGAATTGTCACTACAATTCATAACATATTTGATAATTAAATGGTCACTGCCCAAATTCTCACTAAGTACATTTCAAGAAAACTCCGTATCGATATCTGATGATACAAAGGTAATATAAGGCGACGACTTTCTGCAAATGATAACTCACTATTTTTTTTTTTAATTTTGGTGTGATGGGCATTACTATCTCCAGCAATCATAGTTTTAGATGAGAACAGAGAGAATATTTAGTCCCAATTTGCTTGGTTTGTACGAACAGATGACGGGCAATATGTACGTGTAATATTTTCTATACATATATATATATACATATATATATATACATATATATATATATATACATATATATATATATATACATATATATATATATATATACATATATATATATATATATATATATATATATATATATATATGTATATATATATATATTTACATGTGTTTTTAAGAGTGTCCGATATTTCGGCACTGTTGCAAGCGCCATGATCACGGATTACCTGAAAAATGTGCAAAAATAACCGGGAACAAGCCAAAATAAATTCGCGAGTAGCTACGGTAAGCGTCGCGTGTTAAAAACACATGGTAAATATCCCGTTAACTCTAATACTTATGTAGGTGACCATGACAGTTTAAATACCTTTTCTAAATATATTGTATTGAATAATATTTAAACTACAATTTGTATCCAACCAAGATTCACTTATAATGGCTATATGTATTTTTTCACGATTTAACAATGTCTCAAATTCTTGTATTTGGGTATAATACATTGGCAGTTCCTTTGCAAAATTTTAATAAATAAAGCACTTGCCTCCCATCCATGATTATTACCAAATAAGCTTTCTAACCAGTTTCCTTCGCTTATGAAATTCTTAACAAAATTCTTACATTCTTCAAAAATGCACCTTCTCACCGCGATAACCTTTTCCTCAAAAGAACTTTTTGTCAAAATAATATTCTGTATTTTAATCCACAACTTGTTGAGCATGGTCTTGTTATCTTTTCTTATTGTTACGAACCGAACTTTTGGCATGACCTTTTTGGAACATTTAATTGTCTTCTAAATTCTAATATAACTGACAGCGAAAAAGGACTTTGACTTTTGGAGTTTTTCATGTGGGTTGTTTTTGAATGTTTGTAAAATAAACTGTGGTTACCTATACCAGCGCGTTTTAGTTTCACCAGCTACGATTAGTAACACTTATATTCTCATATTTAGTATTTTTGTCATCATTTGTAAAAAAATCCTGTGAGTTTTCTTGTATCTGACTCTGATTTTTGGTACCATTGTACTCTATTTTTATCCTTATATCTATTTCGAGGATTTGAAGAGAAATTTCCTATTACAGGCCTTTTTGATCTATTCTCGCTATTTTCTATCTCTACTTCTTTGTTAATTCCTTCTAACTCCATGTGCTGTACTACACCATATACTACCATCTATTCCATTTAGACACTCTCTTGAGTATTAATATTGCAATTAGGAAAATTTATTGCAGAACTTGAACCTTCTTCTTGATTATTTAAACTTGTCTGAATATGTATACATTCTTTTCCTATCTTATTCTTTCCGTCCAGATCTAAAAACATCACAGTAGCTCTTCGATGTGGTACCTTTTCTTGAGACATTATTTCCCTGATTTTCCTTTCCCTTACATACATAGGACATGATTTATCTATAGTTATATGATGCACTTTACAGTTAAGGCAGACATAATCCTGTGTCTCACAATTGACATGATTTCCTCCACACTTAGGACATAAGATTTTTTGGTGGGGCAGAATTTAATAAAATGTTCAAATTTTCAGCATCCAGAGCATTGGGATACTGGGAACACAAAGGTCTAGGGTGTACCTTGAACTGTTTCAATCTCTTAATGGCTAATATTTCAGTTGTAGATTTCAGATTTTTCAATATGTCATTATCTGAAATTTCTAGATCAACACCTTTTATTAAACCGTACGATACTGTTCCTAAAGCCGAAGAATATCTATAGCCAATTTCTTGAATTTTTTTGTTACTTATAAGCATATTCGCATCTTCCACTTTTTCAAATTGTATGATAATTTTATAGGGGTTTTTGTATTTAATACTTAAAATATTACGTATATATACGGATTTCAAAAGTCTGGTAATAGCCATTTGTTTAGATAAAATTTCAGAGACGTTACCGATATATTACATTTTTCCTCTGTACTGTGTTCTATTGGGTTATGAGAGTTTTCATCATTACTAATGACTGAATAATTCTTACCAGACGTTTTGGCTTGCGTCTTATTACGGTGATGAAACCATCTTCACTACTACCCTCACTTTTCTCTCACATCCTCTTCGATCTTCTAGTTTCTTCCTCACCATAATCTGATATACTTTTCAACACCCACTCATATTCGTCAATATTATCGTTGTCAGTCTTTTCACGTAAATTATCCATATTCTCCTCCTCCATAATTAATAATATAAAAAATATAGAAGGTAACTTTAAAACATCCACAATAATTTATTAACGCATACGGCTACCTACGCGCGAGGAGATTTTTCTAGAGACTATTCTAATCAATGGGTATCAGAGCTGCAAAGTACAAGCTTTGCATGCACCCGGGACTAACGCTGTGAATGACGATGACTTTTTTAATTTCACTTTAGCTTACCATCAGGTGGGGTACTGTCAGAAAAAAGGGTACCAATCAGAGTAAGAATGTGTTCGTACGGGGTGGATTTCTTCCAAATAACAAGTCAATATAAACTATAGACAAGGAGAAAAGAAGTAGTGTTTATCCAACGCCATGAATGTATGAATGTTAGTAACCTTGGTGAATACGTTTGGGTCTCCGCCAGCCTCCACGAGCAGCACTTCGTGGCCAGCGAGCGCCAGCCTGGAGGCGGCGACGGCGCCCCCTGCACCCGCACCCACCACGATGTAGTCGAACTGCTGGCCATCTGCAAAATTAGTGAATATCAACTTTATTGTAGTAAAGGCAGAAAGGGAATTCACCCTCACATGTTGCAATCGGCAACGGTGCAGGCTTTGGAATAATTTCCGTGCTGTGGTTTTCCCTAGCGACTACAATACGGAGTTCTAGAAGGGCATTAGAAGGTTTTACAGGGTCGGCAGCGCGAGTGTGATGCCCCTGGTGTTGAACTCGGCCATGGGCCGCGGTAACTGCTTCCCATCATGGTGGGCCGTTGGCTTGCTGTCACCTAAGTGGTATACCTAAGTATCAGTCTCTGTAGGCTATCAGTAGAAAAAATATTTACGATGGCTATTGACGTATATGATATGACATAAAGTTTGCCTTTGTAGTTGATATGGTTCTGTGCAATAAATTTAATTATAAACTAAAAAGCCATGATTGAGATTAACAACTTTTGTTCCTGGAACAGACCTACTTCGGCTTAATCGGCAGATTATATTAATACTAATAAAATTTTAATACTAATAAAAGTTAATCACGCTCGAGAACGTCCAAGTGACTTTTTTTTTGCAACTTATCATCATTCTAGCGTGAGTCCCGGTCGCATCTGAGGTTCCCACCTCGGAGTACGGGGTCTGCTTTACGACTTTGACCTCTCCACTTCGCACGGTCTTGGGCATCCATGGCAGTGAGACCATGGGCACGCATGTCATCTTCTATCACGTCAAGCCAGCACTTCTTAGATCTACCCCTCCTTCCGGCGGTTCAAGTCCGACATAACCTCCCCCGTTGACCGGGGGGGGGGGGTGCCAGCAAGGAGCAGAACATTTGTTACCCACATAGCCTGGCGGTCGCCGCAGAATGAGGAAGCATCTGCGAAGGCAACTCTCCGGTATTTTTTCCACGATGTCACGGATATGGAGTCTGCCGCAGATCCTTTCGCTTGAATCTACACATTCATCGCAGCATATTCATCTTCGTGGCACGCAACTCCTGCTTGCAACTTCTGTCCCGCGTAAATCGTCTGACTTTTTAAAATACATACCTACTGTTCTACATATAATGCGCTTACCCTGCCTTAATCTGACGATTTTCTCCGATGATCATTTTTTTAAAATTATTATCAGACTAAAGGCTGCCCTAGGGCAGACGTGCCACCTTATAATATAATGGGTTCATGTATGGTACTTATAAAGGTGGATCCTTCTGTTTACCTGCTACGTTAAGTAAATCGCTCCTAGGGCTCCCCTACTAACATGATGAGCATGATAAGCATGATAGACAATGTTAGAGAAATAGTATAAGTATGTAGTATATGTCGTTTTGTTGAAAGGTCATAGACGTAATGTTATGTTTGTAGATATGTATATAAAACATAGTTATTACAACGTATTATTAGGTGCAGCAAAAGTTATGACCATAATGGATAACTCAATGTTCAAAAGGATAATATGATGAAGATGTAGGTAAATATTAAAATGACATCAAATAAATCGCGATAGAATCCGTTTAAAAATAGTTTTATTTCAATGTGTGATATTCACGTAAACTTCCGACAATATCATGATGAGTATAGTTGGATTATTTAAACTTGAATCTGTAGTGTGTATTATTATAACTTACCCTTCAACTGAACTCCAATCGGGAACGTGTAAATGTCAAAGTTTCGTTTAGCGCTTGTCGTGCCGAATTTCACCCACGTTGGTAGAAGTACTAGCACTGCTATTCTGGAACCACAAATCGCTTCTTAGGTAGATACCTACTGCTAGCAAACGGTTGAACACGTATATACGAATTTGACAATATATGTTAGCAGCGATTTATTAAATTATCATCTTATATCTCTTTTTTTGTCCTATGGATTCTATAATCATCATAAAAAAATCTAAAATCTTTCTGTGGAATGTGATAATTGATATAACGCACGCGTCATAACCTCGACTGCGTAATTTCACCTTCGCGAAGCTACTGGTGCGCAAACTAAACTGGGTTTGTAAATTTTACTGAATCAAAGTTTATACATTCTCATAAATATACAGTTGTAAACTGAGGATTTAACAGCCTAACCTGTTTGTAAATCGTCAGTCATTAAAATAACTGTAATTACAAATTGTATCAGCAAATAAGTTGCGTGCTTACAAATAAACACTTGCGGTGGAGGAACGCTGTTAGCGAGCTCTAAAATGTTAAATTTAATCTTACAATGTAGATGTTTACACTGTTATTTGCTTTGTAACGAGTGTAATAGGAGCATCCACTTTGGCAAGAAAAGAGAACAAGGGTATTGCAATCGAGTTATGTATAGAGCGCAAAGATATCGCGCGTAATGGCTGCGTGTTCTTGAAGTATTCAGTGTCATAATTGATCTTCTTTACACCCAAATGAAATTAAAGATCTAACATAACATAACATAAACTCACGCCTATATCCCCGAAGGAGTAGGCAGAGGTGCTAGCACCCACATTTCGCTAGTTTATGTTTAGGTCCCAATGTATAGGTGGCAAGCCTATTGCCAATAATCGGGCACTTATAAACCTGCGATAAATACACACATAACTTCGAAAAGCATCGAGAAGTCATTGTTGTGTGCCATGGTAAAACCTGGGATCGAACCCGACACCTCGTATCAGCAGTGCATTACCCATACCACTTGGCTACCGCGGTGAAATTAAGGATCTACCTGTTAATAAATTTAAAAATCAAATCAAAACTAAACTCTGCCAAAAAGGCTATTATGAAATTCAAGAATATTTACACGAGAAACAAGCTCGGAAATGAACTGTTTGCTATAACATTAAGGTACTTAAACAAAACATTGTAATAAGATTAAATAAATAAATAAATAGCGGCGATAGCCCAGTGGCGTACGTAACGGACTGTTGAGACGAGGTCTCGAGTTCGATCTCCAGTCGCCCCGGGCACACACCCCTTACTTTTCGTAGTTATGTGTGCATTAATAAATGTTAATTATCGCTCGCTTAATAACGTGCCTGGTAGATGGCAATAGGCTCGCCCCCTATTAGATTGGGACCTTAACATAACTGGCGAATCGTGGGTGTGTAATACACCTCTGCCTACCCCTTCAGGGATACAGGCGTGAAATTATGTTTTTGTGGTAAATAAATAAATACTCTATGAGGTTCTAAGCAACGCTATCTAGACCCAAAGTAAGCATAGCTTAACTAGCTTGTATTATGGGTTCTAGAATGCGGATGAAAACACTTCGATACATTTTGTTTTGTAAATATAAACACATTATACATAGAAACACACAGACCAATGCAAATAGACCATATTCATGCATATAAAGATTTGCACTAAGCGGCAATCGAACCCGCAACCTCCGATGTTGTAGTCAACGCTCTACCATCACGCCATGGAGGTTGGCAACATGATTGTAAGTAGACCAAGAAAAGAATAACCCGCTGAGTCTATTGCCGGTCTTCTCAGGATGGGGCTCACGACGAAACTTTAGTCTAGTTTTTAGGGATCCGTTGCCAAATGGCAAAAAACGGAACCCTTATAGATTCGTCATGTCTGTCTGTCTTTCCGTCCGTATGTCACAGCCACTTTTTTCCGAAACTATAAGAACTATGCTGTTGAAACTAGGTAAGTAGATGTATTCTGTGAACCGCATTAAGATTTTCATACAAAAATAGGAAAAAAACAATTAATGTTGGGGGTCCCCATACTTAGAACTGAAACTCAAAAAAAAAATTTTCATCTAACCTATACGTGTGTGGTATCTATGGATAGGTCTTCAAAAATGATATTAAGGTTTCTAATATTTTTTTTTTCTAATCTGAATAGTTTGCCCGAGAAACACTTCCAAAGTGGTAAAATGTGTCCCCCCCCCCTGTAACTTCTAAAATAAGAGAATGATAAAGCTAAAAAAAATATATGATGTACATTACCATGTAAACTGCCAACGATAATTGGTTTGAGCGAGATCTAGTAAGTAGTTTTTTTTTAATACGTCATAAATCGTAAACCGCAATTTACCTTTCATTCAATCAACTCAAATATAAAAATTAAAAAAAAGAACATTATCGTGTTACTTGCTGCTACGGAACCCTTAATGGGCGAGTCCGACTCGCACTTGGCCGCTTTTTTTTTCAAAGTTTTGTAAGAGCTGTTTTAATGGTCTATACAGAATAAATAATTTTTGGTTTTGACTTTAACTTCACAATTGCAGTATGCCAAGCACTTGACAAAATTATAAATGGATTCATATATTTGTGGTTGCACAGGATACGACTTACTCCAGCTCGCTCCACGATTTTGCTCCCAAGGGCTCCAAAACTAAACTTTATTTTTTTTTATCCCAAGGGCCCCAAAAGCTTTTGTTTTTTTTTTTCTTGTAGCTCCTGGGAACAAAATTCCGAAGTAGCTACGGAATGTTTTGGAGCTATAGGGAATGAAATTGTTAAATTTCGTAGCGAAGCTCTTATACGTGGCTAAGCCGTTTAGTCGAGACTGTACTCCTCCGGAACCATTGAGGAATAATCATCGAAAAACAGTTTCACAAGCGCGCGGCCTTAGCTATGCGCGCGAACATTGTAAGATGCCTTATTTTTCAAGTAAGAGTCCTGTTCGCTCAGCTCAATTTATTTCAGTCGCACCCTGCACAGAATTCCTAGTCTATAAATCCTTGGAGCGCCTGGTAATGGATGTATGGAAAAATGAATTTTGGAGAACAATAGATTTGGAGCGCATGGGAATAAGCCCAATTCGTAAGATTAAAAAAATCTAATTCCTGATGAACTACCAAGACTGCAACATAGCACAGTAGGTATTTCTAAGTCTATCTATAATCAAGAAGAGAAGGAAGAAAATACGGTTTTATTCCCCGTGACTTCGTTTGGGGCTGTGATATACCGAAGTTTTGTTTGTGTTGTACATTTGTTGGCTTACAGAGCTGGTTAGTCAGGTCTGGGAGCAGAACCGAAATTTGAAATGAGACCATGTAATAATTGAATTACAATTAATTAACTGACTGTTCTTTTGGGAGTATTTGTAAATATCATAATATTGTTTGGAAAGAGCAGCTATGTACCTTATTTTTTAAATAAATGGCAAATGTCTTTAAAATAAACCTAACATATTCGCATACAAATTATTTTCCTACATATCTAAATGAAATGCAAAAAAATCTATTATGTCTTGATTAACAACACAACACAACAAAAAGTCACAAGACAGATATTGTAGTAAACTAGTTTGCGTAAAAAGGGGAGGAAAAAAGATGATTAAAATCATACGGAAAAATCTTATGACAATGGAGTACATTAAACCTTATAAATTCTAAATCTCGTATGAAAATAAGGATTAGGTATGTACGTATAGGGGTGTGTGTTGGGTAACCTCCTCGAGTGTCGCTCCGATTCCGATCCCGCTGCAGTCCGGGGGGAACGGAATCGGAGCGGCTGGTACACCCTGGGCGGCGGTCAATGGCTTCCCCTTCACCCCTTCATAGGGTTGGCATTGATCGTCGGCCAATACCCAACGTGGCGGGAACACATCGCTCTCCGTACTTCTCTGCTTTCAGAGGAGACAGGATGAGCGATGCTGTTAGTGGTGAGATGGCCCAGGGTCAGCCGGGGTGCGAGGGATATGCTCTATGGGTAACCTTACACCCCGGCGTCTGAAGACCCGAGACGGCGTGCAGTTTTAGTCGGTGCAAGCCCGACATAACCGCCCCCGCTGGCCGGCGGGGGGGGGTATCCGAAGGGATTTCCGCACGATAAAAAAAAAAAAAAAGGTATGTACGTATAATGAGTAGTGATTTACTAAACTTCAACACCACTGCCATTTAAAAACTACTAAGGGCTTAAACTCAAGATCAAGCCTACCTGATTTGGATGTACATAGTGGTGAACAACGCAAATTTCTTCGAGATGATAGAAGCCTATTGCTGATATGATGGCCGGTTTTTTTTTTACATAAATACGTCTTACACTTGTGATGAAACAAAAACGAATAAAATGAACGAACAAACACGAAACACAGAAGGGATGGCCATGACATTACTTTAATTTAATCCATAACCTTGTAAGTCATTAAATTTTTTTAGAGGTCATCAACACTTATTTTTGCCACCAATTAATCGAAATAACTAATACACTGGACTTGCAATCGTTAGGTTACAGGTTACCCTAGAATACTGCTGATATGAAATAACTCCTAAAACAAGTAATTTACCTTAGTTAGGAATGCTAACTATCATGTCACTTTTAAATATAATAATAATAAAATATATAATAGCTATATAATATATACTAGCTCCCCCACGATCCGTGCAGAGGAGACGACGGCTTTGGCACGACTCGTCAGCAGACGGAGATGGACTTCGTGATTACTTTGCGTCCATCCCGTATGTTGAACGCTGCTTTAAGGATTGGCCCCGTCGGATAATGCTACTGCTGTCGCCGTTGAGATCAGTTTGGGAATGGAATGCTATATCCCATACACTGATGTCACCGGTACCCGTGGGGTGCGTCTCTGGTGGGGCATGAATGCGCAGAGGCTATTTACCTGGAGCAGTTGACGTACCGCGCTTGGGCAAGGGCATGTACCGCACGGTCTTCACGTGGGCCACTTTAAGGCGTACATCAGAGCCACAAAGTTCTGTAAGTAGATTTACATCAGAGCGGATGTAAAGCGCATAGCACGACTTGGGCAAGGGCTTGTGGCGCACCCCGCGGGTAGCCATGGCTGATTGAGGGTGATTGACCAAAGCCGTGCAATCAAACTTCTGCCAGCCTTCGCTGCCCCCGCAGCGTAAACCTGGCCCATGAGCCGCAGGAGAAAGCAGATTTACCGGTTAGTCTCTTTGCGGCCAACTCCCGAATCAATGATTGCGGTATGCAGCATACCGATACTGCCCAGCTGTAACCACGTGATGTTCGTGCAGTGTTGCAATCACTCGAAGTCCCGAAAGCCAGTGGTCCTATGGTATTCCAGCGGTGGTTCTATGTAAATGGGCAGCGGAGTTGTCTCCAATGCTTACGCGCCTGTACCGCATCTCTTAAAACTCGGGTACAGTGCCACTGGCTTGGAAAGAGGCGAATGTATGGCCGATTCCCAAGAAAGTGCATCGCTCAGAACCGGGTAACTGTCGAGCTATCACCTAAGTGCTGGCAAGGTTTTTGACCATATCATTAACACACAGCTCGTGCGTTACCTAGAGGATTACTCCTTAAGTATTGATCGGGAATCTGGCTTCAGGCCGAAACTCACTGAGCTTGACCGGGTCCTGAATCACATTTCTCATGGGGCTCTGGAAGTCTGGTCGAGTTCAATGCCAAGAAGATGCAAGCATGTGCGTTTAGAGCAAAAGTATCTCCTTTCCTTCTCCTCCCCACTCTCCGGGACACACCAATGCCACTACAGGGCAATATAAATGTGCAGAACAACTAGTATATAAGCTTATTTTGTTACTACATAAGTGATAGTGTAAATAATTAAACTGATTTAACAAAAACTATAGGAATAATCGTGTATAATAGTTATAAGTTTGCGACGAAGAAATCGTCATTGTTTACCGATCTATAAGTGTAAATTGTATCTTATTTCGTGTCACCTTATTTCTACTACCTATTAGAATACATAATACGGTATATAAATCATTGTAAATAGAAAATAAACACATAATTGTAAGATTGACCGATCGACCATTAGGGTATATCCGCGAAAAGTCGTTAAGCCGCGGTGTCACTAACGAGCCGCGAAAGTTCGATCGGCCAATTAGAAAAATCGAATTAATTGGATTAAGAGTATAAAAAACCGCTGTAATTTGACTCGACACCTCAGTCGACAAGTAGAAAGTCAAGCGAGAAGTGCTCTCTCCTCTTCACAAGGAATAAATGAAGATACATGAAAAAATCTCTCTTTAATTCTGGAAAATTCAAGTACTCTTCGAGGCTGCCCATAATAAGTGTTCCGCTTAAGTACAGCACCACGACGACATCCACAATCCAGCAAACCCCCCAAAGTACACACCCATTGCGTCGAAGTCGTGTTTCTGAGCAGATAAAGTCTCATCAACGGAATTGGCTTTGGGTTGTGTACAATAAATATACTCGGTATGGATGTTCGCTGCAAACTGAACAAAGCAAAAACTATATCGAGAGCGTCATTACAACGGCCTCGCGTAAACTCGGAGTCCTGAACAAGATGAGATGGTTTTTCACGCCGGAGCGGTGTCTTCTATACAAGACACAAATCCGTTCTAGCATCGAATACTGCTCTCATCTCTGGGATGGCTCTTCACAGTACTTACTAGATACTCTCGACAGATTGCAGCTACGCGACGTGCGGTCTACATTACTGGAAGTCCTGAGTTCACCAACACGTTGAGCCCTTGCAGATGCGTAGAGATATTGCCTGTTTGGCAGTATTTCACTGCCTTTACCATGGCGAGTGTTCCAATGACCTCTTCCCATTATATCCACCCTCTCCTTTCCTATTCAGGGCAACACATGCAAGGCTGAGGTATCACCCTCACACGGTGCAAACAATTCCATCAAGAACCAAGCGGTTCGGTACCTCTTTTCTTTGCCGCACCATTAAGATTTGGAATTCCTTACCAGCACACGTCTTTCCTTCTTCCTACCGTCCCGGGTCCTTCCAGGCCGTCAAGCTGAGGGCCACCATTGTAACAATATCGGTGTCGGTAATGGTGACCCCCATTCCTGACTTTATCTTTAGCTTACCATCAGGCGAGGTAAAGTCATATTGTCGTGTCTATTATAAAATAAACAACTATTTTTTATTCAATATATTTCTTCATAGTTGGTAGTAGATTGAAACTAAATAAAGTTAAATCTTTAAAATCTTGATTCGTCATGATTAAGTGCCTATCAGTATAAATACAAAACCTGTATGTATTATTAATAGCTTTAATAGTAGCTTCACTAATTTACATAATTCCGCATTGATTATAAAATATGCCTACCTATGTATATAAACGAAATATTGAACGTCAATTGTAACCACTCCAAATTTTCATATCTATTTGAAATTTACATACCTGGTCTGGGTCAAGATCAATATCATTTGCCTGCCCTTATTCCAATTAGTTAGTGTCGGCCTCAAACGTCATTTTCGTTGATATTACTCTGTCAAATTAGTCAAACGTCATCTCTACAGTCTGGGTGATATTCCCGACTATTTAATTCATCAACGTAAGAAGATGGGACTTTATTGGTACTTCACAAAAATAAAGGTGGTGTACAAGAGTAGCTACAGCAACTATTAAGTAAAAGCTCACCTCGCATAGAGTACATACAAGTTTAGGAGAAAATTATAGAGAAAGTGTGGTTTGTGCCATGGAAAGTTCGGGGCTTTACCTGGTCGCGGGACTACCGATGTCATTTTTACCCTCTACTAACTGTGTAAGGAGCCACTAACATTCTAGGATGGCACAACTAGTTGTGCATACAAAGTTGTTCTATGAGGAATATGCAGGTTAAAACCGTTCAAAAATAAGTCGCTTTTGGTCGCATAAGAGCTCAAAATCCTTACCAATTTATTTTGAAATACTCAACGTCCTAAACTAGTGCCAATGCTTCCTTTTCCGTTTGTCAGCACCGTTTTTCGCAATCAGTAAGAGCTTTATACCCGAAAGTCATAATTCTAGGACTTCCTTTCCCTTTTTCGACTAGGACAGCACTCGATTCTACGACTTCCGCATCGGTGATTAGCTGTTACTGACATTATAATACTTGTTTTAGGACTTTGAACGCTTCGCTTGGTTTGAAGGTCCGGAATTCATCAATATTTAATGATTTTGTAAGCCTTAATGTCAACAACTCCGTGAGAGGGTCTATGAGTGTTGCCAATTTCTAAATCAACTTTCCTACAAAATTACCCAAGCCAAGGAAACTCTTTTGCCGTTAGTTTAGTTACGTTGCTTTTAACTTTGGATATCAGTACATGACCTAATGAAAGACAACTCAAATCCAGTCGTGGTGGACTTTACGTAGATTTATTAAGATAGAATAATAAAGGGAGTATTAAAAAAAAAAAAGAATTTTGAAATAAAACTATTTTTAACGGATTCTATCGCGATTTATTTGATGTTATTTTATATTTCACATTGATCCCTGATCTGACTTGATCATTCTGCGTAAATTGTAACACCAACAATTCAACATAGTTCGGGTACTTTGAGATAACTTACACTTCAAACTACAAGACAACAACCATCTTTAGTCCTCCGTGACCATGGCTGCTGATAAGCAACCGAAACGTCGGGATCAATGTAAAACATAAAATAACATCAAATAAATCGCGATAATCGGTTTGATTGCGTTCAGGGTCCAGCAAGTGCATAGCCGGGCAGGGGGATTGTGGTCGCAGCACTGATGGGACCGGTGGGTGTCACGCGGTGCTGCGATGTCAATCTTCTTTTGATGAGGCCATCAAGCTGAGTGCCACCATTGTTAACATGGTACGTGTATGTAATGGTGACCCTCTTTCCTGAGACTTTACCTTCAGCTTACCATCAGGCGAGGTGAAGTCAAATTTACGTGTCCTATATATGTATAAAAAAAGAATCCGTTAAAAATAATTTTTCACTTCTCATGCTCTTAAAATGTAACTTTAGTCTCTGTGTATCGGGACTAAAGTTCCTTATTAATCTCTAGGGACTAAAGTATTTTTTTTTTAATTTACTTTGAAAACTCCTAAACAGCCAATCACGGTGTTTGTGAATGGGAGGATTATCACCTTTTTAGTGATTGTGTATAAAAATAACGTCAAAATGACATTTGAAAAAATCTAAAAAACCCATTTAATTTCGTGAAACACGATTAATTATATTAATTTAATTAATTATTATGTAAGTATTATGGATTAATTAATTTTTTTATGCATTTCCAATTAGTTTTAATTTTTTTTTCAAGTTTGAATCTGTTGGCTAAATATGCAATAATTTAAAGCGTACGTCACTTAACAAAAAAAAAACCGCGGGACAAATTTCTTTTCAATTTGAATTTTGAATAGATTATTCGTATTAAGCTTGCGTTGTCATCACCAATTACCTACACCAATTAATTGTGCAACTTAATAAATTACGGACCAAATATGTCATTATCGTCATACCGGGGAAAACCATACATTTAAATGTAAATAAATGTACAAATTGCACTTTTAACTTTTCTTAGGTTAGATTAACAATTAATACGTAATTTTAAGAAACTTTGTTATTATAAATATTATAATTTTGTATAGAATGTTGTTTTTTTCCTCGCATTCAAAGTGAAAAGTAGAGTGTTTAACGTGGGACTAAACAACCATAATGAAACTCGAACTATTAGCCACCCTCGCTTCGCTCGGGTGGCTAAAACATCTCGTGTCATTATGGCTTGTTTTAGTCCCTTGTTGAACAATCTACTATTATTTCAATGTGTGACATTCGCGTAAACTTCCGACAATATCATAAGAATTTTGAACAAAAATTAAATACTGGTCATGTAAATTGCACAGATCCCATGAAACCATTGTTTATATCTGAGACGCTGACTTATCCACCCAGAAGTTTTATTACAGCCGACTGTTGTTGGCAATTATACACCATTCTGTTTGTAGTCCAGCAGAAGGCATAGCCATGGTTTTTTTGGAAAACTTATGCTAAGTTTTCGAAAAGAGCCAAGGTTATGGCTTCTGCTGGACTATAGACGGAATGGTGTATTTGCGTAAAGAAGTCGGCTGTCGTCAAATCCGGGTTACAAACGAAGCGTTTCTCGATTCACTAAGAAACGAAGAAACATAATGACAATCTTTGGTTTATTTGAGTCATTATACTTATTTTAATTGTATATATATTTTATTGTATATATATTTATATTTTAATTGTATATGTATATATATATATATATATATATATATATATATATATATATATATATATATATATATATATATCATATATGTATTTATTTATAGATTTAGATTGAAAAAAAATAACATCTAGGACATGACTTGAAACCGCGACCAGTCCCTTACACAGTATAGCTATTTATAAAGCAGACTATAATTATCTAAACGATTATGTATTCACATATGTTATACTGGTTCTGTCTACACTTAGTGTTATAATATTTGAACTGCACATGCCTAAATTTAAGTACTCACACAAACAAAGCACACTATGACTATTATAAATTACTAATAAATAATTGGCGACTTGCCAAATAGCCGAATAAGGCATAAGGACAGACTGCTGATCCCAAAGGGCGCTTTCAATTTAGACGTTTCGTGTCGGACCGCAGCAGTGCCGAAGCGGTGCGTTTCTCGTATGGCGCACGGACGGTCGTTTGTTTCAATACAAAGCGCACGGTGCGGCAACAGTGCGGCGTCTGTACCCCGAACGCTCGACGACAGGACGGCAACATCGGAAGCTCCACGTGTTCATTTCGCTGTTGAATAGTGCGGTGACAAGACGTCAGAACTTATTTAAACAAATTTTCATGTAATAATTATTTGCTTAAAATGGATAAACGTGGAAGAATTTATAAATGAAATTGAAATACGTCCTGCTATATGGAACTCCAAAAGCGACAAATACAGTAATCGCACGGAAACAAAAAATGCTTGGGAAGGTATCTGTGAAAAATTTATAGAGAATTTTAAAAATAAAACTACTGGTGAAAAAAACTTAGCAGGTAAATATTCATTTAAATCAAATTTTGGTATTTTGCCATGTTAATTGTCCTTCGTGACCCACACCAAACGTTTTGAAACTTTTGGTGTGAATTTTCATATTGAAATTAATTCATTTGCAATTTTACAGAACAGTGACGCAATGTTAGTAGCATATTAGCGCCACCGCTTGGTGTGTGTCAGCTTATTTAAAAAAACCTATTTTGTATTTGATCGTTGATTATTTATGTTTACTGAACAAATTAGTAATCAGACTAAACTAAATTGCTCTCAATATTAAAAGATGTTATCAAAAAAGTGAAAATAACTATAGTACCTGAGTAATAAATAATATCACAAATATAAAATATACGTTGTTTAATTTACTTACCTCAATGTTATCACTAGTCTTTCTGAAGAAAGACTGAAAGCTGAAGCTTATATAGTATGTCTGAATATAGTTTCTTGCCGCTGAATTTTGCTTTCAACTAATTCAAGTAATTCGTAGAAACATTCTCTAGGCATTCTTAAGTAATTAAAAATTGCTTGGATCTTGTTTTAGCCTAGGGTAAAGATTATGGAAATCACCAAAATTACATGTTAACGAAAACATTGGTGATGCTCTTTTAAGGGGGCGTCGCTTTTGTTTCTGTTTGATGTTTTTCAACAAGAGCACTAACAGTAATGTTTCTTTGTCAGAGTCCATGGCTTAACTGCTGCCAAATACATTTAATACATCACTATAATACAAACGCACGGCAGTCACAAACGCTTTTAATTTAGGCGTTTGTTATCGGACTGCTACCGTACGGCAGCAGTACGGTAGCGGGCTATAACCAGCGGCACGGTAAACGCGCGCCAGCGGTCCGACATGAAACGTCTAAATTGAAAGCGCCCAAAGGTGACCTTAGAGTTGTCCAAGGGAAATTCATTTAGTATGTGCATAACATTGTATAGTCATCTACCAGTTTGTCTAAAAGCACTCGAAGGAGCTCCATTCCGGAGGAAATTGTATAGAATGTTAAGTGAAAAAGGCTACTATGCAATAGATGAATATTTATGTGATAAAATAATAGTCGAAAATGAATAATTCCATTATTACTTAATTGTTTGACAATTTTTAATCATGCAACATTGTAATTTCATATTTATTTAATTTTAGGTTTTTTTTTTCATTTTAATGTTTTTAATTTGACTTTGATTTGATTTTAATGTTCTAATTTGACTTTAATTTGATGTTAATGTTTTAATTTGACTTTAATTTAATTTTAATGTTTTGATTTGACTTTAATTTATAATAGTCATAGACTATGAAAATATCTGTGGTTAAGCCCTTGTATAAAAAAGGGGAAAGAACAAATGTTAACAAATACAGACCTATAACTCTAATCCCTATTCTAGCAAACATTTTTGAAAAGGTGATTTGTTCTAAACTAGAGGCATTTATAACTTCATACTATTCATGACCGTCAGTACAGATTTAGGAAATCAAGTTCAACTTCCCTGGCATGCTTCTCGTTTGTCAAGCAAATCACAGACACCCTTGACGCTAAATCGAAAATCGCTTGTGTGTTTCTTGATATGACGAAAGCATTTGATTTTGTCTGCCACAGTACACTATTGTCAAAATTATACAATTATGGTATACGAGGAACCGCGAATGATTTGATTAAGAGCTAACTGGAGAATCGAGTGCAATCTGTTGAAATAGTACAAATAGAACAACACCTACAAAAAAAGTTCAGATCAGAATATCGGCATAATGGCGTACCACAGGGGTGTCTAATCTCTCCTTTTCTATTCCTACTCTATATAAATGACCTCCCAAAAGCAGTAAATCACGAGTGTATACATACTCTTCGCCGATGACACTACCTTAATTGTCAAAGCCAAAAACAACGATGATCTCGAACTTAAAATAAAGAAAGCCTTAAGTAACGCGAACACATGGTTGGAAATGAATAATATGAAAATAAACACATCCAAAACAAACATCATGCAATTCTAAACAAGTTAGAGACCTTAAAATTACTCACAATGAAAATGTCATCAGTAACTGCAACGAGTGTACGTTCTTAGGTATAACGATGGACAAATTTTGCAACTGGAAGTCACACATAAATAAAATTCTCACTAAAATTGATCGTTTTGTATACGTACTCAATAGAATTAGACAGATTGTCAATTTACATACAGCAGTTATGACATATCATGCATATGTGTCGTCGATACTCCGCTATGGAATTATCATATGAGGCAACTAGGTGGAAGCAGATAGAGCATTTATAGTCCAAAAGAAATGCATCCGTGCAATGCATGGGGTTGATAGCCTAACTAGTTGCAAGCCACTCTTTAAGCGACATAAAATTCTCCCACTGCCATGTTTATACTGGAAATGTGCATCTTTGTTAAAACAAAACATTCACACCTATTTATTAAATTAGGCGACTTGCCATATAGCCGAACAAGGCATAAGGACAGACTGCTGATCCCAAAGGTGACCTTAGAGTTGTCCAAGAGAAATTTATTTAGTATGTGCATAACTTTGTATAGTCATCTACCAGTTTGTCTAAAAGCACTCGAAGGAGCTCCATTCCGGAGGAAATTGTGTAGAATGTTAAGTGAAAAAGGCTACTATGCAATAGATGAATATTTATGTGATAAAATAATAGTCGAAAATGAATAATTCCATTATTACTTAATTGTTTAACAATTTTTAATCATGCAACATTGTAATTACATATTTATTTAATTTTACGTTTTTTTTTTCATTTTAATGTTTTTAATTTGATTTTGATTTGATTTTAATGTTCTAATTTGACTTTAATTTGATTTTAATGTTTTAATTTGACTTTAATTTGATTTTAATGTTTTGATTTGATTTTAATTTGGTTTGAGTTTGTGTGTATTCAACTACTCACTAAAAGGATACGAAAACTAACACATATTTTCAAAACCCTAAGACACGTCGTAGCTCCTATAACACTAAAAGGAGTATATTTGATCTCTGTCAGTCTCTACTTACCTACTGTATATCATCATGGGGAGGTGTACCAAAGACGATACTTATACAATTAGAGGTGGCTCAGAGGAGTATCTTAAAATTATGTTCGTTCAAACCTCTCCTTTACCCGACAAAGCACCTGTAAGAGTACTGGGAAGTTCTGACGGTGTGTCGACTATTTCTAATGAGTATAGTCTTGAGACAACTTTCCCTAACGGAATATAACCAGACTTTGCCTAGAAGACGTCGAACTTATGTAGTCTGTTATCGCATACTGCAACTGAGGACTTCATTTATTCGGATGTTTTTTCCTTTTCTGGCTCCATATATTTACCAGAAAATAAATAAATAAATTAAAATCCAACTGTTTGGAAAAAAAAGCAATAAGATAAAAAATAGATAACTACCTAACTACAAACTTCTATACAATCTCTCTATGAAACAAGCATACATAAATACACACATACACACACACACACACACACGTATACACCCTCATCACACACACACATCCTCACACCCTCCCTCGCTTGCACACATTACACAAAATCATGAAGTGGATGTAATTCTTATTATATATTTTTGCTCCTCTTAAAACTTATAATTAACTTATAAATTTAATTTAAATAATAAATAATAATAAATAAATATTCTACGACATTCTACACAGCGCTTTCTAGACCCAAAGTAAGCATAGTTTAACTAGCTTGTGTTATGGGTTCAAGAATGCGGATAAACATACTTATATACTTTTTTGTAAACAAATACATATTGTACATAGAAACACCCAGACCAGTGCAAATAGACATATTCATGCATAAAAATATTTGCACTGAGCGGGAATCGAACCCGCGCCCCCTGACGTAGCAGTCGAATGCACTACCGCTACGCCACAGAGGCCGTCTATTTATTTCTGACTAGCTGACCCGGCAGACTTCGTACTGCCTCAATCGATAACAACTTCCATATTTATTCACCTTTTAAACCTTCTCTGGACCTCCACAAATAATTCAAGACCAAAATTAGCCAAATCGGTCCAGCCGTTCTCGAGTTTTAGCGAGACTAACGAACATTCATTTTTATATATAAGAAGAAGAAGATATGTTAATCAATCAGGGCTCAGCGGTCTCGGCTCCGCCAGCAACTCATGGAGACATGGAGGGTGCGACTTGAGCATCCAGGTGGGGGGAATCCACCATCGCGGCGGTGAGGCCGATCATGAAGGAGTGGTTGGAGAGGCACCACGGTGACCTCTTCTACCGTATGTGCCAAATAGTTACCGGACACGGGTGCTTCGGTAAGTATCTGCGGCGCATGCACAGGGAGACAACGCCGCAGTGCCAGCACGGTGAGGATCCTGGTGAATACACGGCGGTCCACACGTTGGTGGAGTGCCCTGCGTGGGCAAGTCAACGCCGAGATCTCTTTGCAGTCCTGGGCATGGACGTTCTCTCGCTGGAGACAATGGTGAGAGCCGTGGTCTCCGACAGGAGCAAGTGGCAACCCACCGTCTCTTTCTGCGAGCAGGTAATGCACGCGAAAGAGGTGGTGGAGAGGGAGTGGGAGAGAACCCTGCCCCCCGAGTTCCGCAGCCTGCGGCGAGCACGCCGCAGACTCGTCTCCGCCCGGGACTACCGACCTCCAAACAAAGCATATCTGGGTTCCAAAAAGCGGATTTACATATTTATAGTTTTTTTTTTGTAAATACATACTCATTAAACATATAAACATCCAGACTGATGCAAATTGACACATTGATGCACAATCATATTTGCACTGAGCGGGAATAGACGTATCAGCCGAATGCACTACCACCGCGCCAAAGAGGTTGTCCTAGAAGTACCCAAAAATAAGTGAGTGTTATTCAATAAAACACAAGTTGTCACAAGTTAACTGGTTATTTATAGAATCTATTGATTTTTAATTAACTAAATCATAAAACACATTTCAACAAAAATATACACTTAAATTATAGTCGTAAGTGTTCATTGAACCATATGTAGCCATAATTAAAACCACATAAACATATAATAGTATACATATTATTATTTATAACTAGCTGACCCGGCAGACTTCGTACTGCCTCAATCGATAACAACTTCCATATTTATTAACCTTTTAAACCTTCTCTAGACCGCCACAAATAATTCAAGACCAAAATTAGCCAAATCGGTCCAGCCGTTCTCGAGTCGAGACTAACGAACAGCAATTCATTTTTATATATAAAGAAGATAACAAGTACTACTTCGAAAATGATGGGCTTCAATAGAACCCTTATTTTAACACCTGAGAGTGTAATTTCAAAAAATCCTTAGTGCTTACGACATAAAAGGCATTACCTGTCACAATTTCTAGTTTGTAGCCCCAGCGGTTTGTAGTCTTAATAATGCTGAGTTTGACGATATGAAAATTCAAATTGCAAAAAGAAAAACAGGAATCTAGGGATAGTATTCAAATCTCACAGGCCCAAATCAAAGATTTAAGTACAAAAATTATCTCGGACCGTCACGGTTGAAATCAGAAATGTTCCGCAAATTAAGGTCAATGAAAGCCGTTAGATTTATCTGATATTGTCACCAAAATTGGAACAACGATCAGTATGAATATAAATGCGACTCATATACCTGACACATATCGGCTTCCAGGAATACCGGGTGCTACTAGACCGATAATCACCGAATTCAGTACTGTTCAGATGGAACACCAATTTCTTGGTCTAGCGAAGGAGTTTAACAAAAAACACACTGCAGAAAACCGTTAGAACTGCCAGAAAATTGATCTGATAAGTGACCATCGCCCATTTAATATAGCGGAGTACCTACCATCTAGCACTAGAAAGCTCTTGTTCACCGCACGGGAATTCGCCATGTTTTCCTAAGGAAAACTGAAGGTGCCAAATATGTAGGTACTAATTAAATCGGAGCATAATCTGTGTGATTTAGCAATGTCACAATGACTATTATTATTAACTAAGATAATCTGTAGTTTTAATATGATCGTATATTTACTCAAATATACAGAAACACACACTCTATTTCACTCTATCCTTTGTACTCGAGCGTAATGTGTTTTATTTTAGGTAAATGTACTACATATAAACTAGTTATGCAAGGCGAATCGCTGCTTGCAATGTTGAGCTGAGTGACACATCGTGAATCATATTTTGAAAATTTTGAACAGTGATCATTCCTCCGTGGCAAGTTCGATTTTGAAAATTCTTTTTGAAAGTCACAACTCTGGACATATTTTCTGAGCGTGTAAAGTTTGGTCACAGTGTCTCGAGCGGTTATTATGTAATTCCATCTGGATTTTTTAACGGTGATCATTCCTCTGTGGTAGCATTAATTTTTTCAAAATATATCCATAAACCTTCCTCTGATTGACCTCTTTAATCATGCCAAATTTGGTTCTGATTGGATTAGTAGTTTAGGAAGAGACCTGTGACAAAGAAAATCCTGAAGTCTGGTATGAGGAGCTTTCGCTCGACTTCGTCTCACTCAGCTCAATTAATATTCAGATTAAATTAATATTATAATTTATTTAGCCTCAATGTCGTCGGCATAAACTGCTTTTATTTATCAATGCTATTTAACCAAAGACTGTATGAACGCGGTCTCCTCTTTGTACCTAATTATTTGTTTATGTTACTTCCTAATAGTAACGGCTAATCTTATTAATATCAATAAAGATTTGGACTCACTTACTGTATCTAAATCATATAAATGCAAACCGGAGGCATGTTCTCAATATATTAAAAGTGAGTCCGTAGGGTTAAATTTTTTACATCTGAACATTCGAAGCATTGGTAAAAACAATGTTTAAATTCCACCTCTTATGGATACTATTAGCGTTCAGTGTGACGTGATTGTACTAACTGAGTGTTGGATTAGTAAGATCGCACATCTACCGGCTTTGGATGGTTATACTTCTTATTATACTAGAAACCACTATATACAAAATGACTGGTGTGCTATATACATGAAATCATCAATGACAGGTATTGTGACTGAACCGGAGTTTGTAAATACTAACTGTTTGATGTGTCATATTGATAATGTCTCCATAGTTGTTATTTACAGCTCCCCGTCTTACAAAAATGTAAGCAAATTTATTGAAAGTTTGGATAGGCTACTGAAATCGCCAGCACAGCAAAATCTGATCCTAATTGGAGATATCAATATAGATATTAAACACGGAAATACAGATGATAAATCGGATGTCTATTTAAATTTCATAGCTTCGCATTTACTGCTTCCTGCCCATTAATTTATAACACGTAAATTAAAGTGCGCCAGACCAGTAGACCACATACTACTGAAAAGATTTCAATTTCCCTGCTACTACGGTTATTCTTGATTCAACTATTACTGACCACTGCCCTCTGCTCTTACTTTTGCAAATAAATAAAAAACACGCTTCTCAACCTCGGACAAAAACTAAAATGAATTTCAATTTAATAACTAATGATTTAAATAATATTGACTGGTTTCCAATTGTATCTATGTCAGCCTCAAATGAGGCTGCGGATGCTCTGGTGACAAGTATATCGACTACTATACAAAAATATACACAAATAATCACTATCACCAGAAAACAGCGATTTTTCAAGCCCTGGATGACTTTGGGCTGATTTGAGAAAATCCAGTGACAATGAGATATTGAGAATATCATACAAACGGTATCGCAATTTCTGTAATGATTTACTTAAGAAACTCAAACGGTCATACGAGCAGGATGGTGGTGGTAGGACGGTGGAGGTGAGCGCTGATGCATCACAAGGTGGCCACCCTAAACCTACATCTGGGTCGCAAGTCCCAGTCGCCGTCATGGTGTTCCTCTCTGTACCACGCTATGGACCCGGCGACCGCACGGTGAATCCATGGAGTGCTGAGAATCGGATCTCTAAAGCCAAAAATAATCCTAAGGCCACTTGGAATGTGATCAAAAGAGTGGCGGACCTTCCAACACGTGTTTCAATTACTAGCGATCTTCTACATATTCGTGACACCCTAAAATCTTTACTCAATATAACAGAGTTTTTTTCCAATATTGGTAATAATCTCGCAAGTAGAATAACATCCAAAGGCTCCTCGAGTGCACCGCATCCAGTCTGTTTATTGAAGTCGAGCAGTTCCATGGGCCTCCTCCAGGCAACAGATAATGATGTCAGGGACAATATTTGAAATCTCAAATCAAAATGTGCCACGGGCTGAGACGGAATTCCTACAATTGTGATACTCTGTCCTTTTTTTTTATACCACTCAGGTGGCAGACAAGCCACGGCCCACCTGATAGGAAGCGGTTGATGGACGTGTGCAATACGTGTCCTGCTACTCTAGCCTCCATTATCTCTTACGTCTGTAAACTGTCTATATCATCCGGTGTCTTTCCAAACCTAGGTATTTAAAAAGCACTTGTCCACCCTGTGCACAAGGCTGGACGCAGGGACGATGTCAATAACTCTAAGGCCGATTTCCGTTTTATCAGTATTGTAAAAAATTCTGGAATCTAGTTAAATTTAAAGTTAAGTTCTAGGTAAATAGTACCAAGTATCCAGGTGTATATGTTGACCAATATCTTAACTGGCATAGACACATAGAAGCTCTCACTGGTAGGATATAGGATAGTCTGGGGAGAAGCCACAGAGAACGTCTTTATTGGACTGGTGCGCGCCCAGAGAGCGTTTCTGAAAGTTATTCTCGCCCGCCCATTAATGTATTCTACGAAGCTACTATATGAGCAATGCAAAGTATTGACCCTCAGAAAACTGTATGTGCTCCACTCTGTACTTCACAAGCATTCAGTACGTCCTCCCAGACTACCAACCGGTAGACTTAAACACAAGGTCTTCTCACCAGAATCTCATAGCACCGCGTTCGCTCAGAGGCAGTTTCATTTTGGATCAGTGAAATTGTATAACCATCTAAATAAAGTCCAGGACTTCAATTCGAAGGATAAATTTGAATGTAGAATTGAATTAAACGCATATCTCCTTAAACAAGGGTTTCAAAATACAGAGGATCTCCTATATGGATGGCTCAGGTTAGACAAACCACATTTACTTATATATACATACGTAATTACATTACGCACTCACGCAACCACAAAACACACACACACACACACACATACACAACCCTACATTACACACACACACACACACACACACGCATGTACTCGTTTATCTAATTTAAACTAAATTTAGTCTATAAGATCTTTATTATAGTGTCTACTCACATTATTTTATTATTTAATGCAAACTGTACGGTGGGCACTGACCTCTACAATACAGGTTTACGCCTAGTTTAGTGGTCAGAGTATTCATATAAGCACATATATTTTATAGATGCAAATTATTGTGTATAATGTGTACATTTTTTGAACAATAAAGATTTATTATTATTTATTTATTAGTTATCTAGGTTTAGCACTGTCACTCAGTTTGTGTGGTCATACAATACACATTCCCTGAATTTTAATTTTAGTGGACTAGTTATTTCATTTCAGTGGTTAATTCACTATTTCATTTCGGTGAGCGCCACTTTAATTTCGGTGACATCAAAGCTATAAGCTCTTATAATATCTCAAAAGTGATTAAGAAATTTAATGTCACGAAATATGTGCATTAACGATACCATGAAGCACAATAAACCAGTCTAATATCTAAGAAAAGTCAAAAACAGAAACTCCACGGAAATAGAAACGAGAAAACGGCTTTGTTGAAATTCACTCAGAAATAAAGTATACACTTACAAATACTTGTATAGTAATAAAGTGAAAAAAAAAAAGAAATTTGAAGTGAAGTAAATTTTTACTGCGATCTATCATTAAAAAATTCCCAAATTTATTAGAAGTTCAAGGTTCATGAATTAGACAGAAGATCTGTTCGGAAGATGCCGTCTTTTGCTCTTAGTCGATATTTTTCTTTGTCAGGAATGATTTAAGAATTTTTTAGAGGAGATTGAAAGAAAAAAATGCATCCTTTGTTTTTAAAATGAATCAAAATATACTTTAATAATAAACAATCATTTTTTCTTGCTATACCTATTCACATAATTATGATGACTTAATAGAAATACATATTAAAACTACGTGGTGGCCAATTTAATGTAATAAATAATACTATGAAGTAATTAACAATAACATAGTAATCGATTGATCGACGCCTATCTTCAGCAGATTGATTGATTAAATCGGTTGATCAGCCAAATTGCACTCATTCTGAACTTGCATTGTTTACTATCAAAATCTTTAGCCATTATAAAACCATGCAGTTGAGTAGTGTTTTTAAAAAGTCTACCACTATGTTGTTTTAGTTTAATACCAAATCGAATGAGATTTTCAAATTCACACATAAGGTTCATAACACTTAATCCTTTATCCACTATTTATTGTCTTCAAGTAAAAAGTCAACAACTCTCTCTCCAATAGCGATGGTCACAGCTGCAGGATTGGCACGTGGTGCACGGGGCAGCACGCTGAGATCAGCAACACGAAGACGCTGCACGCCAAGCACGCGGAGCCGTGCATCCAGAACGCTATCCAAGGGAACTGTACCAGCCGCATGGTACACTGAATGCGTCATGTGGCGCACGTAGCACTGCCAGTAACCTTGCTTGTCCACTTCATAGCGGGGACACTCTGGTAGGTCCAACCGTAACAAAGATACATTTAGCCGCCTAAGTACATCCGTATTTGCAAGTTGTTCAATAATACCGATAGATCGCACAATTTCGTCAACATCTCTATTGTCTCCCAAGTAGTTAGGGTATATGGCTGGAGGTGCTAATGGATCTTTACTCGCTAGCTGCACTTTACCCAACGAATGAGGCTCTAAAAGGACTGGCGTGCATGAGATGAATGCGTAGTTTTTGTTCGCCTCGCTTAGTTGTTCGATTATGTTGTCATTAAAACCTGTTGAATGTTTGAACTGTTCTTTTGTAAGCGATACTAGATTTCTTTCTATATACGCCATTATAACTTGTAAGTTTGGCACTTTACAGTCACTACCATTCCAGCTTACGTTGAGTAGCCTTCTCTGTTCGAAGTCATAGCAATGTGTGTTGGCAAATACATCAACATCGCTGAGACCATTAGATGTCAGTGCACCTCGGTTTTCTATCAACAAATCCATCAATTCTGGGACCCTCATTGTAAGCAGTTCTAATGCACCCAGAGGTCCAAAATCTTTCCTTACTTGTAAAATAAGCAAGGGCAGCACGTGGTCTGTCATACCGTTACCAACAGGCAGATCTACTTTCACTGGTATGCCCATGCTTTTTAAATGCTCAGCTGGCCCTACACCTGATAGCATCAGTATTTGAGGAGTCCCAATTGTACCTGCACTTAATATGACCTCTTTTCGAGCATAAAGGTTAACTTTGCGGAAACCTTGAACGGCAGTGATACCAAGAGCAACGTTATTTTGATTAATTATTACTCCCGTACACATAGTGTATTTAGCCACATTGAGCGTCCTCTTCACGTCCATTCTCGCCAGATACCCTCGTGCTGTACTCATTCGTTCTCCTTTATACACATAACCTACAACTTGAGTGACACCTATTTGTGACTCAGCGTTTACATCTGGATTAAAGGGAAAATGCAGAGATCTGAATGCCCGAATAAGCCTGGAATGCCAAGGGTTTTGTGAGTCACTAAAGAAACCAATACGCATAATTCCAGTGGTGTTATGGTAAGGTCTGGAGGACGGTGGAAGTTGACTGAGATCTTGTAAGCGTTCGTAACGGAGAAAGTAAGGCATGAGTTCTTCGTAAGTCCAGCCAGGACTGGTGATTGTGTCCAAATCCTTCCTGTTGCCGCGCAGGTACGTCATATGGTTGATGGAGGTGGACCCACCAAGGCACTTACCACGACTAAATTGGCATTGTTTGCCGACTGACGAAAGGCATGAAACATTGTTTGATAAAGTCTTATATTGCCAGTCCATTTCAGAACCCAAGAGTGCTAATGATAGCGCTGGCACCTAAAAAACACAAAATGCCTTTATTGTAGATTAGTTTATTATAACCAACAGGTACAGTCACTAACGGGGTGTGTGTTGGGTAACCTCCTCGAGTGTCGCTCCGATTCCGATCCCGCTGCAGTCCGGGGGGAACGGAATCGGAGCGGCCGGTACACCCTGGGCGGCGGTCAATGGCTTCCCCTTCACCCCTTCATAGGGTTGGCATTGATCGTCGGCCAATACCCAACGTGGTGGGAACACATCGCTCTCCGTACTCCTCTGCTTTCAGAGGAGACAGGATGAGCGATGCTGTTAGTGGTGAGATGGCCCAGGGTCAGCCGGGGTCATATGCTCTATGGGTAACCTTACACCCCGGCGTCTGAAGACCCGAGACGGCGTGCGGTTTTAGTCGGTGCAAGCCCGACATAACCGCCCCCGCTGGCCGGCGGGGGGGGTATTCGAAGGGATTTCCGCACGATAAAAAAAAAAAAAAAAAAAGGTACAGTCACCAACGAAAGTCAATGAGTAAATAGTGGTTATCAACCTACTGAATACTAAAAGTAAGGATAAATCACTTGCATACGTGTGGGACAATACTAGGTAGGAGATGGGGTTCTGAGGTTAGAAAGTTCGTGGCCGATTTGGGGCACCGACTGCGGAGTGGGGGACAGGACCTATGTTCAATTCAGTATTTGACCCCAATTGTGTCCCTATGCATTAAACGGGGAAACGCTGCCAGCCTGATGGGCACGTTTGTTAGAGGGAACGCAAATATGACATGATCTTCAAGTTAAAAAAACCGGTCAAGTGCGAGTAGGACTCGCACACTGAGGGTTACGTACAAAACTGACAACGAAACTGCGAACTTAACGTTGCTGTAGAGCTTCCAGTCTTGATAGAAAGACATACAGATATTTTTTTGTGATGTGGGTAACTACATATTAAATGCTTTCCCTTTACTTCTGCAAAATATCATGACTCTAGTAGACAAGTACCCTATAGGTTTTGATTCCCTTGCCATTCTCTAAATATGCTACAATCTCAGACTAAAAGAATACGGATACTCGGAGTGCGTAGAACTAGCGTCTGACGCCACCTAAAGTAATACTAAATAGTTAAGTAGGTAATACCATTTCGTCCTCACTCTCTGTGAGCCACAATATTTTAAAAAAATATTATAAATATGACTTATTGTGTGGTAAAAATGTACCCTTCAACAATTCGTAAATAGAATACTGAATTATCGTTTCATAGGTAATTATCATATTCTGATAGATTTCTTAGAATTTTTGTAAACATTTTAGTTACACAACCTAGGAACACAAAACCTTCGCCTTGTCCTTCAGTGTTGCCAAACATTGTTTATCTTTTACCTAAAAATATTGCTTATTTCTTTTTGGGAATTTATAATATGATGAGTAAAAGAAAACATAATAATAATAATCAGTAGAATGAATGTTGGCAAGCTCGTAGTTTCTAAAAAGTGGTGTTTTGTGTTGTTGTGGTTTGAAACTTCACATAACGAACATGCCTGTGACTCATGAACAATTTTTTATCTTTCCGATATAATGACTGTTTTGTATACATACATATACTCAAGCCTTTGTCCTTCTAGGGTAGGCAGAGACAACAGCCTGCCATTTGCTTCTATTCCTACACACTTCACGAGCTTCCTCCACTGTCATTAAATCCTTCACGAGAACATAAAAACCATGAAACGGTGTGAGAGAACAGTTATTAATATTACTAATAAAATAATAGAAATAAATAAATATAAGAAATATACTACCCGAATAAGAAATGTAGCTGTGTTTTCTTGATCTCCTAAAACTCATTTAACATTTTTATATGTAAGATCCACCAAATTCCAATTTCTTCGCATTGAAACCCCTCTTATCTCCACCATCATTATCATCATAATCCCTCTTATGTGTTCAGTAAAAAAACTTACTAACATATCGAAATTAATTTTTCGATATAATCGATATTTTTTTATATAACTTTTTTTTATGTTTAGGACACGTCAACTTCACTTCACCTCGCCGGATGGTAAGCTGAAGGTAAAGTCTCAGGAAAGAGGGTCACCATTACATACACGTACCATGTTAACAATGGTAGCACTCAGCTTGTCGGCCTCATCAGAAGAGGATTGTCGTCGCAGCACCGCGTGACACCCACCGGTCCCACCAGTGCTGCGACCACAATCCCCCTGCCCGGCTATGCACTTGCTGACCCCTGAACGCAATTAAACCGAAATTGGATTACTATGGAAGGTTTTTCGCAATCGTACACGGTGGTACCCACTCGGCCGAATTTTGTGACAAATTCGCTACCACCTGATCACCTACCTATCATTTTATATACTGATTACAAAATTTATTAAGATAAAAGAATTTTGCATATAAGATTAATTTAAACATATGTTACCTAATATATTCCGTAATCATAATAATTTTTATGCATGCAAAATATAGCGATTGAGAGATTTTTTCATTCGCTGGCAATATTACGCATATACCGTTGGCACAGAATAAATAATAGTAGAAGCCGTTAGTAGTATCGGTACTTGTACTATTATTTATTCTGTGTCGGTACACAGAAATCAGAGTCACACGCACACATTGAAACAATACCAGTTGGAATTCTACGCATTTATGTAAATATTGTTATTGATAACATTATTTTAAGTTATTTTAATTTATCGCTATATTTTGCATAAACATTTCTCTTAAAAAATATTATGGACATATCTGTTATAATAAATCTTATATGCAAAACTCTTTTATATTTATAACTTGTGTAATTATTATGCGTGCCTAAAATAGGAAAATGCTAAAATATATAAAAAGGATAAGTATAAACTCAGTCAGTGATAAGGAGGTAAGTTTTTTTTTACCGAAAAAATAAGAGGGATCATTCAAGTGCGAGGGATATGCTCTATGGGCAACCTTACACCCCGGCGTGTTAAGACCCGAGACGGCTTGCGGTTTTAGTCGGTTCAAGCCCGACATAACCGCCCCCGCTGGCCAGCGGGGGGGGGGGGTATCCGAAGGGATTTCCGCACAAAAAAAGGGATCATTCAATGAGAAGAAATTGGAATTTGGTAAATCTCACATACCTACATAGAAATGTTAAATGAGTTTTACAGCTATAATTTTAACTGTAATATGCATTTCTAATTCAGGTGAGTAAAAAAACATATGCAACATTTGCGAAGGGAGAAAAAATTCCAAAGGGAAGCCGGTGAAAAGAAAATCTTACCTTAATCAAATTTCTCATTTACCTTTCTTTTGAAATTCCGGCAGATAGCTCCCCATGCCGGTCACTCAGCAACGGAGGTTGATCAGGGACCTCCGACGCCTGAGTTTCGCCGCGCCTAGCGGGCTTTGAGGATCCGGACCCGCTCTGCCGCCTCCTTCTCGAGCTTTACTTACTCCCGTCGGAGACCACGGCCCTCACCATGGTCTCCAACGAGAGAACGTCCACGCCCAGGACCGCAACGAGATCCCGGCATTGACTCGCCCACGCAGGGCACTCCACCAACGTGTGGAGCGCCGTGTCTTCACCAGGTTCCTCGCAGTGCTGGCACTGCGGCGTTGTCTCCCGGTGGATGAGCCATAGATACTTACCGAAACACCCGTGTCCGGTAAATATCTGGCACATCCGGTAGGAGAGGTCCCCATGGTCCCTCTCCAACCACTCCTTCATAATCGGTCTCACCGCCGCAATGGTGGAATCCCCCACCTTGGATGCTCAAGTTGCACCCTCCATGTCTCCATGAGTTCCTGGCGGAGCAGGGACCGCTGAGCCCTGATTTCTCGGGGCTCCAGCCTATGGCCCCGCTCCAGCGCCTCCTTGCGCCACTGGTACAGCAGTGCAAGGGCTCTCGCTTCCAGGTCCCATGGAGGGGTCCCAGGTAGGAGACATGCCGCCTCGACTGAGATCGTGCGATATCCCCTGATGACTCTGACGCCCATCGCTTTTAAGGGGCTGTTTAGAACAGCCACGTTGCAGGCCGCTCCCTACGGTTATGCTGGTTCCCGCAGGTGGCCCCCTCCGAGGCCCGTGAAAACACATAGCCCCGGATTTGTGGAGAGCCACCTCGAGTCCCAGCCGCCGTATTCGACCCACGACTTGAGCAACCCCTGCCGTGGCCTTTAGTGCCGCGCTTCGGTACGTTGCTCCCCGCGCCATAACGAGGGTGTCGTCAGCATAGCAAACTATGCTGACACCCTCGAGCAACGTACCGCGCAGCACCCAGCCGTATCCGATATTCCACAAGAGTGGCCCTAGGACCGACCCCTGTGGAGCACCGCACGACACTACTCGCCGCCCTGCCCCTAGCCAGCTCGGGTAAACTATGGCCCTCTCGGATAGGTATGCCTCGACAATGCGGCGGTAAGGAGGCACTCCGTGATACGCGAGCGCCTCCCTAACGCAGCTCCAGGGTAGGGTGTTGAAGGCGTTGGCGATGTCGAGAGACAACGCCACCATCACCCCTCCAATCCCAATCCCTTAGTCGGATCGAAATAAATAAATAGGTACTTGGAATGTCACCATTCTACTCCGCCAAATTATAAAAGAGCCACATAGTATTGAGTTTATGAAGTTAAAACATAGATGAAACAGTTAAAACAATCACTAATGTACGCATACTGCTTACAGTATAGCTTGATCTCTGTGACAGTTGTCACTAGTGCTGTGACACTTAAGGCGTAGTTCGTATTTTTTGTCAAAAAACTCTAAATTTTTTAAATAGTGATTTTAGATTGTTATTAACTGTTTTAAATATTCTACGACATTCTACACAGCGCTTTCTAGACCCAAAGTAAGCATAGTTTAACTAGCTTGTGTTATGGGTTCCAGAATGCGGATAAACATACTTATATACTTTTTTTTTCAAATACATACATATTATACATAGAAACATCCAGACCAATGCAAATAGACAAATTCATGCATACAAATATTTGCACTGAGCGGGAATCGAACCCGCGCCCCCTGTCGTAGCAGTCGAATGCACTACCGCTACGCCACAGAGGCCGTTTTATGAATAAACATGTTTATTTTGTTAACAATAATGAGTATATAGTATTATTATTTACTCTGAGAAAAACTCCCGCTCAGGCTCGTATCTGGTGCAAAAGTTAGCCATCGCTATTCAACGGGGCAATGCAGCCAGCGCAATGGGCACCTTTGCTCCAGGTACGGTGAGTGGCGGGTTAATTTGACTATTTATTTATTTTACATAACATAACATAACATAAACTCACGCCTATATCCCCGAAGGGGTAGGCAGAGGTGCTAGCACCCACATTTCGCCAGTTTATGTTTAGGTCCCAATGTAATAGGTGGCGAGCCTATTGCCATTAACCGGGCACTTATAAACCTGCGATAAATACACACATAACTTCGAAAAGCATCGAAAAGTCATTGGTGTGTGCCATGGTAATACCTGGTATCGAACCCGAGACCTCGTCTCAGCAGTCCACTAGGCTACCGCGGCTAGATATTTATTTATTTTTAATGTGATTAATATGTTTTCAAATTAAATATTTACCTGTTTTAGATACATACCTAAACTCTGAGAATATAAATATTATAAGTAGTTTTTTATTACTAAATTAGGTACCTTAATTTATGTACATTTGTTTCATATCCTGTGTGTTGTAATTATAAAAAAATATCGAAAGTTGTATACTGTAGTGGTTTTATTTGGTGATACAGAATACAATTGTAGGTGGTAGAGTCAAGCAACAGTCATTTTGGCCGTTGCATGAATGGGCCGACTCGACCGGGGAAGCACCACCCTCTCACAGAATATCGACGCCAAGTTTTTGAACTGTTGCGTTCCGTTTGTTGAGTGAGAGTGCCAGAGTCCAAACTCCTTTCCAATCCCCTCCCAAACTCCTTTCCTTTACAGGGTCGGCAGCGCGAGTGTAACGCCATGGTGTTGCACACGTCCATAGGCCGCGGTAACCGCTTCCCATCAGGTGGGCCGTATGCTTGTCTGCCACCTTAGTGGTATAAAAAAAAATTGTAATCATGACGCTTATTCAAATTTTCGTAGCTATCTGTCAAAGAGATCAAGCTATATTGAAAGGGGTCCGACGGTCGTCTTTAGTCAAAAGAACGTTCTACTCCAAAAAGTTTTCAGCGACCATAGTCGCCTGGACGTTCAATTGGGTAACATCTTTTGATTGCGTTGACGTAGGTAGCACTTTGATTTTTTCATAGCTATTTTCAACTTTCAATTCTAGATTCTAGCTCAACGGGAAGTACCGTTAGAACGGGAATTTTAATACCCTGCTTTTAGTAAATTTGTTACATAAACAGACCCGAGTATTTGGTAGAAATTTCAACTTCATACCTCTACGCGTTCCTGAGAAAAAGGTATTAACAGACAGACATATGGACAACGAAGTGTTCCTATATGGGCTCCATTTTTTCCTTTTTTCTTTTTTTTTATATTTAGGACACGTCAATTTGACTTCACCTCTCCTGATGGTAAGCTGAAGGTAAAGTCTCAAGAAAGAGGGTCACCATTACATACACGTATCATGTTAACAATGGTGGCACTCAGCTTGACGGCCTCATCAGAAGAGGATTGTCGTCGCAGCACCGCGTGACACCTACCGGTCCCACTAGTGCTGCGACCACAATCCCCCTGCCCGGCTATGCACTTGCTGACCCCTGAACGCAATCAAACCGAAATTGGATTACTATGGAGGATTTTTCGCAATCATGCACAGTGGTACCTACCCGGCCGAATTTTGTGACAAATTTGTGTCATCAAATTCCTACCACCAGTACTTGACGTATGAACTCCTAAAAATGACATTATTTTTGTTTTGACATGTGTTTAATTGAGAATAGAGATAAAACTGTTGTCAGCTTAGGCTGACAACAGTTTTATCTCTAGCAAACATAATTTTATTTTTTGGAATACAACTATTGTTAACAGATTCTATCGCGATTTATTTGGTGTTACGTATTTTATTACACTGGTCCCGACGTTTTGTAGCACGGTCACGTTGAAACTAGTTTTATTTCGATATAATTATAAAATTTGCGTTAACTAAGGACACTATAATTATAATTGTTTTAAGAAGGTAATATTTAATTGTATATTTTACTTATTATTCAGAATATCTGCATTTTATATTCATTTGATGTTGGTTTAGTACGTGTTTTTTAGGGTTTCGTAGTTAATATGGAACCCTTATAGTTTCGCTATGACCGCCTATCATCCGTCTGTCCGTCTTTTAGTTCTAGAAAGCTATAATTTAGCATTGATGTATAGAAACTTTTACTTCGCCAAGTACATTTTCTAAGTTTGTCGAATACTACTTGACTATGATAGTTTTAATCACTTTCACTGTACGTGTAGGGGAGCACCTAAAGCAAAATATTTTTCAAGATTTTGTTCTACCACTTAATCGGCGTAACTAATACAAGAAGAACCTTCGCTGGTTTTGTCCAGTAGGGGTGACGTCGATGTATGGCTAGACGTCACCTAATTGAAAGTATTGTTGGCTCGGATGGGCACCCGCGTTTTTTTTACCAGGATAACGGATCCATGACGTGGACAAGCCGCGCGGGTTGGTGTGTGAGAGCCATATAACCGCGCGGCCTTTGGTATACCGTGGGACATTCATCCTGGTAAAAAATAAAAAAAGCAGTACACTCTGGTGGTGGAAGCTTATTTGCAGTTGATGAACTGAGCGAGACCGTTGTTTGGATTCAACAGGTTTCCAACAGCAACCAACGTTAAGTTTTTCCTTCCATCCAGTTTTGTATTTAACCTGCAGTGCGACAGTCCGACTTTTTTATTGGTAACCAGTATTCTAAATATAAACTTTCATCCTCTTTTTTAAGGGATGGAGGCAACATGTACAGATTTCTTATTTTTTATGTTTCAGCTTCTATGACTTCAGAAAGCACCTTAACAGTTTGATGATCATCAGTCAGTGAGTTTGTCAAAAAAATTATCCTGTACAACTATCCAGAACGCTCATCATAGTGGTGGAATCCAGGAGAATCGGCTAAATCCTGACCCAAACGGAAGTTACCTCAGAAAAAAGTATTGGTGAGTGTTTGGTGCCAGTGCTGGTGTCAGACATTACAGCTTCCTAAGATCTAGCTAGATGATTACAGCCTATCTGTATTTTACAATTACAAAACCATCATGGAAAAGCTAGAAAAGTAAGCCAACAGAGATTGGTCAATTGCTCTAGCCCACTATCGCAGGCATTAGGGACATGAGCTGTTACAGAACTACAATGCAATAGTGCATGCACTATGGTTGGTAAGGAACGTGCGTTAGAGGAAGACGCAAGATGAACAGGAAGTAGTGGTAGAGTCAAGCAACAGTCATTTTGGCCGTTGCATGAATGGGCTGACTCGACCGGGGAAGCACCACCCTCTCACAGAATATCGACGCCAAGTAACAGTATTTGAACTGTTGCGTTCCGTTTGGTGAGTGAGAGTGCCGGAGCCCAAACTCCTTTCCCATCCCCTCCCAAACTCCTCTCCCATCCCCTTCCAAACTCCTTTCCCATCCCCTTTCCTTTACAGGGTCGGCAGCGCGAGTGTGACGCCCCTGGTGTTGCACACGTCCATAGGCCATAGTGACCGCTTCCCATCAGGTGGACCGTGAGCTTGTCTGCCACCTGAGTGGTATAATAAAAAATAAAAAAAAAACTAGAGAATGTTGGTGACCTTGGTGAATACGTTTGGGTCTCCACCAGCCTCCACGAGCAGCACTTCGTGTCCAGCGAGCGCCAGCCTGGAGGCTGCGACGGCGCCCCCTGCACCCGCACCCACTACGATGTAGTCGAACTTCTGGCCATCTGCAAAATTAGTCTAGTAAGTACCTTTTCTACGGGCGTTTTCAGCTGTCTATCCTCTCTACTCCGGTCCAATGCTGCAAGGGTATTTGCTTCTAGGGCCCAAGGAGGTGTTCCGGCTAGCAGACTCGCTGTTTCAAAGCAAACAGTGTGGTTGCCCTTTATCACCCTTATGAGCCAGTATTCGCAACGGATATCTCAGTTTTTTTCAAACGTAATTGATCTGTCCATGTTTTTAACAGATTCTCTCGTGATTTAATTGGTGCAGCAAACGCATTAGTGTTAAAATAACATAAATCGCGATAGAATCCCGTTAAAAAATATTTTATTTCAATGTGTGATGTTCCACTTGTTTGTGTTCCACACAAACCTCCGAAAATATAGTAGCGATTTATAGTAGTAAATTATTGAGGAATTTCACTGGTAGTCTACGTTATAGTTTCTCGGGATGAGCACGGCGAATTTTTGTAAGTATTTTAGTATCTTTTATACGACACTAAAACAATAATAATCGAGACGAGATATTTAGGTTCACCTCGCCTCTTCTCGGATTTAAATCGAAGAATTTCAATCCTATAATGCAGGCGCTACCAGTTTTTGAATATGCGAAATCTAACTATTACCGGATTTCTATTTCTGAGACCCAAATAACTACAGAACATAATATCTTACGACCAGGTGTGATGGCCCTATTCGCCTTTTTCTTTTTTCAACTTTTTCAATACTTGTGATAAGTCTACCTACGGCAGTGAAAATATACCATGTTGTAGATCACCTCTTCACAAATATAAAACCGGTTGAAGAAACATCATAGGTTATTTAGAAACGTTTAATGATCATTTTACAAAAGTAATTTCCTTTGGGTTACGCGAACACTTATGAATCGATTTTATTAAAACTTGCAGGAAAGTTTAAGTGCACATAAACTAAGTCCAAGTTTCAACTCTTCTTATTAATCAAACAATAATAGACTTTCATAATTTCGCGGATAACAATTTGCCGGAGATCTACTAAACCGATTGAAATCCACTGGAGCTTATTCGATTTGTTTATCAAAAATACACATTTTAAATGACGTAATCCTTTGTATGCGCACTAGTTTTCCTTTTAATCGTGAAAAGCCACCAAAATGTACAAAAATATCAAAAAAAATATCTAAATAACCTACTAAGATTTTTCAATCGGTTGTCTATTTGTGAAGAGATTACCTATTATATTGTGATTGAACTTAGTATATTATGTAACTGTATAACTTAAAAGAGACATGAACACTGTTGAGGTATTCGGTCGTTTGCCTCCGTAAATCTGAGTGTGTAGTGTGCATATAACTTACCTCTCAACTGAATTCCTATGGGGAACGTGTAAAAGTCAAATTTAGAGCTCGCCGTGACGAATTGCACACAGCACGGCAGAAGTACAAGTGATGCGATTCTGAAACCACAAATTATTTCTTAGATAGATAGATAACTGCTGTCAGCATATTGCCAAATACGGAGAATATGTGTTTGGCAATAAAAAAAAATCTAATTTATCTTATATATATCTATATTTGTAATTAAATATACATTTAGTTGAGTATGGCCGAAAAATCATGACAGTAGAATGAATGCAGTTTATATGTGGTCATTGCGTAGTATCTATAGCGTGAAGTAAGGCTGGCTGATAGGAAAAGGAGTATAGGTATACGAGAATAGAGTGGAAAGAGAAAGATGTAAAGAGAGTTTGGGCACATGTCCATGTCATGAGTTTTCACTATCAGCAAACGTTTTTTCAAACTGTAAGGTATTTATTTCGTAAATGTATATGTGAGAAGGTGCGTGATTCCAAAATCAGTTCTTGATGAAACCACGGGTACTAAAATAACTGCGTAACACCTAGGACTTCCTTTTTGTATAGGGAACGTGTTAAAATTCAGTTTAGCAGAATAAGAAGACGAAGACCTAGGTGAATATGTGGGTGTTTTCCCTGATACACCTATGTATTCACCTAGGTGCACCGAATTTTTTTTTCGTGTGGATGCCCCCACGCTTTTCACCCCACCGGTGCCAGCGATGAGGTGGGTATATCGCAATCGGACCGACTAAAACCACACGGTGTCCTCTCCAAGTATCCATTGCCGGGCACCCCGGGTTAGCCCTCGAAAGGATAACTTCAGGGTTACCGGCGGACTTCGGTCGCCACCGCGGCCTCGCCTGGTGGGGTCGGGTTTTATCCCGCGACGGTGAGTTGACAGGGATGTGTAGGACACACATGGCACGCCTTCGTCTTGGCCTGCTTCTGTAAGGACAGCGAGTCTGTAGACTGCCGTCCTCAGGCCTCGATCATGGAGTTCGATGGTCCTGAGCGTAGAAAAGTCTGTGGCGTCTTCGCCGCAGACTGCGGAACACGGAAGCAGTGTTCTCTGCCGCTCCCTCTCTGCCGCTCGCTCTCTGCCGCCTCTTTCGCGCTCATTACCAGCTCACATAAAGAGGCGGCGGCGTGCCACTTGCTCCCGTCGGAGACCACGGCTGTCACCATAGTGTCCAGCGAGACAATGTCCACAACCAGGACCGCAACGAGATCCCGGCGTTGACTCGCTCACGCTGGGACTCCACCAATGTGTGGAGCGCCGTGTCTTTGCCGGGATCCTCGCATTGCTGATACTGCGGCGCTGTCTCCCGGTGGATGCGCCACAGATACTCACTGAAGCACTCGTGTCCGGTAATCATCTGTGACATCCGGTGGGAAAGGTCACCGATTTCTAACCACTCCTCCCCACCTCCGTTGCTCAAGTCACTCCTTCCATGTCTCCATGAGTTCCTGGTGGGGCTGAGGCCGCTGGGCCTCGATTCCTCGGGGTCCCGGCCTGTGGCCCTGCTCCAGCGCCATTGATACGCAAGGGCCATCGCCTCCAGGTTTCATGGAGGGTTCCCGGCCACGTTGCGGGCTGTTAGACGTCATGCCCATACGGGGGCCTCGTACAGCGCCATTCACGATCCTTGGGTTCATTCATGTTGGGCATCAGCCGAAAGAGCGCGGCCGAAGCCCCCGCCTTCCGGATCAGGACCAGTTTCCCCGTCTTCCACGCCTTCGGAAACTGACCCCTTTCGAGGCATGCGCTAAAGAGCCCCAACAGTCGAGGCCCTAATTCCTCAGAATCATTCAAATAAATTCTGATTATTATCTTATCACTACAGTGTTACTGTAGGTGTATGACGTACGGAAAAAGATAATTAAAAACTTTAAATTGTTTGTTTTTTAAATATTTATTGTAATTTATTTGTTTTTATTGCGTATGTAAGTCTGAGTTTATTTTACATATCTTAATGTTTTTAATATTTATAAGGTATGAACATTAACAATGAGAACAATTGTTACACGAATATATTCGTATGTGAAGCACAAGTGTCGCTGCTAAAAAGATTGACCTGTCTATAAATCGTCAGTCGTTTTACTTACTTGTATTTATAAATAGTATCAGCAAGTAATTTGTGGCAATAATTAAACAGCTGCGGTATGGATACTAATATTATAAAGAGGAAGGCCGAATTTTGTGAGTTTATCATTTAGTAATCTTCGGAACCACTGCACTTATTGGAAGGAATCTGTCACTATTTGAAAGGTACGTTATCCCTAATGGACATAGGCTGTATATTATGTGTAAATTACGATAACTTGAGATAAAAAAACTCATATAAACTGAAGCGAAACGAGGGCTGGGTGCTAGTTCACAATACAATATTCTCTATTATTGTACAGACACTCATAGTCAACAATTTACAAACTTAAGTTTACACACACAGCGAATGAACAATCGGCGGTCTTTTCAGCTTCAATTTAAAAATAGCTATCTATTGACTAAACCTCAATCAAAGTCAAAACAATCAAAGAAATCTCCTCAAATATCCTCCCGCCAGCCAGTGGAGGCGGTTATGTCGGGCTTGAACCGACTATAACCCTACGCTGTCTCGGGTCTTCAGACGCCGGGTTGTAAGGTTGCCCATAACGCATTTCCGTCGCACCCTGAATCCCTCGCACCCCGACAGAGCTTAGGTACCTGAATCTGTTGTGTATCCCGGTGGTGAACAAGGCAACGGTCTTCGACATAATAGCAGCCATAGCTGATACGATGAGTGGACTTCAAAATGTCAACCAAGATGATCAGCGTGTGCTTCAGCTTTTATAAAGTACGTCTTACACTTGTGAAACAAGAACGAATAATGCACAATATGAAACGATACAAAAAAAACACACAAGAACAACGACTGTGGGGATTTTACATTCTAGAATTTATATACATATGAGTAGCTGTGCCCGCGACTTCGTCCGCGTGAATTTAGATTTTTAGGGGTTTAGTTCTTTTGCACGGAATGCAAATTTTTCTTCTAAAATAAAAGTAACGTATGTTACACCTTATAATATTACTTATCTGCCAGTGAAAGTCCCGTCAAAATCGGCCCAGACGTTCCAGATATCAGCCTCGATTCTGCTAGAAATGTACTGTTAAAGTCAACGGTACAACGGAGTCTGTCTCGGTTTATTTGATGTTCATTTATTATTTACATTGGACCCGACTTTTCGGTTGCTTTTCAACAGCCATGGTTACGGGGAGTTTTCTTTTTTGAATGATAGGGTTACGGTTGACCTCTTTGGTCCACCAGATCGTAAGTGACGATGTTGTCTACGATGGATCACGTTTGCCTAGAAGGAACCTATTCACTCGAGACTTGAAGATTCCGAGGTTGCTTTTTTTTTTTTTTTTAAAGAATATTAGTAACCGAAATTACTAATATTCCCCCTAACCCCTCCAGCTAAGCTAAATGCTTGTGTTAGGAGTGGGTTCACGTCAGTAGTGTAATGGCCAGGATTCGAACCCGGGACCTCTCGATCGTAGGGTTGACTCCTTAACCACTAAGCTACCGACGCTTCTTTGAAATAATTAAGTGAATGACTGGCTCCCAAGCTGGCGATACATTTCAACCATCTTCCCTATTAAAATTAGGAGATTTTTTAATTTCAAGGGCCTCGCGGAGCATCCTAGGTAGGAATCAATTTTCTTTAAAGAGTATCAATGGTTTATCAAATCTTAAGTAGTACTTGGTCCCCTGTTGCACGTGCTCACATACAGCAGACTTTGTTGAGCGTTGGTGTTTTATATCGGCTATGTCCTCTTTGACGCGAGTCCACGAGTCACAGTCTATATTATATACCCTGCATCTTGTAGAGGTAGTTGCCCCTTGATAGATGGTACAAATTGACTTATCTTCGTTGGGCAGCTTGTAGTATGTGTTAGTTGAAACTCGCTCCTTCATGACGTACCCAATCATGTCAGTTATTTGAGCTTGTTTTCATGCAGTACTTGTTTGACATGTTGTAGCCCAACGTCCAGATGTTTCTCGTCACAGATGCCACGGTCTCTCTAAAACAAAGACATCCCCACGGTAGCTAACTCTTAAGGATGGTGGTGAGATTCACCGTTTAAATACCTTTCAGCACCACACTGTGCATAGGAAAAGTCCTATGCACAGTGTGGCTCAAAGTATTATTAAGATTTATGATCACAAGAACATCTAGGAAAGCTAATGAATTAATTGCCTCTAGTTCCATAGTGAATTGTATGTTGTTATTAATGGAATTAAGGTGTATTACGAATGCATCTACGTACCGTTTATAAAATCTAGGTGTAATGGCGGCCGTCGGCAGAGCTCGCGCCTCGAAGACCTCCTTATATAATATGTCATCAACGTCAGGCGATACTGGAGACACCCATTGCCACACAATGCCGTCAAAATCCACCGAGCCGTTCCAGAGTAAATTTGATTTTATTCACAATTTTGCGGGTTTTAGTTTTTTACGCGGAACCCTAATTACATTTTAACCGAATTCAAAAGGAGTTTTACTGTTTGGTCTCGCGTCGCTGCTCTTTAAACTGGTTAACACTCGTGTATGCGCAAGCGTCATATTTATAATATTATGTATAATGTAGGATGCAGTTTTTTCACAGTGTTGTGTAGTTTTTGATGCTGAAAGCAAATGTTAATATAAAACTTCGCATTATTGTTGCATGTTTTTAGTGTCTCAAATTCAGTGACAATGTATTTAAATGTTAGAAGTATTAATAATTTTTGTAGGTGCCTCAGCCTGATGAAATTTATAAAAGTGCCCATGTTTACTGTTTCATGTTGTAACGGGAAAATAGGCCTTATGGCTATCTTCGTCACTAGCTTGGCTGTAATCGTCTAAACCTAACTAAACGTAAAACTAAACTGTGAGATTAAATTCTTAACCGATTTAATTTAAAATCATGTACGCCACGATTATTCTCCTCACTATATTAATTTAACTTACGGTTTATATTATATATTATCTAATGTTCTGATCTCTGAGTTTTGTTGAAATAAAATGAACTCTATCTGCATAAAATCTAGTTTCTATATACTATATTGATTTAAATGTCAAGTTATCATTTACGGTCGTAGATTGTATCTACCAGGTAACTGAGGTTTTCTGGATCCAGATTATATAATAATGGCCTGTATTTTTTTATATTTCATGTTTTGTCGTGAGCTCATGTATTTTTTTGGTTGATATTAAATCAACATATTTTCTACTCCTCTCTCTCAAGAATAATTTAATTCTATTATCAGTACCTCCACTAACGCTAAACGTATAATAGTATTCTTATTTTTAAATATTAGTTTTCACTAATTAATACCATTACAAGTTTAACCGACCCATCGTAAAGCGCCTCACATACCTAGGTTTGCCTGATTTAACATGAGTTCATCTGTTTTAGCTTGTAAATATAATTTATGGATTTCAGGCAGACCCCAGAAATGCTACACACTGATAACTTGCTCAAACTGAAAACCCAAATGGTTCCAGGAGCTAAAATTGTATTTAAATTACCTATTAAGGGAGCTGATTGTAACACATATATTAATAATTACTGTATTCGACTAAAATACTCCCTCTCGTTAGTAACTGCGTACCAATAATGATATATCAGATGTCTCTGAAATGAACCCTATGTGTTCTTTGCACTTTACAAGTCGAATATCAATTGAGATCACTAACGACCATCTCTTTGTATTACTAATACTGTTTTCATGTGTTACTCGATATATTGCAAATGTTAGTTGAATAATCAGCCACTTAGATAATTTACTCTATATATTACTCGTCAACTTCTGCCCACTCAAATCAATGTTCTATATTTATACTTGCTCTAATTCTCGAATGATGTATTCAGCCGTGTTATAATGCACTTAATTATTTGATTACAGTGCCTAGATAAAATGTTATAATGATAATGATATTTCACGTATTCAATTAAGGGGTGTGTGTCGGGTAACCTCCTCGAGTGTCATTCCGATTCCGATCCCGCTGCAGTCCAGGGGGAACGGAATCGGAGCGGCCGGTACACCCTGGGCGGCGGTCAATGGTTTCCCACTTTATGGGGTTGGCATTGATCGTCGGCCAATACCCGACGTGGCGGGAACACATCGCTCTCCGTACTCCTCTGCTTTCAGAGGAGACAGGATGAGGGATGGTGTTCGTGGCGGAGGCCACCATAGGGTCCTGGGGGACCCAGGGGCGGGTTGGCCCACTGCTAACGCAGGGGCCGACGGGCACTTGTGCCGCCGCCGGTGAGAGAGGACTAGCCATCCTCTCGCGTTCCGTAATTGGTAGGTGATCAGCAACGACCTGACTGGTGGCTCCAGAAGGGTACGCCGTGAACTTGCTGACCGGAGGGCTTGCCTTTATTGGTCGGCCCACGACAAGGAAAAGTCTATAACACCCGACAGCGAAGTCGTAAAAACCTATGGATACCAGCCGACCTCCATAGTATTTAGGCTTGTCCAGGTGCAGGGGGCTCCGCCTGGATCGACCGTCCTTCCCCCATACTCGTGGGATATAAAATAAGCAATTTAAATCCAAAAACCAAAAGTAATACCGAGGATAAATCAGACGACCAAGGCACGCATAACGGCAATGGTAATGACGGAGTGGAGGTAGTGAGGGAGGAAGAGGTGAGATTCCTGCGGTCTCGCACGCGGGCGACCAAGGCCGTCTTCGCCAGACCTGCTACACCACTACCTATGGGAGAGGTAACGGACGCGGAGATTGCGTCCACGGCTGGGACTGACAGCGAGTCAGCTCCCAGCCGAATACGTAAGAGGCCTCGCTCTCGTGGACCCGCTCTAGACCGGAGCAGAAGCTCCTCCGGACAGAGGGCGGTCTCCTCGAGTGAGGATAATCGGCCGGCAAAAGTGCTGGCCACTTCGGCGGGCAGGGTGCCGGTGCACGTCCCTTCACTACCCAGTGGCAGGGACCAAGGCGGCCCCGCGGCTAGGGAGCTCCTTGCAGCGCTTGCTCGGATTACAGAAACCATAAAAGGTGCAAAAAATGTATCCGGCAAGAAGAAGACGGTGGCGGAGAATGTTGCCGTCGCCAAGACAGCGCTTGAGGAGCTCCTCTCTCGGAGCGTATCCGAGGAGGAAGCGAAGCTCAGGGACCGGGTCGCAACCCTGGAAACTGAGCTCGCTAACTCGCTGGAGCAGCAACGGGTGCTCCGCGGGGAGGTCGAAAAGCTGACCCAGCTAGTTACGGGGTCAGCGGGGGCCCGGACTGCGCCAGGTCCCAGGGAGGCACCGCCGGCCAGGGTGGCCTCTGGTACCGGGGAGATAGTGGTGCCAAAATCAGCGCCAGGGCCAAAGGCGGCAAAATCGACGCCATCGTCGGCGCCTAGATCGGTGCCTACGCCGGCGCCCAATCTGGCACCCAGGCCGGCACCAGAGCCTGCGCCGAGCATAACGCAGCTGCTGGCGGCGATCGAGAGGCGCCTTGGCGTACTGGGAGACCGGGCGTACCGTCCTCCACTGGTTCGGCCCGCCTCCTACGCGACTGCCGCCAGCGGAAATCCCGGTCCCAAGACAGGGACCGGTGTCCCGGCGAACCCAACGCCCGATAAGGGGAAAGGGAAGGGGAAGAAGCGCGGCACCCCCGCTGTATCCGCTGCTCCCGCTACACCCGAGCATTCCTCCAGAGGGGAGGGATGGGAGGTAGCGGGGGCCGCGAAAAAGGCGAAAAAGGCCAAAAAAGCCGCCAAAAAGGCGGCCAAGAAGGCGGCCAAAGCCGCTGCGGCGAAGGCGCCGAAGAGGCTCCGCGCCCCACGCTCCACTGCCGTCGTCCTGACGGTGACGACGGATGGGGTGGAGAAGGGCGTGGGGTACGCCCAGGTACTGAGGCAGGCGAAGGCCTCTGTGGACCTCAAGGCCCTTGAGATTGAGGGTGGGCTCCGGTGCAAGACTACTCGCACCGGAGCTCGCCTTCTCGAGGTCTCCGGCGCCACCAGCGGCCCCAAAGCAGATGCCCTAGAGGCCAAGCTGAGGGAGTCGCTGGACGCGGAAGCCGTCCGCGTCACCAGACCCAATAAATGCGCAGGGTTGCGCATTTCGGGTCTGGATGATGCGGCCACGACGGAGGAACTTATCTCCGCCGTCGTGGAGGCAGGCGGCTGCCCCCGGGATCAGGTGAGAGCTGGAGAAATCCGCTTCAGCTCCACCGGTCACGGCACGGCAGTCGTCAACTGCCCCGTCGCAGCGGCGCAGAAGATTGCGGACGAACGGAGCCTCTTCGTTGGGGGCTTCCTTAAGGCGCGGGTGCAACTCCTGCAGCCCCGCGAGGCCAGGTGCTTTAGGTGCCTGGCCGTGGGGCACGTGGGAGTGCAGTGCACAGCGGGAGACACCGTGGGGGACCGGTGCTTCCGCTGTAGTCAGCCCGGGCACAAGGCAAGCACATGCGATGCTCCGCCGCGCTGCTACAAATGCGTAGCGGAGGGCAAATCGGCGGAGCACCGGGCGGACAGCCGATCCTGCGCCGCCTCGAGGCCAAAGCCCCGTTCGTCCGCAACGGGTAGTGGGGGTGCCGCTCAGGAGCGGCCACATTCCCGGCGGGATGCGGAGATGGACGTCCATTAATGGACACACCAATCCGCATCCTGCAGGTGAACATAAACCACTGCACCGGTGCTCAGGATCTTCTGTACCAGAGCATCGTGGAGTGGGCTATCAATGTGGTCGTGGTCGCTGAGCCGTACTGGGTCCACCCCGGAAGCCCGGTGGACCTGGACGGCGTAGCGACCGTCTTCGGGGGTTCCGCCGCGGACACCTCGCGCCTTGCAGTCATTGCAAGGGGCCGAGGCTGTGTCGCGGCGGACTATGAGGGTTTGGCTGTCGTGGCCGTCTACTTCTCGCCAAGCCTTGACCAGTATGAGCTTGAGCTATGGCTCACAGAACTGGACATCGTTCTCGCTGCGTGCCGTCCTCGCCCTGTCTTGGTCCTGGGAGACTTCAACGCCTGGTCTCTGGCTTGGGGCTCCCGGGAAACCAATGCCAAGGGGCGAGTTCTGGAGGACTGGGCCAACACCCGTGGCCTAGAGGTACTCAACCGGGGGAGGGTAGCCACCTGGGAGCGGTGGGGGCTCAGTTCGGTCGTGGATGTCGCATTCGCGACCCCTGCTCTCGCCCGCCGCGTCCAGGGTTGGCGCGTGGTGGAGGAGGAGGAGACGTCATCGGACCACAGGTACATTCGGTTCAACGTCTCCCCTCCACCTAACCTACCGCTGACTATAGCGAACCCCCCGGATCCACGTTGGGCGCTCAGACGCCTGGATCGGGAGGCTCTCCTGGAGGCATCTATTGTGCAGGCTTGGATTCCGTCACCGGCCAGGCCTGCCGATGTCGACGCAGAGGCCGAATGGTTCAGGAGAGCCATGTCGCATATCTGCGATGCGGCGATGCCTAGGGTTAAGCCCGGCCCGGCAAAGAAACAGGTGTACTGGTGGTCAGCGGAGATCGCACAGCTGCGAGCAGCGTGCGTGACCGCTCGCCGCCAGTACACCAGGTTTCGCCGGAGGCGTCGCCGCCCAGACGATGCGGCAGACCGAGAGGCGGAGCTATATGAGGCGTACAAGGGGGCCAAGAGGACCCTCCAGGTAACCATTAAGCAGGCCAAACGGCGGTCCCGCGAAGAGCTGCTGGAGTCTCTGGAGCAGAACCCATGGGGGCGCCCTTACCTTGCGGTCAGGGGCAAAATCCGCCCAAGGGCGCCCCTACTGACCCAGAGCCTCCAGCCGGAGCGGCTGGAGGGGATACTGGGCTCCTTGTTCCCAGCGAGAGCGGAGGAGCATGTTCCTCCGCGTATGGCTCCGCCTCAGGCGCCTGACGCTGAAAATAGCGAGAGCGATGTGCCCGAAGTCAGGGAGAGTGAACTGGGGGTAGCAGTGCTCCGGCTTAAAGCCCGGAAATGCACTGCCCCCGGACCCGACGGCATTCCAGGCCGAGCATGGGTCCTGGCCCTTGAGGAACTAGGGCCTCGACTGGTGGCGCTCTTTTGCGCATGCCTCGAAAGGGGCCAGTTTCCAAAGGCGTGGATGACGGGGAAACTGGTCCTTATCCGGAAGGCGGGGCGGCCGGCGGATCAGCCATCCGGTTACCGGCCGATCGTGTTGCTCGACAAGGTGTGCAAGCTCTTTGAGCGGATTATTGCAGAGCGCCTCGTCGAGCATCTCAAGACCGTGAGGCCAGATCTGGCGGACAACCAGTTCGGTTTCCGCCGGGGGCGCTCCACCGTGGAAGCGATCATGCGCGTTAGGCGCCAGGCGGAGGAAGTAGTCTCGCGGGGTGGGGTGGTGGTGGCGGTGTCTCTCGACATCGCCAACGCCTTCAACACCCTACCCTGGAGCTGCGTTAGGGAGGCGCTCGCGTATCACGGAGTGCCTCCATACCTCCGTCGCATTGTCGAGGCATACCTATCCGAGAGGGCCATAGTTTACCCGAGCTGGCTAGGGCCAGGGCGGCGAGAAGTGTCGTGCGGTGTTCCGCAGGGGTCGGTCCTAGGGCCAATCCTGTGGAACATCGGATACGACTGGGTGCTGCGCGGTACGTTGCTCGAGGGTGTCAGCATAGTCTGCTATGCTGACGACACCCTCGTTATGGCGCGGGGAGCAACGTACCGAAGCGCGGCACTGAAGGCCACGGCAGGGGTTGCTCAAGTCGTGGGTCGAATACGACGGCTGGGTCTCGAGGTGGCTCTCCACAAATCCGAGGCTATGTGTTTTCACGGGCCTCGGAGGGGGCCACCTGCGGGAACCAGCATAACCGTAGGGGGCGTAAGCATCGGCATCGGGCCCACGATGAAGTACCTTGGGCTCGTACTCGATAGCCGATGGGACTTCGGACCTCATCTCCGAAGTCTGGTCCCGAAACTGAGGGGGGCTGCGGCCGCGCTATCGCGGCTGATGCCCAACGTTAAGGGACCCAACGCCCCCACTAGGAGACTGTACCTGGGGATCGTGCGAAGCATGGCCCTATACGGGGCCCCCGTATGGGCGGAGACTCTGGCGGCCCGCAACGTGGCTGTTCTTAACAGTCCGTTAAAGGCGATGGCCGTCAGAGTCATCAGGGGGTATCGCACGATCTCCGTCGAGGCGGCATGTCTCCTAGCTGGGACCCCTCCATGGGACCTGGAAGCGAGAGCCCTTGCGCTGCTGTACCAGTGGCGCAAGGAGGCGCTGGAGCGGGGCCATAGGCCGGAGCCCCGAGAAATCAGGGCTCAGCGGTCCCTGCTCCGCCAGGAACTCATGGAGACATGGAGGGTGCGACTTGAGCACCCAAGGTGGGGGGAATCCACCATTGCGGCGGTGAGACCGATTATGAAGGAGTGGTTGGAGAGGGACCATGGGGACCTCTCCTACCGGATGTGCCAGATGGTTACCGGACACGGGTGTTTCGGTAGGTATCTGTGGCGCATCCACCGGGAGACAACGCCGCAGTGCCAGCACTGCGAGGATCCTGGTGAAGACACGGCGCTCCACACGTTGGTGGAGTGCCCTGCGTGGGCGAGTCAACGCCGGGATCTCGTTGCGGTCCTGGGCGTGGACGTTCTCTCGTTGGAGACCATGGTGAGGGCCGTGGTCTCCGACGGGAGCAAGTGGCACGCCGCCGCCTCTTTCTGCGAGCAGGTAATGCGCGCGAAAGAGACGGCGGAGAGGGAGCGGGAAAGAACCCTGCCCCCCGAGTTTCGCAGTCTGCGGCGAGGACGCCGCAGACTCATCTACGCCCGGGACTACCGACCTCCATGATCGGGGCCTGAGGACGGCAGTTGGCCGACTCGCCGTCCTTACAGAAGCAGGCCGTGGCGGAGGCGTGTCGTGTGTGCCCTACACACGCCTGCCAACTCACCGAAGCGGGATAAAACCCGACCCCACCAGGCGAGGCCGCGGTGGCGGCCAAAGTCCGCCGGCAACCCTGGGGTTATCCTTTCGAGGGCTTACCCGGGGTGCCCGGCAACGGACACTTGGGGAGGACACCGTGCGGTTTTAGTCGAGACACGACATAACCACCCCCGCTGGCCAGCGGGGGGGTATCCGAAGGGATTTCCGCACGTAAAAAAAAAAAAAAACGTATTCAATTAAATCACTTCCGAACGTAATTTTATATAAATTCAAACAACAGCTCTTTATCTTGCTGTTCAAACCAATATACTATAAAATAGTAGAAATTTACCAGAAACTTTCAATTATATTCAATATATATTCAAATATATATTCAAATATATAGAAGATGGGAATACCATAGACTGCTGCAAGCCGGTTGCAAAGGTATGCAGCCCGATTGGCGGCTTACAACTTTACCATCAAGTGGGTCAACTCAGGGGCTAACGGCCCGGCAGACTGTTTGTCTCGTCTCCCGCTGCCGTGCACTACTAGTTATGACGATGACGACTGTATGTCTTACCTATTTTACATAGAGAATGAATTTCCCGTAAATCATAAAGATGTTGCAAAATCTACAGCAAGGGATCCGATACTGCGTAATATTTATAATTATATTACATTTGGTTGGCCTAATAGCGTGAGCGATACCCGAGAAAAATGTTATTTTAATAGAAAAAATGATCTTTTTGTAGAAAATGGGTGCATTGTTTACAATTGTCGTTTTGTTATTCCATCAGTTCACCGTAAAACGGTATTAGCGGTAATACACGAAGGACACTTAGGGATAGTTAAAATGAAAAGCATTGCACGCAGCTATGTCTACTGGCCCGGGATAGACGCGGATATAGAAGCACTGTGTCGATCGTGTGACGCGTGTCGCCAGCAGCGCGACGCGTCCCCGCACGCGCCCCTCGCGCCCTGGCGCTTCCCGGCGCGTCCGTGGCAACGGTTGCACGCGGACTTCGCCGAGTATAAAGGTAAACATTACGTAGTGGTCATTGACGCATATAGTAAGTGGATCGAAGTAGCCTTATTAAATATTACGACAGCCTCGTCAGTTATAAATATATTTAGAGAATTATTTGCACGGTTCGGGCTGCCCTCACAAATCGTAAGCGATAACGGTCCGCCCTTTACATCGAGTGAATTACAACTATATCTAACAAGGAACGGTATAGTTCATAACCTCGTGAGTCCTTACAGGCCAAAGGGTAATGGCGCGGCTGAAAATGCAGTGAAAACTGTTAAAAACTGCATTAAAAAAGCGTATTATGAGGGGTCGGACGTGAGACAAGCCATCAATACCATGTTGTTTCACTATAGAAACTGTGAGCATGCGACCACAGGGGTAGCTCCAGCAGTAGCTCTTATCGGGAGGAAGCTGCGTGGTCGGTTAGATTTGTTGCGAGTGGACGTTGGGGAGCGCGTGCGAGCTAACCAAACTAAACAGGTGGAGCGTGCCGGCGGCACGCAGCGTCATGTCGCCATCGGCGATCGAGTTTTCGTTAGGGACTACACGAAAAATAGGAATAAGTGGGTCGAGGGACAAGTTAGCGAACAGGTTGGGCCCGCTTCTTTCGCAGTAAGTTTACCGACCGGTACGGCTCGATGGCATACAGACCAAACACTCATTCCGAAGCACAATCGCTATTAAGCTTGACAAAGAAATCAAATTACATCTTATTTGGTTCTTAAAACCATTTATAAATTATTTTATTACGCATTAACCAATGAGATAATGTAGACGTCCATAAAGTTCATTTTGCAATTATTAACACGTGTTAATATTTCTTTATTTCAAATACGTCGTGAAGACGAATAGTTTTTTATGTTGTATGAATGGTACTTGTATTGTTAACAGATGTGAGGTAAAAATTCTCAGCGTTATTTCGCCATCGTGGCGATATAAATAATACCATTTCAGAACGTACTGAAAGTACTGCGATCTATCATTGAAAAAATCCCAAATATATTAGAAGTTCTTCATGAATTAGACAGAAGATCTGTTCGGTAGATGCCGTCTTTTGCTCTTAGCTGATATTTTTCTTTTTCAGGAATGATTTAACAATTTTTTTAAAGAAGATTGAAAGAAAAAAATGCATCCTTTGTTCTTAAAATGGATCAAAATATACTTTAATAATAAATAATCATTTTTTCTTGCTATACCTATTCACATATTATGATGACGTAATAGAAATACATATTAAAACTACGTGTGGGCCAATTTAACGTAATAAATAATACTATGAAGTAATTATTAGTAAAATTGTAATTGATTGATCGACGCCTATCTATAGCAGTGGACTGGGATAGGCTTATTGATTGATTAAATCGATTGATCAGCCAAATTCCATGCATTCTAAACTTGAATTACGTACTATCAAAAGCTTTAGCCATTATAAAACCATGCAGTTAAGTAGTGTTTTTAAAAAGTCTGCCACTATGTTATTTTAGTTTAATACCAAATCGAATGAGCTTTTCAAAATTCACACGTAAGCTTCATAACAGTTAATCCTTTATCTACTGTTTATTGTCATCAAGTAAAAAGTCAACAACTCTCTCTCCAATAGCGATGGTCACAGATCCAGGATTGGCACGAGGTGCACGGGGCAGCACGCTGAGATCAGCAACACGAAGACGCTGCACGCCAAGCACGCGAAGCCGTGCATCCAGAATTTTGTAAGCGATACTAGATTCCTTTCTATATACGCCAATATAACTTGTAAGTTTGGCACTTTACAGTCACTACCGTTGCAGCTATGTTCAGTAGCCTTCTCTGTTCGAAGTCATAGCAATGTGTGTTGGCAAATACATCAACATCGCTGAGACCATTAGATGTCAGTGCACCTCGGTTTTCTATCAACAAATCCATCAATTCTGGGACCCTCATTGTAAGCAGTTCTAATGCACCCAGAGGTCCAAAATCTTTCCTTACTTGTAAAATAAGCAAGGGCAGCACGTGGTCTGTCATGCCGTTACCAACAGGCAGATCTACTTTCACTGGTATGCCCATGCTTTTTAAATGCTCAGCTGGCCCTATACCTGATAGCATCAGTATTTGAGGAGTCCCAATTGTACCTGCACTTAATATGACCTCTTTTCGAGCATAAAGGTTAACTTTGCGGAAACCTTGAACGGCAGTGATACCAAGAGCAACGTTATTTTGATTAATTATTACTCCCGTACACATCGTGTATTTAGCCACATTGAGCGTCCTCTTCACGTCCATTCTCGCCAGCTACCCTCGTGCTGTACTCATCCGTTCTCCTTTATACACATAACCTACAACTTGAGTGACACCAATTTGTGACTCGGCGTTTACATCTGGATTAAAGGGAAAATGCAGAGATCTGAATGCCCGAATAAGCCTGGAATGCCATGGGTTTTGTGAGTCACTAAAGAAACCAATACGCATAATTCCAGTATGGTAAGGTCTGGAGGATGGTGGAAGTTGACTGAGATCTTGTAAGCCTTCGTAACGGAGAAAGTAAGGCATGAGTTCTTCGTAAGTCCAGCCAGGACTGATGATTGTGTCCAAGTCCTTCCTGTTGCCGCGCAGGTACGTCATATGGTTGATGGAGGTGGACCCACCAAGGCACTTACCACGACTAAATTTGCATTGTTTGCCGACTGACGAAAGGCATGAAACATTGTTTGATAAAGTCTTATATTGCCAGTCCATTTCAGAACCCAAGAGTGCTAATGATAGCGCTGGCACCTAAAAAACACAAAATGCCTTTATTGTAGATTAGTTTATTATAACCAACAGGTACAGTCACTAACGAAAGTCAATGAGTAAATAGTGATTATCAATCTTCTGAATACTAAAAGTAAGGACAAATCACTTGCATACGTGTGGGACAATTCTAGGTAGGAGATGGGGTTCTAAGGGCAGAAAGTTCGTGGCCGATTTGGGGCGCCGACTGCGGAGTGGGGGACAGGATCTATGTTCAATTCAGTATTTGACCCAAATTGTTGTAAGCTTAATCATAATTACCGCATGATTTACACACATAATATCAATGTACTAGTATAATTATGAAATGATTTATTATGACATATCCGTTTATTTTGTGTTATGCATTTACAATTTAGTTTATAATTAAAATATAATTTTATTAAATTAATCCATAATATTTTGAGCTAAAAATACTCAAGCCAGATTTAAATCATAATGTTTGTTTTGAATGTTAAAATAAGTGCACTTCCGCCTCAACCGTTTGTGACGTTTCCGCCACGAGACTACGTTTGAGACGAAAGTGGAGAGGTAGAGTCATTCGTTTACTGACCGCCGAAGCGACAACAAGTGTCATCGAATTAGTGTAACGATAAAACCTACCGCCATTGTGAAATTGTGAGCAATAAAATCATAGTACAAAAATCAATTGGTGTTTGAAGTGTGGTAATCCCAATAGTTCAGAAGTGGGATTCGTTAAGGATACATAAAATTTCCTTTAACTACGCCTACAGAAACGTAAGTACACGTGTATATTTTTTCTATAATGTTGTAGGTACTAAAGAGTGTGTATTAGTATCGTTTTTTTTTCTTGCTACGTAACGCGGTTAATAATAATCTAAACGTAAATATGAATTTCTCCTGGTGTGATAAATTAATTTAAAGCTTCAATTTTACCTATCCATTGAAGGTATTTAACAATACGAATTGAACAAGTGTAGACTTACTTTAATATAACTACGAGTACCTACCTACATTGTAAAAAAATTGTTGGTTAAATATTTTCACCTGACGGTGGATACGTTTGATATTACACTAGTCTAGAGGTATCATCGTTGACATTTGCACATTGATGCGTGCATACTATAATATCATTATATAAGGTTAACTTTTGTACGAAACATGTATACATATTTGAACTATAACCGAGATCATTATCAATTATGAAATGGATTAATTTACAATGAACTTATTTTTATTGATTTCCTTGTCAATCATCAACCATTATTTAAATTTATAACATTTCATCACGCTTTATAAGCACAGCAACCTGGACTGCATTTAACTTCTATGTAATACATATTGTATACCTGTCTTGCAAATGAATAAACGATTTGATTTAATGATTTACGAAGGATAGAGGCCTTATAATACTTATAGTAAACGTTGTATTCATGCAACGTCTTAACAGTTCAACTTTTTCTATTCTTGTGAATAAGCAGTGCTAAGCTTTTATGTTTTAAGTTTCAGTAACATGGATGGGACAGATACCCGAGGTGAAGGGTTTGATGATAATGTCCGAGGTCAAGGACTGGTCGACATGGAAACCCGAGGTCAAGGGTCCATGGATGACAACATCCGAGGTCAAGGATTGGATGATATTGAAACCCGAGGTCGAGGGTCCATGGATGGTTATGTCCGAGGTAAAGGACAAGTGGATGCTGAAGCCCGATGTCAAGGGCATATTGATCATAGAGTTCGTGGTCAAGGACTCGTGACTGAAGAAACCCGAGGTCAAGGGTCACAAAGAGGTCGTATTCGAGAGCAAGGGTTAAGAGCAAACGAAACTCGAGGTCGAGGGTTTCGTTTGGCTGCATCTCAAGAATGGATAAATGACGACGGTAGAGATCAAGAAGCGGGAACATCCCGGGAACGCGTAAGTCGTAATCGTTACTTCCGGAACAGTGGCCAACGACGGAGGAACCTAGTATCTGACGATTCCGATGACGATAGGATGGGTTTAACGCAATCAAACGGCGTACGACGCATCTCAAAACGACGGATGAATCGACGAAATAAGTATCCTGCCACGTCCTCCGAATCGTCAGGTGAGTCCGACAAAGCTCATTCAAAATCCAAACGCCCAAAAGCTTACAAAGATCAGACTAATGCTATTTTAGATAAAGTACTATCAATTGTGAGAGATGTGAAAAGTTCAGATAAGCATAAGTTATCTTTCGACAAAAATGTTATACCAGAGTTTGATCCCATGACTAAAGAGCAGACTATACTGACTTGGATTATCAAAGTAGAAGAATGTGCCGAAATATATGGTTGGGATGAGAGAGAGATAATCCACTACTCTCTCCCAAAACTTTCTGGGATTGCGAAGTCATGGTATCAAGGTCTCCCTACCCTTTTACATACTTGGTCTGAGTGGAAGAAGAAATTGATAGAATCTTTTCCATCTCGAGAAGACTATGCTGAACTTCTCACTGAAATGCTTGGCAAACGAGTTCGTTATGGAGAGTCGTTGGAGCACTATTATTATGCGAAGATTAATCTCTTAAACAGATGTAGACTTACGGGCAGGCAAGCGGTTGATTGTATACTTCATGGCATAGACGATCGTGCAATCAGAGTAGGAGCGCAAGCCGCTCAGTTCTCTGAGCCAGAAAAGTGCTCAAATATTTTAGGACGGTCAAAGTAGGGAACCCTCGGGATGTAAATGATAACTTCAGACGTAATAGGACCGATAAGAACGCTGGGGCTAGTAGCTCAAACAACAAACCACTTGATGTTAAGTCAGGCGTTAGCAATTCTAATATAAGGTGCTTTAACTGTAACCAACAAGGTCATCCCAGCTTTAAACGTGATAAACCTCTGATTAAGTGTTCGAACTGTGACAAATTAGGACACCAAGCTGTCAATTGCTACAGGACCAAACCTAAAGTATCATTGCCCAACGGTACCTCGGATAAAAATGAGAAACAGGTTTCGGAACTTAGTGTGAATAACGACAGTAATGATAAGTACATAATGAACATACAAGTTAACGGTCGAAATTTCGAATGTCATTTGGATCTCGGCAGCCAGTGTTCATTGATGAGACAAACTGATGCAGAATTACTAAACACCAATATTGTAAGGAATATAGAGTTACCCATACTACGAGGCATTGGTGAAAATTTTATCCGGCCTCTTGGTATGATAATAGCGACAGTACAGGTGCAAGGGATTGTAGAATCCGTAAATTTATATGTTGTAGAGGATTATGTACTTAGACATTCCGTGCTACTGGGTCATTCTTTCTCAGAAAAGCCATATTTAACCATAACAAAGACCCCCGATACAATAATTTTCCAAAAAGCACCTCACAATGAAAAGATCCACCTCATGTCGTGTGACAATGTCGCGATTCCGATTGGTGGGTTGCGCGCTATACCAGTGGTAAATAACACTCTCAGTGATGGCACGGTATATGTTGATGGCTCCATTAGAGGGCCAAAGGGGCAAGAATATTATCTCCTACCGGGTGAATATAGTGTCAAAAATAATATCTGTGCTCTTCTCATTCATAATATATCCAACTCGGTTATCAATATAAACAAGGATCTGCTTCTCACTAGAGCCACATATATTAGCAAAATGTTATATGCGAACGAAGTTACAGTTAGCACAACTGAAGTCGATGATTCTATAAACTGTAACCCAAATCTCTCCGCAGAGGAGCGTCTTTCACTTCAGGAAGTGCTAATCGAGTACAAGGATTGTTTCTCTAGCAGTCTCAAAGACTTAGGATTTACAAACGCTACTGAAATGATAATCGACTTAGAAGATTCGGAACCCGTTGTTTATAGACCATATCGCTTGGCATATTCGGAGAGATTACAGGTTAGGGATATGGTTCAAGAAATGCTTGAAAATGGTATAGCCAGGGAATCGTCTTCGCCTTATGCAAGTCCAATTGTTCTGGTAAAGAAAAAGACTGGTGAAAAAAGGTTATGTGTCGATTATCGCGCTTTAAATCGCAAGACAAAAAAGGATCACTATCCTTTACCACGCATCGAGGATCAATTGGACTTGCTGTCAGGTAATTTCTTATTTACATCACTGGATTTAGCATCAGGGTATTACCAGATCCCCATAGAAGAAAAATCCCGCCACAAGACTGCGTTCGTAACCCCTGACGGACAGTTCGAATATAATAGGATGCCATTTGGGCTCGTAAATGCACCTTCGGTTTTCCAAAGAGCAATTAATAAGATCCTTGCTGAAGCCAAAATTAAATATGCTTTAATATACATGGATGATATTCTGGTGCCATCCAAAAATTTTGAAGAGGTCTTAACTAGACTAAAAGAAGTACTTGAGTTGATAAAAAGGGGTGGGCTGACTTTAAAAATGAGCAAATGTAACTTTTTCTTCGACAAAATAGATTTTCTCGGTTTTGAGGTAAGCGCGAATGGTATTCGACCAGGTGTAAGGAAAACTGAAGCCGTTTCGAATTTTCCAAAGCCCAAAAACCAACATGAATTACGACAATTTTTAGGATTATCTGGGTTTTTTCGGCGGTTTATCAAAAATTATGCCATAATAGCCGCACCGTTAACTGGGTTGTTGAGAAAAGAGCAAGAATGGGCCTGGGACAGTGAACGCGAAAAATCATTTGCTTTGTTAAAAGACCTGTTATCGTCACGACCACTCCTCTCTTTATATGACCCGTTGGCCCAAACTCAACTCCACACTGATGCTAGTAAACACGGCTTGGCTGGTATCTTACTACAGTTTAACCAAAATGGTGTATTGCAACCTGTGTCGTATTTCAGTCGGAAGACCACGGCGGACGAACAAAAATATCACTCCTTTGAACTGGAAACTCTGGCTGTCATAGCATCACTCAACCGATTTAGAGTTTACCTTTTAGGAATCAATTTCACTATACATACTGACTGCAACGCCATTAGGTCAACGCTTACACAACGAGACTTAGTCCCTCGTATTGCAAGGTGGTGGATCCAACTACAAGAGTTTGACTGTTCGATAGAATATAGGCCGGGCGCGAAGATGTCGCATGTCGATGCACTAAGCCGCAATCCAGTAGATGATAGTCAATCGGATAAATCTCATATTCTCGATGTCTTATCAGTCGAATCGGAACAAGATTGGATCACCACTGTCCAATCAGCGGACGAGGAGATAGCCAGGATAAAGGACATCCTCAACAATCCCGATTCACAAACTGTAGTTGATGTCCATAAAGACTTCAAGCTTAAAAACGGTCGCGTATATCGTATAGTAGGTGACGATATAAGATGGTTTGTCCCTAAAGGAGCGCGCTGGCAAATTCTAAAACGAAATCATGACGATGTCGGTCATTACGGCTACGAAAAGACATTAGAACGTATTAGGCAGCATTATTGGTTCAGTAAAATGAGACGTTTCGTTAAAAAGTATGTTTCGGCATGTCTAGAGTGTGCTCATCATAAGGCACCAGGAGGTAAACGCGAAGGTGGTTTGCACCCTATAGAGAAATCAAAGGTACCATTTCATACAATTCACGCGGACCACTTGGGTCCTTTTATCAGGAGCAAACTTGGCAATTGTTATCTGTTGGTCATAATTGATAGTTTCACTAAATTCATAAACATTACTGCCGTTAAAAACACAAAAACTCTTACAACTATAAAAGTGTTTAAGGACCATATCAGCTTCTTCGGGGTTCCAACACGCCTCATTACAGATCGCGGCTCTAGCTTCACCAGTAAGGCGTTCAAAGATTTCACCACAATATACGGCATTAAACATGTATTAAATGCTGTTGCAACCCCGAGGGCAAACGGCCAGGTTGAAAGGTTCAATCGAACCATAACTGAGGCGCTGGCCACGTCCAATCACGGTAAAGACGAAAAGAGTTGGGACGAATGCATTAACGATATACAGATAGGTTTAAATACCGCTATGCACAAAACGACTCAAAAATCGCCGTCCGAACTGTTATTTGGCTTTAATATTAACCATAGATCACAAGGAATATTAAGCGCAATAGTAAACGACACAATTAACGTAATATCTTCAGACGCATTGAGTACTGTTAGGGATGAGGCTTCCAAACGTATTGAAGTACAACAACAAAAAGATACTCAGCGTTACAATAGCCATAGAAAGCGATGTAAGACATACAAGGTAGGGGATCTAGTACGAATAGAGAGGCAAGTGCCTCATGACGGTCAGCCCCAAAAGCTTGCCGTTAAGTATCAAGGGCCCTATCGCATACTGAAAGTGCTCCAACATGATAGATTTATTGTTGAGGATACCCCCTTGTCGCGTAAAAATGGTCGCCGCTACGAAGGTGTCGTAGCAATAGACAAGATGCAACCTTGGATGAGTTTTGATCGGAACTTTGACAGTAGCTCTAGTGATGACAATAACGACGTCGACGGTGTTATAAATGATAGTGAAGTTGAAATGGAGGAGAATGAAGATGTAAATAATAATTAATTCAATAAGGTTATGTAATTAATCTATTATGATTTATTAGTGTATACTTTTTAGGAATAATACAATGTTATTATTAATATTCAGGTCTTCGAATTATTTTTTCCTTAAATGTAATATTTAATTGATTTTATGTGACTCCTTTATTGCGAAGGGACTCGCAACAAGTAGGATGGCCGAGCTGTAAGCTTAATCATAATTACCGCATGATTTACACACATAATATCAATGTACTAGTATAATTATGAAATGATTTATTATGACATATCCGTTTATTTTGTGTTATGCATTTACAATTTAGTTTGTAATTAAAATATAATTTTATTAAATTAATCCATAATATTTTGAGCTAAAAATACTCAAGCCAGATTTAAATCATAATGTTTGTTTTGAATGTTAAAATAAGTGCACTTCCGCCTCAACCGTTTGTGACGTTTCCGCCACGAGACTACGTTTGAGACGAAAGTGGAGAGGTAGAGTCATTCGTTTACTGACCGCCGAAGCGACAACAAGTGTCATCGAATTAGTGTAACGATAAAACCTACCGCCATTGTGAAATTGTGAGCAATAAAATCATAGTACAAAAATCAATTGGTGTGTGAAGTGTGGTAATCCCAATATTGTGTCCCTATGCATTAAACGGGGAAACGCTGCCAGCCTGATGGGCACGTTTGTTAGAGGGAACGCAAATATGACATGATCTTCAAGTTCAAAAAACCGGTCAAGTGTACAGTAAAGTAGGTAATATCATTTCGCCCTCACTCTCTGTGAGCCTCAATATTTTAACAAAATATTATAAATAAGACTTATTGTGTGGTAAAAATGTACCCTTCAACAATTCGTAAATAGAATACTGAATTATCGTTTCATAGGTAATTATCATATTCTGATAGATTTCTTAGAATTTTTGTAAACATTTTAGTTACACAATCTAGGAACACAAAACCTTCGCCTTGTCCTTCAGTGTTGCCAAACATTGTTTATCTTTTACCTAAAAATATTGCTTATTTCTTTATGGGAATTCATAATATGATGAGTAAAAGAAGACATTATAATAATAATCAGTAGAATGAATGTTGGCAAGCTCGTTGTTTCTAAAAAGTGGTGTTTTGTGTTGTTGTGGTTCGAAATGTCACATAACGAACATGTGCATGCATGTTCGTTATGTGACATTTCGAACCACAACCATTTTGAATCACATTCATGAACTATTTTGTATCTTTCCGATTTTCAGTCAGTTTCAGTTTCATTTTCATTTTCAGTCTTTATGACTGTTTTATTATTATTTATGTTGTGTATATATATATTATTATGTTATTGACGGCCTCTGTGGAGTAGCGGTAGTGCATTCGACTGCTACGACAGGGGGCGCGGGTTCGATTCCCGCTCAGTGCAAATATTTGTATGCATGAATATGTCTATTTGCTGCGTGGTCTAAATACCGTGAAGTGTCATTTATGACCCAAAATGCTCGTCAAGGTTTAGTGGCAGGTGTATAATACTATCATGGCACAAATGTGCTGGTGCTAGAAAGACACAAGCAGGAACTGCGTTTCACGGCAATGAATATACTGCGGTGAATGTGGTACGTAAAACGTGAGGAACTCTTGCATCCGTGACATCGCAGAAGAACGATACGATAGTCGCCTTCACTGGTGCGGTTACACTTTGCGGCAACAACCTGGCTACGCAATGGTGAAACCTAAGAAATGTATGCTTGACGTCGTAAAAAATGATATATTTGCGTACCAATTATCTCACTTCCAGGGATACTGAAGAATGGGTGAATGGGGGAAAAAAATATGAAAAGCGAACCACGGGGTCCTGGTGAAAGACTCGCATGCAATCAGGATTCAACGCTTTTATAATGATGAAATAGTAGATTGTTAGACAAGGGTTGAAAGTTACCCATTTCACGTAAGATAGTTCGAGGGTGAAATGGGTGAATGAAATATTTGGGGCTCGCGCTCGACGGCCGATGGGACTTCGGAGAGCACTTCCGAAGTCTGGCCCCCAAATTGAAGGGCACAGCTCTCGCTCTGGTGCGGCTGTTGCCCAACATGAGGGGCCCGAGGACTCCTGCAGGTGACTCTACGCGGGGATCGTGCGGTCCATGGCCCTGTATGGGTGCCCAATATAGGCGAAGGCCCTGAAGGCCGGAAGTGTGCGGATGCTGCGCGCTCCGCAGAGAGTGATGGCCATTGGGGTCATCCGCGGGTACCGCACGATCTCCTTCGAGGCGGCGAGTCTCCTTGCCGGAACTCCGCCATGGGACCTGGAGGCGAGAGCCCTTTCGCAACTGTACCAGTGGTGAAAGGAGGCGCGGGAGCAGGGACGGAACCCTGAGCATCGAGAAATCGAGGCCGTGCAGTCCCAGCTCCGCCAGGCCATCGTGGTGGAGTGGACGGAACGACTTGGGCGACCAAGCGCAGGGCACGCCACAATAGCGTAGCGTATTTCGTGTATGTATTCGTAGTTTATTAGGAATAACATAACATAACATAACTTCACGCCTGTATCCCCGAAGGGATAGGCAGAGGTGTATTACACACCCACGATTCGCCAGTTATGTTAAGGTCTCAATGTAATAGGGGGCGAGCCTATTGTCATCTTCCGGGCACATTACTAGTAATAATCAGTTAAAGTTGTAAAATAATGGTATGCTTCAGTGGTAGTTTCCTCTTAACTTATACATGGTATACAATTTTGGAATGTTTTAAGACAGGGATGTCTTAAAACATTCCAAAAGAAAACTCAAACGTCAGTTCAACAGTCAGTGTCACAATATTTTCTTGTTGTTGTTGTTTTTCTCGTTGTAACCATTTAATTTCTCAATAACCCCAAGTTCTGTTACAATATGCATTTATATTTCAGATAATACTTAATGCAGGCTTTTTAATGCAGTTTATCCTTATGTGACATAGCAAAAAAAAAAAAATGTGCAACAGATTTCCATACTGACATGGGCATTCTCCTTTACACCTGTTTTGAATTCTAATGATGCCAACTTTGCTGCGAATTTTTTGGTGAAACATGTTTCCAATTTCCGCCCGCGGCGCTCCACCGTGGAATCGCTTCCAGGCGCGTTAGGCGCTTGGCGGAGGAAGTAGTCTCGCGGGGCGGGGTGGTGGTGGCGGTGTCTCTCGACATCGCCAACGCCTTCAACACCCTACCCTGGAGCTGCGTGGAGCGCTCGCGTATCACGGATTGCCTCCTTATCTCCGCCGCATTGTCGAGGCATACCTATCCGAGAGGGCCATAGTTTACCCAAGCTGGCTAGGGCCAGGGCGGCGAGAAGGGTCGTGCGGTGTTCCACAGGGGTCGGTCCTAGGGCCACTCCTGTGGAACATCGGATACGACTGGGTACTGCGCGGTTCATTGCTCGAGGGCGTCAGCATAACATGTTATGCTGACGACACCCTCGTTATGGCGCGGGGAGCAACGCACCGAAGCGCGGCACTAAAGGCCACGGCAGGGGTTGCTCAAGTCGTTGGTCGAATACGGCGGCTGGGACTCGAGGCGGCTCTCCACAAATCCGAGGCTATGTATTTCCACGGGCCTCGGAGGGGGCCACCTGTGGGAACCAGCATAACCGTAGGGGGCGTAAGCATCGGCATCGAGCACACAATAAAGTACCTTGGGCTCGTACTCGATAGCCGATGGGACTTCGGACCTCATCTCCGAAGTCTGGTCGCCGCGCTATCGCGGCTGATTCCCAACGTTAAGGGACCCAACGCCCCCACTAGGAGACTGTACCTGGGCATCGTGCGAAGCATGGCCCTGTACGGGGCCCCCGTATGGCCGGAGACTCTGGCGGCCCGCAACGTGGCTGTATTAAATAGCCCGTTAAAAGCGATGGGCGTCAGAGTCATCAGCGGGTATCGTACGATCTCCGTCGAGGCGGCATGTCTCCTAGCCGGGACCCCTCCTTGGGACCTGGAAGCGAGGGCCCTTGCGCTGCTGTACCAGTGGCGCAAGGAGGCGCTGAAGCGGGGCCATAGGCCGGAGCCCCGAGAAATCAGGGCTCACGGTCCCAGCTCCACCGGGAACATGGAGGGTGCGATTTGAGCACCCAAGGTGGGGGAAATCCACCATTGCGGTGGTGAGACCGATCACGAAGGAGTGGTTGGAGAGGGACCATGGGGACCTCTCCTACCGGATGTGCCAGATGGTTACCGGACACGGGTGTTTCGGTAAGTATCTGTGGCGCATCCACCGGGAGACAACGCCGCAGTGCCAGCACTGCGAGGATCCTTCCGAAGACACGGCGCTCCACACGTTGGTGTAGTGCCCTGCGTGGGCGAGTCAACGCGGTCCTGGGCGTGGACGTTCTCTCGTTGGAGACCATGGTGAGGGCCGTGGTCTCCGACGGGAGTAAGTGGCACGCCACCGCCTCTTTCTGCGAGCAGGTAATGCGCGCGAAAGAGACGGCGGAGAGGTATCGGGAGGGAACCCTGCCCCTCGAGTTTCACAGTCTACGCCCGAGACTACCGACCTCCATGATCGGGGCCTGAGGACGGCAGTTGGCCGACTCGCCGTCCTTACAGAAGCAGACCGTGGCGGAGGCGTGTCGTGTGTGCCCTACATACGCCTGCCAACTGACCGAAGCGGGATAAAACCCGACCCCACCAGGCGAGGTCGCGGTGGCGGCCAAAGTCGACCGGTAACCCTGGGGTTAGCCTTTCGAGGGCTTACCCGGGGTGCCCGGCAACGGATACTTGGGGAGGACACCGTGCGGTTTTAGTCGATACATGACATAACCACCCCGCTAGCCGGCGGGGGGTTTCTGCACGTAAAATAAAAATAAACATGTTTCCGAAATAATAAAAAAATAATACACATACATACAAAATTACAAGGTTCAAAAGGAATATTAAGCCTTGGATCACGCGCGGCTTAATACAGTGCATGAGAAATAGAGATAGAAGGCACAAAGTACTCAAACGAGGTCCCACAAACATTACACTCAAAATCTCATACATAAGGTACAGGAACTTTGTTAATAAACTATTATAAAAGCTTAAAAGAACATATCAACAAAATTTATTACAATACGCGTAACACAACATAAAAGCTACGTGGGACGCTATTAAAACAATAACACATTCCAATACAACACATACACCTGCAGATGCGCTGCTTAAAATCAAACAAAATCCAACGTTATCGATGAATGCAGTGAATGAGTTTTTTTACAAACATTAGGCAGAAACTAGCTACACAAATCTAAAACGATATGGGTAATTCCACATTGCCTATAGGTGGCAATCAAATTAGTTCTCAGCGCGACTCTCTGGTACTTTTAGACCCAGACGCCAAAGAAATAGAATTGCTTACAAAAACCTTCGCAAGAATTGTGCAGTTAAAATTGACGATATTTCTTCTCTCATACTTCAATCCTCGTATGATATATTGGTGTCAATCCTTACACACATCTGCTAACTATCTTTCTCAACAGGTGTCTTCCCTGGTGTATTTAAGAGGGCCATTGTGCATCGAATACGTAAGAATGGAACTCGTGATGTGGTTACTAACTATAGGCCTATCTCAGTACTCCCAGCTGTGTCTAAAGTCTTGGAGAAGGTCATAAATACACGTTTGACAAACTACCTTGAATCCACAGGAATTATCTCCCCCCACCAATTTGGATTTCGCAAACAGCCATGCACTGAGGATGCTGTCCTATCTTTTGTGAGTAGTGTCGTGGATGGCTTGGATAGGAAAGAACAGTGCCTAGGAATTTTCCTTGACCTCTCTAAGGCATTCGACACCGTGTCCATTCCTATTCTTATCACACAATTGGAAAGAGCGGGTGTTAGAGGTATAACCCTGGACCTGATAAAAAGTTATTTGACCAACCGGACACAAGCTGTCAAAATTAAAGACCATATTAGTAAAGACGAGTACATGAAGTTTGGAATATCACTGGGAAGTATACTGAGGCCCACTTTATTCATAATATACATTACCGACTTGTGTGTACTAAAGTCTCCCAATTGCCAGGTATTCACATATGCGGATGACACTGCTCTTTTCATACATGGAACCACTTGGGACGAGGCAAAAGTGCACGCAGAAACGGCTATGACTAAAGTTATGGCCTGGCTCTCACTAAACCTATTGACGCTCAATATCCAAAAGTCCAACCATATAACTTTTGCTCTAAAAAGGTCAACTCTCTCACAAACCGATACCTTTTTATAAGAGCTCACAAATGCACAGATTGCAGTACAAACTGTGATTGTGTATCAGTAGGTACCTTTTTTTTTTGTGCGGAAATCCTTACGGATACCCCCCCGCCGGCCAGCGGTTGCGGTTATGTCGGGCTTGAACCGACTAAAACCGCACGCCGTCTCGGGTCTACAGACGCCGGGGTGTAAGGTTACCCATAGAGCATATCCCTCGCACTCCGACTGACCCTGGGCCATTCGCAGTGTCCCCTCAGGGCCGGTTGGTCAGACTCTTGGCCGTTGACGTTGACGCCAGCTACTCCAGAGGAGCAATCAATGATGCGTCATCGCCCACGTTGCCCAGGGTGCACCAAACTTGGAGGTGATCCGACCAGTCTCAGTCACAGGGGTGTGTATCAGTACCTAGAGCAAACGTCGTAAGGTACCTTGGCATTAATATGGATCATTTGTTGAAATGGGATGAGCATATAACACACCTAATTGCACAAACTAGGAAACTTATTTACCACCACCGTGCACGATTGCGAAAAACCCTCCATAGTAATCTAATTTCGGTTTGATTGCGTTCAGGGGTCAGCAAGTGCATAGCCGGGCAGGGGGATTGTGGTTGCAGCACTAGTGGCACCGCACCGGTGGGTGTCACGCGGTGCTGCGACGACAATCCTCTTCTGATGAGGCGGTCAAGCTGAGTGCCACCATTGTTAACATGGTACGTGTATGTAATGGTGACCCTCTTTCTTGAGACTTTACCTTCAGCTTACCATCAGGCGAGGTGAAGTCAAATTGACATGTCCAAAATATAAAAAAAAAAAAAATTTTACTCCTCCGAAACGCTGCCGACTTGAACATATTAAAGGTCACATAGGTATCTATCACTTTGTGAATCACTCCTATCGTATTCCATCACCACATGGGGCTCAGCAACAAAAACCGTACTCTTGCCACTGGAAAGGGCCCAAAGAGCTATAGTTCTCAAGGTTATGACCAAAATAAATTTTAGATATTCAACTTCCAACCTTTATGCGGATCCTAACAGAGGTCCGAACAGTGAGAACAGTTATTTGTACATCAAATATTGATCAAGAAACACAAGACGCTAACCTATGATCCAAATATACACTTCTAAACGTCGCTCAGATAAAGTAAGCCCCCCCGTGCGCCACAGGACAGCAATGGCAAAAAGAAATAAAATTTTAAAGTAAATAGTTAATATTTATAGAATTAAATTAATAAAATCAAACCTTTATAGTTTAAATAAATATCAATTTTGTATAGTACTAAGAAAATGGCTTCAGAAATTAAATTATACGGCTACTAAGGATCTTCTAAATACATAGTACATGAGCACCATACTTACTTTCTTCTTTCACAAGCACCACACATAAATACACACACACACACAAACACCCTCCCTCACTAACGCATACACCAACACCCTCCTCACAAACACACACCCTCTCACACACCTTTACACTCTTTACCATACGTTTACAAACACTTACATAAGGTAACCATTAGGCCCTCATTTCACATTTGACTGTAATCCACCTAGCTTAGACGAAATAGAACACCAAATCAAAAAGAAACCAACAAAAACCGCCCCACGGCCTGATGGCATACCTTACATTATCTTTAAAAAATGCCCATCGGTACGTAAACATCTTCTAAGCATATTCAATAGGATCTGGTCGAGTAAAGAAGTCCCAGCGGCCTTCGGCAAGGCTAATTTTGTGCTCATTCCAAAGAAAGAAATAGTAACTAGTCCAAAAGACGCTAGACCAATAACATTAACCAATACAATTTCTAAAATTTTCTTCTAATGGCTTCAATTTAAAATGACAAATTTCATGATCAATAATAACTATTTCAGACCAAACCACCAAAAAGGGTTCCTACCCGGAATTTCAGGATGTCTGGAACACAATTCTTTACTGGCGGAAAGTTTAAAAGATGCCAGATCAAATGAAAAGCAAATAACAGTTTGTTGGATAGACCTAGAAAACGCTTTTTTTTTGGCTCAGTACAACACGAGCTTATGTTGTTTGCATTAAAATGGTATCACTTTCCGTCCATCATTTGGGAAATAATATCCTCATAATATGGTAAATTAAAGTTTGCGATTAATACCAAAGATGGATACACGCAACCTTTAAATTATAATGTGGGTTTGTTCCAAGGTTGCTGTTTATCACCTATAGTTATCAATTTAGTAATAAATATTTTAATAGACAACATTTCCACACACGACAAGAAGTGGGGCTATCGGTTTAAGCTAAACGGTAAATATACGGAGTCTATCCTCGCATTCGCGGATGATTTGGCAATACTGACTCGTAACCCAAAGCAGTGCCAGGACCTACTGCATAGAGTAGACGATTTCTGTACATGGACAGATGGAATGAGAGCAAAACCTAGCAAATGCTACTGTCTATGTCTGGGTAGGCGGGGTACCAGGTATACTTCATATGACCCAGGGCTTAGTATAGGCGTGGAAAACGTTTCAACTATATCTGAAACCGTGCCTTTTAAATTCCTCGGAAGAAAGATTGACAACAGAGGTTGCACTCCAGCTTTGGACGAATTAATTGATAGTTTCATTATCGATTTAAAAAAGGTAGACCAACAACCAATAAGTAATGTTAAAAAAGCTTGGATCTATGACAATTATGTAACCTCGCGTCTGAACTGGCCGTTTCTTATATATGATATAAACCAGAGCCTCCTCAAAAAACTAGATGCGAGTGTCACGAAGACACTGAAGTCGTGGCTAGGGCTAGCTCAGTCGGCCGACCCGTCGGCACTATATAGATCCGCGGATAATTTTGGAATGACGCTTAACAAGCCATCAGAACTCTATAAACACCTAAGAGTAACTAAAATGCACGTCTTATCGGAATCTAAAGACGAAATAGTAAAAGTCCTTCCAAAAGATAAAAATGCATCGGAGCTCGAATCACGCCTCCAGTTCCATAAAAGATTCATGATAGGCTCGCAGACTGGTAGAGCAGAGTGGTGAAGCAACTGGTATGGCTAGGCACCTACTAGTGGGTTGTAAGACGCTATTAGACCGGGGTCATTACTCGCGCCGTCATGATAAGGTATTAGAAATCATACGTGAGGCTGTAGGTTTGGCGGTAGCTAGAGCGAAAAAAGGATTAACCACAAACCAAAGAAATGACATTGCGTTTGTAAAGGAAGGCTGCTCAAAGAAATCACCTCAAAAGCCATATTCAATTTTGATAGCTGCCGTTGACTGGACAATACTCGTAGACACGTATGAGAAGCACTATAGGATACCGGAGGATGTCTGTGCCTCATCATCCAGACCCGACATATTCCTTTTTTCACGATCGCATAAGCGTGCAGTGCTTGTAGAACTCATAGTACCGTGGGAAACTAATATACCTAAAGATCACGCTATAAAGACAAACAAATACTTTGATTTGACTAACGAGTTAACCAAAAACGGCTACGTGGTTAAACTCTATGCCGTAGAAGTAGGAGCAAGGGGAATTCCAGCTAAATCCCTGTACAACTTACTTAAAGACCTCGGATTGCCAAGAGCTTCAGTAAGCTCTTTATTAAAACGTATATCAAAAGCGGCATTGTTAGGATCTTACCAAATTTGGATAGGTAGGGGGGGGGGGAACACTACTGACGGTGGAGGTGAGCGCTGATGCATCACAAGGTGGCCACCCTAAACCTACATCTGGGTCGCAAGTCCCAGTCGCCGTCATGGTGTTCCTCTCGGTACCACGCTATTTACCCGGCGACCGCACGGTGAATCCATGGAGTGCTGAGAATCGGATCTCTAACATACCTGATAACTTCTGCTGTGGATTAGGAGTAGCCTAATTATTGTCCACGGTGGTAGCTTTTGGGTATAAAACTAGGCTAATTTTATATTAGTTAAGGCTAGATTCCCAATATACAGGCTTGCCTACATTGGGAACTCAGTAACTCCTATAGCTTCAGTACTCTTTATCACTACTACCATCGAGTTGCAGGTACGGAAAAGGAGCCGCTTTCCTGCTACCGTAACACAGGTTAATTCCTAGCACGGGGCTGGAGAGTGGTTCTGGACCCGCCCTGTAACTCGATATCTACTATCTAATATTGTACTACTTTACTTTAGGATACTTTAGCATTAAGCACAAATTGTTTTTTGTTCAATAAAAGATTATTATTATTATTATTATAACTCCTTTTTAAGTCGATTAAGTATACCAAAACCTTCTCCAGAATGTAAAAATACGTTTTTGATGAAAGCTGCATTAATATCGGGTCAACCAAACGCGAGATACCTAATCAAATCACGGACAAACAACCCTCCTTTCAGGGTTCCGTTGCCAAACGGCAAAAAACGGAACCCTTATAGATTCGTCATGTCTGTCGGTCTGTCCGTCTTAATTCTTTATTGTACACACATAAAATAGTACAGTAACAGGCATAATTATAATTAGATGTACAAAGGCGAGCTTAACTCAGTATTGAGTTTTCTCCCAGCAAACCTTTGGGGGATAAAGGAGACACAGCAACAAAAGGGTAGTAAGTGCAAGTGTACAATTGCAGAGAACATACTTAATAATACAATACAAAAGTACTAAGAACATACATACCATACATATTAAATTACATACATACAGACAAATTTATATATATATGTCACAGCCACTTTTTTCCGAAACTATAAGAACTATGCTGTTGAAACTTGGTAAGTAGATGTATTCTGTAAACCGCATTAAAATTTTCATACAAAAATATCAAAAAAACAATTAATTTTGGGGGTCCCCATACTAAGAACTGAAACTCAAATTTTTTTTTTTCATCTTACACATACGTGTGTGGTATCTATAGATAGGTCTTCAAAAATGATATTGAGGTTTCTAATATCATTTTTTTCTAAACTGTGTAGTTTGCGCGAGAGACAGTTCCAAAGTAGTAAAATGTGTGTCCCCCCCCCCTGTAACTTCTAAAATAAGAGAATGATAAAGCTAAAAAGAGATCCGATTCTCAGCACTCCATGGATTCATCGTGCGGTCGCCGGGTCCATAGCGTGGTACAGAGAGGAACACCATGACGGCGACTGGGACTTGCGACCCAGATGTAGGTTTAGGGTGGCCACCTTGTGATGCATCAGCGCTCACCTCCACCGTCAGTAGTGTTCCCCGCCCTACCTATCCAAATTTGGTAAGATCCTAACAATGCCGCTTTTGATATACGTTTTAATAAAGAGCTTACTGAAGCTCTTGGCAATCCGAGGTCTTTAAGTAAGTTGTACAGGGATTTAGCTGGAATTCCCCTTGCTCCTACTTCTACGGCATAGAGTTTAACCACGTAGCCGTTTTTGGTTAACTCGTTAGTCAAATCAAAGTATTTGTTTGTCTTTATAGCGTGGTCTTTAGGTATATTAGTTTCCCACGGTACTGTGAGTTCTACAAGCACTGCACGCTTATGCGATCGTGAAAAAAGGAATATGTCGGGTCTGGATGATGAGGCACAGACATCCTCCGGTATCCTATAGTGCTTCTCATACGTGTCTACGAGTATTGTCCAGTCAACGGCAGCTATCAAAATTGAATAAGGCTTTTGAAGTGATTTCTTTGAGCAGCCTTCCTTTACAAACGCAATGTCATTTCTTTGGTTTGTGGTTAATCCTTTTTTCGCTCTAGCTACCGCCAAACTTACAGCCTCACGTATGATTTCTAATACCTTATCATGACGGCGCGAGTAATGACCCCGGTCTAATAGCGTTTTACACCCCACTAGTAGGTGCCTAGCCGTACCAGTTGCTTCACCACATGAGTAACATGTTTTATCTGTGGCTTTTCCCCATCTGACCAGATTGCTTTGGTCGGGGAGGGTCAACTGGAATGCATTCAGGTAAAAGTTAAGTAAGGCTGGTGACCAGTCGTATATTATGGTACGCCATTTTAAGGCTATGGGAATACAAAATTCACCTAGAGTCAACCATTCGTTTTGCATTTCTAGGTTCATTGCGTGCACCTTATAGGTGTTGTTTTCGTCTGATATATATGATATATATGATGTTCATTACCATGTAAACTGCCAACGAAAATTGGTTTGAGCGAGATCTAGTAAGTAGTTTTTTTATAATACGTCATAAATCGTAAACCGTAAAAAATTAAAAAAGAAACATTATTGTTCCAAACTATAAAAAAAAGTCTTTCTCTCGTGTCATTGTAATAATCTATGCCTTCTTTTTGGTACTCTGAGAAATACAGACGCAGCTATCCAAATTTTTGAGTTTCATTGAGAAAATTCCTAAGATTCATGATAAAAGGGCCGTGCCCGACATTGGTCCCTGTCGCCGGATGAAAAATCAGCACGGATTTGAGTGGAATTCGCAATTTGGCATTGAAAACTTCTTGCGCATTGGAAACTGGATGGACACCCGCGGTCATATTGGGTTACGTAACACAGTGTTGAGTATTGAAATTAAATTAAATTGCAATTTAGTACTCAAGAGCAGGTAAAATAGTGTTAGTTTTAGCGACACATGAGGTGTGACTTGCACTAGCCTTGAGGCGTGTCGTGTGTGCGGAGGCGTGTCGTGTGTGCCCACGCCTGCCAACTCACCGAAGCGGGATAAAACCCGACCCCACCTGGCGAGGCCGCGGTGGCGGCCAAAGTCCGCCGGCAACCCTGGGGTTATCCTTTCGAGGAGGCAACGGACACTTGGGGAGGACACCGTGCGGTTTTAGTCGAGACACGACATAACTACCCCCGCTGGCCGGCGGGGGGGTATCCGAAGGGATTTCCGCAGGGGTGTGTGTCGGGTAACCTCCTCGAGTGTCATTCCGATTCCGATCCCGCTGCAGTCCAGGGGGAACGGAATCGGAGCGGCCGGTACACCCTGGGCGGCGGTCAATGGTTTCCCCCTTAATGGGGTTGGCACTGATCGTCGGCCAATACCCGACGTGGCGGGAACACATCGCTCTCCGTACTCCTCTGCTTTCAGAGGAGACAGGATGAGTGATGGTGTTCATGGCGGTGGCCGCCGTGGGATCCTGGGGGATCCAGGGGTAGGTTAGCCCACTGCTAATGCAGGGGCCGACGGGCACTTGTGCCACCGCTGGTGAGAGAGGACTAGCCATCCTCTCGCGTTCCGTAATCGGTAGGTGATCAGCAACGACCTGACTGGTGGCTCCAGAAGGGTACGCTGTGATCTTGCTGACCGGAGGGCTTGCCTTTATTGGCCGGCCCACGACAAGGAAAAGTCTATAACACCCGACAGCGAAGTCGTAAAAACCTATGGATACCAGCCGACCTCCATAGTATATAGGCTTATCCAGGTGCAGGGGGCTCCGCCTGGATGGACCACCTTTCCCCCATACTCGTGGGACATGACATGAATAACTTAAAAAAAATTGTTGACAAACCGGACGGATTTACAAATGACGACACAGGCACGAATAATGGCAACGGAAACGACGGAGTGGTAGTGGTGGGGGCAGAAGAGGTGAGGCCGCGGTCGTGTACGCGGTCGACCAAGGCCGTCTTCGCCAGACCCGCCACTCCACTACCAATTGGAGAGGGAACGGACGCGGAGATTGCGTCCACGGCTGGGACTGACAGCGAGTCAGCTCCCAGCCGAATGGAGACCGAAGGTCTCCGTCGCAAGAGGCCTCGCTCGCGAGGACCCGCTCTAGACCGGAGCAGAAGCTCCTCCGGACAGAGGGCGGTCTCCTCCAGCGAGGACGACCGGCCAGCGAAGGTGCTGGCCACTACGGCGGGTAGAGTGCCGGTGCATGTCCCTCCACTACCGAGTGGCAGGTACCAAGGCGTCCCCGCTGCGAGGGAGCTCCTTGCAGCGCTAGCCCGGATCACGGACACCATCAAGGGTGCCAAAAACGTGGCCGGGAAGAAGAAGACGGTGGCGGAAAACGTCGCAGTCGCCAAGACAGCGTTGGAGGAGCTCCTAGCTAGGAGCGTCTCCGAGGAGGAGGTGAAGCTCAGGGCCCGGGTGACAAGCCTGGAAACTGAGCTCGCCAACTCCTTGGAGCAACAGCGGGTCCTCCGGGAGGAGGTGAGACAACTCACCCTGATGGTCAGGGGTTGCCCGGAGGCCCAGAAGGCCCCAAGAGCCCAGGCGGCGCCGGCGGTGGTCCAGCCGAGGGCTCTTGTGCCGCCAGGGGAGGCGCCTAAGTCGGTGGCAAAGTCGGCACCTAAGTCGGCACCTAAGCCGGCGCACAAGCAAGTGCCAGAGCCGCCGACGACATCTGCACCGAGCATGACACAACTGCTGGCGGCAATCGAGAGGCGCCTTGGCGTGCTGGAGGACCGGGCGTACCGTCCTTCACTGGCGCGGCCCGCATCCTACGTAGCTGCCGCCAGCGGAAGTCCCGGTCCCAAGACGGGGACAGCAGTCCCCGCGAACCCAACGCCCGCCAAGGCTAATGGGAAGGGGAAGGGCAAAAAGCGTGGCACCCCCGCACCCGCTGCAGCCGCCGCTGCTCCCGCTGCACCCGAATGTTTCTCCAGAGGGGAGGGATGGATGGTAGCGGGAGCCGCAAAGAAGGCAAAAAAAGCCGCCAAAAAGGGGGCTAAGAAGGCGGCTAAGGCCGCTGCGGCGAAGGCGCCGAAGAGGCTCCGTGCCCCACGCTCCACTGCCGTCGTCCTGACGGTGACGACGGAGGGTGTGGAGAAGGGCGTGGGGTACGCCCAGGTCCTAAGGCAGGTGAAAGCCTCTGTGGACCTTAAGGCCCTCGAGATTGAGGGTGGACTCCGGTGCAAGACGACTCGCACCGGAGCTCGCCTCCTCGAGGTCTCCGGCGCCACCAGCGGCCCCAAGGCTGATGCCCTAGCGGCCAGGCTTAGGGAGTCGCTGGACTCGGAAGCCGTCCGCATCACCAGACCCAACAAATGCGCAGGTTTGCGCATTTCGGGTCTGGATGATGCGGCCACGACGGAGGAAATTATCTCCGCCGTCGTGGAGGCGGGCGGCTGCCCCCGTGATCAGGTGAGAGCTGGAGAAATCCGGTTCAGCCCCACCGGTCACGGCACGGCAGTCGTCAACTGCCCCGTCGCAGCGGCGCAGAAGATTGCGGACGGACGGAGCCTCCTCGTTGCGGGCTTCCTTAAGGCGCGGGTGCAACTCCTGCAGCCCCGCGAGACCAGGTGCTTTAGGTGCCTGGCTGTGGGGCATGTGGGAGTGCAGTGCACAGCGGGAGACACCGTGGGGGACCGGTGCTTCCGCTGTAGTCAGCCCGGGCACAAGGCTACCACCTGCGATGCTCCTCCGCGCTGCTTCAAATGCGTAGCGGAGGGCAAAGCGGCGGAGCACCGGGCAGACAGCCGATCCTGCGCCGCCTCGAGGCCAAAGCCCCGTTCGTCCGCAGCGGGTAGCGGGGGTGCCGCTCAAGAGCGGCCACATTCGCGGCGGGATGCGGAGATGGACGTCCATTAATGGACACGCCAATCCGCATCCTGCAGGTGAACATAAACCACTGCACCGGTGCTCAGGATCTTCTGTACCAGAGCATCGTGGAGTGGTCTATTAATGTGGTCGTGGTCGCTGAGCCGTACTGGGTCCACCCCGGAAGCCCGGTGGACCTGGACGGCGTAGCGACCGTTTTCGGGGGTTCCGCCGCGGACACCTCGCGCCTTGCAGTCATTGCAAGGGGCCGAGGCTGTGTCGCGGCGGACTATGAGGGGTTAGCTGTCGTGGCCGTCTACTTCTCGCCAAGCCTTGACCAGTATGAGCTTGAGCTATGGCTCGCTGGACTGGACATCGTTCTCGCTGCGTGCCGTCCTCGCCCTGTCTTGGTCCTGGGAGACTTCAACGCCTGGTCTCTGGCTTGGGGCTCCCGGGAAACCAATGCCAAGGGGCGAGTCCTGGAGGACTGGGCCAACACCCGTGGCCTAGAGGTCCTCAACCGGGGGAGTGTCGCCACCTGGGAACGGCGCGGGCTCAGTTCGGTTGTGGATGTTGCATTCGCGACCCCTGCTCTCGCCCGCCGCGTCCAGGGTTGGCGCGTGGTGGAGGAGGAGGAGACGTCGTCTGACCATAGGTACATTCGGTTCAACGTCTCCCCTCCACCCAACCTGCCGCCGCCAATCGCGAATCCCCCGGATTCACGTTGGGCGCTCAGACGCCTGAATCGGGAGGCTCTCCTGGAGGCATCCATAGTGCAGGCCTGGATTCCGTCACCGGCCAGGCCTGCCGATGTCGACGCAGAGGCGGAATGGTTCAGGAGAGCCATGTCGCATATTTGCGATGCGGCGATGCCTAGGGTAAAGCCCGGCCCGGCAAAGAAGCAGGTGTACTGGTGGTCAGCGGAGATTGCACAGCTGCGAGCAGCGTGCGTGACCGCTCGCCGCCAGTACACCAGGTTTCGCCGCCCAGACGATGCGGCAGCCCTAGAGGTGGAGCTATATGAGGCGTACAAGGGGGCCAAGAGGACCCTCCAGGTAGCAATAAAGCAGGCCAAACGGCGGGCCCGCGAAGAGCTGCTGGAGTCTCTGGAGCAGATCCCATGGGGGCGCCCTTACCTTGCGGTCAGGGGCAAAATCCGCCCAAGGGCCCCAATTGCCCCTACTGACCCAGAGCCTCCAGCCAGAGCGGCTGGAGGGGATCCTGGGCTCCTTGTTCCCAGCGAGAGCGGAGGAGCATGTTCCTCCGCGTATGGCTCCGCCTCAGGCACCTGACGCTGATAATAGCGAGAGCGATGTGCCCGAAGTCAGAGAGAGCGAACTAGGGGTAGCAGTGCTCCGGCTTAAAGCTCGGAAAAGCACTGCCCCCGGACCCGACGGCATTCCAGGCTTAGCATGGGTCCTGGCCCTTGAGGAGCTAGGGCCTCGACTGGTGGCGCTCTTTAGCGCATGCCTCGAAAGGGGCCAGTTTCCAAAGGCGTGGAAGACGGGGAAACTGGTCCTTATCCGGAAGGCGGGGCGGCCGGCGGATCAACCATCCGGTTACCGGCCGATCGTGTTGCTCGACGAGGTGTGCAAGCTCTTTGAGCGGATTATTGCAGAGCGCCTCGTCGAGCATCTCACGAACGTGGGGCCAGACCTGGCGGACAACCAGTTCGGTTTCCGCCGGGGGCGCTCCACCGTGGAAGCGATCATGCGCGTTAGGCGCCTGGCGGAGGAAGTAGTCTCGCGGGGTGGGGTGGTGGTGGCGGTGTCTCTGGACATCGCCAACGCCTTCAACACCCTACCCTGGAGCTGTGTTAGGGAGGCGCTCGCGTATCACGGAGTGCCTCCTTACCTCCGCCGCATTGTCGAGGCATACCTATCCGAGAGGGCCATAGTTTACCCGAGCTGGCTAGGGCCAGGGCGGCGAGAAGTGTCGTGCGGTGTTCCCCAGGGGTCGGTCCTAGGGCCACTCCTGTGGAACATCGGATACGACTGGGTGCTGCGCGGTACGTTGCTCGAGGGTGTCAGCATAGTCTGCTATGCTGACGACACCCTCGTTATGGCGCGGGGAGCAACGTACCGAAGCGCGGTACTGAAGGCCACGGCAGGGGTTGCTCAAGTCGTGGGTCGAATACGGTGGCTGGGACTCGAGGTGGCTCTCCACAAATCCGAGGCTATGTGTTTTCACGGGCCCCGGAGGGGGCCACCTGCGGGAACCAGCATAACCGTAGGGGGCGTGAGCATCGGCATCGAGCCCACGATGAAGTACCTTGGGCTCGTACTCGGTAGCCGATGGGACTTCGGACCTCATCTCCGAAGTCTGGTCCCGAAACTGAGGGGGGCTGCGGCCGCGCTATCGCGGCTGATGCCCAACGTTAAGGGACCCAACGCCCCCACTAGGAGACGGTACCTGGGGATCGTGCGAAGCATGGCCCTATACGGGGCCCCCGTATGGGCGGAGACTCTGGCGGCCCGCAACGTGGCTGTATTAAACAGCCCGTTAAAAGCGATGGCCGTCAGAGTCATCAGGGGGTATCGCACGATCTCAGTCGAGGCGGCATGTCTCCTAGCCGGGACCCCTCCATGGGACCTGGAAGCGAGAACCCTTGCGCTGCTGTACCAGTGGCGCAAGGAGGCGCTGGAGCGGGGCCATAGGCCGGAGCCCCAAGAAATCAGGGCTCAACGGTCCCAGCTCCACCGGGAACTCATGGAGACATGGAGGGTGCGACTTGAGCACCCAAGGTGGGGGGAATCCACCATTGCGGCGGTGAGACCGATCATGAAGGAGTGGTTGGAGAGGGACCATGGGGACCTCTCCTACCGGATGTGCCAGATGGTTACCGGACACGGGTGTTTCGGTAAGTATCTGTGGCGCATCCACCGGGAGACAACGCCGCAGTGCCAGCACTGCGAGGATCCTGGCGAAGACACGGCGCTTCACACGTTGGTGGAGTGCCCTGCGTGGGCGAGTCAACGCCGGGATCTCGTTGCGGTCCTGGGCGTGGACGTTCTCTCGTTGGAGACCATGGTGAGGGCCGTGGTCTCCGACGGGAGCAAGTGGCACGCCGCCGCCTCTTTCTGCGAGCAGGTAATGCGCGCGAAAGAGACGGCGGAGAGGGAGCGGGAGAGAACCCTGCCCCCCGAGTTTCGCAGTCTGCGGCGAGGACGCCGCAGACTCATCTACGCCCGGGACTACCGACCTCCATGATCGGGGCCTGAGGACGGCAGTTGGCCGACTCGCCGTCCTTACAGAAGCAGGCCGTGGCGGAGGCGTGTCGTGTGTGCCCTACACACGCCTGCCAACTCACCGAAGCGGGATAAAACCCGACCCCACCTGGCGAGGCCGCGGTGGCAGCCAAAGTCCGCCGGCAACCCTGGGGTTATCCTTTCGAGGGCTTACCCGGGGTGCCCGGCAACGGACACTTGGGGAGGACACCGTGCGGTTTTAGTCGAGACACGACATAACCACCCCCGCTGGCCGGCGGGGGGGTATCCGAAGGGATTTCCGCACGTAAAAAAAAAAAAAAAAAAAAAGGGATTTCCGCACGTAAAAAAAAAAAAAGGGTGGTTAGTTTCAGATCCTATTAGTAAAGGCCATGAATCAGTTTTATCAAAGAGTTGTCACAAATGTAATATAACGCCAATTCTTCCTCCTAGGAGCAATGTCTATGAGGAAATTCAAACCCAACTTACGCGGTTTTGGCAACTCGAAGAAGCGAAGTTAGAGTCATCTCCATGGTCTAGTGAAGAAAAATCTTGTGAAGAACATTTTAAGGCAAACACGACTCGTCTTATTGACGGCAGGTTCTGTGTAAAAATCGTTTTGAAGCAATCAGTTGATCTGTTAGGTAGTTCGTTGCCGCGTGCAACTCAATGTTTTTTGTCGTTAGAACGCACATTTAAGAGCCAACCTGAGTTCAGTAAGCGATACCACGACTTCATGTCCGAGTATCAGGCCCTAGGCCATATGACAGAATGTCCAATCATTGATGATAAGGCTCATTTCATTCCACATCACGGTGTGTTTCGTGAGAACAGTTCAACTACAAAGCTGAGGGCTGTGTTCAACGCTAGTAGTCTTACCACTTCTGGTAGGGTTAGGACCTTCAAATGGTAGGTCCTGTTATACAGTACGATTTGCTATCACTGCTTCTCCGGTTTAGACAACATAAATACATTTTTGCTGCTGACGTCGAAAAAATGTACCGACAGATCGTCGTGCATCCCGATGATACGTATTTGCAACAGATCATTTGGCTTGATAATCCCGCTGCACCCTTAAAGGCATTTCAATTAAATACCGTGACATACGGGACAGCTAGCCTTTCTCGCGACACGATGCCTGAAGCAAATTAGCTTGGAGTGTTCGGACAGCAAAATTGCTGATATCATCGCCCATGACTTTTACGTTGACGATTTGATTACAGGTGGTGATGATCTACTTGAGGTGATAGGCATTCGTGACAAGGTCGTCTCAGAACTTGCTTCAGCAGGTATGTGACTCAGAAAATTCCAGTCAAACGCGCTTAAACTCGTGTCCTCGACGTTTGACGGTTCGGCTATTGATTTAAATATGGGTTCGGCAGAACCTAACACAACATTAGGGCTAGGTTGGTACCCGCTTACTGATGATCTTTGTTTTCACATCTCTGCGCCGAGCGCTGTCTGCAGTACCAAGCGTGACATGCTATCGGTTATTGCACAGATTTTCGACCCATTAAGGCTGTTGGGGCCCTGTGTGATTCTCATGAAAATGCTTATGCAAAAATTATGGCTCCTGAAGTTAACGTGGGATGAACCTTTGCCAATTTAAGTTCTCAACATTTTCTCCGAGATAATCAGTGGTCTTTCAAATCTAAACGATATTCGAGTTCCTCGTAGGGTTTTATGCGACTCGTATCAATTTCTCGACCTACACATCTTCTGCGACGCCTCAGAACGAGCGTATGGTGCGTGCGTGTATGCACGCAGTTCCAATGAAATTATGGAAGTGTTGGTTAGGTTGCTTTTAGCTAAAAGTCGAGTCGCTCCCATTAAACCCGTCACTATCCCCAGACTCGAACTCTGCGCGGCTTTGATTGGTGCTCGACTGTATGAAAAGGTGAGCGCCTCACTGCGAGCATCTATTCGAAAGACTTTCCTTTGGTCAGACTCCACCATAGTTCTCTGTTGGTTAAAAATGTTGCCAAGTAGGCTACAACCTTTCGTTCGCAACAGGGTCGCGGAGATATTGGAGAAAACCGGAAATTGAACTTGGAGGCACGTGCCCACCAATGAAAATCCCGCAGATCACCTTTCTCGTGGTGTGAGTATAGATAGAATTCAGACATTGGATTTGTGGTGGTCGGGTCCTTCATTTCTAAGTCATGAGATATCAACATGGCCATCAACTCCTAAAATCGAAACGGTATTACCGGAAACAAAACCGGAACTCTCTTTGCTTGTTGCACACAAAGAAGCCGATGACAAAGGCATAATAGAGGTAGAGAGATTTTCAAATTTATTAAGACTGAAGCGTACTGTAGCTTATGCAGTGCGTTTTATTAATAACTGTAAGGGTGATTCAACCAAGGGTCCTATTTCTTCTCAAGAGTTAAATAACGCTATGAATTTAATTATTAAAGAGTCTCAAAGACAGTCATTTCCAGAGTATCAAGCTTTAGTTGACAATCAGTCCTTATCAAAAAAGAGTCCCCTACATAAATTTAATGTATTTTTGGATGACAATGGTATAATGCGTGTGGGTGGGCGATTAGATAACTCTAATTTTCATTACAATAAAAAGCATCCTATAATTATACAGTCCACACATCATTTAAGTAAGCTAATATTCAACAGCGAGCACAGAAGACTGATGCACGCTGGGCCGCAACTTTTATTAGCCACAATTAGAGACATGTATTGGCCCATCGGTGGGCGTAATTTAGCGCGCGTTTGCGTACATAACTGCGTGCGATGTAATCGCATGAAAGGCGAAACGGTTACTCCACAGATGGGAAACTTACCCGGTTCTCGTTTAGTTCCTGGAGGTTTTCCGTTTCAGAGTGTAGGCGTGGACTACGCTGGTCCTATCAGTGCAGCTAGTCGTCAAGGCCGAGGTTGTAAGATAGTTAAAGTTTATATAGCCATTTTTGTTTGTTTCACAACCAAAGCATTGCACTTGGAATTAGTAGGCGACTTAACGAGCAATTCCTTTTTACCCGCATTACGGAGATTTATTTCGCGACGTGGCAAGCCATTCGATTTATATTCTGATAACGGTACCTCATTTGTGGGTGCTTATCATGACCTATCAAAGTTTTTAAAAACTAACTGTGACTCAATGTCTGAAGCGATGGCCAATGAGAGCATCAATTTTCATTTTATTCCGGCTTACGCCCCACATTTCGGTGGTCTTTGGGAGGCTGGTGTTAAATCCACCAAACATCACCTAATGAGAGTACTAGGTAATTGTCATTTGTCGTACGAAGAGCTCAACACTGTGCTGATTCAGATTGAGGCCATTCTCAACTCTCGGCCATTTACTCCACTCTCTTCAGACCCAGAAGATTTGCTCCCGCTGACTCCTGGGCACTTTCTGATTGGACGCCCACTGGTTTCGTTGCCTGCACCAGATTTCCTTGAAACCCCGACAAATCGTTTGATTCGCTACCAACGCATTGAACAACTCCGTCAACAATTTTGGACGAGATGGAGTAAGGAATATGTATCAGAGCTCCAACACGTAGTAAAATGGAGAACTAGCAAAGGGTATTTAAAGATTGATTCCCTCGTTGTGTTAAAGGAAGACAATTTGCCTCCGTTGATATGGCGATTGGGACGCGTTATAGCAGTCTACCCCGGCTCCGATGGTATAGCCAGAGTCGCAGATGTCAAGACGGCTAATGGAATTCAGCGACAAGCTTTTAACAAAATTTGTCCGCTACCGGAAAAGGAAAACTTTTAATTGGTTGAAAGACCAAGCTTTCAACGTGGCGGGGCATGTTCCAAACTATAAAAAAAATTCTTTTTCTTGTGTCATTGTCATAATCTATGCCTTCTTTTTGGTACTCTGAGAAATACAGACGCAGCATCCAAATTTTTGAGTTTCATTGAGAAAATTCCTAAGATTCATGATAAAAGGGCCGTGCCCGACAATTGTCGTGTTACTTGCTGCTACGGAACCCTTAATGGGCGAGTCCGACTCGCACTTGGCCGCTTTTTGTTTTAAGTCGGTTAAGTATACCAAAACCTTCTGCAGAATATAAAAAATACGTTTCTTATGAAAACCGCATTAAAATCAGTTCAACCAAATGCGATATACCTAATCACGGACAAACATACCTTTTTTTTTTTATCGTGCGGAAATCCCTTCGGATACCCCCACGCGTGCCAGCGGGGGCGGTTATGTCGGGCTTGAACCGACTAAAACCGCACGCCGTCTCGGGTCTACAGACGCCGGGGTGTAAGGTTGCCCATAGAGCATATCCCTCGCACCCCGACTGACCCTGGGCCATCTCCGGTTTCGAGATGGCCCCCTCGGGTTTGGGAACCACGGTGTCCCCGTCTTGCCCCGGTTTGGGGGAGGGGCGCTAGTCGCCCCACCGTCCCGGCCTGCTTCTGCTGGGGTGACAGGTGGCCTCACCCGCCACCCCCAGGCCTGCGCTCATGGAGGACGGAGGTCGTTAAGCGACCTCCGGCGCCTGAGTCGCCTGCGACGCGCGGCGAGCAAGTTGCGGGCTCGGCGGACCGGGAGAGTTCTAAGTCTCTCCCGGGCGCGCTCCGCCACCTCCTTCGCGAGCATTACATGCTCGCAGAAGGAGGTGGCGGCAGCCCACGCGCTCGCGCTCCGCACCATTGCCGCAATCATGCTGCCGAGCGAGAGGACTCCCACCCCGATGGCTGCCACGAGGTCACGCCTCGGCGCCTCCCACGCCGGGCAGTCCGCCAGCGTGTGCAGCCCTGAGTCCTCGCTCGCATCGCAGTGATGACACTCAGGCGTTGGCTCCTTCCTGATCCGATGCAGGTGGTCCCCGAAGCACCCCTTCCCGGAGATCACCTGCGTCAGTCGGTACGAGAGGCTTCCGTGTCGCCTCTCCAGCCAATCCTCCATGATGGGCCTTACCGCCGCTATTGCGGCGTGCCCTGCGCTTGGTCGCCTAAGTCGTTCCTTCCACTCCACCACGATGGCCTGGCGGAGCTGGGACTGCACGGCCTCGATTTCTCGAGGCTCGGGGTTCCATCCCTGCTCCCGCGCCTCCTTTCGCCACTGGTACAGTTGCGAAAGGGCTCTCGCTTCCAGGTCCCATGGCGGAGTTCCGGCAAGGAGACTCGCCGCCTCGAAGGAGATCGTGCGGTACCCTTCGGATGATCCTGATGGCCAGAACTCGCTGCGGAGCGCGCAGCATCTGCACAGTTCTGGTCCTCAGGGCCTCCGCCCATATTGGGCACCCAAACAGGGCCATGGACCGAACGATACCCGCGTAGAGTCTCCTGCAGGAGTCATCGGGCCCCTTCATGTTGGGCAACAGCCGAGCCAGAGCAAGAGCTGTGCCCTTCAATTTGGGGGCCAGACTTCGGATGTGCTCTCCGAAGTCCCATCGGCCGTCGAGCACGAGCCCCAAATATTTCATTTGGGGCTTGATGCCGATGCGATTTCCTCCCACGATGAGACTGGATCCCTCGGGTGGCTTGCTCCGAGGCCCATGGAAGAACAGGGCCTCGGTTTTATGCAGGGCCACCTCGAGACCCAGCCGCCGGATCCGCTTAACGACTTGGGCAACCGCGGTCGTGGCCTTTCGGGTCGCTTCGCGGTACGTCGCCCCGCACGCCGTCACGAGCGTGTCGTCCACGTAGCACGTGACGGCGGCACCGCCTACGAGCTCACGGCGAAGCACCCAGTCGTATCCGATGTTCCACAGGAGCGGCCCCAGAACCGATCCCTGTGGAACACCGCACGACATTTCACGCCGACCGAGACCGGTCACGGTTGGGTAGATGACGGCTCTCTCCGTCAAATACGCCCCGACTATGCGGCGGAGGTAGATAGGCACTTCGTGATACACGAGCGCCTCCCTAATGCAACTCCAGGGCAAGGTGTTGAACGCGTTGGCGATGTCCAGGGACACCGCCAACATCACCTCACCCCGGGCTACTGCATCCTCCGCCAGAGCCCTCACGCGCATGATGGCATCCATGGTGGAGCGCCTCTGGCGGTAGCCATATTGGCCATCCGCCAGGTCCGGCCCCACTCTTGAGAGGTGCTCGACGAGGCGCTTCGCAATTACTCTTTCAAAGAGCTTGCACACCTCGTCGTGCAACACTATGGGCCGGTAGGCGGACGGCGAGTCCGCCGGGCGCCCCTCCTTTCGGATGAGGACCAGTTTCCCCGTCTTCCACAATTTCGGAAACTGGCCCCGCTCCAAACATGCGCTGAGAAGCCCTCTCAGTCGGGGCTCGAGAGCGTCGTCGACTAGAGCTAGGACCCGCGCTCGGCCTGGAATGCCGTCGGGTCCCGGGGCGGTATGTTTGGCTCTTAGCCTTCTCACCGCCAGCTCTAGTTCTACCCAAGTGACCTCGGGCACGTCGTCGTCTTCCACGTCGGGCGCCATGGGCAACCGAGGCGGAGTCATCTGCGGTGGAACATGTTCCACCGCCGGCGCTGGGAACAGGGAGCCAACAACTCCTCCAAGCAGATCCGGCTGGAGACACCGGGTTAACGGCGGGGCCTTGGGGCGCAGCTTGCCCCTCACCATCCGGTAGGGCCGCCCCCAAGGGTCCCGCTCCAGCGTCTCCAGCAGCTCGCGGAAGGCGTCCCGTTTGGAACGCCTTATCTCCGCTAGATAGGATAGATGGCGCTCGCTGTCACGTTCACATCGAGTCCGTGTTATTTATTTCAAATAAATATAAAGACAGCAAATAAAAGTGTACCGGCTATATAAAAATGTTAAAAACTATGTAATAATTTAGTGACAATGTTATCTAGTGAATCGTGAAACAAACACCTAAGAAATTTGCGACTGAAATAATCCGACACACTATACCATTATAAAGTGTTAAACAATGAAAAAGTCGACCAATATACCAATTTATATCAAAACTGTATATCTATAAAGTGAAGTGTAAAATAAAATCATCGTCTGTTCAAACTAACAGACTTCTCGTGTACTTAAGTGCAAAAAATATTTGCAGCATGAGTCATACTATGGAACTACTCAATACTAAATACATTAGCAGTGCACTGATTTGGTAACTAAACTACATCACTCCGTGGCGCGTTGGATAGCGCTGCCGGTAGCAAAGTTGATCATACATGGTCGGGGTTTCAAATCTTCTCAGAGAATATTCTTTTTGTATGGTGAATCTTGCTTAACATACTCGTTTTATATGTGAAATACTGAAAAACTGCACAGCAACTGTCAAGACCGGCTCTGTGTTTTTCTTGCGAAATTGAATATAAAAAACGCGAAGTTACAGTGAAACTCCTATCGGCTAAGAACTTTAGTGTGCATTATTCAAGATCAAAATCATAATAGCAACAATAGTCTACAAAACAGTGCAGAAAACAGTGCTTGCATACTATGTACTATACTACGTACTCAGTGACTTTTCTTGACTAAACTGTGAAAATAGAGAAGTTTATGCAACGTTACGCATCGTCAAACTACTAGTGGCTAGAAAAACTCTGTACAGTGATTTAGTGAAAATTCAACACAACATAACCTAAAACACAAAACCACAAAAAATTCCCGAATCATCGTACACTAACGCCATCTATTGACGAGTAGCGGTATTTGTCAAAGTCGACTAAATAAACCTACGTACAAAGTTCCGGCAGTTGAGAAAAGAGGTCACTACTAAAAGATTTATTAACCGATATTGTCTTCCTACTAAGTTTCGAAGAGCACCAATAGGGGTCACTACCTGTATGGTAAACAAAGTACTAATACTTTTAAAACTAATTTTTCTTCACAATGGAGCAGGTAATGGCCGCACTTCTCTCTATTCAGAAAGAACTCGATGAACAGAAAAAACTCATACACAAAAAAGGGGAAGAAGTGACAGAGAAGGTAACACTAAATATTAACAAAATACTAGAAGAAAAATTAAAAATTTTAGAAGAAAAACATGAAACCTTAAGTCGAGGGTGGAAAATCAAGAGCAAAGATTATACCATATGGAGAGACAATCAAGACAACGCAATCTAGTCTTCTTTGGGCTGGATGAACACGAAAAATCCTACTCAAATTTAGAAAATATTATAGTAGACTTTGTACATAAATATTTCGCAATACAAATAGACCATAGAGACTTACAAGCGATCAGAAGAATAGGGAAAAAGACTGAAAGACAATGCCCGATAGTTATTACGTTCACGACACTTGGTAAGAAGATCGACATCTTAAAAGGCAAAGGAGCTCTAAAAGAAACACCGTATTATATAAAAGAAGACTACCCGCAATCAGTCTTACAAAAAAGAAGAGAGCTACAGGATCAAGTAAAAGCAGAAAGAGAGAAGGGTAATATAGCCATCATAAAATACGACAAGCTTATTCTACTAAATAACTCATCCAAAGAACTGAAAAACAATAAAAGAAATTTATCAAAATCTCCAGAGAACAACACAAACACCCTTGCCGAGCAGATATCTCAAGCAAACAAAAAGAACAAAACCTCGGCCGGCCACACAGTACAAAGGTCTTCAAGCTTTTCCGAAGGCGTAGTAAAACCGAGCATACTAAACTATCTAACAAACAAAAATAACAACAAGAACAAACCAAACACACAAGCCAACACCACAAATATATAGCAACGAACCGGCCAGCCCCTTCCAAAAAACAACAAACGAACTGAAAAACCTACATCAACACATAACACACATCTTCCAAGCCGGCTGGTCCCCGTGGAAGAGTATGACCACAACCCTCCAAGAAAACCACAAAAACAAAAAACCACTAAACTGGACAAAGACTCTAAGAATTGTTTAAAAATTGGAACTTATAATGTCAGGTCTTTGTCATCTATACACCGATACTTAGAACTCAATAATGCACTGAAAGATATAAACTGCGACATACTAGGACTCTCAGAAACAAGGAAAATGGGTTGCCACATAGAAGAGTATTCAGACTATGTTTTCTGTTATATAGGAGAAACAAAAGGATTGTATGGAGTCGCATTTCTAATAAAAAAGGCATGGAAAAATAATATAATAAGCTTTACTGGCATTTCGGAGCGAGTAGCGTTATTGCAAATGAAATTTGGCGGACTAAACATTTCTATAATTCAGGCATATGCACCCACGGAAAGATCAGACGATTCAGAAATACAAAAATTCTACAACGACCTGAAAAAGGCTCACACACTAGCCGATGAGAAAATCATAATATTAGGAGACTTCAATGCAAAAATAGGGCAACCCAAAAAAGAAGAAAAACTCGTCATGGGACAGTATGGGCTAGGCCAAAGAAACGAAAGAGGTGAAAGACTAGTAGAATATGCATTTGAATACAAACTAACAATAATCAACACTTATTTCAAAAAAAGACCCAGCAGAAGATGGACTTGGAAGTCACCAGACGAAAGTGTTAAAAATGAAATCGACTACATCATGACAAATGTCCCAAAAATTTTCCAAAATTATGAAGTTCTTAATAACGTGAAGTTCCGAACAGACCATAGACTACTTAGAGCAACAGTCCTACTGAGCCAAGTGAGAAAAAGTAGAAAAGGCTTTAAACAACCACCAAAAATCCCGAAAACTGAAGAGTAAACAAGACACTACATAGACAGCCTCAAATTGAACATCGAAAACGAACAAGTAGATACCAGAAACGTTCAATCGTACTACGATGCGCTAGAAGTAACTATAACAAAAAGTTTAACTAGCCAAAACAATCCTAAAAAAGAAAAACGACACAAAATATTTAGCGAAGAAACAATAGCTTTAATTAACCAACGCAGTGAACTAACTATAAGAAAGAATAAAGATGCTAATGCAAAGAAAGAACTAAGCAAACTATATAAAGAAACTAGCAAAGCGATTAAAAGAGACTATAGCAATCATAGACAAAAGATAATAACAGAAAATCTAAACAAATTCAGAAGCACAAAGAAAGCATTTAAAGAATTAAACTTAAGAAAAACTTGGATACAAAAATTAGAAGGTCAATATAAAGAAACTAAAACAAGACAAGAAATCATACAGCAGGCAACCACTTTCTACCAAGAACTATACAAAAACAAAAATAAAACCATCGAGGAAGCCAACGAATCACACAATTGTCATAACACGGAAACAATTAGACCGATAGAAGAAAAAGATATATACACCCAGCTGAAACAGCTAAAATCAGATAAAAGTCCTGGTCCCGATGGAATAACCAATGAAGCTTTGAAAATAGGTGCAGCAGTTTTACTTAAACCTCTCACAGATTTATTCAACCTCATACTAGAAGCTGAAATCGTACCAATCCAATGGTGCACGTCAGACATCATACTATTATATAAAAAAGGAAACCCTCTCGACATCAACAATTATAGACCAATTAGTTTACTGGCAAACATATACAAAATCTTCTCAACCATAATTCTTAAACGCATAACACAAGAAATTGAAAATGCACAACCAATAGAACAAGCTGGCTTTCGCTCGGGGTTTAGTACAATAGACCATATACAGGCACTGGAACAAGTTATAGAAAAATACAAAGAGCATAATAAGCCACTCTATCTAGGTTTCATCGACTACAGCAAAGCATTTGACAGCATAAGCCACAACTCTATATGGAAATCACTAACAAAACTAAACATAAATTCGAAATATATTAATATTATAAAATACATATACAACAACAGCGTTAGCAAAGTCATGCTAGAATCTAGAGGTGATGCAATTAATATCGAAAGAGGAGTCAGACAGGGGGACCCCCTGTCACCTAAATTGTTTATTACGGTTTTAGAAGATGTATTTCGAAACACAGATTGGAAAACTAGAGGCATAAAAATAAACAACAGCTGCCTAAGCCATCTCAGATTCGCGGACGACATAGTTATACTGTCTGAAACAGCAAATGAATTACAAGATATGCTCCGCTCTCTTGCTGAGGCAAGCTCCCAAGTAGGATTAGAGATGAACGCTACAAAAACCAAAATCATGACCAATAGCATAGAACGACCCATCAATGTGAAGGAAAAATCTATTGAATATGTCCACAATTACATCTATCTAGGCAAACAAATATCATTTTTGAAAACGCACAATGAAGATGAAATTGAAAGAAGAACAAACATAGCATGGAAGAAATTTTGGTCATTCAAAGAAATTCTGAAAGGCGATTACTCAATAAACCTTAAGAAAACGGTATTAGACACCTGTATACTGCCTTGTCTACTGTATGGCTGCCAAACTTGGATATACACGACTAAAGCAAAACAAAGAATCACAGCAACACAAAGAGCTATGGAGAGAAGTATCCTAAACATAAGAAAAATACAAAAAGTCAGGAGCACAGTAATCAGACAGAAAACAAAGATAACAGATGCCCTCACACAAGCTCTAAAATTGAAATGGCAGTGGGCAGGCCACATATCGACATACACAGACAACAGGTGGACAATTAATACAACAAGGTGGAAAGGGCCAATCGGCAAAAGAAAGGTAGGGAGACCGAAAAAACGATGGGCTGACGATATCACCAAATTTATAGGGAAGAACTGGCAAACTATCGGCAAGGACAGAGATAAGTGGAAAGGACTGGAGGAGGCCTTCACCCGAGGAGGGATCCATACCCAATAGTAAAGAGAAAAAAAAAAAAAAAAAAAAAAAAAACTAACTAACTAACAATTAGACAATAAGCAAATACCTAACTAAACACTAACAAATAAAACCCACATTTAAAATGTAAATTAAGGATATGGAAATACAGGCTTTTTATTTTATTTTATTTATTTATTTTATTATCTCCGCTCGGAGGGCTCGTCTGGCCTCCCTGTATCCCTCGTACAACTCCGCCTCTCGGGCCTCCGCATCTGCGGGGCGGCGACGCCTCCTACGGAATCGGGCCCACCGGCGGTGCGTGATCACGCAGGCCCGTCTGAGCTGCGCGATCTCCGACGACCACCAGTATACCTGACCCCTCGGATTATAGGGCGGAGCCTTAGGCATCGCCGCGTCACAGACACGGGTCATGGCCTCCCGGAACCACTCCGCCTCATCGTCTATGCTGACAGGCCTGTCCGGCGCAGGGGCCCAGGCCTGTACGATGGCGGCTTCCAGGAGGAGCTCCCGATCAAGTCGCTTAAGCGCCCAACATGGCTCGGGTGGAGCCGGTGCAGCCGGCGCGTCGCTCGCAGGGGGGGACACGTCAAACCGAATGTATCGGTGATCCGAACTTGTGTCCTCCCCCAAAACGACGCGCCAGCCCTGAACACGTCGCGCCAACGAGGGGCTCGCGAACGATAGGTCCACGATGGAGCTACCCCTCGAGGTCACGAACGTGTCCACGGCTCCCCGATCTAGGAGGACTAGGCTGAGTCGTGCGGCCCAGTCCACCAGTGCCCTGCCTCTATGCCCCGTCGCGCCCCTTTCGTGTCGGGAACCCCAGGCATACGACCAGGCGTTGAAGTCCCCGAGCACAAGGACCGGATGGGGCTGGCAGGCATTGACGACGACGGCCAGCTGACGGAGCCATTGCTCATATGCAGCTTGGTCTCGGTTCGGCGTGATATAAGCGGCCACGACCCCTATATCTCCAACCGCCGCCGCCACGCAGCCGGGTCCTCTTGCAATGACGGCAAGAGGGGGGCTGCCAGCGGCAGGGTTGTGCACCAGTGCCGCCGACCCATCCAGCGCGGTTTCCCAGGTAGGCCCGAGGAACCGGTGGGTGTATGGGTCGGCGACATCGGCGACATTTATGGCCCACTGTGCCATGCTCTGGCGCAGAAGGGCCTGAGCATTAGCACCGTGGCCAACGTTCACCTGCAGGATGCGGAGTTGAGGATCCATTATGGGACCCCCATCTCCGCATCCCGCTACGAACTAGGGGCGGAAGGCCGGCCTCCCGGCTTCGGCTCCCCTCCGGCGCAGGCCTTGCTGCCAACCCTATGGTCAGCCGGCTTTCCCCCCGCTGCACATCTGAAACAGTGCAACGGGGCGCTACACGTGCCGGCCTTATGACCGGGCTGGCCACAGCGGAAGCAACGGTCACCCGCCGTTACCTCCACCGTGCAGTGCACCCCCACATGGCCCACCGACAGGCACCTGAAGCACCTGGCCGGTCGGGCCTGCAGGAGCCGTGCCTGCGCCCTCAGGAAGTCTCCCACCAGGAGGCTCCGCCCGTCTGCGACCTTTTGGGCCGCCGCGATAGGGCAGCCGACAACTGCTGCCCCCTGTCCACCGCGGCCGAAGCGTATTGCTCCGGCCTTAATTGTGTCCGGGGAGCAGTCCCCGGCCTCCGCCACGGCGAGCCTGAGCTCTTCTGCCGTGACGGAGTCGTCCAGGCCCGTAATGCGCACTTCTGCGCATTTAATGGGCCTGGACACCCGGACGTCGGCTGCGTCCAGCGACTCCCTCAGCCGAGCCGCTAGAGCGTCGGCCTTGGGGCCACTGGCGGCGCCAGGGACCTCGAGAAGTCGGGCTCCTGTCCGTGTGCTCTTGCACCGGACGCCCGGGATCTCGAGGGCCTTGAGGTTGACCTTGGCCAACACCTCGGCATACCCCATGCCTCTCCCCGCTGCCTCCGCCGTCAGGGTGACGACGACGGCCGTAGTGCGGGGGGCACGGAGCTTCCCCGGCGCTGCTTTCGCGGCGGCCGCGGCCATCCTGGCCTTTTTGGCGGCCTTCTTGGCGGCCTTCCGCCTCTTCTTGTTGGCTCCAGCCACCTCCCAGCCCCCTTCCAATGGGGTGGAGGTAGCCGGAACCACGGCTGGGGCTGGGGCTGGGGCCAGGGCTGGGGACGTCTTCCCCTTGCCCTTCCCCTTGCCTTTGCCCTTCCCCTTACCCTGAGCGGGAGGGGGCTGAGGAGCCGCCCCGGCAGGGTCACAACCGCACCCGCAGCCGGGCGGGTGGGGCCCCTCTGGGCTGCAGCCGCGTAGACGGCCGCTGGTGGCGCCAGAGGCGGACGGCGGATGGAGTCCATTAGGGCCTCCATCCGACACAGCATCCTCTCCCCCAGCGCCTCCATATAGGGGAGCCAGAACTCCGCCGGCGGTGCCCTCGGCTGCGCCGGCCGCACCGACTGTGCCGGCTGCTGGACCTGTTGCACCGGCCGCTCCGGCTGCACCGACAGCGCAGGCTGCGCTGACCGACTCGCGGACGAGCGAGTCACGCGCGCCGGCTCCGCCGGTTGCGCCAGCTGCGCCGCCAGGCCCTCATTCTCGGAGGCGATGTCGAGCACAATGCTCAACATCGCCTCTTGCTCAGGGTTTGGGGACCCCTGGAAGGACGCGGTCACCTTCTGGAGTTCTCCATGAGTGACCGCGTCCTCCCGCATGGCTCCGCCACCGACACCACTGAGGGGGAAGGCCTCGACGGTGACATTCCCGCGGCCCTTCCAATAGCGGAGGGGGCTCGGGTCGATTGCCCGGCCCTCACGCCACCACGCGCCCCTCGGCTGCCAGCAGCCACCTTGGACGCCGGCTTCGCCTCGTCGCTGCTGGAGGAGGAGGTCGTCCCGGTGAGGGTAAAGTCCTCATCCGACACGTCCCCCCCCGCTCGAGCCTTTGCGCGCCTCCTGCGCTTACGGGTCCGCTGCACGCCCAGACCCGCCGGGCTGCTCGCCCTGCTTCTCTCGTTGGCGGTGTCGAATTTCTCCGACACCGCCGAGGTATTTAGCGTCACCTCCACGCTCTCCTGCTGCGTGACCTCCGCGCAGACTCCGTCATTTTCCTTGTCCATTTTCATGCCTTTGTCGTTTAGGTTAGATCGATCGGTATTTTTAATGATATTTATGTTGTCCATAGTATATCCCACGAGTATGGGGGAAAGGTGGTCCATCCAGGCGGAGCCCCCTGCACCTGGATAAGCCTATATACTAATGGAGGTCGGCTGGTATCCATAGGTTTTTACGACTTTGCTGTCGGGTGTTATAGACTTTTCCTTGTCGTGGGCCGGCCAATAAAGGCAAGCCCTCCGGTCAGCAAGTTCACAGCGTACCCTTCTGGAGCCACCAGTCAGGTCGTTGCTGATCACATCACCTACCGATTACGGAACGCGAGAGGATGGCTAGTCCTCTCTCACCGGCGGCGGCACAAGTGCCCGTCGGTCCCTGCGTTAGCAGTGGGCCAACCCGCCCCTGGATCCCCTAGGATCCTATGGTGGCCTCAGCCACAAACACCATCGCTCATCCTGTCTCCTCTGAAAGCAGAGGAGTACGCGATGTGTTCCCGCCACGTTGGGTATTAGCCGACGATCAATGCCAACCCCATGAAGGGGAAGCCATTGACCGCCGCCCAGGGTGTATTGGCCGCTCCGATTTCGCTCCCCCCGGACTGCAGCGGGATCGGAATCGGAACGACACTCGAGGAGGTTACCCAACACACACCCCCGGACAAACATACCTCCTTTTTTAAATCGATTAAGTCCTTAACAAATACTTGGTCTACTAAATCAAAATCGGGTCAACCAAACCCGTGGAAATTGCGGACAAACAAACATGCAAACATACAGATCAAGCAGTTTTTTTTTTTTTGTTTTGTTTATGAAAATCTTTATTTCCATGAAAGACATACATACGTGACTGACATGCAACAGTAAACATGGGCACTTTATAAATTTCATCAGGCTGAGGCGCCTACAAATATCTAAGCATACGGCCGTGCGCAGGCCAAGTTCCAGGAACAGGCCGCGCGCATGCCGTGCACTATTTACACGAACCGTTTCGACTCACTTTTGACCCCCCTGTAGCTCAGTGCCTATTGCAAGTACAGAGATAAAACTTTACGTACGTAATTATATACTAGTATTAAAGCAGTATGCCAAATTTCATAGATATAGCTTCAGTAGATCCTGAAATATGACCCTGTGAATATAGCTAATTTTGGCACTAACCTTTAGACCACTTCCAATTGTCCTAGCGTTATGAAATTTGGCACACAGGTCGTCTGTTATATGTAGATTAACAAAAAATTCAGAAATTAAAGAAATCGGTCAAGCGTGAGTTGGCTCAATCTAATATCGAGTTTTTAATACTAATATTTATGAACCAGTGATAATACAATGAGAATACGAAGAGGAGGGGAGAGAGAGAGAGGGGGAGGGGGTATAAAATATGTCATAAGAAATTTAAGAAATCGGTCAAGCGAGAGTTGGCTTATGAAACAGTGATAAAATGAGAATACGATGAGGAGGAGAGGGGTGATGGGTTATAAAATATTGTCATGTATTCATAATGCACACTGTATAGCTTATCATTTCTTTCTACACTTCCGTGTTGATATCCTTTATGGTTACGCTTACGATTGAATGTATCACTGATTTGACTTGCTAAAGGTATTGCTTAATTGGCTGGTTATCTGTCGAATACGATTTTCGGTTGATAATTTGACTAATGTGGCTTGCTAAAGGATTATTTGATATTGCTTATTGATTGGTTACGAGGCATGCCTTTTAAGTTTTGTCGTTTAAAGAAAAAAACACAACTAGAACCTTATAGTACTTTTTATTGTTTTTCAAAGTATTCACCACGTAGCTTAATACACTTTTCCATTCGCTCAAACCAGTTATTATAACATTTATTCCACTCTAAAGATAAATTCTAAACTATTAAACTCTAAGATGTTCAAAATGGCTGACTTGAAAGCGTCGACTACTTCTTCACCGGACTGGAACCTTTGACCACGAAGACTTTTTAACTGTAGGAAATATAAAGAAATCTTTAGGGCTTAGGTCAGGACTGTATGGAGGATGCTCAATAATTTCTACTTTTTCCTGCTTCAAATACTCAATCGTTTGACGAGCGCTGTGTGAGCTTGCGTTGCCGTGGTGCAGGATGATGCGTCGCTTTGAGTTAAATTTTCGAAGTTCGGCGATGACTTGTGGTAGATAAACTGTGGTATACCACTCTACGTTAACCGTTCTACGATCTTCAAGGTAGATAGATAGAATACTCTTTATTGTACACCACATATTATTATATACAACATCTTACGTCTATATATATATAGTAGGTACAAGGGGCGGTCTTATCGCTAAAAGCGATCTCTACAAGACAATGTTCAAGATGCGGTATCCAACGGCAAACTAGCTTTCTCACACCAAGCGCTTCATGCAAGATCTTCTGAATACCAAAAAGTAAGGAGTCAGAATAAAGTTCAGCCATGGTTTAATCTATGATTTAGAACGCGTTAAAACTAAATTTGAAATACTCAGTCAGGTATATGGTTATCGCGAACAGTTCCCCATATGTTTGGCTTATGCTATCACAATACATAAAAGCCAGGGTTTGAGCCTCGACTGTGCTGTTATAGATATTGGCTCATCTATATTTTCCTGTGGTCAGGCTTACGTAGCTCTATCTAGAGTGAAAAATCGCAACGGAGTCCATTTAATTAATTCTGACCCAAGTCAATTCAAGGCGCAAGAAAGCGCTATTGTTGAATATAATAGGCTAAGGGAACTGTTTCGACCTGATTTACCCGAATTATCGTATAAAAAACGTAGGGTCAAAAAAGTTCCCGACCGGTAGTGGGCTCTGCGGCCCAATTTAACACGAGCTCAAGTTTTAGATGATTTGCCTACAAAAAAAGTTGTTTTAAAACGCAAAATGGCTTCGAAGGTTAACAATGGATGCGGGCGTAGCACAAAAGAAAAAAATAGGTACGATTTCTTCAAAAAAAGTTGAAATCCCACCAAAAACATACCTGTTAAAAAGGGGGCCAAGTTCCTATCGGCTTATTGTTCGCCTAAAAAATGGTTGAAATCCAATCCAGGTGCACTTTAAAATCGATCATAATCACCTTCATCAACACCCTAATCCACTGGTAAACATTTGCCATTCCCAAGACGCGCTACCACATCCAGTCCTCCGCCTTCCGCATCCAGCCACTACTCGCTACCGTATTCACGTCAACGGTCTATCTGGCCGAAATTCACTTTACCATACGCCCAACTTAAAATATGGTATAGTTGCGAAAATACGTAACTACTTGGTTAAAAATATCTAAAATTTATAATACTTATAAATTTTAACTTGGCAGGTTAATTTAATTTTATAAATAATAAATTTAATTATACAATTAATCAAGTGTTACGTACAACACGAAAACCTGCCAAGTTAAAATTTATAAGTATTATAAATTTTAGATATTTTTAACCAAGTAGTTACGTAACTAGTTGGACAGAGCAGTTGGACCACTGCCCCGGACTCGTATTTTCACAACTATACCATATTTTTTAAGTTGGGCGTATGGTAAAGTGAATTTCGGCCAGATAGACCGTTGACGTGAATACGGTGGCGGGTAGTGGCTGGATGCGGAAGGCGGAGGACTGGGTGTGGTAGCTCGTCTTGGGAATGGCAAATGTTTACCAGTGGATTAGGGTGTTGATGAAGGTGATTATGATCGATTTTAAAGTGCACCTAAACTTGGTATTGGATTGGATTTCAACCCTTTTTTAGGCGAACAATTAGCCGATAGGAACTTGGCCCCCTTTTTAACAGGTATGTTTTTGGTGGGATTATTAATACTTCTAACGCTTAAATACATTGTAACTGAATTTGAGACACTAAAAACTTGCAACAATAATGCGAAGTTTTATATTAACATTTGCTTTTAACATCAAAAACTACATCATACTGTGAAAAAACGTTTAATAGCGGCGATAGCCCAGTGGCGTACGTAACGGACTGCTGAGACGAGGTCTCGAGTCCGATCCCCAGTCGCCCCGAGCACACACCTCTGACTTTTCGTAGTTATGTGTGCATTAATAAATTTTAATTATCGCTCGCTTAATAATGTGCCCGGTAGATGGCAATAGGCTCGCCCCCTATTACATTGGGACCTTAACATAACTGGCGAATCGTGGGTGTGTAATACACCTCTGCCTACCCCTTCGGGGATAAAAGCGTGAAGTTATGTTATATTTATGTTATGTTACTGTGAAAAAACTGCATCCTACATTATACATAATATTAAAAAATATGACGCTTGCGCATACACGACTGTTGACCAGTTTAAAGAGCATAAACGCGAGACCAAACAGAAAAACTCCTTTTGAATTCGGTTAAAAAGTAATTAGGGTTCCGCGTAAAAAACTAAAACCCGCAAAATTGTGAATAAATTTAAATTTACTTTGGAATGGCTCGGTGGATTATTCTACATACAAATCGATGGCGTGGCAATGGGCTCCCCAGTACCACCTGTCGTTGATGAAATATAGTATATACTTTAGTTGGCGCGAACCTACCTAGGATGCTCCACGAGGCCCTTGAAATTAAAAAATATCCTAATTTTAATAGGGAAGATGGTTGGAATGTATCACCAGCTTGGGAGCCAGTCATTCACTTAATTAATTCAAAGAAACCTCGGAATCTTCAAGTCTTGAGTGAATAGGTTCCTTCTAGGCAAACGTGATCCATCGTAGACCACATTGTCACTTACGACCTGGTGAGATAGAGGTCAAACGTGACCCTATCATTCAAAAAAGAAAACTCCCCGTAACCATGACTGTTGAAAAGCAACCGAAAAGTCGGGTCCAATGTAAACAATAAATGAACATCAAATAAACCGCGACAGACTCCGTTGAAAATGGTTTTATTTTTATACTTCAATGCTTCGGTTTTGTTATTTAAAATTAAATAAAGATTCAACACGCAGCTTTAACAGTACATTTCTAGCAGAATCGAGGCTGATATCTGGAACGTCTGGGCCGATTTTGACGGGACTTTCACTGGCAGATAAGTAATATTATAAGGTGTAACATAGGCTACTTTTATTTTAGAAGAAAAATTTGCATTCCGTGCAAAAGAACTAAACCCCTAAAAATCTAAATCCACGCGGACGAAGTCGCGGGCACAGCACACACTCATATGTATGTAAATTCTAGAATTTAAAAACCCCACAGTTGTTGTTCTTGTGTGTTTTTTGTGTATCGTTTCATTTTTTGCATTATTCGTTCTTGTTTCACAAGTGTAAGACGTACTTTATAAAAGCTGAAGCAGACGCTGATCATCTTGGTTGACATTTTGAAGTCCACTAACGTATCAGCTATGGCTGCTATTATGTCGAAGACCATTGCCTTGTTCACCACCGGGATGCACAACAGAATCAGGTACCTAAGCTCTGTCGGGGTGCGAGGGATTCAGGGTGCGACGGAAATGCGTTATGGGCAACCTTACAACCCGGCGTCTGAAGACCCGAGACAGCGTAGGGTTATAGTCGGTTCAAGCCCGACATAACCGCCTCCACTGGCCGGCGCGGGGTGATATTCGAGGAGATTTCTTTGATTGTTTTGACATAGATTGAGGTTGAGTCAATAGATAGTTATTTTTAACTTGAAGCTCAAAAGACCGCCGATTGTTCATTCGTTGTGTGTGTAAACTTAAATTTGTAAATTGTTGACTATAAGTGTCTGTACAATAATAGAGAATATTGTATTGTGAACTAGCACCCAGCCCTCGTTTCGCTTCAGTTTATATGAGTTTTTTTAACTCAAGTTATCGTAATTTACACATAATATATAGCCTATGTCCATTTGGGATAACGTACCTTTCAAATAGGGAAAGATTCCTTCCAATAAGTGCAGTGGTTCCGAAGATTACTAAATAATAAACTAACAAAATTCGGCCTTCCTCTTTATAATATTAGTATCCATACCGCAGCTGTTTAATACTTGCCACAAATTACTTGCTGATACTATTTATAAAGTAAGTAAAACGACTGACGATTTATAGACAGGTCAATCTTTTTAGCAGGGACACTTGTGACTTCTACTTTGAATACGAATGTGGCTTTTTTTTTTCTTTTTTTACGTGCGGAAATCCCTTCGGATACCCCCCCGCCGGCCAGCGACATAACGTGTGTTACGAATGTGGCTTCATATACGAATATATTCATGTAACAATTGTTTTCAATGTTATTGTTCATACCTTATAAATATTAAAACAATTAAGATATGTAAAATAAACTCAGAACGGTTTATGCTTTTTAAATACAAAAAAAAATCAAGGCAAATTTTACATACGCAATAAGAACAAATAAATTACAAAAAATAATTAAAGAACAAACAATTTAAAGTTTTTAATTATCTTTTTCCGTACGTCATACACCTACAGCAACACTGTAGTGATAAGATAATAATCAGAATTTATTTGAATGATTCTGAGGAACTAGGGCCTCGACTGTTGGGGCTCTTTAGCGCATGCCTCGAAAGGGGCCAGTTTCCGAAGGCGTGGAAGACGGGGAAACTGGTCCTGATCCGGAAGGCGGGGGAAGGCCGGTGGACCGACCATCCGGCTACGGGTCGATCGTTTTGCTCGACGAGGTGTGCAAGCTCTTTGACCGGATTATTGCAGAGCGCCTCGTAAAGCATTTCACGAACGTGGGGCCAAAATTGGAGGACAACCAGTTCGGTTTTCGCTGGGGCGCTTCACCGTGGATGCGATCATGCACGCTAAGACCCTGGTGGAGGAAGCACTGTGGCAGGGTGATGATGTGAAGCGATGGTGGCGGTGTCCCTTGACATCGCCAGAGCCTTCAGCCACCTGCCCTGGAGCTATGTTAGGGAGGCGCTCGTGTATCACGGAGTGCCCCCTACTTCCGCAGTATTGTCGAGGTACACTTATACGAGAGGGCCATAGCTTACCCGAGCTTGAGTGGCGAGAAATATCGTACGATTTTCCTCAGGGTCAACGTCCCAGGGCCGCTACTGTGGAACATCGGCTACGATTGGGTGCTACGCGGTCCGTTGCTGGTGTCAGCGTTTCGTGTAACACTGACGACACCCTTGTAATGGCGCGAAGAGCAACACACTGATGCGCGGCACTAAAGGCCACGGCAGGTGTTGCTCAAGTCATGGGCCAAATACGGTGGCTGGGATTCGGGGTGACCCTATGGCTATGTGTTTTCACGGGCCTCAGAGGGGGCCACCAGCGGCTAGGCATCGAGCCCTCGATGAAGTATCTGGGGCTCCTACTCGATAGCCGATGGGACTTCAGACTACATCTAATAAGTCTGGTCCCTAAACTAAAGGGGCCTCCGGCCGCGCTCTTGTGGCTGATGCCCAACATGAAGGGACCCAAGGATCGTGCATGGCGCTGTACGAGGCCCCCATATGGGCATGACGTCTAACAGCCCGCAACGTGGCCGGGAACCCTCCATGAAACCTGGAAGCGATGGCCTTTGTGTATCAATGGCGCTGGAGCAGGGCCACAGGCCGGGATACCGAGGAATCGAGGCCCAGCGGTCTCAGCCCCACCAGGAACTCATGGAGACATGGAAGGAGTGACTTGAGCAACGGAGGTGGGGAGAAGCCACCATCACGGCGGTGAGGCCGGTCATGGAGGAGTGGTTGGAAATGCACCGCGGTGACCTTTCCTACCGGATGTCACAGATGATTACCGCAAACGAGTGCTTCAGTAAGTATCTGTGGCGCATCCACCAGGAGGCAGCGCCGCAGTATCAGCAATGCGAGGATTCCGGCAAAGACACGGCGTTCCACACATTGGTGAAGTCCCAGCGTGAGCGAGTCAACGCCGGGATCTCGTTGCGGTCCTTGGTTGTGGACGTTCTCTCGCTGGACACCATGGTGACAGCCGTGGTCTCCGACGGGAGAAAGTGGCACGCCGCCGCCTCTTTCTGTGAGCAGGTAATGAACGCGAAAGAGGCGGCAGAGAGGGAGCGGGAGAGAACACTGCTTCCGGGTTCCGCAATCTGCGGCGAAGACGTCACAGACTTTTCTACGCTCAGGACTATCGACCTCCATGATCAGGGCCTGAGGATGGCAGTCGACAGACTCGCTGTCCTTACAGAAGCAGGCCAAGACGGAGGCGTGCCATGTGTGTCCTATACATCCCTGTCAACTCACCGTCGCGGGATAAAACCCGACCCCACCAGGCGAGGCCGCGGTGGCGACCAAAGTCCGCCGGTAACCCTGGAGTCATCCTTTCGAGGGCTTACCCGGGGTGCCCGGTAATGGACACTTGGAGAGGAGACCGTGTGGTTTTAGTCGGTCCGATTGCGATATACCCACCTCATCGCTGGCACCGGTGGGGTGAAGAGCGTGGGGGCATACACACGAAAAAAAAATTCGGTGTACCTAGGTGAATACATAGGTGTATCAGGGAAAACACCTACATATTCACCTAGGTTTTCTTCTTCTTATTCTGCTAAACTGAATTTTAACATAACATAACATAACATAAACTCACGCCTATATCCCCGAAGTGGTAGGCAGAGGTGCTAGCACCCACGTTTCGCCAGTTTATGTTTTAGGTCCCAATGTAATAGGTGGCGAGCCTATTGCCATTAACCGGGCACTTATAAACCTGCGATAAATACACACATAACTTCGAAAAGCATCGAAAAGTCATTGGTGTGTGCCATGGTAATACCTGGGATCGAACCCGAGACCTCGTCTCAGCAGTCCTTTAGCCATACCACTAGTGTAACACGTTCGTAAAACGTTCCCTATAGAAAAAGGAAGTCCTAGGTGTTACACAGTTGGGGTGTGTGTTGGGTAACCTCCTCGAGTGTCGCTCCGATTCCGATCCCGCTGCAGTCCGGGGGGAACGGAATCGGAGCGGCCGGTACACCCTGGGCGGCGGTCAATGGCTTCCCCTTCACCCCTTCATAGGGTTGGCATTGATCGTCGGCCAATACCCAACGTGGCGGGAACACATCGCTCTCCGTACTCCTCTGCTTTCAGAGGAGACAGGATGAGCGATGCTGTTAGTGGTGAGATGGCCCAGGGTCAGCCGGGGTGCGAGGGATATGCTCTATGGGTAACCTTACACCCCGGCGTCTGAAGACCCGAGACGGCGTGCGGTTTTAGTCGGTGCAAGCCCGACATAACCGCTCCCGCTGGCCGGCGGGGGGGTATCCGAAGGGATTTCCGCACGATAAAAAAAAAAAAAAAAAAAAAAAAGGGGTTACACAGTTATTTTAGTACCCGTGGTTTAATCAAGAACTGATTTTGGCATCACGCACCTTTTCACATAGATTTACGAAATAAATACCTTACAGTTTGAAAAAACGTTTGCTGATAGTGAAAACTCATGACATGGACATGCGTCCAAACTCTCTTTATATCTTTCTCTTTCAGGCCACTCTATTTTCGTATACCTATACTCCTCTTCCTATCAGCCAGCCTTACTTCACATAGATACTACGCAATGACCACATCTCAACTGCATTCATTCTACTTTCATGATTTTTCTGCCATACTCAACTAAATGTATAATTAATTACAAGTATAGATACATTTTTTTTTTTGCGGAAATACCTTCCGATACCCCCCCCCCCCTGCCGGGCGGGGGGCCCAGCGTGGGTAGTTGTGTCGGGCTTGAACCGACTAAAACTGCACACTCTTCACAGCATATCCCTCACAAATTTTATAATTGTGAGGGATACCTATAAGATAAATTAGGATATTTTTTTATAGCCAAACACATATTCTCCGAGTTTGGCAATATGCTGACAGCAGTTATCTATCTATCTAAGAAATAATTTGTGGTTTCAGAATCGCATCACTTGTACTTCTGCCAATGTGTGTGCAATTCGTCACGGCGAGTTCTAAATTTGACTTTTACACGTTCCCCATAGGAATTCAGTTGAAAGGTAAGTTATATGCACACTACACACTCAGATTTACGGAGGCAAACAACCGAATACCTCAACAGTGTTCATGTCTCTTTTAAGTTATACAGTTACACAATATACTAAGTTGTAGATAATCTCTTCACAAATAGACAACCGATTGAAAAATCTTCGTAGGTTATTTAGAGTTATTTTTTTTTGATATTTTTGTACATTTTGGTGGTTTTTCACGATTAAAAAGAAAATAAATATGTATTTTTGATAAACAAATCGAATAAGCTCCAGTGGATTTCAATCGGTTTAGTAGATCTCCGGCAAATTGTTATCCGCGAAATTATGAAAGACTATTACTTATTTTTTGATTACTAAGAAGAGTTGAAACTTGGACTTAGTTTTTGTGCACTTAAACTTTCCTGCAAGTTTTAATAAAATGTTCTTTTTTTTTTTAAAGAATATTAGTAACCGAAATTACTAATATTCGCGTTAACCCCTCCAGCTAAGCTAAATTGCTTGTGTTAGGAGTGGGTTCACGTCGGTAGCGTAATGGCCAGGATTCGATCCCGGGACCTCGCGATCGTAGGGTCGACTCCTTAACCACTAAGCTACCGACGCTTCATAAGTGAAATCGATTCATAAGTGTTCGCGTAACCCAAAGGAAATTACTTTTGTAAAATGGCCATTAAACGTTTCTAAATAACCTATGATGATTCTTCAACCGGTTTTATATTTGTGAAGAGGTGATCTACAACATGGTATATTTTCACTGCCGTAGGTAGACTTATCACAAGTATTGAAAAAGTTGAAAAAAGAAATAGGCGAATAGGGCCATCACACCTCGTGGTAAGATATGTTCTGTAGTTATTTGGGTCTCAGGAATAGAAATCCGGTAATAGTTAGATTTCGGATATTCAAAAACTGGTAGCGCCTGCATTATAGGATCGAAATTCTTCGATTTAAACCTGAGAAGAGGCGAGGTGAACCTCAATATCTCGTCTCGATTATTATTGTTTTAGTGTCGTATAAACGATACTAAAATACTTACAAAAATTCGCCGTACTCATCCCGAGAAACTATAACGTAGACTACCAGTGAAATTCCTTAATGATTTGCTGCTATAAATTGCTACTATATTTTCGGAGGTTTGTGTGGAACATAAACAAGTGGAACATCACACATTGAAATAAAATATTTTTTTAACGGGATTCTGCCGCGATTTATGTTATTTTAACACCAATGCGTTTGCTGCACCAAATAAATCGCAAGAGAATCTGTTAAAAACATGGACAGGTCCCTTACGTTTGAAAAAAACTGAGATATCCGTTGCGAATACTGGCCGATAAGGGTGATGAAGGGCAACCGCACTGTTTGCTTTGAAACAGCCAGTCTCCTAGCCGGAACACCTCCTTGGGCCCTGGAAGCAAATACCCTTGCAGCATTGGACCGGAGTAGAGAGGATAGACAGCTGAAAACGCCCGTAGAAAAGGTACTAACTAGACTAATTTTGCAGATGGCCAGAAGTTCGACTACATCGTGGTGGGTGCAGGTGCAGGGGGCGCTGTCGCAGCCTCCAGGCTGGCGCTCGCTGGACACGAAGTGCTGCTCGTGGAGGCTGGTGGAGACCCAAACGTATTCACCAAGGTCACTAACATTCTCTAGTGTAACTATGATAAGAAATAATGGTGTTGGATAAACACTACATTGCAGCATTCCCATGTCAGCTTAGTTTCCTACATATTAACTTTTTTTTTTGTGAGGAAATCGACCCAGTAGGAACTTATTCGTACTCGCATTTGATAGAAGCTGCCAGATAGTAAGCTAAGGTGTATTCCAAAAACAAAAGAACACCATTCCAGATGCCATCAATTCTAAAATGGTAGTCCTCAGTTAAATGAGCCTTACCGCGTTCTTCGACACCTCGACAGATGCTTTATCGCACCTCGCTTAAAGAATCCGGGATTATATGAAGAATGAAATACGTGTGTGTGAGTAAAGAATTCCAGCTCACCATATATGTCTAAACCAGTACGCTTTCCTGTTCATCTTGCGTGTTCCTCTAACGCACGTTCCTTACCAACCATAGCGCATGCACTATTGCATTGTAATTCCGTAACAGCGCATGTCCCTAATGCATGCGATAGTGGGCTAGAGCAATTGACCAATCTCTGTTGGCTAACTTTTCTAGCTTTTCCAACATGGTTTTGTAATGCTTAAATACAGATAGGCTGTAATCATCTCGCCAGATCAGGAAGCTGTAATGTCTGACACCAGCACTGGCACCAAACACTCACCAGTACTTTTTTCTGAGGCAACTTTCGTTTGGGTCAGGATTTAGCCGGTTCTCCTGGATTCCACCACTGTGATGAGGGTTATCGATTGTTGTACAGGATAAATTTTATGACAAACTCACTGACGATCTGATGACTGATGATCATCACAACTGTCAAGGTGCTTTCTGAAGTCATAGAAGCTGAAACATAAAAACTAACAAATCTGTACATGTTGTTGCCTCCATCCCTTAAAATTGAGGATGAAAGTTTGTATGGAACTTTTGTCAATTTTCAAGCAAGGCATATAAAAATCTGCATTTAAAATTTGTATTTCGAATACTGGTTACCAATAAAAAAGTCAGACTGTCGCACTGCGGGTTAAATACAAAACTGGATGGAAGGACAAACTTAACGTTGGTTGCTGTTGGAAACCTGTTGAATCCAACCAACGGTCTCGCTCAGTTCATCAACTGCAAATAAGCTTCCACCACCAGAGTGTACTGCTTTTTTATTTCTTACCAGGATAAATGTCCCACGGTATACCACAGGCTACGCGGTTATAGGGGTCTCACACACCAACCCGCGCGGCTTGTCCACGTCATGGATCCGTTATCCTGGTAAAAAAAAACGCGGGTGCCCACCTGAGCCAACAACACTTTCAATTAGGCGACGTCTAGCCATACATCGACGTCACCCCTACGGGGGAGGGGGGGGGGCAAAACCAGCGAACACCTTTTACTTCGCCAAGTACATTTTCTAAGTTGGTCGAATATTACAACTTGACTATGATAGTTTTAATCACTTTCACTGTACGTGTAGGGGAGCACCTAAAGAAAAATATTTTTCCAGATTTTGTTCTACCACTTAATCGGCGTAACTAATACGTATATCCATGCTAAATTATAGCTTTCTAGCACTAAAAGACGGACAGACGGATGATAGGCGGACATAGCGAAACTACAAAAACCCTAAAAAACACGTACTAAACCAGCATCAAATGAATATAAAATGCAATTTTTCTGAATAATAAATAAAATATACAATTAAATATTACCTTCTTAAAACAATTATAATATGGTGTCCATAGTGAACGCAAATTTTATAATTATATTGAAATAAAACTATTTTCAACGTGACCGTGCTACAAAACGTCGGGACTAGTGTAATAAAATACGTAACACCAAATAAATCGCGATAGAATCTGTTAACAATAGTTGTATTCCAAAAAATAAAAAAATGTTCGTAGATTATGTTAGCTAGAGATAAAACTGTTGTCAGCCTAAGCTCAATTAAATAATGTCATTTTTAGGAGTTCGTACGTCAAAAGGAAAAAATGGAGGCCATATAGGATCACTTCGATGTTCATATGTCTGTCTGTTAATACCCTTTTCTCAGGAACGCGTAGAGGTATGAAGTTGAAATTTCTACCAAATACTCGAGTATGCAACACCCAGAAGTTGTTACAAAATCAAACTTCTAGGTCAAAGCAATCAAAAGGTACAGCCGTTTATGTAACAAATTTCACTAAATGCAGGGTATTAAAACTTCCCGTTGAGCTAGAATAATGAAATTTGGCAAGAAGCAAGGTCAAATAGCACAAGTAAAGGTAAAATCTGAAAACTTACATATTTACATGTAAGTAATTACCCACATCACAATAAAAATATCAGTATGTCCATCAAGACATACAGATTCACTCAAAAAACACATAGAAGTATCAAGTTGAAAATAGCTGTAAAAAATCTAAGTTCTGCGTCAACGCAATCAAAAGATGTTACCCAATTGAACGTCCAGGCGACTATGGTCGCTGAAAACTTTTTGGAGTAGAACGTTCTTTTGACTAAAGACGACCGTCGGACCCCTTTCAATATAGCTTGATCTCTTTGACAGATAGCTACGAAACTTTGAATAAGCGTCATGATTACAATTGTATTCTGTATCACCAAATAAAACCACTACAGTACCCGTTATACAACTTTCAATATTTTTTTATAATTACAACAAACAGGATAACGGCCAAGTAACAGTATTTGAACTGTTGCGTTCTGTTTGGTGAGTGAGAGTGCCGGAGCCCAAACTCCTTTCCCATCCCCTCCCAAACTCCATTCCCATCCCCTTTTCTTTACAGGGTCGGCAGCGCAAGTGTAACGCTACTGGTGTTGCACACGTCCATAGGCCGCGGTAACCGCTTCCCATATATATATAAAAGAAACAAAAGTAGTACCAAAATAATAAGTTGTTGTATAGTATCAAAAGCAATAAACTTATGTCTCAAAACATTTGGTGTTGTGTTATTTTAACAGATGGTACCGTTTTGGAAATTTTTATGAATGAAATACGTGCGCATTGTCCGATGGTCACATTATTACCAATCGTTAAACAAACAAATCAACTGAGGATCCCTTATTACCATAGAACTCTTAAGCATTATTAAGGGTTCTATGATTATTACAAACACGAACATTCAATGGTTTATGTATTTTAATATTTAGGACACGTCAATTTGACTTCACCTCGCCTGATGGTAAGCTGAAGGTAAAGTCTCAGGAAAGAGAGTCACCATTACATACACGTACCATGTTAACAATGGTGACACTCAGCTTGACGGCCTCATCAAAAGAGGATTGTCGTCGCAGCACCGCGTGACACCCACCGGTCCCACTAGTGCGGCGACCACAATCCCCCTGCCCGGCTATGCACTTGCTGACCCCTGAACGCAATCAAACTGAAATTGGATTACTATGGAGGGTTATTCGCAATCGTGCACGGTGGTACCTTTTTTTTTTTTTTCGTGCGGAAATCCCTTCGGATACCCCCCCCCGCGTACCAGCGGGGGCGGCTATGTCGGGCTTGAACCGACTAAAACCGCACGCCGTCTCGGGTCTACAGACGCCGGGGTGTAAAGTTGCCCATAGAGCATATCCCTCGCACCTCGACTGACCCTGGGCCATCGCCGGTTTCGAGATTGCCCCCTCGGGTTTGGGAACCACGGTGTCCCCGTCTTGCCCCGGTTTGGGGGAGAGGCGCTAGTCGCCCCACCGTCCCGGCCTGCTTCTGCTGGGGTGACAGGCGGCCTCACCTGTCACCCCCAGGCCTGCGCTCATGGAGGACGGAGGTCGTTGAGCGACCTCCGGCGCCTGAGTCGCCTGCGACGCGCGGCGAGCAAGTTGCGGGCTCGGCGGGCCGGGAGAGTTCTAAATCTCTCCCGGGCGCGCTCCGCCATCTCCTTCGCGAGCATTACATGCACGCAGAAGGAGGTGGCGGCGGCCTACGCGCTCGCGCTCCGCACCATTGCCGCAATCATGCTGCCGAGCGAGAGGACCCGGCCGAATTTTGTGACAAATTTGTGTCATCAAATTTCTACCACCAGTAAATATGTGTGCATAATACACACCAATGAGCCACTATTATGTCTATTGAAGACAGAAATTGGAAGGGAGAGCCATGTTATAGTAGTTATCTATACGTGAGACTAAATATAACCGGCACTGGCATATTATTTACCTCTTTCTATTCCTTCGGAAAAATAGGCGTAATTATATGTATGTACATAACCAAATAAATGTTAGTTAAAGTTATTGCTATACTTAATAAACAAAACATTACCTACTCATTTATTATATTACTCATTAAACATTATTCATAAGATGAAAATAATGTGTGAACGTAATCTTAGAAGGCGGCCATCTGGCCTTGTCTCGTTGTCGGAGGAAACCTCGAAGTAGCAACGATGAGTGATTTGTTGCCATTGATTGAATTCAATGGCAAGATTATCCCTGTCACAGATAGTGTCAAGAACCTGGGCTTAAATCTTGACTCAACCTTAAGTTGGCGGGTTCAACTTACTAACGTCTGCCGGAGGGTAACTGGGACACTGAGGGCTCTTTACCGACTCAAAAATTTTCTGCCTCATAAAACCAAGACAACGCTTATGCAGTCTTTAATCTTTCCTATCTTCGACTATGGTGATGTGTGCTATTTCGACCTGAATGCAGATCTACTCAATAAACTGGACCGACTTCTCAACAATTGCATTCGATTCGTCTACAACCTTAGGAAGTACGACCACGTTTCGGCTTGTCGTGTGGAGCTGGGTTGGCTACCCATACGACTGCGACGCAGTCTACGGGCTGTCACATTTGTGTATACCCTATTAAATTCTCCTAACGCTCCTACCTACTTAAAATCCCATCTCCATTTACTCGGTTCTAATCATAATAAAAATCTACGCTCATCTAACAATCTCCTTCTTCACTCTCCCACTCACACTTCAAGCCTCGTCCATTCCTCTTTCTCTGTACAATCCATTCTCCTTTGGAATGCCCTTCCTCTGGAAGTCAGGATGTCTCCAAATCGCACTTTATTCAAAAACAGAGTACGCCAGCTCTATAACGAACCATAGGCAGAATAACATTCATAAGATTTTTCCCGTATGTATATGTGTATTTAATGTAAGTATATGTGTACGTTTATGTCTATATATATTATTATACTTAACTATATTCTTTGCTAACTTATTTATATTTGAATATATACATTTTATATATGTATTAATATGTTTATCGGTTATAATATGTTCACCAAAAAATTATATCATAGCTCTCTCAATAATTTACTAGCACCTACCTTAACAATATCTCTGCATCACCCTAAGGTTGACTGGTAGAAAATGCCCATGGCATTAAGTCCGCCTTTGTACATTTATTTGTGCAATAAAGTTTAAATAAAAATAAAAAAAATACACAGCATTATTTGTTATGATACGTGGATATCAAATAGAAGTTTACTAAATCTACTTTATTTATAAATAGGTTAGATTGATTTATATGCCAAGCTGAAGTGGCAATGGGCAGGGCTCATAGCTCGGAGAACCGTTGGCCGTTGGGGCAGAAAGGTCCTTGAGTGGAGACCACGTGACGGCAAGCGCAGCGTAGGAAGGCCTCCCCGCAAGGTGGACAGACGACCTAGCCAAGAGCGCAGGGACTCGGTGGATATAGGCCGCTACAGACCGCTTGAAGATTGGAAGTCGATGGGGGAAGCCTATGTTCAGCAGTGGACTTCCTACGGCTGATATGATGATGATGATGCAATAGTAAAATTAGGTTAAGAAAAATTTATTGAAATTTCAACCGAAATTGACAAGTTTAACAATAATTTTCAGGAATTCAGGTTGAAATTTACTATGTATTACACCTCTACGTAGCATCTGTAGATTACTCGTTTATCCAAGTGTCTATATTTTTGGTGCAAGTGTAGTAAGTAGTTAATAGGTTAGTAGCGAATAGGTACTTTCTGCAAAATATCATGACTCTAGCTCAACGGGAAGTGCCAGCTATTCTTAAACACTTCACGAGCTTTCTCTACTATCAATAAACCTTTCACGATAACATAAAAACCATAAAATAGTATTAGAGAACAGAAATTTTTAACTTAACTTTTTACGGTCTCTGCACAGTTTCAAAGAGTCCTGTGGAACATGGGATACGACTGGGAGATGGCTCAGCCGCAGCCGTGTCGAGTTATGCGGGCGACACGCACGTCGACTCTGAAGGCCACGACCGTAGTTGCCCAAGTCATGGAGCGGATCCGGCGGCTGGGTCTCGAGGTGGCTTTGCATAAAATCGAGGCCCTCTTCTTTCATTGGCCTCGGAGCAATACACCTGAGGGATCCAGTCTCATAATAGGAGGCACTCCCAACGACATCAAGCCCCAAATGAAATATTTAGGGCTCGTGCTCGACGGCGATGGTAGTTCGGAGAACATCTACGAAGTTTGGCCCCCAAATTAGAGGGCACATCCAAAGCTCTGGCGTGGCTGCTGCCCAACATGAGGAGGTCCGATGACTCCTGCAGGAGACTCTACGGGGGGATCGTGTGGTTCATGGCCCTCTGGCCAATTTGGTCAGAGACCCTGAAGGCCAGATAGGATGCTGCGCGCTCCGCAGCGGGTGATGGTCAACAGGGTAATCAGGGTTCACAAGACGATCTCCTTCGAGGCGAAAAGTCTCTTAGCCGGACCTCCACTATGTGACCTGGAGGCGAGAGCCCTCTCGTAACGTCATTCATTCGGTGGCAAAAGGAGGCGCGGTAGCAGGGATGGGACACTGAGCCTCGAGAAATCGAGGCCGTGCAGTCCCAGCTCCATCAGTGGGCCTACCGCAAGTGTCGTCGATATCACAGCCGTCGAAATGTTGTCAAGGTCGACGGCCATTTTGTACCGCCCAATTGATAATCGATGCCGGCGCGGCGTAAGAATGAATGAAACGCTGTTTTTGACAGATAAATAGCTGCCGCCTAAAAAAATTCAAATCGACGGTCATTCCGACGCGTCGCTTTGAAATGTCATTTTATTGCGGCACCTCATGAGCTGTCGTTTTGAATATTATTTTCTTTGAAAATAATTTTGGTCTTTCCAATTTTAGCTTGCTTTTTTTAATTATTCTGCTTTCTAGCGACTAATTAAAACACTCTTTAATGTTTACCTTACCTACTTAAACGTTTTTGCTGTGTTGTTTGTTGTTTTCGTATGTTTCAGAAGGAAGGAATAAGCGAAGGAGTTGGGGGACGAAATTCCATCGTCGGCAGTCGCCCTTATAAAAGCCATAGTAGCCCAGTGTTAGGTGCAATAGGATGACAGAACCCAGTCGCCCCCATAAAAGCCATAGTAGCCCAGTGTTAGGTATAATAGGAGGGCAGAACCCACTCGTCAGCAGTCACCCCCATAAAAGCCATTGTACGACCCGAGAGCCTCTTATACCGGCTGACGCAGGTGATCTCTGGGAAGGGGTGCTTCTGAGACCACCTGTTTCAGATCCGGAAGGAGCCAACGTCTGAGTGCCATCACTGTGATACAAGCGAGGACTTAGGGCTGCACCGCTGACGGAGTGCCCGGCGTAGGAGACGTCGAGGCGGGACCTCGCGGCGAACTTCTTGCTCACAGCAATGGTGCGGAGCGCGAGTGCGTGGGCTGCCACCGCCTCCTTCTGCGAGTAAGTAAAGCTCGAGAAGGAGGCGGCGGAGCGGGTCCGGATCCTCAGAGTGTATCCGCCGGAATATTCGCACCAAAATAAAGAAGGGTAATTGAGAAATTTGATTAAGGTAAGATTTTATTTTCACCGGCTTCCCTTTGGAATTTTTTCTCCCTTCGCAAGTGTTGTATATTATGTTCTTTTTACTCACCTGAATTAGAAATAAATATTACAGTTAAAATTATAGCTGTAAAACTCATATAACATTTCTATGTAGGTATGTGAAATTTACCAAATTCCAATTTCTTCTCATTGAATGATCCCTTTTTTTTTCGTGCGGAAATCCCTTCGGACTGGCGGGGGGGGTTATGTCGGGCTTGAACCGACTAAAACCGCACGCCATCTCGGGTCTTAACACGCCGCGATGTAAGGTTGCCCATAGAGCATATCCCTCGCACTTGAATGATCCCTATTATCTTTTCGGTAAAAAAAACTTACTTCCTTATCACTGACTGAATTTATACTTAACGTTTTTATATATTTTAGCATTTTCCTATTTTAGGCACGCATAATCATTACACAAGTTATAAATATAAAAGAGTTTTGCATATAAGATTTATTATAACAGATATGTCCATAATAATTTTTAAGAAGAATGTTTATGCAAAATATAGCGATAAATTAAAATAACTTAAAATATGTAATGTTATCAATAACAATATTTACATAAATGCGTAGAATTCCCCCGCATCATCACCAACTGGTATTGTTTCAATGTGTGCGTGTGACTCTGATTTCTGTGTACCGATGTCTCACAACCGCTATATTTCGCATGCATAAAAATTATTATGATTACGGAATATATTAGGTAACATATGTTTAAACTAATCGTATATGCAAAATTCTTTTATATTAATAAGTTTTGTAATTACTATATAAAATGATAGGTAGGTATATAAAAATATATCAATTCAGACTTTTTTATATTTTTGACACGCAATTTAATTTCGAAAAGTTTTTTTTACTGAATAGATAAGAGTGATTATGATGATAATGATGGTGGAGATAAGAGGGATTTCAATGAGAAGAAATTGGAATTTGGTAAATCTTGCATACCTATACAAAAATGTTAAATGAGTTTTAGGAGATCAATAAAACACAGTTATAATTTTAAAAGTAATATTTATTCCCATAGGGGTAGGCAGAAATCATGGATCTCCATTTGCCACGATCCTGAAATACTTCTCTCGCTTCATTCGCTCTCATTCTATTCTTCATGCATGCTCGTCGGTTTAGGGTACCTACTCCTGACCTGCCCCTTTTCTAACACTTCCCCGATTTGGTCCAGGTATGTGCGCCTAGGTCTTCCCCTTCCGACAGTACCATCCACACTCGCCTCATACACCTGTTTCGTTAGTCTTCTTTCATTCATTCTCTCAACATGACCGAACCATCTTAACATACCTCTCTCAATTCTCGTCACTACATCTTCTGTCACTCCACATCACTCTCTTATCACGCTATTTCTCACTCTATCTCTCAAAGTCAATCCACACATACTACGCAACGCACGCATTTCTACTGCATTCACTCTACTCTGATGCTTTTTCTGCCACACCCCACTTTCACTACCATACAGAAGAGTCGGCACTAATACTCCTTCATGTACAGCCAGTCGTGCCTTTTCGGACACTTTCCGGCTGGTCATAAAGTTGTGTAGTGCCCCATTCACTCTATTTCCAGCTTTCACTCTCCTTTCAACATCTTCTTCATGCTTTCCATCTCTCGTAAACAATGTTCCCAAATATATGAACTCATTCACTTGTTCCACTCTTTCTCCATATATACAAATCCTACACTCTGTCACGCAGTCATCTCTTTCAAAAACCATAACTTTTGTCTTACTAACATTCACTTTCATTCCTTTCCTCTCAATAGCTCCGTGCATAGTTGTTACCATCTCCTGCAACTCATCTGCCGATGATGCAAGTAAAACCTGATCATCAGCATAGAGGAGACATTTGACGAGTAACTCATTCATTCTTAAACCACATTCTTTATCTTTCAAATCTTGCAAACAACTGTCCATGAATAAGTTAAACAGCCATGGTGACGCTACACATCCCTGTCTTACACCCTTTTGGATGCTAAACCATTCAGTGTCTGACCCATGTATCCTAACGCAAGCACTGGAGTCCTCATAGAGAGACTTCAGAGCTCGAAAAAAGTTACTGCTCACCCCACACATAGACAGTACCGACCAAAGTTCATTCCTCATCACTTTAGGCCTTATCCAAATCCACGAATGCGCAATAGACCTTTTGACTCTTGGCCAAAAATTTCAAGGCTATGCTTCGCAAGGAAAAGACCTGATCCGTACATCCCATTCCCTTTCTAAAACCCGCTTGTGCATCCCATATTTTCTCATCGGTTTCTTTCATAACTCTCTCAATCAACACTTTCGCATACAGCTTGCCGACGATGCTGAGTAGGCTAATGCCCCTGTAGTTTTTGCAGTCCTGATGCGAGCCTTTTCCTTTGTAGAGTGAAACTATAACGGCCTTACACCAATCGTTTGGTACTTGACCGCTAACCCAACACATGTTGAAAAGGCGGCACAACTGACTTGTTACTAGGCCATGTCCAGCCTTCAGCATCTCGACTGTCACCTTATCATATCCCGCTGCTTTTCCAGCTTTCATACTTCTTAATGCATTCACAACTTCATTCATACTAATAGCACTTTCATCAGTATAAACCTGGTCATCCATCACCGAGGTTAGTGCATGTACACCATCCTCTCTTTCAAACAAGCTTTCAAAATATTCCTGCCATCTTTTTAACACACATTCTTCACCTTTTAAAATACTTCCATTCTGGTCTCTGATAGAGTTCAGCTCAGAGCTCTGCGTTTTTCCTCTGGCTGAACGGATGGATTTCCAAAAGAACTTAATGTTCGCCTGGAAATCCTCAGATAACCTTTCATCAAACACGTCTTTTTGTTCATCTTTCTTTCTGGCAATCATTCCTTTCACTTGCCCTTTCAGTCTTCTATATTTATCTTTCGCTTCATCCACATCCTCATTCGTAGCTTTCTGCATTCTCTCAATAGCTCTGACTGGAAGCCAGTCTAGCCACGCTTTCTTCTTCTCACAAACCAACTTTTGCACTTCTTTATCCCACCATGCATGCTTCATCTTTTGCACTTTACTTCTTTTACTTACACCACATACTTGCGAAGCCACACTCACAATCTCCTCTTTAAGTACCTCCCATAACTCCTCAATCTCACAAATACTATGAATGTCATGAAACCTTTCAGTCAATTTGCTTTCATACTCCTCTCTCACTTTATCTTCTTGCAAATTTTCTACTTTTATTCTTTCTAAAACATTTACGGGCTCACACATTCTATATCTCCATCCCTTAAAGAGATCATAACCAAAAAGTGATCTGTATGGATGCCCCCACCGCAATAAGCCCTTGTGTCTAGGATATTTTTCCTCAATCTTTCATCCACTATTACAAAATCAATCATACCTTTCCTGACATTCTTCGCCTCTCTTGTATACATATGAATCCTTTTGTGTTCAAACATAGTGTTTGACACACAAAGGTTCCATTCCAAACATACTTCAAGCAAACCTTTACCATTTTCATTCACTCTTTCATCTCCGTACTTGCCCAGAACCCTTTCAAATCCATCACGTTTCAGTCCGACCCATCCATTAAAATCACCTAATATTATTATTCTTTCATTATCCTTACATTCTCTCAATATATCTCTTACACACTCCCAAAACTCCTCTCTTTCTTCTTTTACTTTCTGGGACGTACTCGTACCGGAGTCTACAGGGGCATAAACCCCTACGACAAAAATACGAGTGAGTCCCACTTTCATTCTCATCCACATCAGTCTAGCATTCACACATTCGAATTCATTCACACACTCAGCCATTCTAGCAGATAGGATGACACCAACTCCCTGGCAAGCTCTGGCGGTACTGGGTAACTCCCGACCAGTACGTGGTGTAGGTTCCGTGCTTGGTGGTGTCTCATCCTTTCCGCTTTGTCTCATTCACACAAAGAACATCAATCCTTCTTTCATCCATCATCTGACAAACATCGTTCACTTTTTCTTCCATTCCTCCTCCAACATTCAATGTAGCAAAACGGCTCTCTGTGAGCCACTTTTCGCCCCCACGGGAAACGAGACGTGACGGGTTGCGTACCGCGTCGCCGCCATGCGGATGATTTATTTTTCCAATCACCATTGCGTTCCCACGAGAAAATATGGTCCACCCCCGCAGAGCCCTTTACGGGGGTAAGGCGGAATTTCGAGTGTGTCCTGTGACCGCCAACACAGACACCCTCCGTTACACCAGCTTGCCCTCTGGTCACGAATCCTCAGCACGGGTCGGCTAACACCTTGGATCGGGGTTTTTTTCCGGGTATGCTCCCTGCGAGTTGGTTTTATTTCGGAGTGACCTTCTCCTAGATGGTTGCAGACCAATGCAGACGAGGCCCATCTCCCCGGGTTTGATTTCAGAGTTTTCCTTCTCTTAGACGGGTTGGAGCCCAATGCTGACGAGGTCCATCTCCTCATTCAATCATTTATTTATTTTTATTATTTTAATAATAATATTAATTACTGTTCTCTCATACCGTTTTATGGTTTTTATGTTCTAGTGAAAGGTTTAATGACAGTAGAGGAAGCTGGTGAAGTGTGTAGGAATAAATGGCAGGCTGTTGTCTCTGCCTACCCCAGAAGGACAAAGGCTTGAGTCTATGTATGTATATCAAACAGTCGTTATATCGGAAAGATAAAAAATAGTTTATGAATCACTGGCATGTTCGTTATGTGAAGTTTCGAACCACAACAACACAAAACACCACTTTTTAGAAACAACGAGCTTGCCAACATTCATTCTACTGATTATTATTATAATGTCTTCTTTTACTCATCATATTATAAATTCCCATAAAGAAATAAGCAATATTTTTAGGTAAAAGATAAACAATGTTTGGCAACACTGAAGGACAAGGCGAAGGTTTTGTGTTCCTAGGTTGTGTAACTAAAATGTTTACAAAAAATCTAAGAAATCTATCAGAATATGATAATTACCTATGAAACGATAATTCAGTATTCTATTTACGAATTGTTGAAGGGTACATTTTTACCACACAATAAGTCATATTTATAATATTTTGTAAAAATATTGTGTCTCACAGAAAGTGAGGACGAAATGGCCTTTTTACCTACTTAACTATTTAGTATTACTTTAGGTGGCGTCACACGCTAGTTCTACGCACTCCGAGTATCCGTATTCCTTTAGTCTGAGATTGTAGCATATTAAGAGAATGGCAAGGGAATCAAAACCTATATGGTACTTCCTGTTGAGCTAGAGTTATGATATTTTGCAGAAGTAAAGGGAAAACAGTAAATATATATATATATATATATATATTATATTGTAGGACAAAGTACACTACGCTATCCATACTTAAATACTTTTTTTTTGTAAATAAATACATATTATACATAGAAACACCCAGACCAATGCAAATATGCATATTTGCACAGAGCGGGAATCGAACCCGCAACCTTTGACTTAGCAGTCGAATGCACTACCGCTACGCCACAGATGTTAGTTACCCACATCACAAAAAAATATCTGTATGTCTTTCTATCAAGACTGGAAGCTCTATAGCAACGTTAAGTTCGCAGTTTCGTTGTCAGTTTTGTACGGAACCCTCAGTGTGCAAGTCCTACTCGCACTTGACCGGTTTTTTGAACTTGAAGATCATGTCATATTTGCGTTCCCTCTAACAAACGTGCCCATCAGGCTGGCAGCGTTTCCCCGTTTAATGCATAGGGACACAATTGGGGTCAAATACTGAATTGAACATAGGTCCTGTCCCCCACTCCGCAGTCGGCGCCCCAAATCGGCCATGAACTTTCTACCCTCAGAACCCCATCTCCTACCTAGTATTGTCCCACACGTATGCAAGTGATTTGTCCTTACTTTTAGTATTCAGAAGATTGATAATCACTATTTACTCATTGACTCTCGTTAGTGACTGTACCTGTTGGTTATAATAAACTAATCTACAATAAAGGCATTTTGTGTTTTTTAGGTGCCAGCGCTATCATTAGCACTCTTGGGTTCTGAAATGGACTGGCAATTTAAGACTTTATCAAACAATGTTTCATGCCTTTCGTCAGTCGGCAAACAATGCAAATTTAGTCGTGGTAAGTGCCTTGGTGGGTCCACCTCCATCAACCATATGATGTATCTGCGCGGCAACAGGAAGGACTTGGACACAATCACCAGTCCTGGCTGGACTTACGAAGAACTCATGCCTTACTTTCTCCGTTACGAAGGCTTACAAGATCTCAGTCAACTTCCACCGTCCTCCAGACCTTACCATAACACCACTGGAATTATGCGTATTGGTTTCTTTAGCAACTCACAAAACCCATGGCATTCCAGGCTTATTCGGGCATTCAGATCTCTGCATTTTCCCTTTAATCCAGATGTAAACGCTGAGTCACAAATTGGTGTCACTCAAGTTGTAGGTTATGTGTATAAAGGAGAACGGATGAGTACAGCACGAGGGTATCTGGCGAGAATAGACGTGAAGAGGACGCTCAATGTGGCTAAATACACGATGTGTACGGGAGTAATAATTAATCAAAATAACGTTGCTCTTGGTATCACTGCCGTTCAAGGTTTCCGCAAAGTTAACCTTTATGCTCGAAAAGAGGTCATATTAAGTGCAGGTACAATTGGGACTCCTCAAATACTGATGCTATCAGGTGTAGGGCCAGCTGAGCATTTAAAAATCATGGGCATACCAGTGAAAGTAGATCTGCCTGTTGGTAACGGCATGACAGACCACGTGCTGCCCTTGCTTATTCTACAAGTAAGGAAAGATTTTGGACCTCTGGGTGCATTAGAACTGCTAACAATGAGGGTCCCAGAATTGACGGATTTGTTGATAGAAAACCGAGGTGCACTCACATCCAATGGTCTCAGCGATGTTAATGTATTTGCCAACACACATTGCTATGACTTCGAACAGAGAAGGCTACTCAACGTAAGCTGGGACGGTAGTGACTGTAAAGTGCCAAACTTACAAGTTATAATGGCGTATATAGAAAGGAATCTAGTATCGCTTACAAAAGAACAGTTCAAACATTCAACAGGTTTTAATGACAACATAATCGAACAACTAAGCGAGGCGAACAAAAACTACGCATTCATCTCATGCACGCCAGTCCTTTTAGAGCCTCATTCGTTGGGTAAAGTGCAGCTAGCGAGTAAAGATCCATTAGCACCTCCAGCCATATACCCTAACTACTTGGGAGACAATAGAGATGTTGACGAAATTGTGCGCTCTATCGGTATTATTGAACAACTTGCAAATACGGATGTACTTAGTCGGCTAAATGTATCTTTGTTACGGTTGGCCCTACCAGAGTGTCCCCGCTATGAAGCAGACAAGCAAGGTTACTGGCAGTGCTACGTGCGCCACATGACGCATTCAGTGTACCATGCGGCTGGTACAGCTCCCTTGGATAGCGTTCTGGATGCACGGCTTCGCGTGCTTGGCGTGCAGCGTCTTCGTGTTGCTGATCTCAGCGTGCTGCCCCGTGCACCTCGTGCCAATCCTGGATCTGTGACCATCGCTATTGGAGAGAGAGTTGTTGACTTTTTACTTGAAGACAATAAACAGTAGATAAAGGATTAACTGTTATGAAGCTTATGTGTGAATTTTGAAAAGCTCATTCGATTTGGTATAAAACTAAAATAACATAGTGGCAGACTTTTTAAAAACACTACTTAACTGCATGGTTTTATAATGGCTAAAGCTTTTGATAGTACGCAATTCAAGTTTAGAATGAGTGGAATTTGGCTGATCAATCGATTTAATCAATCAATGAGCCTATCGCAGTCTACTGCTGGAGATAGACGTCGATCAATCAATTACGATGTTATTATTAATTACTTCATAGTATTATTTATTACATTAAATTGGCAACCACGTAGTTTTAATATGTATTTCTATTACGTCATCATAATATGTGAATAGGTATAGCAAGAAAAAATGATTGTTTATTAAAGTATATTTTGATTCATTTTATTGGTCTCGATTCTTTGAAATTGTGACTCATGTTTGGGCCTTGGAAAGTGCAGTGCAAACGGTCACTGCAGACAGAGCCCCGTACCTGCAGAAGGCTATTTTACCCCGGAGAGACGCCTGGACCTCCGAGGGGACCGTTAGCGACCCAGTCATTTTAGCACCCTGCGCCATGCAGCCGCTCGGTGCGGTGCCTTCCACCTTCGGCTAGTGCGGGTTACTTGCGCGGGTAAAACAACTATCTCATATTAGTTGTTCTACCCGTGGGCGATGGGTTCACCACATCCCTACGCCATTAAAAAAAAAAAAAAATATTTTGGGGTAAAACCCTATAAGTCAGCCCCCCAATTTACTAATTACAATTAAAACAGAATAAATGTAATTTGTAAAATGACACGGAAATGTATAAAATAAATGATATTAGACACATTTCCTAGGAAATCTATACATTGCCTAAATAGCAATCGGAAATGTAAATATTTGAGATATCAATGGGTTGTTGTTCAAAATGGCTACCGAATCACGCATCGAGCTTATGAAAGAGTGATTTTATAGTACTTTAGCGTCATTAAGAACGTTAACAAACGCTAAGATGAAGCCGCGGAAGAGAGCGAAGCGGGCTCGGCGCCCAGACACGTATAGATATAGGTTAGAAGGGGATATAGGTTAGAGACATCCGCAATAACTCTTCGTGTTAGGTCACTTGTGATAATCATTTTAACAACGTGTTTTATTACAGAAAGCATTATTTTTGTACTTTTCCTAATACGATATTGGAATTATATACAATTGCTAGGAATTGTGCACATTTCCTAGGACATTTATGTATTAAATAGTTTTTGAAACAATATTATATACATTTCCTAAATAGCTTCGGAATTATATAAATTTATTAGGATTTGTATACAATTCCTAGATTTCATACATTTCCGGTAACATATACATAATATCACTATTGGCCGTCGGCTTTCGTTTGCTGAAAAAAAGGCAAAACATAACACTGGTTTTGGCATTATAACATCTAGGTGCGACAAGGAGAGCAACAGCTGACTCAGAGTCTTTCCTGGGCGAAACTACAAGCAGTAAATAATCACTCCGCCATTCCTTCTATGCAGACCCCTGCAGACATTGGGTTTCGCACAAGTTCATTGCTACAACCGTTGCCCAGGCACTGACAGGCCACAGTCTACTCTAAATATTGCGAAATAAATAAATCAATTTATGCGCCTTCACATTGGTCTTTCTTAGCTAACTTTCTATTTTGGCTTATGGGCTGGAACCCGCGTGAATTAAACTAAATCCTCATCAGACACCTTGAGCCTCGTGCCGCGCGCCGTACTCAGAGGCTTATATTAAACGAACTTCGTTCCGTAGCGCGTCATAACTTGAATTGGCCAAAAAACTTCGCCTGAATTTTGTCGCTCTCTCAAAAGTGTTGTAAGTTTCTCAATAAATATTATTTGTTATCCTGACTATAATCCTTGCTAATATATAAATGTGAAAGTATCTCTGTCTATCTGTCTGTTACGCTTTCACGCCTAAACCACTGAACCGATTTTGCTGAAATTTGATACAGGGGTAGATTAGACCTTGGGAAAGGATATAGGCTATGTTTTGTCGCGATAACCGACACCGGCGGAGCCGCGGGCAAAAGCTAGTAATATATATACGCGGTAGGTTACGCCAGCTGGTATCGCAGAAGGGAAGCATGGAGTTATTTATCAAGCAACATTGATATATCTATCCGTTCCGAGTATGCTGGGCTGGTGGGTTCATAATCCAACCACGCAAAAGCCACGTCTGTATGAGCCCGACATCGCCTAGTTTGGGAGTTTTTAAGACAGAGCCAATTTTATTTTTATAATATATAGTCAATAAGTATTTCCAATTATAATAGCAGTTAATCAGGAAAAAAGGAATGAAGGCCCATATTTATCTTTTCGGTAGCTGTCCTCACAACATTTTTCAGTGTAGTATCCCTCGTACGATGAATACTACTTGTTTTATAGGTTTATGGCTACGTTTATTTAAATTGCGAATAACGTTGGCATTATCACAACTTTATTTTATACTAATGTCTCAACGTGTGTAACTAATGTGTATAGGATAATAGCTAGGAAGTAAAAATGTACTTGTCCTAGTCATTTAATTTCAGTGGCCAAAAGTTCATCGAACATATTTTCGCATAGAACGACACTAGCCACCCCCTCCTAGCACTTAAAATTTACGTAGCAGTGCTAACTTTTTGTGGAAGAGATTTACGCTGTTTACCTGCGTATTCACACCAATAACGTAAGTGTTTCATATCGGTGTTATAGGACAAGTTTCTTTCCATTTCAGTGTATAGGTATGAGTGTTAGAAAGTGCAGTTCATTTATTTAAGTGTTTATTGATTGCGCGAATTATAGTACTTTTATTTGTGTAATAATTAGTTTTCACATAATCTTAACTTTTGTATATAACAGAAATTCGAAATGTTATTCGTGTTTATTCATATGCTTTACTACAAAGGCAATTCATTTAGAGATTGTCAGCGATCTGAGTGCCCAAGCTTTTATTTCATGCCTAAAACGTTTTTTTGCGAGAAGGGGTAAACCTAATTGTATTTGCTGTGATAACGGTAAAAACTTTGTCGGAGCAAACAATGGCATTAGGCCGATTAACGATTTTTCAGCTATTGAGTGCATCAAACTGGTGGTAGAAATTTGATGACACAAATTTGTCACAAAATTCGGCCGGGAGGGTACTACCGTGCACGATTGTGAAAAACCCTCCATAGTAATCCAATTACGGTTTGATTGCGTTCAGGGGTCAGCAACTGCATAGCCGGGCAGGGGGATTGTGGTCGCAGCACTAGCGGGACCTGTTGGTGGCACGCGGTGCTACGACGACAATCCTCTTCTGATGAGGCCGTCAAGCTGAGTGCCACCATTGTTACCATGGTACGTGTATGTAATGGTGACCCTCTTTCCTGAGACTTTACCTTCAGCTTACCATCAGGCGAGGTGAAGTCAAATTGACGTGTCCTAAATATAAAAAAAAAAAAAAAAAATCTTATTTAATCCTCCATATTCCCCCACATTCGGTTGACTTTGGGAAGCCGGTATAAAGAGCTCTAAGTATCACATAAATCGTATTGCAGGAAACATAAGTCTAACGTTCGAGGAATTGAGCACGCTTTTTGGGCAAATAGAAGCGTTATGGCGCGGAGAGCAACGTACCGAAGCGCGGCACTGAAGGCCACGGCAGGGGTTGCTCAAGTCGTGGGTCGAATACGGCGGCTGGGACTCGAGGTGGCTCTCCACAAATCCGAGGCTATGTGTTTTCACGGGCCTCGGAGGGGGCCACCTGCGGGAACCAGCATAACCGTAGGGGCGTAAGCATCGGCATCGAGCCCACGATGAAGTACCTTGGGCTCGTACTCGATAGCCGATGGGACTTCGGACCTCATCTCCAAAGTCTGGTCCCGAAACTGAGGGGGGCTGCGGCCGCGCTATCGCGGCTGATGCCAAACGTTAAGGGACCCAACGCCCCCACTAGGAGACTGTACCTGGGGATCGTGCGAAGCATGGCCCTGTACGGGGCCCCAGTATGGGCGGAGACTATGGCGGCCCGCAACGTGGCTGTATTAAACAGTCAGAGTCATCAGGGGGTATCGCACGATCTCCGTCGAGGCGGCATGTCTCCTAGCCGGGACCCCTCCATGGGACCTGGAAGCGAGAGCCCTTGCGCTGCTGTACCAGTGGCGCAAGGAGGCGCTGGAGCGGGGCCATAGGCTGGAGCCCCGAGAAATCAGGGCTCAGCGGTCCCCGCTCCACCGGGAACTCATGGAGACATGGAGGGTGCGACTTGAGCACCCAAGGTGGGGGAAATCCACCATTGCGGCGGTGAGACCGATCATGAAGGAGTGGTTGGAGAGGGACCATGGGGACCTCTCCTACCGGATGTGATGGAATGACACGGGTATTTCGGTAAGTATCTGTGGCGCATCCACCGGGAGACAACGCCGCAGTGCCAGCACTGCGAGGATCCTGGCGAAGACACGGCGCTCCACACGTTGGTGGAGTGCTCTGCGTGGGCGAGTCAACGCCGGGATCTCGTTGCGGTCCTGGGCGTGGACGTTCTCTCGTTGGAGACCATGGTGAGGGCCGTGGTCTCCGACGGGAGCAAGTGGCACGCCACCGCCTCTTTCTGCGAGCAGGTAATGCGCGCGAAAGAGACGGCGGAGAGGGAGCGGGAAAGAACCCTGCCCCCCGAGTTTCGCAGTCTGCGGCGAGGGCGCCGCAGACTCATCTACGCCCGGTACCACCGACCTCCATGATCGGGGCCTGAGGACGGCAGTTGGCCGACTCGCCGTCCTTACAGAAGCAGGCCGTGGCGGAGGCGTGTCGTGTGTGCCCTACACACGCCTGCCAACTCACCGAAGCGGGATAAAACCCGACCCCACCAGGCGAGGCCGCGGTGGCGGCCAAAGTCCGCCGTTATCCTTTCGAGGGCTTACCCGGGGTGCCCGGCAACGGACACTTGGGGAGGACACCGTGCGGTTTTAGTCAAGACACGACATAACCACCCCCGCTGGCCGGCGGGGGGGTATCCGAAGGGATTTCCGCACGTTAAAAAAAAAAAAAAAACCCCAGGGCACTTCCTCATCGGTCGGCCGCTGACGTCACTGCCTTCACCACCAGCTGTCACTGAGAGGAAGATCAAGACAAGATATCAACTGATAACCTCATTAAGAGAGAATTTCTGGAAGAGGTGGCATCATGTACCTGTACCTTTCTGAATTACAAACTAGAACAAAATGGCGCTCTCCTTACAAAGAGCTAAAAGAAAGTTCATTAGTAGCTTTTAAAGAAGAAAACCTTCTACCCATGAGATGGAAACTTGGACGAGTCCATCGTATGTATCCCGGCAAAGACAATATCTGTCGTGTTGCTGACTTTAAGACGATCAAGCGGATCGAACAAGGTCTGCCCACTGCTACATGATGAAGCAGAACGAGAAGAAGTGTCTGTTCGAACATCAATGAATTCTTCAGCATCAGCTTCAGCGGCCCCCCAGGATGTCTACGACGAGGACAAGACGACGGCGGCGGCTGCGGGGTGCGCGGTCGATGGTGGCCGGCTGGCTCCTTCGCGTCGGCGCGTGCGCGCCATACATCACTAACGCTCAAGAGAGATGGACGTGAGATTATTGATCAAGATCCATAACAATCATTGAGTTATAATGAGTTCAATGTACTTTACTCTCTCCACGCCATTGCGGACAATTTTGGAGTCACGAACAATTTTTAGAATCGTTCGTGACTGGAAATGTTTTTTTTTCATTACGATGATATTTTCATCATCTCGTTTAACAATAATGTCCACCGAATAAACCGGAATTAAAACTAAGCACAAAAGTTAAGATTATGTGAAAACGAATTATTACACAAATAAAAGTACTATAATTCGCACAATCAATAAACACTTAAATAAATGAACTGCACTTTCTAACACTCATACTTATACACTGAAATGAAAAGAAACTTGTCCCATAACACCGCTATGAAACACTTACGTTATTGGTGTGAATGCGCAGGTAAGCAGCGTAAATCTCTTTCCACAAAAAGTTAGCACTGCTACGTAAATTTTAAGTGCTAGGAGGGAGGTGGCTAGTGTCGTTCTATGCCAAAATATGTTCGATGAACTTTTGGCCACTGAAATTAAATGACTAGGACAAGTACATTTTTACTTCCTAGCTATTATCCTATACACATTAGTTACACACGTTGAGACATTAGTATAAAATAAAGTTGTGATAATGCCAACGTTATTCGCAATTTAAATAAACGTAGCCATAAACCTATAAAACAAGTAGTATTCATCGTACGAGGGATACTACACTGAAAAATGTTGTGAGGACAGCTACCGAAAAGATAAATATGGGCCTTAATTCCTTTTTTCCTGATTAACTGCTATTATAATTGGAAATACTTATTGACTATATATTATAAAAATAAAATTGGCTCTGTCTTAAAAACTCCCAAACTAGGCGATGTCCGGCTCATACAGACGTGGCTCTTGCGTGGTTGGATTATGAACCCACCAGCCCAGTATACTCGGAACGGATAGATATATCAATGTTGCTTGATAAATAACTCCATGCTTCCCTTCTGCGATACCAGCTGGCGTAACCTACCGCGTATATATATAACTAGCTTTTGCCCGCGGCTCCGCCCGCGTAGATGTAGGTTATCAGTAAATATAAATTATTTCATGATAAACAGTTTGGGTTTACTAAAGGACGATCAACGACGGATGCTGGTATAGAGTTATTGAAATGTATTTACGAGGCCTGGGAGGATAAGCAGGATGCATTAGGTGTTTTCTGCGATCTATCCAGAGCCTTCGATTGCGTCCACCATGATACATTGGTCAGGAAATTAGATTATTACGGAATAAGGAACAAGGCTTTTGACTTCTTATTCGAACAATAGAATTCAGAGGGTCGATGTGAACGGTACACGTTCGGTGGGATCTTTGGTTTTGATGGGCGTTCCACAGGGTTCGATACTTGGACCATTTTTATTTTTAATTTATATAAATGACCTCCCTTACTACGTAAGGGATAAAAATAGTATTGTTTTGTTTGCTGATGATACTTCCTTAATATTTAAAATTAGATATAAAATAAAATAGATAATTATGACGAAGTGAAGTCGCGAGTGGTTCATTGGTTTAATATAAATAATCTTTGCCTTAATTAAAGAAAAAAACCAAATGTATTAAATTCACCTTACCTTTTTTTATTTTTGTATCGTGCGGAAATCCCTTCGGATACCCCCCCGCGTGCGAGCGGAGGCGGTTATGTCGGGCTTGGACTAAAACCGCACGCCGTCTCGGGTCTACAGACGCCGGGTTGTAAGGTTGCCCATAGAGCATATCCCTCGCACCCCGACTGACCCTGGGCCATCTCCGGTTTCGAGATGGCCCCCTCGGGTTTGGGAACCACGGTGTCCCCGTCTTTACCTAATGTTACACAGGTGGAAACCAATGTACAACTTAATGGACAGTCGTTGAGCCTTGTGGAATCAATCGTGTTCTTAGGTTTAAGTATCGATTCTAAATAACAGTGGGGATCACATATTGAAAAAACAGCTAGTAGGTTAAGTTCTGCTTCCTACGCTGTGAAAAAGATTAGGACTTTAACAGACATAGATACCGCTAGAATAGTTTATTTCAGTTATTTCCATAGTATTATGAGCTACGGCATTCTATTTGGGGTAATGCCACAGATTTAAATACAATCTTTGTACTGCAAAAGCGGGCGGTGCGGGCAATTTATAAGTTGGGCCCATGAGTCTCCCTCCGAGAAAAGTTAAAAGAAATAAACATTCTAACTGTAGTTTCCCAATATATTTTCGAAAATCTTTTGTATGTTAGAAGAAACATTTCCAATTTTTTAAGGCTTTGTGATATACATAACGTAAATACTAGACATAAAAACAATCTTGTGGTTTGTAATAGTCGACTCCACAAGATTAGTAATTCCTTTCAGGGTAACTGTATACGCTTCTACAACAAGTTTCCTAGTGAAATGAAGAATCTACCTCTTCTTAATTTTTTTTTTTTTTCTAATTTGGATCATGCAATCAGTCTTCTGACTATGAGCAGATGCGTTGTAAGATGATTTACTAGTGGAGGTATTCCTCATTAGGAACATCTACCATATTAATATTAGCTCAGTTAATGCTGCTGAGCTCCAGGGTTCTTCGTCTCTTAAGACGGTTTAAATAATCCGGTAGGGTGAGTTGGACAGCCAGCTGATTAGGATGATTTTCCAGCCTAGTCCTATACTTCTGAGCATATGCTTTTATTTCTTCTCTGACTGTAGGTATGCCCAGGTATTCGTGTACCTCGGTGTTTCTCATAAACCAAGGGGAGTCGCTGATTTGTTTTAGGATGTAGTTTTGAGTTCTTTGAATTTTGGTAACGTTCGAGTCACATGTAACTCCCCACAATTGAATTCCGTAGGTCCACACGGGTTTTATGACAGCATTGTATATGAGAAGTTTATTGTCGATGGACAATTTAGAGTTTCTACCCAATAACCAGTACAGCCTCTTGTATTTAATATTAATCTCACGCCGTTTTGTCTCAATGTGCTTTTGCCAAGTCAATCTACGGTCTAAGTGTAGTCCAAGGTATTTAACCGTATCACCCCGGGGCAGCTCCCTTCCTCCTAGGTTTACGAGGGGGCATGTCTTTCTTCGCAGAGTGAATGTCACTTGTATTGATTGGTTGGTGTTAGCCTTAATTCTCCACTTATCAAACCAGCTGTTTATTTCGTCTAGGCTTCGCTGCAGTTTTATCGTGGCTTCTTCAGGTTCTTCACTCGAAGCTAAGATTGCCGTATCGTCTGCATAGGTTGCAATAGTGGTTCCTGGGGAACACGGGAGATCCGAGGTAAATATGGTGTACAGCACCGGGCCAAGAACAGAGCCCTGAGGTACTCCTGCAAGTCTATCATGGAAACCAGATGTACAATCCATCTCTTTCACTTGGAACACTCTATCGGTAATGTAAGACTCCAGAACTCTATAGAAAGTATGAGGCAGAAATGACTTGATCTTGCACAAGAGACCTTTGTGCCATACCCGATCAAATGCCTGTTGGACGTCCAGAAAAGCAGAGGCGCAATACTCTTTTACCTCGAGGCTATTGCTGATGAATTTGCACACCCTGTGAGTTTGTTCGATAGTGCCGTGTTGTGCTCTAAACCCGAATTCGTGATCTGGAGTTACAGAATTTTCATACATAGCTTGCGAGAGTCGTTGTAGTAGAACCTTCTCCAGTACTTTGGAGACGATTGGAAGAAGGCTAATAGGTCGGTAGGATGTGAGTTCGTGTGGTGGATTTCCAGGTTTATGGATCATAATTACTTGAGAAACCTTCCACAATGCAGGAAAGTATCCCACACTGATAACCCGGTTGAATACGCTTGTCAAGTAAGTTATGGCTTTGCGAGGTAGTTCCGAGAGGACTTTTCTGTCGATGAGGTCGAAGCCTGGTGCTTTCTCTTTTCCCATTTGTTGGATGGTTCTTTGTATTTCCCTTGGTGTTACTACTTTCAAAGGCGAATTCAATTGGAAATCCTGCTGAAGAACATTTTCTATATCCGCGTCATCCGAACCAGGAGTGGGTTCATTTGGTACAAAAACTTTAGCCAAATGGTCGGCGAAGGCATTTGCTTTTTCTAGTTTGGATCTAGCCCACTTGTTTCCATCGAGACGTATAGGCGGTTTAGCATTTGTGGGTTGATTCAGATTTTTGCAAGAATTCCAGAGAGAGTAATCGGTGTGTGTAGTAGCTGTTAATGACATCAGATTTTCCTCAATAGTAGCATCTGGATTTTCTTTTATGGCCTGTTTGAGACGTTTAGCATAGCTGTTTAGTGCTGTTTTATCAACAGGATGTCGACTATTGTGCCACACTCTACGTAGTCTTCTCTTTTCCAGGATCAAGTCCTGTATTTCGTAGGGTACATAGAGCTGTCTGATGTTTTTCAGAGTCACTTCTTCGGTACTCCTCCAACAAGCCTCCTGCACCACTTTTGTGAATGTCGAGACTGCGCTATCTATTTCCTCCTCACCCTTCAGAGAAACCCGTAGTTGTAGGGAGTTCTCGACCAGGTCACGGAACCTTTGCCAATTTGTTCTGTTATTGTACAGCTTTGGTTTTCGTTGACACTCTAGAATACTGGTACTAATAGTCAACATCACCGGGATGTGAGCTGAGGAACCATCGAGAAGACCATCAATGCGATAAAAGAGTCGTGAGAGGCCCTTCATTATAAAGAAATCCAGGACATCAGGCAATCTTCCAGGGTCACTTGGCCAGTGGGTAGGCTCGGGAGTGGATATTGTTGTTAGGTGGTTGTTATCAATGCATTTTTTAAGTTCTCTACCACGTGTGGTGATCAATCTCGACCCCCAGTGTAGGTGCTTGGAATTCCAGTCACCCCCTGCAATGAAGCGCGGACCGAGACTGTTAATGTATGTTGTGAAGTGTTCCTCTGTTATAGCATACTTTGGGGGACAATAATAGGAGACACAGAAATTCCCATTTACATCCTTGATATTTACTGAGGTGGCCTGGATGAATTCCGATCTATATTCTGGAAGCTCATAATGTTCAATGGAGGATCTAATTATGATAGCGGTGCCTCCATGTGCAGTACCGTCGGGATGATTAGTTGAATACACATTACAGTTTTGTACATGTATTTGACTGTTGGTTGTGAAGTGCGCCTCGGAAATAAGCAAGACATCCAGATTATGCATTTTAAGCAGGATTTCGGCTTCGTTTTTCTTGGGTGATAAACCGTCTATATTCCATGTAGCTATTTTGAGTTTATTCATTTTTGTGATAATTTGTTAACTAGTGTTGTCAAGAGCCCCAGAATGTTGCACATTTGTTGTAAGATTGTATCAATTTTTTGTGATTGTTTTATAAATATTTCCTCAATTCTATCATTTAGTGTTTGTTGACTGACTTCTGGTTCAGATTGTTGGTTTGTACCTCGGAATAGATGATTAGTTTTAGTCACCTCGTTATACTTCCTAGGTGTATTTCTTGTGGGAAGGTTATTAGGTTGGTTTAAGGGTTGGGGGTGACTTAAACCACCATCAGAGGAGAGTGTGGCACAATAGCTTTTCTTGTGCTTTGTGACGAGCGTTGTGTTTTCCTGGCCAGGATTTCTTTATATACCCCACAACCTTTATAATTCGTAGGGTGAGGGCCGAGACATAGGGCACATGTTGCTGGAGTACTTCGGTCCACTTTGGGGCAATCTTTGGTTAAGTGCGATTCTGCGCATTTGAGGCATCGACCTGGTCTCATGCAGTAGTTTTTGGTGTGACCATACTGCTGGCATCTTTGGCACTGAACTATGGTGGTCCTTTTTTTTGGGTCCTCTATAGTAACAATTTGGTGGAAAATATGTCTGATTTGCTTGGCTGCTTTATTATGCGGACCAGGTTGCAGGTTTACAAAGAATGTTGAGGTGGGTTTTTTGTCAGGACTGAATCTAGCATTAATGATTTCTCCAACTACTATGTTTCCAGTTTTCTCAAATTCAGTTTTTATTTCATCAATTGGAGTAGTATGATGCAAGTTTCTTACTACAAGTCTGTAATTTCTATCTTCTTTACGGTTGAATGTATGGCCAATGAGACCCTTCTCTCTTACGGCTGTTATAAGTTTTTTGTAGATATCAATATTTTCACTCATGATTCTTATTTGTGTCTTGTTTACAATCTTGAATTTGAATGTTGTTCTATCTGTTGCAGATTCAAGAAATTTCGTAAGTTTATTGACGTCTTGAACCCCATATAGCATGATTGGAGGTGGTTTGCTGGGCTTATTTACTTTTGGTTTAGTAGGTTCTTCTGGAGGATTTTCAACTACAGGTAGTCCAGCGAACATATTCGAAGTAGCCACACTTTCAGTGGACTGATTTGAGTTTCCTTTTTTTATTTGGGTTTCTATTGACTGGAACCCATTGCCAGTCAGGCAAGTTGGTATAGGCTCCTTTTTGAGAGCCTTGTGGTTCTTTCTCCACATTACTGATAGGCTGGGAGCTTCCAACTGATGCACTCCTCTGTCTTATAAATAGACTTGGATGGAAGGCTTGCTGCACATATTTCTTACTTTGACCAGTAGCATTCACTGTCACGGGGGCCTGGGTACCCACCCTCGTGGAGTCTTCGGTAGCCAATTTCACACCTTCCAGCCCGGTTACTGGAAGGCGCCGGGGGTTAGCCGGGTCGCAAGACATATCACAAACATTTTCAGTAGACATTTCCATAGTTAATAGAATTGGGATAAAAAACAATAGTGCTTTCCCAAGGTACTATTGCCACAATTTTAGGGGATATTTAAGTAGTTCCCCTTGGCCTGTGAGTGCCAGGTCAGGTTAGTTAAAACAAGATGATTTTTGTTAAAGAAGATGATAATTATTTTACCTAGTGTTATTTTGTAAGTAAAGTAAGTATAAAATTTATGACTGTCTTTTAGTTACACATTAGGTACCCTGCCTTTGGGGTGTGTGTTGGGTAACCTCCTCGAGTGTCGCTCCGATTCCGATCCTGCTGCAGTCCGGGGGGAACGGAATCGGAGCGGCCGGTACACCCTGGGCGGCGGTCAATGGCTTCCCCTTCACCCCTTCATAGGGTTGGCATTGATCGTCGGCCAATACCCAACGTGGCGGGAACACATCGCTCTCCGTACTTCTCTGCTTTCAGAGGAGACAGGATGAGCGATGCTGTTAGTGGTGAGATGGCCCAGGGTCAGTCGGGGTGCGAGGGATATGCTCTATGGGTAACCTTACACCCCGGCGTCTGAAGACCCGAGACGGCGTGCGGTTTTAGTCGGTGCAAGCCCGACATAACCGCCCCCGCTGGCCGGCGGGGGGGTATCCGAAGGGATTTCCGCACGATAAAATAAAAAAAGGTACCCTGCCTTTGGGGTGTGTGTTGGGTAACCTCCTCGAGTGTCGCTCCGATTCCGATCCCGCTGCAGTCCGGGGGGAACGGAATCGGAGCGGCCGGTACACCCTGGGTGGCGGTCAATGGCTTCCCCTTCACCCCTTCATAGGGTTGGCATTGATCGTCGGCCAATACCCAACGTGGCGGGAACACATCGCTCTCCGTACTCCTCTGGTTTCAGAGGAGACAGGATGAGCGATGCTGTTAGTGGTGAGATGGCCCAGGGTCAGCCGGGGTGCGAGGGATATGCTCTATGGGTAACCTTACACCCCGGCGTCTGAAGACCCGAGACGGCGTGCGGTTTTAGTCGGTGCAAGCCCGACATAACCGCCCCCGCTGGCCGGCGGGGGGGTATCCGAAGGAATTCCCGCACGATAAAAAAAAATAAAAAAAAAGGTACCCTGCCTTTCTTCCTTTTTATATGTGGATTTATTTTTAGTTTAGCCCTTATGAGTATAATTCATCAATTTTTTTTCCATGAAAGCTGCACTACAGTCAAGAAGGCTTAAGACGGCGTGTTCTAAATAGAAAGATATTTTTTCTATAAGAACGAAAGAACGGCTATAGCAGACGAAGGCTATACCCGGTGTATCAATATTGCAGAAATATTGATAAATTACTAGGGACGTAACGTCTATAGCAGGCGCAGGCTATGACCGGTGTAACCTATTTAGTGAACATTTCGACTATTACCATTGACGAAACGTCTATAGCAGGCGTCGGCTATAACCGGTGTGGCCTATTAGTTATCATACTGACTTTTAATAGGGACGTAACGTCTTTAGCAGGCAAAGGTTATAGCCGGTGAAAACTTTCTGTGGACGTGTTGACCATTAGTAAGAACGCAACGGCCAGAGCATATGAAGGCTATAACCGGTGCATAGTTATTTTAATAATATGATAACTCATGAACAGCGACGGAGCGGCCAGCACCGGCGAAGGGTATAGCCTTCGCCACTTTATTTGATAATATAATATCTTTTATTTTTGACGAAACGGCTCAAGCATTTCATACAAAAAAATAGTGTCAAAGTGACGTTATAAAATAAATAGAAACGTCCGTGAACGTGTTAACCGCCGCCAATTGCTCGGCGTTGTTGCTCGATTTGCACCACCCAGGGGAGACGTGTAGGGTGGGCCTTGGGGAAGGTGGTAAATCCTACGGACGGGAGCAACATCATCCCCCATCTTCTTAAATTTAAAAGCCAAATTAAAAGTAAACTCTGCCAAAAAGACTATTATAAATTCAAGACTATTTAGACGACAAACAAGCTTGGATATGAACTGTTTGCTCTCTCTCTATGCCACTCAAACGAAATATTGTACTTAGTTTAAGTAAATATGTTTGTAAGTAGACCAAAAAGCAACAGCCCGCTGAGTTTCTTGCCGGAGTCTTCTCAGGACAGGGCCGCGTTTCGAACCGGTGGTCCATTTGCCAAACATTAGATTTTTTGACGTTTTGTAAGTGCCGTATTAATGGTCTATACAGAATAAATGGTTTTTGATTTTGACTTTGAAAAAATGCAGTTCTTGATTATAATAAAAAGCATCCGGCTTTACTAGATGCCAAACATCACTTCACAAAATTATTGATGGCAGCCGAACACCTACGTCATTTTCATGCCGGCCCCCACTGCTCCTCAGTTCCTTTCGAGATCAATTTTGGCCTTTGGTGGCAGATCATTAGCTCGAAGCACTGTTCGAAAATGCGTTACATGCACTAGACTTAAAGGAAAAACTATGGAGCCGTTGATGGGAAATCTACCGTCAAATAGAGTGTCTGAAGCTTTTCCATTTCAGACTTGTGGCAGTGATTTCGCTGGCCCGTACATGATTTCGAGTCATAAATGTAGGAATGGAACGTTAGGAAGATGAGTAAAACTCAACGTAAGTGTGTGAGAAGGTGAGCATGACATGAGGGAGGGAGCAGGGAGATACGAATGACGACGAACGTTGGTGCACGCGTCAAGCGCTAATAATTTTTTGAAAAATATTTATTTAGCTTCAAATATAATTTTAAAGGTGATAAACGGAGTTTCATTGCGAGGCTATTGGAAATCCCACATAAAGGTCTATACATTTCAATAACTCTATACCAGCATCTGTCGTTGATCGTCCTTTAGTAAACCCAAACTGTTTATCATGAAATAATTTATATTTATTAAAATGGGTTAGCATCTGGTCTAGAATTAATTTCTCAAATACTTTACTCAAGGTTGGCAACACAGAGATGGGTCTGAAATTCGAGGGATCTGCGGCGCTGCCTGCCTTGAACTAAGGTATGACTTTACTATGTTTAATTAAATCGTGTGACGCAGTCATTATACACAGTTGCTAGATGGGGAGCAATGACATCAATGATGCTTGAAACAGTTTTGACTGATAATCCCCATAAGTCCGCGGTCTTCATAATGTCATGTTCAAACTCTGTCGCAACTTCCAGATCCTCTGTGACATGGCAACCGTCTATTTTTAGACTACAGGAGATTTACCACATTCGGAATTTATAATGTTCCAGGTAGTCTTAATTTTATTAACAGAATTTGATATTTTGTTTTTTATAAAGTTTGATTTAGCAAAGGAACAGGCTCGTTTAAATATTTTAGAATAGTTTTTGACATAATTCTGAAAATCAGGGTTGAAATTGTATGATTTTTCAGAATATAATTCATACAATCTCCTCCTGCTATTATAAATCCCTGGTGTTGCCCAGTCACTGAAAACAGGACGGCTGCCAATCGATAATGTATTTGGGGTAAAAATTCTCCCAAACTCAGTATTGATCAGGTTAATTAAGTCTGCATAAGATTTATCTACACTAGTGTACAAGGGCAAATCAGGTAGTTTTTTTCACTATACTTTCCTTGAAAGCATCTAAACGATATTGGTTTATCGGTACAAAGGACAACATTCACTCTCCATACATTTCTGGGCTAATTTTGAAAATGCCGGCCAATAAAAATAAACTTAATATTCTAATAGAGTATAACAAAATAAACATTTTTTATTATTAGACCGAAGCCCTAAGTCAACTCTGAAAAGTAATATTCAACAACAAAAGTTTGTGAAAAAATCCTAATTATTGCAATATTCTGTCGTCAGAATGTAAAAAAGGTCTCAGTTACTAGTCTCAAGGAGTCGGCTGACCGGCGGCTGCGCCTGGCGTCACATGCTATCTCGCTCGCACTTACCGTGTAGTGCACGCCGCGCGGCGGGGGGCGGTGGCGGGCGGCCGGGTACCGGCCTGCATTGTTTAGTTAATTTTTTAGTTCTCCATGCAACTTCTGTTACATCGGACGGCTATCTGTATCGTTTTAGTTATTGTTATCGTGTTTTTGTTTTGTTATTATAATGTCACAAACGTTGTGTATACAATGTCGTCGACCATGTGAAGGTCGAAGGACATATACGTGGATATCACGAGAAGAGCAACATAGTGACATGGCGCAGATCGTTATTGAACAACTGATTGAGAGACAGGTAATCTATTTTTTAATAAATCTCCACCTAAATAATACTAAGAACGTACACTATTATTTTTACTATGTTGTTAATTGAATGCCTGTACGTTCAATCTACTACTGTATATAGACTATATTACTATAATATTATAAGGCTGAAGAGTTTGTTTGTTTCAACGCGCTAATCTCAGGATCTACTGGCTCGAATTGAAAAATTATTTTCGTGTTGAATACCCCGTTCATCGACGAAGAGTATAGGCTAAATATCATCGCGCTACTATTTATGGGAGCGGAGCACTGATCAAAATAGTCAACAAATCCGGTAGATTTCCATACATTTAAGACAATGAACAAATATCAGGCATAATAATGAAATAATTAAATGACGACGACCGGGGTTACGAAGCCGGGCAGTTAACTATACAGTAATAGGAATACTATGCTCGCCTCATAACTTTGCGTCAACGAAGCTGTCCTACAAGTCGATCGAAAGTGTTTAATCATATTCTTTTTTATTGTTTTCAGGAAGAACCGACAGATCATATTTGTCGATCATGTTGGCAAACAGTTGAAAGGGCTTATGCAAGACGAATTCGTGACGCAAATCAGGTTGTTGATGCTCCACTGCCGGATGAACCTGCTGCACAAGTAAGCCGTCTCCATCCAACATTAAAATTAACTGGATACCTTCGTACTCCAAACACAACTGCGAATTGTGTTTTTCAATATTGCCAGAATGTGACTCGCCTTAGGGTTACTCATGAACAGTTTTTGAATTTGCTTAACCAAACTTCCAGTCTAAATAATAACAGACTTAAAAAAACTATACTGGCTGCAACTTTAGCAAAACTGCGTACAGGGGATTCCAATGCGAGGCTCGCTTCGATTTTTAGAACAAGCGAATCTCGATTTCGAAGATTACTGATTTTAGGTCGTGAAGCCCTATTGGGAGATTTTGTACCTACTCATTTAGGGTTTGATCATATGAATCGACAAGATGTGGCACAAAGAAACTTATTGATACCCGAAACGTTATTCGGAAATCCTGAAAGCTCTATCGAACAGAGAAATGCTATAGTCATTTGCGATGGTACATATATATATAACCAAAAAAGTTCGAATTACCTTTTTCAAAGACTCACGTACAGTCACCATAAGTACAGAAATCTGACAAAACCCTTTTTATTTGTATGCTGTGATGGCCATATTATTGAGGTGTCTGGGCCACATGCTGCGACTACTTCTGATGCTCACATAATAAATTCAATTCTTGAGGACGAAGAAAGTATATTTCACTGGTTCTATAGACCAGGAGATGTCTTCATTATGGATCGTGGCTTTAGAGATGCAGAATTGAATTTACGGACACATGGATACTCGGTGCATATGCCTCAAACAAAGGATGCTAATGAACCACAATTAACTACGGTACAAGCTAACAAGTCCCGCCTTGTCACCCTATGCCGCTGGGTGGTAGAAGTTGTCAACGGACGATTTAAAAGGGATTTTAGACTACTAAGAACAGTCCATAGTAATCTCGCCCTACCTAATATGATGGACTATTTTAGGATTGCTGCAGCATTATTAAATGCATATCATCAGCTGATTGTGGACAATGTCCGAGCCCCAGCGTTCTTACAAATAGTGAGAGAAAGAATGAATATGCCAAATAGATTGGGCGATATAGTTACTTCATATAATTATAACCGAAGACCGGCACAGTTTGAGCGAATAGACACGCCGTCCGAAATTCCATTCCCTGTGTTAACGGAGGAAGACCTTATTTTATTCGCCGTCGGTATTTACCAAATAAAACAGGCACGAAGCTACTATGCAGAACACATCCAGGGCACTGGTAGATTTGCTATTGAACTCGGGGGAGAAATACCTGCTAAACATTTGCGGGAGGTTGAAGAGAGGGAATTCTTCCTACTTCGAGGCCGAATTCAGTCTCGGCATGTTCGTTTACGAACATATAATGTTTACATAGGAATTGATACAGCTCTCACGGGCAGGCAAGCCATAGCACACTATTATTGCACCTGCCTTAATGGCAGAAGAACTGTCGGTTGCTGCTCCCATGTGATGTGCATTGTGTGGTACATGGGGTATGCAAGGCACCTGCCTGTGATAAGCATTCCTGCTGAAGGTTTAGACGACATATTTGTGAGAGCTGGCGAACTATAAAAAATAAATATTTAATATTTTAATAGTTAGTGTTTTTATTTTGTTTTCCTTTTTCTCCCTTGTTTTTTTCTGGCCTCCATACGAGACCGTAAAACCTAATCAGATTACCATAACTGTAGCAATAGTAGTTAACATATAATAGCTTAGACAAAACAAGGTTGTTTTACGTGTACGCTAGTCACCTAGCGTACACGTAAAACAGCCTGTATTCAGTGTAAAGTGTGAACTTTAACCCTAAATAAAATCTCAAGGAATCGATTTAGTGCGGTGTTCCGCAGGGGTCGGTCCTAGGGCCACTCCTGTGGAACATCGGATACGACTGGGTGCTGCGCGGTACGTTGCTCGAGGGTGTCAGCATAGTGTGCTATGCTGACGACACCCTCGTTATGGCGCGGGGAGCAACGTACCGAAGCGCGGCACTGAAGGCCACGGCAGGGGTTGCTCAAGTCGTGGGTCGAATACGGCGGCTGGGACTTGAGGTGGCTCTCCATAAATCCGAGGCTATGTGTTTTCACGGGCCTCGTAGGGGGCCACCTGCGGGAACCGGCATAACCGTAGGGGGCGTAAGCATCGGCATCGAGCCCACGATGAAGTACCTTGGGCTCGTACTCGATAGCCGATGGGACTTCGGACCTCATCTCCGAAGTCTGGTCCCGAAACTGAGGGGGGCTGCGGCCGCGCTATCGCGGCTGATGCCCAACGTTAAGGGACCCAACGCCCCCACTAGGAGACTGTACCTGGGGATCGTGCGAAGCATGGCCCTATACGGGGCCCCCGTATGGGCGGAGACTCTGGCGGCCCGCAACGTGGCTGTTCTTAACAGCCCGTTAAAGGCGATGGCCGTCAGAGTCATCAGGGGGTATCGCACGATCTCCGTCGAGGCGGCATGTCTCCTAGCTGGGACCCCTCCATGAGACCTGGAAGCGAGAGCCCTTGCGCTGCTGTACCAGTGGCGCAAGGACGCGCTGGAGCGGGGCCATAGGCCGGAGCCCCGAGAAATCAGGGCTCAGCGGTCCCTGCTCCGCCAGGAACTCATGGAGACATGGAGGGTGCGACTTGAGCACCCAAGGTGGGGGGAATCCACCATTGCGGCGGTGAGACCGATCATGAAGGAGTGGTTGGAGAGGGACCATGGGGACCTCTCCTACCGGATGTGCCAGATGGTTACCGGACACGGGTGTTTCGGTAAGTATCTGTGGCGCATCCACCGGGAGACAACGCCGCAGTGCCAGCACTGCGAGGATCCTGGCGAAGACACGGCGCTCCACACGTTGGTGGAGTGCCCTGCGTGGGCGAGTCAACGCCGGGATCTCGTTGCGGTCCTGGGCGTGGACGTTCTCTCGTTGGAGACCATGGTGAGGGCCGTGGTCTCCGACGGGAGCAAGTGGCACGCCGCCGCCTCTTTCTGCGAGCAGGTAATGCGCGCGAAAGAGACGGCGGAGAGGGAGCGGGAAAGAACCCTGCCCCCCGAGTTTCGCAGTCTGCGGCGAGGACGCCGCAGACTCATCTACGCCCGGGACTACCGACCTCCATGATCGGGGCCTGAGGACGGCAGTTGGCCGACTCGCCGTCCTTACAGAAGCAGGCCGTGGCGGAGGCGTGTCGTGTGTGCCCTACACACGCCTGCCAACTCACCGAAGCGGGATAAAACCCGACCCCACCAGGCGAGGCCGCAGTGGCGGCCAAAGTCCGCCGGCAACCCTGGGGTTATCCTTTCGAGGGCTTACCCGGGGTGCCCGGCAACGGACACTTGGGGAGGACACCGTGCGGTTTTAGTCGAGACACGACATAACCACCCCCGCTGGCCAGCGGGGGGGTATCCGAAGGGATTTCCGCACGTAAAAAAAAAAAAAAAAAAAAAGGAATCGATTTAGAACTTTGGTGTAGTAATAAAAAATGCTTACAATTTTGTGTTCTATCAAAATCAAGGACTTTTTTTTAGTGGCCGGCAAAATAAAAATTAGCCCAATCTGAATGATGTCCTTTAATTTCTTTTCTGCTTACTTCATAATAATTTCTGTAGCATTTTATAAATTGGCCACGATGATCCGAGTGTACAGCATCCACAATACATTTGTTAATAGGTTTAATGTCCGTGAAAATATTATCAATACATGTTGCACTTGTGGCAGTTATTTGAGTAGGTTCCAAAAATACATTACCAAGATTAAAGGACTTGAAACGGAGATAATTTCCGGATATTTGATTTAGGCTTAAGTAAGTTACCTTTATGTAATGTTTTTATTTCTAAAGAGAACGATTTAGCTTGTGATTCTTTAATTAGATAATTAAGAGAATTTTGAAGTTCATTTTCATTAAGTGAATCAAAATTTTTATTGTTTGGATTTCTGCAATTATCTACGAATCTCCTAACATGAGCAAATATTCTTTTTCATTTATTAGAACTTGAATATTTTTCAAAGTTAATAAAATTATGACTTTTCATTTTGAATGTGATGAACTTTGACTTTGGCAAATTCGTGGATGCGTTTGGTATTTAAGGTCATTCTGAATCCTGTTTTAATAAAAAGTCAGGACCCTGCCACCACAACCTCGACTCCTCCTCTTGTCTCTCTTGTCCTCCGCCAGGAGACTTGGTTCCACGCCCCTTGAAGCCATGTCTGCAGGATTTTGGTCCGTAGGAACGTGACGCCACGATCCTCGGTCTGTTAATTCACGTATTTCGTTTACTCTGTTACAAACAAATGACTTTAAGAGTTTTGGTTGCATTCTGATCTAGCCTAATGCGATGGTTGAATCAAAACAAAGAAAAACTTCATTTATTTTGCAACGAAGAGCTTCACGAACCTTAGTTATCAGGTGAACTCTTAGCTGAGCTGCACACAGCTCAATCCGCGGAATAGTGACTGGCTTTAAAGGTGACACGCGTGTTTTAGCACAAAGAAATTTAAGGGTTACTTTATGAGCAGCGTCAATAGACCGGAGATACACGCATGCGGCGTAGGCGTCTTAAGACGCGTCTACGAAGCAATGAAGCTGCGTCGTGATTGGTGATGAACACAGCGCTAATATCGTGACGTTTACTGGAATCAAGACGTTTAAATTGTTTACAAGTTAATGCCAAATTATTTTTATGTCATTAAATAAATAAATAAATAAAATCTTTATTGGAACCAAAAAATAACAAGAATGATAAGACATAGTGTGATAGTGTCTGCATTAGTTTAGAACTGTGTCGCAGACACTAAAGCCACCTCCTGGCCAGTCTGGGGCAACCGAGTTCCATTTATAACATATTATCTAAAGTATTAATATTATTATACACATTTTAAAACACATTTATATATTTAAAAAAATATGTAGAAATATGTAGAAATTGATTAGATATTTAAATATAACAAAACACTTAATATTCTATATTATGTTAGTGTGTGTGTATGTGTGTTTCAGGTGTGTAGGTGATGTCGTGTGTTATGTGATATGTTAATGTGAGTGAGATTGTCTGTAAGAGTGTGTGACTTGTGAGGTAGTGAAGAAATTTGGAGGAGTAGAGTAAGACCTATTTAAATAAATATGGTTGAGCCACAATTTCCAGCTCTTCGTAGGTAAGAGTATGCAGCCATTTATCGGTGACCAGCCTGCAAGCCCTCAATGTAAGCGGATATACATTTAGGATTTTGTTAACTCGATTGTATAGAAGGGGGCTAACAAAATGATATTGGCGTTTGAGGACTGCAAGTCTAACCAATCTCATTCGACAGACTCTGTCTGACCTCCGTGTTTTTGTGGTGAATTCAGCATCAAACGATAGTTCACTGTGCTTGCGCAGTATGGTATTCAATAGAAATGAGTGTCTCACGGTAGGAACCTTACACAAAGCATATAATCCACCAGTGGGGAAACGAATAGGCTTGCGTGTCATGACCTTCAGAACGGCCCGCTGTGCCCGCTCCAAGGATAGTATTTGGGACTTTGGCGACCCACCCCACGCAGTAACACAATAAGTTATTATAGAATGGGCGAGAGCGAAGTAAACCATTTTTAAAGTAGGTAGGTCGGCTGCTGCCCTTATTTTTTTGAACACGAATATTAATTTTCGAACTCTTGGCACCAAGGATTCAACCTGATAATTCCAGGTAAACATACTATCGACAAAGACACCAAGGTATTTAATAAAATTAGTGCGCACAATATTAACACAAGCAGTTAAGACCAGTAACTCCTGTGCATTTGTGGGCAGTTAATGTAAAGGAAGACGGTGGTTGTGATGTAATTTTTGGGGAGAAAGTAATAAATTTTGTCTTATCTAAATTGAGAGTGAGAAGATTTTTATTTAGCCAGTTCATAGTTGATTGAAGAGCTGATACCGCATGTGAGTGTGCAACTTCCCAGCTTTTGCCATGAACCAGTATCACCGTGTCATCTGCGTAGGTAATAATTTTAGCGTTATGCAAGGGCAGCTTGCAAAGATCGTTGATGTAAATCAGGAACAGTGAAGGCCCAAGCACGCTGCCCTGAGGAACGCCGTAGCTTATGCATTCTTCTCCACTAGTATAGTTACCAATGGTAACGCTTTGGGTACGACCGGTTAGGTAACTTTTAAAGATTTTTAAAGGTAGCCCTCTAATGCCCATTCGTTCAAGTTTCGTCAGTAAGAGTGGAACAGAGACAGTGTCAAAAGCTTTTGAAAGATCGAGGAATATACCTATGGTTTTTAACTTATTATTAAGATTTGTAGCAACAGTATTGGTTAAGTCCAATACGGCATCTTCGGTACTTTTGCTACGCCTAAAACCATATTGGTTGTCGGCAAGAATTTTATGTTTATTTAAATAATTAAGAAGACGATTGTTTAAGATTTTTTCCAGTAACTTGGATAGAGTACTTAGGACAGAAATCGGTCTATAGTTGTCGACACTATCCCTGTCCCCACTCTTGTATATTGGATGGACTAAAGCCCTTTTAAACACAGATGGAAACACACCGGAAGTCATTATAAGGTTAAAAACATGACAAATAACGGGAATTAGAACGTGTCTGGAAGCCTTAACAAGAATGGCAGAGATACCGTCCCACCCCACTGCACTATTTAATTTCAGACCAAGTATAAGGCGCTCGATTTCCTCACCATTCGTTGTGAAGACTCCCATGGAGTCAAGAGGGGGATTTGTGACATTAGAGCTGGGGACTTCAGAGTATTGAATGAGCTCTGAAGATATTTTAGAAGCTAAATTTTTCCCAACGTTGGCAAAGAAGTGGTTTACAGCATCAACTGAGTCAGAAGGGATATCAGATAGGGTGAGCAGCTCATCTGCTGACGTTGATTTCTTCTGGATGTTAGAGATTTGTTTAATTAAATTCCAGGTAGCTTTCAGGTTATTTCGATATTTTCCAAATTCCACACGCTCATATTCGCGCTTTAATGTCTTTGTTAAATTGTTACAATAATTCCTGTAACGCAAGTAGGTAACTTTTTGAATTTCGCTACAGGAAGTGTTTTTGGTTTTTCTGTATAGATTGTCCCGATTACGAATACACCGTAGGACACCAGGCGTAACCCAAGGTTTTAAGATTTTGTGTTTACTTGGAACACAAGAACTACGTGTATTTTCCTTAACTATGGCTCCAATTGTGTTGATGAGTTCCGTAGCGGCCTTGGTTGCATCATCACATCGGAAAATTGGTGAAAAGTCCGTTTTCTCAAGAGCCTGCACGCAAGCCTCAATATCGATTCTCCGAGTTTGGATAGCTGATTTAGAAGTGCTGGGGTTAAAATCACAAGAGACTATTAGAGGAGCATGGTCTGTAATAAAGGAGTCCAATACCAAGGTGACCGCTGGTTTCCCAGTTTTGATGGCAGCGTGATCGATACACCGGTCCTCTCGAGTAGGAAAGAGATGGCCCGGAAGCATGCCATGTCTCGCGAGTATGTCAAGATAGAAATCAGCGTCTGGATCACAATTCCCTGGAGTTATACTTATATTAATATCGCCGATTAAAACTATAGTCTTGAAAGTTCTTAGGGAGTTCAAAGTAGAATCCAGGCTGTAAATGAAGTTTTGTGAATTATTAAAGGACGGTGACCGATATAATGCCACTAGTGCAACATCATTGCGTAGTTTAACTATGAGGCAGTTCGAGTCAGCAACCACTGGCCTCTCTACAATGAAACGAACATCCAACCTTAGAAATACCACTACTCCTTCATTTTGGTTATTATAATTTGACTGGAAAGATTCAAAACCGGGTATGGTAGGAAGGTGGGGACATTTGGACAACCAGCACTCCGTTAAAACAATAACATGAAATTGTAATTTAATTCTATGTAGTAGAAGCTGAAGGTTAGTGAAATTGCGAGTGTTTCCGATACTACGAATATTGACATGAAAAATATTTAAACCATTTATAGTATTCTTTAAGTATGCGACACATTTTTCGGGCTCACAATTATAGGAATCTGAAACCGTTAATTGCTCGATGTCATTTGAAATCATAGCGTTGTCATCCATTTTAAAATTACAGGTACAATTAGGATTAGTACAATTACAATTAGGTACAGGATCGTCCCACTCAAGTTTCAACTGCCATAACGTTTGAAACAATATTTTTAAGGTAATTGTACAAGGGCTTAATAAACCGAGGGGATCGAATGCTTTGCAAGTATTTGATAAAATAACTCTTATTGTAATCATGTGATCAGGATTGTTTCCAATATTTATGGAAAACCTTAATGTATCAGTCTCGGGTGCCCACAGCACACCTAAGACACTCGTTTCTTTTGATAAATCGAGAGATTGACGTTCAGTGGGATTTGAAATTATTTCTGAACAATTCGTGCAAAATTTATGTATGGAAAACGTGCTGACGCAAGTACTTGGGTAACAAACAAATTCATGTTGGCTAAATCTTATTAAGATATTAATAATTCATCTTGCACCACTGGCCCAATGTATTGGATTTCGTTAAGCGACTTACCAGTGGTGGTTTTAGCGGGTGCATCGAACACTACGCGTAGTTTCGTGGTTTCGCTACTCTCCCCGAATCGGCATAGGTGAGGCATACAGTAACCAAACTGCGGCCCTTCTATTTTAGTTAAGTGGCCGAGTTCCTCATATTCTTTAATGAAATTATGATATCGTTCTTTTATATTTAAGTTTTTGTTTAATTTTCTTTCAAGGTTGAACGATTTTTCGCCATCTTGTATGAGTCACCAAGCGTATCTTCAGGAACTTCGCGAAATTGCATTGAAACTGAAAATTTTCCATTTTTTATTCTTGTATTTTTAAAGAAATGCTGTTCACAAAAATCATCATCAGCTGTGCATAATTGGTTTGGAGCTGGGAATTTCTTCAAGACGCCAAAATTGGGTAAGCTTGTCACTTATTTCTTTATTGAAATGACAATGTAATTTTTTTGTGTCTTGAAGAATGCAACTATAAAGAGGACCTGCCACTAACCAACCCAATTTTGAGTCCTGGAGAATGGGCTTATTAGAGCCCAATTTTATTGGGTTAGGAGAAATTATGTCAAAGAAAACTTCAGCGCCTACTAGTGAGTTTACTTCCGAAGGGCGATAGAAATTGGGATCTGCTAATTCAATGTTTGCAGGTGGGTGAAGATCTGAGACATTGATTAATGAGTTCGGCAAATCACCGGTAATTTGCGGTACTACTAGACATTTAAGAGTGATACGGAAGGAATGCAGTAAAGAATTGATAGTCATTTCGCAACGCTCTGATATAGGTACTTGAGCATTATTAATACCGGATATACATATAGTATCCGAATTTTTATTAATCAAACCCATTTCATTTTTCAGGACTAAAGCTATACCAAGAACTTGATTTGAAGACTGCGCTGATAATGACACAGGTAAGGAATGTAATGGGGTATTATTTTCAGTTTCATTTGATGTCTGAGTTAGGTTAACATGCAGTAAAGTATCATGTTCTAAGCGCACGGCCGTGCGCAGGCCAAGTTCCAGCAACAGGCCGCGCGCATGCCGTGCACTATTTACACGAACCGTTTCGACTTACTTTTGACCCCCCTGTAGCTCAGTGCCTATTGCAAGTACAGAGATAAAACTTTACGTACGTAATTATATACTAGTATAAAGCAGTATGCCAAATTTCATAGATATAGCTTCAGTAGATCCTGAAATATGACCCTGTGAATATAGCTAATTTTGGCACTGACTCACTGACCGGTAATCAAAACCTTTAGACCACTTCCAATTGATATGAAATTTGGCACACAGGTCGTGTGTTATATGTAGATTAGCTAAAAATTAAGAAATTAAAGAAATCGGTCAAGCGTGAGTTGGCTCAATCTAATATCGAGTTTTTAATACTAATATTTATGAACCAGTGATAATACAATGAGAATACGAAGAGGAGGGGGGGGGGAGAGAGAGGGGGAGGGGGTATAAAATATGTCATAAGAAATTTAAGAAATCGGTCAAGCGAGAGTTGGCTTATGAAACAGTGATGAAATGAGAATACGATGAGGAGGAGAGGGGTGATGGGTTATAAAATATTGTCATGTATTCATAATGCACACTGTATAGCTTATCATTTCTTTCTACACTTCCGTGTTGATATCCTTTATGGTTACGCTTACGATTGAATGTATCACTGATTTGACTTGCTAAAGGTATTGCTTAATTGGCTGGTTATCTGTCGAATACGATTTCGGTTGATAATTTGACTAATGTGGCTTGCTAAAGGATTATTTGATATTGCTTATTGATTGGTTTGGTATTAACCTTTGACCACGAAGACTTTTTAATTGTAGGAAATATAAAGAAATCTTTAGGGCTTAGGTCAGGACTGTATGGAGGATGCTCAATAATTTCTACTTTTTCCTGCTTCAAATACTCAGTCGTGCAGGATGATGCGTCGCTTTGAGTTAAATTTTCGAAGTTCGGCGATGACTTGTGGTAGATAAACTGTGGTATACCACTCTACGTTAACCGTTCTACGATCTTCAAGGTAGATAGATAGAATACTCTTTATTGTACACCACATATTATTATATACAATATCTTACGTCTATATATATAGTAGGTACAAGGGGCGGTCTTATCGCTAAAAGCGATCTCTACAAGACAATGTTCAAGATGCGGTATCCAACGGCAAACTAGCTTTCTCACACCAAGCGCTTCATGCAAGATCTTCTGAATACCAAAAAGTAAGGAGTCAGAATAAAGTTCAGCCATGGTTTAATCTATGATTTAGAACGCGTTAAAACTAAATTTGAAATACTCAGTCAGGTATATGTTTATCGCGAACAGTTCCCCATATGTTTGGCTTATGCTATCACAATACATAAAAGCCAGGGTTTGAGCCTCGACTGTGCTGTTATAGATATTGGCTCATCTATATTTTCCTGTGGTCAGGCTTACGTAGCTCTATCTAGAGTGAAAAATCGCAACGGAGTCCATTTAATTAATTTTGACCCAAGTCAATTCAAGGCGCAAGAAAGCGCTATTGTTGAATAAAATAGGCTAAGGGAACTGTTTCGACCTGATTTACCGGAATTATCGTATACAAAATGTTAGGGTCAAAAAAGTTCCCGACCGGGAGTGGGCTCTACGGCCCAATTTAACACGAGCTCAAGTTTTAGATGATTTGCCTACAAAAAAAGTTGTTTTAAAACGCAAAATGGCTTTGAAGGTTAACAATGGATGCGGGCGTAGCACAAAAGAAAAAAATAGGTACGATTTCTTGAAAAAAAGTATTGAAATCCCACCAAAAACATACCTGTTAAAAAGGGGGCCAAGTTCCTATCGGCTAATTGTTCGCCTAAAAAAGGGTTGAAATCCAATCCAATACCAAGTTTAGGTGCACTTTAAAATCGATCATAATCACCTTCATCAACACCCTAATCCACTGGTAAACATTTGCCATTCCCAAGACGCACTACCACATCCAGTCCTCCGCCTTCCGCATCCAGCCACTAGTCGCTACCGTATTCACGTCAACGGTCTATCTGGCCGAAATTCACTTTACCATACGCCCAACTTAAAATATGGTATAGTTGTGAAAATACGTAACTACTTGGTTAAAAATATCAAAAATTTATAATACTTATAAATTTTAACTTGGCAGGTTAATTTAATTTTATAAATAATAAATTTAATTATACAATTAATCAAGTGTTACGTACAACATGAAAACCTGCCAAGCTCAAATTTATAAGTATTATAAATTTTTGATATTTTTAACCAAGTAGTTACGTATTTTCACAACTATACCATATTTTAAGTTGGGCGTATGGTAAAGTGAATTTCGGCCAGATAGACCGTTGACGTGAATACGGTAGCCACTAGTGGCTGGATGCGGAAGGCGGAGGACTGGATGTGGTAGCGCGTCTTGGGAATGGCAAATGTTTACCAGTGGATTAGGGTGTTGATGAAGGTGATTATGATCGATTTTAAAGTGCACCTAAACTTGGTATTGGATTGGATTTCAACCCTTTTTTAGGCGAACAATTAGCCGATAGGAACTTGGCCCCCTTTTTAACAGGTATGTTTTTGGTGGGATTATGTTTACATAATCTGCAACGACCCACAATCGACCATCTGCCGCAGAGTGCCCTCTACGCAGGCACTTTAAGCAAAGTTTTAACTTCAAGACTTCCTTGGATCTCTTTTCAGGAGATAAAGATTTAAAGGCATCTCATTCAACAATTCGATGCTTATGGTTGCAGAACGGACATAACAATGCAGGCTTATCATTATTATCATGAGAAGTAAAAAATCTTTTTGATGTTTTATTATGAAAAAAAGAATTCTTATTATCTGTTTCAGGTTTTTTATGATCCCTGAATGATGAATACTTATTATCAGGTTTATTGCTTCTATTTGCTTGCATTGTTTTAAGAAAGTCAGCACGACTACGCAAAAAACTAAGAAATTGATTTAATGGAACCAACTCAGTAGAATTATTTTTATATTCTTCCCACTTTCTGGAGGTAGTTAGATCTAACTTGATAGAAATTAAGTATATAACAAAAACATCCTACTTGTCGGTCGGTTGATCCAAACTGTCAAGAGCTCTTAAGTTTTTAGAGACAGTGTCAATAAGATATCTGATAGTCTTATGTGATTATGTGATTCGCGAGTAATAGGATCTATATTAAATAAAGCCTTCAAATGATTATTTATCAGAATGTTCTTATTATCTTAGCGATCACATTCAAATGGGGACACCGGAAGCTGGACGGACGATCCACCCACGAGGTTTGCGGGCCACTTCATCCATAGAAAACGGATAGCGGTCACATAGTAATTGCCTTGCAGTCGAATAATTTTGAGAAGTAAACTCAATTGATTTTATAACTAAATATGCACTACCCTCTAATGATGATCGCAGGTAATGAAATTTAGTAATATTAGATATAGCATCATTGGAATGTATTAAGGAGTCGAACGTGTCACGGAACTCCAACCATTTTAGATAATTTCCGTCAAACGTAGGTAATTTAATTGTTGGAAGTTTAATGTTATTTAGGCCATTATGACAGCAACTATTGAAAGTAGACTTAGAAGAAGAATTGTCGTTATCACCCTTTTTTTCACGTTTATGATTTAAGTAAGATTCAATAATATGATCAGTAATTAATATTGAATAAAATTGATCCTCTGTAGAACTCCTTAATTTCGAGACAGAAACTCAATTTTTATTTGAATATCATTAAATTCATTAAATAATTCCTTAATGGTCTCAACGTGCAATTCTAATTTTTGTTTTACTTATCTACACACACACACACACACACACACACACATATGATTTATGAAATTTGCTAAACGCATTAAAGTATGTGCTTAACGGTATGTAGAAGGACGTATAAATGAAGGATAGCTAGTATAAAGATAACTTTTTTTTTTATATTTAGGACACGTCAATTTGACTTCACCTCGCCTGATGATAAGCTAAGTAGAGGATTGTCGTCGCAGCTCCGCGTGACTCCCACCGGTCCCACTAGTGCAAGTGCAAGACCACAATCCCCCTGCCCGGCTATGCACTTGCTGACCCCTGAACGCAATCAAACCGAAATTGGATTATTATGGAGGGTTTTGCGCAATCGTGCACGGTGGTACCTACCCGGCCGAATTTGGTGACAAATTTGTGTCATCAAATTTCTACCACCGGAAAAACTACTAAACTACTAGACTAAAGTAAAATTGTTGCTTTTTTAATGTATTATTTACATATGTGCGTTGCAATAAACATTATGTATTTAATTATGTGAAGGCGTCTAGGAAAGCGTGACTATGTACAGGTAGCTATCGTAAAGCAGTGCCTTATTTTAAGAGAACACTCGACAGCTATTATGAACTTATATTGATAATAAGCCGAGCAAACTCCTTACACAAATCGAATCGCTAGATTAGATAGGAGTTCTTACAAAGGAAATAAATGACAGAGCTACTCCCCTGTGGCCGACGTGAATCTGTGATGATTACGTAACTGCCCTCCGCAAGCCGCAAGACAGAACTCCGAGTCCTGTCACGGTCGCCACAATTTGTTATGGATATTGATCAATAATCTCACGTCCTTCTCTCATGAGCGTTGGTGATGTCTGGCCCGCGCGCGCTGACGACAGGAAGCCGGCCGGCCACCGTCGTCCGCGCACCCCACAGCCGCCGCCGTCGTCTTGTCCTCGTCGTAGAGAATGATAAAATAGGAATAAACAATATGGCCACTTACCAGACTTAGCTGATCCGTCTTCTGATCCGGAACCCCTGTGATGTGCATATTGATAGACTACGTAACAGGTGTAGTCCCAACCCATTTGTATTACATAACCAGGATCCGGTGATCTACTGGCCACGGCAGTATTCCTGTCGTCTGGTGTTAGAATCCACGACACACACAGGCAGAAAGTCCGTAGGTATAATAATTGATCCGTATCATTTTTAATAAGTGATGATCGCATCCAATAACATCGCCAATCAAATCTCCCACATGCGCGGGAGCAGTCTTATCCACCCACTTGACACGCTGCTGCAGAATATTCAAATACTCCACCAAAAACCGGTGGTTGAAGTCTTGAGTTTGGTGGTTTCAGGCTTTTCCCCACAGGCTGAAAGTTTGTTGGCAATCGAGTATCTTTGATCCAGACTTCGGAGGCGAAGTTGATCTGGAGACACGTGCCAGGTGATCTAAATTCCGCGGATGTAACTTCACGGGGTTGTGATACTCTACTCTAGTAGACCATTGCCTCTGGTAGAGTTTAGAATGGTTGACAAATCTGGTGTTGACGTGGCCTCTTACGGTGCGGATACCTTGCCTGGCATTCGGGTTGCGGCAGTTAAAACAGAGGCCACGCCTGCTTCCTATCCTAACGAGGTACAGCACTCTTAGTAAACTTCTGGGAGTCACAGACTGCATTCATCGATTTATCCAGAATCGTTGACAGATGGACGTCGAGCGGCGCTCATGTTTTGGGTGAGATGGGTTCAAGCACTGGTAGGCTGAAGAAATAGGAACCATTGGGTCCTCTGGTCGACTAAAGGGAGCGATTGCACAGCTGAATCCCTTCATTGACCATTCGGGTTTGATTCGAGTCGGTGGACGACTCCGTAACTCTCGGTTGACGAAAGATGGTGACTTGTTCGACTTCTGGATGCGACTCGGCTAATTATAAATCGCACGCGAGTTCTAACGCTCTTCTAGCGATTTTTTTACACCTGGAATTTTGGATTTTGTGTGTGCGTCGGTGCGTCAGGTCAATCATACCTAAATTTATATTATACTATCGGCTGAGAGCGACTACAATGCAGCTAATTATGGGTGATCTATCGACTGACCGAGTGTCGTTCACTCAATCCTTCGAAAGTTTGGGGACATCGCAGGCCCAATTATGGTCAAGGCTTCACATTTACGGAGTCGTCTGCCTCTTTACTAAAGTAGTGCATTTAGAACTGGTTTTGGCACTCAGTACTGAGGTGTTAATCGCAGCCTCTGAGCGCTTCGTTTCACAGTGAGACTTGTCTAGCGTCATTCGGCGGTCAGACAATGACACCAACTATCAGGGTGCTGATCGGTACCTACGGAAGGTGCACCAGTTCCTTATGGATAAGGACAAAGAAATCAGTCAAACTTTGGCGAAACAGGGAGTAACTTGGAAGTTTGATCCCTGCTTACCTTTACTGGAGCGGAAATTTTTGAGGTCACAGTCAAGTCGGCTAAGACTCACATAAGGCGTGTCATTGAAGAAACGATTCTTACCGTCAAGGAGCTTGTTCAGTCCTGTGCAGGGTTGAGGCAACTCTGAACTCACGGCCAGTATGTCCGCTGTCGACGGACCTTAATGACTCGGAGGTTTAGACACCGGGTCATTTCCTCATTGAACAGCGTTTACCAGAACAGCCAATCGGAATCGGTTATCACGGTTTCGAATACTGCAGCAGATGTCTCAAGACTTCAACCGCCGGTTTTTGTTGGAGTATTTGAACATTCTGCAGCAGCGTGTCAAGTGGGTGGATAAGACTGCTCCCGAGCATGTGAGAGATTTGATTCTCATGGCCGGCCGCGCGTGCGTTCGCTGTTATTGGATGCGATCATCACTTATTAAAAATGATACGGATCAATTATTATACCTACGGACTTTCTGCCTGTGTGTGTCGTGGATTCTAACACCAGACGACAGGAATACTGCCGTGACCAGTGACCAGTGGACCACCGTATCCTGGATATGTAATACAAACGGGTTGGGACTACAACTGTAACGTAGTCTATCAATATACACATCACAGGGGTTCCGGATCAGAAGACGGATCAGATAAGTCTGGTGAGTGGCCATATTGTTTATTCCTATTTTATCATTGTCTACGACGAGGACAAGACGACGGCGGTGGCTGTGGGGTGCGCGGGCGACGGTGGCCGACCGGCTTCCTGTCGTCGGCGCGCGCGGGCCAGACATCACCAACGCTCAAGAGAGAAGGACGTGAGATTATTGATCAAGGTCCATAACAAATTGTGGCGACCGTGACAGGACTCGGAGTTCTGTCTTGCGGCTTGCGGAGGGCTGTTACGTAATCACGTTAACGTATTACGTAATGCCCGTGATCTTCTGGAAGATCAGCTAACAAACATGGGCAGTGGCAAGAATTCCAATTAGCTCATATCGGTGAAGTAACGCTTCACGCTTAGATGATGCCCCGGTGCATATATCATCAATATATAAATCCGTCTCCATGATGGCTGCCGCTCCTGGAAAGGATGTTCGCTCCCGATGAGCCAACTCAAGTAGGCTCCGAATGGCCATCTAAGGGCTGGATTTTAACCCGTAAGTATTTGCAGCCAGTAACATAGACCATCAGTGGCTACGACGGATCTTTTTTTGTTTTTTTTTTATATTTTTTTATATTTAGGACACGTCAATTTGTCTTCACCTCGCCTGATGGAAAGTTGAAGTTAAAGTTTCAGGAAAGAGGGTCACCATTACATACACGTACCATGTTAACAATGGTGGCACTTAGCTTGACGGCCTCATCAAAAGAGGATTGTCGTCGCAGCACCGCGTGACACCCACCGGTCCCACTAGTGCTGCCACCACAATCCCCCTGCCCGGCTATGCACTTGCTGGCCCCTGAACGCAATCAAACCGAAATTGGATAACTATGGAGGGTTTTTCGCAATCATGCACGGTGGTACCCACCCGGCCGAATTTTGTGACAAATTTGTGTCATTAAATTTCTACCACCAGTAGAGGATCAATTGATACTGCCTATCATCGGGATGTATGACCGTTTGCTAGAACATCATACGAATATCCGTCCGTAACTACCAGACGCCTACAAAAAGACGTATCATTACGTCTTTTCGTAGAGATATCCTCCGAGATATCCTTATGGAGCTTAGCACCCGAGTGCAGACATTGATTAAGAGAGACGACGCTAGATGACGGAGCTGATCCGTTAAATACAACTCAAATCTTCCTACCATCAGTATAAGAAACGGCATAGTGGGGAATGAAGTAATGTTCCACCGAGTAATGTCTCCGAACTCCTCATACTCGCATATGAATTGTACTGATTTTTCCGGAAATACCAAATCCCATTGCATGCGGCATTCCATTGACAACATGCGTTTCTCCGCTTAGCCAATCGATTGACCGAGAGGTGGGTAGGAAGATGAATGGCAATTGTGCCAGGATCCGTCCTGATGGTAAACGTACCAGAGTTCGTTTATAGTGATTCTCGCACTTCTCATGCAGTGGATCCACGCGAGGAATCGAAAGAACCTCCTCCACTGCCCAGAACCTTTGTACCACCTCGGCCAGAGAAACGCCTGAAAGTACCGGTTGGTCATTATTTCAAATAGAAGGACATGCTGGGCCCAAATCTAAGTAACCGATAACCGAAGGGAAGGCAATCAATCCATTCGTATGCAAAGCGATAAATGAACCCGAACATAGCACTTGTCCCGCGATATCTGAACCGATCAGCAGGTCAACTGAACTCGGTTTTTAAAACTTAGGATTCGAAAGAGGCAGATCCGAAGCGATGTTACTAACAACCGCGAGAAGGAATACCAAAGGATCTCTGTGCCCACTATACTACTTAACACTTATAAAAATAACTTCTAGAAAGAATGAAAATAGTATACCGCCAAACTAAAAATGTTTTTTTTTCTAATAAATAAATATTGTACGACATTCTACACAGCGCTTTCCAGACCCAAAGTAAGCATAGTTTATCTAGCTTGTGTTATGGCTTCCAGAATGCGGACAAACATACTTATATACTTTTTCTTTGTTTTGTAAATACATACATATTATACATAGAAAGACCCTGACCAATTATTCATGCATTCAAATATTTGCACTGAGCGGGAATCGAACCCGCACCCCCTGTCATACCAGTCGAACACACCACCGCCACGCCACAGAGGCCGTCTGATGTAAATGAAATAAAACTAAAATGATATTAGACCGGATATACGGTATTCCAAATATAGCCGTATTACCTAACAATATCTAATACCGAAACATGGTCATTATAATTACCACGCTCTGCTACCAGAAATGTTTTGAAATCGTCCGTGACTCCAAAACTATCCGTGTTAGCGCGGGGCTAATAAAAAAGGAAGAAAAGAATATGACCACTCACCAGACTTAACTGATCCGTCTTCTGATGCGGAACCCCTGTGATGTGTATTTATACCCTAGCTAAATGTGTTAATAAACATATTGATATACTACGTTACCAGTGTAGTCCCATGTTTATATTCTGTAACCGGACAACCGTTCCGTCACGGCCCTATTCTCTTACAGTGATGTCCGTGCGACACAGGGTGTTTTCAGTTCGAACAATGTTTTGTCCCCGTAAAGATGGTTGAAAAGTTGTTAAGGCACACGCCAATAGATGGCATGAATATTAATAAATCACAATTTCTAATAAATTCACTGATTTATGTTGGAAAGTGTGTAATTTCAGATCAGCATTTTTTATATAATGTAATTATCTGAATCCAAGTCCATTCAAAAAATAAAATCGAATCACTCAATACAAAAGTTATAGTACGTGAAATGAACCGCAAAGTTTGCAGCCATCTTGTTGTTTGTTTTCAAATAAACGTCATCTTTTCCGCTTCCTCACCGGTTCGGTAAAATTGAATGTTTTATCACTATATTTTTTTAAACAACTTGTCACGTTTATACGGATTTTGACGACTACTTTTTAATATACGACCTGGCTTACGTCTCTGGATACCGACTACTCTTCGAATACACAACACTTGGCACTTTTTGGACTTGGGCGATTATTCTTTTCATTTATAACTTGGCTTACATCTCCGGACACCGACTGCTCTTCGATTACACAAATCCTTGCAAAGTGTTTGTGACTTCCATTATCATGTCATCTTCCAAATCTTGTTGTGTTCCTGATTGCAACAAAACCCGTAAGTACCTATACCTTGCGTAATTTTGTTTAAACGTAGGCAGTTCATAATTAGATAACATGCCTGTTATCTGGTTATATTATCATCAATTCAGCCGAATCTCTTACCATTTGTTATTAGAGACAATAAAGCTATTCGGCACATTCTAATGTAGTATTTTTTATACATATTTTAACAAATTAATATTTTTTATTAATGGTAGTAAATGCTAAGATACATTAACACCTAATAAATAAAATTGTTCTATAGATCTTATAGAATATAAGTGTAGAGATGAAGTGGTTATGTGTTATTTTTGAAGTATTGGTGTCAAAATAGCGTAACAAAATAATGTAAATGTAGAGATACTTAACCAACCGGGATCAACAGGTATCTATTTAAATTGTAGTGGTTGAGTCTCTACATTAGGATGATGTTGATGATTGTCAGTAAAAATCTCAGATGCAATCAGAAAAAACCGTCTACATGATGATGATCCCGAGTTTATTCCACAGGAATTTTCCTTATTGATAATTGATGTATTATAATATTATAATTATAATTGTTAAATCTATATTTAATATATTATATAAAATTTTGTATTATATTTAATTAAATTTCTACATATTTTGAGATAGGTTTCCGAATTTGTCAAATTCCCAATTCACAAACTTCGCCTCTTTGTGATAACAGTATAGAATGTATAGATAATCATAATTTGTTTTGCAGGGATAACATTCGATGCTCCGCATTCTACAACGTCCCAAAATACACAAGCAGTTATAGACATTGCACAAACATCTCGTACTAATATCAGACAAAATTGAAAAAATTATAATTATGATCGTAACAATTACCAATTGATTAATTGTATTCGCGTTAGCAATTACTAAATATGTGTCGTACTGCAGTATACAGGGCGTCCCATCGTAATGCTACATGGAGGGAAAGTACCTTAATTATTAGTTAGTTAGTTATAATTGTTTCTGATACTAATTTATTTAGCAAAAAGTAACCCTCACGATGATGACTTCTAATCGGTATAAAAGTACAGACCATTTTTCTCGTGTACAAATATAATTTAAAATAAAATGAAGTAGGTACATCAGTTAAATTCTCTATCTACATTATTTAAGATACTTTCCATCTACGCAAATTTACATGCCAATTGGATGAATCTTACTGTAAAGTATGAATATACATTTACTATATTTCAGGTCAAAGAAGAAAATTGGATTATGAAACTATCTATGGCACACAATATAAGAAAACATAAACTTAAAAATAAAAAATAAAAGTACCGGTTTCAGCAAGCTATGAATTTGCAGAAAAATCCCACATTTTTTAAATGTATTAAAAATTTTACCAAAATGGCTACAATATTGACATTTTTGCAACTAAGAGAAACTTCCAAGAAAAAAATGGGTAGACGGTTTACAAAAGATGAAAAAGTAATGTCCATTGCATTATATATAAAAAAAGCCCTAAAGCTTATAGATGGCTAAGAAAAAAATTTGTTTTGCCTGCTACAGCAACATTAAGCAGGATGATACGGTCAGCAGACCTTAAGGCTGGTATCAATGAAAATATATTCGACCAATTAAAAAAACAAGCGAAGCGCATGACGCCTGATGGCAAGTTGTGTGCCTTACTATTTGACGAGATGTCACTAACGCCCCACCGGAGTACAACAAGAGAAGGGATCATATTGTGGGTTTTGTAGATGACGGTAAAGACAGTCAAATTAAAATAGCAGACCACGCCCTTGTATTCATGATACGTGGCATTGTAAAAAATTATAAGCAAGCCATAGCATATAGTTTTTGTAGTGGTACCACTACAAAAACTATATGCTATGCTATGGCTGATACCTCTAAAATAAGCCTTGTGAACCAGCTTACAGATTTATTAAAAAATTAAAATTTATTAATATTATTAATATTAATTGGGTATACAGTAATTTGCACCATTATGCGATCAAGACACAATAAATGTAAGTGCCATTAATCATCTTGTGGCTAAAGCAAGAGAAGTAAAATTAAGGCAAGCTCAGGAACATAGACACGACGAAATAGATGGACTGAGCGTCATATCGTTGTTTGACCCACCGCATTAAATTTAGTCTATAAGATAGATAGAAAGGAGAAGGTAGCCAAATTGGACCACATTATAAAGTTGTACGAGGAAAACTGGGCTTCATGGGATTAAGGTTGTTGCCCAAACTAACTGAAAACCATGTATATGCAGATAAAATTCCAAAAATGAAAGTAAAGTACGCAACACAGGTTTTCAGCTGGACAGTAGCCACGACTATGGGATTTTTGGCTGGTTAGTACTTACTGTCTTACCTCTGTGGCGTGGCGGTAGTGAAAGTGACTGTTGCGCAGGGAGCGCAGGTTCGATTCCCACTCAGTGTAAATATTTGCATTGCTCTAGATATTTTCGTGCTTTAGAGAGTTGAGCCGTTGCTTGCCATATGAACATCTGCATCATCAGCAGTCATTATGGGTAGATGGAGCCCTAATAAGTTCGACTGTCAAAGGTCTAACTACAGAACTTCGATATCGTCATTTCATTGTGGAGGTCAGATGGCAGTTGCTCACTACATTACCATAAAAGATTTTTAAATGCTATTAGCTAAGCTTCTAACATCGTCATATCAAATCTGCAGTCCTAGCCTGTCAAACACCTTCCTCATTGTTTTAATTTTATTTTCTTTCTTTTTTCAGAAAAGAGTATTCTGCCAAAAGAGTGCCAGGACACTGCTGAAATACTATTATTTTTTGATGAGCTATTCGACTATATAAATGGAAGCCAGGACAATTTCCTGAAGAGGAAAGGGAAGCCGCTCTTGGGAGCAGTTAGAAGGGAATCAGTGCATAACGCTTGTTGGATAAAAGCCTAAAAAATCTTAGTGTCTATGAAGTTCGTTAGCCAAACGGGTCAAATAGGTTCTGTGCCAAGTATTAAAAATTGGCTGCGCACTATCGAAAATTTGCAATATTTGCTGTGTGTATTATCACAAAAATACCAGGTGACCTCAGTGTGGCTTCGCCATTTTAAACAGGACCCTCTAGAGAATTTTTTCGGGTGCATACGGAGCCATGGAGGGCGAAATATATCGCCTACTTGCGCCCAATTTGAAGCTGCTTTTGCCTTGGTACAAGTAAGTAGCTTAGGCAGCAACTCGCCAGGTTCCAATTGCGAAGAGGATTCGTGTAAATCTATAAAGTCTCTAAAAACATATTTTTTAATAAGCACCAGGTCAATAGTATTTCTGTGGAAGTTAAATATGAGCATACGATAGTAATGTTTGTAGATTTTGATGAAAAAATGAAAAACATAAAGATAAGGGCACAAATAGAATATGTTACGGGGTATATATTAAAACAAATAAAAAGTAAAATCTTCAAGACTTGCAAAGTATGTAATGACATATCATCATATCTCTGGCAAAACATCATACCCGCTCGGTGCCGAGTGAAAGGCGCACGCGCTGTCGGCTGTGTTATTTACAATATCGCATCGAGTCTATATTTAAAAATAAAATAACAATAACTTATCGAAGTAATTGTGCGCGCAGTAAGTTGCTCAGTGCAAAAGAAAGGAACGACATAACCATGAGTCTGTGTCCTAAGTGTAGTGATGAAGTGCATGATGGTGTAAGGTGCAGTCAATGTCGAAAATATCTTCATTTTCCGTGTTCTGGACTCACAGAAAATACCTACCGGAATATGTCCGCTGAAAAAAGTGACACCTGGCGCTGTGTTGTCTGTCGTAATATGGCTCCTCAGAGTGCCCCTAATTTAGCTGATATCCTGAAGGAATTACGAGAATTTCGGAGTGTTTTTGAAGAAATGAGATCCGACTTCGATACGCTAAAACTTACTGTCGAGAATGTATCTTCTCAATGGAAGGACATGAATACATGAATAGATACCATGGAGTCGCGGTTACTGAAGGTAGAACAATCAACTTCTCAATTGCGAAAAGAAAGTTATGAACGGGATCAATTTGCACGCATGAATAACGTGGAAATATCGGGCATACCGTTCCATAAAAGTGAAAATCTCGATAATATACTGAGAAATATTTATACAAAAGTCGGTATGACATTAGATATCACTGATATCAATTCTATTCACCGTGTCCGCCGCTATGAGCAAAAACATGAGTCACCTACCCGCCCGCCGGCGATAATAGTCCGCTACACCAGACAACGTTGCAAGGATCAGCTGTTAGCTGCGATAAAAACCCGTCGAGGACTTAGTACAGTGGACATTGGATTATCTGGCCCCCTTAGCAACATCTTTATAAGCGACCATCTCATACCCGAAAATAAACTTTTACTTAAGCGTGCGCGTGAATTAAAGCAACAAAATAATTATGCATATTTGTGGGTCCGCGATTGCAAAATATTTCTAAGAAAAACAGACACTTCCAAAGCTATTCGTATTTCTTCTAATAAGGACTTAGATAATATAAAATGACTGTATGGTATATACGTTGCCTTTATATTTATGTTTGTCAACAAGCTATTAATAAATAATTATGTTTTCAGCATTCCATTACTATTAACTTTAGTGTTTGCTATCATTTACATCATTGCGTCGAATAAAGTTGTTATGAATTACTGTTTTGAACGTCTAACTATTTTATCATTTCACTATACTAAAACAATATACTCAGACGAGTTGTTGGCCGAGCGGTTTCACTTAGATGATATAGTCATAGGTTATAAAATAATAGTGCATAGTGTAATTACATATTGTATCAATTTAAATTCTCTAAAAAGATGACATTGTATTATCAAAATGTGAGGGGACTACGGACTAAATCTCATACTTTCTTAAATAATATTATCCTTCAATGCTATGACATCTATTGCATAACTGAGTCTTGGCTAAATGATAAATTTTACAGTTCTGAATATTTTGACGACAGATACATTGTTTACAGACGTGATAGGTACACTGATGAGAGGGGTAAGAGGTGGGGTGGGGGAGCGTTGATAGCTGTGCACAGAGATTTAAACTCAATTTTGCGCGACGACTGGAATAGATCCATACCAGCTGAACATCTATGGGTGAGTATTCCCCTACCTGCAGAGTCCGCGTCCGCGAACCGCACAGCGCTTACCTCGAGCGCTGCTTACCTACATGTTTGCTGCGTATATGTATCTCACGGAGTACATCACGAAACTGATTTACGTTTGACTTTTGAATACGTTACTCAATTAATAGAACAATATCCGGACGATACATTTCTTGTTGTTGGTGATTTCAATGTAACGCACGCCGATTGGTATTACGATACGAATTAGGACTCTTTGTTAATACACTCTAGTACAGATAAACATGTACAGATAACGACAGACTTTATGAGTTTTTCGAATTTGAAGCAATATAATTCTTCTTTTAATGTTAATAATAGGTTATTGGATTTAATTTTTTGTAATAAAGCCTGCTCTGTTGTTACTTGTCTTAGCCCTATTACGCCAGAAGATAAGAATCATAAATCATTGGAAATTAATTTAAACCTAGACGCATATATGTTGTTACGGTCAAATTTAGTTTACAAAAAACTTTTTCATAAGGGTGATTTCGAGAAAATTAAGGAGGAGCTTGCTGCTGTCGAGTGGCACCCTAAACTATCACCAGCTGCGAATCTTGATTCAATGGTGGATTCGTTTTATGACGTGATTAATAAATTAATTAAAGAATTTATTCCTTTCCGTAGGGTAGTAACAACTTCTCGTTACCCCCCTGGGTATTCAATGTCCCTTATTAAATTAAGTAAAGAAAAAAGGAAGTACCATACCAGGTGGTAACGGTATGGCAATCCTTTGGATTATCAAACGTTCTCTACACTTCGCAAGAGGGAGAAAAAACTCCAAGTGATAAATTACAGTGATTTTATAGCATTAAGTGAAGAAAAGATTCTACAATGCCCCAAGCTCTTCTGGTCTTTTGTAAAATCAAAATTACCCAATAATAATATTCCCCAAACCGTAAGGTATAATGAAAGTATCTCAAATTGTGGTGAAGATACGTGTAACTTATTTAATGACTATTTCAAATCTGTCTTCGTACAAACATCTCCCCGTCCTCTTACTATAGATTTTAACTGTCCGCCTCTGGATTCCCCCATTGATTTTAGTTCTCTAGTGATTTCCACGGAATCTATTGGGAAAGAATTAAAAAATATAGATATAAATAAAGGGGCTGGTTATGATGGAGTACACCCTTTATTTATTCGGAATTGTGCTGACCAATTATGTGTACCGTTATCTATTATATTTAAAAAATCTTTGGACGTGGGAGCATTTCCTAGTTTATGGAAGCGGACACTTATCACTCCTATTCCCAAAAATGACCGAAGAGATGACGTAACACAATATAGACCCATATCAAAAACAAATCTATTTGGTAAAATATTTGAGAAAATTGTTACACGGTCACTGGTTAATGTAGTACATAATCATGTTTCAGTGAACCAACATGGATTTTGTAGAGGACGCTCAGTAGAAACTAACATGCTTACTTTTTCGGGATTTTTAGTCGATGCCATGGATGAAAGGATGCAGGTGGACGTCGTGTACTCCGATTTTTCCAAGGCATTCGACAAAATAAACCATGATCTTTTAATCGAAAAATTGTGGACGATCGGGATACACGGTGACTTACTTCGCTGGATAAATTCGTACATTAAGAATCGCTTGCAGGCAGTTTCTATTAATGGTTACATTTCAAGATTCCTAGAAATTCCTTCAGGAATCCCTCAGGGATCCCATTTGGGGCCACTTTTATTTATTCTTTATATAAACGACATAGAAAAAACACTTCATTTTTCAAAATGTCTACTTTATGCAGATGACGCAAAATTTTTCAAAATTATATCCGATGTTGGAGATTGTTTACAATTACAATCTGATTTAAATCATATATCTGAGTATTGTGAATCAAACCAACTATACTTAAATTTAGATAAATGTTTTGTAATAACCTATACCCGTAAACATAATCCTATAATATTTGACTATATGATTGATAACAAAAATGTTAGTAGGAAGACGTTTATTCGTGATTTGGGAATCATAATGGATTCTAGCTTATCCTATAACCTACATATTGACCATATAGTTAACAAAGCTTTTCGGCAGCTAGGTTTTATTTTAAGAATTTCCAAACCTTTCAAACAAATGCGTACAGTAAAACTTTTATATTTTAGTTATGTTCGATCCATTTTAGATTTTTCTTGCATCATTTGGAGTCCATATTATGCTTGCCACATTGCGCGAATTGAAAGAATTTAGAAGAAGTTTGTGAAAAGTCTGAATTTTCGTTGGCACAATGAGAGTATCTCTTACGAAGATTCTTTAAAACGCTACTCATTAACCACACTTGAAGATCGACGAAAAATATTTGATCAAGTTTATCTATTTAAAATTCTAAATAGCCTCGTAGATTCTCCTCACATTTTAGAAAGAATATCGTTTAGAATACCCAGGCCTAACTCCCGCTTACATCAACTATTCTCTGTTCCTTTCTATAAAACTATTTATACAAGTAATAACTTTTTTAGACGCAGTGTTAATGACTTTAATAGCGAATGCAATCACTTGGACATGTTTAGCAGTAGTCTAAATGTTTATAAAACAGAATTACGAGCAATGTTTTCATTAAAGTCAAATACTTAGTCCCTTTTCTTTCCTTTTTGTTTGTGTTTAGTTTGTGCAGCATGCAAGATGTAGCGATATCTTATTGTTATTGTTCTATAAATATTTTATGGAACTCTAAGTCATTAAGAAACTTATGTTATTTGGCTTTGTAAGCATGTGACTGTTTGTTTCCTAAATAAATAAATAAATAAATAAATAAAAACGTGTCTTGCATACCCGAATTTAAATTTAATTAAATGTTTCTCTAATATGCAAGACACGATAATAAATATTTTAAATGATGACTCTAGAAAGAAAAATATAATAAATTATGTGAAAACAATTTTAGGTATTGTTATAGACTATAGTTTTATACAATGTGGAGAACATAAAAAGGGGATAGTCAATTTCATTGAAGACTTAATAAGTCGGTTCTTTATATGTAATTTTTGCAGAGACACGAATAAATTATTAACTGATAAAAGAACTGATTTCGACAGTGCTAAAGAAATTCAAAAAATGGCTTTTACTTATCATGCAAAAAGAAAAAAATAAAAAATATGAAATACATAACATATACTTTCTTTAATTTTTTGTGGTACCAGGTAATCCTAATTTTTATAACCATGTGAAAATTGAGAATTTTTATAACATAACATAACATAAACTCACGCCTATATCCCCGAAGGGGTAGGCAGAGGTGCTAGCACCCACATTTCGCCAGTTTATGTTTAGGTCCCAATGTAATAAGTGGCGAGCCTATTGCCATTAACCGGGTAGTAAAAGTAAGTAAATTCATTTATTGCACGAAACATGGTCAGGTATAAAGATGTTAACATATCATTAGTGTACAGCATGTCTCACAGAAATTTCCGCATGCAACATTATCTATCAAATCAACTATATTAGGGGTTTTGACAGTTATTATGACCAAGAAATTTAATAAATATGTAAAATTAAGGCAAACATGTCAAAAGTTAAAATGAGTCAAAATCAAAATGAAAAATTTACATATTGAGACCAAGATATTAAATAAACGTGAAAATTAAAGTAAACATGTCAAAGTTAAAACAAGTTAAAATCGAAATGTCAAAATTACAAAATATGTCATAAATCTAAGGAACAGTCAACAAGATTAGATTATCATAGCAAGCAATAGTACAATTTTAATAAACTAAATATTTCAAAGTCAAATAAATTATCAATTACATCTGAAACAATGCTTCCCAATCAATGCGCACCGGTACGGCAAGAACTGCTCTTCAGTAAATCTGAAGTGTCGTAAAAGCTTTGCTTAGTTAACCACTCCCGTAATGTGCGTAGAAATTTTGAGCGCGGTAGTTCCGCCATTCCCTTGGGTAAGGAGTTGAAAATAAGTGGTGCCATGTAAACACAGTTTTTCCTGAACAGTTCCAACTTGGGTACAGGCATTTTTTTTGGAAGGTGCGTTACCTGTCGCTTTCCCATGTTATAACTTCGAAACGCATCGAAAAGTCATTGGTGTGTGCCATGGTAAAACCTGGGATCGAACCCGAGACCTCGTCTCAGCAGTCCATTACCCATACCACTAGGCTACCGCGGCTTTCTACTCCACAATTTTTATATTTATAGGAATACCAGTATATTCCTACCAGTTAAAAAATTCTCAGTTATTCATAAAAATATAATTTATATGGGACCCTCCAGGCAGTGTACGACTATAATATATAGTTATAGTTATATACATAAGGTTTAGTAGTAACAGCACACGGTGATAGAGGTCGGTACTACCAGAAATTAACTGACGTCTCTATCCTCATACGTGTATATATAAAGTACTCTGTGGTGCGACAGCTCTCAACCGAATCTTCTCGTACAAGTCGTCGGCCGGGCGACGAGATTACGAGCAACTACCCGCATCTTAACTTTTATTTCATCATAAATGCAATGAAATAAAATAAAAGTTGTACAATACATTAAACATTAAAATAAACTGCATAATAAGATCCAAAATAATACACATATGTTTTGCAATTGTTGTAATATAAACTAATACTAAGATAAAATTATTAAGTTTAACAAACTATTCCTCACTCCAAACTTTGTGCTGTGCCCGACAGGGTCCATAATTGTAACCTAATTTTAATTTAACATTTGTATAACATTATGGAATGCAATAAAGGTGTTGAGTATTGAGTATTACTAAACACCTGTTTAATATGATTTCGGTGTGTAATTGTTTCATTTCGGTACTTTGTTTTATCATTTCGGTGAGAATCTGGGTTTTTGGATGCATTTTCTGGTGATTGTATTTCTAAGGAGAGAGTTTATTTTATTAATTAGTAATTTTTTTTAGTTTGTGATTTGATAAAATTTTATTGGGTTTTATTTTTATATTATCTTCTGTTTGTTTTATTATTTTATTGTATTTTTTTAAGGTACGTGCATTTACGATACCAAGAAGCACAACAAACCAGTCTATATCTTAGAAAAGTCACACACAGGAAGTTCACGGAAATAGAAGAAAAGACCGGCCAAGCGCGAGTCGGACTCGCCCATGAAGGGTTCCGTAGCGGCAAGTAAAAATTTTATATTTGAGTTGATTAAATGAAAGGTAAATTGCGGTTTAAGTTTTAGGACGTATTAAAAGAAACTGCTTAATAGATCTCGTTCAAACCAATTTTCGGTGGAAGTTTACATGGTAATGTACATCATCAACATCTGGAAGATATACGCGATAAGATAACGTACGAAAAGGCTTCACCCAAAGAGTTACTAGGACAAGACAACTGGCATCTCATCGTAACCCGTCAGCTGCGCACCGGAAGCCGTAACCAGCCTGTGGCGTCGCTCACTCAGCTCGGATGGGTGCTCCACGGATGCAGCAGTTCAGTGACTGCAACAGTGTCATTCTGCGGTAAGTTACAACAGCGCGAAAAGGACTCCATTGAAGATACAATGAAGAATTACTTCAAGTTGGAGTCACTGGGCATTGAACCCCGACGCCCGCGAGAAGATCCCGAACTGCGAGCCATGCAGATTCTCGAAGAAAAAAGCCGGCGGTTACCAGATGGAAGATATGAGACCGGACTGCTGTGGAAAGAAGAAAATGCGAACATACCGAATAATTACAAGGAAGCTGAGAAGCGTCTGCTTACGCTCGAACGAAGACTCGATAGTAATGAAGATTTGAAACAAAAATATGAAGAACGAATGGAAAATCTATTCAAGTCAGGCTATGCAGAACCAGCTCCTATGCCACCGCAGAAAGGAAGGACGTGGTACCTACCTCACTTTCCGGTTATCAACCCCGCCAAGCCGCACAAGCCGCCTCGACGGGTACACGACGCCGCCGCCAGGAGCACCGGAGTGTGTTTGAACGATATGCTCCACTCCAGTCCTGATCTGCTGCAGTCCCTGCCAGGTGTGATCATGAGATTCCGCCAGTACCCGTACGCTGTAAGTGCCGACATAAAAGAAATGTTCATGCAAGTGAAGATAAGGACAGAAGATTGAGACGCGCTGCGCTTACTGTGGAGAGGACGATGCCGTGAAGGTCAACCCGAAGAGTATCGTATGACGTCAGTAATTTTCGGAGCCACCTCGTCGCCGTGTACAGCGCTATACATCAAGAACAGAAACGCAAGAGACTTCGTCGACACTTACCCGGATGCCGTAAACGCCATACATGAAAATCAATACATGGATGACTACTTGCAGAGCTTCCCTACGGTCACAGCGGCGCGAGAGACCACGCGAACAGTCGACATGATACACAAAAAAGCAGGCTTCGTGTTGAACGGTTGGACTTCGAACGAAAAAACAATTATAGAAGACTTATCACTGCCACAAGACAGCAGTGCTACAATGGAACTCGGCGGCCAAGAGACAGAAAAAACATTGGGTCTAACATGGCACGTCAACGAAGATCATCTTGGCTTTAACGCGAGCAACTTGAAAATCCCACGTGAAGTGGAAACAAACACGCGACCTCCAACGAATATACCCCCTTCCGCACCCTTCATGGGGGGGGGGCATGGGAACGTATGGTGAAAGCAGTGAAATAAGTGCTTCGTGTCACCATGATAGAAAAGCATCCCAGCGACGAGATCCTGTTCACCTCACTAGCAGAGGTCGAGAACATCGTCAACTCGCGACCCCTCACACATGTCTCGGTTGATCCTAATGATCCTGAGGCCCTCACGCCGAATCACATCCTCATCGGGCCCAACTGCCATGTGTCACCACCAGGGCACTTCTCTGCAGACGACGTGACTGCTCGCCAACAATGGAAGCGAGCTCAAGCCCTGGCTGACATCTTCTGGAGGAGGTGGGTGAAGGAGTACCTTCCCCTATTGCAACACCGGCGGGAGCCCACCAGTACCGGCGTCGCCCCGAAGGTCGGGGACGTCGTCATCATCTGCGACTCCAATCTGCCACGCAACTCCTGGCCGCGAGGATGCGTCAGCCGGGTGTTCCCAGGAGCCGACGGCGAGGTACGAGTCGTGGACGTCACCACCAGCAGCGGGCACGTACTGAGGAGGCCTACGAAGAAGATCGTCGTGCTACCAACGGAGCTCGCAGACGAACAAGGGTCTGCGACGGCGGGAGAATGTGCACGACACAAACAGACAATGGACACATGTGCCAGTGACATGTAGATAAGTAAGCGTGAATGTAATGAATGAATTGTGAAAATGTTAGGTTTACGTAAATTAAAACGTAATTATGTAATTATTTTAATATTAAGCTAAGATGAATAGCTTACTACTGTTATGAGTTAGTTTTCTGAGTAATTAAGTATGTTAGAGTCAAATTTAATAAAGAAAGTCCACTCCCTGAAAATCATAAGTAGCAAATATAATTACGACTATGCATTACTCAGATTCTAACATAACTTCGTATGAATAGGAAAGACGACATTGTACACTAATATGTAAGCTTAATTACGTCCCCAGACTGCCTCCCACGACGTGAGAAGCGAATATGCGCTCCCCCGGCTCGTGCCATTTTATTATATAGTAGCTCGCGGGAGGCAGGGGCCATATATAAGTCTGAGGGGTCATTCCGCCCGTCATTCAGCGGTCCGACCTCGCGCGGTACAGGCGTAAATACCTATTGTCGTGCAACTCTTATTGCTACAGGTATACATATATAGTATATGATTAATATGTATAATATGAGTTTTATGAATAAATGGAAATGCGGGGGTGAGGTAGTTTGGATCGCGGGCCAGCACTATCAAAGACTATAAAAGCAGGGACGATTTGTTAGGAAATTACTCTCTCTCAGTACGCGGTCAAGAACAAGGAAGCTCAACAGGAAATAGTACATCAAGGGTAGTGCTGGGCCAAGACCATACAATGCCTCGCTGACGTCATCCAAGCCACCCATCCAAAGTGTTTCATTCTTCGACCAACATCTCAACATACAGTCCACTGAAGTCAGACCAAGTAGTAGCAGTCTATTCGGAACCGTACTAGGCGTAGGCTGTCGCAAACAACGGCCATTAACAGATGTATTCTGTGAACCGCATTAAGATTTTCATACAAAAATAGAAAAAGAAACAAAAAAAATTGGGGGTCCCCATACTTAGAACTGAAACTCAAAAATTTTTTTCTCATCAAACTCATACATGGGTGGTGTTCAATTCCGGGCCAGGAGATATATTGCACAGTGGAAGTTGGCCCTCCTGGCTACAATGGGGAAGTGAGCAGTCTGCGGTTCACAGAGCAAATTATTGTTGATAAATAGGTTTCACTTACCATTTACTTAGAAGGCGCCCGAAACACAACGCTTTTACCTGTCTGTGTCTGTATTCAAGTGTATATGAAGTGTAGGGTGTATGATGGTTTGTGTGGACAGATCAGCACAGCGCATGGTACAAGTGGAGCCCTTCACATCAAATATGTAATTCGGTCGAACAACTCCCAACTGATTACGTTAATAATCTACACTAATATTATAAAGAGGAAAACTTTGTTTGTTTGTATGTTTGGTTGTAACGAATAGGCTCAAAAAGTACTGGACCGATTTTAAAAATTCTTTCACCATTTGAAAGCTACATTATCCACGAGTAACATAGGCTATATTTTATTTTGGAAAAAAATAGGGTTCCGTAAGATATTTGGGTTTTTCGGACACAAGGTGTAAAAAATCAACCAGAAAAGTTACTTATTTTGCGTACGCTGCCTAAACTATAAAAGATAGATCCATAAAATGTTCTAATTAATGGTAGATCTTATAAATATCTACAAAGAAGTCCGCGACACACTATACCTATCTATATCGAGTGAGGCACAACAACCATTTTTTTATTTAAAAATCTTGAATTTTTTTTGTACTACATTTAAACGCGTTTATTTTACTCATGCTATTAATCCTTATCAAATTAAATTATTTCATCACTAAGTACAGTTTATGTAGATAATATTTGGTCTTTGAATGATTAAAATTGGACGTTTGGTTTTGAAGTTATGGCGAAATTAAAATATTACGATTTCTGCTGCACGGCCCGTTGCGAAGTGGGCGTCACCAAGGCGGGGGTGCGCGTGCGGGAGGGGAGTTTAGATCTATGAGTAAGGTACCCGCGCGGCTCAGTCGCGAGGTCGGCTCCCTACGCAGCGGTCGTGCGCGAAGTCTAATAATTTTCGTGCGATTTTTTTTAGATTTCGTTCTTAAAACTACACCTACGCAAAAGTTCTTCTCAGAGCTAAACAAAAGTTCTTTTCAGGGCTAACCAACCGTTCTTTTCAGGGCTAACCAACAGTTCTTTTCAGGGCTAAACAACAGTTCTTTTCAGAGCTAGACTATTACACGCTATTAACATTTTCTTAAACATTTGAAAATGCCTAAGAGAGCCAGGTCTCAACTTTCTAAACATAGTTCTCAAGCACGGGCAGCAAGAATACGTCGTATGGGAGAATCTTCACCTGAACGTTCACAACGCCTTGCTGAACAAAATCAGAGAAACTCTCAGGTACGCGCACGAGAGTCGAGTGTCGAACGTTCGCAACGCCTTGCACAACAAAATCTGAGAACCTCTGAGTTACGTGCACGAGAGTCGAGGCTGGAGCGTTCCCAACGTCTTCATGAACAAAATGTAAGGACCTCTGACTTACGCGAACGAGAGTCAAGTGTCGAGCGTTCGCAACGCCTTGCCGAACAAAGTCTGAGAACCTCCGAGCTACGCGCTCAAGAGTCGAGGCTGGAGCGTTCCCAACGTCTTCATGAACAAAATATAAGGACCTCTCAGTTGCGCGAAAGAGAGTCGAGTGTCGAGCGTTTGCAGCGACTTAGAGCTCAAGCAGAGAGACAGCAGTTGTCCACAAACACAGTTCGCAATCGAATTTTAGCTAACAGCAACAGACTGGCTTTCAGATATGATCCGCAGGTTGATTATGCACAACAAGCGTCCGTCCAAATCGGAGTCATGAATAAGATCTGCTCTAACTGCTCTGCCAAGAAATGGACAGACGAACCTAATGGTATGTGCTGTGCTTCAGGTAAAATTTGTCTTCCTAACCTTCAGGAGCCACCACAACCAATAAAAAATCTTTTAACTAATAACCATCCATTATCTGGTCATTTTTTAACAAACATACGTAGATACAATAGTCTTTTTCAAATGACTTCGTTTGGCGCAAAAGAAATCAGGGAAGGAAATTTTATGCCCACTTTTAAAATTGAAGGACAGGTGTATCATCTCATTGGTAGCCTTTTACCACCGTCAGGCCAAAACCCACAGTTCTTGCAAATATATTTTATTTCGGATGCAGACCAGTTATCGTTGCGTTCAAGCATCGCACCAACCTTAAAAATGGATTTAATTCGTGAATTACAGACCGCTTTGAATAATCATAACGTGTATATACGAAGTTTTAAACAAAACTTAGAACTTAACTCCTCAGATAATCTAAAGTTAATTATTCATTCAGATCGCACTCCACAGACAGCACACAGAGGCAGATATAATGCTCCTACTGTAAACGAGGTAGCAGTTCTCTTGGTCGATGAAGACAAAGGTCCCAGGGATATAGTCTTACACGGTAGAGACGGACAGCTCAAAAGAGTTTCTGAGCTACATCGGTCCTATGATCCACTACAGTATCCTATAATGTTTGCGACAGGAGAAGACGGTTATTAATTGACTATCCCTCAGCAGGGTTCTGCGCGTAATAAAACTGTTTCGTGCATGCAATTTTATGCATTTAGATTAATGTTTAGAACTAACTCTTTTAATCCGTTACATTATTACAGAGACTTATTTAGTCAATATTGTGTTGACATGATGGCGAAAATGATATCGGAAAGATTAAATTATATTTCTCGGAATCAACAAAGACTGAGGGCTGATGACTACATTCATCTCAGAGATGCCTTAAATCATGACGCAAATGTTGACCCAACAAATATCGGTCAACATGTCATATTGCCATCGTCATTTACGGGTTCTCCGCGTTTCATGCACGAGAAAACGCAGGACGCGATGACGTACGTCCGAAATTATGGTAGACCTGACTTATTTGTCACTTTTACATGTAACCCCGAATGGCCTGAAATTAAAGCGGAGCTGCTACCAGGACAACGGTCTTTCGAACGTCATGACATAATTTCACGTGTATTTCATTTAAAGATGAAGAAATTCATCAAATTATTTGTCAAAGAACAGATATTCGGTAAAGTAAAATGTTATATGGCAAGTGTGGAGTGGCAAAAGCGCGGTTTACCTCATTGTCATTTGCTTTTCTGGCTAGAAACTAAAATACAACCAGATGAGATCGACAGTGTCATAGTTGCGGAGCTACCCGATCAACAAATTGATCCGGTACTACACGACATTATAACTAAAAATATGGTACATGGACCCTGCGGAGAACATAATTTAGCTGCACCATGCATGAAGAACGGTGTCTGCACAAAAAAATACCCTCGCCGTTTCATGAACGATACCCAGACCGGAGAGGATGGGTATCCAGTTTATCGTAGGCGCGATACAGGAAATGGCGGTCGGAGCACTACGCTACAAATCAGGGGCAACATGGTGACGATAGATAATAGGTGGATTGTTCCATACTCCCCGCTACTATGTAAGACTTTTAACGCTCATATAAACGTGGAGTATTGCCACTCTGTCCAAGCCATTAAATATATATGTAAGTATATACATAAAGGTTCAGATCAGGCAACTTTTAGCCTTAGAAACCCACACGATGAGGTTGAAAACTATTTAAATGGCAGGTACATAAGCACATCTGAAGCTGTCTGGCGCTTATTTGAATTTCCCGTTCACGACCGGCATCCTACTGTAGTGCATTTGGCCGTTCATCTAGAGAACGGTCAAAGGGTGTATTTTACACCAGGGACAGCTCATCAAGTGGTCCAAAACCCACGCAATACAACATTACTGGCATTTTTTGCTCTCTGTAATGAAGATGAATTCGCGAAAACTCTTCTGTATCATGAAGTCCCGCAATACTATACATGGGCAAATAATAAATTCACTAGAAGGAGGCGTGGTGAAGATGTAGTTGAACATCCGGGGATAAAAAAAGATACCGCTTTAGGTAGAGTCTACGGGATACATCCATCCCAATCAGAGTGTTTTTATCTTAGGATTCTACTGCACCACGTACGCGGTCCGACCTCATTTGCATACCTTAAAACTGTAAACGGTATTGTCAAAGAGACGTATCAAGCAGCTTGCCGTGACCGAGGTTTACTTGAAAACGATGACCATTGGGGTAACAGTTTAAGCGAAGCTTCGTTATCACATTGTCCAAAAAAACTAAGGGAGTTGTTCGTAGTCATACTTTTATTTTGTCAACCATCGGAACCATTGAAGTTATGGGATACTTTCAAAGATCAGTTCTGTGAAGATATTAGACATCGTATCAGACAACAAAATCAGGATAACACTTTACCCTTCACTGAAGTCATTTATAATGAAGGATTAATCGAAATAGAAAACAAACTTCTAGAATTAAACGACAAAATATTGTCGGAAGTTTACGCGAATGTTACACATTGAAATAAAACTATTTTTAACGGATTCTATCGCGGTTTATTTGATGTTATTTTATATTTTACATTGAACCCGACGTTTCGGTTGCTTTTCAGCAGCCATGGTCACGGGGAGACTAAAGATGGTTGTTGTCTTGAAGTTTGAAGTGAAAGTTATCTCAAAGTACCCGAACTATGTTGAATTGTTGGTGTTACTATTTACGCAGAATGAGCTCACAGTGTCATGAAGTCTTGTTGTATTTTGTTTTTTCTTGGAATTAATTAAGTGAATGACTGGGTCCCAAGCTGGTGGTACATTCCAACCATCTTCTCTATTAAAATTAGGATGTTTTTTAATTTCAATAGCTTCGCGGAGCATCCTAGGTAGGAATCGACTTTCTTTGGCGAGTATCTGTGGTTTATCAAACCTTAAGTAATGTTTGGTCCCCTGTTGCACGTGTTCACATACAGCAGACTTTTTTGAGCGTTGGTGTTTTATGTCAGCTATGTGTTCTTTGACGCGAGTGCCAATGCTTCGCTTGGTTTGACCAATATAAGAGAGCCCACAGTCACAATCTATTTTATAGACCCCTGCATCTTGTAGAGGCAATTGGCACTTGACAGATGGTAAAAATTGACATATCTTCGTTGGCGGCTTGTAGTATGTGTTAATTGAAGCACGCTTCAAGATGTAGCCAATCTTGTCAGTGACCCCTCGTATGTATGGTAGGACTGCAGGCTGGCGCTCAACAGTGGCTGGCTTTTCTCGGGATCCGTGACTGATGCGCGGTTGTTTGAGCTTGTTGTCATACAGAACTTGTTTGACATGTTGTAGCTCAGCGTCCAGGTGTTTCTTGTCACAGATCCCACGGGCTCTCTGAAACAAAGACATTCCCACGGTAGCTAACTGTTTAGGGTGGTGGTGAGATTCACCGTTTAAGTACCTATCAGTATGGGTCTTTTTCCTATACACAGTATGGCTCAAAGTATTATTAGAGTTTCTGATTACAAGAACATCTAGGAAAGCTAATGAATTATTTGCCTCTAATTCCATAGTGAATTGTATGTTGTTATTAATGGAATTAAGGTGTGTTAAAAATGTATTTATACTATCTGTTGGTAGTATTGTGAAGGTGTCATCTACATACCGTTTATAAAATCTAGGTGTAATGGCAGCCGTCTGCATAGCTCGCGCCTCGAAGGCCTCCATATATATGTCAGCAACAACAGGCGATACTGGGGAGCCCATTGCCACGCCATCGATTTGTATGTAGAACTTATCATCCCACAACAGGTAGCCAGTTGTTAAGCAGTGATTTAGTATTTCTGCATATTCCTCAGGCATGGTGTTCTCTATTAACTTTCTCCTAACTATGTCTATACAGTCATGTACAGGTATGCATGTAAATAATGACTGTACATCAAAACTGACCATTGTTTCATTATTAGTGAGATGTAGGTGTTTAATTTCACTAACAAAATGGTAAGAATCTCTAACATATGCTGTTGAATTACCTCGAAGTGGTGAGAGTACCTTCGCTACGTGCTGAGCCAGTCTGTAAGTTGGTGTGTCGATCTGGCTTACAATAGGACGTAGGGGAGCATTTTCCTTGTGTATTTTCGGTAACCCATATAGTTTTGGAGGTTTTATGCACGAAGGAATTAATGTATTTACGTCGATTTGTAACTTTTCGGAGTATTTATTTATGATATCACGAGTTTGTTTCAATATCTTATTAGTAGGGTCTGTCTTGACCTGTTTATACGTGGTTTCATCCGATAAAAGATTTTCAATTTTTTGTTTATAGTCCGACGTATCCATTACTACCGTAGCGTTTCCCTTATCCGCACGGAGAACTGTGATTTCTGGCCTAGCTCGCAAGTTCTTCAATGCGATGAATTCATCTCTGGGAAGGTTCGATTTGGGTACTTTACTTCGACGCAATAACGATGAAACATCCTGGCGTATAGCCTCCAAATCTTCCTTTTTCATATTATTCTTAACCAGGCAGTCCTCAACATTGCAAATAATGGTCTCATACGGTATCCTAGACGGTGTTATCGCATAATTTAAACCTCTTGATAGAACTTTTTCGGTGGCATTGTCTAACTTTTGTTTTGACAGATTAATAACTGACAGTTTGGTAGACGGCGGCGTGCCATTGGTCCGTCTTGTGACGTTTCGTTCCGTTGAGTTGTCATTTGATTTTGATAATAGTTTTTCATATTTTTGTATTTTGTTAATTTTACACGCATAATATTTAGATTTTTCTCTGTTATTTACTGCATCAATGCATCTTTTAAAATCAAATGGGGTTACTAAGTTCTGTATTTTGTTAGACAAATGTTCCACTTTTTTGTTTATACTGCATAACTCAACGCGATGTTCTCGGATACTCAATATTAATAACTTCTTACTTGCCTGTTGTAAGATCTTAGCGCTTCCTCGTATGTCGTTTTTAGCTGCTATTTTGACACACGTAGGAATGAGATTATGGTCTCGGCATCTCTTCAAGAATATTAATGATGTTATATATCTTGCGCGCTTGGTTTGAAGATCTTCTAATTGTCGTATTAATTTTGCTGTTTGCAGTCCGTACTGTTCTACATGATATTGTCGGAAGTTTACGCGAATGTTACACATTGAAATAAAACTATTTTTAACGGATTCTATCGCGGTTTATTTGATGTTATTTTATATTTTACATTGAACCCGACGTTTCGGTTGCTTTTCAGCAGCCATGGTCACGGGGAGACTAAAGATGGTTGTTGTCTTGAAGTTTGAAGTGAAAGTTATCTCAAAGTACCCGAACTATGTTGAATTGTTGGTGTTACTATTTACGCAGAATGAGCTCACAGTGTCATGAAGTCTTGTTGTATTTTGTTTTTTCTTGGAATTAATTAAGTGAATGACTGGGTCCCAAGCTGGTGGTACATTCCAACCATCTTCTCTATTAAAATTAGGATGTTTTTTAATTTCAATAGCTTCGCGGAGCATCCTAGGTAGGAATCGACTTTCTTTGGCGAGTATCTGTGGTTTATCAAACCTTAAGTAATGTTTGGTCCCCTGTTGCACGTGTTCACATACAGCAGACTTTTTTGAGCGTTGGTGTTTTATGTCAGCTATGTGTTCTTTGACGCGAGTGCCAATGCTTCGCTTGGTTTGACCAATATAAGAGAGCCCACAGTCACAATCTATTTTATAGACCCCTGCATCTTGTAGAGGCAATTGGCACTTGACAGATGGTAAAAATTGACATATCTTCGTTGGCGGCTTGTAGTATGTGTTAATTGAAGCACGCTTCAAGATGTAGCCAATCTTGTCAGTGACCCCTCGTATGTATGGTAGGACTGCAGGCTGGCGCTCAACAGTGGCTGGCTTTTCTCGGGATCCGTGACTGATGCGCGGTTGTTTGAGCTTGTTGTCATACAGAACTTGTTTGACATGTTGTAGCTCAGCGTCCAGGTGTTTCTTGTCACAGATCCCACGGGCTCTCTGAAACAAAGACATTCCCACGGTAGCTAACTGTTTAGGGTGGTGGTGAGATTCACCGTTTAAGTACCTATCAGTATGGGTCTTTTTCCTATACACAGTATGGCTCAAAGTATTATTAGAGTTTCTGATTACAAGAACATCTAGGAAAGCTAATGAATTATTTGCCTCTAATTCCATAGTGAATTGTATGTTGTTATTAATGGAATTAAGGTGTGTTAAAAATGTATTTATACTATCTGTTGGTAGTATTGTGAAGGTGTCATCTACATACCGTTTATAAAATCTAGGTGTAATGGCAGCCGTCTGCATAGCTCGCGCCTCGAAGGCCTCCATATATATGTCAGCAACAACAGGCGATACTGGGGAGCCCATTGCCACGCCATCGATTTGTATGTAGAACTTATCATCCCACAACAGGTAGCCAGTTGTTAAGCAGTGATTTAGTATTTCTGCATATTCCTCAGGCATGGTGTTCTCTATTAACTTTCTCCTAACTATGTCTATACAGTCATGTACAGGTATGCATGTAAATAATGACTGTACATCAAAACTGACCATTGTTTCATTATTAGTGAGATGTAGGTGTTTAATTTCACTAACAAAATGGTAAGAATCTCTAACATATGCTGTTGAATTACCTCGAAGTGGTGAGAGTACCTTCGCTACGTGCTGAGCCAGTCTGTAAGTTGGTGTGTCGATCTGGCTTACAATAGGACGTAGGGGAGCATTTTCCTTGTGTATTTTCGGTAACCCATATAGTTTTGGAGGTTTTATGCACGAAGGAATTAATGTATTTACGTCGATTTGTAACTTTTCGGAGTATTTATTTATGATATCACGAGTTTGTTTCAATATCTTATTAGTAGGGTCTGTCTTGACCTGTTTATACGTGGTTTCATCCGATAAAAGATTTTCAATTTTTTGTTTATAGTCCGACGTATCCATTACTACCGTAGCGTTTCCCTTATCCGCACGGAGAACTGTGATTTCTGGCCTAGCTCGCAAGTTCTTCAATGCGATGAATTCATCTCTGGGAAGGTTCGATTTGGGTACTTTACTTCGACGCAATAACGATGAAACATCCTGGCGTATAGCCTCCAAATCTTCCTTTTTCATATTATTCTTAACCAGGCAGTCCTCAACATTGCAAATAATGGTCTCATACGGTATCCTAGACGGTGTTATCGCATAATTTAAACCTCTTGATAGAACTTTTTCGGTGGCATTGTCTAACTTTTGTTTTGACAGATTAATAACTGACAGTTTGGTAGACGGCGGCGTGCCATTGGTCCGTCTTGTGACGTTTCGTTCCGTTGAGTTGTCATTTGATTTTGATAATAGTTTTTCATATTTTTGTATTTTGTTAATTTTACACGCATAATATTTAGATTTTTCTCTGTTATTTACTGCATCAATGCATCTTTTAAAATCAAATGGGGTTACTAAGTTCTGTATTTTGTTAGACAAATGTTCCACTTTTTTGTTTATACTGCATAACTCAACGCGATGTTCTCGGATACTCAATATTAATAACTTCTTACTTGCCTGTTGTAAGATCTTAGCGCTTCCTCGTATGTCGTTTTTAGCTGCTATTTTGACACACGTAGGAATGAGATTATGGTCTCGGCATCTCTTCAAGAATATTAATGATGTTATATATCTTGCGCGCTTGGTTTGAAGATCTTCTAATTGTCGTATTAATTTTGCTGTTTGCAGTCCGTACTGTTCTACATGATATTGTCGGAAGTTTACGCGAATGTTACACATTGAAATAAAACTATTTTTAACGGATTCTATCGCGGTTTATTTGATGTTATTTTATATTTTACATTGAACCCGACGTTTCGGTTGCTTTTCAGCAGCCATGGTCACGGGGAGACTAAAGATGGTTGTTGTCTTGAAGTTTGAAGTGAAAGTTATCTCAAAGTACCCGAACTATGTTGAATTGTTGGTGTTACTATTTACGCAGAATGAGCTCACAGTGTCATGAAGTCTTGTTGTATTTTGTTTTTTCTTGGAATTAATTAAGTGAATGACTGGGTCCCAAGCTGGTGGTACATTCCAACCATCTTCTCTATTAAAATTAGGATGTTTTTTAATTTCAATAGCTTCGCGGAGCATCCTAGGTAGGAATCGACTTTCTTTGGCGAGTATCTGTGGTTTATCAAACCTTAAGTAATGTTTGGTCCCCTGTTGCACGTGTTCACATACAGCAGACTTTTTTGAGCGTTGGTGTTTTATGTCAGCTATGTGTTCTTTGACGCGAGTGCCAATGCTTCGCTTGGTTTGACCAATATAAGAGAGCCCACAGTCACAATCTATTTTATAGACCCCTGCATCTTGTAGAGGCAATTGGCACTTGACAGATGGTAAAAATTGACATATCTTCGTTGGCGGCTTGTAGTATGTGTTAATTGAAGCACGCTTCAAGATGTAGCCAATCTTGTCAGTGACCCCTCGTATGTATGGTAGGACTGCAGGCTGGCGCTCAACAGTGGCTGGCTTTTCTCGGGATCCGTGACTGATGCGCGGTTGTTTGAGCTTGTTGTCATACAGAACTTGTTTGACATGTTGTAGCTCAGCGTCCAGGTGTTTCTTGTCACAGATCCCACGGGCTCTCTGAAACAAAGACATTCCCACGGTAGCTAACTGTTTAGGGTGGTGGTGAGATTCACCGTTTAAGTACCTATCAGTATGGGTCTTTTTCCTATACACAGTATGGCTCAAAGTATTATTAGAGTTTCTGATTACAAGAACATCTAGGAAAGCTAATGAATTATTTGCCTCTAATTCCATAGTGAATTGTATGTTGTTATTAATGGAATTAAGGTGTGTTAAAAATGTATTTATACTATCTGTTGGTAGTATTGTGAAGGTGTCATCTACATACCGTTTATAAAATCTAGGTGTAATGGCAGCCGTCTGCATAGCTCGCGCCTCGAAGGCCTCCATATATATGTCAGCAACAACAGGCGATACTGGGGAGCCCATTGCCACGCCATCGATTTGTATGTAGAACTTATCATCCCACAACAGGTAGCCAGTTGTTAAGCAGTGATTTAGTATTTCTGCATATTCCTCAGGCATGGTGTTCTCTATTAACTTTCTCCTAACTATGTCTATACAGTCATGTACAGGTATGCATGTAAATAATGACTGTACATCAAAACTGACCATTGTTTCATTATTAGTGAGATGTAGGTGTTTAACCCGTCGCGCGTTTTTTGTTCACCCATTAGCACAAATAAAGTTGCACCGTTGAATGTTTTTTGTGCCACGGTTTGCACAAATAAACTCACTCTATTTTGTCATTGGATTTAAACGTTTCGTTTACATCAAAACGTTGGGCGTTTAACTTTAGCCTAATGTTTACCATATGGTAATCGTATTTTATAAGTTTTGAACGAAGATAGTGACAACGGAACGCAAAAAATATTAAAATAAAAATACATTGACCTTCTGGGCCGCCATTTTCTGTTGAGTTCATTGTTGTGAAAGTTTTGGTGTGTGAAGTGCACAATAAATATGGATTATTTGAGAAAGCGGTAAGTGTTTTTATGTGTTATTATACATATAATTATTGAGAATTAGTTGTAGTTTACGTATAAAGAGAAATTTAAACGGAAAGTGGTGAAAATATTACTGATAAAAGTTTATCAATTTGATTTGAACCTTTTTATGAAATAGCTTGTCGTGTTTTACATAACATTTTCAATTAAAATATCACGTTGGTAGATTTATAATATACATAAGTCGTTAAAGTATTAAATTGCAAAACATAATCAGTGATTAAATTTTCATATTATTACAAATTCACTTTATAATCATGTTCTAAATGTACAAAAGTGACTAAATTTTGACCGCCATGATGAAAACGAGTTTCTTTCAATAACATCTCACATAGTTCATCAAATATATATATAATAATCTAGTTTGAATTATTTTGAAATACGGATAAGTTGTTAGAATAACTATCGACAAATAAATATCAGTAATTCTTTTTTCGTATTATTGCATATTTCATCAAAAATCATAGTCAAAATATAAATAAGGTCGAATTTCATGTATTTATAGCTATCATAGGTACGGATGTTCGATAAAGTAGATACCACTCAAGTACACTCACTCACATAAATCATGTGAGAGTTCGTCAAGATGCTAGTTTCGTATACATGTATTGTATTTTATTCACCTTTATGAATAAAATAAAAATAATAGCCAAAAAGCACCACCTTGGTATTTTGCTAAAAACATTGGTATTTCAATACTACGGTGGCAAACTATTTTTTTGATTACGTCAGATTAGATTTTTTTTTTAAATATAAATAGGACAATTTGACTTCACCTCGCCTGATGGTAAGCTGAGGTAAAGGTAATTTGGGTTAGATAGAATAACACTAGATCATAATATACATTTGATGGTAAGCGGTCACCGTAACATCTATCTAGTTGCTAGTTCAACAAGATGCAAGTTTCGTATACATGTAATTTACGATTACGTATGATGGTAAACGGTCACCGTGCCTTTTTTTTATATATTTAGGACACGTCAATTTGACTTCACCTCGCCTGATGGTAAGCTGAGGTTAAAGTCTCAGGACGTATTTTTAGTTTCCTTGTCATTCAAATATAGTTAACGTAAAACAATATGCGATGTGACATCGCTTTTCATAACACAAATATTTATTATTGTAACTTTGCTATATTTTTTTTAGATCGAACAGACGCCGTAGTATGAGTGCAACCAGCTGGTCACGGTCGGCGATACCGACACAGGGACAGAGCCAATCGGCCCAACGTTGTGACCTTGAAGGAAACCCCTGGTGGCAGCATACGACGCGACGTTGTACTAGACACGTAAGTTATTTAGTTTATGTATCTCGAATGTGTCAGAATTAGGTAATTTGGGAAAAATCTGTTCCTTAGTATTTTTTCTCTTACGCCCAGAATGAACGCACGTTCCAGACGGGTGGTGGTCCACGTCAACGCACCGGGTTGGATACGTAAATTGCTTTAATTTTTACACGACTATCTTAGAAAGAATGTTTTCTTTTTAGGGTGCATATATTCTTTGTGAGTCACTTGCATAGACTTTCGTGTGTTTAGATATGTTCCGGATGGATTCAAGAAGCCCAGGGTTCGCTTTATTAATATTTGATTGGCTAAAGTTGGCATTTAAGTGAGCAACTGCCATCTGACCTTCCAACCCCGACAGCAAAGCCAGTTCCAGTCGGCAGGTGTACCAGGTAGCAGGTGAGGTCGGCGTGGGCTCTGAAGATCTAAGTATACACCCTTAAATCTTAGAAAAAAGATATATTTGGTTGTATCTTTTTTTCAAGGCGGAAGATCGGGTACTATGGCGCTCTATGTGAGAATCCTATGTCCAGTAGTGGGCTACAAAAGGCTAATAATTGAGTAAGCTTTTAGAAGCCTTAGCTAACGGACGATATTTCTGTCCTAAACCAGAAGTAAGGTTTTCTATTTATATTTTTATTTATTTTTGTTTCTTTCTAGCCCTGGATTATTGGAGCTGCTGGAAGAAGTGGATGACGATGTGGAAATGGGGGAAATGATGGACGTTGCACCATGGCAAATCTCAAGTTTGGTCATGAAGTCAACAGGGCCTAGTAGTAGAAGTAGACCACAGTTTTGTGCCGGCTAACAAACCTGTGTTTTAGTAAAACGTTCAACCTCAACATCAGGCAAAACGTCACCGCTGTCACACATTCTTCTGAAGCGATCGCGAATTTATTCATGAAAGGAATTATAAAATAAAAATTTATGATATCCATGACTGTATTTCATTAGTGCTATCCTAAATATTTAATTTTCAGGTTTCTATAAAAGCGGCGATAGCCCAGTGGCGTACGTAACGGACTGCTGAGACGAGGTCTCGAGTTCGATCCCCAGTCGCCCCGGGCACACACGTCTGACTTTTCGTAGTTATGTGTGATTAATAAATGTTAATTATCGCTCGCTTAATAATGTGCCCGGTAGATGGCAATAGGCTCGCCCCCTATTACATTGGGACCTTAACATAACTGGCGAAACGTGGGTGTGTAATACACCTCTGCCTACCCCTTCGGGGATACAGGCGTGAAGTTATGTTATGTTATAAAACACTGAAAACCCATATTGGCGGTGACTGTTCAAATATTTCATTTCGAACTCAAGTTTCGAAGAGTCAGGTTTCAGCCAGTCTAGTAAGCGAGTATTCATACCATCCATATTTTACTGAGTGGTTCCTGGCGCAGCAATAAAAAGGCTAGCCTACTTTAGGGACACTAAGTTCTAGGGCCACTGGTCAGACTTGACATTTTTCCAATTTATTTTATTTTTCTGACAATTCGGACACCATCCGAATATCAAAGCTATTTTGTACTATGCCAACTGTACAAAATAGTTTTAATATTTTAAAGATATTCGAATTTTCATTTATTTATACATCAAACGATGAAATAAATTTGCTAACTTGGGTAAAGTATTGCTTTGAGTATTCGATACCGTGTGGAGTCCTTAGGAGGACACGCCTTGTCTTCGTTAGGTCACAAGGTTCACGCTCCATTCTAGTCCTTCATCCGATTAGCGTGGTTTGCAGCTTACAGAGTTCCGGTAGCAGTGGAAGTCCGGCATTCCCAATGAGGTTCGATTTCAGTCAGTCAGCCGGTCATAAACAGGTTTGTAAATCATGAAATAAATAGTTATGCGGAGTGAAACCCGAGCTTACCAGTGTAAGCAACCGGGATTTGAGCTCGGCATTATGTATGTCTACCTTATTATGCTGTGGGCATGGATAACCAAACAGCTATTTGTTATTATGGCTGGCCGACGTTAGGGCCACTAATCTCTGGGTTGACTTGTCCGTATAGACACTTTATTATTAGTATTTTTATATTTGTACTATGCTAACAGCACAAAATAGCTTTAATTTTGACGGTGTCTGAATTGTCAGTGAAAAAATAATAAAATTATAAGGTGTCAAAACGGACAAGTGGACCTAAAGATTAGTGGCCCTAGCGTCGGCAAGAAATATTTTTTTTACTAGTTGACCCGGCAGACTTCGTACTGCCTCAATCGATAACAACTTCCATATTTATTCACCTTTTAAACCTTCTCTGGACCTCCACAAATAATTCAAGAGCAAAATTAGCCAAATCGGTCCAGCCCTCCTCGAGTTTTAGTGAGACTAACGAACAGCAATTCATTTTTAGGGTTCCGTTGCCAAATGGCAAAAAACGGAACCCTTATAGATTCGTCATGTCTGTCTATCTGTCCGTCCGTATGTCATAGCCACTTTTTTCCGAAACTAAAAGAACTATGCTGTTGAAACTTGGTAAGTAGATGTATTCTGTGAACCGCGTTAAGATTTTCACACAAAAATTAAAAAAAGCAATAAATTTTGGGCGCTCCCCATACTCAGAAATGAAACTCAATTTTTTTTTACATCAACTCAATTTTTTTACATACACGTGTGTTTCTGTGGATAGGTCTTCAAAAATTATATTGAGGTTTCTAATATAATTTTTCTCTAAACTGAATTGTTTGCGCGAGAGACACTTCCAAAGTGGTAAAATGTGTGTCTCCCCCTGTAACTTCTAAAATAAGACAATGATAAACCTAAAAAATATATATGATGTACATTACCATGTAAACTTCCACCGAAAATTGGTGTGAACGAGATCTAGTAAGTAGTTTTTTTTAATACGTCATAAATCGTAAACCGCAATTTACCTTTCATTCAATCAATTCAAATATGAAATTTAAAAAAAAGCATTGTTATATTACTTGCTGCTACGGAACCCTTCATGGGCGAGTCCGACTCACACTTGGCCACTTTTTATATATAAAGAAGATTAATTTAACCACAAAATATCTCCTTTGTTCGCCGATTTCATGTCAAACAACAGCTATATAAATATTATTGGGCAAGTTTCAAAATTACGATAATTTAAACATCTACATTATAGAATTTGGATAGTACTTGAAAAATTAAAATTATTTTTGAGGTTCAGTACAAGACTGGGTACAAAAATTAGAATAATCAAAGTTCAAAATTAATTTTCAAAACAATTTTTTTGATTTGGTTCTAATTTGATGCAGTGTGGTTTAGTTTATATAGAATCAAGTATAAATAGGTAACATAATAGTAATTCATTTTTCTAAAGAAAAATCGATTCGTATAATATTGTAAAATAGTATTACATTTATTTATACATAAATAAAGTTTAATCTCAATAGCTTAACTTTGCGACTGTACCTAAACGCAGGTGCGAGTTGCAGGTGGCATTTTTGACGTCACGTTGCCGCGAAAAAGAATAACGGATATTTGCGCGCCGCCGGCTGACTGCAGTCTGAGTGCAATCCGCGCCATTTTTTTCGCGAGAGCGTTCTTATCGGAATCTTATTGGATTTTTTTGTGGATATCGTGTTATAGTGTAGTGTAACTTTAGTACAGTGAATACTTCAATATATGTGTAATTCTTTAGTGATATTAGTGTAAGTGATTATGGTGATTCAGCTGAGATAATTGTTGTGTAAACATGTTGAAGCAGAACGTAAAAATCAAAACTTTGGAATTATAAACTCATATCGTAAAAACATTCGGATTTACAGGTATTTACTTTATATATAATGATTCCTAGTTTAGTGACGATTATTTTGATATACGCATTATGATATATAATTATGTTCTTGATATCTAAAATATGCATTTTCGGTGACCTATGACCTCCAAATTGTAAATGACTTGCCCCCCCTCGACATTAGATGCATAAAGGCTATTTCGCGGTGCATCGCGTGAAGGGTTAATTTCACTAACAAAATGGTAAGAATCTCTAACATATGCTGTTGAATTACCTCGAAGTGGTGAGAGTACCTTCGCTACGTGCTGAGCCAGTCTGTAAGTTGGTGTGTCGATCTGGCTTACAATAGGACGTAGGGGAGCATTTTCCTTGTGTATTTTCGGTAACCCATATAGTTTTGGAGGTTTTATGCACGAAGGAATTAATGTATTTACGTCGATTTGTAACTTTTCGGAGTATTTATTTATGATATCACGAGTTTGTTTCAATATCTTATTAGTAGGGTCTGTCTTGACCTGTTTATACGTGGTTTCATCCGATAAAAGATTTTCAATTTTTTGTTTATAGTCCGACGTATCCATTACTACCGTAGCGTTTCCCTTATCCGCACGGAGAACTGTGATTTCTGGCCTAGCTCGCAAGTTCTTCAATGCGATGAATTCATCTCTGGGAAGGTTCGATTTGGGTACTTTACTTCGACGCAATAACGATGAAACATCCTGGCGTATAGCCTCCAAATCTTCCTTTTTCATATTATTCTTAACCAGGCAGTCCTCAACATTGCAAATAACGTGACCATGGCTGCTGAAAAGCAACCGAAACGTCGGGTTCAATGTAAAATATAAAATAACATCAAATAAACCGCGATAGAATCCGTTAAAAATAGTTTTATTTTAAACGACAAAAATTTAAGTGATTTTGGATTACCTTCTCCCGTTCGTACCCAGAATAATACTATTGACACAATGGTACAACAGTATAACAGAAATGATCTAACAGCGTTTGTTAATGACAATGTGCCAAAATTAGTACCAGATCAAAGACATGCTTATGAGACTATTGTGGACAGCGTGAACAATAACATGGGGAGATTATTTTTTTTGGACGCACCAGGAGGCACCGGAAAGACTTTTCTCGCAAATTTGATACTTGCTAAGATACGGCAATCAGGGAAGATAGCGATTGCAGTTGCTTCGTCAGGAATTGCTGCAACTCTCTTGAACGAAGGAAAAACTGCTCACTCTACGTTTAAACTCCCGCTATCCGTATCTTTAGATCAACGGTCTACGTGCTCTATTCGGAAAAATGGGCCTCTTGGTAAGTTGCTGCAAGACGCGTCGTTGGTAATATGGGATGAATGCACCATGAGTCATAGAGCTCATGTGGAGGCCGTGGACCGTACTTTAAAAGACCTCCGAAGCTCTGCTAATGTCATGGGTGGTATCACTTTTGTATTTGCTGGAGATTTCCGACAAACGCTTCCAGTCGTCAACAGAGGTACGCGAGCAGATATTATGAAGGCATGTTTAAAATCGTCTCACCTTTGGACATCTGTTCAACATTTGAATTTGCGCACCAATATGAGAGCTCATCTACATGGAAATACGCATAGCAATTTTCCACAACAGCTGCTGAAACTTGGAGAAGGAATTTTTCCATCTTTAAATTTGGGCACCGATTATGCGGTTACTTTGGATGAGTCTCTAGGCCAAATAGTCCATAATTTAGATAGTCTGATAGATGCTATATATCCTGACATCGAAAACTTACATCAAAATGATTTTCGTTGGCTGTGTTGTAGAGCAATAGTTTCTCCCAGGAATGAAACAGTCAACGAAATAAACAGTTTAATTATGCAGAAAGTACCGGGTGAAGTTAAGTGCTATAAATCCATAGACACCGTCACTAACATCTAGGACGCTGTGCACTACCCCCAGGAATTTTTAAATTCTCTGAACCCCGCTGGGCTACCACCTCATGAACTGTCGTTAAAAGTTGGCACGCCGATAATGCTTCTCAGAAATTTAAGCCCCCCCAACATGTGTAATGGCACGAGACTTCTTATAAAGGAGCTAAAAGATAATTTAATAGTAGCGAAGATTATCACCGGCCCTGCAGCTGGTGAATTAGCTCATATACCAAGAATACCCATGATCCCTACTGATTTGCCTATACCCTTCAAAAGGCTCCAATTTCCAGTAAAAATTTCTTTCGCACTAACGATAAACAAATCCCAGGGCCAAACATTCAAATTAGTAGGAATTGAATTACGAAAAGAATGTTTTACGCATGGGCAACTTTACGTTGCCCTATCACGGGTCGGGGCTCCCGACCATCAGTATATTTTGTTACCTGAAAATAATTTAACGTCAAATGTTGTTTATGGAGAAGCTCTACAATAATCGCTTTAGTTATCTATCCTTAAACAACGGGTTGCGCTCCGGGACTGCCGGCAGAAGTGAAAACTTAGTATTAATTACATTTAAATATTTTCATCATTAACAACTTAACATACACAGAAAGACAATCTGTGCAGCCTGCGGATAATGACTGCGTCGTCAATGTTACTGTCGGTGTCTGTGAATTGACCTGGGAATCATTTTGCTGACCGTGTCTTTCCTGGGTAGGCTTTTTGCAGCGGTAACCGACATCCACGCGGGCGGAGCCGCGGGCGACCGCTAGTTCCAAAATATAACCAATCCAACGCGAGCCAAATATGATTTTCGCGGATTATACTTTATTCGAACAAAACTTATTTTAACCAAACAAAACTTTTTCTCAAGACAATTCTTTCAACAAGTTGACAACCAAGTGACAGATAGAGATCTGTCAACGCAAATTTTTTTTTTTTTTACTTCGTTTAGGAACGCAACATCTACCCCCCGGACGGGCCTTCCCGTCCGCTAATCAATTGGCAATCTTGATAAGGTTGCGACCGCTCTCCTCATCACCGATCCTTCAACCAAAACCTCAGCAAATCGAGGAACCCCATCGGTGCCAGCCACTAGATTGAGAATGCGCCCCCGGCGCCAATACAACGGAATTAGGTTGGCATCCTTAATCAGGACGAGGTCTCCGACCTTGGGAGGATGAGTTTTATCCGTCCACTTGACGCGCTGCTGGAGGATGTGCAACTACTCCAAGCTCCAACGCTTCCAAAAGCTCTGAGCGAGCTGTTGCACTAACTGGAACCGCGATAGCCGATTTCGGCTCACATCGACAAAGGGGTGCTCCGGCAGGGCGACAAGTGGTTGTCCAATCAAAAAATGGCCCGGGGTTAGGGCCTCCAAATCATTAGGGTCCGAAGAGAGCGGGCACAATGGACGCGAGTTTAGTACGGCCTCAATGCGGCAAAATACCGTAGCTAATTCCTCAAAGGTGAGAAATGTGTCTCCCAATAATCTCCGCCAGAGTCCCTTGGCCGCTTTCACCGCGGCTTCAAAAATACCCCCCCAATTGGGGCAGGCTGGCGGGTCAAACAGCCAAGTGACCCCTCTGCGGGCTAATTTGTTGCCTATGTCAACCTGGTTCTCCGCAAGGAAGGCGTAAACTTCCTTCAAATAGTTTCTTGTACCTCTGTAATTGGTACCGCAATCAGATCTAATTAAAGAAGGCAACCCACGGCGAGACACGAATCTATCTAAAGTTTCCACAAAGGCCTCCGTCGAGAGCGAGGTTACTAGCTCCAAGTGTACTACCTTCGTTGACAGGCAGACAAACACACACAAATAAGCCTTAAGGATTTTACTGTTACGAATAGTAGACGTCTTCACCAAAAAGGGACCGGCAAAGTCCGTTCCGACGCCTGCAAAGGGCCTTGCCTCATTGACACGATCAGCCGGCAAGTCTCCCATCATGGGCTGCATAGTGGGTGCCTTAGTCCGGTAACATGGCATGCAACGATAGACAACGCTGCGGATAGTACGACGGGCCGACAAAATCCAAAAGTCTCGCTGCAGAATGGCCAACAGCGCATTACAACCGGCATGCGAGTTCTTAATGTGACGATCAGTCACCAATAACTTGACCAAATGGCCTTCCTTGGGCAACAAGAGGGGGTGACGAGCTCCGTAGGGGAGGCTAGAGTGCCTCAAACGTCCTCCAACACGCAAGAAACCCGCATCATTCAAAAAGGGGCTCAGCTTACTGATAGCTACCGACAACTTAGCCATACCGGACTTCAAGATTTCAATCTCCTTCTCAAAGTGTGCAGCCTGTACAGAGCGGACCCAAAGGAGGAGAGACTCCTGGAGCTCTTGAGGAGAAAGGACCGGCGACAGGCGTTTTTCCCCACAGTTCCTACAATTGTGACGAAAGCGCCTGATCCAAGATGTGACATTCAACAGCTTATCGAGGGAGCTGTACCGATTCAACAAAAGGTCGGGATCAAACGGCGGGTCCTTCGTCTCAACAGCGAGCACCCTTAGCCCGGGCAAAGGATCCGTCATCAAGACTGGCATTCGAGGCCAAGCATCCTCGGATCGAGTCAGCCAGTCTGGCCCCCACCAGAGGGGGTGATCAATCAAGTGAGGGGCCGTGCACCCACGTGAGGCCACGTCGCCGGGGTTCAGACCCGGGGACATGCCTCCAAGTTAAAGGCGTTGCAGAATTTTGTATCTGTGACACTCGGTTCGCCACAAAGATCTCCAAAGTGTGGACGGACGTCTTCAACCAAAACAAAACAATTTGACTGTGAATGTCCACAGTTTCACCCAAGGTATTAACAACGTGATTCAATAGACGCACAAGAAGAGCTGCCCCTGACAACTCCAATTTGGGAATGGTCAATGCTGTTCGAAGAGGGGCCACCTTGCTCTTGGCCATGACCAGCGACAGCTTCCCCTGGCCTGTCGCGCTGACGGTGCGCAGATAAACAACGGCTGCGTAACCGTGCGACGACGCGTCACAAAATCCGTGGAGGGTAGCAGTGTAACTCCCAGGGGGGAGGATGGCGCGGGGCAACACGACCTCATTGACCGCAGGGAGTGTGGACACAAAGTGGATCCAATCCTTCAACAGGGTTTACCGAAGCGGCTCGTCCCAACCAAGTCCCGCGGTCCAGAGACGCTGGAGAAAAAATTTCGCCCAAAACAGTACCGGACAAATCCAACCATTAGGATCAAAAGTCCTTGCGACAGTAGACAACACAAGTCGTTTAGTCCAAGTGTGGGGCGACTCTAGGTCGACATCGTATGTAAAGATGTCTTGGACCGGTCTGTACTGAACACCGAGGACGGCTATCATGGCGGGGTTGTCAACGTCTTCAAACAAATGCGGGTCCTGTCTATGATCCTCCGGCAAACCTTCCAATAGAGCTGGAGAGTTGGACACCCATTTACGCAACTCGTATCCAGCGGAAGCCAGGATCCCAATCAACTCGTCACGCAATAAAATGGCTTCCCCAACCATGGGAGCCCCAGTACAGACGTCATCAACGTACAGGTCCGTTTTCAAGATGGCGGACGCCTGAGGGAACTTCAAACGCTCTCGGTCCGCGAGCTCCCAAAGCGAACGAATGGCAACAAAGGGGCTAGAACGAAGGCCGTATGTATTCGTATTGAGCTCGTACACAATCATGGGGTCCTGGGGGTTCTCGCACTACAGGATTAACTGATAACGTCTGTCATCCTGGTGAATGACCGTTTGTCGGAACATCATCTTGATGTCGGCCACAAAGACTACCTGATGACGACGGAAAGACGTGATGATGTCACAAAGGTCCCTTAACAATTTGGGGCCTGAATGTAAGCAATCATTCAATGAGACACCCGAAGAAGTTCGCACAGACCCATCAAACACCGTGCGCAGCTTGCCAGTGGACGGTTTGAGGACCGCATGATGGGGCAGGAAGTAATGTTCAACTGAGCGCCAATCCAACCTTGACACCGACATGTGTCGAAATCCGCGTACTCCTGCATGAAATCCAAGTACTTCTGCCTCAACACAGGGTCCCTGCCCATGCGGCGCTCCATTGCCAACAATCTCTTCTCGGCCGTAGGTCTAGATTCACCGAGAGGTGGTCGCACTGCGACAAAGGGCAACCTGGTAACAATCCGACCGGAACGGAGTCGACCCGTGTTGTTCTGATAGAACAATTCGCAATCCTGGTATTCCTGGTTCAAACGGGCCACCTGAGGGGGCTCCTCAACCTCCCAAAACCTCTGAACGGCGTCAGAGAGAGCGGAGCCGGACACCAATGCACAATCAAGCTCAGGTGGAGGGGGTTCCTTAAATACCGGTCCCATCAATGCAAAGCCAAAGATGGTCGAGACAGCCACCAACCCGGTTGGCTGCAAGACCCTTATACCACCCAAAAATATTCTCCCTAGTACATCGGCACCCAACAACAAATGCGCTGTACTAGGAGAATCAAACCGGGGGTCAGCCAACTCCATACCCAACGTCAACCGAACAATATCTGAAGACAACTGTATCCGGGGATGTCTTCCCAGAATGTTTTTCATAACAATGGCCGAGGTACCAATTTTAGGGCCCAACGAATGCAAAGGAGTGAGCCCAAACCGAGCCTGTCCCTCAACAGTGGTGACAGCTGCGTTGCCCACTCCTCTAATCGTGTCTGAATAGCCACGTACATCAAGGCCTACCTGTCCCACTAACCAAGACGACAAAATGCAGCCCTGGGAACCCGTGTCCAAAATGGCACGGACCACAACAGAGGCCCCCGCTGGTCCCCAGACCCTGACCGATGCCGTAGGCAACAAAACCGTGTCAATCTGGGGGGCTGCAGTAGTGGGGCAGGCGCCGACTTCCTAATGTCTGGGCGGTGACCGATCGCCGCACCCAGACTGTAGTCTCTCGCGATGAGGATAGGGTTCAAACCCCTAGTACGCGCGAGGTCCCGAGCCGCGTGCCATCGCTGGAGGGGCGTATCCCACCCGATGCTTGAATGGCGGGGGGCGCGACTCCAATCGGGGACGCTCCGCCAACGGAGGGTAGGGCAGTCGGTGCTGGTCCGGCCACTGCCGGCAAGCGGCCGCTGCGTATTCGTCTCCATGTGTGTCCCTACGGCGCTCATGCGGCTCTCGTTCTCGTGACACGGGGGGTGGCGAGCGGCGTTCAAACATGCGGATCTCGCCTCGGTTATGCACTGGCGAGCGGACCCCGTGACCGTCTCCATAGTACCCCCCGTACGCGAACCCCCCTCAGAGGCTGGACTGCCAATGCGGTTCGCGTTCGCGCATAAAATGTCCAAATGTGATCCCCCACAAACTCTACAAGGACGGGGGTTGGGGCATTCCCGTTGGAAATGTGCCCCCAAACAAGAGTAGCACAGTCGGCGTGCACTGGCAATGCGGCGGCGGGCACTCACGTGCAATCCCAAAAAGGCCGCGCAAGTTGTTATGCCATGCCCCGTCGCCTTACAATACGAACAGTCAGGACGAATCTGGGTGCCGGCAAAACGGGGGGCGGGGCGACTCTCAACAGGCCCACGAACCCTAGGCAGTCCCTGGCCTCTGGGCCGAGGAGACGGTGGGCGAGACCCCATGGCAATACTGGAGTTGTCTAAAAACCGGCATTCGTCCTCCAAGAAATTGACAAGGTCCTCAAAAAGGGGCAGATGGGTGGCACTATCCCCACCATATTTCTGCTCAAAACGGGACTTCAAGTCCACGGGCACTCGTTGCAGCACTATATGCACCAAGATCTACGACCAATGGTCGACTGGCAACTCCAGTCGCCTCAAAGCATTGGTCGCTGCCAACAACGGGTTCAAAAGGTCAGTACGCAAGGCTGACACTCTGGTAATAAAAGGCAACCCCAAAATATGGCTAATGTGAGCATCAGCCAAACACCGTTTCTTGTGGTACCGCCGGGAGAGCAGCTCCAGAGCAGTAGGGTAAGCCGCATCCGTTACCGGTAAGTGCTGCACCAAGGCTCGGGCCTCTCCCTTGAGGACGGACATCAAGTAGGCCAACTTTTGGGCGGGTCCAAGGTCCGAGCGCGAGTCCACCAGACTCACAAATAAATTTTGAAAGCCCAGCCAGTGGTCCATCCGACCATCAAAATGTGGCAGTTCAAGCGTGGGCAGCTTGCTCAAAAGTCCGGGGCAAGCGACAGAGGTCTCCGGCTTGACCTGGACAGGCTCCCGGCTCTTCAATATTTCCCTAGTACGTAGGGGAATCGTGTCTGCCAACGCCAGGATCTGGTCGTAGTCACCAACAACCTTATCCCGCGTTGCCTGGCTCAGCTGATCCAACTCAAGGTCCTCAGCCAGGTGGCTAAAGCGGGTGAACAGGGCATCTACAGCCCCAAGCCTGTTCTCCATACCGCCTAACCTGGTAAGAGTGATCTCTGCCAGCTCTGGTCGAGTAGTAGTGGCCGCAGCCGAAGTGAACCACCGCAATTGTGTGGTTATACCGGCTATGGCCTCCTTCGCTGCACTTAAAGGAGATATTACAATGACCAAACTTCAACAAATCAGATAAAGAGATTAACCAAACAAAGAAATTATTTAAACAATGTTGGTTCAATTACATGGGCCAAAAAAAAACTTCAGTTTAAGTTTATTTTATGCAACAATGCAAACATCAATACAAATATAATTCAATATAGCTTACAAATAAACATTCAATTATAGAATGTTATGTGTTGTACACAGCATGACATGCAACAATCAACTGATTAAATCAAATACCTTAAAGAGATTGCCAATTAATTTGTCATAATAGTCCCCAGCAATGACTCCAAATCAGCACACCAAACTGATATTAACTGTTTAAACAACTAGGTATTACACTATTAAAGTATTGTCAATTTACCTACTTTATACCAAATAGCAGTAAAGTATTGTTTTATTTAAACCACGCTCTGCTACCAAATGTTCAATTCCGGGCCAGGAGGTATATTGCACAGTGGAAGTTGGCCCTCCTGGCTACAATGGGGAAGTGAGCAGTCTGCGGTTCACAGAGCAAATTATTGTTGATAAATAGGTTTCACTTACCATTTACTTAGAAGGCGCCCGAAACACAACGCTTTTACCTGTCTGTGTCTGTATTCAAGTGTATATGAAGTGTAGGGTGTATGATGGTTTGTGTGGACAGATCAGCACAGCGCGTGGTACAAGTGGAGCCCTTCACATCAAATATGTAATTCGGTCCAACAACTCCCAACTGATTACGTTAATAATTCCAAAATATAACCAATCCAACGCGAGCCTAATATGGCCTCGCAGGGGGCCACCTGCGGGAACCAGCATAACCGTAGGGGGCGTAAGCATCGGCTTCGAGCCCACGATGAAGTACCTTGGGCTCGTACTCGATAGCCGATGGGATTTCGGACCTCATCTCCGAAGTCTGGTCCCGAAACTGAGGGGGGCTGCGGCCGCGCTATCGCGGCTGATGCCCAACGTTAAGGGACCCAACGCCCCCACTAGGAGACTGTACCTGGGGATCGTGCGAAGCATGGCCCTGTACGGAGCCCCAGTATGGGCGGAGACTCTGGCGGCCCGCAAAGTGGCTGTATTAAACAGCCCGTTAAAAGCGATGGCCGTCAGAGTCATCAGGGGGTATTGCACGATCTCCATCGAGGCGGCATGTCTCCTAGCCGGGACCCCTTCATGGGACCTGGAAGCGAGAGCCCTTGCGCTGCTGTACCAGTGGCGCAAGGAGGCGCTGGAGCGGGGCCATAGGCCGGAGCCCCGAGAAATCAGGGCTCAGCGCTCCCTGCTCCGCCAGGAACTCATGGAGACATGGAGGGTGCGACTCGAGCACCCAAGGTGGGGGGAATCCACCATTGCGGCGGTGAGACCGATCATGAAGGAGTGGTTGGAGAGGGACCATGGGGACCTCTCTTACCGCATGTGCCAGATGGTTACCGGACACGGGTGTTTCGGTAAGTATCTGTGGCGCATCCACCGGGAGACAATGCCGCAGTGCCAACACTGCGAGGATCCTGGCGAAGACACGGCGCTCCACACATTGGTGGAGTGCCCTGCGTGGGCGAGTCAACGCCGGGATCTCGTTGCGGTCCTGGGCGTGGATGTTCTCTCGTTGGAGACCATGGTGATGGCCGTGGTCTCCGACGGGAGCAAGTGGCACGCCGCCGCCTCCTTCTGCGAGCAGGTAAAGCGCGCGAAAGAGACGGCGGAGAGGGAGCGGGAGAGAACCCTGCCCCCCGAGTTTCGCAGTCTGCGGCGAGGACGCCGCAGACTCATCTACGCCCGGGACTACCGACCTCCATAATCGGGGCCTGAGGACGGCAGTTGGCCGAATCGCCGTCCTTACAGAAGCAGGCCGTGGCGGAGGCGTGTCGTGTGTGCCCTACACACGCCTGTCAACTCACCGAAGCGGGATAAAACCCGACCCCACCAGGCGAGGCCGCGGTCCTTTCGAGGGCTTACCCGGGGTGCCCGGCAACGGACACTTGGGGAGGACACCGTGCGGTTTTAGTCGAGACACGCAAAACCACCCCCGCTGGCCAGCGGGGGAATATCCGAAGGGATTTCCGCATGTAAAAAAAAAAAAAAGTCCAACGCGAGCCAAATATGATTTTTGCGGATTATACTTCATTCGAATAAAACTTATTTTAACCAAACAAAACTTTTCCTCAAGACAATTCTTTCAACAAGTTGACAACCAAGTGACAGATAGAGATCTGTCAACGCAAATTTTGTTGTTTTTTTTTACTTCGTTTAGAAACACAACAGGTAGTGTTTATGGATAGGTCTTCAAAAATGATATTGAGGTTTCTAATATCATTTTTTTTTAAACTGAATAGTTTGCACGAGAGACACTTCCAAAGTGATAAAATGTGTCCCGTCCCCCCTGTAACTTCTAAAATAAGAGAATGATAAAACTAAAAAAAATATATATGTACATTACCATGTAAACTTCCAACGATAATTGGTTTGAACGAGATCTAGTAAGTAGTTTTTTTTAATACGTCATAAATCGTAAACTGCAATTTACCTTTCATTCAATCAACACAAATATAAAAATTAAAAAAAAAATATTATGTTACTTGCTGCTACGGAACCCTTAATAGGCGAGTCCGACTCGCACTTGGCCGCTTTTTTTTTCTATTTTTGTGTGAAAATCTTAATGCAGTTCGCAGAATACATCTACCTACCAAGTTTCAACAGCATAGTTCTTATAGTTTCGGAAAAAAGTGATTGTGACATACGGACGGACAGACAGACAGACATGACGAATCTATAAGGGTTCCGTTTTTGCCATTTTGCAACGGAACCCTAAAAACGGCTTTGTTGAAATTCACTCAGAAATAAAGTGTATTTATATAGTAATAAAGTGAAAAAAAAAATGAAGTGAAGTAAATTTATACTGCGATCTATCATTGAAAAATTCCCCAATAAATTAGAAGTTCAAGCTTCATGAATTAGACAGAAGATCTGTTCGGTAGATGCCGACTTTCGCTCTTAGCCGATATTAATCTTTTTCAGGAATGATTGAAGACATTTTTTTAAGAAGATTGAAAGAAAAAAAAATACTGTGTTCTTAAAATGGATCAAAATATACTTAAATAATAAATAATAATTTTGTCTTGCTATACATATTCACATATTATGTTGACCTAAAAAAACATATTAAAACTACGTGGCCCAATTTAACGTAATAAATAATACTATGAAGTAATTAATACTAACATCGTAATCGATTGATCCACGCCTATCTCCAGCAGTGGACTGCGATAGGATTATTGATGACGATGGATCAGCCAAATTCCACTCATTCTGAACTTGCGTTGCGTACTATGAAAAGCTTTGGCCATTATAAAACCATGCAGTTAAGTAGTAAGTTTTTAAAAAGTCTGCCACTATGTTGTTTTAGATAGATAGATAGATAGATAGATATAAACTTTATTGTACACCAATCAGAATATACATATATGGAAACTTAAACAATACATGTACAAATGGCGGCCTTATCGCTAAAAGCAATATCTTACAGGCAACCTTTGGATGGACATGAATTTTAAATGAGCTAAATCGTATATTGGGTAGTTATTGGTGTAATAGGAAAATATAGAGGAGTAACGTAGTCATATAATGTAACAGACTAGATTACAAACACATATGATTGCAATGTACTAGGTACATATACCTAAAAATAAGCATACAATGATACATAAACAGACATATATAATCGAACATAATTGTAGGTAATATAAATTATTCATATAGACATACAAAATTTATATATATACTAAACCTACACATAAATTATTTTTATATCTCGTACGAAAGTTAGACAGCACATAACGCAAAAAAAAAAAAAAAAAAAAGGAATTGGGGAGACTATAGGCCCAGGTAGTGCTCTTTCACCATCGTTTTGAAGATGGCCAGTGATTGTGCCCGTCTAATCGATAATGGCAGTGCATTCCATAATCGTACCGCCTGTACCGTGAACGATTTATCATAAAAAATCGTAGAATGCCTAGGTACTGCCAATACCAATGATTCCGACGACCTCAAGGATTTTAAATGTGTGTCATTGAGGAACACGAAACGTTCTTTTAAATAACAGGGAGAATTGGGATTAAAGAGAATACTATAAAGCATGGCAAGAATATGAGCATTCCGTCGAAGTCGAATTGGGAACCACTTGAGCAATATGCGAAACTCTGATATGTGATCATATTTGCGTAGACCAAATATAAATCTAATGCAAAAGTTTTGAAGGCGCTCAAGCTTATCGAGTTGCTCCTCGGTGACGTCGAGATAGCTGACATCGGCATAGTCAAGAAGAGGAAGAAGGAGAGATTCTGCAAGTGCAATTTTAGTGGTCGTTGGTAGAAAGTTACGCAGTCTGCGCATAGACCCCGCTGATGCAAACAATTTGCGACTAACTTCACGGATTTGAGGACCCCACGATAGTGTGCTGTCGATGAATATCATTCTCAACCGAGTTATGAATATATTGGCGTTGTGCTTTTCTACACACCTTACTGCAGAGATTTCGAATTGTAATATATTTTTCGCGGTTATTAGGAGTAGGCCGAGTCTTGTGCCTACATTTGGCGGTTGCTTTTTTTGACAACATACCTTTTATCTCGGCTGTGAGCCAAGGTGAAGGTAAGTGCCTAACTCTCACTGCACGCACAGGCGCATGCCTGTCGTATAGTTCAATAAGTTTCCCATTGAGTATACTGACTTTGTCATTAACAGACTCGGCTTGTAGTAGTGAACTCCAATCTATTTCATTGGCATCCTCACGAAGTTTATTAAGATCCATACCACTAAAATTGCGTTGCATAAGAATTTTATGTTTCGGTTTAGGAGGGCGAAGTTTATATGACAGAAAAAGTAAATCGTGGTAAGAAAATGCATCAGCTGAGCACTGGCCGTGCTTAGCGACTAGATTAGTCGAAGAAACAAGAATAAGATCTAGAAGAGAAGGGGCGCAATCCGGAAAGTGATGCGTAGTATTGGAAGTTAGAACGGACAAATTACAAGATTGAACAGTACTGAGGAAAGATGAAGAGCGAGAGTCTTGTTTTATAAGGCACGTGTTAAAATCTCCCATTATGATAGTATGGCTGTAACTGGGACAGTAGCGTTCCAATAGGTTTTCAAACGAGGAGAAAAAAATTATTCTAGATGAGGGACAATAATAGACACCCAGTAATAATTTGGTGTGAAAGAGTTCTACCTCTAGGAAGAGGTGCTCACCGGCGTTTGATGGTGGTGGCTGTGAAGATGAATCTATAATATGAAAAGGAATATTATTACGTAGGTAAATAGCAACACCTCCACAAGCAGCACCAATGCGATCGTTTCTTATTAAATGGAAATCAGGCAGCGAGTAAGAAATTGTAGGTAGACAAGGCTTAAGGAAAGATTCAGAAATAAGAATAGCATGGATATTTTTACAGTCAAAACTAGTCAGCATATCCGGGAAATGGGCCGGAATACTCTGTGCATTTATATGGACTACATTAAAGTTCTTGGGTACGTCAGTAAATTGGGCTTCAATAGTTGCAGCCAGTGAAGGCTTACTCGTAAAGCTATCATAACTACTGGCTGTTACAAAACTTTCATCGTCGCTGGTATCGCAGATGCTTGTCATTTAACAAAAGAAAGAAAAAATATATGTATAATATATGTGTAATATATATATATATGGGAAAATAAATATAAAAATTATAAAATTTTATATAAGTGGACCAACCAACCTATAACTTACTGTATGTTATTGTTTTATTATTACTTCTGTCCATCCACCAGCTGCGTGTTACCTCAATTACTAATTCACATTTATCAGGGTAAAAATATCTAAATACAGAAACCAAAAAGTCACACTAGAACTACATCACTTTCAAATTCGACAAACTTATTTATACTCCATGGTACTTAATATACAAAATTAAAAAGGCAAACCGTACACAAATGAAAACTAACTTCGTAAACCACATGTTGAGAATAATAGTTTAAAGGTACATAATATATGGGTACACCCTGGGCGGCGGTCAATGGCTTCCCCTTCACCCCTTCATAGGGTTGGCATTGATCGTCGGCCAATACCCAACGTGGCGGGAACACATCGCTCTCCGTACTCCTCTGCTTTCAGAGGAGACAGGATGAGCGATGCTGTTAGTGGTGAGATGGCCCAGGGTCAGCCGGGGTGCGAGGGATATGCTCTATGGGTAACCTTACACCCCGGCGTCTGAAGACCCGAGACGGCGTGCGGTTTTAGTCGGTGCAAGCCCGACATAACCGCCCCCGCTGGCCGGCGGGGGAGTATCCGAAGGGATTTCCGCACGATAAAAAAAAAAAAAAAAAAAAAAAGGTACATAATATATGGGAGTTGGAACGCAGCGCTTCTGATTTGTTGACATTATTGTCAGGTCAGATTGACATTTACAATTTCTAAGTAGGTAGCAGGTTAATCAGAAAAGTTGAATTAAAACTATTGATCTTAAATTGTTCGACTATAGGTTAAGCTGACACCCGCTGGTCATTGGCGTCTTCGCCATTAATAATTTTATAAACATTTATTATATTTTACTAGAGATTGGCGAAATTGCGGTGACTCTACTGCAGAAGCCATTAACTAAAAGAAGAAGAAGAAGAAGATCTTAAATTCTTATCATATGTGACGGTGGTAAATATGTAGTATAATAATTCGGGTAGAGTGACAGCTATGGAAAATAATAATATGACGCAAAAGATAAATATCAGACAGTACAAACGAAAATTTTACTTCTTCGCAGCTCGGCTGGGCTTGGAAGATATTGGAATTTTCTCAGCAGGAGGTTTTTGTGAGCTTAAATTTAGCTGGTTTAGCTCACCCAGGGTAGCCACTCGGTGCCGTGCGCCGTCGGTGCCAAGAACGTAGACGTGACCTTCCCGTGTCCAACACCTCGAGATGCCAAAACGCTCACGTGCCGCCATAAAGACTTCATGTCTGGTACGAGTTACGAACTCGGATAATGTAATGCCAGAGCCTTTGAGTTTGGCTTTAGTAAACCAAATCTTATCCCGCACAGCCATATGTTGGAATTTGACTAAAATGGGCCTAGACTTACCAGCACCCAACGGTCGGCCCATTCTGTGGCAACGTCTGATGTCAACCACTGAAAGATCACCAAATTTAAGATGGTCTTTGATGGCACTCACCACAGTTTGTGCTGTGTCTTCAGCCTCCCGCTCTGGTACACCATGCAGCAGTAGCATTTCCCGTCGACTCCGTAATTCAAGGTTATCCACCTGACGTGCAAGGAAGTCCACTTGCTGCCGAAATGCAGATAATATGCCCACAACAAAAGCTTTGAAAGCCGCAAAGTCGGATGTAAGACTTGCTAGACTTGGAGCGCTGCTTGGATTCTTCCCACTTTTCTTCAACTCTTCTTCGAAGTTAGTCATCCGCTCCTCTAAACCAGCCATTATTGTGGTGAAGGACTCTTTCATGGTTTCCATATTACCAGTACTGTGTTCTGTGTTCAATTGATGTGAATAACTTTTTATAATGGAGTACTTGAGTGGAGATAACACACAGGTTGTATGTACCTTAGGTTGACATTTAATTTATATCAAATGTATTTATAAATACTGAAGTTTAATATTTTAAATTAATTTATAAAAATGAGAGTTACAAAACAGCTGTTATTCTTGTAGAACTACCCACAGTTGTCTTTATTATGAATACCAAACCGAATGACCTTTTCAAATTCACACGTAAGGTTCATAACAGTTATCCTTAAGAGTATCTACTGTTTATTGTCTTCAAGTAAAAAGTCAACAACTCTCTCTCCAATAGCGATGGTCACAGCTGCAGGATTGGCACGTGGTGCACGGGGCAGCACGCTGAGATCAGCAACACGAAGACGCTGCACGCCAAGCACGCGGAGCCGTGCATCCAGAACGCTATCCAAGGGAACTGTACCAGCTGCATGGTACACTGAATGCGTCATGTGGCGCACGTAGCATTGCCAGTAACCTTGCTTGTCTACTTCATAGCGGGGACACTCTGGTAGGTCCAACCGTAACAAAGATGCATTTAGCCGCCTAAGTACATCCGTATTTGCAAGTTGTTCAATAATACCGATAGAGCGCACAATTTCGTCAACATCTCTATTGTCTCCCAAGTAGTTAGGGTATATGGCTGGAGGTGCTAATGGATCTTTACTCGCTAGTCGTACTGTACCCACCGAATGAGGCTCTAATAGGACAGGAAATAGCATGACGAATGCGTATTTTTTGTTTGCTTCGCTTAGTTGTTCGATTATGTTGTCATTCAAACCTGTTGATCGTTTGAACCGTTCTTTTGTCAACGCTACTAGATTCCTTTCTATATATGCCATAATAACTTGTAAGTTTGGCACTTCACAGTCACTGCCGTTCGAGCTTACGTTGAGTAGCCTCCTCTGTTCGAAGTCATAGCAATGTGTGTTGGCAAATACACTAACATCGGTAAGGCCATTAGATGTGAGCGGGCCTCGGTTTTTTACCACCAATTCCATCAATTCCGGGATCCTTGATGTAAGTAGTTCTATTTTACCGAGAGGTCCAAAATCTTTCCTAACTTGCAGAATAAGCAAGGACAGCACGTGGTCTGTCATACCGTTACCCACAGGCAGATCTACTTTCACTGGAATGCCCATGCTTTTTAAATGATCAGCTGGCCCTACACCTGATAGCATCAGTATTTGAGAGGTCCCAATTGCACCTGCACTTAAAATTACCTCTTTTCGAGCATAAAGTTTAAAACTTCGGAAACTTTGAACGGCAGTGATACCAAGAGCAACGTTATTTTGATTAATTATTACTCCCGTACACATCGTGTATTTAGCCACATTGAGCATTCTCTTCACGTCCATTCTCGCCAGATACCCTCGTGCTGTACTCATCCGTTCTCCTTTATACACATAACCTACAACTTGAGTGACACCAATTTGTGACTCGGCGTTTACATCTGGATTAAAAGGAAATTGCAGAGATCTGAATGCCTGAATAAGCCTGGAATGCCATGGGTTCTGGGAGTCGCCAAAAAAACCAATACGCATAATTCCAGTGGTGTTATGGTAAGCTCTGGAGGATGGTGGAAGTTGGCTGAGATCTTGTAAGCCTTCGTAACGGAGAAAGTAGGGCATGAGATCGTTGTAGGTCCATCCAGGACTGGTGATTGTGTCGAAGTCCTTCCTGTTGCTGCGTGTGTAGATCATGAGATTGATGGAGGTGGACCCACCAAGGCACTTACCACGACTAAATTTGCATTGTTTGCCGACTGACGAGAGGCATGAAACATTGTTTGATAAGGTTTTATATTGCCAGTCTATTCCTGAACCCAAAAGCGCCACTGATACTGCTGGCACCTACAAAAATACATTCATATTATTATATAGACTATTCTGGGCGGAGGCCCTGAAGACCAGAAGTCTGCGGATGCTGCGCACTCCGCAGTGAGTGATGGCCATCAGGGTCATCCGCGGGTACCGCACGATCTCCTTCGAGGCGGCGAGTCTCCTTGCCGGAACTCCGCCATGGAGGCGAGAGCCCGTTCGCAACTGTACCAGTGGCGAAAGAAGGCGCGGGAGCAGGGACGGAACCCCGAGCCTCGTGTAATCGAGGCCGTGCAGTCCCAGCTCCGCCAGGCCATCGAGATGGAGTGGAAGGAACGACTTGGGTGACCAAGCGCAGGGCACGCCGCAATAGCGGCCGGTAAGGCCCATCATGGAGAATTGGCTAGAGAGGCGACACGGAAGCCTCTCGTACCGATTGCCGCAGCATGATTGCGGCAATGGTGCGGAGCGCGAGCGCGTGGGCCGCCGCCACCTCCTTCTGCGAGTATGTAATGCTCGCGAAGGAGATGGTGGAGCGCGCCCGGGAGAGACTTAGAACTCTCCCGGCCCGCCGGGCCCGCAACTTGCTCGCCGCGCGTAGGCAGGCAACTCAGGCGCCGGAGGTCGCTTAACGACCTCAATCCTCCATGAGCGCAGGCCTGGGGGTGGCAGGTAAGGCCGCCTGTCACCCCAGCAGAAGCAGGCCAGGACGGTGGGGTGACTAGCGCCCCTCCCCCAAACCGGGGCAAGACGGGGACACCGTGGTTCCTAAACCCGAGGGGGCCATCTCGAAACCGGAGATGGCCCAGGGTCAGTCGGGGTGCGAGGGATATGCTCTATGGGCAACCTTACACCCCGGCGGCTGTAGACCCGAGACGGCGTGCGGTTTTAGTCGGTTCAAGCCCGACAAAACCGCCCCCGCTGGCCAGCGGGGTGGGATCCGATGGGATGGGAAAAAAAAGTTCTAGAGTAATACATATCAATTAAAAGTTTAAATCAATTACTAGAGTAGAGGACAGACAATAGCAAACGTAATTATTTTCTTAAAATAACATTGTATTATACTGTATTTTATAATATTTCTTGAATATAATATAAGGGTGTTTAAGCGATTCATACCGCGAGTTATTCGGACCGCGGTTCGAATCGCCCCAGGACACTTTTGGCGTTTCATACCATGGTATGAATCACCCCATCGCGTCGTTTGCAGGGTTTTGACTGTACTTTCATTCGTTTTTACTTTAAAGTTAATTTTAAAGAAATTATGGCAGTGCACAAATAATTAATTTTAAGTAATTTTGTTATGTTATTACTCCCTAATTACGTGATTAGAGTTTGAGATTTAAGTACCAGCAATTTTAGAATTGATAGCATTTGGAAAGAGGCCTTTACTTTTCGGGTTTCGGCCGAGTCAAGAAGAAACGTAGTAGAGCGGACCCGGGCTGCAAAGTACAAGCTGTGAATGCACCCGGGACTAACGCTGTGATAATGATGACTTTTTGGATTTCACTTCAGCTTATCACCAGGTGGGGTACTGTCAGATCAGCGGAATCAATATGAAAAAAAAAGTGCCAATCAGAGTAAGAATTTGTTCGTACTGGGTGGATTTCTTCCAAAAAACAAGTCGATATAAACTATAGATAAGGAGAAAAGACAAGGACTACCTTGTCTTTTCTCCTTATCGCCTTATCTTAACACTAGTTTATCCAACGCCATGAATGTTAGTAACCTTGGTGAATACGTTTGGATTTCCACCAGCCTCCACGAGCAGCACTTCGTGGCCAGCGAGCGCCAGCCTGGAGGCGGCGACGACGCCCCCTGCACCCGCACCCACCACGATGTAGTCGAACTGCTGGCCATCTGCAAAATTAGTGAATATCAACTTATAGTAATAAAGGCAGACCGGCAACGGTGCGCACTCAGTGAAGTATAAAAGGAACTTCATCTCGCACACTCTCAGGCTGTGGAATGATTTCCCTGCTGTGGTTTTCCCCAGCGACTAATCTAATAATAATCTTTAATCTAATAATCATATTCATATCTACTATTATAAATGCGAATGTAAGTTTGTTTGTTACGCTTTCACGCAAAAACCTTTGAACCGATATTGCTGAAATTTGGTACAGGGGTAGTTTAGACCTTGGGAAAGGACAGGCTATGTTTTGTCGCGATAACCGACATCGACAATCGACATCGGGCAAAAGCTAGTAATCTTCATTTGTGAATATGGTCGTACAGTTCTTATATTACATGGTAGGTACACATGTTAAGTATCAGCATATTCTGCCATTTGTGGCGTACAAATTAAATAGGTAATGTCAAAAATTCAATTAAAATGACAATTAATTACATGCATATAAATTAAAATTCAAATGATATTAAAATTATTACATAGTTATGTCGAGCATCATAAATTATTATTTCAAATCATCAATATTAATTAATATCATGAATTAGACTAAAATATTATCAATTACATGCATCATAATTACAATTCAAATTACCTATATTAAAATTATCAAATAATTGTGTGGACATCATACATTATCATTCAAAAAAATCATCGATATCATAATAACATTTTGAAATTAACATATCTTTTAATTTCTTCCGAAATAAATTATAACTTAAGTCTTTAAAAGCATTTGGAATTTTATTGTAAATTTTAGGGGCTAAACAAAACATACTTTTCCACATAAGTGCCGTTTTGGCACTCTGTATGCGCAGCCTGTATTTGTCGCGTCTGCTACGTTGGACACCATTCGAAAGCCGCGGAGACAAATTGGATTTTTGTTTTACAAATAAAGCCATTTCCAAAATATACATTGATTGTTAGTATTCCATGCCCAGGCATTTCAGTGAAGAACGGTCTACAGCTGTCGGTGATTTTAAGTCCAAACATTACCCGTATACATCTCTTTTGAACTAAAAATGCAGCATCTCTGTCGGTAGAGTGACCCCAAAGTATGACCCCATACCTTAATATCGATGCTACAAGGCCATGATATGCGGTGAGCAGTGTGTCTGTACTAACTGTCGGGGCAAGTTTGTATAATGCATATGAGGCACTGCTGAGTCTTTTACACAGCCCTTCGATATGGGCTTTCCAGTTAAGTTGTCGATCAATAATAATACCTAGAAATTTGATTTGTTCACACTCATCTATTACATACATTATTCTGATAATTAATATTTATATTGGATGTCAATATCTTTTATCTATTCTATTATTGACTAAAGTGAATAATTTTTGTTTTATTATAATTAATTCTTAAATTATTATTACTTAACCATCGTAATCATCGAACCCAGGGAGCTGTTTATTGCTAATTCGTAATGCTCATGGTCTTTACTTTCTATTGCTAATGTGCTATCATCGGCAAAAACTGTCATATGATAGTTTATCATTTTAGGAAAGTCGTTAATGTATATTATAAAAAGTAAAGGTCCTAATACACTCCCTTGGGGCACCCCAAATGATATATCACGCTCCTTAGATGAGTAGTTTTGTTCAATTTTGGTCACAGAATCCGCTCTTGTAATTATTACTTTTTGTTTCCTATTAGAGATGTATGATTCCAGTAGATTTAAGATATTTGCCCTAATACCGTAAGCGTCCAGCTTTGACAGTAAGATTTTATGATCCACATAATCAAATGCTTGCGTCATATCGCAATATATACCTGATACGCGATTTCTTTTATCCATATTTTTCATAATAACATTTCTAAAATTATATTCAGCCATATTTATGGTCTTACATTTTCTGAAACCATTTTGTTCGTCACATAGAATATTATTTCTTTCAAGATAAGAATATACGCTCTGATTTATGAACTTTTCAAATATTTTGGATATAATAGAGGTAAGAGCTATTGGTCTATAATTTTGCATTAATTCTTTATTTTCTTTTTTGAATAATGGCTTAACAATTGATAGTTTCAATTCATGTGGGAATATACCATGAGTTATACATAAATTTAGTATGTGACTTAAATGGTTACATATTAAGTCACCAGTAAATTTGATTACCATTGTTGATATTTCATCACTACCTACGCTATTAGTATTTTTAAGATTTTTAATGATATTAAGTATATCCATTGGTAAACTTGGAGGCATAAACATTGAGTTTTTTCTACAGTTTATGAGCGACGTGATTTTATTATTTGTCCTACTTATTGGCACTATTTTATCTATGAAATAATCATTGAATTTATTTGCAATGACTTCTGGTTAAGTAATAGTTAAATTGTCAATTTTAATTTTATTAATTGTATTTTTAGGTAGGTTGAGTTTTGAGTTTTGAATTATTTGCCATGTAGTTTTTGTTTTATTCTGAGAATTTTTTAAACGGTTATTATTTTGTGCTTTTTTAGTGAGCTCTATAATTTTCTTGTAACGTTTTGTGTAGTTAACATAATTTACTTTATTGGTATTAGTAGGCCTGCATCTAGACTGCCAAAGTAATTGCCTTTTTTACGACTACACAGCTTAATCCCACGTGATATCCATTTCGGCCTCTTATTAACAGGTATTCTTAGAAGTCTAGAGGGAAAACACAAATCATAAAACATTCTGAATTTTTCTATGAATAGATTATACGCTTCGTTAGGATCATCCATGCAATAAACATCAGAAAATGATATGTCTTTAAGACATTCCCGGAATCTATACTATGTTTTCTTCAGCATAGTACCTTTGTAACACACCAGTATTTAATTAAACATTTGTGGTGTAAATGGCACTGTAGTAACTGTACAGTGTGATCAGACATCGCAAAGTCTATCACTTCCGATTTACATGATTGCTTAAAATTGTGCGCAAAATTATCAATACAAGTTCCCCTTTCCATTCTCGTGGGTTGCTTTATAGCTAGAGTTAGGTTAAAATTTCCAAAAGACATCTCAACTCCGATACATCGTTATTTATCTCCGTATAATGCGCTTACCCTGCCTTAATCTGGCGATAGAGGATGCCCTAGGACAGACGTGCCACCTTATAATATAAGGGGTTCATGTATGGTACTGTGGTACCCGGGGGGTTGGGTACCACGCGTGTATGAAGTGATGAAAATATAACACTTTAAGAGGGAAAAATATTATTTATTTATTAATCACTCGCACTTCCTACTTATATTATTAGGGATTTACGCGGTTGTTTTAACTTTAAATAGCGGACTGGGACGTATATCGCGGTCTCGGCCCAAGGATAGGGCTTAAAGCGGGGTACTTCCCAGGATACTTTTCTCAGCTTCAATCGGAACGGCTCCACCAGGCCCGTTCAGATCCCGAATGTCCAGGCTGCGATTGTTTTATCACGTTCCTAACTTGAATTATTTAAACAATACAATAGTTTTATTTAAACTCTGACACATGATGGCCAGGTAAACGAACCGTAGTGTGTCGAACGAGGTCCGGACACTACATCAGCTACGCCCAAGGCCATGCATGTGACACCTACATTGAAACCCTAGGCATACTAAACGAGAGCAGATAAAAAAAAACATTAAATCGCCTGTCTCTTACAATGAGAAAAACGACGCAATCTTTACAATTTATAACCATTAAACTGTAATAAATATTGAAAAATCCGAATACAAAGATTGCTTCATTCTTGGCCTGGCAAAAACTCTCAAAAAGCAACAAGCCACAGCGCGACTATCTAAATAAATTATTTTGGTGTCTCTTGACGACACATTTTAATGTTTGCCCTGATGGGACTTAAAGTACAGAGTACTTTTAAGACCTACCTAACTAAAAAAACAAAAGATGACATAAAGTGATCTATCTTTACACATTATGCATGTGAAGCAGTCATTATGTCGCCTACACATTACTTAATTATTTTTAAATCAACATTAAAGAGAAAGAACCTCACTCTATAAAGAAGAGTCTGATCGAAAACTAACTTTCAACCATCGTCGGCGCTCATGACCAGAACGATTTGACTCTCTTACAAAGTTTAGATCATATCTCTCAATATCAGACGAAAAAATAATTGCCTAACTCCTACGCTATAACATCACGAATGTAAGAAAAAAAAAACTATTTATCTTCAGCAGCGCAGCAATATGGAATAAACAGAGAACGCATATTATTATTAAAATATTACACACAATACATTATCTTCTATTATACAACATATCTTAAATAAGAGTTATGGTCACGCAGATAGGCATCTGTAAAAGAAAACAATCATAGGATCCAACTTGCACATAGATCTGTTCGAAATTGAACTTTAAAACGTCAACAAAGTTACATGAAACCATCGATAATTACCTTTGAACTATCATTACACATAACAATTAATAAAATATTCAACCTTTATTTATCTAGCCTCTTTATTAGTATCACACATAAAATACAAAAAAAATGAATCATGTCCACACGACACTCAATGTCAAATAAATATAATGACATTTACACATATTTTACTTAAATAACGCATCTTCTGTTGACAAATGGTTTTAGAAAATTGGTATGTATAATATCTTGCCATGATGAGTTATTCATTTTCCCCACGACATAGTTGGTGTTTGAAATTCTCCTGATAATAATAAACGGCCCTTTGTACGGCTTACAAAGTTTCTTACTCCTTCCCGAAATACGTCTTGGACTGTATATCAGAACCAGCTGACCTGGTCGGTATACCACGAATTTCACCTTCTTGTCGTAGTAAGCTTTCTGCCTCCTTTGTGCGTTTCTTATATTCACCTTTGCTCGCTGCACGAGATAATTTGCACGTGCATGTCTGGACGCATATGACTCGTTCGTAGACTCTTGATTTACTTCGAAGTTTGATTGCAGAATCGGCTCTCGTGCGAACAACAACATGTGTGGAGACATACCTGTAGATGTATGCTTCGTGGCATTATATGCAAATGTCACCATGTTTACAGCTTTGGGCACGAAAAACCTATTGCGGAACTTCGACAACGTCTTCGCGATTCCGAAGTGACCTCCCGACCATGGATGATTATGCAGTTCCTCGAGAGTTGTCAGTAGTTCTCTCGGCAGCAAAACAACATTTTTCCTTAATAAAAATCCTTTGTAGTTTGTTGCATCATTATTTGCTAAGCCATTCCTTAGTGATCTACAGAAAAGATCTACGCACTGTTTTACTACTACTGTATCGGTGCTGATGTTATACATCTCTATATCATCCGATACTGGTGTGTTTATATCGTCATCCTCTATCTTTAAAGGATAATGACTTTGGTAATCAGCAACAATATTGCTCTTGCCGGAACGATGTACGACGTCGAAATCCACATCTTGTATTGGATCCTTCACCAAGTCTGATCGTTCCGTAGCTGACCTGTACGGAGCTGTATTTACAGGAATATCATCTGACAATCCGCATCCGCCCGTGCTACCGTTGTCGAACGTGACTCCATTCTCGCAGTCTTGTACTGCTTGCACCAAACGACTCCTTTTGTTCGCTGGGATGCCCCCATCGATTAATTGCTTGGATTCTTCAGACTTAAATATTTCATTATGAAAACTACGATTAGGGAAATAATCAATGGTTTCCTTTATTGCTTTATAATTAAATAACATATTATTTGTGTTTATAATATTTAACGATGTGCACTTTGAAGCCTTACTCACGGTTTTATCGTCATATCTGCGTGTCCAATTTACTTTGAAGCCCTTAATCCATAAACAGTTCTTTCTGAAATCAATTGATACAGCATTAGCAAACATGAGCGATTGACCTAAGACTAAATCTAATTCAATATTATTTAATACAATGAAATTCACTCTAACTAAAATGTTCGCTAAAATCATGTTCACGTTGACTTCACCGCAGATAGTTGCCGAAGAACCAGTTATGCTCTTGATGTGCGTCAACGACGTTGACGGTCTTATTTGTAGGTTCAAGCTTCTAGCTAAAGCTTTGCTCGTAGCATTTACTGTTGCTCCAGTATCAAGTAACGCCTCGATGTCAGAATTATTAATTGTAACTTTAATAAATGGCGACAACTGATCAGAAAAATTGCTTTCGTTGTGACGCTGATCTGCACTCGCAGACTCGATATGCTCCATGCTCATTACATTTCTCTCTCGAGGCCGGAAAAACTGTCGGCTCGAAGTTGGAGTATCTCTTCTGTTAGATCCCGAAGAATTCGGGTTACTGGGGAAAACATTAGTGTTAGCAATGTTCCGAGGTCTTAGGTTGTATCTCGGAGTGCGGAAATTGTCCCCTTCATCCCGTGGACTCGACGATGACGGAGCTTGACGTGCATCGTAAGATGTCGTGTCTCCTCTATTCCCGTAGCGGTTATGGAATCCGACTTGACGGTTATATCCTTGTGGAGGGTTCGTAGGTAAATTCTGTGTTCTATCCCCCTGCACGTCGGGTTGTACTTCCGATAATTGCAACAGCGCGTCGCGGAGTTCTTTTTTATCGCTGTACACCCTTGCCGCTAAAATATTTCGAAATCTTGGCGACATTGACTTCAGAAATCTACTTATTATCTTTTTATCATCGGTAACCTTAGCTTTACTAGCCAAGTTGCACAATCTGTACCAATAGGTAACCAAGTTCTCCTCTTTGGCTTGATACGCTGAATAGAACAACTCTAAATCATCGCCATGGGAAGGAAACTCTTCTTCTAACAGTGAGCACACTTGTTCGAAAGTTAACTCTTCGTTAAAAATCGACTTGTAAAAGTGTAACGCTGCGCCCTCGAGGTAGGCAGCTAATATTGTAGCTTTGTCAGCCAACATAAATTTATTTATGGCGAATACGACATTGAAGTCTCTCAAAAAACTTTGGAATGAGACACCGTCAGTGCCACCAAATTTCTTTGATTCAGCCATCTTAATGGTAGCAATACAATATATATAATAAATTCAAATTTGTTATCTGTTTAAGGCGTCGATCCAATATTGCACGACGTCTTCCTTCTCAAGGTACGGGGTCGATCAATCCACTGCCAACTGCAGAATGTTGGCGTTTCCACCTCCTGTGGAAACCGGCGTTCCTCCACCAAATTCTATGGAAACCGGCGCCTCCTCCAAAGCTGTGGTACCCGGGGGGTTGGGTACCACGCGTGTATGAAGTGATGAAAATATAACACTTTAAGAGGGAAAAATATTATTTATTTATTAATCACTCGCACTTCCTACTTGCATTATTAGGGATTTACGCGGTTGTTTTAACTTTAAATAGCGGACTGGGGCGTATATTGCGGTCTCGGCCCAAGGATAGGGCTTAAAACGGGGTTCTTCCCAGGATACTTTTCTCAGCTTCAATCGGAACGGCTCCACCAGGCCCGTTCAGATCCCGAATGTCCAGGCTGCGATTGTTTTATCACGTTCCTAACTTGAATTATTTAAACAATACAATAGTTTTATTTAAACTCTGACACATGATGGCCAGGTAAACGAACCGTAGTGTGTCGAACGAGGTCCGGACACTACAGTACTTATAAGGATGGATCCTTCTGTTTACCTGCTACCTTAAGTAAATCCCTTCTAGGGCTCCTCTACTAACATAGTTATACTATATTTCATAAGCATGAGAGAGAGAGTGATAGCGGCGATAGCCCAGTGGCGGACGTAACGGACTGCTGAGACGAGGTCTCGAGTTCGATCCCCAGTCGCCCCGGGCACACAACTCTGACTTTTCGTAGTTATGTGTGCATTAATAAATGTTAGGTGCCCGGTAGATGGCAATAGGCTCGCCCCCTATTACATTGGGACCTTAACATAACTGGCAAATCGTGGGTGTGTAATACACCTCTGCCTACCCCTTCGGGGATACAGGTGTGAAGTTATGTTATGTTATGAGAGACAATGTAAGAGAAATATTATAAGTATGTCGTATATGTCGTTTTGTTAAAAGTTTAAAAACGTAATGTTGTGTTTTTAGATATGTATATAAAACATAGTTACTACAACGTATTATTAGGTGCAGCAAACGTTATGAACATGATGGATAACTCAATGTTCAAAAGGATAATATGATGAAGATATAAATTATAAAATAACATCAAATAAATCGCGATAGAATCCGTACAAAAATAGTTTTATTTCAACTTCCGACAATATCATGATGAGGATAGTTTGATTATTTAAACTTGAATCTGTAGTGTGTATTATTATACCTTACCCTTCAACTGAACTCCAATCGGGAACGTGTAAATGTCAAAGTTTCGTTTAGCGCTTGTCGTGCCGAATTTCACCCACGTTGGTAGAAGTACTAGCACTGCTATTCTGGAACCACAAATCGCTTTTTAGGTAGATACCCACTGCTAGCAAACTGTTGAACACGTATATACGTATTTGACAATATATTAGCAGCGATTTCCTAAATTATCATCTTATATCTCTTTTTTTGTCATGTCGGACTTGCCCATGAAGGGTTTTTTTTACGTGCGGAAATCCCTTCGGATACCCCCCGCCGGCCAGCGCGGGTGGTTATGTCGGGCATGAACCGACTAAAACCGCACGGTGTCCTCCCCAAGTGTCCGTTGCCGGGCACCCCGGGTAAGGCCTCGAAAGGATAACTCCAGGGTTACCGGCGGACTTTGGCCGCCACCGCGGCCTCGCCTTGTGGGTTTCCGTAGCAGCAAGTAACATAATAATGTTTTTTTTTTTAATTTTTATATTTGAGTTGATTAAATGAAAGGTAAATTGCGGTTTACGATTTATAACGTAAAAAAACTACTTACTAGATCTCGTTCAAACCAATTTTTGGTGGAACACATATTTTACCACTTTGGAAGTGTCTCTCGCGCAAACTATTCAGTTTAGAAAAAAATGATATTAGAAACCTCAATATCATTTTTGAAGACCTATCCATAGATACCCTGTATACGTATGGGTTTGATGAAAAAAATATTTTTGGGTTTCAGTTCTAAGTATAGGGAACCCCCAAAATTTATTGTTTTTTTTTTCTATTTTTGTGTGAAAATCTTAATGCGGTTCACAGAATACATCTACTTACCAAGTTTCAACAGCATAGTTCTTATAGTTTCGGATAAAAGTGGCGGTGTCATACGGCCGGACAGACAGACAGACATGAGGAATCTATAAGGGTTACGTTTTTTGCCATTTGGCAACGGAACCCTAAAAATATAGCATCTTTTTGTGGAATGTGATAATAGTAATTAGGTACGCACGCGTCATAACATGCGTAATTTAACCTTCACTAAACTACTGGTGCGCAAATTAAGCTGGGTATTTACATTTTACTAATTCAAAGTTTATATATTCTCATAAATATACAGGTGTATACTGAGGATTTAACAGCCTAATCTATTTTTAGAAATCTGTTTTAGTTGCGTGCTTAGAAATAAACACTTGCCGTGGAGGAAAGCTGTTAGCGAGCTCTAAAATGTTAAATTACTTCGGGCCACCAACCAGGTGGATACCGAAGTCTTAAAATCACGCAAAAAAAATCAAAATCTTACACCCACTTTTTATCACTTTTCTGGACGTATCGTATGGCGTGGTCCATGCAGGTTGTCAACTTGTCGAATTGTAAATAGATCAAGACAAAGAATAACCCGCGGAGTTTGTTGCCGGAGTCTTCTCAGGATGAGGATGCGTTTTGAACCTATGATCTATTTGCGAAACATTAGTCTAGTTTTTTTTTCGACGTTTTGTAAGTGCTGTTTTAATGGTCAACTTTTTAACATTACAAATACAGTATGCCAAGCACGTGACAAAATTATAAATGGATTCATATATTTGTAGTTGGACAGGATTCGGCTTATTCTGACCCGCTCTACGTTTTTGCTCCCAAGGGCACCAAAACTAAACTTAAATATTTTTTTCATCTCTCCTGTTCCGGAAAGTTCAATTTTCATGGGTAGATAGCCGGGTGGAAAGTAACTTATTTCATCCCTAGGGTGGACGGTTCTTTTTTAATTTTATGTTTTGCCATGAAGTGCATGATAATTAAGTTACGTCATAATGCCTTGATATCATGACGCTTTTTTTTATATGGCCGCCTAGATGCACATCTCGTGACCAATTCGATTACAATGAAATCAATAGATTCGATTTTCAAAACTTTTCGAATGTTGGCAGTATGTACGTGAATTATAACTTTTTTTCAGAATTAAAAAAAAACAATGAAAGTTTGCTAAAGAATTAGCGAGAAAACGAGATTAAATAAAAATAAAAACCGTCTGTTAATTGTGGTTAAAAATGGTTTCGGAAAGTGATTCCAGTGACATGGATATTAATTTAACTCCCGATGAGATTAAAGAACAGGCAAAAGCTGTTGTTAATAATCTATTTCAAAGTATTCTAATTTTACTTTAAATTTTAACTGATTATCAATATACCTCTTTCATTAAATGTGTGTGTGTAGTATTTTAATTTCCTCACATAGTCGAAATGAAAAGTAGAGTGTTTAGCTCGGGTGAATGTCACCCATTTCACCCTTAAACTGTTGGAGAAATATCTCAGGTGAAATGTCTGACCTTCAACCCTTGTCTAACAATCTACTATTTATCCCAAGGGCTCCAAAAGCTCAAGCTAATTTTTTTTTCGTGTAGCTGCTGGGAAAAAAACCCAAAGTACCTAGGGAATATTTTGGAGCTGTAGGGAATAAAATTGTTAAATGTTGCTTATTAATTATTTTAATCTATAAATCCTTGGAGCGCCTGGTAATGGATGTATGGAATAATGAATTTTGAAGAACAATAGATTTGGAGCGCATGGGGAATAAGCCCAATTCGTAAGATTAAAAAAATCGAGTTCCTGATGAACTACCAAGACTGCAACATAGCACAGTAGGTATTTCAAAGTATAGATATGAATTACTCTGAAGTTTAAATAGGTACATCAATAAAAGAAGTAAGAAAATACGGTTTTATTCCCTGTGACGTCGATTGGGGCTGTGATATGCCAAAGTTTTGTTTGTGTTGTACATTTGTTAAATTACAGAGCTGGCCGGCTGATGCCGAACGTTAAGGGACCCAACGCCCCCACTAGGAGACTGTACCTGGGGATCGTGCGAAGCTTGGCCCTGTACGGGGCCCCAGTATGGGCGGAGACTCTGGCGGCCTGCAACGTGGCTGTATTAAACAGCCCGTTAAAAGCGATGGCCGTCAGAGTCATCAGGGGGTATCGCACGATCTCCGTCGAGGCGGCATGTCTCCTAGCCGGGACCCCTCCATGGGACCTGGAAGCGAGAGCCCTTGCGCTGCTGTACCAGTGGCGCAAGGAGGCGCTGGAGCGGGGCCATAGGCTGGAGCCCCGAGAAATCAGGGCTCAGCGGTCCCTGCTCCGCCAGGAACTCATGGAGACATGGAGGGTGCGACTTGAGCACCAAAGGTGGGGGGAATCCACCATTGCGGCGGTGAGACCGATCATGAAGGAGTGTTTGGAGAGGGACCATGGGGACCTCTCCTACCGGATGTGCCAGATGGTTACCGGACACAGGTGTTTCGGTAAGTATCTGTGGCGCATCCACCGGGAGACAACGCCGCAGTGCCAGCACTGCGAGGATCCTGGCGAAGACACGGCGCTCCACACTTTGGTGGAGTGCCCTGCGTGGGCGAGTCAACGCTGGGATCTCGTTGCGGTCCTGCGCGTGGACGTTCTCTCGTTGGAGACCATGGTGAGGGCCGTGGTCTCCGACGGGAGCAAGTGGCACGCCGCCGCCTCTTTCTGCGAGCAGGTAATGCGCGCGAAAGAGACGGCGGAGAGGGAGCGGGAGAGAACCGTGCCCCCCGAGTTTCGCAGTCTGCGGCGAGGACGCCGCAGACTCATCTACGCCCGGGACTACCGACCTCCATGATGAGGGCCTGAGGACGGCAGTTGTCCGACTTGCCGTCCTTACAGAAGCAGGCCGTGCCCTACACACGCCTGCCAACTCACCGAAGCGGGATAAAACCCGACCCCACCAGGCGAGGCCGCAGTGGCGGCCAAAGTCCGCCGGCAACCCTGGGGTTATCCTTTCGAGGGCTTACCCGGGGTGCCCGGCAACGGACACTTGGGGAGGACACCGTGCGGTTTTAGTCGAGACACGACATAACCACCCCCGCTGGCCAGCGGGGGGGTATCCGAAGGGATTTCCGCACGTAAAAAAAAAAAAGGCTGGTTAGTTAGATCTGGGAGCAAAATCGAGATTTGAAATGAGACCATGTTATAACTGAAATGCAATTAATTAACTGAATGTTCTTTTGGGAATAATAAAAAAAATCGTAATGTATGTTATTGTTTGGAAAAAACAGCTATGTACCTTATTTATTAAATGAATGGCAAATGTCTTTAAAAAAAATTAAACAAATTCGCATTTAAATTATTTTCCTACATATCTAAATGAAATGTAAAAATAGTAGATTGTTGCGCCGAGCACAAAGTGAGTAATTAATGCACGAGTGTTATGTTGGTGCCCAAGCGCATGCGAGGGCACTAAATTGACACGAGTGCATCTATTACTCGCTTTGCAAGGTGCGTAATCTACTTCTCTTTCAACTACCAATCTACCTACCGTAATAAAATATACCTACCTAAAATTAAAACTCAAGTCAATGAAAAAAAAAAACAAATGGCGCAGCGAGCAGTTTTTCAGCCAATTTTTATTGTCGGCCAGTATCTAATGCATACATATTATATTAAAATGGGAGACATTAAACCTCTGTGGTTAATTTATACCTATATAAAAATAAAAAACAGTGCATTAAAGAAAAACTGTGCAACAAAGAAATTTCATATGACTTTTCTGCACTGTTTTGGTTCTAAGCAAAAAATACGTACTTTGTGATAGGTTTTGTAGTGATTAATGATAACATTACCGCGTAGTTGAAAGAAAAATCTATTATATCTTGATTAACAACACAACACTACAAAAAGTCACAAGACAGATATTTTCGTTAACTATTTTGTGTAAAAAGGAGAGGAAAAAAGATGATAAAAATCTCACGGAAAATTCTTATGAAAATGGGGAATATTGAACCTATTAAATTGAAAATCTCTTATGAAAACAAGGATTAGGTATGTAGGGATGCTCTATGAGTAACCTTACACCCCGGCGTCTGAAGACCCGATATTAAAAAAAAAAAAAAAAAAAAAAAGGTATGTAGGGATAGTGAGTAGTGATTTTCTAAAATTCAACACCACTTTAAAAACTACTACGGACTTAAACTCAAAATCCAGCATACCTGATTTGGATATACATCCCATTGGTGAACAACGCAAATTTCTTCGAGATGATAGAAGCCTATTGCTGATATGATGGCCGGATTTGTTTTTTTTTTTACAAACATACGTCTTACACTTGTCATGAAACAAAAACGAATAAAATAAAACGAATAAACACAAAAAACAGAAGGGACGGCCATGACATTGCTTTAATTTAATCTGCAACCTTGTATTTTTAAGGTTCCGTTGCCAAATGGCAAAAAACGGAACCCTTATAGATTCGTCATGTCTGTCTGTCTGTCCGCCCGTATGTCACAGCACCTTTTTTTCCGAAACTATAAGAACTATGCTGTTGAAACTTGATAAGTAGATGTATTCTGTGAACCGCATTAAGATTTTGAAAAATAGAAAAAAACATTAAATTTTGGGGGTTCCGCATACTTAGAACTGAAACTCAATTTTTTTTTTCCATCAAACCCATGTGTGAGGTTGAGTTTTGACATACGGGAACGTGTAAATGTCAAAGTTCCGTTTAGCGCTTGTCGTGCCGAATTTCACCCACGTTGGTAGAAGTACTAGCACTGCTATTCTGGAACCACAAATCGCTTCTTAGGTAGATACCCACTGCTAGCAAACTGTTGAACACGTATATACGTATTTGACAATATCTTAGCAGCGATTTCCTTAATTATCATCTTATATCTCTTTTTTAGCTGCGGTAGCCTAGTGGTATGGGTAATGGACTGCTGACTTGTTACAGTTTCGGAAAAAAGTGGCTGTGACATACGGACGGACAGACAGACAGACATGACGAATCTATAAGTGTTCCGTTTTTTGCCATTTGGCAACGGAACCCTAAAAACCGCATCGAAATCCGTAGTTTTTGCTTCCATCGCGAAAAACATGACAAGAATTCCAAAAAAAAAAAAAACCAGATATTTGGGTTTGGGGTGTGTGTTGGGTAACCTCCTCGAGTGTCGCTCCGATTCCGATCCCGCTGCAGTCCGGGGGGAACGGAATCGGAGCGGCCGGTACACCCTGGGCGGCGGTCAATGGCTTCCCCTTCACCCTTTCATAGGGTTGGCATTGATCGTCGGCCAATACCCAACGTGGCGGGAACACATCGCTCTCCGTACTCCTCTGCTTTCAGAGGAGACAGGATGAGCGATGCTGTTAGTGGTGAGATGGCCCAGGGTCAGCCGGGGTGCGAGGGATATGCTCTATGGGTAACCTTACACCCCGGCGTCTGAAGACCCGAGACGGCGTGCGGTTTTAGTCGGTGCAAGCCCGACATAACCGCCCCCGCTGGCCGGCGGGGGGGTATCCGAAGGGATTTCCGCACGATAAAAAAAAAAAAAAAAAAAGGTAGATACCCACTGCTAGCAAACTGTTGAACACGTATTTGACAATATGTTAGCAGCGATTTCCTAAATTATCATCTTATATCTCTTTTTTTGTCATGTTGGACTCGCCCATGAAGTGTTTTATGTCCGTTGCCGGGCACCCCGGGTAAGCCCTCGAAAGGATAACACCAGGGTTACCGGCGGACTTTGGCCGCCACCGCGGCCTCGCCTGGTGGGGTCGGGTTTTATCCCGCGTCGGTGATTTGGCAGGCGTGTGTAGGACGCCACCTCCGCCACGGCCTGCTTCTGTAAGGACGACGAGTCGGCCAACTGCCGTCCTCAGGCCCCGATCATGGAGGTCGGTAGTCCCGGGCGTAGACGAGTCTGCGGCATTCTCGCCGCAGACTGCGGAACTCAGGGGCCAGGGTTCTCTCCCGCTCCCTCTCCGCCGTCTCTTTCGCGCGCATTTCCTGCTCGCAGAAAGAGGCAGCGGCGTGCCACTTGCTCCCATCGGAGACCACGGCCCTCACCATGGTCTCCACCGAGAGAACGTCCACGCCCAGGACTGCAACGAGATCCCGGCGTTGACACGCCCATGTAGGGCACACTACCAACGTGTGGAGCGCCGTGTCTTCGCCAGGATGACTTGCTCCCGGTGAATTCGCCGTAGATACTTACCAAAGCACCCGTGTCCGGTAATATCTGGCACATCCGGTAGGAGAGGTCACCGTGGTGCCTCTCCAACCACTCCTTCATAATCGGTCTCACCGCCGCAATGGTGGATTCCCCCCACCTTGGATGCTCAAGTCGCACCCTCCATGTTAGTTAGGAATGCTAACTAACATGTCACTTATAAATATAATTATAATAAAATATATAAAAGCTATATAAAATATAATAGCTCCCCCGCGATCCATGCAGAGGAAGCGACGGCTTTGGCACTACTCGTCAGCAGACCGAGATGAACTTCGTGATTACTTTGCGTTAATCCCGTGGGTTTGTAACAATGCACATTGTTCTTTTATGGATATTGGTGGAATATGTAGTCGATTCTTTCGTTTGATATCGATCCATAGTCTACTAATATTATTTGTATTCTTTCGTCGACTCTGCCTATGGTTTATTTATTTTTTTGCCTACCCCCGCTTTGGAGCGGGGCCTGTTTTTACTTTGAAAAATGAATACTATGCCTATTCTAAACCTAAACTTTCCTCTTACATTCCGAGTCTCTTTGTCATACCAGTTCTCGCATTTATTCTTCTCCCACTTTCATTCAAACCTTTCATTCTCTGTGGGGATATGGGGGCATCTGGGATTTGTGTACCTATTCTACTATTCTATTTATTTCTCTTCTTTATTTATTTAATCCAATAAACTTTTTACATTTTATCTTATAACTAGTTACTGTCTAATACGTCAGACTTATTTGGTAGCGGCAAAATACATTTTTTTTGATAACATACTTATATTATGACACTTAACTACAGATACAGCTACTACTTTAAAACTATGTTTTAATTATGGTATGCCACATTATGTTCATCATGATGGGCTAACATAATATTATTCCTCCTTGTTCCTTTTAGTTACAATCCTAACTATTTTGGTTACAAATTTTATAGTAAGCTCGGTGTGTTTGCTTATTTGTGTTGAGATGGCCAACTATTGTAGATACTTAGTCATCATTTATAATACAAAAATAATAACGTTTCATTGCCAAAACAAACCCTATTTTTTTCTCTTATCGCCGAACAACATCTGCATAAAATAAACTCTAAAAGTTGGGCAATTAACTAATCTTGCACTGCCTCATAAATAAGTTGGCACCAGACATTCTAGAGCTATAAATTAACTTGAAATTGTAGTTAATATTTTTAAACGTCAGTGCTAAACTTGTGAGGAATAAATAATGACTTCAAATCCTAGGAAATTTGATGGGTTCCACACTTAAAGCCGTCATAAATTATGAAGGGAGATTATTATAAAAAAAATTCACTGCATGCATGAGAACTCGTAGGTCAACGAGTACAAAAAATTATTATCATAAGAATCCTGTCGCCAATCCCTTAGAGAAAGGGCGCGACCCAGCGATACTAAATGTAAACCAACCAAGAACAATTGACTGGCTTGATTAATTTTCATTGGCAGATAAAGTGATACAGGGCGGAGCCAGTGAGAATCTTGTTGCGCTGGCGACGCGACGAGGGGAAGGAGGAACAGGCAGAATGGTTTCAACCTTGGGTCGAGCTTCACGTCTCATAGAGAGCTCCCGAAAGGATTGATAGAAAGATTTGACTAGTTGATGCTAGTCCGGTTTAGATAATTTTATTTGTATTGTGTAAACTAGTTTTATTTACTTGTAATAAATAAATTTAAATAATAATTGCATAAGAATTAGACGGGAATAATAATAAATAAGTTGGAGCAGAAAGCTGGTCTTTGGTAAAGTATACAAAATTGCATAATTTTAGTGTTCAAAACTTTGTACATAGAGCTTTAATAATATAATAATAATTTATTTATTTACAGGTATGCACCCAATAAAATGTCACAAACTTGAATTATAAAATTACAATGTTAACTAACTTATTATAACTTAACAACGTACAATAACAAATAAATAAAATAAAATGATACGCAGAGATCCTTATCAAATGATACGCAGAGATCGTTATCAAATGATACGCAGAGATCCTTATCAAATGCCCAAAACTGACAACAGTCAAGCTACTTTTTATTTAACTCGCGATGCACAGTTAACCAATGCATAAGAATGGGATTGTTCATGCACCTGCACAGCGTTTGGAGAATTTCATTCTTAGATTCACGCAACTTCTTCCAGAAGGAGGCAACACGTGACCTTATAATTGCGAAAGAGTCAGGTACCCTGGCCTCCGCAAACATGCTCGATGCACTACAGAACCTTGGTCGTCTCATTAGAATCCGAAAAGCATCATTATATTGTACTCTAATGGTACTCATCGCGCGCTTAGTGAATTTGCTCCACAGCTGACACGTGTATAAGCATAAGCAGTATGCCCTAAACAGAGTTAGTTTCATATCTGCACTACAGCGCGCGAACCTGCGCGCGATCATGTTGCAGCGCACAGCCAGGGCCCTGCGTTCACGTTCAATATCCATATCATCAATTAGATCCTCCGTAAGCACATGACCCAGGTACCTGAATAATGCTACCCTCTCGACTTGCGCACCGTCTAAATACACTGGCGGGCCATTCGCCGGACCTCTACCAGCTTTGAAAATCAACATTTTGGTTTTAGAGACGTTATATTTTAAGCCGTGTGTAGAGGCGTATCGCTCGCAAATAGCCATCAATTTTCTCAACCCTCTGATCGAGGGGCTGAGAAGCACCATATCATCGGCATAGCTAAAGTTATTCACGCATGTTGTTCCTACATGACACCCTACCTTGGTGCTCCACAATCAGATCATTCATGTAAAGACTCAAGAAGTCCGGTGAAGTCAGCCCTCCTTGGCGTACTCCACACTCTAGCCTAAAAGCGCTAGAGGTTGTGTCAACCCATCTTACACAGTTCACTTGGTTCCCATACCAGAATCTCAACAGGCTCACCACTCTACCTTCGACCTTAGACCTTGAGAGTTTTTGCCATAGTAGCTCTAAGTTCACTAGGTCAAATGCTCTACTAAGGTCCAGGAAGCACGCATACACTGATGTACGTCTACCTACATAGTAGTTGACTGTGCTTTTTAAGCTGAATATAGCTGAGTCCGTTGATAGTCCGGGACGAAAACCAAATTGTGCGTCATCAATACTAATATTGCGCTTCAGAGTTGGATGTATCAATCTTTCCAGTATCTTTCCCGTGATAGTGCGTAGTGAGATCGGTCGGTAATTTTTGCGGCTGGAAAGATCACCGGTTTTATTTTTTGGTACTGGAATCACCACAGTTTTCATCAGATTCCTCGGCAAGTAACCGAAATTTAAGCAGAGGTTATACAATTTTGCCAGGACGCTGAATATCCCGTCACCAGCATATAATATATGTTCTATGCTCAGTCCGTCAAAACCTGGAGACTTCCCCCTTTTCATTGAACGTACAACATCCTCGATTTCATCGGGAGTAAACTGCTTATCATCAACTGTCGAAGAATCTGATGGAGACTCACCCACCGATATAGCAGATGCAGCAGCGGCTGGAAGAGGGTCAACACTAAAGTGGTGCGAAAATAACTCGGCAATCTCTATTTTGTCATGAATGCCATCAATATTAGCGGGTACACTAGTCCTTGGGTTAAGTTTCTTTGTGTCTTTCCAGAACTTTACGAAGTTGCGGTCCGAGTGATGCATTGCAAGTATGTTTAACCTAAAAGACTCCTCGTTATTCTGGCACCACTTAAGTTTATTTTTGAAGGCCTTGCGGCTTTCTCTCATATTATCAAACAATTCTCCAGAACTTGGACTGCCGCCGACAACCCAGCACCTATATATATTTATAATTAATATATATATATTTATAATTAACTGACTTTAGTAGCTAAACATAATCAGACGAGTTACTACTAATGGACCTAATGACCGATAAGGAATACGAGCTATTGTTTAAATACAGATCGTATTGGGAACTAACAGTTTCATACAAATGTATTATAATAATTATTTTAATCATTATTGTACTGATAATGTGAAAATGTCTCAGGACAGCACAGACGAGAGTGATGGCGATTCCATTAGATCCCATACAACCATCTAGTTAAATATAATGAATTGATCAGCCCATACAATTCATGAAAATTGCATTTAATTAAGAACATATATTATGAACAAAGTTTTGAACTGATGTGTTTATAAATGTGTATAAACTGTTTCAAATCGTGTCTGTGTAAGATGAAATTGTAAAGATATTCAAGATTAAGTTATAAATCCTGATAATAAATTGCTTTTTATAATGTGCTTGATAACAAACGATAACTAAATTAAGTGCACAATCATGTTATTCTGTTCTAAACAAAACCATTCTTGTGTTTGTAAGTCACTACTGAAATGATATCAATGAAATCAACACACACACATATATGTATATGATATGTGTATGTATACATATATATATATATATATATATATATATATATATATATATGTATACATACACATATCATTGTGTATTGGGTCAGACATAAACCCAGACAAATTATCCGGGATTAGATTAAAGGATAATTAACAAGTAAATAACCTTTCATCGAGCACACAATAACTGTGAAAATTATTGTACATGTAATTTTATCATAAATAGATTTAAGTCTTGTGTAAATATTTGTGTTAGAATTAAGTAATAATGGCATACAAGGTTTTTTTATTTGAGCTTTCGTTTTTCCCCTTTATTTTTGGCCATAGGAACAGAAAACTCGGTCTAGATGTGACTCTAATTGCTCACATCTGATCTAAATAATCCTACCAGATTCTAATAACTTCATTTATGAAATAAAAATACTTAATTTTATATATCTGCTATTTCAATGGTTTAGAATTAATTTCCTTCCTCATTTGGCAATAGTAAAATGGAGTTTTAAAGGATGATAATTATTCAGTTAATAAGATCACGCTGAACGCGACTTACATTATAAATAAAATGTATAAGTACAAGTCTTATTCGCAAAACACCATCATATATGCCTAGGCTTATTTTATGAATTATACACGAAGCTAGAGATTCTACAAATGAGCTTGAAAGATTGATGAGTCAAACTACTATCTGACCTAACTGAATGGAGCTAATTCTATCTAAGGTTCAAGTAATAACTCAAGCTATACTCAGACACTATATAACTTCTAGTAATCAAGAGTCTTGAAATTAATTTCAAATATGCAACGCATAATATATAACTGACCTTTGAGCTGATGGTCTAAATTGAACACAAAAGGGCACGCGACAGACGGAGAGATCGAGCTGTTCGTAAGTAATTAATCTATTTAATAACAAGGATCGGAGATGATAGCCTATCACAGAGTCTGGAGACTAAATTCATTTAGCCTATTTAATAATCTGCAAGACAGTGGTTATTTCAATGCTTAAGTCAAGGATAGCACATTTTATATGAATTAAAACTTGCAATTAGTGTGGGACTTTAATACCACTAAAGGCGCAGACGGGGTGACGTTCCCTCGCTGGGATTCCGGTGGATATCTACGCAATAAAAGGATTTTCATTGTGAACCTCCAGCCATAGCGGAACCTCAGATCGGCCTGAACTCAATAAGCAGTTCTGAGTCAGAACTGAACTGTGCAAAGGTTGTCGGAGTTAGCATCAAATTTGGGCATAAGCAAACACATTTCTCTTTTACCGAATCAACTCCGACCTCTATTCGGCCGAATAAAACCCTAACTGATATATACATATATATATATATATATATATATATATAATATAAAAACTAAACCATGGTTACGGGGCTAGGCAGCTTTATGCGCCTTATAAATATTCCACGTCTTAGTACGTGTTGATTGTCCGCTTCTCAGCGATGAAAAGGAGTTGAATTCGAGGCCCCATAATCCTATGAGTAGGAGCCTTGAGCCAGGCCGTAGGGTGATCCCGTAAATGCCAGTGATTTGGGCAGCGAGATGACATTTTCATTGACTCAATAATTAACAGACATATACGCTCTTCAGGAACACTTACTAGACCTAATTTGTAAGTACATTACTAACTCTAGACAATCTACTCGTGAAGGTCTTAACGACTTCTTTCCGTAAATTACTTAAGGGTCCATTAAAAGTAAGCTGAAGTGAATATATGACTTGTTATTTTGGGAATACCATCACTACACTGCACACTTGCATAATCCGACGCGATTGAATTAATTTCATTTGCCACAAAGACTATCCGCACACTCATAAGCACTGAAGTTATCCTGTAATGAAGCAACTAATTTCTTATACATTGATTCAACTATATAGACGATCACATATCTGGGCTTGAATTACCACAGTGTGTTAATGCCGTGTCTGTCTAATGTGATACCTGTGGCGGATTCCAGCTCGAGTCTATCTTTTGCGTGGATTGGACAGACAGTCAGGAGGTGAACCACCGATTCCGAGACCCCCGACTCACAGACGCACGATGGGTCCGCCTTACACTTGGATCTCGTCAAGTATTCGGCGAACCCACCGTGCCCTGTGAGAATTTGGGTTATAGGACCCTCGATGGCAATCCTCCTGACCGTCTTATACGCCTCCATCGCGCAAGGGAAGAAAAACTTGGTGGTTGAGGCGGTCTCACCTTCCCGATAGCGCCTATTCCACTCGGCAAGAGAGCCCTCTGAACTCTGAGGTCCAGAGGGAGTATCCCAGCCAGCAGCAATGACGAGTGCAGGGAGACCGTGCGGTAGGCTTTAATTAACTTTTGGGCGAACACACGTTGAACCGCGTTCAGTTGTTTCTTGACGCACTCTTTGTTGGCCGTACCAGGCTGGAGCCCCGTATAGGATTACTGGCTCAATGACAGCAGTGTAGATGGTCCGGATCACCTCGGGGTGTAGTTGCAGTCCACTGTGAGTCCCAGAATTTTAATTTCTTTGGACAGGGCAATGTCGACCCCGCCCATGGTCAGACGTGGGTGGTCGTACTTCATTCTCCTGGTGATGACCATTGCACAGGTTTTATGAGGGGCGAACTTTAGCTTGTTTCTGCTTTAGCTTGTCGTTCAATTTCTAAGGCGGTGTTCCCGTCGAAGACGAGAACCACGTCGTCGGCGAAAGCCTGCACGTAGCTCCCGTCCCCTTCGAGTAGCCTAAGTAGAGGGCCCAATAGCAGGTTCCACAGTAAGGGGCCCGTTACTGAACCTTGGACACACCCTTTTGGGTTCCTCGTTTGCACTCCGCCCCTGCGTACCTTACCCGCACCGCTCTCTGACTGAGGTAGCTGCTGACAACCCGCCTCAAGTTAGCGCCTCTGCCAGCCGCGCAACTATAGCTGGCCACCATGCGCTATCGATGGCGCCCTCTATATCGAGCGACACAAGCGTGACAATCCTGTGCTCAGGCAGCCGGCCACGTATGTGCCGTATCAAGTTATAGATTGCGTCCTCGGTGCTCCTTATAGTGGGGTCCGTTCACGGGGGCGCCCTTAACAACAGTACTGCGTGGCAGACCGCGCTATATTGTCCCATTTTATGCGGACCGGGCATTCCCGGTCAAAGGCTTTGTGCGCAGTGTCGTCAGATTTGCTACGCCAGCAGTTGCAGCACCTAGGCTCCTATCCTGCCCTATATCTAGGGCAGTCCACCCTCAGGTGCTGTTCCCCGCAGTGGCTGCACTTGGGCTCTGCTTCTTTGCAGAACCGACGACTATGCCCGAAGCCAAGGCACATAGAACATTGCACGAGTGGTGACTGATCGGCCACTATGACTGGTTGTATGTCTATGTGCAAAGTTCCATGGTCAAGTGCTCTGCGCCATATTATGGGTGATACTTGTAGTACGACGGGGGCAGTGAGCGGATTGCTGGCGCTCCTGCGGAACTTGACGGTCATCTTATCTTGGGTCGTGTCGAGATCCCTAAAGATGCTCTTATTTTTAGATCGGCTAAGATTTCTTCATCCTTGTATGCTTTTAGGACACTGTAGAGGACAAGCAGCGGGTCCTTGTTGTGGATAGTTTCCACGTTAAGGGCCCCCTGCCGCCTCTCCAGCGCCCCTTTAGCTTTTTCCCGCTGTTCCGCAGTACTATACCCCAGGACGACCTTGCGGACCCTGGCCTTCCGAACCCGCTCGACCGTGATCCACTCGTCGTCTTCACGCGCGGTCCACCTCAGGTCGCTTAAAAGTTCCTCCCCTGTCTTGTTCACGTCCTTGGAGGTCACCACCAGCGAGTGTAGTGCCGGCCGCAACGGGGGGTGACCCCCGGCGGTATTCGCCACCACAGTTGCATAAGATGGTAACCCCCTACCCTCTTTGCATTCGTCTAGGCTACATTTTATTTCTGCGAGGGCCTTGCCATTTTCTAGTAGGAGCCTGCTGTACTCCTCTAGCCTCCTCATCATTACCTCTTCAGTTTTAGTAGGTCCCGTGTTCACGGCTGGAACCGCAGCTGTGACCGTAGCTGGGTCCATGGCACTGCCCTGTCCGGATATTTGCTCTAGGAGTTTTCGTCGGTTTCCTTCGCTTGGGATGATAATTTTGCGCAGGTTTTTCTCCTGCGCCTCGATTTTAAGTCTAATCTCCTTCTTAATATTTTTTGACTCCAGGCAACCTTGCCTGATTAAGTCCAGGCAGGACAGCGCCGTGTTGTGCCGATCTTCCCGCGTTAGGGCCTCAATTGTTGCCAGCTGAAGGACAGCTTCCTCAGATGGCTCGCTGGCAATCGGTGATGTAGGAGTCTCGGCAGATGGTTTGCGAGCTTTTTGTGATGTCTTCTCCGCTGCTGGTCTGCAAGCAAGCCTTAGGCTTGGTTACCGTTTTGGTTGCCACAGTAGTTGGTCTCTGGGCATTTGGTGTGATGTTGCTTGAGGATTTTTCCTCTATTTCCCCTATGCTATCTCTCACGGACCTTGTTATTAGAGGTCTTGGAGACGATGATGTGGAGGCCGATGTTCTAGGGGAGGAACCCGCCTGTTTGGAGATCGGAGATCTGCTAATAGGCATTTCGCAGGCAATGTCCACACAAAACAGTCGAATGTACTAAACGAATAAAATAAGAATTGTAAATAAAAAATAAAGTCTAAAAAATAATACAAACAACAAAAAAATTTAAAGCTATGTTCTTGCCACACTAGTGGTCAAGAGCGTCTTAATTCTGATGGCCGTCAAAGTTTTCTACCCCTGCACGGGCAAGGTGCGCTTCGTCAGGTAATATAAAGTGTGTTGGTGTGTAAGTAGAGTGTGTATGCGCGTGTGTTAGGTGTGTGTGTAAATGTGCGCGGTGTGTAGTTGCGTGTGTGTGTACCGAGACGAACTATTTGCTATTGATCTGATGTTCTGCGGGAACAAGGGTAGTTAGTCTATTTAATATACAGTAGATGAAAGTCTACTCCTTTATCTGGGTAGCCCAGCTACACTGTCAATTAATGTAATAAGCCTTTGGGCCCTTGTCAAAAGACGTCTAATATAAATCTTAAAATTAAAATGTTTGACTCTATGTAGAGCCTAGTTATAGGTCTTACTTATTATCTATATATATTTACAAGTCAATTAGTACTTTCAAAGAAAGTACTAATTGACTTGACACATAAAAATAAGGATTAAGAGTATATTACAAAATTAAATTAAAAATTTGCTTATCGACTGATTTACCAGCTAACCTAACCTATGTCGCCCTACTGTAGGGTCCCAGCCCAGGAGATGAAGGCCCTGTAGAAATTTAAGCCGATTGGCACCGTTGCGTTCGGCTCTACAGTTGAACTCTTTCCCGGCTCTATGTAGAGTCACCCCACTGAGACTAGCAGATAGAGCTGCCTAAGCCCTTCAATAAAAACCTAAACTCGGGGGTCCTAGGCCCGCGGGTTAGAGAGCAATCAGGTTCCAAAGTCAGTGGAGGATTGGTTCCAAAGTGGTCCGAAACTTTGAAACCTGGTCCCTCCGCAAACCGGCAGTCCGGATACCGCGAGATTGGGCTCCCCTGAAAGGTCTTGGCGAGACCTATCTCCCGACGTAACTTCCGGGCCAGTTGGGTGACCCCCAAAATTTGATCCCCCAATCCTGTGGGGTCAAACCCCCACACTGCTTGTTCGGAGCGGAGAGAGAAGCCGAGTCGAACAGCGAAAACCGGAGTCCGCTACGATCACGCGTTGCCGAGATATACCAGTCGAAAGTTTGCCAAGATGGCAGATTTGCAAAAGTTTGAACCAGTATATCTCAGGTTCCCCGCGTCCCAGAGAGCCGCAAAAAGTTTCTCGCTAAACAAAAACGGTCAAAAAATGTTAACAAAAAGTTTTTGTGAATTTTGCCCAATTTACCCAAAAAGTGCAGAGCGGGAAAGCCGGTGCTTCCCTGATGACTCCAGCCAAAACCCCGACTGCGACCTCCCGCCGCGGAGATATGGGTGTTGTAAGTTTTCCAAGACGGCCGCCGTGCAGCCGGGGCCAAACTTTGATCGGCTATATCTCCGAAACGGTTGGTCCCAGAGCTCCCAAATTTAATATCTGGGGTCAGCTCGCCGTTCTCTACCTACTACATTGATTGATCTACATTGATACCACTTTCACGGCAATCGGTTCACAAAAACCCACTTTTTCTAATTTTTTACTTCGGAAAGAGGTTAAAAACGCTATAGTCGTCGCGAGAGGTGAAGGGCGACTGTTCTGTCTATGGCTAGCTGTGGTCAACTCTATCGGCAGTGGAATATTCTCTATGAACCCCCACTTAATTACTGTCACCTAAGGTTGTCAATGTGTGTGCAGCAGTTTTGAAAACCCCTATTTTCTGCGGTCGCATAGGTGCGACTACGAGAAGGTAGTTTTCAAACCGTAGCGCCACTAGTCGCTTTCACGCTCGGAAACCGCGTTACGAGGCACCGATATCGTCGTAAGTCAACGAAATTAACTTAAGTAAAAAAAATCGCATAGTGGAAACATGCGTAAAACTTAATCATTAATTTATCAACCGTGTCTGGTAAAATCCGATGCCAAACTAGCTCCGCAAAATCGGCACAAACAATTATTACTAGGTTAGGCGAAAGTGATACAATAAAATTATAAGTTTATGAAAAACCCGAATTTCCCGTAAAGAATAAATAGGGAAAAATATAAAAATCTGTTCAAATAAGTTCTGGGAGCCGACCGGACACAAATCAGAAACAAGAATGGACCAATTTTAGTTTGGGGGTCAACCAGACCCTACTTGCAAAAATCAGTAAAAATGTTCAGGATAGACTTCTAAACGTTGTTGAGAGCTCCCGAAGGTATGAATATTACTTTATTTTATTTGAGTAACCCAACCGTCCCCCAGAGTGACTCGCTGTTGACCAAAAAATCACAGTATGGGAGAATGTTAGGTCAATTATATAGATCTCAAGCAACAATATTTGGACGGAAATATTTTCAAAATAAATCCCACAAAGTCCCAAAAACAATTAAAATAGGCACTCAAATCAAAACAATCATGCAAATTCAAAGGATAAATTCCGATCGCAAGTGATTAGGCAACATTCGACTTTTAGGCAAGATTAATCAAGTATTTATTATGAAATACTAATTTCTTTTACAAGGAGGGTAATCAAAAATGGACGACCCGCTACGTCCCAACGTGTACAATTATTACAACCGAAATCCGCGAGGTATTTCTATCGAGACAAAAGATCGCTCGATTTCAAACAAAATACGACGATTACACAAACAAACAAATAAATAAAATTTTAAGAAAATGAAATATATAAGTGGGTTCTTAACTAACCTTATTAATGACGGCCCCTTTATTAGAAACAAATGACCCAGTGATAATGTACCTAATCTAATCCTAGATGTTGAGGATGTATTATAGAATAGATTATAAAAATTATAAAAGATTTCACTTCCCTTTAAATCGGCAACGGCGGTCTAATGTTCAGACGCCCACAATGAAACCGTTAAAGTTCCAAATCAAATTCTTCACAAAACAAAACCGCGCGAGTTCGTATAACAAAGCGCGAACCTCGAGCGCATTAAAATCCAAAACAATAAATCGACACGGTTTGCTCCTTCAAAGCGCGTGGCGAAGCCGACTAAAAACGCGCGAGCACGTGATCTACCAACGAGCGAACGAGTTCAACCACTTTCAAAGACAAAGTCACCTCGCGCACAACTCGCGATGTACAGCTAGCATACCACGCCCACTTCGTTCTGTGCAGGCGTCATTGCGCTCGTACTACTAATAATGAGCGGGTACGTAAAGAAAAAATAATATTCAAACACCGACGGCTTAATACGCGGTAAAAATATCAAAATATAAATACTTAACGATTAAAACTAAACACAGGGCGTCCAGTTCGGTCTGAGACCACCTGACCACGCCGAAGGTGTACAACAGGACGGGCATCAGCCACCCATTAAACGCCCGTGTCTTGTTCACGCCCGATAAAAGGCTGTTACGTGTGTAACAGCCTTTTATCGGAAAAGGTAAAAGTGTTTTTACCAGACGTTCCTAAAACACGTCGCATGCGGCCTGTTTGACGTCCGCCGCGTCGACACCCACATTCTGCGACATGCCCAGGTACTAGTATGTTTCACCCTCGGAGAGTGAACGAAGGCTCACCCCACCGGACACTGGTATACGATCCGATGAGACAATTCTCCCCCGCGCCACACGAAGAACCGTTCTTGTAGTCTATCCAGGCAGTGGAGAAATTACGTCGGTTGCGTTTGACCTGTGGGCCTACCGCCCAAGTGTCGTCGATATCACAGCCGTCGAAATGTTGCACTGTTCAAGGTCGACGGCCATTTTGTACCGCCCCATTGATAATCGATGCCGGCGCGGCGTAAGAATGATTTAAACGCTGTTTTTGACAGTTAAATAGCTGCCGCCTAAAAAAATTCAAATCGACCGCGTCTCATGAGCTGTCGTTTTGAATATTATTTTCTTTTCCGACGGTTGATTACGATGCCGATTGCACCTAACACTGGGCTACTATGGCTTTTATGGGTGCGACTGCCAACGAGAGGGTTCTGCCGTCCTATTGCACCTAACACTGGGCTACTATGGCTTTTATGGGGGCGACTGCCGACGAGTGGGTTCTGCCGTCCTATTGCACCTAACACTGGGCTACTATGGCTTTTATGGGGGCGACTGCCGACGAGTGGGTTCTGCCCTCCTATTGCACCTAACACTGGGCTACTATGGCTTTTATGGGGGCGACTGGGTTCTGCCCTCCTATTGTACCTAACACTGGGCTACTATGACTTTTATGGGGGCGACTGCTGACGAGTGGATTCTGCCCTCCTATTGTACCTAACACTGGGCTACTATGGCTTTTATGGGGGCGACTGGGTTCTGCCCTTCTATTGCACCTAACACTGGGCTACTATGGCTTTTATGGGGACGACTACCGACGATGGAATTTCGTCCTCCAACTCCTTCGCTTATTCCTTCCTTCTGAAACATACGAAAACAACAAACAACACAGCATAAACGTTTAAGTAGGTAAGGTAAAGATTAAAGAGTGTTTTAATTAGTCGCAGGTACAATAGGAGGGCAGAACCCAGTCGCCCCCATAAAAGCCATAGTAGCCCAGTGTTAGGTGCAATAGGAGGGCAAAACCCAGTCGCCCCCATAAAAGCCATAGTAGCCCAGTGTTAGGTGCAATAGGAGAGCAGAACCCAGTCACCCTCATAAAAGCCATTGTAGCCCAGTGTTAGGTGCAATAGGAGGGCAGAACCCAGTCGCCCCCATAAAAGCCATAGTAGCCCAGTGTTAGGTACAATAGGAGGGCAGAACCCAGTCGCCCCCATAAAAGCCATAGTAGCCCAGTGTTAGGTGCAATAGGAGGGCAGAACCCAGTCGCCCCCATAAAAGCCATAGTAGCCCAGTGTTAGGTACAATAGGAGGGCAGAACCCAGTCGCCCCCATAAAAGCCATAGTAGCCCAGTGTTAGGTACAATAGGAGGGCAGAACCCAGTCGCCCTCATAAAAGCCATAGTAGCCCATTGTTAGGTGCAATAGGAGGGCAGAACCCACTCGTCGGCAGTCGCCCCCATAAAAGCCATAGTAGCCCAGTGTTAGGTGCAATAGGACGGCAGAATCCACTCGTCGGCAGTCGCACCCATAAAAGCCATAGTAACCCAGTGTTAGGTGCAATCGGCATCGTAATCAACCGTCGGAGAAGAAAATAATATTCAAAACGACAGCTCATTGTGTGAAGTGTCATTTCATTACGGCACCTCATGACGTGCCGTAATGAAATGACACTTCAAAGCGACGCCGTAGATTCTAATTTTTTTAGGCGGCAGCTATTTAACTGTCAAAAACAGCGTTTCATTCATTCTTACGCCGCGCCGGCATCGATAATCAATGGGGCGGTACAAAATGGCCGTCGACCTTGACCAGCGCAACATTTCGACAGCTGTGATATCGACGACACTTGGGCGGTAGGCCCACTGCTGGCTAACTACCGCGTCGATTAGGAAGAGTTCCTTGGTTCCACGACTACCACGTCGACATTCGTTCTGGGCATTAGCGACTATGCAACAGCTGTTTAGATGGCTCGCTATCTTTGCCTCCAGAACAGATGTCAGTGCCTTGTAGGTAGTAGGAAGGTACGTTATCGGTCGGTATTGCGATGAGTTCTCGGTACGCTCCGACTTAGGAACCAAATGAGTGACCCCCTGTAGTGAAGAAGTTAGGAGGAGCTTTTTCATGGCTAGGGCCTCCTGGAACTGTCTTGCGAGGGTGTCATGGGAAGCTCGAAAACACTTCAGCCAGTAATGCTGCACACGACTCCTCGATGACCTGCATCCAGGATCCCTCCACATGCTCCACAGGTCGTGACCATACGTTACGCCAAAATGCCACCAGCTCCTGTCCGTCAGGACGCTCAGTAGCGGCGTTGACCCTAGGCAACCTGTAGAACTTCATCTGATCACTCATGAAGAGGCGATTCTGGTGATACCTTTTTAATCGTTCTGAGTACCGGCGTAGTCGCTTGCTCCAAGCTGCCACCTTCTGTTTCAGGGTGTCAATGCGGTCCATCAGTGGGCCTACCGCCCAAGTGTCGTCGATATCACAGCCGTCGAAATGTTGCGTTGGTCAAGTTAGACGGCCATTTTGTACCGCCCCATTGATAATCGATGCCGGCGCGGCGTAAGAATGAATGAAACGCTGTTTTTGTCAGTTAAATAGCTGCCGCCTAAAAAAAATTCAAATCGACGGCGTCGCTTTAGTGTCATTTCATTACGGCACCTCATGAGCTGTCGTTTTGAATATTGTTTTCTTTTCCGACTGGGCTACTATGGCTTTTATGGGTGCGACTGCCGACGAGTGGGTTCTGCCGTCCTATTGCAGCTAACACTGGGCTACTATGGCTTTTATGGGGGCGACTGGGTTCTGCGCTCCTATTGTACCTAACACTGGGCTACTATGGCTTTTATGGGGGCGACTGGGTTCTGCCCTCCTATTGCACCTAACACTGGGCTACTATGGCTTTTATGGGGGCGACTGGGTTCTGCCCTCCTATTGTACCTCACACTGGGCTACTATGGCTTTTATAGGGGCGACTGTTGACGAGTGGGTTCTGTCCTCCTATTGCACCTAACACTGGGCTACTATGGCTTTTATGGGGGCGACTGGGTTCTGCCCTCCTATTGTACCTAACACTGGGCTACTATGGCTTTTATGGTGGCGACTGGGTTCTGCCCTCCTATTGCACCTAACACTGGGCTACTATGGCTTTTATGGGGGTGACTGGGTTCTGCCCTCCTATTGTACCTGCGACTAATTAAAACACTCTTTAATCTTTACCTTACCTACTTAAACGTTTATGCTGTGTTGTTTGTTGTTTTCGTATGTTTCAGAAGGAAGGAATAAGCGAAGGAGTTGGAGGACGAAATTCCATCGTCAGCAGTCGCCCCCATAAAAACCATAGTAGCCTAGTGTTAGGTGCAATAGGATGGCAGAACCCAGTCGCCCCCATAAAAGCCATAGTAGCCCAGTGTTAGGTACAATAGGAGGGCAGAACCCAGTCGCCCCCATAAAAGCCATAGTAGCCCAGTGTTAGGTGCAATAGGAGGGCAGAACCCACTCGTCAACAGTCGCCCCCATAAAAGCCATAGTAGCCCAGTGTTAGGTACAATAGGAGGGCAGAACCCAGTCAGCTCCATAAAAGCCATAGTAGCCCAGTGTTAGGTGCAATAGGAGGACAGAACCCAGTCGCCCCCATAAAAGCCATAGTAGCCCAGTGTTAGGTACAATAGGAGGGCAGAACCCAGTCGCCCCCATAAAAGTCATAGTAGCCCAGTGTTAGGTGCAATAGGAGGGCAGAACCCACTTGTCGGCAGTCGCCCCCATAAAAGCCATAGTAGCCCAGTGTTAGGTGCAATAGGAGGGCAAAACCCAGTCGCCCCCATAAAAGCCATAGTAGCCCAGTGTTAGGTGCAATAGGAGAGCAGAACCCAGTCACCCTCATAAAAGCCATTGTAGCCCAGTGTTAGGTGCAATAGGAGGGCAGAACCCAGTCGCCCCCATAAAAGCCATAGTAGCCCAGTGTTAGGTACAATAGGAGGGCAGAACCCAGTCGCCCCCATAAAAGCCATAGTAGCCCAGTGTTAGGTGCAATAGGAGGGCAGAACCCAGTCGCCCCCATAAAAGCCATAGTAGCCCAGTGTTAGGTACAATAGGAGGGCAGAACCCAGTCGCCCCCATAAAAGCCATAGTAGCCCAGTGTTAGGTACAATAGGAGGGCAGAACCCAGTCGCCCTCATAAAAGCCATAGTAGCCCATTGTTAGGTGCAATAGGAGGGCAGAACCCACTCGTCGGCAGTCGCCCCCATAAAAGCCATAGTAGCCCAGTGTTAGGTGCAATAGGACGGCAGAATCCACTCGTCGGCAGTCGCACCCATAAAAGCCATAGTAACCCAGTGTTAGGTGCAATCGGCATCGTAATCAACCGTCGGAAAAGAAAATAATATTCAAAACGACAGCTCATTGTGTGAAGTGTCATTTCATTACGGCACCTCATGACGTGCCGTAATGAAATGACACTTCAAAGCGACGCCGTAGATTCTAATTTTTTTAGGCGGCAGCTATTTAACTGTCAAAAACAGCGTTTCATTCATTCTTACGCCGCGCCGGCATCGATAATCAATGGGGCGGTACAAAATGGCCGTCGACCTTGACCAGCGCAACATTTCGACAGCTGTGATATCGACGACACTTGGGCGGTAGGCCCACTGCTGGCTAACTACCGCGTCGATTAGGAAGAGTTCCTTGCTCTCACATCCCTACGACAGGGATGTGAGAGCAATTTGCTACTTAAAAACTATAAGCTGGTATCAGCCTATTCTAGACCCCGGAAAAGCAGAGGCGGAACATGTATATTGGTAAAACGAGACCTCGATTGTAAATCGGTAAATAAAAATTTGCCAACACCCATACTTTCCCATTTTGAATATTGTGCTATAGAAATTGTTACTCTGAATTTGTATGTTGTCTGTCTTTATCGAACCCCAGATTCAAACGTTGATATATTTTTAAAGAACTTAGAACTGTGGGCTTACCGCGCAAGTGTCGTCGATATCACAGCCGTCGAAATGTTGCGTAGGTCAAGGTCGACGGCCATTTTGTACCGCCCCATTGATAATCGATGCCGGTGCGGCGTAATAATGAATGAAACGCTGTTTTTGACAGTTAAATAGCTGCCGCCTAAAAAAATTCAAATCGTCGGCGTCGCTTTGAAGTGTTATTTCATTACGGCACCTCATGAGCTGTCGTTTTGAATATTATTTTCTTTTCCGACGGTTGATTACGATGCCGATTGCACATAACACTGGGCTACTATGGCTTTTATGGGTGCCACTGCTGACGACTGGGTTCTGCCGTCCTATTGCACCTAACACTGGGCTACTATGGCTTTTATGGAGGCGACTGCCGACGAGTGGGTTCTGCCCTCCTATAGCACCTAACACTGGGCTACTATGGCTTTTATGGGGGCGACTGCCGACGAGTGGGTTCTGCCCTCCTATTGAACCTAACACAGGGCTACTATGTCTATTATGGGGGCGACTGGGTTCTGCCCTCCTATTGCACCTAACACTGGGTTACTATGGCTTTTATGGGGGCGACTGGGTTCTGCCCTCCTATTGTACCTAACACTGGGCTACTATGGCTTTTATGGGGGCGACTGCCGACGATAGATTTTCGTCCTCCAACTCCTTCGCTTATTCCTTCTTTCTGAAACATACGAAAACAACAAACAACACAGCATAAACGTTTAAGTAGGTAAGGTAAAGATTAAATAGTGTTGTAATTAGTTGCAGGTACAATAGGAGGTCAGGAAGGAGCCAACGCCTGAGTGTCATCACTGTGACGCGAGCGAGGACTCAGGGCTGCACACGCTGGCGGACTGCCCGGCGAGGGAGGCGCCGAGGCGTGACCTCGTGGCAGCCATCGGGGTGGGAGTCCTCTCGCTCGGCAGCATGATTGCGGCAATGGTGCGGAGCGCGAGCGCGTGGGCCGCCGCCACCTCCTTCTGCGAGCATGTGATGCTCGCAAAGGAGATGGCGGAGCGCGCCCGGGAGAGGCTCAGAACTCTCCCGGGCCGCCGAGCCCGCAACATGCTCGCCGCGCGTCGCAGGCGACGCAGGCGCCGGAGGTCGTTCATCGACCTCCGTCCTCCATGAGCGCAGGCCTGGGGGTGGCAGCTGAGGCCGCCTGTCACCCCAGCAGAAGCAGGCCGGGACGGTGGGGCGACTAGCGCCCCTCCCCCAAACCAGGGCAAGACGGGGACACCGTGGTTCCCAAACCCGAGGGGCCATCTCGAAACCGGAGATGGCCCAGGGTCTGTCCGGGTGCGAGGGATATGCTCTATGGGCAACCTTACACCCCGGTGTCTGCAGACTCGAGACGGCGTGCGGTTTTAGTCGGTTCAAGCCCGACATAACCGCCCCCGCTGGCCGGCGGGGGGGTATCCGAGGGGATTTCCGCACGAAAAAAAAAAAAGGTACAATAGGAGGGCAGAACCCAGTCGCCCCCATAAAAACCATAGTAGCCCAGTGTTAGGTGCAATAGGAGAGCAGAACCCAGTCGCCCCCATAAAAGCCATAGTAGCCCAGTGTTAGGTGCAATAGGAGGGCAGAACCCAGTCGCCCCCATAAAAGCCATAGTAGCCCAGTGTTAGGTCCAATAGGAGGGCAGAACCCACTCGTCGGCAGTCGCCGCCTTAAAAGCCATAGTAGCCCAGTGTTAGGTACAATACTCCTATTGTACCCAGTGTTAGGTGCAATAGGACGGCAGAACCTACTCGTCAGCAGTCGCACCCATAAAAGCCATGGTAGCCCAGTGTTATGTGCAATCGGCATCGTAATCAACCGTCGGAAAAGAAAATAATATTCAAAACGACAGCTCATGAGGTGCCGTAATGAAATAACACTTCAAAGCGACGCCGACGATTTGAAGTTTTTTAGGCGGCAGCTATTTAACTGTCAAAAACAGCGTTTCATTCATTCTTACGCCGCACCGGCATCGATTATCAATGGGGCGGTACAAAATGGCCGTCGACCTTGACCTACGCAACATTTCGACGGCTGTGATATCGACGACACTTGCGCGGTAGGCCCACTGGTCTTAAAAAATTTTATCAAAAATAAAAATAAAGATGTTGTAGTGTGTGGGGACTGGAACATGGATGCAATAAAAGCAACAAAAAAGTTTATGGAATTGGAATCGATCCTATATAACTACAACATTAAAAATCACATTACGAGACCAACCAGAAAACATGCATGTCTCGACCTAATTGCAAGCAACTTGCCCGATGTACAGTCTCAGACACACTATCTAAGGCTATCTGACCACGAGACAGGCCAGACAATGGCTTTCGAAACTGTTAAGCATGTCAATAATTATAAAAAGCCATTCTGGTTTGAAGAAAGGAGAGATCTGAGTTTGGATAATATAAATAAATTTGTATCATGCATCTCAGCATTGTCATTTTCAGAAATATCTGAGATGAACAGTGTTGATACTGCATTTGATTATTTTCATGACTTACTTACCCTATTCTATAACTTATGTTTTCCTATATTAAAGCCAGAATTCGTTGAAAACCCATATGGAAGCAAAAAATCTTATCGCGAGAAATGAAGATTCCCGCTAGGACTCTGTCACGTATTATAAAACAAGACCTGAAGCTCGGTGCTTATCGTCGATATACAGGACATGCTCTAAATCAATCTTTACGATTAAAGAGAGTGGATCGATCAAAGCGCCTTCTGTCGCGATGCGCAGGTGAAAGGCACAGAAATATCCTCTTTACCGATGAAAAAAAATTCACGATTCAAGAACACTACAATAAGCAAAATGATAAAGTGTACGCTCACAATTCTAAGGAAGCTGCTCAAGTGGTCGTAAAGGTACAACGTGGTCATCATCCTGCGTCAGTGATGGTTTGGTGGGGCGTGTCTTATCAGGGAGTCACAAAGCTACATTTTTGTGAAAAAGGAGTGAAAACTTCAGCCAAAGTGTATCAAGATACTGTCTTGGACCATGTTGTGAAACCTCTCAGCAATACAATTTTTAAAAATATACCGTGGACTTTCCAGCAGTATTCTGCTCCTGGTCACAAGGCACGAACTACCCAAGCCTGGCTAGAACCCAACGTTCCGGACTTTATAAGAGCTGAAGACTGGCCCTCATCTAGCCCAGACCTCAACCCTTTAGACTACAAATAATGGTCAGTTTTAGAGGACATAGCCTGCTCTAAACGACACGGCGACATTGAGTCTCTTAAAAATATTTGGAGCAAGCAGTGGCAAAATTTCCCTTGGAAACAGTGCGTAAATCCATAGATTCGTGGCCAAACAGATTAAAAGCCTGTATAAAAGCCAAAGGTGGCCATTTCGAATAAAATATATTTTTATTTTTGGCTAAGCCTTTAATAAATATGTAGGTATAAATTTTAATAATATTTCATTACTTCATTTAAAAAAATGCATTTTCATTTGTAACAAAACTTATGGCTGGACTAGGTAAGTACCAGTACTTGTTTGCACTGACTAACCACTTAACTAACCTAAAGGCTATTTTCCACTTTGATTAGTGCGAGTGCAGGTGATTAGTGCAGGTTCTTAGTGATTAGGACAAAACACGTGTGGACAGCAGTTTATTAGTGCCAGTGATTAGTAATCAGCGTAGTAACTGGATAGAAGCGTGTTCTATTTTTTTGCGAGTAGTCACGTCCCGCGCGCCCTTCCTTCCCCTTCACTCGCAGCATGCCTGTACGCTCGCTTGTAAATTAACTATTTACTTTTGAACTAAGCGCTGCAACTAAACAGTATTGGACACTACTCACACTACACATTTGAACTAATCACATACAATAATCACTTATTTCTAAACACCTGCACTCGCACTAATCTAAGTAGAAAGTAGCTTTAACCTAAGCTTTAACCTATAGTTCGTAACGGCATGTGTGTTCGTTGCAGCACTTGTTCATTTCCAAATCTAACAAACAATGTGTTATGTCGTTTAAGATACCTGTTGCTGACACTTGTCGCAACGAGGAGAACATTCGCCACGGTGAAAAATTTACTTCACAATGACTTCTATACATTCCCTGTAGGCGTTCAATTGGTGGGTAAGTCTGTTATCTTGCTATAATACTACCTGTTGCCCGCGACTAAATCCACTTTAAGTTCCGATTAAACCAAACTATATTTACTTCTGTAGTATCGATCCTAACATGTATTAAGATATCACACTGTTGCATTTATAAGTATTTATTATGAAGAAAGCCTTTTTCGGGTTACTGAGATATCAATGCAGAGCCGAAACACTGAAGTTAGAACTACGAATTTGGGACAGTAGTTTCCTTCTATAGCGTTGGCAAGCGCTAAGAAAGGATTGTGAGAAATTCAACCTTTAAATATAAAGAGTCACGCTGTCAATGCAAAGTTCATCAGTTAATAAAGTATAGTAAGTAAGTTAATAAAGTTATTTAATACCCAAAAATATGGGTCCCGACCCGTCCACCCACTGGAGTTTCCCACTGGTGGGTGGTAGAGGGGTAATTCACGATTACCCCTCCACCCACAATGCAAGTCTGTACCGAAATAAGTATAAGTTATCGATAAATTTTAAAATTTATTTTGGATAAAATCTCTTTTTGAAAAATCACTGGCAGAAGCAAACAAAAATAATTGGTGATAATCCGCCGCTTGGTGAGCTTATGTTGCGCTCTTTCTCTATTGCCACAAAACTTGATAAACGAAGGATGGGATTACATTAATGAAGAATGTAAAGATGTGGAAAACAATAATGTCTAACTCCCCGTCTTACTCAATTTAAAAGTCTAATCTAAACGAAATTTTGCCAAAAGGTCAGATTTAATGAGAACATTATTGTCTTCTCGGAAGTTTACGCTGTGGGTTCCTATGCTGTGGTTGTGCAAATGAAACAGCGCCCACATACAAAAACACTGCGTTTAATACAGTAGAATATTTACATTATGTACAAAGAATTATTAGGCAAACAATAAGACCGATGCATGAGCTTGATTCAGAGTGGCTAAGCAGGGAACAACCCGGATGCCAGGTCCGCTTGTTCGCAGCCAGCGGACCAGCGCAGCCAGCGGGAGCTGCTGAAAAGCAACCGAAACGTCGCGTCGGGTTCAATGTAAATAATAAAATAACATCAAATAAATCGCGATAGAATCCGTTAAAAATTGTTTTATTTTAAATATTAAATTATTGCAATTTAATGGTAATGTTATTGTAATGACGACACTGGCCTTAATAAAAATTGCATTCGCTTAGATTATGTTTAAAAAGTAAGTAATTTAGGTGAAATTTATTTAATTATTCGACAAGGCTACATTTGAATACAAATAAATATGGTAATTTATCAGGAAAATAAATAGTAATTAATACTACCTGTATTAGAAGCTTACTTATCCAGATGGTCAGCAGTTCGACTACATCGTGGTGGGTGCCGGCGCGGGCGGCGCGCCTGCAGCCGCCAGGCTCGCGCTCGCCGGTGAGGATGTGCTGCTCATCGAGGCTGCGGGGGATCCCAACCTTATCTCAAAAGTAATTAATTTACAAAAGATATTAAAAAAGGCTATAAATATCCATGATATTGCCTTAAAGTCATATGGCACATATTGTTTACCGGTTTCATCCACCAATAAATCGCACTGGCAGTTCCAAAACACTTAATATTGAAATGAAACTATTTGTGACGGATACTATCGCGATTTATTTGGTGTTATTATATTATTTACACTGATACTAACGTTTCGGTCGCTTTAGGTGAGCACGTGCAATAGGTCCACTTACACTTCATACAGTGAATGTTGATGAGTTCACATTCTATAACATCCCAGCCCCATCCACGCATTAACATTTAATTTTGTTTAATGTTATGTGTTAATCGTTGTATGTTTTATAGGTACCAGCCGCAGCTATGCAGCTTTTGGGTTCTGACATGGACTGGCAATACAAGACAATATCAAACAACATATCGTGCCTTTCTTCAGTCGACCAGCAATGCCGCTTTAGTCTCGGCAAGGGCCTTGGGGGGTCTACCTCCAATCAACTACATGATCTACACGCGGGGCAATAGGATAGACTTTGATACAATAAGTTCTCCTGGTTGGACCTATAATGATCTTATGCCTATACTTTCTCCGTTACGAAGGTTTAGAAGTTGTCAGGGAACTTCCAACTTCTTCCAGACCTTACCATAATACCACTGGACCTATGCGTATAGGCTTCTTTGGTAACCCCTTAAATCCATGGCATTCAAGAATTATAGATGCATTTCAATCTCTGAATTTCCCCTATAATCCTGATGATTTACATCAGGATTATAGGGGCAGAGTCATAAATTGGTGTCACTCAAGTAATGGGTTACGTATACAAAGGTGAACGTATGAGCACAGCACGAGGGTATCTCGCGAGAGAAGATGTGAAGAAAACGCTCAAGGTGGCTAAGAACACGTGTGCACCGGAGTCGTTATTGATGAAAATAACATTGCTCGTGGTGTCAAAGCTGTACAAGGTTCCAAGAACTTGAAACTTTATGCTCGAAAAGAAGTAATATTGAGTGCAGGTGCAATTGGGACTCCTCAAATACTGATGCTATCAGGTATCGGCCCAGCTGATCATTTAAAAAGCATTGGCATACCAATAAAAGCAGATCTGCCTGTTGGTGAAGGTATGACAGACCACAACTTGCCTTTACTTATAATGCAAGTCGATAGAGATTTAGAGCTTCACGATCAAGTAATACTGTTGGGATCGATAGTGAAACAGGTGAACAAATTGTTAGTAGCGAGACAAGGCGCACTTACATCAAACGGTCTCACCGATGTCTGTGTATTCGTCAACTCGCACTGCTATGATTTCAAACAGAGCAAGCTGCTGAAGGTGAGCTCGGATGGTAGCGACTGTGAAGTGCCCAACTTGCAGATTATTCACGCGTATATCGAAAGAAACTTAATACCACTAGTTAAACCTCTGTTCAAAAAGGCTATAGGTTTCAAAGACTACGTAATTGAACAATTAACAGAGGCGAACAAGGACCATGCATTCATATTAATATCTCCTGCTTTGTTAAGGCCTCGTTCATCGGGCACCGTGCGGCTTGCAAATAAAAATCCATTGGCACCCCCAGCTATATACCCAAACTATTTATCTGATAAAAGAGATATAGATGAAATGGTGCGATCAATTAATATCATTGAACAAGTTGCAGAGACGCTTCCATTCAAGAAGCAAAACGCATCATTGCTATTGTTAGATCTGCCGGGATGTCCTCGCTATGAGGTGGACAAGCGAAAATACTGGGAATGTTATGTGCGTCACATGACGTACGCTGTATACCACGCGGTGGGTACTGCAGCATTGGGTAAAGTGCTGGATGAGCGGCTTCGAGTCCTCGGCGTACAGCGCCTTCGGGTAGCAGACCTTAGCGCACTGCCTAGCGTACCAAGCGCCACGACCGAAGCTGTGACAGTCGCTATTGGAGAGAGAGTTACTGACTTCTTGTTCGAAGACAATAACAACTGATAACGATAGTATGTGTTCTACATATGCTTGAATTATCGTAAAGGAAAAAACATGTATACGTAATAATAATATTTATTTTCCAGAATATGGTCGGTTACAGGTGTTGGGGTTATTTATTAGGTACAGCATATTCTGCCACTTGTGGCGTGCAACTCTTAAATATTGATCAGATAATTGCGCTCGTTTTTGCCGTACTTCCGCCAGCCAGTGCATTGTTCGCATCTGCCCGATGCAGACGCTGTGTGGGTTCACGTCACGCTTTGCTTGATACACCTACCGCACGTAGTTAAATTATTAATTCTGAGTATTTTAATTTCTTATTTCCTTTTCAAACTGTACTCACTGTTCTATACTGTTGCTTACAAACTATTTCTATTTATTCGCATGTGTTTACTACTCTTCTTGTAATTTATTTCAACTGACAATATATATATCTAATAGCATATCCCTTATGATAGGGATTTACTAGCTATATACGAAGCCATTAAACATTTTCGGCATATGGTAGAAGCTAGAGATTTTGTCGTCTTTACCGACCATCGACCGCTTACCTTTGCATATAAGTCGCCAAAGGAAAACTGTTCCTCTCGACAGTTCCGGTACTTTGATTATATGTACATAATTATAACACAATTTACCACAGATATACGATATATACCCGGAACGGAAAATGTAGTCGCTGATAGTTTATCCCCGGTTGAAGAATTTACCAAAGCTATCGACTTCGCAGAACTCACCAAATTGCAGCACTCAGATCCGGAGTTACAAGCACTCCTCGCAAATGGATCGTCGCTAAAGCTACGACCTATTACTCCGGTAGGCTCAGACACACAATTGTACTGCGACTTATCCATGGTACCGTACGTAACACCTGGTCTTCGTACACAAGTGTTTGACGCGCTGCAGTGTCTGAGTCATCCCGGACGTACCGCTACCGTGCCACTGGTAACACAAAGATTTGTGTAGCCAGGGATTCGCAAAGACTGTAGAGAGTGGTCTAGGCGCTGCCTCGAATGTCAGCGAAGCAAATTTACCCGCCACACGTTTGCCCCATTTTCCCCTTTTCCCTATTACCTCGTCGAGATTTGCCCATACCCATCTCGACATCGTAGGACCATTAACCCCATTGCTGATTTCAGGTATTGTCTCACCATCGTTGACAGGTTCACACGATGGTGTGAGGCAGTTCCAATGAGAGACATCACTGCTGAAACCTGCGCAGTCGCCTTGGTATCCGGGTGGATATCAAGGTTCAATGGCCCTACGCAGATTAGCACAGATCGGGGAAGCCATTTAGAGTCCGGCCTGATCAAGGCCATTTCATCTCTAGTAGGTGCGCACCACTGCTTTTCACCCTTCTTCAAACGGCATGATCGAACGAACTCACCGCCAAATTAAAGGTTCGATTATGAGTCACAACACCACCCAATGGACACAGGTGTTACCATTGGTTCTACTGGGCATCCGCAGTAATGGTAAGAAGACCTACAAGCTTCCTCTACCGAGTTGGTTCATGGCGAGCCACTGCGATTGCCGAGCCAGTTCCTGTCACCTACTCATGATCACACACTGGAGGACATCACGAGTTTCGCAACCCGCCTCGCAAGACACATGGTCAAGCGAGACCTACACCTTCATCTTGGCACAGGAAGGGGACATTCTACATACCAAAGGACCTGCAACATTCGTCTCACATTTTTGTAAGGCAAGACTTTTCGACTGTTCTCCGAGTTACCCAACTTTTTAAATACACATTATTTTTATATATTTGAATGTTTCTTAACGAAAATGCAGATTTCCAATAGATACAGGCATGGTAAAGGGAGAATTTTGTATTGCCTAAATAGAGGCTTACTGCAGCTGTCAGTAGGAACCATTCCGCATATTACTCGGGTGCATTTCTTTTGAGCCTTGAACACTTTCTTAACTTCTGTAGAATTACCCCATATGATAAGACCGTAGCGAAGTATTGAGGCTACATACGCATAATTTGCAACAATCGCTGTCTCAGTACTTACAGTTTGTGATATCCTTCTTAGAACCAAAACAAAACAGTCAATTTTACTGAGAGCTTTCTCAGGGTGAGGTTTCCAGTTACAAAGTTTATCGACTGCTATACCTAAAAATACGCAACTGTTGCTATTATTCCCTACTCGTACCCGGTAATTGAAGAGTAAACACTTTATCTCTCCGATTTATTACCGGATAGGGCCCTTTATATGGAGCTTGTAACGGTTTGCGCACTGCATCTTCGCGTAAGAAAACATATTCACATTTTGTGCATCCTGACTTGCAAACGTCAGGATGCACAACAATGCTTCTATTATTGTGCATTTTAGGTACAGGCTTGTGCTCATGAATTATGTACGAGCCTCCACTCGACATAGCGACAGAGGAACGGCGGCGGCGGCGCGGGGTGCGGGACGATGATCTGCGCCGGCATTGGCGGCCGCACGGCTCACACGAGACAGAACCCAACTAGCCTTCAAGGAGGAATCGCGCGGCCTTAAACTTAATTTTTATTTCTTTTATTCGTTATCCTTGTAGAAATTCATTAGTCTTATTTGATTAAAAACAACATCTTTAATTTAATGTCCCTCGTTGACATTTGGCGACCGTAACAGGATAGACACAGGCCCCTTTACACTTTACACTTAAACACAGTCACTTATGGCACTGCTTCGGCGCCATTCTTAAGCACTAGGTGCTTACTTCAATTAGCAAATGAATGCTCAGATCCCTTAATTTCTTTTATAAAAAGGATTTTAAAAGGGCTTTCTTCAGGTTCTAATATATTAAATCGGGAGCACAATGAAACACAGCTATTTCTTATGGCGGCGAGAGCAAGAGAAAGTATCGTTTATTTGATAAGTTACAGTGACAGATAGTTAAGACCATAGAATAGACAAATGCACCATTGTCATTCTCAACACCCCGTCTCAATTGAGCATTTGTTCATTGAATAAACTTTATTACAAACTTACATTACAACTATTAACTTTATATATCTACTCTAATTACAAAATTTACTTTTTAATTTAATACATGACTAGTTACATGTTTACTTTATACACATTAATATTTCATTCCTAAACTTCTCAAATAATGTTTTACCTAACGCCTTAGTTAACATATCTGCTATATTTTCATTTGTATTTATATATTCAAGAGTCACATAACCACTCTTTATTTTCTCAATTACAAAATTATATCGTATGTCTAAATGTTTCAACCTTTTGTTGTTATCACTGTTATATGCTAATTTTATTACAGATTGGTTATCTTCAAATATTTTAATTATAATAATAATAATAATGTTTTATTGCAAAAAAGTGATTGTAGTTACAACGGTAAGACATACAGGGTAGGTCTTACAACTATTTCTGTTTACAATCTAGTGGGTGAAGTTCTGTTTCCCTTGATAGGTTAGTTATTAACCTGTAGTAAGGAGCAACAGTCCCTTTCCCTATGGTTTACTATGGTTATTATGGTTTGCAAGTTTTAGACTACAATACAATATACCATATACGGAGAAAAAATAAAAAATAATGTTTTTAATAACATGACTTCATGTAGTGGTTTTAAGATCGCGTGTGATATGTGTATGTATTTGTGCGTGTGTGTGTGTGTGATGGTGTATGCGTGTATCCTGTATATATATATATATATATATATATATTGTTTTTGTAATAATATATATAATCATAATAATAAATGAATGTGGGTAATTGTATATACATTATATTGTGTGTTCTATTTTACCTATATATAATTTGTACCTACCAAGTAATCCTCTGTTTCATCATAGGATTTATTTCGTCGTAAAAGTTCTGAGAATATAGCGTGTAAATAATTATGTAAATATTGTTTTGTAATAATCATAATAATAAATGTATGTGGGTAGTTGTATATAATATAATGTATTCTATTTTAGCTGTTATATAATTTGTACCAAGTATTCTTCCGTTTCATCATAGGATTTATTTCGTAAAAAAGATCTAACTATATTCTTACAAGTAAACTGTGTTGAACCATATATCGGACATGTTAAGTTGATTTTATTATAAAGGTAAGGGCTCAAGTAATAGGCGAAACGCTTAGTGAAACTTTTCCGTGGTTTAGGAATAACGCATATTTTGTCCGTTCGTCGTTTTGTTATTTTTTTGTATGGAGTGTGTGTTGGAGGAGGATTGTATGGTATATAAATAGTTGTCGTACATTCAGTACATCATAGATATTGTACAATAGGTTAGTCGGGAACATAATGGGCCTAAATATGGCATGGGTATTGTATTTGCTGCACCACCCCAGCAGGAAATACAATACGTGACGATAGACAAGCATAGGGCGTAATATACGTTAAATATAATGGTTTTATTTGCAATATGGCGTAAGGTTTTGAAAACGTACATTAATTTACGGACTCTGACTACGAGAGCATTTATTTGAAGTTTATAGGTCAGATTCTTGTCCAAGATTACGCCTAGATATTTAATATTATCAGCGGAAGATAAGGTGGGGCAGTTACAAGGAGGTTTCGTCAAAATGTTGCAGGAGTGAGCTTTTAAGGTAAGTGGAAATCGTGGCTGCGATATCGAACTAATAGAGTGGGTAACATATTTGGTTTTCTGTGTGTTGAGAGTCAGTGTGTGTGATGAAAGCCAGTCTTATGCTAAGGTAAAACCTAACTGTGCCCTATGTTCCAGTTCCGACCACGTGTCTCCTAAAAATGTTAACGCTGTGTCATCTGCGTAACATACAGTTTTTGATTTTGGAATTCTAAAATCACAAAAGTCGTTTATAAATACGACGCACAGAGTAGGACCGAGAATGCTACCTTGCGGCACGCCATAGTGAATACGGAGCTCCTCGCTAGTATGACTGTCAATTTTAACCATTTGCGAGCGACTTGTGAGATAGCTTCGAAACAACTCCCAGCTGTTCCCCTCTGACGCCCATCCGTTCAAGTTTGAGTAGAAGTGATGCTGCGGGAACCGTTGTAACATTGTTAGTTAAATTTAAAGGTAGATAGTGATTTTAAGTTATTAGAAGTTAATTGTTGGTTTGATATAAGGTTATAGTAAATTAAACATGAGAATAGTTTTACCTTTCATATATTAATTATAATTATAAGTGGTCTCAAGGGCGAGTACACATAGATTCAATTAAAATTTGAAGTTGAAGAATTAAAAGAAGGAATGTGAGGACCACCCGCGGCAGCCAGGAATCTGCACTTAGATTGGGAGCTGTATCCGCCCGGCGTGTCGCGCTGGCACCAACCGCTGCGTGACTCGCTCGGCGGACCAACGGCTCAGTACCAGAGTTATGCACTTGTGGAAGCGATGCAGAAAATTAGGGGCTCGCAAAACCGCTGCACTGTCATTTATAACGTCGGCTGAAAGAAGCGACTTGGTGGGAGTTCATAGATAATATGCCACAGCCGATAGAGTTGACCACAGCTAACCATAGACAGAGTCGATGAAAGAATACAGATAATATTAGTAGGCTATGAATCGATATCAACTAAGGAATCGACTACATATTCCACCAATATCATTAAAAGAACAATGTGCATTGTTACACCGTGTCAAACGCTTTCGCAAGGTCAAGGAAGATAGTTAAGACCTTTTTATCTTCATTGACTCTTTGGACGATAAAATTGGTCAATTCATGAATAGCGTCCCAAGTAGACGTTTTTTGACGGAATCCAAATTGTTGTGATGAAATTAAATTATAGTGATCCAAGTGGTAGACCAGTCTTTTATTAATGAGACGTTCGAGTACTTTAGATAGGGCACTCAAGACTGCGATAGGACGGTAATTGTTCGATAGGCTCCCATCACCCCCCTTGAAAATAGGATGGATTATGGCCTTTTTAAAAGCATCGGGAAAGACAGCAGTGTCGAAACAAAGGTTGAATATGTGGCTTAGGATGGGTGCCAGAGAGACAGAATATCTCTTCAGGATATAGGGTGAGATGCCATCCCATCCGGTAGATGCATCAGCACGCAACGACTCAATGATTGAAATAACTTCAGCTGGGTCAGTAAGACTTAGAACGAAAGATGAGCATGGTGTGGGCTTATGTATGAGTTGTGAGGTAATAGCAAGATGTGGAGACTACATCTTCAATATGTTGTCCGCTAGGTTTTTGCCAATGTTAACGAAAAAAGAATTTACGTTGTTACATGATTGAGTGTGCGAAGGTGAAGTTCCTAGTAGTAAAACAGAGGAATTCCTAGGTTTGGTTGTATTTGTTACTTGTTTTATGGTATCCCATAATAATTTTGGATTGTGACTGACTTTGTTAATTTGTTGTGCATCATAAATTAACCCAACATCAATATGAAAATCTAATAATATTTTCTTTAACCAACATCCCTCTGATATAGCCAAACTGAGTGCAATATATTCAGATTCAGTAGATGAAGGTTTCTTGGAATGTCTGGCTGGTACCGTCGTTTTGTGAATGATTTCTCTCGAATTAGCAAACCCTTATGTAAATTAACATTCAAGTATGTAGAGTTTCTATGGACTCCTGAGACTGAGCAGTCCTTCAACCTACTTAAGTCAGCTCTGGTCTCTGCTCCTATCTTAAAGATGCCTAATTTTTATTTACCTTTCCGTATAATTAGCGATGCATCTACTTACTCTGTTGCTGCTGTGCTGACACAAACTCACGACGGAATAGAGCACCCTGTCGCGTTTTGCAGCAAGAACAAGAACGAAGTTAATTACAGCACAACCGAGAGAGAGCTTCTGGCCGAAATTTTCGCGTTGGAACAGTTTAGGCAGTATGTAGAGGGACAAAAGTGCACTATTGTCACTGACCATGCCTCATTACTGTGGTTCCATAAGTTAAAAAATCCTTCCGGTCGTCTCGCGCGTTGGAGCATGAGACTAAGTCAATTTGACTTTGACATAGAGCACCGTAAGGGTATGGACCATGTGGTACCAGACGCTCTATAGCGAATAAAAATTGATTCTGTCGATGCGATCTCTACTAGAGACCCATGGTACATCTACAAGATGAATAGTGTGCGGAAAAACCCTAGGAAGTTACCTAATTTTGATATCCGGGATAACCAATTGTATCGATTCTCTAAGAACAAATATTCTCTGACTTCAGACTTTGACTGAAAGTTGGTGGTACCCATGGAGGGTAGAATACCTCTCCTCACCAAGTACCATGACGACACACTTAGTGCCCATGGCGGCGTTTGGAAGACGCACAAAAGGTTAGCCCTAAATTATTACTGGACCAAAATGTACGAGGACGTTAAACGATACGTAGGGGATTATGAAGTCTGTAAACAGTCCAAACCCGTAAACACGTCTCGTCCTGGCCTCATGGGTAGTCCGAAACGCGTGTCGAGGTCATTTGAAGCCATCTCTGTGGATTTACTTGGTCCTTTTCCCACTTCTAGCAATAGAAATGTACATCTGATTGTGGTCTCCGACTATTTTAGTAAATACATCATGTTGTGTCCTATCAGGGTTGCAACAGGCGCTATCGTCGCGAGATTCATTGAGAAGAGTGTGTTTCTCGTGCATGGAGTCTGTAAGACCATTTATATGGACAATGGTGCTTTTATTATAACCCTAGATATCATGCCCAGACCAAACAAGCGGAACGTGCCATCCGAAACGTTGTACAAGCCATCTCTTGTTATGTAAAGTCTCAACACAAGAAATGGGACGAATATCTAATTGAACTACAGTGCGCACTGAGCACTGCAGTGAGCGAAGCGACTCGTTTCACCCTATACTTCCTAGTACAAGGTAGGGAATTTATTGGGGATGGGGCTCTTTATAGACAGTCGGACATTACTTGCCACCCTAATTCAGTCTCCATTGACGATCCCTCTGCATTCGGTGCCAAGCTGAAGGAAATTCAACGCATTTACGATCAAAAAAAAGGTAAGGAAACATTTGAACGTTGCCCACCAGCGTAATGAGAAATATTACAACTTCAGAAAGAGGCATGTAGAGCTGAAAGTGGGACAAATAGTATACAAACGAACGTTCTACCTGTCGAATAAAGCAAAGAACTTTATTGCTAAGTTAGCCCCAAAGTTCCTGAAATGTGTGGTGACCGCTAAGCAATCCCCTTTGGTGTATAGATTGTCAGATTTGGAAGGTAAGGACCTAGGCGTGTACCATATTAAGGACATTCTAAAGTATAAGGAAGAGCCAACCCTCTCTCCTGTCCCTACCATTAGTAATATTTCGACTACAGGGCAATAGGTATTTGTTTGTTTGTCTTTCTCTTGCAAAGCTAGTGCCATGTGAAGTCGAAACGTCATAGCTGACGAAAGTCATCTCTGTGTATGAGCGTGTCCATTGATAGTGGCGCGTTATCAAATCGTCCGTACACCGTATCGAGTAATCCTTCCTCATCATCTGCTCAATACTCTACCACTATTGTCATGCCGTAGAAGTGTTGGGGCTACTACAGTTAGTGAAGGGAGCATTCGTTTTCTTTGTAAGGTGCCTCGACTCTGGTTACTTCGCCTAACCACTGCTAGAGTCGGTGCTTAGTAAGGTGTATAGATGGATTGTCTCTTAGGTTGTTAATGATTTTGTTCTCTTATAATTAATGTACTTTTCTTGTTTTGACATTCTTTTTTTGTTTCTTTATGGTATATTCCCTGCGTATCCTGCCCGCAGGAAATACTGTTAAGAGGGGGGGGGGGTTGTAACATTAGATAATACTAAAATTGTAATTAGAGTTAGCAACTACTGCGAATGACTCGCTGTGCCTATCTGTAGTCGTTACGAAGTAGTTCGATAAATCCCCGCGAGCTGGCGTGAGATATATTACCGACAAAAGTATCGTCGTTTCTGGTAGTTTTTCAGATGGCCGATCATTGTAGGAGTCTCCAGAAATAAAATGGTATATAAGAATGGTCGCAGTGGCCCTAATATTCATTTTTTGCTTGAGAGGTCACTCGTAGTGTCAATAGTAAGCGTAGAGTCAATACAATACATATTGAGATATCTACTTTAGTTGTTAAAAGTTATAGGTTATATTGTGTTTGTGTACCCAGCAGAAAACTGGTAAGTGATTTTATTCCATCGGTGTCAACGTACTCTCATTATGGGGGTTTGATATTCATAAGAAGTGTGTATCTTGGCTGCAGGGTCGTTTGGTCGTGTTAACATTTCTAGCATTCCGTCTAACTAGCATTGGCTCTGAGGCGAGCAATACCCGAGGTCTTGGCAGACAAACATTGGGACGCAGTCCGTCCCGGAGCGGCCCTTGCCGCGCCGCAGCACAACCACTGGTGCCCCGCAGAGTCCATGAGCATAAAGTTCAAGCAATCTATGTTATTACTTAGTTTTATCACTGCTGACCGGCGCTAGGCTTATGAGTAGAAAGATCCCGGATTCGATATTATTACTAAGCTGTACTACTACTGACCGGCACTAGGCTGAAGAACAAAGAAGTCTCGCAGTCTGTAATAATATTAAGTCTTACCAAGGGCTGACTGGCACCTGGTGAGAACCACGTCCGAGACTCGCTCTTGTGAACCGAGTTCAATTGAATATCTGTATAAGTGTACCTGTACCTGTGTCTTCTATTTAGTAGCCTTCTGTGTAACTTACTACTATATATCTACCTGTGTGTTCTAACCTGAAACTTCTCTCAAGCCTATTTCTCTATACCTAAACTTATATATTCTGTATTACTATTTTCTATGTGTCTCAGTTTCCTTTGAATATATATCTGTATCTTTTCTATGTCTTAGCCTTTAAATATATGTATGCATAACTTGTGAGTGTCTTTCATTGGAGATCAGTTGACCTATGCACCACCTTAGAACCTCTCTGGAAAGGCGCCCTGGGATTAAGAACTCCTTTGCTCACCTGGTCTAGCCGGTGAGTAACCTTGATAGGAAAAAAGGTTACAACTTAAAGATTAAAAACAAAACAAACGCATAATTTAAAAATTCCTAAAGATATTAACCTTGCCGATCCTACGTTTCATTCTCCGTCTGAGGTAGATATTTTAATTGGTGCGAACAATTTTTGGGATCTATTACTTGAGGGTAGGATTCGCTTAGCTAGCGGACCGTATCTAGAGAATACAAAGCTAGGATGGATAATCTCAGGTCCTGTAAATACTAACTTGCGCATCAATCAAGTGCAGTGTCATTTTGTTACCTCTCAAACTCTCGAAGTCAACGAGCAGTTGAGAAAATTCTGGGAAATCGAAGAGATTTCGCCTCCTAAGTCGCATTATTCTAACGAAGACCGTGTATGTGAACTACTCTTTGTAGATACTACTACGAGAGATGATAACGGTTGATTTTCAGTTCGTATCCCACTCAAAGAATCACCAGAAACGCTTGGTGATACATAAGAAGTCGCAAAAACATGTTTTTTATCATTAGAACGTAAACTCGAACGTCAACCTAATTACAAATCAATGTACACAGAGTTTATGCAGGAATACTTAGCCCTAGGGCACATGACACGCATTGACGAATATAATTCGCCTTATTATTTTTTACCCCACCATGGTATGTTTCGGGAACAAAGCACTACTACTAAGTTGAAAGTGGTATTTAATGCTAGCCAAAAAACATCGTCAGGTAAATCACTTAACAACATTCAGATGACCGGTCCTCCCTTGCAAAATGATTTGATGGGAATCTAAGCGCACGGCCGTGCGAAGGCCAAGTTCCAGTAACAGGCCGCGCGCATGCCGTGCACTATTTACACGAACCGTTTCGACTCACTTTTGACCCCCCTGTAGCTCAGTGCCTATTGCAAGTACAGAGATAAAACTTTACGTACGTAATTATATACTAGTACTAAAGCAGTATGCCAAATTTCATAGATATAGCTTCAGTAGATCCTGAAATATGACCCTGTGAATATAGCTAATTTTGGCACTGACTCACTGACCGGTAATCAAAACCTTTAGACCACTTCCAATTGTCCTAGCGTTATGAAATTTGGCACACAGGTCGTGTGTTATATGTAGATTAACAAAAAATTAAGAAATTAAAGAAATCGGTCAAGCATGAGTTGGCTCAATCTAATATCGAGTTTTTAATACTAATATTTATGAACCAGTGATAATACAATGAAAATACGAAGAGGAGGGGGGAGAGAGAGAGGGGGAGGGGGTATAAAATATGTCATAAGAAATTTAAGAAATCGGTCAAGCGAGAGTTGGCTTATGAAACAGTGATAAAATGAGAATACGATGAGGAGGAGAGGGGTGATGGGTTATAAAATATTGTCATACTCGTATATACATAAAGCACACTGTATAGCTTATCATTTCTTTCTACACTCCCGTGTTGATATCCTATATGGTTACGCTTACGATTGAATGTATCACTGATTTGACTTGCTAAAGGTATTGCTTAATTGGCTGGTTATCTGTCGTATACGATTTCGGTTGATAAATTGACTAATAGATGATAACTTGCTAAAGGATTATTTGATATTGCTTATTGATTGGTTACTAGGCATGCCTTTTAAGTTTTGTCGTTTAAAGAAAAAAACACAACTAGAACCTTATAGTACTTTTTATTGTTTTTCAAAGTATTCACCACGTAGCTCAATACACTTTTCCATTCGCTCAAACCAGTTATTATAACATTTATTCCACTCTAAAGATAAATTCTAAACTATTAAACTCTAAGATGTTCAAAATGGCTGACTTGAAAGCGTCGACTACTTCTTCACCGGACTGGAACCTTTGACCACGAAGACTTTTTAATTGTAGGAAATATAAAGAAATCTTTAGGGCTTAGGTCAGGACTGTATGGAGGATGCTCAATAATTTCTACTTTTTCCTGCTTCAAATACTCAATCGTTTGACGAGCGCTGTGTGACCTTGCGTTGCCGTGGTGCAGGATGATGCGTCGCTTTGAGTTAAATTTTCGAAGTTCGGCGATGATTTGTGGTAGATAAACTGTGGTATACCACTCTACGTTAACCGTTCTACGATCTTCAAGGTAGATAGATAGAATACTCTTTATTGTACACCACATATTATTATATACAATATCTTACGTCTATATATATAGTAGGTACAAGGGGCGGTCTTATCGCTAAAAGCGATCTCTACAAGACAATCTTCAAGATGCGGTATCCAACGGCAAACTAGCTTTCTCACACCAAGCGCTTCATGCAAGATCTTCTGAATACCAAAAAGTAAGGAGTCAGAATAAAGTTCAGCCATGGTTTAATCTATGATTTAGAACGCGTCAAAACTAAATTTGAAATACTCAGTCAGGTATATGTTTATCGCGAACAGTTCCCCATATGTTTGGCTTATGCTATCACAATACATAAAAGCCAGGGTTTGAGCCTCGACTGTGCTGTTATAGATATTGGCTCATCTATATTTTCCTGTGGTCAGGCTTACGTAGCTCTATCTAGAGTGAAAAATCTCAACGGAGTCCATTTAACTAATTTTGACCCAAGTCAATTCAAGGCGCAAGAAAGCGCTATTGTTGAATATAATAGGCTAAGGGAACTGTTTTGACCTGATTTACCCGAATTATCGTATAAAAAACGTAGGGTCAAAAAAGTTCCCGACCGGGAGTGGGCTCTGCGGCCCAATTTAACACGAGCTCAAGTTTTAGATGATTTGCCTACAAAAAAGTTGTTTTAAAACGCAAAATGGCTTCGAAGGTTAACAATGGATGCGGGCGTAGCACAAAAGAAAAAAATAGGTACGATTTCTTGAAAAAAAGTATTGAAATCCCACCAAAAACATACCTGTTAAAAAGGGGGCCAAGTTCCTATCGGCTAATTGTTCGCCTAAGAAAGGGTTGAAATCCAATCCAATACCAAGTTTAGGTGCACTTTAAAATCGATCATAATCACCTTCATCAACACCCTAATCAGGTTAATTTAATTTTATCAATAATAAATTTAATTATACAATTAATCAAGTGTTACGTACAACACGAAAACCTGCCAAGTTAAAATTTATAAGTATTATAAATTTTAGATATTTTTAACCAAGTAGTTACGTATTTTCACAACTATACCATATTTTAAGTTGGGCGTATGGTAAAGTGAATTTCGGCCAGATAGACCGTTGACGAGAATACGGTAGCGAGTAGTGGCTGGATGCGGAAGGCGGAGGACTGGATGTGGTAGCGCGTCTTGGGAATGGCAAATGTTTACCAGTGGATTAGGGTGTTGATGAAGGTGATTATGATCGATTTTAAAGTGCACCTAAACTTGGTATTGGATTGGATTTCAACCCTTTTTTAGGCGAACAATTATCCGATAGGAACTTGGCCCCCTTTTTAACAGGTATGTTTTTGGTGGGATTCTTTTACGCTTTCGGCAGTATAAGTACGTAGCTTGTGCGGACATAGAGAAAATGTTTAGACAAATATTAATACATGACGATCAACGAAATTTGCAGTTACTTTTATGGAGAGATAATCCAATCGAACCCCTCGGTGTGTACCGTCTTAATACTGTTACGTACGGTACGGCCTCCGCGCCGTATCTAACTATTCGTTGCGTGCGGCAAGTTGGGCTAGAATGTGATAAATGGAACGGACCTGCATTTTTATCATAAAACATAGTAGATTGGTCACAAGTGAATATAGACATTCCTCAAATAAGTGCTTTGCCGGAATTGAAGTCGAATAAAACTTATCTATATAGGTTCTCGTCATTTATTAAACTTCAATGCGCTTGCGCCTATTTATTACGCTTTATTTACAATGTGCGCGCTAAAAAATAGAACACTAGAATGTAAGTCTGGCCCTTTATCAGTAGACGAGTTACATTATTCTTTGTTGTTTTTAACTAGAACTTCCCAGATGCAAGCATTTCCTAATGAGTACAATGCTTTACTGAATAAACAACAAATCAAAAGTTCCCGTATGTAACTTAACTTCTTTAAATTTATTTTTAGATGAAGATAATATAATTAGAGTGGGTGGAATTTTCGCACGATTGCGAAAAACCCTCCATAGTAATCCAATTTCGGTTTGATTGCGTTCAGGGGTCAGCAAGTGCATAGCCGGGCAGGGGGATTGTGGTCGCAGCACTAGTGGGACCGGTGGGTGTCAGCCGGTGCTGCGACGACAATCCTCTTCTGATGAGGCCGTCAAGCTGAGTGCCACCATTGTTAACATGGTACGTGTATGTAATGGTGACCCCCTTTCCTGAGACTTTACCTTCAGCTTACCATCAGGCGAGGTGAAGTCAAATTGACGTGTCCTAAATATATATAAAAAAAAAGGTAATTCGGACTTTTCATACGACAAAATGTTTCCCATGCTATTATGTAGCCACAGTTATTTTACTATACTTTTATTTCGCTATACTCATATTACTATGTTACACGCAGGCTATTGTTAGCGCAAATTAGGGAGATGTGGTGGCCACTTGGTGGCCGAAATGTAGCTAAGAAAATAGTGCATCGTTGTGTAGTCTGTTGTCGTATGAGGGCTAAACCAGTGCAGCCTATAATGGGTAATTTACCTAGTGAACGTTTGCAAGCAAATTTTTCATTTCTACGTTGCGGCGTAGATTACGCAGGACCAGTTTATATTTTAAATAAAAAGGTTCGAGGATCCAGGTTAGAAAAATGTACATAATGTTTATTTATTTGTTTCTCAACGCGAGCTATACATTTAGAGCCTGTTACGTCACTGTCATCTGAAAGCTATATATTAGCTTTAAAACGGTTTATATCGAGGAGAGGAAAACCTATTCAAACATTTTCTGACCATGGCTGAAACTTTGTAGGAGCAGCCAAGGAGTTTACAGAGTGAGTCTCAGGGAATCATTGATTACGCGTCAAATAATCAAATAGAATTTAAATTTATCCCACCATATGCACCTCATTTTGGCGGCTTGTGGGAGGCAGGGGTAAAATCCTGCAAACACCACATTACGCGCGTTGTAGGAAACGCTAATTTAACGTTCGAGGAATTCGGTAAGGATTTAGTGCAAATTGAATCCGTCCTGGATTCCCGACCAATGTATCCCATGTCCTCAGATCCGGACGACTTGACACCGCTCACGCCTGGCCACTTCCTCATCGGCCGGCCCCTGACAGCTCCTGCAAGCGAAGACACCACCTCGAGGCCCACGCTCTCACTGTCCCGATACCAGAGAGTCGAGCAACTAAGACAACACTTCTGGAAGCGCTGGGCATCCGAATATGTATCCGAACTACAAAGACGCCTTAAGTGGAAGGAAACCAAAGGAAACCTGATTCCAAACATGATGGTAGTAATCAAAGAGGAAAACCTACCACCTCTCAAGTGGCGCATGGGCAGCAAGCTGATTCCAGGCAAGGATGGTGTATCCAGAGTTGCTACTATACGCACGGCGACCGGCGACATCCAGAGGGCGTTCTCAAGAAGCTCTCAAGGTGGCCGAAATATGTTAACGCCATCTACTGTGCCAGAGCAGCAGCACTGACAGCAACTTTGAAGACACTCATACAAGACGAGGTTCCAGTTGCGACCACCAGGTGGCGTAGAAGACGATGACACCGCCGCTGCTGGGGCACGCGCCAGCCCACCATCGCCGCCGCACCGCTGCTTGTATAAAACGGCCGAAGCGCTCCCCCTCTCCCTTCTTTTTTTTGCTCTTTTATACTGCGACGACACGGTCCCCCTATCTAAGCTATTTAAGTTGATTTTCCTATGTTCTTACTCGTATATTTTTATGTAAATTTTATTTTGGGAATAAATCCATTAGTAAATCAACAATTAAAATCGTTATTGAAAGCTCACCCTATATCAACCTAAAATAACATCAAAAACAGGTACAGACCCCCAAAAGTTTATTTTAGGCGTAGGGATGTGGTGAACCCATCGCCCACGGTCGTAACATCTAAGATGAGATAGTTGTTCCACCCTAGCAAGTAACCCGCACTAGCAGAAAGTGTAAGGCACCGTGCTGAGCAGCAGCATGGCCCAGGGTGCTTAAAGAACTGGGTCGCTAACGGTCCCCTTGGAGGACCTGGCGTCTCTCCGGGGTAAACTAGCCTTCTGTAGGTACGGGGCTCTGCCTACAGTGACCTTTGCACCCCAGTTTCCAAGGCCCAAGATGAATTGCACTCAAATCCCAAGAAGACCAAGACCTGGCCTGGCACGGTCACCTCGCCGGGCCGAACCCCCACGATCATCGCCACCGGGAGGCTTGGTGTCTGCAGAACCCGTAAGGGCCCGTAACAGGCACCCGCACCCAGTGGAGGGCTTCGCATGAGATGGTCAAAACCTCAGAATCAACATCTTGCGCGCCCACTTTGGGGCGATTGGGGGAGAAACTGGTGGTGTGGGAAGGCGAGCAAGATTGCTTCGTAATTATCAAGCATTGGAGCCGTCATTGACTCACATCACGGACCAAAACCTGGCTGATCGAGTTCGATTTCTGCTGCGTTCTAACATCTTTCGTGCAGACGAACTCGAACAACTAAGACTTGAGGCTGTTCCAGCTCCTTCACTTGCATCAGCTCAGGGACGGGTGTCTATCGCATCTATTCAGAACGATGTAGATACTGGGATGGACACCGCGATTCCACCTTTGGCTGCTGACGGAGGAGGGGAGGGAACAGTTTCCCAAGATTTAGAGCAGATTGGGAGGATTCTTGAGGAGGCGATTCTGGAAGTGCGTGAGATGCCTTTTGAAGGGAGGCCTCGGATTCCCAGAATAGCTCTGAGCCACCAAAATCAGGATGTCGTTGAGGCCGTTAACTGCTTCTATATCTGGAGAACAGCAGCAGTCTCGGCGATACGAATTCAATTCTGTTTGGCACCGCAATGGCAGTATGCCGGTTTATCGGCGCTAAGCTACTGCCAAATCGGCAGGTGGCAGCTGCTGATGCTCGGCGTGTGAGAGACGCTGAGCCTGCCTGGAAGCGCAGAATTGAGAATCGTATCGCTGAGACTAGGGTCCTCATCGACAAACTGATTAGTTTCAGGGCGGTTCATATAAGGCCGAGAGTCCTGCGGTTTGTCAGGAAAGCATTTGCGGGGTGTGACTTAGGTCCCGCAATACCAGCTCATCAACTGTGGGCCTACCGCCCAAGTGTTGTCGATATCACAGCCGTCGAAATGTTGCGTTGGTCAAGGTCGACGGCCATTTTGTACCGCCCCATTGATAATCGATGCCGGCGCGGCGTAAGAATGAATGAAACGCTGTTTTTGATAGTTAAATAGCTGCCGCCTAAAAAAAATCTAATCGACGGCGTCGGTTTGAAGTGTCATTTCATTACGGCACCTCATGAGCTGTCGGTTTGAATATTATTTTCTTTTCCGACGGTTGATTACGATGCCGATTGCACCTAACACTGGGCTACTATGGCTTTTATGGGGGCGACTGCCGACGAGTGGGTTCTGCCCTCCTATTGTACCTAACACTGGGCTACTATGGCTTTTATGGGGGCGACTGCCGACGAGTGGGTTCTGCCCTCCTATTGCACCTAACACTGGGCTACTATGGCTTTTATGGGGGCGACTGGGTTCTGCCCTCCTATTGTACCTAACACTGGGCTACTATGGCTTTTATGGGAGCGACTGGGTTCTGCCCTCCTATTGTACCTAACACTGGGTTACTATGGCTTTTATGGGGGCGACTGGGTTCTGCCCTCCTATTGCACTTAACACTGGGCTACTATGGCTTTTATGGGGGCGACTGCCGATAAGTGGGATCTGCCCTCCTATTGCACCTAACACTGGGCTACTATGACGTTTATGGGGGCGACTGGGTTCTGCCCTCCTATTGTACCTAACACTGGGCTACTATGGCTTTTATGGGGGCGACTGGGTTCTGTCCTCCTATTGCACCTAACACTGGGCTACTATGGCTTTTATGGAGCTGACTGGGTTCTGCCCTCCTATTGTACCTAACACTGGGCTACTATGGCTTTTATGGGGGCGACTGTTGACGAGTGGGTTCTGCCCTCCTATTGCACCTAACACTGGGCTACTATGGCTTTTATGGGGGCGACTGGGTTCTGCCCTCCTATTGTACCTAACACTGGGCTACTATGGCTTTTATGGGGGCGACTGCCGACGAGTGGGTTCTGCCCTCCTATTGCACCTATCACTGGGCTAGTATGGCTTTTATGGGGGCCACTGGGTTCTGCTCTCCTATTGCATCTAACACTGGGCTACTATGGCTTTTATGGGGGCGACTGGGTTCTGCCATCCTATTGCACCTAACACAAACAAGAGTCCCAATATACTACCTTGGGGTACGCCACAGTTATTTAGACGATACGGAGATCTGTACGTGTATCTGTGGTATCCGGATAGCCTCGTTACTTCTACACATTGTTGCCTGTTGGTTAGGTAACTCTCTATCCATTTGAAAGCATTCCCCCTGATGCCATATCGATTCAATTTAATTAGGAGCAGCTTATGATTCACAAAGTCGAACGCCCTAGACATATCTAAAAATAAAGATGTGACAGGCATCCTATCGTTTAGACTCATCGTAATAAATTTCAGTAAGGTGAAGCATGCTAAGGAGGTCGACCTGTTTTTTCTAAAACCAAATTGTTCTTCCTTTAATATCTTAAATTGAGTAGCGAATGAGTAAAGTCTTTCGTGCATGGCTTTTTCAAAAATCTTGGATATGACAGGTATCAGAGTGATCGGGCGGTAATTATTCATATCGTTTCTATCACCTTTCTTATGAAGTGGCTTAACAATAGAAAATTTTAGTCTGGAAGGAAAAATACCCTGGTCAAATGACAGATTTATAAGATGACTTAAAGGGGGAGCTAGAAATTTTGAACATCGTTTGATAATTTTAGTGTTAATATCATCAAACCCAGCTGAGTTAGTGGGATTCAAAGAATTTATAATTTTTATAATATCTATGTCATTAGTAGGCGTCAAATAGATACTATTAGATAAATTGGGTAGAATAGGTGTATATACAGTGCATGGTGTAGCATCGGAGTCGGTGGATTTATTTGTCATGTCAATAAAAAAATTGTTAAAATTATCAGCTATCATGTCAGGTTCGTTATAAGTTTGATTATTAAAATTTATACTTATAATGTCATGTAAATCTCTTTGGTCATTGCAGTTATCCTTAATTACTTTCCATGCCGCCTTACATTTGTTCTTTGATTGTACTAGAAAACGAGTGTTGTCAATTTTTTGTGCTTGTGAAATACATCGTTTTAAGATTCTAGTATAATTATTATATTTATTCAAAGCATATTTTTATTTGAGGATGTGAGTCGGTAATTGAGGTATAGGCGCCGCTTATTGATACAACATCTCTTGATCCCTTTTGTGATCCATTTGTTTTTTAAGGGTTTATTATTAATCTTAACCTTTAACAGCATTCGCCCCGATCTTTTCTGGTCTTCGACAGACGAAGTGTTGTTGTATCTATTGATAGTATGATATACGAACATACGGCTGATACCAAGTTTTTGAAGTGTCTGGAATATGACCGACGGCTCCATACCCAATTTTTGCAAGGCGATCACTGCGATCCTATTTTCTTTAACACCCCATTCCATATTGTAATTATTCGATAATGAACATGAAAAAATATATGAAATGGCGCGAAATCGAAAGAGTTTTAAAAATAATATACGTGTTCCAAATTCAAAATAATAAAAAAGTTGAGAATGAAAGAAAAGTTTTGATGTTGTTAGCACTGTAGGTTAGTAAAGTAGGATTTCTACACTTCTGAAGAAGATAGATTTGTAATTTTATATGTAACGAAAAAAATTAAAAACTACTGGACCAATTTCAAAAATTCTTTTCCGTTATAAAGCTCACAGAGTAACATAGGCTATACTTTTTACTAGAAAAAACCCCAGTGTGTATAAAAATTAGTCATAAAATGTCTTTCATCGCATGCGCAGCGGAAAGTATTGACGATAGAACAAAAAAATATTCTATATTATTATAGAACATATCAATATCTACAAAAAACTTCGCCAGACCACTTGTCCAACTATTGTAGTTATGTCACTATAACTACTTTTAACATTTTTAAAGTTGCTAGAAACGCCGATCAAAATCAGACCATGTTATCCATACCTTTGTATTAATTCTTATCCAAATAAATGATTTCGTATTCAAGACTGTTTCAATACCTGTTGATTACTTTAATTACTTTGAATTATTGCAATCAGTCATTCCATTCAAAAGATATTACGAAAAAAATAATTATAAAAAAGGTTTGTAGAATATACTGCTTCCGGGCTGTTTTTCCATGGTCCATCGGAAACTTGTATTCCAGACGTTTCGTCGATCACTGCGGTCGACATCTTCAGTGGTACAGGTCCGGACGCCGTCGAGTACGGAGAACCTTCTGGAATACACGACGAAGCGTCTGGAATACAAGTTTCCGATGGACCACGGCCAAACAGCCCGGAAGCAGTATATTCTACATACAACGCCGGCCGTGAAAGCCTTAAGATTCATATATAAAAAAGGTTTATTTGAAATTTCAACCTGTGTGGGGATGTAATACGGGATGATAGTTCGTACCGACATCTACGCGGGCGGAGCCGCGGGCAACAGATAGTACTTAATAACTTCCTTAGCGAAACTCGCGCGGTATTCTACCCACAAGGATAGTGAAAGCAGCTTTGGCGTGAACTCTGTTTCACCGCACACCTACTCGGCTTTCTCTACCGCAGACGATAGCGAATTTGACGGCCTCTGTGGTGTAGCGGTGGTGCATTCGACTGCTACGACAGGGGGCGTAGGTTCGATATATAATATATATATTATATATATATGATATATTCATATCGTATATATAATATATATACGATATGAATATTTGTATGCATGAATATGTCTATTTGCATTGGTCTGGGTGTTTCTATGTAGGTATAATAACTATGTATTTACAAAAAAAAAGGTATATAAATATATTTATCCACATTCTGGAACCCATTACACAAGCTAGTTAAACTATGCTTACTTTGGGTCTAGAAAGTCTATTTATTTAATACCGCTTAGGTCTTTAACTAGCCTTATCTACAGTATTGACTGAAGTCCATAGATTAGGTAGTTACAGCGTTAGGTTAAAATTCACGAAAAGCTAACGTAAGGTTTAAAAATGAACTTACCGCTTATTAAACTGCCTGAATATTTTCTTCAAAGATACAAATAAAAGGAATATTAATATTCCTATGATTATATTGTATTTCTCTAAAATGTACCATATGCTGAGTCCAGGAATGACAAAACTTGTGATCTGGAATAACCAGCTCAGCCCTAGAACTGCTGCCCACTTAAGATACACCATGAAACTGAGGAAATGAAACATTATTTCTAGTTTTTTTTTATACCTCTCCACCTGACCACCTGATGAAGCGGTTACCGCGGCCTATGGACGTGTGCAACACCAGGGGCATCACACTCGCGCTGCCATAACCATAGTATGAAGTCTGAGAAACTTAACTTCTAGCTACACTTTACTACTACTTTGGTAGGTGGTAGAGTCAAGCAACAGTCATTTTGGCCGTTGCATGAATGGGCCGACTCGACCGGGGAAGCACCACCCTCTCACAGAATATCAACGCCAAGTAACAGTATTTGAGCTGTTGCGTTCCGTTTGGTGAGTGAGAGTGTCGGAGCCCAAACTCCTTTCCCATCCCCTCCCAAACTCCTTTCCCATCCCCTTTGTGCCGGTGTTGCACACGTCCATAGGCCGCGGTAACCGCTTCCCATCAGGTGGGCCGTGTGCTTGTCTGCCACCATAGTGGTATAAAAAAATGCATAACAATTTATGGCTGCGTTTTCACCAGAGATGTGAGAGGATACGAAGCGAGGGATAAGTTAACGAACGAAACATGCAGAATGATTTGTGGAGAACCAAGTTTCCGACAAAATTTTAAAAGATCTAGCCATTGACTTGAAGAAAAAGACCAGTGCTGCGTCGAGCGATGCTAGGTAAATGAAGTGATTATTTTGGTTCTAAACAAACACATCCTTCGCTACGCATCCTCACACATCTCTGGTGAAACGGAGCCTAATTGTGGCAGTGGCACTTGTAGAACAACCGTTGGTTAAGACTTTTCGTGAAGAGAGTAATTGACTGAAAGTAAGTCGGTGTCCAAACCCACTGCTGATGCCGACTATTCAAATGAAAAACTGAAGTACTGTGTCATAAACGTACCCAATATACCCATCTCATTCGACACGCACATATGTGTCAATATAAACTTATTTCGCTCACCGCTTATCTCCAGTCTAATGAGATACGTATCCACTATTATCATCCAGCATCACACTACTTGGCCTGATTACCAGAATGGCACTGACCTTCATCTCTGAGATCGTTGATCTGCAGGAGAACCGGCGGTGGTGGCTTGGCTCAGCCACCACATCATGATTATGACCAAGATCAGCATCTTTGTGTACAGTAGTTCCGCTACACCTGGGATGACACAGAAATTCAGAATTTATTAGTAATCCACAGATGAATAAAGTTAAAAGTTTTTTTTACATAAAGTGTTAATATAATAAGAAGAGAATATAATGATAATGTTCGCCTCAAAGGTATATACAGAGAACTTAGCTTCTATAACTAATGGCTAATATAAACATATCGTAAACAATCTTTGCGCTCTTTGACAGTAGGAGTGTCAATATATGAAGGTATTCACCCACATTCTGGCTGTCAAACTTCAGCGCTTTGTTAATATTTTAATTAGCTTAAACATTTTATATTTTGTGGTCACTTTACTCAACACAATACATAGAGACAGAGGTGTCGCACAATTTATGGAATTCTAAGTGCATTGAGATAGTATAGATATTCGAAGAGGATGCGGCAGAGAATCTCGCGGCGTCCACGGCGTGGTGACGAGAGTTACACTTCAAACACTGAGACCTCAAACACCTTGGCGGTTACAACTGTAACACGCAGGTATATTTCGAAACGTCGCGCACTTAAAGATAACAAAATTGTAGGTGTGAATATATCTACTGTTTAATAATTACATATGTAAGCTTTGTTTTGACGTTGACACAGACAATGACATTTGAGTATGTACCTATCAGTTCAGCGACAAGAGGGTAATTAAATTACAAATGTTTTTTTATAACTTCTTTTAAACTCAGTTGTGTTTGTGAATTTGCTTTAGTTTAAAAGTGCAAAAGACGATTCAAGTTTTTATAATAAGAATAGTAAAGCATGAACATTTAATTGTCGATTCTCTGTTTTAGATGAATCTAATTGTGTTCTGCTTCAACTAGAAAATAACTCATGGTCTTATAAATCGACAATTCATATACATGTGAAATATAAATTACTAATTGATAACCTATACAATGGAGAAATTAAGATTTGAATTTGTTGTAAAAGCCAAATCGGATGATAATAAGACAAATATTTATGCCATAACCTCTATTACGGATACACAAAATCAAACTTTTGTTGTGCCTAAAGAGTATCAATCAGTGCAATTACACAAAGAAATATTAAAGCATGAAATATTTAACAAAGTAAAAAAATCTCTCCAAAAAAGGCATGATAAGAGACAGGTTTGGATAACATTAACCAAGGAAATGAAATCAACATATTTAGATGATGACAACTTACAATTTGATGGGTTTTTACTTGAAAAATTAGAACAAAGTCATGAGTCGTCATCAACAGAACCAACATTGTTAAAAAAAAAAAAGAAAATAAGATGAGATTATTAGCAGAATTTTCAATAGAAAAGTTTTCAAGAAACACAACAAATGTTCAACAATGGTTAGATACTTTTGAAAGTGAATGTGCACGTTTACAAATGAATACAGATTTACAAAAAGTAGAAATTCTAAGATTACTATTGGAAGATACTTGTATAGATTGGTACACCTCAATGATTATCAAACATACTATAGATTCAGATTGGTCTGTATGGAAGAAAAGTTTAAGTGAAACATTTGCTGATAAAGGCTGGTCACCAATCAGGTATGCTATGAATTTTAAATATATACAAGGATCAATGTTAGAATATGCTCTTAAGAAAGAGAGACTGTTACTAGAAATAAACAAATCAATAGATACCCAAACTCTGATATATTTGATTGCGACCGGTCTACCAAATTTCATAATGGATAGAATAGACAGAGAAAGCCTTAAAGAAGTAAATGACTTATTTAACTGCATAAGAGGATTAGAAAGTTTAACAAGGAAAAACGACACAAAGAAAAACTTAATCACAGGAAATAAATACAATAAACAAGAAATAAAACAAACTGAAAAAAAACCTTGCAGGATTTGTGAGAATAAAGGAAAATTAAATAGAATTCATCCAGAGAATGTTTGCTGGTATAACTATGAAAAAAAAAACCTTAATTCTAATTCAATATTAAAAGTTGAACTGAGTAATGAAGATCCAAAAAACTAAAATTCCCTCCACTAATTGAGATTACGGTGATGTTAAATAATACATTAGAAGCCAAGGGATTGTATGACCCTGGTTCACGAATAACATTAATAAATTCAAAATTAGTTCAGGTGACGAATTTGAAGCCAAATTATTGTTATAGTACAATAAAAACAATAAGTGGAGGGGGTAAAACTAAAGGGTTAGTTACCCTGGATGCGGAGTTATTACATAAGAAGATTAAAATAAATGCATTTATCTTTGAAAATGAAAATTTTGAGTATGATCTAATACTAGGGTTAGATTCAATACACCAATTTGGGTTGACTCATGATGAGAATTTAAATATCCAAATACATAATAAAAATATGTTTGAAGATAAACAGATTGAAAATATGGAAATAAATATAGAAGAAAAAGAATATGCAGTTAACTTCAATGAAGGTATAGATACAAACAAATTTAATATAGACACAGAACACTTAAATACTGATCAAAGAAAACAAATAAACATATTATTGGATAATTACGCAGAAATTTTTGCTAAAAATAAATATGACACCGGAAAAGTGAGGAAGTATGAAGCCTGTATAGATTTGCAAGTTGAAAAATATTGTTATAAAAGACCATATAGATGTTCAGTCCAAGACAAGATAGAAATAGAAAATCAAATCACACAACTTTTAAAACATGAACTGATCGAGGAATCTTACAGTCCGTTTGCGGCACCTGTTACCTTAGCTTTTAAAAGGGACGAAGGAAAAAAGAGTAGATTATGCATAGACTTCAGAGATTTAAATAAAATAATTATACCTCAATCACAACCATTTCCTCTCATAGAAGATCTAATAACAAAAACAATAAATTGTAATTATTTTACAACCTTAGATATAAATTCAGCTTTTTGGTCCATCCCATTAAAAATTACAGACCGACACAAAACTGGGTTTGTAACTCAAGAAGGTCATTACCAATGGACGTGTTTACCCTTCGGCCTTAAGACATCACCAGCTATATTTCAACGGATTTTGGGAAATATTATAAGGAAAAATGGTCTGACAGAATTTGCAGTGAATTTCATTGATGATATACTAATCTTCTCTAAGACGTTTGATAGCCATATCACACACTTAACAATATTACTGGAGGCTATTCGAGAAGAAGGTTTCAGGCTAAAATTAACAAAATGTAAGTTTGCACATGACACTGTAAAGTATTTAGGCCATATATTACAAAAGAATACGATTACACCTCTAAAAGACAATTTGAAATCAATAAAAGATTTTCCTGCTCCTCAAAATAGAAAACAAATACGACAATTTTTAGGGAAAATAAACTTCTATGGAAAATACATTCCGAGTGTATCAATAGTACTTGATCCTCTACATAAATTGCTGAGAAAAGATCACAGCTTTAATTGGACACAACAGTGTGAGGATGCATTCTGGAAAGTTAAAGATTATCTATGTTCCAAACCAATACTAGCCATTTATGACCCACAAGCACCAATATTTATTTATACTGATGCCAGTGCCATAGGAATAGGAGCAGTTTTGAAACAAGTTCAGCACAATGGCGAAGAAAAACCGGTAGCATATTTTTCTAAAAAAATAAATGAATCACAAAAAAATAAAAAAGCGATATTTTTAGAATGTTTAGCCATAAAAGAGAGCATAAAGTTTTGGCAACATTGGTTGATTGGAAATTATTTTACTGTCTACACAGATCACAAACCTCTAGAGAAGGTAAATATAAGAAACAGACCTGACGATGAATTAGGGGATATGTCACATTATCTGTCACAATATAATTGTGAAATAAAATATTTTCCAGGAAAAAATAATACAGAAGCAGATTGTCTCAGCAGAAACCCAGTATTGGACATTGATGCAAATAATGAAGATAACTTAAGAACAGTAAATATTATTGATATTCATGATATAAAATATGATCAAGCACAAAATTTACTAATAAAACCACTTGAAAAGAACATTATTTTAGAAGATGGAATTTATTATAAAAAAGGGGGGAAAAAGAGGAAAAAAATAATTCTAAGTGAAGATTACAGTAAAACTATAATAAAAAAGACGCATGAAAAATATTGTCATACTGGAATAAATCAAACAGAATCTAAAATAAAACCCTTTTACACTGCACCGAATCTATCAGAAAATATTAAACAGATATGCAAAAACTGCGAGGTATGCTTAAAAAATAAGACAAGGTTAAATAGAAAATATGGCTTTATGTCACAATTAGGTCCAGCTAACAAACCCTTTCAAATAATGTCACTGGACACAATAGGAGGATTTGGGGGTCAAAGATCAACAAAAAGATATTTACATCTACTAGTAGACCACTTTACCAGGTACGCATATATCCTGTGTTCTAAGAATCAACATGCTCGAGACTTCATCAAACTTATAGAAAAAATTCCAAAAGAAGAAACAATAGACATTTTACTCTCTGATCAATACCCAGCTATTAATTCGATTGAATTCAAAAATTACCTTGAGAACCGAAATATTCAATTAATACTTACAGCGGTAGACGCACCGTTCTCAAACGGTTTAAACGAGAGGCTAAACCAAACAATTGTGAACAAAATAAGATGCAAAATGAATGGATCAAAAGGAAAAACAAATTGGTCAAAAATAGCAGAAGAATGTAGAAATAGATACAATGAAATAAACCATTCTGTAACAGGATTTTCTCCTAAATATTTACTATCAGGTGAGTCTACAGACTTGTTACCAAATGAATTAAAAGGAAAACAGTTATTGACAAAACATTTGGAAGAAGACAGGAAAATAGCACTCCAAAGGTCAATAAAATCACACGAATATAATAAAACTTTATTTGCCAAGAATAGATTACAACATGAGTTTAAGAAAGGAGATAAGGTATATGTTGACTATGGAAACAAATTAAACAAAAAAAAGATGGATGAAATTAGAATTGGTCCCTTTGAAATTGAAGAAAAAATATCGGATTCAGTTTTTAAAATAAACACCGGTCGTGGTACAAGATCTATTGGACTATATCATGTCACAAAGCTCATTCCTATGCTTGTTGATCTTTAGATTTCACAGCTAAATTTTACTCTACTTAAGTAGAAAAAATTTGCATTTCGAAGGGGGGTGATGTAAGCTTTGTTTTGACGTTGACACAGACAATGACATTTGAGTATGTACCTATCAGTTCAGCGACAAGAGGGTAATTAAATTACAAATGTTTTTTTATAACTTCTTTTAAACTCAGTTGTGTTTGTGAATTTGCTTTAGTTTAAAAGTGCAAAAGACGATTCAAGTTTTTATAATAAGAATAGTAAAGCATGAACATTTAATTGTCGATTCTCTGTTTTAGATGAATCTAATTGTGTTCTGCTTCAACTAGAAAATAACTCATGGTCTTATACATATACACGTACATTGCCTTGAAAGCAAACTATACCAGTAAAAATGAAAGTGACCGACACTAAGGCTCATTTCTGACTGAAAGAGCAGCAGCAGGCAGCGGCTTTTTGAGGCAAAATATAACAAACCATTCTGAGTTTTAGCTACGTGAGTTAAAGTTCATCAGAACCTTCTCGCAACTACTTCTAGTAACAAAATTCCAGCCGCCGCCGTCGCGCCGGCCGCTGCCAGCCGCTGCTCTTTCAGTGGGAATAGACTCTAAAAATGATTTTTAATAAATAAATAAAAACGATTACTTTTAATTTTTTAGTATGCAATTATTTTTTATTTGTAACAAATACAGTTACATGCTAAAATAGTTAGCAAATTAGGTATAGGTAATATAACAGATTGGTGCACATATAACCCACACTATTTTCACGGATTTACAATATAAAAGAAAAAAACTCAAGCCAAGTTGTAGTCGATCGAGTCGCTCTATTGCATACCAGGTAAATAAATATAAGAATAGTCATGAAAGCTACGGAACCAGTATAATTACAAGTTATCGCTAATTTTATTGCATTTTTATATTTTTATATTTCCCAGAAATATAATAATATAAAAATGCAATAAAATAAAATAAAGTTGGCTTTGATCCTCAGCAACACGTCGGGGTCGTCAACGTTAGCAAAAGTAAAAAAAAAAGCTAAAACGCAATTTTATTTAGTGTTATTTCCATTTATACTGATCCTGATACTGATAAAATAAATGGCGATAGCATCCGTTAAAAATAGTTTTTTTTTTTGTATGTGTGATATTCACGTAGACTTCCGACAATATACTATAATAACGAATTATTAAACTATAATTTATTTCCAACAAAAAATAATTATTATTGAACAGTGTTAATATTGTAGCATATACTGCTTCCGGGCTGTTTGGCCGTGGTCCATAGGAAACTTGTGTTCCAAACGTTTCGTCAATCACTGCGGTCGACATCTTCAGTGGTACAGGTCCGTGCGCTCCGGTATCGGGAGGCCACGCCCCCTTGCTTAGCCTTGACCAATCAGGATCGAACACATCGGTTCTGCAGCTCTCAACCAATCAGGATCGATCACGTCGTTTCCCCCCTCCAACTGCGCCTATAAATACGCCACTGACTCGGGCCTCTACATCAGTCGCAGAGAAGTCGCCGCTGAGGAGAGTTCTCCGCACTCGTCAGCGCCATACCACTGAATACCACTGAAGATGTTGACCGCAGTGATCGACGAAACGTTTGGAACACAAGTTTTCTGTGGACCACGGCCAAACAGCCCGGAAGCAGTATATTCTACATGCAACGCAGGCCGTGAAAGCCTTAAGATTTATAGTGTCAATATTTCTCATTACCAAATTAAAGGTCAAGTGAATTGCCCGGCACTTACTTTACCGTTTGATCGTGCGCGTGTGCTTCAATCCTATTGAATGCTGGTTCTATTCCCTTCAGGAACTAACAGTAAAAGTCACCCACAAAGTGGGTTGCCAACTATAACCGCATGGTGAACCTCATGTTAGCCATTTACTACGGGTAGAAGCAGGTCGGGACGGTGGGCGACCAGCGCCCCACCCCAAACCGGGGCAAGACGGGGACACCGTGGTTCCCAAACCCGAGGGAAACCGGATATGGCCCTGGGTCAGTCCGGGTGCGAGGGATATGCTTTATGGGCAACCTTACACCCCGGCGTCTGTAGACCCGAGACGGTGTGCGGTTTTAGTCGGTTCAAGCCCGACATAGCAACCCCCGCTGGCCGGCGGCGGGGTATCCGAAGGGATTTCCGCACGAAAAAAAAAAAGGGTACAGAGTAATTAAAATAAGAAATGCATAATAATTTAATTAGAATATTATTTAGTTGTAACAGTAACATCACGGTGTTTTCGGTTACTTTAGCACTTGCAGATAATTTAATGCACAAACCGTCATTTTTATTAACAGGCAGTAAACAAATGATTGATAAGATAAAGCTTAAGGCTTTCACGGCCGGCGTTGCATGTAGAATATACTGCTTCCGGGCTGTTTGGCCGTGGTCCATCGGAAATACGGAGAGCTCTTCATCCGAGGAAATCTCTAACGAACCAGGATGAGGAGAAACCTGCCCCTCTAGGGAAGGCCTTTTTGCCATACATTCATGGTACAACGGATCGTATCGGGAGACTGCTAGAAGCTTACAACATTAAGCCTATATTCAAGCCCACGACGTAGTTACGTATTCTTCACCGTTCAGTCAAGGACCCTCGTGACCCACTATCTTCAGCTGGAGTTTACCGAATCCCCTGCTAGTGTGGCTTGGTATACGTGGGCACTACACAAAGAAGCGTCAAGACCCGCCTTTCGGAACATGAACGAAATTGCCGCCTCAGCCACTTCGACAAGTCAGCGGTTGCAGAACACACCCAGGAGGATGGTAATCATACTATCAAATTTCAGAACACGAAGGTTCTAGCTACCACTTCACATTTCTTCCCACGGCTATGTCGAGAAGCCATCGAAATATTCAAGCATCCCAACAATTTTAATAGAAAAAACGAAGGTTTTCATCTCCAGAAAGATTGGTACCCAGCATTGAGAGCCGCGCGTCATCACAATTCAAACATGACGAAGCCTCCACCATCCCCGGTAGCGGGAGGTTACGCCCCCTTGCTTAGCCTCGACCAATCAGGATCGAGCGCATCGGTTGCGCAGCTCTCAACCAATCACGACCGATCACGTTGTTTACCCCCTCCAACTGCGCCTATAAATAAGCCAGTGACTCGGGCCGCTACATCAGTCGCAGCGAGCTCGCCGCCGAGGAAGGTTCTCCGCACTCGACGGCGTCCCGAGCTGTACCACTGGAGATGTCGACCGCAGTGATTGACGAAACGTCTGGAATTCAAATTTCCGATGGACCACGGCCAAACAGCCCGGAAGCAGTATATTCTAAATGATTGATAGATAGGCGTATAATGCTGGTTGCTATTCGTTCACATGACCTTAACTCCGTCCTAATCAATCAAAGAATCAATTTCGTTTATTCAGTTTAGGCACATAAAGAGCACATATGAATGTCAAAAGTTTTACAATTTCGTTTATCAAAAACATCAAAAAGATGTAAATAAATCATTTGAAAATGATTCTTATGCTGGTTTGGTAGTTGGATCTACTGAGAAGAGACCAGCAAGAAACTCAGGTAGATCATCGTTATCCTTTCTTTTTTATTTCTTTTTTAATATATAGTTTTGTTTTATTTATAATAAAATATGTGCGAGAGCTAGAGATTAATTAGGTTGACCATGCATTTTTATCATTAAGATATTCATCTACTTTATGATAACCTTGTAATGATTATATTCTAGATTATATGATAAATAATGTTTCCTACGTTATGTATAACTTCTAACTTGTTAATACGAAGGTTCATAAAAGGCTTGAAGGCTATCAGGTATAGCCTGATATGTTAGAAATACATTTACTTGTATGTCGTTGAACAACATGTTTTTATATGTACTTACTAAAATCTCCACTCAAGGAATCGCTTGTTTCAACAGCCATCAGTAGTTTTTTTTTAAAGAATATTAGTAACCGAAATTACTAATATTCCCCCCAACCCCTCCAGCTAAGCTAAATTGCTTGTGTTAGGAGTGGGTTCACGTCGGTAGTGTAATGGCCAGGATTCGAACCTTCGTGTACCGATATCCATTCATACGGTCCACAATAAACGTACAGCTCACATTATTCTGAACTCTAAAACATCACATAACTCTTCCTGTTAGGCATTTTAGAGTTCTTTTGAAAAAAGAGAGGCCTTGCCTATGAATACCCTACGTCATAGCAGGTATAAAGCCAGATTTTTTTAGTGTATAGTATACTATAGTAGTAAAGAAGTTTTGGCAAGTATGAACCTTGGATCGCAGTTACTTTGCGAACTTTGGCAAAAGGCTTCTAAGGTGGACTACTCGTCTCAATCCATTTGAGGAAACAACTAACTTTAATTTTGTTATGTAACCTAATTTCGGCATCTCCTACCAGTTTATTTTTTTCATATTATACGTTATTTATTTGAAAGCTATCATTGAAAAGGAAAACCCTTAATTCCTTCTATTTTTTTTTAAATTTAACATAATCGATGTATAACTGGGCCCCAGTTGTTAACCAGATTCGTAACAGAGGTTGACCATTTAAAAACGAAGTGAAAAGTGAAATATAAACTACAGTCCAGGAAGGAACCGTTTTTTCTAATCAACTTTATTAAGTATAAATCTTAAGGCTTTCACGGCCGGCGTTGCATGTAGAATATACTGCTTCCGGGCTGTTTGGCCGTGGTCCATTGGAAACGGATCGTATCGGGAGACTGCTAGAAGCTTACAACATTAAGCCTATTTTCAAGCCCACGACGCAGTTACATAATCTTCACCGTTCAGTCAAGGACCCTCGTGACCCAGTATCTTCAGCTGGAGTTTACCGAATCCCCTGCTCGTGTGGCTCGGTAAACGTGGGCACTACTCAAAGAAGCCTCACGAGTCGCCTTTCGGAACATGAACGAAATTGCCGCCTCAGTCACTTCGACAAGTCAGCGGTTGCAGAACACACCCAGGAGGATGGTAATCATACCATCAAATTTCAGAACACGAAGGTTCTAGCTACCACCTAACATTTCTTCACACGGCTATGTCGAGAAGCCATCGAAATATTCAAACATCCCAACAATTTTAATAGAAAAAGCGAAGGTTTTCATCTCCAAAAAGATTGGTACCCAGCACTGAGAGCCGCGCGTCATCACAATTCAAACATGACGAAGCCACCACCATCCCCGTTATCGGGAGGTCACACCCCCTTGCTTAGCCTCGACCAATCAGGATCGAGCGCACCGGTTGCGCAGCTCTCAACCAATCACGACAGATCACGTTGTTTCCCCCCTCGAACTGCGCATATAAATAAGCCAGTGACTCGGGCCGCTACATCAGTTGCAGCGAGTTCACCGCCGAGGAAGGTTCTCCGCACTCGAAGGTGTCTCGAGCTGTACCACTGAAGATGTCGACCGCAGTGATCGACGAAACGTTTGGAATTCAAGTTTCCAATGGACCACGGCCAAACAGCCCGGAAGCAGTATATTCTACAAACTTTATTAAGGTTTGTTCTTATATGGAACTTAAAAGAGATTGATAAGTAAATTCTACGTTGAATAGCATGTCGTGTTTTTTTATTTTAGGAATATATCAAATCATATTCAATTCAATTCAATTCAATTTCTGAACAATTTTTTTTTTGTTTGTTTGTCATTTATTTTCATTTAACATTGTATAGGGTAGTTACATATACCTATCCCATAGTACGCAGATATAAAATTGCATCTAATTGATCGCGCCACGCTTACACGTGCCGCATCGTCAGCAGCCTTCATAGCGGTCGAGCCAGAGGTTGCACGCGCCACACCGTCAGCAGCCTCAAGCCGGCGCCACCGCGGCGACACCCGACTCAGCATTTGTGATATATCCATTTTCCAATAAAATTCATAATTATGTATCACTTATGTTCTAGCATCGAACGTTAGCACTTACTTTAATTGTAATTAGCAATATAAATATTTGAATTAAATTAGTTTAAATTTAATTTCGTTTTTTTTAAGTCCTACGGCTGTAGTCTACGTAATTGGCGCAGTCGGTAGGATTCTCGAAGCAGTGCGCGGCGCGATATTTAAGGAATCTAGTACCGAATCCTGTCGGCTCCGTATAGCCGCTGCTTGCGTTCTCAAACCTTCATCGAGGATCCAGAATCTACGAGTTCTACGGCCAGCGACTGTATCCAGACATCGATACGCAGAAAAAATGAAATTGTGAGTTGCACAGAATCTTTCTTGTGTTGCTTTCCTCTTAACCTATAACCTTTTAGTCTTTACATAAGTTAAGTACTCGTGTCCCAAAATTTTTCGCCAAGGTAATTTAGGTCCCAGCGATTCTGCAATCAGGCAGTCTCGCCGTCGTAGGCAGTTAGATAGGAATAGAGAAATAGACCCATTGGATTTAAATTTAGAGTTAAATAGTTTATATAGAATTAACAAAATGCCTTACGACCCAAACACTATTTTTAAAGCACTCAGACCAGTTCCTGATTTTGACGGAAACCCAAATGTGCTCACGCGATTTATTCGGATATGCGATCAAATCGTAACAGCATACATGACCACAGAAGAGGACGGTGCCTTAGCCAACGTATGTTTGCTAAATGGCATATTAAATAAGATCACGGGGCCTGCCGCTAGTATTATCAATTCAAACGGCATCCCCGATAACTGGTTGGATATTCGTACCTCATTAATCAATAATTTCGCTGATCAAAGGGATGAGACTGCCCTCTATAACGATCTTTCATTAGCCGTTCAGGGTCAGAGAACCCCACAAGAATTTTACGACCATTGCCAATCATTGTTCAGCACCATCATGACCTATGTTAGTTTACACGAGCCAGTTCAGACTACCATAGAAGCTAAACGCGCATTATACAGGAAATCAGCAATGCAGGCTTTTGTTAGAGGCCTACATGAATCATTAGGATCCCGCATTAGATGCATGCGACCCCCCACGCTTGAGAAGGCTTTAGAATATGTACAGGAAGAACTGAACACCATATATCTTCAGCAGCGAAATGAGTCACTGACTAAACCACATCACGCCCCTAGGGCTATCCAGTCAGCACCCGTACACATTCCGAAACCTTCCCATATGATAGCAGCAGCCTGGCCAATGCCCGCTATACAGCGGCCATTACTACCGGCTCCGCAACCATTTAGATTTGCGCCTTCGCCACATCAAGCCTTCAGGCCTAATCCCGCGCAGGCTCACCAACCACAGGTACGTATGCCAACACGTACACAACAGATGTTAGGAGCTAGACCCCCTAACTATAACCCCCAGAGCCACGTATTTAGACTTCCACCGCGTAACCAGTCCGGATATCATAATCCGCAGCATCCCAAACCTATGAGTGGTGTACAGAACTATGTTCCTAGAGTTTTACCGTCCTCAGGAGGACACGATTGGCGTGTACATGGCAACCCGCCCCCTACGAATTATTTTAAATCCCGCGAAGTAAATACGAATGAGTGCTATGACATGAACTATTATCCTGACTATGACTATCATCCTGAAGTTAACTATGACTATTTTCCATACTACGACTACAGCTATAACTGTTACGAACAACCACAGTACGACTACACAGAGCCATCTTGTTCTAATTACGATCACATCGCTAGCTTACCAGATAATTCAGAGAAAACCGATTCCGCACCTGATGCGAAGGATAACCAGCAAAATTTTCAGGAAGGTCAGTTATCAAAAAGATTAACATAGAGATAAATTTACAGACCCAAAGACAGTTACCCTATATTCAGATAGCAAACCCACCTTTGAAATTTCTAATCGACACTGGTGCTAATCAGTCATTCATAAGCCCACAAGCCGTTCATGATTATTTTTATGACAGACCCATAGACTATGACCCCTTCGAAATTACCAACGTTCACGCAACCACAAGAGAAAATTACACTATTACGTTGCCAAACTTCCCTGAATTCGGTAACAACGAAAATATAAAACTTTTCATATACAAATTTCACGACTACTTTGATGGACTAATAGGACTTGACTTGTTGACTCAGTGGGAAGCTAAGATTGACTTAAAAGACCAGATACTGACTACCCGATCCTCGATGAATCCCATCCTAATGTATAACTCCCGAAACGTCAATTTATATGAGGATGTTATACCAGCAAATAGTTCCAAATTAATCCGAGTGCCGATCAACATTGCAGACGGAGACGTTTATATTCCCAGTCAAACAGTTTGTAACTGTATAGTTTCTGATTGTCTCACAAAAGTCACTAACAGTCGTGGTATATTACAAATCACAAACCCGACTAGTAACGATATCATACTATCACTGGATCAGGCCGTTCAAGCAGAAATATGCAATATTGAATCTGTCCATACCCAATCATCAAGGGCACAAGAAGTGCTATCCCGACTTCGCACTGACCACTTGAATCAAGAAGAGTCAGCTAATCTAACCACTCTTTGCTCCAAGTATGCAGATGTTTTCTACATAGATAATGAGCCGTTGACATTCACCAACAAAATTAAGCATCGTATTAACACCACTGACGAAACCCCCATTTATACAAAGAGCTATCGGTATCCCTTCGTACATCGCCAAGAGGTAAAGGACCAGATAGAGAAAATGCTTTCCCAGGGTATTATTAGACCATCTGAGTCCGCGTGGAGCTCGTCCATTTGGGTAGTTCCAAAGAAAGCTGACGCCTCAGGCAAGCAAAAGTGGCGTCTCGTAATCGACTTTAGAAAACTCAACGATAAAACTATTAATGACAAATATCCAATCCCCAACATAACCGACGTACTAGACAAGCTAGGGAAGTGTCAATACTTCACTACTCTTGATTTAGCAAGCGGATTCTGGCAGGTAGAAATGGACAACAGCGATATCCATAAAACTGCCTTTACAGTTGAACATGGGCACTTCGAATTTCTCAGAATGCCTATGGGCCTAAAAAATGCACCCTCTACATTCCAACGGGTTATGGACAACCTGTTACGAGGACTGCAGACCGAGATATGCTTGGTATATCTCGATGATATCATAGTTTTCAGCACCAGCTTACAAGGTCATATAATAAACCTTGAAAAGGTCTTCCAGCGACTTCGAGAGTCCAATTTTAAAATCCAAATGGACAAATCGGAATTCCTAAAATTAGAAACTGATTTCTTAGGACACGTAGTAACTAGAGACGGTGTCAAGCCAAACCCTAACAAAATAGCTACCATAGAAAAGTATCCCCTACCAAAAACCACGAAACAGATAAAGCAATTTTTAGGACTATTAGGATATTACAGAAAATTTATTCCCGACTTTGCCAGACTAACAAAACCAATGACATCTTGCTTGAAAAAGAATAGTAAAATCACGTTAGATAAACCGTATGTAGACTGTTTTGAAAAATGTAAAAATTTATTGACCAATGATCCCATACTCCAGTATCCCGACTTCAGTAAGGAATTTATATTGACTACTGACGCATCCAACTTCGCTCTAGGTGCCATTTTATCTCAGGGTCCCATCGGATCCGATAAACCCATATCCTTTGCCTCCCGTACCCTAAACGAAAGCGAGATAAACTACAGCACCATGGAAAAGGAGCTCCTCGCAATAGTTTGGGCAACAAAATACTTTCGGCCCTATCTCTTTGGTAGAAAGTTTAGAATAGTTACAGACCACAAACCACTTCAGTGGATTATGAACCTTAAAGAGCCCAACTCCAGATTAACCAGGTGGAGATTGAAGCTCAGTGAATACGATTTCTCCGTGACCTATAAGAAAGGCAAAAACAACACAAATGCTGACGCTTTATCCCGGATTGAAATCCATAATGAAGAAATAAGCTCCATAACCGTAAATCCCTCCGAGAAAGCATCCAGTATAGATAATTCAGCAACTGGTACTGCTCACACCAGTCAAGAAGATCCTATCCTAGAAGTTCCTATCACAGATGAACCTCTTAATAAATTCCATAAGCAGCTATGTTCAAATGTAGTTGATGTTATCACCAGACGCCCCGTGGTATCCAAGCCCTTTGAGTCCCATACCAGAGTCGTAGTTCAAGTATCCGATTCCGAGTTAGAAACCGATGTAGTAAATGCCATTAGAGAAAATGTAAATCCTAAAGTTAAGACCGCTCTATTAATTAACCCTCCGTTAGCTATGTACAGAATCATACCCATTATTCAGGACACATTCAAAAGCTCTGCAATGAAGCTTGTCCTAACTAAAATAGAGTTAGAAAATATCAAAGAGTATCTCAAACAACAAGAGATAATTCGGCTGTACCATGATGGTAAAACAAACCACAGGGGAATCACCGAATGCTATTTGGCGTTATTGCGCAGATACTATTGGCCTAAGATGAAGGACCACATTAATAAGTACATTAACGAATGCAGTATCTGTGGGCAGAGTAAGTACGACAGACACCCAGTTAGACCCCAGTTGAACCTTTTTCCACCCGCAAGCAAACCGTTAGAAATAGTTCACGCCGATTTACTCTCTATACAATCTGAAAAATACATAACGTTCATTGACGTCTTTTCGAAATATGGACAGGCATACCATTTAAAAGATAGTACCGCAATTAGTGTCCTACAAGCCCTATTAACCTTTTGTACACATCATGGCCTGCCATTGACCATTATAACAGACAACGGGACCGAATTCACCAACCAACTCTTCTTTGAATTCCTCAAACTTCACAAAATTATTCACCACAAAACACTTCCTCATTCCCCAAATGACAACGGTAATATAGAGCGATTTCATTCCACTATCTTGGAACACCTTAGGATACTAAAATTACAACAAAAGAATGAATCAGTTTCGAACCTCATGCCTTACGCTATTATTGCCTACAACAGTTCCATCCATAGCCTAACTAAATGTCGACCCTATGACATACTAAAGGGACACTTCGATCCCCGAGACCCCATAGACATTGATGTGACTCAACACCTATTGCAACAGTATATACAGACTCACCGTGACCAGATGAAAGTAGTGTACGATCTAGTAAGCGATATATCCCTTGCTAATCGGACTGCCCTTATAGACAAACATAATAAGACGAGAGAACCTGAAATAGAATACCAACCTGAACAGTAAGTATTCATTAGAAACCCAGTAGCTAGTAGACAGAAAATTGCACCGCGTTATACTCAAGATAAGGTTCTTGCTGATCTCCCAATCCATATATATACCTCTAAGAAACGTGGACCCGTAGCAAAGGTCCGTCTTAAGCGACCAACCAAGCATACAAAATTGTTACAGGACAATACTGCTGATGACAACACTACAACTGACGCGAACACAGGAGATACGACTTGACAACTTAGATGATGGACCAGGACTTTTACCATTTAAACTGGGACCCACCAGGATGACGACTCACCACCACACCTTCCTGCAGTACATAGATTAGATAAAATCGAACGTGAAGTGTCCGAGTTGAAAGGACAGCTAACTAACTTTGAAAATAGGGTTTTCAATACCACTTACCCCATATTTGAATTACAAATTAACTATCTGATTAATAAAACGACTCACATATTGGACCATTTGCAGACTCTAGAACCAACTCGAACAAAACGAGGCCTCATAGACGGTTTAGGATCAATAATTAAGAGTATAACTGGAAATTTAGATTATCAAGATGCTGTTAAGTATAATAAGGCCCTTAAAGTATTAGAAAACAACCAGAATAAAATTAGTACAGAATTGAATAACCGCGCTAGCTTGAACAATGATTGGATGAAGGAATATAGTAACACTTTAGATAAACTTATATACAACCAGAAAGAAATTAATAATACCTTGCAAATGTGGGCCAGCAGAGAGACCTATAAGGAAAGTAGTTTTCTTAAATTCGGCAAACTTACTCAGATTTTAGCAATAATTACAGAAAACGCAAATGACTTACTAAATGAAATAATTTATATAGAGAATATTTTAGCTTTAACTCGGACTACTACGACCCATCATTCCATGATTAGTTTTAAAGTTCTTAAATTAATGCTAGCTAAGTTAAAGCTAATTTACGGTACAGAACAAGTGGTAGACTTAGAGTTAAGAGATTATTATAATATAATAAAATCAGGGTCATACTTCGCTAATAAACAAATCGTAATAATTTTTAAGTTCCCTATAGTTTCAGAGAGTACTTATGATTTGTATAGACTATCCTTGGCCCCTAATAAATTCCATCAAGTCATTATTCCACCACTCCCATTCCTAGCAACTAATAGAAAAGATTTTGTCTACATAGAGGCTGAATGCCTGAAATACAACCACCAGTATCTCTGCGATGACTATACCCACCAGAAGACACAGACCAAACCTGATTGCATACATGGAATCATCCTGAACCAAACCATAGACGAGACGTGCAACTATTCAACAGTCCGCTTAATCAAAGAGACCGTAGAACAATTAGACGACCGAAGCTACATACTATCCTTTCCTAAGGCTACGAAGGTACAACTCAACTGCGGGACAGTAACCTACAACATCCTGAATGGCAGCTTCCTTGTTACACTCCCGCTACAATGTTCCCTAAGAGCGCCCGAATATACAATATTAAATACTGATGACATCATTAAGGGCCAACCTCTTAAAATCTTAAGAATAGATCAACCCATGGACATGGCATCACAGAAGACTCCAGAGCTACACTTGAAATCAATAGATTTGAAAACTCTACGCAATATCCAAGACAGAACATCCTATCAAACTCCATTACAATTAGAACCCGTAGATTCATCCTACTACTATCATACCACTATACCTTTCTACGTTGTACTAATGGGAGCGATTACATCCATAGCAACGATACTTATCCGCCGCTACAAGATATGTAAATCTGCAGAGATAAGAACCACTCCGAGCGCCGAGAAGGAAAAGAACCAAGATGAAGTTAGAGATCATGTCTACAGTAAACCATCCCAGCCAACTATTTTCTCTCACAAGATAAGATAAGATAAGATAAGATAAGATAATTTATTTGACAAAACATGTGTAGGTACAATAATACAGAGTTACTGCAGATGACAAATTATATCATTTTTGATACAACATGTTTGACCGTTTCCGGTGTACAAATATATTTTAATGTATTTTTGTTAGTTATATTTAAGTACAGTAATTAATTAATCTATGATCATAAAATATTATTGCATGCAACATAAAATTATTCAATAAGCCAATTCAAAAACTGTAAAATTTATAAGAATTTGATGTTGAATTTAACGGCTTGAATATTACAACGATGATCATATTGATTATTTGTTTAACTATTATTCATAGATTCATTTATACAGTTCAATAGCTTACATACATATGTCAAAATTGCTAATGTGAAGAATAAAATGTCAAAATTACAAATGTCATAAAATACCAATGTCATATTTTACAAATGTCAATTTTTTATAAATAATAATATTGAAAGTATTTTTTAAATAAATAATAATGTTACAGTTATATAGTACAGTCATTCAGGAAATCATCAAGTTCATAGTAACATTTTTTAACTAGCAACGCTTTTAGCGTAATTTTAAATACATCATTGTCTTGACTTCTGACTGTTTGTGGGATTTTATTGAAAATTAAAGGGGCTCTACAAATGACACTTTTATGTAGCCAGGCAGTCTTTAATGGATGGACACGGAGTTTATCGTTGTCACGGCGATTGCGAGTAACATTGTCCGATAAAAGCGGAAATAAGTGAGGATTTTGTTTGACAAATACAGCTACCTCCAGAATATATAAGGATGGTAGTGTAAGAATTTTGTTTTATAAATACTGGCTTACAACTATCAGTATTTTGCATACCAAACATGGCTCGAATGCACCGCTTTTGTGCTTTAAAGATCACATCTTTATCAGTCGAATTTGCCCAAAAAATTATGCCATATCTTAGGATGGATTCGATAAGGCCATAGTAAGCTGAGAGTACTGCGTCAGTAGTGATTATGGGAGCAAGTTTAAATAAGGCATATGATAGACTGGAGATTCTTTTGTTTAATTGTTCAATGTGGTCTTTCCAGTTTAATTTACTGTCTATAATAAGGCCAAGAAATCGAGCAGTGGCTACTTCTTTTATTGTGCAGTTGTCATGAACCAAGCTTACCTGTAATGGGTTTTGTATGCGTTGGTTAAAATGCATTATACTTGTTTTATTTAAGTTGATTTTAAGATTATTGTTATTAAGCCATGAAATAATAGATTTTAATGTGTTATTGATGTCAAATTCGTAATTGTTGATGTCCTCACATGTAATGGTAACTGTGCTATCATCAGCAAATAGCGTCATCGGTTGTGTTGTTATTTTTGGTAAGTCATTGATATATATTATAAATAATAGTGGCCCAAGGACACTACCCTGGGGGACACCATATGATATACAGCGCTGCTTGGATAAAAACGTTTCTTCATTTCTTGTTTTAGGGTTCACTCTAGTTATTTGAGTTATTTGTTCTCTATTTATCAAGTAGGATTTTATCAAGTCAAAAACATTGCCCCTTATACCGTATGCTTTAAGTTTATGAAATAATATATTATGGTCCACGTAATCAAACGCTTGAGACATATCACAGTAAATTGCACATGTAGGCGTTCTTTTATCCACCTGAGTTATAACATTTTCTATGAATTCGTAGATGGCCATGTTTATCGTTTTTTTTTGGCGAAAACCTTTTTGCTCATTGCACAAAATGTTATTCTTTTCGAGATACGCGTTAATTTTATAATAGAGATATTTCTCAATGATTTTTGAAAATATTGATAATAACGCAATAGGTCGATAGTTTTCCATTAATTGTTTATTTTCTTTTTTGAATAGGGGTTTTATTATAGCTAGTTTAAGGTCTATTGGAAATTTACCCGCTGAGATGCACAAATTTATAATGTAGCTTAAGTGATGGCAAATTGTCTCATTAACAGCTTTAATTATTTTAGTGGAAAACCCATCATATCCCACACTAGTTGTGTTTTTTAAATTTATTATTATTTTATATATTTGACTTGGTGTACAGTGATCCAGAAACATGGAGTTTAAGCGTTCATTCACTAAATTAGTCACATTTTGTCCAGCACCTGCAATAGGGTTAATTTTTTGAATAAAATAATCGTTGAATGCATTGGCTATATCTATTGGATCCTCAATATTTATATTATCACTAGTTTTTATGTCAGTTATAGTTTCTTTTGGTATATTTGGTCCCATTTTACTTATAATTTGCCATGCAGCTTTACATTTATTTGAAGAAGTTTACTATTTTATGACAGTTTTGTGCACGCTTTGTACAAGTAATGATTTTTTTAAAAACCTTAGAATAATTTGTGTATCTTAATTTGTTTTCGTTTGTGGGATTCAGTCTAAATTTCCAAAGCAAATCTTTCTTTTTTTTACTACAGATTTTAATACCACGCGATACCCACTTTGGCTTTCTGTTAACTTGTATAGATTTTTTTTTAACGGGAAGCATAAATTGTAAAGGAATTTGAAGTCATTTATAAAAGCTTTATAGGCCATATCCGGATCATGGGTGTCATAAACGTTAGAAAAAGATAGACCTTCGATGCACGTTTGAATTTTTTTTATGTTTTCTGGCTTATATTCACGTTTGAGTATATACCAAGTATGTAATGAAAATATCTGTTTAACTGGTAGTTTAATTAATTGTGCTGTATGGTCCGATAGGTTCATTTCAATAATTTCAGTTAAACAACCTTTTTTGAAGTTATGTGCAAAATTGTCAAGACATGTACCACTAGCTGGTCGTGTAAGCTTATACAATGCTAATTTAATATTATAATTTAATAGGAGACATTCAAAATCTCTGGTGATATTATTGCGTTTTAGGACATTTATGTTAAAATCGCTTGTCAACAAAACATTACTAAAATTAAGTTTAGACACGTGTATCAAAAGTTTCTCGAGTCTAGCCAAGCTTGACTAAAAGTATATCTGCTTTATTCAGCAGCCCCGCAATGTTTTGATGTAAAACAAATATGTATTTATTCACGAAAAAATTCTGAATTTACTCCTGATTCTTTGAGTTGGAGTGGGGGTTTTAAAGTAACGGAGTCATAAATATTCTGGTTTTCATTATTATATAGCTTCGTAACATCTCGGTGAAACAAAGAGAAGTCGATCAGCATATTATCCATTATGCGATCATAGATATTTCTTATTCCACTTTTTATTATTTTATCAGTCACGTGAGAGAACATGGCCAAGGATAGATCACGATTGCTGTCAAAGAAGTTAGCATAACCATTACTTTGAATATCACGCAACAGAAGACTATTAAACATGTCAACTTTATAATTGTATATAGGTGCGCCTCTTATATATGTCGGCGCACATATGATCTTATTTGTATGGGTCACTTTTTGAAGATATTTCTTTAATATAGTAATTATGTCCATGGAATTACTCTCCGATTTCATGTCTTTATCTCCGATAAAAATGATGCAATAATCATCTAAAGTGAAGTCTTTTAATTTATTTTTTACGTTTTGTAACATTTGTTCCAATGTACTGTTAGGCATTAAATAGCGATAGTATTTAAAGTGGCTCGAAAAAACATCTTCAATTGTAGGCAATAATCCACTTGACTTATCATTACTTAAAATACACAATTTCCTTTTCTTTTGGTTGAAAGTTGTATTTATTGTCTGATCTGATCTTTCATAAACCTCCCCAGATATCCAGGCAGGCATGCCGTTAGTTTGTGTCTCTTTATCCTGAACAAGAGGTGTGCAATCTTGTGTCTGTATTATGTGGTTATCACACTTGTTGATTTGGGAACTTGGAGCTTTATTATTTGGTGATAAATTGCGTTTGCTTGTTAATATTGGTGAAGAGATTTTTCTGTCAGGCGTTGAGCATATTTTTTTGTAAGTGTTTAATTTATCTGTCATGTCACCAAGGTCTGATTTTAATCGAAAATTTTCCTTATTTAAGTTTTCTATTTCTTGATGTGCACTTTCTAGTTGTATTTGAAGTATTTTGATTTGTTCATTTTGGTCACTAGGACTAGTATTAATCTCTTGATAACTATCCGTTATACTAAACATTGTTGTGTCTAGTATATCTTTTTCGTTGCTACTTGTACTCAGATTATTTAATGTGCTTTGGCCAGACAGCGCCATCTTTTTTATAGTTGTATACTTTATTGTCTTCGCTATTTCCCACTTGATGGCCCTAATAGCCAATTATTTTGATAAATGTTGTTTTTGCTTTAAGTATCAAATTTTTGAAACAAGCTCAAAAAGAACTCAATGGTTGCCTGGTTCGGTACCCCAGACGTCAAAATTAGAAGTCGGTTACACTTCACCGCCGGCTACGAGCAGCTTAAGATCATCATCATCAACCTATTCTAGTCCACTGCTGGACATAGATCTCCCCTAATGAGCGCCATAGCGCCCTGTCTTCAGCTTGCCGCATCCAGCATCTGCCCGCAGTCTTTCGCAGATCGTCATCCCACCTGGCCGGAGGGCGTCCTACACTACGTTTGCCGAGTCGCGGTCTCCACTCAAGAACACGTTTACCCCAGCGGTTGTCGGTTCTTCGCGAGATATGGCCGGCCCACTGCCACTTCAGCTTGCTTATTCTTTGAGCTATGTCGATAACCTTGGTTCTCTGTCGGATGTATTCGTTACGAATCCTATCCTTCAGAGAAACTCCGAGCATAGCTCTTTCCATAGCTCGCTGAGCGACTTTGAACTGGTGGACCAGCCCTACCGTGAGTGTCCACGTCTCAGCTCCGTAGGTCATTACGGGTAGGACGCACTGATTGAAAATTTTCGTTTTCAAACACTGCGGTATGGATGACGAGAAGACCCGACGTAGTTTCCCAAACGCTGCCCAGCCTAGCTGGATCCTCCTCTTGGCCTCCTTCTCAAAATTGTTTTTACCCAACTGCACAATCTGCCCGAGGTAAGTGTACTCAGAAACAATTTCAAGAAGGTGGCCATCCACGACGACCGGTCCTGGATCAATGTGGCCATTAATCAAGACTTTGGTTTTATCCAAATTCATGCCAAGACCGATGCGTCGCGAGGCTGAAGCTAGGCCGTCCAGCATCTGGGTTAGCTCCTCTAGCGACTCCGCCATTAAGACTATGTCATCAGCGAATCGCAGGTGTGAGATGTAGTCGCCGTTTATATTTATTTATGTTAAGACGCTGGACTGGAAAGGTAAGGCTTTCCAGTCCAGCGTCTTAAACATATCTTCCAATGCGCTCGTGAACAGTTTCGGGGATATGACATCCCCCTGTCTCACTCCTCTGCGCAATTGGATGGGTTTAGACTGCTGACCCTGTACTTGGACACTCATAGTGGCGGCTTCGTAAAGGCATCTCAGCACCTCGACATAACGATAGTCTACTTGGCATCGCTGTAAGGATTCCAGAACAGCCCAAGTTTCGACGGAGTCAAAGGCCTTTTCATAGTCCACAAAAGCGAGACACAGGGGCTGATTATACTCTTCGGACTTCTGTATAATCTGCCTCACTGTATGAATGTGGTCTATGGTGCCATATCCTCCGCGGAACCCAGCCTGTTCCGGTGGCTGGAACTCGTCGAGTCTCCTGGCGAGACGATTCGTGACCACTCGTGAAAATAGCTTATAGACGTGGCTCAGGAGTGTGATGGGTCTGTAGTTTTTAAGGAGAGTCTTATCACCCTTCTTAAAAAAGAGAACAACCAAACTCCCGCTCCACGCCTTAGGAGTTCTCCCACTGTGAAGGACGGCGTTAAAGAGCTTCTGTAACTCCTGTATGACAGGAGCTCCTCCTGCCTTCAGAAGCTCTGAAGTAATTCCATCCTCACCGGGGGCTTTTCCATTTTTAAGCTGTTTCAGAGCTAACACGATCTCGTCTTGACTGATATCAGGCAGTTCGTCGGTATAGTGGCGTGTCATGGTGGCTCTGGAATCATGGTCGTCTCGTCGAGGACGGGGAGCATGTGCAGTATACAGACGGCCATAGAAATCCTCTATCTCGGCGGAGATCTCCGGCTTCGACAAGACGGTCCTCCCGTCATGCGTTATGAGCTTCGTCAGATGGCTCCTTCCAAGCTGCTGAGTGAATACTTTGGACCCTCGGTTTCGCTCTATCGCCTTTTTAAATGAGGCGTGTGTTGGAGCTCCGAAGGTCGCGCCGTACCATCTTCGCAATTTCCTTGTTTAGGTGTGACCTGTCTGACGAAGTCGCTTGGGTGGTTTCCCGTCTTCTTGCCATCAGCCCCAGAGTCTCATCCGAGAGTTTGGACTTCCTGCCAGTGCGCTGTTTTTTGCAGAACTTGATGCCCTCGTCTCTCAGCGTTTCGACCAGATTGTGTAGGGTCTCATCAGCGTCATCAGTGGGTTCCAAGGCAACAAATCTTTCCCCGAGAAGCTGCTGGAACTTCTCGGTGCCCGCCATGATTTGGGTTGGGTTAGGTCGGAGCGTGGACATCATCAGACGTTTTCTTTCAAGCTTTAGGTTGATATTCAGAGAGCCTCGGAGCAGTCGGTGATCAGATCCGGTATTAAACCTGTTGATCACTGAGACATCTCTGAATATGTGCTTGCTATCCGTCATGATGAAGTCGATCTCATTTTTTGTCACAGCGTCGGGGCTTTGCCATGTCCACTTCCTTTGAGGCTGTTTCTTAAAGAAGGAATTCATTAAGAATAGTCCCTCTTTCTCAAGGAAGTTGACAAGCATTTGTCCCCTGTGATTCCTAACTCCATAACCATGCGGGCCTATACGGGATTCGTACCCAGACTGGGTACCCACCTTGCCGTTAAAGTCCCCCATAACAACGTTGAAGTGAGCCTTAGTGGTGTTGTGCAAGGCTTTGGATATGTCTTCATACCTATCCTCCACTTCATCATCCGAGTGTGCCGAGGTCGGTGCGTAGACCTGAATAACCTTCATGCTATACCGCTTGGATAGCCGAAGGATCAAGTACGCTACCCTGTTCGACACGCTGGAGATTTCTTGAACGTTGTTAGAGAGGGCCCTATTGACGAGGAAACCTACGCCACCCTGGGATGTTTTATCACCCTCGCGAAAGTAGAGAAGATGGCCCGAGTCAAGGGTTACGGTGTCCTCTCCCTCTCTACGGACTTCGCATAACCCGAGAACATGCCATTTAATGTTCTCTAACTCCACTTCCAATTGCGCTAGATGATGGTCAAGCCTCAGAGTGCGTCCGTTATACGTAGCCAGGGTCAGTTTGTGAAGGGTTTGGTAGCCTATTGTAGCCCGGGGATTCTTAGCACCCCCTGCCCCGCCGTTACCATGGCCGCTACCATGACCAGGGATAGCGAGGCGGCCGGGAACTGGGGGCCATCTTTTGGCTGTTTTCTTCATTTGGGGGTAGTGCCCATAATCCCCACGCTGGGCAGGCGGGTTGGGGATCGCAGTTTGTTGGAGGGGTTGTTCTGCGGGGGTGCTGCTGCCCGCCCCCGGATATGTCCCTTAGTCGCCTCTTACGACACCCACGGGAAGACTTGGGTTGGTGCTATTCTCTTCTAGGCCGGCACCACACAGCCAAGCAGCTTAAGATACTGTGTCAAAATACTGCACCACTGGTAAAGTTGAAATTAGCAAATCATTTATTATGACTCATTGTTTAGGATTTTTTTCCACATTCCAAACAGTTTGTATTTTAAAACTTAAAGGTTCACACTTTGTAATTGCAATAGTACCACTGATTCTATAGTAGGGATATTGCTTTTAAATGTTAGATATAGTTTATTGTTATTTATTTTATCACTTGTCCTTGTATATTTTTAATTAAACTTTATACACACTTTATTTAGAGGGTTTACTTAATTTGATAATTCACGTTTTTTTTTTTAACACTATAACTGTCGTGAACATTTATACACTTCTAATTACTATTTTTACACTGATTTCTAGCAATTTTTCGTTTGATTTACACCGATAACTATGTTTAATTTAGAAAAATACACAGAGCTCTTTACATTTGATCCTTGCCACACAGCGCCATCTAGCGAATTTGAGATTTGAGAATAGTTGCTGATCTGAAGGGGGAGGAGTTACATATACCTATCCCATAGTACGCAGATATAAAATTGCATCTAATTGATCGCGCCACGCTTACACGTGCCGCATCGTCAGCAGCCTTCATAGCGGTCGAGCCAGAGGTTACACGCGCCACACCGTCAGCAGCCTCAAGCCGGCGCCACCACAGCGACACCCGACTCAGCATTTTTATTATATCCATTTTCCAATAAAATTCATAATTATGTATCACTTATGTTCTAGCATCGAACGTTAGCACTTACTTTAATTGTAATTAGCAATATTAATATTTGAATTAAATTAGTTTAAATTTAATTTCGTTTTATTTAAGTCCTACGGCTGTAGTCTACGTAATTGGGTTATAGTCTAAATATATACAGATAAACAAAACTAAATTAATAAATAAAAATATTTACAACATTAAAAAAAAAGGAAGGGAAAGGAAAAAGGGGTCAGGTGTCGAAGAATTCCTCCCCATCGATGTCGACTGGTAACGTACCCAAAAGGCTGGCGGCATTACCCCGTTGGATGGCAATGCCAATCCTTTGAGCAAAATACAGGCCAGCCCTTTGGTCACGCGAAGCATCGACCAGTCGCTTTGCAATTTCCGTGTAAAGCGACCGTGCGCTCGGACCCCACGATCCCGACGTTTCGACCTCAAACGGCTCAAATATATAATTGTTGGTTATATTATCATATTTGCGCCGTTTGAGGGTCTCCGCAGATACCGCAGCAGCACAGGCGCAGCCCGTCGTACTTGGAAGATGGGAAGGCTCAAGGGTGTCGACGCATGTTGCGTCCCACACCAAAGGCCTGCCCATCTTCCAAGGCACCAAAGACATACCATCCGGTCTCCTGCCATCATTGCGCACCAAACCAACTGGTTCAAGGATGGCTGGGACGCCGACGGTGACAAGAGCCCGGCGGATTAAATCATTTAAATGTGCACGACGTGACATGCGTCCTGCGCTCTTGCTGCATGATAGGCCGTGGTGCCCGAGATTGTCGACTGCTTCTCCGCAGTGACAACGATGAGGAGCAACACAGGGAGCACCTAAACGAAGACAGGCTGCAATTCTGAATGTCGTGTCGTCCAACATGGTGCCAAAGTTGGACGACGGAAGAGCCTGAAGCCACACACCAGACTCCCATTCTCCCACAGCCAAAAGGCGAGCACGCTCTGCAACATTAGAGGACGTATTAATTAATTGCTGTCTTAAAATGTTGCAAAGCAGCTCATCCCACTGTCTCTGGGAGCATAGGTTGGTGGGCAAAACAGAATTTGGGCAAAACATTTTCCAAGCATTTATGGCTTCGGCTTTGCCCGGCACTTCAGAATTAACCAGTGTGGGTAATAATATTTTCCTGGTTAATTCCTCTGTGCCATGGATCGAAGCCAAAAATGCTGGTAAGCTCACGTCGGAAATTTTACCAACGCCGAGCCCACCCCGGCAAACCGGGAGAGATGCTTGGAGCCAGGCTCAGTCGTTCAAAACGGTGTTTAAAATTTTGCATAGGGTATTTTGAATAATTTTATCTATCTTGTCTAAAAGTGCCAAATGTTTAAATAATTGAGATGAGCGAAGAGCATGTGTGAATTTGGGGACGAAAAGGCAATATCTTACAATTGTAAAAGCCGAATGTATGTTAATTTGGAGGAGACGGTCCGAAACTTCATTAAAATTTTGTATTCTCTCTTCAATGAAGGCATCATAGGCATCTTCGAAAATCGGACACCCTAGGAGCCGGAGTGTACTTTTATCTTGAACTTTTAAATTTGGGGCCAAAGCGTTAAATTTCGAAATTTCCAAAGATTAGTCAATATTATCGTTAAGGTAAATTTCACATTTTGAGGGATTTAGTTCTTGTTGGGGTGGACGGTTCGTAGAGTGCAAATAAGAACACGTAAGCGGTATAAGAATCATAAAAGTATAATAAACATATAAAGATACAGCAGGCACAACTATTGGTAAAAACACGAGAGCTCATTCATCATTGTACCAGTAACCAAGGAAACAAGGATAAGACAGATATTCAAATATAAAATATTTCTATCACCAGCCTACACATGTTGAGACCATGAAGGTGATACTTCAACACACCCCCCAACTCTTGGGCTCAATACCTTTAAAATATATTTACAAACGCACACACAAACCTAACTCGCTAGTTAAAGATTCGTGCCTAACGCGGGACAAAGGCTTGGTGAGGATATCTGCCAACATTCTATCAGTTGTCAAATGTTCCAAAGTTATGGATTCATTTTGACGTAGCACATCTCTAATAAAAAAATACCGAATATCAATGTGCTTACTCTTTGCGTGATAAACGCCGTTATCTTCAGCTAAGCATATGGCACTTAAGTTATCAGCATGCATTCTTACCTTAGATAAGTTATAAAGGCCTAGCTCCTTTAACAGACTAATTAAGAACATAGCTTCTTTCATGGCTTCTGCCATACTCACGAACTCGGCCTCACAAGTAGATGTTGCGACGATGCGTTGCTTCTGTGAAGCCCAAGAAATACCTGCACCCCCTAAAACGAAAACATATCCCGTAAATGATCGTCGATCATACGTACAGCTACCCCAATCTGCATCCGCATATCCTTGAATGCATAACCCAGTCGGCTTGTAAACCAAACTGTAACTAATAGTACCTTTTAAGTAACGAAGAATCCGCTTTGCTGCTTTCCAATGAATATCATCAGGATTCTCCGCAAACTGTGCCAGTTTTGCCGTAGCGTTCGCTATATCTGGTCTTGTTGCCACACTCAAATACATAAGCGAACCTATGAGCTCTCTATAGGGAAATATCATCCCTCCTTCTTTTTTCTTTTCGCTCATCACTGGCTTTCCTGTCTCCATAGGTGTCTTAACAGGTTTACAGTTTTCCATACCAAACTTCTTCAATATATCATTGATATATTTTTCTTGTGACAAATAGTATTTATTACCACTTTTCTTAATATTAATTCCTAGACAAAAAGTTGCTTGACCGAAATCTTTCAATTCAAATCTTTTTGCTAGATCATGCTTGAAGGTATTAATAGCAAATCTCTTTTGTGAAGCAATTAATATGTCGTCGACATAACATAACATAAACTCATCGTAACTCACCCATCTCCTTCAGTTTAGTGTCCAACTTTATATTACACTGACGTCCAGCTTGTTTTAATCCGTAAAGAGATTTATTTAGAAGACAAGTATTACCGCCTTTTTTTATATCTTCAAGCATTCTTGCTGCTTTTTTACCGGTTGCGCTATTTGCACCATCAAGTTTTATAAGTTTTTCTAAACTTTCTGCCAGCATATCTGGAACCTTCATGTAAATATCCTCATTCAAATCTCCATTTAAATAAGCTGTGTCAATGTCTATCTGATCAATGTCCATATTCTTTTTGGCAGCTAATGCGATCAATAAACGTACTGTTGCTAGTCTAGCAACCGGTGCGAATTTCCTTTCATAATCAAGGCCCGGTTGCTGGCTATAGCCTTTCGCAACAAGTCGTGCCTTCTTTTTCTCCGTTTTATCGACATTAAGCTTTGTCGTTAACACATATCGACATCCTACGACATTACGATTAAACGGTTTTACTACAATTCTCCATGTGTCATTTTTTATCAGACTCCGTATTTCCGAAAGAATCGCTCCCTCCCATTGACTTTTCTCGTCACTCGATAAGGCATCCTTCAATGAGGTTTCAATAGCTCCGGCAAAATCATCAGTGTCGTGAAATTCTTCAGTCGATGATTCGTTCTCGCTATTTTCTCGCACTGCGACCATGTTATATATTTTTCGAGGTCTTCCTAAATGTCCTCTCTCAATCTTTGGTCTTCCAGGACCTCTTTTATATGAAACTCTTCTCTCACTAACTTCAGTATTCTCCATACTTTCAGTATTGGGTGAATGCGATTCTTCATCCAAAGTCGGTTGAGGTCAAGTGGTATATGGTTGCTCACTTGATGTGCTCGGTTCGTTACTCAATGACACATTTAATTGATTTTCTTCAATCTGATTCGATGTCCTTTCTGGAATCTCTATTTCAACTATCTTTCTCACAGTATCCTTCTCACACTGTGATTTCGAATTTTTTGATTCAGTTTCAATGAACTTTCCTTCCTGAAATCTGACATCCCTTGACACTATGAACTTTTTCCACTCTGGTATCCATATCTTATAACCCGTAGTTTCAGCTGGGTAACCTACAAAAATACCAAGAATAGCTCATGATGCAAATTTATCTTTTCCTGGCTCTTTACATAAAACATGAACTTTCGTACCAAAAGTTCTCAGGTAACTTGCGTTCAGAGGTTTTCCAAACCATTTCTCATATGGAATTCCACCATTCAGACTGCTTGTTGGACACCTATTACGTAAATAACATGCAGTTTCAATTGCTTCTCCCCAAAAGCTGGTGGATAATCCAGATGATAACAACATGCATCTAGCCATTTCCAGTAGGGTTCTGTTCATACGCTCAGCAGTACCGTTACTCTGCGCCGTATAGGGTATTGTGAGTCGTCTTTGTATTCCATTTTCTTGTAAAAATGTATCAAAAACTTTATTTTTATACTCCATACCATTATCACTTTGAAATGTTTTTATTTTTCGGCCTGTCAAATTTTCAACTTGACATTTATATATTTTAAATTTTGACAGTACCTCATTTTTGTTTTTAATCATAAATGCTTCACACCAACGAGTGTTATCGTCGATAAATGTCACGAAGTATTTATTGCCCCCGTTCGATTGAACTCTCATTGGGCCTACCACATCAGAATAAATAATTCCTAGTATTTCCTTACAAGGTTCACTGGACTTCACAAAAGGCAACGAAACCATTTTACCCTTAGCGCACACATCACAATCCTGCAATTCACTATAAGCCTCGGGCGACCCTAGACCTGATTTCTTGAGTACTTTCATAAGATGTCTAGCATTCAAATGCCCCATACGCTCGTGCCATCTATACAGATCCACATCATTTCCTGATACTACAGATGCCGATGCATCCAGCTCCCTCAAGTAATATAAGTCTCCTCGCCGATCAGCAGTTAGCTTTACTTCACCATTCTTTATAGCAAAAGCCACATCATGTTTGAAAGTGACTTCACAACCTTGTTCAGTGAGTTTAGCGATTGAAATGAGGCTATTACGTAAATCGGGAACAAAAAATGTATCCAAGAACTGAATTTTGCGCGTACCATCATTATTACATGCTAATAACTTAACTGTACCCCTACCTTGCACGGATGTTGAAGAATCGGTGGCTAATTTTATTGTTTGACTCGAAGGCAGTACCTCATCAAACCTAGTCTCGTCGTTGCACATATGGGAAGTGCAGCCGCTATCAAAAATCCATCCATGTCGATTTTTGACATCTACAGCCCAGCAGTCATCTGAAACTTTATTAACGTTAAAAGCTTCGAAACTTTCACACTTAACATATGTACATGACTCTACGTATCTAGTTTCTGCAGTACTTTTCTTCTCTTTTTTGCAATCTGATGCCTTATGTCCAAATAAATGGCATTTAAAACATTTATATTTAAAATTCTTGCCATCTCCAGTCTTATGTCCTTTGTTCTGATGTCTATTCACATTTATATACATAGCGCCTTCTACATTATCAACCTTTTTGTTTTCTCTAGAGTTATACTCCTCAACAATCTTGACTTTCAGTTGTTCAGGAGTTGGAAACTCGTCTCTAGACTCAATGGCACATCTGAAATTTTCATAACTAGCCGGCAGACTATAAAGTAGCATTATGGCTAATAGGTCGTCATGAATGACAATGCCCATATCTTCAAGTTTGTCAACAGCTTCAAAAAATAAATCAATGTGTTCGCTCACCTTCTGATCTTCGCTTATTTTTTTTTGCAGGGCCTCGTGATGCGTACAAGCTCTCCAGCTTCAGCCAAACTTCTCGTGCAGTAGTCGCTTTCCTTACATGACGAACTACACTTGGATCCAATGCCAGTATTAATTCCGACTTGGCCTTTCTATCACCAGTCTCCCATAATACCTTTTGAACATCATCAACCGGCTTTGGCTTCATGCTTTGACATATTCCCAATAGTCGTTTTTTATTAATAACGCCTCAACTTGAATCTTCCAACTATCGAAATTATCTCCACAAAGTAATTCGATACGTACGTTTGACATTTTGTACTCACTCACATTTATTATAATTTTAACCTTTAATTTTTCTTACCGCTCTGGGCCCATAACCATTGTTGGGGTGGACGGTTCGTAGAGTGCAAATAAGAACACGTAAGCGGTATAAGAATCATAAAAGTATAATAAACATATAAAGACACAGCAGGCACAACTATTGCTAAAAACACGAGAGCTGTACCAGTAACCAAGGAAACAAGGATAAGACCTACACAACATGTTGAGACCATGAAGGTGATACTTCAACAGTTCTAAACCAATAGTCTCAAATTTATCTTTCAGAAAAGTCAAATCTTAATTTGTGTTGAAATTTAAATTACAATAAATACATGCAAATCAATGAAAATGTCCATAATAGCAAAAAAAAAGTATACAAAAATAGTGAAAAACAAGGAATGTCATAGGTTATGTCAAATTCAAATACGTCGGAATCAATTAAACTAATTAATACATTAAAATTAAAATAACCCATGATCAAGATATTACAACTTAAATACTTTCACTCAAATTCAAAAATTCATCTATATCGTAATAGCATTTCTGTAACAAATATGCCTTAAGTTTTTTCTTAAAAATGTTGACATTATAAATAGTTTTTAATTCAGTGGGGAGTCTGTTAAAAACCTTGATAGCCTGTACCCCTGAACAATGCTGTACAACATTAAGCCTAGGTAAAATAATAATAATAATAATAAAGCCTTTATTAACAACCATTTTTTGTTACATTTTAATATGTATTGACACCGGTAAGTACTAATGATCGTCTTGCTCTTCAGCATAGGCCTCCCCAAGGGCTTTCCAGAGTACCCTATTTTGTGCTGGTCTCATCCAACACGGTCCTGCTATTTTCTTGATATCATCTTCCCATCTCCGATGTGGTCTACCTTTCTTTCTTTTGTTATATCTGGGACACCATTCTGTTACAGTTTTAGCCCATTTATCTTTCTGACACCTTACCATATGACCTGCCCATTTCCATTTTAGTTTCTTGATACCATATACCACGTCTGTAACCTTTGTTTGTGATCGTATTGTCTTTAGTCGTATCTTATCTCTTATCTTAATACCGAGCATACTGCGTTCCATGCTGTGTTGACAGGTTTGTAGTTTTTTAATGTCATCGTTTGTTGGTCTCCATGTCTGGCAACCATAAGTCAAACTTGGTAAAATACAGGAGTTAAATATTTTCGTCTTGGCTTTGACTGCTATCCCAGGGTTTTTCTTGACTTCTTTTAGGGACCAGTATCTCTTCCATGCTATGCTTATTCTATTGTTTATCTCTTTCTTAGTGAGGTCTGTTGGTGATATTATCTGCCCTAGGTATGTATACTCGTCTACGTATTCTATGGTGCTATTGTTCGGCTTAATAGGGTTTTTTTCTCGGTTAGACATTACTTGTACTGTTTTTATTGTGTTTATTGCCAGACCTACTTTTTCACTTTCGTAGATAAGATTTTCAAGCATCTTTTGCAAGGTATTTGGTTGTTCACTGATTACTATAAGGTCATCTGCAAATTGCAAGTGGTTTAGTAAAACTCCGTTAATATCCCTATTCGCTCCAGTCTAGGTTTTTGAATATATGTTCCAGAGTGGCAGAAAAAGTTTTGGTGACAGCGGGTCTCCTTGCCTGACGCCGCGTTTAATACTAAAATATTTTCCAGTCGTCTCTGTTCGAATTCTTGCTTTCACATTCTGATATATACCAGTAATTAGACGAATATATTTATTACTGATCCCCTTTGATGCTAGGGCTTCCCAAATTTTACAGTGTTTTAAAGAATCGAATGCCTTGTTATAATTTACAAATGCCATATAATATGTTATGTTATATTCGTTACATTTTTGTATGACTTATTTAATGGTATGAATGTGGTCTATCGTAGAGAAACCACTGCGGAACCCTGCTTGTTCTTTGGGTTGATTCTCGTCTAATAGTTTTGTCATGCGTTCTAGTAGTATTTTTGAAAATAGTTTACATATTAGACATTAGAGAGATGAGTCTATAATTAGCAATATCATCAGTTTTCCCTTTTTTGTGAAGTAAGATTATAGTTGACGTAGTCCATTGATGCGGTATGTACTCGGTGGTTAAAATTTCGTTAAAAAGATCTGTGATTGTGGTTAGCATGGTTTCAGAAGTTCCTAAAAGAATTTCGTTGGAGATACCATCTTCTCCTGGTGCTTTTCCTCTTTTTTGTGATCTAATAGCTTTAATAACCTCCTCTTTCATTATACATGGAATTGGTTCTTCTTTGTATGTGATATTAGTAGTATTTGTTAATACAGACAATGAATTCGATTCTTCGTCATTGTAAAGATCTCGGTAGAAGTCAGTTGCTACTTCTAAAATTTCCTTTCTACTAGTTTTAATTTTCTTAGTCTTACGATGTATTAAATTGTTCATCCAGCTTGAACTCTCATGGAGCTCTTTCCACGCTTTTTTAACTCCTCCACATGGTTGTATGTGAAAATTGATGGTGTCGTTTCTTAGTTTCTGTCTATGTATCCGAATATTTAGTTTAATTTGCTTGCTTAGTTTGACTATATCTTGTTTATTAAGTTGTCTATTTTTAAATAATTTTGCTCTCGTTTAATTAATTCTTTTGCTTCTGGTCCTTATCTATCTTTGGGAGTTCTAACTGTTTTAAGTTTATGTTCGGTTTCTTTTATTTCTTTTTCTATAGCATCATATCTTTCTTGAACTCCACTAAGTTCCTTTATTATTTTTAGGTTACTATCGAAATTTTCTAAGATTTTCTTCGGGAGTGGTAAGTGTAACGGTTGTATTAAATGGTTTATATGTTTTCTTGACTTTTTAGGCTCCGCCGCGTATAAATATCCCCGAATCAGTCTATGATCGCTATTGTAGTTAAACCGATTTACAACCTCTACATTTGAAAATAGTTTTGGTTTATTGGTAATTATGTAGCCTATTTCGTTTCTTACTACTCCACCCGGTGATTGCCATGTCCACTTCCTATTGAATTTTCTCTTATAGTGGCTATTCATAACACAGAAGTTATTTTCCATGGTGTATTCTATCATTCTCTGTCCTTTCTATTACCTGTTGTATATAGCCCAAGTGTTTTGTCTTCATTTTTCCTTCTCTTGCCAATTTGTCCGTTGAAGTCTCTTATTACAATAATAGTGTTGGATAAACCCTCTGTCATCTTCTGTAAATTTTCGTAAAAAGTGTTTTTAATTTCTTCTTTAGCAAGCGCCGTAGGAGCATAAACTTGCATAATTGATGTAGGCTATTTGCAGCCAGTAAGTTCGATCTTTAGGACAGCTATTCAATCCGATATTCCTTTAAATTCAAGTATTCTATTTATGAGGTACTTCTTGACTAAGAATCCCACGCCTTATAGTCCAGGTATTTCATTTTTGTAATAAAATATGTACTCTTCGTGTTCTTCAATTTTTTCGCCAGATCTGCGTATTTCGCTTAACCCAATAATATCCCAACTGATCTTTTGTAATGCTTGTTCCAGTTCTATTAATGATTCATTAGTTCTTAACGTTCTTGCGTTAAGTGTTGCTATGTGCATCTTATTTTTATGTTTCTTTATATTCTCTTCACTATGTAGTATAACATTTTTTTGTATGGGTTCCGTAATTTTTCTTATTTTAAGCTCTTGGGGGGTGTGGTCAGCAGCAGCCCCGCAGTGACGAACCATATTGGGGCTTTTTCTGTTTTTAGATATTGTTTTGTGTACTATATTATTGTTATTTGCGTTACCGGTGTCAGATGTATCCTATGCCTTATGATATTGGGCATTTTTGTCGGACAAAGAGAAAGATCTATTTAAATCTTTGCATAACAAATGCTGAATTTGTGTTATATTCGTAGCTATTTCCCCAGAACAATATACTATATCTAATTTTTGATTCAATCAGTGCAAAGTAAACCATTTTCAATTGATCTATAGTCAGCTCGTCCCTTAAATTTCTTATAGCGTAGCAAGCAGAGCTCAGGGAATTAACTACTGCCGTCAACTCTTGTTTCCAGTTAAGCATGGAGTCGAGTTGTACACCTAAGAATCTAACTGTACCTATCCACCACATCGACATCAGAGCCGAGAGACTTCACCCTTAAATTTGCATTAACTTTAGACGTAGATTTGAAGAGCATACACTTAGTCTTAGTAACATTTAATTTTAAATTATTCATTGCAAACCATTTTTCAAAAGTAGATAATGCAGTATTAATTTTTGTTTCCAGACTATCAATAATATCGCTTGAAATGACAGCATTTGTATCGTCAGCAAAGAGCACGAGTTTTATGTCAGGAATTTCATTACAAATATATTCTGCTAGAGCATTTAAAAATAAAATAAAGAAGATAGGTCCCAAAACGGACCATTGAGGAACCCCCCTCCTCATTGTTGTTGATCTAGATTTGTAAGATTTTTCCTTGCCATCTACCACTACTTTTATCTCAACATATTGTTTTCTGTTAGATAAATAAGATTTAAATAAGTTTAGAACATTGTTACGTACACCATAGTGCTACAGTTTTTTTATTAATAATTGATGATCAACAGTGTCAAATGCGGAGCTGAGATCTAGGAATAGTCCCGCTACTTTGTGTTTTTTATTTAAACTATCCACTACATCATCTATCAGTGTGTCTATAGCATCTACGGTCCCCATACTGTTCCGATACCCAAATTGCCTGCGATTGAAGACGTTACATGTATTCATATGAGTCTAATGAGTCTAGTTTTCATCACTTTTTCAAATATTTTAGAGAACACTGGTAATAATGATATTGGCCTATAATTTGCGGGATCAGTTTTAGAACCCTTCTTAAAAATTGGTAAAATCTTGGCAATCTTAAATTGATCGGGAAACTCTCCGATCTCTACGCATTTATTTATCAGCTCGGCAATAGGACCTGCTAATTTATCAATATTGTCCTTAAATATCGATAGAGGAATGTCATCATATCCACTAGAGTTTTTAGAGGGCATTTGTCTGATCATCTTAAATATCTCAGTTGGCCAAATAGGATCAAAAGTACATAGAGTTTTCAACACTATCGATATTATCCGTTAAATACTTCATTGCAGCATCATTGTTATCACAGGAGCATAACACAGCAGTATTTGCAAAGGCATATGAGAATATGTTAACTACAAGTTGGGGTGTGTCAATAATTGCATTATCTATCTTTAAAACGCAGTTTTCCTGGGCATAGTTTTTCTCTGCGTTTTTGTGACGATTTACTATGCTCCAAATAGTTTTGCTTCGGTTTACTGCATTAGCTACCTCTTTCCTAACTTCATTTTTCTTAGCATTTTTAACAACTTTTTTATATACTTGAAAATATTTGTGTCTGTATTTTAAAATTGATTCATCGCAATTCTCTTTGTTAATGTAGCTGAGCACGCGCTTAAACTTGCTAGATGTCTTTATTCCTTTTGTTATCCATTTACTGTTAAGAATTTTATTTTTTATTTATTTTCTTATATTGTAATGGAAAATTCTTAGAATGAATATTATTAAATTAATTTATAAAAGTATTTATACCTGTGCTCCAAGTGGTATCTAACAGCATGTTCCTAAACATTTTGTTATTATTGTCATTATATGACCTTTTATGTTTGTATATGTAATTAGGCTGTTTGTTTCGGTGCATTGCAGATTTTAATGTAGCTGTACAAAATAACCCAGCGTGTCCATCGGATAGACCATTATGGTCTACTTTTACATTTACTATATCGGCCTTTGGAATATTTATTATTATATTATCAATACAGGACTTTTTTGAATTTCTAACAAAAGTATGAGTATTGATAAGGTGTACAAAATTATAACATTTAATTATAGTTAGAAACGTCTGTTGTTCACTGTCAGTCTTTAAAAGGTCGACATTAAATTCGCCACATATAATACATTGCTTTCTGAAAAAATGCTCTAATAATGCTTCAAATTTAACCATAAACTCATTAAAATTCTTGGTTTCAGGAATTCTATATAAACAAATTACATTTAGATTGGTGTCACAGTCTCTTACACCACATATTTCAAAGACATCCTGTTTATATATTTTTTTGCATATTTTTAGATCTTCCGTTTTTCTGTTTAATTGAACTAGGATTAAAGATCCTCCTCTTATTTTATTAGTTCGAGTGTTACATGAGGCCAGAGTATACCTTGGGAAATGAAAACTTGGCACTGATGATTTATTCAAAAAGTGTTCAGTTATACAGATATAGTTTATTTCTTTATTGAGGAAATATACCTCGAATTCATTTAATTTGTTTTATAGCCCACACACATTCTGATGATAAAACTTTATGGGTTGCAAACATTTATTTATAGTGTTGTTGTTATTGTGATTGGACTCGAAAAAAGTCTTGATTATTAACCAAGTTTGCCTCCAAAATTGAGCTGTTAACTTGGTTATAGGGGATAGTACCCTTGCATGGTTGTACTATTGGTTTGATGTCAGCAGACTTTATCAAAGCTGTAACTGTGCCACTTCCGGATTTTGACATGTTATTTATAGATGAGTTAATATCACATGTCTTATTTTTATAGAAAATATATTTTCTGTTATATTGATCTGAATTAATTTTATGAATGACTCGCTTTACAATATCATCGCTCTTATATCCCTCTATAAACGAACAGTTTTTTAAATTTTTGGATAATAAGCTAAGGTTATAGTTTAATTTGTTTTCGTTTAAAGATGTATTATAGAGTACATTTACTATATACACATTACATTTAATTAATAATCTAAGGGCTACTGATACTTCAGTCAGAATTTTTTTGTATTGATGTCATTCGTTCCACTCATAATAATAGTACTGTCTCTATCGGTTATTTCCTTAGATAAAGCACTATAATTCCATAAAACATCTTCCGTTGTGGCACTAGGCTTGCTAATTGAGCATACCTTGTAGTCGTTTATTATAAATTTGTTTTTATAGCGGATTAACTTCTGGGCGATGCCCTCTCCTTGATCATCAGAGAGTAAAATAATACTACCGCAGTCATTCTGCAATCCATTTGATTGTGGCACCTTTTTGTTACCATTTTTTGTTATATATTTAATTTCTTCCGATAGTGATTGTGCCTTAGGTTCATCTTTATGCGTATTTTGCATGTATTTATTTTCGCTAAACAATTTCGAACTGGAACTACATTTAGGAGTCTGGGAATCCAAGTCCAAATCTAATCGTCTCACTGATAGGTTTGATCTGTTCAGTAAAGACCTTTTACTTTTAGTTCCGTGACTATCGTTCCTCCCAATACTCAAGCCAGTTAACATGTTCTTAAACTGTACTGATTTTTACGTTTCTTCATCTATTTTTTTTTGTAGTAAGGTATTTTCTATATTTAATGTTTCTATTTCCGTATGAGCACTCATTAGCTGGTCTCGTAGATTTTGTATAGTGTTTCTTATCGTAGGGGGCGTAAGCATCGGCATCGAGCCCACGATGAAGTACCTTGGGCTCGTTCTCGATAGCCGATGGGACTTCGGACCTCATCTCCGAAGTCTGGTCCCGAAACTGAGGGAGGCTGCGGCCGCGCTATCGCGGCTGATGCCCAACGTTAAGGGACCCAACGCCCCAACTAGGAGACTGTACCTGGGGATCGTGCGAAGCATGGCCCTGTACGGGGCCCCCGTATGGGCGGAGACTCTGGCGGCCCGCAACGTGACTGTATTAAACAGCCCGTTAAAAGCAATGGCCGTCAGAGTCATCAGGGGGTATCACACGATCTCCGTCGAGGCGGCATGTCTCCTAGCCGGGACCCCTCCATGGGACCTGGAAGCGAGAGCCCTTGCGCTGCTGTACCAGTGGCGCAAGGAGGCGCTGGAGCGGGGCCGTAGGCCGGAGCCCCGAGAAATCAGGGCTCAGCGGTTCCTGCACCGCCAGGAACTCATGGAGACATGGAGGGTGCGACTTGAGCACCCAAGGTGGGGGGAATCCACCATAGCGGCGGTGAGACCGATCATGAAGGAATGGTTGGAGAGGGACCATGGGGACCTCTCCTACCGGATGTGCCAGATGGTTACCGGACACGGGTGTTTCGGTAAGTATTTGTGGCGCATCCACCGGGAGATAACGCCGCAGTGCCAGCACTGTGAGGATGCTGGCGAAGACACGGCGCTCCACACGTTGGTGGAGTGCCCTGCGTGGGCGAGTCAACGCCGGGATCTCGTTGCGGTCCTGGGCGTGGACGTTCTCTCGTTGGAGACCATGGTGAGGGCCGTGGTCTCTGACGGGAGCAAGTGGCACGCCGCCGCCTCTTGCTGCGAGCAGGTAATGCGCGCGAAAGAGACGGCGGAGAGGGAGCGGGAGAGAACCCTACCCCCCGAGTTTCGCAGTTTGCGGCGAGGACGCCGCAGACTCATCTACGCCCGGGACTACCGACCTCCATGATCGGGGCCTGAGGACGGCAGTTGGCCGACTCGCCGTCCTTACAGAAGCAGGCCGTGGCGGAGGCGTGTCGTGTGTGCCCTACACACGCCTGCCAACTCACCGAAGCGGGATAAAACCCGACCCCACCAGGCGAGGCCGCGGTGGCGGTCAAAGTCCGCCGGCAACCCTAGGGCTATCCTTTCGAGGGCTTACCCGGGGTGCCCGGCAACGGACACTTGGGGAGGACACATCGTGCGGTTTTAGTCGAGACACGACATAACCACCCCCGCTGGCCGGCGGGGGGGTATCCGAAGAGATTTCCGCACGTAAAAAAAAAAGTGTTTCTTAACTCAACGACTTCGTCACTATCATATCGTGTTGATAAATCCGACATACTCTGTACACTACGTGGCGATAGATTGTCCATAGACCCATTTGACAATTGAGACAGTGATATTTTTGTATTTCTTTTCCTCAATGTGATATTGCTAGTTAGTGATTCCATGTTTATTTTATACAGGCACTGGTACACAAATATTACAAGATCACAAAAAGTGTTCCCGAATATGTGTGGGTTTGAACTCGAGGCGTCTCGTCTGACAAGGCAGCGCGTTTCTGCACAGGACCAGAGAGACCGTTAACACATCAAATAGATGTTTAGTTTTCACTTTCATTAGATTTCTCGTTGAAGTACTTCTTGTTGTTGGCGCTAAAATGAGGTCCAAAGTTCAAGTTTCATAAAATATTTTGAATTTGAACGATCGTTTCAATGTTTATTTTAGCTAAAACTCCTATTAGTGGAGATATTTCACTTTTATTTTTACACTGTTTTATCACTCAAGCACTTAATTTTAGGTATACATGAATAATGTCGTTGACCAATCACTTTGTACACGGATTTTGGAATAAAAAGTTTGGAAAAAGTTGTGGCACGTCCGCTCACTTCAACGCCGCAGAGGGTCTATGATTAAGGCGTTGTCTGCACGTAAACTACCATAATTATGCTTATTTTTGTCTCTAATATTATTTCTCTCTCTCTCTAAGATTACTGATGCTAGATAGTTGTTTTTTTTATATATACAGCTAATTATCTACTGTTCACGCACATTCAAAAACATTTTGGATAAATAGAGCAGTTTCTTGTTAAAAAAATTGCAAAGAAACACTCTTTGAAATAAATTTTTCGTTTCAATTATCTCAATATTTTTAGCGATGACATTTATATTTTCTGTATATATGAAAAAATCAACTGTCTAACATCAGTAATCTTAGAGAGAGAGAGAGAGAGAGAGAGAGAGAAATAATCTTAGAGACAAAAATAAGCATAATTATGGTAGCTTAGCAGGGGGATTGTGGTCGCAGCACTAGTGGGACCGATAGGTGTCACGCGGTGCTACGACGATAATCCTCTTCTGATGAGGCCGTCAAGCTGAGAGTCACCATTGTTAACATGATACGTGTATGTAATGGTGACCCTTTTTTCTGAGACTTTACCTTCAGCTTACCATCATGCGAGGTGAAGTCAAATTGACGAGTCCTAAATATAAAAAAAATAAAAGCTTATGTGCAGACAGCGCCTTAAATTGTAGGATGAGGCATGTTATATGATTGATTTGATTTCTCGAATGTTTTTCTTCAAGCGCTTTATATGTAAATATTCCACTCTGGTGGCATTTTGAATCTAAAAGAAGCAAAAAAATACGCATATTCTTAAAGTATGCAAGTACCAATGTCAAACTAATGGAAACAATGCAAGTTGTTCGAGTAAATATTCACGTCCCACATTCGTAGGATGCTCGAATTGCCCAACGTACCGGGGCAGCAGCAATATACACTAATGTTAAAATCGATAAAAAGGCTGCATGACGTTACCAACGAAACGTTACATGCTATACAAATCTTAGGGGTGGATATCTCAACGTGGGACCCACTTCTAGTGCATCTTTTATCGCAAAAACTAGACAATGATTCCCACGCAGAATACATATCTTCAATCAAAAATCCCAGAGAATTGACGTCCTTACAGGAATTTCTGGAATATTTAGAAAGAAAATTCACAGCCTTAGAAGCATCTCAGCGTAAACAGGAACCTACAAACCAGAAAACCGTAACGCCTCAAGCCTCAAAAACAACAAGTTATCCCCATCAAAGCTATAAGAAAAATTCACATGGCAACAACCAACAATCACCTAAAAAAGAACAGACGAATCCGAACACAAACGCATACCACATTTCACGTTCATTAACCTGTGGACTGTGCAATGCTGACCACGGATTATGGCATTGTTCTGAATTTCTACAAACGACGGATGAGCAAAAATTAAATAAAGTAGAGCAATTAAATTATTGCAAAAATTGCTTAATTTGCCACTTCAATAAACCATGTGTATCGAAGAAACGATGTCGTAAGTGCTTAGGTCCGCATAACACTTTATTACATGAGGCAATTGACGCTCAAGGTCCATCTACATCAGCAGTAACAAACAGCGTAGCAACTAAGAAACAACAATCTAGGTCATCGAACGCTTCACGGGATGACCTGTCTGATGTTCTACTAGCGACCGCTGTAGTTAAGGTCGTGGGAATTGATGGAACTCTGCATACCTTGCGGGCTTTAGTCGACCAGGGTTCACAGATATCACTAATAAACGAAAAGGCGGCCCAAACATTAAGATTAAAACATTCTAATTTTAAGGGCCAAATATTCGGCGTAGGGGAGAAAGGAAACAACACAAAAGGCCAGTTAGAATTAACCATACACTCTATACACAGCGACTTTTCCGTTAATACGAATGTTATTATCATGAACAATCTTTTGAAACAATTGCCCAACAAAACCTTCCAGAAACCATTGACTTGGAGTCACATACAGGGAATAAATTTAGCTGATCCAGAATTTTATACCAGCAGATCAGTAGAACTACTCCTAGGAGCTGATGTCTACAGTAAAATAATATTAGGAGGTATCTTGAGGGGAGACAACGACAGGCAACCAATAGCACAACAAACACAGTTGGGTTGGCTCCTATGCGGATCTATCAGACCACACTACCACTGCAACGTTGTCCTCCAAAACACTGAGGAATTACTGAAGTTTTGGGAGAACGAAGACATAAACCAAAAAATAGAAATGTCTACGGATGATCATGAGTGTCTGGAGTATTTCCACAAAACCACAACAAGGCTTGACACCGGCACATATGAAGTCCGCTTACCATTCAAACCATCACTCAAAGAGAAGCTGGGGCTTACAAAACCACAAGCGTTAGCCCAGTATAGAAATCTTGAGAAGAAGTTAGAGAAAAACGGAGAATTGAAAAAAGGCTACCAACAATTTATAAACGAATATCTACAGTTGAATCATATGATTCCGTCGAGCGATAACCAAGCAATAGAGTGCTTCTTGCCACACCATGCAGTCACTCGAGCTGAGTCAACTACCACTAAGCTAAAGCTAGTATTTAACGCGTCAGCAAAATCATCATCAGGATACAGCTTGAACGACGTGTTATACAGAGGTACCAATATACAGAAAGATCTTCAAGAGCTTATCCTAAAATGGAGACAGTTTCAATACGTATACACTGCTGACATTGAAAAAATTTACAGAATGATACGGGTGAACGAGGAGGATCAAGCCTACCAAAAAATACTATGGCGAGGTCCAAATCAACGGATTCAACCATATCAACTCGTCACGCTTACTTATGGTACCAAACCAGCAGGATTTTTGGCAATGATGTGTTTAAAACAATTGGCATCTGATGAACGAATCACTTTTCCCGAAGCGGCAAAGGAGTTGGAAGGAAACTTTTATATGGATGACTATTGCGGAGGACGACACACCATGAAAGCGGCTAGTCAATTGAAATCCGACCTCATAAAACTATTGCGGTTGGGTGGTTTTAACCTTCGAAAATGGACTGCCAACAAAGCCGAGCTTCTAACCGACTTAGAAAAGGAGCAGTGCAATCAGTCGACTTATGAATTCAAGCAGAGTGATTCCACCAAAACCCTTGGTCTAGACTGGATCCCATAAAATGATCATTTTATATTTACATCAAAGCTTGACGCCAATTCGACAAACATAATTACTAAAAGATCGCTTCTTTCAAACATCTCTAAACTATTCGACCCATTAGGATGGCTGACCCCTCTGAGCACTACCATGAAACTATTGTTTCAAAATGTCTGGTTATCAAAGCTGAAATGGGACGAAGAACTACCAGAAGAAATAAAATCACAATGGTGCAAATTAAGAAAATAATTTACAGAGATAAATGACATAAAAGTTAACAGATGGCTAGGAATGGGCCATAATGAAAAAATAGAGTTGCACGGATTCTGCGATGCCTCAAATAAAGCATACGCATGTGTAATTTACTGTAAGATCGTGAAACCCAAACACACAACCATAACACTAGTAGCGGGAAAAGCAAGGCTAGCCCCATTGAACAAGGCCGTGTCTATTCCTAGGTTAGAGCTAATGGGCGCTCATCTGTTATCTCAGTTGATGCTAAAAGTACAAAGTTGCTTATCAGATTACCACAAAGATGTGTACTGCTGGACAGATTCAACAGCAGTATTATTGGGGTGGATACACGGATATCCAGCACGGTGGAAACCATTTGTCGAGTAGCATCAATCACGAAAACCATACCGGCAGAACGTTGGTTATTTGTGAAGACCTCAGACAATCCAGCTGATTGCGCAAGTAGTGGCGTGACTATCAAGCAACTCATAAACCATAACCTGTGGTGGCAAGGACCACCTTGGCTATCATCACACACTAAACAAGGAAGCTGCCTTTCTAAATACGAAACCAATTTATAGGTCAAGCCAGCTATCTTATAGAAATCCATTCCCGCAGGGGGAACGCACAGGTAGATTTCGTGAAGCAATTAATATTATTTTATATAGAGAACTACGGACTTTAAACAGTTTAATTTTTTTTTCTCGAAAACGGTAACTTTTAGCGAAAATCTTTTCAGGCATTTATTTTAGACTTAAAAATGGCCTATCGATTAAAAATGTTTCCGACGACAAGAATGTTCACCGGTTAGAAGTTATGATTTTTTTCCCGAAAAATTTTGGTTTTTGCCCCTCCACTTTTAGTTAAAGTTTTAATCTTATAGGTTTGTAATTAAAAGTTGTTGGTATTCATGTATACAATTTTTTTTTTTTTTAACGTGCGGAAATCCCTTCGGATACCCCCCCGCCGGCCAGCGGGGGTGGTTATGGCGTGTCTCGACTAAAACCGCACGGTGATAAAATTAGAACGGTTCGAATATCTTTCATGGAACGTGAAATTTTGAGGAAAAACTGATTTCACAAAAAGTTAGGCCCTACCGTCCCCTTAGGCCGGATTCCACCAATTCACGAACTTAAACTAAGTTTACACCCAAGCATATTTTGACCGCAGTTTGAAAGCGATCGGGGCAAAAATGCGACCGTGAGAGTGCCGCAAATTTTGGGAAGTGGAACCATACATACATTTATATATATATAAACTTTTTGACCAGTGGTCATTTCGGACTCAGGGGGTCATAACTAGACCTTCTATGAAGATTTTTTTTTTAAATTCGACAGTAGTCAAGAAACCAATAGGTAGATCGATTTCATCGAAATCTACCTAATTAACCAACATGGCAGTTATTAAACACAAACAAAATGTGATGACCAACGAAATTGTTAACTATCTACTAAATAAGTTCAGTAGTATATCGAAAATCATCAGAATTTACGCATGGATATTACGACTGCCTACCTATAAGAAGCAAGTTCATCGACCCTACCTAGAAACACACGAGCTGCGTGTCACAAAAATGCTGATAATCAAAACCATTCAGCAAACAGAATTTGCGGACGAGTTAGAATATTTAAATAAACATGGTAGAGTACAAACAAAGAGCAAAATTTTAACTTTGAACCCGATCATTGACAAACACGGAATACTACGTGTGGGCGGAAGGTTTACAAACGCTCACATAAGTCCTGATATGAAACATCCTATCATCTTACCCCACAACCATTTAATAACCACTATAGAAACCGTACAAGATGCTAGAACCAGGTGGCATTTAAGAACCAAATTGTTCAGCGATATATGGAAAAGGTGGAAAACTGAATACCTAGTGCAACTTTCTTCCAGAAACAAATGGATGGAGCGCACAAAAAACATTTGTCTCGGAGACTTAGTGTTGGTTCATGATGAAAACGTACCACCAGGAAAATGGGCTATCAGCATACCGACTCATTGTAATATGATAGTACAACAAGCCCGGCACGATTACCAGGAATTCGAGTACTACAATGCACTCTTGCTAACGCAGCACTTTAATGTTCCCGCTAGACGGTGGAGCGTACCGTCGCAGACAGCGCGGCGGAGGCGCGGTTTAATAAATGGTGTCGGATATCTGCCGAATGACCTTTTCGGTGTATTGGATTCACGTTTTGCTGACCAGTATGTCAAGGATATTGATGCTATACACCGCAACGAAAAACACCTGGCGAATTTATGGAAAAACCAAACTTCCATTATTGAAGCCGAGTTCAATCTTATGAAGAGAATGGAGAGTACTGACAACCAGCAACATAAACTAATCAACAAAAGATTATTAGACTTGCAAGACAACACCAGCTCTCTCAAAGATAATGTTCAGAACATGTCTTACGTCATCGATTTCACCTTATCTGCAATGGCTGGCAATAACTTGTTACAAGGCTTAAGACGACTTCAAGACACATTGCTTGATACAATTACTGATATTTACCATGGTCAGTTAAGTATACATCTGCTGCCGCCAGCACAACTCGAACGAGAACTTCAAATTATATACGGTAAAATGCCTAGCGAACTCACACTACCTATTCAAAACCAAGACACTGATCTTCAGTACATCTACAAATTATTGAAGGTTAAAGCTAAAGCTACGTCGAGACACGTTATAATAGAGATTACCTTCCCACTAATATCGAGAGATAGCTTCCAACTATACAAACTCATACCAATACCGCTCCAAACCAAGTTGAATAAGGTCAAAATAATACCTGTTTCCTAATACGCAGCTGTCAACTTAAGAAGGGATTCTTATTTCACCATGACCACTGAAGAAATAACATAATGTCTACACCATGGGGCAACGTACATGTGTCAGTTGCTCAAACCAGTTTTAGACCTGAAAAATTACGAAAGTTTCTGGGAAAAGGATCTCAGCACAAACCAATGCAGAACAGAAAAGAGAAATTGTACAAACGAATTGATAAACCTACATTTGATCTCTCAGCACTTTTACTTTTGTTGTGACACCTACACAATAAAAATAATATGCGACGATCAGGTAACCGTGAGTCACTTGAGTCGAGCTGGAGTTCTAGTCGTCAGTCAGGAATGCGTCGTTAAAGGCAAGGACTTCGCACTATATTCCGTTCGCCACCAGTTAAATCAATTCAACTCATCGACACCCCTCTACGTGCCAGAGTTCGACCAAATTAACCATTTGGTAAACATTAAAATCCCTGATGAGAAACCTATAGAGAGTGAAAACATTAATGTCTCCATGACCAGTCTCGAAAAGTCAATAGAAGAGTTAAGGAGCAGCAACGCCGAAGTTGAGGATTTATCGCCCCATGACATTCATCACTACGTGATCAGTTACACGATGATATCATGCGCTATCGGAGCGATCGTTGCATGGATCTGGCGAACCAGGCGTTGTTGCCCGCGCCGAGAACCTGCTAATGCAAGAGATGGTGAAAGAGATTGTCAGCAGATAATGGAGATGATTGAACCACCTCGAAGACGAGTACACCATACAACAAGTTTGCAGCAGCGACGGGAGCCCCCAGGAGCCGCACCGCGTCCGAATTTGGACAATAGACCAAATAATAGTGCAGTGATAAACGTGAGTGAGATAAACAACCAAAGTGATATCGGTCATCAGTTGCACCGTTGCGCCAAACGGTGGGCTAGTGTAAATAAGCGAAATGAAAGTAAGGACAATGGCCACTTAAACGACACATTTACTGTGGAAGACACTATAGTTTAAATGTTAAGTTTTTGTTAATATTTTTTTTATTTTTTTATTTTTTTTTATTTACATGTTATTCAATATTTTTGAACTTTACCATTTAGAGAAATTCTTAGTTTACATTGTAATCATCATATCACTTCATGCACCATCACTTATCATCCCGTACTCATCTTGCTGTTGGGAATATGTTCGAGTAAATCAAACACTCGACAAATGCGTGTAAATGCATCGCTTGCAATTATGCATATTTGTTCGATTTGGCTAATGTGTAGCCAGTTCGTGTCCAAAGCCCTCATGGAGCTACCGTGTACTCGCAACCAAAACCATTAACTATAAATCCCAAACCATTGGACTGCTGAGACGAGGTCTCGGGTTCGATCCCAGGTTTTACCATGGCACACACCAATGACTTTTCGATGCTTTTCGAAGTTATGTGTGTATTTATCGCAGGCTTATAAGTGCCCGGTTAATGGCAATAGGCTCGCCACCTATTACATTGGGACCTAAACATAAACTGGCGAAATGTGGGTGGTAGCACCTCTGCTTACCCCTTCGGGGATATAGGCGTGAGTTTGACTGTTTTGAAGGTATGTTGCTTTAAGCCTCGCCTTTATCCAACAACGGATCTTTATAAATTCTGCCAAGTTTTGACCGTCAGGCAGCTCTTTGTACTGGCTATCATTATCAAACAGCACGCCATAACGGAGTATCGGCCGGAGTTTACTCGCCGCAATCATCTTGTGGCACTGTCCTCGAGGGTCAGGACATCATTTAGCCGGAGATTCTTTCTTTTTCTGGGACCGTACCTTTATAACAAACTTCACAAGGTCTTGTGTCTGTATGGTCTGAATATGTACAAATGTAAAACTATCGTACACGAATGGCTCCTTTGCCAAAACTATTGTGACACCGAGGGACTTCTGGAGGTCTTGGATTGATAGCTCGCCTATGAGCCAAGAACACCCACCCTCTAGCACGCGCTTACGCATTCCCTCATATGCACTCTCACACACACACATACACCCTCTCACTCATAACAATACACATACCCCCTCACACGCACACACACACACACGCTCACACACATGTACTGCCATTTAACTATATTCTTTATGTATATTTTAATGATAAGTTCCTATTTATTTTGGGACCAAACCGCTTTCCTATATATACTTATTGAGCACTTTAAAATACAGGTAATTTTATTACCTACCACAGGCTCCAGCGATCCACAACCAAAACTTTTGTGTCCTCTATGATAGCAAACATTGTTTTTAATTTTTGGTTGTTGGTGAGAAAATAAATAAATTATTATTATCTCTTTATTTATTTTAAAATTACTTATAAATTACATTTTTAAATACATATTAAAAAAAAAGAAAACATCTATTTAAAAATATAAAAAATAGTGCTCCACCGGCAGCGTGGCAGGGCCCAAGCTACCGGCGGTCGGGGTCACAGAGAGAGAAACCTCCGGACAATGCGTGCCGTGTCGAGGATGACCGCCTTCTGCACCTGACCCTTGACCCAACCATCTAGCGAGAGTCTCTTGAGGTGTTGGTCGAGGCTCTTCGCTATCAGCCCGTTCGCCGAAATGACTATCGGGACAATGATCGTTGAATCGACATCCCACATGGCGGTAACCTCGTGAGCCAAGTCAAGGTACTTGCTGATTTTGTCCTTCTCAGCCTTCACGAGGTTTTCGTCATGCGGGATGGTGATGTCAACGATCATTGCCCGGCGCTGGGGCCGGTCGACTACCACGATATCAGGCTTATTGCAAGCAATAGTCCTGTCCGTGATAATAGAGCGGTCCCAGTAGAGCAATGCATGACTATTTTCAAGAACCGACACCGGTGTGTACCGATAGTACGGCACCTCAGACTCAACATGGCCATAACGAAGAGCAAGTTGCTGGTGGATGATCCTGGCCACTAGGTTATGCCTGTGCAAGTACTCGCCGTTGGCCAGATGAGAACAACCCGAAATAATATGCCTGAGTGACTCTCCGGGACGACGGCATGCCCGACAGATGTCGACCGTACCGTCCTTCAGGATATATTTCCGATAGTTGTTCGTCATCATGACCTCGTCAGCAATTGCACAGGCAAACCCTTCCGTTTCCCCAAAGAGGTCCCCGAAGCGTAGCCAGTTCACCGAGGCCAGAAGGTCCACATCGGGCCCTGTTAAGGCTCGATAGAACCTCCCGTGCAGCTCCTTGCCCTCCCATACGGTCTTGCGGTCCGTGACGCTCAATACCGTCGGTCTGCGCCAGTTCTCGTTCGCCAAGGAGAGCGGAGTGAGACCCTTGTCTACTGCCACCACATCACGATGCATCCCGCATTCGTTGCTCTGGAAATAATCCCTAAGTCTGCACACCTCACGGTTGTGGAGGTTCTTGGCATTTAAAAAGCCTCGGCCCCCCCACCTCCGTGGGATGTACAGTCTCATAACAGACGAGCGCGGGTGTAGCATGCGATGAGTGGTGAGCAGTTGACGGACCTTTCTATCCAGGGCGTCCAGCTCAGTCTGAGTCCATCTTAGTATGCCAAAGGAGTAGGTCAGTAGAGGCATCACCCAACCGTTGAAGGCTCGCACCTTGTTGCCGCCCGACAAAAGACTGTTGAGTACTTTTGTGAAGCGGCAGAAGAAGCGTTCCTTCACCGATTTCTTGATATCCACTACTGAGATACCCAAAGACTCTGCCATACCGAGATACTTATAGGTTTCGGTTTCAGAGAGAGATCTGAGAGTCATAGTATCAGAAAGTTGCAAATTCGTAGAATTCACAACTTTCCCCCGCTGCACATGTAAGACCGCACACTTATCTACACCGAATTCCATCCCAATGGCGTTGCTGAAAACCTGCGTGATTTTCAGCAGCTCCACCAGGTCAGGAAGTTTCGGTGTGAAAAGTTTGAGGTCATCCATGTACAGCAGATGACTAATAACCTCACCCTCTCTCTGAAGCCGGTAGCCTAGACCTGAATCTCTCAACAAAGTGCTGAGAGGATTCAGTGCTAGGCAAAACCAAAGCGGGCTCAGACAGTCGCCCTGGAAGATGCCCCGCTCAATCCTTATGAAGTCCTGGGGGTCAGAGGAGATCTCCCCGCCGCCCGGTTGACGAAGGACTGTGGTCCACTGCCCCATACACGCACTGAGGAAGGATCTCAGAGTTGCATCGATTTTATACAACTCTAAGATCCTCCTCAGCCATGAGTGAGGCACCGAATCATAGGCCTTCTTGTAGTCAATCCAGGCCGCGGACAGAGCCCCCCGGCTCCGCCGGACTTGCTGGCTAATAGTCATGTCTATGAGGAGGAGCTCCTTAGTACCGCGGGACCCAACCCTACACCCATTCTGAGCGGGGGCCAAAATGTTGTTCACAACAATGTGTGTGTTAATTTTGATGGTCAGAATGGATGTAAGGAGCTTGTACATAGTGGGCAAGCACGTGATGGGTCTATAGTTTTTAGGTTCAACGGTACTACCAGTCTTATGGAGCAAGAAGGTGATCCCGGTGGTCATAAACCGCGGAAGGGAGCCAACTTCGAGGGCTTGTTGGAACTGCGTCGCTAAGCGGCCATGGGAGCACCGGATCCATTTTATCCAGAAGTTGTGCAACCCGTCCGGTCCAGGACTTTTCCAGTTCGGGGCAGTACGGATCGCACAACTCACGTCTTCGGGGTCTATAGTTATAGACGCCATGGGTTCGATGCTCCCACATTCACGCTCAACAACGCACATCCAATCGCCCTCTGTGTGTTCGACGGGCGCTGACCAGATACCACGCCAGAAATTAATCATGGCACTGGCTCCTGGCAGCCCCTCATCAACCACACATTGGGTGGTTCCATCCCACTTCCGGTACACCTTCCTTTGGTCACTCTGGAAAAGGCGATTCTGCCAGTACCGATCCACGCGCTCTCTGTACCGGCGAATACGGGCTGCCCATGCATAGACTTTCTGCTTCAGGTAGTCAATGCGCTCCGTGACGTTAGCCTCAAAATCCGGGCGCCGAATACCGGTCCCGGCGAATGCTTGAGTCACGAAACGCATGACACGGGGGCGGTTATTCCCCCGACTGAAGCAGACCAGCTTCGCAATGAGAGTCCTGAATGTGCTGATACGCCGCTCGATCCGTACCTGCCAAGCGGGTACAACCTCGGCGAGCCGCGGCGCCCGGTCAGTATCTGGAAACTTGACACGAGCGACGCGGCACACCGCGATTGCTCCACAGTACATGATCGAGTGGGTATCAGACAAATCTTTACTAGCCCGCATGTACGGGAATAGTAAATCATTCAGGGCTCCCATCAGTGCCAGATTTCGCCTATGAGTGGGCAGACGTGGTAGACGCGGCCTAGATTCAGGCGCGGACCTATACTGGCGAATAGCGTCCTCCAAAGCCCTCCCCAATTGCTCACTTACCTGGGTGCTAACAGTCGTACTCACACAATCTCCATCATCGCCCACGGGCTCCACCGATGTCGCTGGTGTCACTCCTGACAGCGGAGCTGACGACGCGGTGGGTGAGTCCCGTATCAAGGCAGGAGTCGCGCGAGTAGGTTGTGCCTCCAGGCGGAGCCGATCAAGCACAGTTTGATCCAACAGGTTACACCGCTGGATAGCTCGCACTTGATCCGACAATCGTTGGGCGGACACTGTGATGGTTGGATCGAGGACCTGAAACAGAGCAAGCATCCTGTCACGATACGCCGTTCGAATGGTTTCTCCCTCTGTAGCCCCATAGTAGGCGCGCATGCAATTCTCATTCATAATATGAGTCCATCGCATGCGACGCACTACACCACCGGCAGCGGGGGCCCTATTCGAGGCCGGTGGGCCTCGGGACCCCAAGCAGGCCGGGGGCCGGCCTCTCCCTCGCCGGCGCGCAGGTGTTGGTGACGTCGGTGGGGAGAAATACTCGTCACTAGAGCTGCTGCTCGACGCCCCAGGGATTCCACTTGAGGTTGGCTGTGGGGCGGAGCTTAGTGACGAGTCCGGAGATGGTAGGCGTGCTGTCCTTTTCTGGGATCTTGTGATCATTTTTGTCCTTTTACATTATTTTATTTTGTTGCTTTTTATATATGACAGACATTAGATGTCATGTATTGTCATGTCATATTTTGTGTTAATATTTTATAGTTTTCATTGAATTCTATTGTAAAATTATATCTATTTTCATTGTGGAATTTATTTATAGTTTGGTTTTGGGTTTTGGGAAAGCTTTTGTATTGTTTTATTTGTATATTTTTCTGCAGGCACAAAAATGTATATTTTTTAAAAATGTATGTTTTTTAAAATGTCTTATAAATTATTATTATTATTATTATTATAGTTTATGTTATGTTATGTTATGTAATTATAATATAAACCATTTTAGTGTAAACTACTAGTGAGTGAATATAAATACTTTCCTTAAACTTACTCTTGTGTCACCAATACCTTTTATACCATTATATATCAAACAAACCAAGAGTTGGAGTTGTGTGGAGTCAACCATAATACAAGGCAACCCCAACTCTTTACAATAATAAATATATAAATATTAACAATATTGATAAGTGTTGTGTGTTCCCGCTGGGGATCCACCTTCTATCTCTTCGGCTACCTACCAGCTAACTTGGCCGCCAGTCTGGAGCTGGTCGCTGCTGGTCCGTTACTTATACGGCTTCGCCACTTACGGACTCACCGGATCTGGACCAGACACAGAGGAGACTCCGCACCCTCGACAGGCCAGTGCCTTCTCTTAATTGTGCTTCTTATTGTAGTCGGAGTGGGCGGAAGTGGACAATATATTTATTGAATACCGTCTATACCGCGTTTAATTCTAGAACCCACTGCCTACCTCTCTGTGGCCTGCTAGGAGGCCACAAGGTATAAACCCTCTTGACCCAATATCGGCGAGATTCAATTCAGTTGGCACATAGTGCCATGAGCAAGGATCCGTATTTTCGGTTATTTCGTTGATGCGGTTTAAAACAAAAGATTTTAAAGTTAGTTTCGGTGAATTAATTCAACCGAGTACTATGATGGAATCGCACCAGTAATAACAGCTGTCAACATTTAAGCGCAAGGCTGTTTTTACCTTGTCAACTAGATGAGCTAATAAAAGGGCTCCACATAGCTCCAACCGTGGGATTGTCGTAGGCTTAGGTGGGGCCACTTTGCTTTTGGCCATAATTAAATGTACAGAGACCTCTCCATTCTGTGAAATCGAACGAATGTTAATGCATGCTGAATATGCCTGAATAGATGCATCGCTAAAAGCATGAATTTATATTTTTATAGGTGATAGGCATAAAACGCGTCGTGAAATATAATATTATTTAATTCGTGCAAATTTTTTACGAAATTTGTCCAATCTGACTGAAATTCAGAAGATAAAGGTTCGTCCCATGACACTTTCGTAGCCCACAACCTCTGTAAAATTATTTTAGCTTGTAAAACAATAGGGTTTATTAATTCTAATGGATCAAAGATCTTTGCGATTGTAGATAAAATATTGCGTTTGCTAATCGGGTTAGGAAACCTATTAACGTCAACTGAAAATGTTAAATTATTCTCTGTACTGGACCAAAGCAATCCTAAGGTTTTAGAATATTCATTTTTATTTATTTTAAGTAATTCATCACTAGAATTTTGACCTTGAATCTGATTAAATAGGTAAGAATTATTGAAACGCCATTTTCGTAAACTGACCGCTCTGAAGTGCATTTGTAAGTGTGTTACATATTTGAATTAACCTATCTTCAGAATTATGACGGCAGTGCTATTCTCTACCGTCAATCTTCTAGGACGTGCTCGTCGTTGCGAAAGCCATGAGTATTTCTACATGCTTATTGGAAACAAAACAAATCGCCAAACACAACACGTAAACGCGACATTTTCTAGTATATAAATAAATAATAATCTATGCGCGACATATTTTAGAAACATTCAATTCAGCCAGATCCATGTTGTTTGGTTTGGGTAATTATTGGGTATTAACTTTCATATTTATAATATTAGTAGGATCTTGTGTCCATATTATATAAAAATCAAAGTAAGTATTAAATTTGTTTCATAAGTGCTCATTGACTTGTGCTCTAACACTTTGTTATGTATGATCCTTATCCTTAACTAACAACCATGTATTTTTGTTAATACGAAATCACACCATTTTTAAGAATGTCGCGATTGGCTGTACCATCGCAAATGCAGCTGGAAAACATGTAGCAATGTCTAGAGGAGAAACCCTTCCTCGCAACAGGGCACGCTCGCACAGCACATGCCCGAGATAGAACAGGAACAGCTTGGGAGGAAGTGGCTCTCAAGCTGAATGCTGATGCTGGTGGCTGCATAAAAAGTTGGTAAACAACAGAAAATGTTTGATGGTTTTATGCAAGTAACCGGAGCAATGATGAGGCAGACTCAGGCACTGCAAGACCTTTGTGCTGCCACTAAGAATTTGGCAGAAAGGGCTAATAAAAGGGTAAATCCTTGGCTTTCCTAACCTTGTCTTCCCTAACCTAACCTTAGGTTAGGTTTAGGTTTCCTAATCTTTAAGGGATAAACGGGTAAAGGGATGATAATAGGGTTTAGTTTTTAATTTACTAACACACAATAATAAACAAATACCTTCGCATGTATTTGTTTATTATTGGGTACCTACCTTTTATCGTGCGGGTACCTACCTATAGTATTAAATGAAATTATTATATTACCTTTTTTTTTTTTTTTTTATCGTGCGGAAATCCCTTCGGATACCCCCCCGCCGGCCAGCGGGGGCGGTTATGTCGGGCTTGCACCGACTAAAACCGCACGCCGTCTCGGGTCTTCAGACGCCGGCGTGTAAGGTTACCCATAGAGCATATCCCTCGCACCCCGGCTGACCCTGGGCCATCTCACCACTAACAGCATCGCTCATCCTGTCTCCTCTAAAAGCAGAGGAGTACGGAGAGCGATGTGTTCCCGCCACGTTGGGTATTGGCCGACGATCAATGCCAACCCTATGAAGGGGTGAAGGGGAAGCCATTGACCGCCGCCCAGGGTGTACCGGCCGCTCCGATTCCGTTCCCCCCGGACTGCAGCGGGATCGGAATCGGAGCGACACTCGAGGAGGTTACCCAACACACACCCCAATTATTATATTACCTTTTTTTTTTTTTATCGTGCGGAAATCCCTTCGGATACCTCCCCGCCGGCCAGCGGGGGCGGTTATTACCTAAGTTCAAATTATCCGTTGTCCATTACTTTTCTTGCTTTCTCAATTTTGATCTGGGTAGTAGGTTATATTATTGAGGATTAACAAAAATGTAACATTAAAAATCTGAATATTTTACTACACCTGCATCCTATTATACTATTATTGTGACACCTCGAAGTATCTATTTATTAAAACAACTTTGTAGTTTTTAAGCCTTTTTATTGAACCTTTAACGTTTTATTGCTATAATTGTATATCAGTTTTATCTTTCTTCACATCAATATTTTTATTCTTTGGCACTCCATACCATACAGGATTCAAATTATTCATGTTTTATCTTTATTTATTTAGCGCATTTAGGCTACGCTGAGAAATTTATAAGCCTAACAATGCGGATCTACTTAGTCAGTCTTTGCTAACAGACTAGGCAACGTCACAGTCAGTCAATAATTCGTTATTCAGTCTGAATTTTGTGACGTGGCCTTCCACTATACAAAAACCGCGAAAAAGTAAAGTGGTGGCTATCTAACAAGGCGAACCTAATCAACGGGTGCCCTAGAGGAGGACGTTTAGTAGCTAACATAAAACACCACGTACTGTGATGGTACCACCTCTAGCCAAAGCTGAGTAAAATTCATTTTTATCTATTCAACGCGCCCACCCGTACCAGAGATCCAGCCCCCTACCCAGATAGGGGGACGTAGCGCCCCTCCACCGCGCTATGCTGTGGGACTCGTCTCCAGACTTGGACATCCCTCCACTGGTCTTGGCTGTTTCGAGGGATAATGAAAATGAACGCGAAGAGAGGGCAGTCAAAATATATATAACAAACAGTTAAATACGTTAATTTTGGTTACTTGTCTCACATTTATTCAATCGCACGCCTAAGTACAGTTTACAAAATAACGTTCCTCAACAACTAGTATTCGTACCGTGAAGACTTTAACTTCAATCTTCCGTCTGCCATAACTGGCGCACCACCTCTGTGTTTTAGCTGCTCTTTGCAGACTACATCGGGAATTGAACCACGAGCCCTCCAAATGACAAGACGGTTGTAATAACTTATACGACAGTAGATAAGAGTCTCGGCAAGTCAGTTTGCTCCGCACTCATTCATACGATATTCGTATTCCGCTAATCATCAAATAACGCCGCTTCGCTTGAAGATTACAGGGCAGATGTCATCAACGGCCCGTGGCTACTCCATAGAGTAACCAGGAGCCTCCGTTTATACAAGAGCCTGGTCTACCGTCTAGCTCGTTAAATGTGACTCTCAACCATACATCTCTAACACAGGTACCGTAAACCAGGGGTGTGTGTTGGGTAACCTCCTCGAGTGTCGCTCCGATTCAGATCCCGCTGCAGTCCGGGGGGAACGGAATCGGAGCGGCCGGTACACCCTGGGCGGCGGTCAATGGCTTCCCCTTCACCCCTTCATAGGGTTGGCATTGATCGTCGGCCAATACCCAACGTGGCGGGAACACATCGCTCTCCGTACTCCTCTGCTTTCAGAGGAGACAGGATGAGCGATGCTGTTAGTGGTGAGATGGCCCAGGGTCAGCCGGGGTACGAGGGATATGCTCTATGGGTAACCTTACACCCCGGCGTCTGAAGACCCGAGACGGCGTGTGGTTTTAGTCGGTGCAAGCCCGACATAACCACCCCCGCTGCCCGGCGGGGGGGTATCCGAAGGGATTTCCGCACGATAAAAAAAAAAAAAAAAAAGGTACCGTAATCCAATATTAACGCAGTGTCGATTCAAACAACTCTTAGATTTTACAGTTAGTTAATACACAAGTACTCTGGGTATTCTATTACTCAACCGTGGATAGCAATACATAATACATATCTTCTTCTCAGTCGATGCACTCTTTACAGAGCGGTCGTGGTCAACTGCTAGTACTATCCGGTACAGATGTCACTCGCCGTATGATATCTCGCCATTTCTTCCGGTTCGCAGACATTCTGGTACACTCATGCAAGGGTCCGCCCACTGCAGATTTGATTTGGTCGGTCCATCGCATGGGTGATAATACATATAAAAAACATTAATTATGATAACAGTAGAAAACAAGGAATTGACTCACCAAGTCTCACACACCACAATTTACTTGCCTAGCCTAGCCGGGGTACTAGCCCGTCGTCACCCCAGAGCGCCCATCTCGTCCGTCCAGCTCGCGAACTCAAAACTAACTGCCCGTCATTCCGCAACCTTCCTCCATCCGACGCCATTTTAACGTATACCTCGTATTTGTGCTTGTGATTTACAGACACTTAACCAAAACTGGACTCCAATAGTTTGCACGTGTTTGGGTCGTACATTTGTATCGAATCGGTGCCAGTATCGCTAAACAATGGCCTTCACAAGAAATCAAGATGCAACGTCCTGTTGTTTATCTGATTTATGGCCGTTAACGATAGCAACGATTTACACCAGATGTGTATACATGAGAATAATTATAAAATATTAAATTAATAATATATTTCAAATGCGCCTATTGGAGTTTATTAATTTATATATTGTTACGTGATTAGTGTACTGTCACAGTAAAAATAAGATTTTACCCATTTCCCTGAGAGGGACTTATTTGCTCTAGATGAGAACAAACCTATGTTACCTGCCAATACTAAACGCGGCGTTTCCAGAAGTACTATACAAGGTTCGCACGTATGACATTACGAATATCGTATAATAATTCTGAACAATCTAACAACATGTCACCTATATCTCTCAAGAATTCAATGCACTTCCAAATCAACACACTAGCGAACACCATTCCGAATATAATAATGACTAATCTAGCTATCCCACCGTGACAATGTCAGGGATCAGTTCGGAAGATTTCCAACATTGCACTGGGCCTTTAGACAAAGTCACATTCTACTAGTGGAATCGCAACGAAGCGAACCTTCAAAAGACTGAAATGTATGGGAGAGACAACATTTGTCGACATGTCACGTGTAACAAATAATGTCACTCCCATACATATTGAACATTTGAAGGTTCGCTTCGAAGCGATTCCACTAGTAGAATGTGACTTTGTCTACAGGCCCTGTCCTTACATCTCCTCTGAGAGATCCTGAAATAAACCCCAGTGCAACCAACGCGAATTTAAGCTTTAAAAAAAAAAAACATTTTCTTCTTTCTTCGGTTCAAGGCTCCACATATAAAAGAAAACAGACAGAGGATTAATCACAACATAAGCAATTTATAATATCCTAAAGCCTTTCATTACAGACTTGTATCATTATTATGATATGCTATGACAAAATAACATATTGTTGGTTAGCAACCCAAGTTTGGGTAAATTTTTTACAAACAGTATATCCAGAAATATTTATTATTAATCTATCACGATCTATTGAATCACTTACAATCGATCAGCAACCATGGCTAATAATCTACATAAAATAATAAAAGATTTCGATGAATTTACTGTCTCAGAATCACAACTGCGAATTTGACGAGAGTATCAATTTTTCCCAAGACAATCTACGCTTCAGCAAAAGCGAAAGTTCCAGTCAGGGAAGCTATGTCACGTATCCGACCGCTGTTCTCTAAGGACATCGCAGAGTTGTTCGAGTTCGTGTTGACGACTTCATACTTCCAGTGGAACAACACGTTCTATGAACAAGTGGAGGGTTAAGCCATGGGAAACCCCATCAGTCCTGTAGTTGCGAACTTCTACATGGAATTCTTCGAAGAAGCCGCTCTTGAACGAGCGCCCAAGAAGCCTAAGGTCTAGTTCCGCTACGTAGACGATACCTTTGTGGTTTGGAGTCTTGGAGACTGACTAAGTTCCTGAATCACCTGAACAGCATCCATCCGAACATCCAGTTCACCATGGAAGTAGAGAAGAACGGAGACCTGCCATTCCTCGATGTCCTGGCTTCCAAAAAAGAGGATGGCAGCCTTGGTCACAGGGTCTATCGAAAGCCTACACACACAGACCGTTACTTGCACAAGGACTCCAACCACCATCCCAGACAGAAAATGTCAGTCATCAAGACCCTGGTCCACCGAGCTAAGAGAATCTGTGAGCCCCAACACCTTAAAAACGAGTTACGCTACCTGGACTCGGCCTTCCAAGCCAATGGATTCTCTGCCCGGGAGATACGAAGACCTCTTCATCCGAGGAAATCTTCTCTTACGAACCAGGATGAGGAGAAACCTGCCCCTCTAGGGAAGGCCTTTTTGCCATACATTTATGGTACAATGGATCTCATCGGGAGACTGCTAGAAGCTTACAACATTAAGCCTATTTTCAAGCCCTCGACGCAGTTACGTAATCTACACTACTCAAAGAAGCGTCAAGACCCGCCTTTCGCAACATGAACGAAATTGCCGCCTCGGCTACTTCGACAAGTCAGCGGTTGCGGAACACACCCAGGAGGATGGTAATCATATCATCAAATTTCAGAACATGAAGGTTCTAGCCACCACTTCACAATTCTTCCCACGGCTATGTCGAGAAGCCATCGAAATATTCAAGCTTCCCAATAATTTTAATAGAAAAAACTAAGGTTTTCATCTCCAAAAAGATTGGTATCCAGCATTGAGAGCCGCGCGTCATCACAATTCAAACATGACGAAGCCGCCACCATCCCCGGTATTCCCCTTGCTTAGCCTCGACCAATCAGGATCGAGCCCATCGGTTGCGCAGCTCTCAACCAATCAGGAGCGATCACGTCGTTTGCCCCCTCCAACTGCGCCAAAAAAATACGCCAGTGTCTCGGGCCTTACATTAGTCGCACCGAGTTCGCCGCCGAGGAAGGATCTTCGCAATCGACGGCATCAAGACGTATACCACTGAAGATGTCGACCGCAGTGATCGACGAAACGTCTGGAATACAAGTTTCCGATGGACCACGGCCAAACAGCCCGGAAGAAGTATAACAATCTACATTATCAGTTCTTACACAAAACATTCGCAGTATTAACTGCAATTTTGCCGGCTCACAGGCTTTGTAACGTTGTCTTGGATGAGACAGCAATTTCAACCCACACATTCAACTACTAACTAAAAGGATACGAAAACTAACACTTATTTTCGAAACCCTAAGACACGTAGCTCCTATTACACTAAAAGGAGTATATTTGATCTCTGTCAGTCTCTAGTTACCTACTGTGTATCATCATGGGGAGGTGTACCAAAGACGATACTTATACAATTAGAGGTGGCTCAGAGGAGTATCTTAAAATTATGTTCGTTCAAACCTCTCCTTTACCCGACAAAGCACCTATAAGAGTACTGGGAAGTTCTGACGGTGTGTCGGCTATTTCTAATGAGTATAGTCTTGAGACAACTTTCCCTAACGGAATATAACCGGACTTTGCCTAGAAGACGTCGAACTTATGTAGTCTGTGATCGCATACTGCAACTAAGGACTTCATTTATGCGGATGTTTCTCCCTTTTCTGGGTCCATATATTTACCAGAAAATAAATAAATAAATTAAAATATGTACACCTGTTTGGAAAAAAAGCAATAAGATAAAAAATTGATAACTACCTAAATACAAACTTCTATACAAACTCTCTATCAAACAAGCATACATAAATGCACACATACACACACATACACACACGTATACACCTTCATCACACACACACACATAACTTGTTATGCTGACGACACCCTCGTTATGGCACGGGGAGCAACGCACCGAAGCGCGGCACTAAAGGCCACGGCAGGGGTTGCTCAAGTCGTGGGTCGAATACGGCGGCTGGGACTCGAGGTGGCCCTCCACAAATCCGAGGCTCTAGTATTCAATCTAGTATTCAAATCTCACAGGCCCAAATCAAAGATTTACAACAAATATCTCAGACCGTCACCTGCGGGAACCAGCATAACCGTAGGGGGCGTAAGCATCGGCATCGAGCCCACAATGAAGTACCTTGGTTTCGTACTCGATAGCCGATGGGACTTCGGACCTCATCTCCGAAGTCTGGTCCCGAAACTGAGGGGGGCTGTGGCCGCGCTATCGCGGCTGATGCCCAACGTTAAGGGACCCAACGCCCCCACTAGGAGACTGTACCTGGGGATCGTGCGAAGCATGGCCCTGTACGGGGCCCCAGTATGGGCGGAGACTCTGGCGGCCCGCAACGCGGCTGTATTAAACAGCCCGTTAAAAGCGATGGCCTTCAGAGTCATCAGGGGGTATCGCACGATCTCCGTCGAGGCGGCATGTCTCCTAGCCGGGACCCCTCCATGGGACCTGGAAGCGAGAGCCCTTGCGCTGCTGTACCAGTGGCGCAAGGAGGCGCTGGAGCGGGGCCATAGGCCGGAGCCCCGAGAAATCAGGGCTCAGCGGTTCCTGCTCCGCCAGGAACTCATGGAGACATGGAGGGTGCGACTTAAGCACCCAAGGTGGGGGGAATCCACCATTGCGGCGGTGAGACCGATCATGAAGGAGTGGTTGGAGAGGGACCATGGGGACCTCTCCTACCGGATGTGCCAGATGGTTACCGGACACGGGTGTTTCGGTAAGTATCTGTGGCGTATCGACCGGGAGACAACGCCGCAGTGCCAGCACTGCGAGGATCCTGGCGAAGACACGGCGCTCCACACGTTGGTGGAGTGCCATGCGTGGGCGAGTCAACGCCGGGATCTCGTTGCGGTCCTGGGCGTGGACGTTCTCTCGTTGGAGACCATGGTGAGGGCCGTGGTCTCTGACGGGAGCAAGTGGCACGCCGCCGCCTCTTTCTGCGAGCAGGTATTGCGCGCGAAAGAGACGGCGGAGAGCGAGCGGGAGAGAATCCTGCCCCCCGAGTTTCGCAGTCTGCGGCGAGGACGCCGCAGACTCATCTACGCCCGGGACTACCTACCTCCATGATCGGGGCCTGAGGACGGCAGTTGGCCGACTCGCCGTCCTTACAGAAGCAGGCCGTGGCGGAGGCGTGTCGTGTGTGCCCTACACACGCCTGCCAACTCACCGAAGCAGGATAAAACCCGACCCCACCAGGCGAGGCCGCGGTGGCGGCCAAAGTCCGCCGGCAACCCTGGGGTTATCCTTTCGAGGGCTTACCCGGGGTGCCCGGCAACGGACACTTGGGGAGGACACCGTGCGGTTTTAATCGAGACACGACATAACCACCCCCGCTGGCCAGCGTGGGGGTATCCGAAGGGATTTCCGCACGTAAAAAAAAAAAAAAAAGACCGTCACGGTTGAATTCAGAAATGTTCCGCTAATTAAGGCCTCACCAAAATTGGAACAACGATCATTATGAATATAAATGCGACTCATATACGTGACACATAGCGGCTTCCAGGAACACCGGGTGCTACTAGACCGATAATCACCGAATTCACTACTGTTCAGATGAAACACCAATTTCTTGCTGTAGCGAAGGAGTTTAACAAAAAACACACTGCGGAAAACCGTTTGAACTGCCAGAAAATTGATCTGACAAGTGACCATCGCCCATTTAATATAGCGGAGCACATTTTTTTTTTTTAGCCCTTCGGATACCCCCCCCCCCGCCGGCCAGCGAAGGCGGTTATGTCGGGCTTGAACCGACTAAAACCGCACGCCGTCTTGGGTCTACAGACGCCGGGGTGTAAGGTTGACCATAGAACATATTCCTCGCACCCCGACTGACCCTAGGCCATCTCCGGTTTCGAGATGGTCGCCTCGGGTTTGGGAACCACGGTGTCCCCGTCTTGCCCTGGTTTGGGGGAGGGGCGCTAGGCGCCCCACCGTCCCGGCCTGCTTCTGCTGGGGTGACAGGCGGCCTTACCTGCCACCCCCAGGCCTGCGCTCATGGAGGACGGAGGTCGTTAAGCTACCTAGCCGGTATCATTGACTGTGTAATAAAAGGGAAGGATTTCACCTTGTACTCCTATGCTAATTTAGCCAATAGCATTCGAATAAAATCTGACCTTCCAGTCCCACAGATAGATGAACTAAGCCACTACCCGGACTACACAGACGCATTGAATACCTCATTAGCTGATTTAGAAGAACGAATAACGCAATTGAAATCCGCCAATACTAACACGGATGACACTCTATCTTCCCATGACGTTCATCAATACGTTGTCTGCTACGGATTACTAGCGGTAGCGGCTATTTTAGCAGCATGGTTCCTGTGGAGAAGGAGGCGAGCAGTTTCTTCATTGCATTATATCTACAGATGTGCCTAGTGTAGTGTTTTCGCGAAAGCAGAGCACGACTGATCGTCAGCCTGAAGTGAATATAAGTGAAAATACCAAGGGTAAACGGGATAAAGCCACATCACCCACTATAATTAAAAAATGTCGCTTTATCCCAGAAGAAGTGTAATCTTTTGTATCTCTCGGCCCGGGAGCATGTACGATGCAACCGTACACTGTCTGTCGACTAAGCATTTTTACCTTAGTTGGCAGTAATTTCTTAACAATGAATTTACATAACATAACATAACATAATATAACTTCACGCCTGTATCCCCGAAGGAGTAGGCAGAGGTGTATTACACACCCACGATTCGCCAGTTATGTTGAGGTCCCAATGTAATAGGGGGCGAGCCTATTGCCATCTACCGGGCACATTATTAAGTACATAACACATAACTACGAAAAGTTAGAGGTGTGTGCCCGGGCAACTGGGGATCGAACTCGAGACCATATCTCAGCAGTCCGTTACGTATGCCAATGGGCTATCGCCGCTATGTTGAACAATCACAATGAATTTAGTACTCGATTAACGGCCATCGCGTGTGCTCCCTCGCTCCTTTGTAATCATTATTTGGTCCGAGGAATAAATAGATAATTTTAATTCTATAATCTGCCGTATTCTTTACTACCGACTAGCAAACCCTTTACAGTGTGCTATATACATGAAATCATCAATTACAGGTATTGTGACTGAACCGGAGTTTGTAAATGCTAACTGTTTGATGTGTCATATTGATAATGTCTCCATAGTTGTTATTTACTGCTCCCCGTCTTACAAAAATATAAGCAAATTTATTGAAAGTTTGGATAGGCTACTGAAATTGCCCGCACAGCAAAATCTGATCTTAATTGGAGATATCAATATAGATATTAAACACGGTAATACAGATGATAAATCGGATGTCTATGTATTAGACAACATATAATCGCACACCAAAAATAATCGTAAGGCCACTTGGGATGTGATTAAAAGAGTGGCGGACCTTTCCAAACGTGTTTTAACTACTAACGATCTTCTACATATTCGTGACACCTTAATATCTTCACTTAATGTGGTCAACGAGTTTTTTTCCAATATTGGTAATAATCTCGCAAGTAGAATATCATCTTAGGGCTTCTCGAGTGCACTGCATCCAGTCTCTTTGTCGAAGTCTAGCAGTTCTATGGGCCTCCAGGCAACAGATAATGATGTCAGGGACATTATTTCAAATCTCAAATCAGACTGTGCCACGGGCTAGGACGGAATTCCTACAATTGTGATACTCTGTCCTTTTTTTATACCACTCAGGTAGCAGACAAGCTCACGGCCCACCTGATGGGAAGCGGTTGATGGACGTGTGCAACACGTATCCTGCTACTCTAGTCCCCATTATCTCTTAAGGCTGTAAACTGTCTATACCATCCGGTGTCTTTCCAAACCTAGGTATTTAAAAAGCACTTGTCCACCCTGTGCACAAGGCTGGACGCAGGGACGATGTCCATAACTCCAGACCAATCTTCGTTTTATCAGTATTGTCAAAAATTCTGAAATCTAGTTAAAGTAAATAGTACCAAGTATCTAGTTGACCAATATCTTAACTGGGATAGACACATAGAAGCTCTCACTGGTAGGATTCGTAAGGTAATCTTTGTATTAAAAAAATTGGGAAATTCTGCTGACAAAGCCACCTTAAAAACGGTGTATTTTGCCCTCTGTCGGTCTCTCCTGTCATATTGTGTTCCAGTCTACGGAGGAGCCACAGAGGAAGTCTTTATTCGACTGGAGCGCGCTCAGAGAGCGGTTCTGAAAGTTATGCTCGCCCGCCTATTAATGTATTCTACGAAGCTACTATATGAGGAATGCAAAGTAATGACCATCACAAAACTATATGTGCTCCACTCTGTACTTCGCAAGCATTCAGTACGTCCTCCCAGATTACCAACAGGTAGACCTAAACACAAAGTCTTCTCACCAGAACCACATAGCACCTGAAAACCAGCGCTGTCCGCTTTTTGGCACTAATACGCGGACAGCATATAAGCTGAGAGGCGGCCATTATTCTGTGTGGATGTGTTTTTTATATGTACTGAGTTGATGTAATTTTATTATGTAGGCAGGTACAGAATAAAAAAAACTTTTCTTTCTTTCTTCTTTCACCGCGTTCGCTCAGAGGAAGTTTCGATTTGGATCAGTTAAATTGTATAACCATCTAAATAAAGTCCTGGACTTCAATTCGAAGGATGAATTTGAATATAGAATTGAATGAAACGCATATCTCCTTAAACAAGAGTTTCAAAACACAGAGGATCTCCTATATGGACGCTCAGGTTAGCCAAACCACATTTACTTATATATATATAGGCACACCTGATTACATTACGCACTCATGCAACCACAAAACACACACAGACACAAGCACACACACACACAAACACACACACAAACACAACCCTACATTACACAGTTTACTCGTTTATCTAATTTAAACTAAGTTAGGTCTATAAGATCTTTCTTATAGTGTCTACTCACATTATTTTATTATTTAATACAAACTGTACGGTGGGCACTGACCTCTACAATACAGGTTTAAGCCTAGTTTAGTGGTCAGAGTATTCATATAAGTACATGTTGGATCCTCCTCGTCATACATCAAGGACTCGCGCCACTTCGTGGAGAAACTTGAGAATCTCAATCTACACCCGGATGATCGTCTGGTCACGAAAGTTCCAGTCATGGAAGCTATGTCACGTATCCGACCGCTGTTCTCTAAAGACATCGCAGAGTTGTTCGAGTTCGTGTTGACGACTTCATACTTCCAGTGGAACAACACGTTCTATGAACAAGTGGAGGGTTTAACCATGGGAAACCCCATCAGTCCTGTAGTTGCGAACTTCTATATGGAATTCTTCGAAGAAGCCGCTCTTGAACGAGCGCCCAAGAAGCCTAAGGTCTGGTTCCGCTACGTGGACGATACCTTTGTGGTTTGGAGTCATGGAGACACGGAGCTGACTAAGTTCCTGAATCACCTGAACAGCATCCATCCGAACATCCAGTTCACCATGGAGGTAGAGAAGAACGGAGACCTGCCATTCCTCGATGTCCTGGTATCCAAAAAAGAGGATGGCAGCCTTGGTCACCGGGTCTATCGAAAGCCTACACACACAGACCGTTACTTACACAAGGACTCCAACCACCATCCCAGACAGAAAATGTCAGTCATCAAGACCCTGGTCCACCGAGCTAAGAGCATCTGTGAGCCCCAACACCTTAAAAACGAGTTACGCCACCTGGACTCGGCCTTCCAAGCCAATGGATTCTCTGCCCGGGAGATACGAAGAGCTCTTCATCCGAGGAAATCTTCTCTTACGAACCAGGATGAGGAGAAACCTGCCCCTCTAGGGAAGGCCTTTTTGCCATACATTTATGGTACAACGGATCGTATCGGGAGACTGCTAGAAGCTTACAACATTAAGCCTATTTTCAAGCCCACGACGCAGTTACGTAATCTTCACCGTTCAGTCAAGGACCCTCGTGACCCACTATCTTCGGCTGGAGTTTACCGAATCCCCCGCTCGTGTGGCTCGGTATACGTGGGCACTACTCAAAGAAGCGTCAAGACCCGCCTTTCAGAACATGAACGAAATTGCCGCCTCGGCCACTTCGACAAGTCAGCGGTTGCGGAACACACCCAGGAGGATGGTAATCATACCATCAAATTTCAGAACACGAAGGTTCTAGCCACCACTTCACAATTCTTCCCACGGCTATGTCGAGAAGCCATCGAAATATTCAAGCATCCCAATAATTTTAATAGAAAAAACGAAGATTTTCATCTCCAAAAAGATTGGTATCCAGCACTGAGAGCTGCGCGTCATCACAATTCAAACATGACGAAGCCGCCATCATCCCCGGTATCCCCCTTGCTTAGCCTCGACCAAGCAGTATCGAGCGCATCGGTTGCGCAGCTCTCAACCAATCAGGAGCGATCACGTTGTTTAGCCCCTCCCATTGCACCTATAAATACGCCAGTGACTCGGGCCTTTACATCAGTCGCACCGGGTTCGCCGCCGAGGAAGGTTCTCCGCTCTCGACGGCGTCCCGACGTGTGCCACTGAAGATGATCGACGAAACGTCTGGAACACAAGTTTCCGATGGACCACGGCCAAACAGCCCGGAAGCAGTATATTCTACAGTACATATATTCTATATAGATGCAAATTATTGTGTATAATGTGTACATTTTTTGAACAATAAAGATTGATTATTATTTATCTAGGTTTCGCACTGCCACTCACTTTTTGTGGCTATACAATACACATGTCCTGGATTTTAATTTCAGTGGACCATATTTTTATAACGTCTCGGGACTTATCGCGATAAACATGGAACTTACTTTTACCGACGTTTCGAATGCGTTGCAGCACCCGTGGTCACGGCTTGACTGGCTGGCGAGCGTCGAGAGGCGTGCGGGGAAACATTCTTGTGCGCCTACCCTCCATTACTGTTCTAATGTATGGTAAGGCTGGCGGCACACCACACTCACTGTATCAGTTCTTAACGGCACTTTGTTTATGGGTTTAAGTATTTTAATCACTGGATTCCACGTCCCGGATAGTTTGAATCCATCTTCCCTATTGAAATTTTTATATTTTTTAATTTCAATAGCTTCACGCACAAGACGTGGATAGTAGTGGCGATCAGTGGAGAGGACTTTGGGTTGATGAAACTCAATCCAGTGATTAGTACCCGACTCAAGATGTTCTGCTACTGCCGATTTATTTAACTGACGGTTTTTCACAGCTGCGATATGTTCTTTGATTCTCTCTGCAATGGTTCGCTTGGTTTGGCCTATGTAGGAACTACCGCAGCTGCAATCCACTTTGTAGACACCCGGTGTTTGTAGAGGTATGACGTCCTTCGATGTTCGCACGTATTTCGCTACTTTGGTGAACGGTTTAAAGATCGTCTTGATGGAAAACTTCCGTAAGCAAGATCCGATCTTATCCGTTATACCTTTCACATACGGCATGTACGCCGGTTGGCGGTCAGCACCCGGCAACATCTTCCTCGGTGCACGTCTCGACTTTCTAGAACTCGTAACATACCCATTCATCTCAAGAACCTCCTGAACATGATCTAACTCCTGCTGTAGGTGCTCAGGGTCACACAGGTCATTTGCTCGCTTGATGAGCGTCGCGCTGACTGATTTTAAATGAAGTGGGTGATGATGCGAGGAGGCGTGTAGGTATCTATCTGTGTGAGTGGGTTTACGATACACAGTGTGGGCCAAGGAGCCATCGGTTCTCACCATTAACTTGATGTCTAGAAAAGACAATGTTCTGTTATTCTCAATCTCATACGTAAACTGTATCTTCACATGTAATGAGTTAAGATACTCAGTAAAACATACCACTTCCTCACTATTGCCCTTAAATATGCAGAATATATCATCTACGTACCTTTTCCATAGCCTAATGTGGGCGTGGGCGTTCTGAGACACCTCTTCTTCTATGTGTTCCATCCAAATATTTGCCACGACTGGTGCCAAGGGGCTGCCCATAGCAACGCCGTTTATTTGGAGGTAGTGTTGACCATGGTAAAGGAAGTAGTTCCCTTCGAGGCAACTTTGAAGCAGTGTCACATAACTATCCGGCAGACCATTATCCTTCAACTTGGTTTCAATAATCTGTAGACAGTCTTGTAATGGAACATTGGTAAATAACGACTCCACATCGAAACTTACCAAAAGCTCATCTGGTTCCAACCTAATGTCTTTAATTATGTCTACAAAATGGCGAGAATCTTTCACAAAAGACGATGTTTACCCACTAATGGCTGCAGTGCTTTAGCAATGTGTTTTGCGAGATCGTAGGTTGAAGAGAGAAACGGCGTTGACTCGCTCACGCTGGGACTCCACCAATGTGTGGAGCGCCGTGTCTTTGCCGGGATCCTCGCATTGCTGATACTGCGGCGCTGTCTCTCGGTTAATGCGCCACAGATACTTACTGAAGCACTCGTGTCCGGTAATCATCTGTCACATCCGGTAGGAAAGGTCACCGCGGTGCATTTCCAACCACTCCTCTATGACCGGCCTCACCGCCGTGATGGTGGCTTCTCCCCACCTCCGTTGCTCAAGTCACTCGTTAGATGTCTCCATGAGTTTCTGGTGGGGCTGAGGCCGCTGGGCCTCGATTCCTCGGGGTCCCGGCCTGTGGCCCTGCTCCAGCGCCATTGATACGCAAGGGCCATCGCTTCCAGGTTTCATGGAGGGTTCCCGGCCACGTTGCGGGCTGTTAGACGTCATGCCCATACGGGGGCCTCGTACAGCGCCATTCACGATTCTTGGGTTCATTCATGTTGGGCATCAGCCGAAAGAGCGCGGCCGAAGCCCCCTTTAGTTTAGGGACCAGACTTATTAGATGTAGTCTGAAGTCCCATCGGCTATAGAGTAGGAGCCCTAGATACTTCATCGAAGGCTCGATGCCTAGCCGCTGGTGGCCCCCTTTGAGGCCCGTGAAAACACATAACCAGGATTGGTGTAGGGCCACCCCGAATCCCAGCCACCGTATTTGGCCCATGACTTGAGCAACACCTGCCGTGGCATTTAGTGCCGCGCATCGGTGTGTTGCTCTTCGCGCCATTACAAGGGTGTCGTCAGTGTAACACGAAACGCTGACACCAGCAACGGACCGCGTAGCACCCAATCGTAGCCGACGTTCCATAGTAGCGGCCCTGGGACCAACCCCTGTGGAAAATCGCACGATATTTCTCGCCACCCCGGCCCTAGCCAGCTCGGGTAAGCTATGGCCCTCTCGTATAAGTAACAGTCGAGGCCCTAGTTCCTCAGAATCATTCAAATAAATTCTGATTATTATCTTATCACTACAGTGTTACTGTAGGTGTATGACGTACGGAAAAAGATAATTAAAAACTTTAAATTGTTTGTTTTTTAATTATTTCTTGTAAGTAATTTATTTGTTCTTATTGCGTATGTAAAATTTGCCTTGATTTTTTTTTGTATTTAAAAAGCATAAACCGTTCTGAGTTTATTTTACATATCTTAATGTTTTTAATATTTATAAGGTATGAACATTAACAATGAGAACAATTGTTACATGAATATATTCGTATGTGAAGCCACATTCGTATTCAAAGTAGAAGGCACAAGTGTCGCTGCTAAAAAGATTGACCTGTCTATAAATCGTCAGTCGTTTTACTTACTTGTATTTATAAATAGTATCAGCAAGTAATTTGTGGCAAGAATTAAACAGCTGCGGTATGGATACTAATATTATAAAGAGGAAGGCCGAATTTTGTGAGTTTATCATTTAGTAATCTTCGGAACCACTGCACTTATTGGAAGGAATCTGTGACTCTTTGAAAGGTACGGTATCCCTAATGGACATAGGCTGTATATTATGTGTAAATTACGATAACTTGAGATAAAAAAACTCATATAAACTGAAGCGAAACGAGGGCTGGGTGCTAGTTCACAATACAATATTCTCATTTATTGTACAGACACTCATAGTCAACAATTTACAAACTTAAGTTTACACACACAGCGAATGAACAATCGGCGGTCTTTTCAGCTTCAATTTAAAAATAGCTATCTATTGACTAAACCTCAATCAAAATCAAAACAATCAAAGAAATCTCCTCAAATATCCTCCCGCCAGCCAGTGGAGGCGGTTATGTCGGGCTTGAACCGACTATAACCCTACGCTGCCTCGGGTCTTCAGATGTCTTCAGGTTGTAAGGTTGCCCATAACGCATTTCCGTCGCACCCTGAATCCCTCGCACCCCGACAGAGCTTAGGTACCTGAATCTGTTGTGCATCCCGGTGGTGAACAAGGCAACGGTCTTCGACATAATAGCAGCCATAGCTGATACGATGAGTGGACTTCAAAATGTCAACCAAGATGATCAGCGTCTGCTTCAGCTTTTATAAAGTACGTCTTACACTAGTGAAACAAGAACGAATAATGCACAATATGAAACAACACACAAAAACACACAAGAACAACGACTGTGGGGATTTTACATTCTAGAATTTATATACATATGAGTAGCTGTGCCCGCGACTTCGTCCGCGTGAATTTAGATTTTTAGGGGTTTAGTTCTTTTGCACGGAATGAAAATTTTTCTTCTAAAATAAAAGTAGCGTAAGTTACACCTTATAATATTACTTATCTGCCAGTGAAAGTCCCGTCAAAATCGGCCCAGACGTTCCAGATATCAGCCTCGATTCTGCTAGAAATGTACTGTTAAAGTCAACGGTACAACGGAGTCTGTCTCGGTTTATTTGATGTTCATTTATTATTTACATTGGACCCGACTTTTCGGTTGCTTTTCAACAGCCATGGTTACGGGGAGTTTTCTTTTTTGAATGATAGGGTCACGGTTGACCTCTATCTCACCAGGTCGTAAGTGACGATGTTGTCTACGATGGATCACGTTTGCCTAGAAGGAACCTATTCACTCGAGACTTGAAGATTCCGAGGTTTCTTTTTTTTTTTTTTAAAGAATATTAGTAACCGAAATTACTAATATTCCCCCTAACCCCTCCAGCTAAGCTAAATGCTTGTGTTAGGAGTGGGTTCACGTCAGTAGTGTAATGGCCAGGATTCGAACCCGGGACCTCTCGATCGTAGGGTTGACTCCATAACCACTAAGCTACCGACGCTTCTTTGAAATAATTAATTGAATGACTGGCTCCCAAGCTGGCGATACATTCCAACCATCTTCCCTATTAAAATTGGGATATTTTTTAATTTCAAGGGCCTCGCGGAGCATCCTAGGTAGGAATCAATTTTCTTTAACGAGTATCACTGGTTTATCAAATCTTAAGTAGTACTTGGTCCCCTGTTGCACGTGCTCACATACAGCAGACTTTGTTGAGCGTTGGTGTTTTATATCGGCTATGTCCTCTTTGACGCGAGTCCACGAGTCACAGTCTATATTATATACCCTGCATCTTGTAGAGGTAGTTGCCCTTTGACAGATGGTACAAATTGACTTATCTTCGTTGGGCAGCTTGTAGTATGTGTTAGTTGAAACTCGCTCCTTCATGACATACCCAATCATGTCAGTTATTTGAGCATGTTTTCATGCAGTACTTGTTTGACATGTTGTAGCCCAACGTCCAGATGTTTCTCGTCACAGATGCCACGGTCTCTCTGAAACAAAGACATCCCCACGGTAGCTAACTCTTAAGGATGGTGGTGAGATTCACCGTTTAAATACCTTTCAGTACCACACTGTGCATAGGAAAAGTCCTATGCACAGTGTGGCTCAAAGTATTATTAAGATTTCTGATCACAAGAACATCTAGGAAAGCTAATGAATTATTTGCCTCTAGTTCCATAGTGAATTGTATGTTGTTATTAATGGAATTAAGGTGTATTACGAATGCATCTACGTACCGTTTATAAAATCTAGGTGTAATGGCGGCCGTCGGCAGAGCTCGCGCCTCGAAGACCTCCTTATATATGTCATCAACGTCAGGCAATACTGGGGAGCCCAATGCCACACAATGCCGTCAAAATCCACCGAGCCGTTCCAGAGTAAATTTGATTTTATTCACAATTTTGCGGGTTTCAGTTTTTTACGCGGAACCCTAATTACTTTTTAAGCGAATTCAAAAGGAGTTTTACTGTTTGGTCTCGCGTCGCTGCTCTTTAAACTGTGGGCCTACCGCCCAAGTGTCGTCGATATCACAGCCGTCGAAATGTTGCGCTGGTCAAGGTCGACGGCCATTTTGTACCGCCCCATTGATAACCGATGCCGGTGCGGCGTAAGAATGAATGAAACGCTGTTTTTGACAGTTAAATAGCTGCCGCCTAAAAAAATTCAAATCTACGGCGTCCTTTGAAGTGTCATTTCATTAGGCACCTCATGAGCTGTCGTTTTGAATATTATTTTCTTTTCCGACGGTTGATTACGATGCCGATTGCACCTAACACTGGGCTACTATGGCTTTTATGGGGGCGACTGCCGACGAGTGGGTTCTGTCCTCCTATTGCACCTAACAATGGGCTACTATGGCTTTTATGGGGGCGACTGCCGACGAGTGGGTTCTGCCCTCCTATTGTAAGTAACACTGGACTACTATGGCTTTTATGGGGGCGACTGGGTTCTGCGCTCCTATTGCACCTAACACTGGGCTACTATGGCTTTTATGGGGGCGACTGGGTTCTGCCCTCCTGTTGTACCTAACACTGGGCTACTATGGCTTTTATGGGGGCGACTGGGTTCTGCCCTCCTATTGCACCTAACACTGGGCTACTATGGCTTTTATGGGGGCGACTGCCGACGAGTGGGTTCTGTCCTCCTATTGCACCTAACAATGGGCTATAGTAGCCCATTGTTAGGCTTTTAACAAATTTATAAAAGTGCCCATGTTTGCTGTTGCATGTTGTAACGGGAAAATAGCCCTTATGGCTATCTTCGTCATTAGCTTGGCTGTAATCGTCTATACCTAACTAAACGTAAAACAAATCTTGAGTATTTTGTTGAGCTTGACAACATAATTTTTAATTTGAATTTCCTTGACATGCAACTTTTGACATCTTTATACTTTTTTTTTTTATTGAATTTCTGTTTGATTTTTATTATTTTTGTTGTATCGCCCTTAGACTAAGTTAATTTTAAGTTACAACATTTCAATACAATGTAAAAAATTGTTTACGAAATAAATAAATAAATAAATAAACTAAACTGTGAGATTAAATTCTTAACCGATTTAATTTAAAATCATGTACGCCACGATTATTCTCCTCACTATATTAATATAACTTACGGTTTATATTATATATTATCTAATGTTCTGATCTCTGAGTTTTGTTGAAATAAAATGAACTCTATCTGCATAAAATCTAGTTTCTATATACTATATTGATTTAAGTGTCAAGTTATCATTTACGGTCGTAGATTGTATCTACCAGGTAACTGAGGTTTTCTGGATCCAGATTATATAATAATGGCCTGTATTTTTTTATATTTCATGTTTTGTCGTGAGCTCATGTATTTTTTTGGTTGATATTAAATCAACATATTTTTTACTCCTCTCTCTCAAGAATAATTTAATTCTATTATCAGTACCTCCACTAACGCTAAACGTATAATAGTACTTATTCTTATTTTTAAATATTAGTTTTCACTAATTAATACCATTACAAGTTTAACCGACCCATCGTAAAGCGCCTCACATACCTAGGTTTGCCTGATTTAACATGAGTTCATCTGTTTTAGCTTGTAAATATAATTTATGGATTTCAGGCAGACCCCAGAAATGCTACACACTGATAACTTGCTCAAACTGAAAACCCAAATGGTTCCAGGAGCTAAAATTGTATTTAAATTACCTATTAAGGGAGCTGATTGTAACACATATATTATTAATTACTGTATTCGACTAAAATACTCCCTCTCGTTAGTAACTGCATACCAATAATGATATATCAGATGTCTCTGAAATGAACCCTATGTGTTCTTTGCACTTTACAAGTCGAATATCAATTGAGATCACTAACGACCATCTCTTTGTATTACTAATACTGTTTTCATGTGTTACTCGATATATTGCAAATGTTAGTTGAATAATCAGCCACTTAGATAATTTACTCTATATATTACTCGTCAACTTCTGCCCACTCAAATCAATGTTCTATATTTATACTTGCTCTAATTCTCGAATGATGTATTCAGCCGTGTTATAATGCACTTAATTATTTGATTACAGTGCCTAGATAAAATGTTATAATGATAATGATATTTCACGTATTCAATTAAATCACTTCCGAACGTAATTTTATATAAATTCAAACAACAGCTCTTTATCTTCCTGTTCAAACCAATATACTATAAAATAGTAGAAATTTACCAGAAACTTTCAATTACGAGGGTCAAACTGAAAGTTCTTAGAAAATCAAAAACTGATTACATTAGCCAGTTATTAGTTTTATTATATCTTTTCAAAATATTGTCCATTCACGTCAATACACCGCTGCATGCGATGGAACCACTGGGAAAAGCACTTTGCCCACTCGTCCTTAGGGGTCTCTTCAATGGCATCGCGATACGCAGCCACCGCTTCTTCAGCATTCATAAACCGCTTTCCTTTAAGTTTTTCTTTAATTTTTGGAAATAAATAAAAATCACAAGGCGCGAGGTCGGGGCTATACGGCGGGTGACCCAGTAATTCAATGTTTGATGTCGCCAAATAGTCGATCGTTCGCTTGGCGGTGTGCGACGAGGCGTTGTCGTGGTGAAGGAGGATCCTACTGCGAGGTCGTTTCTCTCGAACTTTTTCCAAGACAAGTGGCAAACAATTGGTAGTGTACCATTCTGCAGAAACTGTTTTTTGATCCTCTAACACAATTGTTACGAAATGACCTATCCTTCCAAAGAACGAGGCCACCATTTTTTTTCCCGCACTTCGATCTCTCTTCACTTTAGTTGGTAACTCCTCGAAAGGAAACACCCACTGAGCAGATTGTCTTTTGGTTTCAGGATCATAACAGTAAATCCAGCTTTCGTCACCTGTTAGTATGTCGAACACAGCATTAGAGTCACCTCCGTTAAATCTTTCAATCATTTTACGGCACCAATCCACACGATGGAGTTTTTGAGCCTCAGTCAAATTATGAGGTATCCACCGGGCGCAAAGCTTCCTGACCGCTAAATGTTCGTGGAGGATTTTGTGCACTTGACTCATACCGATGCCTAAGCTTGTCCGAATCTGCTGATAGGTCACTCTTTTGTCAGTCTCTATCATACGCCGCACAACACAGATGTTATTTTCAGTCGTCGCCGTAGAAGGCCGTCCCTCACGTAAATCATCAGTGAGATTAGTGCGACCACGTTTAAACTCATTAAACCAGTTGTAAACAGTCGCACGAGATGGGGCTTCATCGTGAAAGGCCAATCGTAGTCTATCATAACTTTCTTGTTGACTTAAATGACATCGAAAGTCATAAAAAATCATTGCACGAAAATTTTGTCGTGTTAAATTCATGTTAACGTGACACAGACAATTTTCAATTTGCCGCCTAATCGTAAAACAAATGATAAATGAATGAAATATATACTCAGTAATATTGGCAAAGAGTTCTATTTTCAAATTTTAGAATTATTTTTTTATTATATTGTTTATAAGTGGCCAGTTCTAAGAACTTTCAGTTTGACCCTCGTATACTCAATATATATTATTTTCAAATATATATTCAAATATATATTCAAATATATAGAAGATGGGAATACCATAGACTGCTGCAAGCCGGTTGCAAAGGTATGCAGCCCGATTGGCGGCTTACAACTTTACCATCATGTGGGTCAACTCAGGGGCTAACGGCCCAGCAGACTGTTTGTCTCGTCTCCCGCTGCCGTGCACTACTAGTTATGACGATGACGACTGTATGTCTTACCTATTTTACATAGAGAATGAATTTCCCGTAAATCATAAAGATGTTGCAAAATCTACAGCAAGGGATCCGATACTGCGTAATATTTATAATTATATTACATTCGGTTGGCCTAATAGCGTGAGCGATACCCGAGAAAAATGTTATTTTAATAGAAAAAATGATCTTTTTGTAGAAAATGGGTGCATTGTTTACAATTGTCGTATTGTTATTCCATCAGTTCACCGTAAAACGGTATTAGCGGTAATACACGAAGGACACTTAGGGATAGTTAAAATGAAAAGCATTGCACGCAGCTATGTCTACTGGCCCGGGATAGACGCGGATATAGAAGCACTGTGTCGATCGTGTGACGCGTGTCGCCAGCAGCGCGACGCGCCCCCGCACGCGCCCCTCGCGCCCTGGCGCTTTTCGGCGCGTCCGTGGCAACGGTTGCACGCGGACTTCGACGAGTATAAAGGTAAACATTACGTAGTGGTCATTGACGCATATAGTAAGTGGATCGAAGTAGCCTTATTAAATATTACGACAGCCTCGTCAGTTATAAATATATTTAGAGAATTATTTGCACGGTTCGGGCTGCCCTCACAAATCGTAAGCGATAACGGGCCGCCCTTTACATCGAGTGAATTACAACTATATCTAACAAGGAACGGTATAGTTCATAACCTCGTGAGTCCTTACAGGCCAAAGGGTAATGGCGCGGTTGAAAATGCAGTGAAAACTGTTAAAAACTGCATTAAAAAAGCGTATTATGAGGGGTCGGACTTGAGATAAGCCATCAATACCATGTTGTTTCACTATAGAAACTGTGAGCATGCGACCACAGGGGTAGCTCCAGCAGTAGCTCTTATCGGGAGGAAGCTGCGTGGTCGGTTAGATTTGTTGCGAGTGGACGTTGGGGAGCGCGTGCGAGCTAACCAAACTAAACAGATGGAGCGTGCCGGCGGCACGCAGCGTCATGTCGCCATCGGCGATCGAGTTTTCGTTAGGGACTACACGAAAAATAGGAATAAGTGGGTCGAGGGACAAGTTAGCGAACAGGTTGGGCCCGCTTCTTTCGCAGTAAGTTTACCGACCGGTACGGCTCGATGGCATACAGACCAAATACTCATTCCGAAGCACAATCGCTATTAAGCTTGACAAAGAAATCAAATTACATCTTATTTGGTTCTTAAAACCATTTATATATTATTTTATTACGCATTAACCAATGAGATAATGTAGACGTCCATAGAGTTCATTTTGCAATTATTAACACGTGTTAATATTTCTTTATTTCAAATACGTCGTGAAGACGAATAGTTTTTTATGTTGTATGAATGGTACTTGTATTGTTAACAGATGTGAGGTAAAATTTCTCAGCGTTGTTTCGCCATCGTGGCGATATAAATAATACCATTTCAGAACGTACTGAAAGTACTGCGATCTATCTTTGAAAAAATCCCAAATATATTAGAAGTTCTTCATGAATTAGACAGAAGATCTGTTCGGTAGATGCCGTCTTTTGCTCTTAGCTGATATTTTTCTTTTTCAGGAATGATTTAAGAATTTTTTTAAAGAAGATTGAAAGAAAAAAATGCATCCTTTGTTCTTAAAATGGATCAAAATATACTTTAATAATAAATCATTATTTTTTCTTGCTTTACCTATTCAGATATTATGATGACGTAATAGAAATACATATTAAAACTACGTATGGGCCAATTTAACGTAATAAATAAAACTATGAAGTAATTAATTGTAAAATTGTAATTGATTGATCGACGCCTATCTCCAGCAGTGGACTGGGATAGGCTTATTGATTGATTAAATCGATTGATCAGCCAAATTCCACTCATTCTAAACTTGAATTGCGTACTATCAAAAGCTTTAGCCATTATAAAACCATGCAGTTAAGTAGTGTTTTTAAAAAGTCTGCCACTATGTTATTTTAGTTTTATACCAAATCGAATGAGCTTTTCAAAATTCACACGTAAGCTTCATAACAGTTAATCCTTTATCTACTATTTATTGTCTTCAAGTAAAAAGTCAACAACTCTCTCTCCAATAGCGATGGTCACAGCTGCAGGATTGGCACGTGGTGCACGGGGCAGCACGCTGAGATCAGCAACACGAAGACGCTGCACGCCAAGCACGCGGAGCCGTGCATCCAGAACGCTATCCAAGGGAACTGTACCAGCCGCATGGTACACTGAATACGTCATGTGGCGCACGTAGCACTGCCAGTAACCTTGCTTGTCCACTTCATAGCGGGGACACTCTGGTAGGTCCAACCGTAACAAAGATACATTTAGCCGACTAAGTACATCCGTATTTGCAAGTTGTTCAATAATACCGATAGAGCGCACAATTTCGTCAACATCTCTATTGTCTCCCAAGTAGTTAGGGTATATGGCTGGCGGTGATAATGGATCTTTACTCGCTAGCTGCACTTTACCCAACGAAGCAGGCTCTAATAGGACTGGCGTACATGAGATGAATGCGTAGTTTTTGTTCGCCTCGCTTAGTTGTTCGATTATGTTGTCATTAAAACCTGTTGAATGTTTGAACCGTTCTTTTGTAAGCGATACTAGATTCCTTTCTATATACGCCAATATAACTTGTAAGTTTGGCACTTTACAGTCACTACCGTTCCAGCTTACGTTGAGTAGCCTTCTCTGTTCGAAGTCATAGCAATGTGTGTTGGCAAATACAGACACATCGCTGAGACCATTGGATGTGAGTGCACCTCGGTTTTCTATCAACAAATCCATCAATTCTGGAACCCTCATTGTAAGCAGTTCTAATGCACCGAGAGTTACAAAATCTTTCCTTACTTGTAGCATAAGCAAGGGCAGCACGTGGTCTGTCATACCGTTACCAACAGGCAGATCTACTTTCACTGGTATGCCCAAGCTTTTTAAATGATCAGCTGGCCCTACACCTGATAGCATCAGTATTTGAGGAGTCCCAATTGTACCTGCACTTAATATGACCTCTTTTCGAGCATAAAGTTTAACATTGCGGAAACCTTGAACGGCAGTGATACCAAGAGCAACGTTATTTTGATTAATTATTACTCCCGTACACATCGTGTCTTTAGTCACATTGAGCGTCCTCTTCACGTCCATTCTCGCCAGATACCCTCGTGCTGTACTTATCCGTTCTCCTTTATACACATAACCTACAACTTGAGTGACACCAATTTGTGACTCGGCGTTTACATCGGGATTAAAGGGAAAATGCAGAGATCTGAATGCCCGAATAAGCCTGGAATGCCATGGGTTTTGTGAGTCACTAAAGAAACCAATACGCATAATTCCAGTGGTGTTATGGTAAGGTCTGGAGGACGGTGGAAGTTGACTGAGATCTTGTAAGCCTTCGTAACGGAGAAAGTAGGGCATGAGATCGTTGTAGGTCCATCCAGGACTGGTGATTGTGTCGAAGTCCTTCCTGTTGCTGCGTGTGTACATCATGACATTGATGGAGGTGGACCCACCAAGGCACTTACCACGACTAAATTTGCATTGTTTGCCGACTGACGAGAGGCATGAAACATTGTTTGATAAAGTCTTATATTGCCAGTCCATTTCAGAACCCAAGAGTGCTAATGAGAGCCCCGGCACCTAAAAAACACAAAATGCCTTTATTGTAGATTAGTTTATTATAACCAACAGGTACAGTCACTAACGAGAGTCAATGAGTAAATAGTGATTATCAATCTACTGAATACTAAAAGTAAGTATAAATCACTTGCATACGTGTGGGACAATACTATAATCCGCACGCTGAATGATGATCCCTATGACAGTTCGTTAGCGCTTAACTACTACTGACGTCCTATCACATCAAATCCTTTAGAGGTCCATTAAAAAGTCGAAAAAATCATAATTGTGTACAATTGTAAATTATAAAAATGAATATTAAGAAATTATTACGTAATGTTCGGAAATAATAGAAATAAACTCAATGCAAATGTACATGGTACGTGCTGCAAAAGTTACGTCGTCAAGCTGTTATCGACTAAGAAGGGACACATCGATAAACAAAATATCGATAATTTGTTGGAAAAATAAAACAAATGCTTTGAGTTTGTATTTTATTTACATCAATCTGAATCTGATACAGGGTCAATCGGATCTTCAAAATCTGAGTCTGAACTGCAGCTATCCGTGACGTTTATTATTAACGGTTGGTCAATGATATTGTCGTATTGTACATCTCGATCCCAGTCTTGTAAGCAAATTTTCTTCGTTCTTTCGACCACATGACAAGACATGACATGACTGAATTAAAAAAATACGGTAGGTCTATGGCCTCCTTTTAAATACGTTTCCATGTAATCCATAATTGCCAGCTAATTATGAATTCTTTAAAATTCAATTCAAAAAGAATTTTAAATTCTTTAAATTATGCAATTTGAATAAAAATTAAAGTATAGTAAAATAAAATACAATAAGGCTGTTACTTTTTTATCTAGTGTTTTATGTCCATCAATGCGCGTAGTCTTTTTTTTCAAAATAAATAAATATTGCTTATTATGTTGAATGACCTGGCTGAATGACATGACATTTGCCTGAAAAAACAGTATTTTATCGAAATTGTTTCGCATAACTAATACAGCTGTCAGTTGAAACGTCATAGGGATCATCATTCGGCGTGCGGAGTATAGGTAGGAGATGGCGTTCTGAGGGTAGAAAGTTCGTGGAAGATTTGGGGCGCCGACTGCGGAGTGGGGGACAGGACCTATGTTCAATTCAGTATTTGACCCCAATTGTGTCCCTATGCATTAAACGGGGAAACGCTGCCAGCCTGATGGGCACGTTTGTTAGAGGGAACGCAAATATGACATGATCTTCAAGTTCAAAAAACCGGTCAAGTGCGAGTAGGACTCGCACACTGAGGGTTCCGTACAAAACTGACAACGAAACTGCGAACTTAACGTTGCTGTAGAGCTTCCAGTCTTGATAGAAAGACATACAGATATTTTTTTGTGATGTGGGTAACTACATATTTACTGTTTTCCCTTTACTTCTGCAAAATATCATGACTCTAGCTCAACAGGAAGTACCCTATAGGTTTTGATTCCCTTGCCATTCTCTAAATATGCTACAATCTCAGACTAAAAGAATACGGATACTCGGAGTGCGTAGAATTAGCGTGTGACGCCACCTAAAGTAACACTAAATAGTTAAGTGGAGTAATACCCTTTCGCCCTCACTCTCTGTGAGCCACAATATTTTAACAAAATATTATAAATATAACTTATTGTGTGGTAAAAATGTACCCTTCAACAATTCGTAAATAGAAAACTGAATTATCGTTTCATAGGTAATTATCATATTCTGATAGATTTCTTAGAATTTTTGTAAACATTTTAGTTACACAACCTAGGAACAAAAAACCTTCGCCTTGTCCTTCAGTGTTGCCAAACATTGTTTATCCTTTACCTAAAAATATTGCTAATTTCTTTATGGGAATTTAATGAGTAAAAGACAACATAATAATAATAATCAGTAGAATGAATGTTGGCAAGCTCGTTGTTTCTAAAAAGTGGTGTTTTGTGTTGTTGTGGTTCGAAATTTCACATAACGAACATGCCTGTGATTCATGAAATATTTTTTATTTTTCCGATATAACGACTGTTTTATATACATACATATACTCAAGCCTTTGTCCTTCTGTGGTAGGCAGAGACAACAGCCTGCCATTTATTCCTACACACTTCACCAGCTTCCTCTACTGTCATCAAACCTTTCACTAGAACATATAAGCCATAAAACGGTATGAGGGAACAGTAATTAATATTACTATTAAAATAAAAGAAATAAATAAATATAAGAAATATACTACCCGAATATAATAAATAATAATAATAATAAAGCCTTTAATTTTCTGTTACACAGCTTTTTCATTTTAACATTTGTACATCTTACATACTAACAGATCCCTTCCGGGTACAGGCCTCCTCCAAACTCTTCCATTTTTCTCTGTCCTTGGCAATATTTATCCATTCTGGTCCAGCTATTTCTTTTCTATCGTCTGACCATCTTTTCTTTGGTTTTCCCACTCTACGTTTTCCTATTGGCCTCTTCCATGTTGTTGTTCTCAGTGTCCATCTCTTATCTTTATATCTGGCAATATGTCCAGCCCATTTCCATTTAGATTTCATAGCAAAGTTTAGAGCATCTATGAGTTTAGGTCTTGCTTCTTATTACAGTGCTTCTGACTTTATCTATCCTTTTTAGTTTTAGAATGCTCCTCTCCATTGATCTCTGGCATGTTGTTATTTTGTTTTTGACTTTGCTTGTATACACCCAGGTTTAGCTGCCATATGTTAAGCAAGGTAAAAGGTTAGTATCCAGTACTATCTTTTTGAGGTTTAAATTGTAGGGTCCTTTTAAGATCTCTTTTTGTGCCCACAACTTTCTCCAGGTTGTATTGATTCGTCTCTCTACTTCCTCTTCATTGTTGTTTTCTTTAAACGATATTTGTTTCCCTAGATATATATACGAATCAACATAATCCATATTTTGATTGTTTACTATGATTGGTTTCGCAACAGAATTTGTCATTATTTTTGTTTTGCTTATGTTTATGTTAAGGCCGACTCTACTGCTTTTCTGTGCAAACAGGCAGATCATTTCTTCTAGTTCCGTAGCAGAGTCAGCGAAGATTGCAATATCATCTAATGTGGCTCAAATATTGGTTTTGTATTCTAATTCCTTTGTCCTTCCAGTTTAAGTGGCGAAAAATACTTTCAAGCACGGCTATAAACAACTTAGGTGACAGAGGATCCCTCTGCCTGACACCTCTACCGATTGGGAATTCCTCGCCTTTCCTTTCCAGTTTTACTCTGCTTATACAGCTTCTAATGCCTTCCATTTTGATTTGTGTGTTATACTATCGAATGCTTTTTCGAAATCAATAAAAGCAATATAGATTGGCCTCTTAAACTCCATGTATTTTTCTATTAATTGTTCAATGGTTTGGATGTGGTCGATAGTGGAGAATCCTGATCTAAACCCCGCTTGTTCTACTGGTTGTAAATTATCTATTTGTGGTGATATCCGACCAAGTATTATTGATGTAAATAGTTTGTACAAGCTTGAAAGTAAACTGATGGGTCTATAGTTTGAGATCTTAAGGTGATCACCCTTTTTGTAAAGTAGGATAATATCTGCATTATGCCACTGTTGAGGAATAATTCCCGTAACAAGGATTAAGTTGAACAAATTTGTGATGAATGTAAGCAATAGTGGGGCTCCATGTTTCAAAGCTTCATTCTTGATGTTGTCCGGGCCTGGACTTTTGTCATTTTTTAGCTTTTTTATATGTTGTAGTGTTTCCTTATCATTAATTGGGTCTATGGTTAGATTAGTAATAATTCCTTCTTTTTCTTTTTCATCTTCGCTGTCCAGGTCCTCTATTGGTCTTTTATAAAGTTTTGAGTAGAAAGCTGTTGCACATTTAAGCACATCTTTTCGGGGTTTTGTTTCTTTTTGGTTGTCATTCAGATTTTTTATCCATGTTTTATGTTGTGTTAGTTCTTTAACCGAGCGCTTCGTACTTCTATATGTTCTAAGGTTTTTTTCCTATGGTTTTCTGTCTGTGGTTATTGTAGTCTTTATTTATTGCCTTGTTAGTTCTTTTGAATAGGTTTCCTAGATCTTTTTTATCTTTTTTGTCCTTGTTTTTCTTTGCTAGTAATTCTGAGCGTCACTTCATTAAGTCCTTAGTTTCATTAGTTAAGATCTCTTTATTTTTGTTATGAGGTTCGTTTTCAATTTTCAGACTTTTTTGAATGATGTCTTCTAAAGTGTTATAGTAATCCTGTACTTCTGTTTTGTCTTCTATTTTGTTATTCTTTTCAATGTTTATTTGTAGGTTTTCTTGGTATGTTTTTATGTTTTTTTCTGTTTCTAGCGATCTTGGTCCATTGTTGAAGTTTTTCCTGCTTAATTTGATTGACTTTAAATTGAGACTAGCTCTTACCAGTCGGTGATCTGATGGGAACTTCTACATTTGAAATCAGTTTAGGTTTGTTTGTAATTATAAAGTCAATTTCATTCTTCGTTTTTTGGTCGGGTGATGTCCAGGTCCACCTGTGGCTCTTTCTCTTTTTAAAACAGGTATTCATTATCATCATTCAATGTTCTAGAGCATATTCTATTGTAGTCTCCCCTCTACCGTTTCTTTCACCAAAACCATATTTTCTCATGACTAGGGTTTCATGCTTTTTAGGCAGGCCAATTTTTGCATTAAAATCTCCTATGATTACTGTCGTGTTCCCTGTTAATTCCTGAGCTTTTCTTAAGTCTTCATAGAAGTTATTGATTTCTTCTTCTGTACATTTCTCGGTTGGTGTATATACTTGGATCAGAGAGATATGTGTTTTTTCAAACTGTAGTTGTAGAAGCGCTACTCTTTCTGATATCCCAATGAATTTGACAATGTTGTTTTTAAGGTATTTTGTTATGATAAACCCTACTCCATAGAGGTCTTGTGTAGTTCCAATGTAACAGAATATAAAGTATTGGTGTTCTTCAATCTCGGACCCCATTCTCCTTACTTCCGCTATACCGAGGATGTCATATTCTATTTTTTCTAAGGCAAGTTCTATTATTTTTTCATTTGACGACAGGGTTCGTACGTTATAAGAGCAGATTTTTAGTATGTTGCTATTCCGCGTTGAGTTATTATCTATTTTTAATGGTTGAGTTGGAGGGTGGTGGTCTTCGCTCTCCCCGCGGGGACCAGCCGGCTTGGGGACAGGTATTGTTCTATTTCTATTGTGGTTGTTGCATAGTTCTCGGTTCCGGTTGGCCGGCTGTATTTTTCTGTGCCTTAGATGCTGAGTTGGCTCTGGGGCTAAATATTTTGTGAACCTTACTTATCTTTTTGTCTTGTTTTGCATCGGATGGTGACTTAGAAGGCAACCTCTTCCTCTTGTTTTCTCCGTCTTCTTAGCTTTTCACGATGAGTTTGTCATATCTTATATAAGCAATATTTCCTTTCTTCTGTTCTTCTTCTTTTTCCTTCATTAGTTCTTTTCTTTTCAACAGGATTTCTTTTGGGTAGTCTGGAGTGACATAGATTCTAGAAGGAAAATTTTGTTGTTTTTTAGCTGTTCAATTTTTCTCCAGGTAAAAGTGAGTGTCACCATAATTGGTCTAGTTTTGTCAGGACTGCGGTTTCCCAATCTCCTTACGTCACTGACCTCCCATTCATCCCATTCCCGCACTTCTGTATTGTTGCATATCTTGTTAAGTGTTTGAATGACTTTTTCCCTCAGTTCAGCACTATTTGTTTCTGTTTCAGTAACACCATGTAGTGTTACGTTGTTTTTACGTATTTCTTTTTTGAGATTGTACATTTTACTCTGCAAAGTTTGTATTTCGAGTTTAAGTTGCTTATTTTCGTCCACCAGAGGTTTTAAACTTTCGTTTATAGCACTTGAAACTTCCAGGGAAAACATTTTTGCAAGTTCTTCATTTTCTTTCTTGAAGTCGACCTTCATCTCTTTTATTTTATCTAATAATATTTGGAATTCAGGTTCCATCTTTTTCCAAAATATACCAATTTGGCCCTCTTTTCTTTACGCTGGTAACACTTTGTAGCTGGCAACACTATGCTATTTGTCAGTCGATGTTTTGATTGACACAGCTGACACTTGGTTGTCAAATGGCGGAAGTTGACGACTCACGTTGGTTTGAGGGTACGTTGTAGATATGTTGTTTTCCACGATTTTTTTGCGTGATTTTCAGCAGATTTTTCGTGTATTTCCAGTGTTCCACTTTTAAAAACTGTGTACCGTTAGCCACGTTACGTTTTTAGAAGCTCTAAAGCTTAAATAAGTCACTTTTTTCCACTTTTTTTTTGGTGAAATCGGAGGAGCCTAATAATAGTGATGTGTACTTGACAGCTGTCCTGTACTACCCGAATAAGAAATGAATATTACTATTAAAATTATAGCTGTGTTTTATTGATCTCCTAAAACTCATTTTTCATTTTTTATATGTATGTAAAATTTACGAAATTCCAATTTCTTCTCATTGAAACCACTCTTATCTCCACCATCATTATCATCATAATCCCTCTTATGTATTCAGTAAAAATAAAAAATGAATATTACTATTAAAATTATAGCTGTGTTTTATTGATCTCCTTAACGTGTCAAACAGGTGAGGCCGCCTGTCACCCCAGCAGAAGCAGGCCGGGACGGTGGGGCGACTAGCGCCCCTGCCCCAAACCAGGGCAAGACGGGGACACCGTGGTTCCCAAACCCGAGGGGGCCATCTCGAAACCGGAGATGGCCCAGGGTCAGTCGGGGTGCGAGGGATATGCTCTATGGGCAACTTTACACCCCGGCGTCTGCAGACCCGAGACGGCGTGCGGTTTTAGTCGGTTCAAGCCCGACATAACCGCCCCCGCTGGCCGGCGGGGAGGTATCCGAAGGGATTTCCGCACGAAAAAAAAAATGTGCACCGTTAGTGGTTTCGGTACACATAAATCAGAGTCACGTGCGTGTGACTCTGATTGACATTGAAACAATACCAGTTGGTGATGATGCGGGGGAATTCTACTCATGTAAATATTGTTATTTATGAACTATTATTTTAAGTTATTTTAATTTTAACGCTATATTTTGCATAAACATTCTTATTAAAAATTATTTTGGACATATCTGTTATAATAAATCTTATATGTAAAACTTTTATATTTATAACTTGTGTAATGATTATGCATACTTAAAATAGGAAAATGGTAAAATATATAAAAACGTTATAAATTCAGTCAGTGAGACCGATATTGTTAGCCATGGATTCTCCGTGCGGGTGCCGGGTCCATCGCGTGGCTGAGTTGGGAACTCGGGACAGTGCCTGGGACTTGCGACCCAAGTATAGGTTTAAAAGGGGCCCCTTTTGTTGATGTACATCAACACTCACCTTCACTACCCAAGTTCCCCTCCCTGCCTAACCAAATTTGATACGAACCTACTAGTGCCGCTTTAGACATTCGTCCTAGTAATGAGCTTATTGTAGCTCTCGATAGGCCTAGATCTTTAAGTAGGTTATAGAGAGATTTTGCTGGTATACCTCTCGCTCCCACTTCCACTGCATACAAATTAACCACGTAACCGTTTTTGATTAATTCGTTTGTGAGATCATAGTATTTATTTTTCTTTATTGTGTGGTCCTTCGGTATATATTTTGTTTCCCACGGTACAGTAAGTTCCACAAGAACCACATGTTTTAACCTCTTAGAATAAAGGAATATGTCAGGTCTAGATGACGAAACCCCAACATCCTCCGGAATTTTATAGTGCTTTTCATACGTGTCGATTAGGAGAGTCCAATCTGGGGCAGTATCTAAGATTGAATAAGGTTTGTTCCTGGATGTTATGGATGGAACTTCAGACACAAAGTTGATATGACGTCTGTTAGTCAGGGTGAGGGTCATCTGAAAGGCGTTAAGATAGAATTTTAACAGGGCCGGCGACCATTCATAGATCAAGGTGCACCACTTTAAGGCCATCGGTATGCAGAACTCTCCCATTATCAACCATTCATTTTGGATTTCTAAATTCATCGCGTGCACTCGATATTTATCATTTTCGTCTTGTTTTAGAAAGGACTTAAGTATATCCTGGTCCCTTTCTGGCTCTCGTTCTCCCAACCCCACTCTGTTCGACTGGGCCCCTATCATAAATCGTTTGTGGAATAGGAGTCTAGATTCAAGCTCGGACGCGTTATTATCTTTCGGGAGTGCCCTGACTGTGACATCTTGGAATTTACCTATGATGTGGGCTTTAGTAACTCTAAGGTGTTTATAGAGCTCCGATGGTTTCTTAAGTTTCATCCCAAAATTATTTTGATCCCTAAATAGAGCAGAGGAATCAGCAGAGACTAGTCCAAGCCACGATTTTAACGATTTTATAACAGTCAGACGTGATGTTAAGTAGTTGTCATATATCCAAGCTTTTTTGATATTGTTTAGTGGTAGCTGATCTATCTTATTTAGATCATTTATAAACGTATCGACAACTTTATCTAAGGATGGTGTGAGTCCTTTATAGTCTATCTTTCTCCCAAGAAATTTAAATGGCACCAATTCAGCGACTATGGAAACTGGTTTACCCCCAATGAAGAGTCCCGGGTCGTAGGAGGTAAATTTTGTATCCCATCTACCCAGACACAGAGAGTGACACTTACTGGGCTTCGTCCTCAGTCCATTTGTCTACGAACAGAACTCATCGACTTCCTTTAATAGTTCCTGACATTGTTTTGGATTACGCGTCAGTATTGCGAGATCGTCAGCAAAAGCTAAGATGGACTCTGAGTATTTGTTATTTACTTTAAACCGATAACCCCATTTCTTTTCGTGACGTATTAACTTGGTAATTAAGATATTAATTACTATGTTAAATGCTATTGGCGACAAGCAGCATCCCTGAAACAGTCCCACATTATACCGTAATGGTTCTGTGTGTACTTTTTGGAAGCTTATAGCAAATTTTAGCTGCGTGTAATACGACTCGATTATCTCTATGACCACGGGTGGAAAGTTATACCATTGCAACGCGTCATATCAGCCGTAGGAAGTCCACTGCTGAACATAGGCTTCCCCCATCGACTTCCATTTCAACCGGTCTGTAGCGGCCTGCATCCACCGAGTCCCTGCGTTCTTGGCTAGGTCTTCTGTCCACCTTGCGGCCTTCCTACGCTGCGCTTGCCGTCACGTGGTCTCCACTCAAGGACCTTTCTGCCCCAACGGCCATCGGTTCTCCGAGCTGTGCTCTGCCCACTGCCACTTTAGCTTGGCACCTAAATGAATCTAACCCATTTATAAATAAAGTAGATTAAGTAAACTTCTATTTGATATCCACGTATCATAAAAAATAATTCTGTGTATATCATGATAAATCAAAACAAATCACTCTCTCGTTGCTACTTTGAGGTTTCCTCCGACAATGAGACAAGGCCAGATGGCCGCCTTCTAAGATTACGTTCACACATTATTTTCATAATTGAATATTTTTTTGTTTATTATAACAATAACTTTAACTAACAATTATTTGGTTATGCACTGTAGTGCTCCGACCTCGTTCGATCACTACAGTTCATTGACCTGGCCATCATGTGTCAGAGTTTAAAAATAAAGTATTGTAATTCAAAATAAGCCTAGGGAAGAAAAACAATTGCTTGGCGGAGTATTTGGCTGACAGCGGGCGACTTGGGGGCTGCGCCCTCGCCCGCCGGCCGAAGAGAAGATTATAAGTGTACTGAATGTAGGCTCAGTTCCTGAGCGGAGTCCGCGATTCCCAACAGTTCGTTTAAATATAAATATATTCGCGTAAAAAACCTCCCTAAACTCGATCTAGGAAGCTTTGTTCTTTAAATAAATGATATTTTAAAGTTTAATCCTTGTGTTTATCTTTCATCAACACGAGGTATTGTGGCGTCCAACCCCCGGACGCTACAGTACACACATATAATTACGCCTATTTTCCCGAAGGGGTAGAAAGAGTTATATTTAATCTCACGTATAGATAACTACTATAACATGGCTCTCCCTTCCAATCTCTGTCTTCAATAGACATATAGTGGCTCATTGGTATGTATTATGCACACATATTTACTGGTGGTAGAAATTTGATGACACAAATTTGTCACAAAATTCGGCCGGGTGGGTACCACCGTGCACGATTGCGAAAAACCCTCCATAGTAATCCAATTTCGGTTTGATTGCGGTCAGGGGTCAGCAAGTGCAAAGCCGGGCAGGGGGGTTGTGGTCGCAGCACTAGTGGGACCGGTGGGTGTCACGCGGTGCTGCGACGACAATCCTCTTCTGATGAGGCCGTCAAGCTGAGTGCCACCACGCCACATGGTACGTGTATGCAATGGTGACCCTCTTTCCTGAGACTTTACTTTCATCTTACCATCAGGCGAGGTGAAGTCAAATTGACGTGTCCTAAATATATTTAAAAAAAAAAAGATCAAGCTATATTGATAGTGGTATAGGTCCGACGGTCGTCTTTAGTCATAAGAACGTTCTACTCCAAAAAGTTTTGAGCGACCATAGTCGCCTGGACGTTCAATTGGGTAACATCTTTTGAATGCGTTGACGTAGAACTTTGATGGTATGGTATGGTATGGTATCACGGGCTGGTATCCGCAACTCCACGACAAGGCGCGGTTTTTGCGTGAGAGTGGGCATTTTATTCGATCCACCCCAGCTCATTGAAGAACGCTAGCAAGCTATTCACGCTGCCGGCGATCTCCCGGAGCGTACCTGTGTTTCCGAAGTACTTAACCCTGCATGTGGCGGTTGCAGGGCAGTGTGGGAGCACGTGTGCCGCTGTCGTGAAGTTGGATCTTGTATTTTTTATCGAATACGTGTTGTTTGGGTACACGATCATTTATTGTTCCTATCATAGGTATCTCCTTTGTGAGATCTGTGAGCAGTGAGGTGTGTCGTGTGTTTCTCTCGCTCCATAGGTTGAGTGCCCTTAAGCGTATAGCCGCAGCTGTTGCTTCTTGGCGGATGAACAGATCCAAGGGTGGGAGTCCGAGCATGGCTTCCATTGCCGCAGTGGGGGTAGTTTTCATGCATCCAGTGGTTGCCATGCAGGTCTTTGGGTCCGTTGTAGTTTAGCCGCTATTGTGCTGTTTTCGGTCCTTGGCCACCAGACGATAGCGCCATACGCTATCATGGGGCGGATTACTGTTTCGTAAAGCCACAGGCTGATTTTCGGTGTTAGCCCCCATTTTTTACCAATCATTCTTCTGCACTGCCAGAAGGTAATCCCGGCCTTGCTGTCAAGAATAACGCCAAGGTATTTGACCTCTTTTGACAGTTGGAGTTCCGTGTCAAAGAGTTTGGGTAATCGGTATTCGCCTAATACCCTTTTGTTCGTGAACATAACTAACTCTGTTTTGTTCGGATTGACCGATAGTTCAAATTCCCCGCACCATTTTTCTACGATGCGTAAGGCTTGTTGGGTTAAGTTACAGACCGTTCTCGCTACCTTTCCTGAGATAAGGATTGTTAGGTCGTCGGCGTAGCCTATTGTGTAGTCTCGGTTTTTGTTCAGCCTTGTGATTAAGTCATCTATCACTAAATTCCACAGGAGGGGAGAGATAACTCCACCCTGCGGGCAGCCTTTTCGCTATCAGAGCTGTCTGATCTTCTTCCCCAAGGCGAACTACTCTTTTGCTGAGCATGTTTGTTATCCAGTCTGATAGTACCGGTTCCGCTCCATGTTTTGACAGGGCGGCCTTAATACTGGTGAAGCTGGTTTTGTCGAAAGCTCCTTCGATGTCAATGAACGTTCCTAGGCAAAAGCCTTTTTGTTCGATCGCTTCCTCTATCCGGCTGACTACCAGATGGAGGGCTGATTCCGTAGATTTACCGGAGCTGTATGCGAGCTGGTTTGCATGTAGGGGTAGCTGTTTTAGTGCACCATCTCTCAGCTCCCTCTCGCAAAGGCGTTCCATGGTCTTTAGCATGAAGGAGGTCAGACTGATTGGTCGATGTGCTTTGGGATTCGTGTAATCACCCTTTCCGGGCTTCAGGATGAAAATGACTCCTACTTCCCGCCATCCTTTCGGAACGTATCTGTGTGCCAGACAGGCTTTAAAGATTCGCTCCAGTCTGCTCGCGACTGGTTTGTCGCCCCACTGTAGCATAGCAGGGATGATCCCGTCGGGGCCAGCTGCCTTATAAGAGTGAAAACAACTGATGGCCCACTGGACTTTTTCCAGTGTGACCACTTTGTTTGCGTACTGCCAGTCTCGGGCAGTAGGTGTTATGATTTCATCGTGCCAGTTGATTAGTGTCGTGAAGACGCATCTAGGGAAGTGGGTTTCAATCAGTAAGCGTCTAGATTCTTCCGGCGATGTTGTGAGTGTGTTATCCTGTTTTTTAAGGGCGGTCAGTGCCATCGGTTTTGTCTGCGCTAGGACTTTCCTTACCCTGTTTGCTTGTTGGCATGATTCTATGTTCCCACAGAATTTTCGCCATCCCTGTTTGCTTCGGTATCTAATACACTTTTTGTAGCTGGATTTGGCTGAACGACAGGCGTCCCAGTCTTCATCTGCACAAGTATTCATAGCCCTGTTGAAAGCCCTTCTAATCTTCCTCCGCTTGCGCTCTAGCTCAAGGCCCCACCATGGCTGTTTGCCTGGGGTTTTGGGAGGCAGGGTTTCTAGGCATGCTATGTGGTAGCTGTCTAGTATAGATTTGGGTAGGTGGTTTACCTGTTCCTCTATCTGTATGATGTTGTCCAGAGTCTGTGGGGAGCGCTGTTGAGCAAGTCTATTTATTAGATGCTGCTCAAATTTGACCCTGTCGGTTTTCCTCGGGTTGCGTTTTGGCAGAGTTTGTAGTGTCCCCGCCTGTAGATCGAAGCGAATCCACCTGTGGTCTGAACAGGATGCCTCCTTGGAGACGTGCCAGCCCGTGATGGCTTCCGCTGCGTTTTCAGTAGCTAGTGTTAAATCAATAATCGTACGGCTCTTTTTGGTGACGAAGGTTGGTTCAGAGCCGGTGTTTAGTAAGGTGAGGTTAGTAGTGAAAAGATATTCATTAAGGGACTTACCTCTGTCATTTTGAGTGCTCATGCCCCATAGCGGATGGTGAGCATTGGTGTCGGCCCCAATTATGACCTCTATCCTTTCCCTTTCGCAGTGGTCCACCAGCCGGAAGAGGTCTTGCGGGGGCAGCTCCTCCTTTTCGGGCATGTACGCTGAGGCGAGGATGACCACCTTGTCCTCGACATCCAGCTGTGTGTGCAGCCTTATGGCAGTGAGGTCTCTGCAACTGAACTCTGTGAGGACCTGTGTTTTTAGGTTTTTAGTGACATATATACACGATCTGGGGTGATCATGTTCGCTAGTCACAATAAGCTTACCTCCTAAGCTGGAGAGCCCCTGGATGTGGCCTCCTCTGATCCAAGGCTCTTGGATCAGAGCAATGGCCGTTTGTTGAACCTCCAGCCATTTCTGCAACTGGGCCGTCCCATCCCGGCTGTGCTGGAGGTTCACTTGGAGGACTTTAATCTTCGACGAAGGGGACGCCATCACTGGTCGTTCCCTCTTCGTCCCCCCCAAGTTTAAGCTCCGCAAACAAGTCGACGTCATCCCCCAGGAGGCCGGAGATTGAGGCCAGAACGTCCTCCGCCTCTTCTGCCTCCATAGGTGTGCCCTCCTGTCCGACACTGGCGGGGACTGTTGGTGGTGTCGTTGCAGGCACCTCCCCGCTTGACTCGGGAGCGTTTGAGACAGGATCGGACTCCTCTCTCGCAGGCAGCTGCTTGAGCTCCTGTTTTATAGTGGCCGTGGATGGGTCCCATCCCAGAGATGCTCGGATACGTCCTTACCGATACGCCCCGTGCGTGCGCATGTAGAACTTTGATTTATTCACAGCTATTTTCAACTTAATTCTTCTACGTGTTCTTGAGTGAATCTGTATGTCTTGATGGACATACTGATATTTTTATTGTGATGTGGGTAATTACTTACATGTAAATATGTAAGTTTTCAGATTTTACCTTTACTTGTGCTATTTGACCTTGCTTCTTGCCAAATTTCATGATTCTAGCTCAACGGGAAGTACCGTTAGAACGGGAAGTTTTAATACCCTGCATTTAGTGAAATTTGTTACATAAACGGCTGTACCTTTTGATTGCTTTTACCTAGAAGTTTGATTTTTTCACTACTTCAGGGTGTTACATACTCGAGCTTTCAGCTCATATTTAATAATATCATAAATTTCAGCTTCATACCTCTACGCGTTTCTGAGAAAAAGGTATTAACAGACAAAGATATGGACAACGAAGTGTTCCTATATGGGCTCCATTTTTTCCTTTTGACGTACGAACTCCTAAAAATGACATTATTTTTGTTTTGACATGTGTTTAATTGAGAATATTGAACTGTTGTCAGCTTAGACTGACAACAGTTTTATCTCTAGTAAACATACATAATCTACGAACATTTTTTTATTTTTTCGAATTCAACTATTGTTAACAGATTCTATCGCGATTTATTTGGTGTTACGTAAATACGTCGGGACCAGTGTAATAATTTTATTAATAACGTGTCCCGACGTTATGTAGCACGGTCACGTTGAAACTAGTTTTATTTCAATATGATTGCAACATGCCTTCGTTAAGGTGCACCGTGTGTTTCTCCGCATCGATGTCGCTGTGGAGAAGCCGTCGACAGGTTCGGACACCATGGCTTATCGTGCTGCAGGAGCGCTGGGCGAATACCACGGCACGCCAGCCTCAATGACATAATCCGACGTGCTCTTGTAACTGCCGGTGTGCCAGCTGTACTTGAACCAAATGGTTTGGCACGCGACGATGGCAAGAGACCGGACGGTATGTCATTAATGCCATTGAAAATGGGTAGGACTCTGGTTTGGGACGCAACAAGCATCGACACCATTGCTCCTACTCATATAGCCAGCACGGCTGGCTGTGCCGGTGCTTATGCTGCTTCTGCGGAGACTCTCAAACGGCGCAAATACTCAAACTTAATTGGAGATTATGAATTTGTGCCGTTTGGAGTCGAAACGTTAGGGGCATGGGGTCCGAGTGCTCGCAGTCTCTTCAGGGAGATTGCAACACGTATGATCGACGCTTCTCGTGACTTCTTTGAGCACAGAGAATAAGTATTGCCATACAACGTGGCAATGCTGCCAGTCTTCCGGGCACGTTACCACAGGAGGCATGCGATGCGGAGGAATTCCACGATGCATTTTGTATTCATTTGATGTTGGTTTAGTACGTGTTTTTTAGGGTTTTGTAGTTTCGCTATGTCCGCCTATCATCCGTCTGTCCGTCTTTTAGTGCTAGGAAGCACTAAAAGACTAATTTAGCTTGGATATACGTATTAGTTACGCCGATTAAGTGGTAGAACAAAATCGGGAAAAATATTTTTCTTTAGCTGCTCCCCTACACGTACAGTGAAAGTGATTAAAACTATCACGGTCAAGTAGTAATATTCGACAAACTTAGAAAATGTTCTTGGCGAAGTAAAAGGTGTTCGCTGGTTTTGTCCCCCCCCCCCCCCGTAGAGGTGACGTCGATGTATGGCTAGACGTCGCCTAACTGAAAGTGTTGTTGACTCGGGTGGGCACCCGCGTTTTTTTTTACCAGTACAACGGATCCATGATGGGGACAAGCCACGCGGGTTGGTGTGTGAGAGCCATATAACCGCGCGGCATTTTTTTTTTTTTTTTACGTGCGGAAATCCCTTCGGATACCCCCCCCGCGCGGCCTGTGATATACCGTGGGACATTTATCCTGGTAAAAAATAAAAAAAACAGTACACTCTGGTGGTGGAAGCTTATTTGCAGTTGATGAACTGAGCGAGACCGTTGTTTGGATTCAACAGGTTTCCAACAGCAACCAACGTTAAGTTTGTCCTTCCATCCAGTTTCGTATTTAACCTGCAGTGCGACAGTCCGACTTTTTTATTGCTAACCAGTATTCTAAATACAAATTTTAAATGCAGTTTTCTATATGCTTGAAAATTGTCAAAAGTTCCATACAAACTTTCATCCTCTTTTTAAGGGAAGGAGGCAACATGTACAGATTTCTTAAATTTTATGTTTCAGCTTCTATGACTTCAGAAAACACCTTAACCGTTCTGGTTATCATCAGTCAGTGAGTTTGTCAGTCAGCGAAATTTTGAATCGTATAATTACTTGTGGTGAAAAATTTATCCTGTACGAGAATCGAAAACGCTCATCACAGTGGTGGAACCCAGGAGAACGGGCTAAATCCTGACCCAAAGGAAAGTTGCCTCAGAAAAAGTACTGGTGAGTGTTTGGTGCCAGTGCTGGTGTCAGACATTACAGCTTCCTAAGATCTAGCTAGATGATTACAGCCTATCTGTATATTTAAGCATTACAAAACCATGTTGGAAAAGCTAGAAAAGTTAGCCAACAGAGATTGGTCAATTGCTCTAGCCCACTATCGCATGCATTAGGGGCATGCGCTGTTACGGAACTATAATACAATAGTGCATGCGCTATGGTTGCTAAGGTGTGCGTTAGAGGAAGCCGCAAGAGGAACAGGAAAGCGTACTGGTTTAGACATATGGTGACCTGGAATGCTTTACTCACACACACGTATTTCATTCTTCATATAATCCCGGATTCTTTAAGCGAGGTGCGATAAAGCATCTGTCGAGGTGTCGAGGAAGGCGGTAAGGGTCATTAAACTGAGGACTACCATTTTAGAATTGATGGCAACTGGAATGGTGGTCTTTTGTTTTTGGAATACACTTTAGCTTACTATCTGGCAGCTTCTATCAAATGCGAGTATGAATAAGTTCCTCCTGGGTCGATTTCTTCAATAAAAAAAAGTTATTATGTAGTAAACTAAGCTGACATGGGAATGCTGCAATGTAGTGTTTATCCAACACGATAATTTCTTTTCATAGTTACACTAGAGAATGTTAGTGACCTTGGTGAATACGTTTGGGTCTCCGCCAGCCTCTACGAGCAGCACTTCGTGTCCAGCGAGCGCCAACCTGGAGGCTGCGACGGCGCCCCCTGCACCCGCACCCACCACGATGTAGTCGAACTTCTGGCCATCTGCAAAATTAGTCTAGTAAGTACCTTTTCTACGGGCGTTTTCAGCTGTCTATCCTCTCTACTCCGGTCCAATGCTGCAATAGTATTTGCTTCCAGGGCCCAAGGAGGTGTTCTGGCTAGGAGACTCGCTGTTTCAAAACAAACAGTGCGGTTGCCCTTTATCACCCTTATCGGCCAGTATTCGCAACGGATATCTCAGTTTTTTTCAAACGTAAGGGACCTTTTTTTTTTTTTTTTTTTTTTTTTCGTGCGGAAATCCCCTCGGATACCCCCCCGCGGGCCAGCGGGGGCGGTTATGTCGGGCTCGAACCGACTAAAACCGCACGCCGTCTTGGGTCTGCAGACGCCGGGGTGTAAGGTTGCCCATAGAGCATATCCCTCGCACCCCGACTGGCGCCGGAGGGCGCTTAACGACCTCCGTCCTCCATGAGCGCAGGCCTGGGGGTGGCAGGTGAGGCCGCCTGTCACCCCAGCAGAAGCAGGCCGGGACGGTGGGGCGACTAGCGCCCCTCCCCCAAACCGGGGCAACGTAAGGGACCTGTCCATGTTTTTAACAGATTCTTTCGCGATTTATTTGGTGCAGCAAACACATTGGTGTTAAAATTAGAATCCCGTTAAAAAAATATTTTATTTCAATGTGTGATGTTCCACTTGTTTATGTTCCACACAAACCTACGAAAATATAGTAGCAATTTATAGCAGCAAATCATTAAGGAATTTCACTGGTAGTCTACGTTATAGTTTCTCGGGATGAGCACGGCGAGTTTTTGTTAGTATTTCAGTATCGTTTATACGACACTAAAACAATAATAATCGAGACGAGATATTTAGGTTCACCTCGCCTCTTCTCGGGTTTAAATCGAAGAATTTCGATCCTATAATGCAGGCGCTACCAGTTTTTGAATATCCGAAATCTAACTATTACCGGATTTCTATTCCTGAGACCCAAATAACTACAGAACATATCTTACCACCAGGTGTGATGGCCATATTCGCCTACTTCTTTTTTCAACTTTTTCAATACTTGTGATAAGTCTACCCACGGCAGTGAAAATATACCATGTTGTAGATCACCTCTTCACAAATATAAAACCGGTTGAAGAATCATCATAGGTTATTTATATTTATACATCTCTAAGGTCGCATCGAACGGTCCTTAAGTCTGAGGAGTACCCTAAATTACTCGAACGTCGCGTATATAAATTAACTGTACCACAAATCTACACTAGCTTTGCCCGACGGTTCAGTCCATATAAAGACGCCTACATTTATAACAAGGTGGCCAGGTGGTGCGACATAAAGCAGTGTTCAGTAAAGGAGGCTAAACTAAAAATCACAGACTGGTTAGGTTCTTTGTCATACCGCCTCACAGAGAGTCTACAGGTGCGCCTGGTGTGAGACCCATCTCAATACCTAGGTGTACTGAAACACAATGCACCGAAATTTGGGTACCAAGATACCAATTGCATCAGAAAGACCATACATACACTATATTATCTTTACATGTATTTATATACCTATATATATTATCTATATATTATAACTATGATATCTATTTATATATTATTCTATTATTTTACTATCCACCTCTTATAGTAGAAAACCGCAAAACTTTTGTTAAATAATGTATCCTTACTACCAATGACAGTGTAAACCGAACTAATATTAATTTATCTGTAAACGAGAATGTAACAGGCACCCACAGGACAGGCCTAGACCTAGTGTGGGGTCACCGGAAATGTAACTACATATGTAAGTGTTTATGGTAATAAATGAATTATTATTATTATTATTATTATTTAGAAACGTTTAATGTCCATTTTACAAAATCGATTTTATTAAAACTTGCAGGAAAGTTTAAGTGCACAAAAACTAAGTCCAAGTTTCAACTCTTCTTAGTAATCAAAAAATAAGTAATAGACTTTCATAATTTCGCGGATAACAATTGCCGGAGATCTACTAAACCGATTGAAATTCACTGGAGTTTATCCGATTTGTTTATCAAAAATACATATTTGTTTTCTTTTTAATCGTGAAAAACCACCAAAATGTACAAAAATATCAAAAAAATATCTCTAAATAACCTATGAAGATTTTTCAATCGGTTGTCTATCTGTGAAGAGATTATCTACAACTCAGTATATTGTGTAACTGTATAACTTAAAAGAGACATGAATACTGTTGAGGTTTTGGGTTGTTTGCCTCCGTAAATCTGAGTGTGTAGTGTGCAAATAACTCACCTTTCAACTGAATTCCTATGGGGAACGTGTAGAAGTCAAATTTAGAGCTCGCCGTGACGAATTGCACACACATTGGCAGAAGTACAAGTGATGCGATGCTGAAAACACAAATTATTTCTTATATAGATAGATAACTGCTGTCAGCATATTGCCAAACACGGAGAATATGTATTTGGCTATAAAAAAATATCCTAATTTATCTTATAGGTATCCCTCACACAGGCCGGGACGATGGGGTGACTAGCGCCCCTCCCCCAAACTGGAGCAAGACGGGGACACCGTGGTTCCCAAACCCGAGGGGGCCATCTCGAAACCGGAGATGGCCCAGGGTCAGTCCGGGTGCGAGGGATATGCTCTATGGGCAACCTTAAACCCCGGCGTGTGTAGACCCGGCGTCTGCGCTGGCACGCGGGGGGGTATCCGAAGGAATTTAAGCACGAAAAAAAAAAAAGGTATCCCTCACAATTATAAAATTTGTGAGGGATATGCTGTAAAGACCCGAGACGGCGTGCAGTTTTAGTCGGTTCAAGCCCGACATAACTACCCCCGCTGGCCCCTCCGCCCGGCGGGGGGGGGGGGTATCGGAAGGTATTTCCGCAGGAAAAAAAAGGTTTAGTTGAGTATGGCAGAAAAATCATGAAAGTAGAATAAATGCAGTTCAGATGTGGTTATTGCGTTGTATCTATGTGAAGTAAGGCTGGCTGATAGGAAGAGGAGTATAGGTATACGAGAATAGAGTGGCCTGAAAGAGAAAGATGTAAAGAGAGTTTGGGCACATGTCCATGTCATGAGTTTTCACTATCAGTAAACGTTGTTTCAAACTGTAAGGTATTTATTTCGTAAATGTATACGTGAGAAGGTGCCTGATTCCAAAATCAGTTCTTGATTAAACCACGGGTACTAAAATAACTGTGTAATACCTAGGACTTCCTTTTTCTATAGGTGAATATGTAGGTGTTTTCCCTGATGCACCTATGTATTCACCTAGGTGCACCGAATTTTTTTTTCGTGTAGATTACGCTTTACTTACAATTACGCTCTTCACCCCACCGGTGCCAGCGATGAGGTGGGTATATCGCAATCGGACCGACTAAAACCACACGGTGTCCTCTCCAAGTGTCCATTACCGGGCACCCCGGGTAAGCCCACGAAGGGATAACTCCAGGGTTACCGGCGGACTTTGTTCGCCACCGCGGCCTCGCCTGGTGGGGTCGGGTTTTATCCCGCGACGCTGAGTTGACAGGGATGTGTAGGACACACATGGTACGCCTCCGTCTTGGCCTGCTTCTGTAAGGACAGCGAATCTGTCGACTGCCATCCTCAGGCCCGGATCATGGAGGTCGATAGTCCAGAGCGTAGAAAAGTCTGTGACGTCTTCGCCACAGACTGCGGAACTCGGAAGTAGTGTTCTCTGCCGCTCCCTCTCTGCCGCCTCTTTCGCGCTCATTACCTGCTCACAAAAAGAGGCGGCGGCGTGCCACTTTCTCCCGTCGGAGACCACGGCTGTCACCATGGTGTCCAGCGAGAGAATGTCCACAACCAAGGACCGCAACGAGATCCCGGCGTTGACTCGCTCACGCTGGGACTTCACAAATGTGTGGAGCGCCATGTCTTTGCCGGGATCCTCGCATTGCTGATACTGCGGCGCTGTCTCCCGGTGGATGCGCCACAGATACTTACTGAAGCACTCGTGTCCGGTAATCATCTGTGACATCAGGTAGGAAAGGTCACCGCGGTGCATTTCCAACCACTCCTCCATGACCGGCCTCACCGCCGTGATGGTGGCTTCTCCCGACCTCCGTTTCTCAAGTCACTCCTTCCATGTCTTCATGAGTTTCTGGTGGGGCTGAGACCGCTGGGCCTCGATTCCTCGGTATCCCAGCCTGTGGCCCTGCTCCAGCGCCATTGATAAGCAAGGACCATCGCTTCCAGGTTTCATAGAGGGTTCCCGGCCACGTTGCGGGCTGTTAGACGTCATGCCCATACGGGGGCCTCGTACAGCGCGATGCACGACCCTTGGGTCCCTTCATGTTGGGCATCAGCCGCAAGAGCGCGGCCGGAGCCCCCTTTAGTTTAGGGACCAGACTTGTTAAATGTAGTCTTAAGTCCCATCGGAGTCCTACTCTACCGAGTAGGAGAACCAGATACTTCATCGAGGGCTCGATGCCTAGCCGCTGGTGGCCCCCTCTGAGGCTCGTGAACACACATAGCCAGGATTGGTGTAGGGCCACCCCGAATCCCAGCCACCGTATTTGGCCCATGACTTGAGCAACACCTGCCGTGGCCTTTAGTGCCGCGCATCGGTGTGTTGCTCTTCGCGCCATTACAAGGGTGTCGTCAATGTTACACGAAACGCTGACACCAGCAACGGACTGCGTAGCACCCAATCGTAGCTGATATTCCACAGTAGCGGCCCTGGGACGTAGATCCTGTGGAAAATCGTACGATATTTCTGGCCACCCCAGCCCTACCCAGCTCGGGTAAGCTATGGCCCTCTCGTATAAGTATACCTCGACAATGCTGCGGAAGTAGGGGGCGCACTCTGTGATACACGAGCGCCTCCCTTACATAGCTCCAGGGCAGGTGGCTGAAGGCTCTGGCGATGTCAAGGGACACCGCCACCATCGCTTCACCCTGCCACAGTGCTTCCTCCACCAGGGTCTTAGCGTGCATGATCGCATCCACGGTGAAGCGCCCCGGCGAAAACCGAACTGGTTGTCCGCCAATTTTGGCCCCACGTTCGTGAGATGCTTTACGATGCGCTCTGCAAAAATCCACTCAAAGAGCTTGCACACCTCGTCGAGCAAAACGATCGGCCGGTAGCCGGTCGGTCCACCGGCCTCCCCCCGCCTTCCGGATCAGGACCAGTTTCCCCGTCTTCCACGCCTTCGGAAACTGGCCGGAGGAAACTCTATTATTTTACAGACACTCATAGTCAACAATTGACAAATTTAAGTTTACACACACAGCGAATGAACAATCGGCGGTCTTTTGAGCTTCAATTTAAAAATAACTATCTATTGACTCAACCTCAATCAAAGTCAAAATAATCAAAGAAATCTCCTCGAATATCCCCCCGCGCCGGCCAGTGGAGGCGGTTATGTCGGGCTTGAACCAACTATAACCCTACGCTGTCTCGGGTCTTCAGACACCGGGTTGTAAGGTTGCCCATAACGCATTTCCCTCGCACTCTGAATCCCTCGCACCCCGACAGAGCTTAGGTACCTGATTATGTTGTGCATCCCGGTGGTGAACAAGGCAACGGTCTTCGACATAATAGCAGCCATAGCTGATACGATGAGTGGACTTCAAAATGTCAACCAAGATGATCAGCGTCTGCTTCAGCTTTTATAAAGTGCGTCTTCCACTTGTGAAACAAGAACGAATAATGTACAAAATGAAAAAACACACAAAAAACACACAACTGTGGGGATTTTACATTCTAGAATTTACATACATATGAGTAGCTGTGCCCGCGACTTCGTCCGGGTGGATATAGATTTTTAGGGGTTTAGTTCTTTTGCACGGAATGCAAATTTTTCTTCTAAAATAAAAGTAGCGTATGTTACACCCTATAATATTACTTATCTGCCAGTGAAAGTCCCGTCAAAATCGGCCCAGACGTTCCAGATATCAGCCTCGATTCTGCTAGAAATGTACTGTTAAAGCTGCGTATTGAATCTTTATTTAATTTTAAATAACAAAACCGAAGCATTAAAGTATAAGAATAAAACCATTTTCAACGGAGTCTGTCTCGGTTTATTTGATGTTCATTTATTGTTTACATTGGACCCGACTTTTCGGTTGCTTTTCAACAGCCATGGTTACGGGGAGTTTTCTTTTTTGAATGTTAGGTTCACGGTTGACCTCTATCTCACCAGGTCGTAAGTGACGATGTGGTCTACGATGGATCACGTTTGCCTAGAAGGAACCTATTCACTCGAGAATTGAAGATTCCGAGGTTTCTTTGAAATAATTAAGTGACTGGCTCCCAAGCTGGTGATACATTCCAACCATCTTCCCTATTAAAATTAGGATATTTTTTAAATTCAAGGGCCTCGCGGAGCATCCTAGGTAGGAATCAATTTTCTTTAGCGGGTATCTGTGGTTTATCAAATCTTAAGTAGTACTTGGTCCCCTGTTACACGTGCTCACATACAGCAGACTTTGTTGAGCGTTGTTGTTTTATATCGGCTATGTGCTTTTTGACGCTTGACCACGGTAGTTGCCCCTTAACAGATGGTAAAAATTGACTTATCTTCGTTGGGCAGCTTGTAGCATGTGTTAATTGAAACTCGCTTCATGATGTAGCCAATCATGGCAGTTATTTGAGCTTGTTGTCATGCAGTACTTGTTTGACATGTTGCAGCCCAGCGTCCAGATGTTTCTCGTCACAGATGCCACGGTCTCTCTGAAACGAAGACATCCCCACGGTAGCTAACTCTTAAGGATGGTGGTGAGATTCACCGTTTAAATACCTTTCATTACCACACTGTGCATAGAAAAAGTCCTATGCACAGTGTGGCTCAAAGTATTATTAAGATTTCTCATCACAAGAACATCTATGAAAGCTAATGAATTATTTGCCTCTAATTCTATAGTGAATTGTATGTTGTTATTAATGGAATTAAGGTGTATTACGAATGCATTTACACTATCTGTTGCTAGTATTGTGAAGGTCTCATCTACGTACCGTTTATAAAATCTAGGTGTAATGGCGGCGTCTGCAGAGTTCGCGCCTACTACCTACGTATATACTATATGTCATCAACGACAGGTTGTACTGGGGAGCCCATTGCCACGCCATCGATTTGTATGTAGCACTTGTTGTCCCGTAATCCCGTCAAAATCCACCGAGCCGTTCCAGAGTAAATTTGATTTTATTCACAATTTTGCGGGTTTTAGTTTTTTACGCGGAACTGTTTGGTCTCGCGTCGCTGCTTTATAAACTGGTCAACAGTCGTGTTTGCGGAAGCGTCATATTTTTAATATTATGTATAATGTAGTTTTTTCACAGTGTTGTGTAGTTTTTGATACTAAAAGTAAATGTTAATATAAAACTTCGCATTATTGTTGCAAGTTTTTAGTGTCTCAAATTCAGTTACAATGTATTTAAGCGTTAGAAGTATTAATATTTTTTGTAGGCACCCCCGCTGGTCGGCGGGGGGGTATCCGAAGAGATTTCCGCACGTTAAAAAAAAAAGGCGCCTCAGCCTGATGAAATTTATCAAGTGCCCATGTTTACTGTTGCATGTAAGTAACGTATGTCTGTCCTTCATGGAAATAAAGATTTTTATAAACAAAACTAAAAAAAAACAAACTGTTTGATCTCTATGTTTGTAAGTTTGTTTGTTCGCAATTTTCACGGGTTTGGTTGACCTGATTTTGATGCAGTAGACCAAGGTATTTGTACATTCTGGAGAAGGACTTAACCGATTTAAAAAAGGAGGTTTGTTTGTCCGTGATTTGATTAGGTATCTCGCGTTAAGTTAACGCTGGCGGACTGCCCGGCGTGGAAGGCGCCGAGGCGTGACCTCGTGGCAGCCATCGGGGTGGAAGTCCTCTCGCTCGGCAGCATGATTGCGGCAATGGTGCGGAGCGCGAGCGCGAGGGCCGCCGCCACCTCCTTCTGCGAGCATGTGATGCTCGCGAAGGAGATGGCGGAGCGCGCCCGGGAGAGCTTCAGGACTCTCCCGGCCCGCCGAGCCCGCAACATGCTCGCCGCGCGTCGTAGGCGACTCAGGCGCCGGAGGTCGCTCAACGACCTCCGTCCTCCATGAGCGCAGGCCTGGGGGTGGCAGATGAGGCCGCCTGTCACCCAGCAGAAGCAGGCCGGGACGGTGGGGTGACTAGCGCCCCTCCCCCAAACCGGGGCAAGACGGGGACACCGTGGTTCCCAAACCCGAGGGGGCCATCTCGAAACCGGAGATGGCCCAGGGTCAGTCGGGGTGCGAGGAATATGCTCTATGGGCAACCTTACACCCCGGCCTGTAGACCCGAGACGGCGTGCGGTTTTAGTCGGTTCAAGCCCGACATAACCGCCCCCGCTGGCCGGCGGGTGGGTATCCGAAGGGATGGCACGAAAAAAAAAAGGTATCTCGCGTTTGGTTGACCCGATATTAATGCAGTTTTTAGGGATTTTCTTTAGAAAAGCCCTATTGCTATCGAGTTGTCGTCGTCGACGTCGTCGACGTCGTCGTTGCCAAATTTCTGTCACAGTTTTGGGTATGAAGGAGATGAGTTATCGAGTTGCTGTTTTTGGTAATAGATTCGTGCTGGGGTGAACCATTGCAAGATAAAGAAAAGAAAAAAATCCCTTGTATTCGGCTGAGCTCGTCTCAGGAATTCAACTTGTTTAAAGCATGGTCCTTAGTTTTTAGTGTTTCATAAATCAGCTACGCCGTATGTTACTTTGTAGAAACATAACATATAACATAACATAAACTCACGCCTATATCCCCGAAGGGGTGGTAGGCAGAGGTGCTAGCACCCACGTTTCGCCAGTTTATGTTTTAGGTCCCAATGTAATAGGTGGCGAGCCTATTGCCATTACCCGGGCACTATTAAACCTGCGATAAATACACACATAACTTCGAAAAGCATCGAAAAGTCATTGGTGTGTGCCATGGTAATACCTGGGATCGAACCCGAGACCTCGTCTCAGCAGTCCTTTACCCATACCACTAGGCTACCGCAATAGTAAAAGAAAGAGAGAAATAAATAATTGTAATATTCAAAAATAGAACCGACTACAAAAACCAAGAATAAATAAATGTTCTACGACATTCTTTACAGCGCCTTTCTTTTTTTTCTTAACATCTAGCCCCAAAGTAAGCATACCTTAACTAGCTTGTGTTATGGGTTCTAGAATGCGGATAAACATACTTATATACTTTTTTTTATAAATACATACATATTATACATAGAAACACCCAAATAATGCAAATAGACTTATTCATGCATACAAATATTTGCACTGAGTGGGAACCGAATCCGCGCCACCTGTAGCAGTCGAATGCACTACCACTACCTATGTCATAGAGGCCTTGAGAAGAAGGTACTAAAAAGTGGGGGTGCGACTGGTTGGATCACCTCCAAGTTTGGTGCACCCTGGGCAACGTGGGCGATGAGGCATCATTGATTGCTCCTCTGGAGTAGCTGGCGTCAACGTCAACGGCCAAGAGTCTGACCAACCGGCCCTTTTCAGGGCCAGCTAACCCCATTGCACGAGGGGGTCGGGGTATGGCGGGCCTGCAAGGCCCGCGGGGGGGAGTGGTCGCTCCAGGTACCCCTCTGCTGTTATCAGAGGGGTACCACCTGGGTATGGCCCAGGGTCAGTCGGAGTGCGAGGGATATGCTCTATGGGTAACCTTACACCCCGGCGTCTGTAGACCCGAGACGGCGTGCGGTTTTAGTCATTTCAAGCCCGAGATAACCGCCCCCGCTGGTTGGCGGGGGGGTATCCGAAGGGATTTCCGCACAAGAAAAAAAAAAAAAAAAAGTACTAAAAAGTGAAAAATAACTTAATTACAAATTTAATTCAAAAGGCACAAATGCGCATAAGAGTTTTGTGTTGAAGTCTATGCGAGCCTCCTATTTCTTTGTTCCATATCACTCGTCACCTAACACGAAGGGTGTGGCGGAGGTCTCTCCCTCCGCCATAACTTTCTAACCTATATATATCCGTGTCGGAGCGTGTCCACGAGCTCTTTTGCATTTTTCTTTAAGCATTTGTTAAAGACGCATGGGTATTAGTAGGTTAAATTCCGCTTCCTACACAGAAAAAATTGGGACTTTAACATATGTAGATACGGCTGGAATAGTTTACCTTTAAAATTTACCTCTTCGTAAATTTAAAAACATAACATAACATAACTTCACGCCTGTATCCCCGAAGGGGTAGGCAGAGGTGTATTGCACACCCACGATTCGCCAGTTATGTTTAGTTCCCAATGTAATAGGGGGCGAGCCTATTGCCAAATTAAAAGTCAAATTAAAACTAATATTTGCTAGAAAGGCTAGTATAAAATTAAGAATATTTAGTTACAAACAAGTTTGAATATGAACGGTTTGCTCTCTCACTATGCCACTCAAACGATATATTGTACCTAATTAGATTAAGTGAACATTTTTGTAAATAGAACGAACAAAAAACAGCCCGCTGAGCAGTGGTACCGAAGATTACCACAAGGAATAATTTTTCCGGACTGTTCAATCAAATATCTAGGTAATTTAAAATAAAGGCACCAATGATATAACTGAATACACGATGGGATCGATACTGCAGAAGTAAACATACCTTGAAATAAAACTATTTTTAACGGATTCTATCGCGATTTATTTTGATGTTTCGCGATAGAAGCTTATTTCATCCCTAGGGTGTAAAGTATTTTGTTTTTTAATTTTAAGTTTTGTCATGGAGTCCATGATAATAAAGTTACGTCATAATCGATTGATATCATGACAGTTTTTTTTACATGGCCGCCTAGATGCACATCTCGTGAACAACTCGATTACAATGTAACCTATAGACTCGATTTTCAAAACTTTTCTAATGTTAGCAGTATGTACGTGAATTATAACTTTATCAAATTTTTCTGATTTTACTTTAAATTTCATTTTAACTAATTATACCTGTTTCATTAAATGTGTTTGAAATATTTTAATTTCCTCACGTAGTCGAAATGAAAAGTAGAGTGTTTAGCTCGGGTGAATGTCACCCATTTCACCCTCGAGCTATTATCTCAGAAATATCTCAGGTGAAATGGGTGACTTTCAACCCTAGTCTAACAATCTACTATTTCATCATCATTATAAGCGTTGAATCCTGATTGCATGCGAGTCTTTCACCAGGAGCCCGTGGTCCGCTTTTCAGCTTTTCCTCCCCCATTCGCCGATTCTTCAGTATACCTGGAAGTGAGATAATTGGTACGCATATCATTTTTTACGACGTCAAGCATACATTTCTTAGGTTTCACCATTGTTTCACCAGGTTGTTGCCGCAAAGTGTAACCGCACCAGTGAAGGCGACTATCGTATCGTTCTTCTGCCACGTCACGGATGCAAGAGTTCCTCACGTTTTACGTACCACATTCAACGCGGTATATTCATTGCCGTGAAACGCAGTTCCTGCTTGTGTCTTTCTAGCACCAGCACATTTGTGCCATGATAGTATTATACACCTGCACCTAAAACTTGACGAGCATTTTGGGTCATAAATGACACTTCACGGTATTTAGACCTTGGATCCTGATAATCATCACAGTGCGGTTCTATGGTTCCTTTACCTGCAGCCAATTTAAATTTGTCTTCTGCGGCTTTTATGGCAGCGCCAGCCGTCTGATCTCATAATCCCGAGAGGTGCGCCTGCGCCAGATCCTCGTCCGTTAATCAGCAGGTGTACCGGCTTGCAGATGAGGTCGGCTTGGTTTGTAGGGTCGTGGTAGCGCTCTATAAAGTCACGCGGCATACAAAAGCTTTGGTGATGTAACTCAAGAAAATCGTACACCAAAATGTATTTTATATGTATATTTTAATAAGAAGATAAATTTCACTGTGGTTAAATTTAACATTATTAACATAATATTTAAATAATTTTTGTGACGCATTATACCTTGGCCTTGACCACTGATGCGTAAACCGACCGACGAGTAGGGTCATTATATGTGTAATAAAATGGAAAAGAAAAGAAGCGGCCAAGTGCGAGTCAGACTCGTCTATTAAGGGTTCCGTAGCAGCAAGTAACATAACATTTTTTTTTTTGAATTTTTATATTTGAGTTGATTGAATGAAAGGTAAATTGCGGCTTACGATTTATGACGTATTAAAAAAAACTACTTACTGGATCTCGTTCAAACCAATTTTCGGTGGAAGTTTATTTTTTTTAGTTTTATCATTCTCTTATTTTAGAAGTTACAGGGGGGGGGGCACATTTTACCCCTTTGGAAGTGTCTCTCGCGCAAACTATTTAATTTAGAAAAAAATTATATTAGAAACCTCAATATCATTTTTGAAGACCTATCCATAGATACAACACACACGCAAGGGTTTGATGAAAAAAAAATTGTGAGTTTCAGTTCTAAGTATGGGGAACCCCGAAATTTTTTTATTTTTTTTTCTATTTTTGTGTGAAAATCTTAATGCGGTTCACAGAATACATCTACTTACCAAGTTTCATCAGCATAGTTCTTATAGTTTCGGAAAAAGTGGCTGTGACATACGGACGGACAGACAGACAGACGGCTCTATGGGCTCTTATGCGCGCTAGCGTGTGGGTTAGACGTGTACTCTGTACGTGAGACTATTAAAAATAGATAAAGGCGGAAAAAGTCAAAACCATAAGTCAAGTCATCATCAAGTCCATAAGAATCGGAAGAGAATTTCAAGCAAACTGTGAAAAAATAGGAACTGTGAAGTTGCTTTAACGTAGTGTAAATAACAAAAAACTTTTCAAAATACTCAAACAGTGCACAGTTAGCAGTTGTGTTCGCGACAGACACTCAGTGTAGTGAAAGTGATTTTTTGTGATCCGTAAAAATGAAATTGAAAATTAGTGAATCGTAAAACAAGTGATTTGTGACAAAACAGTAAAATGATTATTGTAGACATTCAATTAACATAGCCACCGTACGCACGAGACGGTCGCAGCACCCCTTTTTTGTTAATAGTTATAAGAATTTTATTATGTAAAATCACTATATCGTAATTTAGTAAAATCAGCCATAAAAGCGCTGTTGTGTGAAATAAAGTTTATGCATTATATAGAGTCAGTGAGTGGCTACCACATAACAATCCATCTAATACCGTACGTTGTGTAATCGACCAATAACGTCGCATGATAGAGCCCGGCCACTCATAATTTCGATTGTAAACTGCTGTAATTAGTAAACAATAGTAAATACATATTAAAAACCCTTACCATGGGATGGGTGACCGCCCTACCCATCTTGTCGCATTTATATATTATAATTCTTGTACATAGTTTGTTAAATATAAGTAAAAAACTGTAAAATAGATAGTGAAAAATGAATGTAAATTTCCGTATAATTTGTTCGTATTTTGACGGCCCTCGTCATGGTAAAGTCTGAGAGTACCTAAGCTGGCACAACATTTTGAACGATGGCGACATCTTAGCCGAGTCGCCAGCAATAGTCTTCGAGTTAACTCTCAGACTTTGCACTGATCAGATGGGCCATTAATAAAGCCATATTATTCAACCGAATTCTGTGTCTTATTTACTGGTGTTCCTGTTCAATCCAATTCGGAACCGTACCGTTCGCGGTCGGTTTATCCTTTCGCTTAGAGAGACGCACAGGGACGAGTATTGCTACTTTCCCTGACCTCGTTCGAAAGATACAGTCCACACCTCCGCTGCATGGCAGGGAAAGAGTGTGCATACTGACGGCCAGTCCCTTTAAATGTACCTAAGGCGGACGTAAGCTGATCGCTGGCGTTTGAATCTGCGTTTATGACCAGATAGAGCGTCACGTGAGGCCTGTTCGCCACATTTATTGGTCCTTCGTTGCCGGATTAAGAGCCTGCTGGCCACATTTATGTGGTTCATTGCGAGCCGGATTATAGCGTTGCTGTCCACTTGTGGATAGCTTCCAGCCGGACGTATCGCATGACAGCCTGCTTTTCCCGTGCGTCTAAATTCTCGTCTAATTAGAGTCAGTGTTTTAAAACAGTAATAAGAGTCAGTTCCGCGTATTTATATCCGTTCTTATAAGACAAAATAGTCAAACAGTATACAGTAACGTGTGCGCGATTTATATCCGTATTATCACCAGTAAATAAGCCAGTTTTAACCAGTAAACTATAGAATTAGTGAATCTGCGTTAAGTGTCGCGTTAACCAGTAAACTACAGAATTAGTGAATCTGCGTTAAGTATCGTGTTAAACAGTAAAAACTACAGAATCAGTGAACCTGTGTTAAGTGTCGTGTGAATTAGTGCCAGCCAACATGCCGACCACCAGATCTAAAGCTTCAGAACCAAGCCAGCCTGAGAAGACTCTGGCTCGAGAAGAGATCCTCCGCCATGAGCAGCCGCCACGCTCACCCTCAATACCAGTCGGATCCGAGGTAAGCGCGCCATCGTGCATGACTCAACCGTCAACCAGTACACCACGGCCCCCTAGCGCCAAGACGCAAAAAGATATCAGTAAAAAACCGTGGTGTCTGGAAGAGAATAGATCAGACAGTACGTTACGTCCAGTTGAACAGAAACCCATAGAAGGAGTACGTACCTCTGAGTCATTCAGCCGTGAGCCATGCGTGACGATTAGATCCAGATCTACTATACATAGTAAATCAAGGGCGCGCAAGCGTGCATTGAAAGCTCAGGAGGAGATGCTAAAAATTAAACTGCAACTAGCTGAGGTGGCACTACGCAGGGCTGAAGAGTCAGCCGAAGACACTGATTATGATGATGATGCCCATTCAAGGTCCGAATATGTTCGTTCGTGGTTACAAGAAGATGCGCCCTCGACACGACTCGGCTTAGAACTGTGGTACCCAGGGGGGATGGGTACCACGCGTGTGTGAAGTGATGAAATTACAACGATCAAATAGGATAATATATTATTTATTTGTTAACCACTTGCACTTCCTACTTATATTATTAGGGACTTTACGCGGTTGTTTTAACTTTAATTAGCGAACTGGGACGTATATCGCGGACACGGCCCAAGGATAGGGCTTAAAGCGGGGTTCTTCCCAGGATACTTTTCTCAGCTTCAATCGGAACGGCTCCACTAGGCCCGTTCAGATCCCGAATGTCCAGGCAGCGATTGTTTTATATCCTTCCTAATTCAAATTATTTAAATGGTACAATAGTTTTATTTAAACTCTGACACATGATGGCCAGGTAACGAACCGTAGTGTGTGGGACGAGGTCCGAATACTACATCAGCTACGCCCTTAATGGTCATTCATGTGACAGTTACATCGAACCCTAGATAAACTAAATCTGGGACACAAAAAAAAAAATATGCGAATTGTCCCTTACAATGGGAATAACGAAGCAATCTTTGTAATAATTAGTAAACGATAGTAGAATTTCAAATTATAGCAATTACACTGTAATAAATACTGAAAAACACGAACAAAGAAAAATTGCTTCATTCTTGGCCAGGCAAAAAACCCAGGTTAAAAGAAGCCTGGCCACAATCAGCCTCATCAAAGAAAAGTTATTGGTATCACTTGCCGATACATTTTAAGGTTTGCCCTGAAAGGACTTAGTAACACAGTACTTTTAAGACCTACCTAACTAAAATGAAAGATGACATAACTTGATCTGTCCTTACACATTATGCATGTGAAGCAGAGACTATGTCGCCTACACATTACTAAATTATTTTTAAAACAAAATTAAAGAGAAAGAACTCACTCTATAAAGAAAAGTCTGATCGAAAACTAACTTTCAATCATCGTCGGCGCTCAAGTCCAAAACGATTTGACTCTCTTACAAAGTTCAGATCACAACTCTTAATATTAGACAAAAAAAATAATTGCCTAACTCCTACGCTATAACATCCCGAATCTAACAAAACAAATCTATTTATCTTCAGCAGCGCAGCAATATGAAATAAACAGAGAACGCATATTATGAATAAAATGTTACACACAATACATTATCTCCTATTATACAACATATCTTAAATAAGAGTTATGGTCACGCAGATAGGCATCTGTAAAAGAAAACAATCATAGGATCCAACTTGCACATAGATCTGTTTGAAATTGAACTTTAAAACGTCAATAAGGTTATACGAAACCATCGATAATTACCTTTAAACTATCATTGCACATAACAATTAATAAAATATTCAGCCTTTATTTATCTAGCCTCTTTATTAGTATCACACATAAAATACAAAAAAAATAATCATGTCTACACGACATTCAACGTCAAATAAATATAATGACATTTATACATATTTTACTTAAATAACACATCTTCTATTGACAAATGGTTTTAGAAAATTGGTATGTACAATATCTTGCCATGATGAGTTATTCATTTTCCGCACGACATAGTTGGTGTTTGAAATTCTCCTGACAATAATAAACGGCCCTTTGTACGGCTTACAAAGTTTCTTACTCCTTCCCGAAATACGTCTTGGACTGTATATCAGAACCAGCTGACCTGGTCGGTATACCACGAATTTCACCTTCTTGTCGTAGTAAGCTTTCTGCCTCCTTTGTGCGTTTCTTATATTCACCTTTGCTCGTTGCACGAGATAATTTGCACGTGCATGTCTGGACGCATATGATTCGTTCGTAGACTCTTGATTTACTTCGAAGTTTGATTGCAGAATCGGCTCTCGTGCGAACAACAACATGTGTGGAGACATACCTGTATGCTTCGTGGCATTATATGCAAATGACACCATGTTTACAGCTTTGGGCACGAAAAACCCATTGCGGAACCTCGACAACGTCTTCGCGATTCCGAAGTGACCTCCGAAGTGAACTGCATGACCATGGATGATCATGCAGTTCCTCGAGAGTTGTCTTCAGTAGTTCTCTCGGCAGCACAACAACATTTTTCCTTAATAAAAAACCTTTGTAGTTTGTTGCATCATTATTTGTTAAGCCATTCCTTAGTGATCTACAAAAAAGATCTGCGCACTGTTTTACTACCACTGTATCGGTGCTGATGTTATACATCTCTATATCATCCGATACTGGTGTGTTTATATCGTCATCCTCTATCTTTAAAGGATAACGACTTGAGTAATCAGCAACAATATTGCTCTTGCCGGAACGATGTACGACGTCGAACTCGACATCTTGTATTGGATCCTTCACCAAGTCTGACCGTTCCGTAGCCGACCTGTACGGAGCTGTATGTACAGGAATATCATCTGACATACCGCATCCGCCCGTGCTACCGTTGTCGAACGTGACTCCATTCTCGCAGTCTTGTACTGCTTGCACCAAACGACTCCTTTTGTTCGCTGGGATGCCTCCATCGATTAATTGCTTGGATTCTTCAGACTTAAATATTTCATTATTAAAACTACGATTAGGGTAATAATCAATGGTTTCATTTATTGCTTTATAATTAAATAACATATTATTTGTGTTTATAATATTTAACGATGTGCACTTTGAAGCCTTACTCACGGTTTTATTGTCATATCTGCGTGTCCAATTTACTTTGAAGCCCTTAATCCATAAACAGTTCTTTCTGAAATCAATTGATACAGCATTAGCAAACATGAACGATTGACCTAAGACTAAATCTAATTCAATGTTATTTAATACAATGAAATTCACTCTAACTAAAATGTTCGCTAAAATCATGTTCACGTTGACTTCACCGCAGATAGTTGCCGAAGAACCAGTTATGCTTCTGATGTGCGTCAACGACGTTGACGGTCTTATTTGTAGGTTCAAGCTTCTAGCTAAAGCTTTGCTCATAGCATTTACTGTTGCTCCAGTATCAAGTAACGCCTCGATGTCAGAATTATTAATTGTAACTTTAATAAATGGCGACAACTGACCAGAAAAATTGCTTCCGTTGTGACGTTGATCTGCACTCGCAGACTCGATATGCTCCATGCTCATTACATTTCTCTCTCGAGGCCGGAAAAACTGTCGGCTCGAAGTTGGAGTATCTCTTCTGTTAGATCCCGAAGAATTCGGGTTACTGGGGAAAATATTAGTGTTAGCAATGTTCCGAGGTCTTAAGTTGTATCTCGGAGTGCGGAAATTGTCCCCTTCATCCCGTGGACTCGACGATGACGGAGCTTGACGTGCATCGTAAGATGTCGTGTCTCCTCTATTCCCGTAGCGGTTATGGAATCCGACTTGACGGTTATATCCTTGTGGAAGGTTCGTAGGTAAATTCTGTATTCTATCCCCCTGCACGTCGGGTTGTACCTCCGATAATTGCAACAGCGCGTCGCGGAGTTCTTTTTTATCGCTGTACACCCTTGCCGCTAAAATATTTCGAAATCTTGGCGACATTGACTTCAGAAATCTACTTATTATCTTTTTATCATCGGTAACCTTAGCTTTAGTAGCCAAGTTGCACAATCTGTACCAATAGGTAACCAAGTTCTCCTCTTTGGCTTGATACGCTGAATAGAACAACTCTAAATCATCGCCATGGGAAGGAAACTCTTCTTCTAACAGTGAGCACACTTGTTCGAAAGTTAACTCTTCGTTAAAAATCGACTTGTAAAAGTGTAACGCTGCGCCCTCGAGGTAGGCAGCTAATATTGTAGCTTTGTCAGCCAACATAAATTTATTTATGGCGAATACGACATTGAAGTCTCTCAAAAAACTTTGGAATGAGACACCGTCAGTGCCACCAAATTTCTTTGATTCAGCCATCTTAATGCTAGTAATACAATATATATAATAAATTCAAATTTGTTATCTGTTTAAGGCGTCGATCCAATATTGCACGACGTCTTCCTTCTCAAGGTACGGGGTCGATCAATCCACTGCCAACTGCAGAACGTTGGCGTTTCCACCTCCTGTGGAAACCGGCGTTCCTCCACCAAATATTATGGAAACCGGCGCCTCCTCCAACAGCTGTGGTACCCAGGGGGGATGGGTACCACGCGTGTGTGAAGTGATGAAATTACAACGATCAAATAGAATAATATATTATTTATTTGTTAACCACTTGCACTTCCTACTTATATTATTAGGGACTTTACGCGGTTGTTTTAACTTTAATTAGTGAACTGGGACGTATATCGCGGACACGGCCCAAGGATAGGGCTTAAAGCGGGGTTCTTCCCAGGATACTTTTCTCAGCTTCAATCGGAACGGCTCCACTAGGCCCGTTCAGATCCCGAATGTCCAGGCAGCGATTGTTTTATATCCTTCCTAATTCAAATTATTTAAATGGTACAATAGTTTTATTTAAACTCTGACACATGATGGCCAGGTAACGAACCGTAGTGTGTGGGACGAGGTCCGAACACTACAGAACCACGTTTTGTAAGTGGACACCTCCAAAAGGAGGCACCAATGGTACCCCGGGTTGGGGGTACAACCGCTTATATTGAGCCTCAGAAAGAGACTCCTATCGTGCCCCGGGTTGGGGGCACAGCCGAATTTAACGAGCTCCAAAAGGAGACACCTTTGGTACCCCAGGTAGGGGGTACAACCGCTTATATTGAGACTCAGAAAGAGCCTTTTAACGTGCCCCGGGTTGGGGGCACAGCCGAATTTACAGTACAGTCAAATGAGAATTATTTGAAACCGTTTATTACCGAACTAACATCTGCTATAGCTGCGCTCGCTGATAGAAAACCGATGGAGGCTTCATTTACGTCCTCGTATCCATCGGCATCGAAGGTCATAATGACTTTACCAGTGTTTGGCGGGTCGCATACCGAATGGCTGTCATTTAAAGCAATATATGACACCACTAAGATGTATTTTAATGACATCGAGAATACAGCTAGACTCAGACGAAGCCTTAAAGGCAGAGCTCTAGAAATTGTTAGTTCCGAACTTATAGCAAATGCACAGCCGGAGCATATTATCCGAGAACTTGAGCTCCAATTCGGACGACCTGACTCCATCGCTCAATCAGAAACCGATAAATTAAGAGCATTGCCGCGATGTACCGAAGCCCCTAAGGACATCTGTACGTTTGCCAGTCGTATAAGGAGTAGCGTCGTCACTCTTCAGGCTTTAAAGAAAAACCATTATCTGATGAATGCCGAATTACTACGAATACTCACAGATAAGCTACCTAATTCACTCCGTGTTCAATGGTATCGCACGTATACTGAAAAGTATAACTCTACTCCTGATTTAGCTTCGTTCAGCGAGTACGTAACCGAATATGCCCGCTATTGTAGTGCCTTCGCACCAGCCGAGACTATCAGAGATAACCGAGATAACCAGCCGAATCGTCGTGTCCCTCAGAGAGCCTTTACGGCCACTGAGAGACAGACCGAAGATAAGATCACACGTAAGTGTAGGATATGCGACTCTGAGGGGCACTACGCATCGAACTGTGAAACCTTCATCAAAGGAAACTCCGATAAGAGGTGGGACTTGGCGAAGAAACACAAACTATGTTTTCGTTGTCTTAAATTCCGCCATAGCGATCATAGATGTCAGATCAGGAAGTGTGGTGTAGACAACTGTCCGGCCTCTCACCACAGATTACTTCATTATAGTAAACAGAAACCTCAAGAAGAGACAGTCGCTAGTTCATTTATCCGTTCAAGTAAGCAAGCCTTTTTAAAGATAGCACCAGTTAAACTCTCCGGACCGGCGGGAGAGATATTGACGTACGCTCTCCTTGACGATGGATCTACCATATCCCTCATAGATAGAGATATAGCTGCCGAGCTGGGAGCCCGAGGTGAGACTGAACCGTTTACCATCAAGGCCATAGGGGATACAGCGATCGATCTACCGGACTCACGAAGAGTCAAAGTTTATATAGGCAACCCCGATGGTACCAGCATCCCGTTGACGGTGAGAACCGTGCCCAAGCTGCAACTCTCGTCACAGACCATCAGCGAGACGGACATTGAAGACTGCGAACATCTGGCAGATATCAAAGATCAGCTCGTCTACACCGGAGGAACCCCAAAGGTACTAATAGGCCAAGACAACTGGCACCTTTTAATATCTAGCCACACCAAGAGGGGACCTCGCCAACAGCCAGTCGCCTCGCTCACAGCACTAGGATGGGTGCTGCATGGAAGCCACAGCCGAGCCTTAGGTCACAGTATACACTTTATTAATCAACTCTCAACCGTTGACGACAGCATTGACCATCAATTAAAAGAATATTTCGCAATAGAATCACTTCTAATCAACCCGCGTCGCCCGAAATCCGATCCGGAACAGTTAGCTGCGAACATTTTAGAAAACAATACCGTTCAACTAACCGAAGCCACCGGCGAAGAGAGAGTCACCACCGCAACAGACGTAAGTGCCTCAATAATTGACGTCACCAGGTTCTCCAGCTGGGAGAAGCTTCTACGCACCACCGCCCGGGTGCTACAGTTCATAGACGCACTCCGAACACCTCGGACTCAACAGGTGGCCTACAAGAGGACGATCAAGAACAGTGAAAAGGATCCCGATTGGCGTCACACCGCTCGGCGAGTAAAGGTATCTAAAGGGCCAGTGTTACCCCAGAACACTGTACCCAATCAGAATTTTAAAATTTTAACCGCTGAATACCTTCACAAAGCCGTATTACAACTCGTCAAATGCGTACAGAACACCGCATTTAAAAGGGACATCGAAAGATTAAAAAATCAGCAGGAAGTGCCCCTAGACAGTCGACTCCGAAAACTCCGTGTTGAGCTCGCAGACGGAGTAATCGTATTAACGAGCAGAATATCAGCAACACAAGACGTGTCCGAAGCAGTAAAAAGGCCACCAATATTAGATGGAGGACACACAATCACACAGTTGTACATAGACTGGACGCATCGAAAACTGCATCACAGTGGTACTGAGACTGTTATCAATGAGGTACGCCAACATTACTGGGTGCTACGCCTACGGCCGACGACCAGGTCGGTCCTTCATGTATGTTTGCAGTGCCGCATCAGGAAGGCGCAGCCACCTGAGCCAGCTACTGGTGACCATCCGAAGACACGCCTTGCGCACCACCGCAGGCCTTTCACCTACACTGGGCTCGATTACTTCGGGCCGCTCAGTGTCACTATCGGCAGGCAACACCAAAAGCGCTATGTGGCGCTGTTCACCTGCCTGACCTCCCGGGCAGTCCACCTGGAAGTCGCCGCCAGCCTGAGCGCGGACTCCGCAATCCTAGCTTTGCGGAGGTTCGCCGCGCGCCGAGGCTGCCCTGCTGAGATATACTCAGATAATGGCACCAACATGCATGGTGCCGACCGCGAGATGCGCGAGGCTCTGTCTCGCGAAGCCGCTCATCGAGGCATCGTGTGGCGCTTCATCACCCCCGCTGCTCCCTTTATGGGGGGTGTCTGGGAGCGTCTAGTACGCTGCGTAAAGACCGCACTCACCACGGTCCTACACGAGCGCCATCCCCATGAAGAGGTGCTCTCCACTTTGCTGTGTGAGGTGGAATACACAGTGAATAGCCGCCCCCTCACACGTCTCCGTGAGCCCCGAAGACGACGAGGCTATAACCCCGAACCACATCTTACTCGGTGGTTCCTCCCGACTTTCATCGCTCGGTGAGTTCGACTCTACCGACATCGACCACAAGAAGCAGTGGCGACGCGCTCAGGCGCTCGCCGACATGTTCTGGCGCAGATGGGTGCGCGAGTACCTACCCGAGCTGCAACACCGGCGGGAGCCCCATGGGTCGGGCCCTCGCATCGAGGTCGGCGATCCTGTCTTGATCGCCGACGGTCAGCTGCCCCGCAACACTTGGCCAAGGGGCCGAGTCACCGCCGTCTACCCAGGCGCCGACGGTCAAGTCCGGACCGTTGAGGTGCGCACAGCCGGGGGCGTGCTCAAGCGTCCAACTAAGAAGATCGTGCCACTGCCTAAGTGATGTCGCTCACCGAGGAATGCAGCATCACAAGCGGCCGCGCCTCACTCTGCTGCACGGCGGGAGAAATGTTCGCGACAGACACTCAGTGTAGTGAAAGTGATTTTTTGTGATCCGTAAAAATGAAATTGAAAATTAGTGAATCGTAAAACAAGTGATTTGTGACAAAACAGTAAAATGATTATTGTAGACATTCAATTAACATAGCCACCGTACGCACGAGACGGTCGCAGCACCTCTTTTTTGTTAATAGTTATAAGAATTTTATTATGTAAAATCACTATATCGTAATTTAGTAAAATCAGCCATAAAAGCGCTGTTGTGTGAAATAAAGTTTATGCATTATATAGAGTCAGTGAGTGGCTACCACATAACAATCCATCTAATACCGTACGTTGTGTAATCGACCAATAACGTCGCATGATAGAGCCCGGCCACTCATAATTTCGATTGTAAACTGCTGTAATTAGTAAACAATAGTAAATACATATTAAAAACCCTTACCATGGGATGGGTGACCGCCCTACCCATCTTGTCGCATTTATATATTATAATTCTTGTACATAGTTTGTTAAATATAAGTAAAAAACTGTAAAATAGATAGTGAAAAATGAATGTAAATTTCCGTATAATTTGTTCGTATTTTGACGGCCCTCGTCATGGTAAAGTCTGAGAGTACCTAAGCTGGCACAACATTTTGAACGATTGCGACATCTTAGCCGAGTCGCCAGCAATAGTCTTCGAGTTAACTCTCAGACTTTGCACTGATCAGATGGGCCATTAATAAAGCCATATTATTCAACCGAATTCTGTGTCTTATTTACTGGTGTTCCTGTTCAATCTAATTCGGAACCGTACCGCTCGCGGTCGGTTTATCCTTTCGCTTAGAGAGACGCACAGGGACGAGTATTTCTACTTTCCCTGACCTCGTTCGAAAGATACCCGCTTGAATACAATTTCGTGACTGCAGTCACTAAAAGTATATAGTAAGCCACTGTAAAATACAGTGGCATGCAACTTAGTGACTGTAGTCACTATTTCGCTTGAACGCGACCATCTGCAAATTTATGTCTATTTCTTTCTATCACGCTAGTTATTAATACTTTCGCTCTTTCTAATCGAATATTTACACATTATGTCATGCTTCAAAAGTGATGAAAGTTCGAAATACGTCAAAGTCGATTTAAAAAAAAAAATGCAAATCTGTGTTGCGCTTCCAAAAGTCGCGTGGTGTTTGGTGCAGTTGCATGCGACTTTTTTAAAGTTTAAAAGTGTTGTTTTGCTAAGGAAAACCAGTGAAAAGTGAGTAATAAACCCTGTTTTAAGTGTGTAATATCAGATTTCAACGTAAGGGTAAGCATTATTTCTATTTTTGCATGATTTTATGCGTAAGGGTAACGGCCAACGGTCAGTTCTAGTGTTTCATCACAATAATATAATAATGTGTCACTAGTTATGTGTAAATAATTACTTTTGGGTATAGAATATTTACCCTGAAATAGTTTTTCAACAAAAGATTCTTGAAATACAATAAGATTTCGCAAAGATTAAAAATGTTCGTTGATGTATGCAAAAAAAATGGCGGTTTGCACGCGCAGTGGGTCAGCTGCGCCTTGCTCAGAGGATGATTTTACATTTACGATGGTACAACAAGTGTGATATATCATTGGAAAGGTCGTTATAAGTAGAAAACAGATACATTTACGGTATCTATTGTTTACAAACTTTACTGAACAAATAATAACAAGATACGTAACTCGCGCTAGCACGAAAGTGGTAGTTACTTCAATTAATTCAATATTTTATTGCAAAAGAAAACCTTATCGAATATAATGTTTACAGTATATGTTAGAACATGAACTTGGCTTTCAATTAGTAGTTATATTTTTGTGTTACGTGTAACCATAAAATTGTAGTAAATTATTTAATCTGACTGAAAAATTGTTCGGCGGTCGCAAATTTTTCGTGCCAGTCATATGCCTGTAAATAAATATTTTATTACTATCACATGTTTTTTTATATTTTTATTGTGTCTAGTTAGAACCTCTAGACTATTTAAAACAATAAAATAAGTAGATTAAACATGTACTGTTTAAAATAAACGTAACCAATGTTGACATATCAATGTTTTCAACTATATTCAATGTTTACAGCCGATTATAATAAATCAGGCGATAAACAGAAACAAACACTTGACAACACTAGAAAGAATGACTCATAAACTTCAATAAAAACAGCACTCGAGCTTCCTACTCCGCTTACAACGTAAATAAAACATTTTTTGTGAACTCGGTCCGCCGCCCGGCGATAACGTAAATAACGAGTGCATTTTAGAAGTTTTTTATGATGCACCGTGTGCGCTCGAGCGGAAGTCCACACCTCCGCTGCATGGCAGGGAAAGAGTGTGCATACTGACGGCCAGTCCCTTTAAATGTACCTAAGGCGGACGTAAGCTGATCGCTGGCGTTTGAATCTGCGTTTATGACCAGATAGAGCGTACGTGAGGCCTGTTCGTCACAAGTTGAATCGGTGAGTCATCTTGTGCTGCACGAAGCAAGCAAATTACCTTATATGGTCACAAAGACATCCAATTTATTATAAAGGACTTTATGCATCTTAAAAAGCAACCAGCAAATTTGGATATTACTGTAAGTTGTTTACGTGGCGTGTGCTGATAGCTTTCGGACTTACGGTTGGGAGGCTTGAGTTCGATCCTACCCCAACCGATATTTGTCTTTTTGTAATTTATACACGATATCAGTTGTCAAGCGGCATCTGCTCAACGTCATCTGTCAACGAACTGACATCCACCAGTCAACGTGCTGTCAACTGCCACTGTCATTGGGTTCTGACACTAACACTCTTCTTTGGCATAGAGCTGTTAGAGGTGTCACATATATAATACAAGACATCTAGCCACCGTAGCGATTTAGATTTCCCATATCGCGACTGAAATAATCTTAAATTACATTAGTCAAATCACCCAGAAGATTGAGCACTGAAGGAAGATGCCATTAAAAAGAACGCCTCCTGCTTCTCCCACGAAAGGTTTGGCAGCTATGGAGAATGCGCAGGGCCTATCTCAGATAGATCTGTCCTTCCCCGAAACAGAGTTGCAATTGCTAAAACAGGATAACATATCACCAAGCTTTTCGGGGCCGCGTGCAAAGTGGAGAAGGGGAAATGACAAAAGTTGTGACATCAGAAGTTTACATTCATTGATGACTGAGCAACAGAAGGAAATAAAAAATATTAGTCGTGTATTGTCGGACATAAAGCACACGAGCACTGGTATTGAGAATTCTATTGCTTTTCTCTCGACACAGAATGAAGACTTGAAAAATAAAATTGAGCAGTTAGAAAAACAGTCAAAAAAAGACAGAGAATACATATTAGTTCTAGAAAATAAAATTGAAGATATACAAATGTCCAACAGAAAATCCAATTTCCAACTGAAAAATGTACCGGAAATAAGTGGAGAAACTAAAGAAGATTTAATAGAGATGATTGCTTGTCTGTCGAATAACGTAGACTGCAAAATAGAAAAAAAGGATATAAAAGACATTTACAGAGTAAGAAATGACAGAAGACAGGAAACGGAGAAAAATAGTTCTATTGTAGTAGAAACCTCCTCATCCATCATCAAAGCCGATTTTCTCAAAATGTGTAAAAAATTTAATTACAGAAACAAAAACCATAAACTATCTGCAAAACATTTGGGGTGTCGATCGAAACCTGATATTCCTATCTTCGTATCAGAGCAGTTGACTGCCAAGGGCTCTCGTCTCTATTTCTTGGCACGAGATCTCGCTAAGACAAAGAAACTCAAATTTTGTTGGACATCATAATGGGAAAGTATATTTGAAGAAAGATGAAAATTCAAAGAAAATAACCATTAAATCCGAAGCACAGATCCAGCAACTAATTCAAGAATTATGACTAAAAAATGAACTGAATCCTAGTCCTTTGTTTGTAATTTTTTTTGCTTTAATAATTTTTCAGTGTATTGTAATAATGACTGCTGTACTGATGTTGAAAGGTGATTTCAATAAGGAAATATTATTTGAACTAAAACCTGCAGCATCATACAGTACTAGTATAAGTTGCATGTATAATATAAATCATAGCGCTCGTATCATAAATCAAATGTACTCATACACACAAACTCTTACATTATTACTCAAAAACTTACTATCCTCTTTATACTTTAAGACCAGATAACATAAACATAAAGACATATACACACACATAACTACTGCATTTGTGGGCTCTTTCATAGGTGTTATAGAACACAAAGACCGCGTGAGGCACACCGCTGGTACCAATTTTTCTAGAACAAATGAATAGTTTCTCAACCCTTACTGATATAGATGGCACATTGTTTGCGAAAGCGGTAAATTGCAACATTGAAGACTTGTCAGCGCAAATAAATGTTCGAAAGAAAGACTTGAAAATACTTTGTCAAAATATCAGAAGCGTTTATAGCAATGTTGATGACTTACAGATCCATCTATCGGACCTAACGTTTCAAGCGGACATTTTGATTTTAACAGAATGTCAAATAAACCCTGATAAACCCGTGCCGCATATAACTAATTATGCAAACTTTCAAACTACCAACCACCTAAATAAAAACGATGGAGTTGTCGCTTACATCGCAAATGACGTTCAAGCTAGTGTCCGTGAAGTAATTTGAGATTGAAATTGGCAATGTTACAGTGTTGGCTGCATATCGGTCTCCTTCAAATCACAATGCTGATGTATTCATCAGTTCTCTCGACTTATATCTGAAATCAGTTCAGTCTCATACTAATATAATTGTAACAGGGGATATTAATATAAATTTAATACGAACACCAACGGAGAAACCACATGAGCGTAACAATAGGCAAACATACCTGAATATGCTGACTGTGCATGGCTTAATGACGGGACATACATTTCCTACGAGACAAGACAATTGATTGGATCATTTTATGATGAAGTTGAATAGGGAAAAAGTATCTGCCCCGGTGGCTGTACTTAAAACAACCATTACTGATCATTGCCTATTATATTTAAACCTATCTGAAGTGGAGATTAAAAATAAAATAAATAAGACAAAAATTAATACAGACTTCGACGGGGCACTTAAAACGTTAGCAGGCCAAAATATAGTGGAGCTTTTATTCCTTAATGATCCCAACATAATTACCGAACGACTAATTAATAAAATAACGACAGCTCTGCAGGAAAATACGACTACATTGAATGTACCTAAAAACAAACGAAATATAAAGCCCTGGATAACACCTGGTATAATGCGGTGTATTAGAAATAGAAATAGATTGCAAATGAAATTAAAAAGTGATCCCCACAATGATTTACTAAAAATAAGTTACAGAAGATATCGCAATTACTGTAATAAAATAATTAAAAAGCTTAAAAGTACATTTGAAAGAGAACAATTAATGAATTCTACAAAGAATAATAAAAAACTATGGACTAACATTAGAAATATGACTCACTTAAAGAAAACAAAATCGAGTAACACTAAGCTTTTAGAAGTAAAGTCTTCACCTCTTGAATCAGTCAATTATGTAAACCAGTATTTCACTGGAATAGGACAACAAATGGCTGAAAATATTATGAAGGTGTATGATACTGACGAAGTTGAGACTGCTTGCGGTATAGATAATCCGCCATTGGCATCATTTGTGCTTCTTGATACTGACTTAGTCGAAGTACATGATATACTGATGAGCTTAAAAGTCAATAGCGCTCCTGGATGGGACAACATTCCTACAAGCTTCTTAAAGTTGGCGAGATATGAGATTGTGCCTATTATCGTGCATCTGGCTAATTTGTGTTTTAATAAAGGTGTCTTTCCTACACCACTAAAAAAGTCTATTGTAACAGCTGTATATAAAAGTGGGTGCAAGGATGATGTGGGTAATTATAGACCTATTTCTGTGCTGCCTGCTTTATCAAAAATATTAGAGAAACTTATAAACAAGCGGTTAATAAATTATTTTGATAACAAACAGATACTTTCTGATTCACAGTATGGATTTAGGCACGGTAAATCGGCTGAGGATACGGTTGTAGCTCTAACGACATTGATAGCCAGAAATCTCGACGAAGGAAGGAAATGCTTGTCAGTATTTTTAGATTTGAAAAAGGCTTTTGATACAGTATCTGTGCCCATCCTTGTTCGCAAATTGGAAAGGATAGGAATTAGAGGCCAACCTCTTAAACTGTTTGAAAGTTACTTAACAGATCGCACCCAAAGAGTTAAAATTGATCGGCAGATAAGCCAGGACTCAAATATTATGTACGGAGTCCCACAGGGGAGTGTACTGGGACCCACTCTGTTCCTCGTCTACATAAATGACCTGTGCCGGCTGGGGGCAGGTGGGGCTCAGATATTTTCGTATGCCGATGATACTGCAATTGTTTTTAATGATGATAACTGGGAAGCTGTACGTAGGAACGCTGAACAAGGAATGACTAAGGTGGCTCTGTGGCTGAGAAATAACTTACGCTAAATACTGATAAAACAAATTATATATGCTATTCTTTAAGAAACAATACTCGCTCTTATAGTAACATTAGTATAAGAGTTCATCAATGTGACGGAGTTGGCAATTGTGACTGTCCAATCATAGGCAAAGTTGAAGAAACAAAATATCTTGGCGTTATAGTAGACCAACGACTATCTTGGCATAATCACTTAGATTTAGTTAGTGAACGTACAAGAAAACTTATTTGGATATTTAAGCAATTAAGACACATAGCTAATAAGGATTTGCTAATCAGAATTTACATAGCTCTTGCACAATCTGTTTTGACTTATTGTATTCCTGTATGGGGAGGTGCAACTAAAACAAAATTCTTGGACATTGAAAGAGTCCAGCGTGCTCTTTTAACTCGGCGTTCATCGCGCTCCTGAAAGCAACACTGTTGCTCGCTACGGGTGAAAGATACCCATATCTTTAATCGTGTACCTAGTGTTTGTTTTGTATTATAAATATTTTTGATGTGTTTATACCTAAATCATGTTTAGTTAAATGTTAAATGAAAGTGAGTAATCATCGATAACTGTATTTATTAAACTTTCAGATAAAAGCTACAATGATATGGCAAAAAGTAACATTTTTATGACTACTAAACTACAAACATAAAAAATATGTTTATTATTAACTATTTCAATCTTATAGGTTTTTTTTTAATAAAAATAGTCTTAGTTTTCACTTATGAATATAAATTACAAACATTTATTATATCTTACTTCTCAAAATCACCTTTTGAAATAACAAAATAAAATTACAATAAAAGTAACAATCAGTCTAATAGTTTTAGGAACCATCGTTTTTTTATTATAATTATCGAATATTTTGTATGCATTCCGAGCATACAGGCAATGAATGCTCTCTGCATAGCATTTTCTGGCAGCTTTGACAACACGAATTTGTTTTTCTATCCTTTTTGGGTGGACAAACTTGGCATCTTGACGTGGCACACCTTTTTCATTTATGGGTCGATAGTGACCTGATCATGCACAGAATAATATAATTTTATTCTCGCACAAAAAATGTTGAAAACTTCTCGAATTGCCGTTAGCTTGTCGTGCTCCCATCTTTGCAATCTTGTGTCCATATTATCAAACCTAACACAAGCAAGAAGGAAATGGAAACGTGTCCGAGACATTGTTGCTAAGCAAATATCAGATCCAGTACCATCCATAGCCCATAGATCTTCAGTATTCAAATGGGCTTCACGAAGTCTGCCAATAAAATATAATAACCAAACAGGGCTCTCATTTCAAATAAATCAGTATGTTTATAGTCTCTAGTTCTTTGGTACTTCTCTTTACGTTTATCAATATACATATTAGTACAGTCAGCAATCAACTGTAAGTCATCGTCGGGAAAAAGTAGATTCCATGCATCAATAATATTCAAACATTGTCTAGCATCTCCTTTTGGCCCTGATGCTTCTAGCACGCTGTTATGTGAACGAGTTCGAACACGCTGAGATGGTTCCTTTATTTTCCACTGGGTTGTGCCATCCCTGCCTAAATATTAACCACGTCGTATGGTACCTACAGGGACATCATGGAATAATATCCAGTGGCGGTGAACTTGGTGGCACATTAGCGCCTGCAGCTTCCGGTGGAAGTTCGTGAAAAGGTTCATCTTTTTGTTCTGAGTCCCTATTGTGTTCGCTGAACTCTTCAAAATCTTCAATTTCAGAACAACTACCATCACTTTGTTCCATATACTGTTGGATTTCTTCGTCATCCACTCCACGGCGCGCCATAATAAGGTCCAGTTACAAAAAAAATAAGTGAATTTCCTAAAATTGTGTATCACTATTAATCGCTACGGGTGAAAAATACCCATACTCACTTTACACGTCCACCATACGAAAACGCGTCGCGCGAACTGACTGTCAAGTCGCGAGCCTCAAGTCAAACGTAAAACTTTAAGCTACCTAAAAGCACGTCGCGCTGTGATTGGCTAATCAAAAAATATAGACAAAAATTTATACGGCTGGGCAAATTTCACCCATAGCGAGCAGCGCCGAGTTAAAAACTATGTTTTTTATACCATATCGCTTCCCCACTGATGAACTTTATAAGGTGACAAAAATACTAACGGTGAGAAAGTTATATATTCTGAATTCTATTTTAAGACTACATAAAACAACAAAATTTGACGTGAATATTTTATCTAGGAGACGGTGTACTGTAAGAAAGAGAGTTAGAACTGCATTTGCGGGACGCCAATATCTCGCCCAAGCTTCTTTTCTGTATGACACGGTGAATAAAAAACTGTCCATCTGTGAACAAACCTATTTTGACTGTAAAAAATCACACACTATGGCTGCTGAGTCTTGACTATGCGGAAACGGAAGCAAGTCTTCATCCATTGACATAAAATTTGATAATGTAGTGCTGCTATTTTTTAATGTAACCTTATAATGAAATAATACTTGTAGATATACTCGTATGTGAACGTGACCAACTCAACTCTTTTATTCAATGTTCCTAAATGGAGCCAACACATACACGATACATGCACGCACACTTCAGATATAAATACACAAACACACTCATACAAACATTTAGACATCATGAGCGCATCAGTCTACTTCTTTGCTATTTTGTGCTAGATCGCTTAGGTGTATTTCTAGAAATCTAAGTTTACTGAATATACTGGCCACATTCTGATGCAAGATCCTAAGCATACAAAAATCTTTTGATTCATCACATACGAAAAAGCTGTTGCTCAGAAGTAGGACTCTGTACTACTACATTTTCGGGTTCCGTTTGAGTATGTTGGTCATTAGTTGATGTTACAATTTGTTTACAGCAGTTTACTTTCCAACCACTATTACCGAGTCGGTCATTCCACCTCCCAGTACGACGCCGGTGGACTGAAGTACTTTTATGTGCTAGGAATTTTTCGTTATAGTCAATCTGGTCCAACATACAATTTATTATCTTACATAATGAATACCAATTATACAACTTTTCATAATCAACATCTATATAATTACATTTGGCATATTGCTTAGAAATGAAATGTAACATAGAATTCAATTTCCGCTCATTTAAATATTTGTTTTTGTGCACCTTTACTATGAAAACATGACATTTGACAGATTTGAGGAATGGACATATTTCAGCTTCAATCTCAAAAGGATTTGAGTCATTTTGGCCTATAAATAATATAATTCTGTCCTCTTTCTTTATATCAAAAAGCTTACAACTATTTAGAATGTTCGCCGTACTGGCGTGGGGTTTGAGAAAAGATGTGATTTGGTATTTTGAGTAACATGTGTGCGCCTTAGACTTAGTTAAATGTTCAGTTATTCCAGAATACCCTTGTCCTCTGAAAATAAAAGCTTTTCTTTCATATTTTTCTTGACGTTGAGTCAATGTGGTACCATTTTTATTATTTACTGGCGAAATATTTTTTGGACTAGTACTACGAGTATGTTCCCTCAGGTCACTATTATTTTCATCCCTAGCTATGTTGATGGGAGCCGGGTTAGCCTCATCCTGAGTTTTGGAAGGAGTGTTTGTGAATGAGTCCGTGAGCCGACGTTTGGCCTTTGCTTTTCTGGTGGATACCTGCAGTTTACGAATTGAAGACAAAGGACTCTTGCAGATTTGTCTCAATACTCCTAACTCTTGATGTAAATGAGCGACTTGTTTTTTTAGGTCTGTATTCTCAAGTATAACATTTTCTAGTTCATTTTGAGTGCTCTGCAAAGCTGACTTTAAACTATTTAATTCTTCCTTCATTTCTTCGCGGTAAACCGAGAAGACATGGGTAGATATCTCCAGACTTTTGCCTATTAATTAGCCTGAGTCTGATGAGTTTAGAGAAACACTCATATCTAGATTTTCTAAAGATTTTGATCTTATGGCCGGTTTTCTCAGAGTAACATTGCATTCTGTATTCATTTTAACTGCTCTCTGTTGTCATTGCGATACGAAGTTGACGAATAATTCAATTGTCCAAATGATTTCTTATCAATTCTAAGTGTAGTCTAATTCCGATTGGTCAATTCTAAGATATAATTCTAAGTCTAATTTTGTTTTGTCAATTTCAAGTGTCATTCAATTCTGATATCTCAAAATCAACTGCAGCCCAAATCTGATTCGTCAATTTCAATTGTAGTCCAGTGACAAACGTAAACGAAGCAGTTTATATTTTATTTATATAAACTTACTGTACCGTCATTCGAAGCCTAAATAGTGAGAGTGGCAACACTGTTTTTCGGATCTGTAGCAAAATAGTGTGTCATTTGACCAATTTTCATCCCCTCTCGTCGTAGCCGATTTTAGTTTTGGTGCTCTCCGCCAGGGGGCGAGTGTGCTGCATAGCACACTGCCATTTTACAATCATTGGTGATTCGTTTTTCGATCTGTGCAGACGCATTGTGCACAATAAGCAATTGCGTGAATAGTGTGTTAATATAAGACTCCAACAAAACGTGAGTACCCTTATCAATTGTACTTTATTTTTTTTATTTTTTTATTTTTTTGTGATATTATATAACGGTGTTACCGTTTGGCTTTTTAGTTTAATATGAACTCTAAAAGTTCGAGTGGTGACGATGACTGTTCATCATCGTCAAATAGTTCTGAAGAATCCAATCCAATCACAACTGCAAATGTGCGCCAGGCGCCTAAGAAAAGAAAGGCCGCGGCCCAAACTGTCCCTAGTAATTCGAAACGGCATAAAAAATCAGATGAGCTTCGTAAGCTCACGGAACAAGTAAATAACATTGAGAATTTATTATCTCGTGGCATGTTGCCCCAATCGGCGTTTTACAGCCAATTCCCCATGCCCTATCCAGTAAATAGCGATGATGAGGTTAGTTTAAATGTTAGTAACGAATTATTTTCTGATAACGATTGCAACAATGAGCCCAAAGCTGCGCAAGCTGATTCTGGGGTGAATTTCTCGATTAACACAGTTTTAAAAGAACCCGCTCTGCCTAAATCATCTATGGTTCATTTAGAATTGCTAAATAAGGTTCAACATTTAGATACTCCCGAGTGGCGCGATGTACGTTACTCGGAAGTTCAAAAAGTGTATTCTACTACCCCCGGGTTTGTTGAACTAGAATGTAATGAAGAAATCAAACCTTTTGACAAACATACAAATTTTTGTGTAACAGAACACAGTTACGCCGCCATAACACAAGCTCTGTTGAATCAAAAAGACGCCGCGCAGGCTGGTTTTGAGGCACTGCTTAGTTGGGCCTCGGCTAATCCCAAAGATTTATCCCCATCTACTATTAAAGATAAATTAAATGATATTTTTATTGAGGGTAGTTACAATAAAGTATCAAATCATTTATTGCAACTCGCGTGTGGTCATCGTGCAGATACGATTGAACAAAGGCGAGATGCTATATTAAGATCTGTCAAAGATAAATATTTGCGTTCTAAGTTACGGAATATACCTCCGACTAGTTGATTTTTATTTAACAAATTCGAAATTCATCTCAGAAATCGAACTGGATAGCTGCGCAAGCTGGACCTTCAAATTCAAAGACACCCGCTCAGGGTTTTCAATTTCAAGGTCCAAAAGGACAATATGGCAGGTTCCCGCAGAGCCACCCAATGCAAAACGTATATCCTATGCAGTTTGGATATCAGCCTTTCTATGCTCCCCCAGGGGGCCCGGCATTTAATAATCCTTATCCCACGCAGGGAAATAATTACCAAGGTCACTTAAACAGACGGTTTGCGCAAAACCATAGATCGAGACCAGAATATCCTACAAGAAGCAACCAACAAAGGTCTAACCTTGATGATAACGCATTTAAAAATCAATCAAAACATAATAAGTACTAAAAAATTTCGTTCCAAGCGAAAGTTCTGACTCGGACACGTTTGTTGCGGGTCGCTTAGCAAGTTATGCACATGTGTGGGAAAATCTTGGCGCCCCAGAGCCAATATTGAAAATAATTCAGGGTTATAGAATCCCATTCAAGCACAAGCCTGCTCTTTGTATGCCACGGTCCTTGCCCCACAAATGCCAGACCCGCAACTCGCCTCAAATGGAGGACGCTATAAAAGCTTTGATAGAAGCAAGTGTCCTAGAGGATGCACCTGCATCCCCCAGCTTCGTATCCCCGATGTTTTTGACGCCCAAAAGCGATGGGAGTATGAGGCCCATATTCAATCTGCGTATGCTGAACAGATACGTGATCGTATCCAAATTCCGGTTGATAAATATGCAAAGAATACCAAACTTTCTACAACCTTACGATTACCTGGCAAAAATAGATTTGTCTCATGCATACTTTCACGTGCCGGTAGCCCCTGCTCACAGGACATTCTTGAGAGTGATTTTCGGTCAAAAATTGCTGCAAATGACATGCCTACCCTTTGGGCTTGCAACAGCGCCACACGTCTTTGCAATGTTAAGCAACTGGGTCGCGCAGATCCTAAGAGAAAAAGGCATAAGAGTGGTAACATATTTAGACGACTATTTATTGGCCAACCAGAACAAGGAATACACGGTAAAACTATTACAAGATCTGGGTCGGCTACTGAACGTCAAAAAGTCAATCCTAATCCCGCAAAAGTCAATAGAGTTCTTAGGAATATGCTGGGACCCTTGGTTGGGACTCAAATGGCTCCCTGTCAAAAAGTGTTTGAGCGTAGAGACCAAGGCCCAAGCGATCCTGTCCAGGCAAACGGTTCACTTAAAGGAAATTCAAAGTTTGATCGGTCTGGTAAACTTCGCAAGTTTCGTAGTACCTCGCGGTCGATTAAATCAAAGAGAACTTCTTCGCTTTTGCAATCACATGTTGAGGGCGCATTCTTGTCGTATAAACCTGGTGGTTTATCACCTACTAGGGACATTGAACAGCGAAGCAGATCGCCTGTCCCGAATTCAACTAGCACCGGAATGGCACTTGTTACCAGAAATAACCAGCATAATCTTCAAGAAGTGGGGCACTCCTCACATAGACTTATTGGCGTCCAAGACAGCTCATGTAGTGCCACGTTATGTGAGCCTGGACCAGAACGATATGAATGCCGAATTCCACGACACTTTCAGCCAGAAATGGGACTACCCTCTTGCATGGGTGTTCCCACCACCATTCCTCGTTCCAAAAGTATTAGCTCACCTAAACGATGCGAAGGGCATATACTTGATTGTGGTTCCAATATGGGAAAAAGTGTTTTGGAGACCAGATCTAAAGAACCGATCCCTTGCACCTCCTTTCACCGTGCATCGCCTCCACCAAGTACTAGTGGACACGTCGACCGGGCTGCCTCCACCGAAAGCTCACGAGATGACTCTGCAAGTCTGGAAATGTGGGGGTGGACATCGCAGCTGACTGATTGGACTCCCGAACAGAAGCAATTTCTTAAGTCAGGCTGGCGAGGCTCCTCGCTCAAAACGTACCAACAAGCATGGCGAAAATGGTTGCAATAGTGCTCAGGTAACAATATCAATAGTCCTTATAATCCTAGTGGTTCGCAACTAGCCCGATTTTTAATAGAATTGTTCCAAAAAGAGAAGTTAGCATACAGTACTATGATAGTCTACAAGTCGGCAATATCTAGTCTTTGCAATCCTGATTTATCAGAAAGACTGAGTTCCCACATTCTAGTTAAGAAAGTTCTGGCATCAATAGCAAATCAGATACCCAAACAAATTACTAAACCCCCTATTCTGGGATGTTGACAAATTAACAGATTGGTTACAAAATACAAATCCCGATTGTGATAATTTATATCAATGTTCTAAACGAGCAGCTACCTTGCTGCTACTTTGTTCGGGACGCCGAGTCCACGATTTAACACTCCTAGCGTTAGACGATAATCACTGTTTAATTTCAGATAACAGCATTGTGTTTTGGCCTATGTTTGGATCGAAGACTGACAATGTTGACGTTCGGCAGTCAGGCTGGCGACTAACTTGTAATACTGAACAAGTTACAATTGACCCAGTATTTTGGGTAAAGCGCGTTATTCAGTTGTCTTCTGTAAGACGCGCCCAATGCTGTAGCAATAACCTGTTCATTACGGCGTGCGGCGATCCTAAACCGGCCTCTCGCACCGTCATCGCAGGCTGGGTGAAACGCCTCCTGAATGAAGCTGGCTTCAAAGCAAGCGCCGGAAGCATCAGGCCCGCAGTTGCATCCAAAAGTTGGATCTCCAACAGCCCACTCGATGACATCTTATCACGAGGTAATTGGCGCTCTAAAGACACCTTTCAGAAATATTATTGTCGTGAAGTCATACCAGAATCAAACTAATGTGGTATCTGCTATGTTTTCTCCCATAGCGAATTAGACTGCTAAGTACACAACAAATTAATAATATAAAAATTTATTACTTTTTATATTACTTATTACAAAACATTGTGTTTTACATTATTAATAAAAATCATCCCCTCATTATTGTGAACTTTAAGTAAATCATAATACATACATTGAGAACATCTATTTCTCTTGTTAAATTAAGGTTAAGAAATGATAATAAAAAATGTTATGAAGATATCATTTAAGTATAATAATAGCTGATTTCTGTTACATGAATAAAAGGTCAGATTAGGTTACATAAATTAATAATATAACTATAAATAAAACAAATGTTATTATAAAATGTATATTGTTTTTGTTTCTTATTCTGGTTCTAGAAATAAATAAATAATACCTATTTACCTTACCTCTGGTATTTTATTCATATCTTTTATATTTTATTGCAATGATGTAGACATAATGCCTAACATAATAATCTTTATTTTCTTTTCTTGCCTTCCAAGCAAAGCTTATAGGTAGAAAGTAGTATCATTAGTCTCATGCCTTTAACACCCTTAATGATTACCAGAAGCATAGGCTGAAGAGACCTTTGCCGTTCTTGTTAAAGAGTTACCTATATTATGTGGGTTAAAATTAGTAACATTACCCAACCGTCTCCACCAGGCGATATCAAACAGCTCTCACTATTTAGGCTTCGAATGACGGTACAGTAAGTTAATATCAGCGTTTTACCTCACAATAAAACGCTTATTAACTACTTACCTCATTCGAAGCCTACTTTAACATCTGCCTGGAAAATTCGAACCAATGATTGTAAAATGGCAGTGTGCTATGCAGCACACTCGCCCCCTGGCGGAGAGCACCAAAACTAAAATCGGCTACGACGAGAGGGGATGAAAATTGGTCAAATGACACACTATTTTGCTACAGATCCGAAAAACAGTGTTGCCACTCTCACTATTTAGGCTTCGAATGAGGTAAGTAGTTAATAAGCGTTTTATTGTGAGGTAAAACGCTGATATTATTACAAATATGAAGTACCACTCGTTATCAATTTCCCTATTTTGGCAATTTTTTAATTCTTATGGCAACACTGTAACTTGTGAAATGATACGTGAAGTGCTGTATATTGTCTATGGTTACTTACTAATTGATTAATCATTCGTTCATTGACAGTCCACCACTATTATTGCCGCTGGTATATTTACTTGTCTATGGTATTTGTTTTGGTCCGAAGTTCAATTTTGGCGATAATTTGAATTGAGAATTTTTTCAAACGGTTTTATTATACTGAGATTTATATTTACTTTTGATGTCACTGTAATGTGGCGAATTAGCACTAATAATGTACTTTGGTGTATTTTTAGGCTAGTAACGGCGAATACACTGCCACTTTATCACTTTTTAGCATAATTTTATGAAAATATTGTTGATGATTAATTTTGTCTTGATATTTATATTATGCACTTATACACTATTTTAAAGGTGATTCATAAATAACAACTATAAATAACAATTTTCGAAGAATTAGAAATACGTAACGATGTTGACATCGGCAATGTGTTTAACTAATAAGGGGGTGAAAAAGGGGGTGGAAAGCCCGTAATTTCATATAGCTGCTTCTGGTTAGAAATAAATGTAAATTATGTATATGCGTTTTTTTTGTACCGCTCAGGTGGCAGACAAGCTCACGGCCCACCTGATGGGAACCGGTTACCGTGGCCTATGGATGTGCGCAACACCAGGGGCATCACACTCGCGCTGCCGACCCTGTAAAAACCTTCTAATGCCTTTCTTGAAGAACCCCATATTGTAGTCGCTTGGGAAAACCACAGCAGCGAGATCATTCTACAGCCTGAGGGTGCGCGGAATAAAGCTCCTTTCATACCTAACTGTACGCACCGTTTCCGGTCGCAATGTGTGACGATGAATTCCCTGTCTGTGGCGAGCGGTGTGATGATAGAATGTGGCCGTGGGCATCATATCATATCATTTCACCCCATTATAAAGGCGGTAGAAAACGCACAGGGAGGCGAAATCTCTCCTAAGGTTAAGAGGTTCTACACTGCCTGTAAGTATGGGATTGTCGACGATCCTCAGAGCCCCTCTTTGCACCGAGTCGAACGGCTCAATTTGGTATCTATGTGCTCCGGCAAAAAGGTGACAGCAGTACTGCATCTGGGACCGGACTTGCGACTTATAAAGAAGAAGTCTTTGCTCCACAGTGAAGTACTGCTTCGCAATATTGAGCACTCCAAGTTTCTTAGATGCCAACTTGACCTTGTCTTCCAGGTGACTACGGTACTGGACCTCGGTGGAGATGTCGACACCGAGGATCCCGATACTTTTGGAGATTTTAAGGGGTGTGTCCAGGAATTGTGGCGCTACTAAGTACTAATAAATTGAACATGTTGTAGCTTTTCAGGACCTTAAAGTTTCCTGTAAGAATGTTATTATTTTAAGATGGCCAATAAAAAAATTCTTAATAACCTTCGATGATTTTTTATACGGTTTCATATTTGTGATGGGATTATCTACACCGTGGTATATTATCCTTGTCGTAGACCAATCGCAGGTATTGAAAAAGTTGAAATAAATAAATAGGAGGGAAGTGACCATCATACTTAGCGTCAAGATGTTGTGTTTTGTAATTATTTGGGGTCTCAGATTTAAGAATCCGGTAATAGTTGAAGGTTCTCGGATTTCGCATACTCAAAAACCTGCATGTGTATGTACCTGCATTATACTGCCATCGAATATATAATGACGTCACGGCTGACTCATTTAACAAAATATTTTAAGTAGTTTAAACTATAATCAGGTTATTCATCATCAAAGATAAGATCATAAAATATCGCAGTCGTCACTTCGATGGTTCATAATTCTTTTTTACATCTGTTAACAATAAACAAAACTGATATTTATTTAAAGCCTCATAAAATCTTGAAATAAACATCCTTCCACGATTGACAAGGAAGAAGCAGAAAAATATTTCAATCCATCGGAGCTGATCAAAGTTTTCATTTGCGCGGAATTAATTGTTATCCAATTAGCGGGTTTGTGGAAAGGACTAAACTGTAATTTTTTAAATTACTTTTGGAGCATTGAAAAAAAGCTTTAAATACATTAAACGAAACTCTTATAAGATCAATTTTTTATCAATTAAAAAAACAGTGAAGATAGAAGTTAAAAACTAGAACAAATACGTAGTATTGTTTGAATTAAACCCTTCATCTCATTTTCAAAAATAAAATGTAGCTTATGTCCTATCTCACGATCTAGATAGATAGATAGATCTAGTCTATTTTCGTAACAAATTTCATCAATATCGGTTCCGAAGTGCGGAACTGTGGTCGTCCGTGCAAACTATCGTCCACAAAACGCTCAGCCACGTTGTACGCAAATGCTTATTCTCTATGCTAAAAAAAGGCTAGTCTTCTGGTCACGCGAAGCGTGTAACGTGTCGACTCATGTTGCGTTGCGTCTCCTACCATCGTCATTCGTCACCGTCGCCGAAAAAGAAATAGAAATCCAATACGATATTTACCATATCGATACAAAACCATATGATAAATAATATCAATTCGCTGCGATATATAACGACACGATATATCGATAAGTGACAAATCGGGCATCGCTAGCACATCGTGGGTACGTGTCGCTCTGTGATACACGGTTGAGAATTTTTTAATGTTTCTCTTTTGTTATTGTTGAAACATGTGGGGGGCCGGATGTTTTCCTTTAATAGGTTTATTTTCCTGGTTGGCGAGTCCTTACTCCCCATGGGATGTTTAGAAGGACGTGGGGCCCCCGTTAACTAAATAATTGCATGAAGCATAATTTAATAATTTTATGTAATTTTCACACGCATTTATAAACTTGGTATCTATAGATTTAGATCGGAAAAAGAGAACACCTAGGACGGGACTTGAACCCGCGACCAGTCCCTCACAGGGGGAATGCTCTGACCAATTGAGCCACCTAGACACGTCCTAGATGTTCTCTTTTTCCGATTTAAATCTTTAGAAAAAGTAAGCATACAAAATGCTTAAAAATTTATTTGGACTTGGTATCTATGTTTGTCAGCTTGTAAGTTGTAATGCCGTGTATGTTGTAATTATGTGCGTGTAAACGTTATTCTCTCTTACCATCAAACACACCTACATACCTCTATTTCTTGTTCTTCTCATCTGCTCTCACCGGTCTGCTAGGGGAAATTTCTGTTATACCATTCTTTAGACTATCTTTTTTTGTATGCGCATGTTTTTTGTCATATTGTAGAAATTGAAATTAAAAGTGAAATATATTTAAGGGCTGTATTATGTTCGAACAGACAAGTGAGCGTGAGTGCTCATTTGCTAGGGAGTTACTTTACTAACATAAACACTATAGACTATAGGTGACTTGTAAAAAACTATTTTTATAGTCCATGAGCTGATCCGAAGCACGTTGTAATCTCCAAATGTCTATAAATAATTTTAATGCTCTTTTATTTCAAATTATTAATGGGACGGTTACCAGCTTGGCAATCAACCCAAACTTAAGCGTAGCGAGATTTGCCTATCCAACAATAGGTCAACGTGACCGGTCGACTTTTTCCATTGATTTGGTTTTTCGGTGATTATTCCTCGATGGTAAGACCGATCTGGACATTCGACGCCTTACGACACTCAGTAGTGTCTACTTGATCACCGTGGCAAATTTGGTTGAGATCGGTCAAACGGTCTCGGAGGAGTATCATTTGTTTGAAATGCAACTTTGAAACCAAAGACGCTTCGCTCGCCTTCGGCTCGCTACGCTTAATTATAACGATGTTAACAAAAGTTACAATATAGGTATCATGTTACTGAAAAAATGTAATCTCTCTTTGTGTCGTTGAGGTAACACTCAAAACTCGGCGTATTATTATTAATCTGTTATATTAGGTCTTTACCTATGAAATTGCCGAAATTTTCTTACAAATTCATGAATTCGTTATTCCTGTAATTTAATAGCTATTTCCATTATTTATATTTTATTTGAAAGTTGATTTCAAAATTTTACAACTCTGTATTAAATTTTGTTTTTATTGGCCGCTTGATAAATTAATTCGATCTTCAAAAACAGTACTTCCTAAATGCTATCCATTTTGATGATAAATTTCGTATTACATAACAGCTGTCACTTTTCAAAAATGTAATAAAAGTTGCTGTTTGTTTGTGTAACGACCTAATATAATGAATAAGCGAGGACGTTATGTACTATTTGTATAAAGTCCGTAATAATATTAAATAAAATAAAAATAAAAAAAACTTTTTAAAAACCACGTTTTCCTTCCGAACTAACAAGAAGAAAATAAATTTCTCACCAACACTAAAAAACGTGGGGCGGGTGCTTTAAATTTTTTAAATGATTGAATATCTAAGGAAAAGATACATTGGTGGTTTTTAAAAAGCTTTTTTTTTAACAATTTTAATAGTCTCATAATAGTTATTGCAATATTCCACTGGTAACAAACAACTAATATCAAAAGGAAAAAAAAAACAAAGAGGTTTGGGGTTCTAGGGAAGAGGTTTCATTTTGTGTTGGTAATTTTTTCTCAAGAGTTAGTTTGTTATAACACAAAACAACAAAATCATTCAAAAATGTCACATAGCCAATCAAAGTTAAGGAAATTGTAATTAAATTTATATGATGTGGAATGTTATTTAGCATCAACCGACAAAAACGGGAAAAATTAATAACAACATGAGACCGATCGGAAATCAAAGGAAGTACAGCGAAAATGAAGTTAAAAATAAATTTAACTCGATTTGAGGTACGGGCGTGAACAGGCGACTGAGGCGCCGGAGGTCGCTTAACGACCTCCGTCCTCCATGAGCGCAGGCCTGGGGGTGGCAGGTGAGGCCGCCTGTCACCCCAGCAGAAGCAGGCCGGGACGGTGGGGTGACTAGCGCCCCTCCCCCAAACCGGGGCAAGACGGGGACACCGTGGTTTCCAAACCCGAGGGGGCCATCTCGAAACCGGAGATGTCCCAGGGTCAGTCGGGGTGCGAGGGGTATGCTCTATGGGCAACCTTACATCCCGGCGTCTGAAGACCCGAGACGGCGTGCGGTTTTAGTCGTATCAATTATCAATATTCAATCGTCTAGTCGGTTCAAGCCCGACATAACCACCCCCGCTGGGTGCGGGGGGTTATCCGAAGGGATTTCCACACGAAAAAATAAAAGGTACGGGTGTGAAATGCGGTGGTTTGAATGTTTGAAAAAATGTTTTTTCGCGATTTGCAGCGAAACTAGACTTCCTATCGGAAAGAGGTATTCTATAATTAATTAATATATAATATAAATAACAAAAGGTCAATTTGTAAAAGTATAGTTAAAAATAAGGTCTATAACTTTTATTCGAACCATAAAAAAAAAATGGGTATGCTAAAGTCGTTTGATCACTTAGAACGAATGAGTACTGAGGGAATGACATACCAAGAATATAAGGCAGATGTAAGTGGGAAGGCAAGCGGGGGTCTACCTCGCAGAACATGCACTGATCAAATTAATGAGGTATTGAAAAAAGGGCAGGTCAAAAGAACTCGAAACCGGCGGGCTTGCATGGAAGGTTTAATGACAGTGAAGGAAGCTCGTGAAGTGTGTAATTACAGAAGCAGAAGGCGGGTTGTTGCCTACCCCGGAGGGAAAAACGGTTGAGTATATGTATGTATGTTTTAATACAAATATTTTCACTCAATCGTATCGAGTAGGGTTTCAAAATGAAGAGCTTTAAAAGGTGATTTTAAATATATATTGATGAAGATGTAAGGGTGAAGTGACTCCAGAATCAGTTATTGAAGGGTGCCACGGGGGTCGATAAGGCTAGACTACGGGCTGTGTCGCAACCTGAATCTGGAGCTTGGCTACATGCGTACACCCTGTCCGACGGCGACTCTCTGCTTCTGCGTGTGGCGGTAGCTTTCCGTCTGGGCTGTAAGGTGTGTGAACCTCATATATGTACCTGCGGTTCCATGGTGGAAGCGGATAGCCATCACGCTTTGAGTTATCAGCGGTGCACAATGACATCGTGCGCAGGACTCTTGTGTCGGCGAACGTCCCCTGCGTGCTTGAGCCTCCTGGCCTGAGCAGTTCGGACGGTAAGAGGCTGGACAGGTTGACTCTGGTGCCCAGGAAGAACGGCCAGTGCCTAATTTGGGACGCAACTTGCGTCAGTACGGTAGCCGCCAGCCACCTTAGTAGCACCTTTCACTCCGCGTCTGCTACCGCGGAAGACGTCAGTTTAAAGAAGAGGCTTAAATACGCCACTTTGGAGCTACTGTATACCTTCATGCCGGTAGCGGTGGAAACGCTGGGGAGTTGGGACAGGGAGGCCGAAATTCTTATAAAGGAAATTGGACAAAGGCTCCAAGAGTCGACTGGGGACTCTCGTGCCGGATCGTTCCTGGTGCAAAGGCTGGCCATCGCAATCCAACGTGGAAACGCGGCAAGTGTGATGGCCACTTTTGCACCGAGAACATTCAGGGGCTGGTTACTTTTAATGGTCACAAAATTCGGCCGGGTGGGTACCACCGTGCATGATTGCGAAAAACCCTCCATAGTAATCCAACTTCGATTTGTTTGCGTTCAGGGGTCAGCAAGTGCATAGCCGGGCAGGGGGATTGTGGTCGCAGCACTAGTGGGACCACAATCCTCTTCTGATGAGGCCGTCAAGCTGAGTGCCACCATTATTAACATGGTACGTATATGTAATGGTGACTGTCTTTCCTGAGACTTTACCTTCAGCTTACCATCAGGCGAGGTGAAGTCAAATTGACGTGTCCTAAATATAAAAAAAAGAAAAACCATTGTGTGACATACTTTTGTATTTATAAAAAAATCAAACAATCCGATTACCCTAAAAAGACCGAAACAAGTTTGATAGCAGGTGGGACCCATTTGCAAATCATAACTGTATGAAAGTTTATGACATTTTATTTCGATATTTAACCAAATAATACAGCTCATTTTCACTCGAAAATGCCCGACACTAAAAATGCAATTAAAAAACCAATACAATATAACAATACAAGATTTCATCGGGATTTTATAGTAGCTGACCCGGTAAACTTCGTTCCGCCTTAGAATCAAGTTATGTTGGTTACTTTATCAGCTGAATTTATTTCGTGAATTTCTCCTTGCACCCCGGCATTATAGATCCGAGACGGTGCAAAGTTTTGGTCGGTTTGCATCCGACATAACCACCCCGCTGGCCGGCGGGGGAACCGTGGCGATTTCTGCAAAACAACACAAAATGAAAAATCGGTCCACCCGTTCTTGAGTGTATCCTGGTCATTACTAACACAACTTTGTTATATGTATTTGTTATAAGCAAAAAATAATTATAAAAATTCATTGTTTGAATCGTGCCACGTTCAGATTTACCCTCATTTAAAAATTCTCGATAATCTTTTACAAGGAATAAATGACAGATACGATCTGCCGTTCTTAAGTGCATAGCACTGTATCCCTACTAAGACCAACCTCGGGCTTCGTGAGACAAAGTATATGCAACTATATGGTTGCTTAGCAAACGAAAGAATAAGATTTTATTACTTCAGATAGAAAGCTTGCTGCGAAACAAAAAAGTACACTGCTAGAAAACTAGATGGCAGCACCAGTACCATACCAATAACAGTAATTTGTACAAGTGCGCTAAGTTATTTTTTGCTGCGAGTGCGGGCTTTAAATCACGAACTAGCAAAGTAGTCTAAATTGAATCACCATCGTAGTGAGTGATTCTTACATAGACTATTTAGCACAGTAAGTGATTTAAAGGCACGGGACAAAAAAGATTCGCTCTCGTGTGAGACATTTCACCTCGACCAGTGAGGAAGGTGTTTCAGGTGAGGAACACGACACGATATGTATAACAGTGCTCACACAGCGTGGTGCGGTGGGCGCTGCCCCTGCCGCCTGCTGCCGCGTGCCCTTTTCCTCACGGACTCACTTTAACTTACCCTTTTCGTGCTGGAGAGGTGAAAATGAGTTTAAAATTTTATTAAATTTTCTATATGTGGCCCCCTAGATCCAAAGCGCAGTCTTATCAATAAAAAATATTGGAAACGGTAAGTTTTTTTCCCACTTTGATTAATGCTGTCGCCTAATTTTAATAACGATTATGGTTGCATTGTAACTGACAGGTTAACACTAGTAGTTCTCGATGTGGCCGATATTGTGCAGCTTTGTGCTTTTCTAGAACATTTTAGTAAAGTTTGATTCAGTGAATATTCTAGCAATTGTTTATATTTTAAGTTAGAATATTAGTAACATAAATTAATAATATTTTCCGTAACCCCTCCAGCTACCAACCAGCTCCGCTGCTTGTGTTAGGAGTGGGTCCACGTCGCTAGTGCACTGGCCAGGATTCGAACCCGCGACTTCCCAACAACTAAGCTACTCCAATATAATTAAACTAAGGTATGCAATTTGGTTCGAGCAACACGACTGTGGAATGCTTTGCCGGTAGACATAAGACGCGCACTATCTTAGATTTAATTAACCAACTACTATTTTATTTGCTCTGCTGTGGGGGAGTCTGTAGGTATATGTCTTTTATGTATTGTATCAATTCTATGTGTTTATTATATTTTTATATATTTTTATTATTTTATATATATATATATATATATCTGTTTGAACGTAAGTAAAATTCTATGATAGAGATCCGATTCTCAGCACTCCATGGATTCACCGTGCGGTCGCCGGGTCCATAGCGTGGTACAGAGAGGGACACCATGACGGCCACTGGGACTTGCGACCCAGATGTAGGTTTAGGGTGGCCACCTTGTGATGCATCAGCGCTCACCTCCACCGTCAGTAGTGTTCCCCCCCTACCTATCCAAATTTGGTAAGATCCTAACAATGCCGCTTTTGATATACGATTTAGTAAAGAGCTTACTGAAGCTCTTGGCAATCCGAGGTCTTTAAGTAAGTTGTACAGGGATTTAGCTGGAATTCCCCTTGCTCCTACTTCTACGGCGTAGAGTTTAACCACGTAGCCGTTTTTGGTTAACTCTTTAGTCAAATCAAAGTATTTGTTTGTCTTTATAGCGTGGTCTTTAGGTATATTAGTTTCCCACGGTACTGTGAGTTCTACAAGCACTGCACGCTTATGCGATCGTAAAAAAAGGAATATGTCGGGTCTGGATGATGAGGCACAGACATCCTCCGGTATCCTATAGTGCTTCTCATACGTGTCAACGAGTATTGTCCAGTCAACGGCAGCTATCAAAATTGAATATGGCTTTTGAGGTGATTTCTTTGAGTATATTATTCATATCTATGAACAATTTATGACGTAGTACGCCATCAACTGGCATTCTACTCCTATTGATATATCCATCAAAAGGTTGTCTGGTAGTGATCGCTCTTAGCGATAAGACCGCCCATTGTACCTACAATATATTTAGACTTTAGACTTTTGACTTTAGATATTGTTATAATAATATGTGGTGTACAATAAAGAGTATTCTATCTATCTATCTACCAAAAAGATTACCGTTTTTTATAGCTATTTCATTGGTGGTTTTGAAACGAGTCCGAATACTTATAAAAAAGCCATTAATCTAGAGAGGATCACAAAAATACAATTAAGAGTATTTACGAACGATTAATTAAAACGGACGGTCCTCTACCGATTAATTCAACGGGGTTTGAAAAGAGGGAAATTAATTACAATTCCATACAACGGAACCGCGCTTGCCTACACATAGCTTTCTAAATATAGGTGCTCGTATCGTAGGGAACTCTAATACAAAAGTACTCCGAGATGGAATATCAAAATTTCCTAAACTGTTTTACCAGCCGGGGTGTACAGGTGAAATGGTATTATTTATATCGCCACGATGGCGAAACAACGCTGAGAATTTTTACCTCACATCTGTTAACAATACAAATACCATTCATACAACATAAAAAATGATTCGTCTTCACGACGTATTTTAAATAAAGAAATATTGACACGTGTTAATTATTGCAAAATGAACTCTATGGACGTTTACATTATCTCATTGTTTAATGCGTATTAAAATAATTTATAAAGGGTTTTAAGAACCAAATAAGATGTAATTTGATTTCTTTGTCAAGCTTTGATACGAGACTGTTGGTTAGTAAACGGACGCGTTTACCAAATTTTGCACGATTGAATGTCGCTATGCTTTGCCTGACAATGAGTTTGTATTACGTAGATTGAGATTTAAGTGTTAAGCGTGGCATGTTGCATGGAGGGATGGTAATTTAAGGTTAATGGTGTGTATATAATTAAAATATGCTTAATTTGAACTAGTTAAGATGTTTGTTTTAAAATAATATTGGCACGCTATTTTAAATACAAAAAGTTATAATGTTTGGCTAAAGATCCAATGCGTGGGTCATTTCTCATAAAAAAATACTACCTGATACCCAAGTGATGAAGCGGCGTGTGACGTCATTTGGACGCAACAAGCGGGGAGTCAGTGGAATATAAAAACTGATTTCGAACGGGGACATGAGATAGTTTTCATTGTAGCTGGTTGAAGTGCACACGCTCTGTTAAAATAGTTGGTAATTTCGTTGGCTGTGTTATGCTAATATAATTGGTGATTCTTTTGACGAGTTGTGCATACTAGACAGTGACAAATGATAACGCTCTTTGGATTGAATATCTAAAGATTCCTATATTTTATAAATACCTTTCTCTATATAAACCCAACCTCCTGAAACGTGGCAAAAAAGAACTTTTAGGTAACAAGCCTTAAATTCTGGGATTGAGTCTGATTTCGGAAGCGTTTCAAACACCTATTTCCTATAATCTAGGATCCGTGGAATAGTTTTAGGGGTTTTCGCAAGCTATTCCATTCCTTTTCCTTAGTTTAGTTCGCATTGTTATTCCCCTACACACAATTCGCACACAAACACACATATCAAATCAAACACACCTGCTGTCTTTGGTACGGGATAGTAGACCGAGGTAAACACTAGCCATTTGAGTCTAGAATTATTTAGGTTAATCTGTCGAGGCGGATTAATAGGACTCGTAGGTAACATCATACTAAATACGTTTATTAAAGTGATAACTAACCGAAGTGAAGTGTTACGTAAATTATATCGCGTTAAGTCTTTGTTTACAAGATAATTATCATACATAACTTAATCAATCCAACAGCAAATCCATTGTGTTTTAATTAAAGTAACCGTGAATTTTATAGTAAAGTTGTGGATAAATACGTTATTCAATAATTAAAAATAGATATATCGAAAATAGTTCCAGAACATTGTCTGAATAAATCGTGATAGTTTGTTATATAACTTTAAATATATTACTAAATAATATAATTGAAGGTTTCTGGTAAATTTCTACTATTTTATAGTATATTGGTTAGAATAGCAACATAAAGAACTGTGGTCTGAATTTATATAAAATTACGTTTGGAAGTGATTTAAATGATTACGTGAAATATCATTATCATTATAACATTTTATCTAGGCACTGTAATCAAACAATTAAGTGCATTATAACATGGCTGAATACATCATTCGAGAATTAGAGCAAGTATAAATAATTATTCCGTTATCAGTTATAGAACATTGATTTGAGTGGGCAGAAGTTGACGAGTAATATATTAGAGTAAATTATCTAAGTGGCTGATTATTCATCTAACATTTGCAATATATCGAGTAACACATGGAAATAGTATCAGTAATACAAAGAGATGGTCGTTGGTGACCTCAATTAATATTCGACTTGTAAAGTGCAAAGAACACATAAGAGACGGCGTGTGGTTTTAGTAGGTTCATTCAGAGACATCTGAAATATCATTATTTGCACACAGTTTTCTAACGAGAGGGAGTATTTTAGTCGAATATAGCAATAAATAAATACTGGGTGCTTCAAAAAAATGTATACACACTTTGAACTTCCATAGAAAATTTATTTACCGTTCTACAAAGTTAAATTTCAGGAAAATAGAAAGCTGAAAGTCCAATGTAAATGAAACATAAATAACAAATGTTAATACTGTTCAAATTGGTGACCTGCAGCATCAATACAATTCTGAGTACGAGTCACCACAGATTCTGTACATCGTATCAAAACGTCCAATGAGATTTCTCTACACACTGCTTGAATCTCATTCCAAAGAATGTCTAGGTTACGTGGTTTACGTTTGTACACCTCATCTTTTACTGTGCCCCACAAGAAGAAATCCAGTGGTGTAAGGTCTGGAGAGCGTGCTGGAAACTCGATTGGCCCCCTGCGTCCTATCCACTGGCCCGACAAATTTTGATCCAGGTAAGCTCGTACGTCTCGCTTTCTATTTTCCTGAAATTTAACTTTGTAGAACGGTAAATAAATTTTCTATGGAAGTTCAAAGTGTGTATACATTTTTTTGAAGCACCCAGTATATGTGTTACAATCAGCTCACTTAATAGATAATTTAAATACAATTTTAGCTCCTGGAACCATTTGGGTTTTCAGTTTGAGCAAGTTATCAGTGTGTAGCATTTCTGGGGTCTGCCTGAAATCCATAAATTATATTTACAAGCTAAAACAGATGAACTCATGTTAAATCAGTATTTATACCAGTCTCAAACGAAACCTACATTGGAATGCAGGCAAACCTAGATATGTGAGGCGATTTACGACGGGTCGGTTGAACTTGTAATGGTATTAATTAGTGAATACTAATATAAAAAAAGAGAAGAATACTATTATACGTTTAGCGTTAGTGGAGGTACTGATAACAGAATTAAATTACTCTTGAGAGAGAGGAGGAGAAAATATGTTGATTTAATATCAACCACCAAAAAAATATATATATGAGCTCACGACAAAACATATGAAATATAAAAAAAAATACAGGCCATTATCATATAATCTGGATCCAGAAAACCTCAGTTACCTGGTAGATACAATCTACGACCGTAAATGATAACTTGACATTTAAATCAATATCGTATATAGAAACTAGATTTTATGCAGATAGAGTTCATTTTATTTCAACAAAACTCAAAAGATTAGAACATTAGTTAATATATAATATAAACCGAAGGTTAAATTAATTCAGTGAGGAGAATAATCACGGCGTACATTATTTAAAATAAATCGGTTAGGAATTTAATTTCACAGTTTAGTTTTATGTTTAGTTAGGTTTAGACGATTACAGCCAAGCTAGTGACGAAGATAGCCTTAAGGGCGTTTTCCCGTTACAGTTTTTGATGCCCGGTGACCAGAATTCTTGTCTAGTATTAAATTTTAATACAACGAGAAAAGAACCAACTTATAAATTACTACAAAACATACCACGCAGAATATCAAATTTTTATTTATTACGTCCGACACTCACAGAAATAGACTTTTAAAAGAGTACAAAACGCGTATTCATTGTTTAAAATCTATTCTATAATTATTGTTTAAAAAAAAAATATTACACAACGTAGGCAATTACTAAAATAGTAAGACTTTCTAAAAAGGGTCCAATACACAATACACCGAAAATTATTACGGATATCATAAACATAGGCAAAACTTGGGTCAGTCTTTGTCTATATTTAAGCAAACTAAAACTTTTGTTGACGCACGTGTAAACTCGTAACAATAATTTTTTTGCCTTACGATTCTCATAGACATAGTTAACAAAACGAAAAAAAATACAATAACTCGATACATTTGGACATTTCAAGGGGTCTTAAAATAGGACCGTTTATCACGTACGAAACTGACATTCGTAAAAACTTAAAAACGCACTTGTGAAAACAAGACACTTAGCAATATTAGAAGTTTGAAATCTTAAGAATATTCTTTGAACACTCGAAAAATATTCAAAACGATAAATTTCAAATACTTAACTTCTACTCGAAAAATATATTCGGATAACGTATCTAAGTGAATACTTAAGAGCAATTCTAACAACAAATAACCAATACAAAATTGAGAGTATTTATTTTCACGTGGGAAATAATATATTTTAATAACAAACCATGAGCGGAAAGAACATGCGTAATAGTCGTAGAGGGACTAGCGGTAATAACAACATGAATAGTGCAAATCAGACTAATCAATTGTTATCTGAAATATTAAATAGACTTACGAGATTGGAAAACGAGCGAATTGAAAGTGATAGTGGTCATAGTTCAGGTTCTCCAATAGTACCATTAACTAGCTCGGAAACTAACAATATTAGTAGTGAGACAACACGTCAAACGGTAATTGTACAGGTAAAACAAAAATTACCTACATTTGATGGTAATAGGATGCATAATCCAATGAGTTTCTTGAGGGATCTAAAAGATTATTTATCTATGACGGGACAAGACCTAAATACAGAACGAACATTAAGTTTAGCAATAGAATCATTATCAGGGGAAGCTAAAATTCGTATGAATATTTATAGAGATTATTGGAAGTCGTTTAGTGATTTTGAATCGGATTTCCAGAGTGTATTTTGGAGCCAGGCAGAACAGGAAGTAGTAAAGTCTAGATTTATGACTTCAAAATATAATAAACAGACCGGTAGTATGGAGAAGTATTTCACGGAGCAGTTAGATAAAATCTATGCTTTATCGTTGCCTTTTACAGATGCAGAAAAGATAAATACCATCTTTGGGCAGTTACCTGAACATATACAAGTAGCATATTTTAGTAGGCACCAACCTATGACAGTAAGAGAGGCATTTGAATTTTTACGACATCTAGAAAGAAATATAAGTGAAGATAGACTCGGTAATTCACAATCACAGAGTACTACAGTAAATAGATATGAAAGACCACACGGTGCAAACGTTAACACGAGGTACAGTTCGGTGCGAGTAAATACAATACGGTTTAATTCCACGAATCGCGGAAGAGGCAATAATACACGGGGTTATCCTTATAGGAATTATAACAAGAGGGATCGAGGTATAGGAATAAATACTCTAATATACGGGGAGGCGTTCAACCAATTGAATTTAGACTGGAAACGAAAGATCAAAACATGAATAATAGCGGGAATAGTAATACGGAACCAACCATTAATAATTATTCAAAAAATTTAGTGATTAAGGAAGGGTATGTGGGCCCAACATTTCAAAGTTTTCCATTAAAATATTTACTAAAATACGGCTTAGAATTAGGAAAAATTGAAGGAAAGGTAGCATTTCACAAAATAGCTCCAATAAGACCAGCTGTGGGTGTAAACGAGTTTGTCGAATTAATGACTTATAAATCAGAAAAATTTCCAATATGTTTATCGAAACCTAATGAGAATAATTGTGTTACGCGAAATAATAAATCAATACAAACATTATTTAAGGACGCTGACATTTTAGACTGCGATGAGGATTCACATAGGTATTTAACATTACCGGAGATTAACGTCAGTATAGGAGGTGTTAATTTGACCGGTTTATTAGATACAGGTAGCGAAGTGACGTGTTTAAGACAGGAATATTATTGTAAGATGTCAAAAGAGTTAGGTCTATTGGCAGAAATACCTATTCCAGAGTTACGAATAGCGGGCGCGTTTGGTCTAAGTAAAGAAAAAGTAACGAAGGTAGTTTCGATACCTATAAAAGTGGGAAAGTGTGTAATAGAGACACCCACACTAATTTTATCAAAGTTACCGAAAGCATTAATTTTAGGGTACGATTTTATTCAACTAGCTAGGGGTAGCATAATTTGTGACAAGGGAAGTAAATTCATAATTAGAACTAACGATACAACCTGCGAGATAGATCTGAAACATAACATAATTAATGAGGCTCAATGCTACACGTTAACATGTTTAAATCAGACGAGTGCGTTTGACAAATTAGGACAATACGTGAGTGAACTCACTTTATCGGAAGAACACAAAGAGGAAATAGAAACGATTCTAAGAAAACATGAAGCACTGTTTTCAGATAGAGTAGGTCGAACGGACAAATATGTACACACAATAAAGATGAGAGATGAAACACCTTTCATTAAACGTCCATACCCAGTCCCGCATGTTTATCGAGAAAAGGTTAGGGAACGTATCAAAGAGATGGAAAAGGCAGGGTTAATTGTTAGGCAAGCCACGGACTATTGCAGCCCGCTAACGTGTACATTAAAAAAGAATGGCGAAATTCGAATTCTATTAGATGCACGTGAATTAAATAAGCGAATGATCGGTGAAACAGATACACCTCCATTAATGAGTGACATATTACAATCGGGACGTACGATAAATTATATTGCGGTAATCGATATACGAGACGCGTATTTTACGATACCTTTATCGCCGGAATCAGTTAGGTATACAGGATTCATATTTGAAGGCAAGTCTTATTGTTATCAGGTATTATGTCAAGGTTTGAAAAGTTCGGCCGCGACATTTTCGAGGGCAATGGATCAAATACTTGGTAGTGAAATCAGAACATTTACTCTAAATTATTTGGATGATCTCTGTATATTGACAAGTGGGACCTTTAAAGAACATTTACAACAAGTGGACATAGTACTAAATAAGTTAGAGGAGTCGGGATTTACGTGTTCGATAGAAAAATGTAATTTTGCAGCGAAAGAAGTAAAGTTATTAGGGCATATTTTGAGTACAGAAGGGATTAAATTAGATCCGCAGAAAATAGAAGCGGTAATGAATTATCCACAACCGAAAAATATAAAGCAATTACGTTCGTTTTTAGGATTTGTAAATTATTTTAGAAGGTTCATAAAAAACTTTGGGTTACTAACGGACCCATTATATAAATTATTACAGTGCAAAATAAAATTTACTTGGAACACGGATTCGCAGAATGCATTTGAAAGGTTAAAATCAGCATTCACACAAAGCGTAATGTTATCGCAGCCTAGGTTTAATGACATTTATTATTTGCAAACGGATGCTAGCACGATTGGATTGGGAGGATACGTCTATCAAATCGATGAGGATAATTCTGAAAGGGTAATAGGATTTTGTTCATACGCATTCAAAGGTGCACAAACGAGGTGGTCAGTTACTGAACAGGAATTTTATGCTATTATATATAGTTTAAAGAAATTTGAAACCTATTTAAGAGGCGCTAAAGTCGTAATTCGAACTGATCATAAAAGTTTAACGTTCGTGAAATCTTGGACGCTAATGGGAGCGCGAGTAATCAGATGGATATCGTTCTTGGAAGAGTTTGATTATGAGATACAATATATAAATGGGCGAAACAATATAGTCGCGGATACATTAAGTCGGAATATAACAAACGCCGAGACGGGTAAAAATAATAGGACATTAGAGCAACATATATATTGGTTTAGGTCAACGAATCACGGAGCGGTAATAAACTGATTAAAGCAGATAGTTAAATTACAAGATGAAGATACAAAATTAAAAGGAATTAAAGAATCATTACGTCAGGGTGAACAAGATACCAACACGAGAGGGCTTAAGAACTATAAGTTAATAGGTGAAACACTATATTTTACCATACCTAAATGCGAATTAACGTTATTAGTCATACCTACATCTCTACAAGAGATGTTAATTATGCAAATCCATGAAGAGATTGGACATTTCGGTAGATATAAGATTATATCCTTTATGAGAAAGCGTTATTATTTTGTTAACATGAGTAAAATAATACGGGAGACAATTAGAACTTGTGACATATGTCAAAAGGCTAAATCAAGCCGATGTAATACGGTGGGACCGTGTGTGCCGGTTCTAGCTCAGAATTTGGGAGACAAAGTTTTTGCGGATTTTTATGGGCCATTACCAGCAGGCAGATTCGGTTATAAATACATATATTCTATGCAGGATGTGTATAGTAAGGTTATTAGGTTATATCCATTGCGTAATGCTACAGGACGAGTTACGTTAGCTTGTACTAAAAGATTTCATAGAGAAATACCAATTAAAATAATAATAACTGATAGAGGACCACAGTTTATCTCTAAAGTATTCAAAGAGGGGACAAGAAGCTTAGGAATAACTCTTACACACACTTCGGTATATTGTCCGAATTCAAACAGCGTAGAAAGGGTGAATCGCGAATTAGGTAGATTACTCAGGACTTATTGTCATGAATCTAATAGAGGCTGGGTAGATGTATTACCGGAGATAGAAAATAGTTATAATAACATAACGCATTCGAGCACAGGCTTTGCGCCGAATAGATTAGCATTTGGAAGACAACAATTGCTCACTACTGATCGTCAATTAGGAGAAGAATGGCTTAAGAATCATCAGGAGAACGAGTTACGTAACGTACGCGAGATTGCAATAAGCAATACAGAGAAGTCGAGTCGTAATAGAAAAATCAAATTTGATAAAGGTCGAAAACTAGACATATATAAAGTAGGTGACTATGTGAAATTGAAAACGTTCATACAATCGAATAAAGAACATAAAATTTCGAAAAAGATATCACTGTTATTTCAAGGACCGTTCATAATAGCGGCAAATCCATACGCTAATTGTTATACTCTCGTGGAGCCCAAAACTAATAAAATAAAAGGAAATTACAACACTATTAATTTAGCAAGATATTATATAAAGAGTAAAGAGATCGAGTCGAAGGAATGCATTTAGGAATTAATCCTAGAAGCAGATCTTCAAAAGAAGTCTGTTTCTAAGCGAATCAACTTAATTTGAAGTCTGAGGAGGCGACTGAAATGGTATTATTTATATCGCCACGATGGCGAAACAACGCTGAGAATTTTTACCTCACATCTGTTAACAATACAAATACCATTCATACAACATAAAAAATGATTCGTCTTCACGACGTATTTTAAATAAAGAAATATTGACACGTGTTAATTATTGCAAAATGAACTCTATGGACGTTTACATTATCTCATTGTTTAATGCGTATTAAAATAATTTATAAAGGGTTTTAAGAACCAAATAAGATGTAATTTGATTTCTTTGTCAAGCTTTGATACGAGACTGTTGGTTAGTAAACGGACGCGTTTACCAAATTTTGCACGATTGAATGTCGCTATGCTTTGCCTGACAATGAGTTTGTATTACGTAGATTGAGATTTAAGTGTTAAGCGTGGCATGTTGCATGGAGGGATGGTAATTTAAGGTTAATGGTGTGTATATAATTAAAATATGCTTAATTTGAACTAGTTAAGATGTTTGTTTTAAAATAATATTGGCACGCTATTTTAAATACAAAAAGTTATAATGTTTGGCTAAAGATCCAATGCGTGGGTCATTTCTTATAAAAAAATACTACCTGATACCCAAGTGATGAAGCGGCGTGTGACGTCATTTGGACGCAACAAGCGGGGAGTCAGTGGAATATAAAAACTGATTTCGAACGGGGACATGAGATAGTTTTCATTGTAGCTGGTTGAAGTGCACACGCTCTGTTAAAATAGTTGGTAATTTCGTTGGCTGTGTTATGCTAATATAATTGGTGATTCTTTTGACGAGTTGTGCATACTAGACAGTGACAAATGATAACGCTCTTTGGATTGAATATCTAAAGATTCCTATATTTTATAAATACCTTTCTCTATATAAACCCAACCTCCTGAAACGTGGCAAAAAAGAACTTTTAGGTAACAAGCCTTAAATTCTGGGATTGAGTCTGATTTCGGAAGCGTTTCAAACACCTATTTCCTATATTCTAGGATCCGTGGAATAGTTTTAGGGGTTTTCGCAAGCTATTCCATTCCTTTTCCTTAGTTTAGTTCGCATTGTTATTCCCCTACACACAATTCGCACACAAACACACATATCAAATCAAACACACCTGCTGTCTTTGGTACGGGATAGTAGACCGAGGTAAACACTAGCCATTTGAGTCTAGAATTATTTAGGTTAATCTGTCGAGGCGGATTAATTGGACTCGTAGGTAACATCATACTAAATACGTTTATTAAAGTGATAACTAACCGAAGTGAAGTGTTACGTAAATTATATCGCGTTAAGTCTTTGTTTACAAGATAATTATCATACATAACTTAATCAATCCAACAGCAAATCCATTGTGTTTTAATTAAAGTAACCGTGAATTTTATAGTAAAGTTGTGGATAAATACGTTATTCAATAATTAAAAATAGATATATCGAAAATAGTTCCAGAACATTGTCTGAATAAATCGTGATAGTTTGTTATATAACTTTAAATATATTACTAAATAATATAATTGAAGGTTTCTGGTAAATTTCTACTATTTTATAGTATATTGGTTAGAATAGCAACATAAAGAACTGTGGTCTGAATTTATATAAAATTACGTTTGGAAGTGATTTAAATGATTACGTGAAATATCATTATCATTATAACATTTTATCTAGGCACTGTAATCAAACAATTAAGTGCATTATAACATGGCTGAATACATCATTCGAGAATTAGAGCAAGTATAAATAATTATTCCGTTATCAGTTATAGAACATTGATTTGAGTGGGCAGAAGTTGACGAGTAATATATTAGAGTAAATTATCTAAGTGGCTGATTATTCATCTAACATTTGCAATATATCGAGTAACACATGGAAATAGTATCAGTAATACAAAGAGATGGTCGTTGGTGACCTCAATTAATATTCGACTTGTAAAGTGCAAAGAACACATAAGAGACGGCGTGTGGTTTTAGTAGGTTCATTCAGAGACATCTGAAATATCATTATTTGCACACAGTTTTCTAACGAGAGGGAGTATTTTAGTCGAATATAGCAATAAATAAATATATGTGTTACAATCAGCTCACTTAATAGATAATTTAAATACAATTTTAGCTCCTGGAACCATTTGGGTTTTCAGTTTGAGCAAGTTATCAGTGTGTAGCATTTCTGGGGTCTGCCTGAAATCCATAAATTATATTTACAAGCTAAAACAGATGAACTCATGTTAAATCAGTATTTATACCAGTCTCAAACGAAACCTACATTGGAATGCAGGCAAACCTAGATATGTGAGGCGATTTACGACGGGTCGGTTGAACTTGTAATGGTATTAATTAGTGAATACTAATATAAAAAAGAGAAGAATACTATTATACGTTTAGCGTTAGTGGAGGTACTGATAACAGAATTAAATTACTCTTGAGAGAGAGGAGGAGAAAACATGTTGATTTAATATCAACCACCAAAAAAAATATATATATGAGCTCACGACAAAACATATGAAATATAAAAAAAATACAGGCCATTATCATATAATCTGGATCCAGAAAACCTCAGTTACCTGGTAGATACAATCTACGACCGTAAATGATAACTTGACATTTAAATCAATATCGTATATAGAAACTAGATTTTATGCAGATAGAGTTCATTTTATTTCAACAAAACTCAAAAGATTAGAACATTAGTTAATATATAATATAAACCGAAGGTTAAATTAATTCAGTGAGGAGAATAATCACGGCGTACATTATTTAAAATAAATCGGTTAGGAATTTAATTTCACAGTTTAGTTTTATGTTTAGTTAGGTTTAGACGATTACAGCCAAGCTAGTGACGAAGATAGCCTTAAGGGCGTTTTCCCGTTACACAGGGGCCTGCCGACAGTCTTGAGGCCCGAGCCAACCTCGCCTGCAAGTCAGAAAACCCGCTAAGCAACGGACGAGACTTACGAGACGCTTACCTCTGAGGGTTTGGAGGTCAAACGGCAAGGCCGACATACATGACGGCCATTGTGGTGTAGCGTTAGTGCATTCGACTGCTACGACAGGGGGCGCAGGTTCGATTCCTGCTCAGTGCAAATATTTGTATGCATGAATATGTCTATTTGCATTGGTCTGAGTATTTTTATGTATAATATGTATGAATTGACAAAAAGAAGTATATAAGTATGTTTATCCGCATTCTAGAACCCACAACACAAGCCAGTTAAGCTATGCTTACTTTGGGTCTAGAAAGCGCTATGTAGAATGTCGTAGAATATTTATGTTTACATGCTATTCACCTCGGGCGCCTTAGTGCAAACTTAGTAAGCAACTGGGAATGTTAAGTTTTATAAGCGTCGCACAATAAGGGCGAGATTTCTACTGGTGGTAGAAATTTGATGACACAAATTTGTCACAAAATTCGGCCGGGTGGGTACCACCGTGCACGATTGCGAAAATCCCTCCATAGTAATCCAATTTCGGTTTGATTGCGTTCAGGGGTCGGCAAGTGCATGGCCGGGCAGGGGGATTGCGGTCGCAGCACTAGTGGGACCGGTGGGTGTCACGCGGTGCTGCGACGACAATCCTCTTCTGATGAGGCCGTCAAGCTGAGTGCCACCATTGTTAACATGGTACGTGTAGGTAATGGTGACCCTCTTTCCTGAGACTTTACGTCAAATTGACGTGTCCTAAATATATTTAAAAAAAACCCTCTTGTCACTTTAACGTTCGTTCGGAAATATTATGTTTATCTCTATATTCTTTGTATAGTATAAAAAAAAACGCTTACTGTGTCTGTTCGCCGAGATGTTCTAAACTACCCATCGGATTATGATGGGGTTCTCAGCAATAGATTGAGTGATTTAAGAGAAAGGATGATATTAATAGTTTGATAATGTTTTGGTTTAATTTGTTGAAATACGACGGTACTTGTTCAAGAGTACTTGTTACTTGTTCAAGGTACTTGTTGAGTGGTAGAGTCAAGCAACAGTCATTTTGGCCGTTGCATGAATGGGCCGAATGATTTATTTTGGTTTCTTTTTATTTCGGAACGAAAAATGCCCCTATAAAAGAAGCCTTTTTACGATTTGTTTACCTTTTTTTAAGTACCTAAACAAACGGAGTATAGTAAGTTATACAACGTTGCATACGACGTTGAAGCGACGGTAGCTTAGTGGTTAAGGAGTCGACCCTACGATCGAGAGGTCCCGGGTTCGAATCCTGGCCATTACACTACCGACGTGAACCCACTCCTAACACAAGCAATTTAGCTTAGCTGGAGGGGTTAGGGGGAATATTAGTAATTTCGGTTACTAATATTCTTTTAATGACGGCCTCTGTGGCGTAGCGGTAGTGCATACGACTGCTACAGCAGGGGGCGCGGGTTCGATTCCCGCTCAGTGCAAATATTTGTATGCATGAATATGTCTATTTGCATTGGTCTGGGTGTTTCTATGTATAATATGTATGTATTTACAAAAAAAAAAATACTATATAAGTATGTTTATCCGCATTCTGGAACCCATAACACAAGCTAGTTAAACTATGCTTACTTTGGGTCTAGAAAGCGCTGTGTAGAATGTCGTAGAATATTTATTTATTTTATTTTTATTTAAAAAAAAAAGACTTTTTCTACGACTACGTAATTTTAAATGAAACAAAAATTAAACAAAGAAAAATTTTATTTATGAAAATGAAGATGTAAATTTTGAATGCTATTGTGTGATATGGTGATATTGGGTACATTGGTAGGTTTTACTGCAGTGTTGACTAAGTAGATCGGTATTTTGATGGATTATTTGTGACAATGTTGGAGCTATATCAGGGGAAGTCGGAAGTGGTTCAGACTCTGGTATAAACTCTGGTGGAATCATATGTTGAGATTCAGTTTCTTGTACAGAAATAAATGGAGTATTATCCTGAGTATTCTCTATGGACGTCATGAGTAGATTAGAGACCTTCTTTCTACTGTTTATCGAGTTGTCAATATAACCTTCTGCCACTGTCGTTGATTTCCAGCCGCCATGTCTTTTCAAGGCAGTAACATCTCCGCCAGCATCCACTAATAATGTAGCTGAAGTTCTTCTGAATGCATGGCCAGTATATACCATGCATTCAGAAGAACTCCAGAGTTATATAACTCTGGGTTTGGAAGTTTAAGATGAGCTGCAACAGTTTTACCCATCTGGCCAAAAGTATTAATACTAACATTTTGTATTGTACATTTTACCTTTGAAATATCTCAAGAAGAAATTTTGATTGTCATATGGATTTGGGCGAAGGTTTAAACATTTCTTGCATATTTCATAATATTTTCCGGTAACAGTAAATGTGCGATCAATTCTGTTTTTTGTGTTCATAAGTGTGTTGTGCGCGTCAATTACATCATTTATTTTTAGGTTATGTAGCTCCTGTCTGCGACATGCACCCATGATGCCAAATATTACTGCACTGTAACAAAAAATAGGGAATTTGTATTATAACTACTGTAAAAACATAAACAGAAAAAAACTTTCTATAAAAATTAATGAAAACAAGTAATTACCTTGGTTAAGAGGTAGGTCTTATCAGCTGCTTCATCAATGAACGTTTTTAAGTGATCCGCTGAAAAAGTTTGGGCTTTTTTTGCTTTAAAACCTTCAGATTTTCGCTTTAAGAATGCTAATAATTTCGCATATTTAGATATATCGGTCTGGTGATATAAATTAATCGTCGATTTCAACTTGGAATATTCGACCCATAACGAAGACGGCTTGAATTTACTATGGAGGCTCTGAAAATACGCCAACACAACATTCTCCGAAAATGAAGAAGCTTTGTTATCCAATTTCCACTCCATGAAATTATTATAAGCCTTATTGTATAGGCTTCTAGATTTCGTTGGTAGTAAATTTTCTGTAACTTCTCGAGCTACCGTTGAAATTTCTTCCGGTGTAGAATTTAATAGTTCGTCATCCATTTTTACTTTTTTATTTAATACTTTTAACTGTTATTAAATGAAAAACAAAATTTTTCCAATCTCCGCTTAGAACACGCGGGAAAGCGGCGGGAAATGTATACCTTTTTTTCTTTAGGAGTATAAGGATACACGGCCCTTCAGCCAACGCGGGACATGTGAATATTACAGAATATGTCTGCCAGCATTTTATTTTGAATTAAAGATGGAAGTAATAGTACTACGTATTTATGAACCTAAATATAGGTTATGAACCTAGATATTTAGGTTCATAAATACGTAGTACTTATTACTTCCATGTTAACCTGTATATAGTTATCTGTGGCACTAACCAAACAGTGCTTTTTTGGCGACATAACAGTACAGTAAACACTTTGTAAACAATGCTTTTTTGGGCCATAGAGCTTAGACCTTTTCAAAGAGTTAATTATGTATGTACTTATATTAGACTTTTTGGTTGTATAAATGACAGATAAAAGTAGAGGAGTAGAAAAATACATTTACTAGTATTAACGTGAGTTAAATTTAATTTATCATGCATTTTTTTTGTTATTATGCTTGTGGAACTGCCAGAATCAAGAAGCGCGCGTGCAATGTGTGGTTTATTATGAATGTCATAACATTTAATTAACGCAGTGGGCAACAATACGTCACTCAGAGTGGATCTAAAATCTTCATTGTGAATCAGTGTATGGTGTTTGCGTTTGCATATTTGACAAGCGGATTTCGTACACTGACTTGGATAGTGACCGGGACGTAAACAATTATAATATACTTTATGATTATGAAGAAAAGACATTCGTTCACTGACGCTTAACGCTAAAAACTGCGGGCAAATGTTGAGGTTATGTTTATCATTACATCTCGGGCAACTACTCTGTGTACGTGAACCAGAACTAGTGTTTGAAGTGGAAACCGTAACTTTTGTGTTTTGTTTGTGATGACTAATGTTAGACTGACAGGATGATTCTAACGCTTCAAGTACACCAGCGCGATTTCTTAAAAACTGAATGAATTTACTAAATGGAATAGACTTCTTTTTGTCTAATTGACCTTTATATTCCTCCCATTTGTTGAAGGTTTTAACATCTAGTTTTTGTGATATGATGTGTATTAGTAATGTGTCCCAATTGTGTACAGGTTCATTAAGTATTTTTAAAGAACGTACAGCTTTATTTGTATGGTCTATAATTCGTTTCAAGTTTAGGGACGAAGCTTTGGTGATCGGTCCAGTGTTGAATAGGGCAGAGACGTGGTTCTGTATCAATAAATGTGTGTTATCAAACCTTTCACACAACAGTTCCCAGGCTATGGTGTAGTTTTGAGCTGAAAATTCGATGGAATCTATAACCACAGCGGCTGAGTCCGTTAACGATGCTCTAAGGTAATGGAACTTATAAATTGAGTCTATGTCGCCATTGTCATGAATGAGACTAGTGAATTTGTCACGAAACTCAAGCCAGTTTTCATACATTCCCGAGAATTTAGGTAAATTAATCGTGGGTAATGTAACAAGTTGACGCTTAGGATTGGATGTAGAATTTTTATCTTTTTGTTCTAATGTATCATACGAATTGAACATTTCTTTACTCTGACCCAAAAACATGTAATATTGAGACTCAATGTTAGTTCATTCGTCATACTCAGTATCAGCACTATCGGATAAACATTCTAACAGTAATTGAATCTCATTAAATTCATCATACAATTTTTGTCACACGCAATCGCACCTCCATTACCTGATAGGGTGCTAATTCGGTAGTTTTTAAAGAACGTAAGTTGTTACCGAAAACTGTAATTCTGCTTTTATAACTACCGCGCTTTTTCTTAAGCTCCTTACAATCAGTCATCTTGGGAAGCGAGTGTTAATAGACCTGTAAAGTTACAATTATATTGCTTAATTAATATATAACTTCAATTGTAAATAGTTTTAACTACCTACTTTTATACCTTATTAACTTAGTTATATGTTTTCGTTTTTGTACATAATAATTGTAAATAACAGTTTAAAAACACATACAATGCTTAATACTTAATGTGTATAATTATAATAATGTTGTGTTCATCAGTTGAACTCTTTAATGAAATTATTGATATAAAAAATCACAATCTGTATGATTTGTCGATATCTGTGTAACAAATTAGGCTAATAACGTTATATTAATAACTAACTAATGATTTATAATGTAATTATTAAATTATTTTGTACGATTAGTACAAATTTAATTACAAGTAGGTAGATAGGTAACTAATGTAACATTAACGTTACTGTACTATATTTATTCAGCACTCATATCTACGCAATTCCTGTTTTTTTATAATTAATTGCAACCTATTGCATATAAATAATGTCAATCACACAAATGTACAAAATGTTTTAACTAAATTACAAAGTAGAAAAAATATATTTTTTAACACCCTTGCTCGTAAAGCTGATGTAAGTCCACCGGTTTTAAATATGTAAAGCGGGTCATAACAAACGCGTGTGTTACCAAAGCAAATAGTTAAGTTACAGTCCATACAAATTCCATAACAGTATTATTTGCCATTTCAAATATGGAACTGATCGCCGCCGCACGACTCCAGCTATTATATTTTTCACGTAGCATGGGTACGGTGACATTTGACTAATTCCATTTCATGCATGATTCATTTCGAAACAATTTACCTAACGCGGAATACAGGAAACAACACTTAATACGAAGATAAAAAGAAAACTGTTTTATTTTGCATTTTTAACTTAAAACTATTTTTATTTCTCCGTAATTATTTAAACTTTAAATATAAACATTCCAAATACATAATTCTTGATGCGTGAATCGGAACAGGTTGCGTTAGAGATTGACATAGTAAAATCGTTATAATCGATAAATTGTCGAATAAAGTATCATAAATCGTTAGTTGTATTTTTAACTAAAATACGATTATAAAATATAATTATGTAATAATAAACTTTAAACAAAGCATTTTTGTCTTTGTGGAGCTTTATTATAATATAGCAACACTGCTTAAGCATGAGCTGGCAGCCATCTTGTTATATCAACTCAGTACGAGTGCGTCTGCCTTGTATGCGGTCTGTTTTCTTTGTTTTGAGCTTGCGTGGTGTTTTTGTTACTTGTTTTTGTTATTGACTATCGTTGTGCTTTGTTGTTTTCGTTACCGTTTTTTGTTATTGACTTTTGTTTTGTTGTTTTTTTTTGGCAAAATGCCAAAAAGAACGAAAAAGACTGTGCTTGGTAGTCAAGCCCGTGAATTTGTAGTTCGATTGCGGGATTACTTTGAGCGGGAACGTGAGAATGGCGGAACGCTATTGCCTGTGTCCAACGTTTTGGATCGAGTGGCAGATGCGTTAGACATTGGGCGGAACACGGTTTCTCGAATCACTCGAGAAAAATATGGTGCTCACGATACAGAAGAAAATAAGTTGTCCACCCCTAATAAAAAGCGAACCAAAAAGGCATCTGTAACAGATGTAGACAGTTTTGCGGCCGATGCTATACGGAGCCACATTTATAACTATTACCAGAATAAAGAATTACCGACGCTTCTAAAGCTGGTCAAGTCTTTAAAAGATGCTGATTTGTTTACTGGAAGTCCTACATCCTTGTGGCGCGTATTGAAGGACATTGGTTTCCAATTCAAAAAAGTAAACAAAAGAAAAATTGTCATGGAGAGGGGCGATATAGCACTTGCGCGGGTTACCTTTTTGAAAAAGGCTAAAGCGATTACCGATTGGAGCAATGTCGTCTTCCTGGATGAAACTTGGCTGAATGCCAATCATACGGTCGGTAAAATGTGGACTGACGATACACCTCATGCCTCGACCAAAGTGCCAGAAGGAAAAGGGGAGAGATTGATTATTTGTCACGCAGGCACATCGAAAGGATTTGTAGAAAATGGGCTACTTGCTTTTAAATCGAAAAAGACGGGAGAATATCACGAAGATATGAATGCGGAAGTATTCACGGAGTGGTTTCAAAATATGCTTAGCAATTTAGAAGAACCCAGCACAATTATTATGGACAATGCCCCATATCACTCCGTGCAATTGAACAAACCGCCGACTTCTTCCAATAAGAAGAGCGAGTGGCTCCAAGCCAATAATGTGGAAGCCGATGAGACGAAATTAAAGGTGGAGCTAGTGAAGCTCGTAAAAATGCACAAGCCCCAAACGACATACAAATTAGATATGATGGCAAACGAATATGGTCACGAAGTCCTGAGGCTTCCACCGTACCACTGTCAGTACAATGCCATTGAATTAATTTGGGCCCAAATCAAAGGTAACTTGTTTAACCATAGTCTATTTACATACTGACAAAAATATGATTATGTTTATTACTTGAATTCTATGACTCAATTTGTTTTTTATCTTGTTTCAGGATACGCTGCACGAAAAAATACAGCTCCGCCTTTTACAGCCACAAAAATGATGGGGTTATTGAAAGAGGGGTGCAAAAATGTCACTGGCGATGACTGGAAGAAAGTAGTGGAGAAAACCAAAAATCTAATCTTACATGACTGGGAGCGAGACATTAGAATAGACTGCATAATTGATTCCCAAATAATTATTCACGTCGACGAGTCAGATGACGATGATGATGATGATGATGATGATGAAGATGATGAACATGTTTGATTTTTAATAAATAATTAAACAGGTTATCAATTTTGTTTTACTTTTTTTCTTCAAAATTATTAGTTAATAGAATCGATTTCTTCTTCATTAATAAATGATCTCGATAAGATATATAATCGATTTTATTTCATGCGATTTTATCTTGACTACATCTCTAGTAACTTCAAATCCCAAACGTCACCGTACCCATGCTACGTGAAAAATATTGTAGTGAGCAGCGCGCTGTTGCTATTCAAATTTCGAACTAATCGCCGCGCGGCGCCAGTCAGTAGGCAGCGCTAGCGCGCTGTTAATTTCACTAACTGTTTCAATGATTAAAAATGAACAAAATATAAAATGTTTTTTTTTCTGTTTCCTCGCAAATCTGTTAAAAAACGTCGTACGATATACGTGCGTATTGGTTATAACATGCTCAGCTCAATTACGCCCTCGCCTTCGGCTCGGGCTGAAATTCCGCCTCGCATGTTATAACCATCTTTACGCACTAATATCGTAATGTACTATTACTGACCTTGTCCGTTTAGAAATATTACCTGATTTCAGAGTGATGGGTTAATTTGAATAAATATAATGATACTCAAATTCCGTTTTATTTAAAGCCCAAGCCGTGCTCACTTTTTCACACCAAGTAGGTTACCATTTCACTTCAAAGTGCACTTATTTTATATCTTCCGATAATATTTCTTCAAGCGCTGATTCCGTGAATTCTTATATCCGGATCGAAGGACCATGTTATGGACTGGGATTATTTTAATCCCGGTTAGGACAAAAACTCAAATTGAAAATGCGTTGACTGGTTGATGATACGTATAATAGCAACGGTTACAGCTGAATGAGTGATGATTTTTGAAATGATGACAGTTTGACTTTGAAAGACGCGAAGGTCATGACACAAACTTAACACATTCCCGTGGATTGCTCTTCTTGTCTTATTAGGTGTGAACACAGACAAGAATTCCAAAATAAATATTTTTGTGTTCAGAATCGTTAATTTAACAGAACCCAAGTTATTTTTTTAAATTATAATAGTGTAGACGTCACGCAACTTAATTCAATGGTTCGCACAGCGCCGCGCTGCGTTACAATCGGGGTATAGGTTATTTTCTTATGAATTTATTCCCGTGCGAAGCCTGGACCCGACCACTAGTTAATGATAAATTTGTGAAAACCACGTAACACAGCGAGAGCTTCCTGACGCAGAAGTTGTATTCAAGAAAAAAAGCGGCCAAGTGCGAGACGGACTCGCCCATGAAGTGTTCCGTAGCAGCAAGTAACATAATAATGCTTTTTTTTTAATTTTTATATTTGAGTTGATCGAATGAAAGGTAAATTGCGGTTTATGATTTATGTCTTATTAAAAAAAAAACTACTTACTAGATCTCGTTTAAACCAATTCTCGGTGGAAGTTTATATGGTAATGTACATCATATAATTTACATCGTCTCAAACTTTTTCGTCTGTGTGTTGCATGTCGCGTGACGGTCGGCCGCGGAGTAGGGATAACGTGAAAGGCGCTCGTCATAGCAGCCAAGGCCAATATGGCGGCGCATATAGTTCGCAGCAGCTGACCGTGTAGTGTATAGACTATTACTCATTTGTGGCAGTGCTCCACGCTGTTTTGTTTGTTTTTGTCAGTGTTTAATGTAAATGTTGTTTGTCAGTGTTTAATGTAAATGTTGTTATTTTTTAGTTAAATGTCTATAATGTGAAAAAATGTTTCACTTTTACCGTGGTTTCATAAAACCACACAATCCTTTATTTTTTAGTTTTATCATTAACTTATTTTAGAAGTTACAGGGGGGATACACACATTTTACCACTTTGGAAGTGTCTCTCTTGCAAACTATTCAGTTTAGAAAATGCGGCCAAGTGCGAGTCGGACTTGCCCATTAAGGGTTCCGTAGCAGCAAGTAACATAATAATGTTTTCTTTTCTAATTTTTATATTTGTGTTGATTGAATGAAAGGTAAATTGCGGTTTACGATTTATGGCATATTAAAAAAAAACTGCTTACTAGATCTCGTTCAAACCAATTTTCGGCGGAAGTTTACATGGATTACATCATATATATTTTTTAGTTTTATTATTCTCTTATTTTAGAAGTTACAGGGGGAGGGGGGGGGGGGCACATTTTACCACTTTGGAAGTGTCTCTCGCGCAAACTATTCAGTTTAGAGAAAAATGATTTAGAAACCTCGATATAATTTTTGAAGACCTATCCATAGATAGACACACGTATGGGTTTGACGAAAAAAAAAAATTATTTATTTAAAATTTATTGTATTTTTCTAATTTTGTGTTAAAATCTTAATGCGGTTCACAGAATACATCTACTTACCAAGTTTAGACAGCATAGTTTTTAGAGTTTCAGAAAAAAGTGTCTGTGACATACGGACAGACAGACAGACATGACGAATCTATAAGGGTTCTGTTTTTTGCCATTTGGCAACGGAACCCAAAAAATGATATTAGAAACCACAATATCATTTTTGAAGACCTATCCATCATCCACACACGTATAGGTTTGATGAAAAAAAAAATTTTAAAGTAAAAAAACCCGCAAAATTTGATGTTTTATTCTATTATTGTGTGAAAATCTTAATGCGGTTCACAAAATACATCTACTTACCAAGTTTCAACAGCACAGAAAAGTGGCTGTGACATACGGACGGACAGACAGACAAACACGACGAATCTATAAGGGTTCCGTTTTTTGCCATTTGGCAACGGAACCTTAAAAAGTAAGGCAGACGGGAATTGTGGACATTCATTCCCAAAACACTATTTGCACTTCGAACAGCTACAAATATCACGAGAACACAAGTTCTGTGTACCTTTTTTTTTTTTTTTTTTTTTTTATCGTGCGGAAATCCCTTCGGATACCCCCCCGCGTGCCAGCGGGGGCGGTTATGTCGTGTGTACCTAACTTCAGCAAATAAATCATAAGTTTGGCACATAAGTGCGGAGTGACGAAGTTTTAATCCAAAAGCCAATACCGATTTGTTGGTCTAAACCTCGCGGTTTAACTTCCTCGTGACTTTATTTGTTAGGAGATCGATGAAAGTTTGAAACATTTTTTTAACAAGTTGGAAACGACTATTAATAATTGTATAGAAACTTTTTTTTCTCTGCATTGCATTAGTCAGTTGAACGAAACTTGACGTTAGACGGTGGTCAACCAATCTGTCACAATGATTAGTTAACGCATATTGTCAAAATACAATCTACACCGTCTTCTTTAATAGACACAACTCCATAGCACGTCTGTTATTGGCAGACTTTGTCGACGATATCGGCGGAATTTGCCACACCAAAAATTGAAATGAATTGAAGAGAATATTGTCAAAAGCTAAGAAAACGCGCAGTAGTCTGATAGATAAAGCTTTTTGGAAAATATAATAATTGTAAGTAGCAATTTTTTTTCAATTAAATTTTTATATGATTACTTGTTCTAAAGATTTAGATCGGAAAAAGAGAACATCTAGAACGGGACTTGAACCCGCGACCAGTCGCTTACAGGGGGAATGCTCTGACCAGCTGAGCTACCTAGACACGTCCTAGGTATTCGAAAATCTCCGATATATTATATACGTCTTAAGGCGACGCTGGAGCCATCTACCGTAATTCTTGCGAACTACGGAAACAATGAATAACTTTACAGTCATTTTTAAACATTGTTTTTTGCTGATCTGATGTTCGAATTTCAGCGGTTCATCTATACAAATAAATACAATTCAAGTGTCTGTTTGTAATATTAAAATAACAGATTTTTAATGATTACACATGATACATATTAAAACATAACATAACTTCAAGCCCGTATCCCCGAAGGGGTAGACAGAGGTGTATTACACATCCATGATTCGCCAGTTATGTTTACGTCCCGATTTAATAGGGGGCGAGTTTATTGCCATCTACCGGGCACATTACTAAGTGAGCGATAATCAACATTTTTAATACACACATAACTACGATAAGTCAAAGGCGACTGGGGATCGAACTCGAGACCTCTTCTGGGCAGTCCGTTACTTACACCACATGATACATATAGTATAACAAAGATCCAATTTTTAAAATTGTTGTCTGTCTGTCTCTCTGTCTTTTTGTCTGTTTGAAAGAGGTAATCTCTGGAAAAGCTAAGCCGTTTTTGTTGGGACTTTTACTGGCAGTTAGGTAATTTTTCAAGGCGTACCATAAGCTTCTTTAATTCAACAAAAACAATTAGGGTTCCACGCAAAAAAATTAAAGTCAAAAATTGTGTGCATGTGTGCATGGCACTCACGTGTGGGCGCTCGCATGCGTGAGACGCACGAGTGAAGTGTGTGACGATAGAAGCAGATGGCAGGTTGCTGTCTCTGCCTACCCCAGAGGGAAAACGACTTGAGCATATATGTATATTTGTATGTATTTTATTGCGTTCAAACAAAACCCGTATTTAGTAAAACAAACAATTTAATCAGATTTTATTCACAATTTTGTGGGTGTTAAAATTTGTTTGCTCGGAACCCTAATTCTTTTTCTAAAATATGTATTTGTATGTATTTTTTTATGTCCAAACGTAACCTTAATTATTTAAAAAGATCCATTAAATCACATTTTGTTCACAATTTTGTGGGTTTTATTTTTTTTACGCGGAACCCTAATTCCTTTTTCTAAAATTAAATTAGCCAATGTTATAATCTTGTAACATTATCTATCTACCAGTGAAAGTCCCATTTAAATCGGATCAGCCATTCTAGAGATTACCTAAGTCAAACAGACATACAGACAGAAACACAAAAAATTTAACAAATTGTAATTTTGCTGTGTTCATCATGTATACATTCATATGCAATTTTTGGAAATATATTATATCAATATTACAAACAGACACTTCAATTTTATTTATTATTATAGAGTATAGACTAGGAATTCAGTGCAGGGTGCGACTGAAATAAATTGAGCTGAGCGAGCAGGACTCTTACTTGAAAATAAGACATCTTACTACGGTCGCGCGCTTAGCTAAGGCTGCACGCTCGTGAAACTGTTTTTCGGTGATTATTCCTCAATGGTACATCGGACATGAACCATCTCGCTTCAAAATACTCCTCAGTGTCCACACTATCACTGTGGTAAATTTGGTCAAGATCGCGCGAGTGGTTACGGAGGAGTTCAGCCACCAACAACGGCTATGCCGCGAATAATTTCAGTTGATATATTCGACCCATTTCTTTGTTACGATATTGTAGACCAGTGTAATAAGCTGACTCGCAATAACGCTGAGGATATTGTTGAATGTTTGGCGAACGTGCTTCTTGTATAATTAAGTTGAATCCGTATGCTTGGCTTCTGTTTCAAATGATTAATTATGTTTACTTTATACGCGATGGATCTTTGTCTATTAGCTAACTGCAAATAGTAACTTCTTTTTGTTTTCAACAAACATTTATTTCGTCGACATCGAGTTCAAGAAAGAATCTTGTGAGGTAATATCAGGATTCTGTCATGAAACCAACTGTCGAAGAACAATATTAGTATCGATACTGTAATGTAAACTTCGAGTTCATTTAATGAAGGGTGAAGGGTGTTATTACACCTGTGCGTAAAAAAATATAATTAATTAATTTTCTCGTCTGCTTAAACATTATAATAATAATAATCTATAATAATAATCTTTATTTGTCTGAATATGGTGGTACAATACAGGTCTTATATTAAAGGGTAGGTTCAGCATATTCTACCATTACTGGTGTACAAATTTTTTAAGCACATGCAAGTCACTCAAAAACGCAAAATATAATAACAAAAGTCAATAATACCTATTAAATGATTATTACATTACTAAATTAATTCTTAAAAAATAGTTTCTATAATTTACCATTACACTTTTCGAATTCATCTACCGTATAAAAACATTTCTGGATGAGCCATTCTTTCAACTTCCTCAGAAACACAGAGGTTTGAAATTGCTTTAAGCTGTTTGGGACTGCATTATAAATACGACCACACATCGCAAAACAGTTTTTTTGGTAGAGAGTCGTTTTTGGTACTCGTGGTAGTACAATTCTATCCGGGTTTCTAGTGCTCCTCGGATAAACCTCACGTGCCTTCGAAAATAAACTAGGATATTGCCTAACAAATTTAGCAACTTCATAAATGTACATGCTGGGGAGCGTTAACATATTCAACTTTTTAAATATAGGTCTACACGAGTGCCATGGTGCAGCACCACACATAGCTCGGAGAGATTTTTTTTGGGCAATAAAGGCTCTATGCACGTCCGTAGAGTTACCCCAAATTACTAGACCATAATTTAGAACTGAGGCAACGTAGCCATTGTAGGCCATGATGACTGATTCAGGGTTTGAGGTCTTTCTTAGTTTAGCCAGAACATAGACAAATTTATTTATTTTATTGCAAACCTTTTCTACGTGTGCCTTCCAGTTAAGGTTGTTATCAATAATGATGCCCAAAAAGGGTGTTTTGTCTACTTTTATTAAGTTTTCAGTCAAATATTTGATATCCAAATTTTGCATCTTCTTACCGTAAGTACCAAATTGAATGTATTGAGTTTTAGTCATATTAACTTGCAAATTGTTATCATTACTTCATTCACACATTATTATTATTATTATTTTATTTTATTTTATTTTACACATTATTACATTATTTCATTCACTCACTTGTCTATTCTTCCGTCCATTCATCCATTCGTTCATTCGTTTGTTTGTGCGTTCATTCGTAAATTCATTAATTCACTTACTCACGCGTTCAGTTTACCATTCATTATTCATTCGTCACTTATGCCAAAATTCATTAATTTCGGTTCCGTTCATTCAATTGTTTATTCAATTTAATTCAATTTACTTCTACATAATTTGTATTAAAATTTCAATTACACTAAATGGTTTTTTTTAATGGATGGTAGGCTCACGTTTGACCTCTATCTCACCTGGTCGTAAGTGATGATGTGGTCTACGATCGATCACGTTTGCCTAGAAGGAACCTATTCACTCGAGACTTGAAGATTCCGAGGTTATAGCTTTCCGGAAACACAGAATCAGGTAGGCAATTCCACTCCTATACGCATAATAAATGTGTCGCCGAAACGCTTCGTGCGTATGAGTGGAATATCCACCATGTAGCGGTGGCGCGTCGCTGTGCGTCTGGTCGTTCGTTGGTGGAAAGGGCTTGGAGGTATCAATCTGTGCAATTCCAGCGCACACTCTCTGAAATGCATCCGGTAAAATACCGATAGGCCTGCAACTTTGCGTCGATATTCAAGGCTCTGAAGCCTTTTCTCGACGAGTGCATCGTTGTTAATGAGCCTCTTTGTTCCACTCTCTATTGTCTATAATATTATCTAGGTACGTACATGCAGGGGTGTGTGTTGGGTAACCTCCTCGAGTGTCGCTCCGATTCCGATACCGCTGCAGTCCGGGGGGAACGGAATCGGAGCGGCCGGTACACCCTGGGCGGCGGTCAATGGCTTCCCCTTCACCCCTTCATAGGGTTGGCATTGATCGTCGGCCAATACCCAACGTGGCGGGAACACATCGCTCTCCGTACTCCTCTGCTTTCAGAGGAGACAGGATGAGCGATGCTGTTAGTGGTGAGATGGCCCAGGGTCAGCCGGGGTGCGAGGGATATGCTCTATGGGTAACCTTACACCCCGGCGTCTGAAGACCCAAGACGGCGTGCGGTTTTAGTCGGTGCAAGCCCGACATAACCGCCCCCGCTAGCCGGCGGGGGGGTATCCGAAGGGATTTCCGCACGATAAAAAAAAAAAAAAAAAAAAAAGGTACGTACATGCAGGGGTGCTTGGTTGGGGACCTCCACGCGGTGCACCCTGGGCAACGGAGACAGCAGCGTCTCTCTCCTAGGGTGGGAGAGACGCTGCCGCCTACGGCCAACTCCGACCGAGGCGAGGACGGCCCTGTTGAGGGCTGTTCGGAAGCTTTCCACGTGTCCCTCTGATAAGCAGATGGCACAGTGGAGAGCAAGTAAGGGGGCCATCTCAAAACCGGAGATGGCCCAGGGTCAGTCGGGGTACGAGGGATATGCTCTATGGATAACCTTACACCCCGGCGTCTTAAGACCCGAGACGGCGTGCGGTTTTAGTCGGTGCAAGCCCGACATAAACGCCCCCGCTGGCCGGCGGGGGGTGTCCGAAGGGATTTCCGCACGAAAAAAAGAAAAAAAGATTTCATTTTACTTCAATTTACTTCTGCACATTCATAATTTGTGTTAAAATTCCAATTACAATAAATGGTACATGCAAATCAAGGAATGATTTAGGATATTATCACGGATTTGTTATTTTATAAAAAATATGTGTGAAGTAGCAGTGGACCGGCCATATCTCGCGAAGAACGACAACCGCTGGGGTAAACGTGTTCTCGAGTGGAGACCGCGACTTGGCAAACGTAGTGTAGGACGCCCTCCGGCCAGGTGGGATGACGATCTGCGAAAGACTGCGGGCAGATGCTGGATGCGGCAAGTTGAAGACAGGGCGCTATGGCGCTCATTAGGGGAGACCTATGTCCAGCAGTGGACTAGCATAGGTTGATGATGCTGATAGTGATGTGTGAAGAAAATATAGACAAAAATCTCTGTACATATATAAACATTGTATGTAAATATTTATCTTTCTTTTAGGTTTAGTTTTCTTGAGTTACTTATAAGTAGTAGTGCATAGGTTCGATTTCCATTCATGGTAAATATTTCTATGCATGAATATTATTGTATTTGTTGTTTCTTTTTTTGTTAGTTTTTCTTTAAAACGCGTATCTAAGTATGGTTCATTCGTGTCCTCATAACACAAGCTATACGGGTATAGATCTAGTTAACGCTGTGTAAATATCCTAGAATATTATTATTATTGTCTAGTAATTATTTGCGAATCAGTAGCTGGCTGAGCAGCTGACTTTATAACATCTCTCTCAAAAGTTTCCCACTTTAAATTTGGAGGAAAGGGAAAAGAGATTGATACCATAAAGAGGCTTTTTCCCGTGCGAGAATCCCCTCGGAATTGTATGTCGGATCCGAACCGACAAAAACTGCACGCTGTCCGGGGTCTTTAGACACCGGGTTGTAAAGTGGCCAATGAGGCATTTCCCAATTTTCTTTTTTTTCGTGCGAAAATCCCCTCGCCTATTACCCCCCCCCCCCCAGCCGGCTAGCGAGGGCGGTTCTGACGGGCTTGAACCGACTAAAACCACATGCTTTCTCGCGATCCTGGGCCATCTCCGGTTTCAAGATGGCCCCCTCGGGTTTGGGAACCACGGTGTCCTGTCTTGCCCCAAAGCGGGGCAAGACGGGGTTAGTTGGTTTGGCTAGCCACCCCACCGTCCCGGCCTGCTTCTGCTGGGGTGACAGGTGGCCTCACCTGCCACCCCCAGGCCTGCGCTCATGGAGGACGGAGGTCGTTGGCGACCTCCGGCGCCTGAGTCGCCTGTGACGCGCGGCGAGCATGGTGCGGGCTCGGTGGGCCGGGAGAGTCCTAAATCTCTCCCGGGCGCGTTCCGCCATCTCCTTCGCGAGCATTACATGCTCGCAGAAGGAGGTGGCGGCAGCCCACGTGCTCGCGCTCTGCTCCATTGCCGCAATCATGCTGACGAGCGAGAGGACTCCCACCCCGATGGCTGCCCTAAGGTCACGCCTCAGCGCCTCCCACGCCGGGCAGTCCGCCACCGTGTGCAGCCCTGAGTCCTCGCTCGCGTCGCGTCGCAGTGATGACACTCAGGCGTTGGCTCCTTCCTGAACCGATGCAGGTGGTCCCCGAAGCTCCCCTTACCGAAGATCACCTGCGTCAGTCGGTACGAGAGGCTTCCGTGTCGCCTCTCTAGCCAATCCTCCATGATGGGCCTTAGCGCCGCTATTGCGGCCTGCCCTGCGCTTGGTCGCCCAAGTCGTTCCTTCCACTCCACCACGATGGCCTGGCGGAGCTGGGACTGCACGGCCTCGATTTCTCGATGCTCGGGGTTCCGTCCCTGCTCCCGCGCCTAAGTTGATTGTTCCTTTCGCACTTTTTTTTGTTTCTAAAAGAGTACTAGCAACCGATGTTACTAGCATGCCCGTTTACCCCTCCAGCTAAGATAACTTGCTAATGTTAGGAGTGGATTCACGTCTTTAGTGTAATGGCCAGGATTCTTATCCAGGCCCTCTTGATCGCAAGACCGACTCCTTATCCAATAAGCTACCGACACTAACATCAATCAAATTAGGTCCTCGGGTATTGAGGACGCCGCAGACTCATCTACGCCCGGGACTACCGACCTCCATTATCGGGGCCTGAGAACGGCAGTTGGCCGACTCGCCGTCCTTAAAGAAGCAGGCCGTGGCGGAGGCGCGTCGTGTGTCCTACACACGCCTGCCAACTCACTGACGCGGGATAAAACCTGACCCCACCAGGCGAGGCCCCGCTGGCGGTCAAGGTCCGCAGGTAGCCCTGGGGTTGTTTTTTTATATTTAGGACACGTCAATTTCACTTCACCTCGCCTGATGGCAAGCTGAAGGTAAAGTCTCATTAAAGAGGGTCACCATTACATACACGTACCATGTTAACAATGGTGGCACTCAGCTTGACGGCCTCATCAGAAGAGGACTGTCGTCGCAGCACCGCGTGACACCCGCCGGTCCCACTAGTGCTGCGACCACAATCCCCCTGCCCGGCTATGCACTTGCTGACCCCTGAACGCAATCAAACCGAAATTGGATTACTATGGAGGGTTTTTCGCAATTGGTACCCACCCGGCCGAATTTTGTGACAAATTTGTGTCATCAAATTACTACCACCAGTAGAATTATCCTTTCGAGGGCTTACCCGGGGTGCCCGGCAATGGACACTTGGGCAGGACACCGTGCGCTTTTAATAACCGCCCCCGCTAGCCGGCGGGGGTGAATCCGAAGGGATATCCGCACGTAAAAAAAAAGTCGAATCGGGAGAAGTCGGTAGATTTTAATTGGTTAGTATAGAATAAAGAACCGACGTTAAAATAAACCAACGTAAATTTATCGGGTAATACGACTGCGCGTGGTCACGGTACGTCACAAATAAGGTGGCTGATCGATAAGTTCCAAGTTACACGAGTTACACTTCAAAATATCTTAGAGTTTGTGTTTCTTCCAGTGGCGTACGTAACGGACTGCTGACACGAAGTCTCGAGTTCGATCTACAGTCGCCCCGGGCACACACCTCTACTTTTCGTAGTTATGTGTGCATTAATAAATGTTAATTATCACTCGCTTAATAATGTGCCCGGTAGATGGCAATAGGCTCACCTCCTATTACATTGGGACCTTAACATAACTGGCGAATGGTGGGTGCGTAATACACCTCCGCCTACCCCTTCGGGGATACAGGCGTGAAGTTATGTTATGATAATGTTACATAGAATTATAAAATAAGCAATCGTTTAAAAACAATACGTTAAGCTGTTAATCTGGACTAATTACATATTTAGTAATTGTATTACAACAACGATAAGGAAGATGTCTCGAACAATCATTTTAAATAGAGGTTGTTTCTGAAAGTAAGTACAAGTTCCAAGATCTCTAATTTGTTTCGTAACCTGATTCACTGAGTAGTACGATATTGTTCATATAAATGCTCTTAATCGTAGCTCGGGGGGTAATCCTCACAATGGTGTTGGTCCGTTTACTAAATTCGGAATGTTTGGCAGCAATTTCTTCGCCGGTCACTTCAACGTTATACTAAATGGCATCATATTCTTTAATGGAACTAAATCTGTTTTGACGTTCTTTGTAAGTTGAATGTTGTGTGCAAAAAGTTTCAAGACCAAATAATACTATTCTAGGATAAACAATTTGGAATATCTAGACTCAAACTAAATATAGTGTGTACTACAGTACCCTGGGGTTTGGGTACCACGTGTGTATAAGGCGACGAAATTATACGACTTGAAGGGGAAAAGATATTATTTATTTATTAACCACACGCACTTCCTACATATATTATTAGGGATTTACGCGGTTGTTTTAACTTTAAATAGCGGACTGGAACGTATAACGCGGTCTCGGCCCAAGGATAGGGCTTAAAGCGAGACTCTTCTCAGGATACTTTGCTCAGCTTCAGTCGGAACGGCTCCTCCAGACCCGTTCAGACTCCCACTCTCCAGGCCGCGATTGTTTTATTACCTTCCTAATTCAAAGTTTTAAAATGGTACAATAGTTTTATTTAAACTCTGACACATGATGGCCAGGTCAATGAACTGTAGTGATCGAACGAGGTCGGACACTACAACCAGCTACGCCCAATGCCATGACATGTGACAGCTACATTGAAGCCCTAGGCATACTACATCTGGGACACAAAAAAAAATTTAAGCGAATTGTCCTTTACAATAGGAATAACGAAGCAATCTTTGTAATACTTAATAATCGTTATTAAAATCTCAAATTATAGCAATTAAACTGTAATCACTACTGAAAAACACGAACAAATAAATATTGCTTCATACTTGGCCAGGCAAAAAACCAGAATAAAAGAAGCCAGGCCACGATCGGCCTCTTCAAAGAAAAGTTATTGGTATCATTTGTCGATTCATTTTAATGTTTGCCCGAAAGGGGCCTAAAGTAACAGAGTACTTTTAAGATCTACCTAACTAAACCCTAAAGATGACATAAAGTAATCTATCCTTACACATTATGCATATGTAATTATAAATCTTTTACATCGCCTACGAATTACTAAATTATTTTTAAATCAACATTAAAGAGAAAGAGAACTCTACTTCATAAAGAAGAATCTGATCGAAAACTAAATTTCAATCATCGTCGGCGCTCATGTCCAAAACGATTTGACTCTCTTACAAAGCTTAGATCACTACTCCCAACAGTAGACGAAAAAATAATTGCCTAACACCTACGCTATAACATCTCGAATACAACAAAAGAAAGTTTATTCATCTTCAACAGCGCCCCAATATGGAATGAACAGAGAAAATATACAATTAATACACATTTCATACAATACATTATTTACTAGTATACAACATATCTTTAATAAGAGTTATGGTCACGCAGATAGGCATCTGTAAAAGAAAACAATCATAGGATCCAACTTGCACATATATCTGTTTGAAATTGAACTTTAAAACGTCCATAAAGTTACCTTTGAACTATCACTGCACATAACATAATTAATAAAATATTCAACCTTTATTTATCTAGCCTCTTTATTAGTATCACACATAAAATACAAAAAAACTAATCATGTCCACACAACACTCAACGTCAAATAAATATAATGACATTTACACACATTTTACTTAAATAACGCATCTTCTGTTGACAAATGGTTTTAGAAAATTGGTAAGTATGTATAGTATCTTGCCACGTTGGATTATTGATTTTCCCCACGACATAGTTGGTGTTTGAAATTCTCCTGACAATAATAAATGGCCCTTTGTACGGCTTACAAAGTTTCTTACTTCTTCCCGAAATACGTCTTGGACTGTATATCAGAACCAGCTGACCTGGTTGGTATACTACGAATTTCACCTTCTTGTCGTAGTAAGCTTTCTGCCTCCTTTGTGCGTTTCTTATATTCACCTTTGCTCGTTGCACGAGATAATTTGCACGTGCATGTCTGGACGCGTATGACTCGTTCGTAGACTCTTGATTTACTTCAAAGTTTGATTGCAGAATCGGCTCTCGTGCGAATAACAACATGTGTGGAGACATACCTGTAGATGTATGCTTCGTGGCATTATATGCAAATGTCACCATGTTTACAAAACTGCACCAATTTCTCTGGTCCGTTGACACGTACATGGATAGCATCTGTGTTAGTGTAGCATTGAAATTCTCACACAGGCCATTTGATGACGCCTTGAATGCTGTGGTGTGATGTAACTTGAACCCGAAGAAGTCCGCTGTTTCTTTGAGTAAGTTTGATGTAAACACCGACCCTCTGTCAGTAATAATATTCTTTACACCTCCTAACCTGCATCTAATCTCATCTGTAACGAATTTACATACCTCTTGGGTTACAACCCACCCTGGGTAAAGGTTTACAAATAACATATTTGGACATATATTCAACAGCTACTAAAATATATTTATTTCCTTTATAAGACTTCGTAAATAGTCCAAGAATGTCCATCCCCACTCTTTCTAATAAACCTTCCGTGGTCATCGGATGTAAAGGAGCTCGCTGTCTAAATTTCTTTCTTTGTTGACACACGAGGCAACTTCTAATATACTTCTCAATTTCTTTTTCAGCTTTGGGCAAGAAAAACCTATTGCGGAACTTCGACAACGTCTTCGCGATTCCGAATTGACCTCCGGACCATGGATGATCATGCAGTTCTTCGAGAGTTGTCTTCAGTAGTTCTCTCGGCAGCCCAACAACATTTTTTCTTAATAAAAATCCTTTGTAATTTGTTACATCATTATTTGTTAAGCCATTCCTTAGTGGTCTACAGAAAAGATCTGCGCACTGTTTTACTACCATTGTATCGGTGCTGATGTTATACATCTCTATGCCATCCGATACTGGTGTACTTATCTCTTTGTCCTCTGTCTTTAAAGAATTACGACTTGGGTAATCAGCAACAATATTGCTCTTGCCGGAACGATGTACGACGTCGAAATCCACATCTTGTATTGGATCCTTCACCAAGTCTGATTGTTCCGTAGCTGACCTGTACGGAGCTGTATGTACAGGAATATCATCTGACAATCCGCATCCGCCCGTGCTACCGTTGTCGAACATGACTCCATCCTCGCAGTCTTGTACTGCTTGCACCAAACAACTCCTTTTGTTCGCTGGGATGCCCCCATCGATTAATTTCTTGGATTCTTCAGACTTAAATATTTCATTATTAAAACTACGATTAGGGTAATAATCAATGGTTTCATTTATTGGTTTATAATTAAATAATATATTATTTGTGTTTATAATATTTAACGATGTGCACTTTGAAGCCTTACTCACGGTTTTATCGTCATATCTGCGTGTCCAATTTACTTTGAAGCCCTTAATCCATAAACAGTTCTTTCTGAAATCAATTGATACAGCATTAGCAAACATGAACGATTGACCTAAGACTAAATCTAATTCAATGTAATTTAATACAATGAAATTCACTCTAACTAAAATGTTCGCTAAAATCACGTTCACGTTGACTTCACCGCAGATAGTTGCCGAAGAACCAGTTATGCTCTTGATGTGCGTCAACGACGTTGACGGTTTTATTTGTAGGTTCAAGCTTCTAGCTAAAGCTTTGCTCATAGCATTTACTGTAGCTCCAGTATCAAGTAACGCCTCGATGTCAGAATTATTAATTGTAACTTTAATAAATGGCGTAAACTGACCAGAAAAATTGCTTTCGTTGTGAAGCTGATCTGCACTCGCAGACTCGGTATGCTCCATGCTCATTATATTCCTCTCTCGAGTCCGGAATAACTGCCGGCTCGAAGTTGGAGTATCTCTTCTGTTAGATCCCGAAGAATTCGGGTTACTGGGGAAAACATTAGTGTTAGCAATGTTCCGAGGTCTTAGGTTGTATCTCGGAGTGCGGAAATTGTCCCCTTCATCCCGTGGACTCGACAATGACGGAGCTTGACGTGCATCGTAAGATGTCGTGTCTCCTCTATTCCCGTAGCGGTTATGGAATCCGACTTGACGGTTATATCCTTGTGGAGGGTTCGTAGGTAAATTCTGTGTTCTATCCCCCTGCACGTCGGGTTGTACTTCCGATAACTGCAACAGCGCGTCGCGGAGTTCTTTTTTATCGCTGGGTGTACCGCTAAAATATTTCGAAATCTTGGCGACATTGACTTCAGAAATCTACTTATTATCTTTTTATCATCGGTAACCTTAGCTTTACTAGCCAAGTTGCACAATCTGTACCAATAGGTGACCGAATTCTCCTCTTTGGCTTGATACGCTGAATAGAACAACTCTAAATCATCGCCATGGGAAGGAAATTCTTCTTCTAACAGTGAGCACACTTGTTCGAAAGTTAACTCTTCGTTAAAAATCGACTTGTAGAAGTGTAACGCTGCGCCCTCGAGGTAGGCTGCTAATATTGTGGCTTTGTCAGCCAACATAAATTTATTTATGGCGAATACGACATTGAAGTCTCTCAAAAAACTTTGGAATGAGACACCGTCAGTGCCACCAAATTTCTTTGACTCAGCCATCTCATTGGTAGTAATACAATATATATATAATAAATGGAAATTTGTTATCTGTTTAAGGCATCGATCAATATTGCACGACGTCTTCCGTCTCAAGGTACGGGGTCGATCAATCCACTGCCAACTGCAGAATGTTGGCGTTTCCACCTCCTGTGGAAACCGGCGTTCCTCCACCAAATTTTATGGAAACCGGCGCCTCCTCCAAAGTTGTAGTACCCTGGGGTCTGGGTACCACGTGTGTATAAGGCGACGAAATTATACGATTTGAAGGGGAAAAGATATTATTTATTTATTAACAACACGCACTTCCTACTTATATTATTAGGGATTTACGTGGTTGTTTTAACTTTAAATAGCGGACTGGAACGTATAACGCGGACTCGGCCCAAGGATAGGGCTTAAAGCGAGACTCTTCTCAGGATACTTTGCTCAGCTTCAGTCGGAACGGCTCACCCAGACCCGTTCAGACTCCCACTCTCCAGGCCGCGATTGTTTTATTACCTTCCTAATTCAAAGTTTTAAAATGGTACAATAGTTTTATTTAAACTCTGACACATGATGGCCAGGTCAATGAACTGTAGTGATCGAACGAGGTCGGACACTACAGTACTGTAGGTTCTAGAATACGAATAGACATACTTATATATTTTATTTTTGTAAATAAATATATAATCGTAATATTTATAGAAGAACTCAGATCAAATTCGAAAGAAGAAGGAGGGCAGGTGCTTTGAACAGGTTTTGTGTTTTATGTAAAGGGAATTTTCAATCAAACTATGTGGTTAGTATAAATATTGTGACAAAGTTCTATCCTCACTCACATATCTAACCCAACACCGTGATGTAAACATTTTGACGAAGTTCCATCGGTTCGCTTATAAACTTGCACGATAAGCACACAAGTTTGTGAACTTGTTACGAGGTTACACATGTTTGCGTATTTGATGAAGGTGACAACGTCATTATTAAAGTAACTTAAACATTGTTACAAACAAGTTCTGTACTTCATTTGTCACAATGATTACAGATTATTTTTAAAGAAGCAGCAGATTAATTTATTTGAGGCAGCGAACAAGTGCTTCTGACGATAGGTGGTTTATTTCGATTGAAAAAATTATCAAAACGTATTGCAACATATAGTTAACACTACAAATACCAAATAATGATACATACAAACATACATAACTTTACGCCTTTATCCTCGAATGGCTAGGCAGAGGTGTATTACACACCCACGATTCGCCAGTTATGTTTAAATAGGTCCCAATGTAATAGGGGGTGAGCCTATTGCCATCTACCGGAAACATCTAAGCAAGCGATAATAAACATTTTTAATACACACATAACTACGACAAGTCAGAGGTGTGTACCCGAGGTGACTGGGGATCGGACTCGAGACCTCGTCTCGGCAGTCCGTTACGTACACCGCTGGGCTATCAATAATGATGTCTGGATATTATATTCTTAGACTAATCCCTAGGCATTTGACCCGATTTCTGTTTCTAAATAGATATAAAAAATAGAGTATAAATATTAGGAAGATTAATTGACACCCTGCTCCTTTATAAAGCTAGCCGAGCTGGCTTCGGTAGCTTAGTGGTTGATTGCTAAATAACTTGTTTTAGACTAATCTGAAGATGTGTTTTCTTCTTAGAGAATGAAGGAAGTAATAGCTTACACGAGATGGAAGCTGTGTATAATTATGTACTGAACTCCCGATGTTTTTAAAGCTAGAATCCAATCCTCAACTCTTATAAATTTGTCTAACGAACTCTCGAATCGATGATACAATATTAAATGTAGCTATTTTAATATTCGAAACGTATTAATTTTCTGATTAGGTGTCACTGCACGCCTCTGTCATACAAATATCCATTTACGAACTGAATTTAGACAGTACAATACTTCGACATGTAGCGAACTTCGAAAACACATAGATCGACAAGTCATTGCTTCGACAGACAATTATTAGACAACACACACCTACGAATTACCACTACTTCGACAGACGATTATTCGACAAACAATACTTAGACAAGATACATCTTCGAATGACCACTACTTCGACAGATTTTTAAAATTATATTCCAAAACGGCCTCTGTGGCGTAGCGGTAGTGCATTCGACTGCTACGACAGCGAGCGCGGGTTCGATTCCCGCTCAGTGCAAATATGTGTATGAATGAATATGTGTATTGGCAATGGTCTGGGTGTTTCTATGTATAATATGTATGTATTTACAAAAAAAAAGTATATAAGTATGAAACATACATAAACATAACATAAACTCATCGCCTATATCCCCGAAGGGATAGGCAGAGGTGCTAGCACCCACATTTCGCCAGTTTATGTTTAGGTCCCAATGTAATAGGTGGCGAGCCTATTGCCATTAACCGGGCACTTATAAACCTGCGATAAATACACACATAACTTCGAAAAGCATCGAAAAGTCATTGGTGTGTGCCATGGTAAAACCTGGGATCGAACCTGAGACCTCGTCTCAGCAGTCCATTACCTATACCACTAGGCTACCGCGGTATATTAAGTATATTTATCCGCATTCTGGAATCCATAAGACAAGATAGTAAACTATGCTTACTTTGGGTCTAGCAAGCGCTGTGTAGAATGTCGTAGAAAAAAAAAAGTAAAGTAGGTTAGGTTAGGTTAGAACTGTGACCCCAACAGAGCGCGAGCCGAGCGAGCGTAGCGAGCGTGCCGCTTTAGCGGCCGGCAAAGCGCCGGAATTGATGTTTCAATTGATTGGGTACATATTTAATTAGGTAGGGCACATTTTTTAATACATTTCAGAGCATTATTATTTTGGGAGAATTTTAAAAAAATCTGTCAAACTAGTGGTCATTCGAAGATGTGTCTTCTAAGTATTGTCTGTCAAATAATCGTCTATTTTACTGATAATTCGAAGGCGTGTATTGTTTAATAGTTGTCTGTCGAAGCAATGACTTGTCGATATATGTGTTTTCGAAGTTCGCTACATGTCGAAGTATTGTACTGTCTAAATTCAGTCCGTAACTCACAAATATCAATTAGTTTGTGTTTCCAAATTGTTTCCCTTCTCAACACGATCTATCATATTTCAAAAACGCGGTATCATTTATCTTTATAGCTTAAATGAATGTCAGCAGTTTACAGAGTAAATATAAAACAAATTGCCATATTTCAGCAGAGTCACTGCGAGTTAGAAGCAAGGGTATACACACTCATTATAAAGATTATTTAGCAGCGCTCAGTGTTTTTATATCCGAGGGCATGAATTGTGTGCAACAACCCTTATTCATCACTCTGTAATAATATGAGAGGATCGTCCTATAATCTAATATATTTTTCATGGTGCGGTTAACGTTATAATTTCACACATGTTTTTGAATCAAAATTATGCTTGAAAGCATGGCACTGACTCTTCTAAATTGAAGTTCGACAATTCGTAACTTACCAATGCAGTAGTATTTCAATCTTTACTCATTATAATACTTCTGTTCTACAGTTTTTTTGCTATGTTTTCTTAATTGCTCATGTATTGTACAGAATACCGCTTTTACTTCCATCATCTGCAGGTTTGGACTCACCGCAGCACCCCTCAGATGTTTACCTTGCGCTGGCTTTTACTGCTTGTGAGAATAATTTAAAGTATGATTAAGTGCAAAGCCGTATGAAATCAGAACTATATGTCCTGTCTATAATTCCTAACAGTTTTATAGGAATGTATTGTAAAAAATATTTATGAAATCATTAGTGATATTGTAAGTACCTCCAAGTCCTACACACGCCTGCCAACTCATCGACGCGGGATAAAACCCGACCCCACCAGGTGAGGCCAAAATCCTGCCGGTAGCCCTGGGGTTATCCTTTCGAGGGCTTACCCGGGATACCCGGCAATGTACACTTGGGGAGGACACCGTGTGGTTTTAGTCGGTCCGATTTCGACACACCTACCCCATCGTCGGCACTGTGGTGTGCGACCTCGTTCGACACACCACGGTTCGTTTACCTGGCCATCATGTGTCAGAGTTTAAAAATAAATACTTTGTGTTTCAAATTTAGCTTAGGGAAGAAAAAACAATTGCTTGGAGCTGCATTCGGCTGTGCGGCTGACAGCGGGCGACTAGACGCGCTGCCCGGGTCCGCCGGCCGAAGAGAAGATATAAATGTATTAAATCTAGGCTCAGTCCTTGAGCGGAGTTCGCGATTCCCTAGTTCGTATAAACATAAATATATACGCGTAAAAACCTCCCTAAACCCGATATAGGAAGCTTTGTTGAAATAATAAATGATCATATAAATATCTTCCTTTGTGTTTATCTTATTATCAACACGAGGTATTGTGGCGTCCAACCCCCGGACGCTACAACTGGTGGAGGCGCTGCGGTCCATACAGCTGGTGGTTGCTACAGCTACAATTGGTGGAGGAACGGTGCTGATTTCCACAGGAGCTGGTGGTTGCTACAGCTGGTGAAGCGCTAGTTTCCGCAGAAGTCGGAAACGCCAACATTCTGCAGTTGGCAGTGGATGGATCGATCCCGTACCGTTTGAAGAAAGACGTCGTGTGACAATTGGAGCGACGCATTTATCAGTATCGTTGTGTTTATTTTGCTTTTATGTGCTTTTATGTGATATTATGTGCTCAACGAGAAGATGGCTATGATGGTGGCTTGTTCCAGAATGTTTCAAGAGCATTGACAGTTGCCTGCGGGTCAATAGGGCCAATAAGGACTATAAGTCTTAGTAGAATTATAATTCACGTAGTGAATAACGTGTTATGTGTAATATTTTATTATTAATATGTGTTCTCTGTTTATTCCATATTGCTGCGCTGCTGAAGATAAATAGATTTGTTTTGTTATGTTCGTGATGTTCTAGCGTAGGAGTTAGGCAATTATTTTTTTGTCCAATGTTGAGAGGTGTGATCTAAACTTTGTAAGAGAGTCAAATCGTTCTGGACATAAGCACCGCCTATGGTTGAAAGTTAGTTTTCGATCAGACTCTTCTTTATAGAGTGAGTTCTTTCTCTTTAATGTTGATTTAAAAATAATTTAGTATTGTGTAGGCGACATAGATCACTTTATGTCATCTTTCGTTTTTAGTTAGGTAGGTCTTAAAAGTACTGTGTTACTAAGTCCCTTCAGGGCAAACCTTAAAATGTATCGGCAAGTGATACCAATAACTTTTCTTTAATCAGGTGTGGTGTGGGTGGATCTTTTGCTGACGTTTTGCCCGTCCAAGAATGAAGCAATTTTTCTTTGTTCGTGTTTTTCAGTATTTATTACAGTTTAATTACTATAGTTTGAAATTCTAATAACGATTATTAATTATTACAAAGATTGCTTCGTTATTCCCATTGTAAGGGACACCATACGTAAAATTTTTTTTTGTTGCGTCAGATGTAGTATGCCTAGGGTTCCAGCTGTCACATGTATGACCATAAGGGCGTAGCTGGTTGTGGTGTGCGACCTCGTTCGACACACCACGGTTCGTTTACCTGGCCATCATGTGTCAGAGTTTAAAAATAAATACTTTGTGTTTCAAATTTAGCTTAGGGAAGAAAAAACAATTGTTTGGAGCTGCATTCGGCTGTGCGGCTGACAGCGGGCGACTAGACGCGCCGCCCGGGTCCGCCGGCCGAAGAGAAGATATAAGTGTATTAAATTTAGGCTCAGTCCTTGAGCGGAGTTCGCGATTCCCTAGTTCGTATAAACATAAATATATACGCGTAAAAACCTCCCTAAACCCGATATAGGAAGCTTTGTTGAAATAATAAATGATCATATAAATATCTTCCTTTGTGTTTATCTTATTATCAACACGAGGTATTGTGGCGTCCAACCCCCGGACGCTACAGCACCGATCACTCCATCATCAGACCCTGACCAGCAAATTTGTCAAAAAAAAAACAAAAGAGTCCAAACGCGATAGGTTTATCTTGTTTAATTAGGAGCTCCTGTGGCCACCTTCCTACTCCATCATCAGTGGGCCTACCGCCAAGTGTCGTCGATATCACAGCCGTCGAAATGTTGCGTTGGTCAAGGTCGACGGCCATTTTGTATCGCCCCATTGATAATCTATGCCGGCGCGGCGTAAGAATGAATGAAACGGCGACGGAATGAATGAGGCGGCAGCTATTTAACTGTCAAAAACAGTGACAGTTAAATAGCTGCCGCCTGAAAAAAATTCAAATCGACGGCGTCGCTTTGAAGTGTCATTTCATTACGGCACCTCATGAGCTGTCGTTTTGAATATTATTTTCTTTTCCGACGGTTGATTACGATGCCTATTGCATCTAACACTGGGCTACTATGGCTTTTATGGGGGCGACTGGGTTCTGCCATCCTATTGCACCTAACACTGGGCTACTATGGCTTTTATGGGTGCGACTGCCAACGAGTGGGTTCTGCCCTCCTATTGCACCTAACACTGGGCTACTAAGGCTTTTATGGGGGCGACTGGGCTCTGCCCTCCTATTGTACCTTGCGACTAATTAAAACACTCTTTAATCTTTACCTTACCTACTTAAACGTTTATGCTGTGTTGTTTGTTGTTTTCGTATGTTTCAGAAGGAAGGAGTTGGAGGACGAAATTCCATCGTCGGCAGTCACCCCCATAAAAGCCATAGTAGCCCAGTGTTAGGTGCAATAGGGTGGCAGAACCCAGTCGCCCCCATAAAAGTCATAGTAGCCCAGTGTAAGATGCAATAGGAGAGCAGAACCCAGTCGCCCCCATAAAAGCCATAGTAGTCCAGTGTTTGGTGAAATAGGAGGGCAGAACCCAGTCGCCCCCATAAAGTCATAGTAGCCCAGTGTAAGATGCAATAGGAGAGCAGAACCCAGTCGCCCCCATAAAAGCCATAGTAGCCCAGTGTTTGGTGCAATAGGAGGGCAGAACCCAGTCGCCCCCATAAAAGCCATAGTAGCCCAGTGTTGGGTGCAATAGGAGGGCAGAACCCAGTCACCCCCATAAAAGCCATAGTAGCCCAGTGTTAGGTGCAATAGGAGGGCAGAACCCAGTCGCCTTCATAAAAGCCATAGTAGCCCAGTGTTAGGTGCAATAGGAGGGCAGAACCCAGTCGCCCCCATAAAAGCCATAGTAGCCCAATGTTAGGTGCGATAGGAGGGCAGAACCCAGTCGCCCCCATAAAAGCCATAGTAGCCCAGTGTTAGGTACAATAGGAGGGCAGAACCCACTCGTCGGCAGTCGCCCCCATAAAAGCCATAGTAGCCCAGTGTTAGGTACAATAGGACAGAACCCAGTCGCCCCCATAAAAACCATAGTAGCCCAGTGTTAGGTGCAATAGGAGGGCAGAACCCACTCGTTGGTAGTCGCCCCCATAAAGCCATAGTAGCCCAGTGTTAGGTGCAATAGGACGGCAGAACCCACTCGTCGGCAGTCGCACCCATAAAAGCCATAGTAGCCCAGTGTTAGGTGCAATCGACATCGTAATCAACCGACGGAAAAGAAAATAATATTCAAAACGACAGCTCATGAGGTGCCGTAATGAAATGAAACTTCAAAGCGACGCCGTCGATTTGAATTTTTTTTAGGCGGCAGCTATTTAACTGTCAAAAACAGCGTTTCATTCATTCTTACGCCGCGCCGGCATAGATTATCAATGGGGCGGTACAATATGGCCGTCGACTTTGACCAACGCAACATTTCAACGGCTGTGATATCGACGACACTTGGGCGGTGGCCCACAGTTGAGGGTAACTGCTTCAAAATTCAGTTGCATCGACCCTAAATAACATATATATAAACAGAGAAAGATAAATTAAAGCTTATAAAAATATAACAGCGTCGTATGCAAACAAGGTAAGCAGCCTTTCCTCGAGACTCTGAAATTCGAGTCAGGGTTTTTTTGAAATGCGACGGTAACTCGCACACACATCACATCATATAATCCGTTTACTCCGTGTGTGTCCAGAACATCTTTACATTCCCGCTCTATTGCTCGTAAACTATTTATTTTGTATCTTTGTTAATTGATATACGTGTGTGTACAGGAGTAATGTGAGCGGGATAAAACCCGACCCCACCAGGCGAGGCCGCGGCGGCGGCCAAAGTCCGCCGGCAACCCTGGGGTTATCCTTTCGAGGGCTTACCCGGGGTGCCCGGCAACGCACACTTGGGGAGGACACCGTGCGGTTTTAGTCGAGACACGACATAACTACCCCCGCTGGCCAGCGGGGGAGTATCCGAAGGGATTTCCGCACGTAAAAAAAAAGCCAGCCAGTCATTGCAAACAATTTTTATTTCGCCAATGTTGGAGCCTCGACGATGGATTTAGAGGGTAGGGACGGTTAGGTTTAGAACAAGAAATAACTGAAAAATGAGTCTAAGGAATGTGTGCATTTATTATAATGGACGCCGCCTGCTCATTGGTCATAAGCCTTTTAGTTTTTGTTTTTTTTTTAATTTAGGACACGTCAATTTGACTTCACCTCGCCTGATGGTAACCTGAAGGTAAAGTCTCTGGAAAGAGGGTCACCATTACATACAAGTACCATGTTAACAATGGTGGCACTCAGCTTGACGGCCTCATCAAAAGAGGATTGTCGTCGCAGCACCGCGTTTCACCCACCGCGCTGGTCACACTAGTGCTGCGACCACAATCCCCCTGCCAGGCTATGCACTTGCTGACCCCTGAACGCAATCAAACCGAAATTGGATTACTATGGAGGATTTTTCGCAATCGTGCACGGTGGGACCCCCACCGGGCCGAATTTTCAGACAAATTTGTGTCATCAAATTTCTACCACCAGTTGTGTTCTTATTGTGTTACTCAATATAACTGAAACTGAACCATTCGCAAGTAACTGACTCAGTACCTTTTTTTTTTTTTCGTGCGGAAATCCCTTCGGATACCCCCCCGCGGCCAGCGGGGGCGGTTATGTCGGGCTTGCACCGACTAAAACCGCACGCCGTCTCGGGTCTTAAGACGCCGGGGTGTAAGGTTACCCATAGAGCATATCCCTCGCACCCCGACTGACCCTGGGCCATCTCCGGTTTCGAGACGGACCCCTTACTTGCTCTCCACTGTGCCTTCTGCTAATCAGAAGGACACGTGGAAAGCTTCCGAACAGCCCTCAACAGGGCCGTCCTCGCCTCGGTCGGAGTTGGCCGTAGGCGGCAGCGTCTCTCCCGCCCTAGGAGAGAGGCGCTGCCGCCTCCGTTGCCCAGGGTGCACCGCGTGGAGGTCCCCAACCAAGCACCCCACTGACTCAGTACCTTAACATGGTATGATGCCAGCGTAGGTATGTATGATCTAAGCGCACGGCCGTGCGCAGGCCAAGTTCCAGCAACAGGCCGCGCGCATGCCGTGTACTATTTACACGAACCGTTTCGACTCACTTTTGACCCCCCTGTAGCTCAGTGCCTATTGCAAGTACAGAGATAAAACTTTACGTACGTAATTATATACTAGTACTAAAGCAGTATGCCAAATTTCATAGATATAGCTTCAGTAGATCCTGAAATATGACCCTGTGAATATAGCTAATTTTGGCACTGACTCACTGACCGGTAATCAAAACCTTTAGACCACTTCCAATTGTGCTAGCGTTATGAAATTTGGCACACAGGTCGTGTGTTATATGTAGATTAACAAAAAATTAAGAAATTAAAGAAATCGGTCAAGCGTGAGTTGGCTCAATCTAATATCGAGTTTTTAATACTAATATTTATGAACCAGTGATAATACAATGAGAATACGAAGAGGAGGGGGGAGAGAGAGGGGGGGAGGGGGTATAAAATATGTCATAAGAAATTTAAGAAATCGGTCAAGCGAGAGTTGGCTTAAGAAACAGTGATAAAATGAGAATACGATGAGGAGGAGAGGGGTGATGGGTTATAAAATATTGTCATGTATTCATAATGCACACTGTATAGCTTATCATTTCTTTCTACACTTCCGTGTTGATATCCTTTATGGTTACGCTTACGATTGAATGTATCACTGATTTGACTTGCTAAAGGTATTGCTTAATTGGCTGGTTATCTGTCGAATACGATTTCGGTTGATAATTTGACTAATGTGGCTTGCTAAAGGATTATTTGATATTGCTTATTGATTGGTTACGAGGCATGCCTTTTAAGTTTTGTCGTTTAAAGAAAAAAATACAACTAGAACCTTATAGTACTTTTTATTGTTTTTCAAAGTATTCACCACGTAGCTTAATACACTTTTCCATTCGCTCAAACCAGTTATTATAACATTTATTCCACTCTAAAGATAAATTCTAAACTATTAAACTCTAAGATGTTCAAAATGGCTGACTTGAAAGCGTCGACTACTTCTTCACCGGACTGGAACCTTTGACCACGAAGACTTTTTAATTGTAGGAAATATAAAGAAATCTTTAGGGCTTAGGTCAGGACTGTATGGAGGATGCTCAATAATTTCTACTTTTTCCTGCTTCAAATACTCAGTGGTGCAGGATGATGCGTCGCTTTGAGTTAAATTTTCGAAGTTCGGCGATGACTTGTGGTAGATAAACTGTGGTATACCACTCTACGTTAACCGTTCTACGATCTTCAAGGTAGATAGACAGAATACTCTTTATTGTACACCACATATTATTATATACAATATCTTACGTCTATATATATAGTAGGTACAAGGGGCGGTCTTATCGCTAAAAGCGATCTCTACAAGACAATCTTCAAGATGCGGTATCCAACGGCAAACTAGCTTTCTCACACCAAGCGCTTCATGCAAGATCTTCTGAATACCAAAAAGTAAGGAGTCAGAATAAAGTTCAGCCATGGTTTAATCTATGATTTAGAACGCGTCAAAACTAAATTTGTAATACTCAGTCAGGTATATGTTTATCGCGAACAGTTCCCCATATGTTTGGCTTATGCTATCACAATACATAAAAGCCAGGGTTTGAGCCTCGACTGTGCTGTTATAGATATCCCACCAAAAACATACCTGCTAAAAAGGGGGCCAAGTTCCTATCGGTTAATTGTTCGCCTAAAAAAGGGTTGAAATCCAATCCAATACCAAGTTTAGGTGCACTTTAAAATCGATCATAATTACCTTCATCAACACCCTAATCCACTGGTAAACATTTGCCATTCCCAAGACGCGCTACCACATCCAGTCCTCCGCCTACCGCATCCAGCCACTACTCGCTACCGTATTCACGTCAACGATCTATCTGGCCGAAATTCACTTTACCATACGCCCAACTTAAAATATGGTATAGTTGTGAAAATACGTAACTACTTGGTTAAAAATATCTAAAATTTATAATACTAATAAATTTTAACTTGGCTGGTTAATTTAATTTTATAAATAATAAATTTAATTATACAATTAATCAAGTGTTACGTACAACATGAAAACCTGCCAAGTTAAAATTTATAAGTATTATAAATTTTAGATATTTTTAACCAAGTAGTTACGTATTTTCACAACTATACCATATTTTAAGTTGGGCGTATGGTAAACTGAATTTCGGCCAGATAGACCGTTGACGTGAATACGGTAGCGAGTAGTGGCTGGATGCGGTAGGCGGAGGACTGGATGTGGTAGCGCGTCTTGGGAATGGCAAATGTTTACCAGTGGATTAGGGTGTTGATGAAGGTGATTATGATCGATTTTAAAGTGCACCTAAACTTGGTATTGGATTGGATTTCAACCCTTTTTTAGGCGAACAATTAACCGATAGGAACTTGGCCCCCTTTTTAACAGGTATGTTTTTGGTGGGATATATATGTTACAAGTTCTTCCATTATTCTCAAGCGTATGTCTGGGCACATTGAATGTACGAGTAGTGTGTACGCGTCTACGATTAAGCATAAACTATGCAAGTGTTGGGAGGAGGCAGCCGCGCTCTTTGCGCGTTGTGATGAGCAACGTGTGTCTCTGTCTCAGCTGTATACAATCTGATTCGGTCAGGATATACGACCAGACAATATTTATCAATCTGCCGCCATCTTTCTGACGTTTCTTGTCCTTTGTTAGGGTTCCGTAGCCAAATGGCAAAAAACGGAACCCTTATAGATTCGTTATGTCTGTCTGTCTGTCCGTCCGTATGTCACAGCCACTTTTTTCCGAAACTATAAGAACTATGCTGTTGAAATTTAGGAAGTAGATGTATTCTGTGAACCGCATTAAGATTTTTACACTAAAATAGCAAAAAACAGTAAATTTTGGGGGACTTCATACTTAGAACTGAATCTCAAAAATTTTTTTTTCATCAAACCCATACGTGTGGTATCTATGGATAGGTCTTGAAAAATGATATTGAGGTTTCAAAAACTAAATAGTTTGCGCGAGAGACACTTCCAAAGTGGTAAAATGTGTCCCCCCCCCTGTAACTTCTAAAATAAGAGAAAGATAAAACTAAAAAAAATATATGATGTACACTACCATATAAACTTCCACCGAAAATTGGTTTGAACGATATCTAGTAAGTAGTTTTTTTTAATACGTCATAAATCGTAAACCACAATTTACTTTTCATTCAATCAACTCAAGTATAAAATTTATAAAAAAACCACATTATTATGTTACTTGCTGCTACGGAACCCTTAATGGGCGAGTCCGACTCGCACTTGGCCGCTTTTTTACATAGGTCTCGAGCTAGCAGACCCGCCGAAGCTTCGCTCGGGAAGTTTCGTAAAATGAATCCTATAACCCAAATGCAGCGCCACCTATACCTATAACCTTACATACAGAGTTTTATTGTAATCGAATGAACACCACATCTGCTCATAGTCTTAATGACTGATTGCATGATAAAAAATCGAATAATCAATACGGGACACAGATAGCTTGAAAGCAGGACTGTCTCGATCGAATTGGAACTTAGGGTTATGTTAGTTATGTGTCAAGTTGCGTAATTTGCTTAGTCGGTTCAAGCCCGACATAACCACCCTGCTGGCCGGCGGAGGGGTATCCAAAGGGATGGCGGAGCGCGCCCGGGAGAGATTTAGAACTCTCCCGGCCCGACGAGCCCGCAACTTGCTCGCCGCGCGTCGCAGGCGACTCAGGCGCCGGAGGTCGCTTAACGACCTCCGTCCTCCATGAGCGCAGGCCTGGGGGTGGCAGGTGAGGCCGCCTGTCACCCCAGTAGAAGCAGGCCGGGACGGTGGGGCGACTAGCGCCCCTCCCCCAAACCGGGGCAAGACGGGGACACCGTGGTTCCCAAACCCGAGGCGGCCATCTCGAAACCGGAGATGGCCCAGGGTCAGTCGGGGTGCGAGGGATCTGCTCTATGGGCAACCTTACACCCCGGCGTCTGTAGACCCGAGACGGCGTGCGGTTTTAGTCGATTCAAGCCCGACATCAGGCGGGGGGGTTATCCGAATGGATTTCCGCACGATAATAAAAAAAAGGGTCAGTCGGGGTACGAGGGATATGCTCAACCTTACACCCTGGCGTTTTAAGACCCGACACGGTGCGGTTTTAGTCGGTTCAAGCCCGACATAACCGCCCCCGCTGGTCGGCGGGGGGGTGTCCGAAGGGATTTCCGCACGAAAAAAAAAGAAGGGTATCCGAAGGGATTTCCGCAGAAAAAAAAAATACGTAGATGAGATGCTCGTTTAATTATTCGCAGTTGTCTCGCATGTCACAGCGCTAGGTGACTACGGTTATCCTAGTCGTCAAACATGGTATAGATTGACGTTGAAGTTCTAAATATTTTGTACGACGTATGTCTTGTCATAGTACCTTTAAGTGGGTCTTTAAAACTATTCATTAAATTGGACTAATACACTATGCACTAATAGGATAACTTTACTGTAATCAAGAGGTCCTGAGTCCAATTCTCCGTTCTGAAAAAGTGTCACTGGGCATTCCACGGAGCATAGAAATATATCCGATGAACGGCAACAGGCTCATATCTAAGGCTCAAATAATAAAGCAGCATAATATAGTTGGGGTTATCCTTTCGAGGGCTTACCCGGGGTGCCCGGCATCGGACACTTGGGGAGGACACCGTGCGGTTTTAGTCGAGACACGACATAACCACCCCCGCTGGCCAGCGGGGGGGGGGGGTATCTGAAGGGATTTCCGCACGTAAAAAAAAAAAGGATAATATAGTTTTAATACAAATCATCTCTACTTCCGTTAAAGTACTGAGTATACAGAATATATTCCAACACATTGTAACAAAAGTACCCACATTTATTAAATGACATCGTTTTGTTTCATAACTCGCAAAGAAAACAGATTGAATAAAAAAAGAGCTTTTTAAAGCTCCTGCTCATATCTACAACTTTTCCTTAAATGTTAGGATTGAATTAAGTATATAAAACAAACGTGACGGAATTCCCTTTAGACTGCGGGGAGCTTTCGGGAAATGGAAATTGAAATAAATCTCAATATTGTACACGAGCCTAGTTCCTTCGTACCATAATTGAGTTTCGTATTAGATATATACAACCTGTAACCGTAAAGCAGTTTATTCAGAATTGGCTTCCGAGTCGGTTTCCATTATTATTTATGTATGATATTGTCGATAAGTTTTCGTGATTATTACACATTGAAATTAAACTATTTTTAACGGATTCTATCGTGATTAATTTTGTATTATTCCATTATTACCACCGCGGTAACCACAAGTTAATAAAGTATTTGATTTTAAGCCTGATCTCGAAATCATGAAGCCTACTTGAACGCACAAAAAAGTTTGTATTTCGATCATTAGTTTTACATGATTTCTGACTTCTTTGTCCCACCCTTTTTTGTTTTTTTTTTCGTGCGGAAATCCCTTCGGATACCGCCCCCGCTGGAGAGCGGGGGGTCTCCAGCGGGGGCGGTTATGTCGGGCTTGAACCGACTAAAACCGCACGCCGTCTCGGGTCTTAAGACGCCGGGGTGTAAGGTTACCCATAGAGCATATCCCTCGCACCCCGACTGACCCTGGGCCATCTCCGGTTTCGAGATGGCCCCCTTACTTGCTTTCCACTGTGCCATCTGCTAGTCAGAGGGACACGTGGAAAGCTTCCGAACAGCCCTCAACAGGGCCGTCCTCGCCTCGGTCGGAGTTGGCCGTAGGCGGCAGCGTCTCTCCCACCCTAGGAGAGAGGCGCTGCCGTCTCCGTTGCCCAGGGTGCACCGCGTGGAGGTCCCCAACCAAGCACCCCCTTTGTCCCACCCTTTTTTTTTTTTTTATCGTGCGGAAATCCCTTCGGATACCCCCCCGCGTGCCAGCGGGGGCGGTTATGTCGGGCTTGAACCGACTAAAACCGCACGCCGTCTCGGGTCTACAGACGCCGGGGTGTAAGGTTGCCCATAGAGCATATCCCTCGCACCCCGACTGACCCTGGGCCATCTCCGGTTTCGAGATGGCCCCCTCGGGTTTGGGAACCACGGTGTCCCCGGCCTTTGTCCCACCCTAAGGTCTAAATTGTTTGAGGTCTGAGGTTACCTCAACGTTTAGGAAAATTTCTAATAGCCAGGATGTATACACAGATGTTAATTTTTCCACTTAAAGTTAGCAGAATTGCTTCAGAAATGTAATTCAGTCATTCTGTTACATTGCATAAAATGATGCCATTGTTTTGTTGTTTCCATTACAAGTTCTACATCCCTCTAATTGTCTCCAAATAATACGACTGCTTACAAACAAGACATCGTATCTGATCCCATATTTAATTGAAGCCCTTTGTAATTCTCCTATTATTAGACTTACGAAGCGAGTTCCCTTCGACTGCAAAATAAACATTAATTGAAGAGGTTTTGTATTACAACACGCAGGGCTTTGAATTATGAACAATATGAGTATCAGGAAATCCATTAATATAACAAATTTACTTGCTCACGTCAAAGAGCCCGGGAACGCCAGGCTTGCGGCATAGCGCACGAAATATACAATTAACAGACAGTGCAGCCATAGTTCTGTAACAATACTGCGAAGATGTTCAAAACAATAAACTATCAATTCAATTTCGGGAACTCATGAAGACATTTAATACGAAACTTCCTGTTTGGCTATGTGACAGATGTTTGTATCAAATTGATGATTATTTCAACTTCAAGCAATAGCACAAATTTATAAAAAAAGGCTTTGGACATCTTATGACTTGATAACTTTTATAATATAATTAAGTTTGTCATTTTGCTTTTTCCACAAATGAATCATGTCCATTTAATTATTCTATAGTGGTTTTGATTTATAACTCTTAAGTTTGTCAATCATATACATAATTAATTATACATATTAATTCCATTTACAAATTTATTGATACTTAAATTTTATTATTGACATTACATAACATTATTGACATCATAATATTATTGACATTGCATGAAAGTATTTAATGTTCGAATTCCACTTGTTTTGCACGACAAAGGATTATAACTAAAACCGCACGCCGTCTCGGGTTTTCAGACGCCGGGGTGTAAGCTTGTCCATAGAGCATATCCCTCGCACCCCGACTGACCCTGGGCCATCTCCGGTTTCGAGATGGCCCCCTCGGGTTTGTAAACCACGGTGTCCCCGTCTTGCCCCGGTTTAGGGGAAGGGGCGCTAGTCGCCCCACCGTCCCGGCCTGCTTCTGCTAGGGTGACAGGCGGCCTCACCTGCCACCCCCAGGCCTGCACTCATGGAGGACGGTGGTCGTTAAGCGACCTCCGGCGCCTGAGTCGCCTGCGACGCGCGGCGAGCATGTTGCGGGCTCGGCGGGCCGGGAGAGTTCTGAACCTCTCCCGGGCGCGCTCCGCCATCTCCTTCGCGAGCATTACATGCTCGCAGAAGGATGTGGCGGCGGACCATATAAATACCACATAGAATCATTACAATAAGATTGATGACTCAATGAATTCATTTGGGAAAACGTCATAACCCCGTTTAGTTTGGATTGGCCGAGTCTACTATCATTGGTGGAACTCAAGTACGTCAAACAATTTGTGATTACAGACCACAGTAAGAAGACTGAACAGTCATTATGGATATAGCGAGGACCACGCAACGGAAGGCATCCGATAAGGATTCAATTAAGGTCCCTATGGCAGAGCCCTTGAACAGGCATGGCTGCAATAACGGAAATGGAACCTTAATGAAGGCGAAATGACTGGCGGTAATTGACATATTGTCAACGGAATGAAGTTAAAGACATTTATAGTGATTGTATGATAATTGTGCGACAATCAATGTATATAAAAGCAGCACTACACTAGTCACACTTATATTGAACAAGATTGAAGATGGTTAATATATTGTGTTAAATATCTACATTTAAAAAAGCGGCGATAGCCCAGTGATGTACGTAACGGACTGCCGAGACGAGGTATCGAGTTCGATCCCCAGTCGCCCCAGGCACACACATCCGACTTTTCGTAGTTGTGTGTATTTAAAAAACCATTAAATTGTTTAGTATCGCTCTCTTAGTAATGAGCCCAGTAGATGTCAATCGAGCATGTGTCTATATTATCTAATTCAATTTGTTAACTTAAATTTATGTTTTCCAGTCAATTTTATTGCTAACTAAGATCTTGATCCTCTAAATTAACTTTTAATAGAATTCACGAGGGTGAGCGTTCGTCAATTAAGAAGCTGGCTTCGAGAAAAATACCTTTCATTCACCGCGCTTCTTGTCTATTTTTTATGAACTCTCTTTAAAGGACGTTAAGATATTATACATTTTTAAAATGTTACATAAAACTGGGACAGGCGGCGAATGAATTAACACTTCATGATAATTACTGAATAAACTAAGCTTAATAGCAAGTTGCATGCGGACATTGGGGCTAATACTAAACAGGTAGAAGGTTGTAAATGTTAATAGTAAAAAGTTAATATGATCCACACTTACAACTATAGCTTGCAACTAAGCGTCGGTAGCTTAGTGGTTAAGGAGTCGACGCTACGATCGTATGGTCCCGGGTTCGAATCCTGGCCATTACACTGCCGACGTGAACCCACTCCTAACACAAGCAATTTAGCTTAGCTGGAGGGGTTATAAATAAAATATTCTATAACATTTTACATAGCACTTCCTAGACCCAAAGTAAGCAGTTTAACTAGCTTGTGTTATGGGTTCCAGAATGCGGAAATATATACATACTTATATACTTTTTTTTCTGTAAATACATACATATTGTAAATAGAAACACCCAGACCAATGCAAATAGACATATTCATGCATACAAATATTTGCATTGAGCGGGAATCGAACCCGCGCCCCCTGTCGTAGCAGTCGAATGCACTACAGCGGTAATGCATTCGACTAGCGACGCCAAAGAGGCCGAATAGGGCCGAAGAGGGGGAATATTAGTAATTTCGGTTACTAATATTCTTTAAAAAAACAACTATGTATCAAAGCTAATCTTGATTTATAAATAAATAAAAAAATAAATATAACAATAAAATAAAATTCGTTTATATCGGCCCGGAATCCTTAGTGTTCGTAACAATAATCTTAAAAACTACGTTAGTAATATAATAATTTTAACTTTTTTTTTTATATATAAGTACATATCAGGATACCACTGTTACACATACCGGTTATATGTAATTGCGGCATCCTTGGTTATGTGAAAGCATGTCCAGTGCTGCATAATAGCACTGTCCACATCAAGCCTGTTAGCTACAGTCTTCAGGAGGCTGTTGGAACTGCCCCGGACCCGCTGTAAAACGTGCTGCACGGGACGCTATACGTCTTCTGATGATAGCCGAAAAGCTATCAACCCCAGCTGTGGCCAACATCCCTGAGGCACTACAGTGGCGCAACCCCAAAAGCGCCCTGAAGGCATTATTATATTGGGAACGCAGGGTCCTGTATGCTCATTGAGTGTAATTCACCCACAGGCCGCACGTATACAAAGAGTGACAATATGCTTTGAAAAGCGTGATTTTAGCTTATTTAGAACAGCGTGCAAACCTTCGGGAAAGCATATTAGCTCGAATGCACAGGGCCCTGCGCTCCCGTTCCATGTCCATGTCATCTGTCAGCGATTCCGTGACCCAGTGCCCTAGGTACTTAAAGCTGTTTACTTGTGCTATCGGGGTCCCATTGAGCATTACTGGAGGTACTTTGAGACCTTGAATACAAGAAGTACACTTTTGGTTGTACAGGGTGTCTATAAAAGAACTCCGGGGTTTTGAGGCAAAATATTTTAATGAAATAAAAAACATACATACATGTTTTCTAAATGACTGAAAAGCTTACATTTTCAAGTTTGCTTCAAAACACTTCCTGTTTCCTTAAATGCACTGAACCATTGACGAATGGTTTTGTCAGAAGGCGGGTTAACACCATAGTTACGTCGAAAGTTTCTTTGTACGGTAACTACAGACTTCGTTTCTATGAGCCAAATAACACATTGAGCCTTTTGTTGCGGAGTCACCATCATTTCAAATTTTGCTACGTCATTTCAAGGTCAACGCCCTGCAGCGCCGCCAACAGTTGATACAAACAATCCCAATTGGTATGAGTAAATTTTTTTGAGCTACTCTTTTTAGAGAAATCTACTAAATTTTGCTATCTTTTATAGTTAGTGAGATATGAATTTTTAAAACCCCGGAGTTCTTTCATAGACACCCGGTATTATACCTAAGACCATGAGCCACAGCGAATCTCTCACAGATGCCCATAAATTTATTGAGAGCACTTATTGATGGCAACACCATATCGTCAGCGTAGCTTATGTTGTTGACAAAGGTATCGTCAACAGAACAACCAACTCCAGCGCTGCTGAGCTCATCAATCAACCCATTGATATACAGATTAAATTATATGTATAGCAAGTAATTGTTAGCTTAGTGTCTAGTCAGTGCATAATAACATATAGCCATCTACAGTGGTGACACTAAGCAGATTGTGAATGAAAAGTGTGAACGCATTCAATTTAATATTTCCAGAACTACCCCTCATCATCAACTTTCTTTTTCCTCCTCATTTAGATTTGGTTTAAATGCTTTCATGGGACCAACTGTCGTCTAACCTCCCATCCCCAAGAGCAAAATCTGCCCCAGGGCCTCGTGCGGCAATCAGCACGTGGACAGGCTTACAGGTGACGTTGATTTCCCCAACGGTCTAGTCAACCTTTATTCAGATCTAATGAACAACGAATACTACAATAAATATTCATTAAAGTGACAATATCATCCAAGTATAACTTATAATAATGTCGTACATAAATAGAAGGGGAACAACTAGACCCTTCACGTAACACACCCCCATTAATACATCTCGCAATAGAAGCACAAAACAATAACAATGATACGCAACGACGGCTGCCTTTGTAGCGAAAAATGTAGCCGCTTAACTGTACACTCCATTAAAGGAGGTCTGAAGGCTTTTACACGTGACGACAACATATTTAGGCATTGTAATTTATTACTTCTGTTATAATTTTAATATGACTATTTTATCGCAAATCAGCGATAGCAGAACATGTTCTGGAAGCAGGCACCAATCACTGGATTGAATTGCATCATACGCAAGCCCTCTCCACCGAACGTCACTTCTATTCAAGAGCTGTACGTGAAGACATTGAAATTAAGAAACATAAAATTTTTAATCGGGAATATGGGCTTAAATTATCTGCAACATGGAATTCTGTTATTCTACTGGTGTTAGAAATTTGATAACACAAATTTGTCACAAAATTCGGCCGGGTAGGAACCACTGTGCACGATTGCGAAAAACCCTCCATAGTAATTCAATTTCGGTTTGATTGCGTTCAGGGGTCAGCAAGTGCATAGCCGGGCAGGGGGATTGTGGTCGCAGCACTAGTGGGACCGGTGGGTGTCACGCGGTGCTGCTACGACAATCCTCTTCTGATGAAGCCGTCAAACTGAGTGCCACCATTGTTAACATGGTACGTGTAGGTAATGGTGAACCTCTTTCCTGAGACTTTACCTTCAGCTTACCATCAGGCGAGTTGAAGTCAAATTGACGTGTCCTAAATATATAAAAAAAAAAAAACTTGCTACGTCGATTTTCTGCGCAGTCGCATAGACAACGGTCAGTTTGCTTAGAGAATAGGGACACTGTAAGTATAGCGTACATGGCGAAACGAAAATATCGAAAATGTGCGGGTTGATGAAGAACTTTGTACCTTTTTTTTTTTTTTTTTCTTTTTTTTTTCTCACGGACTCGACAACGGACGACGTGCAGCACTGCGCCAGTCAGCCTGTGACCACGGCCAGTGTATCCTGGTCCAAACGTCAGGCAATCCAAAGGTATGTATATACCTATACATAATCGCGTTGATTCCCGTTAACATTATTGTATTTTATGTAACTTTCATCTGACTATTTTATGTAACTATTTCTTCTTTATTCTTCTTTTACTAAAGCAGCATAAAGTAACTCAGCGGTTACCATGGCTTATGAGCTTTAAGCTATCTGGACTAACTAAAAAAACTATAACCAAACTCTCACTTCCTATTATTAAAGTGTCTAAATTCCTATTACTTTTTTTATTTTTTATACCACTAAGGTGGCAGACAAGCACACGGCCCACCTGATGGGAAGCGGTTATCGCGGCCTATGGACGTGTGCAACACCAGTGGCGTCACACTTGCGCTGCTGACCCTGTAAAGGAAAGGAGTTTGGGAAGGGATAGGAAAGGAGTTTGGGAGGGGATGGGAAAGGAGTTTGGGAGGGGATGGGAAAGGAGTTTGGGCTCCGGCACTCTCGTCTCTCACTCACCAAACGGAACGCAACAGTTCAAATACTGTTACTTGGCGTCGATATTCTGTGAGAGGGTGGTGCTTCCCCGGTCGAGTCGGCCCATTCATGCAACGGCCAAAATGACTGTTGCTTGACTCTACCACTTCAAACCTAAACTAAACTACCTATGCAAAGAAATCGTCTCCGAATCGAAACTTCTTGTCTAGCAAGTAACCGATACGTTGTTCTCCATCTAGTCTTGTTCTTGAAATACTGACGTGTCGGTTTCGTATCGTACATCGTAAAAAATTTCGTTTCTCAAAACCCAAGGGCAGATCGCATATTATAAATCCATTACCGTCCCATTGAGTGAAAAATGTGTCCTTAGCGCTTGTGGACTTATTGTCCACCTGCTGTGAAACTACCTATGGGGATAATCTGGAAGATGTCGAACAGGGTATTTTGAAACCTGTGGCTTAAGAAGGGTGCGCCTATGTTTGCAAATGATTTTGAGGGGATACAAATATAAGCCTATACTTTTACAAGGAGATCTTTGACTAATATTCTACGACATTCTACGCAGCGCTTTCTAGACCCAAAGTAAGCATAGTTTAACTAGCTTGTGTTATGGCTTCCAAAATACATACATATTATACATAGAAACACCCAGACCAATGCAAACAGACATATTCGTGCATACAAATATATTTGCACTGAGCGGGAATCGAACCCCGCGCCCCATTTCGTTGCAGTCGAATGCACTACCGCTACGCCACAGAGGCCGTCAAACAATCAAACAGACATGATCCTAAATACCATGGTGTTGATTGAAGTTTCTTATCTTCATTATGTATGATTTGTAAACTGAATTGAAAAGAGTAGCCTTATCTCGCAGCCCACCACATATAGTATTGCAAGCCAAGCATTCAATTTTATTGTAACTTAGTGCTACTTAAATAGGTTAATTCAATTAAATATATTGACAGCTAATTTACTAATAAAAATATATGTGTAATAGATTGGAATTATATAAATAAATAACATAACTTCACGTCTGTATCCCCGAAGGGGTAGGCCGAGGTGTATTACACACCCACGATTCGCCAGTTATGTTAAGATCCCAATGTAATAGGGGGCGAGCCTTTTGCCATCTATCGGGCACATTACTAAGCGAGCGATAATTACCATTTTTAATACATACATAACTATGAAAAGTCGGAGGTATGTGCATGCCCGGGGTGACTGGGGATCGAACTCGAAACCTCGTTTCAGCAGTCCGTTAGGTACGCCACTGGGCTATCGCCGCTTTTTACATAAATAATTATGATAATTGCATAAAATATCCTTATGATACAGTTTAAATTATCTATTAAGATGCAAAGGTGACGGTCTCTGTGGCGTAGCGGTAGTGCATTCGACTGCTACGACAGGGGGCGCGGGTTCGATTCCCGCTCAGTGCAAATATTTGTATGCATGAATACGTCTATTTGCATTGATCTGGGTGTTTATATGTATAATATGTATGTATTTACAAAAAAATAAAAGTATATAAGTATGTTTATCCGCATTGTGGAACCCATAACACTAGCTAGTTAAACTATGCTTACTTTGGATCTAGAAAGCGCTGTGTAGAATGTCATAAAAAAAAAAGAAAAAAAAGGCCTTTGTCAGGACGAATACCAGTTTTCCCGATTTCCAAAACATATCTCATTTATGAAATGTTCCATATTTATGGGCGATTCTATCGTGGTGTATGTTGGTGACTCGGAGTTAGATAAATAAACATTACATTTATTTGATAAATATGTAACAAGTTTGGGTTGAACGACCTCCCCTTCGCCTTCGAGAATATTCTTTTCTTCTTACTGATTAATGTGACTACTTGTTTTATATTGAGACGGTTTTAGGAGGCGTTTATCGCCTGTACATATATCCCGAGTGATAGATGCCTCGCATGTTCTGGTTATGAAATAAGCGTTCCAAGAAATAAAATGCGAATAGTATCTGCTCAGCGGGCAATCCCACCCCTAACATAACAGCGACCGCAGGTGACGCGGGCTGTCAGTGTCGGTGGTCCGACCCTCGGCCCTTTTCCTCTTTCTTCCTTTGTCTCCTTCCCTTCACTCTGGTATGTAACACGAGAATGACAGCTATATATACTTGAATCTGTAATCGACACCGGGCTTGCCCCTATTGTGGGGACGTGGGACCAAAAAATGTGTGTCCAGCGCCACGTTCGGATATCAAGTCAAAAATTATTTCTTATAATTATTATAATGGCAATTGTGAGTGGTAGAGTCAAGCAACAGTCATTTTGGCCGTTGCATGAGTGGGCTGACTCGACCGGGGAAGCACCACCCTCTCACAGAATATCGACGCCAAGTAACAGTATTTGAACTGTTGCGTTCCGTTTGGTGAGTGACAGTGCCGGATCCCAAACTCCTTTCCCATCCCCTTTCCTTTACAGGGTTGGCAGCGCGAGTGTGACGCCACTGGTGTTACACGTCCATAGGCCGCGGTAACCGCTTCCCATCAGGTGAGCCGTGTGCTTGTCTGCCACCTTAGTGGTATATAAAAAAAAAAAACCTTATAAAACGTCAAAAAAATAGACTAATGTTTAGCAACTGGACCACCGGTTCGAAACGCGACCCTGTCCTGAGAAAACTCCGGCAAGAAACTCAGCGGGCTGTTTTTTTTTAACTATTTACAAACATGTTTACTTAATCTAATTACAGTAATCTTTTGAGTAGCATAGTGAGAGAGCAAACAGTTCATAGCCAAAAAATCCGTTCCCGCAGGGGGAACGCCCAGGTAGATTTCGTGAAGCAATTAATATTATTTTATATAGAGAACTACGGACTTTAAACAGTTTAATTTTTTTTCTCAAAAACGGTAACTTTTAGCGAAAAACTTTTCAGACATTTATTTTAGACTTAAAAATGGCCTATCGATTAAAAATGTTTCCGACTGCAAGAATGTTCACCGGTTAGAAGTTATGATTTTTTTCCCGAAAAATTTTGGTTTTTCGCCCTCTACTTTTAGTTAAAGTTTTAATCTGTAACCGCTGAACGTGTCGGACGGTCTACAAACTTATAACCGCTGAACCTGTCAGACGGTCTACAAATCTGTAACCGCCGAACCCTGTCAGACGATCTACTCACCAGCTACCTCAGTAGTAGGGTGCATGAGCTCATATATCCCAGGGCGCCTTTTCATCAGAGGTCAGAGAATAAAATAGTGCTGTGGGTGTGCGAGGAACTTTCGGGTGTCACTTCAAAGAAAACTCTCTTACACACAGTTATACATACATATATTTACTTCAGAAACACAATACACAAGATACAAAAAGTTCATGAATACATAATAAGATTATAGGTTGACTTGAAATTACATAAAGGTCTTGCCGGTCTCTCCACTCATGCGCAGGGTCTTCCTAGCCAACCCAAGGTGGTTGGGGAACTCCTCTACGCCCAAGTAAGTACAAGTTTAGTGACATTTAGGGTACACACAATATATTAAAGGAAAATTAAATACGTACCCAGAGCCTTAGTTTTCTGCCAGCACGGGGCCAGGCATCGCCCCGCGAGTCCTCCATTGTCTACCGAGTTGTAGACGAGAAGAGCCCTCGGTATAGCGATAGTGACACTCGGGATTGCATTTCCGCTCAATCACGTTCGCAAGTTGATTCCAAGACCCGAATCTGGGACCCTGAGACCAAAATGAGTATAAAGTATTGACTCTAATGCAGAAGAAACTTAGAAGCAAGTATAGTGCAGAAACTTACCAACGATGTGGGAATATCACTGAATCTAATTAATATAGGTTATGAACTTATAGAAATTGACAAAATAGTTTATACACAAAATAACCGTTATAGGTTCTCAACGAAGAATTCTCAAGTGACGGCCCGCCAGCTGACCTGGCCTTATATACCTTCTAGCTAAGAACTTTCTCGAAAAGACCAAATTCCAGCGTTTTTTTCACGAGGAGTCTCGCAGCAAGCACAAAGTCACTCCGATAATGCGGTACAATCAAATGTCAACTTGTCGCTGTGAACACAAGGCAGATTAAGTATCTACTTAATTTATACGTATTTTACTAAACAAACCATAGCTTATGAAGATGAAAACCATAGAGGGACTGAGCTAATAAATTAGGGAAAAGCCTGGAACTTAACGTTTGACTACAAATCATAATTATTCTTCCCACAGGACTGAATACAGGGACACATTAAATGAAATGGAATTTTATTGCATCCAGTACAGCAACGCCATCTCGTGGTATTACTGTGAACCACAACACCACTATGGGATTCCGATCGAACGCTGCTACACTCCGGGAGAATTCCATGCATAGATGTCGCTACCGTTTCTCCTTATTTTAAATCTATTTCAGAAAATAAATTGTTACAAATCTTATAGGTTTATTATTAAAAGTTGTTGGTATTCATGTATACTATGGGATAAAATTAGAACGGTTCGAATATCTTTCATGGAACGTGAAATTTTGAGGAAAAACTGATTTCACAAAAAGTGAGGCTCTACCGTCCCCTTAGGCCCGATTCCACCCGTTCACGAACTTAAACAAAGTTTAGAAAGCGATCGGGGCAAAAATGCAACCGTGAGAGTGCCGCAAATTTTGGGAAGTGGAACCATACATACATATATATATATATATAAACTTTTTGACCAGTGGTCATTTCGGGCTCAGCGGGTCATAACTAGACCTCCTATGAAGAAATTTTTTTTAAATTCGACAGTAGTCAAGAAACCAATAGGTAGATCGATTTCATCGAAATCTACCTAAAATTGATTCCGAAAATTGACTAAATTGCTGAGTGCTGATGTTATAAGTATTTAACCTCAAATTTGGGCAGTAAGTCTACCAACAGCAAATCGATTACACGCATAATATATGACCAATAACGGTTCGCAATATGACGCATTCGGATACGAATCTATTCTCAAAATCAACGAATCAACTAAAGTCATATTGTCCAACTAATATGATATTATACGTGAAAGTTTGTATTATATACGTGAAAGTTTGTGAGGTTGGATGGATATATGATGGATTATGCGCAAAAACGGCTAAGCGGATCTGGATGAAATTCGGTACAGAGGAATATTTTAGTCTGGAATAATTGAGCTGAGTGAGACGAAGTCGAGCGAAAGCTCCTCATACCAGACTTCAGGATTTTCTTTGTCACAGGTCTCCTCCTAAACTACTAGTCCAATCAGAACCAAATTTGGCATGATTAAAGAGGTCAATCAGAGGAAGGTTTATGGATATATTTTGAAAAAATTAATGCTACCACAGAGGAATGATCACCGTTAAAAAAATTCCAGATGGAATTACACAAGAACAGCTCGAGACACTGTGACCAAACTTTACACGCTCAGAAAGCATGTCCAGAGTTGTGACTTTCAAAAAGAATTTTCAAAATCGGACTTGCCACGGAGGAATGATCACTGTTCAAAATTTTCAAAATCTGATTCACGATGTCTCACTCAACTCAACATTGCAAGCAGCGAGTCGCCTTGAAGACCTAGTTACTTTTTAATCGGGAATAGGTTCTTGTGGGTTGTGGAAACAGAATCAGTATTTCAGGTCGGTGGAGCCGCGAGCAACAGCCAGTTATCAATAAAATTGTTGACATCCTACTTGTACTAAAGTACAGAATGATTTTGTTTACATTAGATAAAGTTAAGCACCGCGAAAACTTGATCGAGTTTTATTTCAGAAACATTAAGGTCATTTCATCCTGTCATTACACACCATTGAACCCGCTCAAACTTTCGCAAGTTGATACAGAAATATTTTATTTATGATACCAATATTTTCTTGTTTTTTTTTCGATCGAGGCTGTTTTCGGACAGACAGGCGCCGCGTTGCTTCTTAGAGGGTGACACAAATAATAGGTTCCGATATTATTTCATGATCAGTCGAAGGAAAGTGAGGAACTAATTAAACAGTAGTCGGTTGTTGGGTTCAAAGCGAAATTTAATTTGTTTTTATACCTTGTAACGAGGAGGTTTAGAACAGTGCACGACATCACCGATAAGATTCAAGAGTTTTTTTTTGTACCACTAAGGTGGTAGACAAGCACACGGCCCACCTGATGGGAAGCGGTTACCGCGGCCTATGGACGTGTGCAACACCAGTGGCGTCACACTCCCACTGCCGTTAAGGAAAGGGGATGGGAAAGGAGTTTGGAGGGGATGGGAAAGGAGTTTGGGCTCCGGCACTCTCACTCACCAAACGGAACGCAACAGTTCAAATACTGTTAATTGGCGTAGACATTCTGTAAGAGGGTGGTGCTTCCCCGGTCGAGTCAGCCCATTCATGCAACGACCAAAATGACTGTTGCTTGACTCTGCCACCTACAAAAGAGTCCTAGCTGAGAGAGGGACTGGTATGGCCACTTAAATAGGAAGCCATTAGATTTGTGGACAATTTGGCACTGTTGTCTTGTTCTTATAGTCAAAGGTCTAGCGGCAGACATTGTTGTTGGGATATTGTAATATACTAATCAGCGCGAGAAGTTTCATCGTGCCATGTAGTAATAAAATGTAATTTAATGTCATAAAATTAACGTCAAAGAAAATAAAGCATTTTGTAGAGTAAATGAAAATGTATAATGAATTCTCGTGGTTAAATTCAGACTTTAAAGTTATATCCATAGCGTCTAAAATTAAATGGCATTTTTAGGCTTCCGTTGCCAAATGGCGAAAAACGAAACCCTTATAGATTCGTCATGTCTGTCTGTCTCTCCGTCCGTATGTCACAGCCATTTTTTTCCGAAACTATGAGTACTATACTGTTAGAACTTGGTAAGTAGATGTATTCTGAGAACCGCATTAAGATTTTCACACAAAAATAGAAAACAAAACAGTAAATTTGGGGGTTCCAATTACTTAGAACTGAAACTCAAATATTTTTTTTTCCTCTAGCCCTTACGTGTGGGGTAGGATCCTATCAATGAATAGGTCTTCAAAAGCGATATTGAGGTTTCTTATATCATTTTTTTCTAAACTGAATAGACACTTCGAAAGTGGTAAAATGTGTCCTCTCCCCCCCTCCCCCCTATAACTATAAAATTAGAGAATGATAAACTAAAAATAATATATGATGTACACTATGTAAACTTTCACCGAAAATTGGATTGAGCGAGATCTAGGCAATAGTTAATACCTCATAAATCGTAAACATGCTCACTCGTCACTTTTTCAGTTCATATTAGTTTGTACTATATATTTATTCTATCTATTTATTCATTATAGTAGTATATATTATGTCTATATTACGTTTCAAAACTATTTATTTAATTTCTTTTTTTACATTTTTTTTTTTAATTTTAGTTTCTCCTTCTTCATTCGATTAATTTGTATATTTCATTTTGTATTTAATAACTACACCATAAAATTTTGCTTCCGTCACATTACTGTCCATCCTAAGGTTACCTGGAAGAAATCGCTTTTAGCGATAAGGCCGCCCATTGTACATTCAACTGTTAACGTACTACCTACTACTTATATTTTATTGTAATTTTTTGATGTACAATAAAGAATTATCTATCTCTCTATCTATCTATCTAAACCGCAATTTACCTTTCATTCAATCGACTCAAACATAAAAATTAAAAACTAAAAAATCATTATTATGTTACTTGCTGCTACGGAACTCTTCATGGGCGAGTCCGACTCGCACTTGGCCGCTTTTTTACAGTTACAGTGCTATAACAGTGACTTGCTTTAAAATAAAATGGCAGAATCGAGGCCTGGCTAGATTGTTAGTTCGATAAACAGAGATCAGCGGCAATCGTCCCACGTAAGCAAGACAGTGGAACGTACTGCATAATATACACTGTAGTACCTTTTTTTTTTTTTTTTCGTGCGAAATCCCTTCGGATACCCCCCCGCCGGCCAGCGGGGGCGGTTATGTCGGGCTTGCACCGACTAAAACCGCACGCCGTCTCGGGTCTTAAGACGCCGGGGTGTAAGGTTACCCATAGAGCATATCCCTCGCACCCCGACTGACCCTGGGCCATCTCCGGTTTCGAGATGGCCCCCTTACTTGCTCTCCACTGTGCGATCTGCTAATAAGAGGGACACGTGGAAAGCTTCCGAACAGCCCTCAACAGGGCCGTCCTCGCCTCGGTCGGAGTTGGCCGTAGGCGGCAGCGTCTCTCCCACCCTAGGAGAGAGGCGCTGCCGTCTCCGTTGCCCAGGGTGCACCGCGTGGAGGTCCCCAACCAAGCACCCCACACTGTAGTACCTGGGACCAGATTCAGTGAAAATTTCGTTTTTAAAACGTGTCGTTTCTAAATTTAAAATTTCAGAATCTAACAACAACAACATAACTTCACGCCTGTATCCCCGAAGGGATAGGCAGAGGTGTATTACACACCCACGATTCGCCAGTTATGTTAAGCTCCCAATGTAATAGGGGGCGATCCTATTGCCATCTACCGGGTACAATATTAAGCAAGCGATAATTACCATTTGTCTATTATTATATTAATTATAATTATATTAATCTAATTCAATATTAAACGAACTATGAGTGATTGTGAAGGTTTTGACAGATCATACAGAATACTAAAGTAATACCGCTATTTTCACGTTTTTCTTCCTAATCGAATTAATATCAGGCATTTTGTAAATAGGCGTTACTGAATCAGGCCCCAGCTGCTCTCGAATTACGATCTCGAGATCATGTTTTATTTTTTATTTTTTTATACCACTAATTTGGCAGACAAGCACACGGCCCACCTGATGGGAAGTGGTTACCGCGGCCTATGGACGTGTGCAACACCAGTGGCGTCACACTCGCGCTGACGACCCTGTAAAGGTAAGGGGATGGGAAAGGAGTTTGGGAGGGCATGGGAAAGGAGTTTGGGAGGGCATGGGAAAGGAGTTTGATCTCCGGCACTCTCACTCACCAAACGGAACGCAACAGTTGAAATACTGTCACTTGGCGTCGATATTCTGTGAGAGGGTAGCGCTACAGTCGGCCCGGCCCATTCATGCAACGGCCAAAATGACTGTTGCTTGACTCTACCACTATCAAACTATGCGGTATTTTCCGCAATTGATCTAGTTATTAAAATGAGGTGGAAACAACCGTTATGATAATATAAATTTGCATACTATTATCAGGTTGTACAAAGTTGGGACAGTAAATAAAGTGTTGCATAAATAATAATAGCAATTAAATATTCTAGGATATTCTACACCCAAACTAAGTAAAGCTTAACTAGCTTAAGTTGTGGGTTCTAGAATGCGGATAATGTATGATTTTTTTTGTATTAAATAATTAAAACGAACATTAAAATCTCTAAATCTAATTGAAAACGAAATCAACTATGACTGGTTCTAAATGTTTAATAACCTCACTAAAGTGAAGGTCTTTTGACAGATTGATAAGATTCTTACTAATCGAATCGAAATCACGCGTTTTGATAACGTGGCGTTACTGAATCGGGCCCCTGATTCGCTGCCACAGTTTACTCTGAAACTTTATCATCAAATGTACAAATAGACACACTGTTGCAATTCGGGCTCCAGCAAACCACACGTACCTTATACCTCAATGTCTCAAAGCCTTCAACGAGTAACATTTCACGCCAATCACACAAGTATTTGCTTCTTAAACCTAGCAAAGTGTAAAACTAGCACGTAATAAAAAAGTTAATTGTACCTTGCGCCAGACAATCACAAAACATGTTACAAAGTGACACAAATTGTGCCAACGCACTGACTTTGTAATGTTCACAACAGGCTATACCGCACAAATTGTATCTAATATCTATTTACTCCTTTGTTGCGCATTTTGAACTAGATTTTGTAGGTGAATTTTTGTGATTCTGTATAAATGGAGGGACAAAGTGAGGAGTCCTTAAGATTGCTGTCAGAATTTCGTCAAATATAATACATTTTGAGGACACAATGTTCGTCACCATTGTGTCCCGGTCGTATCCGAGGTTCTGACCTCACAGCCCGGGCTCCGCTTTGCAGTTTTTACTTCTGCACTTTGTAGTACAATGTTTATATTAATTATACTATTACCAATTTATATCACAATGTAGGTACCTTTTTTGACGAGAGGTTATAAATTGAAAGCGAATATGTCAAGATTCAGGAAAGAACTTGAACTCGGGACAGTCTCTTTTTAGGGAGAATATTCTGCCAACTACCTGGACCTGGCCTGGATAGCTGAAATTCTCGACTAATTATATTACAGGGCGACGTAGGAGCCATCTAATGACATTCTAACGTACTACGAAAACAATGTTGTATGACGTTACAATCATTTCTAAACATAATTTTTTGATCACTTCCACCGCATTAAATTATGTAATTAAGTCTTCGAAATTATTATTAATATGCTAATTTTTTAAGAAAATGTTGAGAATCAGGACGGGACGTAAATCCGCTTCATTGTGAAGCAAATGTGTCAGTAAGTATTATCAGATGTAAGTTCGAAGCGAGGCTCACGTTTCGTTTGCTCCTGTCGTACTAAATTATTTACGAAGCCTTTCAACTGAATAAAGCTATTACCTTAAAAGCGCCGGTAATGCATCAGCAGTGACGCTTAACGGAAGCGACGTTGTCAACACATCGATATCTTATTACTCGTAAATCTAATGGTAAGGATTCATGAGCACATTATAATTTTTATATTGAGAACTGAATAGGACGTAGAATTATAGCTTTCTTAAATAATTTAAATTAAAATAATAAAAATAAATTAAATGTTATTATTACAACTTAAGATATTTATTCATTTCATGAAAACGCTGAAGAGTCATAGAAGATTTACATACATGTTTCCTTTCTATGTCGAGATGTCTGGCATTGACGTCAACCCACACGTGTCTGCCCGTTTGGGCTGTGACGCTCAGCATGGAACCCCACGCACCCTAACACATTTTGACACTTGGGCGGGGAGACTTAAGATGCCAAGGACTGTGTGAGTGGATCTACGAGTATATGCTTACTCAATACTTGTTTGGCTTGGCACCGACTTCAACAGAAAAGTGTTACGCACATTTTTGTCTGTTCCGGACGCGTCATCAGCGGGACGCGGGGCACGGGCGGAGTCGGCTACCTGACCGGTTCGACCGCTCCCCTTCACCCGCCGCCGGGCTCGCCGGACCTCTCGGACGAGCCAACCACTCGCCATACACACGCCAAGCTGATGCTCGTGTCCCTTTCTTCTTTTATATTTTTACTCCATTAAAACCATTGTGGAACTTGAAATAAATTTTCTATTAGTACGTTTGTATTTCTCTACAACTCAAGAACCCAATATTATTCATGGTGACCCCGACGTGATGTGCTAACTACGCACGTTCAACGCAATCCTACGCACCGCGCAGCGAAGCTTCGAGAAGGACACTCAAAGGTCACGGAACGACGTTCACGTATCGTAACCACTTACTGATGATCCAGGTGTGAGATAATAAGGAATCTCATCGCCCGACTATCAGCTACGAACTGCTGAATACGAAGAATGCAAAAATTCCGCTTATTTTTGCTGCGCAATCTACGTTGACGACCTTTGGACCCCATACCGCCGCTTCCAGCCTGCTTCTGCTTCAAGCCAGCCGGTCATCTTATTACGCCGCAGCCAAGGCTTAGCCAGGAAAGTGCACCACTCCTTACTTTTCCCAATAATTCTTTTTTTTTCCGTTATAAAAATCACCTTTTACTTGGTTGTTAAGTTTTGCCAATTTCTATACATCTTCTAGTCTATCGCAAGCCCATTTTGCCTATTATTTCGCTTAGCCTATTTTTCCTAGAAAGTGATTTGCAATTTTGTAGCTTAACCTTCCTTTCATGCCAGCTCATTAAGCTATTTTCTAGTTGCGTCTTTGCCGTTTAAGCATAAGCGTTCGTTTCTAGCATAATAAATTATTTATTGAGAATTAACTTAAATTAACTGCACCAATTCATTGATCCAGTATCATATGCTATTGCGTATATAAGTGCAGCCTACCCCTTTTCTTAATTTTAATACTAATTAAAAGAAAGCTAAATCTCCGTTTAATCATTTTATTGCTTAATTGTAATATTACGATATTTTTGTCTAGTAAAACGGTACGCGCGGCGCTCGGTCGCTGGCCGCCAGCGCAGGTGCAGCCTACGGTGATCGACCCGCCTATTGTTCGATCAGCTGACGCTGAGTACATCCCGCTCGCCGCCACGTCGAGCTGTCGCCACGCTGTCTGGGTGCATAAGCCGAACGCATTTACGTATTCCTTTTAATTTCTTGCTTTAATTTAAATTTGATTGTTCATCCATTTGCGTTAACTTGTTTTATATTTTACTTTTAAAGATGACCGATAAATCTACTCTTCAAACGACGAGAAGCTCGACAAGAGGTCGTGTAACTAAGTATAGAAATTATGTTGACAAATTGAAAGCCTCTGACAGTCTCGCTTCTGATCAAATGGATGAACTTGCATTGAAGTTGGAACGTTTTCGTGATCTATTTACCCATTTTGATGAAATTCAATCTCAAATTGAGGTTTTGTGTCCAACTACATTGCAAGCCGAAATCGATGTGCGGGAGGAGATGGAACAAGATTTTATCTCATTGATTTCTGTCAGTCAACGGTTAACTGAAAAGTCAAATGATAAATTTACGAGTTTGAAATCAGAAGCCTCCTCTGGTTGTGATCATAACGACTATAACTTTAAACTACCTTTGATAAAGGTCGCTAATTTTGACGGATCGTATTTTAAGTGGCTCGAATTTCGAGATACTTTCAAGTCTCTCATTCATTCTAATGATCGAATCCAGGCAATCCATAAATTTCATTACTTGAGTTCGTACCTGGAGGGAGAAGCATCTCAAGTGATAAGCAATTTAGAAGTCAGCGAGTCTAATTATAGCGTAGCTTGGAAACTCCTCTGCGAGAGATACGACAATAAGAAGCAGTTGATAAGCAATCATATAAATTCTTTGTTTAACATCCAACAGGTAGGCCGTGAGTCGGCCAAGGGTTTACGATATTTAGTAGACCATGTGTCTAAGAACTTACGGGCTCTAGCAACATTAGGCCAACCCACGGATCAGTGGGATGCCTTAATAGTTCATATGGTTTCAGCCAAACTAGATAGTAACTCTAATTTGAAATGGGAGGAGTTTAAGAACACATGTGATGACATGCCTTCTCTAAATGATTTAAATAAGTTTTTAAAGGGTCGCGCCGACGTCTTAGAGTCGGTCCAGCGCAATAGGTCAGAGAAGGTCATTAACAGCCCAAAACGTGACTTCTCAAACTCCCCAAAAGTACCCATGAAATCTTTCCAAATTTCAGCCGCTCCTGGTGCTTCTTCTGCCGGCACTTCACCTGCCGCTCCTGCTTCTTGTGTCGCCTGCAACGGCGGTCATCGCATTTACGACTGCACTTTGTTCAAATCTAAGTCCATTGAAGACAGGATTTCTGAGGCGGTGAAGTTGAACCTTTGTTTAAATTGTTTGCGCAAGGGCCATTCCTCGCATCGCTGCAGGTTGGGTCCTTGTTTAAAATGCAGGAAGCGTCACAACACCATGTTGCATAGGGAGGTTCCTCAGGCTGCTAGTACACCCGTAGATGCACCACTGCAGCCGGAGACTCAGGTCACGGCCGGCATGGCGACTTTTAACACAAATCATGTATTATTATCTACGGCTCTTATTGATGTTTTTAATCCTATAACGAATGCTAGTTTAACTGTTCGTTGCTTGTTAGACAGCGGGTCTCAAACTAGTCTTATAACTTCCAGTTTAAAAAATCAATTGCAGTTGACTCCTCAGCTTAATAATACCAGCGTAGTCGGTGTAGGTAATGTACCTTTATCGGGCACGCCAGAGCGCTGCACGATTCAAATACGGTCAAGGTACGATAATAACCTTGATCTTAATTTATCATGTTTGGTTCTACCAACAATTTCTGGAAATATGCCGCATAAATACATCGATGTTTCACAATTAAAATTACCTCGTCACATAAAACTCGCAGATCCCAACTTTAATCAGCCCGCTCCTATTGACGTATTAATTGGTGCTGATATTTTTTGGTACTTACTTGGATCCGAGCAGATTACGTTAGGCGATAACTTGCCTTTTATGCGCAATACTAAGTTAGGCTGGGTACTAGCTGGGCCCATGCACGACAAGTACAAGACACAGCAAGCTTCCTTTAGCTCTTTTATTCAATGCAATCATTTGTCTACTATGACTAGTAACAATTTAGACCAAGAGTTAACTAAGTTTTGGGAACTCGAGCAGATTCCCCAGCCTACTAGACAGCACACGGATATCGAATCCGAATGTGAACAACATTTTGTTACACACACCTACCGCGACCAAGATGGTCGCTTTTGTGTGCGCCTTCCATTAATTACCGAGCCTGACTGTTTAGGTAACTCGTTTTATTTGGCTAAAAAACGTTTTTTAGGCTTAGAAAAGAGATTTAAAAATAATCCTGAGCTTAAAATTCTGTATCAACAGTTTATTTCTGAGTACTTAGATTTAGGTCATCTCTCTGAATCTGACACTAAATTTCCTGATACCTCATTTTATGTACCCCATCACGCTGTACTCAAGCCTTCGAGCGAATCCACTAAGCTGCGCGTAGTTTTTAATGGCAGCGCCCCCACCACATCTGGCTACTCGGTCAACGACCTCCAGATGGTAGGGCCATGCATACAGGACTTACTTTTTAATATCCTCCTTCGATTCCGAACATACAAGTACGTGATAACTGGCGACATCGAAAAAATGTATAGACAGATTTTAGTCCAGGAGTGTGACCGTAATTTACAATTGTTATTGTGGCGAAGCGATGAAAACGATAGTATAAAAACATTTAAATTAAACACTGTTACTTATGGCTATTCCAGTGCAAGTTTCTTGAGTACGCGTTGCTTATGGCAATTAGGTGAAGAATGTGGTGACAGCAGGATAAAAACAATAATACAGCGTGATTTCCTGGTTGATGATTTGCTTACAGGGTCGGATTCAGAGGAAGATCTATTATATATAAAAAATACCGTTGAGCAAATTTTATCGGCTGGATGTTTTCCCCTACGCAAATTCCGTTCCAATTCACCTCTTATTTTAAACGACAGCCAAAGTCCAAAGCCCCAAGGGAGTCTAATTCTTAGTTCTTCCTCACATACCTTAGGAGTAGGCTGGGACTCTGCAGCTGACATTATACATTTTCCTACTCAATATTCAGCTGAGAACGATTCTCCTACTAAAAGGTCAATTTTATCTGACTCTTGTAAAATATTTGATCCCTTAGGCCTTTTATGTTTGCTGACAATTATTCCTAAAATTTTAATACAAAAATTGTGGCTAGCTAAAATTGACTGGGACGAGTCCGTGCCTGACTCCATTAATCAGTCATGGCGATATTTTGTTAACGGACTGTCCTCTTTAACCGCGCTTAAAATACCTCGGTATGTACTTTGTGATTCACCTAATTATATCGAAATGCATTGTTTCTGCGACAGTAGCATTAGTGCTTACGCGTCATGCATTTATTTAAAGTCCATAAATGAGAAAGGCGACGTTGCCGTTCGTCTCTTATGTGCCAAGGCGCGCGTTAGCCCAGTCGCTCCTACGACTATCCCGCGCTTAGAGCTGTGTGCTGCATTACTAGGCGCTCAGCTCGCCAAGGCGGTCGGCAACATCTTACGCTGTGAAATAACACGTACCTACTTTTGGACCGATTCATCTATAGTCTTAGCGTGGCTTAAAACTAGTCATAATAATTTAAAAACGTTCGTTTCAAACAGAGTAGCCGCTATACTAGAATTGACCGACGGGTCCGAATGGCGTCACGTCCCCACTGCATGTAATCCGGCAGACTACGCTTCGCGCGGTGTTGACGCGCGCAAATTGAATAACCTAGACATGTGGTGGAGCGGTCCATCATTTCTTTATGATCCTGTAGAAAACTGGCCCCAATTAAATAATAATAATATTAAAGATATACCAGAATTAAAAGTTAACTTGACCAGAGCAAACGAAAATCAGAAAACAATAAATAAATTAATTGATTTCGCAAAATATTCTAAACTTAAAACTATGCAACGCTCATTTGCTTATCTATTAAGATTTTTGCACAATTGCCGTTATCCCAAAAATAAACGAGAGGGAGACTTGCAGCCTGAGGAGCTCGAAGTATCGTTCAAACGATTAGTTAGATTGTCTCAGACGGATAGTTTTGAACCCGAGATAAAAATTCTTCGCGCTAAGCTTTCTCTTAATTCAAAAAATCACATCCTTTCCCTAAATCCCTTTCTCGACAGCGAAGGTATTTTACGCGTGGGTGGTCGGCTCAACTCCTCTTTTTATTCTTTCGAGAAGCGCCATCCCATGCTGTTACATGCCAAACATTGGCTTACAAAGTTGCTTTTTCAGCAGGAACACTTGCGTCTGCTCCACGCTGGTCCCCAGCTCCTACTAGCCTCCGTGCGAGAGTCTGTGTGGGCAGTCGCCGGGCGCGACTTGGCGCGGACGGTCGCGCGGCAGTGCATCGCATGCCGGCGCGTCACCGCTAAAACCGCCGTTCCTCTCATGGGCGATCTGCCTTCCGAGCGCATCACGCCCGATTTCCCTTTTGTCAGTGTTGGTGTTGACTTTGCTGGGCCGTTTCTTATCACGGATAGGAAAGGGAAGGGATGCAGAATTACCAAATGCTATTTGGCTATTTTTGTTTGCACTAGGTACAAATGTGTACATTTAGAGGCTGTGAGTCAACTTTCTAAGGATGCTTTTATTTTATCCCTGCGTCGCTTCATCTCTCGGAGAGGAAAGCCGCGTGAAATTCTCTGCGATAATGGTCGCAATTTTGTAGCAGCGGCCAGAGAAATTAGCGATTTTTTTAAATTAAATTCTTCTTCCATCTCTAATTTCGCAACAGATGAGGGCATCAAATTTAAATTTCAGCCGGCTTATGCTCCGCACTTCGGGGGTTTATGGGAGGCAGGGGTTAAATCGGCTAAGTTCCATATTAAAAGGATCTTAGGCAATAGTCACCTCACTTTCGAGGAACTGGCAACCCTTTTCAGCCAAGTAGAAGCTATCCTAAATAGCCGCCCTTTATGTCCTATTTCTTCCTCCCCTAATGATTTCCAACCCTTGACTCCAGGTCACTTCATCGTCGGTCGCGCCCTGATGTCGCTGCCATCTCCCAGCTTGGAGGGCATTAACCCAAATAGATTAGACCGGTTTCAGAGGCTTGAGGCAATGAGACAACATTTTTGGAAGCGCTGGCAGCTGGAATATATCACGGAGCTCCAGCAGCGGACCAAATGGAAGGTGCCTGGCAGACCACTGCAGCTTGGTGACTTGGTGCTCGTAAAAGAAGAGAACGCGCCCCCCCTTCACTGGCGCCTTGGACGAATCTCCAAATTATTCCCCGGATCGGACGGGATATCCCGCGTGGCCGACGTTACCACGGTTACGGGGACTTACAGGCGAGGTGTAAAGTACCTCTGCCCTTTATTCGACCAAACCGAAGAGTTCTTGAAGGCTGACACCTTCAGGGGCCCCCAGGATGTTCCGGACGCGTCATCAGCGGGACGCGGGGCACGGGCGGAGTCGGCTACCTGACCGGTTCGACCGCTCCCCTTCACCCGCCGCCGGGCTCGCCGGACCTCTCGGACGAGCCAACCACTCGCCATACACACGCCAAGCTGATGCTCGTGTCCCTTTCTTCTTTTATATTTTTACTCCATTAAAACCATTGTGGAACTTGAAATAAATTTTCTATTAGTACGTTTGTATTTCTCTACAACTCAAGAACCCAATATTATTCATTGTCTTTTGAAATAAGTCTGTAATTCAGAAATTTTCGCTTTAAATTTTTTATTTAAATTTTATATAAAACTATATAATAGTGAACATAAAAAACACCAATCAACCTGTCGTGAGCGGTCAGAGACAGATTGGTGCGATGTGTGAAGGCGTGGAAGGAGGCGCTTGAGAACGGCGGTCTGAAGGTAAATGTAGCGAAGACCGAGCATAGGTGATGACATGGTCGAGCGCATGGACCAGGTTAAGTACATGGGACCTGTACTTCACGCGACTGGTGTCATCGATTGCGACATCAAGGCACCAAATAGCGTGAGACGACTGGTGTCATTTGAGACCCCGAAATGCCGGTTAGATTGAAAGGGCAGGTCTGTAAAACCATAATTAGGCCTGTACTTTTACACGGGTGTGAAGAGTAGCCATTACTGGGTCGACAGAAGCAGCAGCTCCATGTCGCAGAGTTGAATATACTGCAATGAATGTGTGGAGTCACGTGCAAAGATCGCGTAAGAAATTACCGCATCCGATCGCTGGTGCGGCCACGTGTTGCAGCAACCGCCAGGTTACGTGGGTAAGAAATGTCTAGCCATGGCACTTCCGCCGGGCCGTGGTAGAAGGAAGAGACCCAAGAAGTGGTGCTTCGACGTCGTAGGGGATGACAAGCGTGAAAATGGTCTCACTATCATGGACGCCCAAGATCGTGCGAAGTGGAGAAGAAAAAGCAGGAAAGCGAACTCTGGTTGTTCGCTAAGATGATGATAAAAAACCAATCAAGTGCGAGTTGGAATCATACACAAAGGGTTCTGTAGCATCGTACGAAAGATATAACACTGTGTACTTTTTAAATACTTTTGTAACCCAAAAAGGCTCATTTATTCACCTTTTTTTTTACCTACTCTGCCAAAAATGCTGATACTTAACTGTTAAGGTTTATGAGACGCTGCACATTAACAGACAGAAAGTCACACAAAAATTTTTCACTAATAAGGTTCCATTCGTTAGCCTTCAAATATGGAACCCTAAGAATGTTACATAAATATGGTAATGAATTCGACGCACGTATAGCTAACACCTGACCATCAAGATTGCTGTCGTCCCTTAGAACTCTGACAGGGAATAAAGGATTAGAGGGGAACGTGTACTATATAATATTGCTATTGCCATTAACTGGACAATTTAGCAGAAATAGAACCACAGCTGGTAACATGTGAGTATATATGTTATTTTTAAACTATCGCGGTGTAAACTCATACTTTTTATAACTTCTCAGGACCTATCGCGATTAATATAGAACTTACTTAAGCCGTGACCACGGGTGCTGCAACGCATCCGAAACGTCGGTAAAAGTAACATAACATAAACTCACGCCTATGTCCCCGAAGGGGTAGGCAGAGGTGCTAGCACCCACATTTCGCCAGTTTATGTTTACGTCACAATGTAATAGGTGGCGAGCCTATTGCCATTAACCGGGCACTTATAAACCTGCGATATATACACACATAACTTCGAAAAGCATCGGAAAGTCATTGGTGTGTGCCATGGTAAAACCTGGGATCGAACCCGAGACCTCGTATCAGCAGTCCATTACCCATACCACTAGGCTACCGCGGGTAAGTTCTGTATTAATCGCGATAGGTCCCGAGACGTTATAAAAAGTATGTGAGTATATACTTCACATCTGCGGGTGTGCAGTGCCTTACCAAGTCAACCTCTCTTGTGAGCTGGTGCACCTGCTATACAACGGACGAGGCTCTCGCGCAGGCTAACGGCAATCGCTCCCGGTAAAGCCGACATTTGCTCTAAAGTGCAAACTTGACGCAACTGGGAAATCGCTATGAGGATGATGATGATGATATTTCACTTCTGCCTACCCTCCGTGACAGATTTTAATCTCATTGGAGATATGTGTTCTTTTTATGACTCGTACGTAAATCTGGCAGTTAATTCGTAGACGTTGCTACGCCGTAGACACACGTGCTACGGTCGTAACCAGTATGTCCGGTCGTAACGACCTTGACCTCGTTTCATCGTCACATGCCATCGATCCTCGAAGGGATATGGCGCATCTAAGAGTGCATATTGGAATTATTCGTATCAGTACATTCACTCGAACAGAAGAAAATATGATGAATAAGTGAGATTAAAAAAAGTCCAACAAAATTGTTGACAATAAGCAACTATAGTGACAATAGTCAGTAACGGCAAACTTTTCTATTGTTGTACATAATTTATGGCCGCTCCTGACGTCGACGTCTCTCGGCGACTTATTATTCAAGCCACACACAAACTTCAAAGTTACGAACCACGAAATGTTACATATTGTGTACTTTTCCCGCCCCTTGGGATTCCTTCGTAGACGGGAAAAGGTCCCGATTTTTAGTACTCATTGCTACAAAAATGTCCATAAGTATTTCAATTGAATCAGTCGTTTCAAAAACAACTTAAGTATGTAATAAATTAAAATGCAAATAGAATCAAATAAAAGGGTTATACCTAGATAGTACTGAATGCAAAACGTCCACTTTTTTATTCAGTCTCGAAAGTTAAACGTCATTGCGCTAAAATGACCGCAAACTAAGGAGATCTTGAAGCAAATGGTTCTCTTGAGAAGAAGTTTAATTAGCAAATTTAGATGAAACACTTAGTATATTTACCGTCCAGTAAAGTATTTCATACAGTATTGTAATCTGTGCTCGGGTGTGTGGAGCTCCACTGTATGCCAGTACGCCTGTTGTTTAACGTACGGAGCTTTAACGCTAGTTTTATTTTCGGGATTGGAAGGTCAAACGATAGTCACTTTCATAAAAGCCGAATACACTAAATCGAAATAAGTAGATAAGCATTCCCCGAGCTGAATAATAATAACCCGAATAATAAAAAAACGGCGATAGCCCAGTGGCGTGGATTGTGAGTGCATGATGTACTAAGTGTAAGTAGGCCAGCAAGCAGAGATCTATCTCTAACGAGTCGAATTCGTGATGTATTGGAAGGCCAGCAGCACTCTAAAGCGGCGAGCTTGCAGCATAACTTCACGCCTGTATCTCCGAAGGGGTAGACAGAGGTGTATTACACACCCACGATTCGCCAGTTATGTTAAGGTCCTAATGTAAAAGGGGGCGAGCCTATTACCATCTACCGGGCACATTATTAAGCGAGCGATGTTTAACATTTATTAATGCACACATAACTACGAAAAGTCAGAGGTGTGTGCCCGGGGCGACTGGGGATCGAACTCGAGACCTCGTCTCAGCCGTCCGTTACGTACGCCACTGGGCTATCGCCGCTTGCGGCTTGCATAAAATATGTAATGAACGGAGAGGACACTGTACTGGTACTGTAGGGACAGAAGCTGGTCATGCTTGTACTTTTCGGCAAGAGGACCGCTCTTCTATTTTCTCTCTTGAGGGAATTCTCCACCAGAGCCTCGTTATCCCTGCCTGCCCCTGAGGGAAAAGGCGTGAGTCGCAGTTCCACGACAATAAAAACTTACGATCGTATATTCTGTTGCCGCATATAAAACGAACTGAAATGATGTGTCATGAAATAAATCACAATGCTAATAACTTGCTTACTTACATGTAAGCTTTTAACTCGGAGAAGCTCGAATGATATGAATGTGGCTTTCACGGGAACAATGACCTCGCTCGGAGGAACATGCCATAACTCACGGTTACTTAGCAAATGAGTCATTGCCATTAATATTTCTATTACTACGCTAAAGACAGAATGTAAATTTACACATACATAAATATAATCACGTTTAGGGTAGGTGATATGGTTCCACGTGTCACCTGAGTATGAAATGTTTTTTCAACTCCACGTACTAAGGTGTTGTTGGAGATACTCTTTTGGTTAGTTTGTTCATTTTCGAAGTAATCAGTCAGTTTTGTCTTCGGTCAAGCGGTTACTTACTGAACATAAAATCAAGAGGAACGGCGTCACCCATTCCTCACAAATTGGTTACATCGGTAATGAACAAACCAAACAACAAAGTGTCTCCAACAACAAACCTATTGCTTAACATTGATCGCGAATAATGATAGTTCGCCCCTAGATCCCGCATGCTCTCGGTCACCAGAACTGGTGACCGCAACCTTTTGTAGGAGGCTAAACGACCTCCCCTCAGGAGACTAGCGCGCAAGATATCACCTTTATCAGCTGACAGACTACCCAGTCACGCTGTACAATACAACTTTACTACAAATTTTTATTTTATTTCACGTACGTTTTTTTTTTCGTTCCGAAATCCCTTCGAATACCCCCCCGCCGGCCAGCGGGGGCGGTTATGTCGGGCTTGAACCGACTAAAACCGCACGCCGTCTCGGGTCTTAAATCGCCGGGGTATAAGGTTACCCATAGAGTATATCCCTCGCACCCCGACTGACCCTGGGCCATCTCCGGTACTTCGAGAAGGCCCCGGGGTTGGGAACCACGGTGTCGCCGTCTTGCCCCTATTGGGGGGGGGGCTAGTCGCCCCCCCCCCCATATATCATATAAAGGAATAGATCCTTACACACACATAGATATGTAAATACATTCATGCAAACAGCTAAATGATTCGAACATGCCGCCCACCAAAGGCATAATGACCTTTAAAACAAATCTATAATAAATTACAATTATTTCAATATAACAAATTTCATTGACAAGTATATGCTCCAGTCATACACACTGTAATGGAAATTCTAAGTAATATACGAGTAGCTCATGCAATAGTATAAAAACATTCACACCTGAAATATAAGAATCATACTAAAATATAACATTAATCATCTTCAATGTCTATAGGCAAAGGACATAACTTATTAAAACTTCGCTTCATCACACAGTCACCGCTTTTAACGCTATATTCTCGTATGATGCCATCATCCCCTGGATGTTTAGCGACAATCCGACCTAACGCCCATTTACCAGGAGGAAGCTGTTCATTCTTGATTAGAACAATGCGACCAGCTTCCAACTCCTTACATCTCCTAAGCCATTTTGGTCTTTGTTGTAAGCTAGTTAGGTATTCTGCTTGCCATTTGATCCAAAAATCTCCGAGTAATTTCTGAATGTGCTTCCATCGTGACAGATGACTAATTGACACGTCTTGAAAGGTAGGTTGCGGCACATTTATTGGAGCTTCGCCAATCAAGAAATGGCCAGGCGTTAAGGGTCTCAGGTTATCTATGTCCACATCGTCTATTGGACTTAGCGGCCTGGAGTTAAGACACGATTCGATTTGGCAAAGCAGAGTGCTCATTTCCTCGTAGGTCAAGTGATTGGTCAAAATCCTTTTCATATGGTATTTCATGGACTTTACTCCTGCTTCCCATAATCCTCCCATATGAGGGCTGTACGCGGGTATGAAGTGCCACTGCGTCCCATCTAGTTCAAGAGACTCCATTACTGGACCTTGCAGTTCAAATTTTGCTTCCCTCCAAGAGTCTGTCAGCTCTTTGTTAGCTCCAACAAAGTTCCTGCCTTGGTCACTCCATATCTGTGAGCATCTTCCACGTCGTGCGACAAACCTCTTAAATGCACCAATGAAAGATTCAGTTGTGAGGTCTCCAACCAATTCTAAATGAATAGCCTTTGTAGCCATGCAAATAAATACAGCTACATAAGCCTTAGTAGTTTTTAATCCTCTGCCTTTGGATGCCAAAACTTGATATGGTCCAGCAAAGTCCACACCACTGTTTAGAAAGGGTTTGGCCGGAGTGACTCTAACCTTTGGTAAATCGCCCATCATTTGATTTTTAGCAGCAGCACTATGTTTGGAACATATCAAACATTTGCGGATACAGGTTTTGATTAGATGTTTCGCTTTGATCACCCAAAATTTGGTTCTAAGGTAGGCCATCATCATCTGGACTCCTCCATGCAGTGTCTTCAGGTGAGCATCCTTTACTATAAGTTTGGATAAATTATTGTGATTAGCTAATATAATAGGATTTTTAGTATCTGGAGCTATATCTGCGTGCCGTAATCTACCGCCCACCCGGAGAATCGCTTCATTGTCAAGGTACGGGTTTAATGATTTCAATTTACTATCTCGCCTAACTTCTTTCTTCTGTAGTAAACTCGTGATTTCTTCATCAAAACTTTCCCGTTGAGCAATTCTTACGCACGCCTGAAGTGCTTCATCAATCTCTTTCGTAGATATAACTGCTTTTTTGTTTTCCATGTTTTTGCCCTTTAGAAATCTTTTGCAATAAGTTATTGATATTAAAAGCTCTTGTAAACTATTGTACTGCTGAAATTGCTTTTCTAGACCTTTTTCTTCTGCCTTGAAATTTGTTTGTACTATCTCTCTTTTTTTCAAATTTGTAATCAAACTGTTTGGTCTACTAAATATTATTTCATTTAGTCTTAGCCAATTTGGGCCCTTCCACCATTTTAGATCTTCTTTCAATTCTAGAGTGTGTTCTCCTCAAGACGCGACATCAGCGGGATTGTCGTTTGACTGTACATGAAACCAGTTAGATCCTATATTATCCACGATTTCAACGACTCGATTTCTTACAAAAACTTGCCATCTCGTCGGGTCACCAAGCAGCCAGGAAAGCACAATTGTGGAATCAGTCCATGCGAATATTTTCTCGTCAGGCATTCTCATGGCAGATTTAATTTGTTTCAGCAATCGAGATAAGAGAAGGGCACCGCACAACTCTAAGCGTGGTAAAGAGACTGGCTTTACTGGTGCTACTCGAGTCTTGGCAGCTATTATCTGGGTTTCTATGTTACCATCCTCTCGTTCAAATCTTACATAAGCAACTGCAGCGTATGCCTTTGTCGAAGCATCACAAAAACCATGCACTTCAATGTTCGCTTTACTATGACATGTAGTTCCCAACCATCTTTGCACTTCGATTGCATTAAGGTGTTGAAGACTCTCTCTTAGTGCAGTCCAGTCTTGTTTTATGTTTTCATCTATATCTTCATCCCAACCGACTCCTTGCAACCATAGTTTTTGTATGAGCAGCTTTGTGCGTAACATGGCTGGAGCCAACCAACCCAGTGGATCAAAAAGTCGCTGGATGTCGGCGAGGATTGTGCGCTTGCTTACAGTGTTCGCTATAGACGGTAAGTTGAGACTGTACTGAAACACATCCTTGCCCATGTTCCAATGAAGACCTAAGGCTGTGATTGTACCATGAAGGGTAATGTCAAGGCTAACATGGGATGTCCGTTTCTCAGGTTCAAATTGCATCAAAAAGTTAGCGTCATTTGAACACCATTTTTGTAATGTGAACCCTCCTTTTTGCAGAATAGCCTCTACGTTTTTTGCTGTGTATATTGCATCTGATAGATCGTCTTTTGAGGCCATCAGATCATCGACATAGAATTCTTCTTTAATCATTCTACTAGCATCAGGGCATATACCCCCCCGGGTAAGCCCTCGAAAGGATAACCCCAGGGTAGTTGACCCTCCCTAGTAGTAAAATATACGCTTATGCTGATTACACCGCGATCGTCATCCACGGCCCTACTTGGATGAACGTAAAATCAAAAGCGGAATCAGCATTGAGAGACATCATCAATTGGCTGAATCTCAATTTATTGACATTAAATTTGAAAGAAAACAGTATACATGACTTTCGCATTACGACGCAATACAAAACCACCACAGACATTCACCTTAAGGGCTCACTCGTGTAAAACAACACGGGAACCATGCTCGTGCCTCACAATCACCAGAACAGACACAATAAATTATTTGGGAGTGCAACTAGATGATGGCCTGAAGTGGGATAAGCATATAACTGCTCTAATAAACAGAACCATGCGTCTCATTTGTGTCTTCAAAACACTTCGTGAATCAGCTAATCTCGACACTCTAAAGATGGTGTATTATGCGCTGTGCCAATCTATCATTGGTTACTGTATTCCTGTGTGGGATGGTGCTCACAAAACATTTCTCCTCGGAGTGGAGAGAGCACAGAGAGCTGTTGTGAAAGTGATGACAAGAAAACCGTTAAGATACTCAACATCCCAATTCCACCTGGATTGCAGGGTCCTAACGGTTCGGCAGCTCTTTGTGCTTCAATCTATTTTGAGGAAACACACTAGCCTTTCCTCTCCGAATCCCCAAAAGAGAAGGAATCTACCACCAGGTGTTCCACATAAAACTTCTTTCGCAAGACACCATTACTACGTAATAAGTTCTTATCTCTATAAACAAATACACAAAAATCTTAACATTTTAGAATTAGATAGGTACAATCTGAAACAGAAAGTTACGGATTGGTTGCTAAAACAAGACTACCTCAGCACTGAAACACTACTTGTTTACCTTCAATAACATATCTTTGAAAATGCACTTCTGTAGATTTGATAATTTACACACACATACACACAGACCCTCGCAAACACACGCCCACTCGCATACACACTCGTATACTACAAACACCCACACACCATACCCACACTCCACAAACATACTTGCACAAACATACACCATAAATTACAAGCAAAGCCAAAAAAAAAGGAAAAAAGAATATTTTGCATGCTCTTCTTATACATATTTTATTTTTATACACTTTATACTTATTGAAAAAGAGTCACTAGGTACGTGTTAAAGCAGGTTGGCATCTGTAATACAATGTTTAAGTACATAAGTACAGGTGTGAACGTTTCACATTATAATGTATAGATACTTTTGTCTGAGCTGTAATATCTTGTACACATTATAATATTGTAACAACTGTGTGATAATAAGAAAAAAAGATTTCTTATACTCCTCTACTGTCATAAAACATTTCATGCAAGCAGCAGTTTACACAATTAGACCAATGTCTCGTTGAAGACGTCGACTTTCGCTCAATATAATTACTGGTCCAGTCACAGCAGGCGACCCTCTGATCCATTGATTGGTGAATATTTTAATCAATCTGTGTCAGATCGCGTTCATTTAAATCTTCGTTACTGCTGATCTGGCTCAAGGCGCACTCCCCGGACCTTAATTGAATCCTTATCGGACGCCTACTCCTTGAACGATGGCCTCCCCTGTGACTTGTACACACTAGTTGTTTGGCCACTGAAACAACATTGTTGATTTTTATTTAATGCTGTAGGTACCTCAAAAGTACGACTGTCAGGGATGCCGCAGATCGTGTGAAGTGGAGGATATAGCAATGAAGTGGAGAACGGCATCCGAATTGCGTGCTTCAGATGCAATTAGGATTAAGAAAATTTCCTCTCACAATGTATATATGTATGTATATAACGTATTTATATATATGTAAAACTATGTATAAAATATACATGTATGGATGTGTATTATTTTATTTTACATATAGTATATTATATTTACTTTTTGAATGTATAACTTATGTAAGTCTATTGATTTATTTTTGCCATCTTTCGTTTATGTATACTTTTTTTATTTGTACACTTTGCTTCCCTCTGTTATTTTCTTTTTTCTGCCTCTACTGCTCAAAGGTTTGCTGGTAGAGAACTCGTTCAGAGTTAAGCTCGCCTTTGTATGTAATTTATTTTAATTGTAATATATTTATCTCTTTTTTTGTGTACAATAAAGAATTAAGAATTAATGCTAGGATGTTGACGAAACAAATATATAAATAAATGAATAAAAATAGTATAAAATAAATAAATAATAAATATTCTACGACATTTTACACAGCGCAATCTAGACCCAAAGTAAGCTTAGTTTAACTAGCTTGTGTTATGGGTTCCAGACTGCGGATAAACATACATAAATACTTTTTTTTGTAAATACATACATATTATACATAGAAACACCCAGACCAATGCAAATAGACATATTCATGCATACAAATATTTGCACTGAGCGGGAATCGAACCCGCGCCCCCTGACGTAGCAGTCGAATGCACTATCGCTACGCCACAGAGGCAGAGCAGAGAGCTAGATTAGGTGTACAGAGCCCTATCAACACCTGCGGACCTAACGGCAACCCCACCTGCGAATCAGCGGATGAGGCGCTGGCGCAGTTTGGTGGGCAGGCGGCAGTGGCTTTCACAAAAGCCAATAAACGAATAAAAGACAAAATGAGCGGACTCTGGACTCCAAAGTTTATACTTTGGACGGAACCGGAAAAATCGCTATGTGGCTGACGAGTCTATAGGCTAAATTCTAATACCTGTAAGTCTAAAACCTGTAGTGTCGGATATGTTGCTTTATTAAGAAAGAAAGGACAATGCCCATGTCAGTATGGAAATCGGTTGCACATTTTTTTTTTGCTATGTCAAATAAGTATAAACGGCATTAAAAAGCCTGCATTAAGTATTATCTGAAATATAAACGCATATTGTAACAGAACTTGGGGTTATTGAGAAATTAAACGATTGCAACGAGAAAAACAACAACAACAACAAGAAAATATTGTGACACTGACTGTTGAACTGACGTTTGAGTTTTCTTTTGGAATGTTTTAAGACAGATACCATGTATAAATTAAGAGAAAACTACCACTGAAGCATACATTATTTTACAACTTTAACTGATTATCACTAATAAACTACGAATACATACACGAAATATTAAGATTACATAACTGCAATATATTTGAATGTCACATTGCGAATTATTATCACGTATTATTATTTAACCATATTATTTTAAAAAGATTGGTATATTTGCATTCTACCACCAATGGTTTATTTTATATAATGGTAACAATTAAATTAAAATGGAAACGATTAGTCATTCAAGATTTATATCTTTATAATTTAAATTCAAACCCCAAGTTCTATAGAAGCGATTTAGTGTTGAAATATTATTTTTTAACATTTGAAATATTGACGCGAACGTCTAAAAGCGCAACCAAGAATGGGCATTCTCCTTTAAAGTTAATGTTTATAATGTTCATTCAAATACAATAGCATTTTTCAGAAAAGCTGTCTTTGCCCCGTTACAAACATCATAGGACTCTGCTGGTATGGAGAGGGCCCTAGTGCTCCTTGATTGATTAGGAATCTATAGATGTGTCAGGTTTTCCTCATTAATTAGGGGCCATCTCGTTCCGTCACTGTAGATATATTAGTAAAGGAAGCTTCCATCGTGGTGACAGGCTATGATCGTAAGTTGACAAGTCGTCGTAATGGCATGACGAGCAGTGGTGGAGGAGGAGGGTCCCAAATGGGTTAACCATCTTAACTTAGTGTAAGCCGTTAGCGTACCCTCGGTGAATTACATTTTTCTCTATAAGCTGAGTAAGAATTTGACTGAAAATTTTAATTCAATTCTTGCTTGTGGAGTTTGTTGCGCCGTTTTTTCTCCACTAGGGCCTAGGAAGCGGTGGTAAACTTAGTTTTAAGCAGATTTTGACGACAAAAAGATGTAATTACGTTGCACTATTTTGAAAAATAAAGACTTTGACTTTGATTTAAAATCCAAGCGAAATTGACTTGAAAAGAGCATGAGTCCTGCGTTAATATTTAGGTAGAATAATCGCTTCCCATTCAAGGTTGGGAAGTCGGATGGCAGTCCTTCTATGAAAGTGGTACACGCCAAATTACAGGAGAGGGAGTAAGTGGACGAGCTATGAGCTGGAAGCCCCAGGTGCCTCTGGGAACAACGCTTAGATGGTGAAGAATAAATCTTGATAATCAAATGGGGTTGAATTAGTTTTGCATCAAGATGCCCGCCCACTTCAATCTAATCGCATAGAAGAAAACATCATCTAAATAGGAAATTTAGAGTTTACAATAATGGTGCTCATGTGCAAGTGATTGTCCGTACTTCATAGCTCCGCCTATCGCAATACGAAACCCTTGTTATTTATGCTCAATTACGTACAACAAGGAAGTTCGCTCGAGAGAAGTTTAATAACGTCTCAAGTAACAGCCAGACTAATCAACCGGGACATTGAAAAAAAAAAACAACTTGGTAGGTAGTACTAACATAGATATAGGATGGAACAGGATATAGGTATGTTAAATAAATAATATTCTATGATATATTACATAGTTCTAGAATGCGGATTACATACTTATATACACTTTTTTGTAAATACATACATACATAATTATACATAGAAACACCCAGGCCAATGCCGATATTCATATTTATGCACACAAATATTTGCACTGAGCGGAAATCGAGCCCGCGACCTCTGACTCAGTCGAACGCTCTACTGCTACGCTGTGGGTAGTAGTTTTTATTAAATAACTACCCAAAAAATAAGTGTGATGTTTTCATGGTTCATGTATGTATCAGTTTCTTTATTTAGTGGTAGAGTCAAGCAACAGTCATTTTGGCCGTTGCATGAATGGGCCGACTCGACCGGGAAAGCACCACCCTCTCACAGAATATCGACGCCAAGTAACAGTATTTGAACTGTTGCGTTCCGTTTGGTGAGTTAGAGTGCCGGAGCCCAAACTCCTTCCCCCCCCCCAACTCCTTTCCCATCCCCTTTCCTTTACAGGGTCGGCAGCGCGAGTGTGACGCCACTGGTGTTGCACACGTCCATAGGCCGCGGTAACCGCTTCCCATCAGGTGGACCGTGTGCTTGTCTGCCCCCTAAGTGATATAAAAAAAAACTCACGATATTTTTTTACTACCGACAGCATGGCTCCATTTTGTTAAGTCTGTAAAAAAAAACAATCTTTAATTTATTAAACCATCCTGAGGATAATTTTATTAATTTTTATGTTAAGTAGGAAATCAATATGTTAAATATTTCATGATATATTTCAATGTATTGAAGCATATCAATTTTCAAGCGGATTACAAACTTCACTGATGTGTGTATTCAGGATTCAATTCGCTTCATGTGAGATGACAGTCAAGGCAAGAACCCTAAGCTAATATACCAACTATTGCGGAAGTAACGATTGCGTCTTTATTGCCTTTATAGTCCTGTTTCTGGCAGTATCTACCTGTGTTAATAATCTATTTGCCTAAAAAATGCTATTTGGCAATCTCTGTTTCACAGGACAGATCTAACACAGATATATAGTTGACGAGAAATTGATAATTTAAATACAAAACATCTCGGCAAACTTGTGTTCGATCAAATATTTTTCGATCGAAATTTTTCCAACAGGGTTGACCCGTTGGAAAAGTTTGTAAAACAAACTTGTGAATTTTTTATATAATATAAATTCTATTGACTTAAGCTGGGCGTAATTGAGTTTAAAAATTCCCAATGTTTTTGTTTTATTCAACGGTTTGTTGAAATGGCTGATTGTATACCAATCTAGGTCTCCTGAATGCTAAGCGAGTTATTGTGTTTTAACAAATGCGGAAATACCCTCGGATAGCCCTGCTGGCTAGTGGGGGCGGTTATGCTTTTTTTTTATATTTAGGACACGTCAAAATGACTTCACCTCGCCTGATGGTAGGCTGAAGGTAAAGTCTCAGGAAAGAGGGTCACCATTACATACACGTACCATGTTAACAATGGTGGCACTCAGCTTGACGGCCTCATCGGAAGAGGATTGCCGTCGCAGCACCGCGTTACACCCACCGGTACCACTAGTGCTGCGACCACAATCCCCCTGCCCGGCTATGCACTTGCTGACCCCTGAACGCAATGAAACCGAAATTGGATTACTATGGAGGGTTTTTCGCAATCGTGCAATGTAAGGCTGAACAGACTTAAAAACGCACGCCGTCTCGGGTCTTCAGACGCCGGGGTGCAAGGTTACCCATGTGGCATTTCCCTAGCACCCCGACCGACCCTGGGCCATCTCCGGCTGCGAGATGGCCCCCTCAGGTTTTGGAACCACGGTGTCCCTGTATTGCCCCGGTTTCTGGGCACTAGGTGGCCCGCCATCCCGGCCTGCTTCTGCTGGGGTAACAGGCGGCCTCACCTGCCACCCCCAGGCCTGCGCTCATGGAGGACGGAGGTCGTAACTTGTAGTTTGCTATAAGTAATGCTATACGTAAAAGGTTTCTACATCTGATAGAAAATAAGCTTAACAGTTTAGTAATGATACTTATAATCATCGCATCTAGATGTAATGCAAAATTTATTAATGTTGTAGAGATATGCTACATGACTTAATAAAATATTAGGTCGTTTCATATGAAATTGCCGTTTTTCTTGAAGAAATTGGAGGAAACCCAATTTTCAGTACTAACATTTTTGCATTTTTTTTAGGAATGACTAACCCAAATTTTATGATTTTTTTGTGTATGAATGAGACAACATTAAGCTAACAAACAGCAACTTTTATTACATTTTTGAAAAGTGGGATCTGTTAAGTAATACGAAATTTATCATCAAAATGGATAGCATTTAGGAAGTACTGTTTTTGAAGATCGAATTAATTTATCAAGCGGCCAATAAAAACAAAATTTAATACAGAGTTGTAAAATCTTGAAATCAGCTTTCAAACAAAATATAAATAATGGAAATAGCTATTAAATTACAGGAATAACGAACTCATGAATTTGTAAGAAAATTTCGGCAATTTCATATGTAAAGACCTATTACCTAAAGTAATACCTCTATTTTAAACTCAACCAATTTTAAGATTAAGACCTGCCGTGCAGCAAATTATCAGACATTAAAACCTCCATTAACTTTTTCCTTATTGGACAACATAGGACGCAAGTTACATCATACGATGTGAAAGAAACCGGTTAACAAGTATTGCATCGTGTTCAATACCGTCCATTTAGAACACGTCCAATATAGGGAGCAAGTGTCACGGTACATTTATAACGAGGAAGGAGGATATTGGCAAATGTTTGTGCTATGTTGACAGTCCAAGAATATTGTAAACTGAACGAATAAGACGATTGCTATCCTGATGGAGTAGGCAGAGATGTAGGTATTAACATCCAAAGTTGTTTTCCTAAGTTTTCAGATTTCCACTTCATCTACATTCGGCTTTATTAATCCCAGTCAGAATTCTATTATATTGCGCTCTGACGCAGGCTTTCCTTTCGGGGTTGAGTGGCCAGCTGCAGTCACTCCCGTAAAAGCTAAGATAAGCCGTATGAAGAGCAAGATCCCGGCCGACCAAGTGCAAGCTTTGGATGCAACCAGGACTAACGCGGTGATGATTACCAGGATCCTGTTCCACTGGTTCGGTCTTCGGCTCAGAAGTCAATCTGTTGGTTCTCATATCGTCCCCTACGACTTTATATATTTAATTAGATCGGCAGAAAGACATTTCTTTTAACCCGGCCTATCTTTGCTTTGGTTTTCAAGAGTTTTTTTAACTCAAGCCATCGTATTTCAATTAAATTTTTAAGCAATTACTATGCTTACCTGGCCTGTAAATTTAGATCGGAACAATGTTTAAAAATTTTTGTAAAGTCATTAATTGTTTTCTTAGTTCACAAGAATTACAGTAGATAGCTCCAGCGTCGCCTTGAGACGTATAAAATATATCGGAGAGTTTCGAAAATCTGGGACGTGTCTAGGTGGCTCAGTTGGTCAGAGCATTCCCCCTGTAAGGGACTAGTCGCGGGTTCAAGTCCCGTCCTAGATGTTTTCTTTTTCTGATTTAAATCTATCAAGTTATCGTAATTTACACATAATATATAGGCTATGTCTATCGGGGATACCGTACCTTTCAAATGGTGAAAGATTTTTCCAATAAGTGCAATACTGAAGTACGAATAATGAAGTAGGTAATCCAGCGAACACAAATTTAAGCCTCTCTCTATTATAGATAGGTACATTATATCAGTGCTAGGGATATGCTCTATGGGCAACCTTACACCCATAGACCCGAGATGGCGTGCGGTTTTAGTCGGTTCTAGCCCGACATAACCGCCCCCGCTGGCCGGCGGAGGGGGGGGGGGGATATCCGAGGGGATTTCCGCATGAAAAAAAAGATACAATATATCATTGTTACGGTTATGTATAGTTATATTGTTTGCAGCCGTGAACAGTAACAAGCCCACACAGGACTGTATGGTAATTAGCGCACCGAGTTGAAAGTTATTCAATTATGTAAATGCGACACTGACTGCAGCCACGTGCTCCGTGAAGCATATCATATCAGAATAATGTGAACCCACCCACCTTTTTCCCCTTACTTCCATATCCACAGCCTGACTCACCGCCACATACGCTTTTGAATTACTTGACGTAATACTGTTGAGATAAACACCTAAACAATTTAAAAGCTTTTTTAAATACTCAACTACTAATACTAAAACTTTTATAAGCTTGGTACGTGTGTTTGTATGTGTAACGGAATCGTTAAGCTCTATTTTGGAGCACTTCAAATGTCAGATTCATTTGAAATTTTGTGTACAAGTACCGATGACAATATAATAAATACGAAAACCGGCAATGTGCGAGTCGGACTCGCCCATGAAGGGTAGCAGCAAGTAAAAAAACAATGCTTTTTTTAAACTTTATATTTGAGTTGATTGAATGAAAGGTAAATTGCGGTTTACTATTTATGACGTATAAATAAAAACTACATATTAGATCTCGTTCAAACCAATTTTCGGTGGAAGTTTACATGGTAATGTACATCATATATTTTTTTAGTTTTATCATTCTCTTATTTTAGAAGTTACAGTGGGGGGGGGGGGGGGGACACACATTTTACCACTTTGGAAGTGTCTCTCGCGCAAACTATTCTGTTTAGAAAAAAATGATATAACAAACCCCAATATCATTTTTGAAGACCTATCCATAGATAAACACATAATGAGATTGATGAAAAAAAAAAATTGAGTTTCAGTTCTTGGTATGGGGAAGCCCAAATTTTAGTTTTATTTTTTCTATTTTTGTGTGAAAATCTTAATGCGGTTTACAGAATACATCTACTAGAATACATCTAGTTCCAACCGCATAGTTCTTATAGTTTCGGAAAAAAGTGGCTGTGACATACGGACGGACTGACAGACAGACATGACGAATCCGAATTTTTGCCATTTGGCTACGGAACCCTAAAAATTACTAAAGAACTTTAAGAGAACTATAAAAAACACGCATAAATAGAAGGCCAAACGAAAAAGTAAAAACAAATATTACTTCGGGCCACCAACCAGATGGACACCGAAGTCTTAAAATCACGCAAAAAAATCAAAATCTTACACCCACTTTTTATCACTTTTCTCTACGTTTCACAGCTAATTAAGCAAAAAAATTTTTGTGTCGGTCTGTCTGTTGGTCTGGATGTCTGGATGTCTGTTTACGCAATAACTCAAGTACCACTTATCCGATTTAAAAAATTCTTTCGCCAATCATCTTGTTTGGTTAATGGGAAGAACTGATTAGATTTTGGGGTTTGTACGTTCAAGGTTTCGGGTACCTACCATACAAATTGTCCCTAAAAAAACATTTTTTTTTGTTTTTGACGTCGAAGACGTTTGATTTGATTTCATTTTCTTCATATTTATTGCTCAATGTATAAAGACGCGTCGAATAATATGCATAAAGCCTAAGGTCTGTAATTTTAAATAAAAATACTGCAACAAAAATATCTAAGTTTGGCCCGAAGTTTAACAATCAGTGTGATTTCCGCCCCACTAGTTTTGTAAATGACTTTGAGATTTTAATTGATTGTTAAAAATCTTGGGGTGCTTACAGTAATCATCATCAGTGGTTAATGATGACACGCTTTTGTGAAGGAGAGTCAACAATAAAACTATTATATCAATATCAATAATACAACAAATGAAGACAATACCAATTAAAAATCTACGAGACGGGCTTCTAAACAAAACGGCAAACAAAACCGTTGTTTACATTTTAAATTATTCATTAAACTCACTTAAATACAAAATGACTTCCAACTACCCACTGAACTTCCAAGCTTCCTCGCGATAAAGCTGAATTGTCCCTTCAAAGGCCCTTCAAGAACCACCCCAAATTAAATATACGCTGTATTAGGCTCTGCTGAGTAAATACTGTTTAAATAAATACTGTTTTAAAAAGAATAAATAAATACTGTTTGCTGGAGTTAATGTAGGGTTTCATGAAGCGGCTATTTGCTTTACCGGGACGTTGTTGTTACCGTGTCACGTAGCCGGGGCGACTACTTACGGAACAAATGATAACAATTTATTCCTGCGTAGAAGCAAACTTAGGTCCCCCACAACAACATCCGTTTCTAACTAAAATATGTTGCTTATTGAAGTGAAACTTCTTTAGAATCGTTGTGATTTTTTAACTCGATGAAACGAAAAAATAAGTCCATAGTTTTTTTTTTAATCAGGGACTTTTCAGAAGTTTCACTTCTACCGTGTGTGACTTGCACACACACACACACTATAAAAGGGTAAAAAGGGGAATTGTGTAAAGGGTAAAAAGGGGAAATGTGGCAAGGGTAAAAACGGGAAATGTGAAAAACGGGAAATATAGAAAGGGTAAAAAGGGGAAAAGTGGCATGGGTAAAAAAGGAAAATGTGACAAGGGTAAAAAGGAGAAATGGGGCAGGGTTAAAAAACGGGAAATGTGAAAAAGGGAGAAGGTGGAAAGGGTAAAAAGAGTAAATGTGGCAAGGGTAAAAAGCGGAAAAGAGGCAAGTTTATTTTTTTATATAACTACAGCTTCAGGCATTCTTCACTCGATTCTACATCCTACTATCCTATCCTAATTCCTAATAATATGATAAATGTGAAAGTAAAGTAAATAGGTAACTACATACATAACATAACTTCAGGCTTGTATCCCCGAAGGGGTAGGCAGAGGTGTATTACACATCCACTATTCGCCAGTTATTGAGCTGAGTGAGACAAAGTCGAGCGAAAGCTCCTCATACCAGACTTCAGGATTTTCTTTGTCACAGGTCTCCTCCTAAACTGCTAATCCAATCAGAACCAAATTTGGCATGATTAAAGAGGTCAATCAGAGGAAGGTTTATGGATATATTTTGAAAAAATTAATGCTACCACAGAGGAATGATCACCGTTAAAAAAAAACCAGATGGAATTACATAATAGCCGCTCGAGACACTGTGACCAAACTTTACACGCTCAGAAAGCATGTCCAGAGTTGTGACTTTCAAAAAGAATTTTCAAAATCGGACTTGCCACGGAGGAATGATCACTGTTCAAAATTTTCAAAATCTGATTCCGCATTAGCGGTCAAATCTATTGGACAAGTTTTGGCGCCAAAACAGTCGTCCAAAACTCCCGAATAACTATCAAAAACAATATTCAAAATCGGACTTGCCACGGAGGAATGATCACTGTTCAAAATTTTCAAAATCTGATTCCGCATTAGCGGTCAAATCTATTGGACAAGTTTTGGCGCCAAAACAGTCGTCCAAAACTCCCGAATAACTATCAAAAACAATATTCAAAATCGGACTTGCCACGGAGGAATGATCACTGTTCAAAATTTTCAAAATCTGATTCCGCATTAGCGGTCAAATCTATTGGACAAGTTTTGGCGCCAAAACAGTCGTCCAAAACTCCCGAATAACTATCAAAAACAATATTCAAAATCGGACTTGCCACGGAGGAATTATCACCGAAAAAAACAAACATTGTTTGATCATCACTCAGCTCAACATTGCAAGCAGCGATTCGCCTTGCAGACCTAGTGTTAAGGTCCCAATGTAATAGCGGGCGAGCCTATTGCCATCTACCGGGCACAATATTAAGCGAGCGATAATTACCATTTATTAATGCACATATAACTACGAAAAGTCAGAGGTGTGTGCCCGGGGCGACTGGGGATCGAACTCGAGACCTCTTCTCAGCAGTCCGTTACGTACGCCACTGGGCTATCGCCGCTTTAGGTAACTACAGTAAGTATTTATACAGTTGTTGTATGCATGGTGCAGGCGCCATCGTACCCCTGTCGGTTCCTCTGAAAACCAGCGCTGTCATGTTACTCGCATGAGAGCGTCAAGCTGAGAGGCAGCCAAATTCTGCGCGGATATGGCGTACATCGGCACACAATCGGTTTATACCTGCACTGAGTACTTTTGTTCGTTATTATTATTATTTGTATTATCTGTATCACTTTTTAGGGTTCCGTTGCCAAATGGCAAAAAACGGAACCCTTATAGATTCGTCATGTCTGTCTGTCTGTCCGTACGTATGTCACAGCCACTTTTTTCCTAAACTATAAGCTCTATGCTGTTGATACTTGGTAAGTAGATGTATTCTGTGAACCGCATTAAGATAAAATGTGTGTCCGGGTGGGCCCTGTAACTTCTAAAATAAGAGAATGATAAAACTAAAAAAAATATATGATGTACATTACCATGTAAACTTCCACCGAAAATTGGTTTGCACGAGATCTAGTAAGTAGTTTTTTTTAATACGTCATAAATCGTAAACTGCAATTTACCTTTCATTCAATCAACACAAATATAAAAATTAAAAAAAAAACATTATAATGTTACTTGCTGCTACAGAACCCTAAATGGGAGAGTCCGACTCGCACTTGGCCGCTTTTTTTGAATTTAATTCTGTTTAGTATTTTTTTATTTTTTTATTTTTAGGTTTCTCTGTTTTTGTTTCCTATGTGATTTGTGCTACGTACGTGTATCCGAATGGAATTAAAATAATTTCTTCTTCTTATTTGGATGTTTGTAACTCAATTTCGTGGAAACGGTTGAACAGATCTGACTAAATTTTAGTACAAGGAAAGCTTACAGTCTGCAATAACACATAGGTCACTTTTTATCCCTGATATAAATTCCAGTGAGTTGCGCTCGCGGATTGTCCGCGAGTAAATCTTAATTATTACCCGGGTACCCATTCGCACTTCCAGTTTTTGGCTTGTTCTCACTAGTTCGATTCATTAGCTCGATCGTCGAACTAGTGAGACATTTTTTTCTCATTAGTTCGACCCGGATCACTTGATCACTTGTGATAATGCACGTAGAAATAAGAGCCCCCTCTGTCGAAATCATTAACTAACTACTAAGATATAAAAGAAAACTATCAACTACTAACTAAGATCGACGGTCGAACAAATGATAAAAAAAAGTCTCAGTAGTTCGACAATCGGACTAATGAGAAAAAAAATCTCAACAAACCCATTGCTAAATTCGCAGACCGAATTTAAGCGTTGAGCTAATTTGACATCCAACTTTGAAAATGTTGTTTTACTTATACTTAAATAGTTATATTAGTTTAAGTTATGATACTATGAAACAGTTGTTCCTTTTTCATAATTTTAATAAGGCTTTCATCAAAATAGAAACCGTAATTGAACTTTTAAAAGTAGGCTCGTGTATATTGATGTAATGTGAAGTACGTGTGTAGAAAGTTCCTCAAGCGCAAGGGTTTATCGGTTCATATTTTAAGGGTTAGGTTTCTTTCCGCGTATTCAAAGCAGGATTTCTTTACATAAAAGCATCCCGTCCCCTTTTTACTGCTTTTCAACAATTGTATAGTAAATATCAGGAAAACATAATAGTATTTTATAGAAATACGCACATAATGGATACATTTCATAATAAATTTTACTATAACTTATGCGACCCACCCAGTCTTTTGAAATTCTAACTATAAAATATTATTTGTAAACCGTAAACCCGTATAATCTTTCTTTAAATAACCCCAAGAATAAACTGCTGTGAGGATGGAGTCACGAGATGAATAACTAAATACTTCCTATCCTATCCTATCCTACTAATCTTACTAATAAAATAAATGTTTTTTTTTTATATTTAGGACACGTCAATTTGACTTCACCTCGCTTGATTATAAGCTGAAGGTAAAGTCTCAGGAAAGAGGGTCACCATTACATACACGTATCATGTTAACAATGGTGACACTCAGCTTGACGGCCTCATCAGAAGAGGATTGTCGTCGCAGCACCACGTGACACCCACCAGTCCCACTAGTGCTGCGACCACAATCCCCCCGCCCGGCTATGCACTTGCTGACCCCTGAACGCAATAAAACCGAAATTGGATTACTATAGAGGGTTTTTCGCAATCGTGCAGGGTGGTACCCACCCGGCCGAATTTTGTGACAAATTTGTGTCATCAAATTTCTACCACCAAGAAGAAAGTTTCTGAAGATTTTTATCACTCAATTACGCTCTAACGGCTGAACGGATCTGGCTGAAATTTGATACAGGGGTGGATTATAGACTGGAATAATAGATAGGCCTCCGGGGTTGGGTTGCGGGAACCGGATCTGAATTCCACGCGGGTGAAGCTGCAGGCAACAGCTGGTAATTGAATAAATCACGCATAGCTTGTCATAGGGGTTCTAGAATGTGGATAAACATATTGGGACACAGCAGGAATGGAACAAACTCCAAGGGAGAACCTCATTATCACTTACACGCGATATAGCCGTTTATTGGTGGCTGAACTCCTCCGTAACCACTTGCGCGATCTTGACCAAATTCACCACGGTGATAGTGTGGACACTGAGGAGTGTTTTGAAGCGAGATCGTTCATGTCCGTGTGAGGAATAATCACCGAAAAACAGTTTCACGAGCGCGCGGCCTTAGCTAAGCGCACGACCGTAGTAAGATGTCTTATTTTCAAGTAAGAGCCCTGATCACTCAGCTCAATTTATTTCAGTCGCACCCTGCATTAAATTCCTAGTATATGTTAACATTGTTGGGCAGTGTGAGTCCTAGCACTTTTTGTCAATGTAGGACCTAACCATCATACGCTGCTATTGCAATATTGGCTGTTTCACCCCACTAAGACCTTTGGGGTCAAAGCTCATATCACCTTCAAGTTGGTACACCTGCTGACTGGCGCAGGTGCACCTCTCGAGGCTTGGATGTCAGACGGTCGTCGCTCCCATAAAAGCCAAACAAAAAATTATTAATTAAAAATCAAATTACCCGACTGCCCTAAAAAGACCGAAACAAGTTTGATAGCAGGTGGGACCCAGATGCAAATCATAAACCGAAAGATAATTAATGGGTTAAGTCGGGTTATTTGATTTTTTAATTAATAATTTTATTGTATACTTTTTAGTTATGATATATATAATTTTTCAATCCCCTTTTAAAGTTCTTCATTTTGATAACCAACTCGATAAGTTTGAGTGAAAATATTTTTTGAAAAACCTATATTTAGCGCCAAAAATCCACGACTTCGTTTTTTTATTATTTTGATATACCCAGTGTCACTCTCACAGTAAATACGAATCTAACGACACCTCTCAAGCTAAAATCCATCGAGCCGTTCAGGCTGCAGAGCGTGCCAAACAATTATATACATACTCTCGAAAAACATAACCCTCCTTCTGGCGCAGTCGGGTAAAAAGAAGTAGAAGAATTCAGCTGATCCCGGGCTCCAATTTGTAAGCCCACCACATCATTGATTGTACTAGCAGCATCATCATCACCGCTACGTTCTTCCCGGGAACCGTTCACAACGCTTAGATTATCATGATGCGACTAGTACACTCAAATCCCATGATGTGGTAGCCTTACATTTCACCAGAAACAGACTATAATGATTAAAAAATATTCTTGCAGCGTAATAATACTTTACACGACCCAAAAGCACCCCGTAATCAACTCTGAAATGTACAGAACGAAATGAAAATATAATTTGTCAAGCGTAAAAGCACTCGAGCTATTTAAGCAAGATTAAAATCTGTCACTTACACCGAGGGCTGAACGACTCGAGCAGCAACCTCTGCAGGTTAAATGCGTAATTATCGCGTACCACACAAGTACATTCATTAACATTCCACACACCTGGTGATCGATAAGTTCAAGGGTTTTGCTTCTGACGACTGTCTGTATTCTTTGATGTTTGCTACTTATCAAAAAATAAACAAAAATACGCTTTAATTGTTTCAATTCGCTGTTAAATACCTTTTTGATTTTACCGCGGTAGCCTAGTGGTATGGGTAAAGGACTGCTGAGACGAGGTCTCGGGTTCGATCCCAGGTATTACCATGGCACACACCAATGACTTTTCGATGCTTTTCGAAGTTATGTGTGTATTTATCGCAGGTTTATAAGTGCCCGGTTAATGGCAATAGGCTCGCCACCTATTACATTGGGACCTAAAACATAAACTGGCGAAACGTGGGTGCTAGCACCTCTGCCTACCCCTTCGGGGATATAGGCGTGAGTTTATGTTTTATGTTTTTACAATTTTTTAGTCTAATAACAGAGACAAAAGTAGTGTTGCCTATCTCTCGGCACATTTCTCTCTAAAATATTGAATTGATTGAGTTTAAAATTTTAATTGTCCAAATTTGTATTATCATTACTCATTTTGCTTCTGACGGGTGTGTATATTAAATAATGTTCGTTTGGCAATGATCTAAATTGTACCTATATTTAGGTACCCTTTTTTTTCCATGCGGAAATCCCTTCGGATACCCCCCCGCTAGCCAGCGGGGGCGGTTATGTCGGGCTTGGACCGACTAAAACCGCACGCCGTCTCGGGTCTACAGACGCCGGGGTGTAAGGTTGCCCATATAGCATATCCCTCGCACCCCGATGACCCTGGGCCATCTCCGGTTTCGAGATGGCCCCCTCGGGTTTGGGAACCACGGTGTCCCCGTCTTGCCCCGGTTTGGGGGAGGGGCGCTAGTCGCCCCACCGTCCCGGCCTGCTTCTGCTGGGGTGACAGGTACCTAAATTGATCAAGTACACCACACTACCCGAATACAAATTCCGATTCTTTTACTCCATCCAATGGATGCCTGTAAGAGATTGCCGCAGTGCGATAAGGCCGCCAATTGTATTTACCATAGTGTAATATTTTGTATTTCTTTCATCTTATTCTTGGTGTACAATAAAGAGATACGATTACTACTACTACTATATTCTTGGATGTATGCTACTTACCAAAAAATAAACAAAAATATGCTTTAATTGTTTCAATTCGAAATTAATATCTTTTTGAATTTTTTAAATATTACATGTTTAGTCTCATGACAGAGACAAAAGTAGTGTTGCCTATCTCTCGGCACATTTCTCACTATTATATTGGATAGATTGAGTTTAAAGTTTTAATTATCTAAATTTGTTTTGTAATTACTCATACGTGTATATTTATTCAGTTGTTTTCCATATAACATGAAGTTCTTGCCGTTGATCGGTGGAGGCAAACCGTGTTGAAGATTACGTAAAAATATTTATCTACACCCATGCTATAAATCCTCTATAAAAGATTCTGAAACAGTTAGCTTATTGCCAACATTAATACATCCAATGTCATAATAACCATAATATCATCCGAACGGGTGTTATAATGTTGTATGAAATTTCATAATAACACTCCTTTCGCTTTTTCAATCTCTTCCGCGCAAAGGGTTACTCATCAGACAGTCAAATTCTTACCGCCCGATGCGTGGAATCTGTATGAGTTTCAAAAAAAGAACTGTCATTCACGCGCGTTGCATTGCACCACCACAGCGGCGGCGGCGCGCCGTAAAAAAAAATTAAAGCTTATTCGTTCGAATTCGAATTCCCGCTATTTTTCTTCGCTATTATTTTTGCAAATTGTTTTGTTTACTTACTATTTTATAGAGGACACATCATGGGTGTAGATAAAGTCTTGTATGCAACTGTACAATTCAGGCCTGGGGGTGGCGGGTGAGGCCACCTGTCACCCCAGCAGAAGCAGGCCGGGACGGTGGGGCGACTAGCGCCCCTCCCCCAAACCGGGGCAAGACGGGGACACCGTGGTTCCCAAACCCGAGGGGGCCATCTCGAAACCGGAGATGGCCCAGGGTCAGTCGGGGTGCGAGGGATATGCTCTATGGGCAACCTTACACCCCGGCGTCTGTAGACCCGAGACGGCGTGCGGTTTTAGTCGGTTCAAGCCCGACATAACCGCCCCCGCTGGCACGCGGGGGGGTATCCGAAGGGATTTCCGCACGATAAAAAAAAAAAAAAAAAGGTATTAAAACACTCATGTGATACTATTATCACACTCAGCTTCGCTTCGTGTGATAAACCCACGTTCATGTTTTAATACCCCTCATTATACCACAGTTGCATAAATAACTATAAATTATATAGATAAAGATCAAATAAATATAAAACATATAAAAAGCAGATAGTTACGAGTTTAGCAATTAGGATGGAAGGTACTTTTTGTGTGCTGTTCCCTCGACTTTCAACCATATTAGTTTCAAAACTCGAAACGCAACAGAATTAATTTGGAACCTTTTTACGGTTCCTAGCTTCTTATAAAACCGGATAGATTGCAAAAAGGTACGAGTACACGGTGGGGAAATGAATGACGATGAAAATGTGTTGTTGATTTGTGTTCTTTTGAAAGTTAAGCTTCCTTTGTTGTACACAACCGACTTTTGATCTTAGAAGATGTATTTTTATCTATCGGTACGGTTATAAAATTGAAAATCGATTGTGTCTGTACATTGGAGATATATAAAAAAAAATTTGGTAGTTTGTTTGTAATGGACGCAAAAACTTCTGAACGGATTTTGATGTGGTTTTTATTAGCAAGGTCTGGGTCAGACTTAAAATCTGCTGTATGTTTGATTGCAATTGGTTAAGTACAACCGGTGCTGAGATGTTAACAAAGATACGGAAAGATCTCTAATTCACTTGCCCTGATGACAATTAGGAGTTCTATATTTGGCTACAATAAGAAAAGCAGTAACTTAGGTTTATTAAACATCTCTCGCTCAAATCTTAAAATAAAATATATATATTTTATTTTAAGATTTGAGTATATTTGGCTGTCTAAGATTTACTCATAGTTAAATCACGTATTACCTAGGCACTTAAGAGAGCGTATGTATGGATTTAGATCGGCAAAAGAGAACATCTAGGACGGGACTTGAACCCGCGACCATTTTATACAATATTCTTTGCGAGGAGCCGTAAATTATTACTTCGTCAATCAATCCAGCACTTGCGTAAGTGAAACATTTCTAGCTATTTCTCGGCATGCTATACCTTTTTTTTTTTTGTTTTTTTTTTTTTTTTTTCGTGCGGAAATCCCTTCGGATACCCCCCCGCGTGCCAGCGGGGGCGGTTATGTCGGGCTTGAACCGACTAAAACCGAAAGTATTTCAACAATAAAAATCAATAGAAAAAAATTAACAATGATGTAAAGAGGTGGTGTAGAACATTTTTGTTATGCACAACAAACGAACTGTTACGTAGCACTGATTTCATATGTTCTTTTGAACTGCCTCTCGAAAATATTGGTCAAATTCAATTTAGGTTACCAAGTAACCCTTGTAGAAAGAATAATACTACATTTACATTTCGCAAGGCAATACAAATATTCTGTAGGAAAATAATCTGGCGATATCACTGCTATTTTTTAGGGTTCCGTATCTCAAAAGGAAAAAACTAAACTCTTTTAGAATCATTTCGTTTTCCGTCTTTCTGTCAACACCTTTTTCTCAGGAACACGTAAAGGCATCCAATTGAAATTAATATGAAATAGGTAAGTACTCAAATCTGTAACGTTTTGAAGCTGTGAAAAATCAAACTTCTTTATAAAAATCTTAAGGCTTCACGGCCGGCGTTGCATGAAGAATATACTGCTTCCGGGCTGTTTGGCAGTGGTCCATCGGAAACTTGTATTCCAGACGTTTCGTCGATCACTGCGATCGACATCTGTCATCGGTCACTGAGACTCAGTCGCACCGTGTTCGCCGCCGAGGAAGGTTCTCCGCACTCGACGGTGTCCCGACGTGTACCACTGAAGATGTCGACCGCAGTGATCGACAAAACGTCTGGAATACAAGTTTCCGTTGGACCACGGCTAAACAGCCCGAAAGCAGTATATTCTTCATCAAACTTCTTTGTCAACGCAATCAAAAGATATCGCCATTTATGCACAATATTTAGACAATCGCATGGGAATCAAAACTTAAGCTAGAATCATGACTTATGCAGAAAGTAGTCTTATAGCTCAAGCAAAGGGAAGTCCGAAACCCTGGTGGTAGAAATTGGATGACACAAATTTGTCACAAAATTCGGCCGGGTAGGTACCACCGTGCACGATTGCGAAAAACCCTCCATAGTAATCCAATTTCGGTTTGATTGCGTTCAGGGGTCAGCAAGTGCATAGCCGGGCAGGGGGGTTGTGGTCGCAGCACTAGTGGGACCGGTGGGTGTCACGCGGTGCTGCGACGACAATCCTCTTCTGATGAGGTCGTCAAGCTGAGTGCCACCATTGTTAACATGGTACGTGTATGTAATAGTGACCCTCTTTCCTGAGACTTTACCTTCAGCTTACCATCAAGCGAGGTGAAGTCAAATTGACGTGTCCTAAAATTTTTTTTTTTTAAGTCACAAATATACCTATACTATGATGGCATTAAGTCCCGTAAACATACTTAACCATTTCCTTGTTAACAACTCACTCGAAAGTTATTAGTATAGCGTTGCAAGCTCAGATATCCTCGCACCCTTGTTCTGCCGTAGGAACCTCCTTTTTTTTTTTTTTTTTTTTTTTCCGTGCGGAAATCCCTTCGGATACCCCCCCGCTGGCAAGCGGGGGTGGTTATGTCGTGTCTCGACTAAAACCGCACGGTGTCCTCCCCAAGTGTCCGTTGCCGGGCACCCCGGGTAAGCCCTCGAAAGGATAACCCCAGGGTTGCCGGCGGACTTTGGCCGCCACCGCGTCCTCGCCTTGTGGGGTCGGGTTTTATCCCGCTTCGGTGAGTTGGCAGGCGTGTGTAAGGCACACACGACACGCCTCCGCCACGGCCTGCTTCTGTAAGGACGGCGAGTCGGCCAACTGCCGTCCTCAGGCTCCGATCATGGAGGTCGGTAGTAGCCGTAGGAACCTCCTAACATAACTTTCACTTGTCCGAAAAATCTCTTCATTACATCATTCATTAAGTCGCTCATGCTGTAGGTAGTCTCTTCGCAACGAACTTGTAGCTTTCCAGAACATTTATTTGATTTAGGAGGGAAGGGTAACACAGATTGTGTGGGAGAGATCGGGAGAGCTTTTAACTAAGCTCCTCTGAGATCAATTGGGAATGATGGCGTCCTGTGGAGGGCTTTTATTTCCTAAAATACTAAGGACAACTACTATTGTATTTTATGATAAATATTGGTGTCGTTTATGATATTGCGCCGGTATTATTGAAATAAAACTAGTTTTAATAGATTCTGTCGTGATTTTTTTTAGTGTTATTTTTAATGAAAAAAAAAAATAGCTTTTCAGTGGCTGTGGTCACAGGGAGATTAAGATGCTGGTCGTCTTAGGTCTTGAACTGTAAAGTTATCTACGAACCGGCACTTTGTTCAATTGAATTGTTTGTGTTACTATTTACACTGAATGTGCAAAATAGTGTATATTTAAAAATAACACAAATAATAAATGAATTAATTCATATTCTAGGACAAATTACACAACGCTAGCTAGACCCAAACTAAGCAGAGCTAATATGGGTTCTAGAATGCGGATAAACACACTTAAGTACTCTTTTTTTGTAAGTAAATACATATTATACATAAAAACACCCAGACCAATCCAAATACACATATTTGCATTGAGCGGGCATCGAACCCGCGACCTCTGACTTAGCAGTCAAACGCACTACCGCTTCGCCACAAAGGTCGTGAAATCAATTGCGATTTAATACATTAAAATTAGTTTTATTCCAATTATTCTTGTTTATTTTCTAAAAATATGATAAGTATTTCTCCATGTTAAAGTAACTCGTAATTACGATTTATCAAGATCGCTTCAAAGTTTTAGAACCCTTTTGGAAGTTGAGATCATATGTCACTTAAAGGGCCTTTTCAAACATTCCAACATGTGTCACTATCGACACAAGTTCCCTAACAGATTCTTCAAATTCATGAAGAATCTGGTAGGGAACTTGTTGGATATAATTAAAGATATCTTCAATTAAAAGTGTTAATTCGCATGTAATCCAATTTGACATCCAGATATTTCTGCTGTTAAGTTTTCAATATTTTACAGTTTATATACACTACTATATATAACTAAACCGTAAACTTTCCTTTCTGTTGGGGTCACAGTTCTAACCTAACCCACTTTAGGTACTTATTTTTGGAATCTATTTTTTTACCGGCTATCTATGAAGAGAGATCTCTGTGTACAGTGCTTCCTATGTACCGAGGTCTCTACAAACAATATTTTCTATCATTATATTTACGGGGATTAACGCGATCACTTATTTAAAGGTATTACATACCTCTGGTTTGCCTGCCCTACTCATACGGATAGATACTTACACGCCACGTCTCATCACCATCCACGGCACTTGCAATCTGTTATGACTTCACTCAAGAACAGAGCTTACGATCTCTGTGACCCTGAACATTTAGACCGGGAGCTAGAACATGTTCAGGAGGTACTAAAAAGTAACGGATATCAAGTGAATGGAGGACGAAAGCAACCGAAAAGAAGACGCAAGTATCCAGAAGTAAACAGACAACCAGCCTATATGCCTTATGTCAAGGGAGTTACGGATAAGATCGGGTCCGTGTTAAAGAAATACTCTATTCCGACAGTATACACACCAGGCATAAAGGTACACAACATCGTTGGCACACCGAAGGATATATTGCCACTACAAACTCCAGGTGTTTATAAAATAGACTGCAGCTGCGGAAGTTCCTACATAGGCCAAACGAAGCGGACTATTGCTGAAAGGGTCAAAGAACATATCGCTGCTGTGAAGAACCGACAGACGAGCAAATCGGCGATTGCAGAACATGCACTCGATGCAGGCATCAACCACTGCATTGAATTTCACCGCACGCAAGTCCTCTCCACCGAACGTCACTTTTACTCAAGAGTTGTACGTGAAGCGATTGAGATTAAAAAACATAAAACATTCAATCGGGAAGATGGTTTTAAATTATCTACAGCGTGGAATCCAGCGTTAAAAAACATACCACCTCGCTTTTCTGCGCAGTCGGATAAACACCAGAATAGGAACACATCGGTTTGCTTACAGAATAGGACACTGTTAGTGTAGTATGTGACGGTACATGGCGAAACAAAAATCTCAACAATATCGAAAATGTGCGGGTGGAAGAGGAATCTTCTACTTCACGGATTCGACGACGGAGGGCGTGCAACGCTGAGCCAGTCAGCCTGTGACCAGTGCAACCTGGTCGAAACGTCAGGCAAACCAGAGGTATGTAATACCTTTAAATAAGTGATCGCGTTAATCCCCGTAAATATAATTATTATATCATGGAACGCGAAAGTTTAAAAGTTAGTAATGTTTTCTATCAACAAAATTTTCGGCGAAAAGTGCTGTCTAGGAATAGAGATTTCTATTAGCTGTGCTTCCTGTATGTAGTCGTATCGTACAAGCGTGTTGCTATCTTAGGTTCCACACCGGTGGCATGTAGCGCCACCGGTTATACTCAAAATCACATAAACAGACCTACAATGACAGTAATAAGTACACTTTTAGTATTTGTAGCGAGCAAGATCTGCTGAAGTAACACGTTCCCAAAACTTTGTGTAAAATTTTAGTTGGATCGGTTCCGATGTACCTGTTCCACTTAAGCCGTTAACGGCCAGTCTCAATAATCTACCTACAGTTAAAGTTAGAAGCTATCCCAGATAAACATGTCAACATTAATCTATCTGTAACTGCGGTTTCAATATTATCAAAGTCATTTTCTGCTCATCTTTGTTTATTGAAACAGAAAAAATCCCCGATAGATACTAATGGTAGCTATTTTAACTGCTGGTAAAGGATAGATGGATTATGGAAACCGGCCGTAAGTGAGCCGTAAGTCCACTTTAATCTTAACTATTATTAAATTGAAAATTAGTTGTGTCTGTACATTGGAGTTGTCACTTGGGATATGTTAAATGAAGGATTCTGAATACAATTTTTTTTTTTATTCTTTCATGTTTGCCTGTTTCTTTGCGATGGACGCGAAAACTACTGAACTGATATTGATGCAGTTTTTTCAACACGAAAGGTCACTCAGACTTAAAATCTGCCGTATGTTTTATTGTAATCGGTTAGGTAGAACCGGAATAATACCAAAAATCTACGCGGGCGAGGCATTGTAGTGTATTTAGAAATACAGCATATGACATGTTTTTCAAGCATTGTCCGGTATTGAGTGATCTAAAAATATTTTACTTCACCAAGATATTTTTGCACACACAATTGAGAAGAAGCTCTTCAAAGTTTTGCGAGACTCAACGAAAACTTGATGTTTCTTATACAGTTTGAAAAAATAATGGTGCTATTATACTCGTAGAAAACGTATTTTCTAACAAAATTCTTTCCTTAGGAACTTCTGAATAAATGATTCTGATAATATTTTCTTAATTAGAACACTTGCAAAGACAACTTCTAATTTTCTCAAAGGAAATTTCCACTTAATTACGCCATTGTTTCGTACAATTATTCTTGCTTTTTTGTATTTAGATAATAGTAGTAAGTACGTAAAGTTTTAATTAACTCGTCAACTGCTCTAGTTACAAGCGTTTAAGTTAAATCATGTAACTTTTTTTTTAGTGCGGAAATCGCTTCGGATACCCCCCGCCGGACAGCGGGGGCGGTTATGTCGGGCTTGAACCGACTAAAACCGCACGCCGTCTCGGGTCTTATAACGCCGGGAATCATGTACCTACTTATATTATGAATATTTGAGCATTGTTTTGGGTGTTTCTGTCTCTATAAATAATAAATAAATAAATATTCTACGACATTCTACACAGCGCGCTATCTAGACCCAAAGTAAGCACAGCTTAACTAACTTGTGTTATGGGTTTAAGAATGCAGATAAACATACTCAGATACATATTTTTTTTGTAAATATATACATACATACATTAATATATATAATATACTTAATATATGATATACTTTATTTTATCAAGGTAAGTTTACAAAATACAGATTGGGCTACATTTTTGTCACTTAATAATCAAATTATGATGCGGCTGATGCTTAAAAAAGGAAAACCTGAGGTATAGGCACCAGCTACCTTCCGTTTTCAATGTGTTTATTTTATAGTAGATATAATTACAATCAGCCCTGTGCAGTGCTAAGGTACAGACTAGAACTTAAAAAAAAAATTTTACAATGCTATGATATCAATTAAAAGTTGAATATAAATGTGTGTGAGAGTGAGTGTGTGTGCGTGTGTGGGTGTGTGAGGGTGTATCTGTATATGTGTGTGTGTGTGTGTTAGAGTTAGTGTGTGTGTATGTGAGTGGGCCTTGCTAGACGAAAATATTATTATATGTGAAAATATATACAATGTATGTTATCACACTGGAGGATGGAGAAGAGCCTCAGTTTCCTCGTAAGAGAGGTTTTGGAGATAAACTGTAAGTATTTTCTTGCACTCATACTTAGTTTTGTTGTGGAGTGCAGGGCAGTTGTTTAGCTTATTGTATAAGCAGCGTCCAAGAAAAAGATAAAATTTTTGACCAAAAGAATACAACAATACAACATAAAATCACGCCTGTTTCCTACAGGGGTAGGCAGAGATCATGGATCTCCATTTGCCACGATTCTGACATACTACTCTCGCTTCATTCGCTCTCATTACATTCTTCATGCATGCTCGTCGGTTTAGGGTACTCCTGACCTGCCCCTTTTCTAACACTTCCCCGATTTGGTCCAGGTATGTGCGCCTAGGTCTTCCCCTTCCGACAGTACCATCCACACTCGCCTCATACACCTGTTTGGTTAGTCTTCTTTCATTCATTCTCCCAACATGACCGAACCATCTTAGCATACCTCTCTCAATTCTCGTCACTACATCTTCTGTCACTCCAGATCGCTCTCTTATCACGCTATTTCTCACTCTATCTCTCAAAGTCAATCCACACATACTACGCAACGCACGCATTTCTACTGCATTCACTCTACTCTGATGCTTTTTCTGCCACACCCAACTTTCACTATCATACATAAGAGTTGGCACTAATACTCCTTCATCACTCCTTCGGACACTTTCCGGCTGCTCATAAAGTTGTGTAGTGCCCCATCAGCTGTCACTCTCCTTTCAACATCTTCTTCATGCTTTCCATCTCTCGTAATATATACATATATACATAGAAATACCCAGACCAATGCAAATATACAAATTCATGCATACAAATATTTGCCCTGAGCGCGAAATTTTTTTTTTTTTTTTTTAATAGAATATTAGTAACCGAAATTACTAATATACCCCTAACCCCTCCAGCTAAGTTAAATTGCTTGTGTTAGGAGTGGGTTCACGTCGGTAGTGTAATGGCCAGGATTCGAACCCGGAACCTCTCGATCGTAAGGTTGAGTCCTTAACCACTAAGCTACCGACGCTTAATAATACCGCTACGCCACAGAGGCCGACAAAAGACAAAAGTAGAAATAGACTAAAATGTTTACAAATATTTTTTCCGTTGCAACACCTGTACCAATATTGACGTAAAGTTAGTTTTATATTCTCCAGAGGACAAAGTTAATGTAATTCCTGTTTTGTTTATTTTTAGGGTTCCGTAGCCAAATGGCAAAAAACGGAACCCTAATAGATCAGTCCTGTCTTTTTCCCGATACTATGAGAACTATGCTGTTGAAACTTGGTAAGTAGATGTATTCTGTGAACTGCATTAAGATTTTCACACAAAAATAGAAAAAAAAAACAATATTTTATTTTTCATCAACCTCTTACGTGTATCTATGGATAGGTCTTTAAAAATGATATTGAGGTTTCTAAAATTATTTTCTTCTAAACTGAATAGTTTGTGCGAGAGACACTTCCAAGTGCCTTTTAGTTTTTTTATGAAAGGTTTAAGAACTAAGGTGATCAATAAATTAGAATTTTATAAGCTACTTTTGTCTTTAACTGAACATTGTAGATATTTAAAAAAAATGGTTTTGTTAAATTAACGATTCTGAACAAAAATATTTTGTTGTAACTCTTGTCTCTTTACCTGTTTGTTCGCGATGGAAACAAAAACTACTGAACGGAATTTGATGCGGTGTCTATTGCAAAGACCTTGGTCAGGCCAAAAATCTGCCAGAAAATCTGCCAAAAAAACCGGAGATATGAGCAATAATCCTTAACTGACCATCGCGCGGGCGGAGCCGTAGGTCTAGATAGCGCTGTGTAGAATGTCGTAGAATATTTATTTATTTCTTAGAATTTCACAAAATATCTGTAAAGATACCAAAAAATATTAATGTAGTCACAAGTTTCATATAACTTGAACACAACTATGAAGTTTATGTCTCATATTTCACATTTGTTGCGGTTAATAAATCTCGGCACATAAGCGCGAAGTCACAAAACTTTCAACATAATGGTTTTATAGTTTGCCAATCTCAACTTCACTAAGTGTGTTTTGCGGTTTTGCTTTTGAGCACATGAATAATTGTACAAAACTTCTACTAGAACATTAAGAAACCTTTTTAGACTTATGTAAACAAAAAAACACTTTTTTATCCGAAGACACTTCAAAAATTAAGTTTGGGAGGCGACAATAGCATATGATAGATTTCCATCCAATGCGTCACCGAAGACGTAAACTCACTCCTAACACGATGCTTCTAATTGGTTGCAAGATTTGAAAAGGGTCATACGGGTCATATTAAATAGATTTCGTTGTTAAGTTTTTAATACCTTTTTTTTTCCAGCCGAAATCCCTTCGGATTTTCCCCCGCCGGCTATCGGGGGCGGTTATGTCGGGCTTGAACTGACTAAAACCGCACGCCGTCTCGGGTTTACAGACGCCGGGGTGTAAGGTTACCCATAGAGCATATCCCTCGCACCCCGACTGACCCTGGGCCATCTCCGGTTTCGAGATGGCCCCCTCGGGAGTTTTTAATACCTATTGATTAACGCGTGAGAACAGGATTAGTAGATGTAGGAACAGTTATAATTTCATAGGAAAGTAATAAACACTCAGTGTCTAGTAAACCCAGTAACATGTTCATGACAAAGTCTATAAAAAAATCCGATCCCGCAGGGGGAACGCACAGGTAGATTTCGTGAAACAATTCATATTATTTTTTAACATGTTTAATTTTTTTTTCTCGAAAACGGTAACTGTTAACGAAAAACTTTTCAGACATTTATTTTAGACTTAAAAATGGCCTATCGATTAAAAATGTTTCCGACGGCAAGAATGTTCACCGGTTAGAAGTTATGATTTTTTTCCCGAAAAATTTTGGTTTTCCCACCTCCACTTTTAGTTAAAGTTTTAATCTTATAGGTTTATAATTAAAAGTTGTTGGTATTCATGTATACTATGGGATAAAATTAAAACGGTTCGAATATCTTTCATGGAACGTGAAATTTTGAGGAAAAACTGATTCCACAAAAAGTGAGACCCTACCGTCCCCTTAGGCCGGATTCCACCCGTTCACGAACTTAAACTAAGTAGGTATACACCCAAGCAATTTTTGACCGCAGTTTGAAAGCGATCGGGGCAAAAATGCGACCGTGAGAGTGTCGCAAATTTTGGGAAGTGGAACCATACATACATACATATATATATATATATATATATATATATATAAACTTTTTGACTAGTGGTCATTTCGTGACGAAATTTTTTTAAAATTCGACAGTAGTCAAGAAACCAATAGGTAGATCGATTTCATCGAAATCTACCTAAAATTGTTAAGACGCTAATATGTAAGTAAGTAGAACATAGGTGATACCTAGTGACTATTTTGATAGCCTTAATGCGTTTTTGGAGTAACGTATACATCACTCCAAAAATACGTTAATCAGATTGACAAAATCACAAAATTTCTTCTTTAATATTGTCTTATTTTCTTTACAAAACACTACATTTAGTTGAGCCAAGAGAGCTTGCAGAGCTGCATATATAAATGCATGTATATGGAGGCACTTTGGTGCACTTTGAGCTGTTAACTTTGCCGTTAATAAGCTGCTAGCTCTGAGGCCGAGACGCGGTAGGGCTGCCGCAATCTTGTCTGCATCCTGCTACGTGTTACGATGCTTGATACGAATGATTACTTTAAGTGCTTAGCATTCATTAAATAGTTTGATTATCGAATATATCGTAAATCTTATTTTCCGTAATAATTATTTATTAATGAATAACTTGTAAGTATAAATTACTAAGCGCTACATGGTAGTCATCATAACTCGAAATAGGAAACAGTACAGGAACTACACAGACAAAGATCTGAATGAAATACATTCGCACTCGTATTCATAGATGTACATAATAAAATCGGTCAAGTGTGAGTCCGACTCGCGCAAGAAGGGTTTCGTACCAGTATTATATATTTTAAAGTGAATATACAACTAAATATTCAGAAAATATTTCAAGCGTCCACCTGTTACCGTTACAATTTTTTTTTTTTTAAATATTGTACGTCAAAGTACACAACGCCATCTAGACCCAAACTAAGCAGAGCTTGTCATGTGAGTTCTAGAATGCGGATAAACATACTTAAATACTTTTTTTTTGTAAATAAATACATATTATACATAGAAACACCCAGACCAATGCAAATATACATATTTGCACTGAGCGGGAATCGAACCCGCGACCTTTGGCTTAGCAGTCGAATGCACTACCGCTACGCCACAGAGATCGAATATCGGGCAACAACGACAAAAAACATCACGTTTCTTGTTTGGAAGCCCTCCTTGAATATTTATTTCATTCTGTTTTTAGTATTTATTGTTACAGGGGCAACAGAAATACATCAACTGTGAAAATTTCAACTGCCTAGCTATCACGGTTCATGGATACAGCCTGGTTAATGCCGTTATTAATATCGAGCAAAACACGGTAAAAATCACTTTTCATAGGAATTCCCTTAAATATTTATTTTATTTTGCTTCTATTATTTTTTGTTATAGTGGTAACTGAAATACATCATATGTGAAAATTTCAACTGTCTAACTATCACGGTTCATGAGATACAGCCTGGTGACAGACGGACGGACAGACAGCGCAGCTTTAGTAATGGGGTTCCGATTTACCCTCTGGGTACGGGACCCTAAAAACTAAACGACTATAAAATATCGATCCTACTTCCTATTAATTTAACAAATGTGAAACGTCGTGAAGATGTTTTGATATTTGGATGTTTGTTAATCACGCTTAAACGGCTGCACATATCTGGCTAAAATTTGGTACAGGGATAGATTATAGTCTGAAATGATTACTTTTTATCCCTGAAATAGAGGTTACTATGGGTTGTGGGAACGTTATCAGAATTTCCTGAAGGCGGGGCCGCAGGCTTCAACTAGTATAAGATATTTTTTTTAGTGCGTAGCAGCCCTAGAGCCGTACGTGGGCCGAGATTACAAACTATTTCCATTACACTAAAAGTTGCAAGTCCACAAGCGACCGTCTCCAATATAAGCATTGTAAACTGCAAATGGAGTTAGGATTTTGCAATTGTGTTTGTATTGAGATTTTCTGTCTCAAAACTAATTTTGTTTTAACAATTTAAAAGGTATAGCAGTAGTAATTTTTTTCAGGGTATACATTTTTAGGGAATAAACACTTCATTGAAGGTTATAAAATGTTTATTATCACTTGCTTAGACGCCCGATAGCTGGCAATAGGCTGTTCTCCCCCTATTACATTGGGACCTAAACATAACTGGCGAATCGTGGGTGTATAATATATTATACACCCAAGGGGGTATACACGCCGGAAACGCCGAAGGGGTAGGCAGAGGTATACCTCTGCCTACCCCTTCGGCGTGTATAGGCGTGAAGTTATGTTAATGTATAATATCAACGCAGCGTAGTCGCAACTCTAAATGTGTACGTAAATTTTTTGTTACTTAACTTTACGAGTATAGGATTGTACGCAAATTACCGTAGCAAACTCTTTATTTACTAGATCAAAATATTTTAAGCTCAGACAGTACGTAAACACATTCTTGTATTCCTATCGGGTATCGTGGTCTGAGTTGGGTTTCCAGTCTAAGTGCAGAATAAATAAGTCTTAAAACTTAAGAGCAGGTATTATGTTTGAAGATGAGGGCTGCGAAAGGCCCTGATGAGGTAGAGAACTGTGCTTTTACTGCTCAAATTGGAGCGCTAAAAGACCTCGCCTCTAATTTTAGCAAATGGAGAGCCGCTGATAATACAACTCCTCAACAAATGTAAGGGTTACGAAGTGCTGCGTTGTCTCCGTTTTAGTTAAGTGAAACCGCCAAGAGATTTGGCAGATATATATTATATTCGTCAGCTATTTCTTTGCAGTGAATGAATGTAGTCCGCGTACGGTTAGGTAAACTGTGTTTTGAAAATAAAGTAATGAAACTTTTTTGCACCCCCATGATTTCAGACACATATTTATTAATATTTATTTTTATTTTTGAATTTAAAACGCATTGACATTTAGTAGAATGAGCTCAAGGCATAAACTTGTATAAACTGATACTATTAAGAGTGTGTAATTGTTGTATAAGTATGTATGTATGTGTGTATATTTAGTATATATATTATGCGGTATATATATATATGCTATGGCGTAAAATGGGAGAGGTCTATGTCCAGCAGTGGACTTCAATAGGCTAATTGATTGATTGATTGATGTATATATATATATATATACATATATGTTTATATAAATATTGTATGTGTGTATATGTATATATGTTATGCTTGTGTATGTAAATGTATTTATAAAGTAAAAGAGTCGGTTCACTCATTGGATGTAGGTATGTTACTCATTTTAATTATGTTATTTAATTTGTGGATAGCGCTGCAATACTATAACATTTCAGTAAGTAATAGTTTCTATACACTCATCCAAGTTATGGCTTGGTGTGGTAAAGCGAAAAATACAACCTGTCCCTTTTGCCTGAGCAAGCACGTAACAAACAACCAAGTAACAAATCATCTAAAACCTTAAAAAAATAACGTTTCTTGTACAAACTTTTGTTTAAAGAATATTAGTAACCGAAATTACTAATATTCCCCCTAACCCCACCAGCTAAGCTAAATTGCTTGTGTTAGGAGTAGGTTTACGTCGGTAGTGTAATGGCCAGGATTCAAACCCGGGACCTCTCGATCATAGGGTCCACTCCTTAACCACTAAGCTACGGACGCTTAGTGGTTAAGGAGTTGCTTTATGAGTTTATTAGTTGGTATGGGTCAAATCTTGGAAACCCCATGAAAACCACTTCCTGTCCTTAGATTGGATTCAAATTGTAGTTGTGTTGTTGCGTGTCTTCGGTTACAATGCGATAGTATGGTACTATGAGGCTGGTCTGATGATGGAGTCGAAAGGTGTCCATAGGAATTCCTGAACAAAACAAGATAAACTAATCGAGTTTGGGCTCATTTGTTTTGTCTTGGCCAATACTCTGATGTTACATGATATCCAGGGTCTGAAGATAGAGACGGGAGGTGTTCGTAGGAACATCTGAACGAAACAAGATAAACCTGTCATGTTTGGACTCATAACCGTAAAAGTTTAATAAAAAAAATTAAAAAAACCGCGGTAGCCTAGTGGTATGGGTAATGGACTGCTGAGACGAGGTCTCGGGTTCAATCCCAGGTTTCACCATGGCACACAAAAATGACTTTTCGATGCTTTTCGAAGTTATGTGTGTATTAACCGCAGGTTTATAAGTGCCCGGTTAATGACAATAGGCTCGCCACCTATTACATTGGGACCTAAACATAAACTGGCGAAATGTGGGTTATTATGTTATGTTATGTTATGTTATGTTTAATAAATTATTATGCACAAACTCTTCAAGATCCTAATAAAAGAAATTGGGAAAAGAAATGCATTGCAACGCAAGCTGGGAATGGTTAGTTCGTAATATTAGTAGCCTTCTTTTTTTTTTTTTCGTGCGGAAATCCCTTCGGATACTCCCCGCCGGCCAGCGGGGGCGGTTATGTCGGGCTTGAACCGACTAAAACCGCACGCCGTCTCGGGTCTGCAGACGCCGGGGTGTAAGGTTGCCCATAGAGCATATCCCTCGCACCCCAACTGACCCTGGGCCATCTCCGGTTTCGAGATGGCCCCCTCGGGTTTGGGAACCACGGTGTCCCCGTCTTGCCCCGGTTTGGGGGAGGGGCGCTAGTCGCCCCACCGTCCCGGCCTGCTTCTGCTGGGGTGACAGGCGGCCTCACCTGCCACCCCCAGGCCTGCGCTCATGGAGGACGGAGGTCGTTGAGCGACCTCCGGCGCCTGAGTCGCCTGCGACGCGCGGCGAGCATGTTGCGGGCTCGGCGGGCCGGGAGAGTTCTGAACCTCTCCCGGGCGCGCTCCGGCATCTCCTTCGCGAGCATCACATGCTCGTAGAAGGAGGTGGCGGCGGCCCACGCGCTCGCGCTCCGCGCCATTGCCGCAATCATGCTGCCGAGCGAGAGGACTCCCACCCCGATGGCTGCCACGAGGTCACGCCTCGGCGCCTCCCACGCCGGGCAGTCCGCCAGCGTGTGCAGCCCTGAGTCCTCGCTCGCGTCACAGTGATGACACTCAGGCGTTGGCTCCTTCCTGATCCGATGCAGGTAGTCCTTCCCGGAGATCACCTGCGTCAGTCGGTACGAGAGGCTTCCGTGTCGCCTCTCTAGCCAATCCTCCATGATGGGCCTTACCGCCGCTATTGCGGCGTGGTAATATTAGTAGCTTGTGTAGAAAATTTCCCTTCAACTTAGTCGACAAATAGTGGACAGCGTGTCTAATTTCAAAGTGACAGTTCTAAAACATACTTATCGTATTTTTGCACCTGCGACGTAACCAAGTTGTCCAACTGCTCCGGCTCACGTTCAGTTCCTCGGTCTCGTGATCACGTCTCCAGCTCTCTAACTGTTTAATGTTGTACGTAGTTTTGTAGTTTACGATGTCTGTGTTAGCATTCTGCTGCTATGACAATCGATAGTTATTAGAACACTTGAAATGTTATTCAATAGTGTCTATGACTCAGTAGTTTTATATAACTATTTACGAATTCAAGAGGCTTAGAATTTTCTCGTCGAAGCCATCATTGTTCTGAACTTCTTAACCAAAAATCATTCTTAGATTCGGGTGACGTGGTAAAATTATTCAAACATGAAAATGCATAAACTGCTATCAGATACACCACATGAATTCAGGTTCATGTCACATTTGACGAACAGGATCACACAGAAGCAGAAGTAAATCTTTTTGAAAGTACAGAAGGGATACTTTATTAAAACGGATGTTTGTTACTCAATCACACCAGAACGGCTGAACGTATCTGGATGTATTTTAGATTATATTGTGGAATAGCTCATAGGCTACTTTTTACACTGAGAATAAGTTCGGGGACGGGTTCAGATATTCACGGAGATGAAGCCGCTGAGCATTTAGCTGGCAACAGCTATACATTACCGACATGATTTTCATGAAATATGAATACGTATATAATCGGGTTTATGTTTAACCATTAAGACATGGAACTACGTCAAAGTGTTCACGATATAAATAATAAAAGCTACGTTAACATTGCATACTGGAAAATTAGTCAGCCAGCGTTCATTTTTCATGAACCCTATTAAAATGTGCGACACATGACAACAAGTTTCGGCTCCCCGAGTCTGAAAACTGTCGAGATAATTGCCACTAACAGATTATTTGCCAAGTTTTATGTCTTCGTAATGGGATGTGAAAGTTGGCTGCGTTGTTGGTCATTTGTCAAAGTTAGACGAGGAGTTGTTGTTTTATTACATTTTCTTAAGTTTATTTTCGGGCGACTTTGCTATTGCATTTTATAAATAAATTACTTTTAACTATTATGTAGTGTTCTGTCGTTTCTGTGAGCCACAACATCGTGAGCCAAGTTCAAAATATTGTGTATTTTTATATTTTCCTTCTTTTAGCGCACTTGTCCTGTTGTTAGGTAAAGCATTAATTTACACTTGGTACCAAAATATAAATTTGAAACTACTTTTATAGCAGTTTGTGGAATTCGGTTTTATTCATTGTTCGAGTTCTAATAGAAATAATTCGTAAACTGACATAATAGAGATCTGTCAAAAGGTCATTTTATATCGAAATTATGTGGAACAGCTCAAAGCCGAGACAAAAACATCTTAGCGATGGAGACACATAATGACAGCTGACTTCGTTGATATTTCAGTTCAGTTAAAATATTTTATCAACGGGTAGAAATAATAATTTGATAAAAGGATAATTCTGTATTTTCGAATCGTCATCATCATCATCATATCAGCCGTAGGAAGTCCACTGCTGAACATAGGCCTCCCCCATTGACTTCCATTTTGACCGGTCTGTAACGGCCTGCATCTATCGAGTCAATGCGCTCTTTACCAGGTCGTCTGTCCACCTTGCGGGAGGCCTACCTACACTGCGCTTGCCGTCACGTGGTGTCCACTCAAGAACCTTTCTGCCCCATCGGCCATCGGTTCTCCGAGCTATGTGCCCTGCCCACTGCTACTTCAGCTTGCTGACTCGCTCTGCTACGTTGGTAACTCTGGTTCGTCTACGGATCTCCTCATTTCTGATTCGATCTCGTAGAGAAACCCCAAGCATGGCCCGTTCCATAGCTCGCTGTGTGACCCCGAGCTTCCTTATGAGGCCCATAGTGAGAGACCACGTCTCGGCACCGTAGGTCATCACTTCGAATGGCAACTTTTTATCATAGTTCAGAAATCTAAAAAATGTTATTTGACTTGTTAAAATAGAAAAAAGGCGGAGTTCACTAGTGGAAATGGAATAATTTTACCATTCGCGTTATGGCTCCATTATTAGATCAATTGTTTGACGACATTTTCATGTATTCTAGATCTCAATTTGGTACTTAAAAGAATCAAATCGTTACGACAGTTTCAAATTAGTTAAATTCAACTTCCAAGATTTGTAAATAACGGGTTTAAAAAATCCTAAATATGTATGAATTGTATCCAAAAATGAAAATGCACAAAACACGAATATGCTGCCTAAGATATAATTAAATACGTAAAACCAGCTGGTTCCATTCGACATAATATACATTTTAACAATACCCCTTATAACTCATATCTTTTCCAACGTTCAAAAGCCATTCCATTCCGCTTTACATTTCGCGTTTAGTATGTTTTGTACTAACCAGAGAGTCTATTTACAAACAGACAAAAGGGACCATTCAATCATTTTGTTTGACTTCCGCGATATGGCCTATTCAACAGTTACTTCAGAATTTTCAGATCCGGGGATATGACAGCGAGCGCCTCCGCCAGGCGGTACGAGGGGCGACAGGGGACGCGACATTATCAGGGACGTACTTTGCTTACTTGTTGCGCACCGTACCGCAGCCACATTTGTACCTACGATGATATCTGTTTACGTATCAATCGAATTTATCAAGAAATCTAAACGTAACAGAAAGTGTATAGTTTCTATGGCATTTGTATCGCCAACTTTCAGATATCTCACAAAATAGTTATGTGATTAGTTATAATGTTTAATAGAATAACAGATAACTACATTTAAGTTATTAACCATTCGCGTTGCTAATTAATTATTAATTATTTTGGAATTCTTCGCCGCATTCTTGCACACAATTAACCGATCCTTCGTCACTGATGAGTGATTGGCTACGCCTGGATAATAAGTACCTTTTTTTTTTTTTTATCGTGCGGAAATCCCTTCGGATACCCCCCCGCGTGCCAGCGGGGGCGGTTATGTCGGGCTTGAACCGACTAAAACCGCACGCCGTCTCGGGTCTCCAGACGCCGGGGTGTAAGGTTGCCCATAGATAATAAGTACCTAATCGCGTTTGTGTGATTCACCAACTTTGGGATGGTTGTTATTTCGCCACACATTAGCACTTAAAGCGTCTTTACGTTTTAAGTATGAAATGTAATCACTTCGAAGTATGAAGTAACACTACTATTTGATAGAAAGAGTAATGTGGACATACAAGACTTTCAGTGTGATCTAGTAAAAGCTTAACGAGAGTTGAAAAGCAAGTGGGAGGAATAAGTTCTGAAGTGATGATATGTCAATATATTTAAAAAGTAAATTTCGAAAAATATAGATAAGTACACGGATAGGCTACGTTCTAAAAAAGCACATCAGTAACATACGAAAACAGTGGGTCCGTATGAGACTAGTGAGGTATGTAATAACAGAGAAATCAGATATTGGGCTACTGCCTCTGCTTACTCAAAACGAAACAAAAAAACTTTTCAGTTATATTCGATAACGCTAGAAATCAGTGGCTGGTGATAACGTTTAATTTAAACTCTATTCAATCTGTCTGGTGTTAAATTTCTGTCAACAAAATTAGATTCAGTTTAACTTCGCTATTCTGTGTATCAATTATAGTGTTAACGCGTCTCACAAACTATTGTATATTGTTGGTGAAATGGGTAACAACATGTTAAACGCACGTCTGGCCCGTCTCAGTACATTTGATGCTCTCTGTCAGCGCAAGTATAATCAAACTCATTGATATATAAATACAGTACTTCAGTTTGTTCGACACTAATATAATTAGACTTCAGGCAGATATTAAAGTTAGGAATTGATGGGATCAATAAGTTTGCAAGTGAACGCAGACACACGTCCGGCCATCTTGTGCAAGTGTTGCTCATTTATAACATTTATTCGTATTCTTGTACTTATGGGTGCGTAGGGCCCTACCAACATCCTTGACGCTACAGCCTCACCACCTGCATGACGGTCTGTGCACCTGTTAAACTACCGACGAGGCTCTGGCGCAGGCGCACCTTCAGGTTTAGGAGGTCAGATGGAGATCACAATGGACCTCGGGCTCCGAAGTGCAAACTTATGAAACGTAACTGGAAAATCGCTATGAGGGTGATGATCCTGATATCCTTGTATTTGTACACTCGCAACAAAGTTTACTGACTGCCTAACGGTTCATTGTTCTATGTACACACGTCCTTTTATCTCTGAACGGGGAAGCACAAAAGTATAATAATGGATAATTAAATATAGTTAGGTCTTAGAAAATATGTAAATAGAATAGAAGATGAAATCAGCGAACATTAATTAGGAAATTAATAAATAAGTAGCACACATAACCCCCTCCTATCCCCGAGTATAAAAGGCATAGAATGACATACCCATCATCGTCAGCTCTCGTAAGTTCGAAAGGAGTACAAGCGAGAATTGGTATGGTGATATAAACTCGGAATGAGTGCGTGATATGAGAAATAATTAAAAATAGTTAGTAGATACTTCTAGAGGGTTCTTTCGAGATAGACTAAAAAGCACACTAGTGAAAACCTTAATATTGCATAAAAATAGGCTCCAGCTTAAGCTGTGAGGTGCTAGTATAAAAAAACAAAACTTGGGAAGCAAGAGGTGTATTCAGGGGGCTAGACATTGCCGTTTCAATCCACGCTCCTGACTCAGCGCTGCGACTGTAAATTTCCTTACAGAAAGGTCCAATAGCACTGACCCCGATCTGGGATCTGCACGCACGACCTACGTAAATTTATGCCACCGATAGTCACATTACTGTTTATCAAAGGGCAACCGTGAAAGTTTTTAGTTCCCTTCTTGCTCGGTTTTGTCTATTTCGTAGCTGTCGTATGCAAGAGTTGTAGAGGGATTTTCTTTATGCTCAAGGGACAAAAGGGACAGACGTGTTTGTAATTTATTATTCATTCTCCATTTGAGGAATCAAAAGTGTTTGCAGAAATAATAGCGGTGTATGTGATTACATAATGAGAGTGAATTGTAAATAGAACTCTGTTTCTATGGTCTCTGCGTATATTTTAGGATAAAGTGTTAAATTATAGTCGGCTTATTAGCTTCAACCCGCACAACACCACGCATATGGTATTAAATATTTGAAATAGAGGTAGTTGTCTAGTCTCCGAGCTCAAATTCTAACGACTTGCCTTTATCCACCTTCTTACAGATATCCTTGTAGATCCTAAAATTAATAAGGACAGTCGCGTTGTCAGCCCATTTTTAGTCCAGTTTAATATTACTAACATAGTCACAATATTTCTTGCTGCGCTTGTATGTACATGTCCTTTAAAAGTATACATTATTTAATGTTGTGTGGATGTCAGCTTCAAGGAAGCCTAGTAAATCACAGTATATTATGAATAATTAGTTGCTTATTCACAATTTATAACGACCATGTCCATCTCCAACACCAAAGCTGTAGACTTGAGCTCCGTTTCAAGTAAATACTAATATTCTAAAGCGAAATCAAAATGGTTTTCTCAACAGGCACGTGATTGTTGACTTCGATGAAATGCGCACTTATTTATATACCTAAATACTTACCAAAATCTAAAGTCAACTGTAAGAGTAACTTGAAGTAATGTATTGTATCCATTGCAGGATTAGTACTGAAGTTACGATATGAACCAGCAGATAACGAAACATGTGATAGCGATATTTAAGCGAATAAGATCGATTTCTTGTAGAAGCTGGATATGTTAGTATCAGTAGAGGGAATACTTCCCTTTGAACAACTTCATAAGGGTTCTGTTTGAATCCAAGTCTTTGTTGTTAGCACTTAGATAAAAGGCCTATTTATTCTAATCTTTTGTTTGTGTCTAAACCTTTTAAGTTATAAATAAAAAAGAAACTATGCTCTCACAGGATTGACTTGCTAATGTCTGCTACGTTTTAGCAGAGTTTTGATATAAAATTTTCTTTTATCTTTCACGGTATGCATTTATCGTGTCACTTTGATTTACTAGCGTAGGAATTAAGGAATACTAGGAATTAGGTGCAGGGTGCGACAGAAATAAATTGAGCTGAGCGAGCAGGACTCTTACTTGAAAAATAAGGCATATTACTACGGTCGCGCGCATAGCTAAGGCTGAAAACTGTTTTTCGATGATTATTCCTCAATGGTACATTGTATTTGAACAGTTGACCCCTCTAAACACTCAGCGGTGTCTACACTATCACCATGGCATATTTGGTCAAGATCGGTATTGTGGTTCCGGAGGAGTACAGTCTCGACCAAACGGCTTAGCCACGTATAAGAGCTTCGCTCCGCTCAGCTCAATAAAATTACCCCTCAAATCTAGACAGACAAAAAAGTACCTAAAGGAGCTGTTTTCGAGGTTTTGAAAATCGTCACGTTTAAATATTTTATTTATTTATTTTATTTATTTATTTATTCATTCCGCATACCATTATCATTACAGGTTATTACCTAATGCAATAGTGGTAGACAACAATTAAAATTCAAATACAAGCCATTACAAGAATCACAATACTATAACTCACCCAAATATATAAGCAATAACACAACAATTTGACCACCAAAATCAATACAAAAAAAAATCAAAAAAAAAACAGCAAAAATTATCAAAAGCAAAAAAATATTATTTAAACCAGACGTTCAGTGGCATATTAGTGCTGGCTTGTAAGTACGAGGTTTCAAAGAAAATACTTTTTTTGCTTCTTAAATCAACTCCACCACGCTTACAGTTTAGAGCCAGTAAATGTTCCTTCATATATTCTGAATTAAAATACCATTATCGGGAGCCACATATCTCCCAATTAGTGCTCGTGCGAGTAAGGGATTCGATCCACTTTCAATGGTCCGAGAAAACATTTCGACAATCTCCGTCCCACCAACTTGAGCATCAATTACGCAAGTTTGTGGACTCCTTACGACAGCGGACATCATTGTGTTGTTAGTGGAGATAAGGGCAATTATGTAGTTTCACATCTTAGAAACACTTTAGATATAAATGTGTTGGAACTTCGACTTTACAGAAGGAATCAGTCTCTCTTGTTATCGTAACTATGACATAGGTAGAATATCAATATTTTTTGTGTCGTGATATTAATTCAATATTTTTTAAGTATTTTCAAGTTAAATGTCATTTCATAGGAGGAAAGGCTCCAGATCCCAACACAGTATATTTTTAATCTGGCACAAATCTGCAACCTGGTGAGCCGTGTGCTATACTGACAGTAAGTAAGGGCTAGAACTGTGCTCACACGCTAGTGAAGCTTCTAAATGTTTTCCTCAGTTTCTTTTGTTTTTCAATTTCTTTCCTTTTTTACACTGCCTACTCTCTTCTTTGCAGACATAAATGTATGTTCTGAGCCCCCCCCCCCCCCCCTTCTTCTCGATTACATACAAAGCATGAGTAGAGTAATTCACCTAAGTATTTAATATTCAAACAATCACAAATAAGATCATTCTAAACACACGTATAAGATACGATTAACACGAAGAGTTATGCTCGTTGTACTGCGTGCATTTAAATATAGGGCTACAACCATAAAAACTAAGGTTTATATCTGTACATCTCGGCACAGGGAGATGAAAAGAACAGCTCGACCTTCACGGGCGAGGGTCACGGCCGCGCTGAGTCTGCGAGGCGTGTGAAACAGAACTACTCCGTAAAACATTTTGTTTAGTATAAACATAATGTAGTTTCTAAGAACATCTGGCCCTTTTTCGTTAACGTCAGTGTTCGGGAATCGTTTTCTCATCGGAAAACGATACATAATAAAACTCCTATTGCCGTTTTCCGGTCAATTTTATGGGCTCCGCACTGCTAATGAAAATGTATTATTGGGAAAACCCAATCTCACTCTTCCCGAAACTCAGCTGGCATGCCGGTAAACGATGCCAGCGTGACAATGACGATATTCCTTATGTGCTCAGCTTACTATATTCTTTGTTTTTATTGGTACGACTTAAGCCACAAGAGAACGGATAGCTGCCAGTCACCTGTCCACTGCAAAGGACAGGAACGGTGGCTGGTGGGCCTACTTACTTGGCGGAGTGGTATGAGACCATGTCCATCGCTTTGTAATAAAACTCAGAAGACCCCTTTTTTCGTACCGAAATCTCCTCGGATACCCCCCGCCGGCCAGCAGGGGAAGGTTATATCGGGCTTGAACTAACTAAAACCGCACGATGTCTCGGATCTTCGGTGCCGGGGGTGTAATAATAAGGCATTTCCCTCGCACCTTGGCTGACCCAGGGCCATCATCGGTTTCGAGATGACCCCCTCGGGTTTGGGGACCGCGATGTCCCCGTCTTGCCCTCGGAAAAAGGGGGGCGAGCAAACCGCGCCGCCATCCCGGTCTGCCTGGCACCCTCATTGGCTCTCCACAGCCTATGGATAACTCGGTAAAACATAAGGTGGTATCAACTCCCCTAAAAATTAAGAGAGACTTTGCCGTTTGCGTTCAGCAGGGTGTACCACGTGGAGGTTTTCTAGCCTAACACTGCACACTTCTATTAATTGGACAGCGATCTCTCACACTCACACATTTAGTTGAAAAAACCTAATGTATAACAAGATCACTTACTGTATACAATTATGCCTCTATACAATTATGCTAATATCTACTTTGAAGTATACATGTCATGTAGTTTTTATACGTACTTGTACAACATTCTGTGCTTAAATTTAGTAGTAATCTTACTGTAACGCACTGCTTATTCTTAACGTAATAAAAACGAGTGATCAGGATAGTGATCTAAACATAACAATAGAAGTAAAAATACACTCGCGCTTTGCTTGCACACACAAAGAATGATAATTTAAGCCACAATTTGAATGATTTATTTAACCTTGCAAAAAGTGAACCTTACATATTATTATTATAAGTAAATTGGCCAAATTCCCGGATACGGCTGTAAAAAGTGAAATATTTACAAAAATACTTCATAATAAATGCTTTTATTAGCTATCAAAACAATGTAGGTACTCGTAAACTATCGCCAGAAGATATTGTATGGCCTGATAGACGTGTGTAGTTCATTATGAACCATTAGCGTGTGAAAACTCTTGGTACATAAAACTGTCAGAACTGGGGGCTTAGACAAAGTGACATTCTACTAGTAGAATCACTTCGAAGCGAACCTTCAAATGTGTGTGTACTGGTGGTAGAAATTTGATGACACAAATTTGTCACAAAATTCGGCCGGGTAGGTATCACCGTGCACGATTGCAAAAAACCCTCCATAGTAATCCAGTTCGGTTTGATTGCGTTCAGGAGTCAGCAAGTGCATAGCCGGGCAGGGGGATTGTGGTCGCAGCACTGGTGGGACCGGTGGGTGTCACGCGGTGCTGCGACGACAATCCTCTTCTGATGAGGCCGTCAAGCTGAGTGCCACCATTGTTAACATGGTAAGTGTATGTAATGGTGACCCTCTTTCCTGAGACTTTACCTTCAGCTTACCATCAGGCGAGGTGAAGTCAAATTGACGTGTCCTAAATATAAAAAAAAAATATAAAAAAAATGTCCGAAAGGTATGGCCGTGACATTATTTGTTACACGTGACATGTCGACAAATAATGTCTCTCCCATACATTATGGACTTTTGTAGGTTCGATTCGAAATGATTCCACTAGTAGAATGTCACTTTGTCTACAGGCCCAGGCTCGCAATAGCGGCCGGTATGTGTGATATGGTGCGAGCTCACGCGGGCCTACTGTAGAGAGGCCCAAAGGTGTTACGCTAACAGGTAATTTTTTTTCGTGCGGAAATCCCCTTGGATACCCCCCTGCCGGCCAGCGGGGGAGGTTATGTCGGGCTTGAACCGACTAAAACCGCACGCCGTCTCGGGTCTTCATACGCCGGGGTGTAAGGTTGCCCATAAGGCATTTCCCTCGCACCCCGACTCGCTAACAGGTACCTTTAAGAATCGTTAACGTGTAGAATCTGGTAGCTAGGATTGTACATATTTTGATTAAGACCTGGCATACGCCTTTCGCTTCTTCTTCTTTCATACATTCATGCCCTTGACCTGACCTTTTCTTAAAACGTCCTCGATCTGATTGAGATACGTGCGCCTAGGTCGACACTTACCGGGTTTTCCGTTCATTCTACGTGACCGATCCACTTAAGTATCCCTTTCTCTATCTTGGTCATTACATCTTCTACCATGCCGTAACGTTCTCTTATCACTCTGTTCCTCCCTCAGTCCATCACCGCCACTCCAGCTATACTGCGCTAAATATCAGCTATACAGGGGGATTATGGTCGCAACACTAGTGGGACCGGTAGGTGTCACGCGGTGCTACGACGACAATCCTCTTCTGATGAGGCCGTCAAGCTGAGTGCCACCATTGTTAACATGGTACGAGTATGTAATGTTGACCCTCTTTCTTGAGACTTTACCGTCAGCTTACCATCAGACGTGGTGAAGTCAAATTGACGTGTCCTAAATATAAAAAAAAGTATCCCTTTCCCTATCTTGGTCATTACGTCTTCTACTATACCATAACGTTCTCTTATCACGCTGTTCCTCCCTCAGTCCATCACCGCCACTCCAGCCATACTTCTCAGACGAATGGTTTCCCCAGCGTTCACTTTACGTTTGTGCTGCTTCTGCCATACCCTAAATTCACTACCATACATAAGTGCGAAGACGAGCACTCCTCCATGTACAGCCAGTCGTGCCCTGGCTGCGTATAAAATTAGACCGGAATTTAAAATTTTTTTTTACAAAATACTAGGCAGATCATTGTGTTTAGAATAGAAACAATTACAATTCTTTAGTTATTCATTTATTAGTTTTATCGAAACAATGTAGTGTGATGGTATATTAACAAACTAGTGGGTGGTATACAATCAAAGTTAACATTCATTTGTTCTATATATATGATTATAACAGCACTTACAAAACGTGAAATAAGACTACTGTTTAGCAAATGGACCACCGGTTCGAAACGCGGCCCTGTCCTGAGAAGACTCCGGCAAGAAACTCAGCGGGCTGTTGTTAGGGTTCCGTTGCTAAATGGCAAAAAACGGAACCCTTATAGATCCGTCATGTGTGTCTGTCTGTCCGTATGTCACAGTTACTTTTTCCGAAACTATAATATCATTTTTTTCTAAACTGAATAGTTTGCGTGAGAGACACTTCCAAAGTGGTAACAAGTGACCCCCTCCCCCCCAGTAACTTCTAAAATAAGAGAATGATAAACCTAAAAAAAAATTTGTTATGTACATTACCATGTAAACTTCCACCGAAAATTGGTTTGAACGAGATCCAGTGAGTAGCTTTTTTTAATACGTCATAAATCGTAAACCACAATTTGTCTTTCATTCAATCAACTCAAATTTTACTTGCTGCTACGGAACCCTTCATGGGCGAGTCCGACTCGCACTTGGCCGATTTTTCTGGTCTATTTAGATTACTATTCAACTATTTATCTCTTCTGTTTGCCGCGTGCTAAATCAGCTTGTTACATTATTTTATGTGTTTGGCACATTTTTATATGCCCGCTCTATTCCTGAGCTCGTAAACAATGTATTTTGTATTTTTGTTTGTTTGCACACGAGTGTGTGTTGTGTGTGCGCGGGAATGTGCGGCCGCCACCTGTCGTTACAGCTTTTACTTCGGTTCAAATTATGATACGTTCGCGAATAACGATTCGACGATGGATACTAAAGGTAAGTATTGTTGTGGTTACTTTTAGAGCAAATAACATTGTTTACATTACATGTTCTCAGTTTATGTAAGAGATTCTTTCTGATTCATAACGCTTTTTCCGTATCACTGAAATTCCCATAATCTTCGAGAGTATATCAAAATGTTTTAGGTCGTTGGTGTTTATCACCAATATCTGTCGCTAAAATTCCTATATCACCATGTTTCATCTTCATCATTATCACCTACATCCTTAAAATAAGTCAAAATTGTGTTTCTACTGAATTTTGGAAAATTTTAAATATTAAATAAATATTGTACGACATTCTACACAGCGCTTTCTAGACCCAAAGTAAGCATAGTTTAACTAGCTTGTGTTATGGGTTCCAGAATGCGGAGAAACATATTTATATACTTTTTTGTTAGTAAATACATATTTTACATAGAAACACCCGGACCAATGCAAATATAGACATATTCATGCATAGAAATATTTGCACTGAGCGGGAATCGAACCCGTACGACAGGGGGCGCCCTGTCGTACCAGTTGAATGCACTACCGCTACGCCACAGAGGCCGTCAAGGTTCAATGGTTTCAATGGTTTCTTGCACACTTGCATTTTAATTACCTGCTACATCACACTGAATTGTTTAAATAAATTCTTAGAATGTAGCATCCGTCTACGAAGCTATCTCCTGGTGCTACAAATTACAAATGGCCAGGCTTTCTGCTTAGTGAAATAAAACAGAAACTTCTGATTTTAACCAAAATAAAATACAATCTTATATTAAAATAAAATCTTGTATTTTTAAAAGGACGCGAACAATTTAATAATGGATGTCATTGGGAGCAAGGCGCAACCTTGTAGCCATGAAGCTAGTCTCAGAATAGCCTACATTTTTCAATTTGAAAATTATATTGAAAATTTCTTTCTAGAGCAGCCAGGGACAGAAAATTGCAATAAAATGGAGTTGCTAGTATGAAGGTGCTTGAATACTCGACTTTATAAAGAAACAAGTTGAATTCCTGAGACGAGCTCAGCCGAATACAAGGGATTTTCGATTTTGCGTTTTTTTTTATCTTGCAATGGTTCACCCCAGCACGAATCTATTACCGAAAACAGCAACTCGATAGCTCATCTCCTTCATACCCAAAACCGTGACAGAAAATTGGCAACGACGACGACGACGTCGACGACAACTCCTTAGCAATAGGGATTTTCTAAAGAAAATCCCTAAAAAATTTACTACAGATCAAAACTGTGCAGGTAGATAGGAAACTAGTAACGTAGATAATGTTTCACCTCGGGTGCTGATATGCATGATATGCATCGTGATGTAGTAATGGTGGATAACGGCCTCACCCGGCTCACTCTGGCTGTAGGGAACTGGCGCAAACCTGTAGTACTTAGTAATAATTACGGCAGGTATGTATGGGAGAGCAAGGAGTTGCATGGACGTTTCTATCGGGCTCTCCATGGGCCTGATATAGATTTACCAGCATCTTTGTCTTGGCTACGCTTTAGTGACGTATTTGGTGAAATCGGCGGTTATGTTTTTGAAATTATGGACGAAGTTGTGATGACGAATAACTATCGGAGGTATATTCCTACGGATAGTACGGATAACATATGTCGGGTGTGCCACCATAAGGAGAATAACTTAAACATATAATTTAAAAGATTATTCATCAACAGTTTGCTCTAAAGTACAACCTGGTGGAATCAGAGGTACCGTAGGGAGCAAGTGGCACGCCGCCGCCTCTTTCTGCGAGCAGGTAATGCACGCGAAAGAGACGGCAGAGAGGGAGCGGGAGATAACGCTACCCCCCGAGATCCGCAGTCTGCGGCGAGGATGCCACAGACTCATCTACGCCCTGCACTATCGCCCTCCATGATCGGGGCCTGAGGACGCCCGCCGACTCGCCGTCCTTACAGAAGCAAGCCGTGGCGGAGGCGGACGCAGGATAAAACTCGACGCCACCAAGCGAGGCCGCGGTGGCGGCCAAAGTCCGCCGGTAACACTGGAGTTATCCTTTCGAGGGCTTACCCGGGATGCCCGGCAATGGACACTAGGGGAGGACACCGTGTGGTTTTAGTTGGTCCGATTCCGACACGCCCACCCCATCGTCGGCACCGATGGGGTGAAGCCCGTGGGGATTTCCACACGTAAAAAAAAAGGTACCGTACTTTAGGTATGTGCCCGACTTAGTTCTTGAAAATGGGCATATCATGTTGTACTGGATCGATCACTGACAGGACTATTGTTTCCAATAAGCCTGATATAGTAGTGATAGATCGATCAGAGCGCCGCGCAATAATTATCGATACCACTATTTCACATAACGATAATCTTGTGAAAGCCGGAAAAGATTAACATATAAATTATTTGGATTCGGGTCACGAGGTTGTCGGCATGTGGAGTGTGAATTCGGCAATTATTGTTGCGATAGTTGTATCAGTTCACGGGCTGATAGCCAAAACATAACATAACAGAACTTAACGTCTGTATCCCTGAAGGGGTAGGCAGAGGTGTATACACACCCACGATTCGCCAGTTATGTTAAAGTCCCAAATAAAAAATGTAATTTATGTGATATTTTAGTGAAATAAAGGAAATAATTAAACGTATTTTTATAGTATAATTTACAAATTTAATTAATTAGAAAATGTTGAAATAAAGACTATAATAATAATTTAACAGTCCGGCGGTTCCTCTGTCAATAACGCCCTGGCCGTCTATTACTTGCCTCGCCAGGTTTATCTCGCCTCCTCTCCCTTACACTTGGGGAGGCGTGATATGACTCCGTCTACATAATAATAACTTGGCCAGTCCGCGTCCCCAAACCACTTGAAAATATCTTTGCAACTCTCGTTTCTACATTATCTTTCAAGCCATACTTCACTTGTAAATCTACATTCCTCGTTTTACTAACTAATCTCCGCACACAGACTGCGCAATGATCTCATCTCGACTGCTATTAACTGAACTAACTTCTCACAAATAAAACTCCAAGGAAATATTTGGTGGAATCGAGTACCGCTCCGTGCTAATATCGCCTGACAGACTGACACCGACAAATTTGCCTTTCAAAATAAATTAAAGCTTGTTGTTCACCAGCTTTTGAGGTACAGTCAGTAAAAGGCGACGTCTTGTTGTTTTTGTTTAATTACTGCTTAAGTCTTTATCTTAAGAGGACCGCGAGTTTCGCCTGTGGCGAGAATAAGATTATATACATTGATAATACAAAAAGCGGCCAAGTGCGAGTCGGACTCGCCCGTTAAGGGTTCCGTAGCAGTAAGTAAAATAATGTTTTTTTTAAATTTTATATTTGAGTTGATTGAATGAAAGGTAAATTGCGGTTTACGATTTATGACGTATTAAAAAAAAACTACTTACTAGATCGCGTTCAAACCAATTTTCGGTGGAAGTTTACATGGTAGGTAATGTACATCATATATTTTTTTTTAATTTTATCATTCTCTTAATTTAGAAGTTACAGGGGGGAGGGACACACATTTTACCACTTTGGAAGCGTCTCTTGCGCAAACTATTCAGTTTAGAAAAAAAATATATGAGAAACCTCAATATAATTTTTGAAGACCTATCCATAGATACCACACACGTATGGGTTTGATGAAAAAAAAAATTGAGTTTCAGTTCTAAGTATGGGGACCCCCAATTTTTCGTGTCGTTCGTATATTCATTAGCGGTTGAAGTGACCCCCTTTTGTCTGTGAAAAGTTTCATATAGTTTTGACTGTATAAGTATTTTCTGTTCAGACTAGTTGGCGTGTCTCAACGAACTGAGAGAAAGGCCTGTGCCCGAGGCTCGTCCGTCATTCAGGACGTGTAGTAGGTTGCATGCAATACAAAACTGTTGACGAGCTTCCATTCACAATGTTACAGAGAAATAGCAATACTTCCAACGCATGGACCACCATCCATCACACATTTTGATACACATGCGTATTTAGGTACATCTGAAAGCCCAAACCCGAGGGGGCCATCTCGAAACCGGAGATGACCCAGGGTCAGTCGGGGTGCGAGGGATATGCTCTATGGGCAACCTTACACCCCGGCGTCTGCAGACCCGAGATGGCGTGCGGTTTTAGTCGGTTCAAGCCCGACATAACCGCCCCCGCTGGCCGGCGGGGGGGGGGGTACCCGAGGGGATTTCCGCACGAAAAAAAAAAAAAAAAAAAGGTTCATCTGAAAGTAGATGCATCATTTGACGGCCTCTGTGGCGTAGCGGTAGTGCATTCGACTGCTACAATATGGGGCGCGGGTTCGATTCCCGCTCAGTGCAAATATTTGTATGCATGAATATGTCTATTTGCATTCGTCTGGATGTATCTATGAATAATATGTATGAATTTACAAAATTTTTCCTTATTCTAAAACCCATAACACAAGCTAGTTAAACTATGCTTACCTTGGGTCTAGAAAGCGCTGTGTGGAAAGTCGTAGAATATTATTATTATTTATTAATATTTAAAAATGTAACATAATTTAACATAACATAACTTCACGCCTGTATCCCCGAAGGGGTAGGCAGAGGTGTATTTCACACCCACGATTCGCCAGTTATGTTAAGGTCCCAATGTAATAGGGGGCGAGCCTATTGCCATCTACTGGGCACATTATGATGCGAGCGATAATTAACATTTATTAATGCACACATAACTACGAAAAGTCAGAGGTGTGTGCCCGAGGCGACAAAAGATCGAACTCGAGACCTCGTCTCAGCAGTCCGTTACGTACGCCACTAGGCTATCCCAACTTTTTTTTTTAATGTACCGTATACCTAAAGGTTGGTAAAGTAGGAGGTCGTTAACGAGAGAATAGTGATCTCTGTAAAACAGATTTAGTGACTTGTTTAAAATATACGAGGTCCTTATTGTGAAAGTTAAGCATTAAAGGTGAGTTATAGCGCCGTTCTTCACTTTATTATTTGTCGCACTTAAGAGCAATCTGACCAGTTTGCGAAGTTTTCTTTTATTACAACACTTTTTTTTACACAAGCGATCGTAATTTACACATAATATGTAGCCCATTTCCTTTGGGGATAATTAGTGTACCTTTCAAGTACTGAAAGAATTTTTACAATAAGTGCAGTGGTTCTGAACATTACCCCAAACATATGAGCGAACTCACAAAATTCGGCCTCTCTCTATATTAAAATCAATGGGTCGATTTAACTACAAAAACAAATTCCGATGGTATTCTGGCCCCCGTAATCGACCGACTTGTCCTCTATTATTCCCACTACGTGTAATATGGGCCGCGGACCAGAGGCCAGTTGCCTCCTAACCCCCCTGTACATCCTCGATAGAGTAAGTAGAGGTGAATTATTATTACACATCCAGTTTTCAGTAGTTATTTTTCGACGGTTTCCACACACACTAAAAACACACATAATATAACATAACTTCATGCCTGTATCCCCGAAGGGGTAGGCTGAGGTGTATTACACACCCACGATTCGCCAGTTATGTCAAGGTCCCAATGTAATAGGGGGCGTGCCTATTGCCATCTACCGGGCACACTATTGAGCGAGCGATAATTAACATTTATTAATGCACACACATAACTACGAAAAGTCAGAGGTGTGTGCCCGGGGCGACTGGGGATCGAACTCGAGACCTCGTCTCAGCAGTCCGTTACGTACGCCACTGGGCTATCGCGTCCGCTAATGTTCAATGATGGTTCATTATTTTGAAAATTGGATGAAAATATGGTCTTTTTAACTCCCGATACAAAAACGACAGGGTGTTATAAATTTGATGTGTCTATGTGTGTGTCTGTCTGTGGCATCGTATCTCCTGAACGGATGAGTGAAAGCCAATATGATCGAGATCGGTTTTTGGAAATGAATAATTGGAAATTTTAAATTAATGTCATGTTATAAATACATTCTTTGATAGAACCGCGTTATAAAAACAGTTTAGTAGTTATCGTATCGGAAACATTTCCATACAAATTGTCACAATTGAGACGCTCTATCCCTCATGTTATATTCAGTTTATAAATGTATTATTCACCTCAGGAACTGTATCGGTTTTAGTAACAACCTCACACGTCGTCAATTGTGTTGTATACTAATGGCTACTTGTGCGGCAAACAGCACACGTGCCGCTGGTTTAGATGTCATTTGCTAAATGTCCACAACGTCCACTCCCCTAGTTACACACACACCCTCACTGTTCATGTTACACTCACTAACTGGTGTCGTTTAATGACTCACACTGTTAAGTTTCTTTATGGATATTTTCAAAAGGTTATAGACATCACCTTAGTAATATATAATACTATTTCTGATCTATAGTCGTACACACGATTTCGTGAGTACAATCCAAGTGATGTTACACAGGTAGTCAGAAACAAAGGCTTAAACTCGTAACGGTAGTTATGGGGAAAATCCACAACAAAAAAATTCGAGGCCTCAGCCTAATACATTGAACCAACAGTCTCGACACATAAGTGTGAAACGCGCTGCCTGTTGTCAGTGACAGAGGAAAGTTACGCATTATGACACAAAGGCTTTTGGGAGGTGAAGGTCAGGCCTCTTTCTTAAAAGAAATATGATTCTAAGAAAAGGACGAGTGTTGCTTACCTATGGTTTTCTAAAGAATGCAGGCTCCCTCAGTTAGAACACCCCCGCTGTCAACAGGAAGTCTTATTACACCCTGTACCTCTTCCGAAACAAGTGAATAAACATGCCTAATGGTTTACTCAAATAAAATTATATAAACATGACCTTACTAATTCATTAACCACATAATAAGTTCATTGAAATCAAATATTTAGAAGGTAAAAATAAAGGCTGAGATTATTGACTTACTTATTTACTTATTCTTTGAGAAACGATTTCAAGAATTCGACTGCTGAAAGACTTTAAAACCCTGGCTTAAAATATTGTTTCACAGTATAAAAACTCACTCCTGCCGTAGTAGAGTTCACTACACTTATACATACTTATAATAATGCTATGCTATGCTTATGGGTCTTTATTTACGAGTAAGGCATCTTGTTGTGTTACCTGCCTGCTGCATGCGATGTGCGAGGATTCACACTCCACTCACAAGAAGTTGTACCTCTTACGGAGTACACAACTGTTGAGATGGATTGAACGCAGTGCAAACTCAAATGCATTCTCCATATTGGAGATGCAAGTAGAGTGTTGCCGTGTACGTGCAGCCCTCTCACACCATTCATTGCAATTTCAACAGCCTTTAAATTATTTATGTGATTTGAAGAAAGTAATTTAGGAAAGAATCAAAACCCAATATACTTTATCCCTTCGTTGGTGAATCTAAGTGCTTTTTAGGGTTCCGTTGCCAAATGGCAAAAAACGGAACCCTTATAGATTCGTCATGTCTATCTGTCTGTCCGTCCGTATGTCACAGGCACTTTTTTCCGAAACTATAAGATATAAGTGCCCGGTTAATGGCAATAGGCTCGCCACCTATTACATTGGGACCTAAAACATAAACTGGCGAAACGTGGGTGCTAGCACCTCTGCCTACCCCTTCGGGGATATAGGCGTGAGTTTATGTTATGTTATATGTTATGTTTAAGAACTATGCTGTTGAAACTTGGTAAGTAGATGTATTCTGTGAACCGCTTTAAGATTTTTACACAAAGATAGAAAAAATCCATCAATTTTGGGGGCTCCCCATACATAGAACTGAAACTCAATTTTTTTTTTTTCATCATACCCATACCTGTAGGGTATTTAATGATAGGTATTCAAAAATGATATTGAGGTTTCTAATATAATTTTTCTCTAAACTGAAAAGTTTGCGCGAGAGACACTTCCAAAGTGGTAAAATGTGTATCCCCCCCCCCCCCTGTAACTTCTAAACTAAGAGAATGAATGACAAAAAAATATATATGATGTACATTACCATGTAAACTTCCACCGATAATTAGTTTGAACGAGATCTAGTAAGTAGTTTTTTTACTTCGTCATGGATCGTAAACCGCAATTCACCTTTTATTCATTCAAGTCAAATATAAAATAAAAAAAAAACATTATTATGTTACTTGCTGCTACGGAACCTTCATGGGCAAGTCCGACTCGCACTTGGCCGCTTTTTTTATTGTTATCTAATAATTTACATACTTACTTACATAATAAAAGTAATCAAAAATTATTAAAGCTCAAGAATCTTTGCTAATGTGGTACTTATTTTGATAATTTATGAAGATAATTAATTTCAGAAATTACGTTTCGGACTTTTATGCAGTTATTCACTAATAGAAAGAGGGATTATTTAAAAAGGTTAACTTAAATGTTAATTTTAACATGAACATTTTGCTTAAAGAAGAGTATTGGTGAATTAAGTGTAAAAATCTACTCTTTTTAGAGCTTGCATGCCTGGTGCTGCATTACATATGCTTATTTGTTTATTAAAGTTATACTCCTTTTGGTGCGTTAGGGAAAAATTATGAGAGTGAATTTTTACAATGCGCGCGCACACCGTCACGAAAAACCGACACCATGAAGTTAGCTAGTCAACACTTTACTTTGAGTACGTTGGTAGTTTTTAAGGTCAGTTGACGGAACGTATTATTCATTTACATTAAAAACTAAAATAAATTTTTACATTATTATTTTGACAAATATAGGATAACACGAAGGATAAATTGTTTAGAAAGACTGTTCCGCCAAATAGATAACTTCTTACGTGCCTACATAAGTACACACACACTTTTTTATTTTATGAAAGGTTTTAGATAACTTGATCAGCTGGTATGTTTTAATACACTTTTGTCGCTGATTGTGCAGAAGAATTGTGTATCCCAGTAACTATCATTTACAGTTTGTTGAAAGGAATACTACACAACATCGAGTGTATTGTGTATCTCATATTTGTAGTACTGTTGGTGGGGACAGCCGCGCACATCCCCTCATTGTGAAGTGTCACAATACACGAGCACATTCAATTCGATGTGGAATATGGCAAGTGTGGGCTGTTCCTCACGCTATTGTGTGTGGTGTGGCGCTGGCTTGAACGATACACTATTGAATTGCGGACAAATATTGAAGTTGGTAGTTGTGTTATTGAATTTGAGAGATGTTGAGGGTACTTGTAGGTTTGTATTACCTTCAAGGGATTTTCGGAGTTTAAAGTATCGTTGTGAATTATATTGAATGATAGCAGAACGTAGCTGTTTTTTAATATGAACACGGTTAGACAATTCTACGCCTGTAGGTGTATCTTCAAAGGTATAGGCAGAGGAGTAGGTATATTTCAACATAAACAGCTGTTCGCGTTAACTCAAGAACATAAACTCTCATAAACTCATAAACTCACGCCTATATCCCCGAAGGGGTAGGCAGAGGTGCTAGCACCCACATTTCGCCAGTTCATGTTTAGGTCCCAATGTAATAGGTGGCGAGCCTATTGCCATTAACCGGGCACTTATAAACCTGCGATAAATACACACATAACTTCGAAAAGCATCGAAAAGTCATTGGTGTGTGCCATGGTAATACCTGGGATCGAACCCGAGACCTCGTCTCAGCAGTCCATTACCCATACCACTAGGCTACCGCGGCCTCAAGAACATAAACTCATAAACTCACGCCTATATCCCCGAAGGGGTAGGCAGAGGTGCTAGCACCCACATTTCGCCAGTTTATGTTTAGGTCCCAATGTAATAGGTGGCGAGCATATTGCCATTAACCGGGCACTTATAAACCTGCGATAAATACACACATAACTTCGTAAAGCATCGAAAAATCATTGGTGTGTGCCATGGTTAAACCTGGGATCGAACCCGAGACCTCGTCTCAGCAGTCCATTACCCATACCACTAGGCTACCGCGGCTTGTTGGGCTTAAGAACTACTATAAAAAATATGGTATTAATCCTTATCATTTTAAATATGTTAGTGGCTTTAAACATTACACTATATTTAAACGAATATCTTACTAGTAATCGCAAAAAATGTGGAAGTTTGGGAAAATGATTAAATGTTTGGATGTTTGTTATTCAATGAAATTCTAACGGATGAACGAATCTCGCTGAAATTTGGTACAGGGATAGATTACAGCCTGTAATAATACCTAAATAGGCTTTCTATCAATGGAATAGGTCCCCATGGGCTGCGGGAATGGAATCAAAATATCATTATTACGTCGGTCGCGATGCGGGCATCAGCTGGTTAATTAATAAAATGTTATAAAAAAGTTTTATATTATGTTAGGCTAATTAATAAGATTCATGCCCATAAACCTATCTAAAACTTAATTCTTGGTAACCACGTCTCTAGCGAAACCATTTTCATTTCAAGCGAATAGAGGCATATTCCCTGTCAACGAAACCTCTGCGCCATTAAACCTTCTCTGAGCTGCGGACGGTTGTGGGTGTTCATGTCTCCGTTCTCACATAATTATATTTCTCAAACGTCAAGGTCTGCTAATGAGCACGAAAGGACTGTAAGGAGCCGGTCAGGCAGAGCGGAGTTAGTGCCCAAACTCAATTATACGCGCGCCCGACTTTCCACTCGCTCCGAAATGACAAGACTCGTTTGTCACCGACAGAGACGCGGTTTGGCCTTTGTCCCGGAGTACAGTACTTCACAAAATGCGAAATAAAAAGCCTTACACTTTAACGAACGTCGGTGCTAATTTATTTTCGACTCTCACTCTTGGCACATCTTAATGAACACGGTATAGTAACTTCGAACTATATCCAAAATATTTTTGTGGATAGAACTCATTCTTATCAACATTTAGGGACCTTGGTAAATATAGTTGAAGAAAGAAAACATCTAGAACGGGACTTGAACCCGCGACCAGTCCCTTACAGGGGTAGTGCTCTGCCCAGCTGAGCTATCACAAAACAATGTTTAAAAATGACTATAACGTTATTCATTGTTTCTGTAGTTCGCAAGAATTACGGTAGATGGCTCCAGCGTCGCCTTTAGAATACCGCCGTCGAATATCTGGGACGTGTCTAGATAACTTAGCTGGTCAGAGCATTCCCCTTGTAAGGGACTGGTCGCGGGTTCAAGTCCCGTTCTAGATGTTCTCTTTTTCCGATCTAAATCTTTAGAAAAAAGTAAGCATACAAAATGCTAAAAAATTTAATTGAATTTATAGTTGAAAAATTTTGGTACCTTTTTTTCGTGCGGAAATCCCCCCGGATACTCCCCGCCGTCCGGCGGGGGAGGTTATGTCGGGCTTGAACCGACTAAAAACGCACGCCTTCTCGGGTCTTCAGACGCCAGGGTGTAAGGTGGCCCATAAAGCGTTTCACTCGCACCCCGACTGACTCCGGGCCATCTCCGGTTTCGAGATGGCCGCCTCGGGTTTGAGAACTACGGTGTCCCCATCTCGCCCCGAAAGGGGGGGGGGGTGCTAGTCTGTGCTAGGAGTGCTAGGAGTCTCTGCTTTCAGGTAAAATTTACCACACTGGCCACATTGGCAACTGAGATTCGTAAGTAGCCAAAGGAGAAACAAGGAATGCAGAATTAGCAAAGGATTCACTCCTGGTGAGATGTACTATGATATATATTGTAACCGCTGAACCTGTCAGACGGTCTACTCACCGGCTACCTCAGTAGTAGGGTGCACGAACTTCTAAATCCCAGGGCGCCTTTTTATCAGAGGTTAGAGAATATAAAAGTGCTGTGGGTGTGCGAGGAACTTTCGGATGTCGCCTCAAAGAAAACTCTCTTACACACAGTTACACATACATATATTTACTCTTGACACAAGATACACAAGTTACAAAAAAAAAGATTCAAAAGTACATAATTATGTTGCAAGATGACTTGAAATTACGTAGGGTCTTGCAGGTCTTTCCACTCATGCGTAGGATCTTCTAATTGTCAAACTGCTTGCGGAGGTCGTTAAGGCCAACCCAAGGTGGGTGGAGACTCCTCTACGCTTAAGTCAGTAAAAGTTGAGTGAAATCATAGGGTATACACAAAATATTAAAAGGAAATTTTATACGTGACCAGAGCCTTGGTTGACTGCCTGCACAGGGCACAGTATCGTCCCGCGAGTCCTCCTTAGTCTACCGAGATGTAGATGTGAAGAGCCCTTGGTATATCGATACTGAAACTCGGGGTAGCCTCACCGCTCAAACTCGATCACAAGTTCGTTTCCAAGACCCGAATCTGGGACCCTGAGATCAAAACGAATATAAAGTATTGACTCTAATGCTGAAGAAACTTAGAAGCAAATATAGTGCAGAAACTTACCAACGATGTGGGAATATCACAGAATCTAAATAAAATAGGTTAGAAACTTATAGAAATTTACAAAATAGTTAATACACAAAATAACCGTTATAGGTTCTCAACGAAGAAATCTCAAGTGCTGGCCCGCCAGCTGACCTGGCCTTATATACCTTCTAGATTAGAACCTTCTCGAAACAGTCAAATTCCAGTTTTTTTTCACGAGGAGTCTCACTGAAATCACATAGTCACTCCGATAATGCGGTATAATCAAATGTCAACTTGTCGCTGTGAACACAAGGCAGATTAAGTATCTACTTAATTTATACGTATTTTACGAGACAAACCATAGCTTATGAAGATGAAAACCATAGAGGGTCCGAGCTAATAAATTAGGGAAAAGCCTGGAACTTAACGTTTAACTACACTCATAATTATTCTTCCCACAGGACTGAATACAAGGACACATTAAATGAAATGGACTTTTATCTCATCCAGTACAGCAACGCCATCTCGTGGCATTACTGTGAACCACAACACCACTATGGGATTCCGATCGAACGCTGCTACACTCCGGGAGAATTCCATGCATAGATGTCGCTACCGTTTCTCCCTATCTTAAATCTAATTCAGAAAATAAATTGTTACAATATAACCTCTGGCGTTATTCAATAACTTGAGTGAGATGTGCCAGAGGCGGCTAGTGGCGTATTCTTCATGAGGATCGAGACGTCGTTTCTTGAATACTTGTGTGGGTTCCTCTACTGTTTCTAGGATTTATAGGCCACGTAACCGTTTACCTAACTTTCAAGCCGTGTAATATCATGTCCTTACTCATGATGCTTATCATAGACACTGCAGACCATAGCTCTCCCCCACAATCCCCCACTTCCAGCAGCATTCAATTAACAGAGTCTATATTCTACGTTATTAATTTTGTAATTACCGAAGGCTTTCAGGCTTATTTAATCAAGCTACGAGCTTTATAATCAATAGTATTTTAACACGCTAATACACGAGTATTTTACAGGTTCACAGTTAATTGAAAAGAGTTCCCTTCACACGCAATGTACACAACATCAATGCATAAATCCGTTAAAAGGTCGTGTAACTCATTTACGTATTCAAGTTTGTTTAAATATTCGTGTGTACACAACCTAATACTGCACGGTCTGATGCCCACTGAAATAAAAAAAAGCGGTCAATTGCGAGTCGGACTTGCCCATTAAGGGTTCCGTAGCAGCAAGTAACATGATTATGTTTTTTTTTTAAATTTTATATTTGAGTTGATTGAATGAAAGGTAAATTGAGGTTTATGATTTAAATCGTATTAAAAAAAAAGTACTAACTAGATCTCGCTAAAAACCAATTTTCGTTGGCAGTTTACTTGGTAATGTACATCATATATATATTTTTTGCTTTATCATTCTCTTATTTTAGAAGTTGCAGGGGGGGGGGGACACATTTTACCACTTTGGAAGTGTCTCTCGCGCAAACTATTCAGTTTAGGAAAAAAAGGTATTAGAAACCGGTTGTAGCTGTTATTAAGTGCTTTGTGATCTGTCGATAGCGTATGATAAGATATGAGCATCATTTTTAAAGACCTATCCATAGATACCACACACGTATGGGTTAGATGAAAAAAAAATTTTTAGTTTCAGTTCTAAATATGGGGAACCCCCAAAATTTATTGTTTTTTTTTCTATTTTTGTATGAAAATCTTAATGCGGTTCACAGAATACATCTACTTACCAAGTTTCAACAGCATAGTTCTTATAGTTTCGAAAAAAAGTGGCTGTGACATACGGACGGACCGACAGACAGACATGACGAATCTATAAAGGTTCCGTTTTTTGCCATTTGGCAACGGAACCCTAAAAAATTAGGTAATTTTAAACACGTCGATGTAAAAATGTTGACGGTTTCTTTGATGTCTATTCTATACAATTAATGTGATAACTGACATTTACCTCATTGAGAGGCCACTAGTTTTACAGGCAGTGGCGCTTACGCTAGTTAAACCAATACAACTATCTTCTACTTACCTGCAATATGTGGAAGCCCTCAACTCAGGCGTTTTCGTCAGATGGGAGAGCCTTAAACCAAAAAATCAAAAAGCTGATACGACGCGACCTCCGACACTTCAACACTCGCATCATACAGGATGCGATTGAGCGAAATAGGGGGCGAAAGTGTTCGCTCAGCAGTTGGGGAGGCCCCATCTGACGAAACTTAAGACTGAGGATGGTAGAACCATCACTTCAAGGTTTGAGATTCTCGAAGAGGTCGAGAAGTTCTATGGACAGCTGTATGCATCACGGATGACTAAACCGACGGGACACAGCGATGAAGACCACAGAGCCCCACTTACGCGCCATTACACCGAGGAAATACCCGATGTCGAGCAATGCGAGATAGAGGTGGCTCTCAAGCAAACAAAGAACAACAGGTGCCCTGGCGATGACGGAATTACTACTGAGCTCCTAAAAGCAGGTGGGGTCCCAGTGCTCAAAGAGCTAGCGAGCCTTTTTAATTCCGTCATCCAGCAAGGCTTAACACCTAGGGCATGGAGCGAGAGTGGGGTGGTACTGTTCTTCAAAAAAGGTGACAAGGCCTTGCTAAAGAATTACAGACCCATCGCACTCCTGAGTCATGTCTACAAGCTGTTCTCGAGAGTCGTCACGAATCGTCTTGCAAGCAAGCTCGACGACTTCCAGCAACCGGAGCAAGCCGGGTTTCGAAAAGGCTACAGTACCGTGGACCACATCCATACTGTTCGGCAGATTATACAAAAGACCCACGAGTACAATCAGCCGCTGTGTATGGCTTTTGTGAACTACGAGAAAGCCTTCGACTCCATCGAGACCTGGGCAGTTCTGGATGCTCTGCAACGGTGTCGTGTTGATTGGCGGTACATCGAAGTGCTGAGATGCCTATATGAGACCGCCACTATGTCCGTCCAGCTCCAAGACCAGAAGACGAACCCCATAAGTCTACAGCGTGGAGTGAGACATGGGGATGTTATATCCAAGTCCAAGGGTCGACACTCGAAGTTGTTCAGCAGTATGTCTACCTTGGGCAGGCTATCCAGCTCGGTAGAAACAACTTCGAGAAAGAAGTCACCAAACGGATCCAATTAGGTTGGGCAGCATTTGGCAAACTACGTCGGGTTTTCTCCTCCCTTTTACCGCTATGCCTAAAAACAAAGGTGTTCGACCAGTGCGTCCTACCTGTCATGACTTACGGTGCCGAAACGTGGACACTGACAGTGAGGCTAGTCCACGACTTGAAAGTCGCGCAGCGGGTTATGGAGCTAGCTATGCTTGGGGTTTCTTTGAAGGATAAAATTCGAAATGAGGCCATCCGACAAAGAACTAAAGTCACCGACATAGCTCGCAGGCAATGGGCTGGCCACATCTGCCGAAAAACCGATGGCCGATGGAGCAAACGAGTCCTAGAGACCACGAATCGGTAAACGGAAGGTAGGACGTCCCCCAGCAAGATGTCCATCTTGGGACGACCTGAAAAAGGTAGCTGGGATAGACTGGATGCGAAAAGCGGAGGATCGGGTGCTATGGCGTAAAATGGGAGAGGCCTATGTCCAGCAGTGGACTGCAATAGGCTAATTGAAATTGACACGAATATTATCTATGTATTGCAATGAAGCGAATGGGAGCGGGAGAGAACCCTGCCCCTCGAGTTTCGCAGTCTGCGGCGTCCTCGCTCATCTACGCCCGGGACTACCGACCTCCATGATCGGGGCTTGAGGACGGCAGTTAACCCTGGGGTCATCCTTTCGAGGGCTTACCCGGCGTGCCCGGCAACGGACACTTGGGGAGGACACCGTGCGGTATTAGTCTATACACGACATAACCACCCTCGCTGGCCGGCGGGGGGGTGTCCGAAGGGATTTCCGCACGTAAAAAAAAAAAAATGTAACTACTTTCCACAAGCTGCAAGCTTTAAACAAGAAATACTCCACAAATAGCAAAAAGTGTCTGCTATAAAGTAACACACAATAAAAAGCGTATTCTCCAACTTCCGTCATGAACAGGTCATCACAAAAAGTGTTATAAAGTGACACATTTTAAGCTAAAGCTACGACTTAGTGATGCGCGCGCCGAGCAACACGACGGACGGAACGCTTTCGTATCACGTTACATTTACTTTTTTCAACTTTTCTCCTATAATCGATTACTAGCTGTTGCCGGCGGCTCCACCCGCGTGGAATTCTGATCCCGTTCCCACTACCCATGGAAGACTATTCCACCAACAAAACCTATATAACATACACAATTACAAATTTTAAATAGGCAGCGTTTTCGTTGAAAGCTCCCAGACAGCGTATTTATTTGCGACACCTCCAACAAACATCATTATATTTAAGCCAATGTATACAAAAACTTTACACAAATATACTAAAACCTTCTCCGGGAACCATTCTATCCATTGGTGAAAACAGCATGAAAATCAGTGCAGTAGTTTTTGAGTTTATCGCGAACAGACAGACGCGGCGGAGGACTTTGCTCTATAATATGATGAATAGATGGTGATTTTGACAAACATTTTTAGAATAGAAATGTGTGTTTAATTCTAACAGCGAGCGAGGAGTGCAATATCACCATAATCACCGCTACGTTGTTCCCCGCGGGCTCCGAGGCGTGCACCTCGGAGCCCGCGGTCCACATACTTTTTACCCGACTGCGCCAGAAGGAGGGTTATGTTTTTCGAGAGTATGTATGTATGTATTGTTTGGAAAGCTCTGCAGCCTGAACGGCTCGATGGATTTTAGCTTGAGAGGTGTCGCTAGATTCGTATTTACTGTTAGAGTGACACTGGGTATATCAATATAATAAAAAAACGAAATGGTGGATTTTTGGCGCTAAAATGTATGTTATTCAAAAAATATTTTCACCCAAACTTATCGAGTGGGGTATCAAAATGAAGAACTTTAAAAGGGGATTTCAAACATATATATATCATAACTAAAAAGTATACAATAAAATTATTAATAAAAAAATCAAATAACCCGACTGCCCTAAAAAGACCGAAACAAGTTTGATAGCAGGCGGGACCCATTAATTTTCTTTCGGTTTATACATCTGGTTTTGGTTTGGCTTATCTCGGCTTTTGCGGGAGCGACTGCCATCTGTGCCCCCAACCCTGACAGGAAAGTGCGGAGTGTTTCTGTTTATAGCACATGGCGAATGATGAAATTTGGTGTTAAGATCGCTTCCACGTGGGTCTGAAAAACATAGTGTATGTTACATGGGCGTTAATACACCTCTGCTTACCCCCTCAGGGTAGACAAGAGTGAGTATATGGATATAAAGGGAAGTGCTTGATTTATATTATCATGATATTTAATGTAATTAAAATTCATTTCAGTAAAGTAACATCGTAATGTTACTTTACTGAAATGAATATACGAACAGATGCCCGGAGCGTTCCGCAGACGCACAAAGCAGAACATGCCTTAATTATACTTATTACAAGATATTTGACCTCACGGCGTTGGTGGTTGGTTCTTTATATGAAGGTAAGTTTAAAAATATATGAATTCTGTATTACGTTATAGTTTAAGCTTTTGATTGTGAATTCCTTGTCATTGTCATATCTACAAAAGTAAATTAATCTAAATATTTTTTTTAGCGGCGATAGCCTAGTGGCGTACGTAACGGACTGCGGAGACGAGGTCTCGAGATCGATCTCCAGTTGCCCCGGGCACACACCTCGGACTTTTCGTAGTTATATGTGCATTAATAAATATTACTTTAATGTACCAGGTAAATGGTAATAGGCTCGCCCCCTATTACATTGGGACCTAAACATAACTGGCGAATCGTGTGTGTGTAATACACCTCTGCCTACCCCTTCAGGGATACAGGCGTGAAGTTATGTTAATGTATTTTTTTTAAAGTATAACCGAAATTATTAATATTCCCCCTAACCCCTCTAGCTAAGTTAAATTGCTTGTGTTAGGAGTGGGTTCACGGCGGTAGTGTAGTGGCTAGGATTGGAACCCGGGACCTCTCGATCGTAGGCAGATCTCCTTAACCACTAAGCTACTGAGCTTTTTTTTGTATGCTAGAAGTAGTGAAGAGGTAGTTAAACTATGATTCACCCACTGGAGGATGCTAGGGCAATATCAATAATTATTGTAATACATAACACATAACATAACATAACATAAACTCACGCCTATATCCCCGAAGGGGTAGGCAGAGGTGCTAGCACACCCACATTTCGCCAGTTTATGTTTAGGTCCCAATGTAATAGGTGGCTAGCCTATTGCTATTAACCGGGCACTTATAAACCTGCGATAAATACACACATAACTTCGAAAAGCATCGAAAAGTCATTGGTGTGTGCCATGGTAAAACCTGGGATCGAACCCGAGACCTCGTCTCAGCAGTCCATTACCCATACCACTAGGCTACCGCGGCTTATTTAATACATATCTAATATAGTTTTATTAATTTTTTCTGTATATTAATAATATTACCTTTAAAAGTACTTATATTTTTTACAAAATACGTTAACAAGATTCAGCTCCTTGAAGCTTAATAGCACGTTATTTATTTTGTTAATATTTCTTATTTTCGAGATGATCATTAAACAGAGCGGTCCCGGTCGTTAGGCGGACACCGTCGCTTCAGCGCGTCTGCCTCCCAAATATTCCAATGGTGAAAAAAAACATATTAATTTTGTTCTTATATTTTAACATTTGTCGCTTTATGGCGTATTGTATCAACAAAAGTATAATAAAGAAGAATTACTGTCTAATATTTGCATTAGCTGCGCAAAAGTCCCGTGGTATTGTAAATATCCGGCACATCCATCATTTGGGGAGGACAACGTGTGGTTTTAGTCGGTCCGATTCCGACACGCCCACCCCATCGTTGGCACCGATGGGGTGAAGCCAGTGGGGGCTTCCACACGTATAAAAAAAAGAAAACTGCGCAAAAGTGACATACTCCTGCCGCCCTTAAACGATTTTGTAGACCTCAAAGTCGTACGTCTAATTAAATTCGTCGCCGGTTTCAAGACAGTTTAAGTTTATTTAAAGGCTTGTTGCGCTACGCGTTATTCGGCATACCTACGTTAGTCAGACTCAGTATTGTATGATAAAATCAATCCTGCAAAGTTTGTTTTCCGAGGGGGCCATCTCGAAACCTGAGATGGCCCAGGGTCAGTCGGGGTGCGAGGGATATGCTCTATGGGCAACCTTACACCCCGGCGTCTGTAGACCCGAGACGGCGTGCGGTTTTAGTCGGTTCAAGCCCGACATAACCGCCCCCGCTGGCACGCGGGGGGTATCCGAAGGGATTTCCGCACGATAAAAAAAAAAAAAAAAAGGGGGTCCGTTGCCAAATGGCAAAAAACGGAACCCTTATAGATTCGTCATGTCTGTCTGTAAGAAAGAAAGAAAGAAAGGAGAAGAACGATAGAAAAATCTCTTTATTTTGGTGCAATACAATTTACATATTTAAAGTATAAAAACATAGGAGCCAGTTCAGCGTAATGCCAGGCGTAATGCCAGGCACAAGTACCTGGCGCTGGTTTTCAACTGACTCCTATGTGGAGGACAATCAAAAACAAAAAAACAAACCGTCAACCCCAGCCGTTCCCCGCGTCTGTCTGTCCGTCCGTATGTCACAGCAACTTTTTTCCGAAACTATAAAAACTATGCTGTTGAAACTTGGTAACAAGATGTATTCTGTGAATCGCATTAAGATTTTCACACAAAAATAGAAAAAAAAAACAATAAAATTTGGGGGTTCCCCATACTTAGAACTGAAAGTCAAAAAAATTTTTTTCATCAAACCCATATGTATATCTATGGATAGCTCTTCAAAAATGATGCTCATATATTATCATACGCTATCGACAGATCACAAAGCACTTAATAACACCTACAACCGCCGCTGTAAGTGGTACGCAAATACAAATCAAAACATTGTATATAAATACAAAGTATTTTCGTGCGGAAATCCCCTCGGATACCCCCCCGCTGGCCAGCGGGGGCGGTTATGTCGGGCTTGAACCGACTAAAACCGCACGCCCTCTCGGGTCTGAAGACGCCGGGGTGTAAGGCTATAGGTATTTTTGTAATTTTTAGAGAACAATGTCTTTTCGACGGCCTCTGTGGCGTAGCGGTAGTGCATTCGACTGGTACGACAGGGGGCGCAGGTTCGATTCCCGCTCAGTGCAAAAATTTGTATGCATGAATATTTCCATTTGCATTGGTCTGGGTGTTTCTATGTATAATATGTATGTATTTACAAAAAAAATAAGTATATAAGTATGTTTATCCGCGTTCTAGAACCCATAACACAAGCTAGTTAAACTATGCTTACTTTGGGTCTAGAAAGCGCTGTGTAGAATGTCGTAGAATGTTTATTTATTATTTATTCATAAAAAATGTTAATTTATTTTACATAAACAACATAACATAAACTCACGCCTATATCCCCGAAGGAGTAGGCAGAGGTGCTAGCACCCACATTTCGCCAGTTTATGTTTAGGTCCCAATGTAATAGGTGGCGAGCCTATTGCCGTTAACCGGGCACTTATAAACCTGCGATAAATACACACATAACTTCGAAAAGCATCGAAAAGTCATTGGTGTGTGCCATGGTGAAACCTGGGATCGAACCCGAGAACTCGTCTCAGCAGTCCATTACCCATACCACTAGGCTACCGCGGCTTTATTTACATTAGAATTTATTTTACATTTTGTTTATTATTTTATGAAGGGCACAGATTATATAATGTACGCAACAATACGTGATGAAATAAATCACACGCTCATTACCTGATTACTTTCATGTGAGCTTCTAACTCGGAGACGCGCAAATAATGTATATGCTGCTTTGACAAGAATGAGGCTCGCTCCGAGCAAGGAAATTGTACGTAACGTTTCTATTTGGTGAAGTCACATAACTCAGGATGTCTGCCAAATGAGTTACCACAATCAGCGCTTTCATTATGATGACAAGGCTACCAGCACTCATGCGCTAGTTTTGGACTTATAACTGTGCAGAGTATTCCCCTTATAAAGGGAGATTCAAACCATTGACGACCTCAGTGGCGTAGCGGTAGTGCATTCGACTGCTAAGCCAAAGGTCGCGGGTTCGATTCCCGCTCAGTGCAAATATGTATATTTGCATTGGTCTGGATGTTTCTATGTATAATATGTATTTATTTACAAAAAAAAAGTATTTAAGTATGTTTATCCGCATTCTAGAACCCATATGACAAGCTCTGCTTAGTTTGGGTCTAGATGGCGTTGTATACTTTGTCGTACAATATTACAAAGCAAAAAAAAAAACATCCTGATTGTTGATGTTTTTCCAATTCAAATTACGAGAAATTATTGTAATGATTATCCCTGGTGCTAGTAAAATGTAGCATTATGTGCCATTCCAGACTATAATGAACCTCTGTGCCAAGTTCATCCATTTCTGTTCAGCGGTTCTGGATGAGTCTTTTGAACCAACTAATATATATATTTACTCGTCCTGACTGATTCATCAACGCTGGGCCCAAACCGCTGGACCTACAAACTTGACATTTCGGTAGTAGATGCTTTTTATATTGTAGGCAGCCACTTAAAAAGGATTTTCGGAAATTTCTCTTCTAAGGAATGAAAGTTTGTATGGAAGTCCGTCATTTTCAAAGTTAGAAGCTCGAAATTTCATACCCCTGCTTCTGGTTAAAACTACAGGAACACGTATCAGCATTTTTTTATAATTTTACCCCTAAGAGGATGAAATAGGGGTTGAAAGTTTATATGGGAAGTTCGTCACGGAGATAATAGCATGAAATGTCATACACACGTCTTTTCAGAAATAAATGATTTCTTGTATCAGGGTTTATAAAAAATTTATTACTACCGCGGTAGCCTAGTGGTATGGGTAATGGACTGCTGAGACGAGGTCTCGGGTTCGATCCCAGGTTGTACCATGGCACACACCAATGACTTTTCGATGTTTTTCGAAGTTATGTGTGTATTTATCGCAGGTTTATAAGTGCCCGGTTAATAGCAATAGGCTCGCCACCTATTACATTGGGACCTAAACATAAACTGGCGAAATGTGGGTGCTGGCACCTCTGCCTACCCCTTCGGGGATATAGGCTTGAGTTTATGTTATGTTATGTTATTACTAAGAGGTCAAAATAGGCGATGAACGGTTATGTGGATAATCCATCATATAAAAACTTAGAAGCACGAAAGTTCATATAGCCGTTCTGGGTCATTATTCTTCGTGAGAAGTCGGTGGATTTAAATTGTTTAACATAGAAGAAAGAACAGGCGTAGAACATAACCAACGTAAATGCGTCGGCTAATATGATACGGTTAATCAGGGGCCTGGTTAGAAATGACCGTATACGTGTTTTTTTTTTTTATACCACTAAGGTGGCAGACAAGCACACGGCCCACCTGATGGGAAGCGGTTACCGCGGCCTATGGACCTGGGCAACACCAGTGGCGTCACACTAGCGCTGCCGACCCTGTAAAGGAAAGGGGATGGAAAAGGAGTTTGGGAGGGAATGGGAAAGGAGTTTGGGCTCCGGCACTCTCACTCACCAAACGGAACGCAACAGTTCAAATACTGTTACTTGGCGTCGATATTCTGTGGGAGGGTGGTGCTTCCCCGGTCGAGTCGGCCCTTTATGCAACGGCCAAAATTACAGTCTTGACTCTACCACTACAAAACGTGTACCGTTGTTTTGTCAAATTTTATCCCTAAGGTGGCAACTAAGGGATGGATGGTAATATGGAAATTCGTTATGTGGAATGTGCTTAACTTTTGAAGTAAAAGCATGAAATTCAATATTAAAGCTTAATTTTGTTAACTTTTACAATTGGACCCGGTAGGTGGTGGTGCAATCGGGTTATAATATTTTTTACGAATTTAATCCCGGGCGAAGCCGGGTCATGGGCAGCTAGTACCCCAAAAATATAAAAGTCACGCTGCATACGTAAAGGGGTAGGCAGAGACAATAGAGTACCATTTTAAACGATCTTTACAAATATCCCTCATCCCCATTATATCCGTCAACCCTTTGATGCATCATCTTTTATTCCATTCACTGTGCCCTCGGCTTTTCCGAGAACGTGGCCTACTTGGCCATTAAATTTTCTACTAGGGCACCCAGTCCATACACATCCATCACATATAAATAAACTAAAACGAATACAAACGACAATTAGGTACTTCGCTGTCAAAAGTAAAGACAATTAATCTTAACCGCGCGTAGTACTTAATGTAAATAAGTGTGTCAACATTAGTCACAAGGCTCAGGCTACCGTTACCTTTGCGGGGAATACCCATTAGAGGTAAACGGTTATTCTTCTAAATCCTTTCGTCTGGTTCCCTCTTTTTTCCAGCATACTCTTAAATTTTCCAATTTTAAATCCCAACATATTCACTCGCCCCTATCACGTGCAACTAAAAACTATATATATAGTTTTATACTTTTTTGCAAATCTATATAAATGAAACAAAGTCAGGTTAGTACCCTTTATAACTCGAGAACGGGTGGACCGATTTTCATGATATTTGGTTTTTTAGATTTGTCTCCGCCTATACTATATCATTATGTGCTTTTTTTGCTGAAATCTCCACGGTTACCCTATCAGACTCGACCTTATCAAAACCGCACGCTGTCTCGGGTCTTTAATGCCGGCGTGTAAGGTGGCTCATTACATATAGAACACATAATAATATATGGCAACAAGAGAAGAAACAGATGGCGGGCTGTTGTCTCTGCCTGCCCCGGAGGCACCAAGGCGCGAGTATATGTATGTATGTATGTAAGTATTTACAAGGATCCGCGATCTCTGATATAACAGTCAAATTCTTTACCGCCACTCCACACAGGTTGTCTTATTTAATTAAATAAACATAACGTAACTTCACGCCTGTATCCCCGAAGGGGTAGGCAGAGATGTCTATTACACACCCACGATTCGCCAGTTATGTTAAGGTCCGAATGTAATAGGGGGCGAGCCTATTGCCATCTACCGAGCACATTATTAAGCGATCGATAATTAACATTCATTAATACACACATAACTACGAAAAGTCAGAGGTGTGTGCCCGGGGCGACTGGGGATCGAACTCGAGACCTCGTCTCAGCAGTCCGTTACGTACGCCACTGGGCTATCTTTATACATATATTTCTAGTGTGCGTGTGTATGTCACTGAACTCCTCCTAGACGGCTGGACCGATTTTGATGAATTTTTTTGTGTGAGTTCAAGGGGATTCGAGGATGGTTTAGATTCACAATTTGGTCCACAAAAAATTAGGGTTCCGCGCAAAAGAACTAAAACCATAAAAATCGAATTCCACGCGGACGAAGTCGCGGGCACAGCTAGTATAATATAATAATAAATGAAATTAAATTACATATATTAATACGCTTCTTATTGCAGTACCATTTATTAGTACCTATATAGCACGGTAGCAACACAATATGCAAATCAATCCAATTCGAATCAGAGTGAAGAGCGGACTGCCACACTGGCAGATATTCGATTACGTGCAATTGCCTCCCGTCGCGCGTCGATTAGTTACAGCTGTCCGTACTTCGACGGTCCACCGACCCACTCGTTCAAATATTCAATTATCGCACACACTGTTAAAAGTGAAATGGGACATTGATAACCACGCTATCATGAAATCGTGGTATTTAGACGTGTTGATTAAAAATAATATTTTCTACTCAATTTTGTTTGATTCAGCGTTCGTTGTGCTTACTTTATAGGTCGTCAGTTCATTTTGAACAACGGTCAATCCTTCACCCATACTACTCGTAGATCAAGATTCTTCTCACGTAAGCCTGTCAAAGAACCAAGGTATAACAAAACACGCTTTTGGACGTTTTCTTTGTTTGTTGTTAGTAAGTCCATGCAAACGCAGAACCCTTGAAGAGCCAACTAGTAATATCTATAAAGTAAAGTTTGTCCATTGTTCAAGATTCGCCAACAATCATTATTGAAATTAACAAAAGTTGGTGTGGGAAAAAACCTTTTTTCAATTTTTTCACTGATAACACTGAGCCTCGTCAAGAGCTAGCAAACAGAAAAATCAAACGACTAACAGAGGAGAAAAAGATTCTCGAAGTTTTCGCGCAACGTGTCACTTAACGACTAGCGCCCCTCCCCCAAACCGGGGCAAGACGGAGACACCGTATTTCCCAAACCCGAGGGGGCCATCTCGAAACCGGAGATGGCCCAGGGTCAGTCGGGGTGCGAGGGATATGCTCTATGGGCAACCTTACACCCCGGCGTCTGTAGACCCGAGACGGCATGCGGTTTTAGTCGGCTCAAGCCCGACATAACCACCCCCGCTGGCCGGCGGGGGGTATCCGAAGGGATTTCCGCACGATAAAAAAAAAAAAGGTACCTATATAGATTCTTTAACTTTCGATTTAAAAAGGCACTTGCTCATAAAACAATGTCAAACAGAACCAAATGGAACACAATCCGTTTGACGTCTGTAGGAGCACGCGTACGGCTTTGTCTCTACAATGTCATAATTAATGTGATGTTGGCAATACTTTGTCTATGCCGTAAGAGATGCCGTGATATTTTTTTTTCCCAAGTCGATATTATAATATTGTGACGTTCTCTCACGATATCACGGCGTCGGACGGGTGGATTGGATTAATAGCAATGCTTATAAACAATCTCAACCAGCCCGACTGTCTAACTAACATCTCAATTATTATGGTGGCCACACTCGTCCGCGGTTCCGCGTCGCAGTCCGACTTGGCGGCTCCTCAACTCATTTCATGTGTATTAAACTAATTTAAAAAACCTAGTAGGTATCATAAGTATTTGACATTTATATTACATTACTCAAAAACTATCGAGCTGATCTGATGATAGAACCAGGATGTGGATAGTGAAACTCTTCAATGGCTACTTGTAAACCCCTCGAATTGGGCCTTATGAAATAATATAGGGTAAATATTTATTACATACGCGGGATCCTGCCGTCTCTAATTTTTGGATGCTACTTTAGATTTTTTCGATTTCCACACAGCCGCATACTACTCGTACCCCGGTGATGCTCATCTGCTCTAATGATTGCTGAATATTTCAATCAATCTATGTCAGATAACATTCATTTAATTTCTATCTCTGTTAGTGATGTTGCTCTGACTCAAGGACCGGCCGGAATTTTAATAAAATGCTTTTTTCCACTCTGTATGTAGAATATACTGCTTCCGGGCTGTTTGGCCGTGGTCCATCGGAAACTTGTATTCCAGACGTTTCGTCGATCACTGCGGTCGACATCTTCAGTGGTACACGTCGGGACGCCGTCGAGTGCGGAGAACTCGGTGCGACTGATGTAAAGGCCCGAGTCCCTGGCGTATTTATAGTTTCTACTCTCTTCGTCTTCACACCCCAAGTAGAGTCTGCCTATCTAATTTCCATTATGGGATTACTTGGATTTAGAAAACACTTTTTTTTCCATATTACTAAATCGTCAAGGTTGGCATTAAGCTTGTTCTGATGAACGTAAATGCCTCTTGCACCAGAGATACAGATGCTACCACACGCACGGTCCCGTGTCTACTAGGTGGGTGTCGTACAAGGCTACTAACGGTGGATTCCCACCCGACAGTAAATCTATAGTGCCCGATAGAAGCGCTCACTTAATCGCTGTTGCTTACACCGCGGAATAAAACCTTCTGTTCCATTTTAGGGGAATAGACCCCACGGTCACCGAAGACTGGTTTTGAGATAACACCCGGGGCCTCGGCAATAGACCCCCGTAACGGAACATGTCGTTCTGTTATATATTCTAACATAGCTACTTTTTATAGCCCCGTTTTATAGTTTACTGTTGAATATAAACATAGTTCTTTCCTACTAATATCATAAATGTAAAAGTGAATATGTTTGTATGTTTGTTACTCAATCAATTTCTAGCGGCTGCACGGATCTGGCCGAAATTTGGCACAGGGATAGATTATAGTCTGAAATAACACATAGGCATAGGTTCGCATGTGTTGCGGGAACTGGGGAATTACACGCGGGTAACAGCCAATCGTCCCAAAGCGGCTGTCGAAGGTCAGCCTTCTACGAACATCAAAGGACTGCCCTAAGGTTACTTGATTCATGAGGAATCTATTAATGTGCCTACCAGTTAATTTGTGGTCTGGCATTCATTTGTCCGCTGGCCTGAAGGGGAATGGCAAAGGGTCTCGGGATCAATAAATCCCGAGTAAATACCAGTGATTACAGACATATTGTTTTGTTGGCTCTCTAATAGAAGTGTGATCAGTTTTGGAAATGCTCCGGTTGTGAAATATAAAGTTTCTATATATTAATTCTTTTTCTATTATGTGTAATGGTTAGTGGGCATGGTGTGCTGGCATGGTGAAATGGACTTTTGATTAGCAGGTAAAAGTCTTATTGAGTTTTTTTATTTTGTTATTGACAACAGCAGTTTCGAGATTGAAAAAAAAGTATTGTAAATAGGGTAACATTGAAACCGGCTCAATTCTATCAAATAATGGATTCCGACTTTAGTTAATGCTGAACGCAGTAGGTAGTAATATGTACATACATATGCTCACACCTTTTTCCCTCCAGGGTAGGTAGATACGAAAAATTTGAAAGGAAATGAATAAATAAACACTGGCCAAGTGCGAGTCGGACTCGCCCGTGAAGGGTTCCGTAGCGGCAAGTAACATAATAATGTTTTTTTTTTTAATTTTTATATTTGAGTTGATTGAATGAAAGGTAAATTGCGGTTTACGATTTATGACGTATTAAAAAAAACTACTTACTAGATCTCGTTCAAACCAATTTTCGGTGGAAGTTTACATGGTTACGTACATCATATATTTTTTTTTAGTTTTATCATTCTCTTATTTTAGAAGTTACAGGGGGGGGGGACACATTTTACCACTTCGGAAGTGTCTCTCGGACGGACAGACAGACAGACATGACGAATCTATAAGGGTTCCGTTTTTTGCCATTTGGCAACGGAACCCTAAAAATGTATAAAGTCCGTTCTCACTCAGATTTCTCCAAACAAGAAACTCTTTCAGAAAGTGTATATATAATACTCTTCAATTTGTACGTCAGTACCTCTGTAGTCATGTACACACGGCTGTATAGGCGTGTACAGTACATCGCATGGAGCACTCCACCTGGCGCTTTTCGTATCGTTTCGGAGCTCATTCTATTTCGTTTGCCTTTTAGAGGCAGTAAAACCAGGATTATGCAAATACAATGTTACGTACATTTCATTTGGAACATAAAAAGGGAAACACTATTAGATTTGGCCTCTAAGCTTCGCCGTGAAACGATCTGAAATGGTACCATATAGTAATGTACCTATTTATAGCTAAGCTTTGTTATCGATTGAAGTTTGTGTGTAGGGTGGATTGAGTGTTTGGAAAAGTTGAATTTAAGTGGATAGTCATTGTCGGAAGTTTACGCGAATGTAGAATGTAGAGTTAATAGAAAAGAATCCGTTGAAATAGTTTTATTTCAATGGATAGTCATTTTTGAATTTTTTCGGGGCGTTTACAATTTTTAGGGTTCCGGTTCAAAAGATAAAAAAGGAACCCTTCTAAGGTCACTCTCTGGTCCGTTTGTCCGTGTGTCACTACTGATTTTCTCAGGACTGGGTGGTAGTCTCTTTTAGGTTTATAAAAATTAAGATCCTGAGTCAACACGATAAAAAGATTTTCGCGAAAACAAAAATTTACCTTAATTTTCACCTTTTTTTATTTTCGGAATTTTCTCTTAACTTGTGCTGCAAGACTTTGCTTTCAACCAAAATTGAACCGACTAAAACCGCACGCCGTCTCGGGTCTACAGACGCCGGGGTGTAAGGTTGCCCATAGAGCATATCCCTCGCACCCCGACTGACCCTGGGCCATCTCCGGTTTCGAGATGGCCCCCTCGGGTTTGGGAACCACGGTGTCCCCGTCTTGCCCCGGTTTGGGGGAGGGGCGCTAGTCGCCCCACCGTCCCGGCCTGCTTCTGCTGGGGTGACAGGCGGCCTCACCTGCCACCCCCAGGCCTGCGCTCATGGAGGACGGAGGTCGTTGAGCGACCTCCGGCGCCTGAGTCGCCTGCGACGCGCGGCGAGCAAGTTGCGGGCTCGGCGGGCCGGGAGAGTTCTGAACCTCTCCCGAGCGCGCTCCGCCATCACCTTCGCGAGCATCACATGCTCGCAGAAGGAGGTGGCGGCGGCCCACGCGCTCGCGCTCCGCACCATTGCCGCAATCATGCTGCCGAGCGAGAGGACTCCCACCCCGATGGCTGCCACGAGGTCACGCCTCGGCGCCTCCCACGCCGAGGGTAGGGTAGTACCTGTTGACCTAGAATCACCAAATTTGGTAAAATTTCAAAAATAATTCCAAAAAATAAAAAAGTTGAAAATGTATTTATTACAGTAGCACAGGGGGTGTACGGGGGCCCACTAACATCTCCGGGGCCCAAGTCGACCACACCTGCAAGCTGGTACATCTGATGATTGACAGACGACGCAACGTTTCGGAGCAGGCTTTCCTGTCGAGGCTGGGGCAGAAGGCAGTTGCTCACGTAAAACTCAAGATAAGCCATATTGGAGGAGAAAGCGTAGGAGAGAGCACTCTGAACTCCTAAGTACAAACGTTAAGATGTTTTTTTTCTTTTTTAATTTTTAATTTAAATATTTTACGACATTCTACACAGCGCTCTCTAGACCCACAGTGAGCATAGTTTAATTAGCTTGTGTTATGGGTTCGAGAATGCGATAAACATACTTATATTTTTTTAGTAAATATATGCATATTATACTTAGAAACAACCAGAACAGTGTAAATAGACATATTCATACATACACTGAGGTCCATCAGTAAATATTGTTACAATCCGAAATATAAAATATTCCATGTTTCTCTTCACGTTTAAAGCTATTTTAATACCAAACACCATGAAAATCAGTTTAGCGGTCTAGGCGTGAAAAGGCGTGAAAATCCAGATGAACATGAATACATTATAAACTATAACGAGCCGAACCTAAACAATGAAGTCAATTAAGTGTTTCGTTATTGATAGATTACGTACTGCTGGAATTTATTTAGACTGTCCGAGCAGTGCTTGCTATATTTATAACTAACCTCTTCCTGGCAAAATAAGTGCCAAAAATATATTAATATTGTTGTGGTATCGTCGGACATTGTGCGTCGGTAGGAGCAAACAGACTATTCAAACACTTTTAGTTTGTTTCCGTGGACATAAAGATCTATCAATATCAATTCATAAGAAAATACTACCGACCTCCATGATCGGGGCCTGAGGACGGCAGTTGGCCGAATCGCCGTCCTTACAGAAGCAGGCCGTGGCGGAGGCGTGTCGTGTGTAAAAAAAAAAATAATTATAGCACAGTAAATGTTAACTTTAGTTTGCTATTATTTTCTTATAAATTTATTCTAAATATAAAAATAATCGTCTTAAATTAAAAAAAAAAGCGGCCAAGTGCGAGTCGGACTCGCCCATGAAGGGTTCCGTAGCAGCAAGTAAAATTTTTATATGTGAGTTGATTGAACGAAAGATAAATTGCGGTTTACGATTTATGACGTATTAAAAAAAACTACTTACTAGATCTCGTTCAAACCAAATTTCGGTGGAAGTTTATATGGTAATGTACATCATATATTTTTTTAGTTTTACTATTCTCTTATTTTAAAAGTTACAGGGGGCACACACATTTTACCACTTTGGAAGTGTCTCCCGCGCAAACTATACAGTTTAGAAAAAAATTATATTAGAAACCTCAATATCATTTTTGAAGACCTATTCATAGATACCCCACATGGGTCCGACGAAAACAAATATTTTTAGTTTCAGTTCTAAGTATGGGGAACTCCCAAAATTTATTGTTTTTTCTTCTATTTTTGTGTGAAATCTTAATGCGGTTCACAGAATACATCTACTTACCAATTTTCAACAGCATAGTTCTTATAGATTCGAAAAAAAGTGGCTGTGACTTACGGACGGACAGACAGACAGACATGACGAATCTATAAGGGTTCCGTTTTTTGCCATTTGGCAACGGAACCCTAAAAAGCGGCTAAGTGCGAGTCGGACTCACCCATTAAGGGTTCCGTAGCAGCAAGTAACACGATAATGTTTTTTTTTAAATTTTATATTTGAGTTGATTGAATGAAAGTTAAATTGCGGTTTACGATTTATGACGTATTAAAAAAAACTACTTACTAGATCTCGGTCAAACCATATTTCGTTAGCAGTTTACATGGTAATGTACATCATATATTTTTTTAGCATTATCATTCTCTTATTTTAGACTAGCGACCCGCCCCGGCTTCGCACGGGTGCAATGGATGTTATTATACATATAAACCTTCCTCTTTAATCACTCTATCTATTAAAAAAAACCGCATCAAAATCCCTAAAATAAACCTCAATATCATTTTTGAAGACTTATCCATAGATACCACACACGTATGGGCTAGATGAAAAAAAATATTTGAGTTTCAGTTCTAAGTATGGGGAACCCCCAAAATTTAATGCTTTTTTTCTGTTTTTGTGTGAAAATCGTAATGCGGTTCACAGAATACATCTAATTAGCAAATTTCAACAGTTCTTATAGGTTCGGAAGACAGACAGACAGACATGACGAATCTATAAGGGTTCCGCTATAAACCGCAATTTAACTTTCATTCAATCAACTCAGATATAAAATTAAAAAAAAAAACATTATTATGTTACTTGCTGCTACGGAACCCTGCATGGGCGAGTCCGACTCGCACTTGGCCGCTTTTTAAACACTGTTTTTTGATTTCTCCGCCACATTATTTCAATGATTTTTTTTAAGCTATTAGCATACATACTTTTAATTTAGATCGGAAAAAGAGAACATCTAGGACGGGACATGGACTGGTCGCAGTCCCGTACAGCGTCACCTCGAGACGTATACAATATATCGGAGAATTTCGAATATCTGGGACGTGTCTAGGTAGCTCAGTTGGTTGGAGCAATCCCCCTGTAAGCGACTGGTCGCGGGTTCAAGTCCCGTTCTAGATGTTCTCTTTTTCCGATTTCTATAGGAAAAGTAAGCATACTACTTGCTTAAAAAATTTCAATGTGTTAGTCTCTATGAGTGCACCCTATTACTCTATTCAAAACTTTGTCATGAATTGTTAACTAATTAGTTACTTACCAGCAATTATATTGTTACAACGATCGTCGATATCTCGGAAACTACTGATCGAATCTTCTGGAAATTAAAATGCATTGTGTTACGGTGCACTGATGCCGAGTTACGAGAATCTAAAAAATAGCGGGAAAGGTCGAGTTCCGCGAAGTGATACGTGTCCCATCACTTAGATTTATAACAGTATATTACCTTATAAGGTCAGGCAGCGAGCCGAGACGCGCTAAGCATGAGTCATCCCAAGCTGCGACCAATTAGATTGCTGGGCAAGATGCGACATCGATGAGTTGTAACATCCCTAGACCGCGCGGCGCGACGGCCTTAGCGGCTAGCACGGTGGAGAGGGCATTCCTTATTCAGACGTCGCCTCTGACAGTCACATAGTCAACAGTTACGTGTCATCGTCCAGTACATATCACAGTACAGTAGTTGTTTGGAAAGTATAGTGCCAAAAAGTAAATAACAGATTGGTCTTAAACATATACGCGTTGCAGTTCCCATTATTGGGGTAAGTACTGGTGTTTTTAATAATATAATCTCGCGAGTGTTGATTGTCGTGTCGTAATACAGTGGTCGCGAATTAGTGTTACAATACGAGAAATAACATTTTAGTTCGCGCGGGACATACCTGCCTATCCTCCTGGGAGCTGGGCGTGATGTTGTCTCGTTAGTAATACTTTACATCACTTACCGGTCGCGAGTTCGATTCCTGGGTGGTGAATTGTTTTGTGTGTTTAAATTAGAATCAGTAACATAACAATAGAAATGTTTAAAGTAAATAATGAATTAAATAATTAATTATGTCGGGCGTCTGAAGAAAAGGGAGTTCGTATGAATATCAGCTGTTGGCCGATCGTAACAAATGCATAAGAAACGGTTCCAAAATAATTATTCAAGTTAGAATAAAATAATGTAACTTTTTCTGCAGCCACCCACATACCTAGGCTGCTTGATATGTAGCCGTTTTCTAAATGTACTAATATCACTGGCCGAAAACATGTATACCACCTTTTTAAGCCATTTTTCAGAGGCGGGAAAATTAAAAAAAAAACCGCAGTCTTTTGTTTTTTTTTTTCTCATTTGACAGCGATTCAGTGGAAGCGTGAAAGTAAAATTGTTAAAATGGAGAAAGAACAGTATCGGTCTGTAATTAGGTTTTTGTTTTTGGAAGGGAAAACATGTGATGAGATAAAAGTAAGAATGCAAGCGGTTTACCATGAATATGCTCCTTCTATGACAACCGTTAGATACTGGTACGAGTTCAAGCGAGGGAGAACAACCGTCTTTGACGAGGATCGCCCAGGCCGCCCAATTGAGGTGACTACAGACGATATGGTTAAAAAAATTAAAAATATCGTTCTAGCCGACCGCCGAATTAAACTTCGAGAAATCGTTGATGCTGTAAACGTTTCAATTGAGCGAGTACAAAACATATTAGAAGAAAAATTGGGTATGAAGAAAGTATCGGCGAGCTGGGTGCCGCGTTTACTCACGGAGGAGCAAAAACGGAACCGACTGACTACTTCGGAGCAGTGTTTAGAAGTGTTCAAACGTAACCCGAAGGAGTTTCTCACCGTTTTCTGGGATTCGCAGGGAATTATACATATTGACTACTTAGAAAAGGGAAGAACGATAACAGGGCCGTACTATGCCAATTTATTGGATGAATTTGAAGCTGTGTTGAAGGAAAAACGACCCCATTTAAAGAAGAAAAAAGTACTGTTTCATCACGATAACGCCCCAGCTCATTCGTCCAGAGTCGTGATAGCCAAAATTACACAATTACGATACGAACTATTGCCTCACCCCCCGTATTCTCCAGATTTGGCCCCATGCGATTTCTTTTTGTTTCCCAACCTGAAAAAATGGCTCGGTGGTAAGCGATTTAGATCAAATGACGAAGTCATTGCCGCCACAGAGGCCTATTTTAATGACTTTCCGAAATCATACTTTTTAGATGGTTTATTGAAGCTTGAGTATAGGTGGAATAAATGTATAGAGTTAAAAGGAGACTACGTAGAAAAATAAATGCATATTTACAAAAGCGACTGATTGTTTTTTTCATAAACGGGTAGTTATCAAACAACCCTCGTATTAAGAAATAATAATGGTAGCTAAAATGTTTTGTTTCTTATCTAAAATATTAAAAGCGAATAATATTACGTTATATATCCACGGTTCAACATGTAGTATCGATGTAGGACTTGACTGTTGGGAATAAACTCAAGATAATCAGTGATTGATTTTATTTGTATACTGAGATTTTAGGGTTCCGTAGTTGACCCAGAAATGAGTTTATTTTTCTAGTACTAGTATTTAGTAGTCCGTTGAACCGTGGTTGACGAAGCTTTTTATTACGCCTACTGACCCTGGAGGAATCCAGAAGGCGGATGTCCCCTTCAGGGATTATATTAATTGTAGTTATTTTATGTTAAGTGTACCTACCACTGTACAGCGCCGCCGATATTAGGGCCCATGTAGGAAATTATACTCAGGGTCCCAGGCGCTGTTGCATTGGGTTCATACGCTAGTGCCTGACCGTGTGTTTGTTCTCCAGAATTCCGTACGGGCTGAAAGTCCGTACCGGTTGAAACAGCGTGCCATTTCCGTACCGTCTGAAGAGGTCCTCAACTCCGTTCCGGTCTAGAAAGCAGCAAGACCTGTGTATCGGCGGAACCGCACCGGCCCACTCCACCCCTGAACAGCTGGCAGAGACGGCGAACATACACGTCAAGCCTGGTGGTCTCTTGGGAGGCGCATCACCCTCGCCGGTGCCGACGGACCCGAGCTGAGTAAAATACTTGGCGGCCGTTCGTAGTGGCGTGTACGTATAGCCTAACCGACACTCGACTTTAATTTAATTTAAAATAAATATTAACAAAAATTGTGGTACCTACGGATTAAAGCGTTAGACTTCGATCATTCGTTTTCTTTCCGGCTTCCCCGTAGGGCACCCCGTATCATTGGCGCCCGAACAAAAAGAGTGTCTGTCGGTTATAGGTGCAAGTCGATTTCTGTGAGCGGTTGCGCCATTTTGTATGTGTGTAAGGGTACTGTCTTTTGTGCTCACTCCTGTACTGGGTCGGGAGCGAAGAAAAAGCTTAGAAAGCATCCAGTTGCCTCTCGTTGGGTTAGGCAGGTGTTAAGAGTCCACCAGAGACCAAGGGTCTGAAAGGATCCACCTCTCAAGAATTATTTTTTTCTTCTTTTAATTTTTTTTTGCGTCACCGAGCACAAGGGAGGGTACCCAAAATTTTGTGTGGTCACGTTTTTTTTTATGTGTGTTGTCTCACTAAGGAATCAATTGTATTAATCTACCTAGATTGCCGAATTCGTGACCAGGTAGTAAATTTTTTTAGGGTTGTTTATCGACTGTAGTTTTTTTTAAATTTAATTGTTATTAAGCTCACCAGACGTTAGGATGCACACCGATGCTAGTGATTTTCGGTTAGGTGGCATGTTAACGCAGAATATTGATGGCGTTGACAGGCCGATAGTTTTTATGAGTCGTTCCCTCACGAAACCGGAACGCAATTATAGCGTCACGGAACGGGAGGCTTTAGCGTCTTAGTGGCACTAGTGCACTGGCCGTTCGTAGTGGCGTGTACGTATAGCCTAACCGACACTCGACTTTAATTTAATTTAAAATAAATATTAACAAAAATTGTGGTACCTACGGATTAAAGCGTTAGACTTCGATCATTCGTTTTCTTTCCGGCTTCCCCGTAGGGCACCCCGTATCATTGGCGCCCGAACAAAAAGAGTGTCTGTCGGTTATAGGTGCAAGTCGATTTCTGTGAGCGGTTGCGCCATTTTGTATGTGTGTAAGGGTACTGTCTTTTGTGCTCACTCCTGTACTGGGTCGGGAGCGAAGAAAAAGCTTAGAAAGCATCCAGTTGCCTCTCGTTGGGTTAGGCAGGTGTTAAGAGTCCACCAGAGACCAAGGGTCTGAAAGGATCCACCTCTCAAGAATTATTTTTTTCTTCTTTTAATTTTTTTTTGCGTCACCGAGCACAAGGGAGGGTACCCAAAATTTTGTGTGGTCACGTTTTTTTTTATGTGTGTTGTCTCACTAAGGAATCAATTGTATTAATCTACCTAGATTGCCGAATTCGTGACCAGGTAGTAAATTTTTTTAGGGTTGTTTATCGACTGTAGTTTTTTTTAAATTTAATTGTTATTAAGCTCACCAGACGTTAGGATGCACACCGATGCTAGTGATTTTCGGTTAGGTGGCATGTTAACGCAGAATATTGATGGCGTTGACAGGCCGATAGTTTTTATGAGTCGTTCCCTCACGAAACCGGAACGCTATTATAGCGTCACGGAACGGGAGGCTTTAGCGTCTTAGTGGCACTAGTGCACTGGCGTTGTTAAATAGACAACTGGCGTGTCAAAGACTTCAAAATGACAAACTGACATTCTCATATTTAATTTGATTAATTAATTTAATTTTTTTATTTGTAAGGTAAATACGTGGTACTACGTCTAGTCTCGTTGTTATACAAATCTGGCTAACCCATTGTTCCCATTGTTCGTTGCCAAGTAGCGGAGTTTATATCCGATGCCTTAGGTTAGCTAGGAGCTACGTCGAAAGGTATACCTGGGAGAATTTTCAGTGGTTGGCGGGAAGCACAACTCCAATTTTTGTAATTTGTTCTTTTATTTATTTTCCATATTAAGATAATAAAAGGAACTTGTGGAAGAGTTTAGTGCAAAACTCGAGCTGGGTTGTAGACCACCGTCAATTCTGTTGCAGTCGTTATGCGGTCTGTAGGAATTGATGAACCAGATTAACTACGCACTTAGGGTAAGCCATAAGCACTGATCATCTCGTGCATATATCGGGTTATGTAGTCAATAGGATCACATAATTTTTTTTTTTTGAAAATTTAGTAGTTTCAGTCTTAATTAGTAGATTAGCACCCGTTTCAGTGGTCCCGTTCTTTGCAAAGTCAACCTACGCTGGAGGTAATCGCCGGGTTAAAAAGAAGCCTTCACTGTGTATAAAGGTTTGGCTTCCTTAGTGTGAAATCCCTTTTATCTGAGGGAGACTTATGTTCCCCTGGGTACTATAGCACGCCAGAGCGGGTAGTGATTCTGTTGCCGGTAGATTAGCTTCAGGTGGTTCTCAACTTACCGTCGAAGAAGGCTGGCGCCAAGCGTAACACCTCAATCGCAAGTAGTACGTCCCATCGAGTTGGATAGGGCCGGACAAGGTATGTGTGGTTCGTCTTCCTACCTCCGCGGGAGGAAGACTTGGTGTGACAGGTATGGTTATGATAAGTAGAGTGTATGTGATTCTGTAAGGTTGTATGAAATAGTTTTGCTTGCATTGAAGTCGATAGTTCATCCCAGTGGGTTTGTTTCAGGCGGATTAATCACTGTTCCCCCAGTAAAAATCCTTCTCCCAGTTCGTCGGGTATTGTTACGGTGCACTGATGCTGGGTTACGAGAATCTAAAAAATAGCGGGAAAGGTCGAGTTCCGCGAAGTGATACGTGTCCCATCACTAAGATTTATAACAGTATATTACCTTATAAGGTCAGGCGGCAAGCCGAGACGCGCTAAGCATGAGTCATCCCAAGCTGCGACCAATTAGATTGCTGGGCAAGATGCGACATCGATGAGTTGTAACATCCCTAGACCGCGCGGCGCGACGGCCTTAGCAGCTAGCACGGTGGAGAGGGCATTCCTTATTCAGACGTCGCCTCTGACAGTCACATAGTCAACAGTTACGTGTCATCGTCCAGTACATATCACAGTACAGTAGTTGTTTGGAAAGTATAGTGCCAAAAAGTAAATAACAGATTGGTCTTAAACATATACGCGTTGCAGTTCCCATTATTGGGGTAAGTACTGGTGTTTTTAATAATATAATCTCGCGAGTGTTGATTGTCGTGTCGTAATACAGTGTTCGCGAATTTATTTATTTATTTATTTTGGTACATCAACAGTATACATATATAACTTCATCTTCTGACATGCATCCGTTTTACAGTTCTTATATGCATACCTATTATAGATATACACAACACTTGCCATTAAAAAAGAAGCTATTGAAATAACATAAATATTTGATTCTACTTAATAAATTTAAATTTAAATAAATTACATTATCATTCAATTAATTTTAGAAAAGATTAAACTATTTACATATTTACAATAATTCTAATTGAGGAGAATAATAATAATAAACAATTATTTATTTTTTTGCAAGAATCACATATAAATAGAAACATAATTGCATTGATTTTACTAATTGTAATTCCATGTACTTTTTTTTTTATCTCAGAATTATTTTAATTAAGTGAGAAACCTTTAGCGACCCTCAATGCTGAAGAACCCTCGAAGGGGTTTCAAAACATTTTCAAGAGATTTCTTTTGAACTTGTTGATGGAATCAAAGAAGATATCAAGATTGTCCGAGCTCCCACTTAATGAGTTGTACTCGGAACAGATTCGGACCATAGGGAATTGTCTGCCAACATTGGTTCTGCAGAGCGGAATATGGAAAGTTCTTATATTTGGGTGTCTTGGTTTTCGGCTGGGTACATTGAGTCCGATGCTAGAGAGTAGCTGGCTACAGTCTATGCCGGCACTAAGAAGTCCGTGCAGGAACACTAGGTCCTGGACTTTGTGGCGCAGATGGAGTGTCTTCATTTTAAAGAAGGTTAATCGTTGGTCATAAGGGGCCCTATGTGAGATCCCGGGCAAAGTGTATGCTAATTGTCTCGTGAACGCACGCTGGATACTTTCAATTCTTTGTGATTGTACTGCATATGTGGGACTCCAGACTACACAGGCATACTCCAGATGACTTCTAACCAGCGCGTTGTAGAGCAAGACTTTCGTCTCGGTTTGATTAACTGTTATAGTACGATTAGTGTTATAATACGAGAAATAACATTATAGTTCGCGCGGGACATACCTGCCTATCCCCCTGGGAGCTGGGCGTGATGTTGTCTCGTTAGTAATACTTTACATCACTTACCGGTCGCGAGTTCGATTCCTGGGTGGTGAATTGTTTTGTGTGTTTAAATTAGAATCAGTAACATAACAATAGAAATGTTTAAAGTAAATAATGAATTAAATAATTAATTATGTCGGGCGTCTGAAGAAAAGGGAGTTCGTATGCATATCAGCTGTTGGCCGATCGTAACAATTGCATAAGAAACGGTTCCAAAATAATTATTCAAGTTAGAATAAAATAATGTAACTTTTTCTGCAGACACCCACATATTAAGAAATAATAATGGTAGCTAAAATGTTTTGTTTCTTATCTAAAATATTAAAAGCGAATAATATTACGTTATATATCCACGGTTCAACATGTAGTATCGATGTAGGACTTGACTGTTGGGAATAAACTCAAGATAATCAGTGATTGATTTTATTTGTATACTGAGATTTTAGGGTTCCGTAGTTGACCCAGAAATGAGTTTATTTTTCTAGTACTAGTATTTAGTAGTCCGTTGAACCGTGGTTGACGAAGCTTTTTATTACGCCTACTGACCCTGGAGGAATCCAGAAGGCGGATGTCCCCTTCAGGGATTATATTAATTGTAGTTATTTTATGTTAAGTGTACCTACCACTGTACAGAGCCGCCGATATTAGGGCCCATGTAGGAAATTATACTCAGGGTCCCAGGCGCTGTTGCATTGGGTTCATACGCCAGTGCCTGACCGTGTGTTTGTTCTCCAGAATTCCGTACGGGCTGAAAGTCCGTACCAGTTGAAACAGCGTGCCATTTCTGTACCGTCTGAAGAGGTCCTCAACTCCGTTCCGGTCTAGAAAGCAGCAAGACCTGTGTACCGGCGGAACCGTACCGGCCCACTCCACCCCTGAACAGCTGGCAGAGACGGCGAACATACACGTCAAGCCTGGTGGTCTCTTGGGAGGCGCATCACCCTCGCCGGTGCCGACGGACCCGAGTTGAGTGAAATACTTGGCGGCCGTTCGTAGTGGCGTGTACGTATAGCCTAACCGACACTCGACTTTAATTTAATTTAAAATAAATATTAACAAAAATTGTGGTACCTACGGATTAAAGCGTTAGACTTCAATCATTCGTTTTCCTTCCGGCTTCCCCGTAGGGCACCCCGTATCAATTGTTAGTGTCGAAGTACTCTGCCGAACAGTTAAGAAAAATCTACAAAAGTCAATACAAAATCACAAAGTACTTCAAATACCTATACCTACTTACCTACAAATCGCGATAACAAGGGCGTTCACCTCTATCGTCGGCATGACTGTGTAAGTACCGATTTGTTTTCTCGAACGTTCCAGTAAATACCTACGTCTCTTATCTCTAGATGATTCCGGAACCTTCTACTCTTATTTAAGAGCTATAAAAGGACGCCCGGCTATCAACACGAGTCAGTTTATCTTCGGAAGCGAAAGCGAACACATCTTCCCGAAGCGATACAAGAGGGTTTTACCTGCGACTTAAGCAACGACTGTGGACTACTGTGAACTGCTGAGCGACTTGAACTGTTGAAGAGTACTGTGTGTGCTAGTTATTTAGTTGTCTAGTTTGTGGTGAGCGAATAAACCTCTTTGTTGTATAAACGGCATTTAATTTGTTTCCCGCGCACGTAACACTATTGACCATATCAGTATTATACTTTTTATTTTTGATGTGTATAGAATGACTTGGCAATCTAAACACTGCTGCTGGGCCTTCAGATGCTTTTGCCCGAGCGTCATAATAACTATAAATAACTAAAAATAAATTAACAAGTCTTATGTTGCGTTATTTTCCTATGCGTGTAAATAGCAAAAGCGTACAGTGGAAACATGGAAGTGTTGGTAAATTCGTGGGTGTTTATCTTATATTGCTCGTGGCTGTAACCTCGGCGTATCGTAATACACATCCTCTTTAATCAATATTTAATTACATAGTAGGTGCTAGCAGGCTCGTGCGAGTGAGGATTAACGGCGTATCTGATAATAGGGTTATTTAATATTTCATTGTAGAGCCTGATGGGCTTCTCTCGTAAACAGTGTGTTACAATACAGCGCTTTATATTTTATTATAACTCATTCAATATGATTGTAATGAAATAATTTACATACATACATATAATCACAACTTTGTCCCTCCGGGGTAGGCAGAGACAACAGCTCACCAGCTGCTTCTGTCTTTAAATTCTTTACGAGCTTCCTCTACCGTCGTTAAACCTTTCATGCATCATATGGAACTTGTTTTTTTTAGAGAATGTTATTAACCGAAATTACTAATATTCCTCCTAACCCCTCCAGCTAAGCTAAATTGCTTGTGTTAGGAGTGGGTTCACATCGGTAGTGTAATGGCCAGGATTCGAACCGTTGACCTCTCGATCGTAGGGACGACTCCTTGAACACTACCGACGGCGACGCTTAAAAAATGTTAAAAAATACGCTTTTTCCCCGACGTTTCGGTTGCTTTTCAGTAGCATTGGTCACGGTGGTCACCACTGCGGTGGTCTCGAGAATCTAGTATGCGTGTCATAAAGATACTGCGGGCATCTTTTTGAGAAGATGTTGAAGCTTAAGTTGGAATGTTTCGTTTGGAAATATGAACTGAGGATTAGGTTCCGTAACTTGGTGTTTTTTATTTCTTTCTATTTCATCGCCATGTGAAACTCGCATCAAATAATCAGATATGACTGACAGTTCTGACGTTTACTTAATAAACTTCACATCAAACCCATTCACGCTACCGTATGACTAGCGCAAAAACATAAATATATATTATAAGCTACCCGCCCTCGCTTCGCTTCAGTTTATGGGAGTTTTTCCACTCAATCCATCGTAATTTACACATAATATATAGCCTATGTCCATCGTGGATAATGTACCGAAGTAAGTGGTTCCGAAGATTTACCAACCCAAAAAAAAACAAACTTACAAAATTCGACCTTTTTCTTTATAATATTATTAGTATATCTAATTTATTAGTATATATATTGAAACTAAATATTATGCAATACTGTCGAATATGGCCTATCTTAATGAATAGTCACTACTTCTCACTTGAGATCATAACAACGGTCTGCAGCACTCTTATTGACTGACATCCAATGAGGCATCATTGCCTAACATCGAGAAGACGCAGCCATGAGTTTGCCTTTAAAAATCGACTGATACGCACTATACACTAAACAACGTAATACGTTCAAATAATCGATGATCGCTCACACTAAAATCTAAAAGCGATAAAATGATAAAGGTCGGTAGCCGCGGGCGATCCCAATCTGTACAAATCTACGCTACATTAAATTTGTGAGATGTTGTACGACGCGTTGTTGTGAGCACACAATACATCGCTAAGTGTCGATTTTTGGCCCTATAACACATTAAATATTACGATTATATTAATGGCTCTGTGGCGTAGCGGTAGTGCGTTTGACTGCTAAGTCAGAAGTCGCGGGTTCGATTCCCCCTCAGTGCAAATATATATATTTGCATTGGTCTATATATTGGTCTATTGTTATATTTCTATGTACGATATGTAATTGTTTAAAAAAAAAGTATTTAAGTATGTTTATTCGAATTCTAAAACACATATGACAATCTCTGCTTAGTTTGGGTCTAGATGGCGTTGTGTAATTTGTCCTAGAATATTTTTTTTTTTTTTTTTGTTAAAAAGAATATTAGCAACCGAAATTACTAATATTCCCCCTAACCCCTCCAGCTAAGCTAAATTGCTTGTGTTAGGAGTGGGTTCACGTCGGTAGTGTAATGGCCAGGATTCGAACCCGAGACCTCTCGATCGTAAGGTCGACTCCTTAACCACTAAGCTACCGACGCTTTTTTAATTATTAATTATTTATTAATTATCGATATCTTTTGGCATTTTGTCGCTCAATGTCATGATCACATGCTTATGTATTTCGTAATGAAAATGCTGTTTAACTACTTAGTAGACTTTATTAAAAAATTGAAATTAAAATATAGTTAATAATATAATTTTCATGAGATTTTCCAGTAACGTTGTGTTGTGTTTAACATAATTACTTCGTCGGGTCATATCAGTGAGGTGGTTCAAAGAGGTTTCTTCGAGATTATAAACAAGGCCTAGATACTAGCCTGGTCCTAACACCCTGCTTCTGCGTCAGTGGAAGCAGTAATTATTAAAGTTACGTTTAGTGTAATATTTTATAAATTTAATGTACCTATTTCATTTAAATTATTAAGCATTTTGTATGCTTACTTTTTTCTAAAGATTTAGATAAAAAAAAGAGAACATCTAGGACGGGACTTGAACCCGCGACCAGTCCCTTACAGGGGGAATGCTCTGACCAACTGAGCCACCTAGACACGTCCCAGATATTCGAAAGCCTTAAGGCGCATTAATGTATCGGAATACATTAAGGCGACTTAAAAAAAAACAAAAAAAATGTTTAAAAGTGACTGTAAAGTTATTCATTGTTTTCGTAGTTCGCAAGATTTACGGTTAATGGTCATTCAGAGTTTAAATAAAACTATTGTACCATTTAAATAATTTGAATTAGGAAGGATATAAAACAATCGCTGCCTGGACATTCAGGATCTGAACGGGCCTAGTGGAGCCGTTCCGATTGAAGCTGAGAAAAGTATCCTGGGAAGAACCCCGCTTTAAGCCCTATCCTTGGGCCGTGTCCGCGATATACGTCCCAGTTCGCTAATTAAAGTTAAAACAACCGCGTAAAGTCCCTAATAATATAAGTAGGAAGTGCAAGTGGTTAATAAATAAATAATATATTATCCTATTTGATCGTTGTAATTTCATCACTTCACACACGCGTGGTACCCATCCCCCCTGGGTACCACGTAGCGTCTGGGGGTTGGACGCCACAATACCTCGTGTAGATAATAAGATAAACACAGAGGAAGAAATTTATAATCATAACCCTTATTAATATAACCCTTAATGGTCATTCATGTGACAGTTACATCGAACCCTAGATAAACTAAATCTGGGACACAAAAAAAAAAATTATGCGAATTGTCCCTTACAATGGGAATAACGAAGCAATCTTTGTAATAATTAGTAAACGATAGTATAATTTCAAATTATAGGAATTAAACTGTAATAAATACTGAAAAACACGAACAAAGAAGAATTGCTTCATTCTTGGCCAGGCAAAAAACCCAGGTTAAAAGAAACCTGGCCACAATCAGCCTCATCAAAGAAAAGTTATTGGTATCACTCAAATCAATCAAAATCAAATCAAAATCATTTATTGCTGACCAAAGGTATTACGATAGTATTTAGTACATTTAGAAGTCCTCTTCGGCCTACCTTGTTGGCATGCAAGAATACATTGTGGGTTTTTTTTTTTTTTCAATACATTTACATTTACATTACATTATCCAATGCTAATAAAAATCTAAAACAACCAATTCAATACAATAACAAACATTATGTCAATTATAAGTGTCAAGAAAGATCTCGATAAATGAAAGAGACAATATTTATTCTCAAAGAAAAGTCAGGAGATACATGTCAATAATAATAAATTGATGTCAAGGAAAATTATTAATTGTAGGTACTGTCCATTAGCACAATAACCAAATCAAAATAACAATAAATAATTATTCAATATAAATGTCAAGTTATTACAAATTCATTTATGTACTGCATAATATTTCTATAGGTATCAAATAATAAGATCCAGGTACATCATGTTAATTGCCTGCGAGAAAGTCACTTACTGTTTAGTAGCATTTCTTTGATAGAAACTCATATAGACGGTTCTTAAATAGATTAAAATTTAATGTTTTTATTTCTGGAGGTATTCTGTTAAAGATTACTGGCGCCATACAGTAGACACTTTTATGCAATAGAGCCGTATTTGCTCTGTGTATGCATAGCCTATCACGTGTATTTGCTCTTCGGTTTCGGGTGACTGTATCTGCCAAAGTCTCGAAGAGTTCAGTATTCGACTTTACAAAAGTAGCCGTTTCAAAAATAAACAATGACGGTAGTGTCAGTATGCCATGTTTCAAAAAATATGGTTTACAGCTATCCCTCCTATTTAAGCTAAACATTGCACGGATACATCGTTTCTGGGCTCTGAAGACGGTATCCTTATGTGTCGAATTACCCCAAAACATTATACCGTACCTTAGATGTGACGCAGTCATTCCATGGTACGCTGTAAGTAGAGCGTCAGTATTTAATATTCGCGCAAGTTTATACAAGGCATATGACGAGCTGCTTACTTTTTTACATAATGCTTCCGTGTGTGATTGCCAATTCATCTTATTGTCTATAGTAAGTCCTAGGAATTTTGTTGAATCAACTTCGTCAATTTCTATATTTTCATAATTAATATTCAGATTTGGTACAGTGGGCAGTCTTTGTGTGAATTGCATTAATTTCGTTTTAGATAGATTGATCTTTAAATTATTATTATTTAGCCAATTTATAATATTCAATAGTACAGTATTAATTTCATTTTCATAATTCTCTCTATTTTGACACTCTATAGCAATTGTACTATCATCTGCAAATAATGTAACTGGATGATTAGTCACTTTAGGCAAATCATTTATATATAAAATGAACAATAAAGGACCCAAGACGCTACCCTGACCCACGCCATATTTAACTGAGCGTATATGTGAAACAAGTGTTTCTTCACGTTTATTAAAGGTATCAATATGTTTGAGCTCTACATATTGCTTTCGATCAGTCAAATATGACTTTATTAGGCTTAGGACATTTCCTCGTATACCGTAATGATCTAGCTTTGCTAGTAGGATTTCATGATCCACATAATCGAAAGCCTGAGTCATATCGCAAAAAATTGCGCATACCGGTACCCTACTATCCATTCTTGTCATAACTATATTTAAAAAGTCATATATCGCTCTATTTATACTCTTATTCTGCCTAAACCCTTTTTGCTCTATGGCTAAGATTTCATTTTTCTCTACATATTTATTAATTTGGTTATAAATATACTTTTCAAAAACTTTAGAGAAAACAGGTGTAAGTGTGATAGGTCTGTAGAACTCCATAAGTTCTCTATTTTCTTTTTTGAAAAGCGGTTTGACTACTGAAGTCTTTAGTTCACTTGGATAGATACCTGTTATAATGCTCAAGTTTATTATATGACTCAAATGTTTCGATATACATTGGCTAGTAGACTTAATTACTTTAGTTATAATACCATCAAACCCCACACTGTTTGTGTTTTTCAATGCAGATATAATAGTCTCAATATCTGATGGAATACACGGCGATAAGAACATAGATTTTTTTCTTCTATCGATAAGTGTTGTAACGTTTGTGCCGCGATTAGCTAAAGGTACAATTTTATCAACAAAATAATCACTGAAAGCGTTGACTATCTCCTGTGGATTAGCAATTACGGTGTTTTCACTTATTCTTAATTTAGAGATTGCATTTGGAGGATGGTTTCCTTTGGCCTGATTTATTATTTGCCAGGTGGTTTTTGACACATTTTTTGAGGTTTTAATATTATGTATATTCTGAGAACGCTGTGTCAGCCTTATTATATTTTTATATCTACGTGCATATTCTTTATATTTGGCTTTATTCGCTTCATTTGAGTTTAACCTATAATTCCATAAGAGTTTTCTTTTAGTCTTGCTGCAGAGTTTTATACCTCGAGATATCCACTTAACTTTATTTACAGATTTTATAGTGATAGTTTTATATGGGAAACACAAGTTATAAAATAGATTAAATGTATCCATAAACTTATCGTAGGCTACATTTGCGTCCTCAGTTGAGTATATGTCAGAGAACGATAGACTACCCAGGCAGGATTTAAACTTATTGATATTTTCTAAATTATATCTACGTCTTTTTATGCGCCAAAACTTAACTTCACCTTGAACTATAATTGGACACTCTATTAGTTGCGCAGTGTGGTCCGACAACCCATATTCCAAGATTTGAGTATTACATTGTTTCCCGAAGTTATGCATAAAATTATCTAGGCATGTTTTAGTTTTAAGTCTCGTAGGTTTTTGTAAAGCTAGTTTCAAGCCATACTGCGATTATAAATATTCAAATTCCCTAGTAATACGATTGTTGACTAAAACATTAATATTATAATCGCCTGCTATTATAACATTTTTATTGTGCTTACCACATACCATTTTAAGTAGCACTTCCAGCTTTTCAAAAAATATATCCAAGTTACCTGCAACGGGCACTCTATACAAACATATTACAATAACCTTACAATCGGTTAACTCTACAGCACAACATTCAAAAGTACCAGTAATAGCTAGTTTATGTACTTCCCGTATTTCCTGCCATTGGTGTCCCTTTTTAATTAATATACACGCACCGCCTCTTCTTTTATCTTCTCTGCTGTATGCTGTGGCTAGATGGTAGTTTGGTAATGCTAGACTATCTTCACAACCAGATAGAATGAAATGCTCTGTGACACAAACAACGTCCACGTTAACATTTTCGTCGCGTAGCTCCTCCAATTTAACGGCGAGTCTGTCGGTTTTGTTTAACAGACCCGCAATATTTTGGTGAAGTATATGTAAGTGCTTATCATCGAAAAAACGTAGTTTTATTTGTGTTGTCAGCAATCTTCAAATCTCTATGTACTTCTATGCTTTTGTTAGTAAAATGTTCTATTTCCCATACTATGCTATCAAAAATATTTTTCATTCCATTATTATTCAGTCTTCCATCATATTTAGAGAACATTGTATAGTCATTTGATAAAAATAAATTAGAGTCTACCAGCGTACAACATACAACTATGTATGTGTTAAGGTCGAGATAGAGTAAATTTGCAAAAGTCTCCACTCGCCAGTTATATACTGCAGCATAATAGCTGTATTTGTACGTAGGAAGGCACAATATTATGTTTGTAAACCGTATTTTCTGTAGGCAGTTTCTCAATTCTAATATGAGCTCAAAATAATTGGCGGTCTTATTAAATTCTTCTTCTCCTATTAAAATTACACAATAGTCATCCTTTGTGAAATCAACTAGTTTTTGGCGTAGATTTTTTAGAATATTACTGATGCCACAATTCGGTAGAAGATAATGGCACAACTGAGAGTCCTTAAACGTATTCCTCGCTATTTGTAAAACGCTGTTCTTCTTGTTGGTACTTATAAGACATATTCTTTTCTTAGTGCTTTTTTTTGACTGTTCATGTTCAAACTTGTACAATGTTTTGTTTTCTATATGTAGACGTCTATGATCGCTCACCGATGGCTCAGGGGTTTTTGCTTTACTTTCAATAATCTTTGAATGATTAGGTAGGTGTTTTTCCTGTGGATCTATAATTGAGTTATTGGACGGTGAGTTGAAGTTTAAAAGTGTACGGGAATAATTATTGTCAAAGCTGTTTGTTATGCGACGTCTATTATTTTTTGACTTAGATTTTCTAATTGATGTCAAAGGACTTGTACATATTTGCTTTAATATTTCAATTTCCTGGGCTAACTTGGTAATCTGACTTTTAAGCTCATTATTTTCCAGAATAGTGTTGTCTAGCTCGTTCTGTGTGATTTCTAAACTAGATTTTAATACTTCGACTTCAATTTTCAAGTCTTCAGCGAGAGAACAGTGCTTATGCGACGGCAGGTTTAGGCTCTTATTCAATGTGTCATCAGATGTTGAAGAATTATTCATCAAGCTGTTTTCGTAAAGACTTTCATGTGAGATGGTTCTTGACACACATTGCCTTCTAATTGTAATGTTTGTGGAGTCCATAGCTATTTATCTATTTTCAAACACGTAACGCCCTCTAGTGAGCAATTTATAGATCCGTATGCAGTTTATCCACGAAATGATGTCACTGTAAATTACCTATTTATCTAGATGTCGCTTTTTTTCTTTCCTTAATTTGTTTACAAGAATTGTTGAAAACACAAAAAGTTCCCAGAAACTAGGATTCGAACTGCCGCCCACCAAAACACAAATCCACAACCCAATGCAATACGCCACTGAAATGTTACAAGTTTTTGTTAAATTGGCAATCATAAGAGTCGACAGAAATATTTAAATCAAAATTCTTTGATTCTGTGACTCATTGCATTGGAATTTTTTTCCGCATTCCAAACATTCAGTGTGAACTGGATCACTTGTTTTGCCACTTAATATAAAATATTTTTGCACTTGGGTTCACTTATGTGTCCTCCTTGAAATCTTTGTTAGCTTATATCACGGTATATAATGTTTTGACACTGTTTTTAAATATGTTAATAGGTTTTAAAGTTCAAATCTTAAAGTCGTTCGCTTCTCGCAATGCTTATATTAAATATCTTCACTAACACTCACAGTTGATCCAATGTTTATTATTTATAGTTCTGTATCTTTTTTGACTTAAACTTACACTCAAAATTATTTTTAAAATTAAATAAATACGGAGCTACTTTAAACTGTGTCTTCACTAGACAGCGCCATCTAGCGGACGAGGCACGACGAGGCACTTGCCGATACATTTTAAGGTTTGCCCTGAAAGGACTTAGTAACACAGTACTTTTAAGACCTACCTAACTAAAAAGAAAGATGACATAACTTGATCTGTCTTTACACATTATGCATGTGAAGCAGAGACTATGTCGCCTACACATTACTAAATTATTTTTAAAACAACATTAACGAGAAAGAACTTACTCTATAAAGAAAAGTCTGATCGAAAACTAACTTTCAATCATCGTCGGCGCTTATGTCCAGAACGATTTGACTCTCTTACAAAGTTTAGATCACAACTCTCAATATTGTACAAAAAATAATTGCCTAACTCCTACGCTATAACATCCCGAATCTAACAAAACAAATCTATTTATCTTCAGCAGCGCAGCAATATGAAATAAACAGAGAACGCATATTATGAATAAAATGTTACACACAATACATTATCTCCTATTATACAACATATCTTAAATAAGAGTTATGGTCACGCAGATAGGCATCTGTAAAAGAAAACAATCATAGGATCCAACTTGCACATAGATCTGTTTGAAATTGAACTTTAAAACGTCAATAAAGTTATACGAAACCATCGATAATTACCTTTGAACTATCATTACACATAACAATTAATAAAATATTCAACCTTTATTTATCTAGCCTCTTTATTAGTATCACACATAAAATACAAAAAAAAATAATCATGTCCACACCACATTCAACGTCAAATAAATATAATGACATTTACACATATTTTACTTAAATAACGCATCTTCTATTGACAAATGGTTTTAGAAAATTGGTATGTACAATATCTTGCCATGATGAGTTATTCATTTTCCCCACGACATAGTTGGTGTTTGAAATTCTCCTGATAATAATAAACGGCCCTTTGTACGGCTTACAAAGTTTCTTACTCCTTCCCGAAATACGTCTTGGACTGTATATCAGAACCAGCTGACCTGGTCGGTATACCACGAATTTCACCTTCTTGTCGTAGTAAGCTTTCTGCCTCCTTTGTGCGTTTCTTATATTCACCTTTGCTCGTTACACGAGATAATTTGCACGTGCATGTCTGGACGCATATGACTCGTTCGTAGACTCTTGATTTACTTCGAAGTTTGATTGCAGAATCGGCTCTCGTGCGAACAACAACATGTGTGGAGACATACCTGTAGATGTATGCTTCGTGGCATTATATGCAAATGTCACCATGTTTACAAAACTGCACCACCGCCGCTGACACATACATGGATAGCATCTGCGTTAGTGTAGCATTGAAATTCTCACAAAGGCCATTTGATGACGCCTTGAATGCTGTGGTGTGATGTAACTTGAATCCGAAGAAGTCCGCCGTTTCTTTGAGTAAGTTTGATGTAAATACCGACCCTCTGTCGGTAATAATATTCTTTACACCTCCTAACCGGCATATAATCTCATCTGTAACGAATTCACATACCTCTTGGGTTGTGACCCTGGGTAAAGGTTTACAAATAACATATTTGGACATATATTCAACAGCTACTAAAATATATTTATTGCCTTTATTAGACCTCGTAAATGGTCCAAGAATGTCTATCCCCACTCTTTCTAATAAACCTTCCGTGGTCATCGGATGTAAAGGAGCTCGCTGTCTAAATTTCTTTCTTTGTTGACACACTAGGCAACTTCTAATATATTTCTCAATTTCCTTTTCAGCTTTGGGCAAGAAAAACCTATTGCGGAACTTCGACAACGTATTTGAGATTCCGCAGTGGCCTCCGGACCATGGATGATCATGTAGTTCCTCGAGAGTTGTCTTCAGTAGTTCTCTCGGCAGCACAACATTTTTCTTTAATAAAAATCCTTTGTAGTTTGTTGCATCATTATTTGTTAAGCCATTCCTTAGTGATCTACAGAAAAGATCTGCGCACTGTTTTACCACCACTGTATCGGTGCTGATGTTATGCATCTCTATATCATCCGATACTGGTGTGTTTATATCGTCAACCTCTATCTTTAAAGGATAACGACTTGGGTAATCAGCAACAATATTGCTCTTGCCGGAACGATGTACGACGTCGAAATCCACATCTTGTATTGGATCCTTCACCAAGTCTGATCGTTCCGTAACTGACCTGTACGGAGCTGTATGTACAGGAATATCATCTGACAATCCGCATCCGCCCGTGCTACCGTTGTCGAACGTGATTCCATTCTCGCAGTCTTGTACTGCTTGCACCAAACGACTCCTTTTGTTCGCTGGGATGCCCCCATCGATTAATTGCTTGGATTCTTCAGACTTAAATATTTCATTATTAAAACTACGATTAGGGTAATAATCAATGGTTTCATTTACTGCTTTATAATTAAATAACATATTATTTGTGTTTATAATATTTAACGATGTGCACTTTGAAGCCTTACTCACGGTTTTATTGTCATATCTGCGTGTCCAATTTACTTTGAAGCCCTTAATCCATAAACAGTTCTTTCTGAAATCAATTGATACAGCATTAGCAAACATGAACGATTGACCTAAGACTAAATCTAATTCAATGTTATTTAATACAATGAAATTCACTCTAACTAAAATGTTCGCTAAAATCATGTTCACGTTGACTTCACTGCAGATAGTTGCCGAAGAACCAGTTATGCTTCTGATGTGCGTTAACGATGTTGACGGTTTTATTTGTAGGTTCAAGCTTCTAGCTAAAGCTTTGCTCATAGCATTTACCGTAGCTCCAGTATCCAGTAATGCTTCGATGTCAGAATTATTAATTGTAACTTTAATAAATGGCGACAACTGACCAGAAAAATTGCTTCCGTTGTGACGTTGATCTGCACTCGCAGACTCGATATGCTCCATGCTCATTACATTTCTCTCTCGAGGCCGGAAAAACTGTCGGCTCGAAGTTGGAGTATCTCTTCTGTTAGATCCCGAAGAATTCGGGTTACTGGGGAAAATATTAGTGTTAGCAATGTTCCGAGGTCTTAAGTTGTATCTCGGAGTGCGGAAATTGTCCCCTTCATCCCGTGGACTCGACGATGACGGAGCTTGACGTGCATCGTAAGATGTCGTGTCTCCTCTATTCCCGTAGCGGTTATGGAATCCGACTTGACGGTTATGTGGAGGGTTCGTAGGTAAATTCTGTATTCTATCCCCCTGCACGTCGGGTTGTACTTCCGATAATTGCAACAGCGCGTCGCGGAGTTCTTTTTTATCGCTGTACACCCTTGCCGCTAAAATATTTCGAAATCTTGGCGACATTGACTTCAGAAATCTACTTATTATCTTTTTATCATCGGTAACCTTCGCTTTAGTAGCCAAGTTACACAATCTGTACCAATAGGTAACCAAGTTCTCCTCTTTGGCTTGATACGCTGAATAGAACAACTCTAAATCATCGCCATGGGAAGGAAACTCTTCTTCTAACAGTGAGCACACTTGTTCGAAAGTTAACTCTTCGTTAAAAATCGACTTGTAAAAGTGTAATGCTGCGCCCTCGAGGTAGGCAGCTAATATCGTGGCTTTGTCAGCCAACATAAATTTATATATGGCGAATACGACATTGAAGTCTCTCAAAAAACTTTGGAATGAGACACCGTCAGTGCCACCAAATTTCTTTGATTCGGCCATCTTAATCGTAGTAATACAATATATTTAATAAATTCAAATTTGTTATCTGTTTAAGGCGTCGATCCAATATTGCACGACGTCTTCCTTCTCAAGGTACGGGGTCGATCAATCCACTGCCAACTGCAGAACGTTGGCGTTTCCACCTCCTGTGGAAACCGGCGTTCCTCCACCAAATTCTATGGAAACCGGCGCCTCCTCCAACAGCTGTGGTACCCAGGGGGGATGGGTACCACGCGTGTGTGAAGTGATGAAATTACAACGATCAAATAGGATAATATATTATTTATTTATTAACCACTTGCACTTCCTACTTATATTATTAGGGACTTTACGCGGCTGTTTTAACTTTAATTAGCGAACTGGGACGTATATCGCGGACTCGGCCCAAGGATAGGGCTTTAAGCGGGGTTCTTCCCAGGATACTTTTCTCAGCTTCAATCGGAACGGCTCCACTAGGCCCCTTCCGATCCCGAATGTCCAGGCAGCGATTGTTTTATATCCTTCCTAATTCAAATTATTTAAATGGTACAATAGTTTTATTTAAACTCTGACACATGATGGCCAGGTAACGAACCGTAGTGTGTGGGACGAGGTCCGAACACTACAGTTCCAACGTCACCCTAGGACGTATTAATGTATCGGAGAATTTCGAATATCTGGGACGTGTCTAGGTGGCTCAGTTGGTCAGAGCATTCCCTCTGTAAGGGACTGGTCGCGGGTTCAAGTCCCGTCCTAGATGTTCTCTTTTTCCGATCTAAATCTTTAATGTACCTATTTTAATAAATTGCTAGTCATTCTATAGTAATTATAAATTCATTGAGATGAATTTGTGAATAGTAATTACTTGTGAAAATCTGCCTAATACCATAAATCCAGAAGTTGGTAACTATTTGGTGGAGTGCCGTAACAGTTTGTTCAAGAAGTTTCGAACATGGGCCTAACCGCAAGTAGAGAGCTAGTGTATATATAAACTGTTACACAAGACTAGTTGTCCTCCGCGGTTTTTACCCCTTTTTATTTGAACGGCCGGCCCCCAAAAGCATCACATCGGATCGCTCTTCCTCCCACGACGCCCCGACCTTTCTTAAGACTACAACTCTTGTAAGGTAAAAAAGTAAGTAGCACTAACCTGCCTCAAGATCTGAGCTATTACTATACTTTTTATCCCGGGAAAAGGTTCCCATGGGTTGCGGGATCAGAGTTCTACGCGGGTGGAGCCGCTGGCAACAGCTAGTACTTTATAATGTAGTGTTTCGGGCTTGGCACCGACTTCAACAGAAAAGTATTACGTTTTATTTTTTAATCTTTAGAACTAAATCTGTACTTCAATTATTTTACACTTTTCAGTGCCTTTTGGTTATTGAATTCAATGATATTTTTTAATTGAAATTGTATATTAATTATTAATTTTACTGTATATTTCATTACAGCTTTATATTGTCTATGTGGGTATCAGCTTGACGAACCATCAATAAACAAAAACGGGCAAGTGCGAGTCGGACTCGCCCATGAAGGGTTCCGTAGCAGCAACTATCATAATCATGCTTTTTTTTAAATGTTATATTTTTGAGTTGATTGAATGAAAGGTAAATTGCGGTTTACGATTTATGACGTATTAAAAAGAAACTACTTACTAGATCTCGTTTAAACCAATTTTCGGTGGAAGTTTACATGTTAATGTACATCATATATTTTTTTTAGTTTTATCAATCTCTTATTTTAGAAGTTACAGGGCGGGGGGGGGGGAGAACATTTTACCACTTTGGAAGTGTCTCTCTTCCAAACTATTCAGTTTAGAAAAAAATGATATTACAAACCTCAATATCATTTTTGAAGACCTATCCATAGATACCACACACGTAAAGGTTTGATGAAAAATCATTTTTTGAGATTCAGTTCTAAGTATGGGGAACCCTCAAAATTTAATGTTTTTTTTCTATTTTTGTGTGAAAATCTTAATGCGGTTTACAGAATACATCTACTTACCAAGTTTCAACAGCATTGTACTTATAGTGTCCGAGAAAAGTGGCTGTGACATACGGACGGACAGACAGACAGACATGACGAATCTATAAGAGTTCCGTTTTTGCCATTTGGCAATGGAGCCCTAAAAAGAATAATAAGAAACTAAAAGTTTTATATATATAAATCCCATCATAACGCAGTTCAATAGATTTGGTTACTTGCGTAGATAGTAAAACTGAATTATTGCCTGGATAGATTTAATTCTGATCCTACGAGATGAGAGATACGGAACTTTGAAAGCTTGTTTATTTGTTCTTATACTTGATTACGCACGAACGATCAAGCAGATTTGGCTGAAATTTGAGACATAGAATAAACTATGACCTGTATAAGGACATGAGATAACTTTTGCATCCTTAATTAGGTTCTTGCAGGGTAAACCAGTTTCAAACTTCAAGTCAGCGTGTACCAAGTCACGGTGAGCAGTTAGTATAATATACAACATTCATCCAGCATTCTTATGTCCTTTCCGGCTCCAACTTTATGAAACTTTGGAGACTTCGGATAAGATAGCAGTTCAAGAAGTTTCCAACTTTTAATTTGATTAACCTCCTTCTATTTCTTAAATCTTGAAAAAAAAACACACGATTCAGTTCAAACATTCATCAATAGTAGATTGTTATACAAGGCGCTAAAATGACCCATTATATACGAGGTAGGAGTAAATAGAAACCGAGTTTTAATGGGTTTTAGCGCCGTGTGTTACATTATACTTTTCACTACGATTGCGAGAAAATAAAACAATCCACTATTGTAAAATTAATTACGGTCACTACCAATTCAATTTTCAATTAGAGAAAAATTATAAAGATTTCGCGCCAATGTCTTTTTTTGTTTCTTCTGTAGCCACAACACATTGCATGCATTCTACCAGATATCGCCGATTTTAGTTCCATTTTCAAAATTAAAATGAAGTTCTTTTTTTTATGAAACAGTAATAAGTCGAGTCTTTATTCATGATTATTCTACTTATGACTAAAGACTTTTTCGTTTTTGTAGGCTCATTGTCATTTGACACACAAAAATTAAAAAAAATACTTTTTTTCCCTATGGGAACAATTGCTATTTTTTCTTCGCTCTGGTACGTGGCGTACTTTTTTAATGACGGTCTTTTTGAGCAAGAGGAGTGAAAACATTTTTGTTCACCAGCTTGCAATACATTCGTGTGTTGCCCTGAAAGAAGTTTAGGATTCTGTTCCAAGTCGTTACCTTCGCTATCAGCACGCGTCCCATCTCTTGGGAGGCCTAATTTATTATGCTATGTATACAAACGACCATCGCAGTTAATACGTTCACGGCGTAATTATTCTCATGAGATAAGTTACAATTAATTATAACCTCATTTTGTAGACGTGTAGAATATATCTCGACATTTTGTAACCGTTATTTATAAACTTGTTTTGCCTTCTATTTATCTTTTATTACTTTAATTTGTTTCTAAAGTGGAACATGTTCTCTTACACTGTGGGCAGACATAATTTTTTTTTTAATTTTTTTATGGGATTTAAAATTTTTACAGTCTTTAAAATCAAAATTGTACTTACCCAGATTCAAAACAATTATTTGAGAGTAATGCAGACGCAAGAAAAATAAGAAAACTGCAAGGAGACTTAAGATTTACGTTAATGTTGTTGAACTATATTGCGTTGAAGACCTAATAAAGAATCATTAAGCAAGTATGAAATAAAATAGTACAAAGGTGTGGAGATTTATTTAAATTTATGTAAACGAAGTGCATGATGGTTATAACTTTGATGTACATAATTTATCTGTGAACTTGTTTAAAGTAATGGAGCTGGCGGTCATTTACAGGTTATGTGAAGATTTAACAAGTCACAATTATTATATTGTATTCTGAATATTTAAATTATAAGTAACAACAATAATAAGTAACTGGTGAAACAATAGCTTTAAATGTTGTTTCTCTTTTCAGGTAAAATTTGTGACTAGGATTAATGTTAAAGAATGTTTTGTAAAAGTGTTAAAACTAGTTCATGTAAAAAATAAAACTTTCTCTTTTCAGAGCAACTCAATTTTGGTTATAGTGTTACTATGCACCTTAATATCCAAGGATAATTATAAACTAATTCATTATATTTATATTTTCTCCCCGGTCTGTTGAAGTTCAACAACCGTCTGTCCGTAAACTGACTTCTTAGCTATTCTACACAAGCAGCTTGCTACAGTGAAGTAGAAGTGGTTGCATTAGTTCACATTAATTCTAGTATGATATTACATTACAAGTTGTAATATAATATCATTAACTATAGTATTTTGTAGAACCGAATTGATTTGATTTGTATAGCTTAAACTAAAGATTCAAGCGGTCGGTTCCTATTATAAATATTTTTCAACAGTAGTGTTAAAAATACACTTTCAATAACTGGGGTCGTTTCGTGACGCGAGAACTCGTAGTGGAGGTACAGTCCGTACATTTGCATTTATGATAAAGAATTCATCAGTTAAAAAATATTCAATTATGTAACTGCGACGCTGACTGCATGTCGCATACTCCATGAATATTATAAATGGTACACCCCATCCCTCCCCCACCTGCAGCTGCCCACCATGCGCCATGTACAACATACTTTTTAATAACTCGTTGTAATCCTTTGTGCCTACATACGCTTAAGTATTATATTATAAATAGCTGATATGTTCTTGTGCCGTTTCTCTTTTAATTTTAATTACAACTCCAACCTACGGAATGGTTACATTATCGCTTCAAACCCCATGAAGACTACAGCACACTTATAAAAAATGTTTACAAATTCAAATTAAAGACGAAATATGGTCAGGGATACTTACTCTTGTTACTATTAAAGCTACCTTCTCATGCCTGTCATTTCACTAGCCTTTTGGTCCCACCTAATAGGAGACGGACCTATTGCCTTCAACTGGGTTTTAAGAGATGTAAACATTTGGAGTACTTTGAAAGGGAAACGTAACCATGGTATAAAGCTGCCATGACAGTTTTATTTTTTATACCACTAAGGTGGCAGACAAGCACACGGCCCACCTGATGGGAAGCGGTTACCGTGCAACACCAGTGGCGTTACACTCGCGCTGCCAACCCTGTAAAAAAAGGGGATGGGAAAGGAGTTTGGGAGGGGATGAGAAAGGAGTTTGGGAGGGGATGGGTAAGGAGTTTGGGCTCCGGCACTCTCACTCACCAAACGGAACGCAACAGTTCAAATACTGTTACTTGGCGTCGATATTCTGTGAGAGGGTGGTGCTTCCCCGGTCGAGTCAGCCAATGAATGATGCAACGGCCAAAATGACTGTTGCTTGACTCTACCACCTACAAATGCACAGTTGCACTACACTCGACTATTTTCTGTAATCTATATAGGCGAAATGTTATTGAATATCTTCATATATTATGTATTAATTTAAAATGAATTTCTTTCGCCCTGGTGTAATTTCCACTCGCAATACTGAGGCCGCATTTTCATTTAATATTATGTACGCAAAACAAATTGCCTCGTGCAATATGAACTGTGTTACGATTGTGCTGAGCCATATTCGTGGTATTTGGTTGTACAACGGAGTGCTGAAAACAAATGACGACACAATATAAGATGTAATGACTTTACCTGCTTAAAAGGATTGGTTGGAGATGTGTTAATATCAGACGCCTAAAATGTAGCTACCAACAATGTGGTATCTGGTGATTCTGCTGATACTTTAGCAGACTACCAAGGAAACTAGCTTATTCGTTTCGAACTGAATATTGTGACGTAGTAAGAAGTAACTATGTAATCATGTGTGTGTACCTATATAAACCACAAATGTACTCTTTAAATACACAGTCTTATATTCGTAATCATGGGCACGTTTAGTATATGGTTTGCTTGGGACGATTCAATCATGTGTCAATCCAAGGTTAACAACGAAGAGAAGATCGTAAACCAGATTTAGTGGCGGTCAAAATTCGGCGAATATCGAAGTCCTCACTTCAAGTTTCATGTGTCAGCTATAAGTATTGTGGCTATGATCATATGCATAATTTTGCTCGTTGGACTTATATATTTCGTATATAAGCTTTACAAGAAATGTCACCAATCGTGGATGAGGGAGCAGCTGTCAAGACACACATTTAGGCTTTCCTTGGATCGAGTCAGGAGATACCGTGGTGGAACTGGTAGATCACCTGCGTGCGAGGAGTGGCGCACTCGTATTAACGATAAGGATCCCCGTTAGGACTACTCGGTATATGCCTATAAGTGATTGTGATTGGGGTATAGTATTGCGTTAAAGTAAAAAAAAAGTGCAAAGTTTTCTTATCTCGATCGTTATTAAATGTGCTGTCGTAATCGTTACATGGAGCTTACCAAAAATTTTTATAATGGACAGTAAGGTATAAAGACTTGGGGTGCGACTGGTTGGATCACCTTCAAGTTTATTGCACCCTGGGCAACGTGGGCGATGACGCATCATTGATTGCTCCTCTGGTAGCTGGCGTCAACGTCAACGGCCAAGAGTCTGACCAACCGGCCTTTTTCAGGGCCAGCTGACCCCATTGCACGAGGGGGTCGGGGTATGGCGGGCCTGCATGGCCCGCGGGGGGGAGTGGTCGCTCCAGGTACCCCTCTGCTGTTATCAGAGGGGACACTGCGAATGGCCCAGGGTCAGTCGGAGTGCGAGGGATATGTTCTATGGGTACCCTTACACCCCGGCGTCTGTAGACCCGAGACGGCGTGCGGTTTTAGTCGGTTCAAGCCCGACATAACCGCCCCCGCTGGCCGGCGGGGGGGTATTCGAAGGTATTTCCGCACAAAAAAAAAAAGGTATAAGGACTTGTTATATATATATATGTGATGAACTCTATAAGCTTAGAGTTTATTTAGTAAAAATAGGGACACACACACGATTACATAGTTACTTCTTACTACGTCACAATATATTTGTGCTATCCTAGCACCTGTTATCTATTTAAAACTATCCGCAGCTGATCATCTTTTGTTTGATATAATATATCCACCTATATTCTGAAAGATAAAGGCAGTGGTATTTTACGCCCACATTTCGCCAACCATATTCGCCCATGCCCCGTATCTATTGCAGTCTAGTAAGAATATTAGGTTTTTTAACAGAAAAAGTCAATACCACTTTGCTCAACCTGAAAATTGACCTCAGGACATCACAATCGCTAACACAAGCGCAAATGTACGCACGGCAGAAAAGTTGTGGACAATTTAAATTTACTGTTTTTTTATGATCCTAATCTTTTGGGCTACTATTTTCATATTTGCGGAATATTTAATCGAGTGAAAGTACCCTGCAGACCTCGTTAGTATACCAAATGCTGTGAACATGTTTAACAGAATTCGCAACGCCATTGGTTGATAATGTATGAGCAATCACGTCACTGTGTCGTGTGACGTGCTTGGTCGTAATATGAGAGAGTTTGGCGACACTAATGTCAACTAACGAGGCTTAAAGGGATTTCCACTTCATTCATAAAACTGCAAACGCAACGTGAATATTTAACTTATTTTTAAGATTCTGTAGCCAAATGGAAAAAACGGAACCCTTATAGATTCGTCATGTCTGTCTGTCTGTCCGTCCGTATGTCACAGCCGCTTTTTCCGAAACTATAAGAACTATGCTGTTGAAACTTGGTAAGTAGATGTATTCTGTGAACCGCATTAAGATTTTCACACAAAAATAGAAAATAAACAATAAATTTTGGGGGTCCCCATACTTAGAACTGAAACTCCAAACATTTGTTTTTCATCAAACCCATTCGTGGATAACCAATCTATGGATAGGTCTTCAAAAATGATATTGAGGTTCCTAATTAAGGGAATAATTTATTAAATGTAAACAAAATTAATTACTTTATAAGATATACAGATAAACAAAACTAAATTAATAAATAAAAATATTTACAAGATTTAAAAAAAAAAAAAGGAAGGGAAAGGAAAAAGGGGTCAGGTGTCGAAGAATTCCTCCCCATCGATGTCGACTGGTAACGTACCCAAAAGGCTGGCGGCATTACCCCGTTGGATGGCAATACCAATCCTTTGGGCAAAAAACAGGCCAGCCCTTTGGTCACGCGAAGCATCGACCAAAGGGCTGGTTCCTAATATAATTTTTTTCAAAACTGAATATTTTGAGCGAGAGACACTTCCAAAGTGGTAAAATGTGTGCCCCCCCCCCCCCTGTTACTTCTAAAATAAGGGAATGATAAAACTAAAAAAAATATATGATGAACATTACCATCTAAACTTCCAACGAAAATTGGTTTGAACGAGATCTAGTAAGTAGTTTTTTTTTAATACGTCATAAATCGTAAACCACAATTTACCTTTCATTCAATCAACTCACATATTAAAATTTAACTTGCTGCTACGGAACCCTTCATGGGCGAGTCTGACTCGCACTCGGCCGGTTTTTTTTATGAGATTACTCAATACACACCAAGAGTTTATTTAATTATGACTTCCAGCCATCCTTATAAACAGTTTATATAATCATACTTGGATAAGGTGTCGAAGTCGATTCACGGGGCGAGCACTGTGTTACAGGATCTGTCCTTGCTCTCAGCAGCAGCACAGAATCCGGTTTACCCCTTCGTGGATAAAAAAACAAAATACTGTAAAATTAATCTAAGTCAGAAGCTGTATCGTGTTCTTACACGGTATGTTTTTATTTTTTAAATCTACTAGCTGTACCCGTGACTTCAGATACTTAAGGTTTTAAATACTTTTGCGCCGAATCCCAATTATTTTTCTAAAATAAAAGTAGCCTATTATTCTCCTTATGATATTACCTCTTTGCCAGTGAAAGTCCCGCCGTTCCAGCGATTATCTAATTCAAACAGACATAAAGACAAATAGACACACAAATATAAAGAAAATGTGTGAGGGTACTTACGTGCGCACGTAATAATATATACTTCTTATGCGTAACAAGATAAAAATCTTTCTAAAACTTTTATCCTCCGCGTTATCCTACGTTTGTAGAAGTAATAATGTAAAAAATTATTGTAGTTTATGATGTAAATAAATAATACACACCGTCAACTAACCTCAAACTCTACAAATGTACTCAAAGTAAAATGTTGACTAGTTGACTTCATGGTGTCGGATTTTCGTGACGGTGTGCGCGCGCATTGTAAAAAAATACTTTTATCATTTTTTCCTAACGCGCCAAAAGAAGTATAACCTCAGAAATTATTTTTTTGTTTAATGTATTGTATATACACTCATATATATTTTTCAAACCTGTTATTTTAATATTACAAACACACACTTCAATTTCATTTATTTGTATAGAACTTGTACTCGTATTTGTATAGAAGTCTTGGAACACAATACGTTGAAGGGCGCTGTGTGACGTCGCGATACGGGCAACACAGACAGGACTCATTTAATTTTAATTCATACTAAAAGGACGAGTGTAGTAAACACAATAAAAGTAGTTACTTTGTTTATGAGGTAAGAAAGTGCAAAATACAGATTTACATGGCCATGGCCATGTGTAAAAGCGGAGACGAGCATGCTGGCTTACTACCACAGTCGTATAAAAAGATATAATTTTTAAGATTAAACATTATTATTATTATCGGTAGAGTTAAGCCGATAAGTTATCATCATCATCAACCTATGCTTGTCCACTGCTGGACATAGGTCTCCCCTAATGAGCGCCATAGCGCCCTGTCTTCAGCTTGCCGCATCCAGAATCTGCCCGCAGTCTTTCGCAGATCGTCATCCCACCTGGCCGGAGGGCGTCCTACACTACGTTTGACGAGTCGCGGTCTCCACTCGAGAACACGTTTACCCCAGCGGTTGTCGGTTCTTTGCAAGATATGGCCGGCCCACTGCCACACGAACATACATAAATACAACCATACAGCCACAAGATGTAGCTTGTTTATTGGAGACGGAGCTCGACTGCGAGATACAAAGTGAGCCAATTTAACGCAAAACTTTTTGGTATTCCCCACCTGAAGACTTACGAATAACTTAATTAGGTAAGGATTTACGCACGATAAAAAAAAAAAAAAAAAAAAGGTACTTATCCTTACGAATGCTTCTGATGGCGCACGTCTTTAAGCTGGATCGTTAAATATTATAAGTTTATTAAGTAGTTTATTATATATACCCTACATGCAGTAACAATTCTAGTTGTAAATATGAATGTTGCCCTATAAATGCAGCCAGCTTTCAATAAGGCTCACCGCTAAAACAGATTCCACCGAATCACTTTCAAAGTTATGTTAATTTATGCAATTAGTCAATGTTCAAGGGTTGTATTTATTTGAGCGAAGTCACACAATCTTCTATTTAGTTACTCTAGGAGTTTGTGTTCTCTATCTGCGGTTTCTGAGAGTATCGCATAGAGCAAGTGATAACTTGCCAGGCGATGGATTACAGCATCTTACTTTAGGACCCAAACGAATAAAGATTCTTTTACAACTCGATTTGGTAGTTAGCACAATGTTTGAGTAGATTATACACCTGCTTACACCACCACTCAGAGGATACACATACATAAGTACACGTATGTAAAAAAATAACATAACATAACATAAACTCACGCCTAGCACTAGTGGGACCGGCGGGTGTCACGCGGTGCTGCGACGACAATCCTCTTCTGATGAGGCCGTCAAGCTGAGTGCCACCATTGTTAACATGGTATGTGTATGTAATGGTGAACCTCTTTCTTGGACTTTACCTTCAGCTTACCATCAGGCGAGGTGAAGTCAAATTGACGTGTCCTAAATATAAAAAAAAAACTGGCGAATCGTGGGTGTGTAATACACCTCTGCCTACCCCTTCGGGGATACAGGCGTGAAGTTATGTTATGTTTTTTTATATAATACTGGCTGGTGCCCTGGGCTGCGCCCGCGTGAACATCGGCTATCATTGGTTGGTCCTATCTCCGGTTCTTATTAACCAATTGCAATAAAAGTCTTTTCTAATAGAAAAATCGCAGCAAAATCCGTTCATTAGTTTTTGCGTCCATCGCGAACAAGCAGATAAATAGACAAGGATTCCAAAATATAAGACAAAGATTCAGAATCGTTCATTTAACATAACCCAAATATGTTTTTAAATATCTCCAATGTTTTTTTTATACCACTCAGGTGGCAGACAAGCTCACGGCCCACCTGATGGGAAGCGGTTACCGTGGATTATGGACGTGTGCAATACCAGGGGCGTCACACTCGCGCTGCCGACCCTGTACAAACCTTCTAATGCCCTTCTTGAAGAACCCCATTTTGTATCATTCCACAGTCTGAGGGTGCGCGGAATAAAGTGCTTTTCATACCTAACTGTACGCACCGGTCGCAACGTGTGAGGATGAATTCCCTGTCTGTGGTGAGCGGTGCGATGATAGAATGTGGCCGTGGGCATCTTATCATACAATTCTTCTGAACACCCCCCATTATAAAGGCAATAGAAAACGCTCAGGGAGTTGAAATCTCTCCTAAGGTTAAGAGGTTCTACACTGCCTGTAAGATGTAAGCTGTAATGTACAGAACAACTGATTTATAATTTTACAACAGTATAGATAGTTTGTGAGCTTCTACACATTACTGTTCGCAAAGTTGACAAAATATGAACACGGCACAACAAAATTTCCTGGCAACACAAATTGTGTTTCTTAAGAAAAATATGAAGCTTCCGATTGGACGGTGTAACGAAAGCGTCGTTATCGACGAACAAAGGAACATCAAATCGAATTTTGTTGTAAAGCTTTTGGTGTGATGTGATATTCTTTTGAGTTATTGAGCTGAGTGAGATGAAGTCGAGCGAAAGCTCCTCATACCAGACTTCAGGATTTTCTTTGTCACAGGTCTCCTCCTAAACTACTAATCCAATCAGAACCAAATTTGGCATGATTAAAGAGGTCAATCAGAGGAAGGTTTAGGGATATATTTTGAAAAAATAATGCTACCACAGAAGAATGATCACCGTTAAAAAAATTTCAGATGGAATTACATAATAACCGCTCGAGACACTGTGACCAAACTTTACACGCTCAGAAAGCATGTCCAGAGATGTGACTTTCAAAAAGAATTTTCAAAATCGGACTTGCCACGGAGGAATGATCACTGTTCAACATTTTCAAAATCTGATTCACAATGTCTCACTCAACTCAACATTGCAAGCAGCGATTCGCCTTGCAGACCTAGTAGTTTAGGTATCACAGACTGCGTATAGCTTGGGTGATTGAAGCATTTTTTATCGAATAGTTATTAACAAGTAGATTACGATTCTTGTATTGAATTTGTACTAAGTAGGTTTAAAAGAAAGACAATAGACTATTATACGCATATATGTTTATATGAACGATATCAATAATACATCAGCCCTTGAAGTAACTTCGTATTCTGAGAAGAAGTTTAATGCTTCGCTTCTGTTGGGAGATGGGTGCTGTTATCTTTGCAGGTACGTCTCAGAGGTTTTCCTTTTTCTACTGGTGCCCTGTTAACCAATTTAGCCTTTTTACGAATGCACTATCAGAGACTGGAAGCCCACGAGTGTATAACAGGAAAGTTCTTGGCCTCGGAAACCTTCTCTGTGTGTAAGTAGGCTCGACGACGACTGATTATTCCTATAAAAAATAAAATTTGTAAGATTCGCAAAGTTGAGTGGAAGGTAGTGCTGCGACGTCTTATATCAATACTGGTTGTACAGTTGATTTTTTAAAAGGCTTAGTATCAGGTAGGTCATGAGTTAGTATCGGAACTCTCCAACAGTCGAACCCGGGTAGAAGCGGAGATTCTGCTTGGTCGTCAGGATCATTACAACATTTAGATATACATTTTGTCGTAGTTAGAAAAATACATTTTTAGTATAATACGTTTTTATTTTCATTTGAACAATAAACTTGATGTGATATTCATAGTTATAAATTAATTAGCGTTTGCTAAAAAAGGAAAATACTGTACTTGCTTGAAATAATGTAAGACAAATCACTTACCATTATCAGTATTTACTGTCCTCAAGCAAGAAATCAGCCACTCTTTCTCCGATAGCAATAGTCACGGCTTCGGTTGTGGCGCTTGGTACGTGAGGCAGCACGCTCAAGTCTGCGACCCGAAGGCGCTGTACGCCAAAGACTCGAAGCCGCTCATCCAGCACTTTACCCAATGCTGCTGTGCCCGCCGCGTGGTAAACTGCAAACGTCATGTGGCGCACATAGCACCGCCAGTACTCTTGCTTGTCCATCTCATAACGAGGACATTCCGGCAGGTCCAATAGCAGCAATGATGCATTGCGCCGTTGAAATCTACGCGTTTCTACAACTTGTTCAATAATAGCAATTGAGCGTACCATGTCCTCCACATCCCTGTTATCTGCTAGAAAGTTTGGGTAAATAGCTGGTGCTGTCAATGGATCCTTACTCGCGAGCCGCACCTTGCCCGATGACCGAGGCCCTAACAAAACAGGTGATACCAAGATGAAAGCATAATTCTTGTTTGCCTCACTTAATTGTTCGATCACGTTATCATTAAAACCTGTAGCCTGTTGGAACAATGGTTTCACAAATGATATTAAGTTCCTTTCAAAATATGCATTAATGATCTGTAAATTGGGCACTTCACAGTCACTACCGTTCGAGCTTTCGTTGAGTAGCCTCCCCTGTTCGTTATCGTAGCAATGCGTGTTGACAAAAACATTGACATCAGTGAGACCGTTTGATGTGAGTGAGCCTTGCCTTGCTACCAGTAGTTCGGTCATCTGTTTGACTGTCGAAGTAAGCCGTTTTAGTCTATCGAGAGGTTTTATGTCTCTGTCAACTTGCAGTATAAGCAATGGCAACACATGATCGGTCATATCATCGCCAACGGGTAAATCTACTTTCACTGGTATGTCCAAGCTCTTTAAATGATCAGCTGGCCCAACTCCTGATAGCATCAGTATTTGAGGAGTCCCAATTGCACCTGCACTCAATATGACTTCTTTTCGAGCATATAGTTTCAAGTTCTTAGAGCCTTGTACAGCTTTGACACCACGAGCAATATTATTTTCATCAATAACGACTCCGGTGCACACTGTGTTCTTAGCCACCTTGATCGTTCTCTTCACGTCTTCTCTCGTGAGATACCCCCTAGCTGTGCTCATACGTTCACCTTTGTATACGTAACCAATTACTTGAGTGACACCAATTTGAGAAGCTGCATTTACATCCCGATTAAACGGGAACTGCAGAGTTTTAAATGCATTTATTAATCTGGAATGCCATGGATTTAAGAAGTTACTAAAGAAACCTATATGCATTGGTCCAGTCGTGTTATGGTAAGTTGTGGAGGAGGGGGGAAGTTGACTGAGGTGTTGTAAACCTTCATAACGCAGAAAATAGGGCATGAGATCATTGTAGGTCCAGCCAGGACTGGTTATTTTATCGAAGTCCTTCTTGTTGCCCCGCGTGTAGATCATGTAGTTGATGGAGGTAGACCCCCCAAGGCACTTGCCGCGACTAAAGCGGCATTGCTGGTCGACTGAAGAAAGGCACGATACGTTGTTTGATATTGTTTTATACTGCCAGTCCATATCAGAACCTAACAATCCCGTTGCTGCGGCTGGCACCTACAAAATATGTAAAGCTTAAAAAACACATTAAAAAACATATGCATAACGTGGGTCAAAATAGGGTAGTTTAAAGTGTCACCTCACCAACAGTGTACTGTTGAATCTTTAATTGTACTTGTGGCAAGGTCTTTACAATACAAAATAGAGTGTTCAGATATCTATATAAAACATTACACTAAGTACACAGAACTATAGATACTTTGGAAATTATATTGGGATCCCCCCCAGCCTCAATGAGCAGCACGTCCTGACCGGCGAGCGCGAGCCTGGCGGCTGCAGGCGCGCCGCCGGCGCCGGCGCCCACCACGATGTAATCGAACTGCTGACCATCTGAATAAGTAATCTCTGTCTTTATTATGACATGTGACTTATTAATTGCACGAACTGGATCTAGAATATAACTCGTTGTATACCTTTTAACTGAACACCAGCAGGAAACGTATAGAATTCAGTATTCAGTGTAGCGTTCACCGTTACTAGCGTCAGCCAAGGTGATGGAAGGATCAGCAACAGGAATCTGGAACAACATCATATACATAAATATTAGTTAGTTAATATTCCAGTAACCACTAATGGCTACATTCTGGTTTTAGCACTGAACGTAAGATACAAATATAACGCTCACAGCATCCTTGTCGCCAATGAACGATTTGAAGCTGAAGATTATTGCATTGAAAGACACCTCGAATATATATTGCATTCGCTTTAATCTAAAAGAAGATAACGCCCCTTTCTATTGATATTTAGTACTCCTATCGTCACATATATTATCATTATAGACTAGAACTTGTGGGTAGACGACATTATATAGTGATACTAGTACAGGTTGTCAGTGACATCGTTCTTATATACTCCTCTATTGTGTTCCTAATGAGTTACGTTCTTCACCTTCGAAGAGAATCTTAAGTTTAAATGTAGGCCATGGCCTTGAAACAACAGTTGTTTTCTCTTCCATCGAAATAAATTTATCGCAGTAAGATGTGAGAAGTTCGGTTTTATTGATTTTTGCTGACCGCAGTGAGACACTGCTGTAGGCAGTAATGATGTTGATCGTATCATTTTCATTAGTATAATCTAAAACAAGGACCTCGTTCATTTGTTATAAATAAACATTGGTACTCCGAGAGTGCCGACTGAAGTGAAAAGTTGAACAATTACGTGGGTATTTTTTATATACTCAGGGGGTGTGTGTTGGGTTGGGGTGTGTGTTGGGTAACCTCCTCGAGTGTCGCTCCGATTCCGATCCCGCTGCAGTCCGGGGGGAACGGAATCGGAGCGGCCGGTACACCCTGGGCGGCGGTCAATGGCTTCCCCTTCACCCCTTCATAGGGTTGGCATTGATCGTCGGCCAATACCCAACTTGGCGGGAACACATCGCTCTCCGTACTCCTCTGCTTTCAGAGGAGACAGGCTGAGCGATGCTGTTAGTGGTGAGATGGCCCAGGGTCAGCCGGGGTGCGAGGGATATGCTCTATGGGTAACCTTACACCCCGGCGTCTGAAGACCCGAGACGGCGTGCGGTTTTAGTCGGTGCAAGCCCGACATAACCACCCCCGCTGGCCGGCGGGGGGGTATCCGAAGGGATTTCCGCACGATAAAAAAAAAAAGGGAATATTTACAGAGCCACCTATATATATTATTCATTATGCACCAGTTCAAAACGTCATCAAGGTCAGAACAAAATAGTTTTGATAAGGTTCCAAACGAGTTCATAAGTTACAACAAAGGTGGTGTTAGGTATTATAAAAAAAAATTACGATGACGGTGACGATAACGCGAGTTCCATGATTCTTGTTCACCCAAAAAAGGTATCCACGCGCCTAAAGGAATTTTCACTTCAAAATATCTTTTAACCCGATTGCTACCTCACCGACCCCTAAATTACTCTCTTAGAGATTTACTTTCCCTTCACCTTCAACCAGTAGTAGCAGATAAATAAACTTTCAAAACGACGCATTTCCGTACTACCGCCCATCCCTTAATTTACTCGCGTAACGGTGAAATCGAAAGCAGCAATTATACCTACCTGTATTAGATATTTGAATTTGGTGTATTTTTTGTAAATATATACGTATTAAACAGAGAACCTCATGCCTGTGGCGAGCTGTGCGAGTTAATGGTAATCCCAAACTATTATTCAGAACACAAGCAGCCGATATGCAAGCGATGGAACACACGTAGAAGGCCCAAATCTCTCCTAACGCAAGAGGGTCAACACTGCATGTGCTCCTGGAATGATCGACGAAGCCCATCCGTGTGTGCGTCACGAAAATGATTGGCTGTAAATCAATAGACAAGGGACTGCTACCTAGTATACGAAGAAGCAGACAGAGGCATAATGTATAGCCATTTTGTAAAAATGGTGCAACTTTTTTAAAAGATAAATCACATGTACATAAGTCAGGCATGTAAAAGCTATACCCCGAGAGGTCCAGGTCGCACCATATATCATATTTGTCAATGCGGATATTCGACACGAGATACGCGAACTGAGTTACTGAGGCGAATCGTGATTTCGGAGCGCGCTGTCGTCAACTATACAAAGTATATTATTGTTTGTTTTAACACTAACAAGTTATAATGTAACCAACATTTTTCTGGTAAGAAAAACTTGTCTTTGTGTGATTCATAAATTGAATATCCTGTTAGGTACTATTCCTAATACTAATATAATTCAATCAAACACTAAATTACTAATTGCTAAAGTTTATAGTTTCCTAGCCCATATCCGACACTTCGCCCATGTGGAATACTGATCCCGGGACCTACAGGAACCTATTCCAAGATAAAAGTAATTTTATATCCTTTATCCTTCCTGTATGTAAATTCCGGTCAAATTCATCGAACTGTTTTTTCCTTCTCTTAAGGCTTTCACGGCCGGCGTTGCATGTAGAATATACTGCTTCCGGGCTGTTTGGCCGTGGTCCATCGGAAACTTGTATTCCAGACGTTCGACTCACTGCGGTCAACATCTTCAGTGGTCAGGTCGGGACGCCGTCGAGTGCGGAGAACCTCAGCGGGGATCAGTCGCAGCGAGTTCGCCGCCGAGGAAGGTGGAGGAGAATCAGCCCGGAAGCAGTATATTACTACATGTGTTTTCCTTGACTGAGTAACAAACAAATCAATAAAGAAACTCACTTTCACACCACACTAGCTTCTGCCAGTAGCTCCACCCGCTTGAAATACAGATCCCGTTCCCGTCATCCACATGAACCTATTTCTCGGGATAAAACGTAGTAGGTCCTATCTTAGACTACAAACTATCTCTGTGATACAAGAACACAAACCCATCCATCTATTTGTAATATTAGTGTGATTATTTTATTAAATTTATATACAACTATTATTAGTAGGTAGTTGTACACAACCCAAAGCCTATTCCGTCGATGAGACTTTATCTGCTCAGAAACACGACTTCGCCGCAATGGGTGTGTACCTTGGGGATTTGCTGGAGTGTAGATGTCGCCGTGTAGTGCTGCTCTTCAGTGGAACACCTATTATGGGTAGCCTCGAAGAGTACTTGATTTTTCCAGAATGAAAGAGAGATTTTTTCATTCATTCATTTATTCTTTGTGAAGAGGAGAGAGCACTTCTCGCTTGATTTTCTAGTTGCCGACTTAGGTATCGAATCAAAATACAGCGGCTTTTTATACTCTCAATTCAATTAATTCGATTTTTCTGATTGGCCGATCGAACATCGCAGCTTAATGACTTTTCGCGGATGTACCCTAATGGTCGATCGGTAAATCTCACAAATATGCGTTGTATACGTTACAAATATGTTTATTTATCTATTTACAATGATTAATATACTATATTATGTGTTCCAATAGGGAGTAGAAATAAGGTAATACAATTTACACTTAAAGATACGTAAACAATGACGATTTCTTCGTCGTCAAACTTAGGACTATTATACACGATTATTCCTACAGTGTTTTGCAAATCAGTTTAATTAAATACATTATTATCACTTATGTACTAACTAAATCAACCTTATATACTAGTTGTTCTGCACAACTATATTTTGGTTAATGCGGCAATAAATAGAGTTTGTATCAATAACGAGACGTCGCTTTTATGTGCGAGTACAAGCCAATTGTGAACGTAATGCGTCACGTTCATGAGCGTCAAAGGGACAGTAATGGACCGTCCATCTTAGCTTTGATTTCAATTTGAGCTGCGGCCTTCAAGTAATAGCACTAATAGTTTCCCTGCAGTGACAAATTTTGTCAGCTGATCTATTGGGTTGGGTCGGTGAAATATCTTTTACAGATAGGCTTTGTTAGACTTCGCGAGGCTTAGCTAGGCTTTTCAGGTATCAACAAAGCATTATGCCATACATCATAAAATAATGATAACTATTAATATGATTCATTGAGGAATAAGTCGAGTTTAGGTATGTTTTGAAGCCGATAGAAATGTTTGTGGAATATGGATTAATTTCAATGTGTAATATGCGCGTAAATTTTCGATAACATCATGTGTATAGTAAGTTTCCACGATATAAACAGAACCATAAAGTTCTTTTATCAAACATGAACAGTAAATTCCGTGAAAATTTGTTTACAATAACAAGGTATAACGTCATACCGTCCTATTATTAAATAATTAACTAGGTATTAGCAGTTAAGTGAATAATTAAAAACAATATTAAAGCGAGCAAATAATTTGGATGAAATTTATACGATGTTAGTTAACTGCAGAAGAAACCATAATATTCTGTGTTCAAGATCCAATAAAATAATATAAAAACAAATATAAATGCATATAAATAAATATATAAAAACAAGACTATTGTATAAAATTAAAATAGGCAACATTTGTAAAGTAAAATAGTTTTCTTGTGTTAAGTAAATTAATTACAATGTTCGGCCCTAGATGGCGTTGGTATAGAAATAACTCGCACTACACTCGTTTCGTTACCAACCGTTTCATTTAAACACCAGCAGTTTATTTAATAAATGTCTTGCTCTCAGGTAGTAGAGTGAGTATCACTGGAATCGAGGGCACTTTGTACCGATAATTGTACATTCTGTCTGTCGTAACAGTAGGTACTAGTGGACTCATAGAAATAAGTTAGGCACTCACGGAACCAGCGAACTAAGGAATACGCTCAGTGCATTCTGCGAACTTCGAGCACACCCAGCAAATAAGCTCGAGTACGTAGTGATGGCCGTATAATCTGTGTCAACCGCAGGTCTTGGGAACTCGCCTATCTACATGCAGTATTGTTTTTACCAGCAATTATAATTTATCCTAAACTAATTTAAATTAAAACCATCATGTACAAAAACCTTTTTACTGTAAAGTTTACTGCCGGTGCCACAATTATCACCGTTCCTGTCCATTACCGGTCAAGATTAAAGCTTGTCCGGACTATCTTTCTATAGGCTCCTATACTATCAGAGAGACCGAGTGACCCAGAATATGGGCTACTTTCGCCCCGGCAGAACATTAGCAGCAACTCCTCCAAAAGTAAGAGCAAGTAAGTTGAATTTGACATGTATTCATTTAATGTTAAGTATTGGACAACGTAGGTTTTTTTTCCTTCAACTGTTCTCCTATATAATTAATGCATTTGCTCACAATATACAAAACCATCAATTTTAGATGATGATTGCATTATAATTTTAATTATTTGACATTTATTTACATATAAAATTTGACATTATGACCCATTGTGACTAATTAATTAATTACTATTTTTAAATGTTTCTTGTGACGTTTGTGTATTTTATGTTGTTTTTTTTTGTGTATATGTGAAGTGATCGAGAGCGATGTTTAAATCTGTTTGTTTAATAGGTACCTAATGAAACGGGCCGATTTGAGCCTTGAACTCGATCAAAATTGAGCATGCAGTGGCTGCCTTGAAAGGTTAAACAACCAAAAAGATTGATCGTTTAAGTAATTAAAGCATTGTTGTATTAACCACTGGCTATCCTAATAAATAAATAAGGAAGCTCCCGTTGCTCAAGGGTGCACACTGAGCACGATGAGGTCTGCTAGCTCTCACGTTCGTCATACTGATAAAGAAGTTCGATAAACGGCATTTTTGTGAACCGAGTTTCATTACCGATGCGTTCAATACATAATACGTCCAGTCGCACTCAGAAGTTGCTGAATACAAATGATCCTTAATTTTAAATGAATCAATAAATGAAATTATTAATTAAAAAATCAAATAACCCGACTGCCCTAAAAAGACCGAAACAAGTTTGATAGCAGGCGGGACCCATTAATTTTCTTTCGGTTATTTGATTTTTTCGATATTTGATTTCGGGCAGTCGGGTTATTTGATTTTTTAATTAATAATTTTATTGTATACTTTTTAGTTATGATATATATGTATTTTGGAAATCCCCTTTTAAAGTTCTTCATTTTGATACCCTTTTTTTTTTTTTTTTTTATCGTGCGGAAATCCCTTCGGATACCCCCCCGCGTGCCAGCGGGGGCGGTTATGTCGGGCTTGAACCGACTAAAACCGCACGCCGTCTCGGGTCTACAGACGCCGGGGTGTAAGGTTGCCCATAGAGCATATCCCTCGCACCCCGACTGACCCTGGGCCATCTCCGGTTTCGAGATGGCCCCCTCGGGTTTGGGAACCACGGTGTCCCCGTCTTGCCCCGGTTTGGGGGAGGGGCGCTAGTCACCCCACCGTCCCGGCCTGCTTCTGCTGGGGTGACAGGTGGCCTCACCCGCCACCCCCAGGCCTGCGCTCATGGAGGACGGAGGTCGTTAAGCGACCTCCGGCGCCTGAGTTGCCTGCGACGCGCGGCGAGCAAGTTGCGGGCTCGGCGGACCGGGAGAGTTCTAAGTCTCTCCCGGGCGCGCTCCGCCACCTCCTTCGCGAGCATTACATGCTCGCAGAAGGAGGCGGCGGCGGCCCACGCGCTCGCGCTCCGCACCATTGCCGCAATCATGCTGCCGAGCGAGAGGACTCCCACCCCGATGGCTGCCACGAGGTCACGCCTCGGAGCCTCCCACGCCGGGCAGTCCACCAGCGTGTGCAGCCCTGAGTCCTCGCTCGCGTCGCAGTGATGACACTCAGGCGTTGGCTCCTTCCTGATCCGATGCAGGTGGTCCCCGAAGCACCCCTTTCCGGAGATCACCTGCGTCAGTCGGTACGAGAGGCTTCCGTGTCGCCTCTCCAGCCAATCCTCCATGATGGGCCTTACCGCTACTATTGCGGCGTGCCCTGCGCTTGGTCGCCCAAGTCGTTCCTTCCACTCCACCACGATGGCCTGGTGGAGCTGGGACTGCACGGCCTCGATTTCTCGAGGCTCGGGGTTCCATCCCTGCTCCCGCGCCTCCTTTCGCCACTGGTACAGTTGCGAAAGGGCTCTCGCTTCCAGGTCCCATGGCGGAGTTCCGGCAAGGAGACTCGCCGCCTCGAAGGAGATCGTGCGGTACCCTCGGATGACCCTGATGGCCAGAACTCGCTGCGGAGCGCGCAGCATCTGCACAGTTCTGGTCCTCAGGGCCTCCGCCCATATTGGGCACCCATACAGGGCCATGGACCGCACGATCCCCGCGTAGAGTCTCCTGCAGGAGTCATCGGGCCCCCTCATGTTGGGCAACAGCCGAGCCAGAGCAAGAGCTGTGCCCTTCAATTTGGGGGTCAGACTTCGGATGTGCTCTCCGAAGTCCCATCGGCCGTCGAGCACGAGCCCCAAATATTTCATTTGGGGCTTGATGCCGATGCGATTTCCTCCCACGATGAGACTGGATCCCTCGGGTGGCTTGCTCCGAGGCCCATGGAAGAACAGGGCCTCGGTTTGATGCAGGGCCACCTCGAGACCCAGCCGCCGGATCCGCCTAACGACTTGGGCAACCGCGGTCGTGGCCTTTCGGGTCGCTTCGCGGTACGTCGCCCCGCACGCCGTCACGAGCGTGTCGTCCGAGTAGCACGTGACGGCGGCACCGCCTACGAGCTCACCGCGAAACACCCAGTCGTATCCGATGTTCCACAGGAGCGGCCCCAGGACCGATCCCTGTGGAACACCGCACGACATTTCACGCCGACCGAGACCGGTCACGGTTGGGTAGATGACGGCTCTCTCCGTCAAATACGCCCCGACTATGCGGCGGAGGTAGAGAGGCACTTCGTGATACACGAGCGCCTCCCTAATGCAACTCCAGGGCAAGGTGTTGAACGCGTTGGCGATGTCCAGGGACACCGCCAACATCACCTCACCCCGGGCTACTGCATCCTCCGCCAGAGCCCTCACGCGCATGATGGCATCCACGGTGGAGCGCCTCTGGCGGAAGCCATATTGGCCATCCGCCAGGTCCGGCCCCACTCTTGAGAGGTGCTCGACGAGGCGCATCGCAATTACTCTTTCAAAGAGCTTGCACACCTCGTCGAGCAACACTATGGGCCGGTAGGCGGACGGCGAGTCCGCCGGGCGCCCCTCCTTTCGGATGAGGACCAGTTTCCCCGTCTTCCACAATTTCGGAAACTGGCCCCGCTCCAAACATGCGCTGAGAAGCCCTCTCAGTCGGGGCCCGAGAGCGTCGTCGACTAGAGCTAGGACCCACGCTCGGCCTGGAATGCCGTCGGGTCCCGGGGCGGTGTGTTTGGCTCTTAGCCTTCTCACCGCCAGCTCTAGTTCTACCCAAGTGACCTTGGGCACGTCGTCGTCTTCCACGTCGGGCGCCATGCGCAACCGAGGCGGAGTCATCTGCGGTGGAACATGTTCCACCGCCCGCGCTGGGAACAGGGAGCCAACAACTCCTCCGAGCAGATCTGGCTGGAGACACCGGGTTAACGGCGGGGCCTTGGGGCGCAGCTTGCCCCTCACCATCCGGTAGGGCCGCCCCCAAGGGTCCCGCTCCAGCGTCTCCAGCAGCTCGCGGAAGGCGTTCCGTTTAGAACGCCTTATCTCCGCTCGTAGGGCTCGTCTGGCCTCCCTGTATCCCTCGTACAACTCCGCCTCTCGGGCCTCCGCATCTGCGGGGCGGCGACGCCTCCTACGGAATCGGGCCCACCGGCGGTGCGTGATCACGCAGGCCCGTCTGAGCTGCGCGATCTCCGACAACCACCAGTACACCTGACCCCTCGGATTATAGGGCGGAGCCCTAGGCATCGCCGCGTCACAGACACGGGTCATGGCCTCCCGGAACCACTCCGCCTCATCGTCTACGCTGACAGGCCTGTCCGGCGCAGGGGCCCAGGCCTGTACGATGGCGGCTTCCAGGAGGAGCTCCCGATCAAGTCGCTTAAGCGCCCAACGTGGCTCGGCTGGAGCCGGTGCAGCCGGCGCGTCGCTCGCAGGGGGGGACACGTCAAACCGAATGTATCGGTGATCCGAACTTGTGTCCTCCCCCAAAACGACGCACCAGCCCTGAACACGTCGCGCCAACGAGGGGCTCGCGAACGATAGGTCCACGATGGAGCTACCCCTCGAGGTCACGAACGTGTCCACGGCTCCCCGATTTAGGAGGACTAGGCCGAGTCGTGCGGCCCAGTCCACCAGTGCCCTGCCTCTATGCCCCGTCGCGCCCCTTTCGTGTCGGGAACCCCAGGCATACGACCAGGCGTTGAAGTCCCCGAGCACAAGGACCGGACGGGGCTGGCAGGCATTGACGACGACGGCCAGCTGACGGAGCCATTGCTCATATGCAGCTTGGTCTCGGTTCGGCGTGATATAAGCGGCCACGACCGCTATGTCGCCAACCGCTGCCGCCACGCAGCCGGGTCCCCTTGCAACGACGGCAAGAGGGGGGCTGCCGGCGGCAGGGTAGTGCACCAGTACCGCCGACCCATCCAGCGTGGTTTCTCAGGTAGGCCCGAGGAACCGGTGGGTGTATGGGTCGGCGACAGCGGCGACATTTATGGCCCACTGTGCCATGCTCTGGCGCAGAAGGTCCTGAGCATGGGCACCGTGGCCAACGTTCACCTGCAGGATGCGGAGTTGAGGATCCATTATGGAACCCCCATCTCCGCATCCCGCTGTGAACTGGAGGCGGAAGGCCGGCCTCCCGGCTTCGGCTCCCCTCCGGCGCAGGCCTTGCTTCCAACCCTGTGGTCGGCCGGCTTGCCTCCCGCTGCACACCTAAAACAGTGCAGCGGGGCGTCGCACGTGCCGGCCTTGTGACCGGGTTGGCCACAGCGGAAGCAACGGTCACCCGCCGTCACTTCCGCCGTGCAGTGCACCCCCACATGGCCAATCGACAGGCACCTAAAGCACCTAGCCGGTCGGGCCTGCAGGAGCCGTACCTGCGCCCTCAGGAAGCCTCCTACCAGGAGGCTCCGCCCGTCAGCGACCTTTTGGGCCGCCGCGATGGGGCAGCCGACAACTGCTGCCCCCTGTCCACCGCGGCCGAAGCGTATAGCTCCGGCCTTCACTGTGTCCGGGGAGCAGTCCCCGGCCTCCGCCACGGCGAGCCTAAGCTCCTCAGCCGTGACGGAGTCGTCCAGGCCCGTGATGCGCACTTCTGCGCATTTAATGGGCATGGACACCCGGACGTCGGCTGCATCCAGCGACTCCCTCAGCCTTGGGGCCACTGGCGGCGCCGGGGACCTCGAGAAGCCGGGCTCCCGTCCGTGTGCTCTTGCACCGGACGCCCGGGATCTCGAGGGCCTTGAGGTCGACGTTGGCCTTCACCTTGGCCAACACCTCGGCATACCCCATGCCTCTCCCCGCTGCCTCCGCCGTCAGGGTGACGACGACGGCCGTAGTGCGGGGGGCATGGAGCTTCCCCGGCGCTGCTTTCGCGGCGGCCGCGGCCCTCCTGGCCTTTTTGGCGGCCTTCTTGGCGGCCTTCCGCCTCTTCTTGCTGGCTCCAGCCACCTCCCAGCCCCCTTCCAATGGGGTGGAGGTAGCCGGAACCACGGCTGGGGCTGGGGCTGGGGCCAGGGCTGGGGACGTCTTCCCCTTGCCCTTCCCCTTACCCTGAGCGGGAGGGGGCTGAGGAGCCGGGACCGGCAGAGTCGCACCCGCACCCGCGGCCGGGCGAGTAGGGCCCCTTTGGGCTACAGCCCCGTAGCCGGCCGCTGGTGGCGCCAGAGGTGGACGGCGGATGGAGTCCATTAGGGCCTCCATCCGATACAGCATCCTCTCCTCCAGCGCCTCCATATAGGGGAGCCAAGACTCCGCCGTCGGTACCCTCGGCTGCGCCGGCCGCACCGACTGTGCCGGCTGCTCTGGCTGCGCCGACTGCCTCCCCGAAGAGCGAGTCACGCGCGCCGTCTCCGCCGGTTGCGCCCGCTGCGCCGGTTGGGCCGGGCTCGCCATCGCCCTCTTGAGCTCTTCGACGGCTGCAGCTAGTCGAGCCGTCTCCCGACGAGACTCGGCCAGCTGCGCCGCCAGGCCCTCATTCTCGGAGGTGATGTCGAGCACAATGCGCAACATCGCCTCCTGCTCAGGGTTTGGGGACCCCCGGAAGGACGCGGTCACCTTCTGGAGTCTCTCCATGAGTGACCGCGTCCTCCCGCTGCTTCTCTCGTTGGCGGTGTCGAATTTCTCTGACACCGCCGAGGTGTTTCGCGCTACCTCCACGCTTGGTTGCTGCGATCTCCGCGCAGACTTCGTCATTTTCATTATCCTTATTCCTGCCAGTGTCTGTATTTTTAATTGCTCGGTCCGGTTTATTTTTAATATGTTGGTTATTATCCATAGCATGGAAAGGTGGTCCATCCAGGCGGAGCCCCCTGCACCTGGATAAGCCTATATACTATGGAGGTCGGCTGGTATCCATAGGTTTTTACGACTTTGCTGTCGGGTGTTATAGACTTTTTCTTGTCGTGGGCCGGCCAATAAAGGCAAGCCCACCGGTCAGCAAGTTCTCGGCGTACCCTTCTGGAGCCACCAGTCAGGTCGTTGCTGATCCCCTGCCGATTACGGAACGCGAGAGGATGGCTAGTCCTCTCTCACCGGCGGCGGCGCAAGTGCCCGTCAGCCCCTGCGTCAGCAGTGGGCCAACCCGCCCCTGGATCCCTCAGGACCCTATGGTGGCCTCAGCCACTAACACCATCGCTCATCCTGTCTCCTCTGAAAGCAGAGGAGTACGGAGAGCGATGTGTTCCCGCCACGTTGGGTATTAGCCGACGATCAATGCCAACCCCATGAAGGGGAAGCCATTGACCGCCGCCCAGGGTGTACCGGCCGCTCCGATTCCGTTCCCCCCGGACTGCAGCGGGATCGGAATCGGAATGACACTCGAGGAGAATACCCAACACACAGCCCCTCATTTTTTTTTTGATACCCTACTCGATAAGTTTTTGTGAAAAAATTTTTTGAATAACATACATTTTAGCGCCAAAAATCCACCATTTCGTTTTTTTATTATTTTGATATACCCAGTGTCACTCTCACAGTAAATACGAATCTAATGACACCTCTAAAGCTAATATCCATCGAGCCGTTCAGGCTGCAGAGCGTGCCAAACAACTCGTATATACATACTCTCGAAAAATATAACCCTCCTTCTGGCGCAGTCGGGTATTAATAGATATTTATTTTGTTTGAATAATAATACTAAAAACGTTATTGACATAAAAAAGTAAAAATAGTTAACTTTGAGTAGATCAAAATAATATATATAACACAGTATATAAAGAGGGTAAGCATTTGTTGACGGTTTCTTATAAACCCTGTCTCTTAAACTAGGATATATCCTGTATCTAGCCCTATTATATAATGTCGTTAAACCCAACCGCGTAGATTTATTGCATGTCAAAGATGTAAGACTTTTTAGTATTATAAATTATGTGTTCAATATTTAAGATTTGCACGCCACAAGTGGCAGAATATGCTGTACCTAATAAATAACCCCAACACCTAATAAAGTTTATTATTATTATTATCTTACAAGACAGTGTTTTATTATCTTCAGAGGGTAAATTTAAGAATTTTTATTTATTTATTTATCATGACCGCGGTAGCCTAGTGGTATGGGTAAAGGACTGCTGAGACGAGGTCTCGGGTTCGATCCCAGGTATTACCATGGCACACACCAATGACTTTTCGATGCTTTTCGAAGTTATGTGTGTATTTATCGCAGTCTTATAAGTGCCCGGTTAATGGCAATAGGCTCGCCACCTATTACATTGGGACCTAAACATAAACTGGCGAAATGTGGGTGCTAGCACCTCTGCCTACCCCTTCGGGGATATAGGCGTGAGTTTATGTTATGTTATGTTATTTATCAATCATGTAAAGTTTTAGAGCTAAGGTGATCGTTAATATGAATGTCGACTGTACAAAATTATGATAGGCATCCTAGAGTGTTACGAACGCGTAAAAGTCACAGTTGGTTTTGATACTATAAACAGACAGCTTCAATATTCATGGTTGCAGCGTAGTTTTATAGGAATATTAACTACGTGAATGTACACGGAAAAGGTTGAATGTAGAGTTGTGAAGACCTACAGTCGCGAAAGGCGATACATCAGTTGAATGAACATGTTTGGCCGCCCGCGTGGGATTCTGATCCTGTTCTCGCTAACCTTGGGAACCTATTCCAGGGATAAATAGCGGCCAAGGGCGAGTCGGACTCGCCCATGAAGGGGTAGCAGCAAGTAACATAATAATGTTTTTTTTTTAATTCTTATATTTGAGTTCATTAAATGACAGGTAAATTACGATTTATGACGTATTAAAAAAAAACTACTTACTAGATCTCGTTCAAACCAATTTTCGGTGGAAGTTTACATGGTAATATACATCATATATTTTTTTAGTTTTATCATTCTCTTATTATAGAAGTTACAAGGGGGGGGGGGGGGCACACATTTTACCACTTTGGAAGTGTCTCTCTTACAAACTGCTCAGTTTGGAAAAAAATGATATTAGAATCAATATCAATATCATTTTTGAAGACCTATCCGCACCCTTACGTGTGTGGTATGCACATACGTAAGGGTTTGATGGAAAAAAAAAATTGAGTTTCAGTTCTAAGTATGGGGAACAACAGCATAGTTCTTATAGTTTCGGAAAAAAGTGGCTGTGACATTCGGACGGACAGACAGACAGACATTACGAATCTATAAGGGTTCCGTTTTTAGCCATTTGGCAACGGAACCCTAAAAAGTAGCCTTTCAGCCAGATCCTTTCAGCCGTTAGAGTGTGAATGAGTAACAAACATTCAAACATCCAAACATCTTCACTTATAATATTTATAGGAAGTAGGGTAATAGAATTCGAATTAATAAACAATGCCCATGTGGATGTAGATGGAACATCGGAGGATAGAATAATAGACTAACACGATCAAGGAAAGTTTGCGCTCTACTAGTAGTACACGCCACTTCCGCCATCATGTTACACAAGATCTAACCGATCCGATCTCGACACTGTGTACACGCGACACATGCTATTCTCAAGACGCGAGAAGAAATGTTTACGACGAAAAAAAGCTTTCAAAACATAGAAATGTTTAGCAACCAATCGACTAATATTAGAAATCTTTCATCTTGTTTCGAACATTCCTTACTAAACGATTACTTTGAACAAAAACAAATTATCGTGGAAATTATTAGCAAAATAATATTTTCTGAATTATCTTTTGCCACTGTATATGCCTGAAGATAGGCAGAGGTTTATTAAGGCTCACCTTTCGCTATCCATGTTGTTTTAAGCAATGAAGGGTGAAAATTCTAACATAAAGCTCAAGAAAGTTCTATTCGATGCATGAATTGAACCCAGGAGCTTATTCTCAAGCGTTTGCGCTTGCTGCCACTACGTCACCAAACCATTCCTAGTTATAATGAACTCACAATTTGAGGCCCTGAGGAATATAATGTAAGTGCATTGTTGTTACCTTTTTTTGTGCGGAATATCCCCGGATACCCTTCGCCGGCCAGCGGTGGTGATTATGTCGGATTCGAACCGAATGAAACCGCACGTCGTCTCGGGTCTTCAGACGCCAAGGTGGACCATAAGGCATTTCCCTTGCACCCCGGTTGACCCAGTGCCATCTTCGGTTTCAAGAAGGCCCGTCTTGTCTCCGGAAATACGGGAGAGGTGCACAGCGCACCTCCGCCCCGGTCTGCTTCTGCTAGGGTAACAGGTGGGCCCATCTGTCACTCTCATCATGGAGGCTTGCGCTTCTGAAGAACGGAGGACGTTAAACGTCCTCCGACGTCTGAATCACCTCCGCGCCTCGCGGTGAATTATTATTAACTGAGACAAATGTGCTAATTAGAAAAATAATAATTACATTTTAACGTGTATAGCAGCCTGATACCGTCCAAAAGAATTATAGTAATTGTTCAGATAATCGTACTAAGTTAATTTCAAATAATTTATACCCATTAAAACAAAACTAAATGATATTTTATATCCAATAATTGTTCAGCAAATCAGCCTCTACACTCTCTACTTCTCCTCGTCCAAATATTGGTGCCATGAGCAGCACCACTTGTAGGCCAGGCCAGCTATTTGTTTGATTGCCGTCGTTTAAATAATATTAAACTAATGTTTCTTTGTTTGCCCGTAATGCGTGCCTACACCATTAGACTGTGATTAAACTTTGGTGAGTTATTGTGCACATGGCCCTGAAGGTACATAATATAAAGATATATTACAAAGAGAGGTATTGCTACGCATTAACTAGTTTGATTATAAAATAAATACTTTTGATTTAGAAGCATATGGTTATTTTGGGCTTACAATCTAAGCTTTGTTATAAAAATTTTGGACCTATTCGTAATGTCCAGTGTCGAACATACAAGTGCCATTAAAATATTCTATTCAGAAGTAAAGTTGTGGACTTGCGTCCAACATCTAGGTAGAGTAATGCAGTCAATTTACGGCCGGTTTCAATAATCCATCTATCCTTTACCAGCAGTTAAAATAGCTACCATTAGTATCTATCGGGGATTTTTAGGGTACCGTTGCCAAATGGCAAAAAACGGAACCCTTATAGATTCGTCATGTCTGTCTGTCTATGCCACAGCCACTTTTTTTCTGAAACTATAAGAACTATGCTGTTGAAACTTGGTAAGTAGATGTATTCTGTGAACCGCATTAAGATTTTCACACAAAAATAGAAAAAAAACATTAAATTTTGGAGGTCTACATACTTAGAACTGAAACTCAAAAATGTTTTTTTCATCAAACCCATATGTGTGTGGTATCTATGAATAGATCTTCAAAAATGATATTGAGATTACTAATGTCATTTTTTTCTAAACTGAATAGTTTGCAAGAGAGACACTTCCAAAGTGGTAAAATGTGTGCCCCCCCCCCCCCCCTCTGTAACTTCTAAAATAAGAGAATGATAAAACTAAAAAAAATATATGATGAACATAACCATGTAAACTTCCACCGAAAATTGGTTTGAACGAGATCTAGTGAGTAGTTTTTTTTAATACGTCATAAATCGTAAACCGCAATTTACCTTTCATTCAATCAACTTGTAACGGTTAAATGATTTTTGTTTGTTTTTGATGAAGTTTACATAAAGTCAAGGTGTGACTTATGCAGTGAAAGATTTAATAAAGTAATTGATGTAATTAAACTGTAAAAATTAATAAGGCAATTGATGCTATTGAGACTAACTACCGGCTAGGGCGAGCAGAGATAAATAAAAAGGTCGATTACAATATATTAGATTATAATCGATGTAATAGATCGTTACATACATTTATATTAGGTATTGGAAATAATGAATCTCAGGGAATGGATTCGTAATAAAGATTCTGCCGTGGCGTTGTTCGGTCCGTTGTGCAAAGATGGTAGTATGCACTTAGTTAGTGGACACGTGGCTGATGTTGCCGGCGTGCCAGGGTCTCCGCTGGTGTGCCTCGCTACCGCCATTATGGTGCGAAGCCCGGTGCGAAGACCCTGGAAATAGAAAAAGTGCGGGTCAGTTTGTCACTAGGTGATTACGTCCAAGTGACCCGCTAAAATAGCAGGTGAAGAGAATCTCCCAGCGGCAATGCAGCGTAGCTAGAAGCTATAAGAAAAAGAATATAATTAGGCAGCACAAGCTGGTGCCGCGACCTCTGACCGTAGGGGTCATCGGCCTCGTGGCACTAATTAGGTAGGCTGAAATAGCACACAGTATAAATAAAATATATTAAGCCATAATAATATTTTAGCAGGCAATAAGCTGCACCGCTGGAAGGTCTTCACCTGTAGAAGAAGTAGGAAATGTTGATCTCAAAACTTACCCGGAGCCGACAGCAGTTGGCCACGGGGTCAAAGTGACCTTCCTCGGCGAAGGTTGCCAAGGAAAAGAACGATATAAGAGCCGTCAGTTGATAACTGGGCTAGTGTTGTCCAATCTCGCTCGCACAACCATAGATAAATAGTAATAAGTTAAAGAAACATACTAAAATATCGATTAATTTATGGATATAATTTTAATTTGATTTATAAAAAATCCACAATGTTACAAACTCAAATATAAAAATAAAAACAAAACATTATTATGTTACTTGCTGCTACGGAACCCTTCATGGGCGAGTTCGACTCGCACTTGGCCGCTTTTTCTGTTTCAATAAACAAAGATAAGCAGAATATGACTTTGATAATATTGAAACCGCAGTTACAGATAGATTAATGTTGACATGTTTATCTGGGATAGCTTCTACCTTTAACTGTAGGTAGATTATTGAGACTGGCCGTTAAAGGTAGGTTAAATGAGATATAGATCGTCTGCTAGACGACGCAATTAAAGTACAATGTCAACACGCAGAGCACCGTACGGCGTACACGCACACTTTTACATGCGACAACGACATTTTAACGTGATTAAATGATGTTAGCTACATTAACTGAAGGCGGAGTAATTAGCCTGTCGTAGATTGCGTCTCATATTCTCGACGTCTCGTACGACGCTTGGGGTCAATTAACGCTGGCAAATAAGTAACATATTATAATATTAATAGATTACCTGGAAGTTTCTGAACAAAGTTGAACTTTCGAAGATAATTTAGGATTGAGTCACCATCACCCTTATAGCGACGGCGGGGGGAGGGGGGTATACGAAGGAATTTCCGCACGAAAAAAGAAAGAAAAAAAGGTACGTTTAAAGTATAAGCGACTCAGGTGCCGGAGGTCGCTAAAAGACCTCCGTACTCCATGAGCGCAGGTCTGGAGAGTGAGTATCGTCAAATATATAGATTAAGAAAGATTTATAACTTTTCATATTTGTAGGGTGCTTAGGTTGTCCAGGGATAACTAGGGATAGCTACAATGCAAAAATCTATGAATAGAATAACTTCTTTTTATTAGTCACGTTCAATGCAGCCGTAGGTGAAATAAAGAGTCAAAGCTCAAATAGTGCGTCCGCGCGATCACGGTGGAATTAATCAGTGGTGGTTTATTGGTGGATGTTTGCTCGCACAGCTCTAGTGGAAACGCAGCCTCATTCACTGTAAACGACCGGCGACGGGTTAATTACCAGTACCTGCAGGGTAAACGAGTAGTTATTGCACCCCTCGCGTGGCGCGTGCGAGCAGATATTACAGGCGCCTGGGCAGTTAGCACAGTGCCGGGTTTTGCGAGCAGCCATGGGTCCCAACTGTGTAATGTTAGCTCGAGCAACGAGCTAGAGTTGCTCAGGTGTGTGACATAAATAAAATAATACCATGTCAATATGACTCTCCCCCGCCTTGTAGTAAGCTGTTAATGAAGTCGGAAGAATGGAGGTGGCCGCTATGATGTGTGTGGCCGGGTTGCGCTTGTGCTGCTGTGGCATCTGCGGAGAACCTCAAACGATGCAAATATAATAATTTAGTCAGCAATTATATTTTTGAGCCGTTCGGTGTCGAAACACTAGGTTCGAGGGGCCCGAGTGCACGGTCGCTTTATAATCGGTAAGCTCGACTCGGATAATCAGAATCACTAAAATAAGATTGAAATGCTACAAAACTGTCGTTAAGTAAGTTAAACTTTAACAAAGAGGTTTAAGTGAAATCATTTTTCAATGAACAATGAAAGCTACCTGAAACTTTTTCAATTCATCAATGTCAACAAAACCATTCGTTTGTGCGCAATGGCTGAATATCAGCGAATTTGCCGAAAGGATTAGGAGTAGTACCATTAATCTGTGAATCATTTGCTGACCCAGTGAAGGACTGAGAAGATTATTGTGAAAAGTGAGCTTAAACATATTTAAAATAACGTTACTGTTTTAATTTTATCTCAGACGGACTACTATTGAGGAAGGAAGAGGATGGTTCTACATCACAAAGCGTAGATGCTCACCCCTGGCGAGCGCGAACCTAACGGTCTGACGGCCTTTAGAAGGTTCACATAAGGATGCAGATCCAACACACTTAGACTCTTAGTGAATTTTCATCAATCTATAATGTTATTTATTTGGGTTTATTGTGTTATCTTTCATTCTGAACTAAATTGAAAATAAAATCTGAATCTCAACACATAACAACACATAACATAACTTCATGCCTGTATCCCCGAAGGGGTAGGCAGAGGTGTATTACACACCCACGATTCGCCAGTTATGTTAAGGTCCCAATGTAATAGGGGGCGAGCCTATTGCCATCTACCGGGCACATTGTTAAGCGAGCGATAATTAACATTTTATTAATACACACATAACTACGAAAAGTCAGAGGTGTGTGCCCGGGGCGACTGGGGATCAAACTCGAGACCTCGCCTCAGCAGTGCGTTTCGTACGCCACCGGGCTATCGCCGCTTTTGGATCTGAATCTGAGCTGAATCTTTCTCTAATAAAAGCCACTATTTGTAAATATTTCGTTCTGTATATATCACGACTCAAATACAATGCCGTCGTATGTTACTTAAGTGTCGTGATGGTACTCGAGCAGGTGTAACGCCACGCGCCTCTTGTCTGTGGAGTGTCGCGTCACAATCACGATGTGATAGATTGTTACGTGACAATAACATGTGAAATGAATACCAGTGTTATGTACACGGCTATTAATCAATTCCTCTTCAAGATGCTGTCGTATACAGCCTGTATTGTATTCTTGTTTAAATATGTAATCTTTGATTTGTTAAGTTGATGGCAATATATATAAACCGAAGAATATAAGGAGTGGTCGCGGGTTCAATTCCCGCCCTAGATGTTCTCTTTTTCCGATCTAAATCTATGGGAAAGGTTAGCATAATGATTGCTTCAAAAATTAATTGTATTAATGTAGCGGAGTATAATCAAAAAATCCGTTCCCGCAGGGGGAAAGCACAGGTAGATTTCGAGAAGCAATTAATATTATTTTATATAGAGAACTACGGACTTACACACACAAGTAAACACAGTAAAATTTTTAACATGTTTAATTTTTTTTTCTCGAAAACGGTAACTTTTAGCGAAAAACTTTTCAGACATTTACTTTAGACTTAAAAATGGCCTATCGATTAAAAATGTTTCCGACGGCAAGAATGTTAACCGGTTAGAAGTTATGATTTTTTTCCCGAAAAATTTTGGTTTTTCATCCCTCCACTTTTAGTTAAAGTTTTAATCTTATGGTATTCATGTATACTATGGGATAAAATTAGAACGGTTCGAATATCTTTCATGGAACGTGAAATTTTGAGGAAAAACTGATTTCACAAAAAGTGAGGCCCCTTAGGCCGGATTCCACCCGTTCACAAACTTAAACTAAGTTTACACCCAAGCAATTTTTGACCGCAGTTTGAAAGCGATTGGGGCAAAAATGCGACCGTGAGAGTGCCGCAAATTTTGGGAAGTGGAACCATACATACATGTATACATACACATATACATACATGTATATATATATAAACTTTTTGACCAGTGGTCATTTCGGACTCAGGGGGTCATAACTAGACCTCCTGTGAAGATTTTTTTTTTAAATTCGACAGTAGTCAAAAAACCAATAGGTAGATCGATTTCATCGAAAAACTGATTGTAATGATTCATTGTTTCCATAGTTCGCAAGAATTACGGTAGATGACTTCAGCGTTGCCCCGAGACATATATAATATTATATTGGAGAATTTCGAATATCTGTGACGTGTCTAGGTAGCTCAGTTGTTCAGAGCGTTCCCCCTGTAAGGGACTGTTCGCGGGTTCAAGTCCCCTCCTAGATGTTTTTCTTTATCCGATCTAAATCTAACCGAAATGTTTTCATGATATAGACTCAAGTCTTTTCTAATAATACACGAGCAACAGTTGCAACTTTCTCAAAAACTTGTATTAAACACAGTTCATTAGGTATATCAAAATTTACAACTTGGAAAATTTTCATATTGCTAAAGTTCCGAGTTTCCCTACTTCCTTCAAACGACGTTTTAGTTAGAGCAACATGTCGAGTTAATCCTCCGGCGACCCTCTTCTGTTCAACTTGTCCTACAAAGTTCCGTATATCTGCACTAGAGACTAGGTCGCCACCTCTGTGCGAGGCGACACTTTAACTTGCTAAGCTTTTATTAATATGCATCGAATAAAAATATTCTTCGAGCTATATTAACATTATTACATACATTTAAATGGCTACCGAATGGTCAGGTATGGTCAAAAGACTTTTTTGTTTGCTTATCGAACTCGCTGATAATTAAATTGTTTTAAAACAGCTGACATTGGCATAACTGAGGTTATATCGAAGGACACGCTCTCAAATATTCATAGACAAATCTCATTGTTCAGTCACAGACCAAAGAATACGTTTAAACTAATATTGGAAGAAAAGCAATTTGAACTTCAAATATTGTAAGAAATCGAATAAATGAGTACTACGTGTGTGTGTGCGTATGCGTGTGTGTGTGCGACCTGTTTGTGATACAGGAGTGACCGCTTCATGTGAATTGTTCATTTTTTGTTAACATGGTACGTGTATGTAATGGTTACCCTCTTTCCTGAGACTTTACCTTCAGCTTACCATCAGGCGAGGTGCAGTCATTGACGTGTCCTAAATATAAAAAAAAAAATCCGTCAATTGACTGCACCCCGCTGGATGGTGAGAAGCTAGGGTGAAGTCCAGTAGATATGGGCCACCATCCCAGATTCTGACCGTCCTAAAATGGTAGCCCCTACCTTGACGGCATCAAAAGATGCTTTTTCACGCCCCGCTTGAAGAATCCGGAATTGTAAGAAGAAGGAAACACGTGCACAGGCAGAGCATTCCAGCTCTTTATCGTGCGACAAAGTCAAAGTCAAAAACCATTTATTCTGCATAGACCATTGATACGGAACTTACAAAACGTCATAAAAAAAATATATTCTAATGTTTGGCAAATGGACCACCGGTTCGAAACGCGGCCCTGTCTTGAGAAGACTCCGGCAAGAAACTCAGCGGGCTGTTTTTTTTTGGTCTATTTACAAACATATTTACTTAAACTAAGTACAATATTCCATTTGAGTACCATAGAGAGAGAGCAAACAGTTCATATCCAAGCTTGTTTGACGTCTAAATAGTCTTGAATTTTATAGTAGCCTTTTTGGCAGAGTTTACTTTTAATTTGGCTTTTAAATTTATGAAGAGGTAGATTCTTCATTTCACTAGGAAGCTTGTTGTAGAAGCGTATACAGTTACCCTGAAAGGAATTACTAATCTTGTGGAGTCGACTATTACAAACCACAAGATTGTTTTTATGTCTAGTATTAACGTTATGTATATCACAAAGCCTTAAAAAATTGGAAATGTTTCTTCTAACATACAAAAGATTTTCAAAAATATATTGGGAAACTACAGTTAGAATGTTTATTTCTTTGAACTTTTCACGGAGGGAGACTCTTGGGCCCAACTTATAAATTGCCCGCACCGCCCGCTTTTGCAGTACAAAGATTGTATTTAAATCTGCGGCATTACCCCAAAGGAGAATATACAAAGAAAGGAAGCACCGAACCGCTGAGTTCGGGACTGTATGGTTTCCAGCGTGTACTGATGGCATCGCAGTGCAGCACGTGTTGTTCTGGATCGAAATGGAGAAGGTGGGATCGTTGAAAGAGCTCCTCAGAACACTCGCCGTGGTAGAGGCGGTAAAATACAGTCAGAGAGGCAATGTCTCTACCCTTCATTGTTCTAAGTGATCAATCAGAAAGGTAAAAAACGTAAATGTGTTAAAAATGAAGCAATAATAGTTATAATGACATCAATCGTTATTGCACAAAAACATGAAAGACAATATGTAAGTATAGTGATTCTTTTAATATTGTGAAGGTGTTGGCAACACAACATTTAGTTTATGATTATTTAAGATTTATGTCATTACTATCAGTATCAACTGACACCTGTCAAGATCACAATAAAAACAGTCACGTATTTTTGCATCCAGTCTGCATTTTCATTTTAAAAATAGTTTATTTAGCTATTAAAGTGAAAAACCCAACATGGTCCTTCGAGCTATATAATAATTCAAGCCAGCGGGAATCGACTGAAGAATTCGTAAAGGTATTATATCCGGGTTCAAGGCAGTACCTACGAACGGGCAAGTCCAAAAGGCTCCAGAAAGTTCGGTTCGAGAATCGCGTTCGAGTACCTACACAACTTCCGTAGTTCCGTGGGCGGCGACGTTGATTCGTTGCAGCGTAAAGCAGCACGCATCGGATTGGCTCGCGATTTCGACAAGCCAATCAGTGACGGGCGAGTCCATTTCGCTCTGGGACCGCGCGGGCGATCGCCGGCGCCACACCGCCATATTACATTACGTGTTGTCTTGTTCTTGTGAGTTGTGCGCTCAAAATAATTTTAGTGACAACCGAAAAACATAGTTGTAACCGCAATTTACAGTGAAACATAGTTCTATCCGCAATTATACAGTGTAAACAAGTTTTCAGCAATGGAAGTCGAACAAATCAAAGCACTCGTCAGGAAACGGGCGTCAATCAAAGGTTCGATAACGAAAATTGAAAACTCGTTCAAAGACGAAGAGGAAAACAAAGGGTTCTCAAAACAGGCGTTGATCCTCAAGGAAGAGCGTCTTCGAGATGCATTCCTGAAGTACGAAGAATACTCGTTGGAGATATGCGCCATAGAACCCGACCTCGATGCCGACGATGATGTTGAAGAAAAGTACATAAGAACGCTCACCGTCATCAGGGAGTTATTAGATAAAATTCAGTTTGAAAACGATTGTAAAAGCGAGTTTGTTACGAAAAGTTACAATACAAAGTTACCCACAATAAATGTACCAACGTACTCAGGTAGGTACTCAGAGTTCAAGCCGTTTATACAACTCTGCGATTCACTAATACATAACAATCAAAAGTTAGATGACGTGCAAAAGTTTTTCTATCTACGTAATTTTCTACAAGAGGAACCTCACGATCTGGTAAAAAATCTCACCTTGTCTACTGAGAGTTACCATGAGGCCAGGAAAATACTATTTGATAGATACGATAATAAATATAAAATTACAAATGAACATATTCACATTTTGTTAGACATTGTTCCTATAAGTAAGTCAACAGCAAGTAATTTAAGAAATTTTGTATCTGTTGTAAAACAACAATTAGCTGCTTTAAAAAACCGGTCACTCAGTTGATAAATGGGATCCAATAATACTGTGTTCAATTGAATGCATTTAACACTTTCGTTTGGAGAGCTTCTCCATAGAATATTTTGTAATGACTTGTGTTTTGGATGTACATTTATATTTCTAAACATATTTTTGATATCAGTAATAAAATAATATTCATTAATTCTGAATAACATTAGGACATGTACTAATTCTTTTTGTACTACAGGACCATTAAGTAATAAATAATTTAAAGATGTTTTTGTGTTGGTTTTCATGGAACCATCAAATACAACCCGGCATTTTGTAGTCTTTTTATCTAGCCTAAGCACTGGGTGATGTGGTAAAAAGTACACTGGATCCGAAGATAAGTTATATTGACTGATATCAATTAATGTTCCATGGCCTTGTTTTAAATATTCATCAATGAACTCTTTGTATAATATAAAAAGATTAGAATCTTTTTTAAATCTAAGTTCCAAGTTATAAAATCTTTTTAATGCCAAATATAATGAATCTCCTAAAGCTTGATTAATTGAATCTAATGGTAACTTTAATGGCAAGACTACTTGGATTTTATTGTTTTTTGTATCTTCCTTAACATTGGTACAAAATATCTTTTCACAAAGGTCATGCTCAGAATGTGTTTCTGGAAAGGTCTCTGGAACACTTTCACACTTCCAAAACTGCAGCATTCTGACTAGAAAGTTAGACTTATTATGTAGTAGGGAATTCCAATTGGCGCGAGAACGAGACCCCAGGGTTGCACACCTAATTGATTTTCTAGATAAGCGTGCTCTTGCACTCGAGAATGCAGAGCGGCCAGCAGAGAGATCCCAGCAAACGTCGAAGGTGGCTCATGTCACAGCTATAAAGAAAGCTAAGTCAGACACAGGTACTGCCATGGAGACGATAGGAACAAGAAGCTGCTTGCTCTGTAAGTCCAACCACAAACTTTTTACATGTCCACAATTTAAAGTTATGTCTGCAAGTGATCGTATCAAGTTTGCTACATCTAACAAAATATGTGAGATTTGTTTAAACAATCATAGTAAAAAATGCAGATATCATTTTAAATGTGATGTCTGCAAAGAGGGGCACAACGCATTGCTCCACGAAGATAAAGCATCGTCTCCAGTGACATTGATGTCAGAGGCTGCCTCCGAGCAAGTACTATTGCCTACAGCACAGGTAAAATTACTAGCGAGCAATGGTACTGAGGTGCATGTCAAGGCTCTCTTAGATACTGGTTCACAAGCATCCTTTGTGACAAGAGAACTTGCAAATCTATTAAACTTACAGATACATACAGCCTCCACACCGGTTATTTGTATAGGCAATACTTTAAATAAGATAAAGGAGAAGGTCAATTTAGAAGTACATTCTCTTACTCAGAATTTTCCAATTTCAGTCTCATGTTACATTTTGGACAAAATAACTTCTAAGTTACCACAAAGAAAGTTTGACTTACATAACTTAGTTTTACCTCCCAAAATTCTGTTGGCTGACAAAAGGTTCAATGAGCCAAGTAACATACACATTTTATTAGGTGCTGACATATTCTTCCAGATCCTGCTGCCGCCTGACCCTCGAGTTCTTCCGTCCAGCTCTGAGGTGGCCGAGGACAGTGTTGCATCTAATACTCCATTATTAAATACAAGGCTAGGTTATATAATTGCAGGTAACACACCAATACATGACATGCAACCAGTTGTTACTTTATTTTGCAGGGAATGTGATTCTGAGTTAAATAAATCAATTATTAAGTTTTGGAAGTGTGAAAGTGTTCCAGAGACCTTTCCAGAAACACATTCTGAGCATGACCTTTGTGAAAAGATATTTTGTACCAATGTTAAGGAAGATACAAAAAACAATAAAATCCAAGTAGTCTTGCCATTAAAGTTACCATTAGATTCAATTAATCAAGCTTTAGGAGATTCATTATATTTGGCATTAAAAAGATTTTATAACTTGGAACTTAGATTTAAAAAAGATTCTAATCTTTTTATATTATACAAAGAGTTCATTGATGAATATTTAAAACAAGGCCATGGAACATTAATTGATATCAGTCAATATAACTTATCTTCGGATCCAGTGTACTTTTTACCACATCACCCAGTCCTTAGGCTAGATAAAAAGACTACAAAATGCCGGGTTGTATTTGATGGTTCCATGAAAACCAACACAAAAACATCTTTAAATGATTTATTACTTAATGGTCCTGTAGTACAAAAAGAATTAGTACATGTCCTAATGTTATTCAGAATTAATGAATATTATTTTATTACTGATATCAAAAATATGTTTAGAAATATAAATGTACATCCAAAACACAAGTCATTACAAAATATTCTATGGAGAAGCTCTCCAAACGAAAGTGTTAAATGCATTCAATTGAACACAGTTACGTATGGCTTAAAGAGTTCATCCTATTTGGCAACTCGATGTTTGAAAATGTTGGCAGATAAATACCAGGATGAGTTCCCTGTAGCTGCTTTTATTATAAATAATTCTACATATGTCGATGACATTCTTTTGCTTCTGAACAATCATTAGTCAAATTATCAGAAGCAAAAGAACAACTATGCAGTTTGTTAAGTTTAGGAAGTTTTCAGTTACATAAATGGGTTTCAAATTCACCAAAATTATTAAAAGAAATACAAAAAGATCAACAACATTTTGATGAGATTGATCTAGAAAAAAACAATTGTTCTTTAAAAACACTAGGTATGAATTACAACATTAAGTTAGATTCATTCATTATATCAAGTCCAAAACCTGTTGATAGCATGCCTCAATCTAAGCGTGAAATTCTTAGCTTCATAAGTGGCTTCTATGACCCACTAGGACTTGCTGGACCTATTGTGGTAAACGCAAAGGCTATAATGCAACGCTTGTGGCAAGAAAAATTGGATTGGGATTCAGTACCAAATGGTGAACTGCTACAGCTTTGGCACAAATTTTATAATAGCTTGCTTACAATGAAACCAATGCTTATACCGCGACATATAGGTGTGCATGACACAAGCTTTACACAAATTATAGGGTTTGCTGATGCATCTAGCAATACTGGTTATGGTTGTTGTGTATATCTAAGAGCTGTGGATTCAGTAGGCAATGTAAAAATATCCTTACTTTGTTCGAAATCAAGAATAAATCCTATCAATCAAAGTTTATCAGTGCCTCGCCTCGAACTTAATGCAGCTCTGTTGCTTGCAAAGCTTGTTAGCAGAATTCACAATGTATTGAATGTTAAAATGCAAATACAGGATGTTATACTTTATTCTGACTCGCAGATAGTATTAGCCTGGCTCAAAACTAACATAAACACACTTAAGGCTTATATAGCTAATCGTGTTAAGGTCATTTCATAACTTACACAACAATACACATGGTCATATGTTAGCTCGAACGAGAACCCCGCCGATTGTCTAAGCCGAGGAGTCATGCCTAACCAGCTAGCGGATCATGATCTGTGGTGGAAAGGCCCAGTGTTTCTGAATTCACGTGAGTACAAACCACAATTAAATTTAATTTGGCCACAGGATCTACCACAGCTTAGCGTCGACGCTGCATGCTTAAGTGCAATGCTTTGTACTACTTCTGGTGAGCAATCGTTATGTCTCGATTTTCTTGAAAAGTTTTCTGATATCAATAAAATGATAAGAGTCTTAGCTTACATCTTACGTTTAGTTCAGAATGCAAAGTCAAAAACCTCTAAAAATAAACTTAATTATATTACAAGTCAGGAACTTGATCTGTCATTGTCAATGATTGTAAAATATGAACAACAAAAGTATTTGTCAGAAGATATCCACGTTCTAAAATGTAACAAAACAATTGTTAAAGGCAACTTGAAACCATTATGTCCGTTTATTGATGACAGGGGTTTGGTTCGTGTGGGTGGTCGATTACGAAATGCCTCCATCCCTTATACACAGAAACATCCTATTGTTCTACCCAAGGATTCGCGTATGACTAACTTAATTATTACAAGTGAACATTTGAAAAATCTCCATGCGGGTCCAAAGCTTGTACTGTCATCAATGAATCAACGATTCTGGATTGTGAATGGTCTTAGACAAGTTAAAAAAGTTTTACATAAGTGTACTGTTTGTTTTAGATTAAAAGCTGAATCAGCTAAACAGTTAATGGGTTCTTTGCCGCCAAATAGAGTCAATGTATGTCGCCCGTTCCAAAGGGTTGGTTTAGATTATGCTGGTCCGATCCCACTCAAAATAGCCAGGATCAGAAAACCTATAATCTCAAAAGGTTATGTTTGTCTGTTTGTGTGCTTTGTTACAAAAGCGATCCATTTAGAACTGGCCTCTGATTTAAAAACAGAGACGTGGATTGCCCACAGACATATACAGCGATAATGCTTCAACCTTTAAGTGTGCGAGGAACCAATTAACTGAATTACAAAATTTGCACAACTCGACAGTTCATCAAACACAGGTTTGTCAATTTTCAGCTCAAAAGAGAATAAATTTTCATTTTTTACCTTGCTACTCACCTGTCTTCGCTGGACTGGCAGAAGCTGGAGTTAAAAGTGTAAAATACCACTTAAAGAGAGTGCTTCTAAAGTGTGTTCTTACATATGAAGAACTGTATACAGTTCTATGCCAAACTGAGTCTAGTTTAAACAGCAGACCTCTCATGACATTATCTAACGACCCAAATGATTATTCTTGTATTACCCCAGGTCATTTCTTAATAGGTAATGCTTTGAATACTTATCCTGAACCTAATGTGAATATAGTAAAACAATCTCAGTTTTGGAAAATTTGTAATGAGATAAAAATGTCATTCTGGAAGGTTTGGAGTAAGCATTATTTAAATTTGTTACAATCTCGCCCTAAGTGGCAAGACACTCAACCTAATGTAAAAGTAGGATCATTAGTAATCCTCAAGGATGACAACTTGTCACCACTATACTGGCCTCTAGCCAGGGTCATAAATACTTATCCAGGTAAAGACGGTAAAGTCAGAGTCGTTGAGGTCAAAACTCCAAATGGCCATACACACAGAAGAGCTGTAATGAAAGTTTGTGTTCTACCGTTAGAATGCTAATTAAATGATAAGAATTTGAATCTTTGTTTTCAAGGTATCATACCTTAACCTTATACTGTTAAAAATTGTCATTTGAATTGTTGATCAAACAAGTGTATTTTTGTTTGTTATACATGGTCATCAAAAATGGTCAATATTATTTGTCTATCAGAAAGAAGTTGTATTCTTGTCAATGTTCCAAAACTTAATTAAACTTAATAACATATTAACTTAATTAAACTCATTGTTCCAAAACTTAATTATCTAAGATTTTATTAAGGTTATACTAGTATCCATGTAACATTGTCAATTTGATTTGTCTTAAAAAGACTTAATTTTTGTAAACTACAGTAATATTGTAACTAATCACTTCAATTTTTAGTTGCCCCGGCAATATGTTGGCAACACAACATTTAGTTTATGATTATTTAAGATTTATGTCATTACTATCAGTATCAACTGACACCTGTCAAGATCACAATAAAAACAGTCACGTATTTTTGCATCCAGTCTGCATTTTCATTTTAAAAATAGTTTATTTAGCTATTAAAGTGAAAAACCCAACAGAAGGTTAGGTAAGAAAATCGTATTTCTGTTGGTATCCATGCATTTTAGAGTGGGAGCCAGACATTATTCCAATTGGAGCAATCAGTGGTGGTAGTCCAGCTACTGAAATACTTGGATCAAGACCCCGGGTACCAATACCGTACCGCAGTCCAATTAGTTGAACAGAGCAGTTGGACCACTGCCAGAAAACATTCGGTCGAATGTGCGTTATGACCAATCTCAGAAAACTTGCAATTTGCATTATTTTTAATCGACGAAAAAACGGAGGAGGTTCTCAAGTCGACGCGTATATTTTTTTTATGTATGACCACGCGCATCTTTTTACAGATTAGTCCGATTTTGATAATTCTTTTTTAATTGGCAAGAGTATACCCCGAAGTTGGTCCCATATAAATTTGAAAATAAAAATCCAACCCTAAGGGTAGGAAAACAGTGGATGATTGATTGTTCCCTCACTGATTGTATGGTATGACCACGCATAACTTTTTACAGAGTAGTCCGATTTTGATAATTCTTTTTTTCGATCCCACAACCCATGGAAATATATTCCAGGTATGAAAAGTATCTTGTTCCAGGTTATAATCTATCCCTGTACCAAATTTCTGCCAGATTGGTTCATTGGTTAGTCTGATTGAATAACAAACATCCAAACATCTTCACAAACTTTCACAGATTTTTGCGATTACTCCTAAGATATTCGTTTAAATTATATGTGGTGTAAAAGAGTAAAATAATGTGCATTTTTAATATATTTAAAATGATAAGGATTAATACCATATTTGTGTACTTAAATAGCTTTCCAATTAACGCTTTATAATTGCCCATATTTTAAAGTAATACACATAACAATATAACATAACTTCACGCCTGTATCCCCGAAGGGGTAGGCAGAGGTGTATTACACACCCACGATTCGCCACTTATGTTAAGGTCCCAATGTAAAAGGGGGCGAGCCTATTGCCATCTACCGGGCACATTATTAAGCGAGCGATAATTAACATTTATTAATGCACACATAACTACGAAAAGTCAGAGGTGTGTGCCCGGGGCGACTGGGGATCGAACTCGAGACCTCGTCTCAGCAGTCCGTTACGTACGCCACTGGGCTATCGCCGCTATACAGTAATACAATGGATATAGTATGTTTTCTGGACTTTTCTGTAGACTACTATAAAAGAAGATATTTGTTATATCTCAAAGGGTTTAGGCAGCGTTTTCAGTACACAAAAACTTGACAAATTATATACTAAAACTATTCACGAGAACCACTCTATTCATTAGTAAAAACAGCATGAACTTCAGTGCTGTAGTTTTTGAGTTTATCGTGAACAGACAGACGGACATACAGACTCTGTGGAGGACTTTGTTTTATAACATGTAATGATAGTAATAGATGGAACATCACGCCCCTGTACCAGCATAGCGAAACTACATAATTTTCAGAATTACCAAGCGATTACCCAACCGAAGGGCTGACCAACCAGCCAACATAGTGAAGGTCACACGAATATGACGCCCTCGTGTACCGCTGTATCATTTGTATAAAATATTAATAGCTCAGCTATCGTTATGGCGATATACGTCGTAAAGTATAGTCAAATTTGCGTTTGACGAAGGACGGGAGGAAACTCAACTACACGTTATAACGTGTTGGCCTGGCTGGGTGTAAGAAGGAACCGCGAAGGCTTCAACAATTGAACGAACTATCAGCTAAGCATATTAATTATTTAAAAAAGGCATTGGCTTTGATTGAAATAGCAGTCCACGGAACCAAAAGTGGTTGATTAGTTCTACCAAAAACATTCTTTTTGTTGGATAAAAGTGCACAAAACAAAAAGTTTTTAGTACCTATTCAAGTTTAAAAAGAAATTTTAGAAATTGATTTGGGTATAATTTTTTATACTACTAAAGAAGCAAACCAGCAGCAAGTATGTTAAATGTATATGCAGTTAGGACTTACGTGAAATTATGATGATGATCTTAGAGCTGTCAGCTGTTTCTACCAGGATAATGCCCTGATCTCTTTAATTCTGATAAATATAATCATTATATATGATTTTAGATTGACATGGTCATTTACATTAAAATTAACATTATAAACGGGATATTTTATCTGTACATCCGTGACCATGGCACTTGTAACAGTGCCGAAATATCGGATTCTCGAAAAAGATAATAAACATGGTAAATATCCCGTTTATAATTTTAATTTTAATATAATCATTGTCTAAATGTGTCTTTGTTTTACGCGAATGACTAATCGTACCATGTTTTGCAAGACATAATAATAATGTTTTTGTTTTCATAAGAATGTATTTAAAAATATAATTTATATGTATTTAAGTAAAGTTTAATAAAGGAAATAATAATAAATATTCTACGACTTTCTACACAGCGCTCTCTATACCCACAGTAAGCAGTTTAACTAGTTTGTGTTATGGGTTCCAGAATGCGGATATATAATAAATAGACACATACCTAGCATAGACAGTTAAACTGAACACAGCAACAGACTGTGTAGTTAAGTGTTTCTTCAATTCAATGTTTTGAAGAGAACATAGGTATTAAGAGTGTCTTATATTAAACATTTGTTAATTTTACGAGCACCATTATGAAGTGACAAATATTAATGATGTCTGGGAAATAAAATGCGGGATTAAACTCACCCGGAACGCTGAAAATAAAATATGAAGAAAATCTTTACAAATTACAATTTTTGTTTCGCAGCTATGGGTCTATCTCTAAGGCAAATCAAGTTGAAATCATTTTTTTTAATATTTAGTTTGTCAATTGAATCCACCGTGCTGCATGGTAAGAAGCCAGCGCGACAAAGGTTAAGCGCGATGTCATAAAACTTTGGAGTTCTGATTTACGTGATTAGTTCAACTTAGGTTACAGTACCAATGATGGAGTCGAAATTTACAAAAGAGAATTATATAATCAAAATCATCAGAAAACAAGTCCGTTCAGTACGAATTATAAAAAAAATAACTATGAAGTTAAAAAAAAATAACCTTGCCTCTTTTCCCCTTTTTACCCTTGTCACTTTTACCCTTTTTACCTTTTCTATATTTCCCGTTTTTACGCTTTCCACATTTCTCCTTTTTACCCTTTTTCACATTTCCCGTGTTTACCCTTGCCACATTTCCCCTTTTTACCCTTTACACAATTCTCCTTTTTACCCTTTTATAGTGTGTGTGTGTGTGTGTGCGACACAAGGTAGAAGTGAAACTTCTGAAAAGTCCCTGATTTAAAAAAAAATTATGGACTTATTTTTTCGTTTCAGTTTTAAATCACGATTCTAAAGAAATTTCACTTCAAAAACAGCTAAAAATCGTTAGTACAAATACTCGTATCTGCACATAACACAATATAAGTATTTTCCAGCATAAAAGCTTTTTATTTTACCTAAAGAAAAATAAGAAAAATCACATATAAGTTCATGGATTCAAATGTAGCGTAATACAAGCCAATTTGTGAGTAAAATTGTGTTACTGTGGAGTCATTGCCGACCCTCCAGCGAAATTCTGTATCTGTGCCTGATATCATAATAATTATTTGTGAGTTGTAGGTTCCTGTAATTTGCTGCCGTGCCTCTGATATTGTCTGCTATATACTCGTGTAACTACGCTCAGTTCTGTCCTATCAAGTTGTAATTATTCACTTCCAGTAAAGGAAGTTCCTTGGTTTAGTCGGGGCAGGGTTTCCTATTAGAATTAACGTTATTGTAAACTTAATTAAGTAAAGATGCTTAGGAATGAAGAGTTAATTATTGATATTTTCACACTCCTACTTCTCGTTTTGGTTTGGCTTATTTATATGACTTTTATGGTAGCGACCGCCGGCTAACCTCCCAACGCTGAGAGAAAACCTTTTTTTTATTCCTGGTGGATACTGTAACGCGCGGCACCTCTGGTTACGGGGCAATAGCCGGAGATAGTGTGTGAGACCCTCCTATTCAGTAGCCGGATGGGCATAAACCACACGGTCCGCCATGCTCTGCGCCTTGTCAGGGGGGCCTGGAACTATGAGAGGAGAGCCTGCGTCAATCAACAGGCCCCGGCTTGCAAATGAGGGCGCCTTAGCTCCGAAGGTACTGATGGGGCCGCAAACACCCCTGGCACATCATCTAACATACACACCATCTAGTTCTACCCATCTTCACAAATTGAATGGCCGCAACACACAAAAACATATTTACGTTATTGAAGAAATAGGATTAATATACAAGTACCTATTACTTCTACATAAGTACCTATTATATATATAAGTAGGTACTTACGGATTAGAACCCTAAAGAAAACTCTAATACAATCTGTCAAGAAAACAGCCAACAATTTTGTTGTACCCTCTTCAAATTGCACCCTCGCCGCTTGTACACTTGGACAATCGACATATCCACAATATACACCTAATCGTATCGTACGAGAATAAATAAATTATATTATTGTATTTATTCTGAACATAAAAAGTTCTTAGCTGGGCAGGAGTTGATGTAAAATGATTCGCGAAGTAATCATATTAGATATTGAAGTGGGTTTACTGGCCACGTACATTATAAAGATGCTGGCCTTAGCAACTTTCGCGGAAAGGGCGCGGTCGGACCGATTGCCATATAATTAGACAGTTCAACCTAAGATCTTACGGGAATCGGGCGCGACCAAACCGTAGCTTCGCGGCATAACGTGTATTACATATTTTCATTTGTGATCTATGAATACATTTTCTAACTAATAACTTATCTTTTATTTGTCGGGAATCGAACCCCCCTACAGTGGGTACAGAGGCTTAGGAACTTAACTCAGCATTCAGTTTACTTTCAACAAGCCTTTGAGGCATAGAGAAAAGAGCGAAGCCAAGCGAACGAAGTACACACATTAAAATAATTAAAATCGTTCCGGAACCCAATAAGTGCCCTGGTTTATATATTTAAGTTAATTTCATTTTAATGATGGCAAAAATCTTTTGCACAGTAAAGCCTCTATTTAAACCAAAAGCCTCTCAATTAAATTCTGAATTAAGAATCTTAAATATTTGCTTTCATAATGGCATAGCTTACGTTTACACAATTTTGATTCAATAACCAGCATTACTTAGCAAATCGGAAAAGTAAAAATAACAGGATAGTACGACTTATGGGTCAATTGCAGAATATAACTTTAGTTAACGTTACTACTCAAAATGTCGCCTTGAGCACACCTTCATTGTGCCCATAGGATAGGCAAACTATTTTCAGCTGGAACTAGGTACTGAACATTGTCTCAACAGTGACTTATTAACTTCTAATGAAATGAAAATTTAATTTGCGCTACAGTTCCTTTGACGTGTAAGAAGTTAGTGAACTAGTGCTTCACCTCAAGTGTGTAGCGCCAATATTAAATACTTAGTGTTTATATGGTCTATAGAAGCACTATATATTAAAGCATACTCACGAGCATCTCCATTTATTTTAATTCATAATCGCCGGTAGCTTAGTGGTTATGGAGTCGGCTTTACGATCGAGAGTTTCCAGGTTCGAATCCGGGCCATCACACTACCGACGTCAACTCACTCCTAACACAAGCATTTAGCTTAGCTGGAGGGGTTAGCAGAAATACAAGAAATTTCTGTTAGGTACTAAGCCCGACATAACGCTCTCTAACGTCTCTCCGCTGGCACGCGGGGGGGTATCCGAAGGGATTTCCGCACGATAAAAAAAAAAAAAAAAAAAGGTACTAGTAAATTGGGGTGCGACTGGTTGGATCACCTTCAAGTTTGGTGCACCCTGGGCAACGTGGGCGATGACGCATCATTGATTGCTCTCTGGAGTAGCTGGCGTCAACGTTAACGGCCAAGAGTCTGCACATTGCACGAGGGGGTCGGGGTATGGCGGGCCTGCAAGGCCCGCGGGGGGCGTGGTTGCTCCAGGTACCCCTCTGCTGTTATCAGAGGGGACACTGCGAATGGCCCAGGGTCAGTCGGAGTGCGAGGGATATGCTCTATGGGTAACCTTACACCCCGGCGTCTGTAGACCCGAGACGGCGTGCGGTTTTAATCGGTTCAAGCCCGACATAACCGCCCCCGCTGGCCGGCGGGGGGGTATCCGAAAAAAAAAGAAAGGTACTAGTAAATTTACAAAAAAAAACTGCTTACTCCTTCACGGATTTGCTTTCATCGTTCACAGAGACAATGAATCGCGGTCACTGACTGGAGCTGCACCCGATGAGGCCGCTGAACTACTGTACTGCTTTTAGCAAAGTATTAGTTATTATGGACGTTTTCAGTCTGAATCTAAGGAAAAGAAACTGATTTTAGAAAAGTGGTCAAAGTCAAAGTCAAAGTCTTTATTTTTCAAAATAGTGCAACGTAATTACATCTTTTTGATGTCAAAATCTGCTTAAAACTAAGTTTACCACCGCTTCCTAGGCGCTAGTGGAGAAGAAACGGCGCAACAAACTCCACTGCGGCATTTTCGAGACGTCATATTATAAGGTGACTATAACAAGCACTTAACTAGTGCTTAGGTACAATATATATATATATATATATATACGGGGACACCGTGGTTCCCAAACCCGAGGGGGCCATCTCGAAACCGGAGATGGCCCAGGGTCAGTCGGGGTGCGAGGGATATGCTCTATGGGCAACCTTACACCCCGGCGTCTGTAGACTCGAGACGGCGTGCGGTTTTAGTCGGTTCAATCCTTTTAACGTCGTGTCAAGATTGCATCCGAGGCCTCCACCTCCGTTTTCCTTCCCCACTCGCACGATCCTGAGCATCCATGGTGTGTAGACCATTGGCACGCATGTCGTCCCTTACGATGTGAATCCAGCAGTTCCATGGTCTTCCGCTCTTACTGGGACCCGGTGGAAGTGCCATCGCCAGACATTTGTTACGTAGTCAGGCGGCTGCCGCAAAACGTGGCCACACCAGCGAAGGCGACACTCCTGCATTTTATCTATAGTGTCACGGATATGAGGGTTCTTGACTACGCACATCCATCGCAGCATATTCATCCCCGTGACACGCAGCTCCTGCTTATGTCGCTCTAGTAATGGCCACGCTTCACAGCCGTGTAAAAGGACAGGACCAATGATAGGTTTACAGACCTGCTCCTTCAACCTACCCGGCATTCTGGACGGCCTCTGTGGCGTAGCCGTAGTGCATTCGACTGCTACGTCAGAGGGCGCGTTTTCGATTCCCGCTCAGTGCAAATATTTGTATGCATGAATATGTCTATCTGCATTGGTCTGGGTGTTTCTATGTATAATATGTTTGTATTTACGAAAAAAAAATGTATATAAGTATGTTTATCCGCATTCTGGAACCCAGAACACAAGCTAGTTAAAGTAAATCAGCAAGGTTTACTTTGGGTCTAGGAAGCGTTGTGTAGAATATCGTAGAATATTTATAAAAAAAAAATTTATTTATTTATTTAATTTTTTTTATTCATATCTGCATAACGAGTGATATTTTGAAATTACGTTTTTACTTTTCGGCCTGGGTGTCCATTGTATCCAAAGTAAATATTTGTATGCATGAATATGTCTATGGTATTCATACATACAAATATTTACACTGCGCGGGAATCAATCCCGCGACCTCTGATGGTAGCAGAGTAGTAGTCGAACACCACAAGCCAAATATGTTAAACACGATGTAAAATTAGTATCAAAATTAAGTCCTTTCAACTCCCTAAGTCGATCAATATTGATACCCCTGTAACACTCATGTACAGTCAACGACTAAAGTAGCTTAACGAATTCTAATTTAATTAATTTAATCATGAATAATAAATAATAAACAAAACATATCATATATTAACTTCGTCCTCCGGGGATTATAAAACTACTTATGTGTCAATAATTATTGATACAGGTGATGTTTTCTTTTTATATTTAGGACACGTCAATTTGACTTCACCTCGCCTGATGGTAAGCTGAAGGTAAAGTCTCAGGAAAGAGGTTCACCATTACATACACGTACCATGTTAACAATGGTGGCACTCAGCTTGACGGCCTCAAAAGAAGAGGATTGTCGTCGCAGCACCGCGTGACACCCACCGGTCCCACTAGTGCTGCGACCACAATCCCTCTGCCCGGCTATGCACTTGCTGACCCCTGAACGCAATCAAACTGAAATTGGATTACTATGGAGGGGTTTTCGCAATCGTGCACAGTGGTACCTACCCGGCCGAATTTTGTGACAAATTTGTGTCATTAAATTTCTACCACCAGTATGTGGAAAAGGTTGGTAAATATTTGAGTGGTGATCGACTTTGTCGTTGACTGTACATACGAAGTACAGCTCGTATTAATCACCCCGTCGGCGGGGCATTCCAATTAACGTCCATCATCATCAACCAAGTAATAAACACGCCAGCGGCTGCTCGCCTCGCCGGCGTACTCGGCGGAGTCCGTGAGTACGCCGACGAGACGCGACGCGAAGCCCGTATCACTTGAGTAGTGTATTAGCAAGGTTTACAGTGAGTTAAGTAATTGTAAGATACCTATTCTATCTGTTCGTAACGAGGTACAAACTGTACATTGAATACTTTTTCAAAATACAAATTATTATGTGTTCTAGGAACGATACGGATGGCAAAAATGTGTGGCGATACAACATATACCCAGCACCATCTAGCGACAACAAGGTGAACTACTTGGATACTACTACATCAATATCAATTCTGAATCGCGAAAGTGAAGTTCGCGCGCTGGTACAGCATATATACAACATCCCAACGACAACCGTTGGGCCGCGGCCCGCCAGGCGTGATCACCTTGCCTGGTCGGAGGATCCTTCCTTTGTGTTGGAGGAACGTCACACTCCGTTCCTCCACAAATGTGTTTTTAGAATTTTTGTTATGTTATCTGTTTCTCTGTTTGTCTGATTTTTACTATCGATGTCCGAGCATCACTTGAAATGCGCTGACCAGATTCAGATTCTTCTGGGGTATGGTCATAAACTGCGTTGTATATTATCACGCGTATATCATAAGTGTGATAGGAGCAGCATGCTAAAAACGACCAAATCTATTATTGATCATTCCTTTATTATTAGTCCGATAGAACTCGGACATAGTCAACGTTATCATCACGCTATGGCTAATGGGTGATGAGCAGTAAAATATGAAATCTCGAAACTACAAAGTTCACATGTAAAAGATAGTTGATTAGAAACGCAATCGTTGATAATAAATATCATCACGCTATTATATTAGGGAACCCGGTAGAATTTATTTCGATGCTACATGTAAACGTAAGCGTAAACATCAATTTCTTCATGATAGATGATTAAAAATATTACAGGTTGGGTTCGAAACTGCAGAAGTAAACATACCTTCATCTATTTCAAATGTAACGCGGACGAAGTTGCGAGCAACAGCCAGTCTATACTATAAAAAACCTATTATTAAAATTGTAAATTTGTTGTGTCTGTACATTGGAGAAATTTAATAAAATACTGAAGTTATATTAAATGAACGATTGTGATCACAATTTTTTTTTGAAATTGTTGTCTGTATGTCTGTTTGTTCGCGATGGACGCAAAAAGTACTGAACAGATTTTGATGCGGTTTTTTCTATTGAAAAGCTCTTGGTCAGACTTAAAATTTGTCGTATGTTTAATTGCAATTGGTTAAGTAGAACCAGAGAAATTACCAAAATACAGTAACCGTCCTCCGCGCGGGTGGAGTCGCGGTTATCACCTTAGTATCTGAATATGAACAGAATCAAAATGGAAGTCGCTGATAAATGTCAATCAGTATGCTCTGTGATTGGATCAGAGTCAGACATACATCAGACAATTTGCTTACACCGCCATATACCACGGCGTCCCTACTGTGCTGTGAAATAAACAAACAGACAGATGAAGCTACTTATATATTTTCACTATGAATATGGATATAGATAACGTTAAGCGTAGTTTCGTGGTTAAGGAGTCAGTCTTACGATCGAGAGGTTCCGGGTTCAAATCCTGGCAATTACACTACCTGACTAACCATCTCCTAGCACAAGCTATTATTAAAATAAAACTATTTTTAAAGGATGCTATATCGCGATTTATTTGATGTTATCGATTACTTTTCAGCAGCCATGGTCACGGGGAGACGTCAAAACGTCGAGTTCAAGGTAAATAATAAAATAATGTCATATAAATCTCATCTACGCCCGGGGACTACCGACCTCCATGATCGAGGCCTGAGGACGGCAGTTGGCCGACTCGCCGTCCTTACAGAAGCAGGCCGTGGCGAAGGCGTGTCGTGTGTGCCCTACACACGCCTGCCAACTCACCGAAGCGGGATAGAACCCGACCCCACCAGGCGAGGCCGCGGTGGGCGGCCAAAGTCCGCCGGCAACCCTGGGGTTATCCTTTCGAGGGCCTTACCCGGGGTGCCCGGCAACGGTCACTTGGGGAGGACACCCGTGCGGTTTTAGTCGATACACGACATAACCATCCCCGCTGGCCGGCGTTCGGCCGGTATCCGAAGGGATTTCCGCACGTAAAAAAAAAGAGGGGTTAGCGGGATTACCTGTAATTTCAGTTAACAGTAGGTACTCATTAAAAATTGTCACTACAGTCGATGTTCGACTATAATATACGAGTAGGTCAACACTCCTTTTGTCTCTGATTAGTGAATATAAAATTTGGATAGATTTATCGATAAATTAGACAAAATAAATATAAATGAAAAAGTTTGCTTTTATACCTAAGAGAACGGTCCCCCCTCATGTGTCGTTGTATGGCCCCTGATAACAATGTTCGAAGTCCATGACATTTAACAGCAAACTTTTTATGGAATGTGCGTATTTTTCCTTTATTTTAAAGCATAATTAATTGAAAATATCATGAAATGAATTTCAGGACAAAGATTCTTGTTGTCGAGTCTGTGTAACCATTCAAACATTTTCTTTGACAATCATAATACCTATTGCTAATAATCCTCATCAACGCAGACTGTAGTATGTCCATTGTGGAGCGGGCCGCTGCCAAGCGTCCACAGTGAGCAGCCAACAAACGCGGCGCAACAGATATCGGGGAGGCGATGACACATTCCGGACGTCACTTCACTTCTTGTTGGGCGTTATAGCAAAGTTTATAAGCTGTGTACAATACATTTTGATAACAAATCACTTCGATAGAATCCTACAGATCCCCCCGCGGTGTGAATGATGAAGCTATCTATCCTGTTTCTATCATAATGTGAACACTATGCACACAAAATCTCCTTCTGTCTTTCAGCTATTCTACCATTTGATTCGTGGTCTGCTCGCGGCTTCACCACTAGGTACAAAACTTGGGTGTGTGTTGGGTAACCTCCTTGAGTGTCGCTCCGATTCCGATGCCGCTGCAGTCCGGAGGGAACGGAATCGGAGCGGCCGGTACACCCTGGGCGGCGGTCAATGGCTTCCCCTTCACCCCCTTCATAGGGTTGGCATTGATCGTCGGGCCAATACCCAACGTGGCGGGAACACATCGCTCTCCGTACTCCTCTGCTTTCAGAGGAGACAGGATGAGCGATGCCTGTTAGTGGTGAGATGGCCCAGGGTCAGCCGGGGTGCGAGGGATATGCTCTATGGGTAACCTTACACCCCGGCGTCTGAAGACCCGAGACGGCGTGCGGTTTTAGTCGGTGCAAGTCCGACATAACCGCCCCCGCTGGCTGGCGGGGGGGTATCCGAAGGGATTTCCGCACGATAAAAAAAAAAAAAAAAAAGTACAAAACTTGTCCCTATTCATGGTTCGTAACTTGTACCATAGAATGTACATCCGCGATGGCGGGCCCACACAAAACACGAACGAAACAAGTGTCATTTAGGTACCATGAAGTAACTTCAGATTTCTTTGTTTCGGTCGCGACCATTTTTTATACGTGTTCACTTCACCCCATCGGTGCCGACGATGGGGTGGGCGTGTCGGAATCCAATCGTTATCCATTGCCGGGCACCCCGGGTAAGTCCTCGAGAGGATAACCCCAGGGTTACTGTTCGGAACTGAATCAAACTTATTACGGAGGTTTTCTATTAAAAATAATCTATTATAAACCAACATATTAAAAAATGAATTCCTTTGTATTGGATCCTTTTCGGGCTTTTGAAATAAGTCGTATAGTGTCGTGTTTTCATATTTTTTTTTGGGCGGTTGTTTCAATGTAGGGTTTAGGCCGAATGAACTGCCAGGTGCCGTCCTTTTGTTTTTTTTTTTCTTTATATTTAGGACACGTCAATTTGTCTTCGGTCCAGATAGCGGGATAAGTGCGTTTCATGGCAACGATTACCTTAATTTCAGTCCGTAATTACGGATGTGTGTTTCAGGCCTACCGCCGGCAAGTCAATCATGTACTGGCATTACTTTCTTTGTCATTGTGGTCATATAAGGCGTAAGAAGTCCCACGAAGATATTCGTAGCCCGATCAAACCTGCTGATTGACAGACGAGGTTCGGGCATAAGCTTCGTGCTCCCTGCCAGCGGGGGCGGTTATGTCGGGCTTGAACCGACTAAACCGCACGCCGTCTCGGGTCTACAGACGCCGGGGTGTAAGGTTGCCCATAGAGCATATCCCTCGCACCCCGACTGACCCTGGGCCATCTCCGGTTTCGAGATGGCCCCCTCGGGTTTTGGAAACACGGTGTCCCCGTCTTGCCCCGGTTTGGGGGAGGGGCGCTAGTCGCCCCACCGTCCCGGCCTGCTTCTGCTGGGTGACATGCCACCCCCAAGCCTGATATTAAAATTATACTCCAACATGTCTCCATGCCATACATTGTAAATATCGAGCACAGTGCACTACACCGCATATATTATTAAGCCCCGCTCCTCGCGAGCGCCGCTGTGTTGCATGTTATTTGGAAAACAATTGAACCGCACGTCTATCGCGTGTCTGCCGCCACCTCTATCCAGTGGAGCGCCGCTTGCCGCCGCCGGCCGTCAGCGCGAGCCTAATTAAACTTTTGTTTGGCGATGATGTGATGCGACTCCCGAGTGACGTCGTGGCAATGAGTACGGAAGAGTCGTGATGACACAGTCTTCTGTAATCGACCCAACCAAGATCTCTATATAGCTGAAGAGTTTGCTTGTTTGGTTGAACACGCTAATCTCGGGAACTACTGTTCTGATAGCCTATTTATTGAGGAAGGTTATAGGCTATAATTATATCATCACGATACTACCCAGGAGAGCGGAGCAGTAATCATAAATGTTAACAAATCTGGCTAATTTATAAATAGTCTAGTCGACAAGTTCAAAATGGTCTAAAATAGAGATACTGGAGATACTACTTAAAATTATGTGTGATACCTCATTGGATTCGGAATGACGCCTAGAAAAATGTGCCAAAAACAATTGCAAAAGTTATAAATAATTAAAGATTTAGGCCTATCGAGAGCTACAATAAGCTCATTACTAGGCCGAATGTCTAAAGCGGCACTAGTAGGTTCGCATCAAATTTGGTTAGGCAGGGAGGGGAACTTGGGTAGTGAAGGTGAGTGTTGATGTACATCAACAAAAGGGGCCCCTTCTAAACCTACACTTGGGTCGCAAGTCCCAGGCACTGTCCCGAGTTCCCAACTCAGCAACGCGATGGACCCGGCACCCGCACGGAGAATCCATGGATTGCTAAGAACATCGGTCTCTATTTCGTTTCATTAGTAATTGAATCCGCTATATAGTGGGGAAGTGAACTGCAAACGCATGTTTATCGCGCGTTCACTTGAAACCTTTCCGTTTTAGTAATACTGGTCGTTTGCTGTCAGCGCTGTTTTATTCGCTACCATAAAATGCCCAGACCTAATAGTTATATGTTTCGAAAAGTGTTGCAATAATATCACTCAGTGCTGGCTGTTTAGGGCTATCACAATTGTAATACAGTATGCGGTCTAGTCCAAATCAGTTCTATCTCGTTTATCAACAAATAAATAAGATCGAAAGGTCTGTAATTTTATATTATCAGCTTCACAGTATTGGCATTTGAATGTATAATGGTACTTATAACCAAAGACCATTTTAAACTTAATTACGTCTGTCTAATCTTCGGAACAGAACTGGCAGATAGCTGATATTATAAAGTAAGTATAACTTGGAATACTTACACAACCTACATGGATCTAAGTCCACACGGATTTAATCGCGAGCATAGTTGCTATTAAAAATATAATCATCTTTGTGTGTTTTGATTGATTTAATTTCCAGTGTAGGTTATCTAGTATATATCTAGTATTATTTAAGTAATCCGACTATTATTTTATCAAGTTGTCCTTCTGTATATACTTCGTGACCTGTGAAGTGGCAGCGCAAAGTTGAACCACCTCAACCAACGTCATTACTTTGTTTTAACATATTTTAACATTTCTAAATTCAAATTTCTGGTACAATTTAGTTAATTAATGTCCACTGTACAGTGAATAATAAACCAAACGGTGATAATATTTCATGGAACCGGAGCTAAGATAATGTTGACCGAATGTAGCTATTGATACTAACGTGTTCTTCATGTTACAAGTTGGGATTTTTAGGTAATTTAAAGTATTAATATCAGAAGAAGCAGCTATGCCCAGGTCGACTCAACTGAAACCAAACTAGTCTCCAAAATCAGACCTATTGTCCAGAGAGGCGGTTTATCCATGGAATGGAATGCCCGCTAGCCCCCCATAGGTGTTAGCAATCATTGCCAGTCTCCACGTTAGTAAAAACCAACGATAAACCTTAACGGATTGGAAGAAAGATATACAAAACCGAAACCCTCAAGCACAGAATAGATAAACTACGGGTGCGGAAATCCCTTTAGATTCGGCCTCCCGCCGGGCAGCGGGGGTGGTTATGTCGAACTTGAACCGACTAAAACCGCACGCCGTCTCGGGTCTTCAGGGTGTAAGGTTGCCCATAAAGCATATCGCTCGCGCCTCGATCCAAACCATTAAGTTGCAACCTTCCGCTAGTACGAAGTAAAACCTCGTCAAGCATTTCGAGAGTCGAGGTATCCTCAGCATCACCTGGCAGCGAATGAGCCTTCTTAACCATATTTTTGAGTCTCACGTAACAGGCGACGACCCTAAGTTGTCAGAATCCGACCAAGCTAATGTGTTCGTGGAGACCGCATGCGCACCGGTACATTCCGCTATTGTACTGTCTGTCTCGCTCTGACAGTAAATCTATCGCTCAATATCCTACTTCATATCCTATTCCCTACTGATATTATAAGCTCGAAGGCATGTGAGTATGGATGTTTGGATGTTTGTTACTCTTACACGCAAAAACGGCTGAACGGATCTGGCTGAAATTTAGTACAGGGATGGATTAAAGTCTAGAATAACACATTGACTAATTTAATAATATATTTTCTCATAAAACATGCCGGTGCAAATTCAAAACCTTAGGAGATACAAGTTTTAGGAACTATGATGGTTTTTTTTAACTTTAATCTTTGATTGCAATGTATCCCCACCATCGCAATACAACCTCCACAAGCTCACTCGTCCTTCCTTAAATAAAAATCACGCACGTCCCCCAGCGAGGGTCAATGGAACACGACTCTGATAGAAGCGCTCGTCACTTGTTACTGAATCATAACATCAATTATTTGTTCAGTGAATTATATATCAAAGAAAGAGTGGTGCGTGGCAGTTTTGATCTATTACTGTTTTACAGGACAAACGTCCTTACGAACCTATATTTGTAGTTAGTACATTGAATAATACATTATTTTGACCTACTTTTAAAAATATAGATAGAATAGCTTTTACCCGCGGCTTCGCCCGCGTGAAATCTGTTTTCGTTCCCGCTTCTCTGAAGCGGGAACGAAAACAGATTTATAAAATATAGCCTACGTGTCATTTCATCTATCCCTGTGCTAGATCCGTTCAGCCATGAGAGCGTAATTGAGTAACAAACTTGGAAACAAAAAAAAAATTACTAGACGTTGCCCACGTTAAATTCGGAATAGATTAATGTATGTATGTATGACATGAATATTTAAAATACGATCCATCTGATAGAAAACGGTAACCGCGGGCTATGAAAAATTACATACCAGAGATATTAATCTCGCGTACCACCTGCGGGAGGGAAAGGGGGACGAAAAGGGGACATTGGGAGAAAGGATAGAAAAGGAAGTAAAATTTCGGGAACACTCACAAACCGTACAAAATGTAAATAGTATGTAAATAAAGTCAATATTAAGTGAGAGAATGGTATTTTCCCGGTCGAGACTGCGAAAAGTACGGCCTTGCCATCTAATAAAACTTGGAATGGCTGAAGTTTGCGCAATACTTGAGATAGCTCACTGCGTCCTTCTCTGACGGATCGTGATCAATAGGAGTAAGTTGAGACACCATTAGTTAAATGTCTTATTCCCTGGAGGGTAGTCTTAGACACAATAAACATAATATTATGTTAAATCGGGTTGAGTGAGTAGGTACAGTGGCATAATACACTAACAGGTTCTAGTAGAGCGAAATTCGAGCGCGCTGCTGTCAGTACTCACCATTATTGAATCTGTGGTGCCTTCTCTATTCGTTGCAGGTGCCGAAGTTTTGCCTGCTTTGGTAAGCTGGGATGTGGGATTCTTCTATGAATTACACGAAATCTACCTCTCACCTTCCTCTCCTTCAATTTATTCTATAAAAATCATTACAAGTTAGAACAACATCACGATATAAAAATATACCATTTTTATTTACTGACTCTGTGGAATAAATAATATACTCATATATTTAAACACTAACGTGACACGTAAATATAGGATGCGCTTAATAAAACGGTATTCCTTAACCCTTTGATTTGACTCCGGCCCCTGGATCATTGAGGTCGTCTAAATATAAGCAACACAATACGGGTGAGCATACACTCTTCCCACACCAACACACTGAACCTCTAACGACAATCAATGGAACATTTCAGAATGTGTGGTCTTATGACGCGTTATCTACAGGAACACCACTTTTCTTCTGTGTGATACAAGCAATGTATAGTATATATGACAGTAAGTTACAGATTACAGTTGGTTTCTGGCTACGTGTAGGTATTATCCGTATCCACGAACCGTATTTATTTACATAAGTGCCTATTATGTTGAATTGACAATCGCGTGTCTGTTGTTATTGAGAAATCAATTTTAGCGTACCCACCTGAATACAGAACACATTCGTATTTGAATGAGTGTGTCTGCATAAAACTATTGTAACTATTGTCACGCTTGGGCTCATAGACTACTCATCACAAAACTAACCCAGGGCTTGTGAAAAGTCCGAAGACGTGATCGGTTCGAGCGTTGGACTATCACGTTTAATATAAGTTAAAGAGATCATTGGTGAAGCTATCGCTTTTATAACTTCAGGACATTTTGGACGTTTGTTTGTTTTATGTTTTCGCATTTCCTAAAACACAGTAACTCTGGATCTTTGAAGCCCAAACCGACCTCACCCATGAGCCGGTACACCTGCTGATTGAGGGTTGAGGCTCTCCGGCATGCTTCCCTCTTGGGACAGATGGCAGTCGCTCTCATAAAAGCAGAAACAAAACAATAAAAGGTGGAGCAAGAGAGTGGGCCCCGGTCTCCAAAGTGCGAGCTTTGGCTGCGACTGGGCTTGGTGCTCGGGCGGAGAAGGATTATAGGCTGATAAATGACATAGTACTAGTACTAAGAATATAATTCTAAATTGGATGAAGTCCAAATAGAACTAAGTTCAATTAGAAGAAGGCAAATCAATATTTTAAAACTACGAAACGATACTAAGTAATATTAATTAATGTATGGCTACGTGAGAGGATTCATAAAACTTAATATATAAACGTGGATATTAATTCAAACAGCACACACTAACAAGTGCGATAGGAATAACCGTGCACGAAGTTTGTCAACGAACCTCTTTGAAACGACACTCGAACTCCTCTGCTGGCGGCACTCCCGAGTTATATAGTGGGCCATGTTCAGCGGAAACTTTCACTGATTGTGACTGAACTACATTAAATGCGTTTGCTTTGCGTCAACACGAACGTATGCAGGGGTACAGCTACCTTGTCTTATCATCACTATCATCATATAATCAATATGGGTTCTTGAGCACAAATAAACGAATTTAAGCATCCAGACATCCAGAGTATTCGTGTATATACATACATACATTGAGCAGGAATCGAACCTACAGCCTTAGTATATCAGTCGAAATCTCTACCGTCAAGCAATGCGAGCGACTATGAAATGTGGGTAGACTAAGGACTAAGCTAGACTGAGCAATGAATTGATTGATTGATTGAATTACCAATAGCATTGAGAAATATTTCGATTAAAGCTGAACGATGTTACTTGAACCTTTTACTTGAAACTTTTACTCAATGAAAACCCATTTAAGTTGTTGAAAATGTTAAAATATTACTAATATTATATGCCAATTCTAGTGAAATACGTTTATGATACGTACTACATATTTATAATTAATTTTGTACCACCATTACACCACCATACCGTACCGTTCTCACAAATATTGACTGAATAATTATAATGAAAACTAAAAAAAAACTAAATTTTTTAGTTTTTATTATCAGTCAGTCAGTATGAGTCAGCGTAGGTACGCTGACTCGTACTGACTGACGCAGGTGATCTCCGGTAAGGGGAGCTTCGGGGACCACCTGCTTCGAATCAGGAAGGAACCAAGGCAAGATGTTGACACAGTGATTCCCAAATCCGAGGGGGCCATCTCGAAACCGGAGATGGCCCTGGGTCTCATCAGCAATCTGGAATCGAATCCGACATACCAACCCCCGCTGGCCGGCGGGATTATCGGGGAGATACGAGATACGAAAAAAGAAAAAAATTAACGTTGGCTCTTTTCCCCTTTTTACCCTTGCCACATTTACCCTTTTTACCCTTTCCACCTTCCCCCTTTTTCACATTTCCCGTTTTTTAACCCTGCCTTGTTTCTCCTTTTTACCCTTGTCACATTTTCCTTTTTTACCCTTACCACTTTTACCCTTTTTACCCTTTCTATATTTCCCGTTTTTACGCTTTTCACATTTTCCTTTTTACCCTTTTTGTTATTTCCCGTTTTTACCCTTGCCACATTTCCCCTTTTTACCCTTTACACGATTCTCCTTTTTACACTTTACACAATTTTTTACCCTTTTATAGTGTGTGTGTGCAAGTCACACACAGTAGAAGTGAAACTACTGAAAAGTCCCTGATTAAAAAAAACTATGGACTTATTTTTTCCTTTCATCGAGTTTGAAATCACAACGATTCTAAAGAAGTAAGTTTCACTTCAAAAAAAATGGTATGCCCTGCCTCGTGAGGAAGCCTTCTAACGAATAGTAACTTTACCTTAATTTTCAAAACCAACATGTTTAGCTGTTTATGATCCACTGAAATATAATTGTTTTATAACAACAGACAAGTTTAGAACAATAGTGACATAATCATAAATTAAGATGTTTTGAAACGTACAACTCGCAGCTCGCTAAATTTGTTCGGTAATAACCGGATTTGTTCTGTAATACGATATTGTTAGCTTAAAGGCTCACTGCCCTCGGCGGATACTTCTCGGAATCTGTTGTATGTGGACTTGGGGTTGTTTCTTCCAACTTGGAACAATATACTGGACCGCATATTAGCACTGGCCAGAGTTAAGTCCCTACATTATATCTAAGCGCACGGCCGTGCGCAGGCCAAGTTCCAGCAACAGGCCGCGCGCATGCCGTGCACTATTTACACGAACCGTTTCGACTCACTTTTGACCCCCCTGTAGCTCAGTGTCTATTGCAAGTACAGAGATAAAACTTTACGTACGTAATTATATACTAGTACTAAAGCAGTATGACAAATTTCATAGATATAGCTTCAGTAGATCCTGAAATATGACCCTGTGAATATAGCTAATTTTGGCACTGACTCACTGACCGGTAATCAAAACCTTTAGACCACTTCCAATTGTGCTAGCGTTATGAAATTTGGCACACAGGTCGTGTGTTATATGTAGATTAACAAAAAATTAAGAAATTAAAGAAATCGGTCAAGCGTGAGTTGGCTCAATCTAATATCGAGTTTTTAATACTAATATTTATGAACCAGTGATAATACAATGAGAATACGAAGAGGAGGGGGGAGAGAGAGGGGGGGAGGGGGTATAAAATATGTCATAAGAAATTTAAGAAATCGGTCAAGCGAGAGATGGCTTATGAAACAGTGATAAATTGAGAATACGATGAGGAGGAGAGGGGTGATGGGTTATAAAATATTGTCATGTATTCATAATGCACACTGTATAAGCTTATCATTTCTTTCTACACTTCCGTGTTGATATCCTTTATGGTTACGCTTACGATTGAATGTATCACTGATTTGACTTGCTAAAGCTATTGCTTAATTGGCTGGTTATCTGTCGAATACGATTTCGGTTGATAATTTGACTAATGTGGCTTGCTAAAGGATTATTTGATATTGCTTATTGATTGGTTACGAGGCATGCCTTTTAAGTTTTGTCGTTTAAAGAAAAAAATACAACTAGAACCTTATAGTACTTTTTATTGTTTTTCAAAGTATTCACCACGTAGCTTAATACACTTTTCCATTCGCTCAAACCAGTTATTATAACATTTATTCCACTCTAAAGATAAATTCTAAACTATTAAACTCTAAGATGTTCAAAATGGCTGACTTGAAAGCGTCGACTACTTCTTCACCGGACTGGAACCTTTGACCACGAAGACTTTTTAATTGTAGGAAATATAAAGAAATCTTTAGGGCTTAGGTCAGGACTGTATGGAGGATGCTCAATAATTTCTACTTTTTCCTGCTTCAAATACTCAGTGGTGCAGGATGATGCGTCGCTTTGAGTTAAATTTTCGAAGTTTGGCGATGACTTGTGGTAGATAAACTGTGGTATAACACTCTACGTTAACCGTTCTACGATCTTCAAGGTAGATAGATAGAATACTCTTTATTGTACACCACATATTATTATATACAATATCTTACGTCTATATATATAGTAGGTACAAGGGGCGGTCTTATCGCTAAAAGCGATCTCTACAAGACAATCTTCAAGATGCGGTATCCAACGGCAAACTAGCTTTCTCACACCAAGCGCTTCATGCAAGATCTTCTGAATACCAAAAGTAAGGAGTCAGAATAAAGTTCAGCCATGGTTTAATCTATGATTTAGAACGCGTTAAAACTAAATTTGAAATACTCAGTCAGGTATATGTTTATCGCGAACAGTTCCCCATATGTTTGGCTTATGCTATCACAATACATAAAAGCCAGGGTTTGAGCCTCGACTGTGCTGTTATAGATATTGGCTCATCTATATTTTCCTGTGGTCAGGCTTACGTAGCCCTATCTAGAGTGAAAAATCTCAACGGAGTCCATTTAATTAATTTTGACCCAAGTCAATTCAAGGCGCAGGAAAGCGGTATTGTTGAATATAATAGGCTAAGGGAACTGTTTCGACCTGATTTACCCGAATTATCGTATAAAAAACGTAGGGTCAAAAAAGTTCCCGACCGGGAGTGGGCTCTACGGTCCAATTTAACACGAGCTCAAGTTTTAGATGATTTGCCTACAAAAAAAGTTGTTTTAAAACGCAAAATGGCTTCGAAGGTTAACAATGGATGCGGGCGTAGCACAAAAGAAAAAAATAGGTACGATTTCTTGAAAAAAAAATCCGTTCCCGCAGGGGGAACGCACAGGTAGATTTCGTGAAGCAATTAATATTATTTCGATATAGAGAACTACGGACTTTAAACAGTTTAATTTGTTTTTCTCGAAAACGGTCACTTTTAGCGAAAAACTTTTCAGACATATATTTTAGACTTAAAAATGGCCTATCGATTAAAAATGTTTCCGACATCAAGAATGTTCACCGGTAAGAAGTTATGATTTTTTTCCCGAAAAATTTTGGTTTTCCCCCCCTCCACTTTTAGTTAAAGTTTTAATCTTATAAGTTTATAATTAAAAGTTGTTGGTATTCATGTATACTATGGGATAAAATTAGAACGGTTCGAATATCTTTCATGAAACGTGAAATTTTGAGGAAAAACTGTATTCACAAAAAGTGAGGCCCTACCGTCCCCTTAGACCGGATTCCACCCGTTCACGAAATTAAACTAAGTTTACACCCAAGCAATTTTTGACCGCAGTTTGAAAGCGATCGGGGCAAAAATGCGACCGTGAGAGTGCCGCAAATTTTGGGAAGTGGAACCATACATACATATATATATATATATATAAACTTAGGTTAATTTAATTTTATAAATAATAAATTTAATTATACAATTAATCAAGTGTTACGTACAACATGAAAACCTGCCAAGTTCAAATTTATAAGTATTATAAATTTTTGATATTTTTAACCAAGTAGTTACGTATTTTCACAACTATACCATATTTTAAGTTGGGCGTATGGTAAAGTGAATTTCGGCCAGATAGACCGTTGACGTGAATACGGTGGCGGGTAGTGGCTGGATGCGGAAGGCGGAGGACTGGATGTGGTAGCGCGTCTTGGGAATGACAAATGTTTACCAGTGGATTAGGCTGTTGATGAAGGTGATTATGATCGATTTTAAAGTGCACCTAAACTTGGTATTGAATTGGATTTCAACCCTTTTTTAGGCGAACAATTAGCCGATAGGAACTTGGCCCCCTTTTTAACAGGTATGTTTTTGGTGGGATCAACACTCACTCTAAACAACTCGTGAATAAACTAGTGCTTGTAAAATTGAATTGTTCTTAGCTGGAAGTTTTAACTATAGGAACTTTACTTTTATTAAAATGTACAGCTTCCTAACTTTATTACTAATTCGTTAGCCACCCTCGCTTTGCCTAGTTATAAATGAGTTTTTTTATACTTAAGCCATCGTAATATACACATACTATATAGCCTATGTCCATCGGGGAAAGAGTACTTTTGAAATGGTGAAAGAATTTTTAAAGCACCCGCGGTTGCCTAGTGCTATGGGTAATGGACTGCTGAGACGAGTTCTCGGGTTCGATCCCAGGTTTTACCATGGCGCACACCAATGACTTTTCGATGCTTTTCGAAGTTATGTGTGTATTTACCGCAGGTTTATAAGTGCCCGGTTAATGGCAATAGGCTCGCCACCTATTACATTGGGACCTAAACATAAACTGGCGAAATGTGGGTGCTAGCACCTCTACCTACCCCTTCGGGGATATAGGCGTGAGTTTATGTTATGTTATGTTATGAAAGAACTTTTAAAAAATCCTCCTCTCTGCTTATAATATTAGTATAGATAGGAATTACACAACTTGAACCTTTTTTTTATATACGTGCGGAAATCCCTTCGGATACCGCCCCGCTGGCCAGCGGGGGTGGTTATGTCGTGTCTCGACTAAAACCGCACGGTGTCCTCCCCAAGTGTCCGTTGCCGGGCACCCCGGGGTAAGCCCTCGAACTTGAACCTAAATAAATATAAATATTCTACGACATTCTACACAGCGCTATCTAGAACCAAAGCAAGCATAGCTTAGCCAGCTTGTGTTATGGGTTGTAGAGTGCGGACAAACATACTTAAATACATTTTTTTGTAAATACATACATGTCATTAATAGAAACACCCAGACCAATGCAAATAGGCATATTCATGCACACAAATATTTGCATGGAGTGGGCATCGAACCCGTGACCTCCGAAATGCAAATAGACCTATTAATGCACACAAATATTTGCACTGAGTGGGTATCGAACCCGTGACCTCCGACGTAGCAGTCGAACGTTCTGGCCACGCCACGGAGGTCGCAATATTGGTACTTCAAAAAACTAAATTACAAAAAGTACCACGCGTTTATACCAACGGCTTAACATGACATAACTTCACGCCTATATCCCCGAAGGTGTAGGCAAAGGTATATTATACCACCCGCTTATGTAGAATACTTCGTGTAATCAATTTAAGGCGCATATAAATAACACAACCCGTTAGTTTGAATAAGTCGTCCATTATAGCGATCTACTACCGGAGCGTATTGGACGAGGAAATTTAAGTATTTGATGTCAAATAAACATTAACATGTTGCGTTAAGAATAGTTTGAATAAGTCGTCCATTATAGCGACCTACTACCGGAGCGTATTGGACGAGGAAATTTAAGTATTTGATGTCAAATAAACATTAACATGTTGCGTTAAGAATAATAATAACAAATAATAACTTATAAAACATAATTATTATGTCTAGTAACGTCTTCGACGGCCTCTGTGGCGTAGCGGTAGTGCATTCGACTGCTACGACAGGGGGCGCGGGTTAGATTCCCGCTCAGTGCAAATATTCATGCATGAATATGTCTATTCGCATTGGTCTGGGTGTTTCTATGTATAATATGTATGTATTTACAAGAAAAAAGTATATAAGTATGTTTATCGAGCACAAGCTACTTAAACTATGCTTATATACTTTGGGACTAGAAAGCGCTGTGTAGAATATTTATCGTAGAATGTAAGAAAACGTATGTGTATATTATCCAGGAAGCCGCATCATTAGAGAGAGTCGTAAAGGCAAAATAGTTTTTACTAGGTCACCACTGCGAACTGGCTATCATAAAATCACAGACACGCCTCGACCACCTCTATCCCCGGGGGGGGGGGGGGGTGGCGCACGGATCCTCGTGCGTAGACACATGTCGCCAGAGACGCCACAGAGTATTAAATTACTTATTATAGATTTACTAACTGAGAACGTCCTGTTTAACAGTGGATTATTTGTTTATTAAGGTCCACCAACAACTGTTTCATTCATGTCATGACATACGAGTATCCTTACACAGCGCTTTAAACTAGGTCTGCAAGGCGAATCGCTGCTTGCAATGTTGAGCTGAGTGAGACATCGTGAATCAGATTTTGAAAATTCTTTTTGAAAGTCACAACTCTGGACATGCTTTCTGAGCGTGTAAAGTTTGGTCATAGTGTCTCGAGCGGTTATTATGTAATTCCATCTGGATTTTTTTTAACGGTGATCATTCCTCTGTGGTAGCAATAATTTTTTCAAAATATATCCATAAACCTTCCTCTGATTGACCTCTTTAATCATGCCAAATTTGGTTCTGATTGGATTAGTAGTTTAGGAGGAGACCTGTGACAAAGAAAATCCTGAAGTCTGGTATGAGGAGCTTTCGCTCGACTTCTTCTCACTCAGCTCAATAAGTAGCAAATCTTAAAGTAACAGTTACTTATAAGTAGACACAAAAGATTACAAAGCAGAAGAACTATTCTTCATCGTTTCTTCATCAGCTTACTAGCAGCAGCTACATCATTCTCCGGAGCGACCATCCACCTCCACTACCTTAGAATGTGAGTGCTGGAGATGAGGTAAATTACAAATTCATTCAGTGAATCACTTGAATAGAATACAAAACAGGTTATCATTAATACAGAATGTTACATTTTAGATTATATTCTAATAGGCACTCCGATCTGTAACTAATAAACTTTTTTTTGGGTTCCGTTGCCAAATGGCAAAAAACGGAACCTTATGGATTCGTCATGTCTGTCTGTCTGTCTGTCCGACCGTTTGAAACTTGGTAATTGGCAAAAAACGTAAACTTAAAACTGAAATCCAAAAATGATTTTTTCACCAACCCATATCTATGGATAGGTCTTCGAAAATGATATTGAGGTTTCTAATATCATTTTTTTCTAAACTGAATAGTTTGCACGAGAGACACCTCCAAATTGGTAAAATGTGTCCCCCCCCCCTGTAACTTCTTAAATAAAAGAATGATAAAACTAAAAAAATATATATGATGTACATTACCATGTAAACTTCCACCGAAAATTGGTATGAACGTGATCTAGTAAGTAGTTTTTTTTAATACGTCATTAACCGTAAACCGCAATTTACCTTTCATTCAATCAAATATAAAGAATTTACTTGCTGCTACGGAACCCTTCATGGGCGAGTCCGATTCGCACTTAGCCGGTTTTTTTAGTTTAAAGCATGTAACTTTTTAACTCCATAAACTCCATAAACATTTGATTTTACTCATTGATTTACTCCTTATCCACTCACACAAATATTTGGTGACATTTAGGATCCCCAAGGAGCACCCCACGTCGCTGTGCATTACTTTACTTCCAAGCGACACCGTCCATTTGTTCGAACTCAAAAGTGTTATTTGTACTAAGTAGAACAGGCGCGCTTCTATTCAATGCGGTTTAAGTCTACAACTTGTGCATATTTGCTTCCTTGACAGCACTTTCCAAGTATTAAGTCCGAAAGCTACATACTTGAATATGAGTTTATATTCCTTCTGAGGAACTTACGTCATATTAGCAAGCTTACATTTTAAATGACGTTACTTAGGGTGCCATTTTTATAACTTGGTGTTTTTTATACTGGTCAATACGACTTCACCTCGGCTGATGGTAAGCTAAAGGTAAAGTCTCAAGAATGCGGGTCACCATTACAGACACCTATAATGCTATTATGGTGGCCCTCAGCTTAACGGCCTCATCAGATCATCAGAAAGAACCCGGGACTGTTGGAAGAAGAAAACCGTGCACGATTGCGAAAAATCCTCCATAGTAATCCAATTTCGGTTTGATTGCGTTCAGGGGTCAGCAAGTGCATAGCCGGGCAGGGGGATTGTGGTCGCAGCACTAGTGGGACCGGTGGGTGTCACGCGGTGCTGCGACGACAATCCTCTTCTGATGAGGCCGTCAAGCTGAGTGCCACCATTGTTAACATACGTGTATGTAATGGTGACCCTCTTTCCTGAGACTTTACCTTCAGCTTACCATCAGGCGAGGTGAAGTCAAATTGACGTGTCCTGAATATTAAAAAAAAAAAAAAAAAAAAACATGTGTGCTGGTAAAAAAATTCGAACTCTTTATGATACACCAAAGAAAAGTGGTGCCGAACCGCTTGGTTCTTGATGGAATTGTTGAATCTCATGAGGGTGATACCTCAACCGTATTGTACTACATATGAAAGAGAGGGTGGAACTAATCGGAAGAGCTCATCGGAACACTCGCCATGGTAGAGGCGGTGAAATACTGCCAAAGAGGCAATATCTCTACGCAACTGCAAGGGCGCAAGGGCGTTTGTGACCTCAGGATTCCCAACAATGCGAGCACCCGTCGCTGTAACCTATCAAAAGCATCTGTTAAGTAGTGTGCAGAGCCGTTCTAGAGATGAGAGCAGTATTCCACGCTAGAACGGAGTCGTGTCTTGTATACAAGACTCGCTGCTCCGATTTGAAAAACCGTCTCACCTTGTTCTCTCACTCTCACTCCGAGTTTACGTCAGGCTGTTTTGACGATGCTTGCGATGTAGTTTTTGTTGTTCAGTTTGCAGCGAATAGCTACCTAAAAAGCGCTAAACTCTATGATAATTTGTCAATACGCAGGACGTATTACGTACTAAATAATAATAATTCATTGGCGATAATGCGATTAAATTCATACTAAAGGACCGATATCGCACGATATTCGATTGATATCAGAAAAATAAACAAGCAGGGTCGGCAACACAATACTCATATATTTGAAGAGCCAGGAGGGCCTTCACCAGAGCTCATCTTCGTCTAATTATGTGGTAGATGGGCGTGGAAATAGAAATAATTTTCTTTCGATTACAATCACCGTATTTTAATCAATATGCACAGAAATCACAAATAAATTAGGTAACTAGTGATCACTACAACACGAAATCAACTTAATTAAATAATAACGTAGCGTGATAATGAAGATATACAGCGATTCGTCAAAAGCGTGGTGCGCGGGCGCTGTCTCGATCCAATGTGTTCGTATCAAGATGGTCGCCCGTCACCATCGACAGTGACGCTCCGCTAGGTTGACATCGACTGTCTCCTGTCAACCTGAAGTTTGACGTAAACGCCGTCACGGCCGGACTGACACACGACCGTCCTCGGGCGATTAATCTGCAACAAATTAGGATAACTGCACAGTCCGTTCGCTCATCCTGACTTAATAATTTTCATCAGTGCACCAATACTAAAATCATCTTTATAAACGTCTAGACAGGCCCCGATGTGACCCGGACGAAACAATTCATCTCACTAATAACAAGCAGTCATCCAGGACAACTCAGCCCTCTCGAGGCGCCTGACTCGGACGACCAATTTCGTCGGATGATGCTCAGACAAGCCAACCCGACCGGCAGGTATGACTCGGACGACACGTTTCGTCTACTCACTGTGACAAGCCAGTCCGAGACGCGGGTATGACTCGGACGACACATTTCGTCTACCTTCTGAGACCAGTGAAGTGTGCCCTCTAACTAATCACTCTGGAGTAGTAAGGACGACACTTCTCCGCTCAGGATCAACCCATTTGTAGAATTATCACATGTGTATGTTACAGTACCTATAACGATAGTTTTACTATACCTATAATAGTGAATTGTCTTGCTCCGTGTGTACTTCAACTTCATTTAGGACTTCCCATGTTTCTGGGTCTGAGTGTGCGCTCAGGGTGTCTGAATACGCTGTGACAGTGCGCGAGTCAGCGGAAGCAGTATCTGAGCATACGGTCAAAGTATCGAGACGGTCTACTGACTCGTTGTCATTGTTCGAGCACCAAGTATTGTCTACATAATCAGACGCCGTCTCGGCCTCAACTTCATTTAAGAGACTAGACGCGATTTCGAGTAATCCGTTATGTCCCTGGTGTACTGCGCGCAAATTTTCGTGGGAATATTTGAGAGTTCGACAGGAAGCACCTAATACGCTTTTAAGTTCATAGCGATCATTATTTAGAACTTCTGTAATCACGAATGGACCCCTAAATTTCCTATCTAGTTTGGTCTGATTCCGCTCACAGTTTTTGATAAACACGTAATCTCCTATAGAAAATTTTGTAATTTTTGCGCGACCACGATTAAACCTAACAGTTTCGGATTCAGCAGCTTTTTGAATGTTTGCTGACGCATCTACTCTAATTGAATCAAGATCCAAGCGAACCTCATTGTCTTTATCATTACTGTTAATTTTGGACATACCCAGCGAATCAGAACGAATCCCGAACATAAGCTCTGATGGGGAATACTTGGTTACACTAGATTTTGTACTATTTAGTGCAAGCTGAATATTTCCTAATTCGTCGCGCCATGTTTTATTAGGATCATTTTCGACTATAGTTAAAAGGCTTTTTAATGTACGCATCACTCGTTCAACCTGGCCGTTCGCTCTGCTTGAACCCGTCGCGATGAAGTGAAGTTCTATTTTATGCTCATCACAAAAAGTTTTACAATCAGAACTCATATAACAACGGCCTTGGTCTGCGATGATTCTTTTTGGCGCTCCAAAAAGGTTAACTGCCTTTTGCAGAGCACATATCGCACTCTTCGCATCAACAGACAAGGTATGTTCGAGTAAAACGTACTTCGTGAAACCGTCAATGATAACTGAACAATACTCCTTTCGGTCACTCTTCCCGCTAAGCTTTCCCGTGAAGTCTATATGAATTGTGTGCCAAGGCACAGACACTTTCGGTATCGGGTGCAGCTGAACGGGCTGAGCTCCCGACGGACCTTTGGAAGCCTTGCAGATTATGCACGAATCTATGAATTTTCGAACACATTTAGACATATCTGGAAACCAATACTTCTCATAAAGCTTGTCTAAGGTTTTATCCCTACCTAGATGCTGCAATTCATTGTGGACATGATTTATGAGTGTCCAAATAAGAGATCGTGGAACTACTGGCAACCAGGAGACCACTTTATTACGGACAATTTTCCTATAGAGGATGCCTTCTCTGACATCATATGTCTGCCCTACGCTTTCGGGAAAACTGTTATTGTGGTATTTTGTGATAAGATCTTGGATTTCTGCATCCCTTTTCTGTTCCACTGATAACCAGCCCTGGTGGAGTTCAATAAATTGAACGGATTTAGTTTGCATCTTTTCAGATTCTAAGGGACTAACCGTATCGGAATTTGGTAAAGGATTTCGAGACAAAAAGTCAGCGTGTTCCATTCTACTGCCTTCGCGGTAAACAATATCGAAGTCGTAAGCCTGCAGATATGCCCACCAGCGATATACACGGGGAGTTAAATCCTTCTTAGACTTCGACCCCTTTAATGAATTGCAGTCTGTAACAACTACAAAACTCCTACCATAAAGATAGTGTCTGAAATGTTCTACCGCCCTGACTAATGCTAAAGTCTCTAACTCATAAGAGTGGTAGCGAGACTCTGCATCCGATGTTCGACGGCTAAAGTATTCTACAACGTGGGGTAGGTTGTCTTTCTTTTGTAAGAGGATTGCTCCATAACCGTCCGAGCTAGCATCTGTATGTAGCTCTACAGGTAGATCTGGGTCAAAAATGGTAAGTACGGGTTCAGATGTAAGAATGTCTATTAACTTTTTACGTATTCTTTCATGTTCAGAAGTCCAAGTAATTAGCCCTTTCAATTTTGTAAGAGGATATAAGGAACCCACAATCCGTGTGAAGTCGGGGATAAATTTCCGGAAATAAGACGCTAACCCAAGGAATTGCCGGACATTCGTAGCTGTTTTTGGTTTAGGAGCTTTTACCAATGCTTGAATTTTACGGGAATTTGGTTTACTCACACCTGATTGCACAGACAGGGATCTGGTGGAAGCCAGCAGCCATATCTAACGAGGAGAAGAAGTTGGCCCTATTGAGCTGATCAATTTGTTCCTCGATACGGGGCAAAGGGTAACGTTCGGGCACGGTATTGGAATTTAGCTCCCTATAATCAACACATAATCGGTCCGTATTGTCCTTTTTTTTAACAACGACAATTGGGCTTGCAAAAGGGGAAGAACTTTCCCGAATCACTCCTGCATCTAATAATTTTTGGACCTGTTCCCTGATTATTTGTTTTTCTATTGGGGCGCGTTTGCCGGGACACCTATAAACGACTTTTTGCGAATCTACTAATTTAAGCTCACAAGCCCCAGTCTTAACCCGTTTGGTAGGTATACCTTCGATAAAATGATTCGAATACTTCTTCAAAATTGAAATCAACATTTCTTTATCAAGTCCCTGCAAATCTGTGTCAATCTGATTAAAATCTAATGAATCTAAATTCTTACTACAAAAATGAGATTGCTCTTTAGTGTATATGACAAGGTTATCATTATCAATTTTCACGCATAGCCCTAAATCTAAAATATCCCTACCAATAATTATAGGATCTGATATATTACAATCCGGAACCACATGGAAAAGCAAGCTTATTAAACGGTCATCAATTCTAACCTCGCTCTGGATTTGTGTAGTGCATTGAATGTCATTGCCTCCGATACCACTAAGATAAACAGTATCTTTACGCACAGTACCCGAGAGCTTATCACAAAAGCTTTCCTTTAAAAGTGAACAAGACGATCCACTATCGAATAAAAAAGGGACAGGCTCACCGGAGTGGAGTTGTGAAACATGTCTGCTTAATACTTCGCGAAGGACGTCATTTATCATCCCAGCGGACGACGAGGACGGTGAAGACTCCGATGCAGGTACTGTTTCCAATAACCAATCTACTCTTGACCACAGGAAGCTCATACAGGATATTAGTTGGGAGCTAAAAAAGACGGTCAAGGAAGAGGTTGGCGCCTTGGAAGCATCTCTTGATTTTTTAAGTGACCAAATTAATACCCTCGAATCATATATAAGAAATCAGGATAAAAAAATCAAGGACTTGGAAAATAAAACTACAGATTTGATTAACAAAAATAAAAATTTGGAATTACGAGTAGCGATTCTGGAACGAGGAAACAACAATATGAACAACATACACTATCCACATACGTTGAAGTTGTCGGGTTACCGGAGGAACCCCCCCAAGATACCAATAAAATATTGTGTTCGGTAGCAGCCAAATTGCAGGTTGATGAGCAGGACATCCAGTCGACTCGTCATGTAAATGGGCACAAGGGTAAGTCCGGGTATATACTGGCTGAGATGAAGACAAAGGCTGCACAGGACCGATGGGTTGCCGCCAGCAGAACAAAACGCCTAACACTCGGAATGATTCTACCTGACACACCGGCGGAGAAGGTTAACAATAAGGTTTTTGTACGCAAAGCTCTAACAAAATACATGAAGACGCTTTTTTATACAACTATGCAAAAACTGGGCAGCTCGTACCAGTTTATATGGATCAAGGAAGGGAAGGTATGCGCTCGTCAAACAAGCGGTAGCAAGATCCACTACATCCATTCGATACAGGATATTGAACTGCTTGACAACTGCCCACCTTCTAATTCTAAGTAAAGGTATATAATGTGTTTCACTAATCGAACTAAGTTTCATGGCACCACTAAAACCTAAAGAAATTAAAAATTGTAAATCTCTTAACTACTTTTTTAAACAATTACCTGCTAATCATAAATTGTTTTTATCTTGTTTACACATTAACATTAGGTCTATAATAAAGAACTTCACTAAATTGTTACAAATTATCCATGAATGTTCTTATCCGCTGGACGTGATTGTACTTACCGAAGTTGGCATATCTGAGAATACTGTTAAGTTATTTAATATACCTGGCTACAACATGCACTCCCAACTACGAATAAATAGGAAAGGTGGCGGTATTATTATTTACACAAAAAAGTATTTAAAATTTACTGTATCCCCATATAAAAGTTTCACTTTTGAAAATATAACAGGTATCTTGAAAACAGATAGTCAAGACGTAATTTTGTGTGCTGTCTACAGGCCGCCATCTTCATATGCTCGTAAGGGGTTATTTATCAAAGAGCTTGCTAGGTACGTGTCTAGTTTTAAACTGCAAAACAATGCACTATTAATCGGCGATATGAATATAGATCTCAAAACCATGTCATCACATACTGAATCATACTTGGAAGCACTGAGTGAGCACGGATTTATGTGTGGAATCACTGACTACACAAGAATTGAGACCAAATTAAATATAATAACAAAATCTTGCATTGACCACTTGTTTGCACGATTCCCTACATTGGATCCGTACTCGGCAGCGCTCGATGTAGTACTGGCTGACCATAAGGCCATTATGTTTTCTTGCGTAAGCCAATGCTTAGAGACTCGACGTGTACAGGATGTTTGCAAGACACATGTAAATTATAAAGTATTGAATGATCAATTGAATAAGGTGGTATGGACGCAGACCGGTGACATGAACTGCCCCAAGCAAATTTATACGTTCATCAAGGATTCCTTAAACGGTGCACATAACCAAGCAAGTTCCACAAAAAAAATTAAAATAAGACAGGGGTTATATCGGGCTCCCTGGATCAATGGTAACATTAATAAATTGTGTAAAAAACGCGATTGCCTATTTAGCACCTGGAAAAAAAATCCCAATAATCTTGAGTTGCGACTTGAATATAATAAATTACGGAATAAAACACATAGAATACTGGACAATCTCAGAAACTCTTATTATATAAATACTATCAGCGATAATTTCAATAATATTTAAAAAACCTATCAGATTGTAAATCACATGCTAGGTCGCATAACCTTATCCGTCGATGAAGCCATTATTAGAGCTTTTGAATCGCAAGGTTTACCAACAAAAGATTTGGCAAATGGGTTCGCCAAGGAGTTTAATCAGGCAGTTAAAAAAACTATTACGCAATGTAAGACCCTATTACGAGATGAGAATGCGTTTCTAAATCCTGCAAACTCTAGCATTCGATTCCAAAAGGCTACGAGTGATAACATTGATGAAATAATAAAAAAATTACACTTCAACAAAGCCCCAGGTATGGACAGTATTTCGGTTTCTGACATAAAACTAGTAAAGAGTGGCATTTCTCAGGCAATAGCTAATCTCATTAACTGTAGTGTTGAAACTGGTGATTATCCTAACGAATTAAAGAATGGCTGCGTTAGACCGATCTTTAAGAAAGGTCATCGCAATGCATATAGCAACTATCGCCCTATCACGCTTCTCTCCACCATCGATAAAATAGTTGAAAAGTGTATTTGTAATCAGGTGAATAATTTTTATAAAGATAAGGAAATCATTTACGAAAATCAATTTGGCTTCCAACAGGGAAAGGGTACTACTGATATCCTCTCAAAATTTACTGACCATGTTAATGAGTCTATGAATGAAAGAAAGCATACCTTAGCACTCTTCATTGACTTCTCCCGTGCCTTCGATACTCTTAATCACGACGTGCTCCTAAAAAAACTTGACACTTGTGGGATACGTGGACCCCTACTAGAATGGTTTAAAAATTATCTCTCAAACCGCACATATACTGTTAAGGTCGACGATGAGTTCAGTGATACCATTACTGTTACCGAGGGCACGGCACAAGGATCAGTTGTCGAACCACTTCATTTCTTGACATATGTAAATGATATGAGTAATTGTGTTGAACAGAGCACCTGTTATCAATTTGCTGATGATACGTGTCTACTGGTCAGTAATAGGGACCTAGATAAAGCATATGATTGCCTTCAGTCAGATTTTTATTCCCTTTGCAAGTGGTGTCATGATGCAGGACTTGTCCTTAACGCGAATAAAACGAAATTACTGCATATCAGATCACCATACTTGAAGGATTCACCAGTCAACAGACATATAATAGCTCACGAACACGCATGCCTACATAAATTCTATAGTGGCGGTTGTAGTTGTTCAGCCATTGAACTTGTAACCTCCCATACATATCTGGGCCTCATCATTGACGACAAACTAAACTGGAAACCCCATATCGATAAAGTGTGTAATAAGTTGAGATGTTTTCTGGCAAACATTAAAATCTTAAATCATCGTATCCCTTATCATGTCAAATTATTACTCTATAACTCTCTAGCCGAGTCTCATATTCAGTATGGACTCACCAGCTATGGACGGACTTACAAGACTCACTTAAATAATATATATAGTTTGCAATTAAAAATATTAAAGACAATAACATCTTCACAGGTTAAATTACAATACAGTAACGATGATCAGGGTCTTTTTAAACACTGTAAAGTTTTACCTATTCATCTAAAAATAAAATTTAGTCTGTTAAAAGAAAACTATTTTAACTATAATTTGGGTGATAAAGTGGAACATCCTGTATGTACACGCGCAGTATCACATAACCGGTTACAAACGGCTCGCGCTGTTAACGTATTCGGTGAAAGAACAACGCGATACATAATACCGCGTTTAATTAACAAACTACCGCCAGATATGAAGGAACGCCTAAATGAAAAAAATATCAAACATAATTTGAAGAGATTCTTTTTGGAAAACATGTCATGTCATGTAATGTACGTAACCCCTTCTCCTTTCTTTTCTTTGCTTGACTCGGAGTAGGTGCACTTCACCGTTCTGCGCCCGTACGATTAGATAGTTATTATAAACTACCTACATAATGATAAATGCAATCTGTACCATATGTTTTATTGTATACACATTGATTTTATCGACTTCGCTTGATGTAGCATCAGTTGCATTTTTTACAAACCTCAGTGGTTTTCAAATGCACTATAGAAATAATTATTATTGTAATTGGTTTTGTAAAATGGTAAATAATAAAAAAAAAAAAAAAAAAGTGCCCTTAGAAGGGCGGTGCTCACAGTGCTGAACCTCCTTGACCGCAGCCTTGCTTTCGTTCTTCTTGTCGGGGCAGTTAGTTTTCACGTGCCCCTTTTGTCCACACGTGTAGCAGATCACAGAAGGTATGTTATCCGAAGTTCGTGATGAACTTGGGGTGTCTTGAGAGGGCCCGGAGTTTTCACGACGTTTTCGACACTCTACCAAGCGATGACATATTATTCCACAAAAGTTACATCTGCCTGAGAATCTTTCAATGGGGCGGTGGCGCTTGATCTCTGGTTCACTGATTTCTCCACCATCCGACCGACGCTTGAGAGATACACCTCCAAGTATTCGGAATAGTTGGATGCGAGTGGTGATATTATGAGCGATTAATTCGCGACGTATCAGGCCATCCTTTTGACAAAGTACTGAAATCACGAATCCAGTCACCGCTTCTTCGGGCATCACAATCTTTGGAATTCGTTCTATCAAGTTCCACAGGCGAAGTGCGGCCTCCGATGCTGTTTCTTTTGCTCCGATTTGGAAACGAAGAATGTCATCAAAATAATCTTGATGTAATTTAGGTTTTGAAAACATCGCTAAAAGTGACTGCTTGACAACGCTCCAGGTCATTTCGTGTAGGTTTAATTTGGTAATACAAGATGCAGCTCGTCCTTTTAAAGCACTCGTAAGAGCCATGATTTTTTTGGCCGTTGCATGAATGGGCCGACTCGACCGGGGAAGCACCACCCTCTCACAGAATATCGACGCCAAGTAACAGTATTTGAACTGTTGCGTTCCGTTTGGTGAGTGAGAGTTGCAGAGCCCAAACTCCTTTCCCATCCCCTCCCAAACTCCTTTCCCATCCCATTTCCCTTACAGGGGCGGCAGCGCGAGTGTGACGCCACTGGTGTTGCACACGTCCATAGGCCGCGGTAACTGCTTCCCATCAGGTGGGCCGTGTGCTTGTCTGCCACCTTAGTGGTATAAAAAAAAAAAAGTTTCTCGGCATTCGTTTTGGTCCGCTGGCCCTCAACTTGGACCCCGTCGCATCCCACTTCTGATGAAGAGCCAGGAGGGCCTTCACCAGAGCTCATCTTCGTCTAATTATGTGGTAGAAGGGCGTGGAAATAGAAATAATTGTCTTTCGATTACAATCACCGTATTTTAATCAATATGCACAGAAATCACAAATAAATTAGGTAACTAGTGATCACTACAACACGAAATCAACTTAATTAAATAATAACGTAGCGTGATAATGAAGATATACAGCGATTCGTCAAAAGCGTGGTGCGCGGGCGCTGTCTCGATCCAATGTGTTCGTATCAAGGTGGCCGCCCGTCACCATCGACAGTGACGCTCCGCTAGGTTGACATCGACTGTCTCCTGTCAACCTGAAGTTTGACGTAAACGCCGTCATATTGATATAATACTTTGTTTATTTCGACATACCTTAACATACATTTCAGTTCGTTCTGTTTGAACCCAAATGATCGACGAGGGGTTTTGTATCGGCTGCATTTCATCGTACCCATAACTTTAGAACCGTTCAAATTTCGAATTAATTCAGATGTGTGCTGTGTCTATACTGTGTTACACAGTTATAAATAAGTTTATAAAGTACATAAGGAAATACTACCAAAAAATACTACCGAAATTAATGGATACCCTCGATAGGTATCCATTAATTTCGGTTTACGATTTGCAAATCGCCTGCTGTCAAACTTGTTTCGGTCTTTTTAGGGCAGTTCGGTTCTTTGATTTTTAATTAATGATTTTACTGTATACATTTTACTTATAATGTATATATATATATATATATATTAATATATATTATACTCAAACTTATCGAGTATATTATATCGAATATTAATTGCTTCACGAAATCTACCTGTGCGTTCCCCCTGCGGGAACGGATTTTTTTTTACATTGTAATATCACAAACTGTTTATTAAACTCAACCTGATTAGTTGCAAACTTACCTGGGTGTAGACTCTTTTACGACATTTGAATAGAAAGTAAGCTGACAACTAAAAAAAACTTTAAAAAACCCTGACGCAAGCGTCCTCCAAAAATTAAGATATAAAATGTGTTGGTTGGTCCTTTAAATTTAATAATATATTATTATATTTATCAGACCTGTATAGCATAGAGGTGATAGTTTTAGAAGGTACCTTAGACTAAAAGACAAAAAATCTGAGGTATAGAATACAAGCGCCATCACCAATCAGAATATTCAAATTTCTCTGAAATTCGATGACTAACTAAAAGTACCTATTTGCATCCAATTGAAATTGTGTAGTGTTTGTTGGAGCGTGTTCCAAACTGCGGACAATAGCACGAGAGGACCAGGGAGTAATTGAACAACGTCCGACATCTGCGAGTTCATGCGGGACACGGGACGAGCGATTGTAGTGCGGATGGCGAATCAGTCAGAGCGTAATTGCGAGCAACGTCGCACACCACACCCGATACTGGAAGCGGGCTCGCTCCACTACCGTGTCGCAGTCGCATTTGAAACGAATACTGCACAAGAATTAATCATATGATTATTATTTTATCTGCGTATGTTCAACTAGGCTCCGCCTGTCTTCAAGGTATTAAATAAATAAAATAAATAGATATTCTACGACATTCTCCTACTACCCCGACACATTTAATTTCTAGAATAAACTAGACTATGTAAACATACTAATATACTTTTTTTGAGCTGAGTGAGAGGAAGTCGAGCGAAAGCTCCTTATACCAGACTCCAGGATTTTCTTTGTCACAGGTCTCCTCCTAAACTACTAATCCAATCAGAACCAAATTTGGCATGATTAAAGAGGTCAATCAGAGGAAGGTTTATGGATATATTTTGAAAAAATTAATGCTACCACAGAGGAATAATCACCGTTAAAAAAATTCCAGATGGAATTACATAATAACCGCTCGAGACACTGTGACCAAACTTTACACGCTCAGAAAGCATGTCCAGAGTTGTGACTTTCAAAAAGAATTTTCAAAATCGGACTTGCCACGGAGGAATGATCACTGTTCAAAATTTTCAAAATCTGATTCACGATGTCTCACTCACCTCAACATTGCAAGCAGCGATTCGCCTTGCAGACCTAGTTCTGTAAATACATACATATTTTACACAGAAATACCCAGACCAATGCAAATAGACATATTCATGCATACAAATATTTGTACTGAGCGGGAATCGTATCGTTCGTAGCAGTTGAATGCTCTATCGGCACAGAGGCCGTCAGACATACGGTCCGTATTTTAAAATAATAATTTACTTATCCTCGAATTTGCTGTTGATGTTTTTCTCCTTGTATGTCTGTAAACAAGTTTCCTAACTGATATATCTACATACACAGGGTAATTACAATCTTCTACAGTTTTCGATACTTACCTTTTCATCTATTAGCATTTACACACCTTTTTCATTGGAATAGGAAACATTAGCCCTCGGTTGCGTAGCGGTAGTGCATTCGACTGGTACGACAGGGGGCGCGGGTTCGATTCCGCTCAGTGCAAGTATTTGTATGCATGAATATATCTAATTGCATTGGTCTGCGTGTTTCTATGTATAATATGTATTTACAAAAAAAGAAGTATAATATAGTATGTTTATCTACATTCTGGAACCCATAACACAAGCTAGTTAAACTATGCTTACTTTGGGTCTAGAAAGCGCTGTGTAGAATGTCGTCGTTATTTGTTTATTAGGCTCTGTTCAAAATACACACCTATCTGCTTGCTAATTCAGTAAGTTATGTGAATATACATAACTGTGCCAATCACAAGTTACAACCTCGTGTACTGAAGGCTGAAGTTTGTAAGTAAGACGATGGAACTCTGTCACAATGTTTCCGCGAGGCGAGCTGTCGAGATTGCGGAATGAAACCTTCAATTGTGCGTTCCAATGGGAAGAGCCGACGCCGTCGAGTAGAAGGAAAATCAATTCGCCAGATATGGGGCGAGATGAGCTCGCCGTCTTTTGATGTTCTCAATAAGATTATATGAATACACTTCCCTCGGTGAACCTGTGAAATGGTTTCTAGAGAACACTCTTTTTATATTGAAGCACGAAAGATTTAATTTTAACATACACTTTTTTACTTCAAAACATCATAAATAGGAAATATGAAGATATGTTCGGTATATTTGTTCGGTAGAGCTCTTTATCAGAATGCCTATTATTATTATATATTTCACACTTAACTACAACATCAACATCAGTTTTTTTCATTCCTTTGCGATTTTTTTGTAGCAATCGTTTGATGAATTGTATTTGTTGATGGCATCCGTTAGTTACATAAGGGCCCGGTTGAAAACCAGCGTCAGATATAAGGACCTGACAAGTGCAAGGAAGGCATGCGTCCCACAAGGGTGGGACGCGTGCCTTCATTGCATTGTGACAACTATGTTGTCGACTCTGTTTTAATCTGTACCTAACCACGTTACATACTATTATTATTTATATAATATTTATGTCTCTCTCCTTCTGTTTTACCTGTCACTATGATTCGCGGATTTTGCAGTAATAAATGAGTCTTTCTTTCAAATAACGTACTAAATTTCGTGGCAATTAAATAAACTTTGTATAAGTACATAGCGGCGTAATTAAAGAAATAGAAACAATTGTTACATTTGTGGACTATATTTTCTCTTGGCGGCGGCGGACGCCGTGGGTAGGATTTCCGTCCTACCCACGGCTCATGGTATTCGTATTATCATTTCCGGTGGAAATTTAATGTACAGAATTTTTGTGTTATTAATTGTGAAAGACCTGAGAGCCGGAGAACCCGCCTGCTCCCGCGCACATTGTGCGTCATGTCTACCCTCTGGGGCACAGGGGGCCGCGCGGATCAACCAAGTGTTTTATTTACGGGTTGTTCCGTGTTGTTTTATGTAACGCATTCCACTCCCACTTTGGGAAAAAAGCAAGTAGGATTAATATAGAGTTGGGTGGGCCCCACCAATACATCCAAGATCTCCGGCCAACCGCAACTGTGACCGATTTAGGAGGGGGAACTCCGGGCTCCAAAGTACAAAGTTTGGTTACAAACAGGAATAAGGCTGGAAATCATCAGATGATGAAAGGGTTAACGAGAATACTAGGTAGTTATACACACGATACTTGTAATATTTACCCGACGGCGACAGAAGGAGAGTTATGTATGAATGTATGTATAATTGTTTGGCACGCTGTGCAGCTTGAACAGGTCGATAGATTTTACCTTGAGACGTGTCGTTAGATTCGTATTTACTGTGAGATTCGTATTTACTGGGTGTCGGCGAGGACATAAAATTAAACATATGGTAAGTTTAATGATTATAATGATATGATAAAAATTTTACAGTAAATGGATGGTGAAAATAAGCGCACGCAGAGCGCGCGTGCTAGCTCGCGGACGAGCGTCGGGCGAATATATATATTATGATGCTCTTCATTACGATACCCTACCCTACTCGATAAGTTTGAGTATAATATATATTAATATATATATATATATATATATATACATTATAAGTAAAATGTATACAGTAAAATCATTAATTAAAAATCAAAGAACCGAACTGCCCTAAAAAGACCGAAACAAGTTTGACAGCAGGCGATTTGCAAATCGTAGGGTATCCATTAATTTCGGTTTACGATTTGCAAATCGCCTGCTGTCAAACTTGTTTCGGTCTTTTTAGGGCAGTTCGGTTCTTTGATTTTTAATTAATGATTTTACTGTATACATTTTACTTATAATGTATATATATATATATATATATATATATATTAATATATATTATACTCAAACTTATCGAGTAGGGTAGGGTATCGTAATGAAGAGCATCATAATATATATATTCGCCCGACGCTCGTCCGCGAGCTAGCACGCGCGCTCTGCGTGCGCTTATTTTCACCATCCATTTACTGTAAAATTTTTATCATATCATTATAATCATTAAACTTACCATATGTTTAATTTTATGTCCTCGCCGACACCCAGTAAATACGAATCTCACAGTAAATACGAATCTAACGACACGTCTCAAGGTAAAATCTATCGACCTGTTCAAGCTGCACAGCGTGCCAAACAATTATACATACATTCATACATAACTCTCCTTCTGTCGCCGTCGGGTAAATATTACAAGTATCGTGTGTATAACTACCTAGTATTCTCGTTAACCCTTTCATCATCTGATGATTTCCAGCCTTATTCCTGTTTGTAACCAAACTTTGTACTTTGGAGCCCGGAGTTCCCCCTCCTAAATCGGTCACAGGTGCGGTTGGCCGGAGATCTTGGATGTATTGGTGGGGCCCACCCAACTCTATATTAATCCTACTTGCTTTTTTCCCAAAGTGGGAGTGGAATGCGTTACATAAAACAACACGGAACAACCCGTAAATAAAACACTTGGTTGATCCGCGCGGCCCCCTGTGCCCCAGAGGGTAGACATGACGCACAATGTGCGCGGGAGCAGGCGGGTTCTCCGGCTCTCAGGTCTTTCACAATTAATAACACAAAAATTCTGTACATTAAATTTCCACCGGAAATGATAATACGAATACCATGAGCCGTGGGTAGGACGGAAATCCTACCCACGGCGTCCGCCGCCGCCAAGAGAAAATATAGTCCACAAATGTAACAATTGTTTCTATTTCTTTAATTACGCCGCTATGTACTTATACAAAGTTTATTTAATTGCCACGAAATTTAGTACGTTATTTGAAAGAAAGACTCATTTATTACTGCAAAATCCGCGAATCATAGTGACAGGTAAAACAGAAGGAGAGAGACATAAATATTATATAAATAATAATAGTATGTAACGTGGTTAGGTACAGATTAAAACAGAGTCGACAACATAGTTGTCACAATGCAATGAAGGCACGCGTCCCACCCTTGTGGGACGCATGCCTTCCTTGCACTTGTCAAGTCCTTATATCTGACGCTGGTTTTCAACCGGGCCCTTATGTAACTAACGGATGCCATCAACAAATACAATTCATCAAACGATTGCTACAAAAAAATCGCAAAGGAATGAAAAAAACTGATGTTGATGTTGTAGTTAAGTGTGAAATATATAATAATAATAGGCATTCTGATAAAGAGCTCTACCGAACAAATATACCGAACATATCTTCATATTTCCTATTTATGATGTTTTGAAGTAAAAAAGTGTATGTTAAAATTAAATCTTTCGTGCTTCAATATAAAAAGAGTGTTCTCTAGAAACCATTTCACAGGTTCACCGAGGGAAGTGTATTCATATAATCTTATTGAGAACATCAAAAAGACGGCGAGCTCATCTCGCCCCATATCTGGCGAATTGATTTTCCTTCTACTCGACGGCGTCGGCTCTTCCCATTGGAACGCACAATTGAAGGTTTCATTCCGCAATCTCGACAGCTCGCCTCGCGGAAACATTGTGACAGAGTTCCATCGGCTTACTTACAAACTTCAGCCTTCAGTACACGAGGTTGTAACTTGTGATTGGCACAGTTATGTATATTCACATAACTTACTGAATTAGCAAGCAGATAGGTGTGTATTTTGAACAGAGCCTAATAAACAAATAACGACGACATTCTACACAGCGCTTTCTAGACCCAAAGTAAGCATAGTTTAACTAGCTTGTGTTATGGGTTCCAGAATGTAGATAAACATACTATATTATACTTCTTTTTTTGTAAATACATATTATACATAGAAACACGCAGACCAATGCAATTAGATATATTCATGCATACAAATACTTGCACTGAGCGGGAATCGAACCCGCGCCCCCTGTCGTACCAGTCGAATGCACTACCGCTACGCAACCGAGGGCTAATGTTTCCTATTCCAATGAAAAAGGTGTGTAAATGCTAATAGATGAAAAGGTAAGTATCGAAAACTGTAGAAGATTGTAATTACCCTGTGTATGTAGATATATCAGTTAGGAAACTTGTTTACAGACATACAAGGAGAAAAACATCAACAGCAAATTCGAGGATAAGTAAATTATTATTTTAAAATACGGACCGTATGTCTGACGGCCTCTGTGCCGATAGAGCATTCGACTGCTACGAACGGCGGCGCGGGTTCGATTCCCGCTCAGTACAAATATTTGTATGCATGAATATGTCTATTTGCATTGGTCTGGGTATTTCTGTGTAAAATATGTATGTATTTACAGAACTAGGTCTGCAAGGCGAATCGCTGCTTGCAATGTTGAGGTGAGTGAGACATCGTGAATCAGATTTTGCAAATTTTGAACAGTGATCATTCCTCCGTGGCAAGTCCGATTTTGAAAATTCTTTTTGAAAGTCACAACTCTGGACATGCTTTCTGAGCGTGTAAAGTTTGGTCACAGTGTCTCGAGCGGTTATTATGTAATTCCATCTGGAATTTTTTTAACGGTGATTATTCCTCTGTGGTAGCATTAATTTTTTCAAAATATATCCATAAACCTTCCTCTGATTGACCTCTTTAATCATGCCAAATTTGGTTCTGATTGGATTAGTAGTTTAGGAGGAGACCTGTGACAAAGAAAATCCTGGAGTCTGGTATGAGGAGCTTTCGCTCGACTTCCTCTCACTCAGCTCAAAAAAAGTATATTAGTATGTTTACATAGTCTAGTTTATTCTAGAAATTGCTGTGTCGGGGTAGTAGGAGAATGTCGTAGAATATCTATTTATTTTATTTATTTAATACCTTGAAGACAGGCGGAGCCTAGTTGAACATACGCAGATAAAATAATAATCATATGATTAATTCTTGTGCAGTATTCGTTTCAAATGCGACTGCGACACGGTAGTGGAGCGAGCCCGCTTCCAGTATCGGGTGTGGTGTGCGACGTTGCTCGCAATTACGCTCTGACTGATTCGCCATCCGCACTACAATCGCTCGTCCCGTGTCCCGCATGAACTCGCAGATGTCGGACGTTGTTCAATTACTCCCTGGTCCTCTCGTGCTATTGTCCGCAGTTTGGAACACGCTCCAACAAACACTACACAATTTCAATTGGATGCAAATAGGTACTTTTAGTTAGTCATCGAATTTCAGAGAAATTTGAATATTCTGATTGGTGATGGCGCTTGTATTCTATACCTCAGATTTTTTGTCTTTTAGTCTAAGGTACCTTCTAAAACTATCACCTCTATGCTATACAGGTCTGATAAATATAATAATATATTATTAAATTTAAAGGACCAACCAACACATTTTATATCTTAATTTTTGGAGGACGCTTGCGTCAGGGTTTTTTAAAGTTTTTTTAGTTGTCAGCTTACTTTCTATTCAAATGTCGTAAAAGAGTCTACACCCAGGTGAGTTTGCAACTAATCAGGTTGAGTTTAATAAACAGTTTGTGATATTACAATGTAAAAAAAAATCCGTTCCCGCAGGGGGAACGCACAGGTAGATTTCGTGAAGCAATTAATATTATTTTATATAGAGAACTACGGACTTTAAACAGTTTAATTTTTTTTCTCGAAAACGGTAACTTTTAGCGAAAAACTTTTCAGACATTTATTTTAGACTTAAAATGGCCTATCGATTAAAAATGTTTCCGACTGCAAGAATGTTCACCGGTTAGAAGTTATGATTTTTTTCCCGAAAAATTTTAATTTTTCCCCGCTCCACTTTTAGTTAAAGTTTTAATCTTATAGGTTTATAATTAAAAGTTGTTGGTAATCATGTATACTATGGGATAAAATTAGAACGGTTCGAATATCTTTCATTGAACGTGAAATTTTGAGGAAAAACAGATTTCACAAAAAGTGAGGCCCTACCGTCCCCTTAGGCCGGATTCCACCCGTTCACGAACTTAAACTAAGTTTACACCCAAGCAATTTTTGACCGCAGTTTGAAAGCGATCGGGGCAAAAATGCGACCGTGAGAGTGCCGCAAATTTTGGGAAGTGGAACCATACCAGTGGTCATTTCGGACTCAGGGGGTCATAACTAGACCTCCTATGAAGAATTTTTTTTTAAATTCGACAGTAGTCAAGAAACCAATAGGTAGATCGATTTCATCGAAATCTACCTAAAAAATAGAGAAGAGTTCGTTAGACTGTTATAAAATTGTAAATTATTGGTAAGTGTAAATAATGGTTATTGTATGGTGAATGTTCATATAAAAACGGTCATGGGTCGTGGTCCACCTGCTTAGTTAACCTGGGTGGACCACGGGCACTTTTTCTTGCCGGTGGTCCACCTAAATGCTGACTAATGTGCAAATAAAAATGACTGTGGGTCGTGGTCCACCTAAAAGTAATTCCATGTGATCCTGTCATTTTACTACTATTGAAAAATGAACAGTATCGTGATATCAAGGCATTATGACGTAACTTAATAATCATGGACTCCCTGGCAAAAAAAAAATATTTTCCACCCTAGGGATGAAATAAGCTACTTTTCACCCGGCTTTCTACCCATTAAAATTAAACTTTCCGAACATGATATGATTTTTGTTTCTTTGTCATGTTCGGTGTTGTCGTGGGTCATTGCTGTCAATCCCGGTGTACAGGAGTCACGGCAGTGCGGGCATAACTGCAGATAACTGTGCCTCGTGAATGTATTCTAATAAAAGTCGAATAAAAAAAGAAATGAAACTACTGCCTCGCCACAGGGGTCGTGCCCCCTCCTCCCCTCACACACACACACACACACACACACACACACGACGCTGTTATAAACTCCCAAGGGCTTACAAAGACTAATTAAAAAGTGTATCGCGCGAGACGAGCGACTGTACCTCACACACAACGCACGTGTAGGCGGAAGGAGTGGGGGGGGGGGATTCGTATTATTTATGGCTGCACTCAGTCCTGCACGCATATAAAGTAACAAATTTAAACTTTGCTTGCGTATACTGTGTAGCCATGTAATGTTTTATTGTGTTTCAGTCAAAGGGATCTGTCGCAACTTATTATGTGTCATTCTGCTACCATCAATTCAACTAGCTAGATTTATACGAGCGTAGCAAGCCCTTATGACTTTGACACAATTTATGCGTTTTTGTGATACACTTTCTGATAAACTCAGTCTCAAACTTCATAACTTTCATCAAAGTTTCAAGAAATGTTATTTTTAATAAATCCACTATACTTATTAATGATAGCCGATAAGATGAAATGAAACTCAAATGTAAAATGCTATGGGTTGTTGAAATTATCCAACGATAAGTTAAGCGGTGGGTCCTTTCTACGAAAGTGTACACAAGCATCAGTGTACCTTTTTTTTTTTTTTATCGTGCGGAAATCCCTTCGGATACCCCCCCGCGTGCCAGCGGGGGCGGTTATGTCGGGCTTGAACCGACTAAAACCGCACGCCGTCTCGGGTCTACAGACGCTGGGGTGTAAGGTTGCCCATAGAGCATATCCCTCGCACCCCGACTGACCCTGGGCCATCTCCGGTTTCGAGATGGCCCCCTCGGGTTTGGGAACCACGGTGTCCCCGTCTTGCCCCGGTTAGCATCAGTGTACCTCGTCGCCAGTCCATTTAACAGGACACACTAAGCGAGTTGTATACCATCGACATTGGTAGCATTAGGTGGAGTATTTTTTTGATATCTTTGTACATAAAAAATTGTATGATTGTGCGTTTGAACAGCAATAACATCAGTTATAAAAAAATTGTAGATGTCTCCAGCAACAGTAATATATAGCAGAAGGTTTCATTATAACGCCTATCGGAATAAAATCAACAAAAATATTGTGATATGTCCGTCCAAACGAGCTCCATATATCTCATATAATCGGAGCGCAACATTAACACAAATATTTGTCGAGAGCCGACCAGTCGCGATAAAAAAGCTTAGCACCATGTTTCCCGTACTGAGTAGGTTAACGACCCACGACACGACACCTACACGACTTGGGCCCGACGTCTCCATATTTGTCATCTGCAGATACCTTCACATTAGGAGGCCCATTATCGTAACTTAAAAATATAATTAATTCTTAGGAATAGTTCGACATAAAGGAATTACACATATTTACTGACGACGTGAACACAAAATAAAGATCTAGGCCTATCGAGAGCTACAATAAGCTCATTACTAGGACGAATGTCTAAAGCGGCACTAGTAGGTTCGTATCAAATTTGGTTAGGCAGGGAGGGGAACTTGGGTAGTGAAGGTGAGTGTTGATGTACATCAACAAAAGGGGCCCCTTCTAAACCTACACTTGGGTCGCAAGTCCCAGGCACTGTCCCGAGTTCCCAACTCAGCAACGCGATGGACCCGGCACCCGCACGGAGAATCCATAGATTGCTAAGAATATCAGTCTATGAGCCATGGACAAAGAATCAGATACATTATACATAGGTGGGCGAGCCTGAAAACACAACTGCTGCACACATGCAACTGCCCCACATGGCATGAAACCTTGATATCTCCGGTAAACAAAGGCCGTCAATACCAATTAAGAGGATATTGCTTCCGCAATCGAGTCGAACCTGGGAAAAAATTGCTGAAAACGGTTCTACCACCAATATTGCAATGGGTACACTAAACCGTTACTATCACTCTTAATTATAGAGTCTAAAATATAGCAATGTGTGAACTGTAAGTACATTAACTTAACTACAAACTACGTTATTATACGCATTTCGAACAAATGAGCCCTATGCGTAAAAACTGAGACTTGCCAGATCATCTTGTTATGGTCCTTCATTACGAGTGTCGTTACTCTGCCAGACTGGCATCAATGTCTTGGTGCAGCTGTCAGTCCGTGTAAAACGCTTTCACTTTCTTCCTTTTACACAATACACTACCGCTCGGTATCTTCGTGCCGGAATGGGCTCCCGCTAAAGCTGATAATCCCCGCAATGCTGAGAGTTACATTATTTAGCGGCCCTATTTTTTGTTCATCGAAGTAACGATTTATTAAAGGTGACATCACAATGTATAGCGTTACAATAATTATATCGTCACAATATAAAGAATTGCATGAATATAATAATTCTTATCTCACAACTAGTTAACAAACAGCGAAAACAATATCTTCTCTCGTAACTGGTTACATAATTTCAGTTACGAACATGGATAAGGGTGAATTTGTATTCAAATTGAAGACTGCTACAGCTACTCCGTATGATGCTCCTAAGGCCTTTTAGCATCAGCTCATGGTCCGAAGGGTGGTATGTCGGATGTCACTGAAGTGGTAGAGTCAAGCAACGGTCATTTTGGCCGTTGCATGAATGGGCCGACTCGACCGGGGAAGCACCACCCTCTCACAGAATATCGACGCCAAGTAACAGTATTTAAACTGTTGCGTTCCGTTTGGTGAGTGAGAGTGCCGGAGCCCAAACTCCTTTCACATCCGCTCCCAAACTTCTTTCCCATCCCCTCCCAAACTCCTTTCCCATCCCCTTTCCTTTACAGGGTCGGCAGCGCTAGTGTGATGCCACTGGTGTTGCACACGTCCATAGGCCGCGGTAACCGCTTCCCATCAGGTGGGCCGTGTGCTTGTCTGCCACCTTAGTGGTATAAAAAAAAAAATGATTGGCACCTTGTCTAAGTATTTTATCTGACATCCTTGGGTGTCTGCTACCACTTGCGTGGCAACATGAGTCTTTGTCTTGACCCTAGTCTGAGCGGGCCTTTAGATCAGTTTAAAGCCAGCATTTTCTACCAAAAGTCTATTACATTAAACGAGTAAACTATGCGCGAATGCTGGCATCGGTTACAGGAACGTTGTGACTCGACTTAGAACTTAAAGAGTAGATAGTTGCAGGGCACTTTGACGTACAACTACTGCGTATATGTGGTATGATTGGTACTCACTACTATTCGCTGAAGTAAAAGCTGCGTCATGATATACTAATTATATTGATTTCACGATACATTCATTTACTTTTTGTGTGGGTCCGTGGGCAGATTCAATAATATCTAACGTATGTTTAAAAAACAGTAAACGCTCATGTAAATACTATAAATGCAATTGAATTGAAGTATCCGGAACGATACAAGCTGAGGTTATTTGGATTTATTTTCTGGGAACATTGCGATGAAACAGTGGTTTGATTTTAGGGAGTGGGTGATGAGCGCGGATAGAGCGGAGCAGTGATATTCTGAGCACGTAAACAATTTATAGAATGTAAACAAACGGGGAGGCAAGATGGATGGTGCCATTGAATACGCATATTATTATTTCAGCTTCTGAGAACCTTTTTAGGATAAATTTGTGTTTTGTTGCTCATTTCCTGGATCAGAAATACCATTGAAAATGACCTTTAGGAGGCCGGGTCACTACGAGAATGTGCAGTTACATGTTTTCGTTTAGAGTTCAGTTGTATACGAACTATAAACAGACATATACTTTTAATACAACTTTTAAAAAACAGTTTTAATACAAGTAACTACATTTATTACAATAATTTATAGCCTTTAGCAGAATGAGTACTTATCAGATAAAAATGTACTGGTTTCCTTGATGAGTGTGAAAAATGAAATACTAGTAGAATATGTACACAAAAAAGCATATCTGTCAGCTATGAAAACACAGTACTCATAACAAACACCGAAGTTATCGCAATCGAAACACTTTTCTTTAGATATCGTAATCTCAGAATGTTGTAAACGTATGTAGTTCATTATGGGCCGTTTACGTATCTAAGCGCACGGCCGTGCGCAGGCCAAGTTCCAGCAACAGGCCGCGCGCATGCCGTGCACTATTTACACGAACCGTTTCGACTCACTTTTGACCCCCCTGTAGCTCAGTGCCTATTGCAAGTACAGAGATAAAACTTTACGTACGTAATTATATACTAGTACTAAAGCAGTATGCCAAATTTCATAGATATAGCTTCAGTAGATCCTGAAATATGACCCTGTGAATATAGCTAATTTTGGCACTGACTCACTGACCGGTAATCAAAACCTTTAGACCACTTCCAATTGTGCTAGCGTTATGAAATTTGGCACACAGGTCGTGTGTTATATGTAGATTAACAAAAAATTAAGAAATTAAAGAAATCGGTCAAGCGTGAGTTGGCTCAATCTAATATCGAGTTTTTAATACTAATATTTATGAACCAGTGATAATACAATGAGAATACGAAGAGGAGGGGGGAGAGAGAGGGGAGGAGGGGGTATAAAATATGTCATAAGAAATTTAAGAAATCGGTCAAGCGAGAGTTGGCTTATGAAACAGTGATAAAATGAGAATACGATGAGGAGGAGAGGGGTGATGGGTTATAAAATATTGTCATGTATTCATAATGCACACTGTATAGCTTATCATTTCTTTCTACACTTCCGTGTTGATATCCTTTATGGTTACGCTTACGATTGAATGTATCACTGATTTGACTTGCTAAAGGTATTGCTTAATTGGCTGGTTATCTGTCGAATACGATTTCGGTTGATAATTTAACTAATGTGGCTTGCTAAAGGATTATTTGATATTGCTTATTGATTGGTTACGAGGCATGTCTTTTAAGTTTTGTCGTTTAAAGAAAAAAATACAACTAGAACCTTATAGTACTTTTTATTGTTTTTCAAAGTATTCACCACGTAGCTTAATACACTTTTCCATTCGCTCAAACCAGTTATTATAACATTTATTCCACTCTAAAGATAAATTCTAAACTATTAAACTCTAAGATGTTCAAAATGGCTGACTTGAAAGCGTCGACTACTTCTTCACCGGACTAGAACCTTTGACCACGAAGACTTTTTAATTGTAGGAAATATAAAGAAATCTTTAGGGCTTAGGTCAGGACTGTATGGAAGATGCTCAATAATTTCTACTTTTTCCTGCTTCAAATACTCAGTGGTGCAGGATGATGCGTCGCTTTGAGTTAAATTTTCGAAGTTCGGCGATGACTTGTGGTAGATAAACTGTGGTATACCACCCTACGTTAACCGTTCTACGATCTTCAAGGTAGATAGATAGAATACTCTTTATTGTACACCACATATTATTATATACAATATCTTACGTCTATATATATAGTAGGTACAAGGAGCGGTCTTATCGCTAAAAGCGATCTCTACAAGACAATCTTCAAGATGCGGTATCCAACGGCAAACTAGCTTTCTCACACCAAGCGCTTCATGCAAGATCTTCTGAATACCAAAAAGTAAGGAGTCAGAATAAAGTTCAGCCATGGTTTAATCTATGATTTAGAACGCGTTAAAACTAAATTTGAAATACTCAGTCAGGTATATGGTTATCGCGAACAGTTCCCCATATGTTTGGCTTATGCTATCACAATACATAAAAGCCAGGGTTTGAGCCTCGACTGTGCTGTTATAGATATCCCACCAAAAACATACCTGTTAAAAAGGGGGCCAAGTTCCTATCGGTTAATTGTTCGCCTAAAAAAGGGTTGAAATCCAATCCAATACCAAGTTTAGGTGCACTTTAAAATCGATCATAATCACCTTCATCAACACCCTAATCCACTGGTAAACATTTGCCATTCCCAAGACGCGCTACCACATCCAGTCCTCCGCCTACCGCATCCAGCCACTACTCGCTACCGTATTCACGTCAACGATCATGGATATTAAAATAAAATTTATAATACTTATAAATTTTAACTTGGCTGGTTAATTTAATTTTATAAATAATAAATTTAATTATACAATTAATCAAGTGTTACGTACAACATGAAAACCTGCCAAGTTAAAATTTATAAGTATTATAAATTTTTGATATTTTTAACCAAGTTACGTATTTTCACAACTATACCATATTTTAAGTTGGGCGTATGGTAAAGTGAATTTCGGCCAGATAGACCGTTGACGTGAATACGGTGGCGGGTAGTGGCTGGATGCGGAAGGCGGAGGACTGGGTGTGGTAGCGCGTCTTGGGAATGGCAAATGTTTACCAGTGGATTAGGGTGTTGATGAAGGTGATTATGATCGATTTTAAAGTGCACCTAAACTTGGTATTGGATTGGATTTCAACCCTTTTTTAGGCGAACAATTAGCCGATAGGAACTTGGCCCCCTTTTTAACAGGTATGTTTTTGGTGGGATATAATTTACGTGGCGCATTAATCTGTCAGAACAGTTTCGCAATAGTGAGTGATGTTTGTGCCGAGCGATCAACGAACAAGTGAACTATAAAATATAGGCCGATTTCTGACATTTACTTTATGAAAAAGATGATAGATACTTATTCAATGTTTGGATACGTGTTTATAAAACTCTTGAATAACAACTATTTCAGGCCAGGCAGCACATAAAACATTGCGCTAACACTAAAGTGAATATGCCTCTATAGAGAGATACCACCTGTGCGGTACGCGCGGTACATACTATACGCGATTTTGACCCACTTTAAACGGCCAGATTTCGTTCAAACTTTGTAGATTTATCGAGGACCGATGACAATACACTAATTTGATAAAATTATTCCATTTTTCAATTTGCTAAATAATTTAAACTAATGAATTCGCGAAATATTTAATGAATGCTCTGTAAATATTTGATAACAGCGCCATCTATCCTGTCAACTTTGTATCACGTAGTAGTCAATAATGTCACATTATAAACTCTGAAATAGGTGGCAACAGCAGCGTGTTAATTTATTTATAAATAAACAAAACTAAAAAGTAGGAAATAAATAGTTAAAAAAAACTAAAAAACACGCTTTTTATAGAAAACCAAACTAAGAAAATCGAAAATAAGTTTTAATAAATTTAAATTAATAGTGTTAAAAATTTCAATAAATATAAATTAATAGTAGTGTAAATAAAAATTTTTTTTTTTTCAAAAAGCGTGGGGTGATTTTTAAGATATTATCAAAATGATAATCACTCTACTCATGTCTGTCAATAAAATATTTATGTCTATTGACCCATGCACCCCACGCTTTTTTAAATAAAATACATTTTTTTTATTTACACTACTATTAATTTATATTTATTGAAATTTTTAACACTATTCTTAATTTATATTTATTAAAACTAATTTTTTATTTTTTTAGTTCGGTTTTCTATAAAAAGCGTGTTTTTTAGTTTTTTTAAACTATTATTTATTTTTAACGAACTGCCGAGACGAGGTCTCTAGTTCGATCCCCAGTCGCCCTGGGTGCACCGGCACCGGCACACCTCTGACTTATCGTATTTATGTGTGTATTATCGCTCGCTTTGTAATGTGCCCGGTAGATGGCAATAGGCTCGCCTCCTATTACATTGGAACCTAAACCTATTTTTTAATTTTTGGGTCTGCTGGGCTTTGACTTTAGTTGTACAATATTGAAGTGACAGCCTTGCTTAGTCAAATTTAATAATTATTAAATTGAATATAATTTAATATTTACTTGTTTTTGACCAATGATTTATAATGATTCTTTTTCATTTTAATCAATTAAATACTTCTATTAATTTATTATTTTATTAATTTATTTATATTGATTTGTGGATTGAATTATAGTCGGGTGGTTGCGGAGAAGGTTATTCCTTTATTGTAAGTACCTTAAGTAACATTAGGTGCGAATGTTGAGTGCAGTGGTGGGAGGACTGTGGTTAAACGTACAGTTAACATGTGCGAGAAGATATGTAGGTATCTCTATTGGTTCGGTAGTGCTCTTTGTCAGAATGCCTATTACTATTATATATTTCCCCCTTAGCTACAACATCAAGACGCACTATTTATATATTTAATTTATTTATTCTTTACCTTTGCGATTTTATTTTGTAGCAATCGTTCGATGTATAGTATAGGTTGATGGCATCCGTGAGTTGCATAAGGGCTCAGTTGAAAACCAGCGTCAGGTCCTTGTGGCCTGGCAGATGCTGAACTGGGTTCCCGTTACTGCAACCGTGGGACGCGTGCCTTCCTTGCATTGTGAAAACTGTTTTAATCTGTACCTAACCTCATAATAACTTAAACATTATTTAACATAATATTTATATCCCTCTGCTTCTGTTTTACCTGTCACTGTGTCTCGCGGAAGTTGCAGCAATAAAAGAGTCTTTCATTCTTTCTTTCTAAACATAGGTATGTTATACACCTCTGCCTACCCCTTCGGGGATACAGGCGTGAAGTTATGTTATGAGACGGTTTTTTACGCCGGAAAACGGTGTCTTTTGTTTAGGACATTAATTCGCCCCTGCGATGAATACTGCTCTCATCTCTGGGGTTGCCCCGCACAGTACTTATCAGACGCTCTCGACAGATCGCAGCGGCGTACCATCCGTATCATTGGGAGTCCTGAGGTTACTAATACCTTAGAACGTCTGCAGTTGCGTAGAGACATTGCCTCTCTGGCTGTATTTTACCGCCTCTACCACAGCGAGCGTTCTGAGGAGCTTATTCAACTAATCTCACCTACCTTCCAACCCAGATCTTCACGTACTGGACTGCGATGTACACGGTACACGGTAGAAAAAAATACGGTCCGGAACTCAGCAGTTCGGTGCTTCCTTTACGCTGAAGAGCTGAAATGCTCTACCCGCATACGTGTTTCCTTCTTCTTACAATCCCGGGTTCTTCAAGCGGCGCGGGAAAAGCATTTGTCTAGGCCGTCAAGGTAGGGACCACCATTTTAGGATCGTCAGCATCTGGGGTGGCGGCCCGTATCTTCTGAACTTCACACTAGCTTCCCACCATCCAGCGGGGCGAGTCAAATGACTAAATAAAAATAGAAATGCCGGACTGAAGAATGCTGTTGAATGTGGATGTCAGTACTTCTGTGAGCAAATTTATTATAATTAATGTATAATTTATAATGGTACCTGTATAGAATGTTATATATATTGCAATTGTATACAAACTTACTTTGTTTATTTATAATAGATACTTACAATACTTCATCGAGGTGGGAGTCCTCTCGCTCGGCAGCATGATTGCGGCAATGGTGCGGTCCATCTGCCAGCAAGTAATGCAAGTAATGGAGGGCGCCCGGGAGAGGTTTAGAGCTCTCCCGGCCCGCCGAGCCCGCAATATGCTCGCTGCGCGTCGCAGGCGACTCAGGCGTCCATGGAAGGGACGCAGACCTGGGGGTGGCAGGTGAGGCCGCCTGTCACCCCAGCAGAAGCAGGCCGGGACGGCGGGGCAACTAGCGCCCCCCCTCACCAAACCGGGGCAAGACGGGGACTCCGTGGTTCCCAAACCCGAGTGGGCTATCTGGAAACTGGGCCCAGGGTCAGTCGGGATGCTACGTCTGAAGAACTGAGACAGTTTGGGATTTTAGTCGATTCAAGCCCGACATAACCCACCCCCGCTGGCCGGCGGGGGGTTATCCGAGGGAATATCCGCACGAAAAAAAGAAAGGTACTTGCAATACGTACATTATGTGTTGGCTAGAAATCTAATAATGAAGAAAGATTACACAAGCTCGTCTGCTCCCAATCGTTTAATTAACCAATCGTAATATGAACGTGCTTGAAGCACGCACGTTCATATTAGGCAAGTCTCAGGTAGGTTAGTTCTTTCCTATATGCTTACCAATTGACATCTACCGAAGTATTCATGTGATTAAACATGTTTCCAGTCAGAATAATGTCTCAGAGTTTTTTACGCCTTAACTGTAAAATGTCATGACAATTTATTCTTCTCTTTTAGTTTATGATTGCTAAATCCGTTCATTACACATACGCGTTGTATCACTGAGCTCGTAAACCAGGCTTGATTTGTATGGTTATTTGTATATTATACGCCTGTGGATGTCTGTGTGTGTACGAGGGGAATGTGAGCCGACCACCTGTCGCTACCGGCACGCTGCGAGGTAGCTTTTAGAAGGAAATGTTTTGTATCAATCAATCAATTAGCCTATTGCAGTCCGCTGCTGGACATAGGCCTCCCCCATTTTACGCCATAGCACCCGATCCTCCGCCTTGCGCATCCAGTCTATCCCAGCTACCTTTTTCAGGTCGTCCGTCCATCTTGCTGGGGGACGTCCTACCTTCCGTTTACCGATTCGTGGTCAACACTCTAGGACTCGTATGTTTTATATACTATACATAATCTGCTGTTATGAGAGATAAGTACAGTTCAGTTGTAGGTTTTAAACAATACTAGCCAGGTCAGTCTTAGGGTGGTTGACGAGCAATTGTAAAAATAATTTATATCTATGTTATCTATCTGCAATAAACATTATTATATTATTTATTTATTTTATCTATTTATTTATAATATCATTCAACAATTAAATTTTCGCTTAAAATTATACATGGATAACTATAGGCTAAAATTACGCATTTATAAGTATAGGCAGCATCTGCAGCCGAACTAGGACAAGCCTGTATCTCGGCTTACAGCGCCGAACCCCTCCGAAAACATTACATGGGTTCAATAGCCCCACTTCAGGTATCAAACAAATATACAAAATATTATATTAACAAAATGAATTGTCTAAAAATTACTTGAGACATAATAATACCACAGTCAAACGATATACTGTGATAATACTGCAGGATATTTAAAAGATGTTTGTATAAGTATATATGTGTGTGCGTACGTGCGTGCGTGTGTATGTGTGTGTGTGTTTGTGTGGTAGGTGATTGATACCGAGATCAATAAAGCATCTAGCTCTGTATCATAATCAGATCTTCAGTCTCATCATAGGTAAGACTTTGTAAATAGGTATAAGTTTTTTTCTTACACAAGCACTTGGTGAGCGGGTAAATATTTAGAATTCTGTTAATTTTATTATACAAGAGCGGCTCAAGAAAACCAGAAAATTGACGAACAAAAGATGTGTTCGGTTTATGCAGCCTTGGACATACAGAGTAGCTTCTCCGCTTATTGAACTGATTAGGGTTAAACGTAAGCTTACTATGTTGCAGTAGTATAATCTTTTGTAAAAATAATTGCCTTACAGTGAGCACATCACAATATTGATGTAGTAGTGTAGTAGGATAAAGCGTAGGCTTAAATGTACACAATGATCACATTGAGTCCCTGCAGTCACTATGACAGTCACTACGGATAGTTGGAGCCCTAAAAAGTTCGATAACTTGTCTAACTACAGAACTTCGGTATCGCCAGTGGGCTGTGGAGGGCAGATGGAAGTCGCTTCTCTGAAATTATCAAATGTCGGCCGTTTTGCAGTTAGACTGAAAGAACGACTCCAATTGAGTTGGGAAAAGGCCGATGGAAAGGATAATGGAGGAGAAAAAGATACAGCGTGGGAGAATTTCCCGCGCTGTACGTTATATTTTATTTCAAGCAACGTGCTCGCTAATCTAAAAGTTTCTATCACCATAGAGGCGCTATGTTCACGCACATTCCTGCAGAACGTACTTTATACTATCCAGAGGGATTAAACGCTTACCACCTGCAACAATAAATGTGATGTGAAAACTATAAGCAAAGTCATTGAATCTGGGCCCAGCTTGTTACAGGTATTGTACATAAGTTATGATCAGCACCCTCAGAATCTGCCGCAAGCTCGGCGAGTTCACAGCAGGCGACTGTGAAGTACTGAACCCCTAAGAGCCAATCGCAGAGGGCTCGAACTTCAGTAATAGGTTAAATTACGCCTAACGTTATTCGATAATTTTATTATTTCGTTTGGGGATTGATTCGACGCCTCGCGTCAAGCAACCGAAGGCTTGCTGTGTGCCGGTTTTATGGGCTACGTGAGTGTTTAGACCATGGTTTATATTATGTAGTGGTATTACTTTGGTAGTTTTGAACTCCTAATGTGGTTCAAATTCAATTATTTTTGTTCAATAACAAAAATAACAATTTAGCATTGAGTTGGGACTCCATAAGTAAGCAATGCCTGTGAGTAGGAAACTCCACACCTTCATAGCTAGAATATTAGCCACAAGAAGTTTGGAGATAGATAATATTATTGCTATATTGGAAGTGAAAAATATTTTGCATTTGAAAGAAGATTCATTATTGAGTAAGTTTTAGTTCCAATTCGTTTGAGTAAGGGATATGTGTATGAGTATAACCTACATATATTATCACAACAAAACCTAAAGTAACCTAACCTAAACATCCGTCCAGCATAAGTGACGGAAACTGGCGTATTGTAAGTTAGTGTTGTTGAAAGTAGAATCTACACAAAAACCGGATAATTCTTCGTAATTTCCTTTTATTTATTCATAAAAGAAAGATAACTTTCACTCTTAGAAAATCTAATTGAGCTGAGTGAGACGAAGTCGAGCGAAACCTCCTCATACCAGACTTCAGAATTTTCTTTGTCACAGGTCTCCTCCTAAACTACTAATCCAATCGGAACCAAATTTGGCATGATTAAAGAGGTCAATCAGAGGAAAGTTTATGGATATATTTGGAAAAAATTAATGCTACCACAGAGGAATGATCACCGTTAAAAAAATCCAAATGGAATTACATAATAACCGCTCGAGACACTGTGACCAAACTTTACGCGCTCAGAAAGCATGTCCAGAGTTGTGACTTTCAAAAAGAATTTTCAAAATCGGACTTGTCACGGAGGAATGATCACTATTCAAAATTTTCAAAATCTGATTCACGATGTCTCACTCAGCTCAACATTGCAAGCAGCGATTCGCCTTGCAGACCTAGTATTTAAATACCATACAGACTCGGAATAATTCACTAACGTACATCCCTCCTCGAAAATCCTGTGTTCTTTAATCGCGGCGTGAAAAAGCTTCTCTAAAGGCTATAAAACTTAAGACCAGCATATTAAACATCTATAATACCAGTGAGTTGCATTCTTTAAACCTGCAATCACTGCTTTCCGCTAGGTGAAATAAAAGCATTGACATGCCACTAAGAAGGAAAATCTTAAAAACATCAAATCGAAAAACGTAGTTCTAATCTAATAAAATTAATTTTAAAATGTAACATACCCCTGACCCAAATTGATTTATAGCTAAGAACGGCTATCTCGATTACATTTTGCGTCGGGGGTTAAAAACGTTGTCGAAGGTAATAAAGTAGTTGGAGCATTATGAGCGTGGCGGTCGTTACTGCACATGAAATAATTATGAGTAAACGCAACGCACCTCACTGTGTCCGTCACTAAAGGCCCTCGCACACCAACAACGAGGAACAAACGTGGTTTGTGCAGTCCCTTGAGTGCGGTGATGCGGTTTAGAGGTTCTTGGTTAGAAATTTTAGAAAGGTCGCTTCAAAAGTTTATAAAAGTGTGAATTTTGTGATACAGTTTAACGTGTACAAAGAGTACTTTTATTTTTATATTTAGGACACGTCAATTTGACTTCACCTCGCCTGATCGTAAGCTGAAGGTAAAGTCTCAGGAAAGAGGGTCACCATTACATACACGTACCATGTTAACAATGGTGGCACTCAGCTTGACGGCCTTATCAGAAGAGGATTGTCGTCGCAGTACCGCGTGACACCCACCGCTCCCACTAGTGCTGCGACCACAATCCTGGGTCGTTCAGGGGACCCCTGAACGCAATCAAACCGAAATTGGATTACTATGGAGGGCTTTTCGCAATCGTGCACGGTGGTAGGTACCTAGCCGGCCGAATTTTGTGACAAATTTGTGTCAACAAACTTCTACCACCAGTAAAAAGTACTTCAAAGAATGGCATGTTATTGGGGATACCATTTTAATTTTGGGGTGTATGGGGCCAAAGCTAGGGCTCCGAGGGGGAAACTGACGATGGTAATGATGGGATGGGTTATCCGTAACGTACGGTACGTACGGTAGAGCACTACTGAACAGCGCGCCTCGCTCTGACGCAACGGTCGCGTCAAAGATGGCGACATGAGTGCGCCGTATGAGGGTAATAGTTTGTTTAATTTTGTGAAGTGCTTACAACGCAAATCTGGTATGTATATGCTGACTCTGCATAATTCAGGAGCGCTCGGTACCCTCTGTGCGTAACGGATGAGCGGCTCGCGTAGTTACGCGCGTTACCTCGGGAGGGCCGTTAATCTGTGATTATATTAGCGTGATAATAGAGTGTGTTACCCAGTGTCAGGAGACTCCTGATGCAACGAATTCATTTTAAGAAACTACATTTTTCTGCTATGATCGACAGCGATGACTTAGTTCCTGTTACTCCAGTAGTTTCATGATATAACTATTATTACAAAATTGTTCAATGTTAACATGTATGCAGTAATACAATATAAGTTTATAAAAGTTAACTTTTAGTAACAGAATCGTTGTGTACTTCGCCAATGTAATGCGATTTTCTCTGTACGTTCAACTTTTCCTTGGAAGTTGAGATTGAAACATAACATGAGCTGAAAAGTTTTATCGATGGCTGATTGTTTTATTATAAGGTGCAATATGGACGGGGACACCGTGGTTCTCAAACCCGAGGGGGCCATCTCGAAACCGGAGATGGCCCAGGGTCAGTCGGGGTGCGAGGGATATGCTCTATGGGCAACCTTACACCCCGGCGTCTGTAGACCCGAGACGGCGTGCGGTTTTAGTCGGTTCAAGCCCGACATAACCACCCCCGCTGCCACGCGGGGGTATCCGAAGGGATTTCCGCACGATAAAAAAAAAAAAAAAAAAAAGTATACGTCATTTAGAACTGCGTCAGCGTCACATCCCTTGGCTCTGGTTGTGAATCGTTTGCATCACAAACACACTGATTAACACGATAATAATAGTAACTACACATAACATATAACTGTCTTTAAGCGTCGGTAGCTTAGTGGTTAAGGAGTCAACCTTACGATCGAGAGGTCCCGGATTCGAATCCTGGCCATTACCCTACCGACGTGAACCCACTCCTAACACAAGCAATTTAGCTTAGCTGGAGGGGTTAGGGAGATATTAGTAATTTCGGTTACTAATATTCTTTAAAAAAAAAAACTTCTTCACGCCTGTATCCCTGAAGGGGTAGGCAGAGGTGTATTGCACACCCACGATTTGCCAGTTATTTAAAGATCCTAATGTAATAGGGGGCGAGCCTATTGCCATCTACCGGGCACATTAATAAGCGACTGATAATTAACATTTATTAATGCACACATAACTACGAAAAGTCAGAGGTGTGTGCCCGGGGTGACTGGGGATCGAACTCGAGACCTCGTCTCAACAGTCCGTAACGTACGCCACTGGGCTATCGCCCAGTACACAACGCGTACTTAACGATGTAGATAAATATAAATACAATACACACACACAATAATTACGTGGTCACGAAAATTTATCTGAAGACCTCTGACTACCTCTCTACAATTCACATCACATAAGTAGGCACACATACTACTAGACTTCATTTATGCTTAAGTCTGGAACATCATCCTAAAGAAAGAAAAACACAATATTAATTTGCCTGACCCAGGACTCAAACCTCAGGAGGCCGCTTGTGCACCGGTCGTGCTCTCTACCGCAGCGATGGGAAAAGAATGAGCGTCACTGCGGCAGTCTATATTAAAAGTTGCCTATGTTTGTCTGTGCGGATATCCGCCCCTGCTATTCGGGGTTTCAATACACCACAATTAATTAAACTAAAACTGACGCCGCTGAGTATTTCAAATATCAGCAAAATGCAGAACTCGTGTATCGCCGGATGTAGCGCTATATTTAAATATAGTTTTAGTATTACATACTGATAAAAGTATTATATTTCACAATTTTGGATAGTGATAAAGGCATTGAGGTCTATATTTCTAAAGAGGGTATGGGTGCAATTGGTTCACACGCCACACGCCGGATGCGGTTTCTATAAAAGTAAGTGTGATGACAAGTTATCACAAGAAGCGTATAATTACAGTGAAGATCATTCCGTCATCAATCTTCATGACGTGTTCTAGATAGCGGTTTCAGGACAAGGGCCAAAAAAACAGTATTTTCATGATAAGAGAGAAGTAGATGGCGTACATTGGTAAGTAATGGACAAGTAATAGGTTTATTTAAATAACTGTGAAGTAGAGGTTTATATTTCTTTTATTTTATTAAAAATCGAAGAAAAATGTCCGTGAATCTAAACCACTTCATGCTTCTGTCTACAAAAGTGACGTGCTTCCCAGTTCTTGAGGAAAAAGCCGATATACGTGTAGATTTATTTCTGACTAGCAACCCGCCCTCGATTCGCTTCGCATAATATGAGTTTTTTCATCTAAAGCCATTGTAATTTACACATAATATGCCTATTTTCATTGGGGACAGTGTACCTTTCGAATAGTGAAGAATGTTTCCAATAAGTGTAGTGGTTCCGAAAATTACCCCGATTACACAGAATTTGGCCTCTCTCTTTATAATATTAGTATATGGCATCTGGCATCTCCAGCTACGGGCCGATAGCAGGAGACCATGTGTGTGGCTCTCCCATCAGGTACCAGATGGGCATACTCACTAAATCTGATCCGCTCCCAGCCTTCCTTCTGCGAGATTAGGTCCATGCGGAAGGATACGACCGCGGTGAAGCGTGTGCTGCACCGAATCCTCGCTGTCACTGCAGTGCGCATGAGCCTTAATATCGTCTAAGAATAGAAATTATTCATGTAATAAGTTGTTTCATTATTATTAATCTTAAGGCTTTCACGGCCAGCGTTGCATGTAGAATATACTGCTTGCTGTTTGTAGAACATACTGCTTGCTGGCTGTTTGGCCGTGCTCTATTGGAAACTTGTATTCCAGACGTTTCGTCGATCGCAGTGGTCGACATCCTCAGTGGTACAGCTCGGGACGACGTCGAGTGCGGAGAACCTTCCTCGGCGGCGAACTCGCTGCGACCGATGTAGAGGCCCGAGTCACTGGCGTATTTATAGACGCAGTTGGAGGGGAGAAACGATGTGATCGGTCGTGATTGGTTGAGAGCTGCGCAACCGATGCGCTCGATCCTGATTGGTCGAGGCTAAGCAAGGGGGTGTGGCCTCCCGATACCGGGGTTGGTGGTGGCTTCGTCATGTTTGAATTGTGATGACGCGCGGCTGTCATTGCTCCGTACCAATCTTTTTGGAGATGAAAACCTTCGTTTTTTCTATTAAAATTGTTGGGATGCTTGAATATTTCGATGGCTTCTCGACATAGCCGTGGGAAGAAATGTGAAATGGTGGCTAGAACCTTCGTGTTCTGAAATTTGATGGTATGATTACCATCCTCCTGGGTGTGTTCTGCAACCGCTGATTTGTCGAAGTGGCTGAGGTGGCAATTTCGTTCATGTTCCGAAAGGCGGGTCTTGACGCTTCTTTGAGTAGTGCCCACGTATACCGAGCCACACGAGCAGGGGATTCGGTAAACTCCAGCTGAACTCAGCGTGACCCACTTTCTTCACACATGACATGACGAAGCCACCACCATCCCCGGTATCGGGAGGCCACACCCCCTTGCTTAACCTCAACCAATCAGGATCGAGCGCTTCGGTTGCGCAGCTCTCAACCAATCACGACCGATCACGTCGTTTCCCCCCGGCAACTGCGCCTATAAATACGTCAGTGACTCCCGAGTCACTGACGTATTTATAGGCGCAGTTGATGTAGAGGCCCGCCTCTACATCAGTCGCAGTGAGTTCGCCGTCGAGGAAGGTTCTCCGCACTCGACTGTACCACTGAAGATGCCGACCGCAGTGATCGACGAAACGTCTAGAATATAAGTTTCCGATGGACCACGGCCAAACAGCCCGGAAGCAGTATATTCTACATGTTTCATTATTATATCAATTTAGGAAAGTCCTAAAAAATTATCTCAATTTTATGTTTGGTTTATGTTTGTTTGAAAACTGATTAATTAGTCAAAAAAAATATTAAGTATACCATACGTACAGCTACATTCTCACGTTATATGAACTAAGATATACTTATGTAAATAAATAAGTAATGAAGCCATTTAGCACCATCGGCGCTGCTTTCGATAAGCCCGAGTGATAACTAATAACTACATAAAGACCTCGCCGGTCAAGGCCGCGGCCCACACCGACGCACCATATAGCACCATATAGCACCATATAGCACCATATAGCACCATATCGGGCCTCGATCGGTACGAGGATCGAGCGAACTTCAATCGAGGCGCCGCGGGTGGTCCACGACGGTAAGTGTCCTCACGCCCTGCTTCAAGAATCCAAGTGCAACTGGTAAGCAATGACTGAAGGCAAAAAAGGTTACAAACACTTCAATCCATTTCAGTTGGTTCCATTCGCAGTCCACTGTCCACCCCTTTCGACGTTAGTCGCGTTCGCAGTTAGAGTCAAGATTTTATTTCGGAAGTAGCCCAATGTCGTACACGCAGTAATATGTCCAAACTGTGATCGCTTACTGAATACCATTTTTTTTTTTTTTCGTGCGGAAATCCCTTCGGATACCCCCCCGCGTGCCAGCGGGGGCGGTTATGTCGGGCTTGAACCGTCCATAGAGCATATCCCTCGCACCCCGACTGACCCTGGGCCATCTCCGGTTTCGAGATGGCCCCCTCGGGTTTGGGAACCACGGTGTCCCCGTCTTGCCCCGGTTTGGGGGAGGGGCGCTAATCGCCCCACCGTCCCGGCCTGCTTCTGCTGGGGTGACAGGCGGCCTCACCTGCCACCCCCAGGCCTGCGCTCATGGAGGACGGAGGTCGTTAAGCGACCTCCGGCGCCTGAGTCGCCTGCGACGCGCGGCGAGCAAGTTGCGGACTCGGCGGGCCGGGAGGGTTCTAAATCTCTCCCGGGCGCGCTCCGCCACCTTCTTCGTGAGCATTACATGCTCGCTGAAGGAGGTGGATGCGGCCCACGCGCTCGCGCTCCGCACCATTGCCGCAATCATGCTGCCGAGCGAGAGGACTCCCACCCCGATGGCTGCCACGAGGTCACGCCTCGGCGCCTCCCACGCCGGGCCGTCCGCCAGCGTGTGCAGCCCTGAGTCCTCGCTCGCGTCGCAGTGATGACACTCAGGCGTTGGCTCCTTCCCGATCCGATGCAGGTGGTCCCCGAAGCACCCCTTCCCGGAGATCACCTGCATCAGTCGGTACGAGAGGCTTCCGTGTCGCCTCTCTAGCCAATCCTCCACGATGGGCCTTACCGCCGCTATTGCGGCGTGCCCTCGCTTACTGAATACCTTTTTTTTTTTTTTTTTTTTTTCGTGTGGAAATCCCTTCGGATACCCCCCCGCCGGCCAGCGGGGGCGGTTATGTCGGGCTTGCACCGTCTAAAACCGCACGCCGTCTCGGGTCTTCAGACGCCGGGGTGTAAGGGCAGTGGATTTTTCGACGTTCAATTAATTAATAAATAATTTTCTCTCTTGAATCCTAAGTGCGGTACGGTACATCAGAAAATGCAAGAACACGTTGACGTAATTTTTTTCTAAAGTAGATAAATAAAATGTAAAGAGCGGCGAGCGAGAGCGCCCTGTGGTGCCACGGTGTGTGCATTTACTAAAGTTAACGCAAGTCACGCCGCGCACGTACGCTGTCTCTGCGAACTAATTAAACTATTACACTGCGTTTAAAGCCATTATTGGAATCTAAACTTTATTACTTTAAAGTAAAATTTATTTCAGCTTTTAGTCGACACCATTTAAAAAGTAAGTACAGTTTGTTCAAATTGGTTCTAACGTTTGAGTTTAATGAAAGTGGACTATGACTGTACCCTGTGCTAAGTAATAGCCTTGTGTACTGTATACGCGTAACATACTATGTTCACTAAGTAAAAGAAATTTTACCTTGCAACAGTAATATAAATAAGGCAAAAATCATTTATTCTGTATAGACCATTATAACGGCACTTACAAAACATCAAAAATAATAAGAATATTGTTTAGCAAATGGACCACCGGTTCGAAACGCGGCCCTGTCCTGAGAAGAGGAGAAAAAGAAGAACCGGGCTTTTTTGTGGTCTATTTACGAATGTGTTTACTTAATCTAATAACAATATTTTTTTGAGTAGAGAGCAAACAGTTCATATCCAAGCTTGTTTTTCGTCTAAATATTCTTGAATTTTATAACAGTCTTTTAGGCAAAGTTGAGTTTAAATTTGAATTTTAAATTTGTGAACCCTGTAAAGTTTATCAAATGTATATAATGTACAACAAGACTCCGCACACCATTTCACAGTGAATTCGTTCCATCAATCAATATTATGACCTGACACGACAGACAGCAGACAGTTCGAAACTATTTACGTGCCTACTATAGCGTCAGTTCTCGTAAAACGCACAAAGTTCAAAAGCATGTAAACATATTTAAATCACACTTGCTTCAAAAAAGTCTGAATTTATTTGTCCATTTACGAATTTGATTTCGTAAGTAGGTAGATGTAATTTTACGACTACAGATCGTTTTACGCAAACGTGTTAAAAACGACGTGCTACTTACGTACCCTTAAGATGTTTGCTTTGGACTGTTTTATAGTCGAAACTAAGAATAAACGTTTCTTTCTGCATAATCCCAGGTTCATCTGTTTTGTCGAGATTCATAAAACTGGCTCCAAACAACGGGCTAGACAAGATTATCGCGACGGTGACGCCACACTTACATTTTGTAAATTGTTTCTCGCTGAGCGCGCCATGCCACAGTTGATACGGATAAATGCTATGTGTTTCATGCACTTTAAATGGGGCGGGGGACTCCATATAAATGACAACTGAGAATGCTATTCCAAAGTGTGGGATATGATTAGGAATCATCGGTAAATATAACTGTACAAATTGTAAATATAGTGTTGATTATTAGCAGAACATAACTTCACGCCTGTATCCCCGAAGGGGTAGGCAGAGGTGTATTAGAAACCCACGATTCGTCAGTTATGTTAAAGTCCCAATGTAATAGGGGGCGAGCCTATTTTCATTTACCGGGCATATAATTAAGCGAGCGATAATTAACATTCACTAATGCACACATAACTACGAAAAGTCAGAGGTGTGTGTCCGGGGCGACTGGGGATCGAACTCGAGACCTGGTCACAGTAGTCCGTTACGTACACCGCTGGGCTATCGCCGCTTTTTGACTATTATCATGTGTCTAAAAAAGAAAAACACAATCTTATTTCAACAAAACTTCTCCTGTGTCCTAACCAACAGTACTGTGTCTACGTTGACCCTGTTATATACAGAACTTAATCGACTTCTTCGGAAGAAGAAGTCGTTAGTTTGTCTAGAACAATTATATAAAAAAAATTATACGTGCGGAAATCCCTTCGGATACCCCTCCGCCGGCCAGCGGGGGCGGTTATGTCGCGCATGAACCGACTAAATCCGCACGGTGTCCATTGCCGGGCACCCTGGGTAAGCCCTCGAAAGGATAACCCAGCAAAACTTTAAGATTGAAAACTATTAAATGGGGCTGTTATTAAGGACGTCCGTGAGTCAAGCCTTTAAACTAGAGAGCTACAATAAAGGAGATGCCATTATAATGAAGGCTAATCGATTTACTCCTTTGGAGGGCGCACCCAGGTGCCCGGCAATGGACACTTGGGGAGGACACCGTGTGATTTTAGTCGGTCCGATTCCGATACAACCCAACTCATCGATGGCACCGATGGAGTGGAGCCCGTGGGGATATCCACACACAAGAAAAAAGGCGTTCATTTATTAAATTATTCACAAACGATTTGAGCAGACGGTCAATCGATCGTAATTTTAAGTGTATTGACATTACGAGATCGCCGATGTAACAAATGAAATATAAGTCCTTATAGAAGGAGACTAATGTGAGTCGGCTACTGAATACATATTCGAGGAGATTATCTATTATTCGCTATGTCCACGACTCGCCCTCAAAATGTACATGATGTGTAAATAATATCCACCTACGTTGCTAATCTTGAAGCGAGACGCGAGAGTAATTGAACATTAAACGAAATTATGGTACGCGAAGTTCTGTCCTAAATATACCAGCGCCGAGTCTGAAGAGATTAACAATCTAGACATTATTTACACATAGTACTCGTAATAACTATGCATTTAAATAAAACTTTGTGGCAAATGCGGTTTGCATTCATGAATTAATCTAGTTTAGAGCTTATAAGAAGCACCTGAATTACCATTTTGGAATCAAGGTTAATAAAGGTGGAGCGGTAAATTCGTACGTATTATTTAGTTAATACATGATACAAACGAATTTCCCCCTACATCTCTCCCCTGTGTGCAGACAACAGCTAATCATTTGCTTTCGACCTAACACTCTTCACGAGCCAGGTCGCCCGTTTAGGACGCTTCTAATCTGCTGTTTATTTCGTAAAATTACAAATGAGGCAGCGATAACACATTCAATTGTTTTTTATTAAAGTTGCAAATAGTCCAGTCATTTAAGCTTAAATTAGGTAAGAATCTCGGAATTCGAGATACCCAGCTGTAAGTCTGTAAATACTTGTATATTGACACCCTAAAAGTTGTCTCAAAACCTACATAATGGTAGGGTGTACGCAACTATTAAATTTTAGGGTCAAAGGTCACAAAAATCGGTTCCTTGCGCTTTTTTTGTAAATATCTCATTTCCTATGGGTTTTTTTGCTATCTGTATTTATTATCAATATTGTAGAATACAAAATTCTCTACAAATTTTTCATACGGTGAACCGTTTTCGAGATAGAGGGCGGAGAGCGCGCGGTCACAGCATCACTTCAGGTCAACCGGTGCCTCCGGTCGAAAACGCGCCATATATAGTTTGATGAGCTACGATAAATCAATTACTAAAAATATTTTTCAGTTTTTATTAACTATTATATTATATTTTATCATTTTCTTATTAGTTTGTTGTTTGTTGTCATTGTGTATTATATTTTATTATTGCAATACATCTATAACTATTCAATAATATAGATAACCGTTTCCTAAAATTAAAAAATAATTAAGGGAAAAACTTAAATCATAATATAATTATATTCATTAGTTTTTTTTTTAATCATGTAAGAAGTTATAAATATTAATTAGTTTAAAATTCAAATATAATTCCTATATTTTCATTAACAATTCTGCGATTACACGGGCAGGTAAGTGTTGTTAAATAAATTAATACTGAATAAAAATTGGATAGGTTAGGCAAAAAATGATAAAATATAATATAATAGTTAATAAAAATTGACAAATATTTATAATCAATGTTTTATCGATAGTTCATCAACTATATATGGTAAGTTTTAGACCGGAGGCACCGGTTGACCTGAAGTGATGCTGTGACCGCGCGCTCTCCGCCCTCTATCTCGAAAACGGTTCACCGTATAAAAAATTTTTTTGAACAAAATTTGTAGAGAATTTTGTATTGTACAATATTGATGATAAATACAAATGGCAAAAAAACCCATAGGAAATGAGATATTTACAAAAAAAGTGCAAAAAACCGATTTTTGTGACCTTTGACCTTGAAATTTAATAGTTGCGTACACCCCCTACCATATGTAGGTTTTGAGACAACTTTTAGGCTGTCAATATACAAGTATTTACAGACTTACAGCTGGGTATCTTGAATTCCGAGGTGAACTTACTTTATTGACTGGACTAAAACCTTATTACTTGGCTTATATTTAGTTGAAATCGTGAATCGGATTTATGGGAAATCTATGCATATATACATACCTATTATACGCCTCTGTGGCGTAGCGGTAGTGCATTCGACTGCTACGTCAGGGGGCGCGGGTTCGATTCCCGCTCAGTGCAAATATTTGTATGCATGAATATGTCTATTTGCATTGGTCTGGGTGTTTCTATGTATAATATGTATGTATTTACAAAAAAAAAGTATTTAAGTATGTTTATCCGCAGTCTGGAACCCATAACACAAGCTAGTTAAACTATGCTTACTTTGGGTCTAGAATGCGCTGTGTAAAATGTCGTAGAATATTTATTTATTATTATTTATCGTTACGTGCTTGTGTGTTCTGGCTTATTTGAAAAAATATTAGCTCCAGTTATCAATAATGATGTATGGCTTCCGTAACGACAGTAATAACTAAAATTTACTGCTCTTATAATAGCAAAAAGAAGTTTTGGAATCCGTCCAGTAGTGTTCGCGGCTTACTAATAGAAACAAAATCATTTTATGAGATTACAGGTGACAAAGCAAGATATAAAAACAGCACATTTATTTAAAATAGTATTCCGTCGGCGCTACTCAATAATATAAATGTTGTGCATTACTGAAATATATACAGGTTGAAACTGAAAATAAAAATGAAGAGTTGAAAATAAGCATTCGGTGAAATTACTCCACGATGTGATCTGAATAATTCGAGAACTTCGAAACGTGATATTATTTCGCTAAGAAACTTTACTTACGTACCGAAAATACATTAAGAGCAAGTAAGGAGAGAAACTCAGTGAATGGGTACCAGCGAATATCGTATGTCTGCCACCGCTCAAGTGGAGATTTTGTCATCTCCGGAGAGATTTAACTGCCACGTTTCAGAATTTCAAATGTGGTTCACACTCTTTCTTTGCTGTCACCGTGTGAAGATATGACAATGTGTACTTTACTTTCGTACGACTTTGTGTTATACCTATTAGGTGTATCTTGATTAATATAATTAGATTAGAATGACTGAATCTAAACTCTTAACCTTTATAATAGAAATTTTATAAAAGTAAAGATTTTGTTTGTTTGAATACGGTAATTTCAGAAACTACTAGTTCAAATTGAAAAGTTCGTATTGGATAGCCAATTTATCGATGAAGGTTACAGGTTATATCATCACGCTACTAGCCAGCAGAGCGGAGCAGTAAAAGTCAATAAATCGGGTTTGTTTGTTTGTTCCATACATTATTGTAAAACTAATAAACTATCGGTATGTTTGGCTATATGGGTGCCATGAGAGAGAAATATGAGAAGGTCACAGCTGGTAATTAGTAAGATTAATAAAATGAAGTGTCGTCAGTATATACATAACCTTAAAGGTACATTTAGAGCGTGCATAGCATTTTCTTAATGGTCAATAAACATCCTATTTAGGTTTCTATTTCTTTTTCTTTAACGAAATTCAATTGAAGCTTGTACCTGTGTCTATTCATTGCATCTCTCATATGAATCTACGTTTTCTAACCACTGATCCACCTGAACCTCCCCGTGTGTAACTACGTGTCCATGCTGCATCCCAACCCAACCGAGCACTCGGCCCTAATTACCTCGAATGAGGCTCACCTGCCTGCAAAATTAATAAAGACATAAAACCTTTCAGTGTGAGCTTCAAACGAGGGAAAGTGAATAACGTAATATTATAACTTTGTTAGTGAGATGTTAATGGAAGGTTCTTCTTTCAACATATTAATACTTACAAATTGAAGGAACCAGCCGCGGTAGCCTAGTGGTATGGGTAATGGACTACTGAGACGAGGTCTCGGGTTCGATCCCAGGTTTTACCATGGCACACACCAATGACTTTTCGATGCTTTTCGAAGTTATGTGTGTATTTATCGCAGGTTTATAAGTGCCCGGTTAATGGCAATAGGCCCGCCACCTATTACATTGGGACCTAAACATAAACTGGCGAAATGTGGGTGCTAGCACCTCTGCCTACCCCTTCGGGGATATAGGCGTGAGTTTATGTTATGTTATAAATTGAAGGAAGTGGTTGCAATAAACATGAAACACCAGGCTATGTTTCGTAAGCACGCACTGCTTCCATATAGGAATGTACGAGCAGAGTGACAGACTCAGAAAGCAGCGTATCTGTTTAATTGGTCCACTCGGAACTATTGCAAGTAGAGCTTTATAACCGCATCAACATAACTCTCCGACTCAGATTACTTATCAGACAACTAAATATTGAAACATTTCATATAAATAATTAAGCAGTCTGCGTATGCCTATTGTTATTTATTACCTTGTATCTTGTGAAACGTTTGGAGTCCATTTTTTATATAGCTCCGTGTTCAAGGCACGCTGATTGCAATCTCATCCAACTATTTGCTGAAACATCTTTATAATAATTGTCATCATTGTTATTGTTGACTTTACAATATGTTATTTTCATGGTCGTTGAAACTGAGACGCTGTAAATGACAAAAATTTACGTTATTTAAAAAGAAAAATTGCCGGGCAGCTCCACGCAATGCGTTTATTCTTTCACTCACAGATGCGGCAATAAACTTTGTTACGATGGATAAAATCTAATCGCACCTAAATACACAAACTTGCGCCAAACGTCTCACTTCATGAATCACCTTGAAACGACATCCAAATTAATTCAGTTCCAGATTGAACATACAGAACAAACAGTGCGTCTACTAAAAATCACTATGAAAATCACACTAAGAATTCATTAAAATGAAAAGCAATCATGTATAATTTAATGTCACGAGGAATACTCATCAGGGTTTAGCCACTTTGTCTTTAACTCAATTCTGCATCTGAAGAGACCGTAATCTTAGCAATCCATGGATTCTCCGTGCGGGTGCCGGGTCCATCGCGTTGCTGAGTTGGGAACTCGGGACAGTGCCTGGGACTTGCGACCCAAGTGTAGGTTTAGAAGGGGCCGCTTCACACTCACCTTCACTACCCAAGTTCCCCTCCCTGCCTAACCAAATTTGATACGAACCTACTAGTGCCGCTTTAGACATTCGTCCTAGTAATGAGCTTATTGTAGCTCTCGATAGGCCTAGATCTTTAAGTAGGTTATAGAGAGATTTTGCTGGTATACCTCTCGCTCCCACTTCCACTGCATACAAATTAACCACGTAACCGTTTTTGATTAATTCGTTTGTGAGATCATAGTATTTATTTTTCTTTATTGTGTGGTCCTTCGGTATATTTGTTTCCCACGGTACAGTAAGTTCCACAAGAACCACATGTTTTAACCTCTTAGAATATAGGAATATGTCAGGTCTAGATGACGAAACCCCAACATCCTCCGGAATTTTATAGTGCTTTTCATACGTGTCGATTAGGAGAGTCCAATCTGGGGCAGTATCTAAGATTGAATAAGGTTTGTTCCTGGGTGTTATGGATGAACCTTCAGACACAAAGTTGATATGACGTCTGTTAGTAGTCAATCCTTTTTGGGCTCTAGCTACTGCCAGACTCATTGCTTCACGTATGATGATAAGCACCTTATCGTGGCGGCGTGAGTAATGGCCTCTATCGAGAAGCACCCTACATCCTACTAATATGTGTCTAGCCGTCCCTATTGCCTCACCACAAGTATAACATTGTTTTTCTGTGGCCTTCCCCCACCTTACCAGATTACTCTGGTCTGGGAGGGTCATCTGAAAGGCGTTAAGATAAAATTTTAACAGGGCCGGCGACCAGTCATAGATCAAGGTGCGCCACTTTAAGGCCATCGGTATGTAGAACTCTCCCATTGTCAACCATTCATTTTGGATTTCCAAATTCATCGCGTGCACTCGATATTTATCATTTTCGTCTTGCAGCGTGAATAATAAGTAAATATGTACTGCATTTTGTTAATAGCTTAGCCACAGAATAATCGGATCCTAGACAATATGTACATTACGGTAGCATTGCTTGGCTGCTGTGCAACTTCTAACAGGACTTTGACATTAACACTTCTTGATACACTTTTAAGTGCCAAATTTAGAAAGTAGTCAAGCTAAAAGAAACTTTGTCATAGAGTTACCGCTTTGTGTGAACTTATGTCTTCACTAAACTTTGCGCACGAATTCTCCTCATTAGTATCTTATACAACATCAAGTGTCATCGGAGACAAGCGCTGTAAGTAGGTCGTGTTGAGACATGTTTTATACAGCGTCCTTTTTATTAGGGTTCCGTTGGAAAATGGCAAAAAACGGAACCCTTATAGATTCGTCATGTCTGTCTGTTTGTCCGTCCGTATGTCACAGCCACGTTTTTTCGAAACTATAAGAACTATGCTGTTGAAACTTGGTAAGTAGAACCTGTGAACCGTATTAAGATTTTCATACAAAAATAGAAAAAAAGTTTAAATATTTATGGTTCCCAATACTTAGAACTGAAAGTCAAATTTTTTTTTTTCATTAAACCCAATGTGTGGTATCTACGGATAGGTCTTCAAAAATGATAACCCCCTGTAACTTCTAAAATAAGAGAATGATAAAAATAAAAAAATTTATGATGTACATTACCATGTAAATTTCCACCGAAAATTGGTTTGAACGAGTCTAGTAAGTAGCTTTTTTTTTAATACGTCATAAATCGTAAACCGCAATTAACCTTTCATTCAAACAACTCAAATATAAAATTTAAAAAAAAACATTATTATATTACTTGCTGCTTCGGAACCCTTCATGAGCGAGTCTGACTCGCACATGGCCGCTTTTTTAAGCATGCAGATCTAATACAAACTCATTTCTAAAGATAAAGGAAATGTAAAAATCTTTAACTATTTGAAATCTCATATCTGATAAAAATACTTTGCGAAGACAAAAACTAATAAGTATTCAACGAACTTGGTGAACAGCTTTTCATTCTAAATTTGACTGTTACAGTTAAAGTGATCTAGTGACTGTTCAAGTGTGATTGATTAGGTGCTTAGTGTACCGGTGAAGTGTCCATGTAGCAAGTTTGTTCCCGACTTGGGCAACCATCTGTTGACTACTTTATTTGTGTTCAGTGTGAACACAAATTATGTAATCAACAGATAGTTTTCCTGAAGAAGTTTATTAGGCGTGAGCCCGCTAACACACTCTACGGTAAAAATAGTTCGTGCTCATAAATATTTTATCGGCCGCGAACCAATATAAAAGTTTAGAAAATAGTTTGTACTTGTTGTATTTCGGGATCTCAACTGTTTATATAACTTCGCCCTAACGACGTTCTCGACGTCTGAGTACTTGTACTTTGTATATAAATAATATCTAATAAATATTACTTGACAATAATCGAATCAGTTTGTAATAGAATATTAACGGAATGTTTACAAAATGGAGTGTCCCCTTAATTCGATGTCCAACTGACTGCACGTAAAAATAAAGTTCTTCATTACTTTTGTAGTTATAGTCTAGTCAAAATACACTTCACCCTTTTATTCATTCCAAAGAAGCTGAAAATTTATGTGAACGTTAGGGATACCATTATAAAGAAATTGTGAAAAATACGATTCTATTCTATGGGTACAAAAAAAGTTGTCCAATTCTTGTTTCTTTTTAAATTTCTGAAACGGTGTGAGCTACTGGAAAAATATTGTAAAGGGTTTTGTAGATTGTGACAATTCTCTACAAAAAAGGTATGTTTCCTTTATTCCCTACGAAGCCCCAGACCGTAGGAAAGTCGCATTCAACGAAAAAGGCGCACACTTCCGCACTACCTTTTTGACTCATTTTTTTATGTAGTTTCATGTTGTATTGGATCGTGGTTTATGTAATGTAATGTATGTAAAATGTAACCCATTTAGGATCACTTCGTTGTCTGTCTATTCTTTTACCCGTATGTCCATTTGTCTGTAAAGACACTTTTCTCAGGAACATGTGGAAGTATCAAGTTGAACTTTATATCAAATCTGTTAAGGCTGTGAAAAATCAAACTTCTGAGTCAACGTCATCAAAACTACAGCCATTTATGCAATATTTTTAAACACTTGTTAGAGAATCTGAGCCAATATGGTACGTTCTGTTGACTTAGAATCATGAAATTTGGCAAGAAGCAAGGTCTTATAGCACAAGTAAAGAGAAAGTTTCGAAAATACAAAAAAAAAACGATTAATCAATTTAAGTCTATTGCAACTCACGAATAATGAATCGTGGGAAAAATAAAATTCAGAACAATTTTTATTTAACTTTATTCTACAAGTTTTTACTATAAAACTTACCGTTTATGAGAAAAATGCAAAACGGATAGGTATTGAATAAAAAGAAATCACAGTTTGGATCGATAGGAATTTTTCACAAATTCACTATAATGGTATCCCTAACATTTATACACATTTCATCTTCTTTGGAATTAATACATGAGTACCCATACATTCCCCGCTAAAAATGACTGCACTATTAAGCTGACTCAGTGTTAGAAGCGTAAACATAACATAAACCTGTTACCCTATTATCTCATACAATATGGTCTTTAAACGTCACTGCATAGAAGAATATAGGACAGATTTAGCTTAAATCTGTACATTCAAACTTCCAGCGACGCTACGTTAATTCGCGATAGCACTCTACATAAAATATGTCTTTACTAGTTTTATGGTATACATTGTGTTTACTAGACTAGTAAGCATTCTTAATATCATTTTAATAAAAAAATACTCACAATGTATGCTTGTTTTATAGTACGCTACAATCGAGAGGAAAGTAAAGCGAGTTCACTTGTTGCACACACTGTCCCCCGGGTGTCCCTACATGTATGTTACATATGTGTGTGTGTGCCACAATATCAACGGCTATTTGTCACGCGTGCTTACGCTCCCTGGAGGTGCGCGTGAGATATGACGCGAGCGTTTTCAAGAAAATAAAGGGTAGTTTTATAATTCAAGATTTTTTGTTACAGTTAATCTTACCGACTGACTTACATCATTATCTTACATAACTTTACTTGTGACATCCAACTTCTTTCAATGAACAGTTTAGCACAACAATATGTTAAGGGCCACAAACTAAAATTAGTAAGTAGTACGTACCTTTTTTTTTTTTTTTTTTTTTTTTCGTGCGGAAATCCCTTCGGATACCCCCCCGCCGGGCAGCGGGGGCGGTTATGTCGGGCTTGCACCGACCAAAACCGCACGCCGTCTCGGGTCTTCAGACGCCGGGGTGTAAGGTTACCCATAGAGCATATCCCTCGCACCCCGACTGACCCTGGGCCATCTCACCACTAACAGCATCGCTCATCCTGTCTCCTCTGAAAGCAGAGGAGTACGGAGAGCGATGTGTTCCCGCCACGTTGGGTATTGGCCGACGATCAATGCCAACCCTATGAAGGGGTGAAGGGGAAGCCATTGACCGCCGCCCAGGGTGTACCGGCCGCTCCGATTCCGTTCCCCCCGGACTGCAGCGGGATCGGAATCGGAGCGACACTCGAGGAGGTTACCCAACACACACCCCAATTATTATATTACCTTTTTTTTTTTTTTTATCGTGCGGAAATCCCTTCGGATACCCCCCCGCGTGCCAGCGGGGGCGGTTATGTCGGGCTTGAACCGACTAAAACCGCACGCCGTCTCGGGTCTACAGACGCCGGGGTGTAAGGTTGCCCATAGAGCATATCCCTCGCACCCCGACTGACCCTGGGCCATCTCCGGTTTCGAGATGGCCCCCTCGGGTTTGGGAACCACGGAGTCCCCGTCTTGCCTCGGTTTGGGGGAGGGGCGCTAGTCGCCCCACCGTCCCGGCCTGCTTCTGCTGGGGTGACAGGTGGTCTCACCCGCCACCCCCAGGCCTGCGCTCATGGAGGACGGAGGTCGATAAGCGACCTTACCTAGGTAAGTACCTAATAAAGTATTTTTTTTAAATGGGAACCATCTCTGCAAAGAGTTCTTGTGACGTTACATCAGTAATTAAGAAAAAAAAATAGAGATTCGAAGACCTTAACCAACAGTTTAGCTATCGCTGTCGCTAACTTTAGGATACGTGTGGATGTTAATCTGAGTACACAGGTACGACGATAAAGTGCGAGGGATATGCTCCATGTGCGAGGGATATGCTCTATGGGCATCCTAACACCCCGGCGTCTGAAGATCCGAAACGGCGTGCAGTTTTAGTCGGTTCAAGCCCAACATAATCGCACCCGCTGGCCGGCGGGGGGCATCAAAAAAAAAAGCTACGACGATAAAGTTATGTATGAAAAGTTAGTGTTGGGACGCTTAGAATAAAGGAATTTTTAATCAAGTTCTACTACAACACACGAGTTCTAACACCCCTGCGTCTAACATTTCACAGGGACTAATTTATTTATTCTTTATTGTACACTTACATGGCATTTAAACAAATCAGAGAGACAATATGTACAAAGGCAATGTATATTTAAATATGAAATACGGGTGCAAACCACACTCCAGTCACGAACAGATCCTAATAATCCGTACAAAATAGACCACACACTATGTTTTCCAACTGTGCAATATTTTGCGCCATCTATATTGTTGTTATGTATATTGTGTAAACACAGCACGCTCTGTGCTCACGACGAAGTATGCAATCTCTGTGTATCCCAATGCAACAGCGAGGGCGTGAACTGAATCATAACTTCATTTTATGCAAGAACGAATGAAACGAAAACTTGAAATTGTACAAAACTTACACGTTCTGTCGGTTACGTTCAAGTTCTAATAACTCTGCATATTTATGTGAAACGAATACTTATATTAAAATTGTTCTAAAGCATAGGTTAGTGGTAGTAGGATTATACAAACATACAGTCACGCCTTCCTCCCAATGTAGTGATTACACTTGTTTGATATCCTGGTTGGTAAGAATCATTATAAATAATAATTGAGACTATTACATCAATTCTAGAACGGGCAACTCTCTGACGCCAAATAATGATGCCACGTTGAAAACAAAAAGCCGGCTAGTCAAAGCTGGTACTCAGAACTTTGACTTTCAGGAAGCGTACTTTGATTGAGTCTTTAATTAAATACAATTCTCAAAATGTTGCTACGCGGTATCTTTACTTTCTGGGATCGTTTGAGGTCCTTAATTATATAAAGTGACGCAAGCGTACTATAAAGGTTTATAAATAGATTGTAATGCGATCACTTTTGTGTCACTTTGTGTACAATTGACATAAGTTTGCAGAAGTTGACTTTACCTTTACATTCACTGATTTTTGACGTGACAACGTCGTATAATTCGAGAGAGTGGGCTGCACGCACGAAAAAATGAGGCGTTCCATTTAAGGCTTGAAGTGTGTGATGGTACCACCTCTAGCCAAAGCTGAGTAAAATTAATTTTTATCTAATCGACGCGCCAACCGTGCCAGAGTTCCAGCCCCCTACCCAGATAGGGGGACGTAGCGCCCCTCCACCGCGCTACGCTATGGGACTCGTCTCCAGACTTGGACATCCCTCCACTGGTCTTGGCTGATTCGAGGGATAATGAAAATGAACGCGAAGAGAGGACAGTCAAAATATATACAACAAACAGTTAAATACGTTAATTTTGGTTACTTGTCACACATTTATTCAATCGCACGCCTAAGTACAGTTTACAAAATAGCGCTCCTCAACAACTCGTGTTCGTACCGTGAAGACTTTAACTTCAATCTTCCGTCTGCCATAACTGGCGCACCACCTCTGTGCTTTAGCCGCTCTTTGCAGACTACATCGGGAATTGAACCACGAGCCCTCCAAATGACAAGACGGTTGTAATAACTTATACGACAGTAGATAAGAGTCTCGGCACGTCAGTTTGCTCTGCACTCATTCATACGATATTCGTATTCCGCTAATCATCAAATAACGCCGCTTCGCTTGAAGATTACAGGGCAGATGTCATCAACGGCCCGTGGCTACTCCATAGAGTAACCAGGAGCCTCCGTTTATACAAGAGCCTGGTCTACCGTCTAGCTCGTTACATGTGACTCTCAACCATACATCTCTAACACAGGTACCGTAAACCAATATCAACGCAGTGTCGATTCAAACAACTCTTAGATTTTACAGTTAATTAATGCACAAGTACTCTGGGTATTCTATTACTCAACCGTGGATAGCAATACATAATACATATATAAAACATTAATTATGATAACAGTAGAAAACAAGGAATTGACTCACCAAGTCTCACACACCACAATTTACTTGCCTAGCCTAGCCGGGGTTCTAGCCCGTCGTCACCCCAGAGCGCCCATCTCGTCGGTCCAGCTCGCAAACTCAAAACTAACTGCCTGTCATCCCCCAATCTTTCTACATCCGACGCCGTTTTAACCTATACCTCGTATTTGTACTTGTGATTTACAGACACTTAACCAAAACTGGACTCCAATAGTTTGCACGTGTTTGGGTCGTACATTTGTATAGAATCGGTGCCAGTATCGCTAAACAATGGCCTTCACAAGAAATCAAGATGCAACGCGTCCTGTTGTTTATCTGATTTTTGGCCGTTAACGATAGCAACGATTTACACCAGATGTGTATACATGAGAATAATTATAAAATATTAAATTAATAAGATATTTCAAACGCGCCTATTGGAGTTTATTAATTTATATATTGTTACGTGATTAGTGTACTATCACAAGTGTAAGCGAGAGCGCGGATCGAGCGACAAAGGGGCACAATCGGCCTCCGCGTTCGGCAGCGTTCGACATCTGTCTCTCTCCTACTTGAGTGAGCGATGCGTCCGCGTGGACAGCTGCTATACAATAATACATTTAGATGTTTTCGTCAAGTATGAAGTGCAGTGAATTCTTATAACCGATCTTAGTGGTTAAACAAATAGAATTAAAATTTTCTTTTGAGAAATGCAACCATTCCATCAGTATTTTCTTATGACGTTGTCACGTTCAACAATCGTCAGTAAACCGACTTTACAGACAACCGATTTTTTTTCATAATTCATTAGTCAGGTAGCAGTTTAATAATTAAGTAAGATGCAAGCCAGTGAGGCCTCGGGTCGGCTTGGGCTACGGCGATGTTGATGGGCCCTGTATATCCCATTGCAAGCCATAGCAAGTCATACCAATTACATTAAAAATGGCCACATAATTGAATAATATTCTATCGACAGGTTTCAAATCATTTTTAATAACATTCTGACTACAATTTCAGTAGCTACGTAATGTGTGCGAATAATACATTTATATTATTTATAATTTCGTTATGTTACTCCGTATTCGATAAACAAAATATTATTACAACACAAATGAAACAAGTTTCGGATGTAGCCGCTAGATTTCATTGCATATTCAATATTATGTTCGGTGTTATTCAGAATACATTAGCAGGCACTGAGACTGTCTGCATATTGACATAACAGTGAAACAATGAGAGTGCACCAAAGGTGCCGCCGCCAGCAATCAATCTCAACAGTGAATTTGATGAGCGTCAATGATGTTCAAAGCTCTACATTGTCTACGGCGTAGCAATTTCTACGAACCTGCTACGACTAAGTTTTATGGTCAAATTATCAATAGCCTGCAGCTATAACTAACTTATCCATCGTAACTTCATAGAATACTTTATAACCATCTTAAACCTTCCAATCACTGCTAAAATACTTTCTTAGGAAAAAAATTAGACTTTACCAAATTCTTCATTTCAGAAGATAATGTGGTTGACAATATCGCATATCTGTACGAACACTAAGCGCAATAAACTGACACAGATATTGTACAATAATATACTCGCTTATCTACTACTGCTACACCAAACTATCGAAATAATATGAATATTATTGCAGCCCCATTGATAAGCCAATGTTGCAAATATTTATTGAAAATAGCAACATTTGCCGAGTAGGGCTATTTAATTGTATTATTGTTACGTAGTGATGTTAAAGCATTTATAATAATTGGAAGTTAAGCACTAGTTTCTTAAAATACAAGATAGACTCTTATGTGATTCCGCTGTCAGCTATTCCATGTCAAAAACAAATGAATTAAACTTAAAGATTTGTTACACATTGGAAGCATCGTGTCGTGTTATGTTATCTTCGTCTGTACAAAATATAATATCTCTTTGTATAAAAAGAACGCAATGAATAGTTTGAGCTTGTGCCCACCAATATTTTGATAGAACTAATTTGTTTTATCATGAAAATACAATATCATATCTATGTTGCTTAGAGTGACAGGCAATTTGGCAAACAGAAACTTTCACTTACTTGTCGTATTGGGCAGAATATATTGGACTCGACCGTTTAATCCTCACATAACCAAAAACATTGTTATTTATTGAAAACAAAACTACAATATTTTTCTTACAATACGTTCCATGGAGGCAGGTATGTATTTATTCATTAAAATGTCAAAAAACCGGCCAAGTGCGAGTCGGACTCTCCCATGAAGGGTTCCGTAGCAGCAAGTAAAATTTTTATATTTGAGTTGATTGAATGAAAGGTAAATTGCGGTTTACAATTTATGAGGTGGCTCAGTTGGTAAGAGCATTCCCCCTGTAAGGGACTGGTCGCGGGTTCAAGTCCCGTCCTAGATGTTCTCTTTTTCCGATCTAAATCTTTAGAAAAAATTTATGACGTATTAAAAAAAACTACTTTCTTGATCTCGTTCAAACCAATTTTAGGTGGCAGTTTACATGGTAATGTACATCAAATATTTTTTTTAGTTTTATCATTCTTTTATTTTAGAAATTACAGGGGGGGAAACACATTCAACCACGTTGGAAGTGTCTCCCGTGCAAACTATTCAGTTTAGAAAAAAAAAGATATTTGAAACCTCAATATCATTTTTGAAGACCTATCCATAGATACCACAAACGTATGGGTTTAATGAAAAAAAAATTTTGGGTTTCAGTTCAAAGTACGGGGAACCCCAAATTTATTGTTTTTTTTTATTTTTGTATGAAAATCTTAATGCGGTTCACATAATACATCTACTTATCAAGTTTCAACAGCATAGTTCTTATAGTTCCGGAAAAAAGTGACTGTGACATACGGATGGACAGACAGACATGACGAGTCTATAAGGGTTCCGTTTTTTGCCATTTGGCAACGGAACCCTAAAAAGAGTACAATAATACTGAAAACATTACACGACCGCTATAATTCACACCATCTTTGTTTAGATGTAACTCTCAGTAGTGTATGTGTGTTAGATGCTCTAATTATATGGTTACTAAATAAAGATCCTATTCATTCAATAATTAAAGAAATAATTATTTTATTTAACATGTTGTCCACAGTACACGTTGTCAACTCAATCAAAACAGTAAAATGTGGTTTTATGTTAAATATTTTGATAGCTTGACGTTAACCTACAGATACACAACGTCTCGGGGCGACCGCAGAGCACGTCGTCAATCTCTATTATATGCACCAATAAGATCCGAATGAAGATATAGTATCTTGTGCGAGGGAGGTTAGATTATAATAATACGCAAAAGGTTGTTGGTCACAGCCGCGGTAGCCTAGTGGTATGGGTAATGGACTGCTGAGACGAGGTCTCGGGTTCCATCCCAGGTTTTACCATGGCACACACCAATGACTTTTCGATGCTTTTCGAAGTTATGTGTGTATTTATCGCAGGTTTATAAGTGCCCGGTTGATGGCAATAGGCTCGCCACCTATTACATTGAGACCTAAACATAAACTGGCGAAATTCGGGTGCTAGCACCTCTGCCTACCCCTTCGGGGATATAGGCGTGAGTTTATGTTATGTTATGTTATGTTGTTACACTACAAAGAAGAGCAATCATCCCCACACAGCAGCAGGACTCGCGTAGAAACTATTTAAAAAGCGCTACAGTTAGTGTCGTCCAGTGTTCGCGAGCGAGTCGCTGTAGCTGTCGTGATCGTGATTCATACAAAGCCATTGTCGAGTCTGTGCGGAGCGCTCCTGATTGTCCCGGTGCAGCTCCAGAAGCCCGTAGAACGTCTGTCTACTGAATATAACATGAGTTCTCCGCGTATGACTACCTATATACGGTTTGTTTTACACTCTTTCAAATTGGCAGTCAGTGCGGTTGCTTGGTGATAACAACCTAGTACATTTACAGTACATTTTTGTGTTTAATCTATCTGCAACTGTATCGTAATGGAAAAGAAATATATATGTATATTAGTCAAACCCACTGTCCGGCCGTCTCTGAAAACCAGCGCTGTCCGCTTGCACTACAACGCCGACAGCATTTAAGCTGAGAGGCGGCCTTTATTCTACCTAGCCATATAGATGCATATAACATTGTCATGTATGCACAATTGTTGTAATCTTATTCTGGTTGCTAAGCTGTGTATATTTTTGTTTATGTAAGCTGGGTTGAATAAAAATATTTCCTTTCTTTCTTTCTTTCTTACATATAAGATCTTAGAATATCTAATCCTATAATGCACATAAGCAAACATGTTTCACCAGATGCCAAAACACTTTTCATGTGTACTTTTTTATATACTGTATATCCCTTTTTTTTTTTTTTTTTTTTATCGTGCGGAAATCCCTTCGGATACCCCCCCGCCGGCCAGCGGGGGCGGTTATGTCGGGCTTGCACCGACTAAAACCGCACGCCGTCTCGGGTCTTCAGACGCCGGGGTGTAAGGTTACCCATAGAGCATATCCCTCGCACCCCGGCTGACCCTGGGCCATCTCACCACTAACAGCATCGCTCATCCTGTCTCCTCTGAAAGCAGAGGAGTACGGAGAGCGATGTGTTCCCGCCACGTTGGGTATTGGCCGACGATCAATGCCAACCCTATGAAGGGGTGAAGGGGAAGCCATTGACCGCCGCCCAGGGTGTACCGGCCGCTCCGATTCCGTTCCCTCCGGACTGCAGCGGGATCGGAATCGGAGCGACACTCGAGGAGGTTACCCAACACACACCCCATACTGTATATCCCTATAGAGGTAGATTCATGTGTATTACTACCACAATTCACTTTTTGTTTTCGACCGCATGTAACAAGCCTTTTTTGTAGCAGCACTCGGTGCTGCTACAAAAAATTGCCCAATAGGAAACCTCAATAACTCTTTGTCTTTGGCCTCTGTGGCGTAGCGGTAGTGCATTCGACTGCTACGTCAGGGGGCGCGGGTTCGATTCCCGCTCAGTGCAAATATTTGTATGCATGAATATGTCTATTTGCATTGGTCTGGGTGTTTCTATGTATAATATGTATGTATTTACAAAAAAAAAGTATTTAAGTATATTTATCCGCAGTCTGGAACCCATAACACAAGCTAGTTAAACTATGCTTATTTTGGGTCTAGAATGCGCTGTGTAAAATGTCGTAGAATATTTGTTATTTAAAAAAAAAAAAAAAAAGAGTCGAACCCGAAACTTGTGATTGGCGGTCGCAATCGCTGTCTTTTTGTTATTGAGGTAATGGGAGAAAATTACACACTTGTTAAAGTAAATTAAAAACTGTCGCACAGACGGAGTTAATGACCAGTTCCCGCTGCAGCGGATGCTCGGCGGGCGGGCGACACTGTGTAAGTCACCTCCAGCGCTTAACTTTCGCAATAACGAGTTCATTAGAACAACTCACTAAATCTGGTTTTATGATGATCTCCATCCTTATAGTTAACGGCCTTCCTGCTCTGGCAACACTGTCATTAATGTTATGGCACTCATTTTTTTTTTCATAAACTTTGCAGTATGTACCGTCACTATGCTATCAGGTAATGCAGAATTATATCCTGAGTTGCCTATCATATTTATTTATTTATTTATTTATTTATTTAATATTACTACAGACACTATTATTACAGAAGGACCCAATACAATAGTGTGGGACATTTCTAAATACAATATAATAACAAAAAGACAACAGATACAATAATACATTTACATATACATTTTAAGCTGAAATGAGAAGGATATGACTACCTACACTGCTGGGTCCAGGTGCTATTCCACTCGAAGTACCTTTTTTTTTTCGCGCGGAAATAACTTCGGATACCCAAGCCAGCGGACAGCAACTCGAGACCTCATCTCAGCAGTCCGTTGCGTACGCCACTGGGCTATCGCCGCTTTATCAATATCAGATAATATATGTAAAAATCTACACTTATCATCTACTAACTGTTACCCGCGACTTTTTTCGCGCTACTGTCTTTACAGGTCATTGTCTATCTGTGGGCCAAATTGCAGCCAATCCGTTGTTACGTAATTCAAAATAAACACACGAAAAATCTCATAAACGTTTATATTATTAGCAGATTTAAACATTTTATGAACTCGCTCCCTCGCACCCTAGCTCGTGAGCGTACTGCTAACTTGTCTAATTTGGTGGCAATTCATCAGGCCCCGGTGCCACGGGCCTTGCATACCGACGAGGAGCAGACCGTCGCGTCGTCACGTCTCTCGCAGAGTCGCTTACACACAAAGAATTATCAATACTACTATCTGCCCAAGCGACATTATTTTTGGTGTAAGTAGTTGAATGCCTTATATTTGGTAACAACTCAGTAAAATTTTGAGTCGTTGTTTTCTTAAGCGTTCGAAATGAAATTCCTTGCATTAAAATTTTCGTGAGATCGAAACAAATATACCGATGTGCTATTCCAGATGTAGTTATTTCTTCTTAAATTGTAATTTACTGCTAAATCAAGAATAACAAGCTATTTTTAAAGTGAGCCATAATAAGAATTTCAGCTAAAAAAAAGACGTGTTATGACTGGTGACCGAAGTCTATCTTGGTTGCTGCCTTTGTAACCGGGGTATACCTGTGGTGCCAAGTAAAAGGCTCACGCGATGGAATACTCTGTGGTTTTAATTGGCTCGATTTTTCGGCATAGACACTGGTCCGCGGGCCCTGCTGAGGCGGCAGTTAAGAGTTCTACACCTAGGTAGGCAAAACAAACGTATGTTGAATTTCATAATATATGTGAACTTCAATTTTAAATATAACATAGCCCGTGGATAGCCGCACTGTTTTATTAAGTCCGTATTTGGTTACATTTTCTTCATAATTTCCATTTCAAAAAATATATGTTCGAGTTTGTTTAAACAAAAGTATGCTAAAAACAATTAAACAATTTCTTTATTCTCAGAAAAAAGTTACGAAGTCAAAGCAAAGTTGTCTGTTTAATAAAATATATTTTGACAGAAGAATACTTAACAGATGACTTTGGGAAGTTTCCTTTAGGTTCCAGCTCCAGAAGACAGCGTGGACGGTGATCATCACATTACAACGTGACTTGAACGATGTAATCTATCGCAGAGACGGTAGTTTGCAGATATATGCCACCTGGTAGTTGCTTCAGTGCTGCTGCCACCAGTACAAATGTACCACTCTTGCAATGCGACGATGCAAATGGCGCAAACAGCAAATGTTGTATTAAAACATTATGTTTGCAAAACTATTGTAAGCAACTAATTGGTGGCGATCGGAAATACATCTACACTACCTATTACACGTAAGTATCCCAAGTTTATTAAATCTTACCTCTTCTACGAAGTAGATAAAAATTATCTAACTGTTGCCCTACATAAATTAGGACAGACAAAAACATGTCAATTATGTGTTTTTAAATAAATTCCAAAGCCGAATACAAAAATTCGTGTTGATAATAATTTCGTGAGTATATGACAAGTTTTTTTTAATCTTTATCATCGTTTGTAAATGCCTGGCGTGTTTGATATCTTGCCAAGCGGATGGACGCGAGTGTTGGAGCGCCGAGGAACACTTTATTATCTGTTATATTTATTTTATAATATTGCGCAAATTGAATGTCCCAAAAACACCGTTCCTAATTTTTTTGTGTGTTTGTTTGTTCAATATTATTACACATTAAGTAGACCTTGAGCCAAATGTGCATGTCGGTGGAAGCATATTATTTTCGGAAAACAACACAAAGTGTGTATTTTTAAGAAACATTGAACACAGTTTACCAACAAAAAGCTCGCATTCCTCATATTGAAATGTGATATGATGCTGATGGACGAATCAGGCGGGGGATCGGGTTCTGTGGCGCAAATTAAGGGAGGCGCGCGGCCAGCTGGGAATGGCAGGTTTTTTTGCGGTAGACATGATATCACAGGACTAATATAGAGTGTTTTGCTACGTTATTACTATTAGGTCGTTACATATTAAATTGCCGTTTTTCTTGAAGAAATTGGAGGAAACCCAATTTCCAATACTCACATTTTTGCATTTTTTTTAGGAATGACAAATCCAAATTTTATGATTTTTTTTGTGTATTAATGAGACAACATTAAGCTAACAAACAGCAACTTTTATTATCTTTTTGAAAAGTGACAGCTGTTAAGTAATACGAAATTTATCATCAAAATGGATAGCATTTAGGAAGTACTGTTTTTGAAGATCGAATTAATTTATCAAGCGGCCAATAAAAACAAAATTTAATACCGAGTTATAAAATCTTAAAATCAACTTTCAAACAAAATATAAATAATGGAAATAGCTATTAAATTACAGAAATAACGAACTCATGAATTTGTAAGAAAATTTCGGCAATTTCATAGGAAAAGACCTACTATTATCTTTTCTGTAGTTTTGTGTATTATTGACCTTTGGGTTGCAACATATTATTTTTATATTTTGCTTTTTAAGTTCATTCGACCCCAGATAGTATACGGCTGTCTGCTTCAGTAAATAAACATAAATAAATATATCTTTGACCCTTGAATGTCACGTCTAGCCAAAATGTTGATGGCATAGAGCATAGAGAGCACGTAATTGTCAGTACTTCAGTTAACGATTATACGCTTCATTGCGTCGTAAACCCCGAACACACCTTTTCGGTCTCTTAAACTGATTTACATCTACTTAAAGGTCTTTGTCCCTGTAAGCAAAGGACTAATAGGTTAATATTTAACAATTTATACTTCAGCGGTTAAGGAAACACCTGCAAGATTGCATTGAGCTGAACGGAACGGTACGGCCGTTCCGTTTAGCTCAATGCAACACACTCAATGTCGCCGAGTTTAGACTGGACACATTTCAAACCATATAAAATTATTTTTAAAATATTGACACTATGTGAAGAAGTGCTCCGGGAAAAAAGGCTCTAATTTCTGTCTACAAGCTAATTAGTAGCACGCTGTGCATACGACATCGACAGTAATTGGAAATCAGATATGGTAATTACATTCTTTAACAATATGTGTAGAAGACAATGATTTTTGGCATATAATCAACACAGCAATTACCGACTTCTCTTAAAAAATATTATGTACGTAATAAATATATGTAATTCGTGTCATTCGTGTCATTCGTGAACTTTGGTGCTATTTTCATTTTGCACATTAAGAGCAGACAAGAGGGTTAATCTAATGTTCACTATGCTTAGTAGCACAATACTATAACTAGGTCTGCAATTCATTCTGCTGTTGTAATTTTTTATTCAAATGGTGATAATTCCTCCTTTTTGTCTTGTGTATACTAACAAATTACTAAATTTAATACCAACAGCGTGAATGAGGCTTTTTTGTTCATTGAGAAAACCGATATTGAAAATTTCGGTGATTATTCCTCCGTGGTACACATGAATTTTTAATCACATAGCCTATGTCCTTCTCATCAGCAACCTCTTTGCTTTGGGAGGCGAAGCTGGTCTAACAAAATACATGAGTCGTCTAAAAGAGAGCAAAGCTCTGACGAGCTTCCCTCAATAAAAACCTTTGAGAATGCCGTGGGGCGAAACGCGGTCAGGAGTAATCTATTAAAAATATAAGTATATGGTGTAAAAGAACAAGTGGGTAATTATTTCAATAAACATTGTCAAAAGTGTACGAGTTTATCGACCCGCAATTACACTGAGCGTATTTGAGTGATGTTAAAGAGAAAGGGTCAGCAACTAATGTGTTAGCCTCTTACCCGAGAAGCTCTGGTGGTCCCTGTCATCAACAGGAGCAGAAAATGCTATTTAGACCCTGTTCCTAAATATATGTAACTTTTTATATCAAATTCAAATATTTAAAGAGGGCAACTTCACGCAGCCACTTAAGACGTCGTTAAGTGTATGTTTCAACAGCAAGTTTGTATATGTAATTCATAATTACATTATTTAATTTAAAATCCAATGGATAACCGTACTTAAAGATTACTTACAGAATTATACATTGTGAAATTTTTAAAATGTAAATTAAGGCTCAGGAAGTAAAATGTAACCTGTAGTGGGGTGGCAGAACATTCGATTCACGTTCAGAACAATAAATTGGTATGCATGAATTATATTTACTCACTACTTGCATTGATCTTGGTGTATCTAATTATAACATGTATGTGTTTATATTGTTTATTCCAGACATCTGAAACCCATAATGAAAGCTACGCTTCGTTTGGAGCAAGATTGCACACAATTTTTATTTAATTTCGTCTTCCTTAAAAATGTCTGCATAGAACACAATCACCGGAGTTTGGTCCCCAGAGCACAAACGTAAACAGATCCCGTTTCCAAAGCCACGGGCGAGCTTGAAAACGGGATATGTTTACGTCTGCAACATGAGATGTTTACTAGTCTTATGTCTCGAGTTACCCGTTAGACGATTCATTAGTATTCGATTTTGGACTTAAAGGCTGGGCTAGGCGACGGAACTAGATGTTGATAGTAATTGAAGTAGAGGAGAGAACAACATTAAAGCACTATTTACAATAACATGATACCTATTTATTGTTATGTTTTGAAAGATACCTCTCGCCTGTATACGTTGTGCTGCGTCCATATTATAACATAACATAACATAACTTCACGCCTGTATCCCCGAAGGGGTAGGCCGAGGTGTATTACACACCCACGATTCGCCAGTTATGTTAAGGTCCCAATGTAATAGGGGGCGAGCCTATTGCCATCTACCGGGCACATTATTAAGCTAGCGATAATTAACATTTAATTAATTAATGCACACATAACTACGAAAAGTCAGAGGTGTGTGCACGGGCCGCCTGGGGATCGTCCATATTATTCAATTTCTTATTCGGAATTTACCACAGTATCGGAACATTTAATGCTTTTGAAGATAATATATGAAGTACTAGCTTTTGCCCGCGGCTCCGCCCGCGTAGATGTCGGTTATCGCGACAAAACATAGCCTATGTCCTTTCCCAAGGTCTAATTCACCCCTGTACCAAATTTCAGCAAAATCGGTTCAGTGGTTTAGGCGTGAAAGCGTAACAGACTGAAAGATAGACAGAGAGAGTTACTTTCACATTTATATATTAGTAAGGATTGACATGTTTTTATTGATCGATAGTTTTTGTCATTTTACTATCAGTTTTTGTTCAGTCTTTATTATTTTTATTATTAACACGTTAACAATCAAGGATCATCATGGCGTATAATGTACATGGTTGTCAAAAAACGTTTACAGGTTTGTCCAGACAACCGGAGTTTACCTTCAATACTGGCTCCCTAATACAGTTACACAAAATACAGTTTTTTAAAGCACCCAGATTCAAACTGATCCAAAACAAGGGAAATCAACTTTTTTTATTAGCTCCCTTAAAAGTCCAAAGTCAAAAAAAAGTCTTAAAAGGCCGAGGTCCGCCGGCAACCCTGGGGTTATCCTTTCGAGGGCTTACCCGGGGTGCCCGGCAACGGACACTTGGGGAGGACACCGTGCGGTTTTAGTCGAGACACGACATAACCACCCCCACTGGCCCGCGGGGGGGGTATCCGAAGGGATTTCCGCACGTAAAAAAAAAAAAGCTCCCTTATCTAACTCATATTATTTACATAACTAACTTACATGTTTTATTTGATCTCAGCGGAGATACATCATGTTCTTATAAAATACTGTAACAGAGTCTTATAAGGTAGTGTAGTAGGAAAGAATACCTATTAATTGTATGGTCATTAGGCTGAATACATTTTAATAGAATCAGTGCTACGTATACTAGTTCCAATATTTTTAATGATATTCTAATTGTCCATTGTGCTGTCCCGGCCTAAAGTAAATATAGCTTAATTAACTGGTTATAAGGGTTCTAGAATGATAATAAACATACTTTGATATATTTGTGAAAATCTAATTCTGATTGAACATTTTCCCGATATCCTAAAGAAACTCCTCAACGAAACGCCGAAACGCCCCACTCAGACAATTTAAGTTGTAAGAATAAAGTGAAAATAAAATGGCGAGCACACATGTTATATAATATCTGTTTTTCCATCATTCAATGGAATATGTTTCAAATCGATCCTCAAAGTGAACCGTCTGTATCAAGTTGTAGAATACATCGCCGCGACACACAATACCACAGAATCATCACCGACGTTCTTCACTCAATTGTGGGGCGTCTCCGTCGGTAATGGCTTTATAATACACTTGTGCTCCACCTCTGACAATGTAGAGAAGAATATTTTATAGTATACGACACGGTATTGCCACGACAATCATATTGTGAACAAGGTTAGTAATATACGAATGTATTTATTTAAGGATAACAACCAGAAGTCCTCTTCAAACACACACGCTTCAGGTTTCACATCAAAACTCGTACATGTAATTATGTTGAACCTTCTGATTCAAACTGATATACTATTATGTATTTAAAAAAAAACATGTTTTATAGAAGGCCACACATAAGAAAGACGACACACAATACCCCCATAGTTCGTTATCCCTGTGTTGCTAGGAATAGATCTGTGTGTAGCTGTGTGGTGAAAACCGAAACTTATTTAATTCTGATTCGAGTTCCATAGTCTAGTCAGGGTATCTTTACCCTTTACTTTACTTTACTTTATCAAGATAAAAGTGATACGTAGCAATTGCTACGATGCAAACTAGGACGGTGACCAGCCTCGCAATCAACCCAAACTTAAGCGTAGCGAGATTTGCCTATCCAACAATAGGTCAACGTGACCGGTCGACTTTTTCCATTGATTTGGTTTTTCGGTGAATATTCCTCGATGGTAAGACCGATGTGGACATTCGACCCCTTACGACACTCAGTAATGTCTACTTGATTACCGTGGCAAATGTCGTGGTCTCGGAGGAGTAACATTTGTTTGAAATGCAACTTTGAAACCAAAGACGCTTCGCTTCGCTCGCTACGCTTAATTATATCCAAATGACGTCGCAACCTATTCTTACGTCGTCTTGTATAAAGGAGTTCGCGGGTAGACGCTCCGTAATGGAGTGTATAATTCCGCGGCCAGATTCCTCGCTACAAAGGTAAGCAATGGAGGGAGCCCTTGTTTCGTGTCAATGTTTGTTCTGCGTGTCCCTGTTGCCGTGCGGCGCGAGCATCGGTCGGTACAAAGAGTCTCATTGTTCCGCGTATGTTGGTGTGCCAACGTAATAACTTCTACGTCGTCTACGCGATGAATGAATTAACAATTGTTTGTGGACGTTATAATGTTCTCGGGAACACTGAACGGAGACTCGGAGTCATTTGTCTGATATGTTGTTATTTACTTGCCACCGAGGTTTAGTTAACGTTGATCTGTTTCGGTTATTAATTGTTGGTTAGATGGCTGTTATACGATGGGTGTTAGTATGATGTTTTTTTCGTAAATAATAACACATTGTCCTTAGTTCACTCATTTTACATACTGGTGGTAGAAATTTGATGACACAAATTTGTCACAAAATTCGACCGGGTGGGTACCACCGTGCACGATAGTGAAAAACCCTCCATAGTAATCCAATTTCGGTTTGATTGCGTTCAGGGGTCAGCAAGTGCATAGCCGGGCAGGGGGATTGTGGTCGCAGCACTGGAGGGACCGGTGGGGTGTCACGCGGTGCTGCGACGACAATCCTCTTCTGATGAGGCCGTCAAGCTGAGTGCCACCATTGTTAACATGGTACGTGTATGTAATGGTGACCCTCTTTCCTGAGACTTTACCTTCAGCTTACCATCAGGAGAGGTGAAGTCTAATTGACGAGTCCTAAATATATAAAAAAAAAAAAAAAAACTCATATTCAATCGTGAAACATTCACCAACATCTGAAAATATAATCAAAGACCACACAACCATTCCTATGAATCTAAATGCACTTAAAATGTAATTATTGAAGTAAATAGTATAAATTAAGGAAAACATAATTTGATTACGTGTAAGAATAATTACTTTTGTTAAATATTTTCTTAAACCTAAAACTAAATTTAAACGAAAACTACATTTGATTTGCATCACGTGTTTGCTAGTTGAACAGGTTGTTTTGTCTGCCGATTTCCCGCTTTACAAATCACAATCATTCTGTATCTACTGGACAACACTGTAAATATATTATCTACACCTGCAAAAAATCTAACAATTAAATTCACTAAGCAAAATAAAGATACCTCAAAAGAGTTACAGCTGGCACTAGTTAGGAATAACAAAAGTTTGTACACGTAATTAATTATTATCATTCAAGTTGTACTGTACAATAAACATTGATCTGTCTAAAGTAGAATGATACTTCAGTGCAATTACAGGAGCGGGGTGCTTGACCGGCTCGGCGGCGGGGCTCCTGATGCGATCATACGCTGCTTAGGACAGACGACCTTGCTCCGCACTCCGAACACACTGTACTTACTAATGAATATATAATGCATTAGAGACATATCAAATAGAAAATGGAAATTATAGTGAATAAATAATAAATACATATTCTACGAAATTCTACACAGCGCTATCTAAGACTAAAGTAAGTATAGCTTAACTAGCTTGTGTTATGGGTTCGAGACAGCGGATAAACAAACGAAAATACTTTTTTTTTGTAAAGACATACGTATGATATATAGAAACACCCAGACCAATGTAAAAATTCATATTCAGGCACAGAAATATTTGTACTGACTGGGAATCGAACCCGTGACCTTTAATTTAGCAGTCGAACGCTTTATCGCTACGCTATATAACTACATAAAGTTAATGAAATAAACTTTAAAAATGTGGGTGTGTAGGAGTCAACTCCTTCATACTTGCCACTACTGGGTAACTTCTGTAACAGGGATAGTTGAATTTAAGGTTTATTATAAGTTACAAGTTATTAGAAGTTAGTAGTTGGTTTATAAGGTTATAGCAAATCAAACATGAGACTAGTTTTACCTTTCATATATTAAATGTAATAAATTGTATGTGACCTCAAGGGTGAGTACGCATAATTTTTATTAAGATTGAAGTTAAGGAAGTGAAGTTAAGAGATGTGAAAGACGTGAAGGACGGACCGCGGCAGCTAGGAGTCTGCACTTAGCACAGGTAGTATCCGCCCGGCGTGTCGCGCTGGCACCTACCGCTGCGTGACTCGCTCGGCGGACCTGAAAAGAGAAGGCAAAGCTTTCAGTATGTGAATACATACTGCTAGTGCAGGCCGAGCATACCGAAGGCGTAAGAAAGGTGACAAGCTTCCCCAGGCACGTGATGCTTATGGTCATTATTGCAAAGCAGGCAGGTCACAGCCTTTGCAAGCAGCAGGAACAGATGCACAGAAACAGATGACACTGAAGGATTGTTCACCATGCGGTCACTGACCGCGTGGCCCGCACAGGTTATTGTCCTTTTGACAAGCGCGAAAAGGGAAAGCATGCCTTGCGTATAAGCTACACAATTAAAACAAATAGATACTGCTCACGTAAAAAGCAGCATCCCAATTAGAAAACTTTGCCACAACTACAGAGGTGTAGTGTGGCATGATAACATTCTATATAATTCCAATACATGGATAATGTTGGCGAGCCTCGTTCACGTAAAAAACGAGGCGATGCCTGGAGTAGCTTAGCATAGCAGTGGGAACCTGACGTGGCACCATTGGTGAAGATGAAGAGGCCACGGGGAATATCCCTGGTGGGCCATTGGTACCACGTCACCCTCCAACACTAATGAGCACTCTGTAATAAAAATGATTAGCACACGTAATGTATAAATTGTAAAATTCTCACCAACGGCTCAGTACCAGAGCTATGCAATTGTGGAAGCGATGCAGAAATTAGGGGCTCGCAAAACCGCTGCACCGTAATTTATAACGTCGGCTGAAAGCAGCGACTTGGTGGGAGTTCATAGATAATGAACCACAGCCGATAGGGTTGACCACAGCTAACATAGACAGAGTCAATGAAAGAATACAGATAATATTAGTAGACTATGAATCGATATCAACTAAGGAATCGACTACATATTCCACTAATATTCTTAAAAGTACAATGTGCATTGTTACACTTCTAATATTAATCCAGAGACGAGTTCTACGCGTGCTATTGTCTCTTGTTAAACCATTGCGTTAGATATGTCAGTCTTCATTCGATACAGGGAAACGTTTTGCTGACCGCGTGTCAAAACTGCGCAATAAAAATTAGTTATAGAATGACATATTCGTGTTACTAACGTAGCAAATAATAAGTAATACATGACCTTTCATTACCCAGGAGAGTCTATAGCAAATGACTGGCTTTGTAATATTATAATGAGGGTAACAGTTTTTGAGAGAAAACTAGTTTGCAACACGTCTAACAAACCTATCTACATGCATGTAACCACTCCTCTTAAAATGCAAGTTAAAGTAGATCTTAGTAATGGAGCAGCTAATGAAAGGTATCTACAGGGGCCGTCGCGGGCAAATAAATAGCAATCAACTTAACGAACGAGGTTCGTCCGACTCCGCGGCCACGTACGTGACGCCCGGCTAGGCGGTACACATGGCACTTACGTCCGGGTGTTGACCGACACACCTGTCTCTTGGAAGTGTTAGGCGGCAAATATTTAGGTCGCATGTACGCTGTGTGGACTATTTTTTTTTATAGGCATATTAGTAACCGAAATTATGAATACTCCCCATAACCCCTCCAGCTAAGCTTAATTGCTTGTGTCAGGAGTGGGTTCACGTCGGTAGTGTAATGGCTAGGATTCGAACCCGGGACCTCTCGATCGTAGAGTCGACTCCTTAATCACTAAGCTACCGACCGACGCTTAAAAAAAAATATTGCGCCTGCTTATGACCTTAATAATGTTCCTTTGAACAAATACGATGCCGCAAACAGGACCATAGAACTGCTTACTTTAACTGCTCTGAGTCCTTCAAACGCTCATGAGTCATTGGGCGTTAAATCAAGTGCCTGTGGTTTACGGACTGGGTTATGCAAAAATGTGGCCATCGTTTCGAAAGTGATAACGAAATCATTTAACTCGTCATCGCTTCTTCACTGTGACCACTGCTGACCGCACAGCCGTGCGGAGTAGACCTACCAAGTACCTTTTTTTTATTTTATTTTTTCGCGGAAATCAGTACCTACGTTACCAGCAGAAGCAGGCCGGGACGGTGGGGCGACTAGCGCCCCTCCCCCAAACCGGGGCAAGACGGGGACACCGTGGTTCCCAAACCCGAGGGGGCCATCTCGAAACCGGAGACGGCCCAGGGTCAGTCGGGGTGCGAGGGATATGCTCTATGGGCAACCTTACACCCCGGCGTCTGCAGACCCGAGACGGCGTGCGGTTTTAGTCGGTTCAAGCCCGACATAACCGCCCCCTCTGGCCGGCGGGGGGTATGGTATGGTATGGTATGGTTTCGCGAGCTGGTATCCGCAACTCCACGACAGGGCGCGGTTTTTGCGTGAGGCTGGGCATTTCACTCGATCCACCCCAACTCGTTGAAGAACGCCAGCAGGCTATTCACGCTGCTGGCGATCTCCCGGAGCGTACCTGTATTTCCGAAGTACTTTACCCTGTATGTGGCGGTTACAGGGCAGTGTAGGAGCACGTGTGCAGCTGTTTCTTCCTCTTTCATGCAGGCTCTGCAGAGAGGGCTGTCGGTGATTCCTAAAATATAAAGGTGTTTATTGAAGGAGCCGTGCCCCGTGATGGCAGCTGTGGCCGTGCGCAGTTGCTGTTTGGTCAGTTGTCGAAGACGCCTGGTCAGTCTATCTTCAAACACGGGGAGTGCTTCCCTCGCCTGTCTGCAAACTTCGAGATTTATCCAATAGCTGTTGTGTTGATCTCTCGTTCGTTTGTTTACCATGGTTCGTAGGTATGCAAAGGGGATCGGTATTATGGGCTCAGGTCCCATTACCACCATGTCAGATCCTCTCCTGGCAAGCTCATCCGCTGCATCATTGCCGCGCGAGCCGCTGTGGCCCTTAATCCATTGCAAGGTTATGTTATTGAAATGGCCTATTTGGTTCAGTTTACGATGGCACTCCAGTATTAGTCCCGAGTTTATAGTGTGGCTGTTTAAAGCTTGCAGCACGGCCATGCTATCGGAGAGTATGCGTATTGAGTGGCCTTCCACTCTCCTGGCCATTACCGCTGAAGCTGCCAGGGTAATCCCCATGCATTCAGCTTGAAATACTGTGTTGTGGGTCCCCAGTGGTGTTGATATGGATATATTAAGGTCTTCCGAGAAAACGCCGGCCCCGGTGCCTGTACCAGTCTTTGATCCATCTGTGAAGATGCGTAGTTCCGTTGGGCATAAAGCCTCACAGCGGTGGTCCTCATGAAGTTGGATCTTGTATTTTTTGTAGAATACGTATTGTTTGGGCACACGATCATTCATTGCTCCTATCATGGGTATCTCCTTTATGAGATCTGTGAGCAGTGAGGTGTGTCGCGTGTTTCTCTCGCTCCATAGGTTGAGTGCCCTTAGGCGTATAGCCGCAGCTGTTGCTTCTTGGCGGATGAACAGATCCAAGGGTGGGAGTCCGAGCATGGCTTCCATTGCCGCGGTGGGGGTAGATTTCATGCATTCAGTGGTTGCCATGCAGGCTAGTCTTTGGGTCCGTTGTAGTTTAGCCGCTACTGTGCTGTTTTCGGTCCTTGGCCACCAGACGATAGCACCATACGCTATCATTGGGCGGATTACTGTTTCGTAAAGCCATAGGATGATTTTCGGTGATAGCCCCCATTTTTTACCAATCATTCTTCTGCACTGCCAGAAGGTAATCCCAGCCTTTTGTAATTTATTGTCTAGGTGGCTACTCCATTTTAACTTGCTGTCAAGAATAACGCCAAGGTATTTGACCTCTTTCGACAGTTGGAGTTCCGTGTCAAAGAGTTTGGGTAATCGGTATTCGCCTAATACCCTTTTGTTCGTAAACATGACTAACTCGGTTTTGTTCGGATTCACCGATAGTTCGAATTCCCCGCACCATTTTTCTACGATGCGTAAGGCTTGTTGGGTTAGGTTACAGACCGTTCCCGCTACCTTCCCTGAGATGAGGATTGTTAGGTCGTCTGCGTAGCCTATTGTGTAGTCGCGGTTTTTGTTCAGCCTTGTGATTAGGTCATCTATCACTAAATTCCACAGAAGGGGAGAGATAACTCCACCCTGCGGGCAGCCTTTGGCTATCAGAGCCGTCTGATCTTCTTCCCCAAGGCGAACTACTCTTTTGCTGAGCATGTTTGTTATCCAGTCTGATAGTACCGGCTCCGCTCCATGTTTTGACAGGGCGGCCTTAATACTGGTGAAGCTGGTTTTGTCGAAAGCTCCTTCGATGTCAATGAACGTTCCTCGGCAGAAGCCTTTTTGTTCGATCGCTTCCTCTATCCGGCTGACTACCAGATGGAGGGCTGATTCCGTAGACTTACCGGAGCTGTATGCGTGCTGGTTTGCATGTAGGGGTAGCTGTTTTAGTGCACCATCTCTCAGCTCCCTCTCGCATAGGCGTTCCATGGCCTTTAGCATGAAGGAGGTCAGACTGATTGGTCGATGTGCTTTGGGATTCGTGTAATCACCCTTTCCTGGCTTCGGAATGAAAATTACTTCTACTTCCCGCCATCCCTTCGGAACGTATCTGTGTGCCAGACAGGCTTTAAAGATACGCTCCAGTCTGCTTGCGACTAATTTGTCGCCCCACTGTAGCATAGCAGGGATGATTCGGTCGGGGCCAGCTGCCTTATAAGGGTGAAAACTACTGATGGCCCACTGGACTTTTTCCAGTGTGACCACTTTGTTTGCGTACTGCCAGTCTCGGGCAGTAGGTGTTATGGTTACATCATGCCAGTTGATTGTCGTCGTGAAGACGCATCCAGGGAAGTGGGTCTCAATGAGTACGCGTCTGGATTCTTCTGGTGATGTTGTGAGTGTGTTGTCCTGTTTTCTAAGGGCGGTCAGTGCCATCGGTTTTGTCTGTACTAGGACTTTCCTTACCCTGTTTGCTTGTTGGCATGATTCTATGTTCCCACAGAATTTTCGCCATCCCTGTTTGCTTCGGTATCTAATACATTTTTTGTAGCTGGATTTGACTGAACGATAGGCGTCCCAGTCTTCATCTGCACAAGTATTCATAGCCCTGTTGAAAGCCCTTCTAACCTTCCTTCGCTTGCGCTCTAGCTCTGGGCCCCACCATGGCTGTTTGCCTGGGGTTTTGGGAGGTAGGGTTTCTGGGCATGCTATGTGGTAGCTGTCTATTAAAGATTTGGTTAGGTGGTTTACCTGTTCCTCAATCTGTATGATGTTGTCGAGGGTCAGTGGGGAGCGCTGTTGAGCAAGTCTATTTGCTAGGTGCTGCTCAAATTTGACCTTGTCGGTTTTTCTCGGGTTGCGTTTTGGCAGAGTTTGTAGTGTCCCTGCCTGTAGATCAAAGCGAATCCACCTGTGGTCTGAGCAGGATGCCTCCTTGGGGACGTGCCAGCCCATGATGGCTTCCGCTGCATTTTCAGTATGCAGTCCCCGGCGGGGGGTATCCGAGGGGATTTCCGCACGAAAAAAAAAAAAAAATGGTACTCCCGTCAAAGGAAGAGGCGCTGTCACTTTTGCAGCCCTGAGTACACTACGTAGTATCTTTACCTTGAGATGATCACACCTTAACATGTCCGTATGTGTTGTCACCGCAACGCTAAATAATACAATGTAAAGTCATTGCAAACCGTACCCTTAATTAAAAAATAAAGAACAACAATTGTATAAAATCACGCACGCTGCCTGTCTGAGAAACAGATCTAAGTGACCCACCCACTCCGTCAGTTTCTACAATGTACCCTTTACTAATTGAAGGAACACATCCAGAAACAAAGAGCCTAAAGCTTTAAAGCTTGAATAGCCAGGTTAGTCTCGATAGAACGTTAGTCTTGAGCTGTAACGTTTCTCCGTGAGGAAAAGAAGTTTTCTTTAATCGTGGTAAATATAATACGTGGAGTTTCCATTGCCAAAATATGCACATAGTTCTTCAAACCAAACATCGCGATGGAGTATATACCTAACTAGCGTTACTATACCTAACTAGTTGATGTGACATGTTAATGTTGTCTCAAATTCTCCGTGTACCTACCTATGTTCTTAGCTACACAATTACTTAATGGGTACTTCAATGGGTCAAACACGCCACTTCAAAGTAAAACCCTTTAAAATCAAAGCAACTCCTCAAGGCAAACAGTCCTCAATCCTAATCACAATTTGCCTGATACCCGACACGCTGCTCACGAAAAGAGAGTGTCATTATGAGCTTACTCAGGACGGCCACTTAGTTGATTTTTAATCGGCTCTTTTAGTGATTATTCAGGATAGATATCTCTTGTTATCTCTTATGCTCATAGTGAGCATGGTGGATAACTAAGATTTTAAAACAGCTTGTGTGATGATAACGAACTAATTAAGTCAATTTCTATGCCATCAAATTCCTTTAATAGAGACCGATATTCTTAGCAATCCATGGATTCTCCGTGCGGGTGCCGGGTCCATCGCGTTGCTGAGTTGGGAACTCGGGACAGTGCCTGGGACTTGCGACCCAAGTGTAGGTTTAGAATGGGCCCCTTTTGTTGATGTACATCAACACTTACCTTGACTACCCAAGTTCCCCTCATTGCCTAACCAAATTTGATGCGAACCTACTAGTGCCGCTGTAGACATTCGTCCAAGTAATGAGCCTATTGTAGCTCTCGATAGGCCTACATTTTTAAGTAGGTTAGGGAGATATTTTGCTAGTATACCTCTCGCTTCCACTTCCACTTGCGAACATAAAGTAATAACCAACAATATTATTACAAAAAACACTTTTCATCAGCGTTATACTTGTTATAATTTGTAAACTACCTAACTTTCAGCAAATGCTCACTTTGTGACCACTCAACTTTATTAGTAATTCCCGAAAGTCTCATTGGGTTTACATATTGTATTATTTGTAGACACTTTTAGCGACGAGTCGAGTATATCCTTCCACATTCCAACTTACTCGAATGATTGTCCTGACTACACCTTGAGTACGAGAACGAAATCATTATAAATTATGAAATATATAAATATATAAACTTTGAAATAAAATTATTTTTAACTGATTCTATCGCGATTTATTTGATGTTAATTTATATTTTACATTGATCCCAACGTTTCGGTTGCTTTTCAGCAGCCATGGTCACGGGGACATCAAACGTCGGGATCAATGTAAAATTTAAAATAACATCAAATAAATCGCGATAGAATCCGTTAAAAATAGTTTTATTTCAATGTGTGGCATTCGCGTAAACTTCCGACAACTGTAAAATTTAAACTCTGCCTTTAAAAAATAGCCCTCCAAAAGGTACTATAACTAAGTTTTTCTTTTCTTGAGAAGTGGCTTATTGATAATAATATTGTTAAGTCATCAGACAACAACTTTTTGTCAACTAACAATCAGTGTATTGTGAAAGTGTCGTAGTGCTTGAATGAATTGTATCTAACGTTTCATCTCAAATATTCACGCGACAAGTTACATTATTCGGTCCGAATTATTTAGATTTGGTAACGTGAGGAGCAAGAACAACGGCTTCAGAGAAATTATGATATTCCTACGAGTAAATCCGCTGTAACGAACGCTGCTTAATACTAACAAATATGCAAAAGGGCCTAGGGCTAGAACACATCAATAAATAATTCATACTTTAAGGACTCGCCTAATCCGCAAAGGACAAGTTAATATTCATGTTCTGCTTTGTATTTGGGGAAAGGTTGGAGCCAAAGTGCTGTGTAAATTGGCATGTGTCGCGGTACTTTTGTTGCTGACTCCACTTATAACAATTCAAAAGACGAATATTTATTTAGAAATACTTTGCTTGTCGCGGCCGCGGAGCTGTTATCTGCCTTTACACATCAGATGAACATTAATTTTCCTTTTGAAGCGTGCAATCAAATAGACTGCACGAGGGCGAATGTTGCTCCCACGTTTATCTTCTCAGTAATCTAATGATAAATATATTTGAAGTTCAAAGAACGAATATTTAGATGGTCTGATCAAATTTTAAAAATAAATAGAATGCCACTTTTTTTCAAAACTTTAGTTTATTTATAATATGTTATACACTTACTTAAAATACCAAGAGTTATATCAGGTTTCTGCACTATGTTATTGCATTACTTATAAAAGTAAAATAATGGTATAATAACTTGTCATGTAAGTGGGAATAGGGCAGTTGTACGATTGTATGTACGAGCAGTTGCTGTGGGCGTGGCGTGCCGGCGGGCTGCGTGGCGGACCACACCGCCTCAGGCGAAATGTACTCACTAGAGCTAATCCTTTCTGAGCGTCCCGTATAGTAGTAACTAACTAATAACTATACTTGTCTTTTTTGAGTTCCGTACCTTTTTTTTGTGCGGATATCCCCCTGGATACCCCCCCCCCCCCCCGCCGCCGGCTAGCTGGGGTGGTTATGTCAAATCCGAACCAACTAAAACCGCACGCCTTCTGGGGTCTCCAGGCATTTCCCTCGGAACCCTGGCTGACCCAGGGCCATCTCCGGTTTCCAAATGGCCCAATCGGGTTTGAGATCCACGGTTTCCCCATCTTACCCTGGAAAGGGCGGGGCACTGTCGCCCCGGCCTGCTTCTGCTGGGGTGACAGGAAACCTCGCTCATGAAAGACGGAGGTCGTTGAGCGACCTCCGGCGCCTGAGTCGCCTGCGACGCGCGGCGAGCATGTTGCGGGCTCGGCGGGCCGGGAGAGTTCTAAACCTCTCCCGGGTGCGCTCCGCCACCTCCTTTTTGAGCATCACTTGCTCGCAGATGGACCGCACCATTGCCACAATCATGCTGCCGAGCGAGAGGACTCCCACCCCGATGGCTGCCACGAGGTCACGCCTCGGCGCCTCCCGCGCCGGGCAGTCCGCCAGCGTGTGCAGCCCTGATTCCTCGCTCGCGTCGCAGTGCTATCACTGCGACGCGTTGGCTCCTTTCTGATCCGATGCAGGTGGTCCCCGAAGCTCCCCTTCCCAGAGAGCACCTGCGTCAGTCGGTACGAGAGGCTTCCCTGTCGCCTCTCTAGCCAATCCTCCAAGATGGGCCTTACCGCCGCTATTACGGCGTGCCCTTAGGTTCCGTACCTCAAAATACGATCAAACCTCTTACAGCTATGAGAAATAAAATATTATCTAAGTTTACACAATCAGAAGATAGAGTCCTTTACGCATTTTATTTAGAAAATCGCAAGTGTATGATAATGAATATATATTAAAAAATTTAACAACAAGCACGTAAATACCAAATACGTCCGAAAACCGTAAATATGTAGCTACCTCATCACAAAAAGTGCGACTAAAACTTAATTGAATAAATACATTTTGGCCTATCTCAGGAATACGCGAATATTTAATAATCAAGTCAATCAATTAAATAATCAAACGTCAAATTGGCATAGAATTAATATTCTATGCCAATTTGCCTGAAGAGCCCCCTGGGGTAATCCCCAGGGGGCTCATCAGGCACTCAACGAAAGATAGAAAACATAGCCCACTGGCTACCGTGGCCTTTGGACTAATGGGGTAATATTAAGTCTATGTCTTAGAGTGTTGCTTCAGAATTCTATTGATTTTACATATTTTCGATTACACAAATAATTCTGGGCTCATCTTGCTGTTTATTTTTCGGAATATCTCATTTTTGGTCACAAATCAGATTAGAATAAAATAGAAGTGACTGTTATTACATAATTTTGTATAATTAACCGTACACAGAGACGTAGATTGTGATCTCGAACGTTCCACCGAAATGGACGCTTCTTTCAGCCGCCATGAACTGGGATATTTTTATCTGTTGCTTCCATTGTGTACTTGTTGAGGGAAGGTTTCTATTACAAACCTGTTTATTAACTTGCAGATTTTCATACAGATTAACAAAATATGCTGGGTTTCAATCGATAATAGTAGTAAAATCGAATTGTCGAAAGAAAAGGACTCTGATAATCTCTCTAATATTTTTGGTTCAAAATATGAGGAAGAAAATAAAACATACATAGCATACCGATTAAATATGTACTAATGTAATGTGGGGAGATGCTGGATGCGGCCAGCTGAAGACAGGGCGCTACGGCGCTCATTAGGGGAGACCTATGTCCAGCAGTGGACTAACATAGGTTGATGATGAATGTAATGTGTATGCTGGTCTGAGACAGGACTAGTCGTACGAACGACCGCACCGATTCTACGAGATTTAATTGATGATGATTTTACTTCCAAATGAATGTAAATAGTTTGAGGGTTGGTGTTCATGCTTCTCTGAACGTTCACACTCGATTAACATGTTTAAAGCACTTTCAGCTTTGTTTGAAGGTCGCGACACACGCTACTCGTGCCGGCGAGACACCGCGACGTATGGCGCATTAGATGCGCAGTTATTCATAACTTGTACAAGATAAATGCGCGCACATAATTAAACAAGACGTTTGGACGGTCTCTAACAAAATTACACCGCAGTCAGTAAAGTAGCGGTACAACTTCTATATTCACAAACATTTGGCGACAGTGCTGTTTTCCTGACTTCACCACAAGAAAGTCTTTATGAACTTTCTTGTGGTGTAGAATTTATAAACTACGAAATAAAAATACGTACTTGATTTACGAATGAGCGTGTGTGTGTGCAGCCATGATGAAATTAGTCCGCTAAGGCCATTTATTAAACGCCTATTTATTAAAACCAAATGACTAGGTCGCTAGTTAATTGCACTAGAATCACTCAACGCTTAAGAACCTTTACCGCTAGTAGCAAAACGGCTTACGGGTTACTTGTGATAATGCACGAAACAACAGGAGCCCCGCTACGCGCGTTGGCGTGTGCGCGGCTTGCGCTTGTGACTTGTGAGTGCTTGTGTGATTTATGTGCAGCCGGTTAGTTGAATGTGCCGTCAAAATTATATCACGTTTGAAACTAACTAAGCAAAGTATTTTATATATATTCTGAAGACTTTAACGGCCGTATACGTGACAATTAATGTGATAAATGTCATGAGGTGAGTTCAATACATGTCTTTATATTTCATTCTGAGCGTTCAATGAACATCGCCTATAACCTTATATTACACTCGGGTTTCGCCTTTATAAATTCAATTTATATAGGAAAAGTTTTAGAACCAGTTGTGGTTTTGGATCCCTACATAAATGTTTGGAATACTTATAGTTAAGTTTATATTCTAGACGATTTTAGTAGTATGTATGAATCTATTTATATTGACATTCCGGTCTACCAGTCTCGCAGTCATGCTCATAGACTGGTACTCATGGTGCTGGCTGAAAGATAGTACAAGGGACAGCTAATGTAACAGGGGCTCGAGCACTGAATGCCAGGCAATATCTCGAGGAATGCATCTGTGGCCTGTATGACCACATACTACATGTATCCTGCGCTTGAACCGTTTATGTTTCGAGACAAGGATGACTAATATTTCAAATATCAATAGCTAAGAGATTTTCTCTATATTTTTTAAAAGACATTAGCATTCTGTAATATAAGATTTTATGATAACTTTTTTGGAAGATAACAATTGCAGATCCTGCTCTCGTGCTTGCCAATCAGTGTGTTGAGGCATCTCTTCCTTCGTTTAGCGAAAACTTTCCTGGAGCAGCGCCCTAACTCACTACCTCCAACAAACATAAACTAGTGAATATACCTATTCAAAGTTATTCTCTTTAGTATGTGTTGCCTCGGTGTCGAACAACATTTACTTGTATGTTAGGTGACTCGCTTTGCGCTGTATATTTTTACGAAAACAGATTAGGGCCAATTTCTGTTCTGTGGGTGTAATACACCTCTGCCTACCCCTTCGGGAATACAGGCGTGAAGTTATGTTATGTTATGTTCTGCAGATATTCCACTCGGTTGAATTTCAGTCCTATAAATATATACGGATACTGCACGTGGACGTGTACCTTCAGGGTACCGTGAGTTATACGTTGACCTTTGGGGACATATTGCCCCGACAAATCACCCCTGCCTGCCCTCACAGCGCTAAGATACGCCATTGTTCCGAGAGGCGCCGCCGGGCCGAGCTCGTATCCCTGACGCAACATTCCCTCCGTATATACGTACGGCAGGTAGCAATTATGATGTACTTCAAATACACGAGGGCTGTACTAATTAATTATCTCGAATAAAAGACAATGTCAAATTAACTGTTTGAAGTCAATTAAAACAGTAGATTGAATGTGTAGGTATTTGCAGAGGCCTTTGGCCCTTCGTTATGGGTCTATTTAATGGACCATCGACAAAGGACGTCCTTAATTGGTCATCTAATTAGCAGCCTCGCAGTAATCTGTTTGTGATATTGAAATAAAACCAATTCACTTTAACAATATGAGTTTCTAGGACATACTACACAGCGTCATGAAGACCCAAAATAAGCAGAGCATTATGGAATAAGAATGCAGATAAATACACTCTGATACCTTGATAGCCCAGTGGCGTACGTAACGGACTGCTGAGACGAGATCTCGAGTTCGATCCCCAGTCGCCCCGGGCACAAACCTCTGAATTTTCGTAGTTAGGTAGATGGCAATAGGCTCGCCCCCTATTACATTGGGACCTTAACATAACTGGCGAATCGTGGGTGTGTAACACACCTCTGCCTAGCCCTTCGGGGATACAGGCGTGAAGTTATGTGTACCTTTTTTTGTAATAACATTACATAATTAAACATAGGAAAACCCCGAGGAATTATACTTTGCACGCACTGGGAATAGAACACGCGGTATCAGACGTAGCAGCCGAAAGCTCTATCGCAACGCCACAGAAAGGCCTTAGAAAGACGAATAAAATTAATTATCGGACTACGGACCGGTTTCCGTACTAGTTTCAAATAGTACGGAAACCGGACGGGTCATGCACTCGCTATTGTGGCGACCTCACGCGAGCTATTTAACGATAATTTATCGTTACAATCGCGAAGCGTCGGTCGGCACCATGCAGCAGGTAACGTTAACTGTCGACCAGCCAGGTGCCCAGAGACTGAAGCAGGCGTGCGACAACGCACGGCAAGCTTGAGCACTGCACCATGTGGAGTAAGTCAGAGCAGTATTCAGCCCAATCTAAATGTGGCTGAACAAAAGAGATGGTTCGTGCGGGTGCTTCATACTGTGACGTCACGTGACCGTGCGTAGCCGTAAGCACTAACGTTTCACATCGTCTTAACTATAAACTGGTCCATAAACCTGCACCTACACGCCCTACGCATTAAGCTAGTGCTCTGGCGCGGGCGTGTGTGTGTGCGTGTCGTGCACACTCACCAACTACACTACTTCTTGCCGAAGATTCTTACAACGAAGGACAAAGTTCTCTATATCCAATCATATATGCGAGTACTAGAAGTTCGTGAAGTGTGTAAGGACAGATGGCGGGCTTGACGAGCGGGTCGGGACGAAAGTCGGGGGTCCCGGGTTCAATTTCCACTCAGTGCAAATAATTGTATGCATGAATACGTCTATTTGCATTGGTCTGTTTGTTTCAATATTCAATATGTATGTATTTATTATGTCTGCCTACTCCGAAGTTAGAAAGTTTGAAATCTACTCGTTTAAGCCAGTAAAGTGAGCAGAAATGACACACAGGCAGATACGTTAGAACTAGTGTTGCAAACGGTTATAGATCGGTAACCCAGGGGCGTCGCCCAGTCGCCCCGGGCAGACACCTCTGACTTTTCGTAGTTATATGTGCATTAATAAATGTTAATTATCGCTTAATAATGTGCCCGGTAGATGGCAATAGGCTCGCCCCCTATTACATTGGGACCTAAACATAACTGGCGAATCGTGGGTGTGTAATACACCTCTGACTACCCCTTCGGGGATAAAGGCGTGAAGAAGTTATGTATTATTATGTACTACTTACCATCTATTTAACCCTACACTTTGATGATACTTGAGCGAATACGCCCGAACAAGCAGTGACGAGTTCACCTGTCACCTGTCTATCATCAAATCGGCGTTCGATTGTCCTATATTTATGAATTTTTGAATCGAAATATATATTAGAATGGCAAGAAGATGTTATACATGTACTCCATTGCATATTAATTAATTGCAGTTGAAGCTAAGTGTGGTCTTTGACATGCCATCGCGCCTGCTGCTGACATTATCCGCGAAAATACCAAGTCACCACTCACATATGCCTACCACAAGCTATTCCCCCTAAACCGGGGCCAGACGGGGACACCGTGGTTCCCATCCCATCATCTCATCCCTGGGCCATCTCGAAACCGGAGATGGCCCAGGGTCAGTCGGGGTGCGAGGGAAATGCTTTATGGGCAACCTTACCACCCGGCGTCTGAAGACCCGAGACGGCGTGCGGTTTTAGTCGGTTCAAGCCCAACATAACGCCCCCGCTGGCCGGCGGAGGGATATCCGAGGGAATTTCCGCACGAAAAAAAAAAAGCTTGCCACAAGCTAGTCCGAGTCCACCTCATACATTCGCGGCACGCCTCCCACATAACGCACACACACGTTAATATCAAGGCTTGTTTTGAAACACAATATTAGTTATGATGTAATTTACTTCTGAGCGCTAATAGATACTACGGTGTGGCGTTCACAGGAGCAATCTACACTTATTAAAGAGTACGGGGAGTACAGGGCTGATTTCTGTACATTGGATATTTACTGTCAATGAGTGGAGTGATGGCCCGTATCTTCTGGACTTCTCACGATCCAGTACCAGTACCAGTCAGCGGACGGACTGAATTTAAAAAACTTACCGAACGGTTCCTAATTAAACTTCGACTTGATCTGCTGGAGGTCTCACGTTCCTTTTATTGCGCTGTCCCTCTCTACTCTATTCCTTCCTCCTTCCTGTTTGAAGATGGCGTCATCTCGCAAGAGTGTATAAGACCACCTTCTCATCGCAACCTACAATGTAAACTTATTGTCGCCTCCATTGTCCAGTGCCGCGGCGTATAGTGCCCCGGTTGCAGCACGTTACGCTCTTCACTCAAACAGAAACATTGTATATAATATAATCATTAATTATCTTTATTGACAAAGGCTAGATCAATGTGGATTTTACAAGTGTTAAGCCCTGTCTCTTATACTAGGATGATATCCTGTATCTTAACAGACAGTATACTGTATCATAAGAGACAGTATACTGTCTGTTGTAGCTTGACTTGTTGCTTGAATTCCCCCTAACCCCTCGGTTCACGTGATAGTGTAATAGTGAGGATTCGAATCCGGGACCTCTCGGTCGTAAGGTTGATTCCTTGACCAATAAGCTACCGACGCTTTATCATGCCATTCTCATCCCATCTTTATTTTTTGCATTCTAATAGCATAAATAGGTTTTCAATTAGGTTTCGGAAGGAAAAGCTGGGTATCTCCACGAGTATAAGTTATTGGTAATTTATTAATGAGGCAACACGTAGTGTACCAGCACACGTGACTTACCCCGCATTCCTTTTTCTGTTATTTAAAGGTATAATAGGCACTATGTTGCTTTTAAGTTGCCGTTACATTTCAAAGTGTCAATTTGTGACCTACGCGATATATGTTCGTATGGGCGGGCGGCGTGCCCGTGTGTGTGGCCCGCGTCACGCGCGACAAATTGAAGTTTATTAATTGAAAGTTACTTCAATAACGAATAATCCAAGTTTATATTATGGAGATCTCACTCTTACTGTGTACTTTGTACAAACTTACGAAACTCAATATTGAAATACTTCATGATAGTCGAACTCAAACTTGGTCCACTGTTTGAACCGCCCCACGAAGGAAATACAAAGGTTTTTCATCAACAAAGTTTAACGACACCTTTGTCTGTCTAGGACACAGCGAGACCTTCACAGCATTCGCGGTTTCTACAATGAGGTTCAAATTGTTCGTTTCGTATCGATAAACCGCGAACCTCAAAGTAAACTTTCCTAACCTCTCTCTTTAAGAAGAAACAATTGTCTTAACAAAATAGAACGCGTATTATTTCGATGTACTCAAAAGCTCTTTGTAGAACAGACTACCGGGTTTACGAACAGACAGTGGCATATTTTATTTTGATGTAAATACTTTCATCGCTCATTTTTCATCGCTGAAAAATAAAACCAATTTCCCTTTGTTAAATGATAATCCTGCACATACATGAACACCTCCGCCGCTGTTCGCGAGCATTGGCATGAACTGGTATTGTAAGTATGTACCTCTTTTTATTAAAATATACAAAAAAGCAGATATTTTGAGCGGCTGTTCTTTCACTTGACGAATGTTTAATATAATAATTTTTTAAATTAATATATAACTTTGGATCATGCCGGTGTGACGTCAAGTTCAGCCAGCAGTGTGCGTGACGTGTTGATGCGGTTTAGCTCGGAAACAATTACGCTTTCAGGAAGTAGTGAGCCCCCATGCCTGTAACACGCTGTTTATTTTGATAAAGTGGTATTAGGTAGCAGTAAGGAATCAAGAAACGTGCCAGGTCGACAATAATCTTGGTCTTGCCTTTTATTCCGAGGAACTTAATTTAATATAGCCGAGAAAATGTAATTCCTACCGACAGTAAAAAAGGATAAGCAGGTATAATTTGAAGACTTTCGTCACATAAAACAAACTTTTCTGCGTTGAACACCAGCGTCTACAGCTCACAGTGGCGCGGGCTTTCAAAGGCTCAAGGTTAAGCATTGTGTGACTAGTTGTACTTTGAGAGCTCCGCTACTAGGGAAATATGCAAGCCAGATTTAGATAAGGACCTATTTCACGGTAACGTTCATAAGATATGATACTTTTTATTTGCATTTTATGCTTCGGTCGTGGTAGTGGGTCGTTACAAACATGCAATAGCAGGCACAAGAATTCAGAATAGTTGTCACGAGAAACAAACCTACAACACTCGAATCGGTGACAATTTACAAAAAGGTTAATTAAACCGCTGCAGCCCTGGCTGCGGCCAGTTTGAGTTGAACTGTTACCAACTCATCTGCCGTCACAACTCCACGTGTTACTTATCATGTTTTGAAGTGCCAATGAGCAGAGCCGCCTCCTGTCTCTATCTGACAGCATAGCTCAGCATGACTGTTACGTATCTAGTTAATATGTAAGTGACGAGCATAGATCGCTTTAGTTCCACTTTGGTGGTGCTATGAATGAATTTGGAATGCCTCCAAAGCAAGTGTATTCGCACTGTCTCTGTACGCCGGCACCTAATTTTAATGAGAAATTCCGCTATACCCGCCCAAAAGATCATTATAAAGATACATTCACGAATATGTTTATGTGTCGGTTTATGGAGCAATTTCACCACGATAACTCCGAAGCAATGAATGATGTCATACTGCCGGGCGTCGCAGAACTTCTAGCTCAACGCGGCGACTGTCACCCTCTGAAGCATGAAGGAACAAACATCTTTATTGTTTTACTTTCCTCCTCTCTAGATGGACATGAATATCTTTAGAATAGGTGGCGTAGCACAAACTTTTCATTTCGGCAACATCAATAAACTGTTATTATACAAACACAATTTCGTAGCTGAATGTGCATCAACATAAGTCAACGGAACTTCAAAATTAAATAAAGTTCCAAACAAAGTTCGCTTTCAACCATTGAGAGAGATAACGTCGGACGTGTTCATTAAAATTTCAATGAGCTGATTGGATCCCGGTACAGCCGGCAGGTACGGATACCTTCTCGAATATACTATACTTTACGAACGTCGGCGATTGATGAGTCGGCTCGGAAATAAGTACATTTAAAATGTATTGTTGTAAAAGTAAGCCGTTGCAATTAAGATATGATAGAGTTTGGATGAATATTGTACTTAAGGTAAATCGTAGATCTAGAGGTTCATTTGAGCAAACGACGAAACATACTGCTACTTTGACTAATTCAACAACCCTGCGCTGTTTGATGTGTACGTCCATTTTAGAGGGAGAGATTAGTATGCACAAGTACGAATTCGTTTTGATACATTCTCTATTCTCACTTTTTCGTGTTAGTTGAAATCAGAAATTGCAATCAAGTGGTAGCTCGCCTTTACCAGCAGTCATTACTTATGTCCTTAATAAAACCCTGAGAAGCATAACTGACTCTTTACCGTATGAAATATGATATCAAAAAATATATTTAACAAAATCTAATTTTCTGAAATACTGAAATACCAATCCGTGTGGTCGCACTCATACAGCAGGCGCCGCGCTTCGGATCGTAGTCGTCGGCGACTGTGGCGACGAGCGGCAGCTACGGGCGACTGGACAACAACACATCGCGATAATGGATCAGTAATAACGTACTATTTGAGTAGGTCCGTGCTTAGAGTACGCACGCGCAGATTACAATAGGCCTCTCTAAATGGGCTACTTCAATATTTCAAACGATCATATTGTGGATTGGGCACGTACCCCAATAACGAGCAGTGATGCTACTGCTGTCTAATGATATACCGATTTAATGACACACTAGAGCCCATTCGTACAAACCGAATGCGCAGGTGTTACATAATACAACATTAATAATATCCATGATGTTTTGTTGTCTAAGAGTTAATATTCAATAGTAGTTATATTATACTAACGATAAGTCTGTACACAGTCCACATAGTCATAACTAGTAATTGCCCAGAGGGTGGCCGAGGAGCGGGTACTATAGCGCACATTGGGAGAGGTCTGTGTCCCGCGGAGGACTGTTACTAAGACATAATCGCTGAACAGCTGATCTGTTGAATGAAATTGTCCAAAGATGATCTGAAACTGGAATCTGAGTGCAATACACTTTAAAGCAATAAAGCTTGGAAGAGAGATAAACGTAGGAATAAACAATAAGACTGTGCACAACATTAACTGCGATTAGAATTCCAGCTGATCGTTCCGCGGTGGGATACAACAGAACCCTCCCAATGAATATTACACAGCGGACCTTTTAACGAGAAGAACGAATAAATGAATTTTAATGAAGTACATACTTTTAATTTGTGGTTGCCGCCGCGCGCCGGCCAACCGCTTGGCTCTTCGATGCGCGAAGCAAATATTATGTCTCGATCTCATCAAAAGAATAATGGCGACAACGTTATTATTAGCTTGTAGTGCTATTGTATGTTCCTCACCTTTGATTTCATTGTTGTTGTCTGTAAATCTGAGTGATTGGATCACTGATAGCTTCCTTCAGTTCGCGCGGTACTAAATAAGAAATATTTTCAGGGTGAAATCGCATAAAAACATAATCGAGGAATGCAGCCTTCTCTTTTATTTTAATTTAGGAATTAGCTGAAATCTTTTAATGGTCGTAACGTAACTAAGTTTGAATCGATTACTCCGGCGGCACAGTGCCAGCGAGTGTGTATGAGATATCGGGTTTGATCTCCAAAGCGCTATTGTACATTTTTTTCTGTGAGAAATGTGAGTATTAATATTATGTAGCTATACCGAGCCTTTGGTCATATACAGGTATGATTGATTATTCACAAAGTAAAGTAAGTGTTGTACGCACTAGAGCGATTGGCCACGCACCAAGTTATCGCCGAGTCGCCGCGGAGCCAACGCTAATTCTGATTGAAATACTCTCAAGACCCATTAAAGCGTTACAGCATGGAGCGCGTAAACGTCGCATTACTGTACACAATTGCGTGTGCGCTTACTCTGTGCTGTGGAGCTGTTAAGCGCAGATGTACGTTGGTACATGCCACGATATTGTTAGCGCTGGGTCGCAACACCGTCCCACATCGCAGCGTTCCCGCTGTCATGATGTTAACACCTTGTCTATGGAAGACTACGCTCCACTGAACGCCTGTATTTTTAATGTTTACACACATTCCTTAGACGAACGTAAATACGCGCAACGCGCAACAAATAGAAACGTGTCGAGCGCACGCACTTTTGCTTTTATTCGTTCGTAAGTCCGTAGTTTATAACGGACTGAAGCAATCTATCGGCCTATAAGTATTTAAGAAGTAAGTATAACTTGCATGTATTGTGAAAAAAATAAAAAGAATAGTTTCACACACTTTATTTTCACCTATCATTAGAGTACTATAAAATAGTGTAATATTTTAGTCCACATTATTGACTCAGTCTGGAGTGTATAAGTGAGGACCTATAATTGGCTGTGTCACTAAATTTGATTTTTTTAATACTTTTATTATGGCTGTTGGTCCTCCGAATAAATAAATAAATGAAATAAATAAAGTACTGAGGCGGTCTCCGACTATAGAGAAGCTTACTTGGTCAACTGCAACGCAACTATACAAGACCCGGAGGTATTTGGTCTCTGCTAAGCGGAGCCAATTCTAGCCAAACCATACTTTCCGAAGTGTTCCCGTGCCGATAACCGACCACCTTGAGCTGCTTGTCGTAACTCTTACCTTGTCGTATACCCTCAACTTATATACATTGAGGCCAAGGCTCAAGTGGCTGCCAAAAAGCTGGGCATTCTGTCGAAGATGAGACGGTACTTCACACCGGAAGAGCTGCTCAACTTCTATAAAGCGCAAGTGCGGTGGTGTTTGGAACGCGCGATCAGTTCCTTACAAGGGGAATACTCTGACCAACAGGGCTAGCTGGACACGTCTTAGATAATGGAAATTCTCCAAAATATTGTGCATTTCGGGGCGACGCCGGAGCCATCTACCGTAATTTTTACGAACTTACAGAAATAATGGATGGTGTTGCTATCAATTCGAATATCTAGGATGTGTTCAGGTAGCTCAGTTGGTCAGAGTATGTTCCCTGTTTGGGACTGGTCGTGGGTTCAAGTTCCGTCCTAGATGTTCACTTTTGCCGAACTAAAACTATTGGAAAATTTAGCATACTGACATTCATTGAAATAATGTGGCGGAGTAATCTGAAAACAATGTTTCTAAATTATAGTAACATCATTCATTGTTTCCCACAGTTCGCAAGAATTTCGGTAAAAGGATTCAGTGTCGCCCCGAGACGCATAATTGGCAAATTTCGAATATCTAGGTAGTGTTCAGGTAGCTCAGTTGGCCAAAGTAGTCCCTGTAAGGAACTGGTCGCGTGTTCTAGTTCCGTCCTGGATGTTCTGAATTAAATCTATTTTTATTTATACAATATAATATAACAATATAATTCATGATATTGTCGGAAGTTTACGCAAATGTCACACCTTGAAATAAAATTATTTTTTACGGATTCTATCGCGATTTATTTGATGTCATTTTATATTTTACATTGATCCCGACGTTTCGGTTGCTTTTCAGCAGCCAGTCTCTTCGTGACTCCGAGAATTCGTTAAAAATAGTTTTATTTCAAAATATAATTCTTAGTTAATGAATAAAAGAGCTAACAATAGTTGCAAATAAGGTGACCCTAGGCGGCGGTAGAGCGTCACACTGCCTCGTCAGGAGTCGAAGTGTTTCAATTTAGAGCCGATATTACGTTTGTACCTATTTATACCTTAGTAATATAGACATCAATGTCTATTTACAAGAAAAAATCAATATATATTGTCACGTTAAACCTCTCCATGGAACCCATATTACAAGTTATGCATAGTTTGGGTCCAGACGGTACTGTGCATGTCCTTCTGAAAGAATGACTGAAAATTTTCTTTAAATTTTTGACGCAATTTTAATGTTGCACGTCAGTGAAACCCTTGGAAGAAAAGTAACCCGGCAATGCCAAGCTGTCGGTGGTAGGTGCACGGTACTAGTTGCAGTGGCGGGCACCACACCCTGGCGCTGCCCGCTCCGCCCGGCCGAGCTGCGGCGTGCGGCCCGCCGGCCGGCGCGCGGCAGTCGCTCGTGCGAGGGCGCGCGTGCCGACCGCGTCCAGCGCCGCCTCCGCCCGCTCCGCCCGCTCCGTTCCGCTCGCGCAGTCCGCGTGCCGTGCAGTGCAGTACCAGTGCAACTCGTGGGGACTTCTCCACCGACGTCGCCCACCCCGACGCCTCTCTTTGAGATTGTGTTCCGGTGAGTCAATGAAAAGAAGTTTTAAACTTTGCCAACTATTTTTTTCTAATGTTAGTCGGTGAGATATTTCCCAAATGTTAATTAAACACCGCGCGCGCCGGTTCATAGGAAATCACGTAAAATAAACGTAGCTGTTTCGCGCTAAAAATCATAAATCACGGCAGACTCGAGTTGGAAATGTTGGAATAAAAGTTGTGATTAACGCGCGGCGGCGGTCGGCAACAGTTTGTTATTAAATACATAGGACTCAAGGATTTATTCGTTGTCGAAGCAAGCTCTGCTCGACACAAATGGGTCAGCCCACTCTCGTTGTACGCGGTATTTCCTCATTTATCATTTCTAAATAACACAGGCGGAAGCCTCACGTCGCTTTCCCTCCCAGCTTTCCGTTGCAGCCAATACCAAAGTAACCGCAGAAGTTGAAAGTTTGTACTTATAAACTATCAGCTGGGCCGGCTGTCACTTTGGTTTGCTACGTAATATATTAATCTGTCCGTTAATCCGACGATAAGCTCTTGTGCTAAAATTGTTAAGGCAATCCGAAAACCTTTGCAAGTGTTCTCTATCGGACTTCATTATTTTGGCTAACACGGTCGACCAGACGTAATTACGTGTGTAATAGACACGTAATCTCATCCAAATTGAGATGAGAGGCGTCATACGGTATGGTATATGAGTCATACCGCGATGGAGATGAGCCGACTTGATTTAGGGACGGTTAAGGGCACGCTTACGAATAGGGCTGCCGAAATAGAAAAATATCTGGGCGTAAGTACTAGTGAAATTTTAGGATAAATAAAGCATTAACCATTTAGCGTTTTGTTAAAATCGTAAACCAATCGTCATCGTATACAAATAATATAACATGAGATCGGTGTTAACGTAGCGTTTAATCTTTCAGTGACAATGTACCTAGCTGCTCACCACGTTATTTTCTTTGCTATTGCACGCGTCATTGAGGACTAGTTAAAAAAAAACCGGCCAAGTGCGAGTCGAACTCGCCCATGAAGGGTTCCGTAGCAGCAAGTAAAATTTTTATATTTGAGTTGTTTAAATGAAAGGTAAATTGCAGTTTACGATTTAAGACGTATTAAAAAAAAACTACTCACTAGATCTGGTTCAAACCAATTATCGGTGGAAGTTTACATGGTAATGTACATAATATATTTTTTTTAGTTTTATCACTCTCTTATTTTAGAAGTTACAGGGGGGGGACACACATTTTACCACTTTGGAAGTGTCTCTCGCGCAAACTATTCCGTTTAGAAAAAAATGATGTTAGAAACCTCAAAATCATTTTTGAAGACCATTGTCCATTGATATCTCACACATATAGGTTTGACGAAAAATTTTGAGTTTCAGTTCTAAGTATGGGGAACCCCCAAAATTTATTGTTTTTTTTCTATTTTTATGAAAATCTTAATGCGGTTCACAGAATACATCTACTTACCAAGTTTCAACAGCATATTCTTATAGTTTCGGAGAAAAGTGGCTGTGACATACGGACGGACAGACAGACAGACATGATGAATCTATAAAGGTTCCGTTTTTTGCCATTTGGCAACGGAACCCTAAAAAGATACATTTGTTAAAAACTACGCCAGTCTCTGCGTGCACTTCTTAATTTATTTCCATGAACGATATCTTGCATCGTCCTCATAATTATGACAGGTCGCAAAAGACCTGGATTTTATGGCCCATCTGGCAACCCTACGGATGAGCCTACCAATCAGCCAATGCACAAGCAATGGACGGTGAGGTTCAATCTTAGCTGTTTACCTCACGGTTATTAGTTCGATGAATTGACGTAAGACTCTAATACTAGGTCTGCAAGGCGAATCGCTGCTTGCAATGTTGAGCTGAGTGAGACATCGTGAATCAGATTTTGAAAATTTTGAACAGTGATCATACCTCCGTGGCAAGTCCGATTTTGAAAATCCTTTTTAAAGTCACAATTCTGGACATGCTTTCTGAGCGTGTAAAGTTTGGTCACAGTGTCTCGAGCGGCTATTATGTAATTCCATCTGGATTTTTTTTAACGGTGATCATTCCTCTGTGGTAGCATTATTTTTTCAAAATATATCCATAAACCTTCCTCTGATTGACCTCTTTAATCATGCCAAATTTGGTTATGATTGGATTAGTAGTTTATGAGGAGACCTGTGACATAGAAAATCCTGAAGTCTGGTATGAGGAGCTTTCGCTCGACTTCGTCTCACTCAGCTCAATAATGTTAACATACCTAACATAGTTTATTACAGAATTTGATATTTCTAGCGCAAACAACTGCGCAAAATAATATTGTAATTCTGCTGTGTTATAAAGAAACGGCACAACTAACAAAAATATGAGATAAACGAGTTTAAAGTTTTTCGAGGGTTTTTTGGCTGGGAATACCGTGTGTGTATCATTAAGAGAAAAAAAAACAACCTCATATAGTACAATATTTTATTTATTGTAACACCTTTAAATAAATTATATTTTTTAATGAAAAATAGAACCGACTTCAAAAACCAAGAAGGGATTAAAAAGTGTAAAATAACGTAATTGCATATGTAATTCAAGAGACAAAAATGATCACAAAGCTTTCCTGTTGAAGTCGGTGTACACGTATTTGTGGTGTTATGTCTTTTTTATTTAATAAATATCAATTTACTGTCAGATGTGCCTTTTAGGCTTAGTATATTTCCGTCGTAGACGTATGTAGTTTCGAACGCCGCTGTGGCGACACACGCTGTTGCGAATTATTTTTCCACTGCCTCACAGGTTCCAAAGCTCATGGACTCGAATGAAATAGTCGCGAAAGACTCTGTTTCGAAAAACATTGTTGCGATTAGAGTGCCTATTAGAGTGACTAGTGGTTCCAGCGCTTCTGGGTTAGGTTAGGTTAGAACTGTGACCCCAACAGAGCGCCAGCCGAGCGAGCGAAGCGAGCGTGCCGAGCCTGCGGCCGCCGAAGCACCGGAACCACTAATCCGGAAAGTTGGATTTCGATAACGTGACTATATTCGAGCGTATGAGGCAGTAAAATGTTTTTCGAAACAGTGTCTTTCGCGACTATTTCATTCGAGTCCATGAGCTTTCGAATCTGTGAGGCAGTGGAAAAATAATTCGCAGCAGCATGTGTCGCCACAGCGACGTTCAAAAAGAAACTACAATGTATCCCTATTTCCGTAGATTGTAGAGATGAAATTCCACAAAAATTAGAATCAGTATAAAAAGCTACTCAATAGCTTTTTATACTGATTCTAAATCTGTTTTAAAGTCAATTTTGAAAAAGTGTTAGATGTGCCTTTTTTATAACACGGCAGAGACCGTAATCTTAGCAATCCATGGATTCTCCGTGCGGGTGCCGGGTCCATCGCGTTGCTGAGTTGGGAACTCGGGACAGTGCCTGGGACTTGCGACCCAAGTGTAGGTTTAGAAGGGGCCCCTTTTGTTGATGTACATCAACACTCACCTTCACTACCCAAGTTCCCCTCCCTGCCTAACCAAATTTGATACGAACCTACTAGTGCCGCTTTAGACATTCGTCCTAGTAATGAGCTTATTGTAGCTCTCGATAGGCCTAGATCTTTAAGTAGGTTATAGAGAGATTTTGCTGGTATACCTCTCGCTCCCACTTCCACTGCATACAAATTAACCACGTAACCGTTTTTGATTAATTCGTTTGTGAGATCATAGTATTTATTTTTCTTTATTGTGTGGTCCTTCGGTATATTTGTTTCCCACGGTACAGTAAGTTCCACAAGAACCACATGTTTTAATCTCTTAGAATATAGGAATATGTCAGGTCTAGATGACGAAACCCCAACATCCTCCGGAATTTTGTAGTGCTTTTCATACGTGTCGATTAGGAGAGTCCAATCTGGGGCAGTATCTAAGATTGAATAAGGTTTGTTCCTGGGTGTTATGGATGAACCTTCAGACACAAAGTTGATATGACGTCTGTTAGTAGTCAATCCTTTTTGGGCTCTAGCTACTGCCAGACTCATTGCTTCACGTATGATGATAAGCACCTTATCGTGGCGGCGTGAGTAATGGCCTCTATCGAGAAGCACCCTACATCCTACTAATATGTGTCTAGCCGTCCCTATTGCCTCACCACAAGTATAACATTGTTTTTCTGTGGCCTTCCCCCACCTTACCAGATTACTCTGGTCTGGGAGGGTCATCTGAAAGGCGTTAAGATAAAATTTTAACAGGGCCGGCGACCAGTCATAGATCAAGGTGCGCCACTTTAAGGCCATCGGTATGCAGAACTCTCCCATTGTCAACCATTCATTTTGGATTTCCAAATTCATCGCGTGCACTCGATATTTATCATTTTCGTCTTGTTTTAGAAAGGACTTAAGTATATCCTGGTCCCTTTCTGGCTCTCGTACTCCCAACCCCACTCTGTTTGACTGGGCCCCTATCATAAATCGTTTATGGAATAGAAGTCTAGATTCAAGCTCGGACGCGTTATTATCTTTCGGGAGTGCCCTGATTGTGACATCTTGGGATTTTCCTAAGATGTGGGCTTTGGTAACTCTAAGATGTTTATAGAGCTCCGATGGTTTCTTAAGTTTCATCCCAAAATTATTTTGATCCCTAAATAGAGCAGAGGAATCAGCAGAGTGCGCTAGTCCAAGCCACGATTTTAGCGATTTTATGACAGTTGCATCTATTTTCGCCAGTAAGGTTTTACCGAATTCATACACCAGAAAAGGCCAAGTCAGACGTGATGTTAAGTAGTTGTCATATATCCAAGCTTTTTTGATATTGTTTAGTGGTATCTGATCTATCTTATTTAGGTCATTTATAAACGTATCGACAACTTCATCTAAGGATGGTGTGCGTCCTTTATAGTCTATCTTTCTCCCAAGAAATTTAAATGGCACCGATTCAGCGACTATGGAAACTGGTTTACCCCCAATGAAGAGTCCCGGGTCGTAAGAGGTAAATTTGGTGTCCCGTCTACCCAGACATAGACAGTGACACTTACTGGGCTTCGTCCTCAGTCCATTTGTCCACGAACAGAACTCATCGACTTCCTTTAATAGTTCCTGACATTGTTTTGGATTGCGCGTCAGTATTGCGAGATCGTCAGCAAAAGCTAAGATGGACTCTGAGTATATGTTATTTACTTTAAACCGATAGCCCCATTTCTTTTCGTGACGTATTAACTTGGTAATTAAGATATTAATTACTATGTTAAATGCTATTGGTGACAAGCAGCATCCCTGAAACAGTCCCACATTATACCGTAATGGTCCTGTGTGTACTTCTTGGAAGCTTATAGCAAATTTTAGCTGGGAGTAATACGACTCGATTATCTCTATGACCACGGGCGGAAAGTTATACCATTGCAACGCGTATACCATAAGGTAATGTGGAATTGAGCCAAATGCATTTTCTAGGTCTATCCAACATACCGTTATCTGTCTTTCGTATTTTCTGGCATCTTTTAAGCTTTCCGCTAACAGACTATTGTGTTCCAGACAACCAGAAATGCCGGGTAAAAACCCTTTCTGGTGGTTAGGTCCGAAATACCTATTGTTAATCATAAAATGACACATTTTTGTTTGTAGAATTGAGAAAAATATTTTTGAAATTGTGTTAGTTAGTGCTATCGGTCTAGTATCTTTAGGATGGGTCACTTCATGTTTTTTTGGAATGAGAACGAAAACCGCTTCGCCAAATGCGACTGGTATATTCTTTTCTGACCAGATTTTACTGAATATATTTGTGAGATGTTTACGAACTGTTGGACATTTTTTATACACTATATATGGAACCCCATCAGGGCCCGGAGCCGATTTAGATGATTTCTTTTTTATTTGTATCTCTATTTCCTCTATGGTAGGTGCATTCCCTTGGAATTGTACTAGAGGGTCGTGAGGTCTTTGGGTTTCCGGTTGATTGTATGGTGTTCTGCATTTAAGTATTTCATAAGTGTTTTTGTAATGTTCGTAAGTTTGTTCTTTGGTCAGAAGAAGTTTACCATTTTATATCATTATACTCGCGTTATAATTACGTAAATACCATATATCACCATGGGACTATGACAAAGTAACGCAATACCAACAGCGTGGGGCCATGGGCTCGTAAACCCACGCTATTATGATATTTACGGTACACCATAACGATCGGCACTAAATAATACATAACTCGGCTAAATAAAAGCGAATCAGTCGTCGAATCACGCCCCGGCCCGCGCGCGGGGAAACAATTACATTGTACTGTAATAAACAGACGTGTAACAGACTTGTATTAGCTGCCATTTTGGTTGGCGTTGGTCATTCCGCTACCCAGAGAAGATTTCACCAACTAAACCATGTTACCATCATTACTTACTAACCATCCATTGAGTTAAACGTGAGAACTCTATTTGCACTGGTGAAATACAGCTTAAAGCAGAGTATCAGCCCGTGACATTGGGAGAGGCCTATGTCCAGCAGGCCGTCGACTGACTTGCTGCGAGAAACAGAAAAGTAAAAGTATTGTATGTCAGGCCCTCGGTACGCTTACAACCTGTATCAAGTTCAGTCAGTCACCAGTAAGTCAGTCCACAGCTGTACCGAGGACTCTCCTAATGTACGCCTTAGCACCCGATCATCCACCTTCTGCATCAATTCTCCCAGTTTACTGCGTATTAATGAAGTGAGAGGGTGATCCTCAGGCGGGTACGTACCACTATTCACCGTAAAAAAATATTCTGCCGCGTATGATGTAAGATTTTACGATTATTCGGCCCAAAGTATGCGATACTTGTACGCGTAAAATTGTATGTATATATATATTTTTACTGGCAATACTTTACTGTACACGTAAGGCAGTTACCGAATAGGAATATACATGTAATCACCGCTCATTAGAAAATGATGGCAATACACGCACTAAGTAGAGCGCACGCGTAAGGTTTAAGAGTGCTCAAACCTTACGCGTGTGCTCCAGGCAATTAACAAACGTACAAACGTTTGTTTATGTTTTAAATAACCAATCGTCTGTGTCATTCCACACTTTTCATTCAGCAGTTTCCTGAATCTCCGTTTAAATATGGCAACATTTTAATACTTTATATTTTTCCTTTCGGTGCCACGGACAACTTTCATGTTTTCACATAATAAATAGTTTAGACAGGAAGGATAGGAAGTGAACACTAACAAATTAAGGTTACGTTTTACAAAAACAGTTATCTTAACTACGAGGAGGAAGTTAGAAAACTAAATCTTTGTAAAGATTCAGGTTTAATCTTCGGCGCAACAACGTGGAATGGCTTCAGAGCATACGACCACGGCCCTCGTATAATCGAATGAAGTTCCCGTAACAGCTACACATCATTCAGCCAATTTTGAATGGTTTAGCCATTGTCGCTTGTGGCAGTTGGAACGCCTCTGTAGAGCCTAGCTTTTTCGCATACTCTTCCTCTGTACCTAAATTATACATTATAATAAAATTTATGTAAAATTTCTACTGAAAAAATTACATTAGGCAATATACCAAGCAATTTCTATTTTCTGTGCTTCGTGGGATCTGGAGGCGGCAGTGCTCGCCGAAGTATATCGGCAGACGACGCAGCATCGGGCGTATAGTGGCAGTCGGCCTCCGCCCGAGGAGGTCCGCGGGTGGCGAGATGCCGATTGTCTAGTGGACGGAGAGACAGCAAAGGACGCTTTCCTTCCGACTGACTCAGATGCTTTCCGAGCACGGCTGCTTCGGAAAGTATCTGTACTCGGTCGCCAGGAGGGAATCGAGTCCCGCCTGTCATCACTGTCCCTGCCGCGAGGACACGGCGCAGCACACGCTCGAGGCTTGTCCGGCCTGGGCGGTGCAGCGCCGTGATCTCGTGGCAACAGTGGGAGTCGATCAGGTTACACTGGTTGTGGTCACAGGCAGACTGGCTCCAAAGGTAAAATACATGATCGCGTTATTTCCCGTTAAGATTAAAGTATCTGGTTGACATGGATCTAGGACCGAAAAAGTGGTAGACGAAACTCATGTGGTAATGGTGTATTAACACTCGTAGTACTGTGCGGGTACTGAGCTCTGCCTACTGCTTCGGTGATTACAGACATTAGTATACTCGTATATATGTATTCTTTAATCATTTACAAATAAATTCTAAAATGGCGAAATCAATAAACAGGCTAATCTAAAATCGTTCAGATTATAACCTCGTGTTAGTTACAGATGTCAAGGTTGAGTTTTACAAATAATGTCTTTAGTTGTCGTATTAGAATTGAGCTCGCACTGAAGCGATGTTCAGTGTGCAGAGTTGAAGCACAAACGGCCAGCAGATCGGGTGTCGCGCCATTGCGAGGCGACGCACGTCCGCGTCCGCGTCGCGTCGCTCCACGCTCGTAATTCGCTATTTCTTACATGTTTTTGTTAATCCCACTAGACGTGACCGAGACGAAGCGACACGTTAACATGACCGCTTGTACAACGTTCTCGAACTTCTCGTACGATTTAGAACTGCACAAAAGAATTTTGGTTTTGATCACTAAAGTGAAAGACTTTACTGTTCATAGTTGTATTCGATATTCACGAAGCAGGATATTTTAAATAACACTGAATTTCTAAGTGCATGATGTACAGTACTTATGCCCTAAACGATGCTGTCTTATTACATGTTTTTCGTAAACAAATTAACGCAAATCTTGTAACAGTGCCGATTAAAACCTGTTACAAATTTCGGCTAAAAAACTCAATAGCTTTTCTTTTATAGTATGAGTTAGCATATAAGCGCACGGTCCACCTAATGGTAGGTCGTTACCGTGAGAGAAACAAGGGAATGGAAAAGGTACGGTAGGGAGAATAGGCCTTCGACAGATTTAGTAACGCTGCCATAACAAGTAACACAGCACATTGCTACTTAACGAAGGTCTTAAGTGAGAGAGTGCTACTTGTTCGGTTAAGAGATCTAACATAAATCATAGCAGCCTTTTTTTTTTCTTTTTTTTTTTGTGGATGATAGGCTCACGTTTGACCTCTATCTCACCTGATCGTAAGTGACGATGTGGTCTACGATGGATCACGTTTGCCTAGAAGGAACCTATTCACTCGAGATTTGAAGATTCCAAGGTTATAGCTTTCCGGAAACACAGAATCAGGCAGGCAATTCCACTCCTTAGCTGTACGCATAATAAATGTGTCGCCGAAACGTTTTGTGCGTATGAGTGGAATATCCACCATGTAGCGGTGGCGCGTCGCTGTGCGTCTGGACGTTCGTGGGTGGAAAGGGCTTGGAGGTATCAATTTGTGCAATTCCAGCGCACACTCTCTGAAATGCATCCGATAAAAGACCGATAGGCCTGCAACTTTGCGTCGATGTTCAAGGCTCTGTAGCCTTTTCTCGACGAGTGCATCGTTGTTAATGAGCCTCTTGGCCCGTCTCTCTATTCCCCAGTTCCAGTTCTTAGCCATACTGTAACGATGAAAGACGTGCCATATGTCTGTGCCTCTCGGAGAGTAGATGAACTGATTATTATCATTATGCGTTCCAGATAGCGCAGGCAGGCGCTCCATCTGATCGTCACAAGCATTAATCTGTCGTTAAATCGCAGTATCGCGTATTAATTAATGTTCATATTTCAAATGAATGAAAAAACGAGTGCCTATTCTGATGGGGAACAGTTATTATAGGACGAAGCACTTTTGACATGCGCTTACATATATATTACGGAAATCACTTCACTCTGATCTTCATTATTTTCGTGTATCGTATTATCGGAAAGTCAGAACTGGTCATCTTTAAGAAGGAATTAACGCAATCATAATCGACCAGATTAAAGATATTGAAATGGTAATTTAAATAGTGTACTGGGGTGAATATTTCATTTCGTGCATATTACGCAAAAGAATACATTAAACGTTGAAAAATCTTAACCTGACAATTCTATTTTATTTAGTTAACCTAAGATTGTATTAGGAGCAGCCCTTGAAACATCTTGTTTTTATTAGAAATACACGAAGTTTAAAAAATCAACCCCAAAAACCTAATTACCATCCGTGTCCCTTTTCCCAGATTTAAGTAAATTGATAGATCTTGGTAACAATTCTGTTGGAAGAACAATTTATTTAATATATTTTAGGTTAAAAGATTAATTAATCCGTATTATATATTGTTTCCGAAAGAACAAATTTAACTAGTTCAAAAAATGAATAAATGTCATTACACTAGCACCTAATTACTATTCGGCACATTACATATTTTCTTAGTTACGCATCACTGTGGACTAGACTACACCTAACATATTCGCAAATAGTCACCGCTCCACTGACGCACCAGAAGCACGCGTGAAAGAGCGAATTTGGCAAAATATTTTAAAGTTTTCTAGCGAAATGCGAAGTGGTTCTTAATTTTTCAAAATACCATTCGCGTTTTTATTATAATATTATGTTTTTTTATAATATGATTTGCTAGGTATATCGAATGTTAATCATTCTATATGCAACTTAGCTTTAAAATAAAATAAAAAATATTTGTGATCTCATTATCGTTCTATGAAAAACTGAAAACATCAATATGTCTAAGGAAAAGAGATTAATTACTGTGCCTTCAATATATTACATAAAGAACATGGCGCATTGATTTAATTTTTTTTCTAGCCGCGCTAGAGTCGGATCCGCGTTGATTAACTCACGCGAAAAAGCCTTCCAGCTTCCACTTTATAATATTAGTGAAGAAGTTTTGATAAAATTGATAATTTAAGGATGAAATAATTTAATAAAAGTTGCGGTCGAGACAGCAGAAGGAAAACACTTTGAGTGAATAGATTAAACATCAAACTCCACGGAGCCCGGGGTCCGCTTGTTCATTTTGATTGGTTTGTTAACTTTTACGAAGGCGACTGCCGCCTGCCCCCCACCCCGAGAGGTGCGCCTGCGCTAAAACCTGATTCCAATCTCATACAATTATATTACATCGACGAAATGTTCGTGATTGGAACAATATTCAGTCGTTTGTCCCGAGAATGAGAAAAACTTGAGGATAAAATAATTATGATTAAAATTAATAATGAACGAAGCCTTAGACTGAGAAACGACATTAATTATGTCAACGATGACGACTTTTAGCAACTTTGTATTGTAATTGAAACCTTCAATGTGACAGATTGTAGTTCATTAATGACTTGTCTTTTTTATCTAAAACAATATTGCTTAAATGCCAACAATGTTTTTTCTACGGTAAATTAATAGGCGTCTGAAGACCCGAGACGGCGTGCGGTTTTAGTCGATTCAAGCCCGACATAACCGCCCCCGCTGGCCGGCGGGGGATCCGAAGGAATTTCCGCACGAAAAAAAAAAGGTACTGGTAGTATCATAATTGTGATTTTGTGAGGATAACAGAACTAAAACATTTAATATTTTGCATTATTATTATTCGTAATAATATTTTCTAATTTATAATCTCTAATTAAGTAGGTATAAATGTTTAATCCTTCCTATTGTAACTCACATTTTAAACTTTTCCATTTCTAGTGGCTTCTTCCCGTCTGCGTGGAAAGAAGCACAAATTGTCCCCTTGCCCAAGAAACGTAATCCGTCTTCCTTTTCCCAGTACCGTCCGATATCTATATTACCTTTCCTCTCCAAAGTTCTTGAGCGTCTTGTACACACTCAGCTTAATGCTTTCCTCTTTAAAAATTCACTTCTAAATCTCTTTCAATCTGGTTTCCGCCCTGTGGGCCTACCGCCCAAGTGTCGTCGATATCACAGCCGTCGAAATGTTGCGCTGGTCAAGGTCGACGGCCATTTTGTACCGCCCCATTGATAATCGATGCCGGTGCGGCGTAAGAATGAATGAAACGCTGTTTTTGACAGTTAAATAGCTGCCGCCTAAAAAATTCAAATCTACGGCGTCGCTTTGAAGTGTCATTTCATTACGGCACCTCATGAGGTGCCGTAATGAAATGACACTTCACACAATGAGCTGTCGTTTTGAATATTATTTTCTTTTCCGACGGTTGATTACGATGCCGATTGCGCCTAACACTGGGCTACTATGGCTTTTATGGGTGCGACTGCCAACGAGTGGATTCTGCCGTCCTATAGCACCTAACACTGGGCTACTATGGCTTTTATGGGGGCGACTGCCGACGAGTGGGTTCTGCCCTCCTATTGCACCTAACAATGGGCTACTATGGCTTTTATGGGGGCGACTGGGTTCTGCCCTCCTATTGTACCTAACACTGTGCTACTATGGCTTTTATGGGGGCGACTGCCGACGAGTGGGTTCTGCCCTCCTATTGCACCTAACAATGGGCTACTATGGCTTTTATGGGGGCGACTGGGTTCTGCCCTCCTATTGCACCTAACAATGGGCTACTATGGCTTTTATGGGGGCGACTGGGTTCTGCCCTCCTATTGTACCTAACACTGGGCTACTATGGCTTTTATGGGGGTGACTGGGTTCTGCCCTCCTATTGCACCTAACACTGGGCTACTATGGCTTTTATGGGGGCGACTGGGTTCTGCCCTCCTATTGTACCTAACACTGGGCTACTATGGCTTTTATGGGGGCGACTGGGTTCTGCCCTCCTATTGTACCTAACACTGGGCTACTATGGCTTTTATGGGGGCGACTGGGTTTTGCCCTCCTATTGCACCTAACACTGGGCTACTATGGCTTTTATAGGGGTGACTGGGTTCTGCTCTCCTATTGCACCTAACACTGGGCTACTATGGCTTTTATGGGGGCGACTGAGTTCTGCCCTCCTATTGTACCTAACACTGGGCTACTATGGCTTTTATGGGGGCGACTGGGTTCTGCCCTCCTATTGTACCTGCGACTAATTAAAACACTCTTTAATCTTAACCTTACCCACTTAAACGTTTATGCTGTGTTGTTTGTTGTTTTCGTATGTTTCAAAGGGAGGAATAAGCGAAGGAGTTGGAGGACGAAATTCCATCGTCGGCAGTCGCCCCCATAAAAGCCATAGTAGCCCAGTGTTAGGTGCAATAGGAGGGCAGAATCCACTCGTCGGCAGTCGCCCCCATAAAAGCCATAGTAACCCAGTGTTAGGTGCAATAGGACGGCAGAACCCACTCGTCGGCAGTCGCCCCCATAAAAGCCATAGTAACCCAGTGTTAGGTGCAATAGGACGGCAGAACCCACTCGTCGGCAGTCGCACCCATAAAAGCCATAGTAGCCCAGTGTTAGGTGCAATCGGCATCGTAATCAACCGTCGGAAAAGAAAATAATATTCAAAACGACAGCTCATGGCGGTCGACTTGAATTTTTTTAGGCGGCAGCTATTTAACTGTCAAAAACAGCGTTTCATTCATTCTTACGCCGCGCCGGCATCGATTATCAATGGGGCGGTACAAAATGGCCGTCGACCTTGACCAGCGCAACATTTCGACGGCTGTGATATCGACGACACTTGGGCTGTAGGCCCACTGGTCATAGTACCATTACAGCCTTGGTGAATGTTACGGATGACATAAGATTGGGCATGGAGAAAGGAAAGCTAACAGTACTTACTCTATTGGATTTCAGTAATGCTTTTAACACTGTTGATTTTCAAACCCTACTAGGCATACTGCGCTCCATTAACATATCTCCAACGGTGATTGATTGATTTCATAGTTACCTGTCTGGCCGCCGGCAACGTACGCGCATAGAAGATTCCTTTTCTTCATGGTGCGATATAACAGTTGGTGTGCCGCAGGGTGGCGTTCTATCTCCATTACTTTTCGCCGTTTTTATAAATTCCATTTCAAAACAATTACTTTCATCCTACCACCTTTATGCAGATGACCTTCAAATATACACGCAGGCGCCTTTGAGTCAGCTGTCAGAAGCATTTGCTATTATAAATATGGACTTAGAACGCATATGTGAATGGAGCAACAACTATGGGCTTCAGGTAAACCCCGCAAAGACGCAAGTCATTGTCGTTGGAAGCCCCTGGATGATGTCACGCATTGACTACACACAGCTGCCCCAAGTTATTTTTAATGGTTCTCCTATCGAAATCAGTGATAATGTAAAGAATTTAGGTATTTATATTGATAACACATTATCCTGGGGTCATCAATTACAGGAAGTCAGCCGCAAGCTGTTTGCAGCTGCAGGGTCCTTGCGTAGATTGCGAAACTTGCTTCCAACTGCTACCAAAATTACGCTTGCACAAACTCTTTTAATAATAATAATAATAATCATTTATTTCAAGCACAATGGCTCATACATAAATACCTTACAGACTAACATACATATACCTAATTATAAAATTCCTATAACTAATTCACACGAAATGACGGCGTCGTGTTGCGCTTCGTGGTGTCTTGTAGCTGCCCTCGAAAACCTTACTCCCACTTCTTGATTATGCCGAGGTCAGCTATCTAGATCTCACCGAGGAGCAACTTGACAAGCTTGAGCGTCTTCAGAATTTCTGTATTAGATTTATATTTGGTTTACGCTAATATGATCACGTATCCGAATTTCGTAACAAACTCAAGTGGCTCCCAATTCGCTTTCGAAGGAATACTCATATACTTTCTTTACTATACAGCATATTGTTTAATCCTTGTACACCCCTTTATCTCAAAGAACGGTTCAAGTTCCTTCGTGACACACATTCAAGATTTCTGAGGTCATCAGAAAATTTGAGACTGGAAATGCCAGTACATTCTACAAGATTCTTCGATAAATCTTTCACTATTCAGGCAGTTCGCCTGTGGAATGCACTGCCACTATATATAAAGAGAGCACAGTCATTGGTGTCTTTTAAAAAACTGTTAAAAGATCACTATCTGTCCATCTCCCGCTAGGTGACTATCTTATATATATACCGGACTATATGGATAGTATAGGTATAATTATGTAAATATTTTGTATTATATATATTGAATACAACTGATCTATATGTAATTTTGTTTATTTATCTAACATATTTATCATTTTTTCTTCTTTTTATTGTTCATTGTACCCTTATCATCTCTTTTGGTTTCTATCCATCCAAAGGTTGCCTGGAAGAGATCGCTGTTAGCGATAAGGCCGCCCATTGTACATTAAACTTAAGTCGAATATTATTTATATAGAAATACTTTTAAGGTGTACAATAAAGAATATTATCTATATTAATATTTTATCTTTATCTTTAAGACTTTGCTTTTTATTTTCATAAATCGGAATACTTCGTACCGTTCATTTTTCACATGACGTAATCAATTTTTTTGGTGCGAATGACAGATGACTGTTAAGTTATTGGTAATTTACACTAAAACCCAACAAATATTATTCGTGGGTACGGATCTCTTGGCAAAATTAACGTCTACTTAGTAAATTGAGTTACGAAACGGCCGGGCCACACATTTTGACTAGGTGTAGGGTTCGTAGAGAACTTCCGACTAGAATTCATTCATGTATACTTTATGATGAGATTTAGAGCGTTAGGCTAGGGCCTGCAGAGTTAGGAGCTTGGCTCTTCACAGGACCTGATAACTTTTATACGTATAAGCAAAGGCTCGTCTTGGCATCATTTAACATGAACATGTTTTTGGTGGGATTGTTTATTATTTTCTAGATCGATATTAAATTTAAAAAATATGTTCAATTAAATTTTTTAAGCATTTTGTACGAGTATGCTTACTTTTTCTAAAGATTTAGATCGGAAAAAGAGAAGAAAAACAAGAAGAAATTATGACGTATATAATATATCGGAGAATTTCGAATATCTGGGACGTGTCTAGATAGCTCAGCTGGTCAGAGCATTCTCCCTGTAAGGGACAGGTCGCGGGTTCAAGTTCCGTTCTAGATGTTCTCTTTTTCCGATCTAAATCTTTAAAAATATGTATCAAAGACACTACGTATACGTCTGACACTCGAAGACGAAGCTCTTCTGATTACTGCTTATTGCGTTTATTTCCTTAACGAAAGGAGCTGAAATCAGAAGAAGTTCATTCCGTGTGAACTGCGCGACGTCCTCCGCGTCCCGCGTCCCGCGTCCCGTCGCGTGTCGCGTCATGTGCAGCTCGGCTCGCACATGGTTGACATCGAATGAACCGTAAATGCGGTCGTAAATCATCGCGCGTCGTTAACGTGTCATGTGGCGCTGCTCCGTACCGCGCGTCGCTGTGGCGCACATGCAGCCGCTCTCAGCAATTGTACGAGAGCTGGGACAGTTCACACCGATGCAATGCAATTGAATCTTCATTTTTAATAGTCTGGTCGTGAATCAATTTTCATCCTTAGTGTTATGAGTGACCTGATACTGACTAATTCACCTATGTACTATAAACAATTAAGTTCTAATTAAGTTTGTTATCAATCGACGTGTCCCGTCCCGACCGGACCCTATATTAGTCTAAAGTAAATATTTTTCGATGTCGAACGTAACATTCTAGTTATATCGTCGTCATATCTTCCGTGAACTAGAATATAAAACAAATTTTCAATCCAGTCGTAATCGTAAACCACATCATAAAATGAGATTTAGAAAGAGCTTTACGAGACTATGAAATGGAGTTCTTCAAGAAGAGTTTAATACCGTTCTTTATGTAATACACTTCGTGTTGCGGCGACACACGCGCACCTGGTGTCGCAGTCGTTCCTAGGGGCGGCGGGGGATTATCTGCAGGGATTTTTTTCACGGAAAAAAAAGGTTTTAGCATACTTATAAAGCTCGCAATTAGCTTTCTAAACAAGTAGCGGATCGGAGAAAAAGGTGGCCTCGACGCGAGGACCATGTGGAGGACGGGGTGCCGACTCCCAACGCGCTCGTTTTCCTTCATATCATTCAGATTTACTTCATAGCCAGTACAACATAGCCTACAGTTATGGCTATTTACTAAACTTTGGGGTTCTTGAAACCACAGAACTGTCTTAAGTTTATGCCCATCCTGTGATAAAGTCGGCAGGTACTGCACAGGTTTGTCTCACTGCTCAGACGTCTACGATACGATGTGATACGAGCTGTTACGATTCACGGATGCGACTCAGTTGGTCCTAAGGAGTCTAAAATCTCAGTCTCAAGGGTGTCTTACTATTTATCATTATACAATTTACTTCAAATGCATAATATATATACATAACATAACATAACTTCACGCCTGTATCCCCGAAGGGTTAGGCAGAAGTGTATTGCACACCCACGATTCGCCAGTTATGTTAGGTTCCCAATGTAATAGGTGGCGAGCCTATTGCCATCTACCGGGCACATTACTAAGCGAGCGATAATCAACATTTTTAATACACACGTTACTACGAAAAGTCAGAGGTGTGTGCCCGGGGCGACTGGGTATCGAACTCGAGACCTCGTCTCTGCAGTCCGTTACGTACACCACTGGGCTATCGCCGCTTTTTAATATATATACGAGTATATACTTTATTTAATATATAGGTATACTTAATTATTATATTGCCCTTCATGATCTTTTACATTTTATATACAATTTTTATATGCCTGACTCCTTAGGTTTAGTTTTTCAAGGCAAGTAGGACATAAAGAGCTGTCATTATTAATTTACAAGTGCGGCTGGAACCGTCAGCGCCTTAACTTAGCCCAAACTTAGCTCGAGAGGGTATGCGCGAGGCGAGTGTCGGCTCCTGCGCGCTGCACAGAACCTCCAGCGTTAGTCGAAACTAATGACTCATTTCACCAAACAAAGCGGCTCTTTACATTCATTTTGTGGAACATTTCTATTCCGTTATATAGTCAATGGGAACTCGTTAGATACTGGCTGAGAAACTTCATGCAGTCCATGAGTAAGCCAAGCCGTATTTTAAAAAGCGTATTACATCTTTGTTTACGCCATTTTTACCTTCTGCGCCATTAAGTGTAAAAGGTTCCCCCCTTAATGATACTTTTTCCTGTTGGAAGAGAAAATGAAAAAAAAAGAACAAATGACTAATGATAATCTGCTCAGGGTACTTCAAATTAAGCACTGTTCAGTACCGCTTTTAGCTAACATGACATGAACCTCTTAGTGACTCCACAGATCCCCAACACTATCCATGCGTGTCCTGCAATATAACCAATAAAAATGTACCACAACCCCCATCTACTTGTATAATCACTTATGTATGAACTGTAAACTCTTATTTATAAGCCAATCCGCCTATCAAACTTGTAATTAGTCATACAGCTAAAGTGCGAAGCAAGCACACAGGTCGCTTGATGCGCGCGCTCGCTACAGCTGGAAGCTCGGCTATACTTATACATAATAGGTAACCTCCTCGAGTGTCGCTCCGATTCCGATCCCGCTGCAGTCCGGGGGGAACGGAATCGGAGCGGCCGGTACACCCTGGGCGGCGGTCAATGGCTTCCCCTTCACCCCTTCATAGGGTTGGCATTGATCGTCGGCCAATACCCAACGTGGCGGGAACACATCGCTCTCCGTACTCCTCTGCTTTCAGAGGAGACAGGATGAGCGATGCTGTTAGTGGTGAGATGGCCCAGGGTCAGCCGGGGTGCGAGGGATATGCTCTAACTTACACCCCGGCGTCTGAAGACCCGTGACGGCGTGCGGTTTTAGTCGGTGCAAGCCCGACATAACCGCCCCCGCTGGCCGGCGGGGGGGTATCCGAAGGGATTTCCGCACGATAAAAAAAAAAATCAAAAGGTACATGTCTAATTGTATATACTTAGATATTTTTAACAATTCGCAGTATGTGTCGATTCGCTTACAGTTTGTGCCTTAGCGATATTTGCGTAAATACTTTTTGTGTATAAAACAGAAGATCAAAGAGAAGACATCGGCCCACGCCGAGAGAGCCACGCGCACGTGAGCGTCCCACGAGATGCATTTCACCCAGACGCCGCCCCGCAACCCGCGCGAAACGATGCTAGCGTCGTTTTTATAGATTACTAGATTTATAAACAATTGTTCAACAGAGAAATATTTTCACATGTTGGATGTGAAAATATTTCTCTGTTGAACAAGAAATTTGAGTTTTATTTTGATGTAATCAAGAAGCAGTAGTCTGTAAATTCCTTAAATTTGCGAAATTCACTACAACTGCAAGGCTGAGGATGCCTCGCATAAAAGCGACACGTCCGTCAAAATTTACTTGCCTGCCTGCAGTGCCGCTCCTCAGGAGCAAACTATTCCTTCCTGTGAGGGGTTTGTGTTGGTATTTCGTCTGTTGTAAATCGTTGAAGTTAACCTTCAACCGTTGCTACTGACAGACTGATTCAGAGGCTGAGTTTCCCTTCGTTAATTATTTTTAAAAATAGAATAGATTACTGCAAAATTACGCCGAGTACAAACGATATGTAAACTATAGTCTCGCATGTATATGGGTACACTGAGGTGTATTAAACAAAAAAAAAAAAAAAAAACAATAGAAGAAAAAGAAATGACAAATGTAAGTAACATTCCTAGGCGTTATTTAGCCGCACATAATAGAGGGTGACCCATCGGCATCAACCGGGTATTTTTGTATAAATATGTACAATTTCAGTAACACATCTCTAAATTACATAATGATTTACAGCCCTACCAGTCCTTTAAACACCAGTTGTTTGCAAATACTAGGACAAGTTCGTCTCGCACTACGCCTTACGTTAATGTTAGTCGCGTGAGTTTCCGAAATATATTATCAACATCTGAATGTGTTCAAACCGTCAATCGAAACGTCTACTCGTATCACATAACTCACAACTGTGCGTAATAATGGTTTTTAGCTGATTATTCCGAACCTGACCCGGTCGCGGGTTAGATAAGAAAGTTGAAAATTGTAATATTTGTTCCGAACGTAACCCTCTTCCTAACCTGACGCGACGTCTCGTTCCTATCATAACCCGAATTGCGCAGATTGGTCATTCTCTCTAATCTTTCTCAAAATAAAAAGTACATATGTGTCAAATCTGTATTTAATATTTAGTACCCGACTTGGGTAGGTTAGGTGCGAAGACTAATGCGGGAGCGGAGCGGAGCGGAGCGTAGCTCCCGCATTAGCCTTCGTGGTTATTGTTTTTAATTTATAACCATGCAGAAATAAGTCATTTTCTAAGCTGTTTGATTAAATAGCTAGGCAAGTAATTAAACGTATCTGCGCAATTCGGGTTGTGATAGGAACGAGACGTCTGGTCAGGTTAGGAAGAGGGTTACGTTCGGTACAAATATTACTTTTTTTTTTCAAGTTTCTAACGTAACCCGCGACCGGGTCAGGTTTTCGGGTCAGGTTCGGAATAATCGTTTTTAGCCACTTCAGAAAATATAATAGCGTATCGAATTGATTCGGATTTTTTTTCGGCTTTACGCTTGTTTACTACGAATCCTTTATAAGTATGTCCGTAAATCATCAATATTTGTGTTTACTGAGTCAAGAGACGAGCTGGCACCCGAGCGCTAGGAATAAGTGACAGCGACTGGTGTGGGATTGCTTTTACAGAAGCAGCGTGTGCGCGCTCCAGCTGCTCAGAACAGCGAGCTGATACTTCCTTGGAATTTACGATTGACTCACCACGTCACTCGTGGGAACTATAAACATATCGAACCTGTTTCGTTGATTACGTGACGCAACCGATAGACTCAGACGTTCACATGTACACGAGAAATATCTCGCCTGTACACAAAACTTTTATTTATCTGTAGCCAATTTGGACGATTCGCTGATTGTAACTCATGTGTCTGCTCATATCGCCGGCAGTGACCGTGACGCGTGACGTGTGACGTGTGACGTGTGACGTGTCTGGAGGCGCTCTCACTACAATGCGATGTCGCGTGCTTCGTGGACAGAATGGAATTCGCTTTGTCTTACTTGAATACCGGTATCCGTGTATTCTTAAATGCCAAAAATAAAGGAAGAAATATATAAACGACGTAGATTCGGTCAGTCGTTTTGTTAGTAACGCCCAATTAATTGTAGTCACATTCTGTTTATTTATTGTATAGACATCAATGTAAAAAAATCGTTTTTATTTTTTTGGAAGTTTTATACATAGGTGACTTATTAGGTGCTCTATGGGCAACCTTACACCCCGGCGTCTGTAGACCCGAGACGGCGTGCGGTTTTAGTCGGTTCAAGCCCGACATAACCGCCCCCGCTGGCACGCGGGGGGGTATCCGAAGGGATTTCCGCACGATAAAAAAAAAGGGGGACTTATAAAATTTTTGGATTTTTTACAACTTCACGTTGGTATTTAAAAAACTTTAATTAAAAAACAGTCACTTAACATCTAGGTTCTCTTTGTATTAATTATTTACTTTCATTTTAAACCGACTTAAAAAAAGGAGGAGGTTCTTAAACCGTCGGAATCTTTTTTTATTTCATCCTACAACGCATCAAGATGGATTTTAATATTTGGATTCCGTTGCCTTATAAGACCCACATTTAAAAAAGTAACATTTTTGTATAGAATGAAACCGGAGTTGGCCCAGGGTCAGTCGGGGTGCGAGGCAAATGCCTTGGCATTTCCCTCGCGTCTGAAGACCCGAAACGGCGTGCGATTTTAGTGTAGAAAATTTTAAATCTTGGAAACTAATTTACGCAACGGCAGGGGAGCGGCAAACGCACCGCGGCGGGGCGGCAACCGCGCGGCAGGGGAGCGGCAACCGCACCGCGGCGGGGCGGCAACCGCGCGGCAGGGGAGCGGCAACCGCACCGCGGCGGGGCGGCAACCGCGCGGCAGGGGAGCGGCAACCGCACCGCGGCGGGGCGGCAACCGCGCGGCAGGGGAGCGGCAACCGCACCGCGGCGGGGCGGCAACCGCGCGGCAGGGGAGCGGCAACCGCACCGCGGCGGGGCGGCAACCGCGCGGCAGGGGAGCGGCAACCGCACCGCGGCGGGGCGGCAACCGCGCGGCGGCGGGCACGGCAACCAAAAAATAGTCACTCGTTGCTTACCGTGTGCGCACAAGCTGCGGGGACGCGCCCACCTGGGATGCCGGGCGTGTGGGGCGTGTGGGCGACATTGACATTGTGAGGTGAAACTAATTGCGCGTGGGCAGGGGCTCGCTCGTCCCGTAGCTCACTGTTTGAAAATATATTTATAATTTTAGCCATATTTTAATTATAACTTCATTGTGATTTTTATTTAATGTGAAAACCGTTTAAACCACTTCCTTAGGCGCGTTGAGCACCTTCCATATGAGCACTTTAGGCCACAGGTTTAGCTTTAGCTTCCCATCAAGAGGGCCGGTGTGCTTATCTGCCACCTAAATGGTATAAAAAAACTTATTTTAATCGTCACGTCCGTCACCTCGAAATTGCCACTGAGACGCCTACTTCACGTGAGAAGCTTTATATTTTTTTTGAACTGAATGCTGCTTAATCTTTATCCGAAGCTGCCGTCACGGGCTACGCGGACGACACGCTCGTGACGGTGTGCGGTGCAACGTATTGCGAAGCGACCCTGAAGGCCACGACTGTGATTGACCAAGTCGTGGAGCGAATCCAGCCGCTGGGTCTCGAGGTGGCTCCGCATAAAACTGACGCCCTTTTTTTTCATGGACCTCGGAGCGAGCCAACCGAGGGACCCAGTCTCATAGTGGGAGGCACTGGCATCAGTATTGAGCCAAAAGAAATTAAATATTAGGGGCTCGTGCTCGATGGCCGATGGGACTTCGGAGAACATATCCGAAGTCTGGCCCCAAATTCAAGGGCACAGCGAACGCTCTAGCGCCGTTGCTGCCAAACATGAAGGGCTCCGATGACTGCTGCAGGGGGATCGTGCAGTCCATGGACCTATATGTGTGCCCAATATGGGCGTAGGCCGCAGCGGGTGATGGATAATATGGGCGGAGGCTGCAGCGGGTAATGGCCAACAGGGTCATCAAGGGGTGCCCCGCACGATCTCCTTCGAAACGGGCCAACGTGGTTCCCAAACCCGAGGGGGCCATCACGAAACCGGAGATAGCCCTAGGTCAGCCGGGGTGCGAGGGAAATGCCTTATGGGGCCATCTTACACCCCGGCATCTAAAGCACTCTCGACGGAGTGCGGTTTTAGTCGGTTCGAGTCCAACACAATTACCCAGCGGGGGGTATACGGGGAGATGCCGTGCGAAAAATATGGTTATCCGAGGGGATTTCCAAAAAATAAGGCGTGTTATATACTTTTCATATGAACACTTTGGATGAAAAAAAAAATTAAACTCGTGTTTCGCACAATTGCCGTCCCCAGGCCCCGAGCATGGAGGTCGGTAGTCCCGGGCGTATACATTTGCATTTAGGTGTTCCATATATAATAAGTATTTTTTTTACAAAGAAAGGATCAAAGCATGTTTATATTCCAGAACACGTATTTAAAGCTCTGCCTAGTTTGGGTCTAGATTGTGTAATGAGTCCTAGGATATTTATTAATTTTAATTATTATTGTTGATGTTGATAGGACATTACAACACTATGGTCATTTTAGCACTTTGGTCATTACACCCCGAAAGTCCTTTCATGAACAAAACAATTAAATAGATGAACACTATGTTTCATGAAATGTAAAACATTGAAATGAGTTAATCATATTATGTTCCCGCAACGTAAATAATTGCTTACGCAAGTCCCACAGTGTTAGCTCACCCTCAAACCTGTTTGTTAGAATTAGTTAAATTGCCGACAAGAAACGTACATACAACGTTGTGCGAGCGTGTCTCAGGGATTTAGCGAAGCTCTTGCCGTTTCGTCGCCCATATGTGCGTCGTCACTGTTTAGTTAGTTTGATGTCCTTAAAGTTGGGTTTGTAATGGGGAAGTTTACTGTGCGTATTAATTTATTCCATAATATAGTATTCCATTTTATATTCCACTCAGTTTAAGAACGGTTTTTAGTGTCACACGACCAGCAACACATGCCGCGTGTGAGTCGTCGAGGCGTACGAAACCACAGGAACACTATGTTATGTTGTTTTAATTACGGGTTTTTGACCTCCATGTCACCTGTTGGCTGAAGATAGAGCACGCTTGCCTAGAAGCAACCCATTCACTCTAGACTTGAAGTCCAGGTGATTACACATTTTCGTAGATGAACGCCCCGGGCACACACCTCTGACTTTTCGTAGTTATGTGTGCTATAATAAATATTAATTATGGCTCGCTTAATAATGTGCCCGGTAGATGGCAATAGGCTCGCCCCCTATTACATTGGGACCTTAACATAACTGGCGAATCGTGGTTGTGTAATACACCTCTGCCTACCCCTTCGGGGATACAGACGTGAAGTTATGTTATGTTATGTTATGTTATGTAGATGCAGTAAGTATCAAGCATTGATGGCAACACTGAACATATTTGTGTGAGTAACATTAGTGCAGGCGCTCCTCCGGTACCGGTAGAAAATTTAATCCTTACTATAATATTATAAATGTGAAAGTAACTCTGTCTGTCTGTCTGTCTGTTTGTTTGTTACTCTTTCACGCCTAAACCACTGAACCGATTTTGCTGAAATTTGGTACAGGGGTAGATTAGACCTTGGGAAAGGACATAGGCTATGTTTTGTCGCGATAACCGACATCGACGCGGGCGGAGCCGCGGGCAAAAGCTAGTATAAAATAAAGCAACAATGTATAGTTCTACATTTGGAAATACAAGACCTATTTCCCCGACATTCGATTTCCTCGCCGCCGAGTCGAAGGCTTCGAAGCTGTGAATATAAAGTTTTACATTTCCTGAAATCCCCGAAACGAGAAACCACTGACACGAACTTCGTGGAAAGTGTGAAAATATTCGTAAGAGCAGCCTAACGGGTTCTACGCGGTTCGCGGCGGTACAATTCCGACTCGTTTCGGTGGCAGCCGGTTTCATTTCCGCGGCGACTTCAACTAAAAGTTTGCTGTTCTAAATCCAAGAGATCGAACTGTGTTTGCCTCGTCACATATTGCACTCTACGAGCAGCGCGGCGTTATATAACTCTATTACTGTGCAACTCTTGTTACTGATAATTTAATTAAACGCTTTATCTATTTAATAAAGTACAATTTGGGAACGCAAAATAAATGTTTGGCAGCCCTTTGAAACTACTTCAACTTTAACGATGAAAACAGAAATTAAATCATAATATTCTGTTCGTTGGACAGCCTGCACTGCTCATTGTATCATTCATTAGCAAAAGTTACTTCTCTTTTATGTTATGGAAATCTTTCACAAAACTGTCACATCTGTGCCAAATATAGGAGACACAATTATCATCCCCTGCCGATGCAGCCTACCTAATGTACCCTGGGTACAAACTCGAGCATATTTTTCGAGGCTAGCCGGGGTATGCTTGTACGTCTGGGTTGATATCTGTTGCCGCAGTCTTAATGGCCTTGAAGACAGGGTCCTGTCTATTTTGTGGGTACGTATAGATCACGGTGGCCACACCCGTATCTATGCGTGCCTTTACAGGTCTCATAGCGGTGACTTGGGAACGACCCAACTGTTTGAGTACCTGCAGCGGTCGGCAGACATGGCAATTGAGCAGTACCCCACCGCGGACTTAGTGTTCTTGGGGAACTTCAACGCTCATCACATTGAGTGGCTGGGGTCCTCGAGCACTGATTTTGCGGGAACGGCTGCACACAAATTTGCCCTGACCTATGGGTTCTCGCAAGTGCTTCATTCTATCACTAGAATACCAGATATCGAGACCCATAGAAGCTGCTGACTACGCGCCCGGATGAATACTCCATAACTTTGGAAGCACCACTTGGTAAGTCAGACCATTGCCTCGTCCGGGCGCAAGTGCCTCGCGCAATGACACCCACGCTCGTAACCACATTGTGCATCTACCCTAGTACTTCAGTACGCTGTCTTCTTCATACATCCATTATTAAGATTCCAGGCATGGGCAGGCCTACCATGAAACGTACATCCGCCATTACGGACTGAAATTTCGGGCAATCCGTGCCATGAAATGCTCTTATAACGCAATTAGCTCCGAAGACGGCACATGGCAGTTCATTCGGCCTGAACCCTACCATGAAACGACCTCAAATCACAAAATTCGTAATTTTGACCGCCCGCAAAAAAAATTATCAATATTATAACACGATACTATACGACTTATTTCAAAAGGACTAAACGTTATCATAATCCAATACAAAGGGACGTATTTTTTTACTTTTTGGTTTATAATAGTTCATTTTTAATAGAAATATATGTAAAATAAAACCTTGATATGTTTGATTCAGTCCCGAACACACTCTATGGTCCCGTCCGAAAGAACGAAATCCGAAGTAACTTCATGGTACTTTTTTTTTCGTACGGAATTCCCCTCGTATACTCCCCCGCCGGGCAGCGGGGTGGTTATGTCGGAAACGCCGTCTCGGGTTTTCAGACGCGTAAGGTTGCCCATAGAGCATATCCCTCGCACCCCGACTGACCCTGGGCCATCTCCGGTTTCGAGATGGCCCCCTCGGGTTAGGGAACCATGGTGTCCCCGTCTTGCCCCGGTTTGGGGGAAGGGCGCTAGTCGCCCCGCCGTCCCGGCCTGTTTCTGCTGGGGGGACAGGCGGCCTCACCTGCCACCCCCAGGCCTGCGCTCATGGAGGACGGAGGTCGTTAAGCGAACTTCACGGTACCTAAATGACACTTCTCTCATTCGTGTTTCGTGCGGGCCCGCAAGTGCGGATGTACAATTCATACAGATATATTACAGTTTTATAATTAATCGATGAGACATCTACTTCTGCAGAAAATAGTTTATAATATACTCTAAGAAGATGTCTGTTTGTTTGTCTGTATCTATCGGTAATTCATTTCATTTGGAACACCGACAGTGTTTCCTAGCGATTTAGCGACGTAATAACTACACAGAATTAACAAGAGTCCACATTTCAATATTTTAAGACTTTATAAATATAAAAATTTCAAAATTGCCAAATAAGACACGAACCAATACTTGGCGAGGAGAAATAAGGTATAAGATGAACACCGGGGCCTGCTCGCGCCCAGGGTCGCGCCAGGCCGCTTGAACTACCAGCAACGATCTTCAATATTAATTAATGATTGTATTTGGATGAATTCAACTTTGCTAGCCAACAGATGAAGGAGGACTACATTTTAGGGGAATACGTCTATTACAAGTTGTAAACTTCTCCTTTTTCGAAGTTGGTTAAAAAGGGAAAGTAGAGAAAATTCTTAACTTGTTTATGAAATGTCTATATTTTATTCAAGGCGGAAGTTACCCACAATTCTGAGTATATCCAGATTAATATAATATGTTAGCGAACCTTCACCTCCTGCTGTCATGAGAGTAGAGGACATGCCTATAAATATTAATTTAATTGATTCTTGCCAATCAATTACCTGCCAGCCCTCCTGCGGACTTACGACGCCGTCACGATACGTGTTATGAATATATTGTTGTCTGGCGACCATGTGCTCTCGGAAGTGTTCACATTCGGCATTTCTTAAACAATTCGCTTGATTACATCATGTTTTATGATCTTTGTTGGTTTATCGTGCTGGCGCGATGCCACGACGTGTATTTCGTTATGTTGATGGCGCCTGAACACGACTGTCGTATAAAAGTTAATTACAAACACATTAGTGTAAAAGGTTCTAAAACGACAGAAATGACGATTCATTACCATCATCTGCATGAAACTTTTACTTGCCTTCGCCCTAAGCCATAGGTATCGTGTATATATTATCGTGACCGACACTATTAAGTATACCTGACAGGTCGTCAAGACAGCCAAATGCAGAGATTACTTCATGGTGTTTCTTCTTTTCTTTAGAGAAAAGGCCTGAGATTTGCAACTTGATTTGATTATGTCTGTACTATACTATCAATTGATTTGTGACAACTGCTCCATACCTAACTATTGAGAAACAAAACGTACTTATATAATGTAAGTGCTCGTTCTCCCTCGTTTCCTCAAGCACTTGGCTCCTGTGCGACAAGGGTATGGCGCGAGGGCCGCGGCAATTCGGTCTGAATAAGTGAAGGCCGGAGGGCCCTCAGTGCCGTGTTATTTTCACTCACAAACAAAACAGATCTCGTTGTCCGCCATTTACCTTAATAGCCAGCTCGCCTCGCCTCGCGCGGGGCGGGCGGGCTCGCTCAGTGCCACCTCATTAGTCTAACTGCCCCTTATCTGATACACCTATTAATGTGTGTTAATTTCTCAATTTCGTTTATGTTCAGAATCCTAATATTAGACGAATATAATTTTATACTTTGTTGAGTTGGGTAACGTCAATAAGTAAGTAAATTAGTATTTAGCCCTCACGACGTTATTTCAAATTTATTCCAATCGAATACCACTCAAGAAATATCATTACATACTTTTTATATAAAAGACAGGGAGTCAAAATAGTTATATGTAGTTAGGGTTCCAAAGACAGACATCGTACTGGGCCGAGGCCACGCGACCTTACTGCCCCACACACACCTCTTGTGTGACTTGCTGGTGCCAGCTCTAAATACTTAATTTGATTGCATTTATTCATTGACACAGTGCACTGCACATACTCCGATGCGCCGAGGCTGTGGGAAACTATAATTATGCCACAGAGCTGTTCGACAACTTGATATGCGTTATGTAAAGCAGCGCAAGATGTGAGATCAATGTCGACGCGTGTGCTGTATTACTGTTGACCTATCGCCGAATAGCGCCTCCGCACGGCATTGCTTCGTGTTTGTTACTTGGTGTAGGTACCCCTTGTGCATATACATTAGTAGATACTATTGCTTATTTATTTTAAAATATCACAAAACTTTATAAATATTCACGCCTTATTCTACAAAGGAAATAACTGACAGCACCAATATTGAAACTATGTGGTCATTCGGTTCACAGGTGACGGTAAACGCTTTCTACCACATCGACTGTGTCCAAGTTTGCTACCTTGGTAGTAATAGAAAGGAGTGTAACACATGAATATATTATGTCTACCGCGCTTGGCATAAGTAGAGTCAAAAGTCGTGAAATCAAAGGTCGTGGACCTATCTATTGTATTATTTTCCTCAAGTAGACACACACACTTGCACATGCTCGCAAGAGTAGTTTGATATTATACACCCACATTTCACCAGCTATATACTCTTTTGGTCCCAAGTAATAGGAGGCTGGCCTGTTTTTTTAATTTATTTTTTAAATAATATTAGTTAGCGGCGATAGCCCAGTGGCATACGTAACGGACTGCTGAGACGAGGTCTCGAGTTCGATCCCCAGTTGCCCGGGCACACACCTCTAACTTTTCGTAGTTATGTGTGCATTAATAAATGATAATTATCGCTCGCTTAATAATGTGCCCGGTAGATGGCAATAGGCTCGCCCCCTATTACATTGGGACCTCAACATAACAGGCGAATCGTAGGTGTGTAATACACCTCTGCCTACCCCTTTGGGGATACAGGCGTGAAGTTATGTTATGTTATGTTATGTAGTTACCGAAATTACTTATATTCCCCCTAACCCCTCCAGCTAAACTTAATTGCTTGTGTTAGGAGTGGGTTCACGTCTGTAGTGTAATGGCCAGGATTCGCACGCTGGACCTCTCGATCGTAGGGTCGACTCATTAACCACTAAGCTACCGACGCTTAATGATTAGGAAATGCTGGAATGGCAAGTAGAAAAAAAAAATGGCCGTCACACTAAATGAAGGTCTGTACCACCACACAAATTGCCAAACATCTCTGTATTTTCATGATGCTGTAGTCCAACGCAAGCCGACACTAAGTGGCATGTTGTACGTGACACGTGGGCATGCGCTGTACGATGAATCGCGGAGTACAATGGAGTCAGCCCGATACAATGACAGCCGTAAACAACACAATACCGCTGACACCCGTCACGAACCCAGTACACTAAAACGACGTTACTCTGCGGCATGGCACCGTTGTGTTGTACGTCACTCGCTGCCTCACATTCTAAGCCCTTCTGATAGTAAACAGTCGGCAAGCTATTGTTCGTCTGAAGAAATCTTAGTGCCAGAGAGCCGAGAGGAGAGGAGACGGGCCGCGGCGCGTCGGCGGGAGCTCGGAACTAATCTCATAGACGGCACAAAGGCCAGGTACAGCTGATCATAAATTATACGAACGTTCCGCGACCTTCGCTAATGGAACTGCTTACCCTACCGATTGTATAAGACGAGAATTCATTTCTGGCCGTCCCTAATGCGCCAACCTTTTTTATTCTACTGAAAGTAATTCGTGATGCCGTAATGGCCTATCCCTCGATTTATATAGTGCCTATGGTGCCTATTTCATAAACAAACTCAACTATTACATTTTCGTACCAGACCTTTCGCTACAAGAGGAAGTTACTATCCAAATATTCAAATGCTAACGTAGGGGTTATAATATACAAATTGATATTGGAAAACTTCTTTCGAGGGAAGAATTTTTGCTGGGTTGATGAAGCGATAATCGAAGATAATTAATTTGACTACAACGTTTCTACTAGGTACCAGTGCTACGAGGGCACGCCGCAATAGCGGCGGTGAGGCCCATCATGGAGGATTGGCTAGAGAGGCGACACGGAAGCCTCTCGTACCGACTGTCGCAGGTGATCTCCGGGAAGGGGTGCTTCGGGGACCACCTGCATCGGATCAGGAAGGAGCCAACGCCTGAGTGTCATTACTGCGATGCGAGCGAGGACTCAGGGCTGCACACGCTGGCGGACTGCCCGGCGTGGGAGGCGCCGAGGCGTGACCTCGTGGCAGCCATCGGGGTGGGAGTCCTCTCGCTCGGCAGCATGATTGCGGCAATGGTGCGGAGCGCGAGCGCGTGGGCCGCCGCCACCTCCTTCTGCGAGCAAGAAATGCTCGCGAAGGAGATGGTGGAGCGCGCCCGGGAGAGGTTTAGAACTCTCCCGGCCCGCCGAGCCCGCAACTTGCTCGCCGCGCGTCGCAGCGACTCAGGCGGCGGAGGTCACTTAACGACCTCCGTCCTTCATGAGCGCAGGCCTCGAGGTGACAGGTGAGGCCGCCTGTCACCCCAGCAGAAGCAGGCAGGGACGGTGGGGCGACTAGCGCCCCTCCCCCAAACCGGGGCAAGACGGGGACACCGTGGTTCCCAAACCCGAGGGGGCCATCTCGAAACCGGAGATGGCCCAGGGTCAGTCGGGGTGCGAGGGATATGCTCTATGGGCAACCTTACACCCCGGCGTCTGCAGACTCGAGACGGCGTGCGGTTTTAGTCGGTTCAAGCCCGACATAACCGCCCCCGCTGCCCGGCGGGGGGGTATCCGAGGGGATTTCCGCACGAAAAAAAAAAAAAAAGGTACCAGTGCTACGACTTAATGTTGTTAGTGCATCTGTGTGTAGCAGTGACTAGTAGTAAAAGATATAAGGTTCATGTCAATATGTCATAAAGGGCTCGGATTTATTTAGCTCTTCAAATCGTAAAGTAAAAAATTCAGACATTTTTAGCGAAATGGCGAGATTGTAATGATTGATTCAAAATAATATACCTAGTCAGGTCATAAGTATTGTCACACAGTAAAAACTTTTGTTTTAGAATGCTGGCCACAAAAAAGTTTATTGAATTCGAATTTCGAATTGTTCATGAAAATAAAAATGTATACTTTTTAGAATTTTATTAATTTTTAAATATGGAGTGGACGCTTAAAGAAGACCGTGTTGCAGTTATTGCGTTGCATCGTTGCGGTTACGCGCCAATTCAAATTTTTGACATACTGAAAAATTTGAATATAACCAAAAGATTCGTTTATCGTACCATCAAACGATACAATGAAGACTCTGTGTAGATGACAGGTCAAAAAGTAGTCGCCCTCGGTCTGTTAGGACTCCAGCAGTGATAAAAGCTGTGAAGGCGCGAATTCAAAGAAATCCCAAACGTAAGCAGAAACTGTTGGCCCTTCAGATGGGGTTAAGCAGAACCACGGTGAAAAGGGTGTTAAATGAAGACTTAGGGCTTCGGGCATATCGAAGAAAAACAGGACATCATTTAAATGCTCGTCTAATGGACCTGAGACTGAAGAGATGCCGCGCTTTGTTGAAGCGGTAGGCGGGAAAAAATTATAGGGAAATTCTTTTTTCGGATGAAAAATTTTTTACCGTAGAAGAGAGCTACAAACAAAATGAAAAGGTGTACGCACACAGTAGTGAAGAAGCGAGCAACCGTATTCCGCGTGTCCAACGAGGTCATTTTCCATCCTCGCTCATGGTATGGTTGGGAGTTTCTTATTGGGGCTTAACAGAGGTACATTTTTGTGAGAAAGGTGTAAAAACGAATGCAGTTGTGTATCAAAATACAGTCCTGACGAACCTTGTGGAACCTGTTTCTCATACCATGTTCAATAACAGGCACTGGGTATTCCAACAAGATTCGGCGCCAGCTTATAGAGCGAAGAGCACACTAGACTGGCTGGCGGCACGTGAAATCGACTTCATCCGGCACGAGGACTGGCCCTCCTCAAGTCTAGCTTTGAGTCCGTTAGATTACAAGATATGGCAACACTTGGAGAAAAAGGCGTGCTCAAAGCCTCATCCCAATTTGGAGTCACTCAAGACATCCTTGATTAAGGCAGCCGCCGATATTGACATGGACCTCGTTGCTCAAAGCCTCATCCCAATTTGGAGTCACTCAAGACATCCTTGATTAAGGCAGCCGCCGATATTGACATGGACCTCGTTCGTGCTGCGATAGACGACTGGCCGCGCAGATTGAAGGCCTATATTCAAAATCACGGAGGTCATTTTGAATAAACTTTATTGTCATAAGAATCTATGTTTTGTTAAGTTCATTTTGGTATATAAATGGTTACATAATGAATAAACTTGTTTCAATTATTTTATATTAAACATGTGAAAGAATTTATGACCTGACTGTGTATATGTGAGCGTTATCCGGCGGCGAGACTCACTGTGCGTCGGCGAGCGCTAGCCGCAGCCGGCACTCGGCGGTGCCGACTGCCGGCTGCCAGGCCCGGGCCTGGGCCGAGATTCGCTTTTTGTGAGCGTCGCAGTTTCGTTGATTGTGCCCCTCGAGCCAAGCCAAGCCGCCTATACTATAATTAATGGAAGTCTGCATTAACTCCCAATTCTTTTTCTTTTTGTCCACTGCCATTTCAGTACGAAGGGATCTGCAGTTGATTAATAGTTATTCAGGGTAACAACTGGTCGCAACTTAAACTAACTTGATGTTATTATCAATTTTAGACTGAATTCTCCAGCACTAGGTGGCACTAGGTACTAGTACCTATTTCGGTATCGGGAGAATTTTATAAATATACAAAAATATCGCGCTATCTATAAGTTAAGCTTGAATTATAGGTTCTAGAATATTACTCTAGATCACAAACAAAATCCAAAATTCAATAAAAAATGTATAGCATGCGATCATGTTGGGGCCACTAATGCAGAAATAGGTAGGACTTCTCTTCGTCGACCAGGAGCATATGAGTATCAGTGGGTGATGAAATATGCAGGTGATATTTTATAACGGTCACGTCAATATGACTTCAAGTAACCTGATGATAAGTTAAAGAAATATTTCAAGAATGATGGTCACCATTACAGTTGCCAATATTGCTACGATGGTGACCTTGCCTGGCTGGTTTCACACCCCGCCCAAAGGACCCGGGATTGTATAATAACAGAAATGTTTATTTGCGTGAAAATTTGGAGGAAGAAGGAAACGCGTATGCTGGTAAATAATAAAAAAGAGTAGCCGGTTATTAGACTACATCCTATCAATGTATGTATACATGAGAAACGAGCTGAGCATCAAGGAACATGCCACAAGGCGTACGCGCGCCGGTAGCCTCGGTGCCAAGGGGCCTGCCCACCGCGGTCGCGCTCGCTAGCAGACCGGTTGGCTGAGGCGCTGCTCCAAGTTATCGGTCGACGGCTATTCTTATCTAAATGTAAGCATATCGTCCGCTACACACCGCCACATGTACATTTTGTATCATATTACAAATGTTTACACTGAGCAAGAATCGCACCCGCGACCCTCAAATAATTATAATCAATTAATTATATTAACCAGTTGTTACCCGCGATTTCGTCCACGTTAAATTCGGAATAGTTCAGGTTTACTTCTGCAGTTTTGAACCCAACATGTATTAGGTTACCTATTTCATATTTATGTTATCAGTTACGGATAGTATAAGTATCATGAAGAAATAGATTTTTAGTAATAGTTTACCTGTAACATCAAAGAAATTATCTCCGGTTCCCTAATATAATAGCGTGATGATATTTATTATCAAAGGTTGAGTTTCTAATCAACTATCTTTTACACGTACAGTTTCTTTACTGGACCAGGTAGATGTCTTGTCTCTGGTTAAGTTAGTGCGACAGTCGCCGGTGCTCGCCAACATAGTATCACCATTTTCCGCTTAACTAATCTTGATTTCATTGAATACCTTATCTTTACCAAGTTAACAACTTAAGTCAATCTATCTTGCAATGAGGTGACACTGCTTGGCTCGGCCAAGAAGCTAAAAACGTGTCAATATATAAGATTCTTGGACTAGGCAATAAAGTGACAATCTAAATAGCATCGAACTCTGAAATATTCCTGAATATCCACTAAATACTGAAAAATAAACTACTTCAAAGAGCCTACTGCCATAAAACGGCTACTAACAGAAAAGCCTAGTAACTCTTTGCTAAACCTGGAAATCGAATCCTATTCTTGCACAGGAGCCGCAATCGCTAATACCGTACCAGTGAGGGAATCTATGTTTAGAACTGTATGGTATTATTTCGGTAACAATAAACCAAATAAACAGTGGAAGGAAGGAGTGGGACAATGAACCCTGGCTCCGAGGTGCGAGCTCGGGACACAACCAGACTGAAGCTCGAGAGAAGAAGAGGCTATTATTTCGATACAATATTTTAGCTTAGTATTTGTACTAGTTGCTCACCAGCGACCATCTCTCTCCCAGCCTGACAGTCCGTGTTTCTCTGCCTACCTTCCAGTGACGATGCACCCATGTGAAAGGTGATGGCATAAAGAGATTCACGTAATAGTAAATCAAGAGAGCATGTCCCGCAGCCGCAGAGTCGTGAAGATGGGCAACATTATTCGCAGCACAATTGTTTACTAACTGGCTTTTAGGCTTATTCTCGGTAGACAATTATAACTGGCCAAGAAATCGTTTTGCGTGATGTGATGGCTCATCATATGGGAGAGTTTGGCGACACTGGTTGCCATACTAACGACATCAACACCACTAGTTCCGGCTCTATACCAACTACATAGTACCTGTACACGCTAAGTTCATTTCGTATATGTAGGCATCTGATAGTTCACAGTAACATCCATTTACTTTTAATTACTTGTTTATTACGTCCATAAACAGAGGATTCAGTATTCTTCGTCATCCAAACGATTTTATTTTAACGGAAACATGCGCTGGCCCGTGTTTATAATAAAATATTGAAAAACATCAGACGTTCCAGGGTTTATTTATAACCTCGCGTTCTCCCCCTTCCCCGACTGATCCCTGGCATCGCAACTGGCTGCCATTGCGGTAAGGAATGTCATATTTTTCTACAGTGATTATAATTAAAATAGACCCCATCCCCGCATCAAATATCCACCCGAGTGACAAAATACTTCGGCTTGCCTGTTGGCCTGTGGTGGTATATGCAATGTTGATCTCGGATCACAGGTGTCCGAGCTGGCTGTGAGGACACTACGTGACTTCGTGTTTAAACTCAGAAATGTAGAGAAGAACACAATCTAAATGGAGGGAATTAATGAAACTTGGAGATCTTTGTTCTATTGTATTATAGAACGCAACTTTAGCCATTCAGACCCAGATATAATCATCGCAAGCCTCACACTTTATCTCCAATACAAGAACCCTACTGAAATCTCGGTTTAACTATAGTTTAACTATAGTATGAACTCGTGTGTTTAACATGAGGCGCCACTGAACGGAAGTTACAGCACGATAACTCATATCAGCGTTATCGGTTTTAAGCGTAGGTTTGCATGAGTTACAAGATGCTGGACAATACAACACAATACATATAAATAAAATAAAGGTAATTAAGTTTGTATGACCAGTATGTTTACGACCCGACCTCTCCTGGGGATGGACCTGGAGTTATCCATTTATGCCTGTTATTATAGTAAAGAACTGCAAAGGTGAGAGAATGGTCCATGTGCGTCGCACTACATTACATATTACAGAGGTGCTCTTACGTCAGAGTGAAGAACACATGTATGAATATCTTCGCCATATTGGTGACCGGCGAGTAGTGAACCAGCTCCAAAAGAGAAAAATTTTAGAAAAATTAAAATTTTTAAGGACCTTGCTGAGAAAAGTACAATTTTCTTCATTGGTATTTTCATCCACAATAACTTAACTAGAGTTTTATCCTCCTTACAGTTTATTGACTTAATTTTAAATAATTAGGTTATGTTAATATCCTTCCCATTGAGTGAATGATATTATCTATGTTGACTGATCAATCTAATCTTCTCCCCGCCGCGCCTCTTGAATGTCAAACCACATCAATCAATGTTTCGTGACTTATGTTATAAACTTTAATTGCGTTTGGGTTCCTAAAAACAGTAAGTGCTTTTAGTGGAGATTCTTACCGATATAAAAATGTGTTTTTTTTTTATTAATATTTAGGACACGTCAATTTGACTTCACCTCGCCTGATGATAAGCTGAAGGTAAAGTCTCAGGAAAGAGGGTCACCATTACATACACGTACCATGTTAACAATGGTGGCACTCAGCTTGACGGCCTCATCAGAAGAGGATTGTCGTCGCAGCACCGCGTGACACCAACCGGTCCCACTAGTGCTGCGACCACAATCCCCCTGCCCGACAATGCACTTACTGACCCCTGAACGCAATCAAACCGAAATTGAATTACTATGGAGGGTTTTTCGCAATTGTGCATGGTGGTACCTACCCGGCCGAATTTTGTGACAAATTTGTGTCATCAAATTTCTACCACCAGTAAAGTGTTTGCAGTATTGCCATTCATATTCCCTTTTTTTTTGCTTAAACACATGGAACACTTTTGGTCATTTCGGGTGGGGCTTGTGGCTGAACGATCCAATAATGTCGTCTCTCAGGTATCACAGAAGTTTCACAACACAGAAGATATTGTGACGTAATTTATAGTACAGTCTTACATACGTCGAGGATCTTTGTTTGTTCTTTATTTGTACGAATACTTGCACTGTCACATTATACCTTACGACTAATGTAAATTTGCAACAAATACAAGGGATATCTGATGTTCTTTCAGTTTCTGTAAAGGGTGTCTGTGTCGTGTTTATAATGTACCACAAAGATCACACACATGGAACACGTAACGATTGGTCACGCGTTCGTACGGTCGGCGCTAATTACCGTTTCATTTGTTTTCACAGTAGCAACGTATGCGACCTTTCCTTGCTGGCCTTCGTGATGTAACAAACTCGAGTTGAAATGAAGTCAATTACCTTTTTTTTTTTTTTTTTTTTTTTTTTTCGTGCGGAAATCCCTTCGGATACCCCCCCGCGTGCCAGCGGGGCGGTTATGTCGGGCTTGAACCGATTAAAACCGCACGCCGTCTCGGGTCTACAGACGCCGGGGTGTAAGGTTGCCCATAGAGCATATCCCTCGCACCCCGACTGACCCTGGGCCATCTCCGGTTTCGAGATGGCCCCCTCGGGTTTGGGAACCACGGTGTCCCCGTCTTGCCCCGGTTTGGGGGAGGGGCGCTAGTCGCCCCACCGTCCCGGCCTGCTTCTGCTGGGGTGACAGGTGGCCTCACCCGCCACCCCCAAATTACCTAATAGAACTTCAGTAAAATCTGTCATCGATTACGAGTATTTTTGAATTATTTTTTATGGCGATGTTAACCCTGCCCGCAATTTTCCCCGAGTAATATACGAACATTGCGTCTATCTACCGATTTTCCCCGAGGAATATACGAACATTGCGTCTATCTACCAATTTTCCACGAGTAATATACGAACATTGCGTCTATCTACCAATTTCCCCGAGTAATATTCGAAGATTGCGTCTATCTACCAATTTTCCCCGAGTAATATACGAAAATTGCGTCTATCTACCAATTTTCCCCGAGGAATATTCGAACATTGAGTCTATCTATCAATTTTCCCCGAGTAATATTCGAACATTGCGTCTATCTACCAATTTTTGTGATAATATCGAATGGTTCTTTTACGATTGTAAGGAATGTTTTCTGTCACAAACTTTGTTTGGTCCTCGTGCTGCGGCTGTGATATGCCATAGTTGGGACATTAATCATTCGATGATATATTTACTTCCATACAGTTTGAAGGAAGTGTGTCGTAGTTACTTGTCGCACTGCAGGTAGATGGCGTTTCATTGGGGTTTGCCAGGGTTATGAATATAGGTATAATAGATGCAGAATTTGGATTTGAACAGTATTTACCTATGTATTTTAAAGTACTATGATATGACACCCTCACAAATTAAATGAAATACGTAAATTGTAATTTCAGACTATAATCTATCTATGTATTAAATTTCAGCCAGTTCCGTTCATCCGTTTGAGCGTTGAGTAACAAACATCCAATCATCTTCACAAATTTTCATGCGAGCACGATCAATCGAGAATTAGGCATTCTGTCTGGTGCTGCGGCCAAGTGGGGTGTTCGGCTATGTGGGGCTCTGGAATATGGAACCGTTTCGAATGCGTTATTAAGTTTAATCCGTTGTAAAGTCACCCAAGAGTCCAGAATTGCAATATCTGAGTTAAGTAATTTAATTTGGAGCAATATCGGCTCTTGTCGGCAGTTCCCGCCTTACTTCGGCTTTCCAGAAAGTTGGCTAAAGTTGACATTTTAATTACAACGTTCCGTGCCATTACCGAACGCTGGCTTATCTTACAAGATCTCTTGAGGCTGTGGGGGGTGGCAGATGTGAATTGATGTCATAAAGTTACAAAATGCGATTAATTTTATATCAGTCCGGATTTCAACACACCTGGCCGTGTTCAAAGCGATTTCAATAAATGTTGGACTGTGATAGATTTAATCGTATACAAGCAGGTGTGTCATCTGGTTTTATCTGTTTGAAGAATAGGCCGCCTGTCACCCCAGCAGAAGTATTGACTAGCGCCCCTCCCCCAAACCGGGGCAAGACGGGGACACCGTGGTTCCCAAACCCGAGGGGGCCATCTCGAAACCGGAGATGGCCCAGGGTCAGTCGGAGTGCGAGGGATATGCTCTATGGGCAACCTTACACTGCAGCATGTTAAGACCCGAACGGCGTGCGATTTTAGTCGGTACAAGCCCGACATAATCACCCCCGCTGGCCAGCGGGGGGGTATCCGAAGGGATTGCCGCACGAAAAAAAAACGACGGGTAGCACTCTGGGAGTGCCGGCAGAAGTGAAAACTTGAATATTAACGTTGTGCATTTTTGATATTTTGGAATGGTTAGGTTAGGTTAACGTCTTGTTCTCCACACAAAAAGGGATGCAACTGCTGCCTACGCTTGTTTAGTTTTATTATGTAAGCATTTTCCTTCTTCAATGACAAGGTAGTGAATTTATTTTATGAATGTGTTACTAGTCTAGTTTACTACAACAAATGTCTTTCCCTGTGATTGAGAACACATCAAGAACGTCTCATGACGATGTTGGTCAGTGTGCGGTGTGCGCGGCGGCCTAGCGACGTCACGTGTAGCGCGGTGCGCCTTGGGGACTGGCTGTAACGGCTCAACCACGGCCCCCTGCCCTGGGCCTGTGGTCCAACTGACTCTGCGATCAAATATTTTGATAATCTAGTTAAATTACTCTGGGGTCCCTAGGCCGAATCCTACTTTAAAGTCTGAGATCTAAATTGAAAGCCGACACGGAAACTTGAACTAGATCAATTTCAATCGTCTAACTGTACTTACAGATTTACAGACTGTTTCACAAACATTCATACATAAGTGCTAATAGGAGCTACCTTTCAGGAGTAGATCCAGTTGCGTACTCAGTGGTACGCACAAGTTGTACAATAACGTACCGATGGTGGACACACGAAGTTGCACTAATAGATACCGGAGTTAAAGCATCAAGTGACTCAAGAACGTAGTAATGATAATAGAAGGGGGGGGGGGGACAGACTAAGTGGATAGACGAGTTACAAATAAACGATAAATCTATGTTTATTTTTGCAGGTATACCGGCTTCAAAAGACGAACTCTCAGGTGAGACTTGAAACCATTACATCTCCCGTAAAACTGCACATTACGTTCACACGCAGCGATAGCCACGACCTCTGACCACGGACCTCCAATGAGCCCGGCGCACCGCGCGTCACGTGACTCTCCCTGCGACGCGCGTGCGCGGGGGGGGGGGCAGCAACAGGTGCGTGGAGTAAGCGGGCGCGACGCACAGTGTAGAAACACCGTAAAACAATGCAGTTTATAGAAAAATCTATTGTTAAGGAACGTAATAGGATCGGTACAGACCCGCCGTGGCCGGGGGTGTTGTTGGACACTTACCTACTTATCTACTTCTTGTTGCAATTTGACAAGCACATTGGATTACTTATTTGCCCAAAACTCCTCATATTCCATCTGTGTTATTGCAGTATTGCTTGCTAATGGCCCAGCGTCGTAACTACACACATTAGTGGAGTAGGACAGCTCTTGGTACATAATTAAACATGTTTAATGATCTCAAATTCAGAAAAGTCACACAGAACAAACGCGACATAGGGACAAAATGAAAAACCACAGAGTCACAACAGTGCGGCAGTCACAACTATAACGAACAATGTAACAGCCGACTGGCTCCAGCTGGCGTGCGCTTGCAGCCGCGCGCGATGCGAGTTAATTGTGAATGCGCGTACTATTGCGGTAATTTGGCTTTATGAAGTAGCTGGGGCACGTTCTACGCGCTTTGTTTTTGGTACGGTCTCTCTCTCTCTCTCTCTTCTCTCACGATGCCTACAATTCAACGCTATCCATATTCAAGCCAAGCGCATATAGATAGTGGGATAACCCCCTAATACCATACGAGTCGTTCTGATTTCGTGTTCAAATTCACTATCATACGGATACTGATGAATGGTGTTTCTAACACCAGAAGTTAGCCAGCCATTTCTTTATCTACTGTGGACCTAAAATGTCCATATTTGTCGCGCTAAAAACATCAAAATAGTATTGGATTGCGCGCGGATAGGTTAATTACCGTTTTGTTGAATGATATTCTACGTCGCACATATGTAACCAAGTATGTATCCATGTCAGGAACATTTACGCTAGTCTATTTTGTGTTGTAGTATGTGTGTAGATTTTAATCAGAATTGTGATATTCTTCATTTTATTATAAGTAAGATCACAACCTTTCATTTGCACCATACAAAATGCAGTATACGCTCCTAACCTCAGTAGGTATGTAATTAAGATAATTATCAGTTATGTATTATTTCTGGCGTGACGAAAATGTAAGAAAGAAGTGAGCTGCGCGATGTGCTATTAGGACGTGGAGTGGAGAGTGTTTCGCACAATTTGCACGGCACTTAGTCGTCGCCCCGCGTCATGTGTTCGGCTCACAAAATGCGGTGGTGCACAGTGGTCCGAATTTTAAAAAAGTGGACATAGGCTTGAAGATGCCAATTTCACCTAGGAAAAAAATGTTCCACATAGAAAATTTTATACCGATGAATATTTATTACTAAGACTTGTCTATAAATAAGTATCTACATAAAAACTTCACGCCTGTATCCCCGAAGGGGTAGGTAGTAGGTAGAGGTGTATTACACACCCACGATTCGCCAGTTATGTTAAGGTCCCAATGTAATAGGGGGAGAGGCTATGGCCATCAATCGCTCACATTAATAAGAAAGCGATAATTAACATTTATTCATGCACACTACGAAAATTCTGAGGTGTGTGCCCGGGGCGACTGGGATCGAACTCGAGAGCTCGTCTCAGCAGATCGTTGCGTACGCTACTGGGTTATCGCCGCTTATTATAGTAAAATAAAAATATGTAGGTATAAAAATTGTATGGGAGAACATCTAATTTATTTATTTTCTCTTTTCAGTATCAAAGTGTAACGATCTAACTATATACACTTGTTAGAACGGTGCTTAACACGACAACATAAAAATTACTTGCGTTTTCCTGTAGCCTTAGCACCTAATAATAATAATAATAATAAAGCCTTTATTCGGACAAAAATATACAATTATGTTTGTTATACCACTGCACTGTTATATACGTATTTTACAAAATTAAATATATTCGAATATTTGATGCTTCTTAATTTTCTGTAAGTCCGTTTGCCAATTGGCAAAGGCCTCCTCCAACCTACTCCATTCTGATCTCTCTCTGGCTACTCTACTCCATGTTATGCCTGCAACCTGTCTGATATCGTCGTCCCATCTTTTTTGTTGTTTCCCTCTTTTTCTTTTACCTTCTCTTGGGTACCAACGCGTAATTATTTTGTTCCATTTATCCTTCCCTCTGACCATGTGTCCCGCCCACTTCCATTTCAGCGATTTTATTTTTAGGGTTACGTCCTGTACCTTGGTCTTTCCTAATATTGATGTTTCTTATTCTATCCCTCCTCTTTACTCCTATCATGCTTCTCTCCATTGCTCGTTGGCAAATAGTAAGTCTATCGGTGGTGTTTTTTGTTAAGGCCCATGTTTGGCTTCCATATATTAAGATTGGTAGAATGCAAACATTGAACAATTTACTTTTAGTTGCTATGTGAAGGTTTTAGGGCCTTAGCACCTACGATGTTATAAAATTCAAAATGTTAATATTGTGTTATATTCATTTTAATAAGTTTTCAGTTGAAATACATTAAGAATTACTTATTTTAGTATTTAAAATATTAAACCATACTCAGTTATACATCCAGCGTATATTTTGTAGCATTTTATTAAGTTATTTAAAATAACTGACTGCCCACAGCAACCTCTGACCGGTTATATGACGATGATTATTCTGACAACCACTTCACTTCACAACACTTTAGGTTGAGTAAAGGCCAGACAGGCTTCAAGGCATTCGTTTCTTAAATCCCGATTTATCTGTAAATCTTTGCGCCATTAAATTTTCCCGAATTTAATTATATCTGCATCTGTCACGAACTTAGACACTATTAACATTCTTTGAGTAAAAGAAGACATGAGCTTGAGTTCTACGAAGCGATTACACCATTCCTGTTGAAATATGTACGAAAGATTTAGAAATAATATATTTAAAGAATTAGATTAGTTACATGAATTTTGGAGTCTGGACTGGAAGCAAATAGGCAAGTAATAATAAAAACGCTGGATGGTTACGATCACACTTCAACTGGCCACTTTACAGTGCAGCCAACTAATCCGAGAAGTTTAAGCAGAAGTCAAAGTAATCGAAAACGTCTCATCAGATAATGTATGTGTAAAAGCGCCATATATTAGGATTAGTATTATCTCCCGTTCGGCTCATTATGTAGGTAGGGGGTTTTCTATTGTTTCCTTCACATTGTAGCTTCTTCTATTTAATCTAAATCTCAGTAGATGTGTTCACAGATATTTTGTGTCAACTGGATCACTATCTGACGAGAAAGAAACATTAAAGTTGAACTTCAATGGTGCACAGATTAACAGATAAATTGTGACCTCAAGCATTGAGAAACGAATGCCTTGAAGCATGTCTGGCCTTTTCTCAACCAGAAGTGTTGTGAAGCGAAGTGGTTAGCAGAATAACCATCGTCGTATAACCGTTCAGAGGTTGTTTATTATTTTATACACACTTATTAATAGCAGACACTCGCAACTAGTTACAAAATCACACAGCCACAGGGGTCGGGGTAAACGATTTTTCATTGTAGGAATAATTTCAATCAGTAATTTTAATTTACATAATAAAATATATTATATTAGGTAAATCCCAAGATGACACAGTCAGGGCACTCCCGAAAGATAATAAAGCGTCCGAGCTTGAATCTAGACTCATTTTCCATAATCGATTTATGATCGAACAACAGTCGAACAGAGTGGGGTTGGGAGTACGAGAGCCAAAAAGAGACCAGGATATACTTAGGTCCTTTCTAAAACAAGACGAAAATGATAAACATCGAGTGCACGCGATGAATTTGGAAATTCAAAATGAATGGTTGACAATGGGAGAGTTCTGCAATCCGATGGCCTTAAAGTGGCGCACCTTGATTTATAAGTGGTCGCCTTTCAGATGACCCTCCCAGACCAGGTTAACCTAGTAAGGTGGGGGAAGGCCACAGAAAAACAATGTTATACTTGTGGCAACGCAATAAGGACGGCTAGGCACATATTAGTAGGATGTAGGGTGCTTCTAGATAGAGGCCAATACTCACGCCGCCACGATAAGGTGCTTATCGTCATACGTGAAGCAATGAGTCTGACAGTAGCTAGAGCCCAAAAAGGATTGACTACTAACAGACGCCATATCAACTTTGTGTCTGAAGGTTCATCTATAAAGTCCAGGAACAAACCTTATTCAATCTTAGATACTGCCCCAGATTGAACTCTCTTAAACGTCACGTATGAAAAGCACTATAAAATTCCGGAGTGTTCAGTGCGTGAACCGAGCGAGCGCAGTAATAAAAAAAGATAATTAACAGCTCTGCTACCAGTATCCTTTAACCCGGAGACAAGGGTGAGGAGTGAGATCACGAGCAGGTAGTATTCAAGCCGTAGCCCCACCACTCACTTTCACGCAATCACTACTTGGTTCCGAAGCGTGATCTAAAGCCGACAGTGGAAACGCAAATAGAACTAAAACTTAATATCTAACTAAAATAAAGTGTCTAATGATCCGGATCTACACCAAGGTGCAGTCAACAAACGGTACAAAATCGTTAAACAAACTCATGAAGTCAAGTCGGTACGAATATAAAACGGTTCAAACAACAAAATACCGCAATTTTATAAAAACCGGTTAACCGAACCAACTAAAAACGCACAAGGCATTCGAGGAACTGCCCCGAACTTAGAACAAATCAAACAAAAGGAATATCAAAACTTCCCGGGAAGTTGAATTCCCGTTACCGTGAATCGGTTAGTTCGGTCAGAATCGACCACCAAAATTACCCGGAAATCCCGAGAAATATTAAACTATAAAATTAGCTCTTTTAAACGCTAGGATACAAACAAATCAAATTATACATTACTTTCACTTTTATAGCAAGTAAACACAGATGAGCATCTATTCAGACCTCCCGGCGGGTCCAATCAAACACATGAATAAACAACAATTCAAAGTTAAACAGATTTATAGCACGTACTGGTTTCAATAATCAAATTAAGCCGCAATTGACACCCGATCGAAATCGACCAGGAAATATTTTAATTACAACGACAATTTCAAGTTTTACGGTGAAAATAGTTAAATTCAATTGCACCAAAAGGCAAAATAATACCGATAAATTAACACTCAAAATGGCGGACTCCAACCGCGTGTTAAGTTTCAAATTGCATACCAAAATTAAACCAATCCGTTATTTATTATCAACAATACATAAAAAATATTAATAAATGGGTCACTGACCTTCAATTGACCGGGATTCAGTCGGGAAAGTAGCAAAGATTGGTAAGTGTGCCTATCCAGTGTATCTAACTATATGTGACATGAATGTACGTGTAATTGAATATACAATAAACTAAATAAGCAATAAAATAAAATGTGAGATATACTTCCCATAGAATCTGTTTTCAACCGCAGCAAGGTTCCAAGTCCAACGAACGCGATGGGCGTATTCACTTTATTTAACAAAGAGATAATTATTTTTCACCAATTAATCAACATTCAACAAAGAAGGTCACAACAATGTCCCCTCAAAGCGCGTGGCACGGCCACCCAAAAAAGGCGCGGGCACAAGGTCCACCCACGAGCTGACCAGCTCGGACCCTACTAAAAACGCACGAGCCCAGGGTCCACCAAACGAGCTCCCAAGCTCCCCTTCACAAAGCGACCTCGCGCTGAACTCGGCGCTCAACTCGCGATGTACTGACGTCAGTTCACGTACAATAATGCGCGGGTACGTAAAGAAAAAATATGATTGATGTTGGTCCTATCAATACGCGGTATACCAACATCAAAACAAAATACCTAAAGATTAAACCTAAACACGGAGGATGTTGGGGTTTCGTCATTTTGACCTGACATATTTCTTAATTCGAAAACGTTAAAACATGTGGTCCTTGTGGAACTTATTGTACCTTGGGAAACAAATATACCGAAGGACCACACAATAAAGAAAAATAAATACTATGATCTCACAAACGAATTAATCAAAAACAGTTACGTGGTTAATTCGTATGCAGTGGAAGTGGGAGCGAGAGGTATACCAGCAAAATCTCTCTATAACCTACTTAAAGATCTAGGCCTATCGAGAGCTACAATAAGCATATTACTAGGACGAATGTTTAAAGTGGTACTAGTAGGTTCGTATCAAATTTGGTTAGGCAGGGAGGAGAACTTGGGTAGCGAAGGTGAGTGTTGTTGTACATCAGCACAAGGGGTCTACACTTGGGTCGCAAGTCCCAAGCACTGTCCCGAGTTCCCAACTCAGCAACGCGATGGACCCGGCACCCACACGGAGAATCCATGGATTGCTAAGAATATCGGTCTCTAAAACTGAGTATGGTTTAATATTTTTATAAACTAAAATAAGTCATACAAGAATGTAAAGTTAGAACATTATACTTTGATACTGGACAGTAAATAAAATAGATTTTCCCATAGGTATTTATATTTTTATTCAATTTTTTTTTTTGATGTAAAGGTGTCATTTTATGCAAGTGCGATACATCATTTTATTTGTACGGCCGAGCCTTACGCGAAGCACATATTTTCGTGACGATTTTCCGAACTTACGCAAGGTGCCCGTGGTTTGTGACGCTTGTGGAAACTGGTAGGACCCAGCCCTTCGCGACTGTCACCACCTGACTCCAGTTATCCCGGATTTTCACACATTTCCACGCGGATTACCAAAAAACTTAGTTTTTTATAAACTTTTCAAAAAATTTCTATGGGCGGCTATCGTTCTTGTTGCTTTTTTAGGAACGGACGGGCGCTTCGCGCTGAACGCCACCGTCCCCGTCAAGCTGGGACGCATAGTCGCGACAGTAGCTAAAGTCAGTTTTGTTGAATTCAAAATTTAGTTTTTTTACAGTTTTCTTAAATTTTCCGTATCGAGGTCCATATAGTGAATCCCTCTGGGACTTGTACTGTCTGAGGAATTTGAAAAATTCGACAAAAAATCGCCCACCTTAGTAACTAAGATGCTGAGACGAGGTCTCGAGTTCGATCCCCAGTCGCCCCGGGCACACACCTCTGACTTTTCGTAGTTATGTGAGTAATTAAAAATGTTAATTATCGCTCGCTAAGTAATGTGCCCAGAAGATGGCAATAGGCTCGCCCCCTATTACATTGGGACCCAATAACATAATACACATCATTTTTTTACAAAATTTAATCGTTTACACCCAAAAGAACTTTTATTATTTTAATATTCTTGATATTTTTTTAGTTCTGCCTATCCCCACAGACAAAATTTTAATGACTACATAATAAATAACCAGACCGTTTGTTTTTAAATTCACGCCATCTATTGGTCATTATTGAGCTGAATTTAAGCTCTAGAAAGTAATAGCTTACGTCTATGTGTGTGTAAACGACCCTGTAATCCAAAAAAATCTAAAAGTCCCTTTTTTTTTTAATTTTTTTTTTTTATATTTAGGACACGTCAATTTGACTTCACCTCGCCTGATGGTAAGCTGAAGATAAAGTCTCAGGAAAGAGGGTCACCATTACATACACGTACCATGTTAACAATGGTGGCACTCAGCTTGACGGCCTCATCAGAAGAGGATTGTCGTCGCAGCACCGCGTGACACCCACCGGTCCCACTAGTGCTGCGACCACAGTCCCCCTGCCCGGCTATGCACTTGCTGACCCCTGAACGCAATCAAACCGAAATTGGATTACTATGGAGGGTTTTTCGCAATCGTGCACGGTGGTACCTACCTACCCGGCCGAATTTTGTGACAAATTTGTGTCATCAAATTTCTACCATCATTTTCTAAAATTGGTTGGATTTTAAGGCAATAATTCGATTAAGTTCAATAAAGTGGGGTATCCTAGTGTCCCCAATACCTCTTCTTCGACTTAATAATGCTGAAATTACGAAAGAAACAAAATAAACTGTAATTTTTGAATTCAGCGCCATCTAGCGAGAAGATGGCTGGGAACAGCCCGTATGTTTCACCTTAAGGTAACAAACATTAAAAAAATACAGTAGAATTTAAAAAAAATTACAAGGCTACTACTACATTTACAATTGTATTAATCTGCATCAAATTTTCTATCCAAAGCTATTTTTTGGAAGTGAAATTGGCATCTTTGATAATATTTCCACCTTTTAAAATGCGGACCACTGTGCGGCGCGCTCGCGCTCCTACGAAATGTACGGCCACGACAAATCACATTAGACACGCGGAGCCGGCGTTGAGTGAGAAACTGATTGGCTCTCGTGCGAGTGACGTCAGCGATGACATGTCTCATAGCACTACAGGCCCCGGGTATGTTGGGAATTATTATATCTAAATGCAGATATACCGATATCTCAGATTGAACGAAAGATTCGAGGTGATCAACAAGCATTGAGAATTTTGTTATTGTATTACGACAGGCGGCAGTGTTGCCAACCGTATGATTTAAATTGTATCTATACGATCTTTTTGGCTTAGGTGTGATATGCGATCGTGTATTCGAAATCGTACATAAATATACGATCTTTTCATATATTCGGATAAAATGAGAAAAAACATTATTAGATTTTATTTATTTATCGATATAAACATTGATAACAACCACAGGTTCCAACGAGCCTTATAGTGACTAATATTCAAATTTATATCCATACATGGCACGGCGCAATGATCTGTGCCAAATGTATCCAAATTCGCGATTTTTATTTTACTATCCCTTTGCGAATTACACCAACCATACCGGGGCAAGACGGGGACACCGTGGTTCCCAAACCCGAGGGGCCATCTCGAAACCGGAGATGGCCCAGGGTCAGTCGGGGTGCGAGGGATATGCTCTATGGGCAACCTTACACCCCGGCGTCTTAAGACCCGAGACGGCGTGCGGTTTTAGTCGGTTCAAGCCCAACATAACCGCCCCCGCTGACGGGACCTATCCGAAGGGATTTCCACACGAAAAAACAAAGTATTGTACATTTATTATAAGCGTTATTATAAAAAAAATATTATGAAAATGATTCCTTGCTTTTATATAATTTACTAGCACCCTGGCTTTTTCACCCGCATAAGTCCTAATCTCGTATTAACATCGGGATATAAAGTAGCCTATGTTACTCAGGGATAATGTAGCATGCTTATGGTGAAAGAATTTTTCAAAAACGGTTTTGTAGTTTTAGAGTTCATTGCATAAAAACAAACAAATCTTTCCTTTTTATAATATTATTGGGTAGATATTATTAGTACAGAAGTATAGATTTACTCACGACATAGATAGTTATTATCTGTGTAAACGATGTAAAAGTTTGTATGATTTCATTTCATCTACATATTAAACATTGAAATATTTCAAAGTTCCTATTTAACTTCGTATTTAAATCATTTGCTATTGTTATAATTAAAATTTTGATGCATCCGACTTTGAAGCAAAAATTAAAAAAAGAGAAAATTTTAGATAGTATTCTCTGGGAACTTGTGAACTTACAATAACACAGAAAACAATTACTTTCATATTTTATTATTTGTACTATTACTGACCAAAGGCCTAATTTAATCATGACACCGTTAACAAAGTACCTGCAACAACAATGTAACCACACAACAGCTGCCGCTAGCTGCGGCCGCTACTCTAAATCGTGCGAGCCTGTCCGTCGTCATATTTTCTATGCTTTTTATTATGAACAACAACACCTAATAAAAGTTAACAAAGAGGGAACTTCGTAGCAGAGTGGCGCAAAACACGATAAATCTCTACAATGAACATTTTATTGCTCTCAGGAATGTTATGTTTACACCGACGCGTAAGAGCGTCCCGTGATCCCGTCCCTTACAAACGTTACATCTTTCGAAGCGTGTTCCACGCCTTTATTATTCGTAAGATACCGCTATAGAAGAGCCTGCTGTCAAGGTGTGAATTTTTTTTTTTTTCAGCCTACCCCCGCTTTGGAGCGGGGCCTGTTTTTACAATACAAATAAAAACTGCCTATTTTAAACCTACGCTTTCCTCTTTTATTCCGAGTCTCTTTGTCATACCAGTTCTCGCGATTATACCTCTCGCACTTTCATTTAACCTTTCATTCTCTGTGGGGAGATATGGGGGCATCAGGGATGTGTGTAGCTATTCTACGACTGTTCTATTTATTTCTTTTATTTATTTTAAAACAGAAAGGTATGAACATTTGGGAACAAGTCAAATGTATCTCTAAGCGGCGGAAGGCCAATGGCATAACCCTCTTTCATGAATATAAAAAAGGCAGCGGCACTCTGGGAGTGCCGACTGATGTGAAAGCATAAACAATTACGTGTGTTTTTTTAATCGTCATCATCCATACTCCCCCACTGCTTCCAAACCTCCCTCCCGCCCTCCATCTCTGCTCTCCTCCCTCCCCCATACACTCCCTCCAATCCCCTTTCATTCTCTGTGGGGATATGGGGGCATCAGGGATTAGTCACCGCAGTCCCTCCCTCCCACTATCTTTAACTCCCCCCCTCCGTCCGGCCATCCCTCCCTTCCTCCCTCCGGCCATCTTTCCCTCCCTCCCACCGTTCATTCATTCATCCATCCATCCATCCAACTACAACAGAGATGGCGTTGTTAAAAAAAATGTGGAATGCGTCTCGCGTGACGACTTCGAGGTAACTTGACGATTTAAAAAAAACGTGAGATTCATGATTTTTTTTCAGCCCAATAGTGCTCATGTGCTCATACTACAAAAGGTGCTTAACGCGCACTGTAATAAATATGTTATTGATTCCAATAATTTCTATTTTATTTGATTACAAAACAATTAAGTGATGCCGCTAAACTGAAACGCTGAAACGGCACTGGCGCTTTGAATCGGTCAGTGAAAGCGCAGCTAATTCGCCTGTCTCGAGGCAAGCGCGAGTGCAACGTGACATACGCAGTAAAGGATGACTTATGTCACACAGCGCGGCACATCACTGACATCGCGGTAGCATCCTCCTCTTTCGAAAGAACATCTGTAAGCCAGGGAACTCTAATGAGGGCGTTGTTTAAAGAAGACACCCTGCTGACTTGCGCTCGCTGATCAACGTTCGAAGGGCCTTTAACCGATTAAAAGCATTAAAACGTGCTATTATGCTGTTGATTATTATAGATACCAGAGTAGTGGCCACCAGTTACACGTGGAACTTACTGTTCTACAGCTAAACTAACCGCTGTGCTGCCCAGGTACTACTGGAGCACTTTTTTATTCGAGACCCCCTTTCTTACGCAGCTTATGATTGCGTGCTTCCGAAAGCTGGCACGAATATAGACGACACGGGGCCCTACGCAAATAGTCAGTATGAAGGTGTAACAGCAGACAGCTGTGAACACAGGAGAACGCCACCCCAGTGGCGCCACGCCAGCGCTCAGTCTCAACAAACTAGGCGAGAGATATTGATGCGCACAGATTTCTACTCTTCTTTTTACTCATTTTGCACTAGCTGACCCATTCCGGCATCGTTGGGAAGAATTCCAGCGCCACCTACCGGCAAAATATTAGTGCACCAAGCGTTGAATTGCAAGTACTTGTAGAGTAACAACTTAAAGCTTCTGAAGTGAGCTTAGTCGGTTAAAACAAGTTATTAGTGAGTTACACACATAAGTAAATAACCAATGACAAAAACAATCTGTCTAAATCGCAGAATCTCGCTGCTTGCGTCGTATGATAAACGAGTGCGGAGTGCGGAGTGCGGCCAGCTGCGCCGCGGCCGGGGCGGCGGGCGGCCGACGTGACAGATGGTTCACTGCAACGCCAGACACATGCTTATACATCTATTTTCATAAATTCTAAAATAAAATAAAAATATCAGGACCACAAATATAACCATAAATATATATAGTATACCAAAGTAACCCATGATGCGCTAAGAATCCCGTGGTCAATAATAACGTACAATATAAACATTGTAACCATTTTGCTCCTTTTACGGAGCAGTCAATCATCGCTAAGGCTTGTTCTTCACTGGCCGTCGCTGGGCGAAATTCTTACAATTTGTATGCATTACTTGGACCACATCTTACACTAAAAAGGATCAAAACGCTAACTTCGATTTGATGTTCAATAAGTCAGCAGTCGCTCAATTGTATGACTACGTTGCTAGCTCACTGGCTTCTATTTTCCTAAATACTGTTCTTGAAACATGTCTTCGATCAGCTTCCTTTTGCTGCCGAGGAAGACAGCCACATCTTACACTTATTTGTAGTTCAAATGAAGAGCCTCTAAATGGGTACATTTGCTCTCATCAAACATTAGGGAGTAAATGTCATCCTAACCCATTCAACCGCCATCAAACCACAACCCATAACTAAGATAACACTATTTGTTGCAGTTCCACAATTTTAGAATACGGCCCTTACCGCCACAAGTGTAGTAAAATCCGTAATGTTCAAATATAGGTTACCTCGAACTCAGCGCCGCGGTCAACAAGCCAATAAAACAAATTAGCGTGTCTACCACACCTATTCAATTTATTTAAATTCTTACTAACATTCTTTGGGTTTCTCCGTAAGGAAATTAGTAGCAGGTGCTTCTTTCTGATGTCGCGCAGAGTCAGCAAAAAAGATCTGCTCGATGCAATAGGCTTACTTACATCTTATCACGTAGGAACGACAACGTTTGACGAAATGTAGCTAGCCCTCTAATAACTATATATAGATACATAGTGCTTCTGGAAGACGAGGGGTACATCAAAAGGGTATAGCATTTCGTCTTAATCAATATTAGTTACGCCAAGTTCTAAGAGTAAGCTTCCAGTGTCAGTGCCACTAGTTTGAGGGTACAAGCCGACATCCGTCACATCTGATTTGGATAGATTTGATTTGGAAGGAAAACAAAGAAATCACGCCAAATCACAAGAACTCCTACACTATGTTAAGATAGCTCGCTCTCGGGCCTAGTGAGCTGCAGCGCTTGTGTTCACATTCTTGCACTTACAAATGTAAACAGATTCAATCAATTGGCACAGGTGCAAGGTCGTTGAATGACTCCAATTATTTCCTGTTGAAATCCCTCGGGGTGAATTCCAAACAATTTCACAGAATTAGTATTAGTTGAATTTGGTTGAGGCGGAATCAGCAATGGAGAACATTAACTGGAGCTAGTACAACTATGATAGTATGACAGTGCACACTTGACTTTTTACGACGACTGCGAATTTTGTGTATCAAATTGAATTATGAATCATCGAGAAAATAGCCACACTAACTACTTTTGTAATACTTATTATTTTTATTATTTAATCCCACCAGTGAGATGTTAGTACGAACTCGTAGATAGTACATTTAGGTTTATTATTTCCCAATAAATGACATGGGTAATGGAACTGATTTAGTTTACGTTTGGTCGTCTGCACATTCTGGTCGCCTGATGTCGGCATACTTAACACTGAAAAGTACTGCTTTGGATATGTTTACAGTTTTCTCCCCAAGTTGAACTTGGGAGCTCCCGCGGGTGTTGACGTAGAAACGAGTTAACTCGAACAAGCGAGTTGTAAACGACTTATGGTAGAGTCGGGGCTCTGATTCCGTACGTTTGTGCCTATACTATTTTATAAAGCCAGTAACTGTTACCCGCTGCTTCACGCACAAGGAATTATGATCCCATTCCTGTCACCCGTGGGAACCTATCGAGGGGAAAAAGTAAGCTTATATGTTATTCGAAACTATAATCTATCCCTGTGCCAAATATCGGCCATATCCGATGTGGATCCGTTGCTATCTAGGTAAGAATTGATTCACTTATACAGAAAAGTTAATTCACATTCGCTAGTGCAATACAATTTGGGAGCAATTATCAAAAAATTTGCGTCAGCATGTGAACAAAGGATAAATAAAAGTTACGGGGGAAGCGCTGAACACACGTTGTCGGGTAAGCGGCTTAAATCGCGTAAGCTACTGATATACGAGTAGGTATAGCGAACGGGCTACAAAACGAGAACAATTTTTCATGAGAATGTTTCATCTTATAGGAATACTAGCTGACCCGCCAGACGTTGTTCTGCCTTAACTATGAATATTGAACTTGCTCATCGTCATCATCACCCGGTCCCCGGACCCGCCCGAGGCTTACACTTCGGAGCCCAGGCTCCACTTACTCTTTCTCCTCCTCTTGATTCGGCTTATACAGCTTTTATGGGAGCGACTGGCGTCTGATACAAGAGGTGCGCCTGCGCCAGAGTCTCGTCCGTTGACCAGCAGGGGTACCGGCTTGCAGGTGAGGTTGGCTTGGGCCCCGACGATCTTAGTAGGGCCCCAGGAACAATATTCGGGATATTGAATTTGGTGTAAAATATTAAAAACGCGCATGGGTCTTGGCCCTTGAGGAATTAGGGCCTCGACTGGTGGCGCTCTTTAGCGCATGCTTCGAAAGGGGCCAGTTTCCAAAGGCGTGGAAGACGGGAAAACTGGTTCTGATCCGAAAAGCGGGGCGCCCGGCGGATCAGCCATCCGGTTACCGGACGATCGGCTCAACGAAGTGTGCAAGCTCTTTGAGCAGATCATTGCAGAGCGCCTCGTCGAGCATCTCACGAACGTGGGGCCAGATCTGGCGAACAACCAGTTCGGTTTCCGCCGGGGGCGCTCCACCGTGGAAGCGATCATGCGCGTTAGGCGCCTGGTGGAGGAATTAATATCGCGGGGTGGGGTTAATACCCTACCCTGGAGCTGCGTTAGGGAGGCTCTCGCGTATCACAGAATGCCTCCTTACCTCCGCCGCATTGTCGTGGCATACCTATCCGAGAGGGCCATAGTTTACCCGAGCTGGCTAAGGCCAGGGCGGCGGGAAGTGTCGCGCGGTGTTCCGTAGGGGACGGTCCTAGGGCCACTCCTGTGGAACATCGGATACGATTAGGTGCTGCGCGGTCCGTTGCTCGAGGGCGTCAGCATAACACGCGAGGCGAGTACGCCGCAGACTTGTCTACGCCTGGCACTACCGACCTCCATGGTCGGGGCCTGAGGACGGCAGTGGCCGACTCGCCGTCCTTACAGAAGCAGGCGTGTCGTGTGTGTCCTACACACGCCTGCCAACTCACTGACGCGGGATAAAACTCGACCGCACCAGGCGAGGCCGTAGTAGCGGCCAAAGTCCGCCGGTAACCCTGGGGTTATCCTTTCGAGGGTTTACCCGGGGTGCCCGACAATAGACACTTGGGGAGGACACCGTGTGGTTTTAGTCGGTCCGATTCCCACACGCCCACCCCATCATTGGCACCGATGGGGTAAAGCCCGTGGGGGTTTCCACACGTTAAAAAAAAACATACATAACATAAACATAAACTCACGCCTATATCCCCGAAGGGGTAGGCAGAGGTGCTAGCACCTACATTTCGTTAAAAAAAAAGCGGTGAATTAGATCTTATGAGTTAATCGTTTCTTATGTGTGTTTGCATTCCAGTTTTGACTATTCAGAAGGTTTTCTTTAGTATGTATGCAGTTACGAGAAGGGACAGATTAAGGAATGAGTATATTGGAGGAAATTGGAAAGTTGCACCAGTATTTTAAGCGAGTGCTGTCATAAAATTCTACAAACGACTCAAAGTAAAATGTTGACTAGCTAACTTCGCAGTGTCGGTTTTTCGTGACGGTGTGCGCGCGAATCGTAAAAAGTTAATTTCATCATTTTTCCCAACACGCCAAAAGAAGTATAATTTCAATAATTGGGACAAGGACATGCAGTTGATCACACTGTAATAGTTCTTTTACTCATAGAACACACAGACAGCTGCTGTGCGCGTGCGCAGACGCGGCGCCACGCACTGCTCCGAGTCGCGGACACTCCCAGAGCGGAGCGATCGCTGCACAACAGGAAGTGTGCTAATGCTGCGATAGTATCATTTGCGCCACATTTAGTACTTTTATCACTATCCGCCCGTAATCGCTGGGATTGAATACGACTAACTATTTATAGTAATGTATCAGAATTTATCGTAATATTCATGGTACGATTCAAACTGTGCACATGCCCCGAGATACTTGGTCGGTGGGTGATTAGCGAACACTATATCACTTGTGTAAAACCACAGTAACTCCTTTAAATATTGAAATGAAGCTCCGTATATTTAGCGAATTTTACCGCAATTTATAATTAACACTGCATCTTCACCGCGTTTCTACTGCTTTTCAACAGCTATGGTAACAGGGAGACGTATACCGGAGTGCGGCCTTATATACAAGCCCTAACTTAAGGACGTTTTGATTCAGAAGCCAAGCTCATCAAGCATATAAGGGTTGTTTCTCCTGAGAGACGGATGGCGAAGCGACCGAAGAGTGTGTCACCGGTGTGACGCCCGATTCCGCCGCGCTTGCCGTCGGTTGTACCAGTGCGTGGGCTCCGTTATTCAATACTAAAAGAGCATTCTTTGAATAAATCTTTAAGAAATATTATCGAGCCTCCTGTACGCCCTCGCGCAGTTTCCGAGAGTCGGCTCCGCACAGAGTATCGGCCCTCGGCTCAGCGACGCGGACGGTCTACCTCCTGATATACGAGTGGTTGTGTAGCTCTGTGTCAGGTGCTACATGTTAACTTCAAGAATATATTATAAATTCCTTGTAGTGCTAATATCTATTTTTATCTACACCCATGCTTTAAAACCTCTATAAAAGATTCTGAAACAGTTAGCTTATTGCCAACATTAATACATCCAATGTCATAATAACCATAATATCATCCGAACGGGTGTTATAATGTTGTATGAAATTTCATAATAACACTCCTTTCGCTTTTTCAATCTCTTCCGCGCAAAGGGTTACTCATCAGACAGCCAAATTCTTACCGCGCGATGCGTGGAATCTGTATGAGTTTCAAAAAAAGAACTGTCATTCACGCGCGTTGCATTGCACCACCACAGCGGCGGCGGCGCGCCGTAAAAAAAAAATTAAAGCTTATTCGTTCGAATTCGAATTCCCGCTATTTTTCTTCGCTATTATTTTTGCAAATTGTTTTGTTTACTTACGAAAATGAGCGATTCAAGTTTTGATAACACACCTCCAGACATTTCGAATGCAACAAAGGACATTTCTAACAAATTACTACCCGAAAAATCTAGAAAACAGTATGAAAAGGCGTACCAAGATTTCATGAATTGGAAAATATCAAAGGGCAGTACATCATTCTCTGAAGATGTATTATTAGTTTATCATGGGTGTAGATAAAGTCTTGTATGCAACTGTATAATTAGGTATTAAAACACTCATGTGATACTATTATCACACTCAGCTTCGCTTCGTGTGATAAACCCACATTCATGTTTTAATACCCCTCATTATACCACAGTTGCATAAATAACTATTTTTCTTGTTTGTAATGTTGTTATAAATTGTAATTAACTTCAAATATATTTTACTTTTTGTTGTGGAATGTATTTATTTCGATTGAAACAAAGTAAAGGTTTCAACGTGTTATTTATTTTACTTTTCGATCCGAGAGCACGTGGTTTTTGCTACACGTGGAGTACACGCGGTTATTATTACTGCACGTGGTTTTTACTCTCTCGGGGAGTCGGACCTCTTCCTGTGTTCTTGCTCGTAGGACGCGTTGGGCTAAACTAAAACGAGATTAGTTCTTCTTTGTTTTGAATGTTGTCTCACTTGACCTTGTTATGTACCTTTTTTTTTTTCGTGCGGAAATACCTTCGGATACCCCCCGCCGACCAGCGGGGGCGGTTATGTCGGGCTTGAACCGACTAAAACCGCACGCCGTCTCGGGTCTACAGACGCCGGGGTGTAAGGTTGCCCAAAGAGCATATCCCTCGCAACCTTGTTATGTACCTTAGCGACAGTTATTGATGTAGCACAGGTATAAACCTTAGTGGTTTCTTTGTTGATAACACTAAATAATAATGTAAGGTTTGATTTTAATAAATAAATAAATAAATGTGCACTGCCACTTGTCGTGTTCTCTCGGCGACGTGACGTGACGGCCGCGAACCAGACCAGGAAAATTCGTACCCGGGACCTCTCGATCGTAGGCTCGACTCCTTAACCACTAAGATACCGACGCTTCAAATTTATTTTTATATCTTCAAATATTTATGCTTCAAATACCTATTTATTTATTCAACATAACAAAAGTGGCCAATGCATCATACGTAATTAGATTATGCTCTATCTTTAGAACAGTGGCACAAACCGGAAGATTTTTTCCGTTTTGTGACCCCAGTGGCAAATCCAGTGGCACAGGGCGGAATGAAGGGGACATTAACGTCCACCCACGAAAGCACGAAGCACGAAGGCACACATTGCCTTTGCTTGCCCGTTATTGAGATTAGTGTACTTTTATAGTCAATATTTAAGTATGAAATGAACTACCTTATTAGCGTATTATATACTTACAAAGACTCACGCCTGTTTATCCCCTAGAGGTAGGCAGAAGTGTAGTTCCACGTAGTTACATCTCGCTATCTGTGCCATTATAATATTGTAAATAAGCTGTGTCTGTATACCGGAGATGTGAAAAAAATACTTGGGTTGTGTTAAATGAGTGATTCTGAACATAAAAATACTTTTATTGAAATTTTTGTCTGTCCATTTGTCTGTTTGTTCGCGATGGACGCAAAACTACTGAACGGATTTTGATGCTGTTTTTCTATTAGAAAGGTCTAAGTCAGACTTAAAATTTCCTTATGTTTCATTGCAATTGGTTAAGTAGAACCGGAGATATGACCAAAAAATGTTAAATTCACCTTTTTTTTTAATTTGCACCATATTTGCACGCGGACATCCGACCGCTCGGCTCCCAGCACCCAGCACCCAGCCCCCAGCTCCCAGCACCCAGCACCCAGCTCCCATATCCCAGCACCCAGCACCCAGCTCCTAGCACCCGCCCTCGCGAACTACTTCAAAACTCATTTATGTGAAGTTCTGATTTTGTCTTGAATCATGCTGCGTTTAACTCCGAGGCTTCGCATAAATATAAGAACGTCCAACGCCCAACTTTGAAACTTTCAATTTCAAACAAGATGGGAACAAAGATAGTGCTTCGCTGCCACTAGTGCGCAGACGGTTCAGTACTAGCTGTGACAATGGAAAAAGGCACTAGAGTATATAATCTATTGCCTTTTTCTTTTGTAAGAGTTTTATTCGATTGGCAGTTTTTCTGTAGGTACTAATGTAGTTTGTCACAGATTATAAATATTCACAATGTTGGTTGATAAATAAACCTACGTATAAAGCAACCAACTTCAATAAAAAAGTTCCGTAGCAGCAAGTACCATAATAATGTATTTTTTTAAATATTATATTCGAGTTGATTTATGGAAAGGTAAATTGCGTTTTACGATTTATGACGCATTAAAAAAAACTACTTACTAGATCTCGTTCAAACCAATTTTCGGTGGAAGTTTACATGGTAATGTACATCATATATACTTCATATAATGTGGGACTGTTTCAGGGATGGTGACAAGCAGCATCCCTGAAACAGTCCCACATTATACCATTACGGTATAATGTGGGACTGTTTCAGGGATGCTGCTTGTCACCAATAGCATTTAACATAGTAATTAATATCTTAATTACCAAGTTAATACGTCACGAAAAGAAATGGGGTTATCGGTTTAAAGCAAATAACATATACTCAGAGTCCATCTTAGCTTTTGCTGACGATCTCGCAATACTGACGCGCAATCCAAAACAATGTCAGGAACTATTAAAGGAAGTCGATGAGTTCTGTTCGTGGACAAATGGACTGAGGACGAAGCCCAGTAAGTGTCACTGTCTATGTCTGGGTAGACGGGACACCAAATTTACCTCTTACGACCCGGGACTCTTCATTGGGGGTAAACCAGTTTCCATAGTCGCTGAATCGGTGCCATTTAAATTTCTTGGGAGAAAGATAGACTATAAAGGACGCACACCATCCTTAGATGAAGTTGTCGATACGTTTATAAATGACCTAAATAAGATAGATCAGATACCACTAAACAATATCAAAAAAGCTTGGATATATGACAACTACTTAACATAACGTCTGACTTGGCCTTTTCTGGTGTATGAATTCGGTAAAACCTTACTGGCGAAAATAGATGCAACTGTCATAAAATCGCTAAAATCGTGGCTTGGACTAGCGCACTCTGCTGATTCCTCTGCTCTATTTAGGGATCAAAATAATTTTGGGATGAAACTTAAGAAACCATCGGAGCTCTATAAACATCTTAGAGTTACCAAAGCCCACATCTTAGGAAAATCCCAAGATGTCACAATCAGGGCACTCCCGAAAGATAATAACGCGTCCGAGCTTGAATCTAGACTTCTATTCCATAAACGATTTATGATAGGGGCCCAGTCAAACAGAGTGGGGTTGGGAGTACGAGAGCCAGAAAGGGACCAGGATATACTTAAGTCCTTTCTAAAACAAGACGAAAATGATAAATATCGAGTGCACGCGATGAATTTGGAAATCCAAAATGAATGGTTGACAATGGGAGAGTTCTGCATACCGATGGCCTTAAAGTGGCGTACCTTGATCTATGACTGGTCGCCGGCCCTGTTAAAATTTTATCTTAACGCCTTTCAGATGACCCTCCCAGACCAGAGGTAAGGTGGGGGAAGGCCACAGAAAAACAATGTTATACTTGTGGTGAGGCAATAGGGACGGCTAGACACATATTAGTAGGATGTAGGGTGCTTCTCGATAGAGGCCATTACTCACGCCGCCACGATAAGGTGCTTATCATCATACGTGAAGCAATGAGTCTGGCAGTAGCTAGAGCCCAAAAAGGATTGACTACTAACAGACGTCATATCAACTTTGTGTCTGAAGGTTCATCCATAACACCCAGGAACAAACCTTATTCAATCTTAGATACTGCCCCAGATTGGACTCTCCTAATCGACACGTATGAAAAGCACTATAAAATTCCGGAGGATGTTGGGGTTTCGTCATCTAGACCTGACATATTCCTATATTCTAAGAGGTTAAAACATGTGGTTCTTGTGGAACTTACTGTACCGTGGAAAACAAATATACCGAAGGACCACACAATAAAGAAAAATAAATACTATGATCTGACAAACGAATTATTCAAAAACGGTTACGTGGTTAATTTGTATGCAGTGGAAGTGGGAGCGAGAGGTATACCAGCAAAATCTCTCTATAACCTACTTAAAGATCTAGGCCTATCGAGAGCTACAATAAGCTCATTACTAGGACGAATGTCTAAAGCGGCACTAGTAGGTTCGTATCAAATTTGGTTAGGCAGGGAGGGGAACTTGGGTAGTGAAGGTGAGTGTTGATGTACATCAACAAAAGGGGCCCCTTCTAAACCTACACTTGGGTCGCAAGTCCCAGGCACTGTCCCGAGTTCCCAACTCAGCAACGCGATGGACCCGGCACCCGCACGGAGAATCCATGGATTGCTAAGATTACGGTCTCTTTTTAGTTTTATCATTCTTTTATTTTAGAAATTACAGGGGGGGGGCACATTTTACCACGTTGGAAGTGTCTCCCGCGCAAACAATTCAGTTTAGAAAAAAAAGATATTAGAAAGCTCAATATCACAATATAATTGAAGACCTATCCATAGATACCACAAACGTATGGGTTTGATGAAAACTAAAATTTGTGTTTCAGTTCTAAGTATGGGGAACCCCCAAAATTTATTATTTATTTTCTATTTTTGTGTGAAAATCTTAATGCGGTTCACAGAGTACATTTACTTATCAAGTTTCAACAGCATAGTTCTTATAGTTTCGGAAAAAAGTGGCTGTGACATACGGATGGACAGACAGACAGACATGACGAATCTATAAGGGTTCCGTTTTTTGCCATTTGGTAACGGAACCCTCAAAAGATATTGATATGAGAAAAGTTAAGTGTAACCTACATTATAGAGAATTTGTCCAGTTCGGACTAATCCTACGCACTGCTGATTCAGGCACGGAGCAGCCTCGATTCTGCGAATAACTCACCAAACTCTACCGGATACAGCAATACTAACGTATGCTCGTATGCACTCTACACAAATGATTTTCTTCCAACTGAAGACCTGATACAAATTCATACACATTCAGGCCGACTTATATTTATTGCGGTTCTAAATATATCTGTTTAATAAGTGAAGCACATAGCAATGTTACGAATTCATAAGTACCTACTTATTAATCCTGCACTCATTCACACCCGGATTACTATCTAAAAGGCGTATCCTATTTGATATCTAGCTCTTGCAGGATTCTGCCCACAGTTGAGTATGTCACTCCAACTGAAACTGTACACAGAAGCAAGGCAATTTATTGTATTACCTTTGAAATCTCCGTACCATGTTTAACGAACTGTAAATAGCGTTTCTCCATTAATTGCGGGGAGGACTCAACCCGATTGGCAATACTGGCAGAAACCACATTCAGGATGGAACTTGTGAATAGGCTCATTGGAGTTGTGAGTTATTTGATAGAATTTAAATCGTACCGCGGCCGATACTCGGATAATCGGTTGGATGAGAATGCCACTTTACCTGCGTTTGTATTTTGTGTAATGACGAGCTTTGTCACCGAAACATACGACACGAGTATGTAGCTGAAATACATGTTGTTAATACAAACAAGTGTGCGCTTGATGTGGGCCTCGTCGACGTTTTGACGTTGCGTGATGTAATAATAGTTCATTATGAGCAGCGACGTTCAATTGTGACTGAAAACAATATCGGCATCCATCGCACACAGTACGAGCATCGAGCTAACTGTACATTAACTCGGCAATTTAATTCGTAGTGTTTAATACAATGTTTGTTATAAATGACCGAGCGTGTATTGTCACAACGTGTCGTGTGGCTGCCAGCTCCAACACACGCTCTACAGGAAACGAAGCTTTTAACAACATCAATATTGACAAGTGACACAGGCTGTAGGGTCTGTGCTTTTTCAAACCATTATGTCGTTTTGTGACATTGTGTATGACGGTCTCTGAGGCGCAGCGGCCGAGTGCTCGACTGCTAAGTCAGAGGTCGCGACAATTGTTTATAATACGCGATTCCCGCTCATTGCAAATATTTATATACATGATTAGGTATGTACGTTTGCATTAGTCTTGGTGTTTCTATAATCTGGGTGTGTAATAAGTATCATATTTACAAAAGAAAATGTATCAAAGTATGGTTGTCAATGAAATATAATTAAATGTGCAATATGAGTAGGTACATCACACACTTTTTCAGGGGCGTAGAGACATAACTAGTAATAAAACATACACAAGTAATTTCGATTCTATAAGCGCTGATATTTTCTGAAGTTTATGTCAATTATTTATTGTTATTTTACTACTTCCGCTGATCCCGACGTTTCGGATGCTTTTCAACTGCCATGGTCGCGCGGATGTCCCGGGGAGACTTAGATGGTGGTTGTCTCATATTCAGAAGTAAGTGTAAAGTATCTCAAAGTACTCGAACTGTGTTGACATGTCAGTGTTACTGGCCGTAGAATGAGCTCACAGTGGCTTTTTTTTGGGCATGATAAATGGCTGCATCCCAAGCTGGTGGTACCTACATTCCAACTATATATAAACATGATATTCTCGGAAGTTTACGCGAATGTCACACATTGAAATAAAGCTGATGTTATTTTATATTTTACATTGATCCCGACGTTTCGGTTGCTTTTCAGCAGCCATGGCCCCGTGACCATGGTTGCTGAAAAGCAACGCAAAATAACATTAAAATACATAGCGATAGAATCCGTTAAAAATAGTTTTATTTAAATATAAATAAACTGCTACCAGATTTTGGCAAGACTTGCTTCTTGCTTGGTGTCTATTTTATAACTCACAGTTCTTTTAATTAATTGACTTTTAATTTAATTATATTATTTGATTTGAAGCTTCTACCTAGATTAGATAAACAGTGATATCATAGAAAAAAATACAGCGAGAAAACAAATTATTAAAAGATTAATGGGGCGAAAAAGGACTTTTTCTGCGAAGCGGAAATTAAAGGCGATGCGGGAAAATAGCATAGAATTACTCAAAATTAGGATTTTGAATGTATGTTGAGTGTGGGATATCGAACTTCAAGCGATGATTTGATATTAAAACTGGCAACTTCACAGGTAAGAATATAATTATAATATGTATAATCCCCGGGCTTACCGCGGTGTCAGAATTGACACAGACCACTTCCTGGTGGTAAGCCGCATAAGAGGCCTATTTAAGCGATGGCGGCATCGTGTGTATGAGTCCGTTAGTGAACTAGAGCGCATAAAAGTTGAGAATTTGCAAGAGAAAGGTATGAAAGAGGAGTTTGTGAGTAAGTTGAGTAAGAAGTTTGTCAATTTGAACAAAATAAGCGAGATTGAAGAATTCTGGAAGTTGTTTAAGGAAGGAATTGTGGAAGTTGCAGTTGAAACGTGTGGTGTATGCAAGATAAGAAAAGGGTGTAAACTAGAGACTGTGTGCGTGGAAGTCCGAAAGGCAGTGTCTGAGAAGAAGAAAGCTTTGGTGAAATGGTTGGCGGTACGAGCCAATCAGAGAGTGCAGAAAGCAACGGATGAAGAGGTAAAACTGGCAAGGGATGAGTATAAGAGGTACAAAACTGTGGTAAAAGAGGTTGTGAGAAGAAAGAAAGAGAGTGAGAGAGATGAGTTTAGTAGAAGGTTATCTGACAACTTCCAGCAGAACAGAAAGTTCTTCTGGAAGGCAATAAGGACATCCAGAGGTGCAAATACGACTTCACAACTGGCCAAAGTCAGAAACCAGGACGGAAGTTTTGTGAGAGGAGAAAAATGCATGCTAAAGAGATGGAAGGAATATTTTGAAAGCCTATTTGAGAAAGAAGATGTGCCGCCACAAGTTCTTCCCAGGGACTTGAGAGAAGTAGGTGATGAAAGCGATATAAGTATGAAAGAGATTGTGGAAGCATTGAACAGCATGAAATTGGGCAAGGCTGCAGGGTGTGACAGGATTACGGTTGAGATGCTGAGAGCTGGACAAGGCGTGGTAGCTAGTCAGCTGTACCTCCTTTTTAACCTTTGCTGGAGGAGCGGCTGTGTACCAGGAGACTGGTGCAAAGCCGTCATCGTACCGCTGTACAAAGGAAAAGGGTCACAGCAAGACTGTAAGAATTACCGAGGCATTAGCTTACTCAGCATCGATGGCAAACTGTATGCAAAAATCTTGATGAAAAGAGTGATGAATGAAACTGATGAAAAGTTGTGGGATGTACAAGCGGGATTTAGGAAAGGAAGGGGATGCATGGATCAGGTCTTTTCCCTACGAGAGCCCTAGCCGAGAAATTTTTGGCTCACAACCAAAAAATCTATTGCGCTTTCGTAGATTTGGAAAAGGCCTATGATAGAGTGGTGAGGAACGAATTGTGGTCAACATTGTCTATGAATGGGGTAAGCAGCAGCTTGATAAGAGCACTGAGATTTCTATATGAGGGTTCCAGTGCTTGTGTCAGGATAAACAGAGCTTGCACAGACTGGTTTAACATCGAAAAAGGTGTTAGACAAGGATGTGTGGCATCGCCGGGACTGTTTAACTTATTTATAGACGATTGCTTGAAAGAACTGAAAGAGAGTGCGTATGGATTAAGAATGAATGACTTGACCGTCAAATGCCTCCTGTACGCTGATGATCAAGTAATATTGGCATCATCGGAACAGGAGTTGCAGGCGATGGTTAATATTATGCATGGGGCCTTAACAAACAAAGGAATGAAAATAAATGTAAGTAAGAGGAAAGTGATGATTTTTGAAAGAGAAGAAAACATGACAAATTGTAGAATTCTGATTGAAGGAGAAACAGTAGAACAAGTGAAAGAGTTTGTTTACTTGGGTTCAAAGTTTACGAGGGATGGAAAGTATGACTGTGATATTGAGCGAAGAGTTTTGGCTGGTAATCAAGTGAATGGGGCCCTGCATAATTTTATGAGCAGCCAGAAAGTGTCTAAAGAGGCACGACTGGCTGTTCACAGAGGAGTACTCGTCCCCACACTTATGTATGGTAGTGAATGTTGGGTGTGGCAGAAGGAACATGAGAGTAAGCTGAATGCTGTTGAAATGAGAAGTCTGAGAAGTATAGCTGAAGTGACCCTGATGGACCGAGTGAGGAACAGTGTGATAAGGGAACGTTGTGGTATGGCAGAAGATGTAGTGACCAAGATAGAGAAAGGGATGCTTAGATGGTTCGGTCATGTAGAGAGGATGGATGAAAGGAGATTAACGAAACAGATTTATGAGGCGAGGGCTACTGGGCAACCCGGTAAAGGTCGACCTAGGCGTACGTATTCCAATCAGATCGATGACGTTTTGAAGAAGGGCCAGGTCAGAAGTACCCGTAACCGGCGTGCATGTATGAAAACAATTATGAAAGTGGAAGAAGCGAAAGGCGTATGCCAAGATCGTAGCAAGTGGAAAGATGTTGTCTCTGCCTACCCCTACGGGAAAAAGGCGTGACTATATGTATGTATGTATGTATAATCAATTCATGAGACTTCGCTTGAGCACCTAGCTACTCTAATGAAAGCAATCGGACGACCGTCATACGGAATTTCGACGTTCAAAACAACTATGAACGGGAGCCCAAAGGTACCGAAGCGTGACTTAGTGCGAAAGTGCGCCACATCGATGCACATGAAGCAGTCGGCGCAAGCAGATGGGGCAAAACAGCGGAGCCATTAAATTTCGATTCAACACAAAAGAAGGCAGAAGCAATATCCCTTAATAACGTGAAGTAATAAGACAATGCCCGTCGTACACCTTCGCGTCCTATCAGCTCCAGTTTGTATCCCCTCGGTAAGTATAAATAATGGCGTGCAAATGCATAGCGTCAGTGCGCTCGCGGGGCTTGGGAGCTGACCAAGGGGTATATGGGCTCGCACTGGGAGCAGACGGCCGCCTCTTATTTTCCTGCCAATTTCATTCAAACAACTTAGATTTGAGTCACATCTAGTTGAATTATTTTAATTTTAATATGAAGCTTTATTATCTGTGAACAATAGTAGATTGTTACACAAGAGTTGAAAGCATTTCAGCCATTTCCCCCGAGATATTTCTGGCGCTCGAACGAAGTGCTAATATTACTAATAGTTCGAGGGTGAAATGGTGACATTCACTCGAGGTAAACACTCTACTTTTCATTTCGACTATGTGAGGAAATGAAAATACTACACACACATTTAATTAAACAAATCCGACCCCACCAGGCGAGGCCGCGCTGGCGGCCAAGGTCCGCCGGTAACCCTGGGGTTATCCTTTCGAGGGCTTACCCGGGGTGCCCGGCAATAGACACTTGGGCCGGACACCGTGCGGTTTTAGTCGATGCACGACATAACCACCCCCGCTGGCCGGCGGGGAGGTATCCGAAGGGATTTCCGCAAGTAAAAAAAAGAAAAAAAAAAGGTATATTGATTATCAGTTAAAATTTAAAGTAAAATTAGAACAATATGAAAATAGATTAATAACAGCAGCTTTTGCCTGTTCTGTTCTGGGATCACTTTCCGAAACCATTTTTAACCACAATTAACGCAAGGTAGTTATCTATATTGAATCTCGTTTTCCCGCTAATTCTTTAGCAAACGTAATTTGTTTTTGTTTTTAATACTGAAAAAAAAGTTATAATTCACGTACATACTACCAACATTAAACAAGTTTTGAAAATCGAATCTATTGGTTACATTGTAATGGAGTTGATCACGAGATATGCATTTAGGCGGCCATGTAAAAAAAAGCGTCATGATATCAAGGCATTATGACGTAATTAAATTATCATGAACTCCATGGCAAAATCTAAAATTTAAAAAAATTACTTTCCACCCTAGGGATGAAATAAGCTACTTTCCACTCGGCTATCTACCCATGAAAATTAAACTTTCCGAACAGGAAAGATGAAAACAATATTTTGTTCCACCTGATTCTGTTTGTCGATGACGATGCCACAGACAGACACAGATACCTCAAACTTACACCTAACACCCCGTCGTTCTTGCGTCGAGAGTTAAATTTTTTTAATTTTTTTTTGCAAATCACACTACAATTTTACTTCGAATAAAGGTCACAGAAACCTTCAATAGGTATCCTTAAATCCGAATCAGTGCAGTTTGGCGAGTGTCGGACGCCCATTCATAGCACCAATAATTCAATTGAGTGCTGTGTGAATGGCGCATATTACGCGTGGCACCAGATGGCGCTGGATGGCGGCTACTTCTACTAGTGGTTCTTTCATCCAAGTTGTACTCTACCTCGCTGTGTAATGATACTACCAAAAGCTTTGGTAATCAAAATAGCTCTACTATAGTATATGGCCGGTTAGTGTATATTCTCCTAGGCACCTATACGTGCCTATAGCACAGAATCTAATTAATATCCGAATAGCGCACCCTAATTTAAATTTTAATTATAATAATCTCGAGTGCAAAGACAGAAGCGAGATAAAGCCCAATTCAATTTAAATTATCGGCCCCCTGCGGGCGCGAGCGCGGACCGCGGACCGCGGACCGCGGACGGCGCGGCGGACCGCGGGACTGGTCGCCGATTGAAGTCAAAGCCTTCGATAATGTAGCGGATATGAAACCAAGCTCCTCGCCCGCGCGCTCGCATTATATTATCATATAAATCAGTTTGAAGCTTGCATACTGAGTCTGGAGTGCGCGGTCCTACGTACATGTGTCATAACACACAGGTCATAGTAGTAGCAATATTAGACCTAGTATATTTTTATAGCCAAACAAGTCTATTTCTCTAAACAATTTTAAGGTGACAACAAGGTTTGCAATGTACCAAGATAGCAGCCAGCAGAATACAAAGTGCACTTAGACTAGTCGGGAACATTGCACTTGTTGCAAAAATAAATAAACGTAGAAACAGGAGGCGGCGTTGCTACGTTCGCGCGACAGCAGCTCCACCGAACTGGGGCTGCCACGCAGACGAGCTCGTTTCGCTGAGATTCATTGCACCAGCGGCCGCATCCGCCCCCAGGAGAGCGACTCGCGCCATGTGCCGCTCTTTCAGCTTCTGCTGCCACTCTCAATTAGTTGTGTTCATCCTGTTTAGTCAGCAGTGAACACTTGTGTGTTTTATTATCAATGTGGGCCTGATGATTGTCTTATATTAAAAAAAAGAGGCCAAGTGCGAGTCGGGCTCACCCATAAGGGTTCCGAAGCAGCAAGTAACATAATAATGTTTTTTTAATATTTATATTTGAGTTGATTGAATGATACACTGGTGGTAGAAAATTCATGACACAAATTTGTCACAAAATTCGGCCGGGTTGGTACCACCGTGCACGATTACGAAAAAAACTCCATAGTAATCCAATTTCGGTTTGATTGCGTTCAGGGGTCAGCAAGTGCATAGCCGGGCAGGGGGATTGTGGTCGCAGCACTAGTGGGACCGGTGGGTGTCACGCGGTGCTGCGACGACAATCCTCTTCTGATGAGGCCGTCAAGCTGAGTGCCACCATTGTTAAAATGGTAAGTGTATGTAATGGTGACCCTCTTTCCTGAGACTTTACCTTCAGCTTACCATCAGGCGAGGTGAAGTCAAATTGACGTGTCCTAAATATAAAAAAAAAAAAAAAAAAGGCTGCTGGAGCGCGGGCACTTGCTAATGAAATACAGATTGCAATGGAGCGAGAGAGGCAACCACACAAGCCACACTTTAGGAATTAATTGACATTGTTTAGTTGTTGTGGGCAGCGAGCGACGCGCCGCCTCGTTGTCTCCTGGGGAAGAAAAAAAAAGTTATAATTCACGTACATACTGCTAACATTAGGAAAGTTCAAACATCTAGGCGGTCTTGTAAAAAAAAAGCGTCATGATATCAAGGCATTATGACGCAACTTAATTATCATGGACTCCATGGCAAAACTTAAAATTAATAAAAATTACTTTCCACCCTAGGGATGAAATAAGCTACTTTCCACCCGGCTATCTACCCATGAAAATTAAACTTTCCGAACAATCATGGAGAAAGCAATACATTGCCTAAAAAAAGGAATAAAACTAGTATTCTGTAAAGAACTCGAAGAATGGTCCGTTTTCAAAATCGCCGCTATTCGGCCACGCGAGGCAACAGTTTATGTCAAAAAAGGCAGCTCTGCATGTTGTCGCTCTGCTATGAAGTTCGTTTAAAAGTATGGTCGTGTATTTGAGTATATATATACGCGTCGTCCAACTGGCAACTACATGGTCGCGTCGCCACGGGCCTCGGGCCACGATTGAAGCGTGTCGTTGCTATAAACTCGTATCAATGAAAGCTTTTTTACGAGACTAACGATAAATTAAACGCAGTCTAAGTTTTACTGTGAGCAATAAAAGCTTGCAGTAAATAAACTAATATTGAGATTGTTTCGATGACGCGACGAGTTGAAACAGCGCATGCATCACTTTCACGTAAGTGTAATGCCAGCTAGTTAGTAAGACGATTAGTGGAATTTTATTTACACCATACTATGATGCGCTTGCGCCGCTCCGCTGCGCCGGCTGCAAACGCATCCAGCCCTCTCGGTAAAGCATTTTCCTGTTTATTAGAGGATGTATTCGTATTGAATGTCACTGTTTGAATCTATTCCATACGAATACCAAAAACTGAGAGACTCAGGAGCTGACCCAGCTGAAGCTTGAAATAATAAAAAGGTATAGAATTTGCCTCAAGGTGACCGAATATTATAGCCAATAATGCACCAATAAAATAGTAAAAAGCGAATACTACAATTAAATAATATTATTATTGTGACGCATGACGTCTTGTGATTAATTACTAATAATGGAAAGAGGTACCACCGACGTACATTTTCAGTTGTCCGTTCGTTACACTTCACGTGTTTTTGCGGATAATTATCGGAGGATTTATTCGTCGCGCGTAACTATCTCGCCCGCGCGAGTTGGCATCTTCCGGTTTTACCTTTTTATTTGTGGGCATCTCGCTTGATTGACTGCCGAATCGAAGAAATCTTAAATGACGATAGGCTGCTACATCCGCTGAAGGACTCAAACTCAAAATAGTATAAATATATTACGTACGTAGCGGCATGCAAGTACGAATGTCAGGAGAGTCATCGGCAGCTCTGCAGGGCCTCTATCACACAACGCTCCATAACTAATTGTGTTGAGATAAGGAAGTGAAGTGACGTGAATACTTGACCAATGACTTGTGCAGAACCTTTGTCACTCGCACCCTCCGCCGAGCGGCACGCCCCCCCCCCCCCCCCCTCCGCCCCGCGAGCGCGTATCGCTAACGTGGCACACAACTTGTTACTGTAAATCGCTCACGCTTGGCGGAGGCCAGTGGGCGACAGCTGATTATATTCGGGCACTTTTTGTAGCGATATATCTTCGCTCACACCATCCATCACTGAGAGATATTATCCGACAGGGTAAAGATTATTAAACGCTAATCGTGCAAAGTACTATACCGAAACATAACTCTATCTTAATATTACATCAGCCATGTTGGTTCTCCCTAGAGGGGGGCACAACGCCGGAGCTTTCCGACTTTCTTCATATTTTTCCTCAAATTCCGTTTTACTATTAAATCCATTTTAAATCTTTCCCGCCGCTTGTAACCTTGGAACGGAAGGAACCTCGCGAGGAGAACCGCACAGTTGTGTGCGTTGTACTAGATTTAAACCAAAACCTGTACAGCCTGTAATGGGTGACTTACCTCGGGACAGAATTCATCTCGAGTTTCCTTTCCTGCACACGGGTATCGATTACGCCGGGCCCATGCTGATCGCTGACCGAAAGGGGAGGGGTAGTAGGCTCATGAAATCGTATATTTGCATTTTCGTGTGCTTCGCAGTAAAAGCATTGCATCTGGAGCTTGTCACCGACCTAACGAAAGAAGCCTTCATAGCTGCTCTTCATCGATTCATGGGTCGCCGTGGAAAACCACAATCCATTTCATCAGACAATGCCACAACGTTTGTAGGAGCCAGTAATGATTTATATAATTTCTTTAATACCTATTCAGACGACATACAGACAGACATACAGAATCAGGGTATAGATTTTAAATTTATACCACCCTACACTCCGCACTTCGGCGGTTTGTGGGAGTCAGCCGTAAAGTCAGTCAAACATCACTTAAGACGTATTCTTTCGCTAACCCATTTGACTTACGAAGAGATGTCCACATGCCTCTTTCAAATTGAGGCAATCCTTAATTCAAGACCGCTTACTCCTATTTCGCCAGACCCCTCAGACTTTTCCTGCCTAACACCAGCCCATTTCCTCATTGGACGAACGCTCTTGTCGGTGCCTCATCCTCAATTTACAGAAGTAAAAATAACTCGTTTACAACGTTTCGACAGAATAGAGAAACTAAAACAGCATTTTTGGCAGCGATTTTCCAACGAATATGTTTCGTTACTTCAGCAAAAGGTTAAATGGCAGTCGTCAAGTGACACTTTGAAACTCGGGTCACTCGTTCTAATCAGAGACAAGAACCAACCACCTCTGATGTGGCTCTTGGGCAGAGTCTCAAAAATTCATTTTGGACCAGACAACGTCGGCAGGGTCGCTGACATACTTACCAAGAAGGGAGTCATTCAAAGGGCGTATAACAACATATGCCCTCTTCCTGTCGCATCTTCCTGTTGAAGTATACCTACTTCACCCCGGGGAGCATGTTGCGGCGCGACAAGGCGAGCGAGAGACGCGGGGTGCGGGCGGGGCACCGCACCTACACATTCCTTTCTAACGGTGGGACGGTAGTATCTATTATCTTGTCCATGCAACTGCACATTTATAAAAACATTAAAAATCATCTTTGTGGAATCAGTGTTTTGATTTGCTTATAACACCATAACGGCGAAGATTATAATCTTTATTTATCATCATAAAATCAGTTTATGTATGTACCTTTAACTTTGACTTAATGTACAATGGGCGGCGGCCTTATTGCACAGCGATCTCGTCCAGTAGGTATAGTAGGATTTTGTTCAGTTATTGATTTTATGAACGGTTTGGTTTATCATGTGAGGATAGATTTAAAAAAAAAGTTATGTACGTATAAAATATTAATGTCCATCTGTGCATATCTAATGTATACTTACACTAGCTGACCCGGCAATCCTTGTTTTGCCAAGTAAATTATTTCTAGGAAACATGTTTTTAGTTCAATAAAAATAACTATCTACTATACGTGGGACACTCAGAAAGTTTTGCGAAAATAAAAAAAAGTATTCTATAGGTAAATATTTTTTTATTAAATCTTTTCAAAGTACTCTCCACCAGCCTCTATACAAAGTTTCATGCGTTTGAACCAGTTTTCAAAACACTTTTTCCAATCCGCCGCAGATACCTCGTTTACAGTCTGCTCAAACGTTGACAGCGCATCTTCCGGCGACGAAAATTGTATCCCTTTGAGCTGATTTTTTATTTTCGGGAATAAAAAGAAGTCGCACGGTGCAAGGTCAGTGCTGTAAGGAGGGTGACCTAGGAGTTTAACCGGAGTGCCGTCCAGGAAGTCCCTCGTTTTAAGCGCGGTGTGTGCGGGCGCGTTGTCATGGTGGAGTAGTATCCCGCGGAGCCCTGTGTTTGGTCGCTTGTAGCTCACTACAGAGAAAACTTCTGCCAAGCATTTGATAGTGTACCATTCAGCGTTGATGCTTGTTTGATTTCGTAAATGGATTGATAACAAGTAGCCAGACAAATTGAAAAAACTCGCGATCAAAATCTTCCCTCCGCTTCTAGATCGCTTCACTTTGGTAGGTGTTGATTTGTTTTGAAATACCCAAACCGTCGACAGGCGTTTTGTTTCTGGATCATACTGATAAATCCACGACTCATCACCTGTAATGATGTCATAAATACGCCGAGACGCGCCTGCTTCAAACTTGTTTATCATATCACGACACCATTCCACCCGGGCCTGCTTCTGAGCATCGGTGAGATTGTGCGGCACCCAGCGTGAAACTATCCTTCTCACACGAAGATGCACGTGTAGAATCTCGTGAAGGCTTCCCGATCCAATCTGAAGAATGTGCTGAATCTCTTGATATGTGACTCGTCTATTCTCTTGGATTAAATTTTTCACTGCTAGCACGTTTTCTTCCGTAACAGCCGTCAAAGGGCGACCACTTCTTTCTTCATCCTCCAAAGTCAGTCGACCGCGCTTGAATTTGTTATACCAACGATACACGGTCGCCTTGGAAGGGCCTTGATCCATGAATGCCATTTGAAGTCTATCGTACGATTCGTCTGGTTTCAGGCGACACTTGAAATCGTAGAAAATCGTAGCGCGAAAATGTTCCCGACGCAGATCCATTTTTCAATGAGACACAATAATTGAAATTATCTTGCAAAAAATGCAGAGAGAAATTTTGAAATTGGAACGTACTTATTTTTACTCATAAATAATCATATTTTAGAAAAAGATTATAACTGACCAGTCTCTGATATATAAAAACTTTTTTTCGCAATACTTTCTGAGTGGCCTGGTAAGTGTGCGGGGATTCACTTATAATCGAAAGCGTTGTAGACAATGAAAGTATGCCGAAAACTGTATAGTGACTGTATAGACAGGAGACCGGCTTCGTTCTCATCCCTACTCCGTGACGTTTGCTGGATGAGAGGTGACAACGGTAGACATCTAGCTGGGGTAACTGATCGATTGATAGTTGATCGGTTATCGACCGGCGAAGGCGAATATCAAATTGAATTGAGAAAAAAATCATAATTGAAGGAAATTATTAATAATAAAAATAATAAAAATCGCGATGGAAAAATAGGGGTTGATCGTAGAGGGTTGAAAATTCAGGGTTGTATGTATTTTCTAATGCTGTATCATAAAAAAAATTAAAAGTTTTATCCAAAAATTACATTAAATAATTAATGGTGGACTACCCTTAACATTTAGGGGGATGAAAAATAGATGTTGTCCGATTCTCAGACCTATCCAATATGCACACAAAAATTTAATGAGAATCAGTCAAGCCGTTTCGGAGGAGTATAATTACAAACACCGCGACACGAGAATTTAAATATTAGATATAATCATTTTAATGACATCAGTCGTAGAGTTTCCTTGACATTATCTATTTCAAACTTGTAACATATATTTTGTTATAAACGTAACTTAGAACGGCTTTCATAAGAAAGAAAGTTTTTAGCAGTCAATAGGAATCAGAGACAGACCGACAGACTCCTCCTGGGCGGAAATGCGCCAACACGAGGCTTAAAAACACAGGTTCTGCCTGCTGCAGCGCGCCCTCCTGCTGCAGTGGGGGAGCAGTGGCAATAACAATATTATAGTTGTGACGTTCAGTCAACTTTTATATACCTGTATTGTAAGGTGCATTTAGTTTTTAATAAATCAGTCTACCGCTTACTACCGTGTTTTACTGACGTATCAATAATAATAACAATGTCCTGCTTCGTTGGAAAGAGGTTGACAGCAATTCTCCATTTAGATATCTACGTCTGTTTTCCTTTTGCACTGACCTTCAGAAAGATTTTATGAAATCATATTAATATGCTTTTGGAATCAGAGATGTTCAATTCGATTTATCTGTACAATGGCTGCATTGGTCTAAGTTCTCCTCGTGGGTGTCAGAAGTTAACTTCACAGGAAGACGTCTCAGAGAAGCGTGTGAGCCTGATGTCGAGTGTTGATGTCCCAGGCGACAGCACCCAGGAGCGGGGGCGGGGGCGGCACTTTTGAGCGTCACCCACTTGTTTCTAAGTGGAGCTCTCTTCTCTCCTAGAGCTCCGAGCATACAAATTGATCGAGCATTTCTTGTGAAATACAAGTTTTAACTCGACCTCAGATCACACGTGCTGCTCGTGTTAGCCCGAAGAAACACCTTTCATGTGCTACTAGGGTAGGGAACAAGCACACGGCCCACATGATGGTAAGCAGTCACCGTAGAAAAATAGAAAAACTCGGTCAAGTGCGAGTCGGACTCGCAAATGAAAGGTTCCGTAGCAGCAAGTAAAATTTTTATATTTAAGTTGATTGAATGAAAGGTAAATTGCGGTTTACGATTTATGACGTATTAAAAAAAACTACTTACTAGATCTCGTTCAAACCAATTTTCGGTGGAAGTTTTACCTCATATTTTTTTTTAGTTTTATCATTCTCTTATTTTAGAAGTTACCGGGGGGGGGGGGGGACATTTTACCACTTTGGAAGTGCCTCTCGTGTAAATTATTCAGTTTAGAAATAAATAAAATTAGAAACCTCAATATTTTTTTGGAGATCTATTTGTAGATACTACACACGTATGGGTTTCATTTTTTTGTGTGAAAATCTTAATGCGGTTCACAGAATACATCAACTTACCAAGTTTCAACAGCATAGTTCTTATAGTTTCCCTAGAACTCTAAAAACAAGTTATGAACGTCTAACGTTCATTTTCAAACCCTAGTGGGATTGGTGAAAAATGAACGTCTTTGGCCGAGATGTTTGGGGTATTGATTTTTTAAATCTAATGGTGCAGTTTTACTTTTCATCAAAATCGGACTCGAGATTCTTTTGAGCATTTTTCGCTATTCCTCATAGTTTCAGATTGACCGTCCACGCCCAGTTGAAGAATTCACCCTATAGAGTAAGAGTAATGCTTCAAGATAGATGTGCGGAAGTTAAACGTTGCGCTTGTTGTTGCAGGAACGCTCGGCGGCACCCGCCGGCTGGGCCGGCAGAGGCGCGCCGCCTGCGCCCTGCGGCTGCAGCCGCCGCCCTCTGACCGGTGAGGCGCTCACTCTTATGTAGCTCGACGCAAAAATGTTGAATAATCGTCACAAAGTTGGCGCATGTGCAATAGTGCACATATGCCAATAAAGGGAGTGCTCCGCCAAGGCCGTCGCGGTTGACTTCACGGATCTGGGGCGGCCCCCGCCGGCTCGTGTGTCCGTCGGCGAGCGCCGGAGCCGGCGCGGGGCGGCCACTCGAACGTCCGCATATGATTGGTTGCAGGTGGCCTCGTCTGCAATATTGCTATGTCCGCATCCCTGCATTCTCTGTTCTGCATTTCAAGGGCACTCATTTTATCTAAGTACTTCCATTTTTTAACCGAATGATTCATTAGCCTTACCTTACTTCTTGAAATTGTTGACGACTGGGTATCGGAATGTATGGCGCGAGTGGGTTACTGGCTTTAACTTTATACCGTTCCACCCGGATTACCCTTAGTAGTTACTTTGAAGGATCTCCTGCACACTTCAAGGACCCGAGCCCACCTTACCGGCAATCGGATACGCCTGCTGATCGTTTACTACAACGAGGCTCCGGTGCAGTCTTTTCTCTCGAGAGGGAAATTAAACAACAGTCGTTTCCATAAAAGTCAAAAATACCAAAAGAAAAAGCAAGATAGCGAACCCCGGGCTCCAAAGTGCGAGCTTCGGGTGTAAATGGGATCCCACCAAAAACATACCTGTTAAAAAGGGGGCCAAGTTCCTATCGGCTAATTGTTCGCCTAAAAAAGGGTTGAAATCCAATCCAATACCAAGTTTAGGTGCACTTTAAAATCGATCATAATCACCTTCATCAACACCCTAATCCACTGGTAAACATTTGCCATTCCCAAGACGCGCTACCACACCCAGTCCTCCGCCTTCCGCATCCAGCCACTACCCGCCACCGTATTCACGTCAACGGTCTATCTGGCCGAAATTCACTTTACCATACGCCCAACTTAAAATATGGTATAGTTGTGAAAATACGTAACTACTTGGTTAAAAATTTTTTTTTTTTTTTTTTTTTTTTTTTTTTTATCGTGCGGAAATCCCTTCGGATACCCCCCCGCGTGCCAGCGGGGGCGGTTATGTCGGGCTTGAACCGACTAAAACCGCACGCCGTCTCGGGTCTAAAAATTTATAATACTTATAAATTTTAACTTGGCAGGTTTTCATGTTGTACGTAACACTTGATTAATTGTATAATTAAATTTATTATTTATAAAATTAAATTAACCAGCCAGGTTAAAATTTATAAGTATTATAAATTTTAGATATTTTTAACCAAGTAGTTACGTATTTTCACAACTATACCATATTTTAAGTTGGGCGTATGGTAAAGTGAATTTCGGCCAGATAGACCGTTGACGTGAATACGGTAGCGACTAGTGGCTGGATGTGGAAGGCGGAGGACTGGATGTGGTAGCGCGTCTTGGGAATGGCAAATGTTTACCAGTGGATTAGGCTGTTGATGAAGGTGATTATGATCGATTTTAAAGTGCACCTAAACTTGGTATTGGATTGGATTTCAACCCTTTTTTAGGCGAACAATTAGCCGATAGGAACTTGGCCCCCTTTTTAACAGGTATGTTTTTGGTGGGATTTCAATACTTTTTGTGCTAAGCCCGCATCCATTGTTAACCTTCGAAGCCATTGTGCGTTTTAAAACAACTTTTTTTGTAGGCAAATCATCTAAAACTTGAGCTCGTGTTAAATTGGGCCGCAGAGCCCACTCCCGGTCGGGAACTTTTTTGACCCTAACGTTTTTTATACGATAATTCGGGTAAATCAGGTCGAAACAGTTCCCTTAGCCTATTATATTCAACAAAAGCGCTTTCTTACGTCTTGAATTGACTTGGATCAAAATTAATTAAATGGACTCCGTTGCGATTTTTCACTCTAGATAGAGCTACGTAAGCCTGACCACAGGAAAATATAGATGAGCCAATATCTATAACAGCACAGTCGAGGCTCAAACCCTGGCTTTTCTGTATTGTGATAGCATAAGCCAAACATATGGGGAACTGTTCGCGATAACCATATACCTGACTGAGTATTTCAAATTTAGTTTTAACGCGTTCTAAATCATAGATTAAACCATGGCTGAACTTTATTCTGACTCCTTACTTTTGGTATTCAGAAGATCTTGCATGAAGCGCTTGGTGTGAGAAAGCTAGTTTGCCGTTGGATACCGCATCTTGAAGATTGTCTTGTAGAGATCGCTTTTAGCGATAAGACCGCTCCTTGTACCTACTATATATATAGACGTAAGATATTGTATATAATAATATGTGGTGTACAATAAAGAGTATTCTATCTATCTACCTTGAAGATCGTAGAACGGTTAACGTAGAGTGGTATACCACAGTTTATCTACCACAAGTCATCGCCGAACTTCGAAAATTTAACTCAAAGCGACGCATCATCCTGCACCACTGAGTATTTGAAGCAGGAAAAAGTAGAAATTATTGAGCATCCTCCATACAGTCCTGACCTAAGCCCTAAAGATTTCTTTATATTTCCTACAATTAAATAGTCTTCGTGATCAAAGGTTCCAGTCCGGTGAAGAAGTAGTCGACGCTTTCAAGTCAGCCATTTTGAACATCTTAGAGTTTAATAGTTTAGAATTTATCTTTAGAGTGGAATAAATGTTATAATAACTGGTTTGAGCGAATGGAAAAGTGTATTAAGCTACGTGGTGAATACTTTGAAAAACAATAAAAAGTACTATAAGGTTCTAGTTGTGTTTTTTTCTTTAAACGACAAAACTTAAAAGACATGCCGCGTAACCAATCAATAAGCAATATCAAATAATCCTTTAGCAAGCCACATTAGTCAAATTATCAACCGAAATCGTATTTGACAGATAACCAGCCAATTAAGCAACACCTTTAGCAAGTCAAATCAGTGATACATTCAATCGTAAGCGTAACCATAAAGGATATCAACACGGAAGTGTAGAAAGAAATGATAAGCTATACACTGTAAATTATGAATACATGACAATATTTTATAACCCATCACCCCTCTCCTCCTCATCGTATTCTCATTTTATCACTGTTTCATAAGCCAACTCTCGGTTGACCGATTTCTTAAATTTCTTATGACATATTTTATACCCCCTCCCCCTCTCTCTCTCCCCCCTTCTCTTCGTATTCTCATTGTATTATCACTGGTTCATAAATATTAGTATTAAAAACTCGATATTAGATTGAGCCAACTCACGCTTGACCGATTTCTTTAATTTCTTAATTTTTTGTTAATCTACATATAACACACGACCTGTGTGCCAAATTTCATAACGCTAGCACAATTGGAAGTGGTCTAAAGGTTTTGATTACCGGTCAGTGAGTCAGTGCCAAAATTAGCTATATTCACAGGGTCATATTTCAGGATCTACTGAAGCTATATCTATGAAATTTGGCATACTGCTTTAGTACTAGTATATAATTACGTACGTAAAGTTTTATCTCTGTACTTGCAATAGGCACTGAGCTACAGGGGGGTCAAAAGTGAGTCGAAACGGTTCGTGTAAATAGTGCACGGCATGCGCGCGGCCTGTTGCTGGAACTTGGCCTGCGCACGGCCGTGCGCTTAGATTGATGCTCGGGTGAAGAAGGGACTCGTCAGCTGTGGTAGTAATCGACGCCGCACTAGACTGGACTTCAATTATTCGTTAAACAAAAGTTGTATCATAAATACCATTGCGACGTCGTAACCCTCGTTCAGAGTAACATGGTTTTCAGCAGAGCTACAACGCGACGTCACGTGGGCCAATAACACCTCAGGGTCTTTGACAACAGGGACCATACACAATTAGCACCCGCACTAGCACGCAGACCGTTTATGGCCATGTATGACTGCAACATAATGCGCAGCAATGTGCCCTAAGGCTCGGAGGCCATAAAGGCGCTTTAAAAAAACATTGATTTGATGTGATTTAAGTCTCGCTTCCCCATAGCCTATTATAGGCTGAGAGCCTGTCCAAAGCTTACGTACTGGCCAAGCTTTGTGCGTGCAGCAAACGACCACCTCCCCAAGAGTGGGCTGCGGCTGCCGCTGCCGCAGTGGGCTGCGCGTGCGCCGGCTTGCGTAACGACACGAGTTTCGATGTTAAAAACGTATATTTTTAGATTATCTAACAGTAATCACTATCTGTTGGCGCGCCAATATCCGCCAACTATTTATGACATAAATGAGTGAAACATTACATAACTCCGATTGTTCCGTGTTTTGTACCCTAAGCGACCCGCGAAGTGACGGAACTAACCTGCTGTCGCCGCCGTCGCGGGAGGGCGCGCGGGACGGCTCGGTCGGCAGATCGAACCCTTTATTATATTTGAAATTGATTAGTTTATTTCATTTCTCGTGTGCCCATATATCTTCTGGTTGAAAACCGTTTTGCCGCACTCCACATATTTGTACAAGAGGTTATTTACAAAATTTGTACAGGTACGTCCGCCATAGCGCTCCATGTGACCGGCGAACGTCTATACCCAGTTGTGACCACTGAGAGTCTTCGGTCAACTGGACCCACTCGAAATCTATCCATGGGATCGCTCATTCAAATTAGATTTTGAATCGTTCGACTGGACCCATTGCCCAATTTGCGTAAGACGACCGCGACGTGACGACGTGGACGATGTGACTGGGGCGTGACGCTATGTGATATTTACATATTCCAGTTCCTTCGCTGACGAGATACAGCTTAATATTAATGGTTGGGAATGATTTGATGGCAAATGCGTTACGCAACTTATTTGCATGGCTGTGTGTGCGGGTGTGTATGTGTGAGTCAACCTTAACGGAACTCACGTTGCATAACAACAGATATAACATAACATAACATAACATAACTTCACGCCTGTATCCCCGAAGGGGTAAGCAGAGGTGTAATACACACCCACGATTCGCCAGTTATGTTAAGGTCCCAATGTAATAGGGGGCGAGCCTATTGCCATCTACCGGGTAAATTGTTAAGCGAGCGATGATTAACATTTATTAATGCACACATAACTACGAAAAGTCAGAGGTGTGTGCCCGGGGCGACTGGGGATCGAACTCGAGACCTCGTCTCAGCAGTCCGTTACGTACGCCACCGGGCTATCGCCGCTGTGTGAACAACAGATATGCCATTGCGTTTTCTTTTTAACGGCAATAATTTAATTCGAACCTGAAAAATTTACCCTTAGAGTGCATTGAATTACCCACCCGGCCCATGACAAGCTCGCAAGTGTGAGGAGCGGGATATGTTCGGCGCTCATGTATTGTGAATGTTAAACAGTTTAACACAATGACGACGCCACGCGTGGACTTGCCAATTGATATTCCGCCTTGATTGTGTCGCGCTACGGCGAGCGACTCGAGCGCTACGCCACGCGTAGCGTGGGGTGCTACAAATGCTACGCGGAGTCTCAGTGAGGCTGCCAATCTAAAATACTTTTTCTTGGTTACAAACGTGACATGAAGTTATAAGATTTCACCCCGGGGCTAACACAGGGGCGACTTATTCCTTCCCTGGAAATCATAACCATAACATGTACTAAACTTTTCTTTTCTTTTTGTTCTGTTCTGCAATCGTAAAGCGGCTCTACCCCGGAGTTGAAGTAAATACAGAGTGCAATAGTTGGCCAAATATTCTACAGCTTAAGACGATCATACGATACATTCATAAGATACAACAAAAACGGGGCACTATATATTAAGCCTATCTTTGTATGATACACTGCGCACTGCACTTTGTGATTATAGGTATATCTTCTCGAGATCGTTTCCGATTTGGGATCTGTGAATTACAACGCCAGGTCTTCGACACATTAAGCTTCAGACAGCCGTTCCCAAGCGCCTCCAACTACGTCTTCACACGTCGCATCAATCTGCCCCTATTCGCGTCTACCGGCGCGATATCATCAGCATGCATGAGCAACCATAGAGACTGCTCATGTGGGTGTCTGATGCTGTCTGACAAAACGTCCAATATCACACTGATAAGAATCGGACTATGGACGGATCCCTAGTGTACCCCTAAAGTTATATGGAACAGCGTGCCACAACCCACACAGGCCAACATTCGTGTCACCAACAGCGGTCCGAGCCACGAAATTGGTATTGTGGTACATGTCTCGGATGATTCCATTGTCCAACCGCTTTCAAATTCCTGATACAAGCGTTATTAGTCCTTGTATCGAAAGGAGGTCCGGTGGCTGTGCGTATTCTGGTTGGTCAGCAGCTTGTGGAAGTACGAGCGCCATCTCCTTCACCGCGAGGCACTTGTATAGCAAATTTTTCACACAATCATTACCACAGTGGCACTTGGCAATATGCTGTACCGCTTTGAATATTAAACGCACCAACTCATAGTTAAGCCTCTTTCTCTCAGACGATTCCAACTTATCATACAACGCTAGGAACTGCTCTCTTTTGGCATTGGCTACAACCCCCTTAGTGGAGCGTTTTGCGACTCTGTACGTGTCGCGTAGCACGTAGCGCTGTAGTCTCCTTCTGGACCGTGTCATTCCATCCCCAAGAGTCCTGGTCATACTTAAATATGTCAAATACCACCATCGACATTCCAAGAATAGCTGCCTATATGTTGTCCCAGCAGTTCGGAACAGATTCTCTTCACCACGACCTTCTGACCGACTTCGACCACTGCAGCACTGGCAATTTGACTTTGGGCTGCACACTGTGATCCATGATAAGAAGACGCATTTGTACAGTGAGATCCTATCCGAGTATAACCTTGCAGTTGGCCACTTCGCTGATTTTATGTCTTCTAGTGAGTGAGAAATCGATATGAGGAGAGTACCAGTAGGTGATAGATAAGATGTCCACGATGGGAAGATCGGCAGCCCCACACGTCCTGAGAATTTTCTTATCCTCTATGTTGCGACCATTTGGCGACATTTGTCTTCCAAAAACTGCTGCAGATCATAATAAGACGGGAGATGCGAGGAGCTATCCCCTCCATAAGTCCGTTTGTAACAGGGATAGTTGAATTTTAGTGTTGATTATAAGTTACAAGTTATTAGAAGTTAGTAGTTGGTTTATAAGGTTATAGCAAATCAAACATGAGACTAGTTTTACCTTTCATATATTAAATGTTATAAATCGTATGTGATCTCAAGGGTGAGTACGCATAATTTTTAATAAGATTGAAATTAAGGAAGTGAAGTTAAGAGATGTGAAGGACGGCCCGCGGCAGCCAGGAATCTGCACTTAGCTCTGCCCGGCGTGTCGCGCTGGCATCCACCGCTGCGTGACTCGCTCGGCGGACCAACGGCTCAGTACCAGAGCTATGCACTAGTGGTAGCGATGCAGAAAATTAGGGGCTCGCAAAACCGCTGCACCGTAATTTATAACGTCGGCTGAAAGCAGCGACTTGGTGGGAGTTCATAGATAATAAACCACAGCCGATAGGGTTGACCACAGCTAACATAGACAGAGTCGATGAAAGAATACAGATAATATTAGTAGACTATGAATCGATATCAACTAAGGAATCGACTACATATTCCACTAATATTCTTAAAAGTACAATGTGCATTGTTACAATACCCCGTCCCATCAGGAAGAATTTCTGTTATTCAGAAATTCGATACTGTGCTCAGTACTACAATCAATCTACGCTTACCTTCTATACTTTCATACATGCATCATCATTCAAACAAGCGGTTACCATTAAAGAATATGGTAGACGCATCCTTTTAGACAGAGTTTCCAACATAACTGCCGTTGGAGACTCAACATAGACCAATTGAAGGTGTTAGGCACCGGAGGACCAGAATACAACTGTTCCAACTAGAAGAGAACATGAGCAAAATTTCCACTATGTAATTTCAACTAATAAAAGAAGATAGTTAAGTTTTTTGTATATAGGGTTATTTTAGATGTATACCCCGCATCTACTGAAGGCTTATTTTACGAGTCGTAAGCCGCTCGAAAACAATGGTAAAACCATCAATAACACCCGGATACTGGTTGAATTCCCAGATCCAAGCAGAAAAAATTGTATTAAGGCTTATTTAAGATGTTTACATCCGCATCTACTGAAGGCTTATTTTACGAGTCGTAAGCCGCTCGAAAACAATGGTAAAACCATTATAACAACTCCCAGATACTGGTTGAATTCCCAGATCTAAGATGAATTCCACGGTCGATGGTTAATGGCCGTCGCCGCAGACAATCCGTTGATTGAATCACCAACGAACAAAAACAACTATTGTTCAAGTACAATAATCGTGGAAGACATATGTCTTTCAATAACCTGGTTAAAAACCAATGGTTTAATAGAAGAAAATACAAGTTGAAATTACACAGTAGCAACAGGGTACTAGGAATTGCAACACTAACTAAGTTTCCACATAAATATTCATATGTGACGAGATAAGTTTAAAATATTTAAGTTTAGCTTACCATGATACAACAATTAAACAACGTAATTGTCATTCAGTGTTGACGAATGACAGTTCGAATCCAATACAATATTACGTTTCGTTCCATAAAAGAAGTTACGATAAGGTATGTTATTATGCTATGGTTAAGCATGTTATTATAATTATAACGGAACGTGATCAAGTTTGACAGACCTGTCAACACTAACGTCATTGACAAGTTACACAAGTGAGGTTAATTAAGTTTATAACAATGATATTGAACATACAAAATATAGATAAATTATCCGGAATTACGGTATAACCGTGCATAATATGCATATACATCATAATAAGCGACCAGTTTATCATGTAAAGTGGGAATGTATGCAAGTTTTTGTAACTACAATAGAATTTTACCAATTAAGTTATTGATGTGATTTAAATGATTAAACTTTAATTTATAGGCAACAATGCTACCAGACAACTTAGTGCACTCTTTTATTATAAAGAGGTGAAGTTTTATTGGTAATTAACTACACTAAGAGGTTTATCACAAGTATGAACATACAATTGCTTATATGCCATCTGTGTACAACCAGAAGGAAATTTATGTAACTTAACAAAACAACTGAAGATAATTAATCTCCTACAACAATATAACAATGGAGTCTCAGGTTTCACAGATCTGGAATCATTCCAGACTTGATTTCTAACAACAAAATAACAAATTTATTTTTCAGTTTTTAAAAGTTTGTAACTGGTTTATACAGGTAATGTATCAAAATTGTGAAATAAACTATAACACAACTCACATACTTTTAATTATTGGTCTTTGTAATTTATAAGTTTAATATCTTTTATGTGCCAGTCACCCAGCGGTTTACCTGACATATCAATAAGTTCATACACCAAAGGAGATTTTTTTCTTAGTATTTTACATTTAACAAATTTGGGAGCTAATTTTTTAGTAAAGTACTTATCCTTATCACTGAGATAGAATGTTCTTTTCCAAACTATATCACCTGCATTAAATTCAACATTCTTTCTGCGTAGGTTGTAAGATTGACAGTTCCTACTGTGTGCATTTATCAAGGAAGCCTGGACCTTATCAAAAATAGACGATAGATAGCCAAGGTTTTCAGCATAGGACTCACGTGGTTCAAAGATAAGGGAGTCATCAAACTTATCGCCATAGAAGGAACCACAAGTAATAAGTTCACGACCATGTACTAAAAATGAAGGTGTGAAACCAGTGACCTCATTAACAGAACTGTTTATAGCAAATTGTATTTTAGGAATTAGAATATCCCAAATTCTATGGTCGCTTTCAATAAAGATTGATAAAGATTGTATAACAGTACGGTTATACCGCTCAACAGTATTAGACTGTGGGCAGTAAAGAGGGAATACAACACTATACCCCATAGTGTAATTTAGGTAGTTTATATTAAGTTAACAGGTTTTTGAGATCAAGTGCTGATTTAGAGCTAGTACTCTAGAGCTAGTGCTGATTTAGAAACAGCCACTTCATATTGAAGCTCTGCTTTTTGTAGTGAGAGGAACTTAATGGTATACGCGGACATAATGAGGTTGAGAATTTCACTTTACACAAAGTGCACAAGAATAGAATTTTATTGGCTTACCAGTGGTAATAAAAGTAAAATAAAGAAACAGTAACAATTGTCACTCCCTTATGGCTTGAAAGTTAAAGCCTTAAGGATTATAAATCCCAGTAGTACTAATACTGGTCTAATGCTATAAGCATTAGCAAAATAATAAGTGCTAAAAGTAAAGACACTAAATTCTCAAGAACTACAACATTTAAATATTGTTGTACTAAGTTAAGCAATGTTTAACCACTGGTAAGTCCATAAAAACAATTAAAAATTAAAAATTAATACTCACGGACCATCCTTCACATTAAAAACTGTAAAAAAAGCCCCACGTTGGGCGCCATTTGTAACAGGGATAGTTGAATTTTAGTGTTGATTATAAGTTACAAGTTATTAGAAGTTAGTAGTTGGTTTATAAGGTTATAGCAAATCAAACATGAGACTAGTTTTACCTTTCATATATTAAATGTTATAAATCGTATGTGATCTCAAGGGTGAGTACGCATAATTTTTAATAAGATTGAAATTAAGGAAGTGAAGTTAAGAGATGTGAAGGACGGCCCGCGGCAGCCAGGAATCTGCACTTAGCTCTGCCCGGCGTGTCGCGCTGGCATCCACCGCTGCGTGACTCGCTCGGCGGACCAACGGCTCAGTACCAGAGCTATGCACTAGTGGTAGCGATGCAGAAAATTAGGGGCTCGCAAAACCGCTGCACCGTAATTTATAACGTCGGCTGAAAGCAGCGACTTGGTGGGAGTTCATAGATAATGAACCACAGCCGATAGGGTTGACCACAGCTAACATAGACAGAGTCGATGAAAGAATACAGATAATATTAGTAGACTATGAATCGATATCAACTAAGGAATCGACTACATATTCCACTAATATTCTTAAAAGTACAATGTGCATTGTTACACGTTCAAAGCGGAGACGCATGTCCGCCGGGGGCTTGGCCATAATTATGTGTAACAAAAGGAAGGAAGGTCTACCGGTAACCCCAGGCGCTTCAACGAGTTCAACGCGACCAAGACTGGGTTGAGAATGTCACTACGCAGTGCAGAGACCTTACTGAATACGGTAAGTTGAGGATCTGCGTGACATGTGCATCAGCTAAACGTCTAACGTCATTATAACGAGTTTTGAGCAGGTCCTTTGCCGAGGTGTACACACCCTCGTCCAACTGCAAGTGCTGCACCAAACTTAAGGCTTCACCCTTCAAGGAACCGACCAGATAAGCCATCTTCTGGGTATCCGACAATTCGGTTCGGGAGTCAACCAAGCTCTCAAATAGACCAATGAATCCCAGCCAGCTCTCAAGTCTACCGTCAAACAATGGCAGGTTCAAGGTAGGAAGGCGACCCACCAAAGGAGTACCCGATGCGGATGCCTTGCCTTGTTCGTCTCCAGTCTCCAACCTAATCTGAATGGCGGCCTGGTAGATGTCTTGAGCTAGTTCAAAGGCCTGACCATAGTCTTCCTCAAACCGAGTTTGTTGATCCGGGGTGACCTTAATATCCGTCAATAACATGGCCTTCGCAAAAATGTCCTCCAAAGTACTCATACGTCCGCCCACCTCAGATTCTCGTAGCAGGAGTGCATCCTGACGATTTGGCCTAGAGTGGGCAGCAACCGACGTAAGCCATTTAAGATGAGTGGACAATACAGCTTGACATTGAGCGTACGAAGTCGGAGTAGCCATTTAGCAAATAAACAAAACACAAAATAACAAATTATAAATTGAAACAAAAAAAAATAAAAAGAATAATAAAAAAAAATATAATCCGACGCACGTACTACACGTGCGTGCCGACGGATCGTAACCACGCTCTGCTACCAGTGTTCAGTGCGTGAACCTAGCGAGCGCAGTAATAAAAAAAATAATTAACAGCTCTGCTACCAATCTCCTTTACCCGGGGACAAGGGTGAGGAGTAAGACCACGAGCAGGTAGTATTCAAGCTGTACACCCTGGGCGGCGGTCAATGGCTTCCCCTTCACCCCTTCATAGGGTTGGCATTGATCGTCGGCCAATACCCAACGTGGCGGGAACACATCGCTCTCCGTACTCCTCTGCTTTCAGAGGAGACAGGATGAGCGATGCTGTTAGTGGTGAGATGGCCCAGGGTCAGCCGGGGTGCGAGGGATATGCTCTATGGGTAACCTTACACCCCGGCGTCTGAAGACCCGAGACGGCGTGCGGTTTTAGTCGGTGCAAGCCCGACATAACCGCCCCCGCTGGCCGGCGGGGGGGTATCCGAAGGGATTTCCGCACGATAAAAAACAAGGTAGTATTCAAGCTGTAGCCCCACCACTCACTTTCACGTAATCACTACTTCGTTCCGAAGCGTGATCGAAAGCCGACAGTGGAAACGCAAATAAAACTAAAACTTAATATTTAACTAAAATAAAGTGTCTAATGATCCGGATCTACACAAAAGTGCAGTCAACAAACGGTACAAAATCATTAATCAAACAACAATCACAAAATACCGCAATTTTATACAAACCGGTTAATCGAACCAACCAAAACCGCACGAAGCATCAAACACATTAAGTCGGCACGAATATACAACGGTTCAAACTGCAAAATATCGCAATTTTAGAATAACCGGTTAATAGAATTGACCAAAACCTCACGGGTACAAACAAAGCAAATCATACAGTCCTTTCATTTTTATAGCAAGCAAACACAAAGAAATATTTATTCATACCTCCCGGCGGGTCAAATCAAACATGACTAAACAACAATTCAAAGTTAAACAAATTTTTAGCACGTACTTGTTTCACTAATCAAATTAAGCCGCAATTGACACCCGATCGAAATTGAGCAGTAAATATTTTAATTACAATAACTATATGATATTGTCGGAAGTTTACGCGAATGTTACACATTGAAATAAAACTATTTTTAACGGATTCTATCGCGGTTTATTTGATGTTATTTTATATTTTACATTGAACCCGACGTTTCGGTTGCTTTTCTGCCATGGCTATGCAGACGGCTGCCATTACACCTAGATTTTATAAACGGTATGTAGATGACACCTTCACAATACTACCAACAGATAGTATAAATACATTTTTAACACACCTTAATTCCATTAATAACAACATACAATTCACTATGGAATTAGAGGCAAATAATTCATTAGCTTTCCTAGATGTTCTTGTAATCAGAAACTCTAATAATACTTTGAGCCATACTGTGTATAGGAAAAAGACCCATACTGATAGGTACTTAAACGGTGAATCTCACCACCACCCTAAACAGTTAGCTACCGTGGGATTGTCTTTGTTTCAGAGAGCCCGTGGGATCTGTGACAAGAAACACCTGGACGCTGAGCTACAACATGTCAAACAAGTTCTGTATGACAACAAGCTCAAACAACCGCGCATCAGTCACAGATCCCGAGAAAAGCCAGCCACTGTCGAGCGCCAGCCTGCAGTCCTACCATACATACGAGGGGTCACTGACAAGATTGGCTACATCTTGAAGCGAGCTTCAATTAACACATACTACAAGCCGCCAACGAAGATATGTCAATTTTTACCATCTGTCAAGTGCCAATTGCCTCTACAAGATGCAGGGGTCTATAAAATAGATTGTGACTGTGGGCTCTCTTATATTGGTCAAACCAAGCGAAGTATTGGCACTCGCGTCAAAGAACACATAGCTGACATAAAACACCAACGCCCAAAAAAGTCAGCTGTATGTGAACACGTGCAACAGGGGACCAAACATTACTTAAGGTTTGATAAACCACAGATACTCGCCAAAGAAAGTCGATTCCTACCTAGGATGCTCCGCGAAGCTATTGAAATTAAAAAACATCCTAATTTTAATAGAGAAGATGGTTGGAATGTACCACCAGCTTGGGACCCAGTCATTCACTTAATTAATTCCAAGAAAAAACAAAATACAACAAGACTTCATGACACTGTGAGCTCATTCTGCGTAAATAGTAACACCAACAATTCAACATAGTTCGGGTACTTTGAGATAACTTTCACTTCAAACTTCAAGACAACAACCATCTTTAGTCTCCCCGTGACCATGGCTGCTGAAAAGCAACCGAAACGTCGGGTTCAATGTAAAATATAAAATAACATCAAATAAACCGCGATAGAATCCGTTAAAAATAGTTTTATTTCAATACAATAACTATTTCAAGTTTAAGGTGAAAATAGTCAAATTCAATTGCACCAAAGGCAAACAATACCAATAAATTGACACTAAAAATGGCGGCTTCTAACCTCGTGTTAAGTTTCAAGTTGCACACCAAAAATTAAATCAATCCGTTAATTATCATAAACAATACATAAAATATATTAACAAATGGGTCACTGACCTTCAACGAGAAAGTAGCAAAGATTGGAAAGTGTGCCTATTTATTGTATCTAACTATATGTGACATGAATGTACGTGTGATTGTATATACAATAAACTAATTATGCAATAAAATAAAATGTGATGTTCGCCTCATTCGTCTTAGGACAGATTCTGGTTTGGACAGATTCTGGTTACGACAGATTCTTGTTACGGCAGATTCTTGATTCTTCTTCTTCACTTTCCTTAGTGTGTGGGTTCCACCGCAACAATGGTTCCAAGTCAAACGGACGCGATGGGAGTATTCACTTAATTTTACAAAGAGATAACGATCTCGTTAATTAATGTTCACCAATTACTCCACATTCAACAAACACAATCAAACAATGTTCTTCCAACAGCGCGGGGCCAAACCCTCCAAAAGCGCGAACAAAGGGTCCACCGACGAGCCAACGAGCTCGAACCCTCACAAAGCGACGTCTCGATGTACTCCGCGCTCAACTCGCCGAGTACAGGCGTCATAGTTCACGTACAATAATACGCGGGTATGTAAAGAAAAAATATGATTGGTGTTGGTCCTATCAATACGCGGTACCAACATCAAAACAAAATAAAACAAAGATTAAAACTAAACACCTAGTAAACCGCCTTTTGTTCGAGTGATAGGCTGAAATATTTCAATTTAAGTCAGAAATATAATAAACTTGATTACGTACTATTGTCTGTCGAAGATTTAGAATTTCGTCACTGACTCACTCACCGATCATCATCGTGCAGACAGCGGGCTGACCGTGGCGTGTGCCTTGCAGACGGCGAGCATGGCGCGGCGCTGACGCGCGGGCGATGGACGACCCGGAGCGCATGGCGCGCGAGGCGGCGGCGTGCGCGCTCGCCAACGGCAACAGCACGCCGCCCGCCGCGCCCTACTGCGCCGGCACCTACGACTCGTGGCAGTGCTGGCCGCACGCGCGCGCCAACTCCACCGCGTACCGGCCCTGCCCCGCCTTCGTGCCCGGCTTCAGCCCCGAGCGTAAGTGTCCCCGCCGCGCCCTGCCGCCGGCACCTACGACTCGTGGCAGTGCTGGCCGCACGCGCGCGCCAACTCCACCGCGTACCGGCCCTGCCCCGCCTTCGTGCCCGGCTTCAGCCCCGAGCGTAAGTGTCCCCGCCGCGCCCTGCCGCCGGCACCTACGACTCGTGGCAGTGCTGGCCGCACGCGCGCGCCAACTCCACCGCGTACCGGCCCTGCCCCGCCTTCGTGCCCGGCTTCAGCCCCGAGCGTAAGTGTCCCCGCCGCGCCCTGCCGCCGGCACCTACGACTCGTGGCAGTGCTGGCCGCACGCGCGCGCCAACTCCACCGCGTACCGGCCCTGCCCCGCCTTCGTGCCCGGCTTCAGCCCCGAGCGTAAGTGTCCCCGCCGCGCCCTGCCGCCGGCACCTACGACTCGTGGCAGTGCTGGCCGCACGCGCGCGCCAACTCCACCGCGTACCGGCCCTGCCCCGCCTTCGTGCCCGGCTTCAGCCCCGAGCGTAAGTGTCCCCGCCGCGCCCTGCCGCCGGCACCTACGACTCGTGGCAGTGCTGGCCGCACGCGCGCGCCAACTCCACCGCGTACCGGCCCTGCCCGCCTTCGTGCCCGGCTTCAGCCCCGAGCGTAAGTGTCCCCGCCGCGCCCTGCCGCCGGCACCTACGACTCGTGGCAGTGCTGGCCGCACGCGCGCGCCAACTCCACCGCGTACCGGCCCTGCCCGCCTTCGTGCCCGGCTTCAGCCCCGAGCGTAAGTGTCCCCGCCGCGCCCTGCCGCCGGCACCTACGACTCGTGGCAGTGCTGGCCGCACGCGCGCGCCAACTCCACCGCGTTCCGGCCCTGCCCGCCTTCGTGCCCGGCTTCAGCCCCGAGTGCTGGCCGCACGCACGCGAGTGCACTGTGGTGTAACTTTCAACGGTGCATTGAACCCTATTAAGTACAATAGAATTCTTTTAATGCCTACTGCTCAACTGACAATCCATGGTTCTGCCCAATGCGACCTTACCTCTTTTACCGTTTACACTCAAACTTAATTTGTGTTCACGTTACAGTGATGGCGCACAAGAAGTGCATGGCGAACGGCACTTGGTTCCTGCACCCCGAGACTGGCCACCCCTGGTCCAACTACACCACCTGCATCAAACCCGAAGATGTCAGTATCATTGAGTGTGTGCGTGCGTGTGTCCACGTGACGGATTCGATACTTAGGTTACTCGTGTGTTTCAGGATATGAGCGATATCATCGCAGTGTACGAGTGCGGCTACAGCGTGTCCCTGGTCGCGCTGCTGCTGTCGCTCTTCATCCTGCTCTACTTCAAGTGAGTCGCACGCTCCCTCCGATGCCCAGCGCGTTGAGAGACGTCCCTGTAACGCGTCCGTCCGCCGCAGGAACCTGCGGTGCGCGCGCATCACCGTGCACATGAACCTGTTCGCGTCGTTCGCGGCCAACAACGCGCTGTGGCTGGTGTGGTACGGGCTCGTGGTGCCCGCGCCCGCCACGCTGCGCGACTCGCCCGCCTGGTGCTGCGCGCTCAACGGCGTGCTGCAGTACGCCATGCTCACCACGTACACGTGGATGCTGTGCGAGGGCCTGTACCTGCACACCGTGCTGGTGAGCGCCTTCGTGTCGGAGCGGCGGCTGCTGCGTGCGCTGCTGCTGCTGGGCTGGGCGCTGCCCGCGCCGGCGGCCGCCGTGTACGCGGGCCGGCGCGCCGCGGCCGGCGACGGGCTGTGCTGGTCGGACGAGGGCTCCCCGCGGCCCGAGCTGGCCGCGCTGGCGTGCGGCGCGCTGCTGCTCAACGTGGGCTTCCTGTGCAACATCGTGCGCGTGCTGTGCACCAAGCTGCGCGCGGGCGGCTCCGTGGGCGGCGCGGGCGGCCCGCCGCGGCCCTCCGCCACGGCGCTGCACGCGCTGCGCGCCACGTGCCTGCTGGCGCCGCTGCTGGGCCTGCAGTACCTGCTGATGCTCATCCGGCCCGAGCCGTCGGAGCGCTGGTGGCTCGCCTACGAGTTCGCGTCGGCGCTGACGACGTCGCTGCAGGGCCTGTGCGTGGCCGTGCTGTACTGCTTCTGCAACGGCGAGGTGCTGGCGCAGCTGCGCCGGCGCTGGCGCGTGCTGACGTTCCGGCCGCGCGCCAACTCGGCCACGGCCACCACGGTGTCGGTGAGTATGGGCGCGACGAGGCGCGGCTCCCGCCCCGCCGCGCGCCGCTCACCCGTGCGCGTGTTGCAGTTCGTGCGGTCGGGCGCCGGCGCGGAGGACAAGGTGTGACTGGCGGCGGGCGGCCGCGCCCCCGCCCCCGCCCCCGCCCCCGCCCCCGCCCCCGCCCCCGCCCCCGCGCGCGCGCGCCGCATCCGCTTCGAGTGCGACAGTGACGACGACGCGCCGCCCGACGAGCGCCTGCTCGCGGCGCCCGCCGCCGAGCGCTGAACTCGCGAGTGCCTATAGTGCCATATAGTGCCACGTCGGTGCGCGCCTAGTGCCTAGTGCCCAGTGCCTAGTGCCCAGTGCCCAGTGCCCAGTGCCCAGTGCCTCCGCGCCGGACGGGTGTTGTTCGGGTACTTCCCCGCGGCCAGTGCCGAGACGTTGCTCACGTGTATCGCTCAAGTTGAGTGTTGCTCTATTGACTGTTGGTGTAACTAGTTCTGTACATAGCTGTAAATATTTTTGTAAAATCAAAATATAAGGGTGTTACAGGATGGGTGAACTTTTATTCAATAATTCCTTCGCTGCTATCTGGTATCCTTGTTGTTACCACCATTCCAAGTTATTTATATAGGTACATAATAGTATACACTTCTTTTTACGTGATTGGACCTAAAATATGCATCTCATGTGATCACAAAGACATGATAATAAGCAACAGTTGATGCAGCCAATTACACGAAACTGATCCCTGCGAGCTGCTCCAGCTGTCCTCGTCTGAGGCTGTTATGTATACCTACAGTGTTGATACTTAAGTAAAGAGAACGACGTGATGTCAAATCTTCGACACTAAACTATCTCTCTTCTCTTCCACTGCCGTTAAATAATACTTTTTCATTTAACCCGGTTGCGGAGGCAGATGTTAAGAGACATTTACAATCTATTTCTGCTAAAGCAGTGGGTGATGATGGTCTTCAACTTCAAATGCTTCTTCCCATCCTGAATCATATCATTTTTATCTTTACCCACATTATCAACTACTCCTTATACTCTAACTGCTTTCCTTCATCGTGGAAGAAGGCCTTTGTCTTGCCTCTACTTAAGAATACCCAACTCTACCATGCTTACCCACTTCCGACCTATCGCAATTCTTCCTATCATGTCTAAGGTTCTCGAAAGTGTTGTCTACGATCAACTGTATAGATACCTCTACTCTAATAGCCTGCTAAGTCCATTCCAATCTGGCTTTCGCCGTGGTCATAGTACTGCAACAGCTCTAGTCAAAATAACTAATGACATAAGGCTGGCCATGGAGAATAAGCAACTCACAGTTTTGTTCTTATTGGACTTTAGCAGTGCCTTCAATTCTGTTGATTTTGACATCCTTCTGGGAATCTTAACATCTCTTAATGTTTCTGCTTCTGCAACTGCATGGTTCAAGTCTTATCTTCAAAGACGCTCCCAATCTGTTCGTATCAATGAGGACTCTTCCAATTGGTGCGACTTAGGGGCGGGCATCCCTCAGGGTGGCGTTCTTTCTCCTCTTCTGTTTTCCGTTTTTATAAATGCCATTACTAAGGTACTTCACACTATCATCTCTATGCAGACGATTTGCAGTTACCCCGACACTTTGGAGGTGATGAATTGCCGGGGACCGTGGCCGCCATCAATAGTGACCTAGCAAACATTAACTCTTGGGCCAAATCTTTTGGATTATTAGTAAATCAAAATAAGTCACAAGCGATCATTATTGGTGGTAGATATATGCTTGGCCTTCTCGATCACAATTCCATACCTCCAATAATTTATGACTCTGTGGCCTTCAACTACTCGAAGAGTGCTAAAAACTTGGGCGTGTTCATCGACTCTAATCTTTCTTGTAATGTTCACATTGCAGAGGAGAGCCGGAAGGTATACTACTCGTTTCAATCTCTCAAAGGTCTTCAGAAGTTCCATCCTCTTCAAACTAAAGTTACTCTTGCACAATGTCTTCTTCGCCCACTTTTAGACTATGCAAATGTCTGTTTTCTCGATGCTTCGGAGGACCTCCTGAACAAACTTGAACGCTTGCAGAATTTGGGGATTCGGTTTGTATTCGGTCTACGAAAATTCGATCATGTTTCTGAATTTCGGAAAAGACTGAACTGGCTCCCTATTCGGCAGCGTCGTAATACTCATATCTTATCTCTCCTCTATACTATCCTTCACAGCTCTTATTCTCCAAATTATCTGCGGGAACGTTTTGAGTATCTCGTACCTCGGGGCAAACCCTGTCGTCTTTCCTCCTCCCTTCTACTTCATACTCCTGCACACAGCTCCAGCTGTTATGATGGATCATTCACCGTACGGGCTGTTCGACTATGGAACTCACTACCGCACCATATTCGAGACAGTAGCAGTCTGGACATCTTCAAAAGAAGAACTAAAGAACATTTCCTCTCACAATGTTAAAGTATATATGTATGTATATAACGTATTTATATATATGTATAACTATGTATAAAATATAAATGTATGGATGTAGGTATATTATTTTATTTTACATATAGTATATTATATTTACTTTTTGAATGTTAAGAAACTTGAAACTTATGTAAGTCTATTGATTTATTTTTGCCATCTTTCGTTTATGTATACTTTTTTTATTTGTACACTTTGCTTCCCTCTGTTATTTTCTTGTTTCTGCCTCTACTGCTCAAAGGTTTGCTGGTAGAGAACTCTTTTAGAGTTAAGCTCGTCTTTGTACATAATTTATTTTAATTGTAAAACATTTATATCTGTTTTTTTGTGTACAACAAAGAATTAAGAATTAAGAACGAATGTTCGTAAACATACTAGGTATTCGAATTATGAGCTCGTCCATCAAAATATCCGCTCTAATTGATTCGCTAAATCTATGAGTGATATAAATAACTGGCGGGCAGGTCGAGTCGATCGAGAGCGAATTATTGGCGCTCACTTCGATACTAAATTAAACTGTTCAATTGTCACAGCGCGCTATTTATATGTGCGCATGTCCCGCCCGCCTTGTAAGGACATGTCGGGCGGCGCTGCGGACGGGTCAGCACAATAAACACAACTCCGTTACAAAATTATATTAAACAACATACACTTAAACGTAGCTCACTTACATGATAACGCAACAGCGTGCAGTCTCCGACAGAGAGTATAAAATAAATACATTTGTATGGCGAACATATAACAGTAAAGTGCGGCGAGGGGGGGAGGAGGGCGGAGGGAGGCGGCGCTCAGAAGCACTTGCGGTGCACGATGCCGGGCCCGGACTCGTCGTACTCCTGCTTCGAGATCCACATCTGCTGGAACGTGGACAGCGAGGCCAGGATGGAGCCGCCGATCCACACCGAGTACTTCCTCTCGGGGGGCGCGATGATCTTGATCTTGATGGTGGAGGGCGCGAGCGCCGTGATCTCCTTCTGCATCCTGTCAGCGATACCCGGGTACATGGTGGTACCACCGGACAGTACTGTGTTGGCGTACAGGTCCTTGCGGATGTCCACGTCGCACTTCATGATTGAGTTGTACACCGTCTCGTGAATACCGCACGATTCCATACCCAGGAACGAGGGCTGGAACAGCGCCTCCGGGCAGCGGAATCGCTCGTTGCCGATGGTGATGACCTGTCCGTCCGGCAGCTCATACGACTTCTCCAGCGACGTGGACGCCGCCGCGGTCTGCATCTCCTGCTCGAAGTCGAGCGCCACGTAGCAGAGCTTCTCCTTGATGTCGCGCACGATTTCACGCTCCGCCGTCGTCGTGAAGGAGTAGCCGCGCTCTGTGAGGATCTTCATCAGATAGTCTGTGAGATCGCGGCCGGCCAAGTCTAGGCGGAGGATGGCATGAGGCAGGGCGTAACCTTCATAGATGGGTACAGTGTGCGAGACGCCATCGCCGGAGTCCAGCACGATGCCGGTGGTACGGCCGGACGCGTACAGCGACAGGACCGCCTGGATGGCGACGTACATGGCGGGACAGTTGAACGTCTCGAACATGATCTGCGTCATCTTCTCCCTGTTCGCCTTGGGGTTGAGCGGTGCCTCCGTCAGCAGAATAGGGTGCTCCTCGGGAGCGACACGCAGTTCATTGTAAAACGTGTGGTGCCAGATCTTCTCCATGTCGTCCCAGTTAGTGATGATGCCGTGCTCAATAGGGTACTTGAGCGTGAGAATACCTCTCTTGCTCTGGGCCTCGTCGCCTACGTAGGAATCCTTCTGTCCCATACCCACCATGACGCCCTGGTGGCGAGGGCGCCCCACGATCGAGGGAAACACGGCACGGGGAGCGTCGTCTCCCGCAAACCCGGCCTTGCACATGCCGGAGCCGTTGTCGACTACCAGCGCGCCCGCATCGTCGTCGCACATCTCGGGTCCTGGGGGCTCGCGCCGACACCTGTAGCTGCGTCACGCCTGCAACACCAGCACTGCACGCGTTACTTACGGCGGCCTACTTCGCCTCGAGCACAACACGCGGCAATGAGATCGACTAGCGAGGCGGGGCTCTCGGCAGTGTCGTGGCGGCTGCAGCGGCGGTAGTGAGCGCAGCGGCGCGGCCGCGCGCTATATACGCGCCGCCCCGCGCCACTTGGCAGGCGCGCGCGCCCTACAAGGCGCCGCCGCCCCCGGCCCGCCCGCGTCCCACGATACCCTCGCGACTGCCATTTAAGAGCATCATCCGTATCGCGCTAATGCTAATTACATCGATAAGAAAAACAGTGTCAGTGCCGCCACGGCGTGGCGGACGGCACCGAGCGCTATTTGCATACACCTGGGCCGGCGACGCGCCCGCCTTACATGGCGACGCTCGCGGCCCGACATGGAGCTTTCATTCGTTTTATGCAGTGGAGGAACCGCGAGCCAAGCGGGGCCATACGGCTAAGAGCGTCGTTATGGCCGTTGGCGCCGACCCCTCGCTACCAACTCTTCGTAGGGCAGACTTACAATATAGCGTTCCTTTTACAATAGTGCCGTTTTGTTACGAGGTTAGTTGGATCAATCGAACAAAACGGAAAAGTATTCCGTTCTTTAGATTAGTTATCCGTCAGATAATGGTCTAACAATCCGGAAGTTTACTTAGACTTAGTTCGATTAGTCGAACACTACAGAATAAATATTTTCGCCATGTTAGATTAGCATACGGAACAAAAATTGAGGTGATTTAGATGAATAATAAAAATTCCCTGTATTCTAGTTAGTACCTAAGACTTCACTACTACTATCACCTATCACCATCAGAGTTTGTACCTAAATGTACTAGGGTAACATATCTCGCTCAGAGATATTCTTTTAAGGGCGCACCTTTTTTCCCAGCCACATGGGCCGATGTGACGAAACACTGTGAGGTTTCAGTCGGTTCGAGTTCGTCATACTCACCTCATCGTTAGCTCTGGTCAGGTGAAACACTAGGGGGTTTCCGCACGCAAAAAAAAGTTGCAGATAGGGGTTAGTGGCATTATTCTCCAGTGGCGATTTTCCCCGAAAAATCAAATAAGAAATCTAGTCGCGTTTTTCCCCGTTCAGTTACCAGGTACAATCGTGCTCAAGATTATTAGCTTCAAGGTAAAATATTAACAACTACTAAAGTTTAATATATTAAGTTTTTGTGTACCTTTTTTTTTTTTTTTTTTTATCGTGCGGAAATCCCTTCGGATACCCCCCCGCGTGCCAGCGGGGGCGGTTATGTCGGGCTTGAACCGACTAAAACCGCACGCCGTCTCGGGTCTACAGACGCCGGGGTGTAAGGTTGCCCATAGAGCATATCCCTCGCACCCCGACTAACCCTGGGCCTTTTCCGGTTTCGAGAAGGCCCCCTCGGGTTTGGGAACCACGGTGTCCCCGTCTTGCCCCGGTTTGGGAGAGGAGCGCTAGTCGCCCCACCGTCCCGGCCTGCTTCTGCTGGGGTGACAGGCGGCCTCACCTGTCACCCCCAGGCCTGCGCTCATGGAGGACGGAGGTCGTTAAGCGACCTCCGGCGCCTGAGTCGCCTGCGACGCGCGGCGAGCATGTTGCGGGCTCGGCGGGCCGGGAGAGTTCTAAGTCTCTCCCGGGCGGGCTCCGCCATCTCCTTCGCGAGCATCGCATGCTCGCAGAAGGAGGTGGCGGCGGCCCACGCGCTCGCGCTCCGCACCATTGCCGCAATCATGCTGCCGAGCGAGAGCACTCCCACCCCGATGGCTGCCACGAGGTCACGCCTCGGCGCCTCCCACGCCGGGCAGTCCGCCAGCGTGTGCAGCCCCGAGTCCTCGCTCGCGTCGCAGTGATGACACTCAGGCGTTGGCTCCTTCCTGATCCGATGCAGGTGGTCCCCGAAGCACCCCTTCCCGGAGATCACCTGCGTCAGTCGGTACGAGAGGCTTCCGTGTCGCCTCTCTAGCCAATCCTCCATGATGGGCCTTACCGCCGCTATTGCGGCGTGCCCTAGTTTTTGTGTACCTGCAAATCATAGTTGTTTATGGAATATCTAATAGTAAACATGAATTTTGATTTAGATTATATTTTGTTTATATCATATATTATAAACGGCGGTAGCTTAGTGGTTAAGGAGTCGGTCTTACGATCGAGAGGTCCCGGGTTCCAATCCTGGCCGTTACACTACCAACGTGAACTCACTCCTAACACAAGCAATGTAGCTTAGCTGGAGGAATGAACAGGAATACCTTATTTCAGTTAGTACTCTTTCAAGGAAAGAAATGATCCTACTGACTGATTCATCAACGCACAGCCGAGGCTGCGTAAGGAGGGATCTAACGGCGTTCATTAGGAATACTAATGAATCTTACAGGTTGTGGGTAAGTGCTAAGAAAGGATCTAGAAGATATCATTCGCTAAGAGACCCACAATGGCAGTCCATGTTCAACAAGACACACCCAATATCTCCGACACCATTTGAGTTGGGCAGTTGAATTTGCGTATGCAGTTACAGACCTGCAAAATTATATGGAAACCTTAGAGTATATCATCCTGAGAACATTTAAGTCCAAGTTCACAAAAAATATACGAGAATGGGCAATTTGGCTCGACTGTAATATTGCATGCAAGCGTCCGCATCTACAATCCGGTGAACATTTGACTTCAAGTTCACAAAATATATAGGTACTAGATTTTCATTAATCAAAAGAATACACTGGATAGCTTTGGTGTTTAATTGTTATTCTCTTATGATTGTTTTAGTAAGCTCTTAATTATTAAATTATCAAAGTCTAAATATTTCTTCAAGTAATTCAACACTCGCTTATCATATCTATGTTTAAATTCAAATCTCAACAAAAAGTTAACATACAGTATACAAACCGGCGAACGAACATACGATCTACATAATCCGATAAAATTGTAAAGTGCGTACGCGCAACTTATTTAACTAAATCTTTTGACTTTGAAACATACATTTTTAGCGGGCCCTCTTAAGTTATAATGTAAAAACAATTTTGATGTTAACAAATTAAAAGTATTTATATAGTTATTCAATGTAAGACATTGCCTTTTATTAAATCTAATACATAGGTCTCATACATGTACTCTATACAAAAGCAAAAGTCACAACATGGCTGCTTTCATTGTCCTACGAGTTAACCGAAAGTCTCTTTATTCATTTATCATAGATGTTGTAGTCTTTGGTCATTGTCCAGTTAATTGGTTGGTATGTAGTGTATGTGTATATGTGTGTGTGTGTGTGTGTGTGTATCTACATGTATGTATATATATATATACATATGTGTGTATGTATATATATATAGATGTAAGGTGCATTCGGGTAATTTCGAATGATTTTTATGATAGTTGACATGATGTCTGCATTTTAATCAACCAGTCAAAATTGGTGGAACTAATTCTACAAAGTAATGTTTTTTCCTCAACTCAAATATATAGGCTACAACAGTACATTAAAAACTTTCATAAATATCATAAAGCTTTCGAAATACAAGTGATTCAAATAAACTTTTTTTTTTCCTGATGCAAAGGTAATTCCGAACTAGTTCGGGTAATTGCGAAAGCTTCCTCAAAATTGGTTTTATTGACATGTGGTATAGGGTTCACATTCCTTTTCCATTCAGAATTGCCCTAGCAAGAAAAACATATTGGATTTGGTTATAGAACAGCCGAAACACATGTTGTCGCAATTTTTATTTCGGAATTACCCGACAGAAAACTTGTGATTCTCAAACTTTAATTTGTTATACGAGTACTAAATAAGTACCGTATAAATGAGGTTTCGAATTTGAAACGACCTTAATACGTTGATTTAAAGAACACAAACAAAGAACCTATTTTATGTGAAAGTGATAAAAATGCTGAAAAAACCTGACCTATTATTATGTAATTAGTTCGTGGATCGCGTTACGTTTGTCTATTATCTACCTTTTTTTTTATCGTGCGGAAATTCCTTCGGATACCCCCCCGCTGGCCAGCGGGGGCGGTTATGTCGGGCTAAGAAACAAAAATTGCAATATCGAAAGAGTTATGCTGTTTTCTCTAACGACCACCCCCCTGTATCTCGAAAACTATAGGTTCCTCTAGTTACAGTCCGACCCCGGGACTCCACAAGTCGTATCAAAAAACTTTTCAGACAAATAATTTAGAGCAAAAAATAAGCCTTCGTTTGAAAGCCTTTCCGATCTTTCAGGGAAAAAGTTATGAATTTAATTCGAAAAAAAATTCAGTTTTATGAAAAATCTCCCAAAATTTTCGATTTGACAAAAAGTTTATTTGGAATGATTTGTAGGTGATATGAAAAAGAAATGAAATCAAAATTTTCCATACATTAAGAGTTATGACCATAAAACTGTTTTCAGAAAAAGTGAGTTGCTGACTCAGCAATGGGCCCGATTGTGCCGGTTCACGAACTTAACCTAAGTTAGAACGATTTTTGGTTAAAATTTGAAAACAATCGGATCAAAATTGCGATCGTGAGAGTGCTCTCAAAACGAACTTCTACGTTAAATTTTTTTCAAAATTCGAAAGTAAAGAAAACCAATAGGATTTCTATACGAAATCTACCTAAAACTGATTTAACGAAATATTTCTGTATTTCAATAGATTGAGAGCCACTGACAATGGCTATGGAAAAATCATAACGGGTTATTCCGAATGAATTTATAGTTCGCATTTGCCCTCTTCGTTCAATTCCGAAAAAAACAAAAAACATGAGATATCTTGTTCTGAAGCTATTTAATAGAGTATCAAAAACGTTAATTTAACTGACAAAGAAACAACGAATTGGTTAACTTACCAAATTTCAAAGTTATGAATGTTCGGGTAAATGCGAAAATCCAAAAAGGCGCGATAATCCACTCCTTCTCTAAAAAACGACAGCGTACACGAATATTCACTTGTAACGACCTGAGTCAACCGAAGCAGAGGAGCGGAGTAACATGGCGCCTAGGTGAAGGTTCCCAGAGTAAAATATACTTTCTCGTTTTTTAGAAATTTGGAATTTTTGGAATTACCCGATTTTCGGAGTTAGCCGAATGCACCTTATGGGTGTATGTATGTGTGTGTATGTGTGTATATATATATTTCTTTATATGGTGTTATGTTATATGTTTGTACAATGTTTGAAGTACACTAGAAAACGTTAATGTCGCCCGAGCATTCTTTGTGGTGTATAATAAGTATAAATCGTATCCGGCACCCACAGGGCAGGCTTGCCTAGTGTGGGGCCACAGTATAACGCACAATATTGTTTTTTCTATTTGGCAATAAACTAATTTTTATTTTATTTTATTTTATTTTATATAAACTCATAGTTATAACAAAGCTTCAAGATATATTTTATAAATATTTAAAGATACGTAGTTTCATCTAGTAGGCTTTGTTTTTTTTTTACGTGCGGAAATCCCTTCGGATACCCCCCCGCCGGCCAGCGGGGGTGGTTATGTCTTGTATCGACTAAAATCGCACGGTGTCCTCCCCAAGTGTCCGTTGCCGGGCACACCGGGTAAGCCCTCTTAAGGATAACCCCAGGGTTGCCGGCGGACTTTTGCCGCCACCGCAGCCTCGCCTGGTGGAGTCGGGTTTTATCCCGCTTCGGTGAGTTTGCAGGCGTGTGTAGGGCACACACGACACGCCTCCGCCACGGCCTGCTTCTGTAATACTTTCAGATTGTAGATACTTTGAAAGCATAAAATTAAAGTAAACATTAAGAAGCTCAAATAATGTCATATGTTCACAATTTATACTTTTGCAGCTCCCACATATTTACACGGTAACCGTATTAGCACATGTACCATGAACTTCGCGCCAGTTCAGATTAGTAAGGAAAGTCTAATAATACACCTACCAATATTATATACCTACAAATTGGGAACACATGATTTTTTTTGTAACTTATTACTTTCAATTCTATTTTTTAGCGTTTCTTCTAATCAGGCTAGTAATAAACCGTGCCATAGTAAATATATGGGAACCGCAAAAGTACAAATTGTGAACACTATATTTATTTTTTCATGTTTCAAACGTCAAAAAATTCAAGTAAAATAACTTGAATTTTTTTGACGTTTCTACTTATCAGACTAGTGAAATATACCGGATCAGAATAACCGAATGGGAACTGCAAAAGTACAAATTGTGAACACATGCCGATATTTTTATATCCTTTCTTAATTATTTTTTTATAAAATTTGATAGATTAAATTATGCAGATTTCAGATCAGTATAAAGCTTTTTATAAAGTAATTAATTAATAAATGTTAATTATCGCTCGCTTAATAACGTGCCCGGTTACATTGGAACCTAAACATAACTGGCGAAACGTGGGTGTGTAATACACCTCTGCCTACCCCTTCGGGGATACAGGCGTGAAGTTGTGTGTGTGTGTGTGTGTATAAAGCTTTAAAATTACGAAATAATAGGTTGGACACACTTAACGATTCCACCCTGTATATTCTGTGATTGTTTATTATAAGATTTTGTGACTAAAAAAATCAAACAAAAAGATTAGGTTTACGTTTTGTTTTAATACCGGTTTGTGGACATATACATACATACATAAGAAAGCTGATATAATTTTTTCATTTATTTCATGTTCAAAGTCTTTATTTCATTTTTTACATAATACATAAATGGTTTACTAATGTTTGGCAAAAAACGTTCCCCAAAGTCTCACATGCACATGCCAAAGTATGTTTCCCAAATTTTCATTTGGCAAAAAAACATTTGGCAAAACAACTTTTCGCAATTTTACAGTCAGCAATAACATTTTTGGCAATTTATTGTTTAACAAATAAATATAAAAATCAAATCCGGCGCTTCGCCAGCCGCTACTGCGGCACGCTCGGTTCGCTCGCTCGGCTCGCTCTCTGTTGGAGCCACAGTTCTAACCTAACCTAACCCACTTTTTTGGCAGTTCCGATCTAGCCTACGTAACTTATATGAAAACATTTGAACGAACTTACTTTCGGAATATATTTTTTTACAAAATAAAGCATTTGCTCAAAGTATATTTGAATTTAAAAAAATTGAGCAAGTAAAAAGTTGCCAAATGAATATTTGACTAAGTCATTAAAAAGCGAAATATAAATTTGCTAAAGATTCTTTTGGGAAATGAAACTATGCGATAAGTTTTATGGGAAGTGAAATTTGACGAAACATATTTTGCCAAACGGCAGGATGCCTACAAAAATACATAAAGCGGCGATAGCGTACGTAACGGACGGCTGAGACGAGGTCTCGAGTTCGATCCCCAGTCACCCCGGGCACACCTCCGACTTGTCGTATTTATGTGTGTATTAAAAAATGTTGATTATCGCTCGCTTAGTAATGTGCCCGGTAGATGGCAATAGGCTCGCCACCTATTACATTGGGACCTAAACACAACTGGTGAATCGTGGGTGTGTAATACACCTCTGCCTACCCCTTCAGGGATACAGGCGTGAAGTTATGTATGTGTATGTGTACAAAAATACATAGTACCAAAGTATTTTTACGTTAAACATAAAAGTTAGAATACTTTACCAGGTGTAACACTTACAAAGTATATTAACAGGATTAGTTTTATTTACTTCACTACATAATTAATTGGTACCTAACTAATAATTAACACGAATTAGTGGTCCACTCATTACATGAAACTACCTATATTGGTACAAATAAATATTACGAATAATATCTAGTGAACATAATATGCAACCAGTCATTTGATCAGCGGCGTGCGCTACTCCGACCCCCGCACGTCCACCGCGGTTGGCGAACGAGGGGAAGCAAAGCCCCCACCCGAGGGTCAACGTGATGGCTAATGCGGCCGGTATTGTCCGAGCGCTGGACATCCAATGACTCGTCACAAAACAAAAGATAGTGATGGGGAAGGCGATACGTACCGTATCTATCGACATATGGAAGATCGCAGGATACGAGATTGACATATATTACGAATCCCTTATTCGCATAATATCAGATTCGCAAAATATGAGATTCTCAAAATCGGAGATTCGCAATATAGCCGAAATTGTACACTTAAGTTGAAAAATAGTATTTATATTATAGCTAGCGCACACCGGGACGGCATGCATGGCAAGGGATTTACTATTACTTCAATTTAGCCTTGTTTTAAATTAATAAAAACAAATGAATATCGAAAAATAAATGAATAAATAAACAATGTTCAAATTAAAAAAAAAACAACATAAATAAATACCACTCAGGTGGTAGACAAGCTCGCGGCCCACCTGATGGGAAGCAGTTACCGTGGCCTATGGACGTGTGCAACACCAGGGGATACACACTCGCGCTGCCGACCCTGTAAAAACCGTCTAATGCCCTTCTTGAAGAACCCCATATTGTTGTCGCTTGGGAAAACCACAGCAGGGAGATCATTCCACAGCCTCGGGGTGCGCGGAATAAAGTGCCTTTCATACCTAACTGTACGCACCATTTCCGGTCGCAACGTGTGATGAATTCCCTGTCTGTGGCGAGCGGTGCGATGATAGAATTTGGCAACTGTCTTAAATTACTACATCACAAAATATACAACTAAGGGCGAAAAAAGTCACACTGCAGAATCATTCCATGATGTGAATTCTACTAGATCTCTAGCAGGTCGATTATAAAATGTGGGTTTATATGCTCTTAGCAATAGGGAGTGCGGCATACTTGAGGCCAGTGACACGTTATTGGGCACACCGCTTAGTGGAACGGATCCACAGACATGATTAGATGGCTAGATGTAAATATTTATAGAAACAAAAGAGTTAAGTCCAAGAAAGAAATTAGTGATTTACATCCGGAGTCTACAGACATCTTTTTCGAGTCATGGGTGGATAATTATTATCCCCAGAGACCTCTTCAGCTAGAAAACACTAATCTCTATGATTTTGCGCGATGGTATGATATGGTGAATACCCGACCCGTATCATCCCTTTAGCTTCTAATAAATTTTTAAAAAAGATTCAACGTCCTTACTTGATAACCCACTATCCATATGATGTAAATACATTCCCAGAAAAATATTACTTTTCTATTTTACTAATGTTTAGACCTTGGAGAAATGTCACTGAACTGAAATCAGGTGCAGAAACATATACCGAAGCTTTCAACTTAGTAAAAGAACTACGGCAAAAATCAAAATACATAGATGGGAAACATTAAAAAAGCATTTGAAATGATCGAAGCCAAGGTTACTGAACTTAAAGAAAATAGACGGTGTGAAGGAGATGACGAAGGGCCTGAAAACCCATTAGAATTTGAGCCAATAGAATCAAGAAATGCTATGGAAGATTTCAGAAATGTGAAAGAGACTGTATCGAATGAAGAAATAAATAAAATGATTGAAAATCTTAATCCTGATCAAAAAAGAGTGTTTGAAATGATTACAAAAAAGAGGCAATAAATCTGAAATTTTAAGGATTTTCATAAGTGGTACCGGAGGCACGGTAAAAGTTATTTAATTAATACTATAAAAATTGGGTTAATAAATCATTAAATAAAAATGTTGCAGTAACAGCACCAACGGGCATTGCTGCATTCAATGTCAATGGTTTAACCATTCATAGGCTATTGCGATTACCTGTTGAACACGGATCTACACCAAAATATAAACCGCTTTCCGATCAAGTCCTCCAAGTCTTAAGAGCTGAACTTTCAGAAGTCGTTCTATTGATAATAGATGAGATATCCATGATTTCAAATATAACTTTAATGTATATACACTTCCGACTAAGTGAAATTTATGATAGCTCTGAAATGCGCGCGAAAGAGACGGCGGAGAGGGAGCGGGAGAGAACCCTGCCCCCCGAGTTTCGCAGTCTGCGGCGAGGACGCCGCAGACCATCTACGCCCGGGACTACCGACCTCCATGATCGGAGCCTGAGGACGGCAGTTGGCCGACTCGCCGTCCTTACAGAAGCAGGCCGTGGCGGAGGCGTGTCGTGTGGCCAAAGTCCGCCGGCAACCCTGGGGTTATTCTTTTGAGGGCTTACCCGGGGTGGCCGACAACGGACACTTGGGGAGGACACCGTGCGGTTTTAGTCGAGACACGACATAACCACCCCCGCTGGCCAGCGGGGGGTATCCGAAGGGATTTCCGCACGTAAAAAAAAAAAAATAGCTCTGAAAAGGAAAACGGTTGGTTTGGAGGTATACATATAGTAGTGTTTGGTGATTTATTACAGTTGCCACCTGTAAGAGAAAATTCTCCTTTTGAAAATATTTCACCTTCAGAATAAATAAACTCTTAGGTTCTTTGTGCGCCCCAAATCTATGGAAAAATCTTTTCCTATTTGATGAACTTACTATTAACATGAGACAGAAAAATTATACATCCTTTATAGACATGTTAAGTCGAGTAAGGTTAGGAATCGCAACAGCAGAAGACCGAGCGTTACTATCTAGTAAATTATTAAAATTCGATACTAATTCTAACGAAAACAGACTAAAGAGCTTACCTGTATATCTCTCAGCTTTACCTGATCGTACGGTATGTCTTCTTCCTACAAAATACATGTGTGCACAGCTTAACGCAGCAATGTTAGATAGTATATCACAGCCAGAAATCGAGCTGACGGCATTAGACGAGATTGACTGCCCTAGATATTTCAATAAAAGGGCGCGTGAGACTTTAGAAAAACACGAAGAAGATTGTTCCATGACAGCGGGTTTAGAAAAAAACATACGGATTAAAATTGGAGTTCGCGTAATGTTAAGGAGGAACAATGATGTCAGTATAGTCCTTGTGAATGGATCGATCGGTACAGTAGAGAGTATTCAGTGGGATGTTGAGAATAGGAGAAAAGTGAAAAAAGTCAGAATAAAATTCAGCTATGGTTTAATCTATGATTTAGAACGTGTTAAAACTAAATTTGAAATACTCAATCAGGTATATGTTTATCGCGAACAGTTCCCCATATGTTTGGCTTATGCCATCACAATACATAAAAGCCAGGGTTTGAGCCTCGACTGTGCTGTTATAGATATTGGCTCATCTATATTTTCCTGTGGTCAGGCTTACGTAGCTCTATCTATAGTGAATAATCTCAACGGCGTCCATTTAATTAATTTTGACCCAAGTCAATTCAAGGCGCAAGAAAGCGCTATTGTTGAATATAATAGGCTAAGGGAACTGTTTCGACCTGATTTACCCGAATTATCGTATAAAAATCATAGGGTCAAAAAAGTTCCCGACCGGGAGTGGGCTCTGCGGCCCAATTTAACACGAGCTCAAGTTTTAGATGATTTGCCTACAAAAAAAGTTGTTTTAAAATGCAAAATGGCTTCGAAGGTTAACAATGGACGCGGGCGTGGCACCAAAAAGAAAAAAATAGGTACGATTTCTTGAAAAAAAGTATTGAAATCCCACCAAAAACATACCTGTTAAAAAGGGGGCCAAGTTCCTATCGGCTAATTATTCGCCTAAAAAGGGTTGAAATCCAATCCAATACCAAGTTTAGATGCACTTTAAAATCGATCATAATCACCTTCATCAACAGCCTAATCCACTGGTAAACATTTGCCATTCCCAAGACGCGCTACCACACCCAGTCCTCCGCCTTCCGCATCCAGCCACTACCCGCCACCGTATTCACGTCAACGGTCTATCTGGCCGAAATTCACTTTACCATACGCCCAACTTAAAATATGGTATAGTTGTGAAAATACGTAACTACTTGGTTAGAAATATCTAAAATTTATAATACTTATAAATTTTAACTTGGCAGGTTTTCGTGTTGTACGTAACACTTGATTAATTGTTTTATTTATTTTTGTTATTTATATAATTAAACTAACCTGCCAAGTTAAAATTTATAAGTATTATAAATTTTAGATATTTCTAACCAAGTAGTTACGTATTTTCACAACTATACCATATTTTAAGTTGGGCGTATGGTAAAGTGAATTTCGGCCAGATAGACCGTTGACGTGAATACGGTGGCGGGTAGTGGCTGGATGCGGAAGGCGGAGGACTGGGTGTGGTAGCGCGTCTTGGGAATGGCAAATGTTTACCAGTGGATTAGGCTGTTGATGAAGGTGATTATGATCGATTTTAAAGTGCATCTAAACTTGGTATTGGATTGGATTTCAACCCTTTTTAGGCGAATAATTAGCCGATAGGAACTTGGCCCCCTTTTTAACAGGTATGTTTTTGGTGGGATAGACATTACGTCAATCTCCTTCTGCAATATATTTGTGATGCTGTCTAAATAATTCAAATGCTTATTAACTATCTTATGCTGTTTTTCAATAGTCTCTTCTGTTCTCTTTAATATATTATACTCCGTTTCTATGACCGATGTCTGATTCCTGTACAGCTGACTTAGGTGATTTATGTTGCGATGTACGAGGTCAATGTCACGCTTATATTTTTCTGCGAATTCCTGGTCGAGTACTCCGAACAGTGAGTTCGCAATGGAGCCGACCGCGTTGATAAGCCCGCGTCTAGTACGCAAGCGTGCTCCAAAATGCTGATTGAGCAACAGCTGGTTATAATATTATAGTTCATTGTACTCATGTTGTATTCGTAGCATAATGATTCGACAATGACTCTGCTCTTGAATTTTAGCACACGTTTGCTCGTGATATTTCGAAGACTGTGTAATCGCTTTATCTCCTTGCCAGTAAGGAGACATATTATAATAAGTGACGATTTTCCACCCATCACGAATAAGATGCATTTGTCCCCGAGGATCCAAATACAAAGTTTGATTGTTGTCAAATTTTGTAAGCTTATATAATGCTTCACTGGATATTATAAGACTCATAAAAAATAACAACGATAATGCTACGCTATAGATTTTTGAACACTTGCTAGAACGCTTGCTCAGCTGCTTCTCCGCTTTTGCTTCATTGCTTTGTTGCTTTACTTCTTCGCTCTCTTCTTGCTTTTGATTAATTGCTTCTTTTTCCGTGGGTATAGGTAAAATAGATAGCTTAATTATCGGACGCTTTATGTAACCATTTTTTGTTTTTAGAGTGACTACTCTGACAAATCCATCCTTTCCCGGATGGACCTCCACCACCCTACCAACAGGCCATTTTCCTGTGGGTAAGTTGTCGTCCTGTATAGTTACCATGTCTCCTATTTCTATATTCTTCTGTGCTTTAAACCATTTGCTACGCACCGATAACTACCTATGATATTCAGCTTTCCACCGCTTCTATATATCTTGGAATGTTTTATTCACTAAATACCATCTTGTCCTCGCATCTTGTGCCGTCTCTATGACCGTGAGCCCATCACGAGTAGTTAGAAAATGTGCTGGTGTTAGAAAATCAATGTCGTCGATATCCTCAGACATTGCACACAATGGTCTAGAGTTAAGGCTCGCTTCGATTCGAGACAAGAGTGTGCTATATTCTTCAAATGTCAGAGCTTGATCCCCTATTACTCTTTTCAGATGCTGCTTTAGACTCCTGATTGAGCGCTCCCAGGTCTCTTCAGCACTAGGCCAAGAAGGACAGTTCCAATGCCATTCTATGCTCATCTCAGTTATTTCTTTATAAAAAGTATCGCCAAATATACGCTCAAACTCTTGCTGTTCCTCCTGAAGGATCTTGTTGGCCCCGACAAAGTTAGTTCCGTTATCTGAATATATGTGTTTTGGGGCTCCTCGTCGTGCCGCCATAAGATGTAATGCTGCTAAGAATGACGAACTGCTAAGGTCGGAGACCAACTCTATATGCACCGCTTTTGTAACCATACAAATAAACAAGGCGATGTATCCCTTAGTTGTTTTGATACCTTTGCCCTTGTTTACTTTCACTCGAATAAACCCCGTATAGTCTGTTCATGTAAATAAGATCTCTTTTTGGTCGTTGGGAATTTGAAAATAAATAGACGTGTGTTCAGTTTGGTAATTTATTACGCACTCACGTTTTAAGTTTACACAGTATATCATGGTGGTAGTTAGTTCGGATACATCAAGCATTATAGGACTGAACATCCCGCCCATCAAGAACTAAGTTCTTAAATCTCACCGTACCAATAGCTAAACTCATACATTACACAATATAAAAAAAAACATAGTACACCTATGCTGCATACAGTACACAAGATAACAAAATAAAAAAATAACTATGCCTCATACAGTACACAAGATAAAAGCAAACATAGTTATACCTCAGACACAAGAACAAATTGAATACATCCTTAATAATTAAAGTATCCAAAGACAACGATATTATTCAGCGGACTGTATAGTATAACAATCTCAAGACACAGTAATCTTAAAAAAAATGAAAGAAAATCCTGAAGTAATACATCTCAATCTCAGTGTCAAACTCTTACTTTACTTTTATTCATGTATTCTAGCTTCTGAGATATTCCGAATAACAATATATTCTGATTGTATTTACTTACATAATACACATATTTTATTAAGTGACCGTTTAAAAATACCATTTTTGCATTTCACTGACACAACTCGGGTAATGTTATCAAGACCTGGGTGTTTATCAACAATTATACGTAAAACCCATCTAGCTGGTGGTACATTGTCCTCCTTTAACACTACGACATCATTAATATTAGGTTCACAGGTTTTGGATTGCCATTTAAATCTTTGGTTCAGAGAGACTAGATATTCCTTGTACCATTTATTCCAAAAATCTCTGACCATTTTTTGAGTTAATTTCCACCTATCTAAACTTGTAACATTATGTATACTATAATCCTCATCAGCTAGATTTACTAATGGTTCACCAATGAGAAAGTGACCCGGTGTCAGTGGGAGAGGGTCGTTCGGATTGTCACTAAGAATAGTTATAGGCCTCGAGTTTAGACAACCCTCTATTTGTGCTAGTATGGTTGATAATTCCTCATATGTGAGTGTATGATTACCAATAATCATGTATAAGTGGGTTTTGGTACTACGCACCCCTGCCTCCCACAGTCCCCCAAAATTAGGTGCATAGGGAGGAATGAAATGCCAGGTAGTACCTTCTAACGCTTGAGACTCGGCTATTTCTGCTGGAAGTGAAGATTTATAATTTTTAAACATTTCTTTAAGTAATTTATTTGCACCAACGAAATTAGACCCATTATCACTATATAGATCCTGGCAGTGACCTCTTCTGGCTACGAACCGTCTAAAAGCTGCAAGAAAACCCTTGGCTGACAAATCAGTGACTGCCTCTAAATGTATTGCACGGGTTACCATACAGATAAACAGACATATATATCCCTTGTATGATTTTGCTCCTCGTCCTGGAGAAAAACGGATATTGATTGGACCCGCATAGTCAACTCCAGTAGATTTGAAAGGTTTACTTGGTTTAAGCCTCACCTCTGGTATCTGCCCCATCAGTTGGTTGCTGGGTCTTGTAGAATGTCTCCTACAGGTTACACACTCTCGAAAAATCTTCTTTACTTCTGACCTCGCTCGTATAATCCAATATTTGGTTTTGAGAAAATTCAACATGATTTGTGGACCACCGTGGAGTGTTCTGTGATGTGCATCTAAAATTATGAGCCGAGTAAAATGACTTTTAGCCGGTATAATCATAGGATGCCTCGTGTCATAGGTTGCCTCCGAATGAGTGATACGTCCGCCGACTCTTAATATCCCATACTCATCAAGTAGAGGATAAAGAGTGCAAAGAGGGCTTTTCTTTGAAACAACTCCACGTTTCGTCAACTGTCCTAACTCCTCAATGAATGCGTGCTGTTGTGTTTGTTTAACACATAACATCAAGGCTTTCTTCATCTCACCAGCTGTAATGAATTTAGGATAGTTTACACGTGATTCTTTAGGTGATTTGAAATTTAAAAATCTTCTACAATAAGAAACTATTTTCAGTGCCAGGCGTAAGCATGAATACTTAGCCCATACGAATTCTTTCTCAACAGTGGCGGTAACTGATAAAACATTCACTTTCTCCTCTTCTCTTGTGTCTTCAATATATGTTTCAGTTGTAAACTCTCTCTCGGTTAGCCACTTAGGACCTGACCACCACAATGTGTTGTTTATCAGTTCTTTGGGCGTCAGCCCTCTCAAAGCATGATCGGCTGGATTAGTTTCCAATGTGACATGACCCCAATTCTCATATTCTAAAATATTTAAAATAGTAGTTACTCTGTTACTTACAAATGTAGCCCATCGACTTGGGCCGCCCTTCAGCCATGCTAGTACTATGATTGAATCTGACCATCCATACAAATCCTCTTGAGGCACATTTAATATTTGAGACACTTCAGAAATTAGTTTCGCTGCTAACACAGCACCACAAAGCTCAAGTCTTGGTATAGAAATTTCTTTTAGCGGAGCCACCTTTGTTTTAGCTGTAAGTAAATGAACAAATACATTATTATATTCATCAACTATACGCATGTATACTGCTGCTGCAAAGGCCATCTTCGAGGCATCTGAAAATGCATGTAATTGAATACTACAGGCCTTTGAGGTATTAAGCCACCTAGGTATTTGTAACTCTGTTAAATGTTCTAAACCACTCCGGTATGACAGCCACTCTGTCATATACACTTCTGATAACACATCATCCCACTCAAGATTTGATTTCCAAAGCCTTTGGATGAAAGTCTTTACTACAACAACTACGGGAGCTATCCACCCCAACGGGTCATATAATCGAGCAATGTCTGACACCACTTGCCTCTTGGTATATTCCTTTTGCTCAGGTAAGTTAATTATGTATTCAAAGCTATCTGTACTTCTGTTCCAGCCCACACCAAGAACTTTCACCACATCATAAATTTTTACTTCTGATAATTGAGCTTTTTCTTGTTCCGATATGCCGAGTTTGTTTAAAATTTCCTTGTCATTACTATTCCACTTCTGTAAAATAAAACCCCCAGATTTCATTAAGTGTTTCATCTCCTCGCAAACTAAAATAGCTTCTTCTTTGCTCTCAAATCCTGTCATTAAATCGTCTATATAATAATCTAACTTAGCTATTTTAGCTGCTAAGGGATACCGTTCCTTCTCATCATCAGCGAGACGCTGTAAGCATTTTACAGCCAAATACGGTGCACTCGCAGTTCCAAATGTAAGTCGTAACAGTTTATAGTGTTTTATCTGCTCATTTGTATTAAACCTCCATACTATCCTCTGATAATCTGTGTCACATTCAGCTACTTTAACCATTCTGTACATTTTCACGATGTCTGCTATAACTACAAACTTGTGCAATCTCCATCTCATTAGAATATGACGTAAATCCTGTTGGAGTTTGGGCCCGACTAAAAGATTGTCATTTAAAGAAGTGTTATTTTCACCTTTACATGAAGCGTCAAATACAACCCTCACCTTTGTTGTCCTCTTGTCTTCTCTCAGCACAGCATGGTGGGGAAGATACACACATTTTGTATTTGTAGTCTCAGATTCAGGAATTTCAATGCTGTGATTCAAGTCTAAATACTCTTGCATTACATTATTATACTCCTTCTTCAACTCAACATTTTTCAACAGCCTTTTTTCTTGAAGCATAAATCTTTTTAATGCCACTTCCTGTGAATTATTAAACAAACTTTTCGGGTCATCTGTGGAAAAGGGTAGTCTAACTACATACCTCCCTTCTGCATCCCTCTTTGTGGTTCTTTCAAAAAACTCTTCACACTTCTTCTCATTTGTTGTGAACTCTCTGTCTACACTTTGGGGCTCATTTTCCAACTCCCAGAATTGCCTAAGGATATCATCATCAGATTTCATACTCACATGCATACTAATTACACTGTCAGTGTAGGGTGATTTGCGTGAGACGCTGCCGGAAACAATCCAGCCAAAGACTGTGTTCTGAGCGACCATATTTCTTGTCGGATGTTTCAGTAGTCCATCTAGTACAATCTTACTGTGAACATCTGCTCCTAATAACACATTAATTTTACCTGAATTAGTAAATGTACGGTCAGCCAGAGGTAGACACTCAATGTCACTCCATTCAAAGGAGTCAAGATCATTAGCAGGTAAGAATGAAGTTAAAGATTTCAACACAAATGCATTAATTTGAACAACATTTTTGGGGTTGTAACACGATTCTAGAGAAAAGGACACCATATATTTAATTTTGGTACGACCATCTCCCAGACCTGACACCCAGCCGCTAGCTGGTTTTCGCACTAGACCCAACATCTGTACAGTACCTTCTGTAATAAAGGTTGCCTGGGACCCTTGGTCAATTAAAGTTCTTATGCCATATTTTTAATTATTTTGAGAGGTTACCTTTACATTAGCTGTTGCCAACAATACAGGGTAGCTTTGTGAGCCTCCCTTTGAAAATGTTGTGATGACGTTGACCTCCTCACTTGTACCTGGTTGCGGGTTGCTCGATGATGTAGCTGCTTCCTTGCTCGGTGTAGTAGTGTTGTCGAAGTGTAAAAGTGTATGATGTCGTCGACCACACTTCTTACAGCTTACCCAATGACGACATTTCGATACTGCATGAGATGGGGCAAGACAGTTGAAACATAGTTTGTTACCTTGTACAAAGTCTTGCCGTTCCTTAGGTGTCATCGTGCCAAATTGTTTACATTCGTATATGTAGTGATCCTCTTGACACATGGCACACTTGATGTTTGATGTCGTAGATACATGAAATGCTTTGGGCTTAGTTGCAGGTTTCTTCTCATGAGCTGTGTGCCCGGTGACATCATCAACCATCTCCAAAGATCGAAATCGTGACTCTAAAAAATCTCTTAATTGATTCCAGGTGGGCAACTCATTACTTTCCTTGCTTAATGTTTGTTCCCATTGTTTGACAGACTCTGCGTCTAACTTGCCGACTATAATATACACTATTATGGGATTCCAACCCTCAGTGTCCACTTCCATGCTTTTCAACGAGTTCAAACATGTAGATGTGTTGTCCAACAACTCTTTGATCAATTTTGCTGACTCTGTAGTCACCTTTTTGTGTGACAGTATTTTTCTCAGAATTGCATTGCAATTGTACCGTTTGTTATTATAACGACGCACCAATTGAGTCCATGCCTCTTCGTAATTGGCTTCTGTAGTTTTGAAGTTTCGTATAAGAGCTTCGGGCTCGCCTGTTAGGTTAGTTTTCAAATATTGTAATTTTTGTACATGTGATAATTTTTTGTTCGTATGGATTAATGTGGTAAATAAATCAAAGAAGGTTGGCCATTCTTCGTATTGACCAGAAAATTTTGGTACTTGCATACGTGGCAGTTGTATTTCATCATCTTTATTTTTCTCAAGTTCACGGGTGTCGGCAACAGGTGCGGTTTTCGTCTGTCGAAGAACAATTGTATGCAATGCCTCTCGTAATGTTGATTTATATTGTATATATATCTCTTCGCATGTATCATACACGTTTTTGGTAAAATATTCGTTTTCTAAATCAGATTTTTCTTTGGCCAACGTGACAAGGTCACGGTGACCTTGTCGGAACTCGTGCCATGCTTGCTCGACTAATTCTAAGCGTGTTTCGATTAAATGTTGCTTTATTCTGTCTTTGGGTGTCTTTTTAAAGGTTATCTCGGCTCTCGAGATAGTTGTTATTAACTCTTTTTGATAGTTTGCTAAATCACTAACCTTAGCCATCTTGTGACGCGTTGTAGATGTATGAAATGTTTTCGTGTTTCTCGTACTCTTATTTGTGTTTCTCGTAGTGTATTAACTCAACAATTATTTTACTCACTTTGAACTTTGTATTAAAGGCAGATAAAAACATAAAAGCTGATATTGCTCACACGCATTGAGTTAGGCAAGAACGCCGGCCGCCATTGTTCATTTTCTTTTCATCGCCTTGCTTGCCAGCGCCGCTTGCAGAGCTGAGTTCTATCGGGCTCGTTTGGACCATATGTTCATGTAAATAAGATCTCTTTTTTCTCGTTGGGAATTTGAAAATAAATAGACGTGTGTTCAGTTTGGTAATTTATTACGCACTCACGTTTTAAGTTTACACAGTATATCATGTTGGTAGTTAGTTCGGATACATCAAGCATTATAAGACTGAACATAGTCTATTCCAGTATGATAAAATGGTGGTGCTGGATTAGATTGAAAATCAGGCAGGTCACCCATTATTTGTTGTAGTTTTTTGCAGGTCACACAATTACGAAGTTGTTTTTTGGTAGCTTGATATCCTTTAATAATCCAATATTGTTGTCTCAACAAAGACAACGTTAGTCGAGCTCCACCATGGAAGGTATACTCATGTGCTTGCTGGATTAAAAGCTCAGTTAACCTCCCGCTATAGGGGATGATTATAGGATATTTCATATCGGCACTAATTTTTGCATTTTTAAGCCGTCCTCCGACTCTTAAGATGCCAAATGGGTTCAGATTTAATAACCTGCTAACTGAACTAAGCTTGCTATGCGATAAATTCTCGATATCCGACAGAAATTCATTGCGCTGTATGTATTTAATTATGATTAATTTTGCTTTCCTTAGCTCTTGTAATGTGAGATACGACGGCCTTTGTTTCCTATCCGGTGCAAGTGCACGTAATAACCATGCTACAATGCGATTTATTTTTACTTGTGAGCTGTGTCGATTTAATAAATATTCAATTATGTTATTTTTAGGAGCGGTATTTTGAACTGTTGTAACTTGCTTCCGGATCTCGTCTTGCGTTGTATACTCTGCTTGCTCTTGCTGTGGTTTAAAGCTCGGTATCAACAACCAGGTTGGACCCTGCCACCACAACGTATGCTCTATTAACTGTGTAATCGATAGTCCTCTGCTTGCTGAATCAGCTGGATTATCTTTAGTTGACACGTAATGCCAAGATTCAGGTGATATTATAGTAATGATTCGCTTTACTCTGTTTGCTATAAAAGGCTTCCATCTATCTGGATTGCCTTGGATCCAGCTAAGGGTGACTTTGGAGTCACTCCAAGCATAGATTTGGTGATCTATGCTACCTATGCTAGTGATGACTTTGGATAAAAGTCTAGACAATAGTTCCGCTGCACAAAGTTCCAACCTTGGCAGTGATATTGTCTTATTGTTTGGTACCAGTCTTGTCTTTGCTGCGATTAGTACCACGGATGCCTTATCTTTTGATGCGATTTTGACATATACGACACACGCGTATGCTTTGAGAGATGCATCACAAAACCCATGTAATTGGATAACGTCTTCTCGCTTGCTTTGTAGCCATCTAGGAACTTTAAATTCGCTAATACGTCCCATGTCTTCAGTTAATTTTATCCACTCATTTTTAATCTCAACTGAAACTTCATCGCTCCATTGAATTTCATCTAACCAAACCTTTTGAAATAATAGTTTGAATTTTGTAGTTAGCGGTGCTAGCCTAAATGACCTAGAAATTTCGGACAGAAGCAATCGTTTTGTTAGCTTTGTAGTATCTGCTGATGATGTGTATTGGAAAGTGAATTCATCTGTGATTGGATCCCATCTCAATCCTAAAGTTTTAGCTGTAAAATAAACGATGGCGTTTGATTATTCTGCTGAGATAAATTTATATTTTCCAATAGCTTCTTGTCATTTGCTGACCACTTTCTAAACAAAAATCCGCCGCTGCTTAGGCATGAATTTAATCTTTAGTCTGCCCCGAGCAATAAGTCAACGGCTTCGAAATTCCATTCCCGTAACGAGGTTTTTCAATTTATTCAGGTAATTTTCACTTAAATGCGCTAGTCGTTTATGCCAAATGTTCGAAATATTTTCATTTTGTTTTGTCTGTCTGTCTGTCTGTCTGTCTGTCTGTCTGTCTGTCTGTCTGTCTGTCTGTCTGTCTGTCTGTCTGTCTGTCTGTCTGTCTGTCTGTCTGTCTGTCTGTCTGTCTGTCTGTCTGTCTGTCTGTCTGTCTGTCTGTCTGTCTGTCTGTCTGTCTGTCTGTCTGTCTGTCTGTCTGTCTGTCTGTCTGTCTGTCTGTCTGTCTGTCTGTCTGTCTGTCTGTCTGTCTGTCTGTCTGTCTGTCTGTCTGTCTGTCTGTCTGTCTGTCTGTCTGTCTGTCTGTCTGTCTGTCTGTCTGTCTGTCTGTCTGTCTGTCTGTCTGTCTGTCTGTCTGTCTGTCTGTCTGTCTGTCTGTCTGTCTGTCTGTCTGTCTGTCTGTCTGTCTGTCTGTCTGTCTGTCTGTCTGTCTGTCTGTCTGTCTGTCTGTCTGTCTGTCTGTCTGTCTGTCTGTCTGTCTGTCTGTCTGTCTGTCTGTCTGTCTGTCTGTCTGTCTGTCTGTCTGTCTGTCTGTCTGTCTGTCTGTCTGTCTGTCTGTCTGTCTGTCTGTCTGTCTGTCTGTCTGTCTGTCTGTCTGTCTGTCTGTCTGTCTGTCTGTCTGTCTGTCTGTCTGTCTGTCTGTCTGTCTGTCTGTCTGTCTGTCTGTCTGTCTGTCTGTCTGTCTGTCTGTCTGTCTGTCTGTCTGTCTGTCTGTCTGTCTGTCTGTCTGTCTGTCTGTCTGTCTGTCTGTCTGTCTGTCTGTCTGTCTGTCTGTCTGTCTGTCTGTCTGTCTGTCTGTCTGTCTGTCTGTCTGTCTGTCTGTCTGTCTGTCTGTCTGTCTGTCTGTCTGTCTGTCTGTCTGTCTGTCTGTCTGTCTGTCTGTCTGTCTGTCTGTCTGTCTGTCTGTCTGTCTGTCTGTCTGTCTGTCTGTCTGTCTGTCTGTCTGTCTGTCTGTCTGTCTGTCTGTCTGTCTGTCTGTCTGTCTGTCTGTCTGTCTGTCTGTCTGTCTGTCTGTCTGTCTGTCTGTCTGTCTGTCTGTCTGTCTGTCTGTCTGTCTGTCTGTCTGTCTGTCTGTCTGTCTGTCTGTCTGTCTGTCTGTCTGTCTGTCTGTCTGTCTGTCTGTCTGTCTGTCTGTCTGTCTGTCTGTCTGTCTGTCTGTCTGTCTGTCTGTCTGTCTGTCTGTCTGTCTGTCTGTCTGTCTGTCTGTCTGTCTGTCTGTCTGTCTGTCTGTCTGTCTGTCTGTCTGTCTGTCTGTCTGTCTGTCTGTCTGTCTGTCTGTCTGTCTGTCTGTCTGTCTGTCTGTCTGTCTGTCTGTCTGTCTGTCTGTCTGTCTGTCTGTCTGTCTGTCTGTCTGTCTGTCTGTCTGTCTGTCTGTCTGTCTGTCTGTCTGTCTGTCTGTCTGTCTGTCTGTCTGTCTGTCTGTCTGTCTGTCTGTCTGTCTGTCTGTCTGTCTGTCTGTCTGTCTGTCTGTCTGTCTGTCTGTCTGTCTGTCTGTCTGTCTGTCTGTCTGTCTGTCTGTCTGTCTGTCTGTCTGTCTGTCTGTCTGTCTGTCTGTCTGTCTGTCTGTCTGTCTGTCTGTCTGTCTGTCTGTCTGTCTGTCTGTCTGTCTGTCTGTCTGTCTGTCTGTCTGTCTGTCTGTCTGTCTGTCTGTCTGTCTGTCTGTCTGTCTGTCTGTCTGTCTGTCTGTCTGTCTGTCTGTCTGTCTGTCTGTCTGTCTGTCTGTCTGTCTGTCTGTCTGTCTGTCTGTCTGTCTGTCTGTCTGTCTGTCTGTCTGTCTGTCTGTCTGTCTGTCTGTCTGTCTGTCTGTCTGTCTGTCTGTCTGTCTGTCTGTCTGTCTGTCTGTCTGTCTGTCTGTCTGTCTGTCTGTCTGTCTGTCTGTCTGTCTGTCTGTCTGTCTGTCTGTCTGTCTGTCTGTCTGTCTGTCTGTCTGTCTGTCTGTCTGTCTGTCTGTCTGTCTGTCTGTCTGTCTGTCTGTCTGTCTGTCTGTCTGTCTGTCTGTCTGTCTGTCTGTCTGTCTGTCTGTCTGTCTGTCTGTCTGTCTGTCTGTCTGTCTGTCTGTCTGTCTGTCTGTCTGTCTGTCTGTCTGTCTGTCTGTCTGTCTGTCTGTCTGTCTGTCTGTCTGTCTGTCTGTCTGTCTGTCTGTCTGTCTGTCTGTCTGTCTGTCTGTCTGTCTGTCTGTCTGTCTGTCTGTCTGTCTGTCTGTCTGTCTGTCTGTCTGTCTGTCTGTCTGTCTGTCTGTCTGTCTGTCTGTCTGTCTGTCTGTCTGTCTGTCTGTCTGTCTGTCTGTCTGTCTGTCTGTCTGTCTGTCTGTCTGTCTGTCTGTCTGTCTGTCTGTCTGTCTGTCTGTCTGTCTGTCTGTCTGTCTGTCTGTCTGTCTGTCTGTCTGTCTGTCTGTCTGTCTGTCTGTCTGTCTGTCTGTCTGTCTGTCTGTCTGTCTGTCTGTCTGTCTGTCTGTCTGTCTGTCTGTCTGTCTGTCTGTCTGTCTGTCTGTCTGTCTGTCTGTCTGTCTGTCTGTCTGTCTGTCTGTCTGTCTGTCTGTCTGTCTGTCTGTCTGTCTGTCTGTCTGTCTGTCTGTCTGTCTGTCTGTCTGTCTGTCTGTCTGTCTGTCTGTCTGTCTGTCTGTCTGTCTGTCTGTCTGTCTGTCTGTCTGTCTGTCTGTCTGTCTGTCTGTCTGTCTGTCTGTCTGTCTGTCTGTCTGTCTGTCTGTCTGTCTGTCTGTCTGTCTGTCTGTCTGTCTGTCTGTCTGTCTGTCTGTCTGTCTGTCTGTCTGTCTGTCTGTCTGTCTGTCTGTCTGTCTGTCTGTCTGTCTGTCTGTCTGTCTGTCTGTCTGTCTGTCTGTCTGTCTGTCTGTCTGTCTGTCTGTCTGTCTGTCTGTCTGTCTGTCTGTCTGTCTGTCTGTCTGTCTGTCTGTCTGTCTGTCTGTCTGTCTGTCTGTCTGTCTGTCTGTCTGTCTGTCTGTCTGTCTGTCTGTCTGTCTGTCTGTCTGTCTGTCTGTCTGTCTGTCTGTCTGTCTGTCTGTCTGTCTGTCTGTCTGTCTGTCTGTCTGTCTGTCTGTCTGTCTGTCTGTCTGTCTGTCTGTCTGTCTGTCTGTCTGTCTGTCTGTCTGTCTGTCTGTCTGTCTGTCTGTCTGTCTGTCTGTCTGTCTGTCTGTCTGTCTGTCTGTCTGTCTGTCTGTCTGTCTGTCTGTCTGTCTGTCTGTCTGTCTGTCTGTCTGTCTGTCTGTCTGTCTGTCTGTCTGTCTGTCTGTCTGTCTGTCTGTCTGTCTGTCTGTCTGTCTGTCTGTCTGTCTGTCTGTCTGTCTGTCTGTCTGTCTGTCTGTCTGTCTGTCTGTCTGTCTGTCTGTCTGTCTGTCTGTCTGTCTGTCTGTCTGTCTGTCTGTCTGTCTGTCTGTCTGTCTGTCTGTCTGTCTGTCTGTCTGTCTGTCTGTCTGTCTGTCTGTCTGTCTGTCTGTCTGTCTGTCTGTCTGTCTGTCTGTCTGTCTGTCTGTCTGTCTGTCTGTCTGTCTGTCTGTCTGTCTGTCTGTCTGTCTGTCTGTCTGTCTGTCTGTCTGTCTGTCTGTCTGTCTGTCTGTCTGTCTGTCTGTCTGTCTGTCTGTCTGTCTGTCTGTCTGTCTGTCTGTCTGTCTGTCTGTCTGTCTGTCTGTCTGTCTGTCTGTCTGTCTGTCTGTCTGTCTGTCTGTCTGTCTGTCTGTCTGTCTGTCTGTCTGTCTGTCTGTCTGTCTGTCTGTCTGTCTGTCTGTCTGTCTGTCTGTCTGTCTGTCTGTCTGTCTGTCTGTCTGTCTGTCTGTCTGTCTGTCTGTCTGTCTGTCTGTCTGTCTGTCTGTCTGTCTGTCTGTCTGTCTGTCTGTCTGTCTGTCTGTCTGTCTGTCTGTCTGTCTGTCTGTCTGTCTGTCTGTCTGTCTGTCTGTCTGTCTGTCTGTCTGTCTGTCTGTCTGTCTGTCTGTCTGTCTGTCTGTCTGTCTGTCTGTCTGTCTGTCTGTCTGTCTGTCTGTCTGTCTGTCTGTCTGTCTGTCTGTCTGTCTGTCTGTCTGTCTGTCTGTCTGTCTGTCTGTCTGTCTGTCTGTCTGTCTGTCTGTCTGTCTGTCTGTCTGTCTGTCTGTCTGTCTGTCTGTCTGTCTGTCTGTCTGTCTGTCTGTCTGTCTGTCTGTCTGTCTGTCTGTCTGTCTGTCTGTCTGTCTGTCTGTCTGTCTGTCTGTCTGTCTGTCTGTCTGTCTGTCTGTCTGTCTGTCTGTCTGTCTGTCTGTCTGTCTGTCTGTCTGTCTGTCTGTCTGTCTGTCTGTCTGTCTGTCTGTCTGTCTGTCTGTCTGTCTGTCTGTCTGTCTGTCTGTCTGTCTGTCTGTCTGTCTGTCTGTCTGTCTGTCTGTCTGTCTGTCTGTCTGTCTGTCTGTCTGTCTGTCTGTCTGTCTGTCTGTCTGTCTGTCTGTCTGTCTGTCTGTCTGTCTGTCTGTCTGTCTGTCTGTCTGTCTGTCTGTCTGTCTGTCTGTCTGTCTGTCTGTCTGTCTGTCTGTCTGTCTGTCTGTCTGTCTGTCTGTCTGTCTGTCTGTCTGTCTGTCTGTCTGTCTGTCTGTCTGTCTGTCTGTCTGTCTGTCTGTCTGTCTGTCTGTCTGTCTGTCTGTCTGTCTGTCTGTCTGTCTGTCTGTCTGTCTGTCTGTCTGTCTGTCTGTCTGTCTGTCTGTCTGTCTGTCTGTCTGTCTGTCTGTCTGTCTGTCTGTCTGTCTGTCTGTCTGTCTGTCTGTCTGTCTGTCTGTCTGTCTGTCTGTCTGTCTGTCTGTCTGTCTGTCTGTCTGTCTGTCTGTCTGTCTGTCTGTCTGTCTGTCTGTCTGTCTGTCTGTCTGTCTGTCTGTCTGTCTGTCTGTCTGTCTGTCTGTCTGTCTGTCTGTCTGTCTGTCTGTCTGTCTGTCTGTCTGTCTGTCTGTCTGTCTGTCTGTCTGTCTGTCTGTCTGTCTGGCTTTACGTTTAGGTTTAGGTTTAGGTTTAGGTTTAGGTTTAGGTTTAGGTTTAGGTTTAGGTTTAGGTTTAGGTTTAGGTTTAGGTTTAGGTTTAGGTTTAGGTTTAGGTTTAGGTTTAGGTTTAGGTTTAGGTTTAGGTTTAGGTTTAGGTTTAGGTTTAGGTTTAGGTTTAGGTTTAGGTTTAGGTTTAGGTTTAGGTTTAGGTTTAGGTTTAGGTTTAGGTTTAGGTTTAGGTTTAGGTTTAGGTTTAGGTTTAGGTTTAGGTTTAGGTTTAGGTTTAGGTTTAGGTTTAGGTTTAGGTTTAGGTTTAGGTTTAGGTTTAGGTTTAGGTTTAGGTTTAGGTTTAGGTTTAGGTTTAGGTTTAGGTTTAGGTTTAGGTTTAGGTTTAGGTTTAGGTTTAGGTTTAGGTTTAGGTTTAGGTTTAGGTTTAGGTTTAGGTTTAGGTTTAGGTTTAGGTTTAGGTTTAGGTTAGGTTTTTTTTTTTTTTTTTACGTGAGGAATGCTATTAGGCATGCTACCTCCGATATGGGGGGTATCTGGAGGCCGTATGTGGGACTCACCTCTTCGGGGCATACCCACTAAACCTCACGATGTCCACTTCATCGCCTTCAGGTCAGATCACAGGATAGGCAGGCGTTTGCTCACTGCGATCCGGCCGGCGTTGCCCAGCGAGCGGGCTCGACTCCCAGGGGTTGGGCCAGTGCCCTTCCCCTGTAACGTCACATGTTAGCGCCCCCTGAACACTAGGGGCGCCACATCGCGGGGCCATTATTAGGTCGGTGGATCCCCCGATCCTCCTTCCAAGGCCAGGCGGCTGGCGTACTGCATACGCCGCCGCCCCGACGCTGTGGGCCGACGAGGAGGAAGCGTCAAACCGCTACGCTCCCTCTCTCTGAGCGTCTCTCGTTTTGCCGTCATGACTGTCTCAGCGAATGAGACGACGGCGGCCCAGCCCTCTTCGCTGTCGACCATGGCGCGAACCACGGCCGGCAGCGAGAGGTCTTGTCCTATCTTACCTACTAGAGCCGAACGCTCCCCGCTCCAAGCCGTGCACACGACGCGCGTATGCTCCGCCGTGTCCACAGCCCCACCGCTACAGTGGCGACACGTAGGCTCCGGCTCGATGCCGACCACCTCCCACAAGTACTTCCCGAAGCAGCCGTGCCCCGTTAAGAGTTGTGTAAGGTGGAACGTTAGAGTCCCGTGCCGCCTTTCGACGTAGGGCCGCAGAATGGGTTGGATGGCCGAAACCAGTTCCTTCCCCACCGCGGACCCCTCTAGTCGGGTCGACCACCTTTCGAAGAGAACGTCGCGAGCTTGCGCTCTCCAAGTTCCGATCTCCTCCATGGTTGGCCAACCCCCGCCCCTGCGTACCAGAGTACTTCGCCGGTAAACCTGCGACAGTACCCCCGCCTCGAGATCCCACGGTAGACTGGCTGCGATTGCGCAAGCCGCCTCGTACGACACCGTACAGTACGCCCGAGCCGCTCTTTGCGCTATGGCTCGCTGCGGGCGCCGCAGCAAGACCATATACTGAGCGCTCAGAGCATCTGCCCATATCGGCGCACCGTACAGTGCTTTCGAACGCAACACTCCGTCGTACAGGCGACGGCACGCACTACCCGGTCCCCCTTTGTTGGGGAGGAGCCTTGCGAGCATTCCGGCGTAAGCTAAAAGTTTCGGAGCCAGTTGCCGAAAGTGCTCCACAAACCCCCACCGACTGTCGAGAACGAGTCCTAAATACTTCATCCTCGACCCGACAGCGATGGAGGTGCCCCCTACCACGATTTTTGCGCCTACAGGTGGAGGTCTCCGAGGCCCGTGGAAAAACAGAGCCTCAGATTTTTCGAGAGCCACCCGGAGCCCTAACGCCTTGATGCGGCGCACTACTTGCGCCACACCAGCCGTGGCCAGCACCGCCGCATCGCGAAAATTGGGGGCCCGCGCGGTGACCAGGGTATCGTCGGCATAACAAAGTATACCAACTCCCCGGAGATTTGCACCGCGCAGGACCCAGTCGAATCCGATGTTCCACAGGAGAGGCCCGAGGACCGACCCCTGTGGAACACCGCATGACATCTCTCGCCGGACGAGCCGATCGCGCGACGGATACGCGATCGCGCGCCCGACGAAGTAGTCCTCGAGCACTTGCCTAAGGCACTCGGGAACCTTGTGGTACCTAAGTGCCTCCGCGACAGTCGCCCAAGGAAGCGTGTTAAACGCATTCGCGATATCCAGCGAGACCGCAAGGACCACTTCTCCCTGGTCGACTGCCTCCCCCACGCGTTCCCGCAAGTGCGAAATGGCATCTAGGGTTGACCTCCCGCGGCGAAAACCAAATTGACCGTCGTGCAAGTCTGGTCCTACCCCCTCCAGGTGCTTGACGAGACGAGCACTGATCACCCGCTCGAACAGCTTGCTCATCTCGTCAAGCAGTACTATCGGGCGGTAGGCCGACGGTGACTCTTTTGGGCGGCCGTTCTTACCGAGAAGAACGAGCTTCCCGATCTTCCAAGTACGCGGGAATCTCCCCCCCGTCAGACATTCCGTCATGAGGGATCGCGTATCCTCCCCGATAATCGGCATCACCGAGGTGATCAGCCGTCCAGGTACTCCGTCCGGGCCTGGGGCGCCGTTCTTCGCCTTGAGTCGCAGAACGGCCACCTCCAGTTCCTCCTCGGACACGGGAGGAATGACCTCCGCCGCTGTTGGCTCCTGGTTACGTGACGACATGGTCGGAGGGACCCATTCGTCTGCCGCCGGAAATAGGGTGCTGACCACTTGTCCTACGAACGAGGGCTCCAGAGACCTGGTGAGTGGGGGCGCCCACGGTCGGAGCTTGTGGCTCATGACCTTGTATGGCCGCCCCCATGGATCTCTGTCGAGTGTCTCAAGCCACTCCCTCCAGGCCTCCTCCTTAGCCGACTTGATCGCTGCGCTGTAGACCGCACGGGCGGCCTGCCACGCAGCGCGAAGCTCCGCTTCCAAGACCAGGTCCCTAACCCGTCTTCCCCGGGCACGAGTGTACCGGCGTTGCGATGCCCAGCTCGCTTGCCGAAGCTCAGCGAGGTGCGGGCGCCACCAGTACACCTGTCTCCGAGGAGGAACCGGCCTTGCCCTACTCATAGCCGCGTCACAGACGCGAGTCAGCGAATCCTGGAGCTGCTCCGATTTTGCGTCCACGTCCAGATGGGTAGTGCCGGCACCAGCCCACCGTTCCACGATGGCCGCCTCGATAGCCAGCTCCCGATCCAGCGTGGCTACTCGCCAGCGCGGATTCTCTCCGCTAAGGGGACGATTACTTGACCATGCAGCCGTCGCGGGCGAGGAGGAAATGTCGAACCGAATATATCGGTGATCGGACAAGTTCTCCTCTCCCTCGAAGACTCTCCAGTTACGCGCCCTGCGCGCCAGCGCGGGGCTGGCGAACGTCAGGTCAATAATCGATGTGCCTCCTTGGGGCCCTAAGAACGTGTTCACCGTCCCCCTGTTGAGGAGCACCACGCCAGTAGACACCGCCCACTCTTCCAACGCTTCTCCTCTATCGTCGGTGACCGGTGATCCCCAAGCACGCGAGTGTGCGTTGAAGTCTCCGGCAATCACTACATGAGCGGGGTGCACCCCTTCCACCATACCCCCGATTTCTAAGAGCAGTTGCTCGAAGTCGGCGAGGGTTTTGCTGGGAGGGCAGTACACCCCGATCACTGCGATGCCGCCTAAAGTGACCGTCACACATCCCCGGCCCCTCAAGACCTTCTCGAAGGGAGCGGAGCCGGGGACGTGCAGTTGCGTAACGATCGCAACTGAGCCGTCGAGGTCACTCGCCCAGTCGTCGCGGGGGCGAACGTAGTACGGATCGGAGATCACCGTAACCGACGCCTGCCACTGCGCCATGCACTGGAACAAATTGTCCTGAGCTCCGACGCAGTGGTTGATGTTCGCCTGCAGGAAGGAGATAGTCGCCATTTATGAGTGGGCCGTATCCATCGCCTCCTCGGTCTGCGAGAGATCGACAGACTGCGGGGGCGCCACGGGGCCACCCTTCGCCGCCTGCCGTCCCTGGGGTCGCTTGCCCCGCTTCTGGTCACCCGCTGCGCAGTCTTTGCTGCCCAGCCGGTGACCAGACGCCTTGCCCCCTGCCGCGCATATCGGACACCCTCCTCCTGCCCATGGTCTTCCCAGCCTCTTGGCTATTAAGACCGAATCACGGGAGGTGCGCGCCTTACTTGCGAAGGCTCTTTCGGGCGCGCACGATCTTGACTCCCACAAATTTTTTGTCCCGGCCCTCTCCCCATTCAGGGGCGGCTACAAGCGAGATGCCGCAGTTGCGGCCCACAACACAGTACGGCTTCGCCGCCCGCTCGGGTCCTATGTTGGTAATTACGCCACCAGGTTGTCGTCAATTTGGCTACGACGCGCGTGCCACTTGTACGCAAAGGATCGAAACTGCCGGAAGTTTGCCTCCGAGGAGACGAGGTCGCGATAGTACACCGGTCCCTCCTCTTCCCTCGTGATCGCATCGAGCAGGCGTTCCCGGTCATCACTGTAGAGGGGGCAGTTCCACAGGACGTGGTCCAAGGTCTCCTCGACTTCCGCGTCGCAGGTGCACGCCGGCGACCGCACCAGCGCCATGTCATGCAGCCTTTTCCTAAATGCTCCGTGTCCTGTCAGAAGCTGTGAGACTTTATAGTCAGGCTCGACCCATGTAGCTTTTAGGCGAGCCAACACGTCCGGGAAGAACCGATGGAGGTCCCTACCCTTATCCTCCTCTTCCCATCTCAGCTGCCATGAGGCAACCGTCTCCTCCGAAATTTGTTTCCTTCCCGTTGTGAACTCGTCCCGGTTGAGGTGACGGATATCATCTATCCTTCCAGCACGTATCACCGCTAAGTCAGCGGGTAGGACCCCCGCCAGCACCGGCAGAGCTGCGGAGCTAACCGACCGGTAACATTTGGTTAGCAATATTAATGCTGGGCGTTGCGTCCTAAGTAGAGCGCTGCGAACCACATAGGCTGACACGCGCCTCCACCAGCAACCTGCCGCGTACGTGACAATCGCGGAGTAGGTGCCCTGGTAAAGGAGCTTAAGGGCTCGGTAACGAAGGCCCCAGGAGGCGGTGGAGACGCGAGCCATCCTACCAAGGGCCGCGGCGGCTCTCTCCCCAATGGATACCGCATGCTCCCTGAAGCTGAGGCCTGAGTCGAGTACCACACCCAGAACCCTGGTCGACTGTACGCTTTTGACTGAGACCCCATCGAGCCTGATCGTCGGGGGGCGGCCTGGCATCTTTCCCTTCATGGTCATAGAGAATGACTTGGAGGGTGAGAAGCCAAGGCGATTGCGCTCACCCCATTCCGATATCAGGACCATGGCACGTGAGGCCGATGCCTCGACGCCGGCGCGTGAATTGGACTCGATGAGGATCGTTACATCATCAGCGTAGGCGACCAGTTTGACTCCGTCTGGGTATGGGAGCCGAAACAGGTCGTCCATTAAGACGTTCCAGAGAGTTGGGCCCAACACCGAGCCCTGCGGGCAGCCCATTGTGGATGTCTTCCACACGGCCCTGTCCCCCACGAAAAGGCCAACCCTACGATGCGAGAAATACGAAATGAGCATGCGGTATACATTAGGTGGGCATCCCCCATTCTTTGCCTTTAGGAGGATCATTGGCCACCATGCGTTGTCGAACGCCCCCGAAATGTCCAGGAAGACAGCCTGAACGTATTTGCTAGTGCTGTTTTTGGCAGTGTCCTGAATGGACTGGAGAGCCGTGAGAGTCGAACGACCTGTTGTGAATCCGTGCTGGCAGGGAGATTGATTGCGCTGGATGCTCGGCGCACACTTGAGCATTACCCGCTCCAGGATTTTGCCCAGAACGGGAAGTAGCGTGATGGGGCGGTACGCTTTGGGATCGGACAGCGGCTTACCATTTCCTTTCGGAAGTACCGCAAGCCGGCCGTCCTTCCACGCACCCGGAAAAGTGCCCTCCTCAACGCAGAGGCCGAAAATTCGCGTTAGCTCGGAGCTAGCTGCGTGCCACACATGTTTGACCATGCGGGCAGAAATTCCATCGATTCCCGGAGCAGTGTTAGGAAGATTCTTGACTAGCTCCCACACCTCCTGACGTGACAGAGGAAGCGCGTCCCGGCCCGAGGGGGTGCAGGCCGCCAGGACCCTAACCTGTCGATGGTAGGTTGTATCTATTGAGACATTGTCGTCCGGGCACAAGGAGTAGACAAGGTTGGTCATGGCGGCCCCCACGTCCCCCGGGAGTTCTTCTAGGTACTTAACCGCATTGATGATGTTTGGTGCAGGACGGTGTCTGCCGGTCGCCGCCCGATAAGCGAGCCCCCATGGGTCCGAGTTGCCAGAGTCGGCCAGATCCCTAAAAAAGTCGGTTTGCGCTTTCTCCATTAGTAGCCTATAGCGGCGCCGGTGCTCGCTTACACTCGATTTAGCCGAGGCCAGAAGGGCCTCGGGTAGGTCGCGCTTCCTGGCTGTTTGCCAGGCCCGGCGCGCTTTATTGTGCGCCTTGCGCGCCACGTCGAGAGCCGGGGTCCACCATTCGTGGCCCTTGGCTCGTTTCCTGCTATTGACTGAGCCCAGTGCGGCCTCCGCCGCACAACCCACTAGGCTAGTGAAGTCGGAGCAGACCCTATCTGCCCCCCGTGTCCAGTCAAGCCGACCCACCAGCTCGTGGACCCGAGTTTGGAAGAGTTCCCAGTTTGCACCGCGCTCCCGAAACCTCTTTGGTTCTCCCGACAGTGCCGCATGTGGTGGCGGCTGGTGGTGTGTGTGTCCGGCGGTGATGGTGGCCACTATCAGCCTGTGGTCTGAGGAGCTGGCGTTCGGGCAGACTCTCCAGTCAGATATCTCAGCACCACGAGTAGACAGGGTTACGTCAATGTAAGATTCCCCGTTGACGGTGGAGAAGGTGGGGGGTTGTCCCTCTCTGTTGTGAATGGTGAGGTTGCGGCTGGCAATGAAGGCCTCTACCTCCTCCCGTCGGCGGTTGACTTCATGCCCTCTCCCTGAGTAGTGCCGTGGCTGGGAGTGCCACAGCGGTGAGTGAGTGTTGAGGTCGGCACATATTAGCACGTTGTTCCCGCGCGTTCGGTCCAGGATCCGTCCTAGTTGTTCCAGGTGAGGGCCTGCCTGCTGCGAGTGCTGAAAATAGGCACTCACGACCGTGATCCCGTGTCCGTGGCCAAGCCCGATGTTCGCCGCGATGCAGTGGCTATTCGACAGGTGCGAGAGGATGCAGATCGTATTATCTAGGCGCGGTGAGAAAATGGCGGCCATGCTGTCCTTGCCGTCCGGCAGCAGAAGAGTCTGGGCGACACACCGGGCAGGATCCCCGGACACGTACGGCTCCTGCACCAGGATCAGGTCCAGGTCCCATTCCCTGGCTATTAGCGGGAGCTCCGCGGTGGCGTCAGCTGCGCCCTGCAGGTTCAGCTGTCCAATCCTGAGTGTTCCTACGGGTTTTCTAGCCATAATTAATTCTTGTTAGTTCCCGTTCTTCGGCGTATCTCCTGGCTGGGCAGTCTCGGGAGTTGGTGGAGTGGTCCGATGCACCCTTCCGCCCGAACTTCTTACAGGTGGCACAGCACCTCCTCTCCGTCTGGCATTCTTCGTTCTTGTGGCCGTCGTCGCCGCAGAGTCCGCAGGTGGTCACCTTGGCGCGGCAGTACTTCTCTGGGTGCCCGTACTGCTGACACTTGCGGCAGCACGTGACACCCACGAAGTCATTAATTTCAACCACCTCCCATCCTATGTAGGCTCGTCCCATGTCGACCAGGGCTTTGCGAAGGGCGGAGCTTGCCTGGCATACCCACATGCATTTGCCGTTACGTCGGCTACGGCGGTACAGTCCTCGTAACTGCTTACCCAGTGCTTCTTCAGTCCATACGCTGTCATGCAGGTTCTGCTCCCACAGTTCCTTTCGTAGCGTCTCAAAATCCTGCTCGCCGTCTGCCCCAGTCAGGGAGATCAGGGGCTGCCGATCCTTCGGCTCCTCGACGCGTAGAGTGGGAGGGATAGCCTTTTTTAGTGCCTCTGCCGCAGAGGTCGACCCCGTCTGGATTATGACCCCACTGTTACCGCACGGCCGCATTCCGTGTATACGGACACCAATCTCCGCTGGCTTTACGGCCAGCTTAAGCGCGACCTTGGTCTCGGCTGCAGTTTTAAAGATATCCCGTTGGTCTTCAGCAGGGTAGACCGCAATGACCGGACCCGGGCGCGTCGGGATTTCCTTCGGCTCTTCGTGCCGGCCGAGTTTCAGCATGCTGGCGTACGAGTGCGTGGCGGGTGCCGCAGACTTGGTGCCATAACGGGGTCCTGGTTGGTCTTGAGACTTCATGCGCTCCTCAGCCACCACAGCGCGCTGCTCCGCAGCTGCCAGCCGTGCGATGAGGGTGGTTATTAGCGAACCCGCCATGGCCACGTGCTGCCCGATCACAGCTATCTCGTCCTTGTTCAGCTTCGATGTTTTGGACCGGACCGTATCCATGATGCCGACCGTAGCCATACCCGCGTAGTCCGCCAACTCGACATAGTCCGCCGACTTGAGGTCCATACCTGGCGTCACTGGTGTAGACGGAGGGGCCGATGTAGATAGTGCCGTGGAGGCGGGAGGGATAGCCAGCGTCGGCTGGTCTGCGAGTGGGGCGGGTCTGCGGGTAGTTTTCCTGCGGGCGTGCTCCTGGGTGTCCTCGGGTGATGTGAGGGGGCGCTTGGCTGTAGAGGCCGTGGGGGCCACAGGGGCATCCGATGGTGGTTGGGAGGGGGGGGGGGTTCCGTACGGCGAGGCGTACTGTGAGGGCGGGGACCTGAGCAACGAATTGCGAGGCCTGAACGCTGCGCCGGTGCGCGTCGAGCCTTCGCTGTGGTACGCCTCCTCGTACCGCTCCCGGCGATCCGGGTCGTCGTCCTCCATCCCGGAGCGGGGGGGTTCGCCTGGTGGGGCGCCGACTACCCTATTCCACTGTTCGCCGAGATTAACGAATGTCAAAGTTTGGGGGGGGGGTATTACCGAGTATCCGGGGGGGGGGAGGTCAGGGGGCCTCCAATCCAGTCACACACGAACACACGAAAAGAGCACAAAAAAAAAAAAAGAAAAAAAAGTTTAAAAAGTTTGCACTTAGCTCTCAGGACCGATGGCATAAAGTTCTGCTCCCGTATAAGTAGTAGTATGCTGTGCGCCAATGCACGAACAGAGGTCTGCCAAAGTATTGAAGTAATTCGAGACGCACTTCGTGAACTTTGTCACGACACCAGCCCCGTGAACAGCCCTGCTGCTGTCACCTGTCACCGGTTTCCGTCGACTGTCACTGTCACTGTCAGCTGTCAGCTGTCAGATGTCAGATGTCAGCCTTCCGCTGTCAGCCGTCAGCCGACGCGAGAAACACGAACGCAAAACGTCACAAAGTGTCACTGTCACTGGGCCCTCGAGATGACAGCTGTCAGCTGTCAACTGTCGGGTTAGCGTCAAACTCGCACAAGTGTCACTGTCACTGTTTTCCGTCCTCCTCTTCGCGGTACAAATCCAAAGATGGCCGCCGCCCCTTATGGACGACCGCGCAAGAGGAAGCAGGAGGGACCGACTATTGCACTACACTGCACCACGAGTCACTGTCTCACTATCCTGCACCAACACAAGATGGCCGCTGCCTCTTATGGGCCGACACCCAAGAGAGAGCAGGAGGGACCGAACTTTAGAAAAACCCGAACAAATGAAGTAGGTAAAACTGGAAAGTAAATAGCAAAGAGCTCCGCACGCACGTCCGTCCTCGACAGATGCCGGCGACGAAGCGACGCATATCGGACAGTGGGGTTCGGCAGTGCACGCTGCGGCCGCATGGCCGGGCTTGCCGCAGTTGAAGCAAAGCCCGCTGCGGTCAATGCCCACAGTGCACTTCACTCCGATGTGGCCCGGTTCCAGACAGCGGAAGCACCGCTGCTGTCTGGGCTCTAAGAGTGTTGGTCGGACGACCGACCACCCGACCAAGATTCGGCGACCATCGGTCACCCTTTGGGCTGCGGCGGTAGGGCACTTAACCCAGACCGACCCCAGCCTACCAGGTGGGCGATTGATCTCGCCAACCTTTACGGCCTCTATGGCACACCCTCCCTCGGCTGCGATGGCCGATGCCACTTTCGTTTTAGTGGCCGCGTCATCCAGGCCGGAGATGCGCAGTTCTGCGCATTTCTCCGGTCGAGACACGCGGACCACGTCGCCCAAGACTTTTTTGAGCTCGGTGGCTAGCCCGTTCGCCTTTTCGGCGTTACCGGCGCCAGCCACCTCGAGGATCCGTGCCCCCGTCGCCGCCTTGCGGAAGCGGACACCATCGATCCCTAGGCCTTTGAGATCGATGGATTTTTCCGCCTCCGCAAGGACGGCCGCATATGTTGCGCCCTGCTCCACCGCGCCTGGCTGCAGGGTAATGACCACTGCTGCTGTACGCGGGGGGCGGAGTTTAGGGCCCGCCTTTTTTGGGGCCACAGCCGGAGCGGGTTTCGCTGCTGGCTTAGTCGGGCCCCGCTTCGCCACCACAGTCCATCCCTCGTCCATCGACGAGGAGGGAGGTGGCAGCGGGCGAGGTGGTTGAGCGGCAGCTGCCTATTTGGCAGCAGCGCTCTTCCTCGCTTGCCGTTTCTTTTTTTTGTTGCCTGGGGCAGTCTCCGAGGTTGAAGGCAACCTCGAAGGTTGTGCCTGCTCAGGCACGGACGCCGCGGGTTTGGCCACCTTAGGTGGCGCCTGCTTAGGCGTAGACGCCGCAGGTGTGGTCACCACAGGTGTCGCCCCGCGGGCGGCCTTGGCCTTGGCCTTAGCCTTGGCCTTAGACGCGGGGGGTGCGGTGGGCGCCGACGCGGGGAGCGCTGGCTCTTCGACGCCTATGGCCGAAGAGGACGCGGAAGCAGCAGCGGCGGCATTCCGAATGTCCGCCTGAAGCGGAGGACGGAGCCGTTTTTCGGGCAACAGGCGGTCCTGTATCCCCTCGAGCCGCGCGTCGACCATGAACGCGATCTCGTCGCGACTCATAGTGAGGGGAGCCGAGTCCGCCCGCTCCCTCAAAACACCTATTTGTGCTCGGAGGGTGACCAGCTCGGCCTGAAGCCTGGCCACCTCGTCCGTCTCAGTGCGAGACCTCAACTCGCGGGCGTACTCCAAGATGGAGCTTGCCGCGAGATTGAGGTCCCGCACATATTGACCCTTCAAACGGGACGATTTCTTCGCCACCGTCTGAACGGTCCCTACTGCAGCCTCTATGGCTTGCGTCAACTCCTCAGCCCGAAGGTGAGCAGCTGACACGGTCGCCTCGATTTGCGGTTTGTGCGGTTTTAGAAGGAATGACTCCTTCTGCTGCCGCAGCTCCTCCGCCAGTTCCTCCTCTGCCCGAAGTTGGAGCTCACGCTCCTTGGCCAGGTTGAGCTCGGCCTTGGCTTTCGCCAGGCCAACATACTGGCCTGTGGTCGGGGGTCGACCACGCAGTTTCTTGCCACCGACCTCAGCGGCATCCACTCGGTCTCCCGACTCGGAGCAGTCCCCGTCCGACGCAGAGTTTAAGCGTTTCCGCCAAAGTCTGCCCGGGGAGGACGGCCGCGAGTCGACAGACGCCACCGTGCCAACGCTGGTGTCGGTGGACGACTCGGAAAGAGTTTGCGTCCTAGAGCCTAGACGAGGCAGTAGGACGCGCGCCTCCTTGCAAACCCCTGGGAGGGAGGATTGAGACCTTTCGGTCCCTCTCCCCGACCCCTCAGGGTTAGAAGCCCCCAGGAAGGGAGATCGGGGCCTTTCGGCCCCTTTCCCCGCTCCCTTTGGGTCGCACGCACCTCGGAGAGGAGAGCGGGACCTCTCAGTCCCACTTCCCGCCCCCGGAGGGCCAGAACACCCGTCAAACATCGTTTCCGATGCTTGACGTCCACTAACCTTGTTGGCGCTGAAAAGCACCGTGGTTTGGCACTGAAAAGTGCCTTAAGCGCAGAAGTAACTGCTCGCTCTAAATGCCCCTCAAGTATCGAGCCAGAGATTCGGTCACCCGCCTGCCACTCCGTTACGGTGGTCAGGTCGGGGTCCAGGGCCGGACGACAAGGACGTACTCAAAGCTCACTTACGGGGGCCCGCCCCAGGTTTAGGTTAGGTTTTTTTTTTTTTTTTTTTTACGTGAGGAATGCTATTAGGCATGCTACCTCCGATATGGGGGGTATCTGGAGGCCGTATGTGGGACTCACCTCTTCGGGGCATACCCACTAAACCTCACGATGTCCACTTCATCGCCTTCAGGTCAGATCACAGGATAGGCAGGCGTTTGCTCACTGCGATCCGGCCGGCGTTGCCCAACGAGCGGGCTCGACTCCCAGGGGTTGGGCCAATGCCCTTCCCCTGTAACGTCACATGTTAGCGCCCCCTGAACACTAGGGGCGCCACATCGCGGGGCCATTATTAGGTCGGTGGATCCCCCGATCCTCCTTCCAAGGCCAGGCGGCTGGCGTACTGCATACGCCGCCGCCCCGACGCTGTGGGCCGGCGAGGAGGAAGCGTCAAACCGCTACGTTCCCTCTCTCTGAGCGTCTCTCGTTTTGCCGTCATGACTGCCTCAGCGAATGAGACGACGGCGGCCCAGCCCTCTTCGCTGTCGACCATGGCGCGAACCACGGCCGGCAGCGAGAGGTCTTGTCCTATCCTACCTATTAGAGCCGAACGCTCCCCGCTCCAAGCCGTGCACACGACGCGCGTATGCTCCGCCGTGTCCACAGCCCCACCGCTACAGTGGCGGCACGTAGGCTCCGGCTCGATGCCGACCACCTCCCACAAGTACTTCCCGAAGCAGCCGTGCCCCGTTAAGAGTTGTGTAAGGTGGAACGTTAGAGTCCCGTGCCGCCTTTCGACGTAAGGCCGCAGAATGGGTTGGATGGCCGAAACCAGTTCCTTCCCCACCGCGGACCCCTCTAGTCGGGTCGACCACCTTTCGAAGAGAACGTCGCGAGCTTGCGCTCTCCAAGTTCCGATCTCCTCCATGGTTGGCCAACCCCCGCCCCTGCGTACCAGAGTACTTCGCCGGTAAACCTGCGACAGTACCCCCGCCTCGAGATCCCACGGTAGACTGGCTGCGATTGCGCAAGCCGCCTCGTACGACACCGTACAGTACGCCCGAGCCGCTCTTTGCGCTATGGCTCGCTGCGGGCGCCGCAGCAAGACCATATTCTGAGCGCTCAGAGCATCTGCCCATATCGGCGCACCGTACAGTGCTTTCGAACGCAACACTCCGTCGTACAGGCGACGGCACGCACTACCCGGTCCCCCTTTGTTGGGGAGGAGCCTTGCGAGCATTCCGGCGTAGGCTAAAAGTTTCGGAGCCAGTTGCCGAAAGTGCTCCACAAACCCCCACCGACTGTCGAGAACGAGTCCTAAATACTTCATCCTCGACCCGACAGCGATGGAGGTGCCCCCTACCACGATTTTTGCGCCTACAGGTGGAGGTCTCCGAGGCCCGTGGAAAAACAGAGCCTCAGATTTTTCGAGAGCCACCCGGAGCCCTAACGCCTTGATGCGGCGCACTACTTGCGCCACACCAGCCGTGGCCAGCACCGCCGCATCGCGAAAATTGGGGGCCCGCGCGGTGACCAGGGTATCGTCAGCATAACAAAGTATACCAACTCCCCGGAGATTTGCACCGCGCAGGACCCAGTCGAATCCGATGTTCCACAGGAGAGGCCCGAGGACCGACCCCTGTGGAACACCGCATGACATCTCTCGCCGGACGAGCCGATCGCGCGACGGATACGCGATCGCGCGCCCGACGAAGTAGTCCCCGAGCACTTGCCTAAGGTACTCGGGAACCTTGTGGTACCTAAGTGCCTCCGCGACAGTCGCCCAAGGAAGCGTGTTAAACGCATTCGCGATATCCAGCGAGACCGCAAGGACCACTTCTCCCTGGTCGACTGCCTCCCCCACGCGTTCCCGCAAGTGCGAAATGGCATCTAGGGTTGACCTCCCGCGGCGAAAACCAAATTGACCGTCGTGCAAGTCTGGTCCTACCCCCTCCAGGTGCTTGACGAGACGAGCACTGATCACCCGCTCGAACAGCTTGCTCATCTCGTCAAGCAGTACTATCGGGCGGTAGGCCGACGGTGACTCTTTTGGGCGGCCGTTCTTACCGAGAAGAACGAGCTTCCCGATCTTCCAAGTACACGGGAATCTCCCCCCCGTCAGACATTCCGTCATGAGGGATCGCGTATCCTCCCCGATAATCGACATCACCGAGGTGATCAGCCGTCCAGGTACTCCGTCCGGGCCTGGGGCGCCGTTCTTCGCCTTGAGTCGCAGAACGGCCACTTCCAGTTCCTCCTCGGACACGGGAGGAATGACCTCCGCCGCTGTTGGCTCCTGGTTACGTGACGACATGGTCGGAGGGACCCATTCGTCTGCCGCCGGAAATAGGGTGCTGACCACTTGTCCTACGAACGAGGGCTCCAGAGACCTGGTGAGTGGGGGCGCCCACGGTCGGAGCTTGTGGCTCATGACCTTGTATGGCCGCCCCCATGGATCTCTGTCGAGTGTCTCAAGCCACTCCCTCCAGGCCTCCTCCTTAGCCGACTTGATCGCTGCGCTGTAGACCGCACGGGCGGCCTGCCACGCAGCGCGAAGCTCCGCTTCCAAGACCAGGTCCCTAACCCGTCTTCCCCGGGCACGAGTGTACCGGCGTTGCGATGCCCAGCTCGCTTGCCGAAGCTCAGCGAGGTGCGGGCGCCACCAGTACACCTGTCTCCGAGGAGGAACCGGCCTTGCCCTACTCATAGCCGCGTCACAGACGCGAGTCAGCGAATCCTGGAGCTGCTCCGATTTTGCGTCCACGTCCAGATGGGTAGTGCCGGCACCAGCCCACCGTTCCACGATGGCCGCCTCGATAGCCAGCTCCCGATCCAGCGTGGCTACTCGCCAGCGCGGATTCTCTCCGCTAAGGGGACGATTACTTGACCATGCAGCCGTCGCGGGCGAGGAGGAAATGTCGAACCGAATATATCGGTGATCGGACAAGTTCTCCTCTCCCTCGAAGACTCTCCAGTTACGCGCCCTGCGCGCCAGCGCGGGGCTGGCGAACGTCAGGTCAATAATCGATGTGCCTCCTTGGGGCCCTAAGAACGTGTTCACCGTCCCCCTGTTGAGGAGCACCACGCCAGTAGACACCGCCCACTCTTCCAACGCTTCTCCTCTATCGTCGGTGACCGGTGATCCCCAAGCACGCGAGTGTGCGTTGAAGTCTCCGGCAATCACTACATGAGCGGGGTGCACCCCTTCCACCATACCCCCGATTTCTAAGAGCAGTTGCTCGAAGTCGGCGAGGGTTTTGCTGGGAGGGCAGTACACCCCGATCACTGCGATGCCGCCTAAAGTGACCGTCACACATCCCCGGCCCCTCAAGACCTTCTCGAAGGGAGCGGAGCCGGGGACGTGCAGTTGCGTAACGATCGCAACTGAGCCGTCGAGGTCACTCGCCCAGTCGTCGCGGGGGCGAACGTAGTACGGATCGGAGATCACCGTAACCGACGCCTGCCACTGCGCCATGCACTGGAACAAATTGTCCTGAGCTCCGACGCAGTGGTTGATGTTCGCCTGCAGGAAGGAGATAGTCGCCATTTATGAGTGGGCCGTATCCATCGCCTCCTCGGTCTGCGAGAGATCGACAGACTGCGGGGGCGCCACGGGGCCACCCTTCGCCGCCTGCCGTCCCTGGGGTCGCTTGCCCCGCTTCTGGTCACCCGCTGCGCAGTCTTTGCTGCCCAGCCGGTGACCAGACGCCTTGCCCCCTGCCGCGCATATCGGACAGTGGGGTTCGGCAGTGCACGCTGCGGCCGCATGGCCGGGCTTGCCGCAGTTGAAGCAAAGCCCGCTGCGGTCAATGCCCACAGTGCACTTCACTCCGATGTGGCCCGGTTCCAGACAACGGAAGCACCGCTGCTGTCTGGGCTCTAAGAGTGTTGGTCGGACGACCGACCACCCGACCAAGATTCGGCGACCATCGGTCACCCTTTGGGCTGCGGCGGTAGGGCACTTAACCCAGACCGACCCCAGCCTACCAGGTGGGCGATTGATCTCGCCAACCTTTACGGCCTCTATGGCACACCCTCCCTCGGCTGCGATGGCCGATGCCACTTTCGTTTTAGTGGCCGCGTCATCCAGGCCGGAGATGCGCAGTTCTGCGCATTTCTCCGGTCGAGACACGCGGACCACGTCGCCCAAGACTTTTTTGAGCTCGGTGGCTAGCCCGTTCGCCTTTTCGGCGTTACCGGCGCCAGCCACCTCGAGGATCCGTGCCCCCGTCGCCGCCTTGCGGAAGCGGACACCATCGATCCCTAGGCCTTTGAGATCGATGGATTTTTCCGCCTCCGCAAGGACGGCCGCATATGTTGCGCCCTGCTCCACCGCGCCTGGCTGCAGGGTAATGACCACTGCTGCTGTACGCGGGGGGCGGAGTTTAGGGCCCGCCTTTTTTGGGGCCACAGCCGGAGCGGGTTTCGCTGCTGGCTTAGTCGGGCCCCGCTTCGCCACCACAGTCCATCCCTCGTCCATCGACGAGGGGGGAGGTGGCAGCGGGCGAGGTGGTTGAGCGGCAGCTGCCTGTTTGGCAGCAGCGCTCTTCCTCGCTTGCCGTTTCTTTTTTTTGTTGCCTGGGGCAGTCTCCGAGGTTGAAGGCAACCTCGAAGGTTGTGCCTGCTCAGGCACGGACGCCGCGGGTTTGGCCACCTTAGGTGGCGCCTGCTTAGGCGTAGACGCCGCAGGTGTGGTCACCACAGGTGTCGCCCCGCGGGCGGCCTTGGCCTTGGCCTTAGCCTTGGCCTTAGACGCGGGGGGTGCGGTGGGCGCCGACGCGGGGAGCGCTGGCTCTTCGACGTCTATGGCCGAAGAGGACGCGGAGGCAGCAGCGGCGGCATTCCGAATGTCCGCCTGAAGCGGAGGACGGAGCCGTTTTTCGGGCAACAGGCGGTCCTGTATCCCCTCGAGCCGCGCGTCGACCATGAACGCGATCTCGTCGCGACTCATAGTGAGGGGAGCCGAGTCCGCCCGCTCCCTCAAAACACCTATTTGTGCTCGGAGGGTGACCAGCTCGGCCTGAAGCCTGGCCACCTCGTCCGTCTCAGTGCGAGACCTCAACTCGCGGGCGTACTCCAAGATGGAGCTTGCCGCGAGATTGAGGTCCCGCACATATTGACCCTTCAAACGGGACGATTTCTTCGCCACCGTCTGAACGGTCCCTACTGCAGCCTCTATGGCTTGCGTCAACTCCTCAGCCCGAAGGTGAGCAGCTGACACGGTCGCCTCGGTTTGCGGTTTGTGCGGTTTTAGAAGGAATGACTCCTTCTGCTGCCGCAGCTCCTCCGCCAGTTCCTCCTCTGCCCGAAGTTGGAGCTCACGCTCCTTGGCCAGGTTGAGCTCGGCCTTGGCTTTCGCCAGGCCAACATACTGGCCTGTGGTCGGGGGTCGACCACGCAGTTTCTTGCCACCGACCTCAGCGGCATCCACTCGGTCTCCCGACTCGGAGCAGTCCCCGTCCGACGCAGAGTTTAAGCGTTTCCGCCAAAGTCTGCCCGGGGAGGACGGCCGCGAGTCGACAGACACCACCGTGCCGACGCTGGTGTCGGTAGAAGACTCCGACAGAGTTTGCGTCCTAGCGCCTAGACGAGGCAGTAGGACGCGCGCCTCCTTGCAAACCCCTGGGAGGGAGGATTGAGACCTTTCGGTCCCTCTCCCCGACCCCTCAGGGTTAAAAGCCCCCAGGAGGGGAGATCGGGGCCTTTCGGCCCCTTTCCCCGCCCCCTTAGGGTCACGCGCACCTCGGAGAGGAGAGCGGGACCTCTCGGTCCTACTCCCCGCCCCCTGAGGGCCAGAACACTCGTCAGACATCGTTTCCGATGTCAGACGACCTCTAACCGTATTGGCGCTGAGAAGCACCGTTTTTATTGGTACTGAAAAGTACCGCAAGCTCAGAAGTAACTGATCGCTCTAAATGCCCCTCAAGTATCGAGCCAGAGATTCGGTCACCCGCCTGCCACTCCGTTACGGTGGTCAGGTCGGGGTCCAGGGCCGGACGACAAGGACGTACTCACAGCTCACTTACGGGGGCCCGCCCCGGTTTTTTTTTTTTTTTTTTTTTTTTTTTACGTGAGGAATGCTATTAGGCATGCTACCTCCGATATGGGGGGTATCTGGAGGCCGTATGTGGGACTCACCTCTTCGGGGCATACCCACTAAACCTCACGATGTCCACTTCATCGCCTTCAGGTCAGATCACAGGATAGGCAGGCGTTTGCTCACTGCGATCCGGCCGGCGTTGCCCAACGAGCGGGCTCGACTCCCAGGGGTTAGGCCAAAGCCCTTCCCCTGTAACGTCACATGTAAGCGCCCCCTGAACACTAGGGGCGCCACATCGCGGGGCCATTATTAGGTCGGTGGATCCCCCGATCCTCCTTCCAAGGCCAGGCGGCTGGCGTACTGCATACGCCGCCGCCCCGACGCTGTGGGCCGGCGAGGAGGAAGCGTCAAACCGCTACGTTCCCTCTCTCTGAGCGTCTCTCGTTTTGCCGTCATGACTGTCTCAGCGAATGAGACGACGGCGGCCCAGCCCTCTTCGCTGTCGACCATGGCGTGAACCACGGCCGGCAGCGAGAGGTCTTGTCCTATCCTACCTATTAGAGCCGAACGCTCCCCGCTCCAAGCCGTGCACACGACGCGCGTATGCTCCGCCGTGTCCACAGCCCCACCGCTACAGTGGCGGCACGTAGGCTCCGGCTCGATGCCGACCACCTCCCACAAATACTTCCCGAAGCAACCGTGCCCCGTTAAGAGTTGTGTAAGGTGGAACGTTAGAGTCCCGTGCCGCCTTTCGACGTAGGGCCGCAGAATGGGTTGGATGGCCGAAACCAGTTCCTTCCCCACCGCGGACCCCTCTAGTCGGGCCGACCACCTGTCGAAGAGAACGTCGCGAGCTTGCGCTCTCCAGCTTCCGATCTGCTCCACGGTTGGCCAACCCCCGCCCCTGCGTACCAGAGTACTTCGCCGGTAAACCTGCGACAGTACCCCCGCCTCGAGATCCCACGGTAGACTGGCTGCGATTGCGCAAGCCGCCTCGTACGACACCGTACAGTACGCCCGAGCCGCTCTTTGCGCTATGGCTCGCTGCGGGCGCCGCAGCAAGACCATATTCTGAGCGCTCAGAGCATCTGCCCATATCGGCGCACCGTACAGTGCTTTCGAACGCAACACTCCGTCGTACAGGCGACGGCACGCACTACCCGGTCCCCCTTTGTTGGGGAGGAGCCTTGCGAGCATTCCGGCGTAGGCTAAAAGTTTCGGAGCCAGTTGCCGAAAGTGCTCCACAAACCCCCACCGACTGTCGAGAACGAGTCCTAAATACTTCATCCTCGACCCGACAGCGATGGAGGTGCCCCCTACCACGATTTTTGCGCCTACAGGTGGAGGTCTCCGAGGCCCGTGGAAAAACAGAGCCTCGGATTTTTCGAGAGCCACCCGGAGCCCGAGCGCCTTGATGCGGCGCACTATTTGCGCCACACCAGCCGTGGCCAGCACCGCCGCATCGCGAAAATGAGGGGCCCGCGCGGTGACCAGGGTATCGTCGGCATAACAAAGTATACCGACTCCCCGGAGATTTGCACCGCGTAGGACCCAGTCGAATCCGATGTTCCACAGGAGAGGGCCGAGGACCGACCCCTGTGGAACACCGCATGACATCTCTCGCCGGACGAGCCGATCGCGCGACGGATACGTGATCGCGCGCCCGACGAAGTAGTCCCCGAGCACTTGCCTAAGGTACTCGGGAACCTTGTGGTACCTAAGTGCCTCCGCGACAGTCGCCCAAGGAAGCGTGTTAAACGCATTCGCGATATCCAGCGAAACCGCAAGGACCACTTCTCCCTGGTCGACTGCCTCCCCCACGCGTTCCCGCAAGTGCGAAATGGCATCTAGGGTTGACCTCCCGCGGCGAAAACCAAATTGACCGTCGTGCAAGTCTGGTCCTACCCCCTCCAGGTGCTTGACGAGACGAGCACTGATCACCCGCTCGAACAGCTTGCTCATCTCGTCAAGCAGTACTATCGGGCGGTAGGCCGACGGTGACTCTTTTGGGCGGCCGTTCTTACCGAGAAGAACGAGCTTCCCGATCTTCCAAGTACGCGGGAATCTCCCCCCCGTCAGACATTCCGTCATGAGGGATCGCGTATCCTCCCCGATAATCGGCATCACCGAGGTGATCAGCCGTCCAGGTACTCCGTCCGGGCCTGGGGCGCCGTTCTTCGCCTTGAGTCGCAGAACGGCCACCTCCAGTTCCTCCTCGGACACGGGAGGAATGACCTCCGCCGCTGTTGGCTCCTGGTTACGTGACGACATGGTCGGAGGGACCCATTCGTCTGCCGCCGGAAATAGGGTGCTGACCACTTGTCCTACGAACGAGGGCTCCAGAGACCTGGTGAGTGGGGGCGCCCACGGTCGGAGCTTGTGGCTCATGACCTTGTATGGCCGCCCCCATGGATCTCTGTCGAGTGTCTCAAGCCACTCCCTCCAGGCCTCCTCCTTAGCCGACTTGATCGCTGCGCTGTAGACCGCACGGGCGGCCTGCCACGCAGCGCGAAGCTCCGCTTCCAAGACCAGGTCCCTAACCCGTCTTCCCCGGGCACGAGTGTACCGGCGTTGCGATGCCCAGCTCGCTTGCCGAAGCTCAGCGAGGTGCGGGCGCCACCAGTACACCTGTCTCCGGGGAGGAACCGGCCTTGCCCTACTCATAGCCGCGTCACAGACGCGAGTCAGCGAATCCTGGAGCTGCTCCGATTTTGCGTCCACGTCCAGATGGGTAGTGCCGGCACCAGCCCACCGTTCCACGATGGCCGCCTCGATAGCCAGCTCCCGATCCAGCGTGGCTACTCGCCAGAGCGGATTTTCTCCGCTAAGGGGACGATTACTTGACCATGCAGCCGTCGCGGGCGAGGAGGAAATGTCGAACCGAATATATCGGTGATCGGACAAGTTCTCCTCTCCCTCGAAGACTCTCCAGTTGCGCGCCCTGCGTGCCAGCGCGGGGCTGGCGAACGTCAGGTCAATAATCGATGTGCCTCCTTGGGGCCCTAAGAACGTGTTCACCGTCCCCCTGTTGAGGAGCACCACGCCAGTAGACACCGCCCACTCTTCCAACGCTTCTCCTCTATCGTCGGTGTCCGGTGATCCCCAAGCACGCGAGTGCGCGTTGAAGTCTCCGGCAATCACGACATGAGCGGGGTGCACCCCTTCCACCATACCCCCGATTTCTAAGAGCAGTTGCTCGAAGTCGGCGAGGGTTTTGCTGGGAGGGCAGTACACCCCGATCACTGCGATGCCGCCTAAAGTGACCGTCACACATCCCCGGCCCCTCAAGACCTTCTCGAAGGGAGCGGAGCCGGGGACGTGCAGTTGCGTAACGATCGCAACTGAGCCGTCGAGGTCACTCGCCCAGTCGTCGCGGGGGCGAACGTAGTACGGATCGGAGATCACCGTAACCGACGCCTGCCACTGCGCCATGCACTGGAACAAATTGTCCTGAGCTCCGACGCAGTGGTTGATGTTCGCCTGCAGGAAGGAGATAGTCGCCATTTATGAGTGGGCCGTATCCATCGCCTCCTCGGTCTGCGAGAGATCGACAGACTGCGAGGGCGCCACGGGGCCACCCTTCGCCGCCTGCCGTCCCTGGGGTCGCTTGCCCCGCTTCTGGTCACCCGCTGCGCAGTCTTTGCTGCCCAGCCGGTGACCAGACGCCTTGCCCCCTGCCGCGCATATCGGACAGTGGGGTTCGGCAGTGCACGCTGCGGCCGCATGGCCAGGCTTGCCGCAGTTGAAGCAAAGCCCGCTGCGGTCAATGCCCACAGTGCACTTCACTCCGATGTGGCCCGGTTCCAGACAACGGAAGCACCGCTGCTGTCTGGGCTCTAAGAGTGTTGGTCGGACGACCGACCACCCGACCAAGATTCGGCGACCATCGGTCACCCTTTGGGCTGCGGCGGTAGGGCATTTAACCCAGACCGACCCCAGCCTACCAGGTGGGCGATTGATCTCGCCAACCTTTACGGCCTCTGTGGCACACCCTCCCTCGGCTGCGATGGCCGATGCCACTTTCGTTTTAGTGGCCGCGTCATCCAGGCCGGAGATGCGCAGTTCTGCGCATTTCTCCGGTCGAGACACGCGGACCACGTCGCCCAAGACTTTTTTGAGCTCGGTGGCTAGCCCGTTCGCCTTTTCGGCGTTACCGGCGCCAGCCACCTCGAGGATCCGTGCCCCCGTCGCCGCCTTGCGGAAGCGGACACCATCGATCCCTAGGCCTTTGAGATCGATGGATTTTTCCGCCTCCGCAAGGACGGCCGCATAAGTTGCGCCCTGCTCCACCGCGCCTGGCTGCAGGGTAATGACCACTGCTGCTGTACGCGGGGGGCGGAGTTTAGGGCCCGCCTTTTTTGGGGCCACAGCCGGAGCGGGTTTCGCTGCTGGCTTAGTCGGGCCCCGCTTCGCCACCACAGTCCATCCCTCGTCCATCGACGAGGGGGGAGGTGGCAGCGGGCGAGGTGGTTGAGCGGCAGCTGCCTGTTTGGCAGCAGCGCTCTTCCTCGCTTGCCGTTTCTTTTTTTTGTTGCCTGGGGCAGTCTCCGAGGTTGAAGGCAACCTCGAAGGTTGTGCCTGCTCAGGCACGGACGCCGCGGGTTTGGCCACCTTAGGTGGCGCCTGCTTAGGCGTAGACGCCGCAGGTGTGGTCACCACAGGTGTCGCCCCGCGGGCGGCCTTGGCCTTGGCCTTAGCCTTGGCCTTAGACGCGGGGGGTGCGGTGGGCGCCGACGCGGGGAGCGCTGGCTCTTCGACGCCTATGGCCGAAGAGGACGCGGAGGCAGCTGCGGCAGCATTACGTATGTCCGCCTGAAGCGGAGGACGGAGCCGTTTCTCGGGCAACAGGCGGTCCTGTATCCCCTCGAGCCGCGCATCAACCATAAAGGCGATCTCGTCGCGGCTCATAGTGAGGGGAGCCGAGTCCGCCCGCTCCCTCAAAACACCTATTTCAGCTCGGAGGGTGACCAGCTCGGCCTGAAGCCTGGCCACCTCGTCCGACTCTGTGCGAGACCTCAACTCGCGAGCGTACTCCAGGATGGAGCTTGCCGCGAGATTGAGGTCCCGCACATATTGACCCTTCAGACGGGACGATTTCTTCGCCACCGTCTGAACGGTCCCTACGGCTGCCTCTATGGCTTGCGTCAACTCCTCAGCCCGAAGGTGAGCAGCTGACACGGTCGACTCGGTTTGCGGTTTGTGCGGTTTTAGAAGGAATGACTCCTTCTGCTGCCGCAGCTCCTCCGCCAGTTCCTCCTCTGCCCGAAGTTGGAGCTCTCGCTCCTTGGCCAGGTTGAGCTCGGCCTTGGCTTTCGCCAGGCCGACATACTGGCCTGTGGTCGGGGGACGACCGCGCAGTTTCTTGCCACCGACCTCAGCGGCATCCACACGGTCTCCCGACTCGGAGCAGTCCCCGTCCGACGCAGAGTTTAAGCGTTTCCGCCAAAGTCTGCCCGGGGAGGACGGCCGCGAGTCGACAGACACCACCGTGCCAGGTTTTTTTTTTTTTTTTTTTTTTTTTTTTTTTTTTTTTTTTATTACGCCTAGTTCTCCGATATTCATATTTCGGAGTTCTTGCTAAACTATTCCTTTCATTCCAGTTCTCGCTTGTGCTACTGCTCGTACTTTCATGCCTCATACTTTATCTTTCTTTTATACAACCTTTCATACAAAGCAATTAATTTGCTTCTATTCTGTTTATTAGCTATTCATCTTTTCTACTTATTTCTACTTGATTCTACTTCTATATATATATATGATTAATAATTGTACACGTTTTTATATTCTTTATTTCTTTCTTTCTTTTAGGATATCGGGATAAGGTTACTGGTTTATTTATTTCTTTTACACATTATTCTTAAGCTAACAACTTTGTCTATTCTAATTACATTTACTTCTTATATATTACTTACATTTTTATTTCTGCATACTTTACTACTATTATTTTTACAATGTTTTTTATTACATATATATGATAATCTCAGATTATCTTAATATTAATAATTAGTCTACCGTGTTTCTCTTATTTACTAATTTAACTATTTCTATACAGAAATCTAGAAACTGTGTTCTACTGTTTTTATCATTTATTAGCTGACTCAATTTTTCTAATTTTACCTGTATTTTTATTTTTTGTTCCAGATTGTACCGTTGCACGGCGTGAATTGGGCATTCCGTGATCAAGTGGGGAATGTCCTCAGGTTGACCCGGTTCGCAGGCGCACGATGGATCCTCCTTGCACTTGAACCTGGCCAAGTACTCAGAGAATCCACCGTGCCCTGTCAGTAGCTGCGTTGTGTGTTTTGTGGGTTCGAACTTCTTGATAGTGGCATATGCATCCACCGCGCTCGGAAAGAAGAGCTTTGTGACTGAGGCGGTCACGCCCGACGCGTACCTCCGGTTCCACTCGCCAAGCGAATCATTACGAATTTTCCGCTTGACGAATGAGACCGGACAAAGGTCGTAGTCGGGTGCCCGCCTCAGCCCCAAGGCTGCTTCTTTCGCTAGTTGGTCAGCCCTCTCATTTCCCTCCATCCCCGCGTGTGCCTTTATCCAGAACAACTTTATAATTTTGTTCTGGTGAAAAGAGGTTTTAATGTTTTTCCTTGTTTGCACTGCTAAGGGATGGAGACAACTGGGATTTGTAACCGTCTGAAGTGCCGCGGTTGAGTCACTATAGATTCCAAAAGAGGCCGGCTCATGTTTGAGGATCACCCTCGTTGCTTCGCATATGGCCAAGAGTTCCGCCTGGTAGACGGTACAATAGGATGGCAAGGCAAGTTTGAGGGCTTTGGTTTCAGCCCCGTTTCTCCACACGGACAACGCGGCTCCCACCTTGCCCTCAATCTTGCTGCCATCCGTGTAAATTTGCATAGTGGTGTCACGAGTATCGTCCACTTGCTCGTTGGTCTCCAGGCTTAGGAACTCCAGACGCATATGTTCCGCAGGGTGAGGGTTTTCCATGACCGATTCCATTCGCTCGATCTCCCTCCCCCCCAGATCCGGGATGGGATCCCCCCTCCTGACCCTATAAAGCAAGGCCGCTTCGCGAACGCGAATATCAAGAGGGAGTATCCCCGCCAGGAGTACTGCCGAGTGGAGGGAGACCGTGCGATATGCTTTACATATTTTTTGAGCGAATCCTCGCTGTATAAAGTTTAGCCTCTTCTGAACTCCCAGCTTCCCAACCGCTGGCGCCCATACGCCGGCTGCATACAACACTATCGGCTCGACTGTGGCAGTGTAGATTGTATGGATCACCTCCGGGTGTAATCCCCAACTTGTCTTTGCCGCCCTGGTCAGTTGCTTATAGATGTTGGTGACTTTTTTACAGGTGTTATCGACATGTTTATTAAAAGTTAATTTGCTGTCGATAGTGAGGCCAAGAATCTTAATCTCCTCTGATGTGCCAATGCTTATCCCACCCATGCTCAGACGTGGTGTGTCGTGTTTGAGCTTCCTTGTCATGACCATAGCGTTGGTCTTATGAGGTGCAAATTTAAGCTTGTTTGCATCTCCCCACCCCTGAACATGGTCAAGAGCGGCATTGGCACATCTCTCTATCTCAGCAGCTGTGTCACCGTGGAAGACCAGGACGACGTCATCCGCGAATGCTTGCGCATAATTACCCCTTTCATCGAGACTTTGCAACAATGGATCCAGTAAAAGATTCCAGAGGATTGGCCCGCCAATTGAGCCCTGGACACAACCCTTTTTTGTACTTTTGCTGTGTTCCTTACCGGCGTATCTCACCCGGACCGATCTGTCTTCCAGGTAGCTATTTATCAGTCTTCTAAGGCCCTCCGGACACATCTCCTCCACAAGTCGGATTTTGATTGCCGGCCACCAGGCGCTGTCAAAGGCGCCCTCTATATCCAGGGAGACCAGCACCACGATCTGCTTGTCATCCAGCTTTGATCTTATGTGCTGGACCAGGGTATACAGGGCGTCCTCACAGCTCCTTTGTGGCATAAATCCGTATTGGTGGGGGCTGATACTTGGGTGAAGATGGTGCCGCAGTCTTGCCATTATCATCTTTTCAAATATCTTGCCCATGACTGGGAGCAGTCCAATAGGCCTATATGATTTAGGAAGACTGTAGCTTTCCCGCCCTGGTTTGCGTAACGCGATGACGGTTGCCTCTTTCCAGGTGTTCGGAAAGTGGTGAAGTATGAGGCATTTGTTTGCCATGGCAAGGAACAGCTGGGGTTCGTTTCTGATGGCGTGGTCGCAGATGTCCGCCGTGAGGCCGTCGGCCCCTGGTGCGGTTAGGTTAGGTTAGGTTAGGTTAGGTTAGGTTAGGTTAGGTTAGGTTAGGTTAGGTTAGGTTAGGTTAGGTTAGGTTGGGGTGCGACGGAACACCTCCTCGCGGTGCACCCTGGGCAACGTGGGCGATGACGCATCATTGATTGCTCCTCTGGAGTAGCTGGCGTCAACGTCGACGGCTAACGTTCCAGCCCTTTTCAGGGCTAGCTGACCCCATTGCACGAGGGGGTCGTGGTATGGCGGGCCTGCAAGGCCCGCGTGGGATCCGAACGGATCCAGGGACGGGTCGGCCCTCTGCTCGCGCAGGGGCTGACAGGCATTCGTGCCGCCGTCGGTGATGGGAGGGGTGGCTGCCCTCCCGCGTCGCGTAATCTCCGGGTGATCGTCAAGGACCTGCATGCTAGCCACATGCGGGAAGATGTGATCTCGGAGGACGCGGGGCTTGCCTTCATTGGCCGGCCCGCGACAAGGAAAAGTCTGTAACACCCGACAGCGAAGTCGTAAAAACCTGTGGACACCTGGGGACCTCCACAGTATGTACCCCGCTTCCCGGAATGAGCGTCACCCGGGAAGTGTAATCTTTTCGTCTCATACTCGTGGGATTTTTATGGAGAATTTTAAACTTAAAACCAAAACTGACGAAACGCAGGAGAATGAGGAATGCTTGTTGTCAAGCAAGGAAGGAGAAAAAGTTGCCGATAATGGCAACCATGAGCTATCGGGGGTCACACCAACCCCTGGCAGTAGCCAAGTGGAGGTAGCGGCTAATATGCAGCCGAAGGTCGTATTACGACGGTCATCTCGCGTCCGCCCTGTCTCGGTCTGCGAGGTGGATATGGCCGACGCGGATGTGGAGTCTTTAAGCGCCGCGTCATCAAGGAGGGGTTCAACGACTACGTTGAACTCCAAGTTCTGGCAGTCGCAGAAGCGCAACCGCTCCGTAGAGTCGATGGAGGGGTCTAACGACCCTATTGAACAACCACCTCCCCCGAAGGTTTCCACCGCGGGAAGGGGCCGTGCTACGGTGGACACTACGGAGCCGAGAGTCGGACTCTCCCGCAAGGCGGAGTTGGCGCGTAAGCGCCGCGAAGAGGAGCAGCTCGCAATCGAACGAGCAGAGCAGCTCGCTGCAGAAATCCTGCCCGGTTCGGACGGGAATCCTCACTCTGCAGCAGAGCTGCTGAAAAGGGCACAAGGCAGTGTAGCCATTATTATGGAGTTGGCTACCAAGTCGGCCAACCTGAAGGGCACCAGCCAGAAGTTGCTCAAGACGGCGGCTACTGCACTGTTGGAGCACGTGGAAGTGCTAACAGAACGCACTGCCACCGATGAGAACCGTCGGCTCTTAGTGGCAATTAAGCGCCGAGACGCGGAGATCCTGACGCTACAGGAAGAGATGCGTCAGATGCAGGCTGAAATGCGCCGCATGACGCAGGCCGCATCTGTGCCGGTGGCAACGCCGGCAGCGCCTGCCACTTCTATAACAACTGAAGTGGCCCCCATAGCCTCCTCAGCACCTCCCTCAGTCCTATCACAGGACCTCATGAGGGAGATAATGTTGAGCGTAGGCACAATGGTAGAGGCAAGGCTTGGAGCGGTAGAGGCCAGGTTGCCTCCCGAACCGCGTCTCCTCACCACCGCGGCGATGAGACGGGCACAGGCAGCGGCGGCGACGCCTTCAGTCGCTGTCACAGCTGCACGTCCGCCACAAGGCCAAGCTGGTCGACCCTCGGGTCCCGCAGTAACTGCTCCAAGGGAGAATTTCCCACCGTTGCGACCGGTGCAGACGGCATCGCGGGCTCCCGCCAGAGCTCGACGCGCCGCCCCTCCTACGGCACCCACGCCAGGGCCTTCCGCCCCCGTTCCTGTCCCCTCGACTTCCGCACAACCGGACAGCGAGGGCTGGCAAACGGTGGAGCGGAAGAAAAGGAGGAAAAAGAAGAAGAAGAAGTCTGCGGCGGAGACGGCCGCAGCCCCACAGTCCAGTGGCAAAAAGAAGCCGAGGAAGTTAATACCTCCCAAATCCGCCGCCGTGGTGATCACGGTGGCGCCAGAGGCGACGGAGCGCGGTCTTGACTACCGTCAAGTCCTTCTACAAGCCCGACAAGGTATCGACGTCGCCGATCTCGGCGGCGTCGGTGCCCGAACACGCCTCGCCCGTACGGGAGCTCGGATACTCGAGTTCCCCGGGGCGGAGGGAGGCAAGAGGGCTGACGTAGTGGCTGAAAAGCTTCGGGGCCTATTCAGCGGGGTGGAGGGCGTCAAGATCGCCAGACCCACCAAATGCGCCGAGGTGCGCATTTCGGGTCTGGCAGACTTTACAGAGCCTGAGGATGTCCGGGAGGCAATAGCTTTTGCTACCAAATGCAGCCCGGAGCATGTTAGGGTTGGCCCCATCCGCCCCGGTCCTGGTGGCGTTGGTGCGATTTGGGCGAGCTGTCCGGTAGCGTCGGTAAAGATCTTAGCCGACGCCGGAAGACTCCTCGTGGGCTGGATCTCAGCCAGGGTTACTGTCCTGGAGAGCCGGCCCATGAGGTGTTTTAAATGCATGGCACCTGGGCACGCTCGCCTGAAGTGCACCAGCTGTTTTGACTGCAGTGGGCTGTGCTTCCGCTGCGGTCAACCCGGGCACAAGATGGCGGCCTGTTCCGCCGCCCCCCACTGCCCGGCATGTGCCGCGGGCAAACTGCCCGCCAATCACATGCTGGGCCGTGAGGGTTGCAAGCCACCCCGCGCTGCCTCGGCTTCCGAGCCACAGCTGGGCGCTGGCCGGTCGACTCAGGCCGTTCCCAGCGATGTAGTATCGCCGTCGCCGTCGCCGCCGACACGCATGGAGGAGGATGTAGTAGCCACCGCCCAATAATGGACCGTGACTGCAACATCCTCCAGGTGAACCTGAACCACTGTCGCCGTGCGCAGGACCTCCTCCTGCAAAACATGGCGCAGTGGTCAATAGGCCTTGCCGTAGCCGCGGATCCGTACATCATCCCGAACCGCCCGAATTGGGTCGGTTCGTACTCGGTGGACGGAAACGTGGCAATCGTCGCCTCCACGGCGCTTCAGCTCCCCCCCTTGTCACCAAGAGACAAGGGTCCGGGATTTGTTGCTGCCGCATGGGGGGGTATCACCGTTTACGGTGTTTACTTCTCCCCCAACCGGAGGCTGAGCGATTTCGAGGACTTCATCTTTAGACTGGAGTCCTCGATGCGGCAGGCGACCTCGGGTCACGTGCTGGTAATGGGGGACTTCAACGCCTGGTCTGAGGCGTGGGGGTCCTCCAGGACCAGCGGCCGCGGCGACGTCGTGTTGGAGTGGGCGGACTCGGTGGGCCTCTGTCTCCTTAACAGGGGCACCACCTATACGTGTGTCAAGTCGTGGGGGGGGTCGATAGTGGACCTTTCGTTCGCTACCCCCACGCTTGCCACACGGGTAAGGAACTGGCGTGTCCTGAACGACGAGACGACCAACTCGGACCATCAATACATCCGTTTTGAGCTCTCTCGGTCGCAGGACGCCAGTAGGGGTCACAGGGTTGGCAGCACCTCACCTTTTAAGCGGTGGGCTTTGGGTAGTCTCGATAGGGACCAATTAGCGGAGGCAGCCATCGTGCAAGCGTGGCTGTCTCTGCCACCTCCGTCTGAGGGGGTGGACGTCGGTGCAGGCCGCTTTCGCGACTCGCTAACTGCTGTTTGCGACGCGGCCATGCACCGGGTCGGACGTAGGCCTCCAAAGACGGAGGTCTACTGGTGGTCCCAAGAGCTGGCGTCCCTTCGCGCGGCCTCCAACCGCGCCAAGAGGGCCGTCACCCGAAGCCGTGGGCGTTACAGAGACGCCCAACACCCAGAGGTTGTCCGCTTGAGGGAGTTGTCGAAAGAGGCCGAAAACACCTTCAAGCGGGCCATAGATGCTGCCAAGGAGCGCAGTAGAATGGAAATGCTGGAGGGTCTCGACCGTGACCCCTGGGGTCGCCCATACCGCGCGGTGCGTAATAAGCTCCGCGCGCAGGGCCCCCCCCTTACCGAGACTCTCCAGCCCAGCTTCCTAGCGGACGTGGTCGAGGGCCTTTTCCCGGATCGGGCGGAGCACACGCCCCCGTCCATGGCCTCTTTGGCCGAGGACGAGGTGGTAGTGGAGGAGGATGTTCCGCCCGTCACGGAGACGGAGGTGGGGGTGGCTGCCCTTCGAATCCGATCGAAGAACACCGCCCCTGGGCCTGACGGGATACCTGCCCGCGTGTTGGCCCTGGCCCTCGACCACATGGAGGACCGCTTCAGGGAACTGCTGGACGCCTGCCTGGCGTCCGGACGGTTCCCTGACTGCTGGAAAAGCGGGAAGCTGGTACTCCTGCAGAAGCCTGGACGGCCCACCGATTCGGCCGCAGCCTTCAGGCCCATAGTGTTGCTCGACGAGGCGGGTAAGTTGTTCGAGAAAATTCTCGCTACCCGAATCGTCGAGCACCTCACTACAGTGGGGCCCGACCTGTCGGATGCCCAATTCGGTTTCCGAACGGGGCGTTCGACGGTTGATGCAATTCTGCATTTGAGGGCTGCCGCCGAAGAGGTGGTGAGCCGCGGCGGAGTGTTGTTGGCGGTGTCGTTGGACATCGCCAACGCATTCAATAGTCTGCCATTCAGCTGCATCAGGGAGGCGCTCCGATATCACGGGGTGCCCGTCTATCTGAGGCGGCTGGTGGCGGACTATCTGCAGGAGAGACGCGTCTTGTACGAGGACTGCGACGGACGTGTGCTGCAGAGGCCCATGTCGTGCGGTGTTCCTCAGGGGTCGGTCCTCGGGCCGCTCCTGTGGAACATCGGCTATGATTGGGTCCTCCGCGGAGTCTTTCCTCCGGGGCTGGGCGTCATCTGCTATGCGGATGACACTCTTGTCACGGCCCCGGGGGAAAGCTTCGAGGAGGCGGCGCAGCTGGCCACCGTGGGTGTCTCCCAGGTGGTCGATCGCATCGAGGCGTTGGGCCTGCGGGTGGCGGTGGAGAAGACGGAGGCTCTATATTTCCATGGGCCTCGTCGCCGCCCGCCGCCCCGCGCCTCGATTATGATCCGTTCGGTTCTCGTACCAGTGGGGGCCCGGATTAAATATCTGGGCCTAATAATCGACTCAAGGTGGCACTTCGACGAGCACTTCCGAATGCTCTCCCCGAAGCTCGTCGGCACTGCATCCGCCCTGGGTAGGCTTTTGCCAAACCTGGGCGGAGCCAGTATCGGCTGTCGACGGCTATACACCGGGGTGATCCGGTCAATGGCGCTGTATGGCGCACCAGTGTGGGCGGACGCCCTGACTGCCCGCAATAGGCCCTACCTGTTAAGGGCCCAGCGTATCGTGGCGGTCAGGGCTATACGCGGGTACCGCACCGTTTCGACGGAAGCGGCCTGCGCATTGGCCGGAACACCCCCATGGGACTTGGAGGCGGAAGTGCTCGCCGAAGTTTATCGGCAGACGACACAATATAGGGCGGGTAGTGGCAGTCGGCCCCCGCCCGAAGAGGTCCGCGGGTGGCGAGATGCCGCCCGCCAAGCCATCATGGCTGACTGGTCGTCCCGGCTGGAGTCCCCGAGTGCAGGTCATCGCACCGTGGCGGCGCTCCAGCCGGTCATTGTCGAGTGGACGGAGAGGCAGCACGGGACCCTTTCCTTCCGACTGACTCAGATGCTTTCCGAGCACGGCTGCTTCGGAAAGTATCTGTACTCGGTCGCTAGGAGGGAATCGAGTCCCGCCTGCCATCACTGTCCCTGCCGCGAGGACACGGCGCAGCACACGCTCGAGGCTTGTCCAGCTTGGGCGGTGCAGCGCCGAGACCTCGTGGCAATAGTGGGAGTCGATCTCTCGCTGCCGGCCATCCTGCGCTCCATGGCCCGCAGCGAGAGTTGTTTCACCGCGGTCGCATCTTTCTGCGAGGAAGTCATCTCGCAGAAGGAGGCGGCGGAGAGGATCAGAGAGGCAGACGGCCTCGCAGATCTAATCCGCCGCCGGCGAACCGGGCGGCGTGCGCGCGCATTCTTGCGCCTCATGCCGCCCTAGTGTGGCCGCGGGTGGATGGGCCGGGGTTTGCCCTCCACCCGCAGTAGAGCCCCCCGCGAAGGGGTGATGTCCCGGTGTGCCTGGACATCGCCTAGAAGACGGGCCCGCACCGCACCTTTGCGGGCCAGCGCTTGGGTGTTCCGTCGATGAGTGCGAAGTATTTCCGACGGTTCACTCACTAAGTCGCAGTGTATGGCACACGGCAGGTTGTTTTAGTGTGGTGAGAGCCCCACATAACCGCGCGGCGTCCCCGCGCTGCGCGGTATGCGGAAGGTACATTTTTTCCTGCCTGAACAAAAAAAAAAAAAAAAAAAAAGGTTAGGTTAGGTTAGGTTAGGTTAGGTTAGGTTAGGTTAGGTTAGGTTAGGTTAGGTTAGGTTAGGTTAGGTTAGGTTGGGGTGCGACGGAACACCTCCTCGCGGTGCACCCTGGGCAACGTGGGCGATGACGCATCATTGATTGCTCCTCTGGAGTAGCTGGCGTCAACGTCGACGGCTAACGTTCCAGCCCTTTTCAGGGCTAGCTGACCCCATTGCACGGGGGGGTCGTGGTATGGCGGGCCTGCTAGGCCCGCGAGGGATCCGCGAGGATCCCAGATCCGAAAGGATCGAGGGACGGGTCGGCCCACTGCTCGCGCAGGGGCTGACAGGCATTCGTGCCGCCGTCGGTGATGGGAGGGGTGGCTGCCCTCCCGCGTCGCGTAATCTCCGGGTGATCGTCAAGGACCTGCATGCTAGCCACATGCGGAAAGATGTGATCTCGGAGGACGCGGGGCTTGCCTTAATTGGCCGGCCCGCGACAAGGAAAAGTCTATAAGACCCGACAGCGAAGTCGTAAAAACCTGTGGACACCTGGGGACCTCCACAGTATGTACCCCGCTTCCCGGAATGAGCGTCACCCGGGAAGTGTATTTAGTTCGTCTCATACTCGTGGGACTTTTATGGATTCTACTAATAAAACTAAAACTGACGAAAAAAAGAAGGCGAAAGGGAAGAAGGGGAAGAGCTCAGCTTCAGGCAAGAGCAAAGTAGTCGTTGCCTCAGGCAATGCAGGCGACATTCGGCTGAGTAGCGAAGGGTTGTCGATCGACTGGCAGCCGGTGGTTGCATTGCCACGGGCACCCAGCGTCCTCTCCGGATCGCTAGGCGAGGCAGAAATGGACGCAGAGACGTCAAGTGCTGCCACCTCGGTGAGGGGTTCAACGACTTCGTTGAACCTCTCATCGGAATTTTGGAAGGCGCGGAAGCGCCCGCTGGCGGGATCGATGGAGGACCTCGATGGCTCCTTCGAGTTTAGCGGGGTGCTTCCGCCCCCTGCAAAACTATCTAGCGCAGGCAGGGGCCGATCGAGGCCGGCCACCCCGGACCTCAGAGTTAGCGCCACGCGCAAGTCCGAATTGGCGCAGCGGCGCAAAGAGGGGGAACAGGCCGCGCTCGGGCGAGTAGAGCAGCTTACTGCCGAACTTGCCTCGGGTGCGGACTGTAACCCTCACTCTGCAGCAGAGTTGCTGCAGAGGTCAAAGAAAAGTGTGGCCATAATATTGGATGTGGCCACAAAGTCGTCCCAATTAAAAGGCACTTACCAGAAGGCGCTCAAGGTGGCAGCCTCTGCCTTATTGGAAAACGCGGAGGTCCTCCAGGGCCGCACGGTTGATGATGAGAACCGGCGGCTCTGGGTGGCATATAACCGACTGAACGCGGAGAATCTCCACCTGCAGGAGCAAATGCGACAGATGCAGGTGGAGATACGCCGGCTGACACAGGCTCAGTTGACATCCGCGTCAGCAGGTGCACCGGTGGCAGTACCTGCATCGCCTGTGCCGTCCGTGGCGCCCTCATCGCCAGTGGCACCCAGGATGGCCTCTATGTCGGTGCCCCCATCAGCATCTCCCTCAGCCCTGTTCTCACAGGAGCAAATGAGGGAGATTATGCTGAGCGTAGGCCCGATGATAGGTGCGCGATTGGAGGCGTTGGAGGCGAGGCTGCCTCCAGAGCCACGTCGCCTAACAACTTCGGCGATGAGACGGACGCAGCCGCCTTCCTCCGCGGCAGCAGCTACACGTCCGTCTCAGGGTCAAGGTGCCCAGGCGGGGCGACCCTCGGGTCCCGTAGCGGCTCGTCCAAGGGAGAACTTTCCTCCCTTGAGGCCGGTGGCGGTACAGGCGTCCTCGCGGGCCCCTGCCCGAGCCCAACGTGCCACTCCCGTGGCTCCCACAGCTGCCTCTTCGGCTCCCACACCCTCCTCCTCCGCTCAGCCGGACAGTGAGGGATTCCAGGTGGTCGAGCGGAGGAAGAGGCGGAACAAGAAGAAGAGAAAGAAGAAGAAGACTGCGGCTGAGGCAGCCGCAGCCCCACAAGCTGGTGGCACAAAAGCCCGGAAGCCGAGGCTAACGCCGCCCAAAACCGCTGCCGTGGTTATCACGGTGGCGCCGGAGGCAGTGCAGCGAGGCCTAAGCTACGGCGAGGTCCTCCAGCGGGCTCGTCGGGGCATCGACGTCTCCGATATCGGAGGCGTTGGTGCTCGGACGCGCCTCGCCCGTACGGGAGCTCGTATCCTCGAGTTCCCGGGCGAGGAGGGTGCGAGGAGGGCCGACGTCGTGGCCGAAAAACTGCGGGGTCTGTTTGACGGGGTGGAGGGTGTGAGGATCGCCAGACCCACCAAATGCGCCGAGGTGCGCATTTCGGGTCTGGCAGACTTCACCACACCTGACGATGTCCGGGAGGCAATAGCCTCCGCTACCAATTGTAGCCCGGAACACGTCAGGGTGGGCCCCATCCGCCCTGGTCCCGGTGGCGTTGGAGCGATTTGGGCGAGCTGCCCGGTGGCGTCGGTCAAGGTCTTGGCCGACGCAGGAAGACTCCTCGTGGGCTGGATTTCAGCCAGGGTCACGGTCCTGGCGAGCCGGCCCATGAGGTGTTTCAAATGTATGGCGCCTGGGCACGCTCGCCCAAAGTGCACCAACTGCTTTGACTGCAGCGGATTATGCTTCCGCTGCGGTCAACCGGGACACAAAGCGGCAGAATGCTCTGCCGCCCCTCGCTGCCCAGCGTGTGCTGCGGGCAATCTGCCCTCAAACCACATGCTGGGCCGTGAGGGCTGCAAGCAGCCCCGCATCTCGGCTTCCGGGCCACAGCTGGGAGCTGGTCGATCGGCCGCGGCCGCTCCCAGTGGTGCTGTGCCACCATCGTCGTCGTCGTTGCACATGGAGGAGGATGTTGTAGTCGAGATCCATTAATGGATCGTGACTGCAACATCCTTCAAGTGAACCTAAACCACTGCGCCGGTGCGCAGGACCTCCTCCTGCAAAACATGGCGCAGTGGTCGATAGGCCTTGCCGTAGCCGCGGATCCGTACATCGTCCCGAACCGCCCCAATTGGGTCGGTTCATTTTCGGTGGACGGAAACGTGGCAATCGTCGCCTCCACGGCGCTTCATTTCCCCCCCTTGTCGCTTAGAGACAAGGGTCCGGGATATGTCGCTGCCGACTGGGGAGGTATCACCGTTTACGGTGTATACTTCTCCCCCAACCGGAGGTTGAGCGATTTCGAGGAATTCATCTTCCGACTGGAAACCTCGATGCGGCAAGTGACCTCAGGTCACGTGCTGGTCATGGGGGACTTCAACGCCTGGTCTACGGCGTGGGGGTCCTCCGAGACTAGCGGCCGCGGCGACGTCGTTGTAGAGTGGGCAGACTCGGTGGGCCTCTGTCTCCTAAACAGAGGCACCACCGCCACGTGTATCAAGCCGTGGGGGCGGTCGATAGTGGACCTTTCGTTCACTACCCCCGCGCTTGCTACACGTGTAAGGAACTGGCGTGTCCTGAACGACGAGACGACCGGGTCGGATCACCAGTACATCCGATTCGAGTTGTCTCGATCGCGGGACGCCAGTAGGGGTCACAGGGTTGGCAGCATCTCACCTTTTAAGCGGTGGGCTTTGGGTAGTCTCGACAGGGACCAATTAGCGGAGGCAGCCATCGTGCAAGCGTGGCTGTCTTTGCCACCTCCGACTGAGGGGGTGGACGTCGGTGCGGGCCGCTTTCGCGAGTCGCTGACCGCAGTTTGCGACGCGGCCATGCACCGGGTCGGACGTCGGCCTCCAAAGACGGAGGTCTACTGGTGGTCCCAGGAGCTGGCGGCCCTCCGCGCGGCCTCTAACCGCGCCAAGAGGGCCGTCACCCGAAGCCGTGGGCGTCACAGAGACGCCCAACACCCAGAGGTTGTCCGCTTGAGGGAGTTGGCTAGGGAGGCCGAAATCACCTTCAAGCGGGCCATAGATGCTGCCAAGGAGCGCAGCAGAGCCGAGATGCTGGAGAGTCTCGACAGTGACCCCTGGGGTCGCCCGTACCGCGCGGCGCGTGATAAGCTCCGCGCGCAGGGCCCCCCCCTTACGGAGACTCTCCAGCCCAGCTTCCTGGCGGAAGTGGTCGAGGGCCTTTTCCCGGATCGGGCGGAGCATACGCCCCCGTCCATGGCTGTTCTTGCCGAGGACGAGGGGGTAGTGCAGGAGGATGTTCCGCCCGTCACGGAGGCGGAGGTGGGGGTGGCTGTTCTTCGAATCCGTTCGAGGAACACCGCTCCCGGGCCTGACGGGGTCCCTGCCCGTGTGTTGGCCCTGGCCCTCGATCACATGGAGGACCGCCTCAGGGAACTGCTGGACGCCTGCCTAGCGTCCGGTCGGTTCCCTGACTGCTGGAAAAGCGGGAAGCTGGTGCTCCTGCAGAAGCCTGGACGGCCCACCAATTCGGCTGCAGCCTTCAGGCCCATAGTGTTGCTCGACGAGGCGGGCAAGTTATTCGAGAGAATTCTCGCTGCCCGCATCGTCGAGCACCTCACTACAGTGGGGCCGGATCTGTCGGACGCCCAATTCGGGTTTCGAGTGGGGCGTTCGACGATCGACGCAATCTTGCGTCTGAAGGCTGCTTCCGAGGAGGTGGTGAGCCGCGGCGGAGTGATGTTGGCGGTGTCGTTGGACATCGCCAACGCATTCAACAGTCTGCCGTTCAGCTGCATCAGGGAGGCGCTCCGATATCACGGGGTGCCCGTCTACCTGAGGCGGCTGGTGGCGGACTATCTGCAGGAGCGGCGTGTGTTGTACGAGGACTGCGACGGACGTGTGCTGCAGCGACCCGTGTCGTGCGGTGTTCCTCAGGGGTCGGTCTTAGGGCCGCTCCTGTGGAACATCGGCTATGATTGGGTCCTCCGCGGAGTCTTTCCTCCCGGGCTGGGTGTCATCTGCTACGCGGATGACACTCTCGTCACGGCCCCGGGGGAAAGTTTTGAGGAGGCGGCACGCCTCGCCACCGTGGGTGTTTCCCAGGTGGTCGGACGGATCGAGGCGTTGGGCCTGCGGGTGGCGGTGGAAAAGACGGAGGCCGTGCTCTTCCACGGGCCTTATCGCCGCCCGCTGCCCCGCGCCTCGATCGAGATCCGGTCGGTCCTCGTACCAGTGGGGGCCCAGATAAAATATCTGGGCCTGTATATCGACTCAAGGTGGCACTTCGACGAGCACTTCCGTAGGCTCGCCCCGAAACTCGTCGGCGCCGCATCCGCCCTGGGGAGGCTTTTGCCGAACCTGGGCGGAGCCAGTATCGGGTGCCGACGGTTGTATACCGGGGTGATCCGGTCGATGGCGCTGTACGGCGCACCGGTGTGGGCGGACGCCCTGACCGCTCGCAATAGGCCCGGTCTCTTGCGGGCCCAACGCATCGTTGCGGTCAGGGCCATACGCGGGTACCGCACTGTGTCAACAGAGGCGGCCTGCGCATTGGCCGGAACCCCCCCGTGGGATCTAGAGGCGGAAGTGCTCGCCGAAGTATATCGGCAGACGACACAACATCGGGCGGAGAGTGGCAGTCGGCCTCCGCCCGAGGACGTTCGCGGGTGGCGAGATGCCGCCCGCCAAGCCATCATGGCTAAGTGGTCGTCCCGGCTGGAGTCCCCGAGTGCTGGTCATCGCACCGTGGCGGCGCTCCAGCCGGTCATTGTCGAGTGGACGGAGAGACAGCACGGGACCCTTTCCTTCCGACTGACTCAGATGCTTTCCGAGCACGGCTGCTTCGGAAAGTATCTGTACTCGGTCGCTAGGAGGGAATCGAGTCCCGCCTGCCATCACTGTCCCTGCCGCGAGGACACGGCGCAACACACGCTCGAGGCTTGTCCGGCCTGGGCGGTGGAGCGCCGTGATCTCGTGGCAGCAGTGGGAGTCGACCTCTCGCTGCCGGCCATCCTGCGCTCCATGGCACGCAGCGAGAGGAGTTTTACCGCGGTCGCGTCTTTCTGCGAGGCAGTCATCTCGCAGAAAGAGGCGGCGGAGAGGACCAGAGAGGCAGACAGCCTTGCGGATCCGATCCGCCGCCGGCGAACTGGGCGGCGTGCACGCGCATTTCTGCGCCTCATGCCGCCGTAGTGAGGCCGCGGGTGGATGGGACGGGGCTTGCCCTCCACCCGCAGTAGAGCCCCCCGCGAAGGGGTGATGTCCCGGTGTGCCTGGACATCGCCTAGAAGACGGGCCCGCACCGCACCTTTGCGGGCCAGCGCTTGGGTGTTCCGTCGATGAGTGCGAAGTATTTCCGACGGTCCACTCACTAAGTCGCGGTGTACGGCACACGGCAGGTTGTTTTAGTGTGGTGAGAGCCCCACATAACCGCGCGGCGTCCCCGCGCTGCGCGGTATGCGGAAGGTACATTTTTTCCTGCCTAAACAAAAAAAAAAAAAAAAAAAAAAAGGTTAGGTTAGGTTAGGTTAGGTTAGGTTAGGTTAGGTTAGGTTAGGTTAGGTTAGGTTAGGTTAGGTTAGGTTAGGTTAGGTTAGGTTAGGTTAGGTTAGGTTAGGTTAGGTTAGGTTAGGTTAGGTTAGGTTAGGTTAGGTTAGGTTAGGTTAGGTTAGGTTAGGTTAGGTTAGGTTAGGTTAGGTTAGGTTAGGTTAGGTTAGGTTAGGTTAGGTTAGGTTAGGTTAGGTTAGGTTAGGTTAGGTTAGGTTAGGTTAGGTTAGGTTAGGTTAGGTTAGGTTAGGTTAGGTTAGGTTAGGTTAGGTTAGGTTAGGTTAGGTTAGGTTAGGTTAGGTTAGGTTAGGTTAGGTTAGGTTAGGTTAGGTTAGGTTAGGTTAGGTTAGGTTAGGTTAGGTTAGGTTAGGTTAGGTTAGGTTAGGTTAGGTTAGGTTAGGTTAGGTTAGGTTAGGTTAGGTTAGGTTAGGTTAGGTTAGGTTAGGTTAGGTTAGGTTAGGTTAGGTTAGGTTAGGTTAGGTTAGGTTAGGTTAGGTTAGGTTAGGTTAGGTTAGGTTAGGTTAGGTTAGGTTAGGTTAGGTTAGGTTAGGTTAGGTTAGGTTAGGTTAGGTTAGGTTAGGTTAGGTTAGGTTAGGTTAGGTTAGGTTAGGTTAGGTTAGGTTAGGTTAGGTTAGGTTAGGTTAGGTTAGGTTAGGTTAGGTTAGGTTAGGTTAGGTTAGGTTAGGTTAGGTTAGGTTAGGTTAGGTTAGGTTAGGTTAGGTTAGGTTAGGTTAGGTTAGGTTAGGTTAGGTTAGGTTAGGTTAGGTTAGGTTAGGTTAGGTTAGGTTAGGTTAGGTTAGGTTAGGTTAGGTTAGGTTAGGTTAGGTTAGGTTAGGTTAGGTTAGGTTAGGTTAGGTTAGGTTAGGTTAGGTTAGGTTAGGTTAGGTTAGGTTAGGTTAGGTTAGGTTAGGTTAGGTTAGGTTAGGTTAGGTTAGGTTAGGTTAGGTTAGGTTAGGTTAGGTTAGGTTAGGTTAGGTTAGGTTAGGTTAGGTTAGGTTAGGTTAGGTTAGGTTAGGTTAGGTTAGGTTAGGTTAGGTTAGGTTAGGTTAGGTTAGGTTAGGTTAGGTTAGGTTAGGTTAGGTTAGGTTAGGTTAGGTTAGGTTAGGTTAGGTTAGGTTAGGTTAGGTTAGGTTAGGTTAGGTTAGGTTAGGTTAGGTTAGGTTAGGTTAGGTTAGGTTAGGTTAGGTTAGGTTAGGTTAGGTTAGGTTAGGTTAGGTTAGGTTAGGTTAGGTTAGGTTAGGTTAGGTTAGGTTAGGTTAGGTTAGGTTAGGTTAGGTTAGGTTAGGTTAGGTTAGGTTAGGTTAGGTTAGGTTAGGTTAGGTTAGGTTAGGTTAGGTTAGGTTAGGTTAGGTTAGGTTAGGTTAGGTTAGGTTAGGTTAGGTTAGGTTAGGTTAGGTTAGGTTAGGTTAGGTTAGGTTAGGTTAGGTTAGGTTAGGTTAGGTTAGGTTAGGTTAGGTTAGGTTAGGTTAGGTTAGGTTAGGTTAGGTTAGGTTAGGTTAGGTTAGGTTAGGTTAGGTTAGGTTAGGTTAGGTTAGGTTAGGTTAGGTTAGGTTAGGTTAGGTTAGGTTAGGTTAGGTTAGGTTAGGTTAGGTTAGGTTAGGTTAGGTTAGGTTAGGTTAGGTTAGGTTAGGTTAGGTTAGGTTAGGTTAGGTTAGGTTAGGTTAGGTTAGGTTAGGTTAGGTTAGGTTAGGTTAGGTTAGGTTAGGTTAGGTTAGGTTAGGTTAGGTTAGGTTAGGTTAGGTTAGGTTAGGTTAGGTTAGGTTAGGTTAGGTTAGGTTAGGTTAGGTTAGGTTAGGTTAGGTTAGGTTAGGTTAGGTTAGGTTAGGTTAGGTTAGGTTAGGTTAGGTTAGGTTAGGTTAGGTTAGGTTAGGTTAGGTTAGGTTAGGTTAGGTTAGGTTAGGTTAGGTTAGGTTAGGTTAGGTTAGGTTAGGTTAGGTTAGGTTAGGTTAGGTTAGGTTAGGTTAGGTTAGGTTAGGTTAGGTTAGGTTAGGTTAGGTTAGGTTAGGTTAGGTTAGGTTAGGTTAGGTTAGGTTAGGTTAGGTTAGGTTAGGTTAGGTTAGGTTAGGTTAGGTTAGGTTAGGTTAGGTTAGGTTAGGTTAGGTTAGGTTAGGTTAGGTTAGGTTAGGTTAGGTTAGGTTAGGTTAGGTTAGGTTAGGTTAGGTTAGGTTAGGTTAGGTTAGGTTAGGTTAGGTTAGGTTAGGTTAGGTTAGGTTAGGTTAGGTTAGGTTAGGTTAGGTTAGGTTAGGTTAGGTTAGGTTAGGTTAGGTTAGGTTAGGTTAGGTTAGGTTAGGTTAGGTTAGGTTAGGTTAGGTTAGGTTAGGTTAGGTTAGGTTAGGTTAGGTTAGGTTAGGTTAGGTTAGGTTAGGTTAGGTTAGGTTAGGTTAGGTTAGGTTAGGTTAGGTTAGGTTAGGTTAGGTTAGGTTAGGTTAGGTTAGGTTAGGTTAGGTTAGGTTAGGTTAGGTTAGGTTAGGTTAGGTTAGGTTAGGTTAGGTTAGGTTAGGTTAGGTTAGGTTAGGTTAGGTTAGGTTAGGTTAGGTTAGGTTAGGTTAGGTTAGGTTAGGTTAGGTTAGGTTAGGTTAGGTTAGGTTAGGTTAGGTTAGGTTAGGTTAGGTTAGGTTAGGTTAGGTTAGGTTAGGTTAGGTTAGGTTAGGTTAGGTTAGGTTAGGTTAGGTTAGGTTAGGTTAGGTTAGGTTAGGTTAGGTTAGGTTAGGTTAGGTTAGGTTAGGTTAGGTTAGGTTAGGTTAGGTTAGGTTAGGTTAGGTTAGGTTAGGTTAGGTTAGGTTAGGTTAGGTTAGGTTAGGTTAGGTTAGGTTAGGTTAGGTTAGGTTAGGTTAGGTTAGGTTAGGTTAGGTTAGGTTAGGTTAGGTTAGGTTAGGTTAGGTTAGGTTAGGTTAGGTTAGGTTAGGTTAGGTTAGGTTAGGTTAGGTTAGGTTAGGTTAGGTTAGGTTAGGTTAGGTTAGGTTAGGTTAGGTTAGGTTAGGTTAGGTTAGGTTAGGTTAGGTTAGGTTAGGTTAGGTTAGGTTAGGTTAGGTTAGGTTAGGTTAGGTTAGGTTAGGTTAGGTTAGGTTAGGTTAGGTTAGGTTAGGTTAGGTTAGGTTAGGTTAGGTTAGGTTAGGTTAGGTTAGGTTAGGTTAGGTTAGGTTAGGTTAGGTTAGGTTAGGTTAGGTTAGGTTAGGTTAGGTTAGGTTAGGTTAGGTTAGGTTAGGTTAGGTTAGGTTAGGTTAGGTTAGGTTAGGTTAGGTTAGGTTAGGTTAGGTTAGGTTAGGTTAGGTTAGGTTAGGTTAGGTTAGGTTAGGTTAGGTTAGGTTAGGTTAGGTTAGGTTAGGTTAGGTTAGGTTAGGTTAGGTTAGGTTAGGTTAGGTTAGGTTAGGTTAGGTTAGGTTAGGTTAGGTTAGGTTAGGTTAGGTTAGGTTAGGTTAGGTTAGGTTAGGTTAGGTTAGGTTAGGTTAGGTTAGGTTAGGTTAGGTTAGGTTAGGTTAGGTTAGGTTAGGTTAGGTTAGGTTAGGTTAGGTTAGGTTAGGTTAGGTTAGGTTAGGTTAGGTTAGGTTAGGTTAGGTTAGGTTAGGTTAGGTTAGGTTAGGTTAGGTTAGGTTAGGTTAGGTTAGGTTAGGTTAGGTTAGGTTAGGTTAGGTTAGGTTAGGTTAGGTTAGGTTAGGTTAGGTTAGGTTAGGTTAGGTTAGGTTAGGTTAGGTTAGGTTAGGTTAGGTTAGGTTAGGTTAGGTTAGGTTAGGTTAGGTTAGGTTAGGTTAGGTTAGGTTAGGTTAGGTTAGGTTAGGTTAGGTTAGGTTAGGTTAGGTTAGGTTAGGTTAGGTTAGGTTAGGTTAGGTTAGGTTAGGTTAGGTTAGGTTAGGTTAGGTTAGGTTAGGTTAGGTTAGGTTAGGTTAGGTTAGGTTAGGTTAGGTTAGGTTAGGTTAGGTTAGGTTAGGTTAGGTTAGGTTAGGTTAGGTTAGGTTAGGTTAGGTTAGGTTAGGTTAGGTTAGGTTAGGTTAGGTTAGGTTAGGTTAGGTTAGGTTAGGTTAGGTTAGGTTAGGTTAGGTTAGGTTAGGTTAGGTTAGGTTAGGTTAGGTTAGGTTAGGTTAGGTTAGGTTAGGTTAGGTTAGGTTAGGTTAGGTTAGGTTAGGTTAGGTTAGGTTAGGTTAGGTTAGGTTAGGTTAGGTTAGGTTAGGTTAGGTTAGGTTAGGTTAGGTTAGGTTAGGTTAGGTTAGGTTAGGTTAGGTTAGGTTAGGTTAGGTTAGGTTAGGTTAGGTTAGGTTAGGTTAGGTTAGGTTAGGTTAGGTTAGGTTAGGTTAGGTTAGGTTAGGTTAGGTTAGGTTAGGTTAGGTTAGGTTAGGTTAGGTTAGGTTAGGTTAGGTTAGGTTAGGTTAGGTTAGGTTAGGTTAGGTTAGGTTAGGTTAGGTTAGGTTAGGTTAGGTTAGGTTAGGTTAGGTTAGGTTAGGTTAGGTTAGGTTAGGTTAGGTTAGGTTAGGTTAGGTTAGGTTAGGTTAGGTTAGGTTAGGTTAGGTTAGGTTAGGTTAGGTTAGGTTAGGTTAGGTTAGGTTAGGTTAGGTTAGGTTAGGTTAGGTTAGGTTAGGTTAGGTTAGGTTAGGTTAGGTTAGGTTAGGTTAGGTTAGGTTAGGTTAGGTTAGGTTAGGTTAGGTTAGGTTAGGTTAGGTTAGGTTAGGTTAGGTTAGGTTAGGTTAGGTTAGGTTAGGTTAGGTTAGGTTAGGTTAGGTTAGGTTAGGTTAGGTTAGGTTAGGTTAGGTTAGGTTAGGTTAGGTTAGGTTAGGTTAGGTTAGGTTAGGTTAGGTTAGGTTAGGTTAGGTTAGGTTAGGTTAGGTTAGGTTAGGTTAGGTTAGGTTAGGTTAGGTTAGGTTAGGTTAGGTTAGGTTAGGTTAGGTTAGGTTAGGTTAGGTTAGGTTAGGTTAGGTTAGGTTAGGTTAGGTTAGGTTAGGTTAGGTTAGGTTAGGTTAGGTTAGGTTAGGTTAGGTTAGGTTAGGTTAGGTTAGGTTAGGTTAGGTTAGGTTAGGTTAGGTTAGGTTAGGTTAGGTTAGGTTAGGTTAGGTTAGGTTAGGTTAGGTTAGGTTAGGTTAGGTTAGGTTAGGTTAGGTTAGGTTAGGTTAGGTTAGGTTAGGTTAGGTTAGGTTAGGTTAGGTTAGGTTAGGTTAGGTTAGGTTAGGTTAGGTTAGGTTAGGTTAGGTTAGGTTAGGTTAGGTTAGGTTAGGTTAGGTTAGGTTAGGTTAGGTTAGGTTAGGTTAGGTTAGGTTAGGTTAGGTTAGGTTAGGTTAGGTTAGGTTAGGTTAGGTTAGGTTAGGTTAGGTTAGGTTAGGTTAGGTTAGGTTAGGTTAGGTTAGGTTAGGTTAGGTTAGGTTAGGTTAGGTTAGGTTAGGTTAGGTTAGGTTAGGTTAGGTTAGGTTAGGTTAGGTTAGGTTAGGTTAGGTTAGGTTAGGTTAGGTTAGGTTAGGTTAGGTTAGGTTAGGTTAGGTTAGGTTAGGTTAGGTTAGGTTAGGTTAGGTTAGGTTAGGTTAGGTTAGGTTAGGTTAGGTTAGGTTAGGTTAGGTTAGGTTAGGTTTTTTTTTTTTTTTTTTTTTTTTTTATTAAGTCCCACCGGAATACTCTGAATAGCATTCCGGTGGTCCTATTCGTAGGTACCTCAGCCTTAAAAGTAGCCGAGCCCTTGTTTGCTGTTGTTAAATTTTTATTTGTTAATTATTATTTAAATTTGTAAAAAGGTTTGCTGTGGATTTTACTTGATTTATACTAGTAATTCTTGGTTTGAAGTTATTTGCCGAAATGAGTTGTTTATTGTTTATTGTGAATCACTTAAATTTGAATTTGTTTTGGTATGCCGAAGATTGATTATTTATTGTTAATTTCAATTGGTTATTTATTTTTAAGTGCCTATAATATATATATCAATAGTCCTACTATGCATTTATTTAAATGGAAGAGAATTAAATGTTAATTTTTGATTATTTGACTTTATGAATTTAATGCTGTATTGTTGTTTGATTTTTATAATATTGATTTTAATTGGTTATTTGGGGATGGGGATATAATTCTATTTGATTACTTTTTTAAAAATCATTTTGTGTGTAATTGTTGTCTGTATGTGTATGCGAACGGTTTATTCTGCCCCTTATTACATAATAAGGCAGAGAATACCCGGTATGTTTTCTAGTAACATGTGTAATCAGTAGTGTAGTGTGTACTGTGTATGGTTGGTTATGTGTATGTGTTGCATGTTGTTTATTTTTATTTTGTTGTTGCGTGGTAGGTTTTATTATTTATTATTAGATTTTTATAGATATTTGTTTGTGTTTTATTTTAGGGTAAATGTTTTATTAAGAGGGGTATTTTATAATATGGAAGGAGCACGAGTTTTTATTTTAGTTTATTATTGTGTTTTAATTTAGTTAGTTTAGTTTAATTTAGTTTAATT